>CM074721.1:275597242-278097242 GCA_037306005.1 Rhinophrynus dorsalis | reverse complement strand
AGAGAGTATCTCTCCTGAGTCTCTACTCTTCCAGCTTCATAATGTACTGGACCTTTCTCTTTAACAACTAGAGGGGTTTGATACATTTCTTTGAGAAAGCTGGGTGGACAATGCTTGAGGGTTATCAATGAGATTCTGGGGCACCTTCCTTACTGTAACCTGGGTTCTGAGACTAGTAAGGAGAAGAGGGAAATAATCTCACTGGATTGTAAACAGAATGCTAACTACTGATGATGTGCATTACCTTTTGTTAATAGGAACCTTATTGTATTAGACAAAGGCAATACAATGAGATTCCTCTTGATCTGATCTATACTTTCTACGTGGTCTTCAACTGGAGATTTGGATTCTGGTCCCCTAGATCTTGATTTGACCGCTTCCCTGTGTTCTCACGGACTTTCTGGGAATTAACCATTCTGATAGATTGCCCCGTCCCCCAATTACTACATCTGGGTTTCCCCACATCAGTCACCCAGATCTGCTTCATTGTACCTACAGATGCTTATTCATCTATATCTTCCATCTATACACCCAGTTGGGTTTCTTGCAATCCCAGTTGAAAACCAATGTACATTTATTTTTTTTAGAAGTACAATGTAACATTTCTCTTCTTGTAATGTATTTATAGCTCGATATTTCACATGATTTGCAACTGCTGTATCGTCTTTCTAACATATTGCTTAAATCTATGATGTCCTCGTAGTACAGGTTCTGACTGTAGTATTGTCTCCGGGGGGACATGGGATTCTTCGTGCACCTGCATGCCCTATTCTCTGTTTTCTCTGACCATTTTACCTTACATCACCCCTTGTGTGATGCACAAGGGGTGACCATGCACATGTGTCAATCACTCTAGAACATTCTTCAGGCCCTAACCCCCTTAGTCCTTGAAGGTTTGATGAGTCTCTTCTTAGCTTCTCTGACTTCAGGGCACAAATTCTTCAAACCTTGAAACAATATGTTACCAAAAACTGTATTACTGGGATGTCTCCTGTTTCTATATGGGAGGCACACATGTGTGTCATGGGTGGAGAGCTGATCAAACTGGCAGTGAGACAGAAGAAGGAGATGGCTCAGGAAATGAATCAGATCTTGCGAGAGATACAAACATTAGAATCACAACACAAGGCTTCTTTTGCACAGGAGACACTTCATCGTCTAACAACCTTACGTGCAAGGTTACTGGTTTTATTGAACAATAGAGTTGAACGATCCTTCCTTAGGATGCGCCAATCTCATTTCGAACATGGCAATAAGTCAGGCAAATTTTTAGCGAGACAATTTGAAGATACAGATCCACATTCATTCCCTTAATTAAAACTGCGGCCGGTCGAATTTCCCATGCTTCTGATGTCATTGCTGACACATTCCGAACTTACTATTCATCTTTATATAACATACGCTCTCTCGACTCGGATAACACCCAGGGTCCAATGGAACCTGCTTTGAGAGACTACTTGAAATCTGCAAATCTTCCCAAACTTCTGTATCTGCTCTCGAACTGCCTATAACTGAGGAAGAGGTTGCAGCAGCTAATAAATCATTACCAGTGGGCAAGAGTCCGGGACCAGATGGATTCACACAACCATACTATAAATCCTTCCAGCAGATTCTCATTCCGCTTCTTACCAGATCTTTCATTGCACTTCCCAATGAGATATGTTCTCATCCTCACATCTCTACTGCACACATTACTGTATTACATAAACCAGGGAAGGACCCTCAATGTTGTGCAAATTATAGACCAATCTCTTTGCTTAATCTTGATATTAAGATTTATGCCAAGATCTTAGCGAATAAACTTAAGCCCCTTCTCCCCAAATTAATCAATTTGGATCAGGCTGGGTTTATCCCGGGCCAGGAGGCCACAGATAATACCAGAAAACTATTGAATGTTCTTCACCATAGTGACTACAATATCCCTTCTATATTTCTTACTATTGATGTTGAGAAGGCATTCGATAGAGTGAACTGGTCTTTTCTAATTCAAGCCCTCAAAGCTTATGGTAGAGGGCCTCATTTCCTAACATTGATACAGATGTTGTATACGAACCCCACTGCTAAGGTGAAAGTGAATGGTTCATTGTCCAATTGTTCCTTATATATAATGGTACTCGACAGGGCTGCCCTCTCTCTCCTCTCTTATTTGTCCTTGTTATGGAAGTATTCGTCCAACATGTTAGAGCTAATTCTTCTATTGTTGGAATCCCGCTTAAGTCCTTCACATGAAAGCTCACCATGTTTGCAGATGACATTTTATTATCTACCAGCTGTCCTAATGTGGCTGTGCCTGCGTTTCTCTCTGAGTTTGACCAATTTTCCTCGCTTTCAGATTTTAAAATTAATGTCCATAAATTAGAGGCTCTTGCTTTAATATCCCTGCGGAGGATCTCTCAGCTCTTAGTTCCAAATTCCCTTTTAAATGGTCCACTAGGTCGATTTCATATTTGGGGATTCGTTTACTGGCCAATTTGCAGTTAGCTTATGACATCAACTATCCCCAGTTACTTAAATCGATTCAGACGGATCTCTCCCGTTGGAGCAGACTATATCTATCATGGATTGGTCGGATCCAGGCTTTTAAAATGTCTATTCTACTGTGTTTTCTCTACCTCTTTCAGACTCTTCTGATACGTGTTCCTCGTTCCTTTTTTGTTAGTGCTAATCGGCTCCTCTCAAACTTTGTCTGGACCATGAAAAAGCCCAGACTTAACTCTCGAACCCTATACAGGAACAGATTTAAAGGGGGCTTGGGCTTACCCAATCTGGAAAACTACTATAAAGCATCTCTGCTAGCTAGTATCCCTGACTGGGCTATTAACAAGGTCGACAAGCTTTGGGTAGGTCTGGAACCTGAACTATATTTACTAGATCCACTGGATTTGGCTTTGGCAACTGCTCTGGTGAAACTGGCTCATGCGTTTCTTAACCCCATTGTTCAGAATATTTTAACTTGCTGGTCTTCTGCTCATAAGACTTATAATCTCATCCCTCGACCCTCTTCTTTGTCTCGGATTTTCTCCCCAACTCCTACACTGTACTCTCTACATTTGCTCCAATTTCCCAAGTGGTCTCACCTTTCTGACTTTCGACTTTGAGACTTTTGGGATGCTGAGGGGATCCGTGACTTTAACTCCTTTCAAACTGAATATGGATTACCTCCTGGGGAAATCTGGAGATACCTTAGACTCAAACATTTTTTTATTGCAACCTTCTGTTCGTCACTGTTCTACTGCTCCTCTTACCCAGTTTGAACGTATGTTGCTCCCTACTCTGTAAGTTTCCAGAGGGTTCTTAGGGAAAAAATATGAAATGATAGGAAATATCATGCACCACCGTATGATGTTAAGTGAAAGACAACTGAATAATATCAGTGAGGGTGCCAAGTGGTAGAACACAGATATATACAATAAAGAGAAAAAGAAACCACCTATAAAGGCACATCTAATATACAAAATTCAATATAGTGAATGGCATGCCTTTAATAAGACACATCCCACTTAAACCATTGGGAAAACATGGACAATTGGTTAAAAATATTGCATCTATATTAAGAAAACATTAAAAATAATATATAGAGGAAATATAGGAATGTATGTCAATAATAAGAACATATGCACTATAAAGGGATAAATAGAGCAAAAATCCCTATCTATATCTCATAAAGAATGATATTAAATGGGTATGAAATATGCTCAATCAAAAATTCCCTTGTCTTAGTTATAATATAGAGAACAGCTCATCAAAGAAACCACCCATTGCTCCTAAGTAACCAACAATCCGATCTATATGCAGTAGAAAAACATGTATTCCGCAGAGCGCTTGGTCTTAATGGAGTATTTTTTCTTCAAGGCTGTTGGATGCTGCTGTTATCAATGTGGGTCTCACAGTCCACCACCCATGTCGCTTTGTATGAAACTAAGTCAAAAAAGAAAAAGAAGGAGAGAACAGCGCAAGCACCACCCTCTAAGCGTAGTATTACTTAATATATTTTGGCAGTATCCCCCTTTTTTCCCTCTTGTAGTTCACTCACATGGAACAGAGGCTTCTCCTGCCCCTCAGGAGCTTCAGTCATGCACAGTATAGACTGCCCGCACCACAGCTGATACGGAGCACCCCGAGTTGTGCAGAGAGAACTACGGTCTGAATTTGAAGCTCCGCGCTCCGTATCAGCCATGGCGCGGGCAGTCTGTACTGCACATGACTGAAGCTCGCACAGCCATCTCTAGTGTGCATGACAGCTTCTGACAAACATTCTTAGCAAATTATTATATAAGATATAGGCATTTTGCATCTCCCCAGTATTAAAAGGGTTAAGTTTCAGTGAGTGGGGAGGTCATTTAGGGCTAGGACTGGAATTGTCTGCACTATATGATCTAGAAATCTAAAATATCAGGCAATAGTTGATCATAGGAAAAGATTAGCACAATAAAATAATTGTATATAGAGTGCAAAGTTAATTAACCAACTGTTGTTGCTTAAATCCCTTAGTGCAAAGGAGGTCGCAAAGGCACTGGGATTAAATGCTTTGGAGACCTCTCTAGCATTTAAGAGGTTAAATATAATGCTTTTTAGTAGTGACTTTATTGCTATTACCCTGAAATGTAAAAAAATGGGAACATATGCTACCTTTTACAACACAATTCTTTTGATTTATGATCATAATGTATATTAACAATACCTTTTATTTTATGAAATAGGATTTGATAGATACTTTAGAAGCCGGTCCTTATCCAATAACAGAAGAAATGTATGGTTTGCAGAGTTCTGGGAAGAAAACTTTGGATGCAAGTTAGGATCACATGGCAAAAGGAATAATCATTTCAAGAAATGCACAGGTAACCTACATGTGAAATTGTTTTTTAGCCAGAAAAATAAAAGTTCAGCATTAAAAAGGTATTCTCCAATAATGTATTACGATATTTTATGCTTTTTATCTATTCTGACAGATATTTGTAATACTTGGCATATATTTGAAATATATATTTGCATAAATAATCTATAGCACTTTAAAGTAAAGTACATTTCTAAAAAAAAATATAAGAAAACTACTAGTATAGTAAAAGTAATTTGTATTGGAATATTTGTTCCTTCATATCATAGCTGCATAGTACATTATAAGTCAGTACTAGTATTATAGTATTGTTCTATAGTCAACCATTGTTTGTACATAATAATTATTTGTATCTCACGTTTCTCCCAAATGAGACTCATAAGAAATGCAAAAGATTTGTTAAGGTTGAATTGTATTTTTATTACTGTTTTGCTACTGTTGTTATAAAGGACTAGTCTTTGTGGAAATGTGAGCAAATTACTTTGCCAGGGTGATATTTGTCTCCTTCAGTTGGAGCCAATTTCAGTGACAGTTTTTTTGTGGTTTTGTCACCAACCTGGAAATTACAGCCAGGCCTTTAAGACATACAATACCAGAGAGACCATTGACTTCATGGGGATTTATAATGATTCCAATCACTCACATACTATCAAGACCTAGTTAAGGAATAGGCAGTTTCAAACCTTTGTTGTTTAAGGACTACACTCTTTTGGATGACATATCTACTTAAAACACAATTTAGCTTAAAATAAATTTAGTATGGTTATATAATGCAGATTTACATTTTTGTTAGACAAAGTGCTTTACACACACACACACACACACACATACACACACACACACAATTTGTATTGCTTACCATTAATAATGTTACATAATATTTTAATGATTTCAAATGTCACACATAGTAAATTATACTTATAAAGAATGAACCTAATTTTGTGAAGATGTTTATTCAGGTGTGATATATTATTTTAACCCTTTGAGTGCCAGAGAAGTATGCAATGCATTGCAGAGCATTGCATTGCGTACCTCTCTGGCACTCAAAGGGTTAAGGATAAATAAATAATAAGAAAGGTAATTTAATGGAATAGTAATGTTCTGTTATAGTGTTTTTCAGTCCTATGCCACACCAACATGTATTTTTTGTTTTCAGTATATCTCTGCTTAATCATAAGTGAGTAATTAATGGAGAAATCACTACAATCGGGCTCTGTCTTTAACCCCTTAAGGACCGCACCAATAGAGGTTGGGTGGCCCTAGAGGAACATGGCACATTTTTTTTGATTGATTGATTGATTGATTGATGAATTCTGGGATGACCACACTGCCATCTCAGAATTACATGACGTGCCAGGAACATCACCGGTCCCTAAACATCACCGATTCCCATGGATTTATCATAAGTGAAGATGGTCTTTTGTAATATATTATAATATTGGAATTGATGGTTTTAGTTCAGTTGTGCAGTGTTTTTTTATTAGCCTGCTTGTTGATTATTGATCTAGTGTATTATGCTAGAACAGTTGCTTCGAGGGTCAAAACTGAACCCTGTACAAGTGGTGCCTTCATGTCTGGAAGCATTTGGTAAGTGCTTATGCCACTTGACTGTAAGATGCAATGCACACCTCATCTTATAAGCTGATTTTTACATTTTTGCTGTTTCTGCATTTAATGTTGTAACTTATGAAAGGAACGCAAATGATGTGCTGTTTACAACATAAGAGGGAAGTAAGGATTTGTTTAATCATATGGAAAATAATTTGTGGCGTGTGAGGATGACTGATGAAGTGTGTGTTAGCATTATTAGAGGAGTGACAAGTGGTAGAGCTTTTATGTTATAATTGACCAAGACAGGCATATCCCCTTATTAAACCCTCATCAAAGTTGAGGGATAGCCTGGTCCATCAGAGAATTTGTGGCAACAGTATGCTATTAAATTATATGAGATGTATGCCCAAAAGAAAAGTGATGGAGTTCTGGGGCAAACCATTTGCATTATAAGGCGAAACTAAAAACGTTGAATGCTAGAAAGGTCTCCAACTCATTACTTTGAACTCAAGGGGTTAAAACCTCATTTAAATCAATGGGAATTTTAGTTCTCCCCTATGGTGCAAATAGATTTTCTTTTGAACATACAGCACATTATGTTTCATGGAGGTATGAAGGGGATGATAAGGGCAATGCCACTGCTGGGAAGAAGAACTCAATGCTGGTATTAGTTTGTGAAGTAGCTCTTCCTCATATTGAAACACTGAGACACAGGTCTTCTCTGAATTATGGATCTTATGCACAAAATAAAAGTGTAATAGTCCTCGAGTAAACCAACTGTGCCATAGGGGGCAAATAAAAATTTTCAATTTTTCCATTAATCTAAATAGGGCTTTTAACCCTTAAATGATGGAAAGTGCTGTTGTGCATTGTTCTGAGACCTCTCTAGCATTCAACAAGTTAAAAGCCCTATTTAAATCAATTGGAATGTATATTTGTCTGTTATGGCACAACTAGTTTGCCCCAGAATGCTCCACTTCTTCTTCAGACATTAGCCTCCCTATGATATTTGATATCTCATCTTCAGAGATTCTAGGAAAACCAACGATTATTCTAGAGTTTATCCTGTTAAAAACTGACCTTAGCAAAAATATAATACATACACATATTATAATAATAAATACACAGAGACAGAAACTTGTTATAAAAGTCATGTGGTAATATTGATTGTCAGTGTCTTTTTTTTTTTTTTGCTGGAGTGGAAAATGTATTACAAAATCAATAGCAGCATACCAATTACAGTTCTTAATTAACAGGAAAAATATCCCACTGTTCTAACTCACTGGTGACTATTTCTCAGGGAACAAAGCAACTGTGTAAGGGTGCAACACCATTTTACCATTCCATTTCTGACACATTTAAACTGCAGCAGAATTTCACCCATGTGAAATGTGTTGCTTTGCAATGTATTTGAGACATCCCTGGGATTCATAGATGCTGATGTGCTTTCTCCAAGTTCTGGAGCAGAGGAACTGCAACATAGAGAACAAAAAACAAATCTACCATAACTGCAATGTGACTTTTAATCCTTTTAGTGTCAGAGGAGTATGCAACATATTCCCCATCCCTCGGTCACTCAAAGGGTTAAAGTCTTTAATGCTAGAGAGGTCTCCAGCGCATTGCTAACAATGTTTGAGAGATCTTTCTAACAAATGTGTTGGATACAGTTCTGTTGTTCAAAGGTTTAAATCAATCAGAATTTGAGAAATACTATTTGTTTTCTAGGTTTTCTCCCAGAATTATCCTAATTTACCTTTGTATTCCAGCCTCAAGTTTTTAAGATACCCATTCTATTCACAGAAAGTAGATGTAGCTGTACTTAATTAAGTTAAGTCACCTCGATCAAATATGCAACTGCCATTTACTTCCATGGGGATCTTTTTTTCTTAACATAGAATATTGCAGGGAAGGGAGAAAATTCACGGGCAAAAAGTATTGCTACATCTATATATACATTTTAAAGCTTTGAGTGTCAATATGGTATGTAACACATTGCAAAGCAATGTGTTGCTTACCAATCTGACACTCAAGAGGTTATATCTTCTCTTAGCCCTTAGAGAGCCAGGGGGTGCCCATCACATTCAAAGGGAATTGGCATTCAAAGGGTTAATAAATACATCTTTATATTATAATTCGTTAAGGATGTTTGTCAGAAGTCATCATGTGCAGTAGAGATGGCTGCGCGTGCTGCAATCATACGCAGTAAAGACTGCCCGTGTCACGGCTGATACGGAGCAGGGTGTTACTAATTCAGACTGGAGTCCTCTCTGCGCACCTTTCTGGGACCTCTTGGTCCCAGAAAGGTGCACAGAGAGGGCTACGGTCGGAATTCGGAGCGCCCCACTCCCTATCAGCCGCTGCCCAGGCAGTCAGTACTGCACATGACTGCAGCGCCACCAGTGTTGGCCCATGTACACAGGCTTTATTACTAGTGAGATAATAATAAACACAATTCAGAATTTTCTGAATGAGAAAACAAAATGCTAAAAGAGAGGTACAATCATATTTCTCCAAAAGAAAAATAGTCAAGTCCTCTACAGTATTTGGATATTCATAAAGCTAATAAAGCAGTGTTCTTTGTCACCATCAAAGAACCCTTTTCCACACTTGGATTGCGCAGACATCAATTTTATATGTGACTTCATTTAAATAGAATATTTACACAATATGTAGAAGGAGATGAAAAGGATTCACTTTACTGAATTTTTGAAATGTCTCACTATTTTTATACCGTTTGCAAATTACCTGGAAAGGGCCTTCATTAGAAATACTCTCTCTTATGAAAGAGATAGTAGGTTGACTGACAACTGAAAATGGCAGAAGTTTATGAAACAAAGAAAAGATGGAGAGCAAGCTTAATCCTATATAAATATTACACCCATAATTTCTTAGTATAAACTAACATCCAACAATCTGTGCTCTATCACTAACAAGAATACTGTGTGCATTACCTAACCATCTCTGTACTATTCTGGTTGACAGATGTGATCACTTAAAGAAGCTATTGGTTTCTAGTATTATAAACTCACAGCTCAATTTGGCAATATTGTATAAATCTGTAGGTATTACTGAATATACATAGCACAATTGAACTGAACAGATAACATATTCAACTGAAACATAAAAAAGCAAACAAAAAACATTTTGCCTACTTATCTGCTGTTTTTCTTGTAAAACTAATTAAATAATGTACAAATGGCCTTATTAATCTAGAAAAGAATTGCAACTGGAGCAATCTGGCTGCACCATAGGGGTGAAATTAAAATTCTCAAATTCCCGTTGACTTAAATTGGGCTTTTAACCCCTGGAATGCAAAAGAGAATTCAGACCCATTGCAATGCATTGACGACCACTCGAGCAATCAAAGGGTTAAATGAGTCTCCTTTAAACATGTGTTAAATCTTTGTATTTACCTTTACTTTGTAGCTTGTAATTAATTTGTGTCTAAAATGTATCTAATATGTTTAACCCTTTGAGTGCCAGAGGAGTACCCAATGCATTGTAGAGTAATGTACTGCATACCCTTCTGGCACTCAAAGGGTAAACCTTAGACTGCTTTCAAAAATGTGCTTGGATATCTTTTTTTCCAGCATATTCATTTCATATTGAAATTATTCATATCTCCTTAATACTGCCTGTCCTATTGGTGTAAGCCTCCCTGCCCACTCCTGTGAAAATCTCTGCAAGGACTTAACCTGCACCACAGTACACATTTCCTCACCAAACACCCTCCCTCATATTCGACACATACACAAATTCATCCTCCAGCTTCATCACCTATCTTGCAAGGACTACAACCTCCACCCCACTACTCACCTCCACTCTTCTATACCCTCCCTCTTAGTTCATCTTTTCCTCTCCTCCCCTTCAATTGACAGTTCATGCTTGAATCTCCTCTGCTGTCACTGGAAGTTCAACTTTGAATCTCCTCCCGTCTGATTGCAGTTCAATTGACAGTTTATCTTTAAATCTCCTCCCCTTCAACTGGCAGTTCGTCTTTCAATCTCCTCCCATTAACTGACAGTTCATCTTTGTTTCTCCTCCCCTTTGACTGGCAGTTCAACTTCAAATCTCCTCCCCTTGGATTGGCAGTTCAAATTTGAATATCCTCACCTTTGATTCAATCTCCTGCCCTTTGTCTGGCAGGTCATCTTTGAATTCCTCCCCTTGCATTGGCAGTTCAACTTTAAATCTCCTTCCCTTTGACTGGAAGTTCATTTTTCAATCTTCTCCCCTTGCACTGGCAGTTCAACTTTGAATCTCCTTCCCTTCGACTGGCATATCATCTATGAACCCCCCCCCCTCGACTGACAGTTCATCTTTGAATCTTCTTCCCTTTGACTGAAAGTTCATTTTTGAATCTTCTCCCCTTGCACTGGCAGTTCAACTTTGAATCTCCTTCCCTTTGACTGGCATATCATCTATGAATCCTCCCACCCCTTGACTGACAGTTCATCTTTGAATCTCCTCCCCTTCGACTGGTAGTTCATCTTTGAATCTCCTCCCCTTCAACTGGCAATTCATCATTCAATCTCCTCCCCTTGCACTGGCAGTTCAACTTTGAATCTCCTTCCCTTCGACTGGCATATCATCTATGAAACCCCCCCCCCTCGACTGACAGTTCATCTTCGAATCTCCTTCCCTTTGACTGGAAGTTCATTTTTGAATCTTCTCCCCTTGCACTGGCAGTACAACTTTGAATCTCCTTCCCTTCGACTGACATATCATCTATGAATCCTCCCACCCCTCGACTGATAGTTCATCTTTGAATCTCCTCCCCTTCGACTGGTAGTTCATCTTTGAATCTCCTCCCCTTCAACTGGCAATTCATCATTCAATCTCCTCCCCTTACACTGGCAGTTCACCTTTGAATCTGCTCCCCTTGCACTGGCAGTTCAACTTTGAATTTCCTTCCCTTCGACTGGCAGTTCATCTTTAAATCTCCTCCCCTTTGACTTGCAATTCATCTTTCAATCTCCTCCCCTACAAGTGGCAGTTCATCTTTGAATCTCCTCCCCTTGCCACAATTGACAACCTTCCTCCTACTTCAATCACACATCATGTCTCTTCCACATGACCCACTACTTTCATTGTCTGAAAACACTTTGATTTCACCACCATTTCAGTATGAACTGTCTTACATACAAACACATAGCTCACAAATCAGAATGCCAAGGATCATTCATGCCACATAAAATGCAAAATACATTGCATCACACCCATGTCGCCACCTTCACAAGTCTACCACACCCTTATACAAATCTCAACATCTTACTAATGCAAACTATGTATATCTCCTTCCACACATTTAAACACCACTAACCAGTGGCCATCTTTACTGTACGCCTACTGCATTCAAATACCATTACTGTGTCACTTCATAATGCAATTATTAACAATTTTCCATTTTGTCTTCACTTCACAAACATCCACTGTAGTTGTCTGGGACCCTTACAACCCCTTTAAATAAACACAACACATACAATACATTTTCTTAAATATGCTTAATTCATATTAAGCAAAAAAGCTGAAAATGCTGTGTCCAATTTGCTAGTATATAATGTAGGAATAACACGTACTGAGGTGTCTATGTTGGCAAATGTCTCACACCTAAAATGTAAACCAAGTATGTGCTAGATAAGAAACTAAAAATAAGTGCAACATTCAATAAATGACCAATAGCTACCTGACAAATAAAATGAATATGAATAGACCATGTCCTGACTATCCTTGACAATAAAAAAAAGAAAAACTATTATGAATCGTGATGGATAGAAGATGACAAAAGTAAAAAAAATGGCGATAACCTATAAAATAGATAATATGCAGGAAAACACCATCAAGGAGAGCCAGTCACAAAAATAAATGCTAAACAACCTCTGTTGAGGCTGATGAATGAAAGATAAATAAAAAATGATAATGGCTACAGATGGGGATGAGAAATTATAGGAGTCAATGAACATAGTAATTCTCTTAAGCCTAGTAGCAAGTTCTGTAATAAACATGTGTATAATCATACATCTAAATTCTCTGTGCAGCTGTATGGAGTCCAGAGTTCCCTGGAAGCATAAGCATATGTGGAAAGTAAAAACAATGCACAAGGCAGATCTAAGTGTAGTAATGAATACAAATGAACTGAACAATGCATATAATAATAAATTATTAATAAACACAGTAAGACATTAAAGATTATAACAGTCAAATAAAATGCAGAAAAAAAGGAAATTAATAAAAATACATGAAGTAATCAACAATGGCAGGTATTGCCGAAAATAAATAGATCATAAAGCAATTAATGTTCACTGTAATATTGTGAAAATCATAAATATAAATGAACAGGACTACTGAGTCTAAGTGTGGGTGCTAGGCAGGCTACACATATATTAAGGCTTAAGCCCAGAACCAGAATAGTTGTTCCAGATATGAATAGCGTCAAGTCAGAGTGAGTGACATGTTTGTTACTAAAAAGTAGTCTTCCTGATATGGAGCTCAAGAATCAAAAGTGAATGGAAAAAATTAAATAAAAATAAATAAAAGATTGAATCATTTCAGGGCTTTTCACTCTCCTTTTGCCGGGATCAGAAAAAATATAAGGCTATTGTCCATGTCCCAAAAAAGCTAAATATGGTTGGCTTTCTTTGACATGTATTCCTTTCCTGTCATCTGTTATCAATTGTATTCCCTGTACAAAAAAATTTTTAATTTTATATAATATATTATTACTATTTTTTCCATAATGATCTTTAATTGTTCAAGACCACAGGCCTATTAGGTCATGCATAAATTTTAAGGGTTTAAAATGCAATTGTCATAAAGATAGCTTGTTCATGGGTTCCATAATACAGGCAAATGATTGGCTGACAAAGCTTTAACAATTGAATCTTTTTCAAAGTCCTCCTTATTTTAGTTAAATGTTTTAATTTTGATCTACTTAATTTCTTCTTGTATTGACATAATCAACTCATTTAGATATTGCTCTGATTCCTAAGATAGCATATTTGATTTCAGAACAAATATTTCCAGGTTTATAGTATGGTGCTCTTTCTTTGTCTTTTCCTGTACTAATATCATCATCTCCACTGGGCAATACAACAATACATCATTCCATCTAAACTTACAATCCTTTGATAAATGGGTTCTTTCTTTAGTTATCCTCAATTTTCTCATATCTCTTTAATATATTTATAGTTCTGAAATATCTTGAGGAGATGCACTAAGGAGTGATAATGCACAGATAAAATGGAGATAACTTCTCCAGTGATATCACTTCTCCAACTCCTATGTTATTTTATAGAGCTTATGCTCTAACATGACTAAAGTCTGAGAGATCTTAGTGCATAGGCTCCATAGAATAACATAGGAATTGGAGAAGTGCTATCACTGGAGAAGTTATCTCCATAATATCACTGCTTTATCACACCTTAGTGCATAACCCACTCAGCTCTCATTAAATTAGTTTTTGTAAGCAATTATTAGGCACACATCACATCTGTTAATTAGGTATCTAAGAACTCCACATTGTGTCTGCTTTCCAACACTCATTGGACTTTTGTATTGTCCAATTGGTTTCAGCTGGTTTGCCCCAGAAATGCTTTAGTTCTTTTGTGTACATCAGCTTGTATACATGTGTGTGAATTAACACCCCTCTTTGGGGTACACATCAATACTCACTCATATATGGATAAGTGCAAACCCACTGATAAATATGTAAATAGATAACACCTGAAAAAATGTATGTGTGTATTCAGCAGCATATTTTGCAATTTATACTGTCATAAATGCACATCTGAAGCTTATTAAATGAGATTATTTAAGAAATGTCTTAATAATCTTTGTATTCATCTTCTGTTTACAGTTATACATTGCTGAATTCACACAAATTGTTCAACTGTCTATATTACTTTATAAAGTTTGCATATACATTGTGAAATAGTGTGCAGATATACAGATGCACATTCTGTAGTTTCTTATCAGTCATGCTTAAGATCATTGTGTTGATGGAAGGTGATTGGTATTCTGTACAGCACTCAGTGGATAGATGCTGTACTGTATATTCTGTTATTCCTTAGTTAGTAGTTGTCAACCCTGTTATTTTAAATCATATGTACTCTATGGGCAACAGAAAATGAAGTTTCTGACCTTTAAATGACATTTTGAAAGTCTGAGTTTAAGCAAAACAAAGCATTATGTGAAGTTGTATTGCAAAATCAAGATACACTCTGACATGTTGCTCTTCCTGCAATATTCATAATGCATCACAACACATAATACAAGGTGGCTGATGTTCTAAGAAGAACTGGAGAAATTGTGTAGCACACTATCTGCACCAAGTAAAAAAAAATCCATTGCTTTAAATGTTGCTTTTAACCATTTAAATCAAAGGGATGTCTCCAATGCATGGCAAAGCAAACATGTGGAGGCCTAAGATTAATACATAAATATACCCACGTTTCTGGCAATCTCAGGCTAACTAATCAGTAGTGTTCAAATAGTTACATATATTTGTAGTGAGGAAAGTAAAAGCAAAAATAATTTGGAAAGGTCAGGGTTTAAAGGGATGGTAATGTTTCACAAAAAACAGCTCCGTTTAATCTTTATAGTATTTGGGCCATGGAGAGTGTTATTTCAATACTGTCAGAGTTGTAGTTCAAGATTAATTGACTGATAAAGTATCCTCCTCCCTCCCCTTTTACCTAGTGTAAGCCTCCTCCCCTCAGATGTGAAATCTGATCTCTTGACCAGACAGATCACAGCAAGGGACAATCTTCTTTCCTTATGCTCACTGAAGATTGTCCCTTGCTGCAAACTATTTGAATACTATTAATAAGGTAACCTGAGCTTGCCAATAATTTTTGTATATGTTGTAAGTATTTTGTAACATTTTGACTCCTCCCTTCTTCTTGATTTGTAGTTCCCTGTACTCAGGTGCTAATTATAATTAGAGAATGTATAAATACCTCCCTTACTTCTCTCACAGAAGAGTGTCACAGCTTACCTTGACTCCAGCATGATTACAGGCTCGAGGCTTCAAGCAGGCTGCAGGCCTCTGTTTTATCTGTTTTCTTACTGTAGTCTCCTCCTACCTACTTCCTCCTTCCTCCTTCTGAGCTGCTCCTCCTACTTCCTGTGGAGGGGTTTATAAGGCAGACTGAGGCCTGACTCAGATGCCCTTGCGTTGTTGTTCTTAGGTGAAGTACTTGGGCTCTGTGTGTGACCTGGCTATCTACGAAAACCCACTCTGTGTATGACCTGGCTATTTATGAGAACCGGCACTGTGTATGACCCAGCTAAGTAAGAGAACCCTCTCTATGTATGACCCAGATACGTATGAGAATCCTCTCTCTGTGTATGACCCAGCTAAGTACGGGAACCCTCTCTGTGTATGACCCAGTGATCACGAGTACCCCTTACTGTGATCAATTTGTACTATTGGCCGAAGACAGACCACTGTTGTGGACAGAGAATCTGATTGGTGACTGCAGGCGTTAGTCACAGGGTCTCGATATAGTGACTGCAGGCATAAGTCACAGGGTCTCGATATAGTGACTGTAGGCATGAGTCACAGGGTCTCTTAGCGGTGATTGCAGGCGTGGGTCAGTTCTCCAGTCCAATAGTCCTTGTATACATGTACACTTAAATTTGAGTCACATAGGGACTTGACTAATCTGAGATTCTGTGATGGGGCAGGCAAGCTTAACCTGACTTTGGCCAAAGATATCTGACTAAACCTCACTGTTTATTATCTATAGTAAGTCACAGGTTTTTGGTTTGTAAATTTCAGGATCTGATAAACAGACTTCTTTTTGTTTTCTCTCTTAGATTCAAATGTTTAAAGGTTATCTATCACCCCTGTACAAGTGTGGCTTAAATAATAGCTTATATAGGGAATATGACCATTTCTCTATTATTTCCAGTTTTTAATACTCTATTTGGATGAAAATTAGCATTTAAAGAGTGCCTTGCACCCTACTTCCAGATAGACTGGAGCTCTCTACCCACAATCTATCACTCTGCCTCTGCTCCCGGACCTCTATCCAGCCTCCTCTGATGATGGAGGCTTCTGTCAGTAAGCTGGAGAGCTCTCATTGGCTAGATATCGATCTCTGCCAATGAGAGCGCTCCAGGGAATGTTTGGGGGAATAAAACCCAAGATGTCAAGATTAACCCCTCTGAGTGCCCGTTCTGACACTCAGAGGGTTAAAACCCTGTAATATTATAATGAAAAACACATAATTCTATAAATTAAACTTTCTTTCACTGTAATATACAGTATAATTGTACTGCTTATATATGCTATTGTTATGGGCATTAGTGAGTTACCAACACTAAAGAAAGATTTTTCAAAATTATTTTTAAGTCACTTGCTTGTGGAATTATACTGGAAACTTACTTAGTCCAGTTCAGTTTGTACTTTATATGAAGCAGCATATCTGAGATTCATGTCAGCTTTCCAAACTGTCTGCCTTCCTTCCTGTGATTTGTCTGCCTATTCCCTCATTTTCTATCTGCCTTTCTGTCACTCACTTATGCCTTCCACTGTCAGTCAGTAAGGCTCATATTCTGGGGGGGGGGGGGATGGACCGAACCACCTGCACCAGAGAGAACAAATAACTATATGATTTAAAAAGGGCTAACCCCTTGAATGCTAGAGTGGTCTCCAATATATTATTTCTCAATGCAGTGGAAACATCAAGCTTTCAATGGTTTAAAAGCCCTAATTCAATCAATGGGCTTTTGCAAATGTATTTGTATTCCCTATACTACAGTTGGTTTGTGCTAGAGTTGCTCTACTTTTCCTTAGCACCTTAGTATATCGGCTTCAGTGTGAGAAAATGTAAAATGTTCTGCAGCAGTTTTGGATCTCACGTACTTATTGATTGATCTGGCTGATTATTAAAGGTGTAACACTACCAGGAGTCTTGAGCTTGGCAAAAACCACAGGGGTTGTGACTGGGATGAAAAGTGGGGTGATGGGACTCTGTACTCTTTCAAACACTACACATTCTGCATATTCATCAGGTATCTGAACCCCTGATCAGCTCAAATCATTAATTAGTACTATGTAGATGTGGTGTTTTTGCACTTCTCTTCTTTTATAGATTGAAATTTCCTGTTCAGGCAGTTAAGCCCCTGGTTAGAAGCTTGAATTAACATACAGTAGCAAATGAGGCTGAATTATGATGTTACTTTGTTAACTTCATATCATCTCCAGTTTACTTTCCTTTACCACAGTATTAATTTCCTATGCCATCTTCATCTACCATCACTGTACAGGTACTATATTTATTTAGTAATAAGTTATTATTTTAATACTTTTTCTTTCTCTATTGCTTTAGAAAGGGAATTCTCTGCTTATCTGGGCTGGTTGATTATAGACTCTAGTTGCACATATTAGAGGGTGTTTACTAGTGTCTAGTATGTATTAGTATGCTGGCTGAGCATGGACATTTACTCACATAACATTAGATGAGTTAGTGGTTTCAAGCCCAATATTTTTATTCCTTTTCTCTTTTTATTAAAGTTTTTATATATGAGCTGAGACTTTTTTTTATATATATTGCATTTTCGTTGTGGGATGATATTTGTTTATTTTTATTTTATCCCGTATCCATTGTATGTATTGATCTTGTGAGACTCTAGTTCACTGGCTCTTGGGCTCCATCTAGTGTCCCTTGCAGTACACAGGTTTTTCTTCTTTCTTGTCTTAGAGTGGTAAGTTGTACTTATTTGCTTACCTGCATAGCAGGAGGTTAAGCCCATTGAAATTAGCATGTCTAACTTTTTAGCCATACAAATTCAGTTTTCAAATGGCATTTTATTTCCTTCCAGGAACTTACATTGCAAAGAAGAACACCTCATCTAGTCTGATCAAATTCTAGAAATAAGAAAACTGCATTTTCAGCCATCCTTATCAGTTGAGATGGGTGAAAAGTCACATTTGGTTCCCATGGGAAATTTCACAAAAACATGTGTTTTTCTTCTTTTCCCTGTGAAATCTAGCCCACAGAGAAATCCACAGATTTTTCACTATTTCTCTAAGAGGAAAGAAAATTTTGAGAGAATGGGGCAAAACTTCCTGCCCATATCCTATAACAAAGTCCTAGAATGTGTCGCTCACTGTGTGCGTAACTGCACATGCGCAGTGGGGACTCACAGAATGGGCTGATCTGGAGCGGAGAGCTCCGGAAGGCTGACAGCCTGTCTGTGCTCCTGGCTCCGGGGCAGCAGCGGAGGCAGTTGGGTGTCACCCAGCTCCTCTGCTGCTGCCCCGGAGCCAGAAGCATGGACAGGCTGTGAGCCATCCGGAGCTCACCGCTCCGGATCAGCCCATGTATACGGGCTTTGTAACTAGTACTATATAAACCCATAATTTCCTATACTATAGTGTGTTGTGTTTTGGGAAAAAAGGAGAGTGGAAGGAGGCAGAGTGAGAGAGCAATAAAAAATGTAAAATAAAAAATAAATTGGTAAGTGGTTGATAGTGCTGGCTGACATTCTGATCACCACCACTGTTTAAAAAAAAAGGATGATGGATAGACCCTGAGGCTAGTGAAACTAAGGAGGAGGAGGAAGTCACTAGCAGTGATGCCACCAGTGCTAAAGGGACTGGGAGCTCCCAAATTTTGAGGGAGGCAGAACTGTGTAGCTGTGTGAGCAGCCTACTGCTGCCAGTTGTCTTCTTCTGAGGAGAAGGAAATGGCAAGTATGACAGCAGGGAACTCCCAGCCACTATTGTTATCCTCAAGCAGTGTCTTATGTTGTTGTGGATGTTGATAACCTGTGTTGTTGCTGCTGGTTAACCAACAATAGGGTGAGTGACTGGGTCGGGGTTGAGTGTGGAGACAGTGATGATGCTGATGATAATTGAATGGATGGCTGTGTAATTTTTTTTTTGCATTTTTTGCTTATCCCGGGTCAGAATTTCCAATTGCTTTCTCAAACATTTATAAACAGGTACAGTGCTCCTTTTCAGTGGTGGAAGATTGAGCCTTTTCCTGGCAGATAACTTTTTTGGTCATGTCATCATCTCTCTCTCTCATGCAACATCATCTGCATCTGAAGAAGTGGAGGATGCTGGAGGGATATATTCTAGCTCTACACAATCATCATCAGTAATTAGGTCATCCTCAGCATTATTTACCTCTTCTTCCACACTACTTTTATAGTCCTCTAGGCTTTTAGAGGTCTCAAACAACTTCTATTTATTTTAACAGTGTGAGGAATTTTCACAATGTTCGCTATTATTTTCAGGACAGGTGTTTTTGAGCTGCAGATGCAGCAGTTGGTTGAGCTACTACACTTTCTTGCACTATGTCACTGAATGCAATTAATTTCCATTTTCAGTGTTTTTAGATAGTTTATTAATAGTACTGGTGCTGGTGGTGGTAGTGGTGGAACTTTTTGGTGGGTCTTTGACAAATGTTGACAAAATCATTTATTGCATACACTGCAGCATCCATGGCTACAGTCAGGTTTTGGACTTCCACTTTACTCACACCTCCATGCACTGCTCCAACTCTTTTGTCCCACCCCTACCCCTTGCTGGACATTGGTCAATTATTGTTTTTACTGTAAAGTACACATTAAAACTGATTGTGTGTAATGTCATGCATTTGACCTCTACAAAATACTCTAACTCATCTAGTATCACTTTACCTCAGTCACAGCTCACATCAAAGTCCATGTGTCTGCCATCTATTAAATGTTTTTTTTTTATTAACTGCCCCCCCATCCTTATCACTGTCAACAAAAACAAAAAAACATAATCTCTGCTTAACAGCATATTTCTCCAGAGTCTACCAACACAGAGATAACAGCCAGATCAGAATGTTGGGGTATTTGGGGTAATTCTCATTTGCTCCCTGCTCAATCCCTCTGACTACCCAAGCACAGATATAACAGTCAGAAAAGGAAGACACTTAGATCATGGCTGCCTGTGTCTTCCCAATCATTTAGAATTGGGGGTATTTGGGGTAGATCTCCCTTGCTTCCTTTTCACAACCCCAGACTCCCCAGGACACAGGTAACAGCCAGATCAGGAAGAAACTTGGATCATGACTACCTCAGTCTTGCCAGTCAGTCACGCAGAATTTTTAGGTATTTGGGGTAAATCTTCTTTGCTCCCTTCTTACCCCACCTAGACTTAACTAGCACACATATAATAACATACAGACACAGAAAGAATTTGGATCATGGCTGCCTGTGTCTTCCCAGTCGGTCACATAGAATTTTGGGACATTTGGGGTAAATCTCCTTTTCTCCCTTCTCATACTCCAGACTCCCCTGACACAGAGATAACAGCCAGATCAGGAAGGAACTTGGATCACAGCTGCCTGTGTCTTCTTAGTCACACAAAAAGTTGGGGTATTTGGGGTAAATCTCCTTTGCTCCCTTCTCACCCCCCCAGACTTCTCTAATACAGAGATAACAGCCAGATCATCAATAAACTGAGATGACTGTTGTCTGTATATTCAAAGTCACTCAGTCACTCAAAATGTTTTGGTATTTGGAGTAAATCTCACGTATTTCCTTCTCGCACCCTCAGACTCTCCTAGCATAGAGATAACAGCCAGAACAACTTGAATTATCGCTGCCTGTGTCTTCCTACTCAGTCATATAGAATTTTCAGGCATTTGGGTTCAACCTCCTTTCTTCTGCCTGCCCCCCAGAGTCCCCCCAGACTCCCTTAATACAGAGAACAAATGTCCTGTCTACAGGACTCTCTAAACTTCAACTCCACTCCACTGTTTTTTCCAGCTCAAAAATATCACAAACCCAGAATGGCATGCTGAGGGATTCTGATACTCCTTTAACTATGTCTGCAGGAAAAAATAGGGAAACTTGCCACATGGGGTTGGGAAATTCAGTCTTCCCATTGATTTCAATTCAATGAGCTAGGCAAAAGAAATTCCCGCTTGGCAGGAAGTGTCATTTTTCTCCTGTTTTGCTTTTGACGCAAAAAGTTTTGTGCATCCCTACTTATCAGTGAGAAGTCAGTCTGTTCTCGAACTACCATTCATAAGCTGATCCCTTATAGAACGGTTTTCCAATTTCTGGACCTATAGATTTTGCGTCTGAGACTTCTGTAGCATTCAAGGGTTGAAAGTTTCATTTAAATCAATGGGAATTTTCATTTATACCCTCTGGTGCTGCAGGTTTGCTCCAGAATTGGAAGATCTTTAGCTACCTTTTTTCTATATGACAACGAACCTTATATAACCTTCAAATATGTTTACACTAAAATCTTACTGTTTATTCATACTTAGAATTGCTAATAAATTATAATACATAAAAGTGTTCTTCTTCAATTGGCCCACTTTATATTGAAAAAGTTTTACTCTACCACTCAACATTGTTAAAATTCAGTGTCACATTTGCATTCCAAGTTCCTTCTACAATATATCATTATCAATTTAACATAACATGTGCACCCACAATCTCCATCTCATCCCAAGTCCCAATATCTTCAATACTATTCCTCACACCGGGATAACTCATTTTGTAAAGGTCTCCTTCTCCAAAACCTATACCCTATGTCACTTACTACTTGACAATGGCAAGGCAGTAGATGTAGTATATCTAGACTTTGCAAAGGCATTTGATACAGTGCCACACAGAAGGCTGGTGTATAAAATAAGGAAATTGGGGATAGGAGATAACCTTTGCAATTGGATACAAAACTGGTTGAAGGATAGGGAACAGTGTGTGGTTGTAAATGGAAAATTATCCAATACAGTTAAAGTGGAGAGTGGCGTACCTCAGGGTTCAGTATTAAGTCCGCTGCTTTTTAACATGTTTATAAATGACCTGGAAATAGATATAGAAAGCAAAATATCAATATTTGCAGATGATACTAAATTAAGGTCATTAATTCAGAACAGGATATTTTCTCTCTACAGAGGGACTTACATACAATGTCAGATTGGGCAAACAAATGGAATATGAAGTTTAATGTGGGGAAGTGTAAAGTCATGCATTTGGGAGGAAACAATCCCAAGGCTACTTATGAACTTAAAGGGATAGTAACCCCCCCAACAACTTGACGGCAAAATACAGCAATCATAGAAACATATTGAACGCACTTAGTCCCATCTCTCAAACCTTTATGGTTTGAGAGATGTAAGGCAAGACAGTCCTCCGGTCCCCCCCCCTTCTGCCTGACGAGCTGAATCCAGTCGGCCGACTTTCGGCGGTTCTGCAGGAGTTCTGACATCTAGATATCTCCGTATAATTACTTCATAAGAATGGTCTACAACATGTGCTTGCAAGCCAGACACATGTTTTAGACCATACCAATGAAGTAATAATACGGAGATATCTAGATGACAGCGCTCCTGCAGAGCCACCGTCTGGAAGCCGGATATCATGATGTCCGCTATACAGTGGACGTATGAGAAGGGGGAGGGATCGGAGGTCTGTCTTGCCTTACATCTCTCAAACCATAAAGGTTTGAGAGATGGGACTAAGTGCGTTCAGTATGTTTCTATGATTGCTGTATTTTGCCATCAAGTTGTTGGGGGGTTACTATCCCTTTAATGGAATCATTTTAGGGGACTCATAGCTAGAGAAAGACCTGGGTATTCTTGTCAACTACAAACTTGGAAACAGTGACCAGTGTCAAACAGCAGTAGCAAAGGCAAACAAAATCCTGTCTTGCATAAAAACAAAATTAATTAAGAGAATGGAGGACTTGACATATGAGGAATGACTAAACAAACTTGGTTTATTTACTTTAGAGAAAAGATGTCTAAGAGGAGACCTTTTCATATTGTACAAGTATATGAGAGGTCAATACAAGGATCTTTGGGGTGAGCTATTTATTCCAAGGCCTGATTAGGTGACCAGGGGACACCCCTTGAGATTAGAGGAAAGGAGGTTTAAACTTCAGCAGAGGAAGGGTTTTTTTACGGTAAGGTCTGTTAAATTGTGGAATTCATTGCCAATGGAGGTGGTTATGGCAGATACAATGGATACATTTAAGAGAAGATTAGATACATTTATTTCAAAAAGGAATATACAGAGTTATACTGTTTATTAGTAGGCTGATCAGGAAGGTCTGATAAAGACTAATTTAATGGGTAGCAGGAAAGCTATAAAATTCTCAGTTACTGGGGTATGAGGAGAAGGTTGAACTTGATGTACTTGTGTCTTTACTCAGCCTAATTTATTATGTTACTATGTCACTATGTTACTATGTTACTACACCTTACTGCAGTGCTCACTCTAATGTAATCCAAGCTCTTTCTTTTAAATGTATAATACTTCCTTCACCCATTCTCATCAACCCCATTTGTATATGCCCATGTCACTACTCACTCTAACATCACCCACTCTTTTACACAACCCTCATGCCTCTTACTTACTATCTTTCCCAATGCCACGCACACACTTATCATACATTTCACCCAGTGCTATTTCATTCTTATTCTCCATCTCCCCTTAAACCATACAGAATTTATATTGCTACTCCTAGTGCTACTTCTACTACTAGTGCAACTACTACTACATTAAATACAACACTGCTACTTCTTCTTCTGCTCTTCCTCCTCCTTCTCCTCCTACTACAAATAGTAATAATAAATGTAAAACTTTCCAAATGTTAAAAGTTAAGTACTTTTCACTAACACATAGGTGAATAAAAGATAGAACTAATAGGAAAAACATGTAAAGCAATAAGTGGGAGAGCCCAAAATCACTGTGTGCCCTGACCCGCTCATCAGAATTTATAAATGTGTGGGGAAATTTCCATATCCATGTCAGTGTGTTGGAGATGGTTAAATTACATTTTAAATATGAGAATAGTAGCAATGATTGCAATTAGAATGAGTGGGAAGAGAAGCAGAACAATGTGCAATCAATGGGATAATTAATCTTACCCTAATCATTCTTCATTGTCTATACAGGGCTGTTTCAGAACATCAGCACACAAATATTGATGTTTAGGATTTATGTTTTTGATTCTGTCTTTAGCACTTAGTAGTTATTTTCTTTCTGGGTCTTATCCTTTGAGCCTGCAAAAAATAGAGCTTTTTGGTATTTTAATGAAACTGCATGTTTTCATTCAAAATGATTAACAATACACAAAGAAATGCATTTACATTAATAAAGAATTTAAAATGAAATAGATTATGCACAAAATGTTATGAAAGTTTATTTTTGCATAAGATATTAGGTACCCAGTAAGTGAATGCATACATTATGACATACATAGAAGAAAGCCCGTGTTTAGCATTTCTAACTGTTTAGAACTCCCATTTTTTAAAAATAAATCATTTCATGGTTATGTTTTATAACTATCTCACCTCAGTTCTATATGCAATAGGCAGCAGAGGAATGCATTTGACTTCTGTAGAAAATTGTCTTCCATGTGCTATATACTAAGTGAAAAGCACTGCAACATGCACATTGTTGAAAGGCTATTACAGAAGGTAGGTGTATTAACATGGAGCCTCCCATTTGTGTCTGATATGATTTAATGGGATAAAGAAAATTATCAAAAAAACCCACCCCAGAGGCAGCACCACAAGCGGAGATGGGAGGGATAATTGAACAAAGTTAGTATACATTTTAATATAAGAATATTAGTTGTACTTTTATAACATGTAAAGGATTTGATTTTCAGACTATCTCTGAGGTAATCTGCACTGGAAAAAGTGACTAGGCATGATGGGACATTTATAAATGCAAAAGGGAAGCAATTCTGGAGCAAACATCTATTCTCTCACAATAGACAGAAAGTGAAATAGAGGCAGACAGGAACTTTTTAAATATGGGTTGCCTTCATGGGTCAGACAAGCTTAACATGATTATAGCCAGAAATATGTTCTAAACACAATTAGATACTAGGGAGCACATATATCCAATAAGTCCTATCATAGGTCATATCCATGTGCAATCCATGAGGGGTGCCATGACTCTAGTAAATATAACTATTAAATGTGGGAAAAAGAAAGGCAAGGGCAAAAAAGTAGAGTCTCAATAGGCACTCAGACCCAAATATATGCATTACCCATAATGAATCCTAAATGTAGACAATAATATCCAAAATTTAAAAAAAAAATAATTTATTAAACACATGTAGCAAGAAATGGCACAGCGCAAACACCTCACACCCCCCTATACCCACAGAACATAAGATCTAAATAAATCAAAATAAAAACAACGTTGTTTTTTTGGATACTTTTTTGCCTTTGCCTTTCTTTTTCCCACATTTAATAGTAGCCAGAAATATGTAACCAAATCTTATTGTTTATTATCTATAGTAAGTCACAGGCTATTTATTGGTAAAGGTCATGATTTGATGTATATACTGTTTTTGTAAACTTTTCCTGAAATTACTGTTGATCATGCTGTTGAAGAAATGTATTGGAGACCTCTGTAGCATTCAGTGGGATAAAAGTACCATTTAAATCAATAGAAATGTTTATTTGTATCTATAGAGGGCAGCTGGATTGTTCATGTATACGTTGCCTTTATACAGATGTTTGTCTTTCTATGCAAGTCCCAATAAACATTTCTGGTACAAGTCCCATACTTAATACACTTGATTTCCTCAGAATACAAGAACTTAACAATGAAGGCTAAGAATATAGCCCTCATTACTAGGTATGTGCAAAAAGTGTCATGTTCTCGGTTTTTTTGCCTTGATCATTGCATTGAAATCAAAGCTATGAATGAATTTCACCCTCTCACACATGAAGAGTTTACCTTGTATTGCCAATGGAATAGTATAAAATGGGTGTCAGACTCCGTCAGCCTGTAATTATGTCTGTTCGAGAAAACGAAAGACATACAGTTTGCAAGCTACAAGAGATAGGCAAAGAAAGTGGAGATAGAGATAAGTTTGGGAGTTTTGTTGGCAGGCAATGTTTTTCTTTATTTGGGGAGTCTGTGGAATCTAGGGGAGTATGAAGGGGAGAAGAGATTTACACCCCCACTCACACATAAAAAAAAAAAAATCTTGTTTCACTGAAAAAAGGCAGACAGGTGATGCAAGTTACTTCCTGAGCTGGCTGAGCCTCAATTACTGACTGACTGATATACTTTTCAGAGACATTGTTGTTGGCCTCTTTAATATTGGCCATAAGATCAAACAAAACCTTAGGGATGTCAGCATGGACAGCCTCAACCAGCTGTTCACCCCAAATTGCAACAGCCCTGTTAACCCAGGCAGAGGCAAAGATAGGTCTGAGTGCTGCACCAGTGGCCACAAAGGCAGTCTTGAGGATAGAATCCTGCTTCTTGTCTGCTGGCTCCTACAGACCTGCTGCATCCACAAGCGGAGGAGCAGTAGTCTTAGCCATCTCAGAAAAGGATACTGATTAGAAAATATTTTATTGAGAACCAGACTTTTTCAGGTGTCTTCCACTCATCCGGAAAGATCTTGTCGAGACTGGCATTAGGAGAAAACTTTTTACACCTCTGAAAATCATCCACAGAGGTAGTCCCCTCAGAGGTTTCAGAGACCTGAAGGGTCTCCAAAACTTCTCTAATGAACCCCTCAGCCAATTGGAGAGGATCAGCCTCATAAGAATCTCTATATGAGAAGTTAGAATTAATATCATCATATTCCCCATCATCTTCATCACATTCTGACAAATCTTCCTCAGAGGAACACTGAGGAACCTGAGGAATGGGGGCCACATGTTTAAAGGTAGTGAGGGACTTTTAAGATGGAATCACCTTCTGTAGACAGAAGGGGATTTGGGTCACTGAAAGCAGTATTGTATTGACCCAAGCTGGCTCTTAATCATTTCTATAGGACCCCAGCAGAGTAGTGGGAAGCCTCATTTGGCTTGAGGAACAATATGTGAGTTTGGGTAAGAGATGCCCCAAGTCCTTTGCCTTGAATTGACCCAAGTCAGGGAGCTGTTCCTCATTTTTTATGCAGCTCTGAGTTGTATGTCCATTACCTAATGATTTTTGAGGACTATGCACAGACTATCTGTAACAACTATTTTCCTTTGTTTAAGTTTGTACAGTGAGAGCTGTACTGTTTTTTTTTTTTTCAATTTTTATTGTTTTTTTGTTTTAGAAAGCAGGGATATAGAAAGAAAAGCAAAAAGGGAGGGGGTACAGTGACCATTCGATAAACAGATGAATGTATAAATAACATGACATGAAGAAGTATTCAAGCACCATGTGGGCACAGTACCTCCAAAGGGAAAAAAAGAAAAAAAGGAACGAGGGGGAGGGAAAACACAGGGGCAAAAAGGTAGGGAACAAGGGAGACACCAAGGATGGACTAGCTCTAGAACAATCCACTGATTCAGAGGAGAATCAAGTTGCAGTGAAATTCGGGAGGCGCTACAGACTCAATCCAGGGCGTCCAAATACGGAGGTATGAAGAAGAGGAATTGCATAAATACGCTGTCATCTTTTCCATATGAATCAGATTCCAAATATGCTCATCTAGGTGAGCCCAGCTGGACGGCAAGGACTTCCACTGATAGGAAACATGGCGCCGAACCATAGCGCATACCCGAAACACCAGCTTGTTAGCAACATGTGAAAGGGGGGATGTCTAGAGGACCTATTCAGCAATGCAGTCCAAGGATCCAACCGCAGGATCACCCCAAGGGCCAGACTCAGAAGACCAAACATGTGCGTCCACAAGGAGACAACCATGGTACAGATCTACCACATGTGCAGATATGTGCCTACTTGGCCACAACCCCGGTAACAAAGGTGAGACACAGATGGATAGATATGTTTCACTCTAGCCGGCCAGTAGTACCAGTGAGCCAGGACTTTAAAGGCATTTTCTCGCACTCGAGTGCAGGAAGTCACGCTACTTATGTTCACCATAATGTCAGTCCAGTCCTCATCTTCCAGAGTCTCACCAAGATCCGCCTCCCATTTGATCTGGTGAGCTGGGGGTCGAGGGTAGGAGAGTGCCAGTCCAGTCCTCATCCTCCAGAGTCTCACCAAGATCCGCCTCCCATTTGATCCGGAGAGCTGGGGGTCGAGGGTAGGGGAGTGCCACGAAATGGGAATAAAGCTTAGATATTACTCCCTTTGAAGGTAGGGAGGTAGAACAAATATGTTCAAAGGGAGTTCTAGCAGATGGGACTGTGTCTTTGAAATATGAGCGAACTAAGTGACAGGCCTGAAGAAATCTAAAGAATTCCCGAGGGGGAGCTTGGTATTTGTCCCAGAATTGTTCCCAAGAGAGTGGGGTGTTGACAAAGAATAAATCAGGCACCCTCGTAATGCCGGCCTTCTTACACCATAGAAAATGATCTCAGGAAAGCCCCAGAGGGAAAGCACTGTTACAGAATAAAGGACAGATACGAGAGGGTGATGCCTGAAGATGATCGGATACCCGATGGCGATTCCAAAGACCCAGAGTATGTAATAAGGGCGAACTTCTCCTGGGAACAGGCAGGTGGTGGGGCGGCAGCCACAGAAGGTCAGCTACAACTCAATCCAACAAGGGGTATTATCCGAGAAATGAAGACGAGATGAGGTCGCGAATTCAGCAGCCTTATAGTATGACCATAAATGAGGCACCGATAGGCCCCCCAACAATTTGTGTTTATGCAGTAGTTCTGCACTCAGCCAGGATCTCCTAGAGGCCCAGATAAATCTAAATATATGGTGTTGAAGTGACTGAATATTGTGACGAATAGGAAGAATGGTCAGACACCTAAAAAGGTACAGAATTTTGGGCAATAAGGTCATCTTCACTGCATAAATCCTGCCAAACCATGAAATCCGGTATGAAGACCAGGTCACAAGGTCCTTGTGAAGGGTCTTAAGTAAGGGCATGTAATTAGCAGTATAGATAGCCGAAGGAGAGGCAGGGATACAAACCCCCAAGAAGAGAAGGGAGGAAGCACTCCAAGAGAAGAAGTCAAAGTTCAAAGTCAACAATTTCTGCAAGGGAACAGGGAGAGAAACACCCAGAGCTTTACATTTGGAGTGGTTGGGGAGATGTACTTTTTTATATGTGGTTCTGAACTGTATGACCATTACCAAATAATTTTTGAGAACACTGCTCAGATTATCTCCGCTTAATTGCTTATTTGTTTTTAGTAGATGAATTGATACCACACTTGTCAGCCTTTGAGCATGTAGTCCATTACCCAATAATTGTTGCAGACACCACTCATATTGTCTTTTTTACATATTCTTGCTGGTTTAATGATGTGGACATACTATTGTAAGTGTCTTTACAGCTATAGTCTAATATATTTTTACCAAACCTCAGTGCTAAGTGTTTTTTTTTCTTCAACACACAAATTAGCAAGGTGGGTCAGTATTGACTACTGTCTCTCTACAATTCGTGCATGGTTCTACACATTATTCTCATGTCTGGCAAATACTGTTCCAAATCTTTCTATATAGGGTTAATTACAGGCCCATTACTATATCTGTCGTTAATTACTTCAAAAGTGGCAAGCAGCTTTCTAATCTTTTAGCACTTTTTCTCTGACTCTTAGATGACCGACATCTGGGAATTAGAGTGAAACAGGATACACACAACCGGTTTCTCTCACATATGGGTTTTAAATAGTATTAATTTGGTTATTATTTTGCAGTGTCTACTTTGACAATTACTCATTTGCATATTGAAATGCAGCTTAATGAGTAATTGTCATATTCCTGTGGGAATGATTATATATTAATGGTGCTATGCACCACATGCACTTAATTCTGATAGCAGTCTATGTTGTTGGAGTACACAGTACCAACTTCGACAAACTGAGATCTTCCCATAGCATTCAATGGAACCACAGAAGACAGTTTGTTATCTCTTCTGGAGAATAGAAACCACAGATTATTTCCCTCATTCCTTTCAGTGCCATACAGATGTGTAACACATTTTCTTGAAATTGTTGCATATCCTAAGACAGTCAAACACACTGAGAATCATCAAATTAGCTGTTACATGTAACAGCTTTTCTACCGGTTCTGCCTTTATATGAATAAGATGTTTAAAACCTATCTGCTGATCAGCCTAATCATTTACATAAAAGACTCACAAGGCTCCCCTAAAGCAAACAAGTACCTTACAAGACATGTTTTTACATGAAACAGCTGATTGGCAGATAGACCACTGTGGACTAAAAACAGCTGATCAGCAGTGGTACATGTAACGACAGAACTAGCAGAGAAGTTATTACATGTAACTACTGCTTTACAGATTTTCATTATCTGTGAATGATAGGGCAGATGATTCTTTATTTTATAACTCTTTCAGTGCCAAATAAGTGAGTAACACATTGCAGAGCAATGTGTCACACATCCCTATGTCACTCAAAGGATTAAGTATGATGCTAAAGTCTAAGAGCATCCTCTCCACTTCCCCACTTGCCCTCTCTAGCATGTCTTCAGCTTTACACCAACCCTATATTATAATGAATAAAGTATCTCACTTGTATAGATAATTCTTTGTGCATATGGAGAAGTGTGTATTCTCAGTTGTGAAGTGATCTCCACACATCTCCGGGCACACTTCACAAATGTATTGACCCTTAATTCATCTCCACTCTGGAGTATTTTTCATTACTCTCTCTCTATGCTCATGAAAATCCCATATGATCATTTTTTGCTGATTAACTTCACTTAGGTATACTGCAGACAAGGATGGGTTGAATAGAATCCAAAAGCAGGTGATTGTGCGATTAGGTGGGAGAAACATGAGTGTCATGTTAGAAGAAGTACACTTCTGCGGATGTACTGTCTTCAACAGTATAACCTCTTATAGTTACCACTTAGGGGCTTAACCCCTATGGTTGATTCCAGATCTTATGCCCATGAGTAGAGGTGAAATAGGTACGAGAGTAAGTAGCACAGTCTTGCAACTGTCTTTAGTGGACAAGGGGTGGGCCAAGAATGTGACATTCTGCAAATAACACTTAAAGGTTTCTGCAAGCAAAGCTTGTTTCTGCAAGCAACACTGAAGATATAGACTGAAATAACCTAATGACGCCAGGCTTATTATTTACAGATATCGAAAAAAAAAATTTAATTAATGAAACTCTAAAAAAGTACCAGCATTTGGGAGTTTGGTACAATTCATTACAGATGATGACAACTTAAGACAAATATTGACAAAAGATATAAATAATAACTATGAATACTGGAAGGCAGGATAATGATCCCTTAGAAATATACAAACTTCTGACAGATACTCTGAAAATGGAAACCTCAGACAAAAGGACATAATTTTTTTTTTTGAAAATGTATTTATTGAGAAATAGGTTGCAAAATAGAACACAGTTACAGAGACAGTATTAACATGCTTGCAAAAAGAATGAGACAGGAAGGATAACGCACAATATCATAGAATGCTTGTTATCAGCATAATACAACCCATTTGCATTTTATCTTTTATATGTAACCTAACTCCCCAAACTCTAAACCTCCCCCCCACCCGACCCTACGAGGCACTCTCCCCCCCACCCGACCCTACGAGGCACTCTCCCCCCCAGGCCAGTCAACAGACCCACCGCACAGAAACGCAGCTTGTGAACATAGCAAGAATAAGACCGCAGGATCAATATATCTCAGGAAATTGCATCTTCCCCTCTCCAATCTCAGCCGATATACTGTGTATACGAATCAATTTATAATGGGGAATGTTGGTATCAATTAAATTAAGCCATATGCGTCTCTCAAGGGCACTTGCAGACATCCAGCACATAGCCACCATCTTCCGAGCCATAACCAAGAGCTCTCTGAGTAATGTCCTATCACACACCCTATTAATGTCTTCAGGAATTAATGATAATAAACAAAACTTTGGAGACATGGGAAGGTCTCGTCCCAGTACATCCGAAATGGTATTGACTATGTCAGACCAGAATTTTCTTACTAGCGTACAGGTCCATATGAGAAGTAGGAAGGAGCCCTCCACACCAACGCAGGGTAGACAGTCCAGTGACCCCATTCCACCCATTTTAAAAATATTCTTAGGGGAGTGTAGTATGATCTGTATAGAATTTTTAATTGTATAAATTGATGACGAGTGTTCGTAGCCACATGTTTTGGACCCAATTTAGCTGTCTCCCACTCCCAGTCAGTCAAAAACCCCACATCTTCCTCCCAAGAATTTCTGACCAACACATCAGGACATTCTGTTTTTGACTGCATCCAATTGTAAAGAAAAGAGAGAGGTTTCTTAGGTCTTTTTTCAATTAACATTAATTGTAGGGGAAATGTGCAAATCAAGAAGTTTTGGCTGCCCCAGTGCACGTGTATATGCCCGAGGCGCAAGTAGAAATAAAAAAAATTATTGGGCATATTGAACTCTAAGTGTAATTGTTCAAAAGATTTCAGAAGATTGTTAGTATAGAGATGACCAATTTTTTAGCCCGTCCAGATGTGGCCAAAGTCTAGTGTAAGTAAATGTGTTAAACTAGCCGGTCCCCACAGCGGGGTATCCGGGTCAGCTGCTGTGAATTTGAGAATTGTCTTGAGAGCCTTCCATGTGTTATGTAACAAGGTGTAAAGTGGAATGGGGCACCTGCTGACCCCCGGACCAACAGTAAATGTTTCAACTCATATGGATACAATGGCAAGGACTGATCAATATAGAGAAATTGATGTGACGACAGGGGATCCAAATAAGCCAGTGAGAATTGGCCTTGAACAGCTAGATAGTATTGGTACATATGTGGAAGAGCTATACCCCCTTGTCCGGAGGGTTGTGTCAATATTGACTTTTTGATTCTGGGACGGCCTCCCCCCCATATGAAATTCGATAAAATGCTATCAATTTGCTTAAAGTAAGATTTAGGGATGATAATTGGAGTATTACGAAATATATAGACAAAACTAGGAAGGAAAATCATTTTGAATAGGTTAGACCTACCGATTACGTTAAGTGGCAACGTCTGCAACTGACTTATAAGAGGTACCAAATTATTTGCAATAAATAGTCTAGGATCTACTGTCACCTTTATACTTAGATATTCACATATTTGCACACACTCCACTGGGGTATCCAAAAGCCTCGTCTGTTGAACTGGCTCGTCCAGTGGTAGAATGGAGGATTTAGACCAGTTAATCCTCAGACCAGAGAAATCGCCAAATGTGTCTACAACTGTTAGTACTCTCCGAAGTGAATTGTCTGCATCTCCCAAAAAAAGCAGGACATCATCCGCATACAAAGCTATTTTTTCCTCTCTGCTCCCCATGCAAAAGCCCCTAATGTCACCATTCGCATGTATCCGAACCGCCAGCAGTTCTATTGCCAGAGCAAAGAGGCCTCGAGCCAACATAAAGACCTCAGATTCAAGACCCCCTGCAACCTTTGGGGCATTATATAGTGTGCGTATCCATCGTATGAAGACTGGTCCAAAGCCAAATTTTACCAAAACACACCAGAGGTATTGCCACTCAACCGAATCGAAAGCTTTTGAGGCATCCAGTGTGGCTACTAGTCTATAACCCACGTTGTCATGTGTGACTTGGAGTGTACAATCGTATTAAATTATGAGTTGTGGACTTCCCAGTGATGAACCCTACTTGATCTGGGTGTACAATAGACGTGATGACAGAGTTCAAATGCTTGGCCAGAACTTTAGCAAGTATTTTCGCATCAGTGGTGAGCAGAGATATGGGTCTATATGAATCACAGAGTCTATGGTCCTTTCCTGGCTTAGGTATGACTATAACCGAGGCTATGTTAAGTGAATCAGGGAGACTACCACTGTCTAGGGCCGCATAATAGGTATTAAGTAAATGTGGGGCAAGAATGTCCGAATACTTCTGATACCATTCCGCTGGAAGGCCATCGCCTCCTGCAGTTTTACCAGTCGTAAGGTCAGCAATAGCATCAACAATATATCTTAGAAGTATTGGTGCATCCAACATCTTTCTATGTTCGTCAGACAAGGTTGACAGGCTACATCGATCTAAGTACTCAGCTATTTGGGAAACATCCTTCGACACTACACTGCTATATAGATTTTTGTAGAAAAACGCAAATCGTTCATTAATGTCAATCGGAGACGTCAATAGAGAGCCGTCACTAGAGAGGATAGAGGAAATATTGGATGAGCTCTTATCTCTCCGCACTAAAAGTGCCAAGAGTTTACCTGCTTTATCTCTATTTTCAAATAAGTTTTGTTTTTTGTAAAAGAGTTGTCTAGAGGTAACATCTATTAACTTAATTTCAAAGTACTAGAAGTGAAGGCCTCGTATGACTGTGAGTTTCCATCAGCAATGTATTGTCGTTCCAATCTCCCCACCTCCTCCTCTAAATCTTTTATCTCTCTTTCCGACCCCTTTCTGTATGTTGTGATATGGGAGATAAGGGAACCCCTAGCCACCACCTTAGCTGCTTCCCATAACATGTCCTGTGAAGTACAGTCTGAGTTAATGTCAAAGAAAGCAGTCAAGTCCTCCCCATGTCTTTTTTCAATTTGCTCCACCGAAAGCCAGGATGCATTAAGCCTCCAAGTTAGGGCTGTCCTCTGTCTTCCCAAATCCAGGGTAAGCATCAGAGGGGCGTGGTCCAAAGCCACCTGTGGAAGAAAGTCTCAAGATTTTGTGGCACGCCAAGCTAAGTCAAATACAAGGGCAAAGTCAATGCAGGACAGAGTTTTATGTGTAGCTGAATGACATGAATACCCCTTCTCCAGAGGGTACAGAAGCCTCCTGGAGTCCAGCAACCCCATATCACCCAGTAAAGCTCTAAACAATTGAATATTAGTGCCACTATCTCCCAGACCCCACCCAATCTATCTATGGCATTATACATGACTACATTGAAATCCCCCATGCATGCTACTAAATGATCAGGTTTGTCTGTTATTTATTCTAGGGACCTCCCGAGAACAGATGGCTCAAAAGGTGGCAGAACATACACATTCATCAACACACACTTCATATGATGTATCTTGCAGGCTAAAATAATAAACCTCCCTTTAGGATCTGTTTTGAGGTCTAAAAATACAAAATCTAGTATTTTATGTATGAGTAGGGAAACACCTCTAGCATAGTTACTATATGTGGAGTGATATTGCATCCCCACCCATTGCCTCCAGAGAGACATAACCCTGCCTTCAGTTAGATGAGTTTCTTGTAGCATAATGACATCTGGGGATTGTTTTCTAAAAAAATTCAGTACCAGAGATCTCTTAACTGGATTGTTCAGACCCCTAACATTCCATGTTATTTATTTACATGCGTTAATAGCCATTCTTCAATTTAGTAATATACATCAACATGTGCGGCAAGCGTTCCCTTCTCAGGGGATTCATCAGGACGTGCAGTGAGCACCTGTCACCATCCCCCCAAACCTGATGGAGACCTTAACCCAAAACCTAACATGAAACGGGGGTCGGACCCCTAGCCCCCAATAACCATCTAAACAAGTAACCCCAGACACATTATCCAAGTCCCAACTTAGATATAGGAAATAAGCATGTTATATCATCTGCACTATATTTGACCTGTCTGCCAGCCCAGGCGGCGAATCCACCCCCCCTCAAAATCTGACAAAATCAGGCATTACTCTGAATAGAAAACATGGAGGGAGAGAGTCACCCGCCCCAACAGAAAGGCATCAATAGAACACAAAGCTAGTCCCAAATTCCCCCGCCTCACCCCCCAAAACATATCGCTCATATGCAAACATTGTCTTTGAGTTAGAAAAGAAAGTACAAACTATATACCCCTATTTGCATATAGATGAGAACAGAACAAAAAAAAATAGTTCAGCCAAATTTAAAGTATAGTAGAATTCTCAAGCAAACCCAGCATCCGCAGCACGGCAGAAATAAATCACTACCGCGTCACGGATAGAATACCGTTGGGCCAGGTGCTGAGCAGCATCGCCCCACTACACTGAGTGTAGTGATCAAATGTCATGGCCGATAGCCAGCAGGTAGGCAAGAGATAAAAGGGCAGTCGTGAGTCCACCTTTTGAAGAAGTCTCAGCAAGGTTCAACGTTATATAGGTATTTAGCTTTGCATTTATCTCAGGAGCCAGACTCTAAGACCTCCAACAGAGATCCAAAAACCATGAAGTTCCCCGAAATCATCCAATCCCCAGATCTTCATAAATCATGGCATAAAGGGGGGGAAAAGAAGGACAAATGACTATTGCAAATAGGAAGAATTATTGTATTCTTAATCTCGCCCTCATCCCGGATTCTCCATCCATCTCAAGGCATCGGTCTACGAAGTGAAGAATTCAGTGGAGTTGCCATGAACCACTCTCAACTTTGCTGGGTATAACTTAGAATATACAATACCCTTTTCCCTGAGCTTCTTCTTGACCTCCATAAGTTTTCTCCGTTGCTTATGTATTTCTGGGGAAAAATCCGGATATATTGAAATCCTGTTGTTTTCGTACTGGATGTTACCCTTCAGGCGAGCTAGACGGAGTATGGCATCTCGATCTCGAAAATTAAGTACCTTTGCAATGATCGGTCTAGGTGGGGAGTCATTGGGATTCTATGTGCTCTTTCAACAACAAATGCACCCTATATGCCCTCAGTGCCCAAACACTCCTTAACCCAGCTCTCAACAAATGTCGTAGGATTATTTCTCTCTTTCCCTTCAGGAATACCATGACGATGTATGCTGTTCCTCCTGGACCAATTCTCCAGGTCATCTGCTTTTTGCTGCAGTGTTTTGACTTGTTGTTAAAGTTGGAGAACAGATTCCTGAATGGGTGTTAGTACATCCTCCACATCAGAGATGATCCTTTGCTTATCAACAATCTTCTCACGCATTCATTGTTGGTCATCTCTCAGAAGGTTCAATTCTGTTTGTACAATATCTATTTTATTAGTAAGAACGTTTTGGCAATTTGTTATAGCCGCCATTAATTCTGCAAAGTGGGAGGTAGATGCATCTCCAGAATCTGAGGAGTGTGCTGGAGAGAGAGGCTGAACTGGGGAGGATTTTTCTGGTGAGGATCCCATACCAGCCGCCATTTCACCCTCCGTTAGCTGCTGTCTAGCGTATTTATGTAATTTAGATTTATAATCTATTGACTTTTTCCCCATTGCTTGAGAGGGTCAAAGGCGTTGAGATTGAATGATGAGTGTAAGACAAGTGTTACAATGCATTACTAGTGCATTGCCGTTAGGACTGGATCTATGGTATCAGATCATTTTAAATCATGACTGGTGCAAAATTGTGGGAACCAGAATCAGCTCCAAGATCATCCACATGCCCAGCATCCCTATGACAAGAGATCAAATACAATCCAAACAGTGTTCACATGTGACTTCACGGCGCAGGTGTAACAGGTGAAAGTGGTGTTCCTCTAAAGCCTGGAATGATGCAACTAGGCATTCAAATATATACGAGGTAGATAAGGGGAACATATATAGGGGAGATAACAAACAGGGGAATGTGGAATAGAGGAAAGGGCAGTAGGCCACCAAGTGGCGCCACAGCATGTTATCAGTATCCAAGAGTCAGTTCAGCAATGATAGGCTTTCCAGTCACTCCGATAACTCCAGTGTGAGGGATCAGAGTGCACCGAAGTCAGGTTGACTCTCAATATATGCACATATAATAAAGCGCAAGAAGAAACAATCTAAAAGTGGTGTTTATTCTTATTTAACAAGCGCATTCAAATAAAAACTTACAAAATAAATAATATCAACAAGCCTTTCATCCGCCAGGTTTGCTCTAAGTCTCCATTCAGCCACAGCGTCCCAGTGTCTCGAATCTCCTTTCACCCTTGTCAGGGTGATAACTAGACATGCACCAGTCAGCAGCATCTCTTGTGGAGTAACTCACAGTACACTCCGCTTCCTTTTACTTAGCCGCTCTATAGAAGGCGGCTCTGGTAACAAAGTATCAAGCAAAGCCGTTGTTTCCCATACACTGGGATCGCGGGCTTACTACAATGTGAGCGTAACCAGGAGGAGCCAAGTTCAATACCGTCCTTCCTTTCTGTCTCTCTTTTCCCACGCGTATCGTGGACTATCACTGTCCACTTCCTCAGGGCATTACAGCATATCATTAAAACTCCCCTTTTATATACATAACCCATTAGAAAATATCCATATAAAAGACATGTCCTAAACCAACATCTACCTCAAATATTAATATAAGAATTAAAACTTTCATTAAAAGTAAAACATTTTTTAAAAAATTTTTAATAAATAAGTCATCAAATAATTATCATACTATCCTACTCCTGCCCCCTCATACCCAGGGACAGCATTGATAGGACATACCCCAAAAAACCTTCTATCTCAAAATAATACTATTATAATTAATAATAATACTTAAGACACTATTACTCCCTATAAAGAATAAATAAAGAATCAAAACGGAAAAAAAGTTGGTAGCCAGAATCGAACCTACAACCTTATATATGAGAGGCAGAAGACTTAACCACTAAGCCAAATTCTATTATATCCCCTTTGGCTCTCATTTACTAGTACCTATTTCCTTAACCAGAGGACTCCACCATCTATTTAGTAAGATTTTATCTCGTAAAGGCTGCTATATCAATATCAATATTTAAACCCTCTGGGCTTAGAGTATTTAAGTCACAAATCCAGAAGGTTTCCCTTTTCCTCAATTTTAAAAGCTTATCCCCCCCTCTCCTATCCAATATTACTTGTACAATAGCTATAATAGAAATTCCTTCCCATTTTCCACCGTGATATTCTGCAAAATGTTTGGAAACGCTGTGCGTCATTACTCCCATTTTTATATTGCGTAAATGTTCTACAAATCTAGTCTTCAACTTGCGCACAGTACGCCCCACATACTGCAGACCACACGGGCAACTCAAAAGATACACTACATAATTGGAGTTGCAATTCACCAACTGCTTGATATTATATTCCTTACCAGTTACCTTGGACGAGAATGTATTTCTTATATTCCCAAATTCACATACTCTGCACCCACTCCTTCCACATTTAAACATGCCTTGTGCACCAAAAATCCCCTCTTTTTTACCAACTATCTTCCTCCCTATATCACTAGGGGATATCACATTTTTTATATTAATATTCTGCAAAATGTTTGGAAACGCTGTGCGTCATTACTCCCATTTTTATATTGCATAAATGTTCTACAAATCTAGTCTTCAACTTGCGCACAGTACGCCCCACATACTGCAGACCACACGGGCAACTCAAAAGATACACTACATAATTGGAGTTGCAATTCACCAACTGCTTAATATTATATTCCTTACCAGTTACCTTGGACGAGAATTTATTTCTTATATTCCCAAATTCACATACTCTGCACCCACTCCTTCCACATTTAAACATGCCTTGTGCACCAAAAATCCCCTCTTTTTTACCAACTATCTTCCCCCCTATATCACTAGGGGATATCAAATTTTTTATATTAATATTTCTCCTGAAGGAGACATTTGGCCTATTTCCCACTACCGGTCCCAAAATAGGATAATTCTGAAGGATATGCCAATACCTTCCCATTATACCTGTAGTGCACCACTTATCAGGATAAGTTATGAAGGTATGCCTTCCTAATCAGTCCCGGTGTAGTGTTGTAGCCCGAAGTCCGTGGGTCTCCAGCTCAAGGACCCGGTGGGCATATCAGTCACAGTAGGCCTAATGGGCGGGAGGGAGACTAGGGACACAAAATAAAAAATACAGAAGGTGCTCTAAGGAAAACGGGGCGTCCAGCAACTCACCGCTCCAGACAGACCGCCATGACGATGCAGCCCACGGGAGCAGTCTCCATCGCAAATAATCACCAGGCCATGGATAGATCCGACCACCACCTCTTCGCTGCTAGGCCCCGACCACGGCTCAGCTTCGTTGTCCCACAGCTCTTGTATATGATAGTGACCGCCGAATTCTCCTCAGTCCCGGCAGATCACCCGGCAGACTCAAGTGCCACAGCCTCAGCCCACTCCCGCACCCGGGGACACAAGTAGGCCCCCGCTGCAAAGTGCGCCAAAAATAGTCACCGTTGGCTCACAGACAAAATATGATCATCTCCTGGTAGCTCTCGGGATAGGGATTCGGCTGAGGTATTTAGTGGTTCGAGGGACCAGAGTAAGTGAACGATGGTTGCAGATTTTTGTCTTGGGAGCAGGAGCTAAGAGGATGTGCGTCCAGACAGTATGGCTGCCAGGTCATGCTCCAAAAAGGACATAATTTTAAATGTAATCATTCGATAAGAAAAAAATCACAAAAGAATGGTTTTCTGAACACTTATAGAAATTAAAAAGGTACAACAGCAGTACAGAAATGACTGTCCTCCACAGACCTAATTCAGTAGTGCAGGTCAAGATTAAGGAGCCAGTTAGCAGTGTCAAGATTCAGGAGCAACGTAATAGGGCAGGAGCAGAGACAGGAGGTCACACAGAAAGCTAAGGTTTAGTAAGTAGATTAAATTATCTGAAAATGGTGAATCTAGTTCCAAGGATAAAATACCATGGATGCTGATCCAAGGAAGTTCAATGGAAGCTGAAGTCACAAACAGAAAGCAGGAGTAATGCTGTATTTTGTTAAAAGGCAAACATAATCTGCCAAAGCATTATGTTAGAAGACAGATTTAAAAGAAAATGTTTGCTTTTTAATTGGATAGTGAAGCAAATTGCATTCAGGAAGTAGATAAACCTAGTGGAAATGGAGAACATTATGCATGTATTTTAGTGCTTTAAAAAAGAGGTTGCTAAATAAATTTTGAAGACATATCTTTCACTCTCGTCTGGTCCTTAACAGTCCTTAAACATGTAGTTGTAGCTGTTTAAATAACACTTGTTTGTTTTTGTTCTGCAATTCTTACATTAGAAATGTTTAAAAGTATTATAATTTACTCTGAGACAAAACATTATTTAAATGGATAGTAATGTTTCAAAATAAAAGCAGCTCCAACTAATCTTCATAGTATATGGGCCATGGAGAGTGTTATTTCAATATTGTCAGAAGTTCAAGTGTAATTGAATGATAAATTATCCCCCTCCTGCCCCTTTTACCTAGTGTAAGCCAACTCCCCTCAGATGTGGAATCTGGAGGCGGGGCAGGTAGAGATGAATTATTGGACGTCTTCTTTTCTCCACATATACTGAGGGCTAATTCTTGTGTTGCTACTGCCTCAGGCGTATCACTGGAGCTAGTCGTGGCAAATGGAACTTCATCATCCATCACACATGTTACTGCTGTTGTTGATCTGATTCCCTTTCAGCTGCCAAATCATCCTCCTGCTTAAACAACTCAGCAGAAAGAATAGCAGTCGCAAATTCTGCATCTACATCAGGGCATTTTGACAATGGCTATTGGCCACTATCCAACATGACATGACCTGCTGGCACTAGGTCGGTAGGGCATTTTTTTCTCAGGGCTTGTGCTTTAAAAAAGCAAGAAAAAAAAAAAAAAACATACTCCTTCATAAAAATAAACAACTTTGGGGGGTTTGTCTCTAACAAGCCAAAGTCCTACAAATCAATCTTTCCTTAGGGCGTGTGCCCAACAAGTGTAAGTCCTACAAATCAATATTTCCTCAGGGCTTGGGCTTCTAATAAGTCCAAGTCCTACAAGTAAATGTTTCCTCAGGGCTTGGGCCTCTAATAGACTAAGTTCTACAAATCAATGTTTCCTCAGGGCTTGGGTCTAACAAAAAATCTTACAAATGATCCTCTACAAAATACTCTGTTATGTCAAGTATCAGTCTACCTATCACAGTCTCCCTTTAGCTGTCCTGTGCTTCCTTCCTCTGTGGTGTGTCGGCCGGCATGATCGCAGATACTTTCTCATTGCTGATGTCATTAAACAAGTACTGGCTAGGAAGCCTGTTTAGGGGCCTATTCTGTGTTGCCTAATTGGGTCCCTCCTTCTCCTGCTCCTTTATAAACCTCCCTGGACCTGGGAGTCATTGCCCTTACGTGGTGTTTCTGATATTGTCTCCTGCTCTCCGTTGTGACCCAGGCTTTCCTGAGAATCTGCTCCATGTATGACCCCAACTTGTCTGACAACCCACATTGGTTCTGACCTGTGGCTCTGGTTGACTAACTCGCTCTGTTTATGACTCCAGCTTGTCTGACTACCCACATCATTTCTGCCCTGTGGCTCTGGCAAACTAAATCACTCCGTGTATGACCCCACCTTGTTGACTACCCACATTGGTTCTAACCTGTAGTTCTGGCTGACTAACTCACTCCGTGTAGGTTCTGGTTTGTCTGACCTCTGGCTCCTATATGACTACCTGCTCCATATAGTTCCTGGCTGGTCTCAAAGCTTTGAGTGCCACAGGGGTGTGGTATGCATATTCCTATGGCAGTCAAAGGGTTCAGGGAGTGATGTTCTTCATGGTGCTGGAAGCGTCCTCTCCATTCCCCCACTGACCAAGTGGGGAGTAGAGAGAATCCCTTCCATATCAAAAGCAGTTTGACAACCCTGTATGGTAATGGGGAACTTCTCCACCCCTCCCCTTTAATACCTAAAATTTAGAGCATATGGCTATGCAAGGACTTGAGGAGTGATGTCACAGAAAAGACCGGACAGAGCGTGCACGTATAGGATGCCAGGGACTTGTGTGGAAGAGGATTCCCCGTTGCAGAAGAAAGATCCTGAAATTATATAGGCTTTTTATTAAAGTATTTCTTGTGAGTAGATACCCCAAAAGAGTTTTTTTGTATACTGAGGGAAATAAATTGTTTTAAATCTATTACTGCACTTAGATTGGACCCCTTTGTTTTTGCTCTCCTATTTCGTTGTCTACAGTCATATGGCTATGTGTGTCTACATAAAAAAGGCGGCATACTCTCTACTCATCTGCAGACACACATTTCCACAGCATCTACCTTTGGTACATCTCCCCTGACGAGCAGCATTCTAATGTGATTGCTAGAGCAGAAAAGGAGTTAGCAGTGAGACCAGCAGCTATTGTGTCAGACAATGTCACAAACCAGTAGACTTCAGACATAATAAAACCTAGAAGAAATTGAAAGTAGTGGGGAGGAAGAGGATGATGCTGATATAGATGAAATCATTGATGATAATGTTGATTCAGAATATATTACTCCACCATCCTCCCTTTCTTTTGACTAGAGATTGAAAACCATGATAAAATGGCCAAAACATTAGCTTAAAGGAAAATACTTACTCTTCAACCATTGATAAAGAGCACAATGCTTGTTTATAAACTCTTTTAGAAATCAACTGTAAAGTGTTACTCTGGACAGGTAAAGAAGCCTAATGTAATGACCATTACCCCTCTTGAAGCATCTGAAAAATGGAAGTGAAACACTCATTGGGTCATTGTCACACCGCAGCCCACTGAGAGGAACACACTGGACCACTTTGGTTTGCACTTCTATCTCTGATGTTTTATTAATCTGCTTATTTGTTTAGGGAATTAACCCTTTGAGTGCCAGAGGGGTACGCAACGCATTGCCTGTTTGGCAATATTTTTATGTGTGTTCTTCAGTAAATTTTAATCTCTGACTTAGGAATGCCATAGTGTGCATATTTTTATGAATACTGAGAATGTCATAGTATGCATATTAAGGGAACAATATTGTAATGTACAATATTATACACAGGGATGTTTCAATCGGGAGGCTAAAGGAAAGCATTTCTTGGACTAATCAACTGCACCAAATGAACTACAGAAACAATTCCATTGATGTAAGTGGAGCTTTTAACCCTTTAAATGCCAGAGAGGTCTGCAGAAAATTGGTTCACAATGCATTTGAGGCATACTAGCAGTCAAGGATTTAAAAATTCTCATCCAAATCTAGGGGAATTTTTGGAATTTATTTTTCCCCTAAGGGCAGTTGATTTAGTCCAGATTTGCTCCTCTTTAGCAATAGAGGGCCATAGTAATACACACGTACATCTGCACTCCTTATTCCCTGCTTTGTTTTACACTGTAAATTTTAACATTCTTTCAAGGAAGTGAGGATGGAATATTTTTTCTCAGCCATAATATAAGTTATCATCTTTTATCATAATCCTATATATTAATTCGCTAGGATGTTTGTCATGATGCAGTCATGCACAATAGAGACTGCCTGCGTTCAGGCAGTATCTACTGCACATGACTGCATTGAGTGAGTGAGGAGCAGTGCGGTAGGGCAGGGGCCTCTTAACATTACCCAGACCTTGGCCCATGTACACGGGCTTTTACACTAGTCTTTCATAATTTAGTTTTGCATTCATTTTTCCAAAGTTGAATTTTTTAGGTGCAATATCACAGTGGCCTGAAATTGTACAGTGGCGCTGTTGCTACACCATCCTATGGAGATTTATGGTCCCGGGACCAGAGCTGTCCAAAGGATGGTGTAGCAACAGCTCCACTGTACAATTTCAGGCCACTGTGATATTGCACCTAAAAAATTCAACTATGAAAATTAATAACTTTTGAATTAAACACCTTTCAGCAGTGGGAGTACTCTTGTTTTACTCAGGGGGATAAACCCTACAACATATTTTTTTTTTACATTTTAAGTATTACTATCCCTTTAAACAAACTGGGCCTTATGTATAAAGCCAAAGAAGAATAGTACTGGGTAAAGCCAATTAAATCTTACGGGACATCTAAAGATTCCCCAACTGCAATTCATTTAAATGGGATTTCTGTAACTCCTGAATTCTAGAGTTTTCAACACATTGTTTTATAATGAATTGTAGACTTCTCTAGCATTCAAGGGGTTAAATGCCCCTTTTAAAGCAGTTGGAAATTATTTGTCCAGTATGGTACAGCTGGTTTGTCCCAGATTCATGAAATAACAAGCATTGTAAGAAACAATTAAATTGATATATAAATATTATTATTGAGTAGAACACCCCTTTCACACATCATAAAGATGTATTGGTTTTGCTGCCCATAAAAACTGGTTTATGGTACTGTTCACATGAACAGTTGTTTCACATGAACACAAAAAGTCCATCATGTTGCATCTTTATTGCTCTCACTCTAGACTGCAGTAAAGAGGCATCAGGGCCAATCTGTATGGTGGTCTGTGGGATCAATGCTTCATCTCAACCTCTATGACTATGTCAGCATGATAATTAAAGTAAATGTTTATTGCATTGTTCAACATATCTCAGTCTTGAGATAACCCCATCAACCCCAGTAGAATAAATAGAATTGATTGGTGCCTTATTTCTTTGGAAAATTACGGGACCAAATTATCCATGATCAGGAATGAGTGCTAGACAGATTCTGTGTTGTAGCACAATGAGATAACAAAACTGCAAAATCAGGTCAGATACTAATGGAAGGTGTAAAACAGATATGACAAAAGAATAACAATAACAACCTTACTCAGTATACCATACAATGTAGAAGGAAGAGAAATTAGTTGAAATTAATTATAACACATTTATGATGCTTGGATAACAGTCCATTGTTCATTGCAATTTATTTGGTCCCTTTCAGGATTGAGGTAATATTGAAGCTAGAAGCAAAATTGGTCTGTTCTGGATGACAGATGTCAATGGTAAAGGAGGGTTTAGTAAGGTTTTGTGTGAATATACCATAGTCATAACACACCAGGATTACATACCAAAATAGAGTGGGATCTCTAAGTAATAGTTATTACAATCTCTGCATAAACACCAGAGAGCAATTTACCTCTGCACATTTCTGGGATATATAATACTAAACAAAATAAACATACCTTTACTATAAAGCAATATTGTATTTAAATATCATATTCATTATACTCATGTTTGTCATTTCAGTGAGTCAGGCAATTCTATTTATTTTAAAAGTTTTTTAATGTTAGAGGCAATCACAGTAATACAAATGAGTCACATGGTATTGACAACATTACATTACAGGAGTTTGGAACAAGCACATTGTCAGCATACAAATAACAAGTAGTCCAAAAGCCTCTAGCATTTTATTGAACTGCCCTAGGAACTAATGAGTCAGGCAATTTAACTTTGTACCTGGTGTTTTTACTGAACAGTAGCCCATATTTAACCCTGTGAGTGCCAGAAGGGTACTCAACGCATTGCAAAGCAATGTGTTGTGTACCCCTCTGGCACTCAAAGGGTTAAAAAAAGCATAATGGAATTTGTCTAGAGTAAAACAACGGCACCTTAGGAGACAATTAAAAATCTCTGTTGAAATAAATTGGTCGTTTAACCCTCTGAATGATAACGACGTCTCCAATGCATTGCAAAGCATTCAATGGGTTAAAACGCTCTATTCAAGTGCATGGGAATTTAGGAATTTATATTTGCCTCTATAGTGCAGTTGGTTTACTCCAGAATAAATCCAGTTTGATTTTATAACTAAGGACCCTTGTCACTTTGTAACAATCCTATAAGCAAGAAGACCATTTTAGTCCATGCATATTTCAGCATGTTACCGTTCTACAATGGAAAAAGACAGCAGCAAGACTATATTAATTTGTAACTCATGCAATAGTTTAGCCAGAAGTAAAAAATTTAAGTCACTTATTGTAAAAATTCAATATAAAAGTAACTCGAAATGTAGTTAAGTAGTCTTTTTCAATTATCTTTAAAAGTCATTTTTATATGTTACCTTTCCAAGTCAGTGTAAGTGAAAGGGTAATAATATACACAGAGCAGAATATATGGTCCCATTCTGACTATTAATTAAAGCGGTGCTACTTTTTTGAGGAAAACTGTATCTAAAGGTTAATTTTACATGTTAGAGTTTTTAACTAATAATAATATAATAGTGAATTATTCATTTGACTTTTTACATTCCTAATGTAATAGAGATGTCTTTAACATTTAAGCTTAGAAGTACAAGCCCTTACATTCTATAAGTTATGTTGTTTAATATAGTAATTGCTCTTTAATTAGGGAGGAGGTGTGGCTAGGTTATTTACTCGGTCAATTCCTGTATCAGCACCTTATGACGTTAGGTAAGTTACTTTATCTCCCTACACATCAGACACCATGCATCATGCTTAGTAATGCATTTAAAACCTCTCTAGCATTCTATGGATTGCAATCTCAATAAATCAGTCTTTACTCCCCCAGTGGTGCACTTGTCGGTTAGCTGTGAAATTATACCTCTGTAGCTGTGTGTATAAAGTGCCAACGTGCCTAAATATTCTGTGCGCAGGTATGTACAAGACTAATGCTTGGGATTTACTTAAATGGTATAAATATTTATAGTATTATTTGTGTCCCCTGTTAGTTCTATGTGTATAACTCCTTCAGTCTAGAATGAATTGTACCCCCTCTGGTCCTCAAGTGTTTAACTTTAATAATAATATCAAAATAATGTACCAGGATGGATACATTGAGATTGTCCTGGGAGTATAGATATTATTATCTAATTTACTGGTACTCATTTTATCTACCTCGGAAAGATGAAATGCTGAGTTGACTGCTGGGACTAGAACCTGTGACCTTGATGTGCATTAACCAACTGAGCCATCTCACCAGCATAGATTGTATTTGATTAATGACACACTAATAAAATAACTGCAGGGTACTTTCTTAGAAAGTTCCTGTCTACTAAACCATTATTCTTCTGTACACAAGAGAACAATAAGAGTAACTTCTTGAGATGCCTTCATGTAATGGGTGAGCATATTTTCCTTCACCAAAACATGCAACCAAAATCTTACCTTTATGTTTATATAATTATGTTTCCATGCATCATTTCCCACTTTCTTAAGTGCAACCTGTGTCACAAAGGATCACAGTGACCCCAAAATCCAAGTGAACATATGGACATAACTGGAGAACAAATGCAATACACCTTTTTAAAATAAACTCCTCAGTTAAACGCAAGTGAATATTGTTAACTAAGACAGACCCTTCAGACAGCTTCTGTTTGATAAGCATATGAAGAAATACTGAAAAACTGTATTGGTTGGTGGGGGCTCCAGACAAATTTGAGCACCCATGAGGTAGAACACAAACACCAATTGCCTTTAGACAATAAACATATAGTCATGGATATACCCCAGACAAAAGCTACAATATGGACCGTACCACATGCCCAGCTGCCACATGAGTATAAGTGACTTTTCAGACACATATGCCATTACACACCAAGGCCCACTGCAATGAAACCAACCCAAGGAAATGCAAAAAAGAATACTGATTCATCACAACACTGCCTCTAAATACCTTTTTTACCTTAGTGTCTGAACAGCAATAGCTTTCCCTAATGGTAGACAGATATGATAAAAAAAGTCAGTGCCTCTAGAATAACTGGTACCATCATGCCTCATCCACATGTGATAGGCTGAGAAGTGTTGCATTAAGACCCAAAAATCCTTGGTAATTCCTGCCGAGGCAACTGTTGACCTAAGTGTAACCATTTCTGTAGCTACAGCTACCGTTTTCTAGATTGTCAGGAACAGAAGCAAAATGGGGGGCCTGGGAAAATTTAAATAATAAAAGTTTTTGATTAACATCAGATTAAATGCTGTTTTTAAACTCTGAAACCCTTCTCTATTTCTCCCACCTTAACATTAGGCATCCCTTAAGAATTTATGTTGCAGGGGAGAGCTATGCCCTTATATTTTTTAAATCTTGGCCTCTTAATGTTCCTCAGGTGCAATGTTGCAACTTAGCCCACTTTAAGATGACAACATATAATTTTCCACCTTTGTGAAAGCAAACTGTGTGGTAAAGCATCTGCAGAAAAAGGGAGACAAGAGGGAAAGATGTTTTGAAAGGAACATCCTCTTGTCAGGCATCCTCAATTCATCCAGGAGTTAGAAATAGCAAAGATGAAAAAAGGCAGCCTCCTTTTTTTAAGCCTTTTAAAAATATAAGGGGAAGAACTTACATCTGAGGCCTCAAAGACCTTCAGGGTATCCAGGACAGATTGGATGAGATTCTCAGAAGGAAAACCTGGTCTTTCTCAAAATAATCCACAATAGCAAAGGCGAATCATCTTCCTACATTGCCATTTGTGGTCAGCACCCCACACAATGTGCAATGGGTGGACACGAACTGCCACATCCTCGCATCTATAGAATTGCTATCAGCTGGTAGGTTAAAGTGGCAGAGGTGGTTAATCACAATATGTTGCTACGTCTTCCTTTGCCCGGACCCTAGCACAAGAAGCTGATGGTTTGGCAGGTGTTTCATTCACCATCAAACTTTCAGAGTCAGGATGAATTTCTCTATTCTTCTTCTTAGATTTCCACCTAGATTATTGGTGCCCTTGCAGAGAGACAGAGGCTATAGCAACAGCGGCTCCCAATTCCATTAGTGGGGGTTTGGCTTTAACATGCTTTTCGTGATGTCTGTATTTCATGTGTCTTATCACGGTGGTTGTACCAAGGTGTGTTCCTCCTTTGCCCTTTTCAATGACTTGTCACATAATGCACAGTGCTGTCACTGATGACTGAACTGTGCCTGTCCCAAGAGAAAATAGTCCAACACCCATGAATTCAGAGGGGAGGGAAAAGGTGGAGAATAATGGACTCTTTCTTCTTCCCCACAATCCCTTTCATGGGCTGGGGAGGATGATGCTGCTGCTGCTCCTTCTTCAGAATCAGCACTAGAACTAGGATCAGGATTATTGATGGCATTGGCAAGTGGAACCTGTCCTAGTCCTGTATCACTACTGATGGACGCCATTCCCACTATGGGCCCAGTAGTCTGTGGCCCACTAGCCTGCACATCATCAGCCTGCTGCTGCTGAGACAGATCAACATCTGGCCCTTGCAACTCAGCAGCAGCAGGAATACAGCAGCAGCAATCTGTGCAATGTCACTACTGGTAGTGGAGGTGATGCCCATCCCCGGTTGCATATCTGTTTCACATATATTGTTTCACATATATTTTTGGTTTCAGCTAAAAAGACCCTCATTCTCTCCTCCACCCAGCTGCTCCACAATCACCCTTATCAACACCATCACCCTTATCACCACCAAGACCAGTCCCTGCTGTTCTATGAGCATTAGAATGGTTGGTAATGATGACAAATGTGATAGAGGACCCTCTTCTGTCACACTAGCCATTTCTTTTTCGGTTGAAGAAGGCAGACTGGCAGCACTAGAAGCAGGCACATGCAGATTATTTGTGTTGATGCTAATACTGCTAGCCAGTTCTGCCTTCTACATGCCCCAGAGGAACAATACTAGGGGAAGGGGAAACATATGGTCAGTGGATGTTGTGCGCTCCCTTGAACACTAGTCTGACTCCTAATCACCTCTTCCACCTCAGCAATATGAGGATCAAGACTAATGCTAGTCCCAACAGCTTCTTTACAATTATCATCACCACTGTGACCCCCTGCTATCACACTTGCCATCATCTTCTCCTACTCTTCCTGAGTATCACAACGCACACTGGCAGGAGTAGCATCAGGAAAAGCAGCTGACTGTGCTGCTCACACTGCTACCCATTTCTGCCTTTGTCACAAATTTTCACCAGATCCAACGAGATGATGTAGGGGTACTGGTCATCACTGGGGAATCAGGGCTCCCAGACCCTTCGATGCTGGTGACTTCCTCCTCTGACTTACATGGACAAGATCCTCCCAGATCTTTTCTTTTTAATGTAGGTGCTTACACTATGAGCCTCTCCTGCCTTTATTTCATTCAATAAATAGCAAGAAAATTGTCTGTAGCTGCTTCACTTACTGTTTCACTTCCTGGAAGCATCACTTTTTTGGCACAAAAATGCAAAGTGCGCTAGTAAACGGGCAGTAAGTTTGTAGCCTTTGAAAAACATAGTGAAAATATTTTGGTGTAGGCGAAAAAGGAGAAGTTACGGTGTTTGATGGGGGTGGATGTTCAAGTGAAAAAGCAGGCAATTGTGTTTTTTTTTCTCGTGGGAACACAATGGGACCTTTGGCCCACCCCCACAATCTAGTCTGCCAATTTTTCCTACTGTAAAAACCTCCGACTTTGGTCCTTGGTTTTTTCTTGCAATGTTAATCATGTCTTCTTTGTAAGAAAAGATTGCTTAAATTGGCAATAAAGAATTACAACACATGAATACATACTTGTTATTACTATTTATTGCCCCTTTACGAAAACGCTATTTAAAAAAAACCTTAAATTCATAATTTCAAAATGTATCATATATACTTTCCATTGAATCATTATTAACTCCTTGTATGCTATGCACATCTTTAATGTATTATAAAATTATGAAAAAAGTGCTAAAAAAAACAACAATATAATTGGTATGAAGAAATGAAAGTGTTCAATAGCAACACTATTCAAGTCCACCTAAAAAACAAATCGATAACGAAATAAAGCATCATTGAACAGGGGTGGGCAAGAGGTCCTGTTTTGTTGCCGCAAATATTCTGTGAAAACCACTTGGCTGAAATTTCTCATGAGAAAGCAGAGCAAAACAATTAGAATTTTCTCCATTTTACTTAGACCAAAAAATATTTTGTGAAAACGGTTCCATGTTTTGCCTATGCCTTTCAATATGAAGAAACTTCATGCACATATACTATAAACATTTTGGATTTTTGTGCCAAAAACCTGACATAAAGTAAAATGGAGGGGAAGCAGACCAACAGAGAGAGAGAGAGAGAGAGAGAGAGAGGGCAAAGGTGATTTTAAAGTTATTTATCTAGAGTAATTAGGGTATTAGAGGCTCACAGTGCTGGCTGAACCTAAGACCAGCAATAATAAAAATGAGGTACTGGCAGGACCCTAATCCATCCAGTGACACAGAGAGAAAAAGAAAGTTGTCACCATCATTGCAAAAGAAACTAGGAGCCCACATTACCCAGATCCAATGATGCCCATTTCTCCAACATCATCACTTGGCATCTGAGGGAAAATTTGATGAAGACAGAACTAGGTGCCTCTGCCTGCAGCTGCTGCTGCCAGTGTGCATTCGAATACTGAGGAGGATGTGGAGATGGAAAGTGTGACAGCAGAGGACCCTAAGTCACCCTTGTCATCCCCAAGCAGTCCCACTACAAACACAGCAGCTAGAGACTGGTGGGGGGCAGGGTGGTGGTGGTGGAACAGCTGATGGGACTAGTTGGATTCTAATGCTGCTGCTGAGGTTTAAGGGGAAGTCAGCAGTCATACTATCAGTCAAGGGAGCCCACATGACCCTGAACCTGTGCTTCCCATTCCCCTGGCATTGTCCCTCTGGGGAATTATGATGAACAAGGCAGAACTGGCTAGCAGCAAGAGCAGCAGCACGAATCAGCTGCCTGTGTCTAATGCTAATGCTGCCACTGTGCCTTCTTCAGCTGAACAGATCACAAGTGTGACCCTCTGTAGGGTAGAGAACCCTCTGTCACATTTCTCATCACCAACCACTCCCTCTCTCATAGAGCAGCAGCAAGAGACTGCTGGTAATGATGATGAGAGTGAGGGTGATGGTAGAGCAGCTGATGTGGAGAGAATGAGGGCTTTTTTAGCTGAAAGCTAACAGGAATGGGAGACAGAGATGCAAATGGCAATGGACATCACCACCAGCACCAGTGACATTGCAGAGTTTGCTGCTATAATCCCTGCAGCTTAGTCCTCAGGGCCAGTTCTTCATCTGTCTCAGCAGGATCATGATGAGCAGGCTAGTATGCTACAGACACCTGTGGCCACCATGGGAGAGGGTTCCTCCAATAGTGATTTTGGACTAGGACAGGCTCCACTGGCAATAATACTGGTCCTAGTTCTAGTGCTGATTCTAAGGCAGCATCATCATCATATACACCAGCCAGTTACGGGGAAAAAGGTGTCCATTCTTCTCCAATGGTCACCTCCATGAAATCACTGGTGTAGGACTATTTTTCTCTAGGGCCAGGCACAGAACAGTCATCAGTGACTGTACTGTGCACTATGTGTGAAAAGGCAGAAAAAAGGGGAAAGGAGGTGATACACTATGGCACATCATCCCTCATAAAACATGTGCAATACAAACAACACAACATTTATATTAAGTATGTGAAAGCCAAACCCCCAGCAATGAAATCGGGATACACTGTTGCTGTACCCCCTGTCTTTCTCCATGAAGGGACCAAAAATGTTGATGTAAATTGAAAAGGAAGAATACAGAAAACCAACCTGAGCCTGAAAGTTTGATGGAGAGTGTAACACCTGCATCTTCATCAGCTTCTTACACTTATGAGTGCTTCTGTTGTTGCTAGTTGTGGCACTGCAGACATGTTGATGGTTGTGCCTCCTAGTCATACCTGTGGTTGTGCTTCAGGTCAGATCTCACTGAGAAGGTGCTTAGGTGTGAGCCTGCTTTCCCCCTACTCACATGCTTCTAACACAAACAACAGATATTTGCAACATGCTTAGGCTTTGAATCAAGAGTGAAATATCTCCATAAGTGGGCTTTGTAGACAGCCCTTAGACCCTAAGAGGCTACTACTACTACTGGGGCTACATGTTGCTGCAATTGTGCTACTGCTAGGTTTCACAGGTGCTGCACTTTCAATAGCAGAAGCAGAGGCACTCATCATAGCTAAGGTTGCATGTTGATAACCTGTGTTTTTGTTGCTGGTTACTCAACAATGACTAACAGGATAACTTTGACCATGAACAAGCAAAGTTGCCCAAAAATACAGACTTCCCAATTGTTTTCTCAAACAGTTTATAGATGGGCTTGCTCTTCTTTTCAGTGGTAGAAGACTGTGTCTTTATCTTTCGCTAATTCTCTGGTATTGTCATAATCTCTCTCATTCTCAACTTCATCGGTATCTGATGAAGTGGAGTATGCAGGAGGGATATATTCTAGATCTACATCATCATTAGTCACTAGGACATCCTCAGCATCGCCTACCACACGTATATTCCTCTAGACTTTTAGAGATCTCAAACTACTTCATTTTACTTTTATACTTTTGAGGGATGCTCTCAATGTTCACCACTGCTTTTAGGGCGTGTTTTTGTGCTTGTTTGTCTCACTGTTAGATGCAGAAGTTGATTGAGCTGCTACACCTTCTTGCACTAAGCCATCTAAACTTGAATGGGACTCATTATATTTAGTGTTTTTAGATGGTTTATTAATAGTACTGGTACTGGTGGTGGAACATTTTGTGGGACTTTGACAAACTACATCTTCCTTAGGAGGAGATGGATCACCACCATTTATTGCACATGCTGCAGCAACCATGGTTGCAGTCTGTTTTTGAACTACCACTTTACTCTCATGACCCTGCACTACTCCTACTCTTTTCCCCCTTCCCTTACCCCTTGAGAGTTTGCTGTACATTACGCAACTAGTGTGTGTTTTTATTGTAAAGTACACAATAAACTAGTTGTTTGTGATGTCTTGCCTTGGCCCTCTACAAAATACTCTATCTCGCCTAGTATCAGTTTGCATAAGTCACAGCTAACAACAGGGTCCCTGTCTCTGTTACCTATGATTTTTTTTGTTTAATAAACTGTTCCCCCATCCCTATCACTATAAACAAAAACAAAAAAAAAACACTCCCTGTTCAACTGCTTCTTTCACCAGTCTCCCCATCCCAGAGATAACAGCCAGATCAGAAAGCTACTTGGATAGCGGCTGCCTGTGTCTTTCCAGTCATTCAGTCACACAGAATTTTTGGGTAAATCTCATTTGTTCCCTTCTCACACCCCAGACTCCCCTATCACAGAGAAAACAGCCAAATCAGGAAACAACTTGGATCACAGCTGCCTGTGACTTCTGTCACAGAAGTTTTGGGTATTTAAAGCAGAACTTTCACTCAAGTTAAAGTGCCCCCAAATCATTATTCACTTAGAGTTACACATAGCAATACTAGTATTATCCTGAATAAGTCCGGTATTATCAAGAAATCCAACTTGTTCAGAGACTCACAGGCTGGCATCAGCGCAGACATCTTGCCAAGGAGGCATCTCTCGGTCTCTACGAGGATTGGTGAGGGGGAATTGCGCAGTACCTTAAGGTACAGGAAGGGACTGACGGTGCAGAAGCACAGATGCTTTTACAGTGTGATGCCTGCCAGTGAGTCTTGAAACAAGTTCGATTTCTCAATAATGCTGGACTTATTCAGTATAATACTAGTATTGATATGCGTAATTGTCACGGTTTTTGTAAAGAACACTCAGACAGTCAGGTAAGGTTAAAAGCTTTATTGAAAAATAATAAGCAAATACCCACTCAGGTCTCGATAAGGTTCGTACCAAGTACCTTCCAAATCTGACACAGGTCAGGGTGAGAATACACACAGTAGTAATAATATGAGATAACTATGAATAACTTGGACTAGCAGGCAGGATACGATAGAAAGCTTCAGGAACGAGAAACTCCTCAACAGCCCCACTCCGCAATAGGTGACACAAGCGAAGGGTAGCTGAAGGGCAATCCCCTAGTGGACTAGGGGTAGCAGAGGCAGCACAGACCAGACTCTGGCAGAGAACTGACCCTGGGATAGGGTAAACGGAGGCAACACGGACAGGACTCTGGCAGCAACTGGACCCTAGAAACCTAGGGTTAATGAGGCAACACAGGCAGGACTTTGGCAGCGGCTTGACCCTAAAATGCTAGGGTATACTGAGGCAACACGGAAGCGACTCTGGCAGTGGCTTGACCCTAGAACGCTAGGTTTAACAGAGGCAACACAGACAGGGATCTGGCAGCGACTTGGCCCTAGCACGCTAGGGTTAACTGAGGCAACAGAAAACAAACTCTGGCAGTATATGGACCCTAGACCACTAGGGTAAGTATAGGCAACTCGGGCAGAAGTCTGGCTCAGACTGGACCCTACTGCTACAGGGTCACCGGAGGCAACACAGACACTGGTGAGTGATTGGCCCACGCAAGCTCCAGATGACTATAGGAGCAATTTAGGCCTGACCGGCGCTATGCGGTAAGCGAGCCCGTAACGTAGCCGGTCAGTAACCGGTGTAGCCCTGACTAGAACACAGAGATAGTCAGACTGTCTCATTAGCAACGGTCTAGATGGACGACCAGACACTAGCCCAGCCAGGTTGGAGTACACAGATTAGTCAGCCAGTCCTAGTCAGTAACGGAATCAGATACTCAGCCATGCCAGTTCGGTACACAAGGAGTTAGTCAGCCAGTCCTAGTCGGTAACGGAATCAGATACTCAGCCAAGCCAGAGTGGTACACTAGGAGTTAGTCAGTCAGTTCAAGGTCAGCATCGGATACAGTAGCGTCAGGAACAAAATGTAGTCAGACGAACCGGGTCATACACGGAAACAGGAACAAGAGCTTCTAGTTGCTAGATACAGGTACACCTCGAAAGGGCCCTGGTAGAATGACAGAAAGACGTATTTAAAGGCAAGCCCTGGGAGGAGTCACCACTACAGAGCCAATAAGAATAAGGCCATGGTAAACCCGGAAGTAACAATGTCGCACAACACAGATCACGGGCACCGTGATAGTAATGCTATGTGAATAATGATTTGGAGAGCACTTTAATTGGAGTGAAAGTTCCACTTTTTCACAACACTAGACTCACAAAGAACACATAGAAAGGGATTTGGATCATAACTATCTGTACCTTCCCAGAAAAACAACATTTGTGGGTATTTGGGGTAAATCTCCTTTGCTCCCTTCACACACACACACCAGACTCTCCAAACACAGATTTAACAGTCAGATTAGGAAGGAACTTGGATCATGGCTGCCTGTGTCATCCAGTCAGTCCCACAAGATTTTGGGCTATTTGGGGTCATCCTCCTTTCTCCCTTCCTGCCCCCAGAGTGCTTGCAGACTCCTCTAATACAGAGAATACCTACAAGACTTCCTAAACTAAGTTTCAACTACTTATTATTTTTATTTGCATCTCTCTTTCTCTCACAAAACACAGAATGGCATGCTATGGAACCTGACACCCCTTTTATACTATGCCTGCAGGAAAATAAGGTACATTTGCTATATGGCGGGGGGGAGACATTCAGTCCTTCCATTGATTTCAGTGCAATGAAAAACATCACCTTTCAAGGTATATTTTCCTCTAGGCGGAAACTGTAATTTTTCTCCTGTTCCTTTCTGAGGTGAAAACTTTGACCCATACATATCAGTAAGTAATCATCACTGCAGCTAAGTAGATGGTCAAAATCTTAAGTAACAGGACAGAAGCTTATTGTTATCTCCCACAAAAAGGCATAAAACATAAAACTCTACACCATGGTACTGTTTGCTGAACTTCCTGTTGTTCAAGACCTCCCTCTGGGACTGCCAGAGAAAGAGGTGAGAATATGCAAGACTATTACTGTCCGTGTGGTATCAACCAGTTAGTGAAGGTAATGCTGATCAGAAGGCCAACTTTTATTCAGTTTTATTTGTCAAATCCCCCATATCATGCTGCTGTAAACCCTAGTGTAGAAGGTATCACTTTCTGAGTTGTTTTATTGTCAATATTAATAGTTTTTAATTAATACATTTCAACTTAATAACTTCGGCAAAAAATCTAGGTTTAGTTGAAGGAACATTAATACCTAAAATGAACTGTGGTTATATATATACTTAGCTAATATGTACTCCATACTAACATCTGTAAAAATCCTCTATTTGTTTTCTGTGGCCTAAAATCTAGTCTTACATATGTTATGGAGGAGTAGGTATTCTTGCTTTTCCTGGGCTCCTGAGCTCCTATAGATTGTCCAAGATTATGTGTTACTGGACTAAATTAAGATAATCTTTCTGAATAAAAGAGCAGTGGGCACTTATCACAATCCATTAACTGAGATTAGTTTTAACTCTCAATGCAAACTCCACAAGCAACATTAACCCTTTGAGTGCCAGAAGGGTACGGAATGCATTGCATTCCGTACCCCTCTGGCACTCAGAGGGTTAGATAAATGTTCTATGAGCAGGACGATTTACCCATGATGTACATGTACGTCCTTGGTCCTTTAGGGACCTACACCCTATGATGTACATGTACGTCATGGGTCGTTAATGGGTTACGTTATATACATGCATATGTAATAACATTGCAAAGTGTAACAGCTTCCTTGTCTATGAACCTTCCAAGAAACCTGTGTTTACAGACGATAGAAAGATCTAGAGTTCAGGAGAAGCAGCACCTCGTGCAAAGTGAGGCTTGTGTAATAATAGAAAAATACTCTATATCTGAACTTTGAAGTTACCATATTGAAACAAAAGGCGCCTCTGGCATTTCAAAATTCAAACATTGCATTCTGTCCATCTACAGATTTTATTGCTTTAGTGGTTGCCATAGAAACTTTGGTATATAAAACACTCAACAGTCAAGACTTGTACTTTGCATTCTTCTGAGACATTTTGTTATTCCATTCTGTTGTTTTATCTATCCATTATAAGCTATTAGGAGTATCTTAAAACAAATACATTTAGAAATGTGTTCATATTATGTATGAACTACTAATATCTAGTAATGGACAGAATAACTTCCTTTATTCAACACAGGCTCACTAGTTTTATAGATGGATTTAATAATGTAGTAGAGATAGGAGCACATATTACTTGCAATAGCACATATATTATATATGAGATTACATGCCCTATGTGGGAGGACAAAGAGAAGCTTAAAGGACAGGTTTTTAGAACACAGGAGGGCTATTATCAATGATGATCTTAAATACCCTTTAGCCAAACATCATAGGGACCTACATGATAGATCTATGGTAGGGACTACTATTGTGGCTTTAGAACAGATCCATGTCTCTTTAAGGGAGGGAGAAAGATTTGCTAGGCTGTGCCAATGAGAATCATATTGGATATACAAGTGCCAGACATTGGCACCAGATGGTCATAATGATAGGATAGATATCCACACATACATGGGCAGCTAGGCATATTCAGACAGATGGAGTGTCACCTGTTGAGGAGGATATTGTTGCAGCCCATGGATAGGTGGAATCAGATTTATAGTCATGTTATTTTTATTTGGGCCAATATATGTTGTATGTTATATATTAGAAGCTATGTACTGTTTTGATTATTAAGTAAATATATCTAATGTTTATTTAAGATGAGTTACATGTAAGAATACATTGCTGAGTTAATTAAATAATCTAGCACATTTGAGAAAGATACACATGATGTCATAGGGCGCCAAGTACAAACAGGTGCCAAAAAGGTTTTTCCCTACATGCTCCCTGAGGAAGTGCTAATCTAATAACACGAAATGCGTCATTGATTGCTGAACTGGATGACATTTCTGCCCGTGTATTACTGAGACAGATAACAATTGAGGCATCACTGCAGCTTTTCGATCAAGAGTGAAGTGCCCACCACAAATTGGACTCGCAGAGATCCAGGTGGAAGAAATTACTTGCAGCCTCTATAGACGGAAGAAGTCAGCAGCAAAGTAAGCTTTACTGAGTAGCTTGTGCTACATTAGTGACACTTTCTTCTATCTAAACTGCATACAATTATATCTAGAATACAGATATCGGATACATTATAACCTGCCCGCTATTACACCTGTTGGACTCTAGTTCTACTCACTATCACTATAGAGAGACATAAGTGATAAAACAGATTGGACACTTACCCATTTTGGAACAAATACTTTTCCATTGCCTAATATAGTGTCTAAGCATATATTTGCACATAGTATATTAGTAAAGTATTTTTGCTACAGCATTATTTAGCACTGTCCATACTGTAGTCTATAAACACAACAACAAACCAGCGCTTCTCTATGTATAGAATAAATATGTGCCCTGTGTTTAGCATATATAATAATATTTCTAAATAAATAAAATAAGTGAGATATTAGTTTTTACAAATTGGCCAAGATGTGGGTAAGCTTGCCACCTCGCCAAGGTTTCTCACTGTACAACAAGTCCTACTCTATACATCTGTAATGCCCTATCTAAAAATTAAAATTAAAATAAAACTTGAAATTCCCTGAGGAGATGTTATTATAAACGTGTTGGAGAGCAAGGGACCCTTTAAATGTGCTCTTTTTATTGCTTCTGGGTCCCAGTGTGGTGCCACTAAAAACAGGAAACATACATTATAATGAAAAGATGTACATAGTGGACTTACCTAATACAAAAAGACCCCAATGGATCTGCATTGTGAGAATATGAGGGAGCTGTGGATCCAACAGCTCACTCTATAATAATGTGACCTTTATATCAGCCCCCACAGGTCATGTGAGGAATAGCTGATACCAAACTAGGATCATTTAAGCTAGAGAAGGCCTAAGGCCTGCTCTTAAAGGCAAAGTGTGAAAAACAGAAATAAAGTTACAGTGATACTAATTGTGCAAAGATAATTGTGCTATATATAAATTAAGTTGATAAGTGAGGAGGCTGCTTGAATGAGTAACGGAGACATACAAACCAAAAGACAAACGAAAACTCACAGCGCCAACTCACCATAACCAATACATACAATAAGTAAATTTTAATTTTTAAATGTGAATATAAAGTGTATAAAGTGGTGGTGATGCCAATCCCCATTTGCATCTCTGTCTCCAATTCCTTTTTGCTTTAATTTAAAAAGGTCATTATTCTCTCATTCACACCAACTGCTCCACCATCACTCTCATTCCCATCTCTATCACCACCACCACTTGCTGCTGCTGTATGGAAGTGGAACAGGTTGGTGATGACAAATGGGACAGTTGCTTTACCACCACCACCATCGCTCCCACCAAACTCTATTTAATCTGTGGTAGTGGGACTGCTTGGGGATGAAAAGTGTGACTTAGGGTCCCCTGCTGTCATACTTGCCATCTCCACCTCAAAAGAAGAAAAAGGTGGCACACTGGCAGCATTAAAAGCAGGTACAGATAGCTGACCTGTGCTGATCAAACAGCATTCTTCACAATTTTCCTCCAGATATCATGTCGCAATATTTTGGGACAAAGCATCATTGGATCTGGGAAATGCGGGATCCTAGTTTCTTTTATGCCGGTGGTGACTTTCTCTTCCTCTGTGTGTCACTGGCTGCATCAAGGTCCTGCTAGATTCTCTTTTTTACTGCTGGTTCTCATAGTATACTATGAGCTTGTAATACCCTTTCTTTGCTGTTTAATTTGCTTTGAAAGTGATTTTTGTCATCTAATTTTCTCTATTTCCTTCCACTCCATTTACTTCATATTTAAGTCATGCTTTTGGTGTGAAAATGTAAATTTTTTCATAGTATATGGGTAGGAAGTTTCTCCCCATTATAAATGCATAGGCGAAACAAGAAACAATGTTTGTGAAATATTTTTGGTTCTAAGAGAAACAGAGAACAATCTAATGGTCTCGATATGGGAGAAACGTCTCATGAAAAAGCAGATAGCCACTTGGTTTTCACTAAATTACTTGTGAAAACAAAACATGACTTTTAACCAATCCTTACTTGAAAATAGCAGATATGGTACATGCTTCCCCCATTCCCTAAATCTAATTCTTTCTCAATTTCTTTCAGAGTCCAAAACCCTCAATAAAATTAAAAATATTGCCGGCAAAATCTGTGAACATTTTAGCCAGTCCTACAGTGCACACAGTGCAATATATTCAATACAAGAACATAACCACCTGCCCTATCCTCATCTTAAAATGGTGACCCCCACTAGGTAAACTTAAACATTATACATGCTTGAACATGTATGAGCAAAAAAAGGCAATTAGTGAATATGCAATGCTTTGTCACCTGGTCAATGATAGCTAAGTGGGAGCTGCTGAAGCCTTTTGAGGAGGCCATGTAGCTGATAAATTGTGTAATTTCATAAACCAGTGATATACTTCCACTAATATACTTACAACTACAAAAAATAGCATGGCCAATGGTTCTTACAACAAAGACAACACAGACATGAAGCAGCTTGTGAATGACATTTATCAAGCTGTGAGTAGGATGTTAGATAGTCTTCATTACAAAAATAAGGAATACATTCTTGCAATATTGTTGGATCCCCTCTTTAAATATAACATTTCTGATTTTATGCCATGGAGTGAGCAGCAGCACAATGTGTGAATGAAACCCTTATAGATTGCACAGAAGATTGCATTGTGGAGGATGAGAAAAATAGATCTAGAAATAAAACTACTAAAAAGCATAGTTACAAGAAAATAAGCAAAACGATTAAACTGTCAGCAGCATCTGCAACAATAACACCATCACAAAATTTTGAAGAATATGTCTGGGGAGAGGCACTAAGGTTCAATATTGTGGTGATGTATGTAAGCAGGGACAAACCTAGGTGACAGAAGAGTAATTTGTGCTGCAGCATTCTTTATAGATTGAAGTGGATCGAGATGGGAAACAGGAATGCCAGGAAGAAGAAGGTTGCAAACCTTGAAGCAAATCTGTGGGTGTATCCAGTACTCGTGCATACTGCTGTTGAAGCCCTTAGATGACCACCAGAAAAAATCTACACCCACATGTACCTTATCACCTTCCATTCCCGCTTTATTAACCTGCAGATATCTTACAATACTATTTCTGTCTCTAAACACTGTAGTCACATGACTGACTGGTAATGTCACAATGGTCCTTTATCCCATTACAGTCTAGCCACTACCATAATGCTTTGCCTGTTGATCATTCCAGCAGCCTACAAATGATTCTGTCTGGGCTTCAGAACAAGTGACAGAAGCTAGAAAATTGGACAGGTATATAGTGTCTGCCTTATTTTTCAAGTAACATAGCAGCAAATCTGGTGCACAATGGGAGTGGGGTTGAAAATTCATCCGTTTCCCATGGACTTAAGTGGGGATTTTAACTCCTTGAATGCTAAAGAGGTCTCCAACACATTGTTTCATTTACCCACGTGGTGCAGTTGGGTCTCTCCTGCACTTGATAACAAAGGCCCTAAATGTCTGGTATTCATGGACCTTGTTTTTAATGAAATTGCACAAGAAAATTGTAGAGCAAATAGTCAATGCACTTAGTTTATTAATGCGTTTAGAGGCAGCTGTGTTTTTGTTAATGAGCTAATAAATTGCATTGCTTCTTAAAAAAATGTGCATTGCATTTAAAAGAAAGCGGAGTAGAAACACATGCAACTTTAGATGCCTTGAAACATTTTATACACCTTGATATTTCTTCCTATTAGCAATGCTCCTTTTTATAAGAAATTGGAATTATTAGAATTACTAAGTTTTCTTAGAAACAAAGAGCATATTTATTTTTCAACCTAAAAAAATAAAAATGAGACTTTTATTAACACTGCTATTTTAGCAGCAGTGGCAATTTTTATTAGCCATGTAATTATTTCTATGAACGGTGTGAATTTTCAATGTAATTTTTTATGAGACATAAAAGATTTTTAGGTGCAATAAGTACTTTCTATCATGAAATACTTTACGTAACCATAATCAACATTTGTTTGTTCTGCCCTTTTTAAGCACTTATTAATTGATATACCCTACTTGCTTTATCCTATACTTTTTTCAGAAGCTTGGAAAATTACTACAGTTCTTTTAGCCTCTGATACCATGATTCATGGGTATGACATTACAAATAGTAACTAATTTTTTCACTGTCAAGTTCAGTATCAAACTTGTATACATTCATGAGGATATCTATGTTCTATATCTATGTTAAATATGTTCTATGTTTAGTCAGCCCAATTGACTTTTGCTGAAGCAGACTTGATTTCATTACAAAGTTAATGGAAGCAGAAAGCCTCATGATTTTGTGTATGTTTAAATAATGATATGCCTTGTCATAATACATTGGCAATTGGCAAGCTGATTTTGCTTGACGAGGATCACACACTGGTGAATATTGTGAGAAATAAAGAAACTAATGTGAGACATAGAACCAATTATGTTCCTGTTGATAGACTGTTAAATAATTAAATGCCTCAGCTACATACCATAGTTTCAACTGAGACCTATTAAATATAATTTTTAATAGGTATTTTAGAATTGTCATGTAATTAGTATTATTCTTGGTGAACCATAACATTTTATCACATTTAAATCATCTGTTAATGCACAATAATAATAAAATGTTATTTAGATATCCTTTGAATTTTTGGAAAATCTTCATGCAAACTGCACTGTTACAAATTAAGGTCTAATCATCTTTAATCATAATTTTGATCTTTTTAATGTGTTACTGTAATTAACCAAAGAACCGCGTAGTTTTTTAAACACACATTATTATTAACTTTAAAAAGATGCCTAGAATGCAACTTTTATTGGTCTACGAATTTTTTTTTTAAATTTTATTCTAAAGAGAAAAGTTGAGAAAATCTGTTACTGTGGGTCCAACTGTGCAACTCCAGTGGATTTGAGACCTTAACAATATTCTGTTTAACCATCATACACTTTCTTTATAAAACCTTTTTGGATATATTTTCTTATAGTACGGAACAAGAAGGGGGAAACTCAATTGATCATTAGAGTTGCTTTCTGTTTTGTACCCCTCTTTCTGGCATTATTTAAAATATTTCTACTATAACGTGCAAACGGAGGGAGTTACTAACTTTTTAAATATCCCCAAAATAATGTACACAATTTTTATGGATTGCTAGACCTTGAAAACTTGAATATTATCCTTAAATATCTTCACATTTGTGCTTATGGTAAAAATGTCTATAATACCTTCTTTTATAGAAATGGAAATGTGAGAATTATGACTATCACCATTTTCTTTCCGATGTTAAATATAATTTTATTTCTCTACTTCCTATCACTTTATCTTCCAAGAGCTCCTTTTCCAGAGAAGTTGCTGACTCAAGTCTGGAAAAATTACAGGTGAAAATCAGATAATTAGTTTTATTTACAAAATACCCCATTAACAGTTAAAATACTTCAACTGTAATATAATCTAACCAACAGTCATCAACCTTGGAGTTAAGATAAAGGGTGATATTGCCATTTGTCAAGACAGGATCTGTCAGAACACCATTCATGTCTAACATGCTGATTAACCAGTAACACAGAGGGCAATATCACCTTGTATCAGCCATCTTATTAAAGACAGTTTTAGAGAGAGTGACTAACATGAGTCTCTCTGTAAAACCTTGTCCTAAAGATTCAAATAAACATGTTGTATTATTAATATGAGTTTATATCATCATTATATTCCTTTTGTTCTCTTGCAAGGCAAATAGCATGCAATATTTATGTAAATAGTGTGCCAAATGTTATTCAACTACACAATTATTGTGAAAATTATTAAATGTGCATCATTAAAGCACAACATTTTTACCTCAAAAGAGAAACATGCAAAAAAAGAAGCACTTCCCAATTAAATGAATTCTCAATTTCTCCACTTTTTTTTCCATTTTTTTCATTGCATTGAAATCAATTATAAAAATGTACCACCACACACACATGGAGAGCATCACCCATGTATTCCCCCCACGCTACAGTATAAAAGTGGATGACAATCAGACAGGAAAGTGATCCTTTGTACCGGAGATGCCTGAGCCTGAGACTACTGAGTAAATCTAGACAGATGCTACAGAGACTAACATACATCATGCAAAATTTGTTTGTAAAGTTGATACCTTTATTGGCTAACTAAACAGATTTAAAATGCAAGCTTTCAAGACTTCTTAGGTCTCTTCCTCAGGCATGTTATGCAGATAAATATGAAAACTTCTCTCTTAAACACAAGTACACATTACATTGTTTATAATAGAAATCAGATAAGAACGTTAGTCCAGATACCAATTCCTTGATCAGTCAATGGTAGAGGATGTGATTTAAATAGCATTCTTCCTCTGGGTCCAGGTATTTATGATTCCAGAGGGACTGTCGTAAAAGTTAATTCACCATTAAGTACTGTGACAGGAATTCCCTGTCCCTGTTCATGCCATAGGTCAAAGAGTCAAATTGTAACATTAATTTTACCTCCCATAATTTTCTGTCCCTCTGATTGCGAAATTGTCCCATTAGTACAGTCAATTTAATATCCCTGATACTGTGCCCACTTTGGCAAAAATGTTCTCCCACTGGTGTCTCTGTCTTTTTGTTGTTAATGCTGGATCTGTGGGAATTAAACCTCTTATGTAATTTCTGTCCTGTTTCCCCCACATAAAGAGCTGTTGGGCATTTTGCACACATGATAAGGTATATTACATTGGATGATTTGCAGGTGAAATTACCATTGATCTTATGGTGTAACTGGGTGTTTGGTATGGGTATCTTGTCTGTGGTATAAATGTGTGCACAGGTTTTACACCTACTTTGTAGGCAGGGTAATGTGCCATTTTTTGTGTTTTTGTTCAGGGCACTCCTTACCATCAGTTGCTTTAAATTGGGAGGCTGTCTGAAGGAGAGTAAGGGAGGCTGTGGAAATATGTTCTTAAGTCTTTCATCTGTGTGTAAGGTTGCTTGAAGTTCTCTTAATATTTTGCGCAGAGCTTCAACCTGGGGGTGGTAAGTGACAACAAGTGGCACACGGTTTCCCTTATGCTGTTCTTTGTAGATCAACAGATCTTTTCTTGGTATATGAGTAGCTTTCTGTATCTGACTGTCAATAATCCTTGCACTGTAACCCTGTCTTATAAAGTCTCCTCTGAGTTTCTGGAGGTGCTTGTCACAGTCCGCCATGTCAGAACAGATGCGATTATATCTGATGGCTTGGCTGTATATGATGGAGTTCTTTGTGTGTTTTGGGTGAAAGCTATCATTCCTCAGGTAGGTTGGTCTGTCTGTTGGTTTACGGTACAAGGATGTGTGGATGGAGTTGTTCTGAATACTGATAGTCGTGTCTAGGAAGTTAATGTTTGTGCGTGAGTGACTGAGTGTTAGATTGATACTGGGGTGGAATGCATTGTAATTTTTGTGGAATTTGAGAAGTTCCTCTTCACTGGCTGTCCAGATGATAAGAACATCATCTATGTAGCGGAGATAGACCAGGGGTTTTGTCTGGCAGGTGGACAGGAAGTCCTCTTCTAACTTTGGACCGTGACAAGCACCTCCAGAAACTCAGAGGAGACTTTATAAGACAGGGTTACAGTGCAAGGATTATTGACAGTCAGATACAGAAAGCTACTCATATACCAAGAAAAGATCTGTTGATCTACAAAGAACAGCATAAGGGAAACCGTGTGCCACTTGTTGTCACTTACCACCCCCAGGTTGAAGCTCTGCACAAAATATTAAGAGAACTTCAAGCAACCTTACACACAGATGAAAGACTTAAGAACATATTTCCACAGCCTCCCTTACTCTCCTTCAGACAGCCTCCCAATTTAAAGCAACTGATGGTAAGGAGTGCCCTGAACAAAAACACAAAAAATGGCACACTACCCTGCCTACAAAGTAGGTGTAAAACCTGTGCACACATTTATACCACAGACAAGATACCCATACCAAACACCCAGTTACACCATAAGATCAATGGTAATTTCACCTGCAAATCATCCAATGTAATATACCTTATCATGTGTGCAAAATGCCCAACAGCTCTTTATGTGGGGGAAACAGGACAGAAATTACATAAGAGGTTTAATTCCCACAGATCCAGCATTAACAACAAAAAGACAGAGACACCAGTGGGAGAACATTTTTGCCAAAGTGGGCACAGTATCAGGGATATTAAATTGACTGTACTAATGGGACAATTTCGCAATCAGAGGGACAGAAAATTATGGGAGGTAAAATTAATGTTACAATTTGACTCTTTGACCTATGGCATGAACAGGGACAGGGAATTCCTGTCACAGTACTTAATGGTGAATTAACTTTTACGACAGTCCCTCTGGAATCATAAATACCTGGACCCAGAGGAAGAATGCTATTTAAATCACATCCTCTACCATTGACTGATCAAGGAATTGGTATCTGGACAAACGTTCTTATCTGATTTCTATTATAAACAATGTAATGTGTACTTGTGTTTAAGAGAGAAGTTTTCATATTTATCTGTATAACATGCCTGAGGAAGAGACCTAAGAAGTCTTGAAAGCTTGCATTTTAAATCTGTTTAGTTAGCCAATAAAGGTATCAACTTTACAAACAAATTTTGCATCCTGTATTTCTACGGCTAACACGGTACCAACTCTCATCTATTATTAACATGGAAGATACCCCAATGTACCGCACACAAATGAATATGAAAAACCACCTAAAGAAACTTGCACAACTGAATAGTGACATCTTCTTCTTGTCTACATGCAAAAAGGAAAATTTAATACCTAAAGGCCTCATGCTGAAAAATCCTACCCTGGACACATACAACAGCAGGTTTGCACAGCAACTATGTACCAGGACTTCCCAGAGGCTATGCAACAACCTTATTGGGATCTGCTACAATAGGAAATCAAAGACACAAGCAGAAATATCAACTCTCAAGGAACAGCTTGGACCAGACACTGAGGACATACAACAGGCCCTTCAACAATACTACAGAAAACTACAAACACTACTCATCAACAACAAGAGAAAGAAACTACAGAGACTGAGATACAAAGCAGGTTTCGCGGCAGAATCTGTAAATCAACCAGAACAGAACTGCATTGTGAACCTTTCCACACACAAGCCAAGCAGAGAGGAAGTATCTGTGCTTTCAAAAGGCCTGTCATTCTGTCCGACTAAACCTGTGGACAATGTAACACTCTGTAGGGACATGGAGGAATTTTTCAGAAAACTCAGACTCAAGGAATTCTTCCATGACAAAATGGATAACGATGATGCCAACACCACAGAGCAACATCACAATATCAATGCACCTACAAAAAGATCCACCTGGACTCCAAAACCAGGTAGTAACCCTACACTGGACAGATACATAGGTATCTTCAGAAACAGAGTAACTACAGACATACTGGAGAAACAGTGTGAACCAACACCCAACCTAACTCACAAGGAACAGAAAGCCATACAGTCACTAAAGAATAACCAGGACATTATTATTAAGCCTGCGGACAAGGGGGGAGCTGTTGTTATTATGAATACTGCAGACTACATTCAAGAAGCAAATAGGCAACTCTCTGATGAAAGATACTATATGAAACTACAAGAGGATCCCACAAAAAAATATACAAAACAACTCAACATGATCATAAAAGAACTGCCCTCCACCATTGGAGAACAGATAAGGCCCCTAATACCAACAGATCCAAAAGCGGGCTCTTTCTACATGTTACCAAAAATACACAAAGAAGGAAACCCGGGGAGACCCATCATTTCAGGAATTGGCACACTCACAGAAAATATCTCTGGCTGGGTAGAAAATACCCTGAAACCCCTGGTAAAACGAACACCCAGCTTCCTTCAAGACACCACTGATCTCTTGAACAAACTAGCAGACTTGGGCCCCATTCCAGAGAGCACCATCCTTGCCACTATGGATGTAGAATCCCTTTATACCAACATTCCACACACAGATGGCATAGCAGCATGCCAAGAATATCTAGAAAGAAATAACACAGCCACGGAACCAATAACAAAACACATACACTTTATACTCACCCACAACTACTTCAAATTTGGACAGGACCTCTACCTCCAGAAAATGGGGACTGCAATTGGTACCCGAATGGCACCACAATATGCCAACTTGTTCATGGCAAAGTTAGAAGAGGACTTCCTGTCCACCTGCCAGACAAAACCCCTGGTCTATCTCCACTACATAGATGATGTTCTTATCATCTGGACAGCCAGTGAAGAGGAACTTTTCAAATTCCACAGAAATTACAATGCATTCCACCCCAGTATCAATCTAACACTCAGTCACTCACGCACAAACATTAACTTCCTAGACACGACTATCAGTATTCAGAACAACTCCGTCCACACATCCTTGTACCGTAAACCAACAGACAGACCAACCTACCTGAGGAATGATAGCTTTCACCCAAAACACACAAAGAACTCCATCATATACAGCCAAGCCATCAGATATAATCGCATCTGTTCTGACATGGCGGACCGTGACAAGCACCTCCAGAAACTCAGAGGAAACTTTATAAGACAGGGTTACAGTGCAAGGATTATTGACAGTCAGATACAGAAAGCTACTCATATACCAAGAAAAGATCTGTTGAGCTACAAAGAACAGCATAAGGGAAACCGTGTGCCACTTGTTGTCACTTACCACCCCCAGGTTGAAGCTCTGCGCAAAATATCAAGAGAACTTCAAGCAACCTTACACACAGATGAAAGACTTAAGAACATATTTCCACAGCCTCCCTTACTCTCCTTCAGACAGCCTCCCAATTTAAAGCAACTGATGGTAAGGAGTGCCCTGAACAAAAACACAAAAAATGGCACATTACCCTGCCTACAAAGTAGGTGTAAAACCTGTGCACACATTTATACCACAGACAAGATACCCATACCAAACACCCAGTTACACCATAAGATCAATGGTAATTTCACCTGCAAATCATCCAATGTAATATACCTTATCATGTGTGCAAAATGCCCAACAGCTCTTTATGTGGGGGAAACAGGACAGAAATTACATAAGAGGTTTAATTCCCACAGATCCAGCATTAACAACAAAAAGACAGAGACACCAGTGGGAGAACATTTTTGCCAAAGTGGGCACAGTATCAGGGATATTAAATTGACTGTACTAATGGGACAATTTCGCAATCAGAGGGACAGAAAATTATGGGAGGTAAAATTAATGTTACAATTTGACTCTTTGACCTATGGCATGAACAGGGACAGGGAATTCCTGTCACAGTACTTAATGGTGAATTAACTTTTACGACAGTCCCTCTGGAATCATAAATACCTGGACCCAGAGGAAGAATGCTATTTAAATCACATCCTCTACCATTGACTGATCAAGGAATTGGTATCTGGACTAACGTTCTTATCTGATTTCTATTATATACAATGTAATGTGTACTTGTATTTAAGAGAGAAGTTTTCATATTTATCTGTATAACATGCCTGAGGAAGAGACCTAAGAAGTCTTGAAAGCTTGCATTTTAAATCTGTTTAGTTAGCCAATAAAGGTATCAACTTTACAAACAAATTTTGCATTCTGTATTTCTACGGCTAACACGGTACCAACTCTCATCTATTATTAACATACATCATACATTCAAGACATACAGACATATTGTGTTACTTACTAACACTTACTCCCATATCCTCAACAACAAAAAGAGGGACAGGCATATACTAAACGAAGTATAGTGGCACTGCCCCAAGTGCTGTGTATTTAGTGCAAGCTACCAACTCTAAAGCTAAAAAGACTATCCTTTGCTGTACTAAAAGAATTTACACTGCAATCTTTGGGAGAGATAGTGAAAGTTGCTGGAGTTTTGACACTGAGTACTAGTGCAGGGGCAGATAGGCAAAGAGATGGAACAAAAAAAATCAGCTTTTGACAGACAGTCATCAGAAACAGGCTAGAGATACTTCAGCTCTTAAGATTAGAGGAAATGAAGTTTCAACTTCAGCAGAGGAAGGCGTTCTTTAAAGTGAGGCCTGTTAAATTGCAATTCTCTGCCTACGGATGTGGTAATGACAAATAAAATAGATATATTTAAGAGAAAAATTGACAGGGCAATACTTTGTGTTGGTTCATTAAACAAGATGTTCTTGTAAATAAAATAACACCTATTTTTGAGTTGTGAATAGGGATGGGAGAAACTTCCCACCTCAAAAGTAAAACAAGTAGAAAATCGGCACTTTCCGCTGAGCAGGAAATTTTTCTCAAAAGTGGCTATGTATTGCTTTGAAATAAATGGTAGAAGTAACCTCCCCCCAATGCTGCAGTTATTCCCACAGGGCTAGTATAAAAATGTGTCAACATCCCACAGGTTGTCAGACTGTGTTTGGGAGTGAGTGAGTGAGACAGCATACTGTGATTTATGTGTCTTAATAAAAAGCAATAAAGTGAGATCAAGAATGCCCCCTCCCAAAAAAAGGGTTAGAATGAAAAGCAGACAGCCATCCTGAGGCTGAGTGATATGAAAACACTGACAGACACCAGATGGAGCTATTTGTGAATTTAGGGAGAAAGAGAGAGGGTGTGTGCGTGTGCACGTGACTCAGGTCAGTGACTGTGGCAGACAGAGACAATAAAAATAAAAACAAATAAAAAAAATCTTTGATGTAGAGAAAATCAGGATTTTTTTATGAGCTATGATGATCAACATTAACTGTGAAAGACTGAGTGTAATAGTGAAATAGATCACATAATACAGGGACAAATCAGTATTCTACATATTGCTACCAGCCATGTGGTTTAAAATAACTACAGCCAACTCAACAAAACTATCATTATGCCTGTCAAATGTGCCATAGGCAAGGGTAAAGGGAAAGGAAAGGGTAGATGGAATGCATTGGCATAATAAAAATCAAGTGCATGGACATGTTGGTGGTAGTAATTTAGTAAAGTGGTACTCTAAAAATTGAGGGTGGCCAAGGTTGTGATGATGATGAACCGCTTCCTAGTGATTAATCCATTAGTAAAACTGATGTGAAAATTTCCACTACCAGTAGTAGTACTACAAAGCCTAAAATAATGCAGATGAGCAGTGTCATTCTAGTGTTGCCATAGCTGAGGAGGAGGAGGATTCAGAAGTGGGACCAAGTACTGCATAATACAGTGATAGTAATAACTCACTGCTTCAAGCTTCTTTGAATCCCTCTCAGGGGAAATGTGACAATAAATATTTTAAGAAAAAAGCAGAAAAATATTAATTCAGTGGAGATGGTGAATCTAGCACAGATGGTGGTGAAGAAGTGGAAGATGCTGCTGATGATCTAATTATTAATGATGAGGTTAATGATGGTGATTTAGAATATGTACCTACACTGTCCACCCCTTTTCGGTCATAAAAAGATCCAGTAGAGAGTGGAAGCAACTTTTAGAACTTTTAGAGAGATGATGAGGAAAGTTTGGCCAATAAACAAAGCAAAAAAAAAACAAAAAAAAACATTGTATTGGTCATCATCATCATTAATGTCACTGAGTACAACCCCCAAGCAGCCAAATGCATAATCAATTATATTACGTAAGTAGCACCACAGGTCAAGATCATCCTCACTCACAGTTAGAAATGTTGCTGCTGAAGGTGTAGGCACCTCTTTGTTGAGATTCCACCTGAAGTACAGCCACAGGTCTGATTGGGTCATTATAAACAGCAGAGGAATAACTCTTAAAGTGGAATGGACTGAGGGACAACTGCTAGTAGTGATGAAGAATTCTCAGGAAGTGAGACATTATCTTTCATAACAATAAGACCAGCATCTCTTAGCACTGGTTTTATTCATATGAAAAGTATGGTGCCAGCTACTGCCACCACTACAACCACCACCATCAGCACTTCCACCAGTCACCATATAGTTAAATCAATGATTATATAGCCAACTCCCAATTACTGAGTATATAGAAAGAATACTAAAATAATCCCAAATAATGCCTGTACAATGTCAGCGGCATCATAGCCAAAATATTTGCAGCTGACATGTTGCTCTAATTGGTTGCTGTGAAGAGTGGTTTTAAATTCATGTCATGTGTTAAACCCTGCTGGGAGTCATTACAATGAATGTAAGCAAGGTTGGAAAGCTGGTCTACACAGAAGATCCTTACAAGGTTCACTGTTCTGCTTCAGGGAGTTTAATCCATTCTAACAATCTCAAACGCATTGAAGTCTGTTGAGTCCTGAGGGCTGCAGTTCTTATCATCAGAGGAAACAGTCAATAAAGGAGCCTACCTCCACAAAGCTCCACCTCTCTGAACAAAGGATACTTGCTTTGTCTATCAAGAAAAATTTGCTGGTGGTCAGAGTCAATCTGTTTGCGCTAAAAGTGAGACACATAATTGTGAAGACAGTATCACAGTGCAGCTTCTCATGCTGTCACTCTCACTTGTGCTGCGCTCCGATTTGTTGAGCCTGTTTGACCCGCCCCTGGTGACCTTTTTATTCTGGGCTAGTGGCACCTGTCATTTGCCCTTTTGTGGTGTTCCTGAGCCAGTTTTGCTGTGCTGTGTTCCTGTGTTCCTGATCTCCAGTGTACCGACTTGGCTATCCCTGACTACGATCCTGTGTACCTTCTCTGTGATTTGACCCGGCCTGGCTGACGTTCCTGCTCATTTTCCTGATTCGGCTTGTCTGAGAAACTGCTCCGTGATTCGACCCGGCCTGGCTGACGTTCCTGCTCGTTTCCTGATCCGGCTTGCCTGAGAACCTGCCCCGTGATTCGACCCAGCTTGCTGACGTTCCTGCTCCGTCACCTGTTCCGGTCTCTGCGGCCGGTCTCCGTTCCTGTCTGCCTTGTCGCCACAGCGGCATAGTGACCGTGCTCTTGCTGTTCATTACGGCTCCTGCTGTGCTGATTCCTGCCACTGAGCTGATCACTGCTGAGCTGTGTTTCTCTACCGAGCTGTCAGTCCATGCAGAGTTGCGTTCCAACTTCTGAGCTGTTAACCTGTGCAGTGCTGTGTTCCTACTATTGGGCTGTCTCCCGTCCAGAGCTGTGTTACAACTATAGTGCCATTAACCCGTGCAGAGCTGTGTTCCAGTGGGGCGCGCAGCCCATACAGAGAGTTGCCTTGTGCTGAGCCATTTCTCTCCTTGCAGTCCGGTGTAGCTCATTACCGCGCCCGGAGGCGCACGGCTCTGGCTGCTTCTGTGCACGTCTCTGTGGTTATGCCCGTGGGGGCTATTGATCCAAGCTCTTTCAATCCAGTCTCTCTATTTCGCCCGTGGGGCTATTGGATCAAGCTCTTGCAATCCATCATGCACGTTTGGGTTATAAGCTCAAGCTCTGGTACTAAGTCATCTCCATAGGCCGTGGGGCTATTGGCCAAGCTCTTGCAATCCAGTTCCATCTACGACGCCCATGGGGGCTAATGGTTTCAGCTCCGGTAACTCAGTCGTCTCCGTTACGCCCGTGGGGGCTATTCGCTCAAGCTCTGGCAGTCTACTCGCTCTGTTCATACGCCCGTGGGGGCTACCATTGCCGTACAGCAGGTGGGAGGCAGGTTTCTCTTTGCTGGACATTTTCTTCAGTTTTCCAGACTGTGGGTGTTGAGTATTCTCCACCTTTAACACCTTGGGCGTGCCAAACTACACAACTGAGACGGACTGATTATTCTATTAACCCTTTGTATCCCAGTACTCAGTGCCTGTTCATTTCTGAATTATTGTATACTGTGCATACTACTGCTATTCCGCTATTTCACAGTGCTACCCTTAGGGGGCGATCTCTGTCATTTTTTTTGTTCTTAAATAAATTGCATTTTATTTTTACCCACTCGTCTGAGTGTCTTGAAAACCGTGACAGACAGCCTTAGCAGGAAGGTGATCCATCAGGAAGAGTAATCCCTCAATCAAGATGTCTTCAACTCAATTATTAAGTTGTAAGAATATTCTCAAATAGATTTAACAGCCACAGAGTGAAAACAGACATACCAAGCCTGTCAAATCCCCCAGGATATATATATAGATTTATTTATATGGTGCCATACAGTGTACAACAGTAGTATTTTACAATAAATGGAGTTAAATAAGTGTCACAAACATAGAAACAATAGTAAGAAGGTCCCTGCCCCAAGGAGCTTACAATCCGTGTGGGTAATACGAGACAGACAGCAGGGTATGAGTTATCAAGTGCTGAGAGTTATATTGCTGCTTTTTTAAATAGACACTGCATATTGCTAGTGCTTAAGAATATATTATTTCAGAGTAGATTTAAAGATGGAGGTGGGACAGAGAGGGATGGAATTCCAGAGATAAGGAGCTGAAACTGAAAAAGATTTTATACAGAAGAGGGAATAGTTTTGGAGAAGATCATCCATGAGAAGACAGCAGTGATAATGACCTTGTATTACTGGTGCAGCAGTGTATGATTCACCATTCGGAAAAGGCTCTCCACAAAAGATCTAATTATTCTTACAAACAGAAAGTATCTGTTACAGCAAGGTCCAATTTTTCACCAATATCATTCAATGTGAACCTGGTGCCTTAAAGTAAAATCTTACGTAAACAAGGTTTGTCATCTGAAGTGATTGAGCTTTTACTTATTGTAACTGAAGCTAACAAGGGACAGCATCGCCTTCCGCCGTCGTTCCCGGGTCTCTCCTTCTCGACTCCAGACTGGCGGCATTGGATGCACCGGTCGAGCAGATAAACGGTCCAGTGGGCGACTCAAAGTGATGTTGAACCTCAGAGTAGTCAACTCTACATCGAAGGAAGCGGATCAAGGAGGGGTTGACAGGGCTCCCGAGCAGTCGAGTGTCACAGAACTGGAACACCGGGCAGTAGAGAGTGAGGCCTCTACTCCCGGGGTACGACAAACAGGGAAAGTGTAGCAGGAACGAAGGTAGCATTTGCCAAGCAGATTCGAGCACTCCGCAGCTCAAATCAAAGGATCGCAGGAACTTGAAGAAGCAGGGAAGCGTCCATGTTACTGCCTGACAGCATCCGAAGTTGGGTCACAGGATGCTGGCATCAGACAGTCGAATGATGCAGGATACTCAGCTCACATGGGTGTCAGAGTGGCCACTTTAATACCATGGGAACATAAGACTCCAGTAACTCTCTCTTTATTGACACAAACCACACTTATTTATACACAGCAAGCACATTGAAACTCATGGGGAAACCAGATACAATGGGGACATAATTCAATCACAATACAGTAGACAAAAGGCCAACAGCAGATGGCCTAACAAACACAAAGTCTCTGACGTGATTACATTTCAGATACAAAAGGGTTTGATTAATGCGAGATACAAGATACAAAGACTTGAGGGGTGGGAATACACATTCAAGGAACAATGGTCAGGGGTTGAAGAATGTATGCAAATGGTTTGAATATTCGGCTTCAACCCTTGCCAATCAAAGCGTACAGTAAGTCCGCTGGTCGACCAAGCCCCAAGCAGCCTACTTTTCCCCATGTTAAGTCTATGGAAGACCTTTAAACCTCCTGCTCAGTGATTCGACCAATCCGGCGTCAACTTACTGCCCTCAGTTCCCCGTGCTCGATTCGGTGTCAGTCCTCGAACCGGGAACCTCCGACCCATTGTCGGTGAATGTGTAAACCCTTGAACACACTTCGTACAGTAAACTAGGACGTTCGACATACATTAACCAAAGTCTATGAACATAAGTCTTTTCTCTAAGGTAATGGCTGGCCAGTTTGTACAACAGGGCACAAAGCAGAGTCCAAACAGTGCAAAATGTCCACAGTACTGGCTAAATAGTCTTATGGCCAGACAAGGGCTCAAGTAACGGGTAGGATCTGTTACACTTATATCAAGAAATAAAGGTACATTAGATGCATACAACAGAACCTGGAACAGAACATGATGCATTTTATACTAGAAGATCCTCATTTCGTTCTTTTATTTTTATCTACTGTAGTTCCCATATTACAATTACAAATGGGTAGCACTCTCAAAGTTCAAGTTTCTTCACTAGATCCATTTTTTGGCCTATCCTTTTATAAATCATGATGATCTTGGAAAGAAAAGTATTAAATCATTTAAACCACTGAGGCCTAGGATCATACTTTCCTATACTCCACTAGATTTAACCTTAGTACTCACAGCACTGTTGGATATTCCCTTTGAACCTTTATCTACTTTGAGGTTCCTTTCTCTCAGTATTGTCTATTACTGGCAATCACATTAGCCATAAGATTAGGGAAAACTGAAATTCTTACAGTTAGGCAAACTTACTTGGTCTTCAATATAAAAACCAAATGGCTCTCACAAAAAATGATATAAATATATAAAATAGTTAAAAAAAATCCCAAAAGCAATAATGATAATAATTAATAAGGCACTGTTCAATATGCAAACATGCAGTATAAAACCAGTACCTAAAATAATGTCAAGTGTGAATTCACACAACAGTACCAAAATGCCTTGATGAACTGTCTAAAACACAAGTATATGGAGGATGATGATAGAATGAAATAGATGATGAACTGATGAGATGGAGATGAAATGTTTAATGAAATGTGGAATATGTGTATCCTACAACTCCTGTGGAATTGACTGATGCTGCTTATAATCGTTTGGTGGCCTTTTCTACCCAGAGAAAGAGCAATCTATAGTCAGAAGAAGCACAAAGCTAGACAAAAACACAGGAAAAAGTAAAGTCTGATCTAAGTGTAGTCATTTTAATAAACATTCATTAATTTTGACCCATTGTGGGATTTACGCATTTAAGAGACCCCAACCTCTGATAACCTTCAAACTGTCTCTCGGTTGCAGCTTTGTTGGTCCAAATCTCTCTGCAGGTGATGGAATCCTATGGACCCTTAAAGCTTGTGCTGATGTTGCTAAGAATGCCTGATATGTTGCTTCAATTTCATGTCCCAATAGACACTGATATTAAGGCACAGATGGTAATATGAACCTTGGGCAAAGTAGTCCAGATGGAAAAAGGTCAAAAGAAAGGGAATGGCGTGGAAACACTAGATGTTAGTGTCCTTGTAGCTGCAGGACAACACTCTGTGTACTGAGTGGGGTGACCAGAATTGGGAAGGGGAGGGAGACTCACAGGCGACATAAGTGGGCCCAATGAACGTAATTGTACATACTGGATATCCCAATGCATTTCATGGAGATACAACTCCACTTCAGGAATATTTGGTGTTCAGTCAAAATATGATATATTAAGGTTATCTCCAGGATTTGTGCCCAAAGCATCATTATCCTTTCACAGGGATCCTGATATTTCATTACTATTAGGCAGACTTATCACAGTCTCCCTTTGAGGCCTAAGCTATCCTGTGCTCTTACCTCTGTATGGCTGCCTCCGGCCACTTCCTCATTGCTAAGTCATGTTACAGGCACTGGCACTGTTTATGGGCCTATTCTGTTGGGCCTAATTAGGTCCCGTCTCGTTCTGCTGCTTTACAAACCTCATTGAGGCTAGGACTTGTTGCCCTTTCAAGGTGTAGCTGTGCGTTTCTTCGGTGTTGCTCTTGTTTGACCCTTGCTTGGCTGCCGTGTTTACTCCTGATTAATCCTATGACTTTGTCTGACTACCCAATCTGTGTACGAACCTGTCTTGTCTGACTACCCACTCTGTTTTGACTTTGGCTTTGGCTGACTACCTGATTTGACTCTCGACTATGGCTTGTCTGACTTACACTCTGTGCTGTCCTTCACTCCAGTATAACTATCACCTGTCTGGGCTAGTTGTGGGCGCGCTCCATCGGTGTAGTGCAACTGCTACCTCCGTGGTAGAGTTGCTGGTTGCCTCTCGCTCCATTGTCTCCATCCTGTGTCACTGTATCCGTTTCCTCCTGGGCCTGTTGCATAACCCTCCACTCTGAAGCCTACATACAGTATTGCCTACACATACTTACCGGTGTTGCAGCTGGCTATGTTCCACTCTCTTGCCTTCTCCCTTTGCCTACCTAGTAGACTGGTTCAGTGACTCTTTTGGAGTACTAGTTACTCTCTGTCTCGCTCCTCCTACCACATTGTGGTAAAGTCACTACTTTGAGACATCTGTCTGCCTGTCTCGTGTCTGGGAGTTTAGCTGTCGCTCCAGTGATCAGGTTTCTTGGCATTCCAGGTTTCCATTAGAAAGGTATAGAACCAAGCCTGGTTCTGCTTACATCTATCTGTATAGGTTACTGTGAGCCGGTTACAGTTCAGTGTCAATCCTTGGGTAGTGGACTCGACACTGTCTTTACTCCTGTTCCTACTAAGGTTGGGGAAGTGCTTACTCTTGCATATCTTAATAACCTGGTTAAACTTCACTGTACCTGTGTCGTGTGTATTATTTACTATGGTATCTGTGACAAGACTAAAATAATGTGATGGTACTTTCATATCACTACATATCATTACATATCATGACGTACATGTGCATGATTTGTATGCAAACAGATAAGCAACAATAAGGTCCATTAAATTAATACTAATCATCAACCATTGTATAGTGAAATTAGTACTTTTCTTTTACCACTGAAATGCTTGAAGCTAATAGCTTACTGCTAAGTGTTGCGTGATACACTGCTTGCATTGCTATGAATATCAAACTACTAGCTGATGAAATTCATGTCAATTTAAATTTCAATACAACAATACAACACATGAAAATTTCACTCCGTATGAATACATTTTCTATTTAATATTAATCTGCATATACTCCTGTGCCATTTGTAAATAAATGCTTTTCATGACTAAAACTCTTAGAAAGCTATCAGCTGAAACTGATATATAGCTTTTATATATTCATTTTGGTAGCTCTATTGTAATAAAAATATTGTGTTCAAGCAAGTGGTAAAATTACTATGCAGATGCCATATGATTGCTAAACAGTTCATGATAAAAAGAAAAATCTGGTTTTATTGTTTGTATTTTACACCCTGCAGAATTTAGTAATGAGTCTGACTTCTTGATTAATGGTAGACGCTGCCTGGAATTTGTTAAGGGGAGATGCCTCAAACTGTGCACTACAGTAAGTGAGTAGTGCTTCTATGAGGGTGCTGCTTGCAGAGTATTCCCTATAAAACTGGTAGATCCATTAATTTTTCTGTGTTTAAGATGTTTTAATTCACTACTGTTTTAGAGTATGTATTGATGAAAATTATGCCACAGCTGTTTCTATAACTTAGATATTTTCTTCCCTGGCAATTAAATGGTTAAATGTAATCATCACTTTTTAAACATTTACCTTGAATTGACATTTACATTGAATTGAGTGGCAATAAAAGAACCTATTCATGCAGATTCTAATGAAACTTAACACAGGCTAATGGTATAATTGACCCCATAATAATGTTATATATACTACCTTTATATATCAAAGTTTTACAGAAGTGGGCTTTAATAATATTTACATTCAAAAGTTGTATTTTAAAGGAACAATAACAGCTAGAAATTATCTGATGGTATAAACCACTTAAACATCTTGTACTCCATGCTAGCCTCTGTAAAAATTATCTGTTTGTTTTCGGAAGCCTAATATTTGCTCTATCAAGTGCAAGAGATGAATAACATCAATTGTGACATTATTGGCTTATGTGAGAACTGTAAAAAAGAAAAAGATTTAGTCAAATTAGAAGAGGGACACTGGCTATACTATAAATAAGCTAATGATGGACATGTGACAGACTCAGTCGTAAAAGTAGAAAGTATTTCTTAAAGAATTGCTTCCTGTGTTAACAAACTAAACAGTTGTTATGTTCTTCAGATCATTCAGGTTTATGCCCCTACAAGTAGCCACGGTGATGGTGAAGTTGAAGAGTTTTATCATGATGTATTACTTCTCTACAAACAGGACGAATGCCAGTACAAATGTATAATTGGAGGTTTCAAGACTAGGACTGGTTAGACGCAAAATGATGAACAATAGATAGGACCACATGAAAGAGGCAACCAGTTGATGTTATTTGCAGAAGAACAAAATTTGTACATCATGTGTTCATTCTGCAACAAAAAGGCTCAGAGAAAATGGACATGAAAAAGCTTTATGTTACGGTTTTCTGACACTCAGACAAGGTTATAAGTAAAAAAACACAGTTTATTTAGAACTGAAAATCAGGAATAGCGCCCCTGGGGGCCAGGTAAGGCATAGACAGACTGGTATAAAGCAGTAATAGTACAAAAATATGGAATAGTACTGTATAACAGGATAGACAAGGGTTAAGGAATAACCCACTGATCAGTCACAATGATGGTAGGCTGACAACGCCCAGCTGAACCAATAAGTCTCTGGAAGAATACACGATCAGTAGTAGGCTTGCTCAAATCACTCTCATATAGCTGTTACAAAAGGACGCCCATGGAGACTGCACAAGCAACCAGAGCTGAGTAAAACTCCAGGAGGAGTGAATGGAAGAGCCGCTAGCAGAACTGGTAAACGGAACCTGTCAAGCCCTTGAACGTACAGGAGCCAAAGGAGATCAGAGCCAGGTCACCCACCAGGTGCCAACAGGAGTAACACTAAACCAGCCACCGCGAGCCTCGCACAGGAATGCGATGAATGATACTACACACGAGCAATGACTAGCGCCCAGACACCCTTCCGGTGCCGTATCAGTACCAGACAGCGAGAGCAAACGGAGGCCACAGCACCGGGAGATGCATGCACGGTAAACCACGTACCGGGACTAAACTGCTCTGCTTAAGCCACGGACAGACTAGGTACAAGGCGCAGCTCAGACTGTGTAAGCAGCTCGGATAGTATGATAAAGCTTGGCAAGTGTAATCGGCTCTATAATGGAGGCAACACACACACAGTAACTGGATCGGGCAGGTACGGCCACAAGGGGGGCAGCTCAGCTAGCATACAACAGCTCGGTAAACGAAGGCCACGGTATAGCGCCAATGAGAGTGAATGAATGGAGCCCCACTACTACAGTTCAGAATGTCGCCGTCGGGCGACCTGGAAACACAGGAACTCAGGAACTGATGAGCAACTGGCAGCGATGACCGGAACCAGGACCCTCTCGATCAGGAACGTCAGCCACAGCCAGGTCGGTAACGGAGCAGGAAGTCAGCCACAGCCAGGTCGGTAACGGAGCAAGAACGTCAGCCACAGCCAGGTCAGGAACGGAGCAGGAACGTCAGCCACAGCCAGGTCGGTAACGGAGCAGGAAGTCAGCCACAGCCAGGTCGGTAACGGAGCAGGAACGTCAGCCAGCGCAGGAATCCAATGAGAGAGCAGGAACAGAGAATGGTCAGACGAGACGAATCGGTACACAGGAACACAGTAACTCAGCAAGAGGCTCAACTTCAGGACCACCACGAAAGGGCACCAGACAGCTGTCACAGGCCCAGTATAAAAAGGAACATCCTGGGCGGGCCAAACAATCTGCACCAATGCACAGGTACCATCAGTGTGACTGACAGGGAATCACGGGCACCGTGATAGTACCCCCCTCTCAAAGACCCCCTCTCCTGCCTGCTGGTTTGGGTTTGTGCGGATATTTAGAGTGAAAATTGTGTAATAAACGTGGAGCATGTAGGTCCTTTTGGTCCACCCATGAACGTTCCTCAGGCCCGTAGCCTCTCCAGTGGACCAAATATTGCAATTTACCTCTAAATCTCCTGGAGTCAATAATACTCTGAACTTCGTATTCCTCTTGGCCTTGAACATCCACCGGCCCAGGAACCACCGGAGTGGTAGTATAGCGGTTGCAAACCAAGGGTTTCAGTAGTGATACATGGAACACATTGTGAATGCGCATAGATGCAGGAAGTTCTAGTGCGTATGCCATGGGGTTAACTTTACGGATAATCTTAAACGGACCAATGAACCGGGGAGCCAATTTGTTGGATGGTACTTGCAAATTTAGATTCCTGGAGGAGAGCCATACCCTATCCCCAGCCTGAAATGAGACCGCTGGCAACCGTCTGCGATTAGCATGCCGCTGTTGATGCTGAAAGGACTGGCTGAGGGACCTTTGCACCTGTGCCCATGTGGAGCGGAGTTGCTCAATGTGCTCATCCAGAGCCGGAATCTGTTGTGACTGAAATGAGTCTGGGAGCAGACAAGGCTGGAACCCGTAGTTGACAAGAAATGGGGAGCTCCCAGATGATGAATTGACCGCACAGTTCCTGGCGAACTCTGCCCACGGCAACAGGTCGGCCCAATTGTCATGATGATCAGTCACAAAGCAATGCAAAAACTGCTCCAGTCCCTGATTGGCACGCTCAGCGGCCCCGTTGGTCTGGGGATGGTAGGCGGAGGAAAAGGACAATTGTATGCCCATTTGGCTACAGAATGCCCTCCAGAATCTCGAGACGAATTGACTCCCTCGGTCTGATACTATTACTCTGGGAACCCCGTGCAAGCGAAATACCTCTTTGGCAAATTTGCCAATTCCTGGGCCGAAGGGAGACCAGAGAGGGGCACGAAATGAGCCATCTTAGAGAACCTATCCACCACCATTAGAATAAAAGTATAGCCCTTGGATGACGGCAGTACTCCCTGAATGTCAATGGAGATGTGTGACCATGGGCGTTCGCCATTAGGTACTTGTTGGAGCAAACCCACTGGGAGGTGTCTGGGAGACTTATTACAGGCACATGTGGCACAAGCAGACGTAAATGCCGCACAGTCAGCTCTTAGAGAAGGACACCAAAACATTTGTGATAGAGACCATACTAGCTGATCTCGGCCAATGTGCCCAGCTGCCTTCGAGGAGTGATAGTACTCAAGTAATTGGACCCGGAAAGGCTCATCCACAAAACACTTGCCAACTGGGGTTTCCGGAGGTGCCCTGGCCTGGGATGCCAATATTTGTTCCCCCAATGGCGAACTGATACTAGTACGTATCGTGGCCAGAATTCTGTCAGGCTGAATAATAGGAACCGGGGTTTCATCCCTCTCAATGTCTGTGCAAAATTGCCTGGACAGGGCATCAGCTCTCACGTTTTTTGATCCAGGCAAGTAGGACACTATAAAGTTAAACCTTGACAGAAACAGTGCCCACCTAGCCTGGCGAGATGACAACCTTTTAGCCTCTGAAAGGTAAATCAAATTTTTGTGGTCTGTAAGTATTAATACTGGGGTTCTTGTGCCCTCTAATAAATGTCGCCATTCTTTCAGTACCAAGATTATAGCCAACAACTCCCTGTCACCAATTTCGTAATGGCTTTGGGCGCTGGATAACTTCTTAGAAAAGAACCCGCATGGTCTCAGGTTGCCCCCTTCTTTGGGACGTTGAGAGAGAACTGCCCCTACCCCAACCTCAGAGGCATCGACCTCCAACGTAAATGGCAGGGAGGGGTTAGGGTGGGAAAGGATAGGAGTGGAGGCGAATGCAGATTTGAGAGTATCAAAAGCCCTTTCAGCTGCATCAGACCATTGAGAGGGATTGGCTCCCTTATGCGTAAGGTCAGAGAGGGGTTTAATAATGGTGGAAAAATTCTGAATAATTTCCTGTAATAATTGGCAAAACCCAAAAACCTTTGTATTGCTTTCAACCCTTTAGGTCGTGGCCACTGTAGGACTGCTGCCAATTTACCCTCATCCATGGCAATGCCATCATTAGAAATGACGAATCCCAGAAAGGGTACTTTGGAACAATGAAATTCGCATTTCTCCAATTTACAGAACAATTTGTTCTTGCGTAATCGTAGCAGGACTTCAGACACATCCAGAATGTGTTGGGTTAAGTTGGCAGAGTGAATCAATATGTCATCGAGGTACACGACAACACAGGACTGTAATAAGTCATGGAGGATATCATTGATGAATTCTTGAAACACGGCAGGTGCATTACATAAGCCGAATGGCATGACCAAATATTCATAATGACCCGACCTAGTATTGAAGGCCGTTTTCCACTCATGCCCGGCCTTTATCTGTATCAGGTTGTAAGCAGCACGTAAATCGAGTTTAGTAAATATAGATGAGCCCTTCAACCTGTCAAACAGTTCTGTAATGAGTGGAATTGGATATGCGTTTTTAGGCATCAATTTATTAAGTCCTTGATAATCAATACAGGGTCGTAACTCGCCATTTTTCTTTTTTACAAAAAAAAAATCCTGCACCTGCCGGAGATGAAGATTTACGAATTATCCCTCGATTGAGGGCATCCTCAATGTATTCCTCCATGGCCAGATTCTCCTCACAGGACAACGGATATGTCCTGCCCCTCGGTGGCACCACACCCGGGGGCAAATCAATAGCGCAATCATACGGCCTATGCTGCGGCAATGCGCTAGCCTCTCCCTTACTGAATACGTTACTGAATCTGCTGTATTCAGCTGGCACGGAGGGAGAGGTACATAAAACCTTAACTGGATGAGACAAACAATGCCCACAACAGTAATCAGACCACGACTTGACCTCACATGTTTGCCAGTCAAACTGGGGGTTGTGTAAAAATAACCAAGGGAACCCCAATATGACCGCATGATGGGGTGAATGTATAATCTGAAAACAGACCCTCTCCTGGTGGAGAGCCCAAATATTCATAGAGATAGGTGTAGTTTCCATGGTGATGAATGCGGGTTCTAGCTGTCTGCCATCAATGGCTTCAATGGCTAAAGGCGTATCTTTCTTGGACAGCGGAATACTGTGCGTCTCAGCAAATGTCTTGTCCATAAAATAGCCTGCAGCGCCAGAATCTATTAATGCTAGTGCCTCAACCGCTTGATCGCCTACAGGGAAGCACACCGGAATGATGGGTTTCTTGGAACAGGGATCTGAGGACGATTGTACACCACCTAGGGCCTGTCCCCCAAGGTACCCTAGGTGCGTGCGTTTCCCGGCCGTACCGGACAATTAAGTAGCATGTGCCCATTCTTGCCACAATATAAGCAAAGGCCCTGCCTTCTGCGGAGACAGCCTGGTGAACCCGAGTTGCATAGGTTCCCCCAGTTCGTTAACTCGATCAGGAGGATTGGGAGGCGAGGGTGGGTTTAAAGGGCCATCGTGCCCATGGATTCTGGATCTAGCCCTTTTGGCCAAGTGCCTTACTCGTATGCGTGTATCAATGAGCAATACAAAATCTATGTAATCATCCAAATCGGTAGGTACCTCTCTGGCCGCAATTTCACCTTTAATAACATCTGATAGTCCCTGGGAAAAAGCTGCCACTAGAGCCTCATTATTCCACCCTACCTCTGCTGCCAGTATCCGAAATTCTATGGCGTACTCGCCTGCGGTGCGTTCGCCCATCTGAATCTCCATTAATCTTTTGGCAGCAGAGGAGGTTCTCCCAGGCAGCTCGAATACTCTCCGAAACTGCTTGACAAATTCGTCAAAGTCTGATGTACATGGTTTGGCCTTCTCCCATAGTGGGCTAGCCCATGCCAGGGCTTTACCCGTTAATAGAGATATCATGAACCCCACCTTACTACGGTTGTTCAGAAAAGCGTGAGGCGTGAGTTCTAGAAATATCTCAAGTTGGTTAATAAACCCTCTATACAGGGTGGGTTCACCATTGTATCTCAACGGTAACTGCGCCGCCGCCGTTAAACTTCTGGGAACGGCAACCATTTGACCAGCAACGTGATCCGGTGTCACAACTGGGGGGACCACAGGATTTTGGTTAGGTTTCTCAAGGTGTACCGTACGTTCTAGCAAGGTTTGCATGGCCAGTGCCAACTGGTCCAAGCGCTGCTCGTGCACATCCATCCTCCAGTGGAGGTTCTGTGTATTACTGTCACCTTTACCGTCAGAGGTCATGGCCCTTTCGTACTGTTATGGTTTTCTGACACTCAGACAAGGTTATAAGTAAAAACACAGTTTATTTAGAACTGAAAATCAGAAATAGCGCCCCTGGGGGCCAGGTAAGGCATAGACAGACTGGTATAAAGCAGTAATAGTACAAAAATATGGAATAGTACTGTATAACAGGATAGACAAGGGTTAAGGAATAACCCACTGATCAGTCACAATGATGGTAGGCTGACAACGCCCAGCTGAACCAATAAGTCTCTGGAAGAATACACGATCAGTAGTAGGCTTGCTCAAATCACTCTCATATAGCTGTTACAAAAGGACGCCCATGGAGACTGCACAAGCAACCAGAGCTGAGTAAAACTCCAGGAGGAGTGAATGGAAGAGCCGCTAGCAGAACTGGTAAACGGAACCTGTCAAGCCCTTGAACGTACAGGAGTACTGTTGTGAGCCAAAGGAGATCAGAGCCAGGTCACCCACCAGGTGCCAACAGGAGTAACACTAAACCAGCCACCGCGAGCCTCGCACAGGAATGCGATGAATGATACTACACACGAGCAATGACTAGCGCCCAGACACCCTTCCGGTGCCGTATCAGTACCAGACAGCGAGAGCAAACGGAGGCCACAGCACCGGGAGATGCATGCACGGTAAACCACGTACCGGGACTAAACTGCTCTGCTTAAGCCACGGACAGACTAGGTACAAGGCGCAGCTCAGACTGTGTAAGTGGCTCGGATAGTATGATAAAGCTTGGCAAGTGTAATCGGCTCTATAATGGAGGCAACACACACACAGTAACTGGATCGGGCAGGTACGGCCACAAGGGGGGCAGCTCAGCTAGCATACAACAGCTCGGTAAACGAAGGCCACGGTGTAGCGCCAATGAGAGTGAATGAACGGAGCCCCACTACTACAGTTCAGAATGTCGCCGTCGGGCGACCTGGAAACACAGGAACTCAGGAACTGATGAGCAACCGGCAGCGATGACCGGAACCAGGTCCCTCTCGATCAGGAACGTCAGCCACAGCCAGGTCGGTAACGAGCAGGATGTCAGCCACAGCCAGGTCGGTAACGGAGCAAGAACGTCAGCCACAGCCAGGTCGGGAACGGAGCAGGAACGTCAGCCACAGCCAGGTCGGTAACGGAGCAGGAAGTCAGCCACAGCCAGGTCGGTAATGGAGCAGGAACGTCAGCCAGCGCAGGAATCCAATCAGAGAGCAGGAACAGAGAATGGTCAGACGAGACGAATCGGTACACAGGAACACAGTAACTCAGCAAGAGGCTCAACTTCAGGAACACCACGAAAGGGCACCAGACAGCTGTCACAGGCCCAGTATAAAAAGGAACATCCTGGGCGGGCCAAACAATCTGCACCAATGCACAGGTACCATCAGTGTGACTGACAGGGAATCACGGGCACCGTGATACTTTAATGGTAATACAAGTCAAATTGACTTCATATTTGCAAATAATAAAATATTCACTGACTACTCAGTCATTGTTATAACATTGAAAATGGTCATTGTCTAGTGAAAGCAAAAATAAAAATTGACTATAAGAAAGAAACAAAGAAAATGGTCTCAATTCAACAAACGTGAAGATTGACGCAAGCCAGCTGTTGAAATAGCAAAATAATTTTTGAGTTAGCACTGCCTGAATGCTTCAGCGTGCTATAAACCCTTTCAGACAGACATTTCAACCCACAATGAGAATGTTATTGATTCTATCGTAGACACTGCCCATGCCTTTGCACCTGCTGTGAAACAAGAAAAAACAACCTGAATATCAAAAGAAACAGTTGCCATGAGGAAAAAAATATGAGAAATGAAGAAAAACTAATATGAAAGACCAAAAGGAAGCACATAAAGAAATGCACGAGTTCAGTGTTGAGCTCATGAAAAGGATGCTGGAAGAAAACTAAGGGCTAAATAAACCAAAATTAATGATGGCCACACAGGAGTCAAATGTTTGAAGATGGTACAACAGCAAAAATTCAACAACTAATACTAAAACAAGTGGAAGGATCTTATTCAAATCTTTATAAGGATGAAGTACAACAACCAAATGCAGTGCCACAGGCTGAATCTGTGCCACAAGGTAGAATAAGTAGAAGCTGCAATAAAATCAATGAAAATGGCAAAGCAGGTGGATCTGATAAAGTAACTATTGAAATGTTGAAAGCTGGAGGTCAACCCTTATTCAAAGCCCTAGCTAAAATATTTTCAGAATGCCTACTACTTGGCAAAGTACATGAAAAATGGAAAAATGCAGAAGTCAACCTACTACACAAAAAATGTGATAAGCTAGATCGGAACATTACCAACCAATAAACCTATTGCCAGTTGTCTACAATGTTTCCTCAAAGGTAGTATCAAGAAAAATGTACACAATCTAAAGAATAAGCAGGCTTCAGGAGCAGTTTCAGTGCAATGGACCATATCCACACAGTGCAACAGGTATAGAGAGGCATAATGAATACAACCTTCCATTATGCATAACCTTTGTTCACTAATAAAAGGCATTTGACTCAGCAAGTAATAAATGATGCCCTGATCAACAAAGGAATAGAGAGAGCTTACATCAATATCCTTCAATCAATACATGACAATGCAACTGCATCAATACAGGCCAACATTGATAATGTCCAGAATAACATAGAAAACGAAATCCGACAAGGAGACACAATCTTCCCAAAAGTATTTTCTGCTTGTTTAGTGGAAATTTTTTACAAACTAAATTGGGATAAAATAGGACTATTGGAGTCTATCTGCATCACTTAGGTTTTTCAGACAATATCATACACTTTGCCAAGTGTCCTGAAGAACGGATTGAAGAGCTATAATAGGAAAGCAACATTTTTGGTCTGACGATGAATATCCATCCTGAAGAATGGATTGAAGAGCTATAATAGGAAAGCAACATTTTTGGTCTGACGATGAATATCAAGAAAAAGCAAGTTATGTTCAACAAATTTACCATACCATGGAAAATCACAATAAATGGACAAGAACTAGAAGAAGTGGACATGTATGTTTATCTTTGACAGGAAATCTCAAAAAGATGGAAACACCAAAATGGAAATTGAGCAACAAATAAAATTGTAATGACAAATATATGGAAAACTTAGTAGTACTTTCTTTAAGACAAATTGACCACTCAGCCTCAAGCAAAAAAGTTTTGACCAATGTGTCCTCCCAGTTCTTACTTAGAGCTGTGAAGCATGGTCATTGAATGTCAAAGCCATATAAAAACTTAATGTTAGAAAGAGAAGTAGGGAACGCTGAATTCTAAACATAACAAAAAGAGAGCAAGAAACGTGTGCATGGGTTCATTAGCAAACAAAGTTCTTGTCACAGGGTGACTGAGGAATAATGATGCTGACAAGTACAGATACACTAAAATCAATATCTGTAATAAAATAAGAACAGAATAAATATGAATAGCACTTCCCAAACCCTCACAGGACCAGGTGTGAAGACAATGCCTAAGCACTTCCCCAACCTTCACTAGTCAGGTATGGAAACAGCGCAGGATCCACTGACTGCACAGAGTCTGATACCACTCTGACTGTAGTATGAAATGGTAGCAAGGATGGCAGTAGCTACTAGTGCAGGATAAGCTGAAATACCCAGGAAAAACTAAGATATTCCCCTAGAACCTAAGGTAGTACAAGGCAACAGAGGCAGGAATCCCTAGAACGCTAGGGAGAGTAGGCAATGGACTGAGCTCCCTAGAACTCTAGGTAAATCTACAGGCAATGGTGACTGAGCTCACTAGAATGCTAGAGTTAACCTACAGGCAATGGTGACAGAGAACCCCAGACCTCGAGGGTAGAACGGGCAATGGTGACTGAGATCCCTAGAATGCTAGGGTATACCCAATGGCCTGAATCGGCAACAGGTAGAACAGGAATGCCAGAGACAAGGTCTGACACAGTAACTGAGCTCCACTTGAACCAGGGGAAACAAAAGAGCACGGTAACTGCAAGGGGAGACAGTAGGCCAAGGGTAGGAAATGATCGGATAGTCAGCCGGAGCTGGGTTCATCACGGAGAGGGTAGTCAACCAAAGCCAGGAGTCAGACCGGATCAGGTAGTCAGCCAAGCCAAGAGTCAGACCAGATCGGGTAGTCAGCCAAAGCCAAGAGTCAGCTGGAGCCAAGGGTCAGACCAGAGTGGGTAGTCAGATGGAGCCACGGGTCAGACCGGAGCGTCAACTAGTCAGGGATCAAATGTAGCCGGAGTCAAACGTAGCCAGGAGTCATACACAGAATCAGAGCATCGGAATAACACAAGAGTTTAGCGCACAGGTACACCACGAAAGGACAAAGGAGTACTGGCAGGCTGAGGCCTATAAGGCCTAACATGTAGGCGGAGACTCATTCTGGCAATTACCATCAGCCCATAAGAATAGCGAATGCGCCTAAGCACGACAACCAGGAAGTAATGGCAATGTCACCTGCAACAAGGCACAGTGCTAACGAAGGGCAATCACGGGCACGGTAATAGTTCTATGATATCATTGAATGAGTAAAATGCTGAAAAAGGACATGGGTAGGTCACAAAGCAAGAAGACTCACTGTAGATGGACCAACTGATTACTGGAATGGATTCCACTAAATGATAAACTTTCAACAAGAAGACCACCAAAATAAAAAAAAATGGGCAGTTGAAATTAACAAATATGTTGCTATACCTTTATAACAAAAATCACAAGACCAAAGTTGTTGGAAACTTGCTAAGGAGGCCTTCATCCTGATAATGATGGTGATATGTGTGTGTGTGTTTGTATGATGTATATATTTAAACTATCACTGTCACTGACTGTATCACTGTCTACTAATTATAACTGCAAACAGTAGTACCAACTTCCTATTTGACTGACTCTATCACCTGTCAAAAATGTTTTTGTTTTTTCCTTAATTCCTTTCTCCATTCAAACCCACACTCCCTGTACCCTACCTGCCCATAGATCAACTAGCTACCACCAATTAATCAATTTCAGCTCACCTGCTTGCCTACACAAGGTAACATCAACATTTCAACAGATCTTTCAAGTACAGACTGACAACATGCAGCAAAATAATACCCCTGTTAAAATAGTGAGTGAGCACAATGCAGATCCAGTGAGATAGCTCAGTTGGATAATGCATCCTAGAATCTGTTAAAACCTCAGGGTCACAGGTTTTAATCCTGGCAATGTCAACTCAGCCTTTCACCCTCCTGAGGTAGATACAATGATTACCCAGGACATACTTGAAAATGAGAGACAGTCTCAGTGAATCCTTCCTAGTAAAATGCTTTCACAGAAAAAAAAAAAAAAAAAACCAAGAAAGCTCTTCATGGTGTGGGAAATTACATTATTACCATTATTTCTTTGCAATTAAAAAGGCTAAAAAAGGGAAAAACTGCTCTTTTCACAGGAATTTCCCTGAAATGTTGGAAGTGCCAGTTTGCATATATGATTTTGTTGTGAATACACAACCCATCCCTAATTTTAATTCTGAAATGCTAGGTAGGTCTCCAATGCATCAATTCAAAGCCCATTTATCCCCTGGAGTGCACGGCAATGAGGGTGTGTCTGTTTAATACCTTCATGAGGTCTTTTGCCTGACATCTCTTTGGACAGACATATTAAAGCATAGATAGTTGAAGCAATTGGAATCGATACCACCATAGAATTAGGTTGGTTCCCACAGATTTCTCCAATGCTGCAGTACTGTCAGTCAGCCCAGCTGGTGTAGTTTTATAAAGTTAAATCATTCAAGGCTTTTATCTACTTTTATTGGAAATGTGCTATATGAGAATATTTATCAGAAATTTCCCTTTGTCCTTGGACTCCCTAGCATAATAGAGGATTTGTTGGATTTATTAGGGACTCTATTTCTATCCTATAGGATTGACTGTCATTACTTTTTTTTCTGTTACAGACCATGCTATGTATGGATATTTTATTTCTCTCTATGAATGTTTTATCATCCTTTACATTTGAGTCTTCATACATGTGTGAAAAAGAAGAACCCACCTCCATCTCTATTTTCATTTAATTATTCATCAGAGTTAAAGCTTATTTACCCTCCATTTCCATTTTTTCACTGGTCAAATAGATTGAATATGACAGTTTAAGATTGTTTTATTTATGGTAAACTGCATTGTACTTTCATGTCAGTTTCATTTAGCACTGACCTATATAGTATTGTTTTTGAATCAATGGGTACTGCAACCTTTGCAGCCACCATACCTCTTTATAACTATGAACTGACAAAACAAGCACAAGGTGGGCATTTGCAGTTTTGCAGTATGGGTGTTCCCTCTCACAGATACCTCCTTCAGTGAGCTTGTACTCATCAGATGTTTATTTCAAAATATTTTTAATATTCCATTCATGGTACACCTATTTTCGGAGGTTCTGACTGAGTGAAACACCCAAGTATGAAATGGTTAACAGTATCTCCCAACATGCTCCATTTCTGGTGATCATCCCTTCCAGAGACCTCTGTAATAGGCTCTTTGCTAATACTAGTTCACTATTGGAGCTAGCTCTAAGATGGGAATTCTGTGTTAGTGTAATAAAGGTGGTCATCATTTGTTTGTTTTGCCTAAAGCAGGTGTGGGAAAATATAAATCCACATGTTACTGGATTACAGCTCCCACATCCTCAGATGCTGTAAGGAGTTGTAATCCAGCAACAGCTGGAGAACAACAGGTTGCCAACTCACTAACATAATGTATGAAATCTAATATGAAATCTATTAAAATATGATTTGCATATTACTAAAGAGAAAATCCCAAGATAGGTTAATAGGAGCTGTTTACAAACAAAGCAGCATCTGCTGATATGCAAATAGAATCATTTGAAGCTCTAGTAAAATCTAGTAGACTAAGGAAAAAAGAAGAGAAAGACATCAAAGAACACTGGGACATTTGAATCAAAAAGAGCAATAAAATTGTATTTCATCAACAAAACAATAACAATACACTTCAAAAACTAAACTTGCATGAATAAGGTTTTCATGTGATTTTATAAATGATATTTGACAAGGTAGATATTAATAAAATACTCATAAATTAAATTCTCTCCAACTCCTGTGTTAACCCACAGATACCCTTTATGAATGGAAATCATTGTCAGACACTCTGGGATGTGTACAGTGATGGGAAAGTGCTCATGCATACATTTATAAGTTGCTGTCATTTCCCTTAGTGATCATTCCCATGCCAGGTAAAGGTGTGCCTTGGTGCTTTTTCATCTTGTTGCAGCGCTGGGTTAAGCACCATTTCAAATACCTAAAAAGGAAATATAAATTACCCACATTCACTGAGGTTAATATTCTAAGAGATAAACCAACTGTACTACAGGAGGCAAATAAAAAATTCTCAAATAAGCCATTGAACTTATTGAAAGTTAATTCCTTGAATGGAAGGAGCCACGCAACTCCTGTGGATTAAACGTTTCTCTAAAATAAGAAGTGGTTAGCTCTATTAATACCACAATGATGTTTGCATTCCATTGATCATCTCTCTGGCTCTCGAGGGGTTAATGCACATAGGGCTCAGTGTAGTCACTGATGATTGCAATATACCTGACCCAAGTGAAAAATATTACCATACCTATGAATCTTCATCACTGGCTGGGACAGATAATGCTTCCTCAGCATCAGAACTTAAGCTAGAACCAGGAGTATTGGTGGTCAATGGAGCCTGTCCAAGTCTCATATCACTACTTGAAGAACCAAGTCCCATGGTGGCCAGTCTGGTCAGTGGCACACTAGCTGCTCATCATCATCTTGCTTCTGTTACTGATGAATGTCTGCCTCTGACAACTCAGCAGAAGGAATTATAGCAGCAGCAAAGGCTGCTGCTGTTGGGGGTGATGCCCATTCCCAGTTGGATCTCTTTCTCCAATTCCTTATCACATTCTTCAAAAAATGCCCTCATACTCTCCTCCACACTAGCTTATCTACCACTGTATGCACTATCATCAGCAGTCACATGTTGCTTTATGGGACTACTCTGGGATGACAAGTGTGAAAGAAGGTACCCTGATGTCACACTTGCCATCTCCTCAGAGGAAAGCACACTGGCAGTAGTAGCAGGCACAGGCAGCTGTCATAGGCTGCTTATACTACTCCTAGCCAGTTCTGCCTTCTTCAGTATAGTCCACCACATCCCTAGGGAATAAGTTGTCGGAGCGGGGTATGTGGGCTTCTTTTGCATTTGTTCTGCTAACTTCCTCCTACACCTCTGTATCATCATCATCAGCAGCAGCAGCAGCAGAGTCCATATAGATTCTCTTGTTGTTGGTAGTAATAGTGATAACCACTCCAGCACACTTTCTCTCTCATTCTCTGTTTGCTTCTACTCTCTTTCATTCCTAAACTACACCACTCTGCATGTATTTTTATAGTATGAAGGCTGGAAGTTTTGTCTCCTTTAGAAACCAGAGGCTGGAAATGGAACCCTTCTTGATGGGAATTCTGTGGTGCTACTGGAATGGTGGAAGATATATTGATTTCTCTGTGGGCAGACATTCCTGTGAGAAAAGTGGAATGAACGTTCCAGTGAGAAAAAAACCAGGGCTTTTCACCCATCCCCATTCCCAACCTTCTCCTCCCACTTGCAAGAGCAGGAGCTTCAGTTACAGCATCATTGTTGGTGGCAGTCCTTAGGTTTGTGGTGTCTCAGCAGCCAATAGGGATCATTAATTCTGCTACTGCCAGGGGCAGTGATTAACTAGTAATATGCAGGGCTTTACCAAATGTTTTATGTTCTATTTTTTTCATCACGTTAGTTGCACTTTAATTCCGATAAAACTAAATACCTGCTGGATTTTGACCAACAAGATGAAGAATGAAATCCAATTCAATGTAACAGATTTATTTAAAGGGATAGTAATGTTTCATAATAAAAGCAGCTCTAATTAATCTTCATAGTATTTGGACTTTGGAAAGTGTTATTTCAATTCTGTCAGAGTTGTAGTTGATGAGTAATTCAATGACAAAGTATCTCCCTCCCGCCACTTTTACTTATGTAACACTGCTCAGCCAAAGCAGAAGGGAGGTGCCCAGGTAGACTGCAGAGAGGGACAATCTTCAATTAAGATAAGGGAAAAACCTTAAAAACTTGTCAAGGGGGGCAGGGTTTTCATTGTTCTCAGTGAAGAAGCTTGTCCCCTGCTGTTATCTGTCTGGTCTATGGACTGCATTCCACATCTGAGAAGAGATGGCTTACACTAGGTAAAAGGGGCGGGAGGGGAAACTTTGCTTGTGAATATCTCTCAAACCATAAAGGTTTGAGAGATAAGACTTATATCATTCTTCATGTTTTTTTAATGACTACAAAATAAAATAACGTTAAAACGAAGTATTATTATCCCTTTAAAAATGCATCCACATGGCCTGAACTGTCAAATAAAAATGACAAATAGGAATGGGTGAAAAGATTAATTTCTATCCCATGGGAATTTCCTTTGAGTAAGAGATGTTTCTCCTTTCCATTAGTTCCTAGAATAAGAAAAAGGCAAGGAAAACATGTAAATCTTGTGTTGGTAGGTTAAGCCCATTGATTTAAATGGGATTAACCTTAGCACATGCACACAGGCACTAAAACATTATCATGAAAGCACACATGCATGTTCACAGGCACACAAACAGCACATGTACATGTACACATACAATTGGCGAATAATGGTACTTCCCGCTTGGTGAATAGGTTACTGGGAAAATTGCCATTTTCTATTTTTTTCAACTAGCTCATTTCATTGAAATGAATAGGAACATTGAATTTACACTCAACACATAACAAATATTATTTTATTTCCCAAAGGCATAGTATAAAAGGGGGGTGATGGTGTCTGTGTTGGTGGATGTGGAAAAAGAATTAGTTGAACAGGGAATTTTTTTTTTTGGGTGGTGGGTTTGATTACTGGGATTGGGGGGGGGGCAGTTAATAAAAAAAAAATCATAAATACAATTAAAAAAAAAACATAAAATGCCTAAAAGGGGTCTGAGACGAGTGCCTGTGTTGGTGAGTAATTTGGAATTTGTTTGGGGGTTTCTTGACTGGTATTGGGGGGACAGTTAATTAAACAATAAAAAAGAAATGTGTATGTAAAGTGATAGAGACAGGAACTCCCTGATATAAGGTTCCACTGGGGTAAACTGATACTTGACATGATGGAGAATTTTATAAAGGATGATTTGTTAGATTTGTTGTTAGAGGCCCAAGCCCCGAAGAAACATTGATTTGTAGGACTTAGGCTTGTTTGGCACAATCCATAAGTAAACACTGATTTGTAGGACATAGGCTTATTAGAAATAAACCCCCAAAATTGTTTATTTATTTATTTTTTTTAAGCACAAGCCCTGAGAAAAAAAAATGCCCTACTGGCCTAGTGCCAGCAGGTCATGTTGTATTGGCCAGTAGCAACTGGCATTGTCTAATGTCCTGAATCCATAATTGCGGAACTTGCAACTGATGTTCTTGCTGCTGCTGCTGCTAAGTTGTTTAAGCAGCAGGATGATTAGGCAGCTGAAAGGGAATGGGATCAAAAATAACAACAGTAACCTGGGTGATGGATAATGAAGGTTCCACTTGCAACGACTAGCTCCAGTGATGTGCCTGAGACAGTAGCAGCACAAAAAGTTGCCCCCAGTATACATGGAGAAGTTGGCCAATAATTCTTCAACAACTGCCCCTCCTCTAAATCATGGGTGTGTTGTTATTAGAATAGAAATTTTTCCCTTGAGAGCAGGAACAGTGTCTCTCATCAACAACTGCAATGTGCACAGTGTGTGGTAAATAATACCCAAGGGCAAAACTGTATCCACACACCCTGACACCAGAGCTCAAATACTGCCACTGTCACTATACCCCTTGTCCACACCCCGCTAAGGACACATGAAAACTTGCTGACAGTTTAATAGTAATGATGAACCCCCCCTGCCACCATCTTAGCATATTCTGCAGAATGGAATCTCCTCAGATGCCGCTTGATGCCCTGCTTGCAATTCTCCTCCACCACATTGACATGTATGGTCAGTGCACTACACAGTGCGCAATGGGTGGACATGAACTGCCATATCCTAATATCTAGAGAAAGGCTATCATTTGGCTGGGGAGGTAACAATGAATGATGTGGATTGTCAGAACATGTAGTTACCCTAGAGGAAGAAGGTGATGGCGAGCTAGTTGTTTCGCTCATCATGGAACTTCCAGTCTCTACCTGGGTACCTCTATTCTTCCTCCTCTTTGTTCTCCACCTCACCATTTGTTGCCTTTCTGGAGAGTAAGAGGATACAGCAACAGCAGTGCTTGTTTTCTGTGGTGGGTGTTTGCCTTTAACATGTTTGACATATATGTCATGATGTCTGTTTTTCATGTGTGTTATCAGGGTGGTTGTGCCAAGGTGTGTTCCCTCCTTTACTGTTCTCACTGACTTCTCACAAATTGTGCACAGTGCCGTTGGTGATGACTGCACTGTGCCTGCTCCAAGAAAAAAATAGTCCCACACCCATGACTTCAGGGGACAGTGATAGGGAACAGGTGGAGAAGAATTGCCTCTTTCTTCTTGTCCTCCACATTCCCCTTCACTGTTTGGAGCAGCAGATCATGTTGCTGCTACTGCCTCAGAATTCGCACTACAACTAGTACCAGCAGTATTGCTGCCGCTGACAAGTGGAACCTGTCCTAGTCCTACAACATTTGTTGACCCATTCCCACTGTGTCCACGGTGGTCTGTGGCACATTATCTTGCTCCTCAGCCTCCTGCTGCCCTTGCAACTCAGCAGTTGCAAATTCCAAAAGTTTGCTGCTGGTTGTGGTGGTGATGTTCATCCTCATCCCTGTCTCCCATTCCTTCTCAGTTTGGGCTACAAAGACCATCAATGTCTATTCCACCACAGCTTCCCCACCATCATCATCATCATCAACACCACCACTAGTCCCTATGCGTTTCTGTTGATCTATTACAGACATCTCATTCTGGTTGGAGGAGCTGAGGAGAAACAAGACAGAGGGTCCAATAATGTCACACTTGCCATTTCTTGGTGACATGAAGAAGGCAGACTGACAGCAATAGCAGCAGGCACATGCCTCTGATCTGTACTACTGGTGTTGGTGGTGGTATTACTTCTGCACCTGCTATCCACCACCAGTTCTGGCTTCTTCAGGATCATGTTCCACCTGGACACTGTTGTGAAGGGAATGGGACTCCCATGGCCAGATGAATGGTGTGGGCTCCCTTGACCGCTAGTCTGGATGCTTTCAAATGCTTCCCCTACCACTCCGCTAACACTAGTCCCACCAGCTGGTTCACCATCACTGTTACTACTACTACTAACACCAACCACATCAAGTTAATTCCAAGAGTCTTCCTCCCCACAGCCACTAGTGAGATGAGGCTAATGATTATCCCCCCCTTAACTCCTTGACTAATTGCTGGACCTTCTTAGTAGTAGTAGTAGTACTAGCACTGGCGGTAATGTTTGGGGATGGTAAGTGTGACTTAGGGTCCACTGCTGTCACACTTGGCATCATCTTCTCCTTCCCCCCTCCTGAGTATTACAAGACTCACTAGCAGCAGTTTCAACACTGTTGACAGCAAGTTCAGCACTGGTAGCAGGCACAACACTATTGGCAGCAGGGTAGCACGTCTGACAGCAGGTTCAGCACTGGTAGCAGTAGGTTCAGCACTGGCAGCAGGCACAGCACGGGTGGCAACAGGGGCAGCACGTCTGACAGCAGGCACAGTACTGGTGGCAGCAGGTTCAGCAGTGGCAGCAAGCACAGCACTGATGACAGCAGGGGCAGCACTGACAGCAGGCACAGCACTGGTGGCAGCAGGGGTAGCACGTCTGACAGCAGGCACAGCAGTGGAGTTAGAAGTAGCAGGGGCAGCACGTCTGAAAGCAGGCACAGCAATGGAGGAAGCAGGAACAGCACATCTGGCATTAGGCACAGACAGCTGACCTCTCATTACTACACTTTTCTTCCTCCCTTCCCATTAATTTCCCCAAGATCCCTAGGGGTGATTTAGGGGGACTGGACAGCATTGGTTCTGTATTGCTCCCTTCCTCCTCCTTCTCAGACTCAATGGACACATAAAAGGGTCCTTCCAGCTCCTCCTTTTATTTTTAAACTTCCTCATAGTGATAGCAGTGTGAGCCTCTCCTGCCTCAGTTTTCCAAACAGATCACAGCAGAAGAGCACAGCACATCTACTTCGCTCTTTAGCTGCATCTATTGTGTTTTACTTCCACAAAAATGTCACGTTGTTATGGAAAAAAGGCAAAAAACAAGTAAATCAGTGGGTGAAAGCTTTCTAGCCATTGAAAAAATGGCGAAGAATTTTTGCTAAAAAAATGCAAAGATTTTAATAGCTGGTTTTAAAGCAGATTTTCCTGTGAAAAAGCAAACAACAACATGGTGTTCTCAGAATTTCTCACTGGAACATGGCAAGACCTTTCACCCAGCCCTAGTCAACAATGCAAGTTTAACATCTTCACTTTCAGTAAAGGAAGTACAGTGAACTCATTCTTTCTGTAGCACATAGTGGTGAATGTATATGTATATGCCATCTCAGCTCCTTTGGCTTCTGCCTCGAACATCAGGTCTGCATTACAGTATATATTCACTGTAATATAGGCCCTCCAGGTGCAGCCAGATTACAATGCTGTCTTTGCCCATCATTATCCACCAGCTGTTGGCTGGGGGGGGGAATTGGGGGTTGTAGCCTGGCAGCAACTGGAGGGCATCACATTGCCCACAACTACTATAGTGCACATGTTAGCACTTTAATATAAACAATCTGCTTACACCTATCCTATAGCATTAGCAGGAAAATGGCATACAATTCCATCATATCATAAACAGCTTATTTTGTGCATAGCATAAAACACGATGTAAAGGATAGGAATGCCCTGAAATGTCCATAGACTGCCTAATGTGACACAGAGATAACAGCCATCTTAGTAAGGAACTTGGATTACAGCTCTTCAACTTTATTATGTTGTCTTCTCTATCGCAAAAACATTTGGTGTGTTTTTTTCTCACAAACACAGAATGGCATGCTGCTAGAACCTGAAACCCTTTTATACAATTCCTGTGGGAAAAGAGGGAAACTTGCCACATGGTGAGGAAAAATTCACTCTTCCTATTGATTTCAATGCAATGAGCTAAGAGAAACAAAAAAGGCTTTTCATAAAAAAATTAAAGCTCTGCAAAAACTGCAATTTTTCTCTTATTTCTTTCTTTTCTGAGGGAAACGCTTTCGCCCATCCCTAGTACTGAACCCTGGGGTACTCTACTCTCAACTTTACCTGTACTAGAGGATTTTCCTTTTCCAACAACACACTTTTCCCTATCCTTGAACACATTTTCTATCTAGTTGCAAAGCTTATCCCCTAGGCCCAATTTCAATTATGATTGAACATTACTGATTACCATAAAGTATCCATCAATGATTACATCAAAGAGCTGGAGAAAAGCAACAAATCCCACAGCTTGTTGAATTTTAGCCTAAGTTATACAGTACACGTGTGCAATATTATTATTAATCTTTAAAAGCCAGAGACTTGGGGAATTTGTGTGTACCCTGCTGGATGGAGACATTTTCAGCATATTTACTGTTTACTGTTTTATGGTATAGGTATAATTTCCATTGATAAATTTCTAGTTATATATGAAAAACTATATATAATTTTTTCAGACTAAATTCAGTTTTTTTTATGGTACCTCTGATTTTGTATCTTGTGTCATGCTATGATGTCAAAAATAAAAGAAGAAAGAAAAATTACTCCTTCGGAGCACCCAGCTCTGTATCAGCCGCGGCGCGGGCAGTCTCTACTGCGCATGACTGCAGCACGCGCAGCAGTGTCTACTGCGCATGTTGTGCGTTACACACGAATTAGCGAATTATTATATAGGATCTTGTGACACAATGGCCTCAAAAACTCACTTGATTCAAATTTCGCTTGGTCTTATTTTAGAACAAGTCAAGCTAGATGGCTTGTGGGGTACTTTAAAAGCCACCCTCACTCGGCTCCACTGGAGCGATGAGGTCAATTATATAATCAATATTTGTTAGGATCGATGAATGGACACAACACGTAAGGAGAAACTCAGTACTTACACTTGATGGTTAGCCTGGGAAGTTCGAATGGGTTTCCCAGAGCTTAAAAGGCTTATGGGGTATTTTAAACAACTGTCCTCACTCGGCTACATCAGACTCTGTCAAAAGGTTTACATTTCCAAGCTTCCTTAGTCCAAAGGGAATGTATGTGTATATACTCCAAGAAGGAGTAAAAATGTACACATAGTGAGTATAAGTATGTCAAATTTATTACAAAAACTAAAATATAAAAACGTCGACTATATTGTTATACACAAAGACATATTTAAAAAACATATATCTAATGGACATATACAGACAGCTCAATTAGTGTTATCTCCTCCGGAGCAAAAAAATATATAGAGTTAGATAGTGCTATTGCTGTGTTAAATCAGATAAATGTGTTTTATTCAGATATTCTTTTAGGATTTTTTTAGTTCATTTTGTTTGTTTTGGAGGGATAAGGGTTAAGATTATCTTCCTTTTTCTCTCTCTCTCTCTTGTACTTGAATGAAAATTCTGATTCATCAGTTCATTCATTTTAGGGATTTTTTTTTATATGATTCACAAATGTACAAAAATTTATGCCAGCTGTCAGTGATGGTTCATTTGGAATTGTTATAATGAAACACAGATCACATAGTAATTTAGAAGAATCAGTTTCCGATAAAAAACAACTATGGTTTGCTTCACTCATCTTGTGAAATTATCTGTTTTCTACATTTTTACTATGTGATAGTCTAAAATCAATAAAAGCTTAAATTGTTATTCGAAAGCAACAACTGTTTGAAGTTTAGATGTTAACACTGTTCAAATTATTCAGCACACTTTAATTATTGTATTGGCTGTCATGCACTAATGCTTTATTTATGTATATGCATGTATGTATTTGTTTATTTTGTTTATTGAATATCTTAGGGTTTAGACTTTGTTAAGGGGACACTAATGTCTCATAAAAAATGATACTTGTTTTGTAGAGGTTTAGAAAATAAGTTATTTGGCACAAATCCTATCTCTCAAACCGCTATGGTTTGAGAGATATTCACTTGTAAAGTTTCCCTTTTCCAGCAGGAGATTCGAGGTGGCCAACTCGAGGAGGCTATTCAGCAGATCCAAAATCGAGTTATTTAAAACATAACTACTTCATGGGAATGGTCTACAAAGTGTGCTTGCAAACCAGGCACACTTTGTAGACCTTTCCAATGAAGTAATTCTTTTTAAATAAAGCAATTTTGGCTCTGCTGCAGAGCCACTGGCTGGACCTCAGAACAGGATCACCTGCTGTCAGCTAGACGTTGATGTCAGGAGAAGGGGAGGGAGAAACTTTACATACGAATATCTATCAAACCTTAAAGGTTTGAGAGATAGGATTTGTGCCAAATAACTTATTTTTTAAACCTCTACAAAACAAGTATAATTTTTTAATGGGACATTAGTGTCCAGGGGCGTACTGACCATACGGGCATTCGGTCATGGACCGAGGGCCCGCGACCGAGGGGGGCCCGCCACAGCCAAATCCCCAATTAGTAAGTTAATGTCAGGCATTATGTCCTCTTGCCTGTAGGGGCCCACCCACGCAAATTTCAAGCGGCCGCATTGTGGTCCATGAGGCATTGAGAGGCCTCAGTGTGAATAGCTCATGGCCCAGTGGCGTACTAAGTGGGGGTTCCGCACCGGGTGGCACTTGTTAGAGGGGTGCACTGGTGCAGGATTTTGATTTTGCTGCCTTGCCAGTTGACCTATAAGACTTTGCTGCCTTATGCTGTTGCCCTTTAACTTTAAATTTTAACTTTAGAGTCATCAGATCATGCCGCTCTTGAGTCCTCATGCGTCATGCCCAGCAGCAGCCCAGATGCTCTATAAGAAGACCATCTGACAGAGATGGGAGGTAACACCACCAGTGATGAGTGAAGACGCAGCTACACAGACTATACTCTGGAGGCGGAGCAGCGCATGTTGTCTCTCGTGAAGAGCTGGTGCCACTGCCAGCAGCATTGCAACTTGAAAGCAAGCAAGAAGGACGTGGTGCGAGAGGCCTGTAGACAGACCTCTTGGCATGTCTACAAGAGAGAGTTAAGAGAGAGACTTGTTGCTGCCCTGTTGAGCCCTGTGGCTGCCTACAAGGGGTACGTACCCCTGCCCTCAGGTTCACTCAGCTGAGCTCAGCACCTGTGACATGACCCGAGCACTGTGTGTGTCAGCACCTGAGCACAGGCAGACAGTCACTGTCTGCATCAGAGACACAACTGTGTCACTGACTGCCTGCTCATTCCATCCTGTGTGAGTTGACCTGTCCTGCTGACCTGTTTAGGCTGTCTGTTAAAAGCAGAAACTGCACAAAAGTGAGTAAACCAAACATGACCTATATTTATAATTAAATTACTTTGATCATGATAATCAAGTCTTTCAGATCAGAAGCAACTTCAAGCAAGCTTGTTAACTAAATCATCAGGTACTATACTGTTGTTAGTACTGTACCTGTACTAAAACTGGGGAATGAATGGGTATCAATTCTGGTGTAGATCTGGGGGAAGATGATCAATATTCCTGGGGACAAAAAAATTCTTTGTTTCTTCCCTGTCCTGGCCACTGTCCACTACCTCAGTGCACAGCTCCACAGCAACTGATGGCACAGCAAAGGCGAGGCTACTGCCTCCAGAGGACTGTGTCTCCTAGTTGAGGCAAAGCCAGGTCTGACAGGCTGCATCAGGCGCAGGCCCTCTATGTACATAATGGACATAGGTGCTGTGTGACAACAGACAATCCACAGAGGCCCGCTGTGTGGATGAATTGTTGTGCACTGTAATGTGACAACGTAATTCAATTGCTGTGTGATGGGTGAGTTTGGACAAAGGTGTTTGAGTAGCTATTCAGTAGGCGGAAAGGACGGCGTTTAGGTGGCATCTGTGTTGGTGGGCTGTAAGGAAGGCATTTAGGTTGGATGTGTGTGAGAGATCTTGTTTTTGGACATTGTACTGAGTGGTTAGGTGGCAAGGACGTGTTGAATCTGAATACAGTAAAGGACTATGAAAATTGAAAGAGGTGTTAGCACTGTTAATGCCAGAGAGTAATTGCCTTATTTGACATTCAGAGTAACTTTGCTACACAATGAATGGTCAACCTTTCACTCTTTGGCAACTGTTGGACTACCACTTTCCTCATCCTCAGGATGATAGGAGCTGTAGATCACCAGCTGCTAGAGAGCTGCAGATTGAACACTCCTTAAGTAGAGAAGTAAGTCTTTGAATGCTAGAGGGGGACACCAACTCTCTGGCATTCACAGGATTATTGTGCGTTACCCCTATGAGTGTCAGTAGCATTCGTGTTGGGTAGTCCACTTTTATACCTTACTGTACAGTTAATGCTCCTATTCAACAGTAAGCTCCATGGCATCATGTTGCTCAGCTTCAGTTGTAAGTTCTGTGGCCTCACTGCCTTATTTTAGAACATAAATGCCAATTATAAAGTTAGGAAAAAAGGTATTGGCTGAGATGGCAGGCTGGAGCAATAATTTGGGCGTGGGACAAAAATGTGGGTGGGGCATAACTGGGACAAGATGAAGGGGGCCCATAACCTCCATTATCCCAGGGGCCCAGGGTGCTGTCAGTCCACCCCTGTTAGTGTCCCTTTAATCCTTTTGGGGTTTAGTCTTTGATAGACTTTGGTAAAAAATATTCATGCTATTAATACTGACACTGGTACTCTGAAGCAAATTTGTTGTTATTGTTTCTTTACTATGCAGTGTTGAAATGATGGAACTATTGAAAAATATCCATGTTCCTTCTATACTCCCATGACCTGATCTGGCTGTACAGGTGCTGTAGATGAGCCCAGGAACTGTCTCCTGTTCAATTCTATGTATGAGATAGTAACTGGCAGTGTGTATGATGAGAGAGGAACCTAGGGCTCAACTCAATTGCCACCAGCATAAAAAATAAATGTACCATTGGTAGTTTTAAGTCACAGTTAGGTATTCTATTACCGAAAGGCAAAATATCAGAACAGTAACTACATTTGCACCCAATTTGCAATTCAATTACATGGCTAGCAACACTTGGCACTTAATTAAAAATGGCTTCAGTGGTTTTTTTTTGCCTTCCTCTGGATCAACAGGGGTGTTTTGGCATGGGCTGGACTTGATGGACGCATGTCTTTTTTCAGCATCATCAACAATGTAGCTATCTCCATAGTGTCATTGAACTGGGGAATAGACAGGGGATGCCATGTTTGACTGCCTAGTTTCTAGGCACAATTCTGAGCATTGCCAAAGACCATAATAAAAGCATGTATTAAGTCTTGATGGGACAGAAATTTATTTTCTGCCATCCAAATCTTTGTTTCTATGTAATGTGTGTAAGTATCACTTTATGAAAAGGTTGATAGACTCATGGAACACCCTACTAGCAGAGGTGTTAGGAAATTCAAAAACTCCTGGAATAGATATTATTGTATCCTGGGAAGTACGCAACTTTGTGTAAGTTAATTAGATAGGGAAATTGGCAGATTTGAAGGGTCAGGTGGTTGTCTTCTGCCATCAATATGTATGTTTATATGCTTCAAAATCTGTTTTCAGGGAGATTGCCCGTATATACAATTAAAAAATGCAGTGTCAGAACTAAAGAGAAAAGATTCTTAAGCCCTTGGATGTGAGAGACCTTTAAAATACACTTCTCCCTCATGTTGAAGTTAAATCTGACATCCAATACTTAAAGGGATAGTAATACTTCGTTTTATCTTTATTTTATTTTGTAGGCATTAAAAAAACATGAAGAACGATATAAGTCTTATCTCTCAAACCTTTTTGGTTTAAGAGATATTCACAAGCAAAGTTTCCCCCTCCTGCCCCTTTTTCCTAGTGTAAGCCATCTCTTCTCAGATGTGAATCTGGTTGTAAGACCAGACAGATAACAGAACGGGACAATCTTCTTTGTATGAAAACAATGAAGGCCCTTCCCCCCTTGACAAGTTTTTCAGCTTTTTCCCTTATCTTAATTGAAGATTGTCCCTCTCTGCAGTCTACCTGGGCACCTCCCTTCTGATCTGGCTGAACTGGGGGGGGGGATACTTTGCTTGTGAATATCTTAAACCATAAAGGTTTGAGAGATAAGACATATCATTCTTCATGTTTTTTTAATGCCTATAAAATAAAATAAAGATAAAATGAAGTATTACTATTCCTTTAAAGAGCATCAATGACACTACCACCTACATGAATGTATCACATTCATGTACGTGGGAGTGAATAGGTGCACAAAACACAGATATCAAAAAAGAAAAGTGGACAAAACAGCAATTTTGCCTTCCATAGGAACTCACACAAAAGTGCTGTTTTTTTCTCTTTTTTATCTCTGTAGCTATTAAAACACACATACTGACCCCTAGCCTTGTTTCATTGTAATGGTAGTCTTAGACTTCCATATATTGACCCCAGCAGACTTGTTCCACAGTAGCCATAGAACCACACATACTGACTAGGGATGAGTGAAAGTTGTCCCTGTGTTACCGCGAGAAATCCTGCGAAAACCACTTTATTGTCCGCTTTTTCATGGAAAAATCCACTTTTAAACCAGCAAGTAAAATGTCTGCATTTTTCGCCCATTGGCCAAAATACTCCATCAATTTTTCAGTAGTTAGAAATATTTATGTTGTTTTCGATTTTTCGCTATAAAAACATGATGTATTCCAAGAAGTGAAACACAAAAGAAGCAGCTACAGAGAGAGGTAAATGTGCTGTGCTGTGCTGTTCTGCTGTTATTTGTTTGTTAAATTGAGGCAGGAGAGGCTCATAGTAACAGCTATCACTATGAGCAGTAAAAGGAAGGACCCTTATTATGTGTCCACTGAGTCTGAGGAGGAGGAGGAAGTTAGCAGTACTGAACCAATGCTGTCCAGTCCCCCTAAATCACCCCTAGGGATCTATTATTAGGAAGAGAGGAAGAGAAGGGTAGTACTAGTGAGAACAGGACAGGTCAGCTGTCAGATGTGCTGCCCCTGCTGCCAGTGCCACCACTGCTGTACTTGCTGTCACCATTGCTGCCCCTGCTTCCACTACTGCTGTACCTGCTGCCAGACATGCTGACCATGCTGCCACTAGTACTGTACCTGCTGACAGAAGTGTTGCCCCTGCTGCCACTAGTTCTGTACCTGCTGCCAGATGTGCTGCCCATGCTACTGCTACCACCATTGCTGTGTCTGCTGTCAAACATGCTGCTCCTGCTGCCACCACTGCTGTACCTGCTGCCAGTGCTGAACCTGCTGCTACCAATACTTTGCCTGCTGCTAGTGTGTCTTGAAGTACTCGGGGGGAGGAGAAGATGATGCCAAGTGTGACAGCAAGGGACCCTAAGTCACACTTGCCATTCCCAAGCAGTCCCGCCAGTGTTATTACTACTACTACTAAGGTCCAGCAGCCTGAAAGAATTAGGAGTGAAGGAGGGGGGAAGGAGGGGGTAATCAACAACAATATACTCATATTACTAGTGACTGGGAGACTGAGGAGGAAGATTCTGTGGCTGAACTTGATGTGGTTGATGTTAGTAGTAGTAGCAGTAATGGTGAAGCAGCCAGAGTGGTAGGGAAAACATTTGAGACTAGTGGTCAAGGGAGCCCACACTATTCCTCTGACCCTGGGAGTCCTCCCATTCCCTTCACTAAAGTGTCCAAGTGGAAAAGGATCCTGAAGACTAAGAGGCCAGAACTGTTGTTGTGGGAGAGCAGGCACACAATTAATACCACCACCAGCAGCAGAAGCACAGATCAGCTGCCTGTGCCTGCTGCTACTGCTGCCAGACTGCCTTCCTCATGTCACCAAGAAATGGCAAGTGTGACATTAGGGGACCCTCTGTCGCATTGCTCGTCACCTCCACCAAGCAGCAATGAGATGTCTGTACTAGTGCAGCAGCAGTACGTAGGCACTAGTGGGGGTGGTGATGATGATGCTGGAGAAGCAGTGGTGTAAGAGACATTAATGGCCTTTTTAGCAGAAACTGAGAAGGAATGGGAGACAGGGATGAAGATGGGCATCACCACCACCACCACCACTAGCAGTAACATCTTGGAATTTGAGGAAATTACAGCTTCTTTATTTCCTGCTGCTGCTGAGATGCAAGGGTGGCAGGATGCTGAGGAGCAAGCTAGTGTGCCACAGACCACCATGGACACAGTAGGAATGGGGTCAATGAGTGATGCGGGACTAGGACAGGTTCCACTTGCCAGCGCCAGCAATACTTCTGGTCCTAGTTTAATTGCTGAATCTGAGGCAGTAGCAGCAACAGCAGCAACATTATCCACTGTCATAGACAGTGAAGGGGAATGTGGAGGAGAAGCAGAAAAAGGCCATTCTTCTCCATCTGTTCCATCCCCCCTGAAGTCATAGGTGTGGCACTATTTTTCTCTTGGGGCAGGCACAGTGCAGTCATCACCAACATGTCATGGTTTGTTTTGACTCACAGACACAGAGTTAAGATAAAAACACAACTTTATTGAAAAGTTTAATAAGAACCCTCACAGGTCCTGAACATACACGTATGTTACAGACACACGACAGATTCAAGTAGCATAGTATACAATGATGCAATAGATATATAGGCTCTACCGGCCTTGCCAAAATACCGGGAAGGCAGCCTAGAAGTAGCACAAGAGGACTGAGGAGGCTCTACCGGCCTTGCCAATATACCGGGTAAGGCAGCCTGGAAATTGACACAACGAGATGAAGGAGGCTCTACCAGCCTTACCAAAATACCGGGCAAGGCAGCCTATGACAAAAGTGACACCAAGTCTTGAAAGCCCCATCGGTGCAATAACGGATGTAGCATCAGCAACCGGTGATAGAGTGGAGCAAACCAGTACCGCGTACTGGACAACACGGAGGCCCTACCGGTGCTATAATGGTGGTAACACAAGCAACCGGTGTAAGAGTGGAGCACACCAGTACCACGTACTGGACAACACGGAGGCCCTACCGGTGCTATAATGGAGGCAACAAGCAACCGGTGTAAAGAGTGGAGCAAACCAGTACTGCGTACTGGACAACACGGAGGCCCTACCGGTGCTATAATGGAGGCAGCAAGCAACTGGTTAAAGAGTGGAGCAAACCAGAACCGCATACTGGACAACACGGAGGCCCTACCGGTGCTATAACGGAGGCAGCAAGCAACCAGTTAAAGAGTGGAGCAAATCAGTACCGCGTACTGGACAACATGAAGGCCCTACCGGTGCTATAACGGAGGAAGCAAGCAACCGGTGTAATAGTGGAGCAAACCAGTACCGCGTACTGGAAAAATACGGAAGCCCTACCAGTGCTATAACGAGGAGAATCGCAAGCAGTGCATCAAGTGGCATCTGAGGAGAATCCATCCCACAGCATATGCTAAGATGGTGGCAGGGAGGGTTCATCACTACTATTAAACTGTCAGCAAGTTGTCATGTCTCCTTACTGGGATCTGAACAAGGGTATAGTGACAGCAGCAGTACTTGGGTTCTGGTGTCTTGGTATTTAGATACAGTTGTGCCCCCAAATGTTATTTACCACACACTGTGAACATTGAAGTTGCTGATGAGAGGCACAGTTCCTGCTCTCAAGGGAAAAATGTCTATTCTAAGACACCCATAATTTTGAAGGAGGGGCAGGTGGAGAAGAATTATTGGCCAACTTCTTCTTGGGGCTACTTATTGTACTGCTACTGCCTCAGATGCATCACTGCAGCTAGTCGTGGCAAGTGGAACCTTTATCACTCATCACCCATGTCACTGCTATTGTTGATTCCATTCCCTTTCAAATGCCTAATCATCCTGCTGATTAAACATCTCAGCAGCAGCAGCAAGAACAGCAGTTCCAAATTCCGCAATTATGGACTCAGGAGGAGGACAATTGACAATGGCCAGTTATCACGGTGCCCGTGATCTTTTCTGTCACTCTCTGTGTGGTGTGCTCCCATTGGCTGAGCTTAGTTTGGTCCACCCAGTATGGCCTTCTTATACCGGGCCTCTGGCACCTGTCAAGTGCCCTTTCGTGGTGTTCCTGTACCAGTGTTACTGTGTTGCTGTGTTCCTGCTTTCCTGTGTACCGACTTGGCCCGTCTGACTACTCCTACTGGTTCCTGCTCCTTGATTCGACCCGGCCTGGCTGACGTTCCTGCTCCATGATCCGACCTGGCTTGTCTGACGTTCCTGCTCCGTGATTCAACCTGGCCTGGCTGACGTTCCTGCTCCGTGACCTGACCCGGCTAGTCTGACCTACCTTCATTGAGATCCAGCAGCGATCCTGATCCTGACCTCTGTGTCGCTTGGGCAACATTCTTACTTCTGCTGGTGCTGGTGTTAGCAGACTGAGTACTGTTGCCTCTGTTACACTGAGCCTTCCGTTAACTCTTGCAGAGCACTGCTGCCTCCGTTACACTGAGCCTTCCTTTAACTCTTGCAGAGCACTGTTGCCTCCGTTATACTGAGCCTTCTGTTTATTCTCACAGAGCACTGTTGCCTCCGATATACTGAGCCTTCCTTTAACACTTGCAGAGCCCTGTTGCCTCAGTTTACTCTGAGCCTTCCGTGAACACTTGCAGAGCACTGTAGCCTCCGTTACACTGAGCCTTCCGTTAACACTTGCAGAGCACTGTGGCCTCCGTTAACACTGTGCCTCCGTTAACCCTTGCAGTGCACAGTGTTTCCGTTACCACACCGGGTGCTATTGGCCCTAATTCCATCAGCTCTTGCAGTGTACAGCATTTCCGTTACCGAACCGGTCGGGTGCTATTGGCTCTAATTCCATCAGCTCTTTCAGTGTACAGCATTTCCGTTACTGCACCGGTCGGGTGCTATTGGCTCTAGTCCCTCAGCTCTTGCAGTGCACAGTGTCTCCTTTACTGCACCGGTCGAGTGCTCACTGCTCAAGTTAGTGCTAGCTCTAGCAGAGTATTGTGGCCTCCGTTTTCTCAGCACAGGGTAGAGTCTCAGTCCTGCTTTACAGACTAGATGCTTCCACATCTCGCACCACAGTCTCTTGCTACCTTTACCATATTACTGGGCATTGTCAAACACACCACATCAGAGACTGATTACCTTCCATGAACTTTAACCCATGTTGTGCTGGAATTGACTGATTATGCCGGTCCTGTGACAGTATCTATTACCTACCTTTGTATACTGGGCATGAGAGGGCATATGTACATGACTGTTATTTTCCTGTGATACTCTATAGCCCGTAGTGGGCATTCCATTGTGTCTTTCAATAATATTGTGTTTTATTCTAACCTACTGGGTCTGAGTGTCGTACAAAACCGTTACACCAGTGGCCACTGGCCAACATGACCTGCTGGCACTAAGCTTGTGCTTTTAAGAAAAAATAAATAAATAAAAAAGACAAAACATAGTCCTACAGAAAAATAAACAATTTGGGGGGGTTTGTTTCTAACAAACCAATGTTTCTTCATGGCTTGTGCCTCTATTAAGTCTAAATCCTACAAATCAATGTTTCCTTAGGGCTTGGGCCTCTAACAACAAACCTAACAAATCATCCTCTACAAAATACTCTAACAATTCAAGGATCAGTCCACCCCAGTGGCAGATTATGTCAGGGGATTCCTGTCTCTATGACTTTACATACAAATTTCTTATTTTATGTTGTTGATTCTTTGTATTACTTGTCCCCGAAACACCAGTCAAGAACCCCCCCCCCAAAGAAAAAAACAGATTCCCTGTTCAACTGTTTCATTCATTCACCTTCCTCAGACCCCTTTTATAGCATGTCTTATGGTGGCGGGTTTAATTGTATTATAGGATTTAGGGCTCGATTCAAATGTTGGCGTTAAAACCAACGTGAAGAAAAAAACTGCCTTCGCTCGTTAAACAAGACCAGGTAACGTGAGATTCAAATCTTCCTTACCTAGAAAGCCTAACGAGCTATAACCAACAAAATACACGTTAATCCTAAACCTGCGTCGCATAGAAAATCTTACCTAAAAACACACAATAAAAATGTTACCTAGCACCACAGCCAATCACAGCACTGCAAAGTATCAAGTTCAGTCAGAATATCCAAAACCCACGTCTCCAGTTCTGAACAGCTTTCTCTGTGCTTCCCTACACAGCCACTAGGGGAACACAGAGAAGGCTTTCAGCACCATGGACAGCTTTGAATGCCATAGGGATGTGCACTGCTCACCCCTGTGGCATTCAAAGGGTTAAAATAAATAAAACTAGTACACCAAGCACTACACAATGCCCCTTCCACATCCCCCCCCCTTAGTATGTCACATATATTGCATATATGTGACATACTAACCCCATCCACATCCACCTCATGGACTTCCATGTAGTGGACAAATCTGTCTTTTATTCCACAATTAACCCTTTGAGTACCAGAGAGGTAGGAAAGCATTGCTTAGCATGTTTCCTACCCCTCTGGTACCCAAAGGGTTAATAGGCAACATATGGACTACATACCTTGCCTATATATATATGTGTGTGTGTGTGTGTGTGTTTTAAACTTTTTTTTAATTAAAATACTATTATTAGACAGTTTAACTTAGATCTCATTCATTGTTAACCCCCTACCGCCTGTGTCCCATTGCTATTAGTACTTTTGCTCCACTCTTCTTCAAACTGAGAGTGGAGCAAAAGTACTAAAAGCAAAGGGACACAGTAAGTAGGGCATCATGAATGGTTGAGATCTAAGTTAACCCTTTGAGTGCCAGAGTGGTACGCAACGCATTGCAAAGCAATGCGTTGAGTACCACTCTGGCACTCAAAGGGTTAACATACAACTGAGGGAGCAGGCTGCACTGTGACTGCAGTGCTTCCCTCAGCTTTATTTATAAATTCTTTATTATTCATCCCCTTGCTGCGGGCGGCTGTGAAGCCCGCAGCATAATAAAACCCTGGTGACTAGTGAGGTATTGGAGAAAGCGGGAGGAGGGGACAGAGACATTGGAGGAAGCGGGTGGTAGGCTTGTATTTGCTGCCCGCTTCCTCCAATACCTCTCCTCTCGCGTTGGCTTTGTGCCCAGCTGCCTGGTCGCCTTGTGCAAATCGGGATGAATAATAAAGAATTTATAAATAAAGCTGAGGGAAGCGCTGCAGTCACAGTGCAGCCTGCTCCCTCAGTTGTATGTTAACCCTTTGAGTGCCAGAGTGGTACTCAACGCATTGCTTTGCAATGCGTTGCGTACCACTCTGGCACTCAAAGGGTTAACTTAGATCTCAACCATTCATGATGCCCTACTTACTGTGTCCCTTTGCTTTTAGTACTTTTGCTCCACTCTCAGTTTGAAGAAGAGTGGAGCAAAAGTACTAATAGCAATGGGACACAGGCGGTAGGGGGTTAACAATGAATGAGATCTAAGTTAAACTGTCTAATAATAGTATTTGAATTAAAAAAAGTTTAAAACACACACACACACACATATATATATAGGCAAGGTATGTAGTCCATATGTTGCCTATTAACCCTTTGGGTACCAGAGGGGTAGGAAACATGCTAAGCAATGCTTTCCTACCTCTCTGGTACTCAAAGGGTTAATTGTGGAATAAAAGACAGATTTGTCCACTACATGGAAGTCCATGAGGTGGATGTGGATGGGGTTAGTATGTCACATATATGCAATATATGTGACATACTAAGGGGGGGATGTGGAAGGGGCATTGTGTAGTGCTTGGTGTACTAGTTTTATTTATTTTAACCCTTTGAATGCCACAGGGGTGAGCAGTGCACATCCCTATGGCATTCAAAGCTGTCCATGGTGCTGAAAGCCTTCTCTGTGTTCCCCTAGTGGCTGGGTAGGGAAAAGCACAGAGAATGCTGTTCAGAACTGGAGACGATGGTTTTCTACTCTGACTTGTGTGCTGTTCTCCAAAGAAAATAGGCGTTAGATTTCTGGAGATAAATGTTGCAGTTTAACACGAGTTAGCCCTAACTCCAACATTTGAATAGCTTTTGGCGTCGTTTGTACATTATCCTCTATGGGTGAGATCTTGCTGTTCTGGCGACGGGCGATGTCTGTTTCAGAACTGGCATCGCTTGTTTCTAGTAGAACATTTGCATTGCTCAATTGACGTTAAAACCAGCGTCTCCAGTTTTTTCTGGCGACGCCAACATTTTGATCGAGCCCTTATTTTGTATTAACTGCCTCTCAATCCAAGTAAACAGCCCCCCCAAAAAAATCATCCCCTGTTCAACACCCCACCAATACAGGCATCCTCATGCCCCTTTTATACTATGCCTTTGGGAAATAAATAATATTTGCTATGTGTTGTGGGTAACTTCAATGTTTCCATTGATTTCAATGGAATGAGCTAGGCGAAAAAAGCAGGAAAAAGTGGAAATATGCACTTTTCGCAGAAAATTATTTGCCAAGTGGTAAGTGCAATTTTTTGCCAATTTCAGTTTGAGGTGAAAATGTTTGCCCATCCCTAATACTGACCCCCCAGGCTTGGCCTATTGCACTGGTAGCCACAGAACATAGATATTTACCCCAAAATCCTTATTTCACAGTATCCATAGAACCACACATACTAAATCCTTATTCCTTTTCCCACTGCATTGGCAGCCACAGAGATGTACAAAGTGAGGCCTTCTAACTGACATCAGATTACAACTCCATACATTCCTTGCCAGCCAATGGCTGGGAGTTGTAGTATGGCAGCAGCTGGAAGTCCTCACATTGCCCACCACTACAAAATATAATCCCACCTACTGATTCCCCAGTCTTGTCCCCCCACACTGCTAACCAATGAATCACATAAACTAAGTCCCAGCCTTGTCTGACTGCACTGTTGCAATAGCATCACACATACTGATCCCGGCCTTGTCCCACTGCACCAGTAGCCATAGAATCACACTGTCAGTTGCCTGAAAACTGACTTCATGCGAAGTGGAATGCACAAAGGTAGCAAGCAGCTAGTATAATTGAAAAGAAGATAGGCTACCAAATGGGGAAATAGCCTAACACCGGAACGCCAAGAACCAGAGGGGGCGAGATGAGAGACAGGATGAGCAAAAAACAGCGACGACCAAAAAAAGCATAACAGATGGGAGGGCGAAGGACAAGGCAAGCGGCAGACGGAGAGAAGCCAAGGGACGCCGAAGGACTAGGCAGACATAAGATGAAGATGCTATATAAGGAAGCCAAAGACAGGTACAGGTAGGCAGCCCAATGAGGAGACACAGGGGAAAGATGCTGCCAGGCAAGGAGCTCGACGAAAGAACACTGAGAGCAGGGCAAGGCTGAATATATATGCTCCCAGTGCTCAGTGACGTGGTAGCCGGCTTGTCCCCGATTGGGGAACGCAGGCTCATGTTCTGCGCATGCGCGGCCACTCGACGCTAGCAAAGGGAACCGCGAATGTGCGCATACGCGGAAGACGTGCTGGACTGCGGGCAGAAGCCGAGCGCGACCCGGTAGGTGATACACATACTAACAATGTCATCCCATGGTAGCCACAGAGCCACACATAGTGCCCCCACTTTGTCCCATTACACTACTAGCCAAAGAACTGCACATACTGACCACCCCTAACCTTGTCCCTCTGCATAACCACAGAACCAAAGATACTGGCCTCCAGGTCTTGTCCTACTGCACTGGCAGCCAATTAATTACACATTCTACTGAGTCTAAACCCTAATGGGATGTCTCATGTATAGGCAGAAACCAACAAAGTTCTTGCAGGAAATTATCTGAGGTTTGAAAAAAGGCAGACATTTTGTGGGTTTCTATGTTTTGATATTTCCATTGAAAAAAAGCAAATTGTAGGTTTTCTGAGAAAATTCCCATGGGAAGAAAAAGTTACTTTTTGCCTATCCATAGCAATAACTCTTAAATTCTTGAATGGTTGAAACAGAAAAACAATTGTGATATCTTATTTCAAATTTCCTATTTATTAGTAAAACATTATATAGCAGTAGTTCAATACATTATGTGCTCATAAATAATGATAACATTTTCAAGCAACAATTTATAATATTTAATAGAGTATCTATTATGATCTCTTTTCAATCACTTGGTAAAACTCCCTACATACTGTTTAATTTGTACCACTTAATATATTCTATGACCCTCGTCATGTCAAAACCATAAGTGTAGTTCAAAGTAATTTGGAGCCTCTTAATTATCTGTATTGTTAAAACAAAATGCTATATTTAAGAGCTTTCTATCTGTAGTTCCATACACAGTAGCTAGCACATGATGCAGTTATTATAAATGAGTATAATAAATATTTTCAATTTGAAATCACAGAGCCATTTAGTTATTTGATATGCATATTTGGATTTTTCAAACTCTCAGCACAGCTCATAAACTTTAAAGCATGTTAATGTTTCAATGATTCTTTACCTATGATGAAATATGACCACTATTAACTGAAATTACATTTTAATGCTGATTATATGTACTGTGAAGTATGTCTTTCTTGGCTTGGAATATAGTAAATGATTGTAGGAGACATACTTGCATATTCTATAACATAAAGTGATAGAATGCGTCTCTCCCTGTGAGCGTAACTGCACATGCGCAGTATAGACTGCTGTTCCAGCAGTCTCTACTGTGCATGTGTGGTTTTGCACACAGGGAGCTTCTCTGAGAGCCGCCTGGAGCTCCCCGTTAAGGATCAGCACGTTCAGCGAGTCTCTACTGCGCATGAACGTGCTGATCCAGAGAGGGGAGCTCCGGACGGCTCACTGACTGTCTCTGCTCCGGGGCAGCAGCCTGGGCCGCTGGGTGCACTTAAGCCCATGTATACTGGCTTTCATACTAGTAATTTATAAAATTGTTTCAGAAGTTACTCCTAAATAAACATAACATGGTTTTATTTTAAAATATAATGCAGAAATATTGCCTTGTGTGTGTGTGTTTTTTTTTTTATCAATATTCTGTTGTCAATATTTGCCATTTTACACATTTGCTGAATGGTTACACTGATCTTTATATACTAATTTTAATGTATACAACTAAAATACAGTTCTTCTAGACGCATAATCAATATAATTTGGTACATTGTGCATCTAATTAGAAAAAAAATCTGTAAAGGAATTTTATTACAATTTCTTTGAGCAGTTTCCCCAAAAATGTGTAACATCAAATCAGTTTTATGATTGGTAGACTTGTGCATTCATTTAGGAAGAAATGCTAAATTTAACAAAAATTGTACGTTTCTTGACATTTTAATTTAAATAAGTACCAAATGGCATGGAACACACAATTTCAGGAACACGACCAACACAAACAACACTTTCGTACACAAATAATCATTTAATTAATCCACTCATTTATTCATTCATTCATTCACATGCATATTCTCATGCTTACACACATTCACAACAAGTATTATTATTATTATTATTATTCTTTATTTATATAGCGCCAACTAATTCCGCAGCGCTGTACAATTGGGAATAGACATACAGAGGTATTAAATAGTACAATCAGATGTGGAGAACAGGAGGATCAGAGGGCCCTGCTCGTGAGAGCTTACAGTCTAGAGGAAGGTAGGTTTGATACAGAAGGAGTAAGTGCTATTGCGTTTAAGTGCCTCCTGCCACATGAACTGCCAGTCAGTGGGTGGGAGTGAGAAGTGCCGTTGAGTGCAGTAGTCCGTGCAAGGGGCGAATCTTGGTGATGATGTTTATGGAGGCAGTTGATAGGCCTCCCTGAAGAGGTGAGTCTTCAGGGAGCGTCTGAAGATCTGAAGGCTGGGGGAGACTCTGATGGGGCGGGGGAGGGAATTCCACAGCTCAGGTGCAGCACGGGAGAAGTACTGTAGGCGGGAGATGGAGGATGTGATAAGAGCTGTGGAGAGCAGAAGGTCATGTGCAGAGCAAAGATGGCGGGCGGGAGTATATTTGGAAATGAGAGATGAAATATAGGGGGGTGCAGTGTTAGTGAGGGCTCTATAAGTTAGCACCAGAGTTTTGAATTTTACTCTGTATGCTAACGGGAGCCAGTGTAGGGACTGACAGAGGGGTGTGGTGTTAGAGAAGCGATGAGTGAGGTAGATTAGTCTTGCAGCAGAGTTCAATATGGACTGTAGCGGGGTTAGTCGGGTGAAAGGCAGGCCAATTAGTAAGGAGTTACAGTAGTCAAGACGGGACATGATGAGTGTTTGGATTAGAATTTTGGTAGTGTCTTCTGTGAGAAAGGGTCGGATTCTAGAGATGTTGCGGAGGTGGAGGCGGCATGAGTTGGAGATTGACTGGATGTGAGGAATGAAGGATAGGGCAGAGTCAAATGTGACCCCCAGGCAGCGTGCTGTAGGGGTTGGTGTGATGGAGGTGTTGTTAACGGTGAGGGTAATATTTGGGATAAGGCTGGTTGTAGATGGCGGGAAGAGAATTAGTTCAGTTTTGCCAAGGTTAAGTTTGAGTTGATGGGAGGACATCCAGGAAGACACAGCAGACAGACAGTCAGACACTCGGGACAGGAGGGAAGGGGAGAGGTCTGGGGAGGAAAGATATATTTGGGTGTCATCAGCATAGAGATGATGGTGAAACCCAAAGGAGTTTATTAGTTTTCCAAGGGAAGCAGTGTAGATTGAGAAGAGCAAGGGTCCCAGTACTGATCCTTGAGGCACACCAACAGACAGTGGGAGGGGTGGGGAAGTGGAGCCGGAGTAGGAAACACTGAAGGAGCGGTTGCAGAGATAAGATGAAAACCAGGAGAGTGCAGTGTCGCAGAGACCTAGGGAGTGGAGGGCTTGGAGGAGGAGTGGGTGATCAACTGTGTCAAAGGAGGCTGACAGGTCCAAAAGAATGAGTAGGGAGTAGTGGCCTTTTGACTTGGCTGAGAGCAAGTCATTGGCCACTTTAGTGAGGGCAGTCTCAGTGGAGTGATGAGGGCGGAATCCGGATTGCAAGGGATCTAGCAGGGAATGGGAGCAGAGGAATTTAGTGAGCCGGTTATATGCAAGGCGCTCAAGAAGCTTGGAGGCGAACGGGAGTAGGGAAATTGGCCGGTAATTTGACAGTGAGTTTGGGTCCAGGGAGGGTTTTTTTAGGATGGGAGTGATTAGTGCATGTTTGAAAGAGGATGGGAAGGTGCCGGTTGACAAAGAGAGGTTGAATAAGTGAGTAAGGATTGGAGTTAGTAGAGGGGAGAGTTCTTGGGTGAGCTGAGATGGGATTGGGTCGAGAGGGCATGTGGTTAGGTTTGAGCGAGTGAGGAGAAGGGAGACTTCATCCTCAGTGACAGGTGGGAAGGAGCTTAGTGTGTATGTGGGAGAGGCGACAGGGCTGGGCTGGCTGGGTGGGGGTGGTAGTGATGAAATGTCATGTCTGATAGATTCAATCTTGTTCTTGAAGTGGTTGGCGAGATCTTGGGCAGAGAAGTTAGTGGAAGGTGTTTGTGTTGGTGGGTTTAGAAGAGATGTGAAGGTTGAGAAAAGGCGTTTGGGGTTGGAGGAAAGATTAGAAATTAGAGAGGAGAAGAATGACTGTTTAGCCAGGGAGAGGGCAGAGCTATACGAACGGAGAATGAATTTGTAGTGTGTGAAGTCAGCTGTGGAACGTGATTTCCTCCAGTGCCTTTCAGCAGTGCGTGAGCACCTTTGGAGGTATCGTGTTAGTCTTGTGTGCCAGGGTTGTAGTGGGGTTGTGCGTGGGTGGCGTGGAGTTGCAGGTGCAGCGATGTCAAGGGCTGAAGTAAGAGTGCTGTTGTAGAGAGCAGTAGTTTTGTCTGGGCAAGTAAGTGTGAGGATGGGGTTGAGAAGAGGCTGCAGGGAGGTGGAAAATTGTTGCTTGTCAAGAGTATGCAGATTTCTCCGCATGCGCTTGATTGTGGCGGGGGTGATGGGTTTGCGTGGTATGATGAGGTTACCGGTGAGGAGGTGGTGGTCAGAGAGGGGAAAGGGGACATTGGAGAAGTTGGAGACCGAGCAGAGGTTAGTGAAGATCAAGTCGAGGGAGTGACCATCACTGTGTGTGGTAGAGCTGGTCCACTGCGATAAGCCTAAGGAGGTTGTTAAGGAGAGGAGTTTGAGGGCAGGGGGGGTGTTGTGATTATCTATAGGGATGTTGAAGTCACCCATGATGAGAGTAGGGACATCAGAGGACATGAAGTGAGGGAGCCAGGAGGTGAAGTGATCAAGGAATTGTGCAGTGGGACCAGGTGGTCTGTATATAACAGCGACACGCAGGGGGAAGGGAGAGAAGAGGCAAAGTGTGTGAGCTTCAAATGTAGGGAAGGAGAGAGAGGGAACAGTGGGGAGTACCTGAAATATATGGTTAGGGGGCAGCAGGATGCCTACTCCCCCTCCATGTCTGTTGCCAGGCCTCGGTGTGTGTGTGAATTGAAGGCCTCCATATGAGAGTGCGGCAGTGGAGGCAGTGTCTGATGATGTGAGCCAAGTTTCAGTGATGGCAAGGAGGTTTAGGGAGTGAGAAATGAACAGATCGTGAACAGCTGTTAGTTTGTTACACACAGAGCGGGCGTTCCAGAGACCAAAACAAAAGGGGGGGGAGGAGGTTAGGTGACGGGGTACGGTTATTAGGTTGTGAGTGTTGCGCGTGTGAGTGGGTTCTGTGGTACAAGAGAGAATGGAAGGGGGGCCTGGGTTAGGTGAGATGTCACCTGCAGCAAGTAGGAGGAGAAGGGACAGGGACATAAGGTGAGAGTGAGATTTGAAGCAGTGGGGCTTTTTTGCAGGGGTAGAAGGAGATGGTGGTGATAGGGAGCGGAGGAATGAAAAAAGTTCGTGGGAGCAGAGAAGTGGTGAGTGAAGAATTGAGGGTGCAATGTGAATGGCGTGACACTTAATGTGGACACAGGAGGAGGAGAGTCTTATGCAGGTGAGAATGACGATCACAAAGCAAGGAGCTAATTTGCCCATAGTGGGGTTAATGAATGGGGCAGTTGAGATGTGCAACAGTCAGTAATCCAGGAGAGTACAGATGACTTGGCAATCAAGGGTCAATCCACGGAGCGGAGAGTATAGGTGCCAGGGATGGTGAGGAGAGTCAGTAGCAGAACTGCAAAGTACTTGGTGAGGGTAGGAATCAGTGCAGGGTTAAATGAAGTAGTCCACTGATGATCAGGAGAGGTAGATATTGTAATGGTGGTTGGAGAAGAAATCAAAGTCAGATTTGGTTGTCCCCAGTGGTTTAGTGGTTAAATAAGCAGTTTGTAAAATCAGACCTGGAAATCCTGGTTTCTTGCATCAGGTGGTCAGTAGTTTCAGTAGAGGAAGCAAATGTCAGTGCTTGGTGGAAATGACTGTTTCTTCACTCTGAATTCAGCTTGTTTACTTGCCTCTTGTCTTTAGGTGGCTGCAGCAGCTGTCTCTCTCCTGTCTAACTCTCTTGCCTAACTCTCAGTACTTAGATAAAGATGTACTTGGATAAAGGTGCCAACTACTACCCCTGGCAAATGCCACCCCAGGAAAATGCCACCCCTAACTGGGCCTGAATATATACTAACTGGAGTCCCTAAGAACACTGAATGACTGACTGAGGGATTTCCAAATTACAAATTGTTTTGGGATGGGAGAGCTCAGAGTGCGTTCAGGTGTGACACCATTAAATCTCTGATAAGAAACAGACACAGAGAGATATAGGAGAGGAATGGAGGAGGAAGGCAATATAGAGACTGGGACAGGGGGTCAAAATGGCTAATGTAGATTAGTACATACAATAAGGGGTTAAATGGTAGAGGGAGACTGGATGAGATTGGAGTTCCAGGTGAAGGGTAGATTAGTACATACCAGGAAACTGTATAGTTAATAAACAATTGGGGTACAGCACAGAACTTGAAGCAGACTGGATAGGAAACACATACCAGGAAACTGTATAGTTAATAAACAATTGGGGTACAGCACAGAACTTGAAGCAGACTGGATAGGAAACACATACCAGGAAACTGTGTAGTTAATAAACAATTGGGGTACAGCACAGAACTTGAAGCAGACTGGATAGGAAACACATACCAGGAAACTGTATAGTTAATAAACAATTGGGGTACAGCACAGAACTTGAAGCAGACTGGATAGGAAACACATACTGGAGTCCCTAAGAACACTGAATAAGTATAACACTTACCTTAGTGTTGACTGTTCAGCGGTGTCCTTTAATGCCCTGGCTCTCCAGCATCTTTTATGTAAAAGCAGGAATAAGAGGGAGGTGGAATTATATATGGGACAGAGGCAATAGTGGTGGCAGGGTAGTATTTTTGTTTATTCCTGAATGGTTTTTACATACAAAATGCTGGAGAACACCACTGGACCGCCAACATTATGACGGGGGGAGACTTAGAATTTCAGCTGACTCATTTTGTTTACTAACAAAATCTGTTTACTAGCCAAATCTTCACCAAAATTCTGAATAACCAAATGGGTGAGTTCAACACACATTCCACCATTCCTGCTGCAACTATGAACCAGAATACAGGCTTCTGACTGGTAAAAGTAAAAGTTGTCATGGATATTTATGGTCAATATATAGTAGAGTACAGGAGATTTTGCTTCTCATTGGTTCCCCCCTTGTTGTATTACACATTTTGAAAAGGGAAAGGAATATTTCTCCTGTTAATGCTGCTAACTTAGCCATACTCTTTTAGCTCTGTTGTTATTTATTTGGACAAAGAGAAATCATTTTGGGGTTTGCTACCAACTGAAAGTTATTCAGCCTCCGTCCAATATGCTTTCTTGAATGTATTTTATTACAGAATTATGCTTATTTTTTAAATATCCAGTTTGTAATGTGAGTTGTGATGTATGACATCAGAATTACAGGAGAAAATAGTGCTTTGTTTTTGACAATGTTTTTGCAGTGAACCTTATGGAGAAAAATGAATCTTTGATAGCAATTGTCTTTCAAGGACATTAGCCATTCCACTGAGATATGCAAACTATAATTAATGTATAATTTTTAAAAATACTTTTCCATTTTGATATCTTTCATTGTCAAACACATTGAAAGTAAGTAAAGTGAAAATAATATAGAACATAATCATGTAATTGTATTTCAATTTCATTCATTTGGTGCAAGTCATTGATGAAAGACAATTCTTTGTGAGAGCATTTAAGGTTATCCACTTGAAGAAGATAATTAGATGTTAAGTCACTCTCGCTGAATGGTTGACTATAAAGATATGAGAATGAATGAATAAGGCAGCTGAGAAAAGAGAACATAATGTTCAACAGAATAAAATAATAGAAATGCATATGCTATAGCATGCTGATTGAGTTGTATTAATCAATTAACTCAAATTTGTTATGGCAAGTGTCATTATACAATGCAGTAACACTTAACCTAGTAAAAAATAAAAATAATATGCTTTCATGAAGTTCAGCCAATCTCCCCTGTTGATCCAGTAGCATCTTTACTTGGAGAGTCCATATACATTATAACGTGACAATGATTTTCCTTTTTATTTATGTTTTCTACTTTAAGAAAATAAAGATAGGTACCTCACCATATATTATTCCATTACTGGCATATAGGGTAACATATTTATCAGTGTTTTGGTACTTGATACATATTGGTGTTCACTTTTGAATTATATTGTTCAGCTACTGCCAATGCTCAGATGTGTTCCTATTATACACAGCTATCCACATTGGCATAGGGACCCAAACATTACTGGGTGAGGTGGGGGTATGGCCATATTCAATAAGCTAAAGAGATGCAATTCTGGGGGTAAATCCCAATTGATTTAAATTGTAATTTTAACCTCTTGAGTACTAGAGTGGTCTGCAGTGCATTGATGACCTCTCTAGCATTCACCAAGTTAAAAACCCCCTTTCGAGCAATGGGAAATTTTATTTCTCCCCTAGAGTGCAGCTGGTTTGCTTGAGAATTGCACCTCTTAAAGGGATAGTAATACTTAAAAATTACTATCCCGCATCTTGTAGCCAGTAAAAAACTGAGTTAAATTAGCCCAGCGGTGTCTCTCAAACCTTCATGGTTTGAGAGATATCCGCTTTCAAAGTTTTGCTTTTTGCCTTTTCCCCTGACATCAGCGTTCTAGCTAACAGCAGGGGAATCCCATCCCTGAGCAAGCAGAGGCTGTTCAGCAGAGCCGAGACCATTTCAGTGAAGGATTTCTTCTTCCATAATACGATTTCGGCTCCGCCGGTCTGTGGACCAGATTCCCCTGCTGTCCGCTACAACGTTGACATCAGGGGAGAGAGAACTTTGAAAGCGGATATCTCTCAAACCATAAAGGCTTGAGAGATGCCGCTGGGCTCATATTTTTTTACTGGTTACAAGATGCAGGATTGTAATTTTTAAGTATTACAATCCCTTTAATGTATAGCTTAATTATACAGCCCTTAGTATCACTGAATAAATGTAGCTCAAGATTTAGGTCTCCTCCAAAGAATGTATTTCTACAAAATAGTTGTTAATTAAAAATCACACTCTTTCAGTGCCAGGGGGCAGAACAACATCTGACAAAGAGATGTATTTCTTTTCATGGCATTCAAAGTGTTAATTGCAACTTAGCCCTAGCTATTGCTTTTCAGTCTATGGAATGGATAGTAGGAATGGACAAAAATTCTAATTTTCTTTTTGCATGAACTTCTGCATATAGAAAAATAAGGTCCCACAGTTGGGATAGTTAATGTTGTTATTACCCTGATATTGCCCCACATAGATATTAAGGCAGGATGGGGTATTTAGTATCTGGCAACTGGGCTGAGGGTGTTAGGATGATGAGAATTGGGATTATGCTCCTGGTAATAATACTGTTGTGATATGTAATACATTTTTTTTTTATCTTTTTTTCTTTTTGGTGTCGTATCACGGTGTCAGTTATCCTGTATGATGTCCTCATTGGTTGCCCTGTGTTTAGCCCGCCCAGTATTGCCTTTATATACTGGGCTCCTACACCTTATCACTGCCCTTTTGTGGTGTTCCTGTGCCAATTCTACGTTTGTATTGAGGTTTCCAGTGTACCGACTTGGCTTGCCTGACTACTCTCCTGTTCCCACGCCTGTGTACTGACCCGGACTGCCTGACTACTCTCCAGTGATTGTTCCTGTGTACCGACCCGGCCTGGCTGACGTTCCTGCTACTTTGTACCGACCCGGATTGGCTGACGTTCCTGCTCCTGTGTCCTGACCCAACCTGGCTGAAGTTCCTGCTCCTGGATCCCGACTTGGCAGTTACCCGTTGTGGTACTAGTCACCTCGGCGACATTCTGACTTCCGGTGCCTTACTGTTTGGCACCTCTGCCTTGCAGGCTTGCCTGTCTTCCATTTGCTCAGAGCGCCTCTGGCCTAGTCCTCCGTTCCATACCGGTTGCCAGTGTTGCCTCCGTGAGTGCACCGGTATCCTCCCATTGGTTGCTCCTCTCTGTCTAAACCGGTTGCTGTGTTGCCTCTGTAATTGCACCGCCATTGGTTTGCTCCACTCTGTCTAAACCAGTTGTAAGTGTTGCCTTCGTTATAGCACCGGTACATTGCCATTGGCTATGCTCTGTCTACCCGGTTGCAAGTGTTGCCTCCGTGATTGCACCAGTAGACTGCACTGGTTCGCTCCACTCTATCAAAACCGGTTGCAAGTGTTGCCTCCGTGATTGCACCGGTATATTGCCCTGGTTCGATCCACTCTGTTAAATCAGTTGCAAGGGTTGCCTCCGTGATTACCATTGGTTTGCTCCACTCTGTCAAAACCGGTTGCAAGTGTTGCCTCTGTTATCACACCGGTACATTACCACTGGTTTGCTCAACTCTGCCAATACCTGTTGCAAGTGTTGCCTCCGTTTTCTCACTGGTACATTACCATTGGTTTGCTCCACTCTGCCAATACCGGTTGCAAGTGTTGCCTCTGTTATAGCACCGGTTCACTACCATTGGCTGTGCTCCACTTTGTCAAAACCGGTTGCAAGTGTTGCCTCCGTTTAGCACGGTACTCTGCCATTGGTTCCGCTCCACTCTGTCATTACCGATTGCTATTGTTGCCTCCGTGTCAGCTCCGGTAGCTCTCCTGATTTCCTCAGTGGCCTAGTATACTGTGAACTCTATCTGTGGCATCTGCTGATGCAGCTGGTTGCCAGAACATATGGGACTGTTCTCCTTTCCTTTGAACATTAACTCCTGCATTGCTGGAACCTGGAAACCTTATAATTCGCCTGACCCGTGTCAGCATAAACTGTTTGTCTTCTATATATATGCTGGACCTGTGTGGGCATAATTAACCTGTCGTGTGTCTGTACTATATGTGTTATATTACAGGACCTGTGAGGGTTCTTTATGTATTATTGTATTTAATAAAACTGTGTTTTTATCTTAACTCTGTGTCTGTGAGTCAAACAAACCGTTACATGTCGCTTGCCGTGTTTGGACTAGGTTAGGTTTTGGGATGAAGTCCTCATTGTATTGGAGTAGATGGGGACAGGGAGGGGGGACTTTTTTAAGTGTGGGATGAGGACTCCATTGTGCTTTGCCCAATGGCCTCAGGGAGGGGGGTGTTTGGTTTATGTCTTATCGGGGTACTGGTCCAAACTCTCGCTCGCTACTGGGGCAGTTCTTCCTTCTGATCTACTCACTAATCTAGATGGCTACTATGGCTCTTAAGTTCATCTCATGGAATGTCCGAGGCCTGAATGACCAGGTTAAGAGATGTCTGGTTCTGACATATTTGAAAAAACAAAACCCTTACCTGGTTATGCTACAAGAAACACACTTAACTGGGGGTAAGGTTATGACACTTAAAAAAACGTGGATTGCTAAACACTATCACGATGCATACAGCACCCACACCAGGTGGGTGTCTATATTGATAAATAAATCTCTACAAGTTGAATTAATTGATCTTAAACAGGATCCAGTGGGGAGGTTTGTCTTTCTATCATGTAAAATACACTCTACCTCTTTCTTGTTATTTAACGTATATGTGCCACCTCCTTTCTCCCTGACCACGCTTCAGGATGTGCTGGCCTTTGCGTCCTTATACCCAGGTTATGATATAATATGTATGGGTGATTTTAATTTGGCACTTCATCCCACCCTTGATAGGGTGGTGGGGATGGGGGGGACACAGGAAGGGCAGTGACCAGGTTTACCAGACTGCTGACTGATATGGGCCTCATCGATGCCTAGTGTCAGCTACACCCTACTGAGAGAGGTTTTATCACACATTGTCAAGGATTAATTATGCGTTCGTCTCAAGTATCTGAGGTCCAGAGTGGAGAAATGCTACTTCCTGACGAGGGTTGCCTAGGTCCATTCACCTCTGGTCCTATCTATTGCCTCGACTATATCAGGACCTTCCCTCCACTGGAGGCTTAATGCATTTTGGCTGAATTATTTGAATCTTAACTCTGACCACGCTTCTGAAATGACCACTTTTTTATGCTAACGTGGGTTCCATGACCCAACTTATGATTTGGTGAAGGCATATGCAAGAGGCTCCTTTATCTCATTGGTAGCATCTACGATGAAAGCATTTAACTTTGAGGAGGCCTCCATGGCGGAAGCTCTTTTAATTCGCTCATTCATTTAATTGATTTCAATGCATAATGATCTAGGCGAAAAAAGCGAGAAAAAGCAGAAAATCTGCACTTTTTGCAGGAAATTTTTCACCAAGCCGAAAGTGCGATTATTCACCTATTTCAGTTTGAGGTGAAAATTTTCCCTCATCCCTAGTAGACACATATAGCGATCTGTCTGATAAATAGGATCTGAACCAGTTTACAGAATGATTATCCAATCCTGAACTTTGGAGTTTACTTATCAGAATATTATGGTCTACTGTATCAAAGGTGTTTGCAAAATCTAAGAAAATAGCTCCGGTGAGTTTACCATTTTCTATGCCAGTCTGCATATGACTCGATACTTTTAGGATAGCAGTGACTATTGAGTGATTTGAACAAAAGCCTGATTGAAATGGGTGAAAAAAAAATATTCAGCAGGTAATATATAGTTGCATGTGAATACCTTTCTCTAGGATTTTAGCTAATGTGGGGAGTAGGGACTTTGGTCTGTAATTTGATACTACATTTTTATCCCCATTTTTGTGGATAGGCACAACTCTAGCCACTTTCCAGGCTTTTGCTAATTTTGTTTGCTTTGCAAGTATTCCTCAATTATCTGTATGCAGTGTGATCACAAGCGGAGCCAGTTTGTTTAAATTTTGTCCATAAGTCATCTCTGACACTGTATAACTCAAGCAGGTCATCCGAGACCCAGAGCAGATGGGCCCTTTACCCTGATCTTCCTTAGTGGGGCATGGGTATTACAGAACTGTATGAATTCTGAATTAAAAAAGTAAATTGCTGAGTCTAGATCAGATATTAGGTGAATTCTATACCACGTTAATTTCTTAAATAATTTAGAAAAGTCTAAAGAGTGTATTTCTAAATGATCTAGTAATTGACTTTGAGACTTGATTAGATTGGTTATATGTTGTGAATAAATTAGTCTATGGAGTGATTGTTAAACACGTTTGCTAGTACACCTAACTCTTGCATTCTGCTTAGACAGCATGAAAGGATCCAGTCTAGCAGATTATGGTTGTACTAGTTGAACAGCCCGTTACACGGGCCACAGTGTCACAGCAACCCGGTCACGGGGCAGTCACGCGCAGTGGAGACTGCCCGCGCCGCGGCTGATTCAGAGCTGGACGCTCCTTCAGAGCACCCAGCTCTGTATCAGCCACGACGCGGGCAGTGTCTACTGGCCATGACTGCAGCACTTGCAGCAGTGTCTACTGCGCATGTCGCGGCATTACACACGATTTAGCGAATTATTATATAGGATGTTTTAAGATTTATGCGAGTAGGGGAGAATATTATCTGTGATAAGTTCTATATCTTAAACAATGAACAGAATATTTCATTCCTGGGGTCCAGTCAATTAATATTAAAGTCTCCAAGAACCAACAGCTCACTTTTCTACTTCTGAGTGGAAAAATGTATGGCGTGCTGCCAAAAGCCAACAATAAGTTCCAATTAACCCTTGCAACAAAGTATTGTTGAGCACACTGACCGAACACTTTGTTGCAAGAGCTGATTGGAACTTATTGTCAGCTTTTGGCAGCACACCATACATACACGCACTGGCTGTGAGAACTCTGAGGCTTCTACACCCTAGGGCTCACAAGCGATCAGCAGTGTAAAGGTGGCTCATACAGATAATGGAAGTTAGAAGAGCTGATCTTATAAAATAGAGTTTAGGTTGCTCATTAGAATCAAGATATAGGTTTATTTAATATTGAGGAGAGCTGTTTCCACTAATTCGTTTAACCCTTTGAGTGCCAGAGGGGTATAGAATGCACTGCAAAGCAATGCATTCGGTACCCCTCTAGCACTCAAAGGGTTAAATCGGATACAGAAAGAACTTGATGAATTGATGTATAAATGGACTAAGCTATTGGATCTAAATTATCTTTAATATATATAAAGATGGCTCAAAAACAGTATAAGAATAATACAAGAATATTCATTAATATAAACAAATCTGCAGATTTAAAAGCAGTATATATGATAAGTAATCTTAAAAATGTTTTGAACTAAAAAAGTCCCACAATATTAATAATAAAACTGGAGCTATGGCCAATATGTCAAAGGTTAAATCCTCCATTTAGAGTCAGTTAGACATATATCAAGCTCAACGGGAAGGGTTCTTTTCCTCCTGACTCCTTGGTGTTTTGTGTATGCTGGCAGGGTTCTCTCTCCTCCCAACTCCTTGTATATGAACCGAGCAGGACTCTCTCACCTCCCGACAAACTGATATTTAAGATACCCCTTGTATCGGACGTAGCAGACTTGGATCCATTTTTTGACATGTGGAGGTTTATTTGAAAGCTCTGTAAACTGTTCTAACGCATTTTGTACTGTTGGCTCAGCACTTCGTCAGAATTCTCAGTTTTTTCTCCTTTCTCTCTTTCTACCCCTAAACTATGCTTGAATTTAAACTAGTTAGGAGTCCCTAACTAGTCCCTTACTAATGCAGCTGAATGCTAATGGGGAGATATCTACAGTTGACAGTAAATGTTGCTACAAGGCTGAGTCCTATGGCAATATAAGCCTTTAAAAATTCCTAAATCCCATAGCAACATAGGTCATGCAACAAATGTCATCCCTCTGATAGCAACCTCCATTTTGATCTGGGGATGGGACAGGTGTTTATGATTTTGAAATCAATTAAATGAACTGTTAGCAGGTGGAGGCTTAAGTCAATGTATGCCTTGACAATGTTTTAGTAGGCTGAGGCCTATAGTAAGATAAGCCTTAAAAAGTGCCAGCAACATAAGCCTTAAAAAAAATTGTTATCAGGCTTGGAGGGATCTGGTGATTGGGGTAGTTACACAAAGAAAGTACTGTATTGTTAGCATGGTAAGTTTTACAAAACGTAGCAGACTGAGGCCTATGACCGGGTAAGCCTTAAAAAAATTGGTAGCAGGCTGAGTCCTATGACAAGATAATCTCTGAAAGATTGTTAGCAGACTGAGAACAGCTGTGAGATAAGCCTTGTAAACATTTTCCCAGTAGCAGTGGGGTGGTAGACTGGTGATGTAACATACTTCACATGGGATATACTCTTTACAAAACAAATAATAAATAAAAATGATTCTCCCTGCAATGTGCTGTGCATATTCTACATGGTGGACAGTCTGTAGATGGGGCATGTTGTTGGGGACAGATAATGGCCACAGTGACAGCATTGTACTGATAGCTATAGAACCACAAATGGTGACTTCCCAACCTTGCCCCATTGTGCTGGTAGCTATTGAATTACATGCTATTGAGTTTGAAACCCAGAGAGATGTCCTAGGTATAATCCAAGTCCTCAAGTAAAATTTTGTGGGGGTTAGCAAAACTTGCCACTAGGAAAAAAAATTGACATTTTGCCCATTCCTAATGATTATGACTGAGATGATGAGTGTGTATTTATAAGCATGTTTTCTTGTGTGGACAAAGAGCTTATAAATAAGAATACTGAGCCTTTTCCCTTCAATACTGCAACTTTTTGCCATATCATGATTAGGGGTGGGTGAAAAGTGTGAACAATTTCCAGCATGACTTTTTGGGAAAACTTGCCAACTTTTCGATTTTCCAGCGAAAATATTTTGCCTTTCCACCTATGCAAAAATGTCCTCCTTTTCGCCTATTTTAACAAATTGTTTGAATATTTTAACACATTTTTTTGCCTATATTTCCTATAGGTAATACATTTCCCACTGTAATATTACTTCTTCTGAGGGCTGAAGTTTAGAAATAAGCAGCTGAAAGTCAAAGTTTTGAGTCCTACAGCAATGTATGACTTGAAAAATGTGTTAGCATGCAGAATGCATTTGTCCTTTGACCACAGCACTAACTTCCTGCTTAACTCCTTAAGGACCAGCGGTCCCGGGCTGTGTGGTCCTTTAAGGACCAAATAGGGAATTTAGGCGTGCCGCCCCACATGACTGATCACATGTGCCGACATGCCGAACGAGGGACTGAAAGAGATCACTCCGGTCTTGGAGCGATCAACTTCAGTCCCCGGTATTACTCACCGTGCTCCTGCAGGAGTGTGGTGAGTAAAAGTATGTGATGTACCAGGACCGTCACTGGTCCTTAAGTGTCAGACCAGAGTGACGGTCCAGGTACGTCAATGGTCCTTAAGGGCTTATGTGACACTGGCACATATTCATAATTATATCAATTAATAAAAAAAAGTACAACCTACAATGTGGCAGATGTGTATGGCAGTGTTGGTGGTGGGGGACTGGCATGGTGTGATTTGTGTATGTATGTTGTTTTTACCATTGTCATACGCTAGCCTCCTTCTCAGGTTGACACACATTATTTATCGGTAATAGCAGTAGTTCCAAGTGGGGTAGATGGTGGCAACCCTTCTTCCCTTTCCTTCTCCACCTCCTCATCTGTGCTGCTGTTAATATTTTTGTACTGGCTTTGTCTGTCATGTGTGATTTCTGCTACCTGATACTCAGATGGTATGGGATGCTGGTTCATTTTTTTGAATGTTAGTCTCCCAACATTGCTGCTTGATGACTGATAGGGTAACTGTGTGCTTTTTGACATATGTGCTGTCCAGGGTCAGACTTTCCAATGGCTTTCTCAAACAGTTTATAGACAGGCAAGGTGCTCCTTAAAAGTGGTGGAAGATTCAGCCTTTGACTTTCTGCTAACCTTATAGCCATGTCATCAGCCTCACTCTCAACTTCATCTGTATCTGAACAAAAGAAGGATGCTGGAGGGATATATAGATCTGCATCATCATCAGTCATCATTAGGTCATCCTCATCAGCATCAGCATCACCTGACCACTACCCTTATATTTCTCTAAGCTTTTGGAGGTTGCAAACAATTTATTTTTACTTCTACTGTAACAAAATTCCCTACTACTTTGAGGACAGGTGTTTTGGTGCTTGTTTGTGTTACTATGTGATGCAGCAGGCAGTTCAGCTGCTACCTTCCTCTACTATGCTATTGCCAACATCATCAACAACCCTCGAATGCGACTTGTTGTCATTTTCAGTGTTCTTCTTATATGTTTCTTTATTTCTACTGGCACTGGTGGTGCTGGAACTAGTTTTGCTGGAACCTTGACAAATTGCATTCTCCCTTGGAGTAGAGGGATCATCATCATTGATTGCACACACTGCAGCAACCATTGTTGCAGACAGTTTTTGAACTACTACTCTACTCTCATGTCCCTGCACTGCTCCACCCCTCCCCCTTGTAAGTTTGCTGGACATTATGCAGGTGCACTGTGTTTTTTTACTGTACTGTACACAACACAACTGATGGAGCTATATAATGCCTTGCCTAAGACCAGTCAGCTGTCACCTCATATATTTAGTTCTTTACTCATTTTTATTTATTTATTTATTGTTTTAAGTTGCCCACCCTGTTGTCTTATCACAGTCTGTCAGAAAAAAAATTATACCTAAAAAACAAAATCAGCAACTTCTTTCCCCAGACTTCCCCAGCACAGAGACAATAACAGCAAGATCAGCAAGCAAATAAGTCCCTAGCTGCCTGTGTCGTGCCAGTCAGTCACATGGAATTTTGGAATATTTGGGGTCAACCTCCTTGCTCCCTTCCTCTCCCCAGAGTACCCCACTCACTCTCCTAATAAACAGAACAAATGTCCTACCTAAAAGATTCCCTAAACTAAACTTCAATTTTCCTATCTTATCTACCTCAAAAAACGTATTGCTCTCTCCTCTTACAAACACAAAATGGCTACTGTGAGATCCTGACAGCCTTTTATATGGCTGTAGAAAACTTTTGTTTGGTGGAGAAATATTTTTCTTCCCATTGATTTCAATGGGTGAAAAAGGTGGGAAAAATCTGAAAAAAAACTGCACTTTTTGCTGGAAATTATTCACCAAGCGGAAAGTGCCATTATTTGCCAATTTCAGTTTGAGGTGAAAATTTCCTCCCATCCCTAATCATGATCCCTCTTCATTTCTACTTGATCTGTATCAGAAGAAGGGGAGGATCTAGAAGGACATATTCTCACTTAACAACAGCATCATCATCATTGATAATTTGGATGGTGCTGTTAATGCTGATTACCTAATTATCTTCCTCCCCATTACTGTCATATTCTAGAATTTTTTTCCATGTTTAAAAAGTTTATTTTTACCCTATGTGGATTTATAGACAACTAGATTGTGGTGGGTTGTCACTGTCACTGTTTGACCCAGCAGATGAGTTAAATCCTACTCTCTGCAATGGCAACACAACTAGAATGTGACTCATTGTTATCTTTAGTTTTAAAACATTTAGTACTACTTGAGGATATTTTTCTTTTCACTTTTCAAACAGTCCTTAGGAGAAGGAAGATCAGCATTATTTATTGCCAAAGCTGCAAAAGCCTGATCTGCAGTCATTTTTTTTAGAATGACTTTGCTACCACCAACAAATCCATGTGCTCCTTCTAGTCTTTTCCCTTGCCCCTGCCATATTTGGTTGGCAATGGGCATAATGATACTAGAGTTGATATTTACTGTAAAGTACATAGCAGAGCTGTTAACTCGAGGTGTGATGTTTTTTCTGTTGCTGTTTGTCTGTAAATAATGAATCATATATACCTTTGTCACTAGTACCTGTCATGGTCACACTCGGACTCAGCTCTGGTGCCTGCCCGTTACCTAATAGTCTAAACTATATTTATTTATTTAAATATATCTTGAATGTCATTGTCATTGTCACTGCCTTCAAACTACATGTCACGGTTCCCAGGAATAAACCAGGAGTCAGTACAGTAAAGTAAAACAATCTTTATTTAGAATAATCACAGTAATGCACATAAACAGATAACACACATAGGGTGAACAAAGAGGCAAGCAGTGTATCAGAAATAGCAGTCTGACAATAGATCCACCACACTGCCCGAGACTAGGCCTCAGCCCACTGGAGCCTCGTGGTAATTCGGAACGCCCAAAGTACTAGCACTGACTCACGCCTGCAATCAGTAAGCTAGGAGTCTGATAGATCCCCAGCTCTGCAGTAGGATGGGTGTCTGTGGAGTGGGGACCAACACAGAGAGGAAACAGACAGAGCCCCCTAGTCAGCACCAGAAAGGATAGTCAGACAAGCCGGTTCACAAATGGAACGGGTAGAAAGCCACAGCCACAGGTTTGCACCAGATAGGATATCCACTGGACCATTTGTATGCTGGATGCGCAGTGGACAGAATCTCAGGTAAACACCAGAGTGGGTATTCAGACAAGCCAGGTAATACATGGAGCAGGTAGTCAGCCAGAACCACAAGTTTGCACCAGAAAGCATGTCTAAGCCAAATCGAAACGCACAAGGAGAATGGTCAGACAGAGCCATAGGTCAACACCAGGATGGATGGTCAGACAAGGCAGGTCATATACAGTTCAGGTAGTCAGCCAGAGCCACAGGTCCCCACCAGATTGGGTGTCCACTGCACAATGGGAGCAGGCAAAAGAGTAGTCAGACAGAGCCACAGGTCAACACCAGAATGGATGGTCAGGCAAGTCAGGTCATACACAAAACCCAAGGGAAACAGAACTGTATTGTACAAAAACGCGAGGGCAACTGAGTCAGGACTCAGTATGCCCATTAAACCCCTCTTCAGGAAGTAGGTAGGAGGAGCAGTTCAGAGGAGAAAGTAGGTAGGAGGAGACTACAGGAATCAAACACATAAAACAGAGGTCTGCTGCATGCTTGAAGCCTTGTGTCTGCAGATAACGCATCTAGCTTTGATGCGTCCAACCATGCAGTACACAAGATCCAAAATATAAAAAGAGATGTTACTCACAAAGTCTCCCACTGGCTGTTATCTCCCACAACCGGTAGAAAGCTCAGCGGGGAATCCGGATGCTGGTTCCCCCCGCTACAGAACCACACAGGTGTGCATCAGGTTCTTCAACTTCAATCCAAAACTGAACAGCACCAAAAAATAGCAACAGCCAAAATAAATGAAACATAAAATGTATTGATAAAAAAAACATAAAACCTAGATCCTCGACATGTTTCGTGACCCACACGTCACTTCTTCTGGAGGAGTAGTCACTTGTAAAATACAACCTATAAGTTAAACCTAGGTAAATCCACACCTTATTCTATCCTCATCTTCCTAGAAAGCCACAACTACAAGTAAAATGTTCTCCTTTTCATCAATTCCCATGAGAACTTTGCCATATTTTGCTTAGGTTTTCTCTGACTGCAATATTTACTGCTGCAATATTACTTCTTATGACGGCATAGACAGTATAGAAATAAATAGCTGAAAGTAAAAATTATGATATGAGTCCGACAGCAACTAAGTGTGGGCAAAATCTCTTGCCGTGTTCCCTTGAGAAATTCTGCAAAAACCAGGTTGTTGTCTCCTTTTTCATGGGGAAAATCCACTTTAAAACTAGCAATTAAAATTTCTGCATTTTTCGCCAATTGTTCAAAATTCCACCAATTGATTTATATGGTTTTCACCTTTTCTCTATAAAAACGTGACGTATTTGCAGAAGTCAAACACAATAGAAGCAGCTACAGAGTGAGGTAAATGTTCCGTGCTATTCTGCCATGATCTTTTTCCAAAACTGAGGCAAGAAAGTCTCATAGTGACTGCTACCATTATGAACAGGTTTAAAAATATTAAAAGGAGGAACTGGAAGGACCCTTATGTGTCCACTGAGTCTGAGGAAGAGGAAGTGAGCACTACTGAACTAATGCAGACCAGTCCCCTTAAATCACCCCTAGGGATCTTGGGGAATTTTATGGGAAGGGAGCGAGAAAAGGGAATGGGAAGGGAGGGAGAAAAGGGTATTATTAGTGAGCGCAGGACAGGTCAGCTGCCTGTGCCTGCTGCTAGACGTGTTGCCCCTGCTGCCACCATTGCTATCCCTGCTGTGACTAGTGCTGTGCCTGCTGTCAGATGTGCTGCACCTACTGTAACCAGTGCTGTAACTGCTGCCAGTGCTGAACCTACCACTAATGCTGTGCCTGCTATCAGACATGCTGCCCATGTTGCAACCAGTGCTGTGCCTGCAGCCAGTGCTGTGCTGTGACTGTGCTGCCACTAGTGCTGTGCCTGCTATCAGATATGCTGCCCCTGTGCAACCAGTGCTGTTCCTGCTGCCACTAATACTGTGCCAGCTGTCAGATGTGCTGCCCCTGTTTTCAGTGCAACCGGTGCTGTGTCTGCTGCCAGTGCTGAACCTGCTGCCACTAGTGCTGTGCCTGCTGTCAGATGTGCTGCCCCTGTTGCCAGTGCCACCAGTGCTGTGCCTGCTGCCAGTGCTGAACCTGCTGCCACTAGTGCTGTGCCTGCTGACAAATGTGGCCCCCTACTGCCAGTGCCACCAGTGCTGTGCCTGCTGCCAGTGCTGAACCTGCTGCCACCAATACTGTGCCTGCTGTCAGACGTGCTGCCCTACTGTAACCAGTGCTGTGCCTGCTACCAGTGCTGAACATGCTGCTGCTAGTGTGTCTTGTAATACTCAAGAGGGTGGGAGGAGAAGATGATTCCAAGTGTGACAGCAGGGGACCCTAAGTCACACTTACCATCCCCAAGTAGTCCCGCCAGTGATAGTACTACTTCTACTACTAAGAAGGTCCAGTAGATTGTTAGTGTTAGAAATGAAGGAGGGGGTAATCAATATCCTCATAATACTAGTGACTGTAAGTAGGAAGACTCTGCAGCTGAACTTGATGTGCTTTGTGTTAGTAGTAGTAGCAGTAATGGAGAAGCAGCTGGTGGAACTAGTGTTAGCGGAGTGGTAGTGGAAGCATTTGAGAGCATCCAGACTAGCGTCAAGGGAGGCCACACCATTCCTCTGGCTCTGGGAGCCCTCCACTTCCCTTCACTACAGTGTCCAAGTTGAACATGATCCTGAAGAGGCCAGAACTGGTGTTGGAAGAGAGCAAGCGCAGAATTAATACCACCACCACCAGTAGGAGCACAGATCAGCTGTCTGTGCCTGCTGCTACTGCTGCCAGTCTGCCTTCTTCAGATCAAAAAGAAATGTCAAGTGTGACATTAGGGGACCCTCTGTCACATTGCTTGTTACCTCCAAGCATCAGTGAGATGTCTGTAGTAGAGCAGAAGCAGCAGCACGTAGGCATTAGATGGTTGAGAAACTGGGGTTGAAGAGACATTGTTGGCCTTTTTAGCAGAAACTGAGAAGGGATGGTAAACAGGGATGAGGATGGGCTTCACCACCACCAGTAGCAATGAGCTTTTGGAATTTGCAACTGCTGTAATTCCTTCTGATGCTGAGATGCAAGGGCAGCAGGATGCTGAGGACCAAGCTAGTGTGCCACAGACCTCCGTGGACACAGTGAGAATGGGGTCAACAAGTATTGCAGGGGGTGGAGCTACCGCCAAGCAAGATAGCTGCTTAACTGAGAGGCTCCTCTTCGCCTGAGCTAAAACCCTTGCTTCTTTTGGCGCCGCTGCACCTAGAATATCTGTTTTTACTGACATCTCTTTGGCAGACCTCTGTAGATGCCATACAGAAAGAAAAGACAGGCTAAAGCTCCTGTTGGAGCAAACATTACGACTTTCTTGCCTGTGCGTCATGAAGGCACCTCCGGATCCGCTCACTTGGACAAGACGGCGGCATATGCGTTGACCGCAGATACCCGAGATCCTGGTCCTGAACACGCAGACGAGGCCGGTGAAGGCCTACAAGACTCATCTTCCGAAAAGCTCCTCAGAGATGGGAGAAGAAGAGCCCCTGACCAGAGCTACCATTAACCACTTACCTACAAAAGACGATCTCAAAGCCTTCGTAGTGGAAATTATATCAGCGGTCAGCGACGAAATTGCGGGCCTGCTAAATGAAATCACGCAGTTAGGACATCGGATGACCGTCATGGAGCAGGACAGAGATAAAATCATGAGGAAACAAGTGGTCATGAGGGACCGACTGATACAGCATGGTGACAACATTGCGGTGCTTACTTCTAAACTCGACGACTTGGATAAGAGGGGTCATCGCTGTAACCTGCGTATTAGAGGCCTACAAGAACCCATCCCTCCTAAAGATTTAGATCAGGCTTTACATAATATATTTGAAGAAGTGCTGGGATTACCTGCCTCACCTCAGATACAAATGGAGAGGGTTCATCGCGCTTTTAGGCCACGGGGAGCAGCTAACGACCCCCGAGGGAAGTTATATGCTGTTTTCTGAGTTTTCAGATGAAAGAAAGAGTTATGCGAGCTGCCAGAGACCTAGACCAGATCAGGTACTTGGATTCGGATATCCAGTTCTTCCAAGATACTCTTCAACAGAGAAGAAATCTGAGACCACTGACCACACATCTACGATCGTTACAGATAAAATATAAATGGGGGTTCCCTTTCGCATTGATAGCCCAGCATCAGGGTGCCTCATCGGTCCTACACTCTCCGGAGGACACTTCTGAATTTTGTGCTGCTTTACGCATACCTATGCCGAAAGGCGGCTCCACGGAAGACAGCGGCCACAATACTGATGCAGGAGGGTCACCGGATCGTGGGGATGGAGATCAGAAGGCTAAATCCCCCGAAGCCAGCCCAGTCAAGAAGAAGTTCAAACAGCCTGGGGCCGACACCTCTAACCACCCACAGCTTTCGGACTGGGATGAACTGTATCACCGCATGGGCTGACTTTCTTCACTTATACCAGTATTTCTCGCCTATTCCATTTTTTTGGGACAGAACGCATTATCTCTACATTTCTGGATCTGTTTATTTCCTATGCTAAGCTGGTGAACTGTATGTGCTCACCCTAAGGCTCGGAAACAGGGCCTTACTTACTTCTGACCCGCCATATGTAATGTATACCTATGCTTGTCACTGCTATGTTTTTCAATGTAATATGTTTAGGTTGGCCGGGGTCTTGGATGTCTTGGGTTCCGTTTTAGGCAATATACTTTTCAATGATAAGGGGATTTGGGGTTGTGTCTCCTTGAGATAACTAATGTAGATTCCAGGGGGGGGATAGCTCCAGGCTGGGCTGGCCTTACAGCTCTACCTGGGATGCTTAGTGATTCTGTTGATATCTGGGACCCCTTGCCATCCATCAAGTAACTATATTTAAGGAAGGGGATGGAAATGCTGAAGGGACTGTGACCGGTACATGTGCTTGTAGAGCGGCCAGGAATCTGGGAGCATTACTACCCTACTGAAGATTCGTAGGTCTAGGGTGTTTAACAAGCTGAGGACATTTGACTTATTGATGTCACTGTTCATTATAACGGTTGAAAACTCATCTCCTGTCACAAATAACCGTCTGTCATGCATTAACTTATAGGTTCAGCTTCCTTAGATTTACCTGTCCTACAAGACATTTAGGAATTGGGATGGCTTAATATAATACAATCACAGAGGCCGAGGTACCCTTATGTAGTTCATGCCCTCCGCTAATCTTAGAGGTACGGACCTATGGTTTTGCAGTCCCTATTATTATTACTCTTCAGTCACTATTCTGTCTCCCATACAATGTAATTGTAGAGTACACTTAAGTATTCGACATAAGTAGAAGTAGGTGGTTGAGCGGTACCCAGATAACAAATCTTGGCGGATCCACTAGGATGAATCTGATAGGTGGGGATACGGAGATACCACTTAGCATAGATGGGCAGATAAGACTCTCCGGGTAGGTCCTATTTACCTGGAGCACTGTTAGGATATATACGGTTGTCAGGGGATAAAATATAAGTTGTACGGTACAGATACATACAGCACCACAGTGTTTTCTGGCTATGGGGTGTTAGTGTTTATGATAACATGGGGTTGGAGGCTCAGGAGGGAGGAATATTTTCTATGTTAACTGTTTCTTATTTACTGTTCATTGGACTGAATTAATATTTTCCCTCTGAGGGTTAGTATATAATCCTTATGTGAATTTTTGGTGCCTCGGGGGTCAGTACTGACCTACCTTGAGTCACACACGTTATTTGTTACCTTAGGGTGTTCCCTGTGGCTGACTCTTCTCCACTTGGCTGGTGAGGCCTCTGTATACGCTTAATCTTCGATTCTTTATTCCCTTCCTCTTCCCCCCTCCCCACCCCTCCCTCCCTTTTCTTTTTTTCTCTTCTCTTCCTTGAGGAGGTGGCAAATCATAGACACATTGCTAGTGAAGCTATCCCTTCATATATAGAACGATGGCTCACAAGCCTCAGAGGGGGGCCCTACCCTCCTCTCACCGATTTAAGATCTTATCTGTCAATACGAGGGGACTGAATGTCCCAGAGAAACGCTCTCAATCCTAGAGGGAGTTTCACAGATTGGGGGCAGATATAGTCTTTATCCAGGAGACTCATTTTTTATCTGATAAGCATCCTTCCCTTCTTAACAGATATTATACACAAACATGGCATGCAACATGTTCTGAAAATCGGAAAAAGAGAGGCGTTTCTATACTATTTCGCAAATCTGTCGCATGGGTTGGCTCCGAGCTCAAACGTGATCCAGCCAGGAGGTATATATTCCTCCGTGGTCTTCTGGGGGGCGTACAATTCACCTTGGCCACAATCTATGTGCCCAACTCGGGTCAAGAGGGATTTCTTTCCTCCACTATAAAGAAACTGTTTGCTTTTCAGAATGGTCATCTTGGGGGGAGATTTCAATATGCCACTAAACCCTTCGGTACATTGTTCCTCCGCTACCTCTAATGTCCCTTCCTCTGCCATTGCTAAATGGAATGATCTGTTAGGAGATTTGCATTTATTGAATGTATGGCGATTGTTATCGGCTCAAGCACGAGATTACACTTATTACTCGCCGGCACACAGCAGATATACACGTTCTGTACATTTAATTCAAAAGGCAGGCATTGAAGCGATTACGTGGATGGACCATGCCCTGGTCTGGACCCATCTGTGCTTGGAGGGAACGGGTGGGAGTAGAACATCATGGAAGTTAAACGAACAGCTGTTACATGATAACGTAAATGTTCGAGACCTTAAAAATTCTATCAATTAATATTTCAAACTTAATTCCGCACATAAGGTCCCTTCGGGAGTGGTATGGGAGGCTCATAAATGTGTAGTGAGGGGTGTCCTAATAAAATTGGGCACTCAGCAGAAACGGAGACGCATGGAACAATTGCATTTCTTGATTTCAGACTTGAGAGTTTTGGAAGCCCGACATAAAGCAGATGGAAATCCAACCCTTCTCATAGAAATCACTAATCTCCGTACTAAGATTAGGGATTGGCATGCCAAGGAATCTCAAAAATCTTTTCTTTGGACTAAATACGCTACATACCTACAAGGGAACAAATGTGGGAAGCACCTGGCACGGTTAATTCAGATTAAAAGGAAACAGCATTTTATTGAAAGACTTACGGACCAAGCTGGAACGCCTCATTTCGCATTCCCCAAGATGGTGGCCCTTTTCCGAGACTATTATGGGTCCCTGTATAACCTACCATCGTCGGTGAGCACCACCTGCACAGAGGCTCATCTGGAATCCATGAGAAACCTTTTGAGAAGGGCTGCATGTCCAACTCTTCCGTCTACTGCTGTATCATTATTGGAAGAACCGTTTACTCTTAAGGATATTCTCAATGGTATCAAGAACATCCCTACTGGGAAGAACCCGGGTCCGGACGGTTTCTCAGCCTTGTATTATAAAAAATTCTCACAACTTCTGGCCCCCCACTTGCTTCACTTATTCAATGCGATTGCCGATGGTGGAGTTTTTCCAGAACAGACTCTCCAGGCACACATCACTTTACTTCCCAAACTGGGAAGAGACCCGACTCAATGCGCGAGTTACCGCACCATTTCCTTACTTAACGTGGATATCAAACTTTTTGCGTCACTGTGGGTGAACTGGTTGAAACCTTTTCTGGAAGATCTCATTCATGTTTCACAGGCAGGATTTATCCCTAAGCGGGAAATGAGAGACAACACCACTAAAGCTTTAACGATCATTCACAGGGCCATGTCTGGGGCCCTACCTATGCTTTTACTTACGGTTGATGCTGATAAGGCATTTGACTGAGTGGATTGGACCTTTTTGGAGGAAACATTATCATATATAAGACTGGGCCATAGGTCCCTTCACAGTATACTGAGCCTTTATACGACTCCATCGGCTCGTCTGATAGTGAATGGGCAACTGTCAGAACCCTTTCATATAACTAATTGAACGAGGCAAGGATGCCCTCTCTCACCTATTATATTTGTCTTGACCTTGGAACCCCTCCTTGCCTTAATTCATCAACATCCTCTGATTCAAGGATTGCCTGAGGCTGGGGACCGCGCAGTGGTCTCTGGTTTTGCAGATGACATCCTGCTCACTTTGTCGTCCCCTGAGACCGCCCTACCACCGCTTATGGAACTGCTGGAGGAATATGGGCGCGTTTCATCAATTATACCAAATTGGAAATTCTACCATTGAATATTCCTGACCGTCTTGACACCCACCTTAAACGACTCTACCCTTTCAAGTGGAAGACTGATCATATTAAATACCTAGGAGTGCTCCTTTCCTCAGATATTCCATCTATTCTTTCCATCAACCTTGAAGACCTGCGCAACCAGTTGAATTCCGACCTCAGAAGATGGGATAAATTGTTTATCTCCTGGACGGGACGGATTAATCTGATTAAAATGATGATACTGCCCAAATTATTAAAACGCTTTTTAAAACGCTTCCGATTGCCTTCCGTAAATGTGATTTAACCGCCATCCAAACAGAGATTAACGCCTTTGTGTGGGCCTATAAAAAGTCCTGTCTTGCAGCTAAATATTTGTATAGACCCACAAATAGAGGAGGTCTGGGTTTACCAGATGTGAGACAGTACTACCACTCCTGCGCGTTAATACCGCTGTTGGAATGTCAGGGAGGGAGAAGGAAAGATTGGATATATATATCTCAAATTTTTCTACCATCTATAGATCTTCAGAACTTGATTTGGCAGGCACCTACACACGCACTGAAATGTGTGGAGTCACACCCCATACTGTCACATACTGTGAGAGTCTGGTCCAATGTGAGTGAGAAGATGGGTCTTTCTAAGTTTCCCTCCCCTCTTTTTTCCATTTACAGTTCAATACATTTTCTACCCGGGGTTCGGGGAGGTCCTTTCAAGATCTGGAAACAACTGGGGATTGACACACTTGCATCTTTGGCTCTGACCAGTTCTGTTCACCCTTTTGAATACCTGTGCTCGGCTGCCTCCCTACCTCACTCACATTTGTGGCTCTACAGGCAACTTCATCATTTTATAGGGGGCTTACAGTCTAAGGGGTGCTTCCCCCGACCGCTTACATCTTTTGAAATGTTGGTCTGTAAAGGTCACTTTGAGATGAAGACTTTGTCCAAGATCCATAATTTTCTGACAAGTTCACAAACTTCAGATAAACCTTTTTTTATCTTGGGTTGGGAGGCGGATCTGTCCTTAGTTCTGCCAGTCGAAGTATGGAACAAAATATTCTATACACTATTCAGCATGTCTCGAGACTCGGCTTCAAAGGAAGTAAATTTTAAACTATTTACTCACTGGTATAGGACACCTGAGCGATTGGCTCAGATGTTCTCCAATACATCAGACCTTTGCTGATGATGTCAGGAGTCCAAAGGAACCCTAGTACATCTTTGGTGGACTTGTTCGAAGATACATCCATATTGGATGGCTATATGTGGAGCTCTTACGGCTATTTTTGAAGTAGTTTTCCCATGTACCCCAGCTGTTTTACTTTTTGCTTTGCTACCAGAGTCCATGGGTCTCAGTAAGTCACAGCTGGCCCTTTTACATTTCCTTCTGAATGCTGCGAAACTCATTGTTCCCTTGTTATGGAAAGATACTGTTCCCCCTATTCTGACTAAGTGGAGGACCAGGGTGGGGACTTTCATGGCCCCAGAGTGGACTCATGCGGCAGTGATGGGCAGGATGGACGGTTTACAGGTAACCTGGGCCCCTTGGGTGGCGTGGGAGACACAGGTTTCCCCTCAATGAATTCTGCCTCCATTTTGTGGGAATTGCTTACCCTCTGTATTGTTCCTGTGTGGAGGGATGGGAGATAAGCTAGAAGAGAAGGGACGAGGAAATTTTAATTTAGTGTTCCCTCTCCCTTTTTTTTTTTTTTTTTTTTCCTTTTCTTTCCTCCTATCTTGAGTAATAATCATAATTGGCCACAGGGATCACCCTATATAAATCTATATACATCTTCATATATTATCTATGTTTGTTTATTGTTATAACTCAGCAATGGCCTAAGAGATCGGCAGTCACGGTTAGAGGACATGCATTTCTCCTAAGATGGGTTGTTCCTTATTAATTTTTCCTCCGAGATGTAGTTGATGATATGCATCTTTTTGTGCCTGCTGAGCGCTTGATAGACATAAAGTTGAGGATTTAGTTTGTCTTGAAGGATGTACTTATTATCACGTTACGCTGATTGTGTTTTAAATGACATGCTATGCATCAATCGATATTTGTTATTGCTTATATCTTTCAATAAAGCTTTTAAAAAAAAAAACAACAAGTATTGCGGGACTAGAACAGGTTCCACTTGAACCTGGATACATTTAAGAGAAGATTAGATACATTTCTTTCAAAAGGGAACATACAGAGTTATACTGTTTCGAAGGTTGAACTTGATGGACTTGTGTCTTTTTTCAACCTAATTTACTATGTTACTATGTAACCAGTAGCAATACTCCTAGTCCTAGTTGCAATGCTGATTCTGAGGCAGTAGCAGCAACAGCAGCAACATCATCTGCTGCCAGCATAGAGAGTGAAGGGGAATGTGGAGGACAAGAAGAAGGAGGCCATTCTTCTCCATCTGTTCCCTATCCCTATCCCCTGAAGTCATGGGTGAGGAACTATTTTTCTCTTGGGACAGGCACAGTGCAGTCATCACCAACAACATTGTGCAGAATTTGTGACAAGTCAGTGAGAACAGTAAAGGAGGGAACACACCTTGCACAACCACCTGATAATAAAATATATTTAAAAAAAAAATGTTATCAGATCGCTCCATACATATCACAAATACAGAAAAATACATGTAAAATCGTTCAGTTACAGGAAAAATATGTAGACAGACGTAACAATGAAAAGAACATAGACATATCAATAGGGTGTACAGAGCCTAGCTGAGGTTTTATTGTTATGTAAAAACCAAAACTCCCAAGAGAACTAACCTAGCTTAACTTTTTTGCTAAACTTTCCTACCCCCTTTCTGATTCCTCTCTCTCCTGAACCCGCAACACCCCTCCCCACCCACCCACCAGCCAGCAAACCCATAAGATCTCAATAAGTACAGGGTTCAAACACAACGCCACGCATCGACCATGTCTCACATCCATCCACGTAACCAGCAAGCATGACCCAACTCAACCAGCGCCGTCAAATTGCACATCATCAAGTGCCACATTAGCATCAGCTCTATGTGTCCACCAGTTCCGCCATCTTCCCCAGATTTTGTCAAACTTGTTTGGGGTGCCCCAATGCAAGTAAACCAATCTATAGTGTTGAATGCACTGTAAAACTAAATTAATCCACTCCCTACAATTGGGAGCTCCGTTTGACATCCAGTTCATGGCCACCACCTTTCTTGCCAACACCAATAGCTCTCTCAGCAGGGATCTGTCAGCTGCATCCTCAATCTCATCAGGGAAAATAGACAATAAAAAATTTTTTGGAGTCACAGGAACAGGTCTCCCCAGCACCAGGACCACAATATGCATTATTTCTTTCCAAAACCTCCCAACCCCAGGACAATCCCAGATCATATGAAGGTATGTGCCTGGAACACTATCACACCAGAGACAACTGTCGGTACCAGAGTTCCCCATTCTATACAATCTGACCGGCGTATAATAAATGTGATGTAGGATATTCAACTGTATCATCTGGTGTCTAGGCGACATTGCCACCAGTGCTGGTCCTGCCTTGGCCATATCCCATTCCCAGTTCTCCAATGGACCTACGTCCATTTCCCATTTATTCCGGGAAGGGAACTCCTGATATCCTACATGAGATTCCAACCACTGGTAAATGAAAGAAAGCGGTCTCGAAGGCTCGAGAAGCATCAATCTGGCAAGAAGTGGGAATGTAGAAATCATCGGGGCCCGATCACCCCACTGAGCAGGAAGAGCATGTCTTAGACACAAATATGAGTAAAAAAGATTATGTGGTATATGGTATTCGTCATGCAATTGTGCAAAGGATTTCAGCCGACTATCTTGATATAACTGTCCAAGGTTGGTAATCCCAAATCTTGCCCACAAGGGACCAAAGTCGCAATCAAATAAGTGACGTAGCCCCGCAGCGCCACCTGATAACATGTTTATTTCAAACATGTTAAAGCCAAACACCCTCCACAGAAATCAAGCACCACTGTTGCTGTATCCTCACTCTCCAGAAAGGCAACAAGTGGTGAGGTGGAGATCAAAGAGGAGGAAGAATAGAGTAACCCAGGCGTAGACTGGAAATTCCATGACAAGCGAAACAACTAGCTCGCCATCACCTTCTTCCTCTAAGGTAACTACATCTTCTGACAATCCACCTCATTCATCAATATGTCCCCAGCCAAATGATAGCTTTCCTCTAGATGTTAGGATGTGGCAGTTTGTGTCCACCCATTGCACACTGTGTGGTGCACTGACCATACATGGCAATGTGGTGGATGAGAATCACAAGCAGGGTATCAAGCGGCATCTGAGGAGATTCTATCCCATAGAATATGCTAAGATGGTGGCAGGGAGGGTTCATCATTACTATTAAACTGTCAGCAAGTTGTCATGTGTCCTTAGCAGGGTGTGGACAAAGGGTGCAGTGACAGCAGCAGTACTTGTTTTCTGGTATCATGGTGTTTGGATACAGTTGTGGCCCCAGGTATTATTTACCACACACACACACTGTGCACATTGCAGTTGTTGATGAATGGCACAGTTCCTGCTCTCAATGGAAAAATTTCTATTCTAATAACAACACACCCATGATTTTGGAGAGAGGCAGGTGAAGAAGAATTATTGACCAACTTCTTCTTTTCTCCACATATACTGGGGGCTACTTATTGTGCTGCTACTGCCTGAGGCGCATCACTGGAGCTAGTCGTGGCAAGTGGAACCTTCATCATCCATAACCCATGTTACTGCTGTTGTTGATCCCATTCCCTTTCAGCTGCCTAATCATCCTGCTGCTTAAACAACTCAACATCAGAAAGAACAGCAGTTCCAAATTCTGCAATTATGGCCAGTGGCCACTGGCCAACATGACCTGCTGGCACTAAGTTTGTGCTTTGAAGAAAAAAAAAAAATAAATTAAAAAGACAAAACATAGTCCTATTCCACAATTAAGGACTCAGGACATTTGACAATGGCCAGTTGCCACTGGCCAGCACAACATGACCTTATGGCAGTAGGCCTGTAGAGCATTTTTTTTTCAGGGCTTGTGCCTCTAATAAGTCTAAGTCCTACAAATCAATGTTTCCTCAAGGCTTGGGCCTCGAACAACAAATCTAACAAATCATCTTCTACAAAATACTGTATCACGTCACATATCAGTCCACCCAATTGCAGCTGTTGTCAGAGGGTTCCTGTCTCTATCACTTTACAAACAAATGTCTTATTTTATTTTATTGATTTATGTTTTTTTATTAACTGTCCACCCAATACCAGTCAAGAAACCCCCACCCAAAACAAATTCCCTGTTCAGCTGATTCATTTCCCAGACTCCACCCACCAACACAGGCACCCTTATATGTCTTATGGGATATTTTTAATTGTATGTAGGATTAATTTTTTTAACTGCTCCCTAGTGCCAGTAAACAAACCCCCCAAAAAACATTCCCTGTTCAGCTTATTCTTTCCCCACACGTCACCAACACAGGCACCCTCATGGCCCTTTTCTACTATGCCTTTGGGAAATAAAATAATATTTATTATGTGTTGTGTGTAAATTTAAAGTTCCCCTTGATTCAATGGAATGAGCTAGATGACAAAAAGTGAGAAAAAGGGGAAAATCTGCACTTTTCACTGGAAATTATTTGCCAAGTGGAAAGTGCCATTGTCTGCCAATTTCAGTTTGAGGCAAAAATGTTCACCCATCCCTACTTGTAAGATTGTTTTGGATTTGTCTTGCTCTCTTTTGAAATACTTTTCTCGTTTTCAGTTTTATCTGGACTAGTTGCTTGTTTGCAGATTATATTACATTTATATGCCCCACCATCCCACAATCATTGGATCAGCCTAGTTACACAGAATATTCTACAGTATAGACTTGTTTTTGCTCACAGAGAGGCTCTTCTCAGATTCCATGGCATTTGGGGGGACTGGTTGATGCATTTTGAATACAAATCCCCTCCTTGATAGGGTACATATATCCTGACTGCTTGAGAGAGTGGGTGGGTGTACTGGGGGTGCTGTGGGTGGTGGCAGTCCCTCTGAGGTAAGAGAGAGTTATACCCTTCCCCTTTACATTCCCTTCCTTCCCCCCTACCCTTCCTTTCCCCTCCCATCCCCTTTTTTTTAGGGGGTTGTGGTTTTCTTTTATCAAAAGTATGAAAATGCTTGGGGCCACCTTGGAGTGCTTATTTTATACTCACCTGCTCAACTGTTACTTCCCTGTAATTTTCATATTGATCACTGTAATGCTCTCTGTGTGTTAATGTTTATATCCTTGATCTGTTCATTCTCTGTTTGTACTCTGAGGTTACCTTTGTTAATAAAAATATTTAAAACAAAAAAAAAGTTAAAGACTCATCAGAGTCTGTTTGATCTTAGTACAAGAATGCCTATTCATTAGCACAAAGACTTTTAGTATGTACTACTGAATAAAAAAATATATCAACTACCCGTATATGCACAAAAGAATTCTATGGGCAAATAAACTGCACATTAGGGAATGTATAAAACTTCTCATTGATTCAAACTTATTAAAAAGGTGCTTTTAACCAGTTGAATGAAACAGGTGTCTTAGCTGCATTTTACAGTAATGTATTAGAGACAACCTAGTATACAGAGGGTTTGAATACCCATGTAAATCATGGGGATTGTAAATAAAATAATTCCCTTAAGATGCAGTTGTTTTTTAAAAGAATATGTTGAAAGGAAAACTGGATTTATTATTGGGCAAACCAATTGCACCATAATTAAAATTAAAAGTCCCCAAAATCCATTGATTTAAATAGGGTATTTAACACCTTGAATATTAGAGAGGTTATCAGTGCATTGTTTTGCAATGTGTTGGAGATCAATATAGCATTCCTAGGATTACAATTCACTTTTAAATAAATGGACACTTATATTTCCCCCAAGGTGCAGATGACTTGGTCAAGAATTACTCAAGTTTTGTTTTGCACATAAGACCTTTGGAGGATTGCAGAAATGCTTAATTCCCATTTAAATAAAGTGGCTATATTTTCAACAATTCCATATTTTGTTATCAGATAATACTATGTTTCAGTTTTGTTTGCACTCTTCTTTACTGTTGGTATTTAAGAAATATAAACCAATACAAAAATTTCCTAAATGATTGTATTTGTTTTGATGTCTGATTTTATCGATGAGTAAATGATTAATAACGCTCAGTTGTTAAAAAGACCAGCAGAGTAATAAACACTGTGTTGGTTCTTAAAATGTAAAGTGTATAATCCCTATTTTATTGGAAATTGAAAGCTGTGTTTTATTGTTGTGATTTGCACATCTAGGGAAATAAACAGGGGAATGGAATTTGAAGAAAAAATCCTGGCAGATAGCAATGTTTTGATGGTCTACAGTAAATCCAACAATTTGCTTTGTTTATTGCCTTGGAGAACTCACATATCCAAAAACCTGTTATGGAAAAATGTTTGTGTATGGGAAGCAATTTATTTTACATACCTTCTTTATAGCTCTGTTAACCATTTTATTAATCATTCTGTTCTGGATTTAAAAGTCATGGCTCTCTTTCAGCTGCAGAATGCCTTATTATGCTAACATTATGTGTTGTGTTTTGTTGTGATTTTTTTTTTGTTTAATGATAAGGATAGCATAGTATAGTAATCCAGATACAATAAGCACTAGTGAAGTGAGATTCACATAATTTCCCAGATGTAGTAAACATAAACACCAGTAATAGGAAGAGATATGTTAGATGAGGAATGAAGCCAGTTTTGCCCCTTATTAAATTATTTATATTGTAGGGATTTTCATGTTGAGTAAAACAAGAGTGCTACCAATACTTGGAGATTTATTAAAAAGTTCTGACAGGGACAAATGAGCTGAGAAGATGCATGGTGGGTAGTTCCACTTCATAAACCTGCATCCACTGCTTACAGTGGATCCAGAACTGTACTAGGTGACTTAAATTGACACCAGATGGTCAGGCAGTCCATTACAGCACATTTGTTTCCAAAGTTTTCTTCCCCTCAAACTGCTCACTCAGGAACAATGGAGAAAAGTGTGTTAGGTCATCTTGACTAGTTTGTAAGGGGAAATCTACACACTGTGAGTGCCTAGATGAAACACCTGGTCTAGATGATCCATACCTCTTCAAACCTAAGATATACCTACAACTAAAAACAAACTACAGAAGCTCCTATTCACAGCTGGGAAAGCATTCTCTAAGTTATCTCCTAGGTATCTCCTTGAATGCCAGGGATCCAGATTCGCAAGTTCTCTGCCTCATGAGGGGACTCAAACATATCGCATTTCTCACCTCAGTAAAGTGAAGGGACTGGAATGAGAAGATGGATCCAGGACACTTTTGGTATCCCAAACCTAGTGTGCAATGAGTTTTGCCTCAAAGCCCTTAATGTTGAATTCAATACCTGTTGGACTTCCGTCTAAATACTAATGTTTGACCTGACGTGGTGTCTGCCCATTTGAAGCAATGTGAAACACTTTAATCAGAACTGGGCTGACCATAAACACATCAAACCTTCACATATTTGAAGGACACCTCCACAACAAGTATCTCCTCTCCTCAGTGCTGTTCTACCAAAAATCTGACTTTACCTGCCTTCCCCTACGCCTTAATCAAGTGAGATGCTCTGAAATTGGACACTGTAGTCCCAATTAACACAGCCCTTTTACCTCAACAGTGATTGTCTTTGCTCTCATGTTGTAAGGTTCATTTGGAGTAAAGTGTACTCCGTTGCAACATTCTAACACCTACCTCATCCTACCACCACCCCCCTTTCCTCTCCTAACCCCTGAAGTAAAAGGAGCAGAATATCCTATCCTTTGTACATCTGTAACCTGTTAACAATGCCTCTTAAAGCATGCAAACATTTTTAAATTTGTTTATTAATTATCTAAAAGTGGGTATTGAAAGTAATTTCTCAATCTTTGCTGATGACACTAAGCTAGTTTAACCCTTTCAGTGCAGGAGGGGGCATGCAACACATTGCTTCTCAACGCATTGCGTACCCCTCTGGCACTCCAAGAGTTAAGGAAATATATACAGAACAGGATGTTTTTTGTCTACAGAAGATTTGGATAAACTGAGTGAATGGATGGAAAAGTGTCAGATGAGGTTTAATATAGATAAATGTAAGTTATGCATTTAGGCTGTAGAAATAAAAGTCTTACAGAATATTTTTCAACTTCAGCCTTGCTCCCTCTAGGCAAACAAGCTTTCCCTTGCGCTCTAAATCCTCCCCAGCCATCCTGATTTCTATGATGGGGTCTCCCTGTACAAAATAAGACATTCTGGACCACAAACAATGTCTTCTCATAATCGAGCAAGACCTAAAAAACTGACCTAAAATATTCTATAGCCAACCCCTCTACAGAAATCTTGGGACTTTCAGCCTGTTTGGATAGTGTTGAAAGAGTACAAGTTGGCTTATCGGATGCAATCTTCACTTTAGAGAGGGAGCTGGCAGATCGCAAAGGCCAAATCGCATTGCTTCAAAATGCACAAGAAGACCTGAAACAATACATGGAGATGGAACAATCCCCGAATTGGGGGTACCCAAAGACACATGCAAATTGATGACTTCCTGAGGAAAACTTTGCTGCTTTGCTTCCTGACAAAGACCCCATGGAATACATCCTTGATTGGGCCCATATGGCTTTACTCCCACACTCTACGTCAGGAGTAGGAGTGGGCTATAGGTCCTTTTGTTTTCCCGAAAAAAATCTGCAAAAACCATGTGGATGTCCACTTTTTCAGAGGACAAACTGCTTTAAATAAAACCCTTAGAATGTTCAATGTTTTTGCTCATTGCCAAAAATTTTTCTCTATTTTTTCTATGGCTACACATTTTTCAACCCTTTATTTACATGTACTTCACATTTTCATGCCAAAATCTTGATGTTTCCAGGAAGTGAAACACAATACAAGCAGCTAGAGAGAGAGGTCGCTAGGCTGTTTTGCTGTGAGTTATTTAGTGAAATTGAGAGAGGAGAGGCTCATATTGGCATTATTCACTATGAGCACCTGGAAAACAAATAAAAGGAGGAGCTGGAAGGACCATTGTGCATCTAGTGAGTCTGAGGAGGAAGTGACCACTACCAGCATTGAACGGTCTGGATGCCATGATTCCTCAGACCCAATAATGGCCTGTCCTCTTACATCACCCCTAGGGATCTATGGAAAAATAGTGTCATAGGCACAGGAAGAAGAGGGAAGCAGTGTGAGCCAGACAGGACAGCTACCTGTGCCTTCTGCTAGTACTTCCAGTGTGGCTTATGATTCTCGGGAAGGGAGGAGGAGAGGGTGATGGTACAGCAGTCTGAGCGGAAGTGACATTAATGCCCATTTTAGCTCAAACCAAGAAGAATTGTAAGACTGAGATACAAATGGGGATGGACATCACCACCACCATCACCAGTGAAATTACAGAATTTGTGGAGTTTGCTGCTTCTGTAATTCTTTCTACTGCTGAGTTACAAGGACAGCAAGATGAAGAGGAGCAAGCTACTGTGCCACAGACCACAGTGGACACAGTGGGAATGGGGTCTAGCAAAAGTGATGTGGGGCTAGGACAGGTTCCATTTGCTAGCAACAATACTCCTCCTCATCTTAGTTGTAGTGCTGATTCCGATCCAGCAGCAGCAACAACATCATCCTCTTCTCCATCCAGTGATGGAATGAGGGTTAAGTCCTTGATAACAGTCAGTCTCAGATGTGGATGTTTGGCACGCCCTGGGTGTTATAAAGCTGTGCTGGAGACGACGTTCACCATATACTGGATATAGGACTGCCTTGCCAAGGTGTTCAATATAAAGCAGAATAGGAATCCACTTAGCCCCCTCGGGCGTACCTACTGGAACTGCTTCTGCTAGTGCAAGTGGAAATAGCCACCACGGGCGAAATAGGAATCGGCCTGCAATGCAAGAGCTGTTAAGCCTCCTCAGATATAACCGGACACGGGAAAGAGATATGCAAGAGCCAATAGCCCCACGGGCGTTGTTACCGGATTTGCTAACGCTGAAGCCTTTGCCTGCCACCACTCTGTATAACGTAATTGTTCAGTAATGCAATAAGACAGAGCCTTCGGCGCCCAACCGGCCCAACAGACGTGAATACTCTGCAAGGAGGTACAGAGTTGCTGACGGTGAGCGGCCAACTCAGCAGGAGTATCACCGAGAACAAGGCTCGTACTGGAATAGAGAGAGTGAGACCAAGGCGGCACTGCTAGGGTTAAAAGGCACGTTTACTCGAGGCTTTCAGCGGTAAGCAAGGCTCTGCAGTATGAGGGAGGCGTACCCACACCAAGTTCTGTACGGGAAGATACACTGCACTTATCGGGTAACACCAGGCAAGGCAGTCGCACAAAGACTGGAACAGCAGATAATAATGTCGCGGCGGCGACAACTGGAACGCAGGTCACTGGAACAAGCTGGAGGTCGATCTTCGGAGCAGGAAGTCAGCCAGGCCGGGTCGGAGCACGTAGGAGGTAGTCATACAAGCCGGGTCATACACAAGCAGGAACATCAGCCAAACCGGGTCAGGATCCAAGGGTGGTAGTCAGACGGGCCGGATCATACACAAGCAGGAACACAGGAGAATAGTCAGGACAAGCCGATTCGGTACACAGGAATCCAGAACACAGGAACACAGCAACAGTATAACTGGCTCAGAAACACCACGAAAGGGCATCTGACAGATGTGATAGCCAGGTATAAAAAGGTCACCAGGGGGCGGGCCAAACCACTCAGCAAATCAGTGTCTGCCATAGATGAGAGTGACAGGAATCACAGGCACTGTGATAATCGTATTATATATGTATGAAGCCTTGAGCACCCGTTTTAATCAAAGGAGGGAGTGTGCAGCAGTCGCTTTGTGAATTTCTTTACTCCTATGAAAGAAATTGAGCACCGATGTAGTTGTACAACCTGACTCTCCCCAAAGGCAACAAGAAGCGAGGCTAAATCAAAGAGGAGGAAGAACAGAGATAGCAAGCCAGAGCCTGAAAGTTTGATGGCAAGAGAAACACCTGGCTCTCAATCACCTTCTTGCTCTACGGTCTGGCAGTGGGAAGACTTAGCGACATATTCTGGTGATCCACCTCATTCATTGTTACCTCCCCCACCAGCTGATAGCCATTCTGTGACATGACAATGTGGTGGAGGATAATCATAACAGGGCATCAAGCGGCATCTGAGGAGATTCAATGCAGCAGAATGCGCTAAGCTGGTGGCAGGGAGGATTCATTTTTAGTATTAACATTGTGGTCATGTATCCTTAGGGGGGAGTAGACAAGGGGCATAGTGACAGCAGCAATATGTGGCTTCTGGTGGGATGATTTCAATAAACATCATGGTGTTTGGTTAGAGTGTATCAGGTGTTTCATGTGAGTGCAGATGTGTCCATTGTTCCCAGTCCTTCCCTTATTTACCACAAACGCTGTGCACATTGCAGTTGCTGATGAGAGGCACAGTTCCTGCTCTCAAGGGAAAAATTTCTATTCCAACAACACACCCATGATTTTGGAGGAGGGGCAGAAGGAGAAGCGTTATTGTCTAACTTCCTTTCTCCGCATATACCTGAGGCTGAGCAGGTTAGATGTGGAGCTGCTACTGCCTCAGGCACATCACTGGAGCCAGTAATGGCATGATCATCATCACCCACATCACTGCTAAAATGACACCAGGGCATTTGTCAATGGCCAGGGAACACTTTTTTCCCCCAAATGATACAGCCTACTAATCATTTTTTAAATAATTATGTTGCCTTAGGACTCAACCTTCTAATATTGCATTAGATGTCTTGTAACTATAACCACTTCTCCATTTGCCTTATCAGTTTAAAATGTATGGTAACTCAGCCTGCTAACAATTTTTAAAAGCTTATGATGTTGTAGGACTCTGCTCACTGTGGATTTCTCCTCTTCACCAAAAGCAGTTAAAAAATGTCAATATCACAATTGTGTTCCTCACAAAATGCCATTTCTGCAAATGTTGTCCTGCACTGACACTCAAAAAATCTTCGCATTCAAGAATTTCTCTCTAATAATTCTGAATGTAGCCCATGAAGTCTAGTGCATAAGTCCAAGTACAAATATGAGACCTTGGGCTTTAGCCCCTAAGCTGATACCAGCAAATATCCATATCTCTGCTACTGAACCACTGCTGACAGAAGTTTATAAAAGGGACTTGAAAAGTAAAACGAGATACCATTCATTTTCACAAAATCATACTACACAGGTCTCATTTTGTCATGCACTAAAAACTCTCTGCACATAAATGAGCACAAGTTTGGCACCCAAGCGTGGTCACATCTAAAACAGAAGCACAATGTGACTCGAATAGGAGCACAGTGGGTGCATGAATAGGAGCACAGAGTACAGTGAATGACAGATTAGGCTCACAGTGTCTGAAGTACTAATTAAAATGGGGCAATTCTAGAGGCAAAGAAATGCACTACGTGGAACAAGTAAACATTTCCATTGATTTGAATAGCTCTTTTACCATTTTAAATACTAGCGAGCAATGCACTGAAGAAATTTTAAGTATGCAAGGTGTTAAACATCCCATTTAAACCAATGTGAATTTTGGGAATGTATATTTGTTCTCCTATGCAGCAGTTGGCTTGCTCCAGAAATTACATCACTTTAGTAGAACATCAACCTCACAATTTGCACCTAAATGAGTGACCAACAGGCACATACATAAGAACACAGAACACAACAGGCTCCGGACTAGCTACACCTCTTATGCTCATGTGAACACACAGTCAAGTTAACTTTGTAGATATTCGTCCCACTTGCAAAATGCAGGAAATGGGAAACAAAGGTACAAAGGTCTCATGAGGAATAACCTAGTAATTGAGTTTAAATACCTGTCATACTTCAGGTTAAGGGCTATTGATAAGAGCCATATGTCAACCTTGGCCTAGATTTGTAGCACACACAATATTTTCACAGCTACCCCATAGATGCAAAGTGAGTCACCAGCACTCTCTGATTTCTAAGTGCTCAACCAAAGAGACCTAAAATACTGCACCTACACGGAATGAAAAAATTATATTTCTCTCCTAACGGAAATTTTCCAGCAAAAAGCGCAGTTTTCATGCTTTTTTCACTTATCTCATTGCATTGAAATCAATGGGAAGTATAAATTTCTCCCCACCCCATATCAGTTCTCTTTTCTTTTCCAATAGTCATATAAAAGTGTGCCAGGCTCTCACAGCATGCCATTCTGTGTTTGTGAGAGGAAGAGGATGTAACACATTTTGAGCAGGAGAAGATAGAAAATACAGTGGAGTTGAAGCTTAGTTTAGTTAGTCTTTTAGGTAGGACATTGGTTCTCTGTATTAGGAGAGTCTGGGGGCACTCTAGGGGAAAAGAAGGGAGAAAGGAAGTTGACTCCAAATACCTCAAAATTCGGTGTGACTGATTTGATTTGCAAGACACAGAAGCTGAGGTTCAAGCAATTTCCTTGCTGATCTTGCTGTTATTTTCTATGTGGTGGACTTGTCTGGGTTGCGAGAAGAGAACAAAGGAGGATGACCCCAACTATCCCAACACTCTGTCTAACTGATTTGATTTGAAAGACACAGGCAGGTGCGGTTCAAGCAATTTCCTTGCTGATCTTGCTGTTATTGTCTCTGTGATGGGGAAGTCTAGGGAAAGAAGTTGATTTATATTTTTAGTTACAAATTCTTTATTGGACAGTGAAAAAACAGAGTGGACAACTGTTTAAAAAAAATAAATAGCAGACAAGATTGAGAATTTTGTTGAGAGCCAAGACAAGACATTACACTCCATCAGATGTGTTGTGCATTTTAGAGTAAAAACACACACAGTAGTTCAGTAATGTTCAGAAAATGCACAAGGAGTAGGGGAAGGGGGAAATAAGGAGTAGTGCAGGAATGTGGGAGTAAAGTGGTAGTTCAAAAAGTGTGTACGACAAATGATAATGATCACTCTCCTCCTGGAGAGGATGCAATTTGTGAAGTTCCTGCCAAAAGTTCCACCACCACCATCGCCAGTACCATATAAGATGAACACTGAAGACAACAACGAGTTATATTTTAGTGTTGATGATGGTATAATGAAGAAAGGTGTAGCAGCTGAACCAACTGCTGGATCTGACAGTGAAACAAACAAGCATGAAAACACCTGTCCTCAAATTAGTAGCAAACTCTGTGAAAGTAAAAGTAAAAAGAAATTGTTTGACATCTCTAAAAGCTTAGGATGACCTAATGATGATGATGTAGATCTACAATATATCCCTCCAGCATCCTGCTCTTGTTCAGATCCAGATGTAGTTGAGAGTGAGAGAGATGATGGCATGGTCAGAAAGGTAGCAGAAAGGCAAAGGCTCAATCTTCCACCTCTGAAAAGGAGCACTGTGTCTGTCTTTAAACTGTTTGAGAAAACCACTAGAAACTCTGACAATGGACAAGCAAAGATGGCAGTAAGTACACAGTCATCTTGTCGGTCATCATCAGCATTATCACAGCTTCCAAGTCCAAGTCCCAATCAATCACATACTTGTGTTGAGTAACCAGCACAAACAACAGCAAAACAGGTTAATAACATCCACAACCTTAGCTATGATGAGTGTCTCTGTTGCTGCTGGAAGTAATGGACATTTGACACCTTGTAGTAGTAGTAGCAGTAACATTGCATCAACATCTAGCCCAGTAGTAGTAGTAGCCCCACAAAAACCTCTCAGTCCATGATGGAGATACTTCACTTAGGATCCAAAAGCTAAGCATGTTTGCTTTCTGTTGTCTGTGCAAAAAACAATGAGCAGGGGAAAGCAAACTCACACCTAGGCACATCCTCTATGAGTTCCCACCAGAACCATGACCACAGGTTTGACTGGGAGTCATACTATCAGAAGGTCAGAGGTGCCACCACTAACAACAGCAGAACACTCCAAAAAGTTCCCAGGGCTCTGAGTCAGATAACAGTAGTGATGTTATTGATGTGTCAGAGACTGCCCCGATGAAAATAGCTCATTTCAAATAACAACTATGGCTCCTGCTGCATAGGAGATGTAGGGGATAGCAACAGTCATAGACTGCCCACACATGCTGCCTCTACCTCCACCACCTCCTTTAATCATGTTGTTAAAGTAATAAAGTTACAGGGTTCTGATGCTATGTCCTGCCAAACCACACTGACTGAGTTCCTGGTAAGGAGTCAAAAACTTCACAAAAACAATCCCAAAGTGGGCCAGTGAAATGGCAAAGGTTTCAGAGAACTGATGCCATGAGTAGCTCCACCCTGGAATATCCCAGGCCACAGTTATTTTTCCAGAATTGCTGTGTCTGAATTGTAAAAGCAGGTGGTTAGACATGTGGTCAAGTGGGCAGACCACAGAATATATGACTGTGACTGTTCACTGGGTTTCCCCCCCACCACCACCAGAGGGCAATACTAGCTTAGAGCATCAGATGACAGCCAGTAATCATGCTTCTGGTTTTGGCAGTGTCTTTAAAAGGCAGAAGCAGGATAGCCCATAACTTTGGTATGTCACTTTGTGCATGCAGAATTTTGAGGGACAGTACTACAAAGCTGTAGACTACAGCAAGTCAGGTGATAGAGGAATGGCTTGTATACAGCTCCTTAAAATCTTGTTTTGTTTATGTTGATAACAGCTCCAATATAAATGCTGAGTTGAAAATGGGTAATATGGTGCATGTGCCCTGCTTTGCCCATGTGCTAAATTTAGTTGTGACCAGATTACAGGCAGAATCTGAAACCCTCAGAGAGATGCTAATTATCGCCCACAAAATCTGTGTCCATTTTAGTTGCTCGTACAGTGCACACAACACTCTATATTTCATACAAGAGAATAACAACCTGCCCCATCACTGGCTGAAAATGGGGGTCCCTACCAGGTGGAATTCCACTATGTACATGCTAGAGCATTTCTACAAGCAGAATCAGGCAATTAATGGGTACACCATACAAAACTGGAAGGCTTTAAAGGAAGCCTCTTTGTCACCTAGCCAATGGCAACTAATATGTGATCATATATATGTGAGCTGCTGAAACCCTTTGAGGAGGCAACTATGCTGGTGAGTTGCAGAGAGGCAGGAATTAGTGATATTCTACCACTGATATATTTATTTAAGAAAAAAAAATAGGATCATGGCAGAGGAATCTGGCAGCTGGTAAAGGACAGATTGATGTTCTTTGAATAAGATCCTTACATAGTGTCCGTTAAAAGTAGTGAGGAATACATTCTTGTCACTTTGCTGGACCTCTTTTTAAACAAATTTCAGAATTTGGGCCAAAGTGCCATCAGCAATTTGTCACAACAAAGAGTCATGATGATCTGCAGCATCTCTCTGAGGAATCAGATTCTGTCATGGAATATATAGATATGCTTAATGATCAAGTAGAGGATGAAAGAGAGAAAGCTAGGCCACAAATAACATCTAGACAGCGTTATGAAAAAGATGACAGCAATGCATTTCAAACAGCACAGCAGGAGCAGCTATATCATCAACCAGAACATCCCATTCTGATCACAGGGCAATTAATAGGTCGTGCCACATCTCTTTGGGACTTGCTCCTTGAGTATGGGTTGGTAACTGACACACAGGAACAATGTGTAGCTACTAGGAATGGTCCCACTGATGTGAGATGGTTTCTGCATACTTGCATGATAGCTAAGTTCTAGGCAGAAAAAATGACCCCATGGACTACTGGCAAACAAAGCAGTGTGCGGCCAGCTCGACACGTACTGCATTGGAAACCTTCAGTTGCCCACTAGCAAGAGTGGAGTCTGAGCAGGTTTTCAGTGCAGCTGGTTACATAGGACACGGCTATCAAGCAGCAATGTTGGGAGACAAACATTCTTAAAAATGAAGCAACATATCATACCATCTGAATATCAGGTAGCAGAAATCACATATGAAAAAGCCATGCCAAATGTATTAACAGCAGCTGAGATGAGGAGGAGGAGGAGGAAGGATGTGAGGAAAGGTTGCTACTATCTACCACACTTGTGACCACTGCTATGACCAATAAATAATGTGTATCGGTAATCTGAGAAGAAGGATAGCTTACATTTGACACAAACATGATAATGGTAAAAACTGCCTTAGGTGTATATATATATATATATATATATATATATATATATATATATATATATATATATATAGATATATATATATATATATATATATATATATATATATATATATATATATATATATATATATATATATATATAGATATATATATAGATATATAGATAGATATATATACACACACACATCAATCACACCATGCTAGTCCACCAAGCACTTCCATACACATCTGCCACATTGAAGGCTGTACTTTTTTTTATCTCTTGACATCATTTTGGGTGTGTGCCAGGATCACTTAAAGGGAACTATCACCTATATAAAAGTTATTCTCATCGTAATCTTCCTTTAGAGTTAACCTGTTTTTTTTTTTAATTATTTTATTTAATGCAGGATATGCAGCGATTTAACAAAAATTAGCTGGTGATGTCACTTCAGGACAGGCTGTGGGTCAACTCTGTCCCGCAACCTGTCAGTCTTTCTCTCTTTCCCTCCTAAAGTAGTTCCTCATTCTTACCATCTACTCTGATGGAGGCTTCCTCCATGTGAGCTGGAGATCTCTCACTGGCAAGAAAGCTCTCCAGCTCACATAGAGAAATACTACCTAATTGGAGGAGTTGAGAATGAGGCACTAATTGGGGAGGGGAAGAGATGAAAATTGACAGGCTGCGGGAGAGAGTTGACCGACATCCTGTCCTGAAGTGATGTCACTGGCTCATTTATAAATGTCAATTATAAAATGTTAAATCTAGGCATATCCTGAAGTAAATAAAAATAAAATAAATTGTGCTACTGGTTAACTCTAAAGGAAGATTATGATGAGGAAAACTGTTATAGAGATGAGACTCTGTATGCTAACACATTTTTCAAGGCATATGTTGCTTTAGGAATCACAACTTTTAGTTTCAGCTACGTATTTCTCCACTGCAGCCCTCAGAAGAAGTAATATTGTGGTGGGAAAAGTTGCAGCATAGGAAACAGGTGAATAATTTGTTGGCAGTGGTGAAAAGGAGAAACATTTTGCAATGGTGAACAAAGAAAACTTTGGTGAAAAAAATCAAATATTCGTTGGCTTTTATGAAAAGTCATGCAAGAAAATGTGATGACATTTTGCCCACCCCTAGTAAAAGCTGTGCAATGTAATTTCAATGAATGGGTGTTTATTTACTTTGTGCTTTACAATTTCAGTGTTTAGACAATACAAGGTTACAAATGTTTAACAAAGTGAAACAGTGGTAGTGGGGTGCCTTTCACTACTCATTCAAAAAGCTTACAATCTAAAGTGGTAAAGGATAAAATACAGCATACATAAGGGTTACATGCAGAATATAGTAGTATGTAAATTATATGAGACTTGGAAGTATGAAGTCAGTGCCTCCTATCTTGTTGACGCCTCTTTGAGGATGTGTAATTTTAAGTGAAATTTCAAGAACATTAGAGAAGTGCAGTGGTGCAGGCTGGGAGGTAGAGGATTCCACCAATAAGGAGCAAGGAAAGAAAAATGTTCAATATGAGAGAGGCTTGTAGACACAAAAGGAGCTGAGAAAAGAATGTTGTTGATTGATCAAAATTGGTATAGCTGGAGACCAGAGTGGAAATGTAGAAGGGGGGTAAAGGACATTATTAATCATCTTTCCCTGGAATCTGTTCCTAGGAAAACAGGGAAAATCTGTTTCAGAAAATTGTATCATTGATCTATAACACTGATGGCTTTATACTGCTGTCTACTGTTCCAACTTGCTGCATATGGCAGATGCCTGACAAAACTCAGTTCATCACAAGAGCTGCACCAGTTCCCAGTTGTTTATATTAACAAATGCCTTTAATGTCAATTTTGTCAATTTTTCATCTTAGAAAATGCATTACTATTGTGAAACAGTTAATCTATCCTAATATTCAACATCACTGTCCATTTAATGAGGACCATTTTACATTGGTAAATATTTTAGTGCATTGATTATAACATTTACTGCTTCAGAGAACTCAATTTCATGATTTTTATTTCTAGAAACTAACATTTACCCAGTTATGGCATCATTGATTTTTTTTCACTACTGCCTGATGCTATTGACATTTGCATAGTGTTGAAAGTACAGTATTTGTAGGCTATTTTGTTATTCTGAAACACTGATGTTTATCTTATATATACAATGGCAGTGTACTTAAATTAATTCTCTTTCTCAGTAAAATTCATTTTTCTCAACTGAATTTGGCAATTGTTGCAGATTGTATCAGATAATTATCTTTTATTTCTCAATCTGTATGGTATTTTTTCAAATCATTTATAATGAAATGCTGGGGGGGAGGTAAATTGAAAAATATTCTTTATTTTTCCTTTATTCCATTTTATCTAATACATAATGGCTTTTTTAACTATTGGTTAATAGAATTTGAACATTAAGGATTGTATGTTAAAAATAACTGAGAGTATATAGTTGTAATATACCTGTATGCATTTTATTTTGATTAGTTCAGTGGTATAGTGGTATTGTTATGGTAAGTCTTTTATCTGCATTGACAAGGGACAAACAACCCTCATCCCTTCACACAACAATATTTTTATTAAACAAAATATACCTGATACGAATGCTTATTTGGGTGTTTGAAGGATCACTATTATCCAACATGAAATGTCACGAAAGTAGAGCCTACTACTGACAATCATTGTAATGCCAGTGGGGTAGGGGAAAAATCAGAGGACAGATTATTGTATACCATCATGTGCTGCACCAGGTATGTTTGGTGATAAACAGTTTATAGTGACCCTCTGGTCCTATATGCTCCTTAAAAATTATGAAGTCCCAAATATAGGTGAACACTTTCCATTGCTGTTCTTTGCTGGTTTACATAGCTGAAAAAACCTTATCAGCTACTAAGCAAAAAGAAAAAAATACCAGAATATTTTTAAGAGTAATATCTCGGGGTGAATGTAAGACCCTGCCTAAAAGACAGGGTTTTACTAGATACAGAGTCTTGAGACTGTCTCTAGAATAATGGGCACTACCTGGTGAGCCCAAAGCATGGCTTCTTTTCTTCACTTTTATGCCTCACGAGGCTCCAAGATGTCCCAGAGCTCAAACAGCCTTCAAAAGTATCATGCCGGTTTTCCAAGTATTTATTTAGGAAAAATACATTGAGATTTCTCTTGTTTTCAAGTATGTCCTGAATAGTTTTCAGTAAAGGGTTACATATTTACACAAATAGAGAATATTTATATCTACAAACACACATAAATATGCATACTGTTTTTAGGTTTAAAGAATCATTTACTTTTAAGGATTTTAGACTGGGAGAAGATCTGATTATTTCAGGCAGATTGTTCCAGGTTTTTGGTGATTTGAAGGAGAAGGCAGATCGATTGTCCGACTTCTTTCCTGTATTGTGGTATATGCAGTGAATTGTTAGCAGAGGAGTGGAAGATACAGTTAGTATGGAGAGCTGGAGTGAGCATACTGCTCAGGCAGTCTGGTAGTTTTCCAGAGAAGTGGATGTGTACTAAGCAAGAAAGGTGAAGGGCATGTCTAGATTTGAGTGTTAACCAATTTAGTTCTTTAAGCATATGACAGCGATGGGTAGTGTAATTACATTGGAGGATAAAATGGCATAATGAATTATACAAGGTTACCAAGACAGATTTGTGGTGCAGCAGTATATACTACATTCCCATAGTCTATGACTGGCAGCAATATCTGCTGTACAATATGTTTTCTCACCAGGGGACTTAAACATGATTTGTTTCTAAAGAGTATTATTTTGGGGCCAAAGTTTGGATGTTAATTTATCAATATGAAGACCAAAAGTGAGGTTGGACTCAAGCTACATTCCAAGATATTTGTAGGAGTTCACTGGGGCCAATTTACGTTTAAACTCTGTTATAATGAATAGGTCGTAGTCTGAGATTACTCAGTTTATGCTTTGTACCAATTACCGTTATGACAATTTTGTCTGTGTTTAAGAACAGTTTGTTCTTTGCTATCCATCTTTCAACTTCAGAGAAATCATGTGGTATTATGGCCTCAAGTTGTGATATATTTCAGTTTTTGGCATACATTATGGTGTCATCTGCATACAAATGTACAGAATATGCTTTGCAAACCCTGGGCAGATCATTTATAAAAAAAGAAAATAGAAGAGGACCAAGTATGGAGCCTTGGGGAACTCCACTTACTTTGAGCGGAAGGAAGTTATTGACAGCAACTGACACATACTGGGTTCTGTCTGATAAACAGGATCGGAACCAGTTTAGAGAATTAATACCCAATCCTGAGCTTTGGAGTTTTCTTATAAGAATATTATGGTCTACTGTGACAAAGGCCTTTGCAAAATCTAGGAAAATTGCTCCAGTGAGTTCACCTTTTTCCATGCCAGTCTGGATATCATTGCATACTTTCAGGAGGTCTGTGATTTGAAGGGGGTGACAAAAACTGGTCTTTCAGTAATACTTATATAGTTGCACGTGTACACATTTTATCTAGGATTTTAGATAATGTGAAGAGTAGGGATATTGGTCTGTAGTATGATACTACATTTGTATCCCAACTTTTGTGGATAGGCACAACTTTAAACACCTTCCAGGTTTTGGGCATATATCCTGATGAAAAAGAGGCATTAATTAAAGATGCAATAGGTTGGGCCATGACAATGGCACTGAGCTTTTATAACATTGCTGGTAGTTGTTCAGGGCTAGATTGATATTTCATTTTTGAGTTTAGGAGGGGATCATATATTTTGCTTTTATTTACTGGCATGAAATTGAATTTATTAGCATATTTGGACCAGACAGCATGTGACAACTACTGTTCTGTTCACAGTTGTACTTATTTAATTGGGGTGGTGGCACATCCAACAAAGTAGCTGCTGGATGCATTAGCTATTGCTATGGGCCACTGTATTGTTTCTTTGCCTATTTTTATAGTTGAGAGGTGAGAATGGTTAGAGGGGTTGTAGATGTTTTTAATAACCTTCCAAAAGTTGTCCAGTTTTGATATGTTACTGTTCAAGTTATCAGTAAAATATTGTGCTTTCATGATAGTGTACTTTGTCATGGGCATAGTATTTGATATTACATCAGAAGTTGAAACATGAAACACAAATACCTCTACCAATGGTAATCATCCACACAGGCCACACCCTACATCTTCATTATAAAAATGGCAAGAGACTTGGAAAGGAACTTGTCTGCCTACTTCATATGTATGAGAGTTGGTACCATGTCAGCCATAGAAATACAGGAGGTGAATATAGTTATTGATACCTTTTATTGGCTAACTAAGCAGATTTAGAATGCAAGCTTTCAAGACCTTAGGACTCTTCCTCAGGCATGTTATACAGATAAATATGAAAATATGGAAATCAGATAAGAGTACTCAATCCAGATCCAGATACTTTGATCAGTCAGTGGTAAATTGCACTCTTCCTCTGAGGCTTTAGAGGTATTTACGATGCTCTTGGGTCTGCTGGAAAGGTCAGTCCACTAAGTGATAATGTGACAAGAACTCTCTGTCCTTATTCAAACCATTACAAATAGCATTAAATTTTAACATTAATTTTACCTCCCATACCTTACTGTCCCTCTGAGTGTGGAACCATCTCATCAATACAGTTAACTTAATGTCCCTGGCACTGTGCCCATTTTGACAAAAATGTTCTCTCACTGGTGTCTCTGTCTTTTTGTTGTTAACACTGGATCTGTGGGAATTAAACCTCTTATGTAGTGCCTGTCCAGTTTCTCCCACATAAAGAGCTGTTGGGCATTTTGGACACATGATAAGGTATATTACATTGGATGATTTACAGGTGAAGGTCCCATTAATCTTATGGTGTAACTGGATGTTTGCAATTCGTATCTTGTCCGTGGTGTAAATGTGTGCACAGGTTTCACATCTCTTTTGTAGGCAGGGAAATGTGCCACTTTTTGTATTTTTATTCAGGGCACTCCTTACCATCAGTTGTTTCAATTTAGGAGGCTGTCTGAAGGAGAGTAAGGGAGGCTGTGGGAATATGTTCTTAAGTCTTTCATCCCTATGTAATTTCATTTGAAGTTCTCTTGATATATTTCGTAGAACTTCAACCTGGGGTTGGTAAGTAGACATGTGCGAATTCATTCGGAGACATTCGGATTTCGTCGAAAATGGGGTTATTCGGAGACATTCGGCCAATCCGAAACTCAAGGGTCATTCGGAAAAAATGATCCGACTCCGAACAGCCCAGGTCCGAAATTCGTCGAAACTTTCGGAAGTTTCGGCAATCGACACATTTCCAAAAGTTTTGACTACTTTTGACCAGGACTTTTTTGTACTTCCTGTGCGCGCTCAATTACTTTCCCTCCATAATTTTCCCTCCATGTCTCTAGTCCAATTCCATTCTCCGTTTCATGCACTACTTCCCTCTTTTGTCTGTATTCGAATAGCCGCCTTCGTTTCATGATGGGGGTTGGACTAATGACACAGTCACACAGACAGACAGCCTGCATTTCCTCATTGGGTTGTTGGAGCTCAGAGAGAGAAGAGATTAGAGAGTGTACAGTTGTTGTCTAGGCAGGCAGGTAGCATTAGGCTAGGCATAGGTAGGCAGCCAGCATTAGTTCAAGTTATTGCCACTGCAAGAGCAAGTAATATTTGTTCCTGTGCAAAATATAAAAAAATATTAGGTATTTGTTCGAATACAGGGCCGGCCCTTACATGGGTCCCAGTGGGTCCATGGACCCAGGCGGCACTTTGACAGGGGCGGCAATTTGCCGTCCCATAGCATGTTTATTTTGTGCTCTTCTGCCATTTCTGTGTTGCAGGGTGTCCCATCAGTGTCAAAAAAGAAGGAGGGGGTAGACAGCGCAGGATAATATCTTTCTAAGTGTAGTACAATTGTGACTTCAAGTATTATACAATAAAAACAACATTTATTTATATATAAGAAGATAATATAATAAGAAGCAATAAATAATTGCTTATAATGTATGTAAGCGAATAAAAATAAACACAGTAGGAGACATTAATTAATGCTCAACATAAGTAATATAAAAAGTGCAGGAGGAGCTAGATCTGATAAGCGCTCAAAAGAGGGATATACTGACAACTAAATAATGGCAACTAATCGGTGGATATGCAATATCTGGACAAGACAAGAGAAATGCAAACTGTAAAATCAGTGAACAGGTGTCCGCTTACTAGAAAGCACTCTTGAGTTGTTGCCCGTAGACATTTATTTTTCTGTCGGGTCTCCGTCGTCCTTATGTATCCACTCCACCCTTCTGTTGCCAGTATTGGAATGTAGTGTCACGGAATCCCCTCAATGGCCGCTTCGTCAATGTAAGACAGAAGAAGAGAAAGTAAGTAATATCTTCTTTGGCGTCCTCCTTGCACGTGGAATAATTTCTCGTAGCTCAACGCGTTTCTGTGCAGTACTGCGCCTTCGTCTGGAGCAATCGGATGAGTCCGCCCGCTAGTCTGACCCTAAATAAACCCTCACTTATCCAATCAGGAGTGAGGGTGTTGAAAAAAACGCCATGATTGACATACAATATAACGTTACAATGTTGCATTCTGGATACACTCTCTATCCCAAAGTAGAAGTACAGGAGAGGCAGACAAAAATATATGGATGCACTTAAATGATGTTAATACAGGAATATATACTGTAATAATGGCATTTTGAATCGTAGTATTTAACCCTTAAAGACCCAAATAGAGTAAAAGAAGGGGGGTTAATAAGATTAATGACAATCATGTTGGTGAAGTACAAGCCTAACCAGTACAAAATTAGACTTACAGTGATTTTAATTAAAGTCATATGATGTCAAATATGATATATAAAGCGTTGTATTCAATTGGGGACAGAGATCTCTATATAAATGCGGGGTGTATAATCATGGAGAAAAACAAAATAAAGAAAAAGCTATAAATGATGGTAAATTTAAATAAAGAGAATTGGGATGTTGGAGATTCAATGTAATCTAAAGAAGAAAGACAATGGACTTAATGCTCAGGAATAGTCAAATGTTCCATATTGATGTTAAACAAACCATAGGTCTATTTCTTCATTGAGACCTTTTGGTGTGAGGATTTGCATTTTGTAGATCCAAAAAGTTTCTTGTTTTGCTAATCTTGAGAACCTGTCCCCACCCCTGATTTGTGGGGGTATATGATCTATCACAAAGAGTTGAAGATCTTTAGGATTTTGATTATGGCATTTTTTGAAATGTCTGGCTAAACTGTGTTTTGTATTGCCTTTAATAATGTTGTTACGGTGTTCCAAGAAGCGTTCTTTAATGGGACGAATCGTTCTTCCTATATATTGCTTGATACAAGAACATTCCAGCATATAGATTACATATTCTGAACAACAATTGAAAAGATTTTTAATTTCAAAAATTTCTCCTGTACTTTGGGAACAAAAACTTTGTTGTTTGTGCCGGATATGTCCACAAGTAATACACTTATTGTGGCCACATTTGTAATTACCTTTTATTATTGTCCCATCAGTGACACTTCTGAAGAAGTCTTTTTTTGCCTTTCGTTTTTCAATATCACTTGGAGCCAATTTTTTCTTGAGGTCTTTTGATTTTCTGTAGATAATTTCTGGTTTTGTAGAGAGAATAGGTCTGAGGTGTTTGTCACTGAGCAGGATTTGCCAGTGCTTTTTAATGATGTTCTCTATATTTTTTCCAGCACTGTTGTATCTGGTCACAAAAGGTGTCCCCATGTGCCTAGCCTTTTTTGATCCTTTATTTCTTTGATTAGGATTTAAAAGTTCATCTCGTTTGCTCCTTTGTGCTTTTTCCAAATCCTGCTTGACAGTTTCCTTCTTATATCCTTTCTCAAAGAATTTAGAAGCTAGTTCATTGGCTTGTTCATTAAAAGTGAGATCATCAGTACAATTTCTTCGGAGACGATAGAATTGCCCCAAAGGTACATTATACAACCATTTAGGATGGTGAGCACTATTTGCTTGAATGTAGCTATTAACATCCACCTTCTTGTGATGTGTCTTAGTGATGATGTTCATATTCTTACCAATACTGATGTCTAGATCCAAGAAGACAATCTTCTCTTTATTATATTCGGAGGTGAATTGTATTCCAACCTCATTCCTATTAATATCCTCTTTAAATGTAGTTAAAGATTCTTCTCCTCCATTCCAAATGATCAGCAGGTCATCAATAAATCTTGCATATAGGGCTAGGTTCGCCTTGTATTTGGTTAGTATATGGGTTTCTTCCCAATAGCCCATAAACAAGTTCGCATAGCTTGGGGCGAACCTAGTCCCCATTGCTGTCCCACAGATCTGTAGATAATTTTTATTTTGAAAGATGAAATTATTGTGGGTTAAAATGAAGTGTATAGCATCCAAAATGAATGTTTTTTGTAAAATAGGCATTTTTGAGTCTCTATCTAGATAATGTTGTATTGCTTTTAGGCCCAATTGGTGCTGAATACTAGTATACAGGGCACTCACATCGCAAGTTAGCCAGGTGTATTCCTTCTGCCATTGGATATTTTCAAGCTTCTTCAATATATGTGTAGAATCCCTGGTGTATGAGTCCAGAGATTGAACATGTTGTTGAAGAAAAGAATCAATGAATTGAGACAAATTACTCGTCAAAGACTGAACACCAGAGATTATAGGTCGTCCAGGTGGGTTTTTCACATCTTTGTGGATTTTGGGTAGATGGTAATAAATGGCAGTTTTTGGATGTTGTATGTTGAGGAAGAGGTATTCTTGTTGGTTTAATATAGAATTCTCTTTTCCCCACTTTATTAGTTCCATATATTGTTTGTGGAATACTGAAGTGGGGTTGTAGGATAATTCTAGATAGTATTTCTTGTCACTCAATAGTCTCATTGCCTCTTCCACATAATCTTCCTTATTTTGTAAGACAATTCCACCGCCCTTGTCTGCTTCACGTATAATTAAATCAGGGGTGTTCATTAGTTGTTGCAAGCTGGTTCTCTCTTTTTTAGTAAGATTGGACCTGTACTTCCAAGGTTTTTCAAAGAGTGAATCAAAGTCCTTAGATACCAACTCTGAGAAAGCTTCAATGAAAGGGCCTCTTGACTGATGTGGATAATATCTAGAGGTAGGTTTGAAGTTGGTGTGTTGTACATTTGGTTCATTTAATGCACATTGGGCTCCTTCTTCCAATAATTCCTCCAAATTGGTTAAGGTTTCTAAATCTTGATTTATATCATCATATGCCTCATCAGTATCTGTTTTTTCTTCTTGACAGGCAAAATGATGTTTCAAGGTGAGCTTCCTGATAAAATGTTGGAGGTCAATGAAGAGTTCGAATTGATTGGGTCCACTAGTTGGTGCAAACTTCAATCCCTTATTGAGTAGGCTAATCTCTGATAGGTTTAGTTGGTAATTTGAGAGGTTGAAGATGCCTCTGGTGTGATGTTTGTCTGTTTCGTTTGACATTTTCTTTTTGGTGACCTTTTTCCCTGCCCTTCTTCCTCTCCAAGTACTTCTTCTCTTTTCCTTCTGTTTGATGGTTTTGTATGTGGATTTGGATAATCCTTCCAGGCCTGTCTCACCCAATTTTGGATTGGTTTTCTCGGTCCTTCGGATAAAAAATGGTTCTGACTATGGGTTTTTGGTCTGGCACCCAAACCATTTTTATGGTGTAATTTTTCTTTTTCTTTTTTATGGTTTGTATGATTTCCATTTGAATTTTTCGAATATTTATTTTTATTTTTGTTTCCCATAGGGTTTCCAATATTGGTATTATCTATTGTTGGTGAAACATTTTCCTCAGATGTTGTATTAATCTCAATAGTTTCTTCTTTTTCATGCTCTGGTGTGTAATCAGGCCTGACGAGAGCTTTTGATGAATCTATTTGTTTTAAATTGATTGTTGTACTCAGAGAAGAATTATGTTGATTTGTTGTCGTAGTCTCAAAATCTTCATAAGTCAAAGCAGTAGTTGTATTAGTCACAGGAGGTTCAGAGGGTTCAGAATAAGTGGGTGCAGGAATCTTAGGTTGATCAATAGTTTTTCTTCTTTTATTGTTTGGCATATTCCGTCTTCCTTGGTATTCACGTTTCCTATGCCAATATCTGACTTTATCTTCTTTGTAGTCTCCATCATCCCTTTGTAGCTTTTTCTGTTTTCTTGTAACAATTTCCTTTTCAAATTTTTCCACGTTATTATTAATATTATTATCCAAGGTGTGGAATTCCTCTGTATTCTTATATGGTTCAAGAACTGATCTGATATCCTCAATCTCTTTATCGATATTCATCAAATGTATCCTCCTGTATTCAATAATGTGTTTCATAAGAGAGAAAGAGCATGTATCTAAGATGTGAAGCCATTCAGAATAGAATTCCTCATCCTCGAATCCATATGCTGGTTCCTTAATTAATCTAAGACCCCGTGGTATTTGTTGTAATTGTATATATTTCTCCAACGTTACACACTCCCACCAGTAATTCATTTCTTTTTTCAATAATTTTTCCAATTGAGAAAAATTCTTTTGAACATCTATTTTTGGTGTTTCATTGTTAGTGGGGGTTTCAACAGTGTTAGACAAATATTCGCTTATTAATAACTGTCGTCTTGTATTTCTATTTAGACATATGAAGTCAGGATTATTGTCATTAGTTTCTATAGTGTGATTCATAATGTCCGGCTGCTAGTGTCAAATTAATTGGTAAAAAAACTTTTTCAAGGCTTTACCAAAATAACAGAATATAAAACCACAAGAAAAGATAGACACAGCGCACTGTATTTTTATTCGCTTACATACATTATAAGCATTTATTTATTGCTTCTTATTATATTATCTTCTTATATATAAATAAATGTTGTTTTTATTGTATAATACTTGAAGTCACAATTGTACTACACTTAGAAAGATATTATCCTGCGCTGTCTACCCCCTCCTTCTTTTTTGATTCTTTTCCATGTATCACGGGAAACTCTCTGAGTGAACTCTTCGTGCGCATGTATAAGACTATAGACCAGCAGCGGAAGAGTGAGGATTGAATGCCCTACAATATTGTTTAGATATAGGGACAGTTTTTATATCCCTTTTTAACCACTAAATGCAATATTGCTATTGACTTTTAGATTATACCTCTCTCTATCCCATATAGTGTGTATTCTGGTTCAGTACGCTGTGTCTATCATTTCTTGTGGTTTTATATTCTGTCCCATCAGTGTGACTGTCAGCAGCCGGGCAGCCCTATGCTCACTCAGTGGCGATGTCTGCTGGCTGCTTCAGTGACGTGAATTATGTGACAGTGAAACATTATGCCTATTTTGTATTGTTTATCGCCCACCTAAAGTCAAGACTTGAGTAAATAGGTCTACCATCCCAGATTTGCTAGAGAGGTTTTACAAATACAGGAGGGTGCCCCCTGTACAAAATGAGTCTAAACATTTGGGATCCCTAGTATGAGTGCACAACAGTGCATGATGTGTCCTGAACAGGATTGCTGTGAGGTGTCTCCACCCAGAAGGTGCTGGCCGGGCTGAGCTTCAACATTGTGACGAGTGACCAACTAAGAGCACCGTGCCAGACTTAATCTGCAGCCATAGCATCACCCCCTCCTACTCTCCGGGTCCCGCTGACTGGCAATAACAGGTGAGTCACTAAGAGATCTGAATCCTTTCTGGAAGTCCTTTCACTTGGAAAGGGGCTAGGTATTACTTGGGGGAGTTGCCTCGTGTGTAAATAATTTCTAGGTGGGAGATGAATGTGCATCACTTATGTGTTTCCTAACAGTAGTTAGAATACAACTCCCATCATCCCCTGATTATGACGTTGGGAAATGCCCAGCAATTACCGTAGAGCCCTGTATTGCACACTCACGGAAAACGGTGATATTGCTATACTAAGACAATGCTGTGGACCCCTCTTCAAGCATTTTTTTTTTATTTCTCTCCTGTGTTGCAGTTCGTTCACAACAGAATGTCTCAGTTTTTCTTTTTAACACATTACATCTACAGTAGTACAGTTGGATATTACCTATACAATAATACTACATGTAATTATTTAATCCTATAATTAATTAATAATAGCAAACACTGGTAAGATTGTAACCTGTTCATCTATGGATGACAAGCACAGAAAATATTGGATTGCATTTCAATGTTAAGGTCAGGGACCAAAAGAGCCTGCTGGGTCCAGAGAGTCAAAACCAGGGACAGCTGGCAGGTGTGCATTATGGTAAAGTGACCAGAGTCTTAAAATTAAACCTGTAAACATTTTTTAAACAGTCAAATAGTGAAAACCATTTTATGAACATATTCTTCACAGATTATACATGCATTTTATTTGGAGTGAATGTATATCCCATTCAAAAAACAGAAAACATTTTATTTTTTGGCAGGATGTCGCTGCAGGTGGAACAAGGCTGGGGAAGCAGACAATGTAATTACGATCTATGGCTACTAATGGAACAAGGGTGGGGTGTCTGACAGTCTATATGTGGTGCTGTGGCTACCAGTAGAATGTCACTAAGGAAACAGTGCATGTAGGTTCTACAGCAGTGTTTCTCAACTCCTGTCCTCAGGACCCACTAACAGGCCAGTACTTAGGGATTTCTCTGCTAGTGTGGTGATCAGAGGCTCATGCACATTGATTAACTCACCTGTGCTCTAACAAAGAAATAATCAAATCCTGGCCTGTTAGTGGGGCCCGAGGACAAGAGTTGAGAAATACTGTTCTAAAACAACCACTGGGGCAGTGGAACAAGGCTGTGGCTGTTATACAGTGTATATGTGGTTCTGTGACTACTAGAGGACAGTGGAACAAGGCTAGGGTGTCAGAAAATGTATGTTTCATTCTTTGCCTACTAGTGGTACCATACTGGGAGCAGACAGTGTAGATGTTGTTCTGTGGCTACTAGTGTAGCAAAGCCGCCAGGTCTGTGTTTCAGTATGTCTCATCATTGTCACTCTCAGCAGCTGGGTGGCCCTATGCTCATTCAGTGGCGATGCCCGCTGGCTGCTTCAGTGATATGAATCATGTGATAGTCAGTGTCAGTCCACACAGACACACCACCAGGCTCAGTTCCGGAGTGTGCTATGCCTCACAGCTAACCCACAAGCACCATCACATCACCAGCCTGCCACCAGCCAATTAAAGAGGAGCATATTTGCTCACTCAATATGGTCCATCCACATTGGCTGGTTGGGGTGCGTACCGTGCGTGTGGTGTGAGACCGTGCATGATCTGACTGTTGCTGTGACTCTGTCTTGCTGAATTCTGAGCTGAGACCGTGAGTGAGTTCACCCAGGGCCCAGGGGTAGGACGCTATGGTTCTGAGATAGATAATGGCTTATTATTTCCCTCATCTTCCTATTTTCTTACATCCCAAGTCACCAGTGGCTGTAAATGTGCTCTCTCTAATTTACAATATGTCTGTAGACACCAAGTCCAACCAAGTGAAAGGGCATAACTGCTATTTAGTCTAAATATCAGTTACGCTCTTACGCTTGATTGGTGTCTACAGGTATATTGTAAATTAGAGAAAGCACATTCACAGCCCCTGGTGACTTAAGCTGTCTATGGACAGAAGACCCCACCATCATATTTACTGGCTGAAATATTGTAAATCAGAGTGCATGTTTACAACCCTGGTGACTTAAGATCTCTCTATGGGCACAAGACCCCATTATAATGGATGTGGGTGTGTTTTGGTGCATTTAATCCTTGGACCCAGGCAGCACAATGTATTGGGCCGGCACTATTCGAATAATTTTCAATGTCACATCAACCAGTCTGACAGTCCTATAGGCAGGCAGGGTGCCTTTTCGCCACCACAAGGGGGTCATCTGTGTTTCTTAAAAAAAAAATATATAAAAAGTACAAGTCATTTGTTTGAATATTCTTCAGTGTCACACTGCCAGTGTCACAGTTGTATAGGCAGGCAGCGTGCCTTTTTGCCACCGCAAGGGAGACCCACATGTGTTGGTTTTAGTAAAATTATTCCTAATACAAGTTATTTTTTTGAATAATTTTCAGAGTCATACTGCCAGTGTCACAGTTGTTGTGTGGGCAGGTTTTAAAGATTTAAAACTATAATCGTTCTCTACCCACCTTTCCGTAATGGATTTGAGTCCTAGTGAACAACCTGTTGTTCCTCGTCCTGGTACCAGCTGCCGTGACCCAGCAACCACCAACACCACCACAGTGCAGTTGCTTTCAAGCAGAGCTAGCAGCAGCAGGTGGGGAAAGAAGAGTACTTTGATTAGTACTAGTCAGACTCAGCAGCAGAAGTCCAAAACAAAAACTAGAAAGAAGAAGGGAACTGCTGGTTGTTCTACCTCTACTAGCAGGGTAGAGAGGTCCAGTTCCTCCTCTAAGACCACGAAGCGGCTGTCACCCGTCTCTCGCCAGCTGTTTCGTGATGATCCCCCCAGAACCACCTGCACAATGACTATTGCCACTGCCAGTTACGTCACCACTTCTGCTACAACCAGTTCTATAAACCTGGGAACACCTAGCTTGTTGAACATGAACACTACTGGTGGGAAACTGCGGGCAGTATCAACGCGGGAATTTTACAGCGAATGTCCGAGTAAGCAACCCAAACTTGAATTATTAGAGTATTTTGAGAAAATTTCTCCTGCCGCCACTGTCACTGACACTGAGAGCATATCGTCTCCAAAAAAGGTTATTGAGGGAGATAATTTACCATTTCCCGGTAGCCACCAGGCAGAAGAGGGAATTCATCAGCTCTCCCCAAAATCTGCTGCTGATGATTTTTCTTCCTGTCCAAACCTACAAGAGGTGGAAGAAGAATATGAGGGACCAAGGCCTGCTAAGCTTGATTTTTCCACTGAGCATGATTTTTCCCTCTGACCTTGATTATTCTCCTGAGCTCCATTTTTCCATTGCTGCCCATAGTACTCCTCCTGTTTCTCCAGCTACAATTCTGTCTTCTATTGATGAAAACTCACCACCTAACTCTCCAGTTCCAAATGAGTCTCCCAGGCAGGTAGTAGCTGCTAGTGTCTCTGCCACCAGTGTTACTCCACCCTCCTCCAATCCCAGTCCCGACATCCCTGCTGCCATCTTTGGGTCTACTAGTAACCCTGTAAAGGTATGTAGAAAAAAAAAAAAAGCATAGTGAGGTTGCTTCAGCATGTGAAGATGAAGAAAGTGTCACCTCAGTTTCTTCTTCACCACCTTCCAAAGTCATCCGTCGCTCCAAAGAGTGGGACCATTTTGTGACACTTGGCGATGGCCGGCTAGCAAAATGTAAATTGTGTGGCAGGGAAGTCAGCCGTGGGAGGGTGTTGGGTCATCTTTCAACCTCTGGGATGAACCAACACCTGAACCACTACCACAAGTCAGTGTTGATGGGTGCAGAACGTGGTGGCACTACTACATTTACCAGTGTAACACTCACCACCAGTAGGCAGGAAAAAAGGCAGGGAGATCATGCCACATCTGGTCCTAGTAAAAGCAGTAGACAGTCACAGCCCATCCCAAAGTCAATACAGGCCACACTGGAAGATTTTGGTGGGTTTCATTCCAAGGGGATGTGCAGACAGCAGTCCAGGAAAATTACACGCCTCATTGCACAGCTGTTGGGGGTGCAACTTTCAATTTGGTGGACGGGGAGCCCTTCCATCAACTTATGGAGGTTGTTGCACCCCGATATAAAATTCCATCCCGCACCACATTTAGTAGAACTATAGTGCCCTCACTGTACCAGTCGTGCGTTAGTCTTTTGAAAGAACTGCTAGGAAAGGCTGGTGGCCAGTCAGTGCACTTTACCACTGACTTATGGAGTGCTCCGAGTGGCCAGCATGGCTTCCTGTCATTGACGGCACATTGGTGGCAGACCAATGTGTTGCAAGACACACTGATAGCAACAAGTTCAGGTGCAGTAGCCAAGCAGGCAGGGCACCGCTCTTTCCTCCTCCATGCTGAGGTAATGGATCAGCAGCACACCTCAGATAACATTTGCAAAGCACTGCAGAACATGGTGGCGCAATGGCTAGGGGAGCAGGCAGGCACACAGGCGTAAATGGGGTTTGTGGTTACTGATGGTGCAGCTAACATGATCAAGGCTCTCCGGGATGGCAGATTTGTGGGTGTGCGCTGCTCAGCGCATGTTCTGCATCTAGTAGTGAAGGCTGCTCTTGAGGATGGCAGTAACACTGGAAGGTTGTCAGCATTTCTGGAGTCGTGCCGACAAATTTCTGGCCACTTCCATCGGAGCGTCAAAGATAGCCAGCTACTCAGGGAGGAACAGAAAAAGGCAGACGTCCCAGAGCAACGCCTAAAACAAGATGTTGGGACCAGGTGGAACTCCACCTTAGATATGCTAGAGCGTATCCTGGAGCAGAAAAAGGCAATTCATGCAATGTCATGTCACCATTTCATTCGCAGTAACAGAACACTGGGCAGGGCTGACTGGGCCCTGAGGGAACAGGTAGTGACAGTCCTTACGCCTTTCCGTGCTTTGACGGAAATTTTGAGCAAAGAGAACGCTAGTCTGGCAGAAGTCATTCCCCTCTTCACGCACCTCTCCTTAAAATTGGATGATTTCCTTTCCCATAGGGAATGCTTGCCTGGTGCTGAGGGTAATGTACTTCCAGATGTTGCTGCCCTTCTAACGAGGTTGAAGAAGGAACTTACTTGGCGCATGGAAGAGAGCATGGACAATTGTCCCGAGTTAATGCTTGCCACAATTTGCGATCCTCGAATCAAAGGCAAGTTGGCACTTCGTTCCAATTCTGTCAGTCTCTGAGAAAGGTTAACCCTTTGAGTGCCAGAGGGGTATGGAACGCATTGCTTTGCAATGCATTCCGTACCACTCTGGCACTCAAAGGGTTAACCCTTTGAGTGCCACAGTGGTACGGAATGCATTGCTTTGCAATGCATTTCGTACCACTCTGGCACTCAAAGGGTTAAGTGAGGTGATAGTTCGAAACGGGTTAGGATGATCCAGTCCACAGTACTGCAGAGTTTGAGGCTGGATCAGAGGGGATTTGGAGTTTCGAGGAGGTTCGAGACTGGATAGGTCGGTGGTCGGACCACAACCCCACTGTTCTCTACTGGAAGAAGATGGAGGGGTATCGAAGGAGTTCGAGACGGTATAGTATGGTCGTCTGCCTACAAGTCACGGTTCCCCTTAATCGAAGGTTGAGGGGTGTTGAAAAAGTTTGAGACAGGTTCGAGGTCGACGGACTACGAGACCTCTGTTTTCCGCTGGTTCGAGGTTGAGAAGTATGGAAAGGTTCGAGATAGAACCGAAGGTCGACAGGCAACAAATCCACTGATCCTTTACTTGGAGATGGAAGTTGAACCAACCAGAGGTCGGGTTTGGACCTGAGGCCTAGTAGGACTGGAAGCAGGTCTGGGGTATTCGAGTTCCTACACCCTCGACTGGCCGGGGCAGTCACCGGAGCAACCGGTGATGGCAACCCAAACCAATCGGAGCCCCAGAGGTGTAGGATCGAGTTGACTGGAACCAAACCTTGAGAGCAGCTGGAGGGACTCTCGTTGCGAGGCAGAAAGTTCCGAAGGAGAAGCATGGTCCGGGATAGCAAAGGTCAAGCCGGAATCTAATCAAGGAGCCAAAGGGACAGACAGAGACGAGGTCAGGCAAAGCTGGGTCAAGATCCAGGGGCAGAAGACAAGAGACTCGCTCGGTTTACAAGCAGGGTTCGCTACACAGAATCAGCAAACACGGGAACTCGACGGCAAAGGTTTTCTCAGACTATTGGCGCTAAACTCGAGCGAGGCTTGGAGGTTGGCCCAGGTACATAAAGCCTGCAGCCGCCAATAGAAATGAAGGTAAGAGGAGCGGTCAGGGGCAGCGTGACAAATTCCCTCACTGCCTGGAGGGAACAATTGATAGCGAGGGTGATCTCTTAAAAACATGGACCCAAATAATTATCCATCTGGCGACTCTGCTAGACATCAGGATTAATGGTAAGTGTTACTTGTAATTTTTTTTTACTTAGTTGGGTTAACCCTATGAGTGCCGGCAGGGTGATTATACCCCACTGGCACTCATGAGGTTAATTCTACTAACATTTGACATTGTTTTGGAGTGCTTTGATGTATTGATGTGGGGCTTAGGGCCCCATATGAATACACCCACTCTATTTTCCTTTCTGTTTCGTCAGCTGTTTGAAGATGCGATAAGTGACTAAAGTCAGAAAAAAAGTAGGTCTTAACTTTCCTGCAATAACTTGAGTCATTTATCGGATCTTCATAGCCAACGCAGACAATTGAATTGCAATTTATGGTGTTTTCATTAGTTCCTATGGATGAAAATACCTTTTAACTTTAACACCCCAAAAATGCGTCGGCAGAGAAAACAGCCGTCTCCATCATTTGAATTGAGCCCTGTCAGTCACATCTCCCTTTGACTCCTTTACATTCATTCCCTCTGTCCATCAGCCTCCTTCCCTCTCTGTCCATCAGCCTCCTTCCTTCTCTGTCCATCCATCTCCTTCCCTTTCAGTCCATCCATCTCCTTCCCTTTCTGTCCCTCTGCCACCCTCCTCCTCTGTCAGGTTCCCTTCATATGTTCCCTTCATATGTTCGAGCATATGCTAAATTGAATGACAGGCATGGGTTCTCGATGTTCGACGTTTGCATTGTGACTGGCATCCCATGCTGGAGTAGAGGTGACATGCACAGACTGGCAATGTACGACAATGTCCGTTTTTGGGATGGATCTTTTTCTAAATGCACACCCTGTCTGCAAATAATGATAGCAGCGTGCACGGAGGCGCACTGCTATAATTTAACCCATGTTAAATTCGGCCGAATAATTCGGAATGGATCAGAATTTCGTCCGAATCGAATAGGCCCGGTCCGAAATTAAGATCATCCGAATTAGAAAAAAAAAAATTTGTCCGAATTCGAATTTTACCGAAAATTTTGCCCGTGCACAAGTCTATTGGTAAGTGACCAACAGTGGCACCCAATTTCCTTTATGTTGTTCTTTGTAGCACAGCAGATTTTTTCTTGGTATTTGGGTAGCCTTCTTTATCTGACTGTCAATAATAGTTGTGCTGTATCTGTGTTTTATAAAGGCTCTTCTGAGTTTCTGGAGGTACTTGTCACGGTCCATCATGTCAGAACAGATGCGGTGGTATCTGATGGCCTGGCTGTATATGATGGAGTTCTTTGTGTGTTTGGGTGGAAGCTATTGTTTTTCAGGTGGGTTGGTCTGTCTGTTGGTTTGAGGTATAGGAATGTGTGGATGGAGTTGTTCTGAATACTAGTTTTGTCAAGGAAGTTAATGTTTGTGTATGAGTGACTGAGTGTTAGGTTGATATAGTGGTGGAATGTATTGTAATTCTCATGGAATTTGAGAAGTTCCTCTTCATTAGCGGTCCAGATGATAAGAATATCATCTATGTAGCGGAGATAGACCAGGGGTTTTATCTTGCAATGCATTCCGTACCACTCTGGCACTCAAAGGGTTAACCCTTTGAGTGCCACAGTGGTACGGAATGCATTGCTTTGCAATGCATTTCGTACCACTCTGGCACTCAAAGGGTTAAGTGAGGTGATAGTTCGAAACGGGTTAGGATGATCCAGTCCACAGTACTGCAGAGTTTGAGGCTGGATCAGAGGGGATTTGGAGTTTCGAGGAGGTTCGAGACTGGATAGGTCGGTGGTCGGACCACAACCCCACTGTTCTCTACTGGAAGAAGATGGAGGGGTATCGAAGGAGTTCGAGACGGTATAGTATGGTCGTCTGCCTACAAGTCACGGTTCCCCTTAATCGAAGGTTGAGGGGTGTTGAAAAAGTTTGAGACAGGTTCGAGGTCGACGGACTACGAGACCTCTGTTTTCCGCTGGTTCGAGGTTGAGAAGTATGGAAAGGTTCGAGATAGAACCGAAGGTCGACAGGCAACAAATCCACTGATCCTTTACTTGGAGATGGAAGTTGAACCAACCAGAGGTCGGGTTTGGACCTGAGGCCTAGTAGGACTGGAAGCAGGTCTGGGGTATTCGAGTTCCTACACCCTCGACTGGCCGGGGCAGTCACCGGAGCAACCGGTGATGGCAACCCAAACCAATCGGAGCCCCAGAGGTGTAGGATCGAGTTGACTGGAACCAAACCTTGAGAGCAGCTGGAGGGACTCTCGTTGCGAGGCAGAAAGTTCCGAAGGAGAAGCATGGTCCGGGATAGCAAAGGTCAAGCCGGAATCTAATCAAGGAGCCAGAGGGACAGACAGAGACGAGGTCAGGCAAAGCTGGGTCAAGATCCAGGGGCAGAAGACAAGAGACTCGCTCGGTTTACAAGCAGGGTTCGCTACACAGAATCAGCAAACACGGGAACTCGACGGCAAAGGTTTTCTCAGACTATTGTCGCTAAACTCGAGCGAGGCTTGGAGGTTGGCCCAGGTACATAAAGCCTGCAGCCGCCAATAGAAATGAAGGTAAGAGGAGCGGTCAGGGGCAGCGTGACAAATTCCCTCACTGCCTGGAGGGAACAATTGATAGCGAGGGTGATCTCTTACAAACATGGACCCAAATAATTATCCATCTGGCGACTCTGCTAGACATCAGGATTAATGGTAAGTGTTACTTGTAATTTTTTTTTACTTAGTTGGGTTAACCCTATGAGTGCCGGCAGGGTGATTATACCCCACTGGCACTCATGAGGTTAATTCTACTAACATTTGACATTGTTTTGGAGTGCTTTGATGTATTGATGTGGGGCTTAGGGCCCCATTTGAATACACCCACTCTATTTTCCTTTCTGTTTCGTCAGCTGTTTGAAGATGCGATAAGTGACTAAAGTCAGAAAAAAAGTAGGTCTTAACTTTCCTGCAATAACTTGAGTCATTTATCGGATCTTCATAGCCAACGCAGACAATTGAATTGCAATTTATGGTGTTTTCATTAGTTCCTATGGATGAAAATACCTTTTAACTTTAACACCCCAAAAATGCGTCGGCAGAGAAAACAGCCGTCTCCATCATTTGAATTGAGCCCTGTCAGTCACATCTCCCTTTGACTCCTTTACATTCATTCCCTCTGTCCATCAGCCTCCTTCCCTCTCTGTCCATCAGCCTCCTTCCTTCTCTGTCCATCCATCTCCTTCCCTTTCAGTCCATCCATCTCCTTCCCTTTCTGTCCCTCTGCCACCCTCCTCCTCTGTCAGGTTCCCTTCATATGTTCCCTTCATATGTTCGAGCATATGCTAAATTGAATGACAGGCATGGGTTCTCGATGTTCGACGTTTGCATTGTGACTGGCATCCCATGCTGGAGTAGAGGTGACATGCACAGACTGGCAATGTACGACAATGTCCGTTTTTGGGATGGATCTTTTTCTAAATGCACACCCTGTCTGCAAATAATGATAGCAGCGTGCACGGAGGCGCACTGCTATAATTTAACCCATGTTAAATTCGGCCGAATAATTCGGAATGGATCAGAATTTCGTCCGAATCGAATAGGCCCGGTCCGAAATTAAGATCATCCGAATTAGAAAAAAAAAAATTTGTTCGAATTTTACCGAAAATTTTGCCCGTGCACAAGTCTATTGGTAAGTGACCAACAGTGGCACCCAATTTCCTTTATGTTGTTCTTTGTAGCACAGCAGATTTTTTCTTGGTATTTGGGTAGCCTTCTTTATCTGACTGTCAATAATAGTTGTGCTGTATCTGTGTTTTATAAAGGCTCTTCTGAGTTTCTGGAGGTACTTGTCACGGTCCATCATGTCAGAACAGATGCGGTGGTATCTGATGGCCTGGCTGTATATGATGGAGTTCTTTGTGTGTTTGGGTGGAAGCTATTGTTTTTCAGGTGGGTTGGTCTGTCTGTTGGTTTGAGGTATAGGAATGTGTGGATGGAGTTGTTCTGAATACTAGTTTTGTCAAGGAAGTTAATGTTTGTGTATGAGTGACTGAGTGTTAGGTTGATATAGTGGTGGAATGTATTGTAATTCTCATGGAATTTGAGAAGTTCCTCTTCATTAGCGGTCCAGATGATAAGAATATCATCTATGTAGCGGAGATAGACCAGGGGTTTTATCTTGCAGGTGGACAGGAAGTCCTCTTCCAATTTTGCCATAAACAGGTTGGCATATTGTGGTGCCATTCAGGAACCAATTGTAGTCCCCATTTTCTGAAGGTAGAGGTCCTATCCAAACTTGAAGTAATTGTGGGTGAGAATAAACTGTATGTATGTATGTAGTTTTGTTACCGGTTCCATGGGTGTGTTATTTTGTTCCAGGTATCCTTGGCATGCTGCTATGCCATCTGTTTGTGGAATGTTGGTGTAAAGGGATTCTACATCCATAGTGGCCAGGATGGTGCTCTCTGGAATTGGCCCCAAGTCAGTTAATTTGTTTAAAAGATCCGTGGTGTCTTGAAGGAAGCTGGGTGTTTGTTTTACCAGGGGTTTCAGGGTATTTTCTACCCAGCCAGAGATATTCTCTGTGAGTGTACAAATTCCTGAAATTTTGGGTCTTCCTGGGTTTCCTTCTTTGTGTATTTTCAGTAGCATGTAGAAGGAGCCTATTTTTAGATCTGCTGGTATTAGGCTCCCTATCTGTTCTCCAGTGTTGGAGAGCAGTTCTTTTATGATCCTGTTAAGTTATTTTGTATAATTTGTTGTGGGATCATCTTGTAATTTCACATAGTATCTTTCATCAGGGAGTTGCCTATCTGCTTTTTGAATGTAGTTCACAGTATTCATTATAACAACATCTCCCCCTTATCTGCAGGCTTAATAATAATGTCCTGGTTATTCTTTAGTGACTGTATGGCTTTCTGTTCCTTTTGGGTTAGGTTGGGTGTTGGTTCACATTGTTTCTTCAGTATTTCTGTAGTGACTAATGGGGGGATGAGGAAAGGGAAATCATTAAACTGATGTAATGATTTTCAGTACACTCAGAGGCAGGCAATTTGGTAAAACCCAGTTTTATTGATTAAGCAAATTAAATTAACCCTCGCGAGTCCAGTAATGGAATAACAGAACTGACACAGGACAGGTTAATAAATTACATTTGCCCACACGGGTCCAATATACATATAACACGTAGTAAATATACTGACACAGGTCGGGAACAGTTCGTGTGACTCTGTGAGACACAAATGGTTAATACTATTAGGCCAGGAGACTGGGAGGCCCTAATAATGAGGCCCAGGAAGCATGCAAATGCTGATAAGTGCAAAAATGGTGACTAGCCCAGGATGGTTGCTCGATGCCCAGGAGGAAACACCGACTATAGTGATACTGCAACCAGAGGAATCACGGAACACCCTGAATACACTCCAACTGCTACCCATGGTAACGGTACCGGGTATTATCATGATACGCATGGCTTGTTGGCAACTGCCAGGTGACAGAGCCGATAGAGGCGTCCAGAGGCCAACCTACTAGTGGTGGAATGACAAGCCAGCGTATTAGTGCCACAATAAAGCTCCTACCCAGGTGTACAAACGGAAGGCCCTGAACGGGCATTTGGCTTGTGGAACGACAGAACAGGAGCGGAGACTAACTGAGGTGCCCGTGAGACCAATCCCAGTGACAATGGGACAAGCCAAGCGTATATGGATCAACAAGCTGAGCAACAACCCGGGGTATGGAGTAAGGAGGCAGCAAGGCACTAGTGGGTTGCAGTACAGAATGGTAGTGCAGTATCTACAGCAACCGACTGGGTTAGTACACCGGAGACAGAGCACTGAGGCAACTCTCTACCTGATCAGGTAGAACAGGAGTCAGGGAAGAGCAACGGACTGCACAACGTTCAACACGGAACAGGAACGTCAGCAAATCCAAGTCGATACATGGAGCAGGAACGTCAGCCAGGCCGGGTCGGTACATGGAGCAGGAACGTCAGCCAGTCCAAGTCGATACACGGAGCAGGAACGTCAGCCAGGCCGGGTCGGTACACGAAGCAGGAACGTCAGCCAATCCAAGTCAATACATGGAGCAGGAACATCAGCCAGGCTGGGTCAGTACACGGAGCAGGAACAGGAACTGATAGAGAGTAGTCAGGCGAACCGGGTCATACACAGGAAATCACACGAATCATGGCAGCAAGGCACTAAGCAACGAAAGGGCCCTGTAACAGTGACAGATCACAGTACTTAAAGGCTACCACTGGGTGGAGCCATAACACTTAGCCAATAGGAAAGCAACAGGCTACTAGTGTCAAAATGTCACAATATACACGGGCACCGTGATAACTGATTAAGTACATACAATGATCAAAAAGCATGAAGAAATAAAAGACCAATGTGTACTTCTATATTTGACAGTAAAAATGTGATACTCTCATGAAATTAATTAAATATATCCCAACCGGGATAAAGCAATCATTCATTGAAAACAATAACTTTTGTTTTATGAAGACGTTGTTCTTAAACTGATTGGTTAGCAATCTGGGAAAGAATGTGTTCCACTAAAATGAAGGAAGGATACTATGATACAAAGTTTCTCATTTTCAAGGTCTCCCCAGATATAGAGAGAGAGCAAATCAGCACACTGCAAAGCAGTCAGTGTCGGTGTCCTGAGGCGCTGCGAGAAAAACATGCAAATATCCAGTTGGGATGAATTTCATTAATTTCACTAGAGTATCACATTTTTAATGTCAAATACAGAAGTGCACATTGATTTTATATTTGAAATATTACTTATTTCTTTCTTTTATTTCCATTTGTTTTGTGATCACAATATGATACTTAATCGGATTAATTATTCCCCTTTCCCCACATTAGTGACATAATTTAGGTGCCATTTCTGCACCTGGTTTAGTATAAAAAAAGGCTTTGCTTATTTATTCTGTAAAGCATCTTGATAAAGGCCCATGACAGGGCTGGAACATTGATGCAATAAACCTGCAAATGTTTCACTTTGAAGGAGACCTGTGAGTACAATTTTTTCTATGGATTTTACACACACACATATATATATATATATATATATATATATATATATATATATATATATATATATATATATATAAAATCAATGAAAAAGCAACTAGACCTGATAAAGTTACTACTGAAATATTAAAAGCTGGAGGTGAACCCTTATTCAAAGCCCTAGCTAAACTATTCTCAAAATGCCTACTAGTAGGCTTCTACTCCGCAAAGTGCCTGAAACATAGAAAAATGAAGAAGTCAACCTACTGCAAAAAAAAAAGTGGGGAATCAAGGGAGGAGCTAAAAAACACTACAGACCAAAAAGCCCATTCCCAGTGGTCTGCAAGGTTTTCACAAATGTACTATCAAGAATACTGGACATTTAATGTGACACAACCTAAGGAACCAGCAGGCTTCAGGAGTAGTTTCAGTACAATGGACCACATCCAGACAGTGCAAAAGTTATAGAGTAAAATAATGGTTACAAGCGTTGATTATGCATAGCTTTCATTGACTAAGGCCTTTGACTCAGTGAAAAATGAAGCAATAATTGGTGCCCTGATCAACCAAGAAAAAGACAGAGATTACATTAATATCCTGTAATCAATATATGAAAATGCAACTGCATCAGTACAGGCAAACAATGATAAAGTCCAGATCAACATAGAAAAAGGGCTCCGACAAGAAGACACAGTTTGCCCAAACCCTTTTTCCGCTTGTTTAGAAGAAATTTTCTGTGAACTAAATTGAGACAAAAGATAACTTAAGAGAAATGGAGAATACCTGCATCACTTAAGTTTTGCAAATTATATAATTATCATACTCTTTGGCAGTAGTCCTGAAGAACAGTAAGAACTTATTGAAGAACTACAACAAGAAAGAAAAACACTTTGGTCTGAAGATGAATATCAACAAAACGCAAGTGTGTGTGGATTTGTCAGCAAACAAAGGTCTATGATGTAATTGAAACAGTAAAGTGCCTGATATGGAAATGGGCAGGCCACATAGTAAGACGATTTGATGGTAGATGGGCCAAACAAATTTTGAACTGGATTCCACTTGATACTAAAAGGCCAAGATGAAAACCAAAGACCAGATGGGTAGATGAAATTACCAAATTTGTTGATGCACAGTTGCAACAAAAGGTACAGGACAGAATTTGTTGGAGGCTTGCTGAGGAGGCCTTCATCCTGCAGTGGACTGAAATGGATGAAGATGGTGATTAAATATATATATATATATATATATATATATATATATATATATATATATATATATAATAACAAACAAAATTAATATATTGTAATACCTTTTTTATTGACTAACAGAATTAGAATTAGAATACAATAGAAAAGGTATTACAAGATATTAATTTTGTTTGTTATTTTACATCTACATCACTGGACTAATACGGCTGCAATCTTAACTCTCTCTCTCTCTCTTTATATATATATATATATATATATATATATATATATATATATATATATATATATATATACACACAAATTTAACCAGAAATGACAGGCAGTGGTACACACTAAAACATAATAATCTAAAAAACAGAATAGAATTGGCTGGTGCACGTACCTTATTAAATAGGTATGCAAAGGTACTCAGCCTGCGTTTACCCCGATGGATGAGGGAGACAGCACACATCTAGATGAAGTATTCATGAAGAAGAAAATTTATTTCATCATATTGCAAAGCCAAATGTTTTCGATCCTCAATGGGATCGTCATCAAGGCATATATATATATACTAGTTGAAGAGCCTGTATACACAGGTCACAGTGCTAGCCGGTCGCGGTGCAGTCATGCACAGTAGAGACTGCCCGCGCTGCGGCTGATAAGGAACAGGGTGCTCAGAATTCAGGCCGGGGTCCTGAAGGTGCACAGAGAGGATTCCGGTCTGACTTTGGACCGCCTCGCTCCGTATCAGGGACGTCACGCGCAGTAGTCTCTACTGTGCATGACTGTGTCGTGAAAAACTTTAACAAATTATAATATAGGATATATCAATAGCTATTGCATGATGATGAAGATCCTAATGTAAAAAGTATCTTCCTACAGACAATGTGGACTAACTGCTGCAAAGAAAGACCATAATGTTAGTTCATAATCTCATATCAGGTGGTTCATTTTTCCCTTTTTTTGAACTTCAAAATGTGTTCTTCATGATATGCTGGTTCTATCAGTCTTTCATGATTTCCAGTCTAGCCTCTGCAGTCCCACTGGGGCAAACAGTAACTTTTTATGGACTTGAAGGTGGTACATTTTCTTTTGTTGTATTTCTAAATGAGTCCACAAGTAAAAATGTAAATGTTAAAATAAAATACAGTGGAAACTATTTTTTCAGACATAGTAGAATTCAGTGAGTTTTTAGCAGTGCCTTTTCTTTTTGGCCCATTTTTCTGTATAGTCTTCCCATGAAAGAAATGTTAATGATATTTTTTTGGTGTTTTTTTTCTATGCATATTGAGTAATTGGCTCTTCATTAGTTCAGTATAAAAGTGCCGCTAAGTACATAAGGCAATCAGGTATATGAATATTCTTTTCTTATTTTTGCATTTATAATATATAAATATATATATATATATATATATATATATATATATATATATATATATATTTATTCTAAACAGGTGGGAATATAAAGAGTTAAAAAGTTAGCAAATTAATAGGATGTAAGTTTGAAAGTCAAATTAACAGATGGCAGTATTGTATTCATCAAGTGGTAAACAGCATGCATTCTTGTTAATTTGCTGATATAATGTAACCAAATAAAAATAAAAATTTCAATGTCACTTTCACTGAAATATCTGTGGAGAAAAATTAGGAATGATCTGCAAGGCTTCCTTTAAATAACAGTAGATAACTGCTAAATAAATAACAAAAGGCTACAAACCAGCTTTGTTTAAATGAAAAACCAATAAAGGCTCTCTTTCTTGAAATATTTGGTAATTGCCTCATTTATCTCTCTGCTCTTGTGTTCCACTGTACACATAAAGGGAACATATAGACTAAACTCTTAATAACAACTTGATTTTGTTAGTAAATTTGTGTCATATGTTGAAGCATTATTCAGTTTCTTTATACTTAGGCTCACTGAAAAAGCACAATAAAGCCATTATTTTTTTATTTGTTGAAGATAAATCAAAAGACATTATATTTAATTTTGATATTAATATTCTCCAAGTTACTGAAAGCATTAATGTATACATAATTTGTTTATGCTTTTCTTCAGGATTAGAACGCATTGGAAAACAATCAAGTTATGAACAGGAAGGGAAAGTTCAATTTGTAATTGATGCAGTATATTCAATGGCTCATGCTCTAAATAACATGCATAAAGATCTCTGTCCAGGCTACATTGGTCTCTGCCCAAGAATGAAGTCTATTGATGGTAAAGAACTCCTTAGCTACATTCGGGCTGTACATTTTAATGGTAAGTTCAAATTCTACTATATAACTGTTATAAGTAAAATAAAAGATAGTGGATGCTTCATTGTCATATTGATAAACAATATACACATGCAGATAACCCCCACACACATATTTATAATATATTGAAGAGAAAAAGAGAGGAATGATTTACTACCATATATTTAATTCTCTAATGTATATTTGCTTAAAAAATATGCTTGACCATAAATGAATTTTTTTTTGTTAATAATTGTGGTGAATAGCAGTACACTTTAACATAAATGATGCTTAGTTTTTCATCTACTTAGTAAATACATTTGGCATTGCAGCATTGAAAATACAAGAAAAACATTGACAATTCCCTTTGATGCATTTGTGCCTTTGTCCCAGTGTCATATCCAGTGTATGTACTTTGCAAATATATTATTAAGTCTAATACGCACTTAGCTATATTTAGTTGTTTTTTTGTATATCCTCATTAACATTATTTTCACAATAGATGATACTCATTAAATATTATGTATTTATAGAATTATTAATTAATACTATTCTCTACTATTGTCTGCCATGATCTATGTACCAGAAATGCCTCTGAATGAAATACACAGCAGCACTGTTTATCACAATACACTTCACTGACCACAGCTGGAAGCCTTTTTTTGAAAATGTACAGGGTCATTCTGAATTTAACTTCCAAGTTGAAAACTGACTTTGCTTCAGGTGAAATAGCCAAAGTATTTGGTTTTTATAACTATAACAAGTTCTTTTGGGATTTATTTTTCTATGGATTTGCAAACATAATGTGAATGTTTATCAGTTAACACTTTGAGGACCAGCAGAAGCACTCATCATAACTGGGGTTGTGGATGATAATAACCAGTGTTGCTGCTATTGGTTATACAGTGTTAGTGTGTGCCTCAGTTGAACTAGGACTTGAAAGCAGTAATGATGCTGATGATGACTAACAGGATGATTGTATTTTTGGGCATCTTTGCTTGTCCTGGGTCAGACTTTCAATTTTTTTCTCAAACAGTTTATAGACAGACACAGTGTTTCTTTTCAGTTGTGGAAGATTGAGCCTTTGCCTTTCACCTAACCTTCTGGCCATGTCATCCTTTATCTCACTTTCAACCTCATCTATATCTGAAGAAGAGGAGGATGCTGGAGAGATATATCATAGATCAGTATCATCATCAGTCATCATAAGGCAATCCTTCTCACCACTGGCCGCCTATTCTTCCCACTACTTTTATATTCCTCTAGGATTTTAGAGGTCTCAAACATTTTCTTTTTACTTTTATTTTCACAATGTTCACTACTATTTAAGAATATGAGTTTTTGTGTTTATTTTTCTCACTGACAGATGCAACAGTTGGTTGAGTTACTACACATTCTTTCACTATGCCATCAAAGCTAGAATGTGAATAGTTGTCATCTTCAGTGTTTTTAGATGGTTGATACTTAATAGGTAAAAAATATATATCTTGTAGTTTTTATCCCCCTGAGTAAAACAAGAGTACTCCCACTATTGAAAGGTGTTTTATTCAAAAGTTATTGCAGATTAAACATGAATTTTAGGTGCAGTATCATAATGGCCTGAAATTGTATAGTGGCACTGTTGCTACACCATCCTATGGACAGCTGTGTTAACCATAAATCTCCACAGGATGATGCAGCAACAGCACCACTGTACAATTTCAGGCCATTTTGATACTGCACCTAAAAATTCACGTTTAATCTGTAATAACTTTTGAATAACATACACTTCAACAGTGGGTGTACTCTTGTTTTACTCAGGGGGTGATAAAAACTGCAAGATATATTTTTGACATATTAAGTATTAATATCCCTTTAATAATACTGGCTCTGGTGGTTATGGAACTTTTGGTGGGACTTTGACAAACTTCATTCTCCTCAGGAGGAGAGAGATCACCATCATTTATTGCATATGCTGCAGAAACCATGGCTGCAGTCAGTTTTTGGACCACCACTTTACTAACACTTCCCTGCACTCCTCCTCCTAATCCTTTCACCCTTCCCCTACCGCATGTGCATTTGCTGAACATTACTCGAATATTGTGTGTGTGTTTTTTACTGTAAAGTACACAATAGAAAATATTGTGATGTCTTGCCTTGACCCTCTACAAAATACTCTGCCACCTATCAATTTTTTTTGTATTAACTGTCCCCCTATCCCTGCCAAAAAAAAACAACAACGCAGTCCCGGTTTAACTGCTTTTTTACCCAGATTCCCCTAGATAACAGACTAGATGACAGCTGGATCAGGAAGTAACTTGGATCACCTCTGCCTATGTCTTCCCAGTCAGATACACAGAATGTTGGGGCATTTGGAGTAATTCCCCTTTGCTCTCATTTCACTCTCCCATACTCCCCTAGCACAGAGATAACAGGCAGATCAGAATGGAACTTGGTTGCTTGCGTCTTCCCACTCATTCATAAAGAATTTGGGGTATTTGGAAACAATCTCTTTTCTGTTTTATAAACAATGATCAATACTTCATTACTTATAACTTTACTAACAGTATTCAGAATTCTGTGCAGACAAACAATATTATTAGTAGGAGTTAGCATGGTTTTATGAAGAATAGATCATATCAGACTAATTTACTTGCATTTTTTATGAGCAGGTAAGTAGTAATTTGGACAAGGAAATTGCTGATTATGTAGTATACTTGGCTTTTGCAAAATCTTTTGGTACAGTTCCTCATGCATTGTGGAGAGAAGGGGGCATTGTGGCGATGAGATCAAGGGGGCATTGTGGAGAGAAGGGGGCATTGTGGCGATGAGAGGATGGGGGCATTGTGGAGATTTCTGCAGGGGGTCCAGACCTCTTTTTGGACCAGGGGCCCTGGGTCCTGTCAGTCAGCCCCTGAACTGGTTAAATGATAGATGGCAGAGAATTGTTGTAATTGGAACCTTTTCAAGATGGACTAAAGTTGTAAGTGGGGTGTGACAGTGTTCATTACTGGGCCCAATGCTTTTTAATTTGTTTATTAATAATCTAGAAGTGGGTATTTAAAGTAGTGCCTCAGACTTTGCTGATGACATTAAGCGGTGTAAGGAAATACTTACAGGGCTGGATATTTTTTCTCTGCAGAAGGATTTATATAAACTGAGTGAATAGCCAGAAAAGTGGCAAATGACATTTAAAGGGATAGTAATACTTAAAATGTAAAACAAAAATATGTTGTAGGGTTTATCCCCTGAGTAAAACAAGGGTACTCCCACTGCTGAAAGGTGTTTCATTCAAAAGTTATTAATTTTCAAAGTTGAATTTTTTAGGTGCAATATCACAGTGGCCTGAAATTGTACAGTGGTGCTTTTGCTACACGATCATATGGACAGCTCTGGTCCCGGGACCATAAATCTCCATAGGATGGTGTAGTAACAGAACCACTGTACAATTTCAGGCCACTGTGATATTGCACCTAAAAAATTCAACTTTGAAAATTAATAACTTTTGAATGAAACACCTTTCAGCAGTGGGAGTGCTCTTGTTTTACTCAGGGGTACAAACCCTACAACATATTTTTTTTTTACATTTTAAATATTACTATCCCTTTAATGTAGATAAATGTAAGGTTATGCATTCTGTAGAAACAAACATGCTACATCATTAAATGGGAAACAACTTGGGGAATCCTCATTAGGGAAATATTTAGGAGTACTGATAGATGATAGACTTCACAACAGTGTGCAAAGTCACTCAGCTGCTGTAAGAGCAACTAGGGTACCTTCACAAAAAGAGACATAGATGCACAGGATACTTATATAATTCTACCTCTATATAAAGCCTTGGTAAGGCCTCATCTGGAATATGGAGTACAGTTTTTCGTATCACTTCTTAAAAATGCATTATTAGAGAGATTAGCCAAACTGGGTTTGTTTAAAATAAGAGAAGAGATATTTAAGGGGTGATATGATTATCCGTTACAAATATATTCAAGGTCATATATGAAGTGTTTACGCAAAGATCTCAGCTAAGAATGAGAGGTCATCCATTAAGACTGGAGGAAATGCACATTCAAGAAAACAAACGCAGCATTTTTTTAGAGTAAGGGAGGTAAAGCTATGTAATTCTTTGCCTCAGGATGTTGTGCTTGCAGATACTGTAACTGATTTCAAACAAGCACAAAACAATAGTGAGAATTATGACAGATGACTTCAATGCAGATAGATTGTTGATCCAAGTAACTACCTGACTGTTATTTGGAGTCAGAAAGGAAATTTTTTTATATTGTATATTTTTATTTATATAGCGCCAACCAGTACACATGCCACTTTACACTTTACATTTGATATAGAAGGGGTACAATAAGTGCAGTGATTAAGTGCTTATAAAGACAATCATAAGGGGAACAACAGGTGAGTATACATGAGGATGAAATGTCCCTGACCTCTAGAGCTTACAATCTAAGTAGATGCTTGAGGCTTAATTGGAAATGGCTTCAATGTCTTTTTTTTTTTTTTTTTTGCCTTCCTCTGGATCAACAGGGGTGATTTGGCATGGCCTGGACTTGATGGATGCATGTTACTGTGTTACATTCATGTGAGAAGCTTTCCCATTGCAATTAGCTAAACATGAGTCATAAATATAAAATTATGAGAAAATCATTCCTTTTATTAACTAAAAAAAGATAACATTTTAGCAGACAACATAATTTATATTTTACATTAATCTCAATTAATTAATACTCCTATCCCATATTTTCTTGAAAGCTGATTAGTACTTGACTAGTTAGATAAAATTAACCATACTTATAGTGACAATTAATTTATTTTCTTTCTTCAAGGAAGAATAATCCAGCATATTAGCTTCATTGAGAAGAAAAAAATAAAAATAAGATAATTATTTATGAGCACTTTCTTAAAGTCTATGTTGAATGCTATTTCCACAGACTACACAGACTAGGATGAGATCGTTTGCAATGCCCTTTATTTACTCTGTGTTCTAACAGTTAAAAGAGCAGTGTGGTTAATTATTTGAATGTATTGAACATTGATGTAATTTATATGGTTATGTTGCTGTTTTGTCAAATAACTGAATAATGTTCATATTTTTTAAGTAAAACAATAAATGTATTGCACATCTTTCTCTCAAAGCAAAATCATGAGGTCATGGAAAGTGTCATGATACATCCAGCATTTGGCAAAGTGTTTATGCAATAAACAAAGCTATTTGTCATCTAAAATGCTGCAGTATCATGTTCTATGAATTTGAATGCTAGAGTTTAAATTTAGAAAGATGACCTTAAAAAATCTTAGGAAATTAGAAAGCTAACTTTTGTGAAGCTATGTTTTTATTTAGTTCAGAGAAAGAAGTGTAAACCATTCTAAACTTGCAATCCAGCTAACAGTTTGAGTTGGGCTATTTCTTTGACTTTTGCCTGAAGAAGCTATCTCAGCAAAGAAAATTGCAATACAAGCAATGTTCCTCAAAGCCACTCTTTTAAATACTAGACTAGACATAAATTACTGGCAAGGAAGGTTAGTCCAACTAATGTTCTGGCATAGACTAATTGCAAAAAGAGAAAAGTAGGAAAATTATAAACCACAAATAATATCCCAGAATGATTAATATTCATATCTTAGTTAAAGAGATCAAACACAAGTTACACAAGTCACATACACATATTTAAAGAAAAAAACACGATTCTGCTCAAAAATTAAATACCCAGTATGAATACACTGCTTGTGGGGCCCCAATTATTTAAAAAAGAAACCCCACATCTTCAGACCTCAGACACAGTTGTTGGTGATTAGAAATATTTTAAATTGATATAATATGCATAATAATCATTGTTACCACTTTTTTTTCTAGTTTTACCTTGCATGGTTACAGCAAAAGGGGTATAACATGCAATCTTGTTTATATTACTACTCTCACATATACATTACATGAGGTATAAATAGAAGAAACAATATGCACACTTTTTAAGGTGGTTGTACCTAAACACTAACCAGCTATTGTACATACAGGTAATCAATCTGCCCTGTTTAAGAAAGCCTCTAATATCCACACTGGTTCTCATCTCACTTTCTCTATTGATCTACAATGGAAAAGCTGCACTCCATCTCCAAGTATATAAATAAGTAAAATGTATTGTGGTCGGGGCTTCCAGTATGACTCAAGGAAGCTAAGAAGTTATACCTTAGTGTGGAGCCCCTGCATAATTCCGAGTCCCAGGGCAGAATTGACAAGGTGGGCTTGAGTAGAGTGCTAACCTTGGGTTAGAAGATGAAAAAGAAGGGGAGTTTTGTTATGCAAACGGTGGGATCATGATGGAGGGAGCCCAGTAGGAGGGGCTGCTGCTCGGTATTTAAGGCTTGCAGCACTGCCACAAATTCAGGCATAGCCTTATAATTGTGGCATATATATTAAAACAAAGTTAAAATGCTTGGATCCTGGCCATTTTCTTAGAAAAAAAGCAACTTTTGAGAAAAAAATTATTTCCTTTTTGAAAAACTTCCCGTCTATAGATAATACATAATATTTTCTCTTTTTCGCAAATGCCAAGAAATTTCTCTTTACCATATTTCTACTATGCTTTCTAGGATTTTTTTTGCCGCAAATTTACTTGATCACACAAAATTTTGGGGTATTTGGAGTAAAACATCTTTGCTCCCTTCTCATACCCACAGACTTCCCTAGAACAGATATAACAGGAAGAGCAGGAAGAAACTTGGATCATATGGTGGGGAGAAATTCTGTCTTTACATTGATTTCATTGCAATAAGCTAGGTGAAAAAAGCAAAAAAACCTGCACTTTTCTCAAAATATTTCTCTCTTGATGAAAAGTGTCATTTTCCCCCTGCTTTGCATTTGAGGCAAAAAATTTCTCCCATCCCTAGCTCCGAGTGAATGAAGACGAGGGGTCAAGGACGGTCCGAACCAATGCAACAATAATTAAAACAAAAGACTTTGATCCCTCATGATCAGGGACTCATTGCCCTGCGGACACAGTTGTGTCGGTTTTTCAACTATAATGAGGCATTGATTGAGTTCCTGATCCAGTCATTGGTGTTCCTCCTGTCCCACAATTTTTTTGCCTTTGATGGGGTGTTCTATCTACAGATGTTTGGGGTGGCAATGGGGTAAAGCTTTGCACCCTCCGTAGCCAACTTGTTCATGAGTTGGTGGGAGGCCGCCCACATTTTCAGTGAGGTTAACCCCCATCGGAGTGTGATTTTGCAGTACGGGAGGTACATTGACAACCTCCTCTTTATATGGGGAGGTACAAGGGAGGAAGTGAATACCTTTATTGAGGTCTTAAATTGTAATGACATCAATTTGCGGTTTACCTTCTCTCATGAATTGTCCACTGTTTCCTTTTTGGACTTGACCCTTGAGGGAGATGAGCTTTCTCACAAGACCCACACTAATGTATACAGAAAACCGACTTTGGGCAATAGTCTTTTGCATGCTAGGTCTGCTCACCCGAGGTTTCAGGTGAATAATGTGCTCAAGGGACAGTTCCTGCACCTACAGTTCCTGCGTTCTACTGACAGGACTTTTGACCGAGCTGCGCTTGAACATAGGCATAGGTTTCTGGAAAGGGACTACAACAGGGATTTACTGGATCAAGCCTACATATTCTCTAGGTCACAGTTGAGAGATGACTTGTTGAGGGATAGACTCTTGGAGACGGGTCCTGTGTCGGATGAGTGTAGAGTCAGGTTTGTAACCAGTTACAGTTCCCATTTCAAGGAAATGTGTAGTATAATAAGGAAGAATTTATCTGTTATATACCGATGCCGAGCTTGACTCTATACTACAAAAAAGTTGCTCATTTGTGGCTAGGAGAGGAGCAACTATAGGTAACCAGATATCTCCTAGTTTCTAAGAAAACTACACCAGCATGGCTTAAATTTAAGGGCTTTTTTAAATGTGATGCATCGGTTTGCAAATGTTGCCAGTATGCTCTGGTGTCAAAACGTTTTGTGAGTATGGTGGATCATAGGACCCAAATTATTGCTAGTTCTATCAACTGCAATTCTGAATCAGTGATTTATCTGTTCACATGCAAGTTGTGTTTAGTGCAGTATGTGGGTCGTACTATTCTCCACCTTAAACATAGAATTAGGGAGCATATCAATCAAATTGAACATGGTTGTAGGGATTCGGCGGTAGTGAAGCATATTTTAGAATGTCATGGGGGCAATATTTCATGTTTTGAATTTAAAGGGATTGAGAGAGTCAGACTGCCGTAGAGAGCGGGTGATCTCTTGAGTCTGATCAATAGACGTGAGGCCTACTGAATTTTCCAGTTACGTACCAGGCTCCCATCGGGGTTAAATTCCGAGTGGGACATTAGTCACTTCCCTTGATATCTCTCTCTTTGTTCTTCCCCACCTGAAGTCTGGCTGCCCAACACTATTATTATTATTACTTTTATTATATTATTAAAATATAGTTAATATATTTTTATTATTATTATTATCATTATTTTTTCTGTTTATCCTTCCTTATTATTATTTGCACGTGTGCATTTATGTGTGTTTGAGCATATTGGATACACACATATATGTAATCATGTTACATTTTATATTTTATAATTTTTTGCTCCATTTTCCTCAAATGAATATTTCAATAAATATGTGTGATAGAAAGTACACATTGAACATGTAGATACATATAAAATAAACATAAAAAACATAAACTCAATGATTTGGACTGTGTGCATGTTTCATCTATGTATACATTATGTTACCTTTTGTTCTTTTGATGTACTCTTGTTTATGTCCATGATTGGCTGATGTCCTGCTGTCACCAGGGCTGGATTTGTAATTAGGCAGAGTAGGCAACTGCCTACAGGCGCACCCCACAGAGAGGCACCTGTCATTCGGATCCCACGCTTGGTGCCCACGGCCCACAACAACATGGTGAGGTCTCAGTCTGTGCCTTCTTCGGCACAGACTTGTAGCTGCTGTGAGCTCCCTCGTCGGCTCTTTAGTAATGCAGAGCACTGGGAGATGACATAATTTCCCAGAACTCTGCATTACTGAAGAGAAGACCGCGCAGGAGCTCCAGCAGTTGCAGCTCTGTGTAGAAGGAGGAGGCACAGACAGACCTCTCCTCTTCAGGGTAGGAAACAGACACAGGGGGCGATATGGAGATGGTGGGGGCACTGTGAGGGGAAATATGGAGATGATCATGGGGGCACTGTGGGGGCAATATGGAGATGATCATGGGGCAATGTGAGGGGCAATATGGAAATGATCATGGGGCAATGTGAGGGGATATGAAGATGATGAGGGCAATGTGAGGGGATATGGAGATGATCATGGTGACAATATGGAGATGATCATGGGGGCTATTTGGAGATGATGGGGGCTAGTTGGAGATGATGGGGGCAAGTTGGAGCTGATGAGGGCAATGTGGTGATGATGGGGGCAATGTGAGGGCAATATGGAGCTGATGGGGGCAATGTGGAGATTAGGAGCATTGTGGAGATGGCAAATCGGGGGGGGGGGGGGCGCTTCAGATTTCTGTGCCTACAGGCTCCTGAGATGTAAGTCCAGCCTTGGCTGTCACACACAGACGCATTTAATAATGTGATCATATATGTGAAATCCCATTTGTATGATTTGAATCTGTTCCTTATGTCATTTCTGATACTATGTATTTCAATATTTTGATAGATATTCAGACAGATATACGTGTGAATGAGGAAATGGAGGAGGGTTAGTTTCCTTTCCCTTTTGAGTTTTTCCCACACCTTTTAATTTTTAACCAATTAAACACTTTGGGGGAGTTTATTTAACAAGGTGTGTTAGTGGAGTTGCTCAAGCTATGAGTAAGCATGAAACTAGTTAGATTTGTGGGGTTCCTCTGTCTCTGTTTCCTCTTATCTCAACCACCTATCTGCTTGTTTTTGGTTTCTGTTTTTAATTATGATCCAATAAAGGATTTTTATATACAGCTGGATTTGTTTCCTGATGTTTGACTAAGAAGGACTGAGTGCGGTTGCAACCATTTGTTGAGATTGAAAGGTTGATTCAAATTGTCACAGTATTAGTTACGAAATAAAATAACATAATGGCTATAAACATGTTCCATTTTCTTCAGCTTTAATTTTTTATATATTCCTCTACTTTTGCATATTATGAATAGTAGAGATTTTTGAGGCTATGATTGTTATAGTATCCATGGGTTTACATGAAGGTATGCATTAGTTTATAAGGTGTATGATTGGTGGAGTTAATGCATTTATTTTACATAAATAATTTGGGTATATGTGACTAGGCTTGGTGAATATATGAAGTATCTGGTGAGCTTATATTGTAGGTATGTTAATACATGTGCAGATATAGCATAGCATTGTAAGCATATCATTATGTGCAAACATATAGTATCCCCAGGACTTAGTAACAGGTATGTACTATATCCAACCTTATTCTTCTTTCCAATGACCTCTAAGATGTTAAGGGAGGCCTGCTATATTGTATGTCCTGTTATTGAAAAAATATGAATATGTATTATATGTATATTTTTTAGTTACTTTTTATCATCAGTCAATATGTTTGCTTGCTTATGTGGGGAGGGATGGTGATATAGGGACTTGTTTTCTACATTATAAGTCATGGGTACATTAGGATGACTGACTTTCCTCCTATTGAAGGAAACTCTCTGGCTCCTTTTAGTTCTGTAGAAGACTGAGAGCATGTCACCTTATCCAATCAATGAGAGAGTATTCTTGCAGGAAAATCAACATATTTATTAGGTGGAGTTACTGTCATTATCTGTTATCCTAAATGTCACACATTGGAGAGGCTGAGGAGAACTCCTGAAATCACCCAGCCCAATTTAACTGTAATCCACTTACATCAGGCAAGGTTAAAAAAGAGATTACACATGCATTGTGCACTTGTCACATTAGGCACTCAAAAGTTTGAAGGAGATTATAGTATTTTGGGAGGACTTCAGAGTGGTGTTCTTCCTGACAGAACTTCTACCCCTAGTGTGTAGATATGGAGTGTGTTTGTGGAATGTACAATGTTTTCTTTTACACTTCTGCCACCCACCCATACCGTCCGATACTCTGACAGAAGTATTTTCATCTCCTAGTGTTTTGCTTTTATTACTTTTGTGTAGGATTGGTTCATTTCTGGCTCCTGGTTGAGTGTATTTATGAAAGTGGCTTCTCCAAACTTTTATTTGACCAGTAGTTCTACTGAGGAAAATGGCCAAGAAATGTATTGATCGGGCATGTAGCATTGTTTTAAAATACATACCACAAAATGTTTTATTTCTTTATAAACTTTGAGATGGATCTCTGCTTTTCCATTGATACAGGAAGTGAAATGAAGCCCAGTGTGGATACCTGAGACTATTTCGAGTAGGTTCAGATTAATTATCCTGCATGAGCTACATGACAGTAATAATGGGAAAATGCATGTTCTCAGTACTCAATAAATGACAGAATTAATCAGTTGTTGGACCATTGGCTGGTTGTGGATGATGGCAGTTGTAGTCATTATTAGTTGTAGGGCCAGCAATCGATACCTCTGTTTTAGATTGTTTTGGGGCTTCAAATACCTGGGTATACTAATCATCACAGGATCATATTTTGAGGCTTAGCTGAAAGAAATATTGGAAAAATTTTGGGGCCTGATTTACAAACTTTGCAAACCTTCATATTACTTGTCAATTATAGGGCTTAGTTGAAAACACAGAAAAAACTGCATGGGCTTGATTGAAAGATGTTATTTTTTATGTCTATAACTTAAAATTTCATACTAACATTTAAAATCAGTTATCCTTACATATCTAAAAAAAGCAAAAAAAAGAATATTCACTTGAAAATACTTTGATAAAGTAAAATAAAGATTTCGGTTGAAATGGACAAAACATGGGAAATCTGGAAACATTTGAAGGTTGCGTATACTTTACCTATCCTCTAGAATTGCTCTAGAAAGTGAGTGTTTGACATGCTTAGAACTAGGGATAGGTGAAAATTCAATATTTTTTCACACTGAAATTTTGCTGAAAACCAGCAATTTGCTACTTCTTCAATGAAAATATCTATATATTGAGCCCCCCTAAAAAAAAATAAAAAATATTCTCCTGTACCCTAAACCTAATATATTACCTGCACAGTGGAAAAAAACTGGAGGCTGAGATGACAACCAGTGCAGTGGGACCAAGTCAGTGTGTGTGTGTGTGTGTGTGTGTGTGTGTGTTTGTGTGTGTGTTTCTATGGTTATCAGTGCTGTGGAACAAGACTGACGGCTCAGTATATGTACTTCTATGTATACTAGTGCAGTAAGATAAGACTGGGAGTCAGTATGTGTGAGACACTAGTGCAGTATGACAAGGATGGGAGTCAGTATGTGTCAATATGTGTGGTCTATGGCTATTGTGGGACAAGGCTGGATGAGTTAATATATGTGGTTCTATGACTTCCATGGAAAAATGTTGGGGTTCACAGCAGTGGTGGCTGCTGCCAGACTCTCATCATCCCCCACCAACCACTGGTAGCTACCAGACTGAGGGACAAGGTTGGGTGGTCAATAGTTAGTGTATGTGGTTCTATGGCAGCTTTGGGACAAGGCTAGGTAATCAGTATATATAGTTCTATGGTTACTGTGGGACAAGGCTGGGGGATTAGAAATGAAGAAAAGGTAAACACAAACACAGAAACATAGATTTTGATGACAGAAAAGAAATATCTGGCCCATTCACTCTGACCATTAGTATTTTAACAGGAAGGACACATTGAAATTGTCTTTCATTTTCAGTGATGTCTGGGGTATAGATGTTATTATTAACCAATTTAACAGTACTCATTTTATCTACCTCAGAAGGATGAAAGGCTGATTTGGCTCTTCTGTGACTAAAACCTGCGACCCTGATGTTTGAACAGATTCTATAGCTGGTGCCTTAATCAACTGAGCCATCTCGCCAGCATACCATCTTGGCGCTCTGAGGGATAAATTCATAGATATTATGTTTAATATACAATGGTCTCCACTGTTTTATTCGGAAGAGGCCTCAGTACATTTTTTTAAAAACTTTTTTTATTGGAGGCAAACAGGCACATACATCACACAGTAATAACATTTAGACAACAAGGCAATGTACATTGCAACAAACAGTCAAAATTGTTACAGTATTGGCATAGTATACAATCACAGTATGAAATCCAGAGTAACATAGTAGTACAAGATATGTGCCTGCTTGGCCCCCTCCACCTACATTTTCCATTTTCAGAACAAAAACAAAAACTCCCATTTAACACCCCAAGCCCCAACCTCGCCCCCAAGCAGAACCCTCCCCCCCTGACCAGGGATTAAACCCATACTATACATCCAGATATACATCCAGTTGTGTATGATGAAATAAGAAGGCCATCCACTACAGGTGAAGTGGTCCCAAAATTATATAACCAGTGATCACTTCTATGTCTAATGCAAAGTAATGGCTTCATCTGTACAACAAAGATCTGACTTAATACCATAGAAGGCCAATGAGCTGTACAAGAAGTCCAACTGCCCCTACCATGATCTATTATACTCATGCCATGAGAGGAACCTGGTCACCCATCGTCCCCAGATCATTCTGAATTTATTCTGGTTGCCCCTGTGCAAGTATATCCCCTATTAATGTTGAAGATTGGAGTTAACTAAGTTAATCCAACTCATCTTGTTGGGTGGACCTATAGCCATCCACTCAAATGCCACCACCTTTCGCATCATGACCAACAGTTCCTGTACTAGTTACATGTAATCGTTCAGGTAAAATGGAGAGTAAGTATGTCTTAGGTACAAAAGGGAGCTCCCAACAGCTGGACCAGGATATCAACTACGTCCTTCCAAAATTGTTGGACAGAAGGGCATTGCCAAATAACATGGACAAAGTCAGCATCGTCCCTGTGACATTTAACACACTTGCTATAAGGTAGTTTGCCCATTTTAAATAAGTGTATGGGTGTATAGCAGACCCTGTTTAAGATTTTAAGTTGTATGAGTTGGTGTCTAGCTGTAGCAGACACCAATCTAGGACTTTTAAGTACCATATCCATCTCCCAGTCCTCAGGTCCACCCACATCTACCTCCCATCTGTTTCTAAGGGCAGTGAGATCTATATGTACAGTTCTGCTCAGCCACAAATAAATGAGAGAAATAGGTTTATGGAAAGGTTGGCTATTTGCCAGTTTCAGTAGTGAAAATTCCAATATCTCAAACGGACTCTCAGAATGTAGTGTGGCCAAAGCATGTCGCAACCTCAGAAATGTGTAGAAAAGTCTATGAGGGATGCCAAATTCCCCATTAAGTTGTCCAAAGGTTTTAAAGGGATAGTAATACTTGAAAATAAGTTTATTTTATATTGTAGCCCTTAAAAAAACATGAAAAATGATATCTTATCTCCCAAACCTTTATGGTTTGGGAGATATTCACATGTAAAATATAGTAAAATGATCTTTTCCTGGCTGTTTCAGCCAAGTCTGCCATCTAGTGGACAGATTTGGAATTCGGTCCACAGAGCAACCGGCAGCTCTTTAGCAGTGCCGAGATCACGATCTTTGAAAAGAACTACTTAATTGGAACTATCTACAAAGTGTGCCTGGCTTGAAAGCACACTTTGTAGACCATTCCAATGAAGAAATTCTTTTTAAAGATGGTGATCTCAGCACTTCTGGAGAGGCACAGCGGTCCCGGGACCGGATTCCAAATCTGAAGGGTGGAGCAATGACGTCACTCCAGGGGAAACTTTACTTCTGAATATCTCCCAAATTATAAAGGTTTGGGAGATAAGACTTATATCATTTTTCATGTTTTTTTAAGGGCTACAATATAAAATAAACTTATTTTCAAGTATTACTATCCCTTTAAGTGCGGATCCTTCATATAGCTGAACCAACTCACTGATACCAAACCTGGCCCATACTGGACCAAAATCCAATTCACGCAGATGGTGGAGACCACCCACCCCACAAAGGGTACATGGGAGCAATCCATGAATACCCCACAACACTCTGCAGCTTTGACCAAACCCAAGACAAGGATTGAGTGGCCAGAACTGGAGAAGAATATATTCCTGCACCTACTGTCTCAAGATGTTCGATGCAATACTCCGGTCTCAAGTGTGAATCCTCGATTCGTGGGAAAGTGTGAGTGGATTGAGGTATTACAAAGGCTAACATATAATGAGATACCCTCCTCCTCTTTAGATCATTGTAGAGTAGTTAGCTTAATTCTAGGAGGCCCTCCTGACCATAGAATCTTGGTAACGATTCTGTCAAGTTCCCTAAAGCACCATTTAGGGATAGTAACTGGGGACCCTTGAAAGACACATAACAACTTGGGTAAGAAAATAATTTTGATCAAATTCTCACAACCGATACGATTCAGGGAGAGATTAGTCCAGGACGATGTTTTATTCTTGAATTGTGTAATTACCGGTTCTAGATTATCCCTAATATACATATCAGGTGAAGTAGCTGTTACAAGACCAAGATACTTAAATGAAGTGCAGCAAGACAGAGGGACATCCGGATAAATTGCATCGTCGGTCATTGGGTTCTGTAGTATCACAGTGGATTTGGTCCAGTTGATTTTAAGACCAGAAAGTGGAGGCCTCATGTAATGGTTTGTTTGACACACAGACACAGTGGTTTAGGATAAAACAAGGTTTTATTGACATCACAGTAATATAATAACCCTCACAGGTCCTGTAGTATTTCAGCAGAATAATACAGCCACACGACAGGTTACATATACATAAGCCTACACAGGTCCTGTATAACCATAAAGTCCATAACAGCATATACTGACACAGGTCAGGCAGAATACGATGAATTCCCAGGAGAAAGGTACTGCATGGGTTAATGGTCTTCAATGAGTGTAAACAGTCCAATATGAAGAGAGGTCTGTCATGGAGCTCACTCCATATAGAGAGCTTAAGGATACGTAATGCCCAGAAACAGGTTAGCAGAACAAACATTAACTGCCAGAGTAATACCAGGAATTGAGCAATATATGACACTGCCGTAGCAGTAATGGAGACCAGGCCACTTGCACTGTGCCGGAGCAGTAACGGAGACAAGACTAATGGCACACTGCCGTAGCAGTAATGGAGACAGGCCACTTGCACTCTGCAGGAGCAGTAACAGAGACAAGGCCACTTGCACTGTGCCAGAGCAGTAACGGAGACAAGACTAATGGCACACTGCCGTAGCAGTAACGGAGACAGATACTTGCACTCTGCAGGAGCTGTAACGGAGACAAGGCCAATGGCACACTGCCGTAGCAGTAACGGAGACAGACCACTTGCACTCTGCAGGAGCAGCAAAAGAGACAAGGCCAATAGCACGCTGCCGTAGCAGTAATGGAAACAAGGCCAATGGCATACTGCTGTAGCAGTAATGGAGACTAGGCCACTTGCGCTCTGCAGGAGCGGTAATGGAGACAAGGCCAATAGCATACTGCCGTAGCAGTAACGGAGACTAGGCCACTTGCGCTCTGCAGGAGCAGTAACGGAAACAAGGCCAATGGCACACTGCCGTAGCAGTAACGGAGACTAGGCCACTTGCACTCTGCAGGAGCAGTATGGAGACACAACTGAACACTGCCATGACCGGACTGACTGGGCAACCAAGCAGCTCCCCCTGAGGTCGTAACCAACCGGAAGCGACACAAAATGCCTGATGGATAGGAATGTTGCCAAGGCGACACAGAGGCAGCCAGAGCAGGAACGTCAACCAAGCCGTGTCGAATCACGGAGCAGGAACGTCAGCCAAGCTGGGTTGGTACACAGGAGCAGGAATGTCAGCCACGCCGGGTCAGTACACAGAAGCAGGAACATCATCCAAGCCAGGTCGGTACACAGGAGAAGGCGCAGAAGAATGGTCAGGCAATCCAGGTCGGTACACAGGCAGGAGACGAGATGCAGAGTAGTCAGGCAGGCCAAGTCGGTACACTGGGAATCACTGAGCATAAACAAGCACTGGTACAGGAACACGACGAAAGGGCACTGGAGGGGTGCCAGAGCCCAGTATATAAAGGCCATACTGGGCGGGACAAACACAGAATAGCCAATGTGAGCAAAGCATAGTATAGACTGACAGAAAGTAGCAAGGGGAGCACAGGCACCATGATACCTCAGTACATTTAATAGATTTAATTCACTTTGGTAAAACTGGATTGTACATTATAAGAATCGTGGGCTGATGTGAAAAGTCATGGCTCATCATCAGAACTTTTTCCCAAAAGTTGATAGTTCTATGTGATTTCCATAGATATAACCCATGTAACGTAAGACATTTTATAGCTGATTTTTATTAGTGTGCATTAAGTGTGTGCATAGTTCATCTTTAAGACCTATTATGAATTCAGAGTGAAATTACATTAGTCAACAATTAAAATATTTGTTGGCTTGATTTCTTCTTCACCATACAACACAGCTGCCTGCCATAGAGGTTTACCCCTTTATAGCAGATGTAACACATTCATTAACTCATAGTTCATACATATTCAGATTTGTATCAACTGCATTTTACCCGAGCAGTACATTAATATACACATTGATACATAAACATAAGTAACACAAAAAGAAAGAACAACAAAGTCTTAATAAATCTCATATTTGTAAACGATTAAATGAAAGTGCTCTAAAACATTAAGCAAAATGACAGATAAACTCTCCTGGCCAGTAATTATTGTGATCAAATGCATGTTTAATTAACAGATGTTGTCTATATTACTCATAATATCACTTAATTGGTACTTAGGGATTGGAAGTTTTTGTTAACAGTTATCAAAATGTGTAAAAGGTTCAAGGAAAGAAGTTAACTATAAACTGTTATGAATATTGTGAGGCTTAGTTCTATAAAGAACTGGAGTAACACTGGAGCAAACTATCTGCTTCATAGGGGATACTTGAAAAGAGAGAGGGAGAAAGGGAATTTAAAAAAATGGGCAATGAGTGCAAGGGATATAAGATATTGAAGGCTTTCCCGGTAGTAGTTGAAGACAATCTGGGTGTGTGCAGGAGCACGGGACAAAAAATGACAACAGTAAGCCTTGGGGAGGACAACACTCAACTTAAGGACCTGGTACAGCCAAAATGGAGAGTGAGCGAAGATGGGAGGAGAGTGGAAGAGAGTTACGGAGGTGGGAAAATTATTTATTAAAAATATAAAAAGTAATACTAATAACGAATGCTGCCTTCATATAGATATACACATATGCATATAGAAACATAAATACTCTCCCCTTCCTTTCCAGTAAGCCAGAATGAAATGAGCCTCCTGAATGACATATGCAATAATGCAATGTAATATGATCAAAACCTTCCATGGAATCTCAGGAGTTGTGTCCCATGGCTGTTACTAGGGACACTGGACCATGTAGAATGTTATATATCTGATTAGCTTCTGGGACCTCTTTAGCTGCCCTTTAGGGGGACCTATTCTGCAATTGCCCATGTGCGAATAATTTCAATGTATAAATGCTGTTATATAGAGGGACTAAAAAGCTACTTTATACTGCAATGTATCATGTGGCTGATGGGGTGCCTCTTTTATAACCGATGAGGGATGTGGGTCTATATGTTTTGTTAACACCTCTAATGGTTTGACTACTGTTGATAAACTTGCTTATTCTGGATACGGTTCTTTAGATGATTGGCTGGCCTTTGTCTCCCCTACTGCATTGACATATCGAGCCTTTGACCTGATTCACAATTTTGTGATGGGGTCCTCTGTTGTGGGGAAGAGGATGTAGAGTCAATGCAAATTACCACCCTGGATGCTAAACTTGCTTATTCTAAATACGGTTATTTGGATGGTTGGCTGGCCTCTGTCTCCCCTACCGCATTGCATATCGAGCCTTTGACCTGATTTTCAGTTTTGGGATGGGGTGCTCTGTTGTGGGGGAGAGGATATGGAGTCAATGCAAATTGCCGCCCTAGATATCTATTCTATTTGTTGAAATCTTGTATCTGAGGGGGTTCTTTTGGGGAAGATGCTGCTGTTTTTGTAGCAATATAGTTGATTTGGGGGATTGTGCTGTTTGCGACGCTGTGTCGCCTGATGGTTTTGGGGGATGCAGCTATACGGTTGGTGTGGGTTGCCGTGGACACCCGTGGAACTACTTATATGCTTTGTATTTGTTACATATTTTTGTTATTTCAACTGTTTGAATTGTGGGGTTCATTATGCTGGGGACGTCTCGGGTCTGGCTTGGGATTTGCCTAGGGGTTTTTGTTAGGCTAAGGGTCCTGTTCCGGTTGGGGTTGGTTGGGACAGGGTGGGGGGCTGAGTTTCTTACATGAAGCTGGGAAATAGGGTGGAGGGGTTTCTTTAGAGGGGTATATCCTTACTCTTTGGGAGACGGGCAGGCATCATTCACTTACTCTAATGGTTATGACTAATAAATTGATTTCTATCATTTCCTGGAATGTTTGGGGTTTAAATGATAGCATTAAATGCTCTCTGGTTCTGAATCATGCCAGGAAACACAGACCAGATATTTTGCTTCTCCAGGAGACACACTTACAAGGTGGAAAAATCTTGGCTCTTAAGAAACCATGGGTGGGACACCACTATCATGCAAATTTCTCTACTCATGCAAGGGAGTCTCTATTTTGGTCAGTAAGTCCTTACAATATGAACTGGTGGATTTGAAAACTGATCCATTAGGTAGATACATTTTTTGGACTGCTTGGTCTCTGACATCCCGATTGTTTTAATGAATATATACATTCCTCCACCTTTTGTGCCTAAGGTCCTACAGGACGCTCTCTTATATGTCTCTACGAGGCCTAATCGTTGTCTTGTTGTCATGGGGGACTTCAATATGTTCACTGACATTGTACTGCATAAGATGGGTGCCAGATCTGGTGACTCTCTACCTTCTAGACTTAAATTTTTAAGTATCATAGAGGATATGTGCCTTATTGATGCGTGGAGAACCCTTCACCCGAATGTTAGGGAGTACTCATGCCATTCTGCCATTCATAAATCACTATCTAGAATAGATCATGCCTTTGCTTCTAATCATGCTTGGCATATGGTTGAGGACTGTTCCTATTTACCTAGAGTGACCTCGGATCACTCACCAATGCACCTATGCCTCCACGTGGGTAGGGATTTTTTGACTAACAGTTGGCGACTTCAACCGTATTGGCTATCTATTGATCATATTGCTAAAGATCATGGGGTTACTTTGAAGGAATATTTCTGTCTCAATGAGTGCTGTGCTTCACAGGGAGTGGAATGCGGCGAAGGCTGTGGCAAGAGACTCACTGGTTTCATTAATTGCTGCTCATAAAAAACGAACAAAGGATAAAATAGACCATCTAGAGAAGGAAGCTAGTGTGGCAGAAAGAATGTATGTTGACAAAGGTGATGGTGTTTCCTATGACTCCTTTTTACTTGCCTCTTCTACTTATAATACTGCACTAATGGAGAAAAATGTAAATTTCATGATGTTTCAGAAACAGAAATTATTTGAGAACGAGGATAGAGCAGGGAAACTTATGTCCCACTTAATAGGAGCCAGGGAGGGCAGACATTCCATAACGTCTATATACAACAATGTTGGAAACCTTGTGCATGATGAAATGGATGTCAATGCTGTGTTTGCGGACTTCTATTCCAATTTATACACAACACAGACAGTTTCCACTTGTCAGCAGATGGAGGTGTACCTGGCAGGGATACCTCTCCCGTCCTTGTCATTTGAACAGAGATGGATGCTGGACTCTCCCATCTTGTTGGGTGAGGTTGTGGCAGCTATTGACTCTCTCCCTGTGGGTCCCCTGGAGGCGACGGGTTGCCGGCTGACTGGTACAAGAGCTATGATGATACGCTGGCTCCACAATTACTTAACACTTTCTATGATGCCTTGGATGCGGGTAGATTGCTGCCATCTCTTACTGAAGCAACAATAGTAGTGTTTCCTAAGCCGGGTAAAGATTTGATCAAATGTGACTCGTATCGGCCTACCTCTTTGCTTACATTGGACGCTAAAATCCTAGCCAAGGTACTGGCGGCTAGACTCAACCTGGTGATCTCTGATCTTATTCATCCGGACCAGGCAGGATTTATGCCCGGGAAGTTTACGTTTCACAATCTTAGGATTATTCTCTCACTTGCATTTTAAACATGATAATGCCGGTCACAGAATGGTGGTCTCACAAGATGCATCCAAGGCATTTCACTCTGTGGAGTGGGAATATCTTTGGTGTACACTCCGCAGGTTTGGATTTGGGCCAACTTTTTTCAGGTGGGTTCAACTTCTCTACATGGACCCATCTGCTAGGGTCCTGACTGAGTCAAGCTGGTCTGGGCCTTTTGGGCTCAGAAGAGGTATGCAACAGGGATGTCCATTATCTCCAGGTCTGTTTGCACTGGCTATCGAGCCATTGGCCAGATTGATTCGAAGCGATACGATGGTGGAGGGGTTTCGGATGGGTAATAGGGAGGAAAAATTGGCATTTGTATGCTGATGATATATTATTGTTTTTGGGAGATTCCCCCAGCTCTCTTCCACGTGTTCTAGCTTTGGTCAATACTAACTGCAATTACTCAGGATTACGAATCAATTGAGCTAAATCTTCCATGCTGCCTGTGGACCCGGTTGTAGATGGGGATCCTGAGTTATCAATACCTTTAAGATATGAGGAATCGGTGAAGTATCTCGGACTTTTGGTAACTGCTTCAGTGAGTAGCTATCTGAGGGATAATTTGGAACCTCTAATTGACCACTTTAAATGTAAAACTATGTCTTGGATTACACTCCCGTTGAACGTTATTGGTCGTTCTAACCTAATCAAAATGGTATTTCTTCCAAGGTTCTTATATGTATTTCAAGGTTCTCCCATTCTTATACCTACAAGATACTTTACTGTAATTGATAAGATAATTAGGTACTTTCTCTGGTCAGGTGGCCCATCTAGGGTTAGGCTATCCACCCTTAAACATCCGGTGAGTGAGGGCGGAATAGCCCTCCCTGATTCCTACAAATACTATCTGGATGTGCAGGGACAATTTGCACTAGCATATATCCTACCCAATACCCTACATACTTTCCATAAAATTGACGAGTCTCTACTTAAACCAGGCTATTCCTTACCACATAATCCTGTGTTGGGCCCAGACGCACTTAAGGATTCGCCGGTCGCGTCCAGGACAACTTGTGCCGTATGGTCCCTTATTCAATCTGCTTAGAATTATGAAGCAAAGGATCCTGATGTTCCCCTCTGGGGTTCAGGAGGATTAATACAGCTTCGACACTTGGATTTTGGACGGCTTTGGTTGACATATGGTATTTCTACTCTCAGTCATCTATACCAGGGAAATGTCCTGAAAACGTTTGAGCAGTTGCGTCTGGAGTTTGCCTTACCTACTACTTTTTTTTACTCCTATTTACGATTGAGGCATGCTCTGGATGCTTTATGGGGTGCTAAGACACCATGCTTGAAGGAATTCCCATTGGTTACACTGGCTAAGAGGAGGTGGCCACTTTGGCCTGTTTCGTTAGTATATGAGTGGCTAGATAAATGTTCTTTGGGTGAGAATGATGGGCTTAGGTCTAGAAGGGAGATAGATGTGGGTGCCCTTGAGGATTACGAGTGGGAAACGGCATTGAGTAGTCCTGCAGCAGTAGCTACCATGGCTAGACATCAGCTAATTCAGCTTAAAATTCTGTACAGGTCTTATTACACTCCTGTGCGTCTTTTCAGGAAGGGTAGGTTGGATGACGACTGGTGCAGGAGGTGTGGGGAGGCAGGCACCACTTTCTTGCATCTTCTTTGGGATTATCCCCTGGTTCGTAGATTTTGGGAGAAAGTAATACATACTGTGTCAGCTGCGGTACAATGGGACCTATTACTTTCTCCGAAGGTATGCTTATTTTCTATTCTACCTAATCAACTTCACTCTAATTTTCATAACGTATTGATTAGGGAGCTGTTGGTTATGGCATGGGAGGTGGTGGCACAATTGTGGATGTCGGAACACCCCCCTAAACATGACCACTGGATGGCCCTGGTGGCTAATAGTCTCCCTCATTATAAGGGACTCTATTTGCATAGAGGCACCCCAAATAAATTCAACTTGATTTGGGGCTCCTGGACTTCTTATTGCAATACTAGAACTCTTTACTAGTAGTAATTATGGAATCGTTACTTATAGTTCTCTGAGCCGTGGGTGGTATCCTGGAGATTCTTGTTATCTATACTTGTATAATTACCAACTAATTGATGCCTATGTTCTTATTTGCTATGCCTAACAATAATTATTGAGGGAAGGATTGTGCTCGTCTCCCGGGGAGGGAGGGTAGGTGGGTGGGACGGGTTTTTTAGGGATATGGTGGGGGTTATAGTTGGGTGAGGTGAGTTTTTTGTTTTGTTTTCTTCTCTTTTTACAACAACAAAAAAAAATGGGACAACTGTATCTTTAAGTTATGATTTTTACTTGTCGTTTTACAGAATGCATCTTACCTGACTACCTTGTGTATTATTTGTAACTTTGTAATGTTTTTTTACTGTCCTCTCAATAAAAACGTTTAAAAAAAAAAATATGATCAAAACCTATAATTAAATAAAAGACATCCTCTAGGAGAGGACAAAAGATTCATAAAACTTATTCTGATATGATACAATAAGATATCCAAATATATAAAGTATTGCCCTCCCCTAGGGGAGGGTCAAAGTCTTGGAGGATTCATTCCAATAACTCAATAATGCCCTGAGCGCCAGAAAGGCATCCAATGCATCACATTGGAATGCACTGGATGCCTCTCCACAAGCATCAACCATACATAATATACAAAAATCTAAATCATGGGACAGTAATGTTATCCCAAAAATAAAAGATGAACAAAACAGCAGATAATATTTATACAGTTATAAATCTATACTTGTCCAGTACTGATCTGTCAAAGAATCGGCAACCAAACTCTACAGGACCTCAGAATGTATACATATAAATAAATCAACTCTAGTCCCAAGAACCAATCACAGAGCACCAACATATAAACAATGGGTACCAATATAAACATAATTAGGGATGGGCGAAAATTTTCGCCTCAAACTAAAATAAGCGAATAATGGTACTTTCCGCTTGGCAAAAATTTCCTGTGTAAAGTGTGATTTTTCCACTTTTTCCTGCCTTTTTTTGCACATTGAAATAAATGGGAAGAAAAATATTTCTCCACCACACAAAAGTTTTATACAGCCATATAAAAGGCTGTCAGGCTCTCACAACATGCCATTTTGTGTTTGTGAGAGGAGAGAGTAGTTTGTTTTTTGAGCTAGAGAAGACAAAGAGGGGAATTGAAGTTTAGTTTAGGGAATCTTTTAGGTATGACATTTGTTCTGTTAGGAGAATCAGTGGGGCACTTTGGGGAGAAGAATGGAGGAAGGAGGTTGACCCCAAATACTCCAAAATTCCATGTGACTGACTGGCAGCTAGGGACCTATTTGCTTGCTGATATTGCTGTTATTGTCTCTGTGCTGGGTAGGGAGGTCTGGGGAAAGAAGTTATTGATTTTGTTTTGATTTTGTATTGATGTATCAACATCTCATAACATCTGAGTATCAGGTAGCAGAAACTACACATCACAGAGAAAGCCAGGACAAATATATTAACAGCAGCACAGATGAGGAGGTGGAGGACGGATGTGAAGAAGGGTGTCCACCATCTACCCCATTTGGGACCACTGCTATGACCAATCACACCATGCTTGTCCACCACCACCAGTACCATACACATCTGCGACATTATAGGTTGTACTTTATTTTTTTTATTACTTGACATCATTATGAATATGTGCCAGTGTCACTTAAGCAGGAAGTTAGTGTTGTGGCAGAGGACAAATGCATTCTGCATGCTAACACATTTTTCAAGCCATATGTTGCTGTAGGACTCACAGCTTTGACTTTCAGATGTTTATTTCTAAACTACAGCCCTCAGAAATAGTAATATTACAGTGGAAAATGTAGTACCTATAGGAAATATAGGTTAAAATGTTTTAAAATAGGCAAAACATTTGTTACAATAGGTGAAAAGGAGGACATTTTTGCATAGGGGGAAAGGCAAAATCTTTTGCGGGAAAAGCAAAAAATCAGAAAGTTTTCACGAAAAGTCATGCTGGAAATTTTTCACACTTTTCTCCCACCCCTATCTTTGAGACCATAAGTCTGTGAGAGTGTATGTGTACATATTAGTGCTATATGCAACGCCATAGCCTTTTTTGCTAAAGTCTAGATAGATAGATAGATAGAACAAGTTGTCAAGAGAAGGAAGTGGAGAAATCATCTCTGTTGCTGTGAACATTAACAACAACTTTACAAACTGATCAAGTTTTAATGATAAATGTATCCCTGTCTTACATCATTAGAGACTGCAACAATGTTATAATTCCTGATGTATGCACATTGCTTACTCATACTCATTGAAACCTGCTTTTCAAAGGAAATACTAAGATGATATCTCACTGGCTCTGAATCACATGCCCAAGGGTTTGCAAGTCCTCCTGCACAAATATCACCTCACAATATTGCACAGCTCATAATCCTTTGAGTGCTACAGGGCTACACACTGAAAATTCTAGCATCCCCCTCTGCATTGAGTACCCCTCTGCCACTCAAATGTTTAATAAATCTGAATGGTTATCAGAAACAAAGCACAAAGATTTCCTTTTGCTGGATTAGAGAAGGGAGTCTTCTCTGTGATGCCACAGGCATCCTCACTTATTGTGCCAGCCCAGCATTGACCATGGACCCGACATCTTCCTATGGTCCTACCCCCCTAGGTGCTACAGACAGGGAACGGTGATATACACACATGCATGACAGAGTCATGTTGAAACACACACACCATCAATTCATTGATTGCCAGAAGCTTATGTAGCAATTGTGATGCATGGGCTTCTGCCACTTAGTGGGTCAACTGTGTGTGTGTGTCTCACCATGACTGTCTCATGCATGTGTGTATATCACTGCTCGCTGCACAGAGCACCGTGGTTCTCCCAGTCCCTGTCCAAGTAAGCACCAATGGGGATAGAGAGCTGGAGCCCTCGACCGCAGTGAAATACAGGGGACCCATGGTACTTGGTTCTTCTTTGCAGTGCGAGCTCCCTCCTTCACCCTCTCTAATCAGCTCTGCAAGGCTAAATCTAAATGATTTCTCCTGTTATTTCGTTCTGGAGTACAAGATTCAGACCACTAACACACCTACACACAGGGACAGGCCCAGGACAGCTGCATCCCCCTCCCCCCGGAATATGCCAGTTAGGTATAGAGCCATGTGAGGACACCTTTCCTTTCCTACATACCATGCGTTAACCCTCATGTGCCAGAAAGGTATTCAAGGCATTCAGGGTTAAATAATTCACTGGCACTCAAAGGGCTAAGAATTATCACACACACTGCAAGGATGGCCTCTCTTTCACTCTCTCCTCTACCTATCACAGAATCAGGAGGTACAATCCCGCACCTATGTAATGCTGTAAGTGCCAGACAAGTATGTGCCACACTCTGCCCCCCCATCCCTCTCTCCTCTCCAGCAAAACAAGAGGCTGCTGGGGCTGACATCATGTGGATCTCCATAGTACTGGGAGACAAGGGGAAGCTGCTGCACCCTGCTCACCTGAGGATGGAGCCAAAGGCAGTGCTTTGTCCTTTACTTTGTCCTTTTTTTTGTTCCTTCCACTACTGGCACTATACAGAGTACATGAACCTCCTGACTTCTTCCACACCTCTCTCAAACACCAGCTTCTCCCAATGAACCCCCTCATCTTGTCCACACACACACCTAAACACCACCTGCTCCCACTGGAGTCCCAGGACACATATTGTATGTGTGTGTGAGTCTCTGTGTATATGTCTGTGTCTCTATGTAAAATAATATGTACTGTATATTTGTGTATATCTGTATGTATGTATGATAATATGTATGTGTGTCTATCTATGATAATACTAGCAAAAGGGCCACAGAATTTCCCATGGCCATTAAGTCCTTTGAGTTCTTGGGGGTATTTAATGCATTGTTTCACAATGCTTTGTGTACATTTGCACCACTGAAAGGGTTCACTGTTTCACAAGAAAAATGGTATCCATGCAGTGGAATGTATTGGATACTTCTTTGGCATTTAGGGGTTTAAGCAAAACAAAGAAAATGGCCAATGTGTTGCCTTCCTTCACTGCCAAAGAAGTATACAAAACATTGCAATGCATGGATACCACTTTGGCTATCAAAGTGAAAACCCTTTCACGTCAAACATACTCAAACCATTTTCAATCAATCTGTTGAATACCCCTGAAGCACTCAAAGGAACTAATCCCCATGGCCAATGCCGTGGAATGTGTGTATGTGTGCTTATGTATGTATGTATGATAATATGTGCATGTCTATGTATGTATGTATGTGTGTCTGTCTCTATGTATGCATCTTTGTGTCCTCTACGTAGTAAAAGTAACACCGCCTTCACAACACACTTGTACCAAAAAAACAAATGATGGGCAACACCATCCCCCACTCCTAGTAGCGTATAAAAGTCCTTGTCGCTAGGGGGTGTGCAAAAGGTACCATCTTGTTCCAGAGAAAAAAAATCAGAGGAAGCACGAGGTTATCCTCTTTTTCATGGGAAAATTGACTTTCACTATAAATATGTGATGTTTTCCAGGAAATTAAACAAAATACAATGAGCTACAGAGAGAACGAGGATGCTAGGTTGTTGTGCTGCACAAAATTGTGAAAAATTGAGGAAGCAGAGAGTCATAATGTGTGCTATCAAAATGAGCACCTGGAATACTAATAAAAGGATGCAATGGAAGGACCGTTATTATTCCAGTGAGTCTGAGAAGGAGGAAATGACCACTATGAAAGGGTCTGGGTGGCCTGATTCCCCAGACCCAATAATGGCCAGCCCACCTACATCACCCCTACCTACATCACCCTTAGGGGTCTTGGCTAAATTTGTGTCATGGGCAGAGGAAGAAGAGGGTAGTAGTGTGAACAGGAAATGTCAGCTACCTGTGCCTGCTGCCAATGGTGCACCTGCCAGGATATCTTATGATTCTCTGTTGGGGGGGAAGAATGATGCCAAGTGTGATAGCAGGGGACCCCAAGTCACACTTGCCATCCCCAAGCAGTCCCACCACTACTATTACTATTACTACTACTTCTACTACTAAGAAGATGCAGCAGCTACAGACTCATAGTGTTAGGTGTGAGAAAAGAGGCGATCATACTAGTAGTGAGGAAGACTCAGAGACAGAAATTGATGAGGTTAGTGTTAGTAGTAATAGTGATGGTGAAGCAGCTGGTAGGACTAACATTAGCACAGTAGATCCCCCTGCGAATGCTGAAGTGGTTGGTAGGTAAGTAAGCAAGGAAGTAATGCAGAGTGGCTATACTAGTGGTCAAAGAAGCCCACAACATTCTGCTGAACCTGGAAGCCCCATTCCCTCAACGGCATTGACTAGATGGAACATGATCCTGAAGAAGGCAGAAATGGTTGCTAGCAGCAAAAATATCACCACCACCATGCGCAGAGATCAGCTGCCTGTGCGTGCTGTTAGTGCTGTCAGTCTGCCTTCTTCAGCTCAAAAAGAGATGGCAAGTGTTACAGTCACATTTTTCATAGCCTTTAACTGAGCAGCAGCAATGAGAGACTGGTAGTTGTGATGATGATAGTGAAGAATCTGGGGTGAAAGAGACATTAATGGCCTTTTTAGCCCAAACCGAGAAGAAATGGGAGACAGGGATGGGTCGGTGGGTATCACCACCAGCAGTGAGATTTTGGAATTTACAGTATTTGCTTCTGCTGTAATTCCTGCTGCTGCTGAGTTGCAAGGGAAGCAAGATGCTGAGGAGCAGGCTAGTGTGCCACAGTGAGAATGGGGTCTAGTGAGCTGGACTAGGACAGGTTCCACTTGCCAACAGAAATACTCCTGGTCATAGCTGCAGAGCTAATTCTGAGGTAGTAGCAGCAAGAGCAGCAACAACCTCTGCCCCATCCAGTGAAGGGGAATGTGAAGGAGAAGAAAAAAGAAGCCATGCTTCTCCACTTTTCTCCTCCCCACCTGAAATCCAGGGTGTGGGACTATTTTTCTCTTGGGCAGGAACAGTGCACAATTTGTGAAAAATAATTGAGAAGGGGAAAATAGGGAACACCCAGGGAACAGCAACCCTGATAACACACATGAAACACAGACACCAAAACATTTATCTGAACCATGTTAACCCTTTGAGTGCCAGAGCAATGCGTTGCATACCCCTCTGGCACTCAAAGGGTTAAATCCAACCACCCACCAAATAAATTGTAAACCACTGTTGCTTTCCCCAAAGGCAACACGAGGCAAGGTGTAAATCAAAGAGGAGGAAGAACTGAAAAACCTAGCCAGAGCCTGGAAGTTCAATGGCCAGTGAAACACCTAACTCGCCATCACCTTCTTGCTCTAGGGTCCAGTTGCGGAAATATCATGCAACTACATCTCCTGGTGATCCACCTCATTCATTTTTATCTTCCCCACCAGTTGATATCCATTTGGTAGATGTCAGGATGTGGCAATTTGTTTCCAACCATTGCACACTGTGTGGTGCGCTGACATATGGCAGTGTGGTGGAGAGCAACTAGGGCATAAATCAACATCTGACGAGATTCTTTCCTGCAGAATACACTAAGCTGGTTGCAAGGAGGATTCATCATTATTACTAAACTGTAAGTTGTCACTCGTCCTTAGAAGGTCATGGACAAGGGGCATAGAGACAGCAGCAGTACTTTTTTTTTTTTTTTTGGATGATTTCATATTGGGGACCCTAAGTGTCATGGCATTTGGTTGTAGTTTAGCCAGGTGTTTGATGTGAGTGCAGATGTGCCCATTGTTTACAGTCTTTCCCTTATTTACCACAAACAATGTGCACATGGCAGTTGCTGATGAGAGTCACAGATTTGTCCTGCACCCAAGGGAAAAAAATTATATTCTAACAACACACCCATAATTTTGGAGGAAGGGCAGGTCGAGAACCATTATTGGCCAACTTCTTTTTTCCACTAATACCTGACGTTGTAGGGGCTAGTTGTGGTGCTGGAGTTAGAAGTGGCAAGTAGAACCATGATCATCCATCACCCATATCACTGCTGTTGATTATCCCATTCCCTTGACACTGCTGTTTATCATCCTGCTGTAGCAGCAACAAGAATAACAGTTCCAAATGCCACCGGGCATTTGACACTGGCCACTATAACATAACCTGCTGGCACTAGGCCAGTAGAGCATATATTTTTTCTTCAGGGCTTTTCCTTTTAAAAAAACAAAAAAACAAACAAACAGATGCCTACAAAAAATAAAGAAAAGAAAAAAAGTTTGTGGGGGGGGCTTGTTTCCACAGAGCTTGTGGCTCTAACAAGCTGAACTGATAAAAAAAATATATGTGATTCCTCAGTGCTTGTGACGCTAACAAGCTAAATTGATAAAATTATTTCTTATTCCTCACAAGCAGAATTGCTAACAAGCAGAATTGTTAAAATATATAGGACCATAGTTGATGAGGCTGAAAAAAGACAAGGGTCCATAAAGTCCAGTCCATGCCAAAACACCCCTGTTAATCCAGAGGAAGGCAAAAAAAAAACAAAAAAACATTGAAGCCATTTCAAATTAAACCTCAAGTGGGTAAAAAAATTCCTTTCTGACTCCAGATGGCAGTCAGATAGTTCCCAGGATCAATAACCCATCTGCACTAAATCCATCTGCCATAATATTCTTCTGTGCTAGATAGGTATCCACTGATTTTTTGAAAGTAGTTATATTATCTGCAAGCACAACATCCTGAGGGAAAGATTTCCTTAGCTTTACTGTAAAATTATCCCTGATTCCTCAGGGCTTGTGATGCTAACATGCAGAATTGATAAAAATATGTGATTCCTCAGGGCTTGTGATGCTAACAAGACAAAGTCCTACGAATCATTTTTCTTCAGGGCTTGGGCCTAACACAAGTCTAAGTCCTACAACAAATAAATGTTTCCTCAGGGCTTAGGCCTAAAAAGTGTAAGTTAAAAAAAAACAATGTTCCTCAGGGATGGGAGTAAAAAGTCTAAGTCTTACAAATCAATGTTTCCTCAGGACTTGGGACTAATACAAGTCTAGGTCATACAAATCAATGTTTCCTCAGGGCTTGGGCTTAACACAAGTCTAAGTCCTACAAATCAATGTATCCTTAGGGTTTGTGCAAACAAGTCTAAGTCCTACAAATCAATGTATCCTTAGGGTTTGTGCAAACAAGTCTAAGTCCTACAAATCAATGTTTCCTTGGGGCTTGGCCCTCTAACAGCAAGTCTAAGTTCTACAAATCATCCTCTAGAAAATACTTTATCCCATCATGTATCAGTCTGCCCCTTTCACAGCTTACATCAGTGGGTCCCTTTCTCTATTACATTACGTATTCATTTCTTATTTTATTTTGAATTGTAATTATTTATTTTTTATTAACTGTCCCCTCAATACCAGTCAACAACCCCGCAAAGTAATTATCTGTTCAACTGATTCTTTCCCCAGACTCCACCCGCCAACACAGGCAACCTCCTTAGACCACTTTTATACCAAGTCTATTATTTATTTTTTTATTTTTTTAGTAACTGTCCCCCCAAACCCAGTCAACAAACCTCTCCCCCAAAAAAAATTCCCACTCTCCACCAACACAGTCACCCTCATACCCCTTTTATACCATGCCTTTTGTGATATAAAATAACATATGCTATGTGTATGTATAAATTCAATGCTCCCATCAATTTCAATGCAATGAGCAAGGCAACAAAAGCGGAAAAGTGCACTTTTCTCGAGAAATTATTCACCAAGCAGGAAATGCCAATATTCACTGATTTTGGTTTGAGGCTAAAATTTTCACCCATCCCTAATTGTAACCAAAGGGTTCAGATGATTGTACTTAACTACTTTTCCATTTTCTGTCACAATTGATGTATGGTTGAATACTAATGCAGCACTTTGTAAAAGGCAAGAAAGCTGTATCTCGTCTCATAATCCTCTCCCAATTATAAATGTGCCATAATAAGTATATCATATTTTTTGTTACAAAGTATAGTTAGTGGTATCTGTAAGTTGTTTTATTGTAATCCTTTGCATCATTGGACTACACTTATTTGTGTATATTGCCATTTGAATGGAAGGATAATAGCATGTTGGTAAGTCACATGTTTCCTTTTGCACAGATTTCAAGGCTTTTCCATAAATTATTACATTTTTCTGCAGTGAAAATATTATTTATGTTGTACGATGTGTAAATATGCATTAAATAATACTTGGTTTTATCATTTTTTTTCTATTGACAAGCAAAAATAAAAACTTATTTTAGTGTGTATACATAGAAATTAAATTCTGGTGTAGAAATGTAAGGATAGGAAAGGAAGTTAAACTTGATGGGATGCTGGACTTCAAGGGCTTTTTTCATCTTTGATGTTGCAAGCAAGCACACAAAAATCTAGTAAGTAACATTGAAAGCTCCTAGTAAAGTATTAATGACTGTCTTATCAACATACCACTTCATTATTTTCTTAGCTATTCTCAAGAACATCCATGCTCTAGTTTCTAATTTTGAAATCATGAGCAATATCTACCCATGCTTCTAAACCATAGCAATTGAATTAAAATAGGAAATGAGTTAAGAAATGTTATTGCTGATCACTGATATGTTTCTTGCATGTTGACCTATAGTAGTTCCCAGTGGTACATATAACTTTCTATCTGGTGGAAATGAATGGTATTTTTCACTATAGATCTGAAATGCAAAGTAAGTTAAAGGTTACTTCTGTAACACACTGATAAATTGTCTTAGCATTTTATAGATGTCAGTCAAGAGATATCTTAGAAGGGAATAAAAAATCTGAAATATCACCTTTTATGGGGAAAAACATGACATGCTCACTAATTGCTCTCATCAGCTGAGACAAATAGAACTATGTATACCATTTCCAATAATTGGAATGATCATTTTTTATTTTTTATAAAGAACACGTTTCCCAGGCATTCATGAAGTTAGTTGCTTTGATCTGTGATATATATATCAATGCTGTGCTTGACATTAGAATGAGACAAGTTGTGACATCACGTCATGGAATTTTACACCACAAAGAAAGCCTGGAGCTTTCTGGAACATATATTTACTGCAATATGACATAATAATTGCTTGTTTTTATATTTTTGTTGGACACCAGATCCATGCCTATGTAGTCAATTATTGTTGTGATCTTATAGGAGCATTCAACGCTCTGTCATGCATGGGGCTCATCTCTGACAACCTGTGCAGGTATTTGAATGGATGTGTTTTTCTGCTTTTCCGTATTCTATTATTGGCCATTGTTTGATGAAGCAGCACTTTTAAATCAGGAAATTCATAAGAAAATGCTTTTGTTATATTGTTTAATGTGTTTAGGTGTGTTTGATGCACACTTGTTTTAATACATTTTATATTGTAGAGTTCACTGTCAAAAAGCAGCTGTCTTCATTCATTTCCATTGTTGACACATGTGAATCCTGAATGGAGAAAGCCTGCATTCCCTATATGTCCTATAGACAGGTTTTACCTGTCATGACCACGACATTTGTAAGTACATATCTATATCATTCTCTCATTGTATTTCATTTATTTGGCATTATTTCACTACTGAGCACCCTAACCTCTTTTTCTGTTGTATGTCCTGCCCCTTGGGACAGTGTTTTACATGGAGCTGCCCATTGATTTATCCCTCCCATCTTGGACTCAATTAGCTGTTTCTGAGACTGTATCAGTTCTAAGGCATGCATTCAGCTGTGACCTACACTTGTATGGTCTCAGCTGGTCCATTTGTGAGTGCCCATTTGAATGTGTTTAAGTAGTTAGTTTTATCTGTCTTTTGAAAGAGCACAAGGAGAACCTCTTTTGTTTCCCCCTTGCTTTTTTATAATGTTAAAACCTCCTACAAAAATAAACTGTACATACTCTTGCTGTTTACCACTTTCAATTTAAGTAATGTAATGACAATGAGAATACATTTCTCTTAGGTCATAGTCAATATTCAATGTAGCTCCAATCCGGTCTGTTTCTTAATTTTGTTCTTTCTCCTTCTCCTTCTCTCAATATCTTTCTTTCTGTCTTGCTTTCCCTAATATTTTTGTATATTTATTTTTATCTATCGCTATCTCTACACCTTTCTTAATCTCCTCCTCCTTCTTATATTTCTCTCTCTTTACACCTTACTCTATCTTCTCATCCCTTTTAAGTAAAATAAAAATAATTGTTGGCATTATCTCACTATTCTGCAAACAATTTATTGTGGTAGTGACAAAAACATATATTCCAAGTTACTGAACATTTCTCTTGAGTGACGCAGTTTCTTACTTACATTAACTTTAGGTATAGGCATCAGATTCGTCCATTTTATACAGAAATATTAGGGTATTAAGAATTAAGATACACAAACAAGGAACAGGGTAGTGCACAATCATACAAAACTGGAGATGTATTATAGTTGTTAGTTAATGCATGCTGCTACAGAACCAAAAGAGGTCAATAAAATAGAACACATTATACTTCAAGGAAAAAGCAAGTGTGTTCTCTGTACCCATCTGGCTGGTTGAGAGTCCTGTAATAAATGCAGTAATTAAAATATAACCTTTATGTGTTTCAGTATAAAAAATATATATGCTAATAGATGAAGGGAGAGACTGGGAGTAACAATCTCACAAATAAATGGTGTTTATTCCTATATACCCCTTTAGATAGTCATCAATAGTAAGCCTAATCATTTGATGACTACTGTTACTGATATTCTAAACTAAAAATAAAAATAAGTGGAGATATTCAAACACCAATTTGATATTAAGAATTTTTAGTCCAGTGTTAATTCATTAATGCCTATATGTATTTAGACAAAGGAGTGTACAGCACAATAAGTTCAGTCTAATAAATAAAGGTTTTAGACTATGGGTATTGTATGTTCAAAGAAAGACTGTTCACACCAACATATTAAATGTTAATCCCTATAAAAGGAATAAACATGACTGTCATATAGTGATGTTATATGCAACACAATCCGTGTATTTAGTAGGGATGGGTGAATATTTTTGACTCAAACTGACATCGGCAGAAAATGGCACTTTCTATTTGGCGAATAATTTCCCGCGCAAAATGACGATTTTCCACTTTTTCCCGCTTTTTTTTTGCCTAGCTCATTCCATTTAAATCAGTGGGAACATTTATGTTACACACAACACATAGCAAATATTATTTTATTTCCCAAAGGGGCATGAGGGTGCCTGTGTTGGTGGGGTGTGGGGAAAGAACCAATTAAACATAGAATGTTTTTTTGGGGGGGATGTTTATTGGGGGGTCATTAATACAAAATAAATCCTAAATGCAATTTAAAAAATCCCCATAAGACTTGGTATAAAAGGGGTCTGAGGAGGGTACCTGTGCTGGTAAATGAATGAATCAGTTGAACATGGAATTTGTTTTGAGGGGATTTCTTGACTGGTATTGGGGGGTAGTTAATAAAATAAAATATGAAATGTGTATGTAAAGTGATAGAGACAGGAAACCCCTGACATAAGCTGCCACTGGGGTGGACTGATACTTTACTTGATAGTGTATTTTGTAGATGATGATTTGTTAGATTTGTTGTTAGAGGTCTTTGTAGGACTTAGACTTATTAGAGGCCCAAGCCTTGTAGAAACATTGATTTATAGGACTTGAGCTTGTTTGGCACAAGCCTAAAGAAACATTGATTTGTAGGAAACAAACCCCCCCAATTTTTTTTTTGTTAGTACTATGTTGTATTTTTAGGTTTGTTTTTTTTTAAAGCACAAGCCTTAAGGAAAAACATGCCTTACTGGCCTAGTTCCAGCAGGTCATGTTGGCCAGTGGCCACTGGCCATTGTCAAATATCCTCATCCTGAGTTCTGAGTCCATAATTGCGGAATTTGCAACTGCTGTTCTTACTGTTGCTGCTGCTGAGATGTTTAAGCACCAGGATGATTAGGCAGCTGAAAGGTAATGGGATCAACAATAGTAGTAACATGGATAATGAAGGTTCCACTTGACACAACTATCTCCAGTGATAAGTCTGAGGCAGTAGCAGCATAACAAGTAGCCCCCAGTCTATGTGGAGAAAAGAAGAAGTTGGACAATAATTCTTCTCCACCTGCCCCTCTTCCAAAATCATGGGTGTGTTGTTATTAGAATAGAAATGTTTCCCTTGAAAGCCGGAACTGTGCTTCTCATCAGCAACTGCAATGTGCACAGTGTGTATAGTAAATAACACCTGGGGGCCCATCTGTATTCACTCACCATCACACCGGAAACTAAGTACTGCTGCTGTCACTATACCCCTTGTCTACACCCCGCTAAGGACACATGACAACTTGCTGACAGTTTAATAGTAATGATGAACCCTTCTTGCCAGTATCTTAACATATTCTGCGGGATGGAATCTCCTCAGATGCTGCATGATGCACTACTTGCTATTCTCCTCCACCACATTGGCATGTGTGGTCAGTGCACCACACAGTGTGCAATGGTTAGAGACGAACTACCACATCCTAACATCAACAGAGTGGCTATCATTTGACGAAGGAGGTAACAATGAACGAGGTGGATTGGCAGAAGATTTACCCTAGAAGCTGATGGCAAGCTAGTTGTTTTACTCAGCATGAAACTTCCAGTCTCTGACTGTGTTGCTCTATTCTTCCTCCTCTTAGATCTCCTCCGTACCTCTTGTTGCCTTTCTGGAGAGTCAGGGGTACAGCAACTGTGATACATGATTTCTATGGTGTGTGTTTGGCTTTAACATGTTTGACATAAATGTCATAGTTATTGGATTAGAGGAAAAGAGAGTTCCCCGTAGAAAAGAACCTGCATTCAAGGCACTCAACAACAGTATTGCTAAAAATCTGTCTTTATTTCAGTTAGTAAAATAAAAGGAAATGGATATTCCCAAGAAATGGGAACATAAACAAATGAAAAACTTTGAAATTAGCAGACTCTAATATGATAGTATAGAAATCTATATATTAGGTGTTAATGGGTCACATGCATGTTGCAAAAGGAAATAATAACTTTAACCCCTTAGTGACAGCCCCGTGCGTACGCGGCTGTCACCTTAACGCCCGTGGTAAATTTTTTTTATTTTAAAAAATGATTCCGGAGTCCCCGAACGGCGTGCAGCCGCACGGAGACCCGGACCTCCAGGACTTACCAGGTACGTCCTCTGTCACTAAGTGACAGTTTTTGCGGGAGGTACCTGGTAAGTCAATTGTCGGGATGGGGTTAATAACTTCCTAATGGCTCTGTTGAGTATTCACAAATATGCTCATATAAATTACTTAGTGGTGCATAAGTATCTCTAATTATCACTATTTGGTCATTTACAACAAAGAATTATGCATACATATTGAATGCAACTCAATGTGAGGAAGCAGGGACAAATGGTTAAGTGCTTATAACAAATTGGAACATTAAATTGTTATTCCTAACTTGTGTTCCATTTAAATCAGTGAACCTCAATCAGTCACTGAGTAAATCAAGTTCATCTGCCCTAAATATCTGGAATTGACATCCTTTTAATGGTGTCAATATACAATTCTCACATATGCATATGACTAGCAGTCAAAGTAGAAAAACTGGTGTCCTTGCAATAATACCGGTTGTAAATGATTAAAACACACACTTACATTCAAGATTCTGACATCCTTGCAGGTAAATTGATTAAATGATTTGTGAAGGTGAAAGTAAAAGGTTAAGTATTGATATCTAACTGGAACATGGGATCGTAATCCTACTATATGTTGCATCTGTATCTCACTCAATCACTGACTAGTTAGTGGTGCCAGTACACCGTTATCGCTTAAGTGTATAACTAACAGTTAAACCAAAGAGACTTGCATCCCTGCAATGGTGCCGGTTGTTGAAAATTCGAACACCCACTCACATTCAGAATCCTGGCATCCTTTCAGTGTTGCCAGTACAAAACCTCTTGCAGTCAATTCACACCAGCCTGGAGCTATGGGGTTAGACACGGCACATAACGGAGCCAAGTTATGATGTAACTCAGACTGCTAATATTTATCACCACCAGTGAGTGTTATGTTAAAGGTCCAGTGATTAGATGAATACATGTGTTTCATATCGGGGTGATTTCTTAATCATAGTTGCAAGCTTCTATATAAAACTAAAAGAGCTGGTATCCTTTCAGTGGTGCCAGTTACAGATGATCCAAAACACCCATATATTCAAGATGCTGGCATGTTAAGGGTTAAGAACTAGATTGCCAATGACTGATTGAGATACAGATGCAACATATAGTAGGATTACGATCACATGTTCCAGTTAGATATCAGTACTTAACCTTTAACTTTCGCCCCCACAAATCATTTAATCAATGTACCTTTAATAAAACACGCACTGTTGGAAATAAGCATTAACAATCCACGCTAAAAAACAAACCGGTTTTGTTATGAGCCAACTTTGGTGTTTTGTTATTTAGTTTATATGATTTGATTTAGTACTGGCACCATTGCAAGGATTTCAGAATCTTGAAACAGTATTATTGCAAGGACATCAGTTTTTCTAGTTTGACTGCTAGTCATATGTGTACAGGTGTGTGAAAATTGTATACTGACACCATTAAAAGAATGTTAATTCCGGATATTTAGGGCTGATGAACTAGATTTACTCATTTACTGATTGAGGCTCACTTATTTAGATGGAACACAAGCTAGGAATAATAATTTAATGTTCCAGTTTATCAGCACAACCCTTTGTCACTGCTTCCTCATATTAAGTTGCATTCAATATTTGTGCACAATTCTTTGCTGTAAATTACCAAATAGTGGTAATTAAGGATACTTATGCACCACTGAGTAATTTATATCAGCATATTTGCGAATACTCAACAGAGCCATTAGGAGGTTATTAAAGGTATTATTTCCTTTTGCAACATACATGTGACCCATTAACACCTAATATATAGATTTCATATTAGATTCTGCTAGTTTTAAAGTTTTTCGTTTGTTTATCTCCCCTTTTCTTGGGAATATCCATTACCTTTTATTTTACTGACTGAAATAAAGACAGATTTTTAGCAATACTGTTATTGAGTGCGTTGAATGCAGATTCTTTTCTACGGGGGACTCTCTGTTCCTCTAGTCCAATAACCAAGTTTGCTTTTCCTGTGGGCACCTTCACCAAGGTCAATATTAATACCTTGGAATAAGTATTCTATTGGTGCAGATTGTTTCTTTTTTCTTTATAAATGTCATGGTGTCTGTGTTTTATATGTGATATCAGGCCGCTTGTGCCAAGTCCCATACCCATGACTTCAGGGGTGGGGGGACAGGTTGTGTGTCCTCCATATTCCCCTTCATCATCTGTGGCAGTGGATAATGTTGCTGCTGTTGCTGCTTCTGCCTCAGATTCATCACTGGAACTAGGACTGGGAGTATTGCTACTTCTGGCAAGTGGAACCTGTCCTAGTCCCACATCACTTGTTGAACCCATTCCCACTGTGTCCAATGTGGTCTGTGGCACACTAGCTTGCTCCTCAGCATCCTGCTTCCCTTGCACCTCAACAGCAGCAGGAATTAGAGCAGCTGAAAATTCCTCAAATTCCAAAATGTCACTTCTAGTAGTGGTGGTGATGCCCATCCTCATCCCTGTCTCCCATTCCTTCTCAGTTTCTGCTAAAAAGGCCATCAATGTCTCTTCAACCCTAGCTTCACCACTATCATCATCACCACCACCACTAGTGCCTACATGCTGCTGTTCTATTACAGACATCTCACTGCTGCTTGGAAGAGGTGGCGAGCAATGTGGGGTCCCCTAATGTCACACTTGTCATTTTTTGGTGATGTGAAGAAGGCAGACTGTCAGTGGCAGCACAAACAGCAGGGACAGGCAGCTGATCTGTGTTCTGGTCTCTTAGTCTTCATGATCTTGTTCCATTTGGACACTATTGAAGGGAAGGGGAGGACTCCCATGGTCAAAGGAATTATGTGGTCTCCCTTGGCTGCTAGTCTGGATGCCCTCAAATGTTTCCCCTACCACTGCTGCTTCACCATTACTGCTACTACTACTAACACCAACCACATCAAGTTCAGCCAAAGAGTCTTCCTCCTCAGTCTCACAGTCACTAGTAATATGAGGATATTGTTGTTGATTACCCCCTCCTTCACTCCTAACGCTAACAAGCTGCTGGACCTTAGTAGCAGTAGTACTAGCACTGGCAGGACTGCTTGGGGATGGCAAGTGTGATTTAGGGTCCCTTGCTGTTACACTTGGCATCATCTTTTCCTTCCCCCCTCCTGAGTACTACAAGACACACTAGCAGCAGGCAAAGTATTGGTGGCAGCAGGTTCAGCACTGGCAGCAAGTACAGCACTGGTAGCAGCAGGGGCAGCATGTCTGACAGCAGACACGGCAATCGTGGTGGCTGTAGCATGGGCAGCACATCTGGCAGCAGCTATAGCACTAGTGGCAACAGGGGCAGCATGTCTGATAGCAGGCACAATAATATTGGTAGCAGTAGCATGGGCAGAACTTCTGGAAGCAGGTACAACACTAGTGGCAGCATGGGCAGCACATCTGGCAGCAGGTACAACACTAGTTGCAGCAGGGGAAGCAATGATGACTGCAGCTACAGCAATGGTGGCACTGTCAGCAGTGGCAGCACGTCTTGCAGCAGGCACAGAAAGCTGACCTGTCCTGCACTCACAAGTACTACCCTTCTCTTTCTCCCTTCCCATTAATTTCCCCAAGATCCCTAGGGGTGATTTAAAGGGGCTGGACAGCACTGGTTCAGTACTGCTCACTTCCTCCTCCTCCTCCTCCTCAGACTCAGTAGACACATAATAAGGGTCCTTCCAGTTCCTCCTTTATTGTTCATAGTGATAGCAGTCAATATGAGCCTCTCCTGCCTCAATTTAACAAACAAATAACAGCAGAACAGCACAGCACGTCTACCTCACTCTGTAGCTGCTTCTGTTGTGTTTCACTTCCAGGAATATGTCCCGTTTCTATAGCAAAAAAACAAAAACAATGTAAATCAATAGGGGAAACTTTCTAGCCACTGAAAAATTGGTGGGGAATTTTGGCCAATGGGTGAGAAATGAGGAAATTTTACTTGGTGTTTTAAAAGCAGATGATAACTTGGTTTCCACTGGATTTCTCGTGGGAACACGGAGACAACTTTCTCCCATCCCTAGTATTTAGTATAATTCCAGTAATATTGTGAGACCGATAAGCTTCACTCTAGCAATTACTTGTGTTTTCTGTCATAATCTAGGTGATTACAAAGGAGAATCCCAGGCAGTATCAACAAAGTGCTGGAGTATATTATTACATTGCCTCTGGTTTATTTCTAATGAACAGAGAATCAGACTCTGTATTTGTTTGGTTCATCATCAAACATAAGCTAATGCTCATTTGCAACATAAGTTATAAATTAATTTGAGCTATTAGATAATGTCATGTAAATAAAAAGTTATTTGAACAACATCTAAAACTTTTTTGTGAGGTGGTATCTGTTGACCCTGATATATAATAAAGCCTTTGAGTGCAACGCATTGCAGAGCAATGTGTTGTGTGCACCTCTGGCACACAAAGGTGTAAAACAAGTTTTTTTTTTTTTCCAAGTTCCTTGTTAATCTTCAGTGATCTTGTACACATTCCTTAATATGTAGAATCTACTTCTCCCAACATATTACTAGATACACTAGGAATGTTGCTACATTCCAGCACAATAAATCAGCCATGTTATAGTTGTTCCTTGAATAGAACTTGTTGTTCCTTGAATAGAACTTATTTATTTGTATTGAAGTTACTAATAAAATTACTAATGTAGTTCTTTCTTTGAACTCATAATGCAAGTGCCCTATAATATGTATATGTGTATTAGATAAACCTAATTGTGCCATATTCTATGTCTAATAGCAATATAGTCTACTAAATTAAGATTGGATTAATACTTTCCAATACAAAACTGGAATCTGACTAATTCCACTTATTTTTTTGTTGTCACATATTGTGTTTAGAATATCTGTTGATTAGGTTAGTTTGATTAGTTATATAGTATTTATTAGGGGTAAGATTATGCATTTACCTGTAAATTCCATTCAGGCATATGCATCCTGATGTCTTTCCCCCATATTTCTCCTATCACATATTCTTCTTTGTATACTGAAGTTGGAGTCTAACCTAAATGGCAGTTTATATGGAAATAAAATGTAGACTGGCTATACTTGGACTCTTTTTCTACTATTTAAGTTAACATGCAAACAGTACAATTCTTTATTGTAATCAAAGTGGATTGCTTCCACCTAAAACATTCTTTAGCAAATACTATTAACTGAAAAAGTGTGCAAAACAATTCACATTCCCATAAATAGTGTGAAAAATACCAATTCATGTATATGTGTGTGTGCATCAGTGAATACAATATGACTGTGTGTGAGCGCTCATCAGTTAGCTAAAATGCAAAAATGTTATTTACAAACATGAATTTCCACAAATGTCCCTGTTTTTTCAATTCTGTGAAATTTCCCACTGGATGATGATAATTCCTCCAGCAGCACTATAAAAACATGAAGAAAAGAGGTATTAGAAGACTACTGTATGGCAAAATTGCACTACAGAATGGTGAGATTGAGGTCAGGAATTGGGGTGAAGCAATATTATACAGAAAAGTACAGTTCTGAAATACATGAAGTAGGTTGACTGGCTTATCTATTTCCAGCCCCTACATTGCTAAAAGAAAGTAAAGGACCCATATTTATATGGGTTTTGAATCTAAAATTTTGCTTTGTGTGTTCTCTTTTGCATGTTGTTGTGTGGTATACTAGGCATGCAATGGAAACATTGTAAGTACTGGATAAATTGCTGGAGAGACATGTACATGTAAAAAAAAGTGGGTTATACGGTCACTTGCTGCATAAAAAACAGTTCTCTTGTTCCCAGTATAGGCCCTGGATCTATTGAAGTTGCTGAATTTACCAAGGGTTTATCTGTAAATTTCTCCATCTACTTTAGTTGGAAACTATTAGCTAAAACCAGTGATAACCCCTATCCTTTGCAATGTAATCCAATGTAGGGGTGGGCAAAATCTCTTGCCGTGTTCCCGCAGGAAAATCCACTTTAAATCCAGCAATTAAAATGTTTGCATTTTTCGCCCATTGGCCAAAATTGTTCGCCATTTTTTAAATGGCTAGAAAGTTTCCACTAATTGAGTTACATGGTTTTAGCCTTTTCACTATAAAAATATGATATATTTGCGGAAGTCAAATAAAATAGAAGTATCTATAGAGTGACGTAGATGTGCTGTGCTATTCTGCGGTGATCTTGAGGCACAACTGAGGCAGGAAAGGCTCAAAGTGACTGCTATCACTATGAGCAGGTTTAAAAATAATCAAAGGAGGAACTGGAAGAACTCTTATTTGTCCGCTCAGGGAAGGAGAAGATTTGGGTCCTCCTGCTGTCAGATTTAGTTTTGCCGTGGCCCTTAGCTGGTCTCCCCTGGCTCTCTAGAGATGTTCTACAGAGGTCTCGTCCAATGCCCTCTATATTTAGCTCTTCTTTGCGGATATTCAACTCCCTTTGCTCTTTAATTCCAGACTTCTTCTCTCAGCCTTCCCCTCTTACCCCTTTATTGGGAAATCCGGGTTTTCCCCCACGTATGGATGTACACGCATTTACTCCCTGGCTTACACAGAGAAGGTTGTTGCCTTTACACCTATCATCTCAAGGGGTGTTGGTAGACTTTTCAGAGCTTCAAAACAAGCTGGACTTACCATCTGGTGAATGGTGGCGCTATAGACAACTTCATAGCTTTATTCAGGGCCATCCAGAGAAAGCTGCTCTGCTTTGTGATTCATGGCCTTTTGAGAAACTTTTCTTGTCTCGTCAACCTCGGTGACGTAATATCTCTGCTTTTTATCATCTGTTAGTCTTCCCTACCAGTGTTAGCCCTTTGCATCCCTGCCGTTCTAAATGGGAATTGGATCTGGGAGTGTCGTTTTCGTATGCCACTTGGTACAAGGTGGTGAGATCTACTATTTTTAGCTCTAGAAATGTCGCTATGGTGGAACTCAACTATAAACTTCTGAATCGGTTTATAGGACCCCTGATTTATTACACAAATATTATCCTTTGGTTAGCCAGGATTGCTGGAGGGGTGGGTGTTGTGGGACTCTGTTCCCCATCTGATGGGATTGCCTGAGATTGAAGACTTACTGGAGAGAAGTAGAGAGGAATTGTTGGCTGTCTTCTCATCTTCTGTTTCTTTATCCCCCTTGGCTGTGTTTTTGAATGAAGTCCCAGCTGGGATCAGAGATGCCCACCCTCGGAAGTGCTTGTTTACACATCTGGTTAACGTGGCTAAATCATGTATACCTAGGCATTGGCAGACGGAATATGTGCCATCCCACGCTGATTGGCTTGCGGAGGTATCGAAGATCATTCTGATGGAACGACTGACAGCAACCAGGCACTTCTCTGGTTGTACCTTTGAGGCAACGTGGTCTCCCTGGATTGCTTTCTGTACTCCTAATTGATGGCTTATCGCTAACTAGTTCATGTGTTGGCTTTGTCAGCTGGTGGTCCCCCCCCTCTTCCCTCCCTACCCTCTATTCCGCCCCCTTAGCTTCCTCCTCTCCCTCTTTCTCTTGTTGTTCTCATTTATGTGTTGGAGGAGGAGGAAGTGAGCACAACGGAATCAATGCTATTCAGCCCCCCTAAATATCCCCTAGGGATCTTGGGGAATTTAATGGGAAGGGAGGGAGAAAAGGGAATGGGAAGGGAGGGAGCAAACTGTGGTACTAGTGAGAGCAGGACAAGTCAGCTGCCTGCACCTGCTGCTAGACATGCTGCCCCTGCTGCTACCATTGCTGCAACCAGTGCTGTGCTTGCTGTCAGTGCTGAAACCGCTGCCCCCAATACTGTGCCTGTTGTTAGACATGCTGCCCTTGTTCCAACCAGTACTGTGTCTGCTACTAGTGCTGAATTTGCAACTGATCTAATGCCTTCTGCTGCTAAGTTGCAAGGGCAGCAGGATGCTGAAGAGCAAGCTAGTGTGCTACAGACATATTTTACATTGATATATAGTGTGATAAGGCATGATTGGCGCCCCTGTTTCTCTCTTTTTTTCTTTTCAGGTTCTGTTTCCCCTTCAGTTTCTAATATCACTGATCTTGTTAATTTTGGAACACTCTGTTCCCCTTCCTCATAAATTCAAAGGTGATAGAGGGAAGTATAAAACTATTTTCACTTCTTGAAAATTCCTATTCTCTATTAATCCATGCATATATGCTACAGATTTCATCAAGGTATGCACTGCTATCACTCTGAATGGCAAACCTCAAGTTTGGCCTCATCATTTGCTCCAGTCCAATAGCCCTCCCCTAAATTCATGTTTGTCCTACCTAAGAGTTCTGCATTCTCTGTATAAAGACCCTCTCAGGATGGTTTCTGTTGAAACAACCTTCAGACACCTAATTCATTGCCACAGATCAGTGAAAGCTATGTTTCCAAATTCCATCTCCTGTCCAAAGAGACCAATTAGAATGAGGCAGTCAGTTTAAACCAGTTCTGCCTCAGCCTCTCTGATTGTCTCAAAGATGAGCTTGCTTGAGTAGGGATTCCACTGATTTGACTAGCCATACAGATTGATTGCAGATTGCAAGAGAGACTTCGGGAATACCAATTTCAAGTTCCTCCTCTCCGTTTCCCTTTTACCATTCAGGATTCTCCAGTCCCTTCCTCTGGTTCTCTGAAGGAACTCATGCAGTTGGGTGTGGTCCTCAGTCCTCTCTCTGATTTTGAGAGTAATCTGAGGCAGATGACTCTTTGCCTCTACTATGGTAACAGCGACCACATTCTTAAGGCCTGTCCTAGGAGACCACATCCTTCAGGAGGTAAGACCATTGTTCTTATATATGTTTCAGGGCCTTCCTTTAGTTCTGTGACCCCCTACCTTGTCTCTGTTAGGGCTCGATTTAAAGGCAGCCATTAGCCAAAAAAAGCACTACCGGGTGCGTTAAGGTGTATCTAACAATCCAAAGATCCGTCTAAAAAACAGCCAACGACAGACTGATAATCTTTATGGCCAATACACTTACATGCATTGAGACGCATGAACAACATTCCTCAGAGCCATTCAAAGGCTTGCAGTACTGTTAACGGCTGAAAAAAAGATACACTTAACAGACAAAAATTAAGACCCACATTTCTTAGTCGTTAGACACTTAACGGGCAAAAAAAATACCTGTTACGTAGGAAAACAGAAGAAATGCTTACCTCACAAGCATGTAAATGAAAATATTAACCTGTGCAATGCCAAAAAACATGGACATACACCACAAATCACTCTCACACACAACAACAAGCAACACCACAGACACAAGGACTTAAAAAAAACCACCAACACAATATGGGACAGAATAATGGGGGTTATCACACGACATGGACTCCTGCAAATACAAAACGAGCTCACCTGTGCTGCATCACCACATGATCCAGACGCAACCAGCACCTCACAACTTCACACCCGCAACACACACACACCTGAAAACACTTACCTGGACAATAAACAACTTCCTATTGGTCAGCACTCACCTCACCACCACACTTACACAACGCCCTACCACGTACTTAAACGGACAACTCACCACAGTCCCTTGTGGCTTGTTTTCCACTCAGGGAGAGAGAGAGAGAGAGAGAGAGAGAAAGATATAGATAGATAGATAGATAGATAGATAGATAGATAGATAGATAGATAGATAGATAGATAGATAGATATAGAGAACAATAAGCATGTTGAGATACTTATTGATGAGAAGACTGCGGAGAAGGAGTGCAAGGGCGAGAGCTAGGGAATACCAGCCAGCCCCAGGCACACCTGATAAACAGCCTTCACCTGTTGCGAGTGAGGAGGCTTTGACTCAGCAGCCACACAGGAGCCCATGCCCACCTGGAGGACAACACCTGCCTGCAGATGCACAGCTGCAGCAACAGGATGCTCCACAGCAGCAGAGGATGTATAGATGACCGCCAAGGACCAGGGTATACCGCCCAAGGGTCACCCTCTTTGGAATGACTGATGATCGCTACAGGTTGAGGCCTGACAGCATCATTGGCCTGTATGAGGTCATCAAAGATCAGGTGGATCCCATCTACATCCACAACCATGCCCTAACTGGCCTGCAGAAACTACTGTGTGCCATACACTTCATGGCAAGTGGGGCCTTCCAGTCCACTGAGGGTTACGCATCTGGCATGTCACAGGCCACATTCTCCAGAGTGCTGGCTCACGTCTTGCCAGCTCTCAAAAGCAAGACCAGTACTTATATACATTTCCCCACCAGTGACATGGAGTGGTACATCTCAAGCAGGGCTTCTATGCAAGGGGAGGCATGACCAGGGTCATGGGTGCTATTCATTGCACCCATGTCCATATCAAAACCCTGTGATGCACATATCTACATCAACAGGAAGAACTTCCACTCCATGAACATGCAGATGGTGTGTGACAGCAACATGAGGACTATGAATGTCTATGCAAAATATCCTGGCAGCTCACATGATTCCTACATTCTCCAAAACCCTTCAGTCCACAGAGATTTCGAGAATGGAACTTATACAGGGGGATGGCTTCTGGGTGAGTTCACAATACTAAATCACACCACATACACAGCTGTACACACAACACTGCTCACCATGCTCCTGACTCACAGCTAGTATGTCCACCACACAAAACAGCATTCACACAACATGTGCTACCTGTCTCACCATGTCACTCACATTCCATAGGTGATGCTGGCTATGGATGCAAATCCTGACTACTGACCCCGGTTGCCAATCCCCAAACAGATGCCCATGAGAGATACAACCAGGCTCATGACAGAACTCGGAATGTCATTGAGCGGACTTTCAGCCTCCTCAAGTCCAGATTCAGATGTCTGAACCACTCGGGGGGAACACTCCAGTATGCACCTCGAAAGTTCTGTGACATCACAATAGCATGTGCAATACTGCACAATATCGCAGTGGACACCAGACTGGTGGATCATAGTCAGGACCCCCCCATACCTGGTGTGCCAGTGGACATCGGCCATGTTGATGAGACCCTGAGAGAGGTGCAGATCAGAGACAGGCTCATCACGGACCACTTTACTTGTGAGTATAATAAAGCCATTCAAACAATCCATGCAAGTCCCCCATCAGTCCTGTACATTGGTGCCAACACACTAACCACCCTGCACATGATGTTCTGTTCTACCCCACAGGATCATTGACACAGCACTGCACTGGCAGCAGCATGGCCCCAAACATCATACATACCATGAACGTAGCAGATTGTCTGTGGGGATTACAAAACCATCTTCCATTCCCAACTCCACGTTGACATACATACCTTAAGGATATCACGCACACCCCCAGGAGAAACAAGGTACAACACATAACCCATGTTCATCACCTTACAGGGCTTGATTGACAGTAACTAACATCATTTGCCATGATCATAGCCAGAGCAACCATGGTAGCCTTGTGGCAAAAGAGTGTTATCCAATGTAATGCGCTGGATAACACTCTGTCACATCAGGGGTTAAAGTGCCATTAGAGTCAACACAGGACCTGTAGTTTGCTAGAGCTAAGAAAAGCAGCAGAGGGATGGATCTACAGTGGTATAGTTACACAACGTAGAGGTCATGAAACGTGGATCAGATCTCCAGTGACACCATGCTGACCTGTGAGTGTGCTGTGATATGTGCCCCTGACATGAATCCACACATCAACAAATATGTCCTAATAGTTACATGAAACAAATTAAATTGGGCTACCACTGTCACTCACACAGTGGCTGCCCAGATTCATTAGTTTCATGGAGCTCTCAGAACATACTTGTTGATGTGTGTATTCATGTCAGGGGCACATATCCTGAGTGCTGGTTCACATTTCCTTAGTTCTCTACATAATGGGTTACAGATGGGTACAAAACACATTACAAAGCAATGGTTTGTATACTCACCTATAACGAAAAAGATTGAGGGGATTATGAAGTTGAGATTGTTGTTGCTTGATGATCAGTTCAAGGCTGCTGCTCCAAATCTTGTCCTCTTGTCCCACAGGCATCCATAGCATGATCCATCCTTGGACAGAGGATCTTCCATGTGACTGGACTGATGTCTTGACAACACTTCTATGAAGTTCATCCCTTGGTGTTTCAAGTGTTGGTGTTGGTGATGCAATGTTTTACCTGATGTTCACAGCAACCTCTACTGGAACATTCTCATTTAGACACAGAAAACACGAATTCATGTGTGTACTAACATCCAGTTAGAATGCTCATCTACAGAGTTGCCAGACCTTGTGGACAACACACGCAGGACAATAGTGTTTCTAACGTACTAAGATTAAGTTTCAAAGTACATTTAGTGTGCTCATACAAGTGTCTAATGCATATAGATAATATACCCACAAAACACATGTACGTTCTTATGTACTTTGAGACACAATAAAAAAGAACCATCATTATTCAATCTGTGTCTGTATGAAGAAATGTTGGATTACACCTGTCAATGCGTAACCACACTGAAGGCTGTGTTTAACAGTGAGTGGACTCTGTGATGTATTCATGCAAGCAGATGATGGCAGTGATACACTAATGTGTGTTGGGAGTGATACAGGGGTGATACATGGAACATACTTCCACAGTGATTCCATGTCCACTGTTTCTGTGTTGCTCAATATAATTAATGTTCTGAGATTGCTGTAGTTTGACATATCTCAGTACATGGGCTACATCAACAAAAAAAACATACTAAGTGGACAAGTGTTATCACTGGTGAAGTATGTTACAACTTTAGGAAAACATAACTTACTAGATAACGCAATGCTCACCCCAGGATTTTAATGTGTGTGCTACACATTGAAATCCTATGATAAACATGGAGTTCCCCAGTAAGTTAGGCTGTGATTCACACTGTCATTGTGCAACTGACTTGGTGGAGAACCAAATGCTCACCCTAGGATCACAATGTGTACCACACACATTGAAATCCTAGGAGGAACATTGAGTTCCCCAGTAAGTCAGTTGCACAATAAGAGTTTGAATCAAAGACTATATTGATGCATGTTCCATCTGTCCTGCTTTTTATTTCACTGTTAAGCCAAATAGCTGTTTGGTTATCTCCTTTGTTGGGCCATACACTCCGCTTCCATCCCTGTGGGCGTTCACTGCTGGAGATGGTTGTACCTGGTGACTCTTCTGCTGCGTCCTCAGCTGGTGCTGTTTCCTCAGCTGGTGTTGCGTCCTCAGCTGCTGCTGTGTCCTCAGCTGGTGCTGTGTGTGCTGTGGCTGCTTCAGATGGGTATATGCCCACCACATCAATCGACTAACTGCTGCCCACTGATGTCTGTGCTGGTGGAGGTGGTGGAGTAAACGGGTCCCTCGATATAGGACACTGTGGCTCCCCAAGCAGGCCCAGGTGTTGGTAGTCGAGTGGCCAAGGGCCACAGCTTAGCCACTGGAAGGTGCTTGGCCCCCAGCTGGGATCATACCTGGGGCCATGCTGGGAAGCCATCCAGGAGGGTAGGTCCATCTGGGATGAATATGGGCCATATTGGGTGGTGGCCACATTCCCGGGCAGCCATTGCCTTCCTGGTGATGGTTGTGCTGCTGTTGTTGGAGGGTAGTAGCTCCTGGAGGTGGTAGGATGCATCCACCTCTCCTCCTGTTGCATCCAGGCACTGTAATGGGGTGGTGCAGACAATTGTTGGGCAGCCATCGGTGGTGCAGACAGTTGTTGGGCAGCCAGTGGTGATGCAGCCAGTTGGGGAGGAGGTGTGGATGTTGGGTACGGTGCCTACTGGCTGGTTCCCTTCTCCGTATTTTCCTCGCTGGGTGGTGAGGTAGGCTCCTCCACTGGCTCCTGCTGTGCTGGAGGCCCATAAGCTGTGTGGAGAATTGAGATTGTGTGATTAGTAAACATAGCCATGATAGGATTAAAGGAATATTAATACCTGTAATGTGGAAAGGGAAATATATGTTGTAGGGTTTATCCCCCTGAGTAAAACAAGGGTACTCCCACTGCTGAAGGATGTTTTATTCGAAAAGTATCACAGCTCAGAGTTGAGTTCCTTTGGTGTCACATCCCAGTGGCCTGAAATTGTACATTGGCTCTGTTGCTACATCATCCTGTTCGGATTTATGGTCCCGGGACCAGAGCTGTCCATAGGATGGTCTAGCAATATTTCCATTGTACAATTTCAGGCCACTGTGATATTGCCCCTGAAATATTCAAGTTTGAGCTGTGATACTTTTTGAATAAAACACCTTTCAGCAGTGGGAATACCCTTGTTTTACTAGGGGGATAAACCCTACAACATATATTTTTCTTTTCACATTTTAGGTATTACTATCCCTTTAACGGAATAACAATGGATAATTTCACCTTGATGTAATATTGTAGGCATAGTAAAAAATATGTGGATCGATCTTAGTCCTATCCCTCCAACCCTCATGGTTAGTCAGATATTGCTCTATGTGACAGCTGGAGATTTCAGTCATTTGACCACACGGAGGCTCTTCAGCAGTGCCAAAATTGCCCCATTCAGAGATGAATACTTCTTTGGAATGGTCTACAAAGTGTGCCTGGTTTGCAAGCACACTCTGTGGACGATTCCAATTAAGTATTCATCTCTAAATGGGGCAATTTTGTCTCTGCTTAAGAGCATCCGTGTGGTCAAATGACAGAAATCTTCAGCTGTCACATAGAGCAATATCTGTCTAACCATGAGAGTTGGAGGGCTAGGACTAACATCGATCCACATCTCTTTTACAATGCCTACAACATCACATCAAGGTGAAATTAACCATTGCTATCCCATTACAGGTACACAGAAGGAGAAATTGTCAGATATTTATGTGGATATGTACCTTTCATATGGATACAAATAAATCCTTACAAGATATGAAGCCAGAGATCAGTTCAGTACGTGTGATTGCCTTACTGGCTATATATATGCACCCATCAAAAACTACTTATTGTTACCATAAATATGAACATACCATAAATATGAACAACTACGTGGGGTGGGATATACTGAGTATGTGTATTTTGATGGTATGAATGAAAGTTAGTTTGTGATGGGTGCACATATATGGCCAGTAAGGCAATCACATGTTCTGAACTGATCTCTGGGTTCATATCGTGTTGGGACATATTTGGAGCCATTTGAAAGGTACATATCCACATACATCTGTCCCTTTTTTCCTTTCTGTACATATCTTTTTTGAACAGATCTTCAGTAGGATTCAAGTGTTATTCAACCCTATCTTATTAGTTGATCCCGTGAAATGCACGATTTTGAGATATTTTACAGCTGACTCTCTGGTTGTCATGATGATATCCTATGCACTGCATTGTGATGCATGGGATACCACCCTGGCAATCACAGATTGATGAACTGGACAGGATCCTGTCCATGAGGTCTGTTCCATTTGAATCCTGAAGGGTAACAATCAAGCCAGTATTGAAGGATAACTTTGATTGAGGCCTGTGTTTTTTTTCTGTATGAGCCCATCCATTCTTCTGAGTGTGGCAGCCGTATTCAATCAGAGATATCCATCATTCATGGCCTGTTGTTGGCCAAAATACAAAGGTTTATATTTGGTTCCCATGTGTGTCCTGCAAATAGTGGCTGGTGTATCATCCATGGCATCAGTACTCCTGAGGATCCATGTGTGAATCAAATGTAAGATATGTCATTTAAAGTTAGAGTAAATGATTGCATACATAACACCAAGGCCTACTTTTTCACCATTAATTCTGTGTAATTGTTTTAGGCCTGTGTGTTGAACATACAACCAGTTATTGTCAGTGGCACTGTGATGTGTGATCTGATCCATCCTTTTTGTGATTCAGTAAGCGGTGATGAAGACCTGATGAACTGAACATGATGATGACCTCTCCAGTGATCTCATTTCCCCATTTCCAATGTTTTCTATGGAGTCTATACAATGGGACCTTAGCAACTTGATTTATGTTATTGAACATGCTCCATAGACTAACACTGAGATTGGTGAAGTGATGGTATGTAAGGGTTAATTTCTCTCCATCATCTCTTTTTCACCGCTTAGTGAATGTCCCCCGTGTAGCATGTAATCGTTAGCATATCAACTTGTGTTTGTTGTCTGGTTAACCCTATGAATACCGGAGGGGTTGCCAAAGCATAGTTGAGCGATGCATTGATAATCCCTCTAGCACTCAAGGGGTTATGTGCTGGTTTTCCTGTGGGTACATGGGTGACATCATTGTGTAGGAGCAGTTCTTATGTTTAACATAAAACACTTTTCTGAACATGGTTTGTGTGTATTGTATGTGATCAGCACAGCAACATGAGGGTTAACCAGGGAGTTGGACAGGTTTGGGCCTTGTTGAACCTTGACAATTGTCCTTGTCTTGCGTCCTGTTTTAACCCTCAGGGTGCTGTGTTGGTGCAGTTGTGTGGATGAATGATGGGTATATGTTGGGATGTGACTATGTTTGTGTGTGATGGTTGTGTGGTTTGGTGTGGTGTGTGGTTATGGGATGATGCACTTACCGGTAGTGTGGAGGCTCCTCTCCTCCCGTGTCCGATCCTCCAGGGACCCCCTCAATCAGCATAGACGACAAGGTGTGCCGCAGCCTCTCCTCCCATCCACCAAAGGTGATGGGGACAGGTGAATCACCTCCATTGCCTCGGACATGGAGGGCGGCATCCCCCATCTTATTTTTCACCTGCCTCTTTCAGTCGCCCCATCTCTTTTTGACTGAGTCAACGTCCCGTCTGCAGCTGGACCCCACATTGAGCAAGCTGCAGATCTAGTTCCATGCAATCTTCCTCCTCGCAGCCAGGCCAGGGATCCACTCCCTCGGGAAGCGCATGGTCTCCCTCTCCAGCAAACCCTCCATAAGGGCCCAATTCTCTTCCTCCATATAGTGAGGATCTCTGATCCTGTCCTCCTTCGCTCCAGCCTGCAAGGATCGGAACTAGAGTGCTCTGTCTGCGCTGCCCCTGCCTGTGTGTGATGGTGGTCCCCACCATGTGCCCCTTGTCCCTCTGCAGGTTCTGTCCCTGTCCTTTGTGTGCCTGCTCTCCTGGTCTGGCTCACCCCTCCGCCCTGCGGATCTCCCTCTCCCACCCCTACTCTGCTCAGGGCTGCCCTCCTGACCTTCCTCCTCTTCCTCCATTACTCTCCCCATCCCTCTCTTCTGTCCTCCTTTCCTCGCCATCATTCACCCACTCACACCCAGGCACTCCTACAGGCCCTCACAGACACCATCGATCCCACTCTCTCTCTGTTACACTCTTTCACTCACAGATTCACACTGTAAAAATACAATTTGAAAAATGTGTAAGGTGTAAATAAAAAGACTGTGTATATGTGTATGTGTTTGTGTTTGTATGGGTGTATGTGATATTTGCAAAAGTGTCATATGTGTTTATTTAAGTGCAGATCTCTCCTCTCCAAACTCCAAAATCAAAACTCCTTCTACCTCAAATGTCAGCTCCTCTCTCCCTCTCTCTAAACGCTATCCTCCGCTCCTGGGTCCTGTGATCTAGCTCGCCAAAACTCAAAACACAGACAGGGTGTGACGGTTATTTTGGGGTATATATAGGTGTATTTGAGGATATTTGATACTTCAGGGCCTTGGGATTGGCTGTAGGTTTGAATTTTATTTGTGCATCTATCAGGGTTGCTAGTCGACGGCAGCCATAATGCTACATTTTGACTTAAAAATGTTTTAACAGGTGTTTGGGACGCACCGTGATGCGAAAACAGGTGCGACGCAGGTTTTTGTGTTTTGTGTTTTTGTTGTGCCTACACTCAATAGCTATTCTTGTAGAGTTACTTTTAAATCCACCGTAAATCATGTATTATTTGCAGCCGATGTGCCTTTTTTACTTATTGGCTGGTTTAACAGCTGCCTTTAAATCTACCCCTTAGTCTGTTTGCAGTGGAATAACCAACACCATTTTCTGTTTGCCATCATTGACTCTGGAGTCAGCAGTTGATTTGTGGACCAAGTCTCAGCCAATCAACTGCCTATATCTACAAGAACTAAGACTCACCAGCTATGCATTCAGTTGTCCGATTGAAGAAATCATAATTTTGTCCCTGTCTATTGTTAAACCTTATCCCATCATCTTCACATGCACATCCTCTTATGGAGGATGTAAAATTTTGCACCATTCCTTTAACGCTCTTTCCTCTCATCTTTGGTCTCTCTTGCTTACACACCCATAATAGCAATAATATAGCAAAACTCAGGATGGAGCAGAGGGAAACCAAGAGGTAGGAACTCTATCAGGAATAGGAGGGTACCTCCAAGTCCCCAGACTGCAGAGACTAGGCTGAAGCCAATGTTAGTCTCATACGCCAGACAGGAATAGCATAGACCCAAATGGTTTCCCCTAAGGATGATAACCGAGGAGAAGATTGACTCACGCCTGCAGTCAGTAAGGAGGAGGCCGTCTCCCAAAAGGGAAGGCAACAAGGGAGACTACTGACTCACTTCTGCAGTCAGTAAAACTAGAGTCCTCCAGAGCCACAGGTCTGCACCAGTTAGGATGCCCACTAAACAGGAGGCAAAACAGAGGGTAGCTGGACAGAGCCCCAGGTCAGCACCAGGTTGGATAGTCAAACAAGCCAGGATCATACACAGAGCAGGTAGTCAGCCAGAGCCACAGGTCTGCACCAGATAGGATGTCCACCAATCAGGAGGTCACACGCAGAGTAGCTGGACAGAGCCCCAGGTCAGCACCAGGTTGGATAGTCAGACAGATTGGATGTCCAAACAGATAGGGAGCACAGAGAGAAGAGTCAGACAGAACCACAGATCAGCACCAGGATGGATGGTCAGACAAGCCAGGGTTATACACAGGATATCAGGATACAAGCTAAAGACAACTGCACTGAACAACAACGTAAGGTTAACTGGATAGAAATCCAGTTCCTTTAAATACCAAGAGCCAGGAAGTAGATGGGAGGGGACTGACCACATCTTCCTGTATAAAGTTGAGGCCTGAGTCAATATGCAGCCTCGTGACCGTAATTGTCTCATCTAGCCAAGATGAGTCAAACTCCTGCAAGCAGCCGAACCGCCTAGACAGATGACATGGGAGGCCAATACAGACGCCAAGCGCGCCAAGACCCAACGCTCAAAACAACATGTGGGATGACGCTGAAGCATCATTTCTAGGGAAGCTGTGACAGTACCCCCCTCCTCAAGGGTTCGGTCGGGGTTTACCAGGAAAATGAGCATGGAATCTGAGCACCAAGAGGGTATCCGGGAGTGCTCCTCTGGACCATAACCCTTCCAATATATCAAGTATTGCAAATGCCCTCTGACCCACCTGGAGTCCAGAATGCTTTGTACCACATATTCCTCATAATGATTGACCTTGACAGGAGCTGGCCGGACTGTATTACTGGTATAACAGTTACAAATCAGAGGTTTCAGCAAGGAGACGTGGAACACATCGTGAATGCTCATGAAGGCTGGAAGTTCCAGAGCATAAGTCACAGGGTTAATTCTGTGCAGCACACAGAATGGACCAACGAATTGAGGGGCCAGCTTATTAAAGGGAACCTGGAGGTTAAGATTCTGGGATGACAGCCACACCCTCTCCCCTACCTGGAAGGTAGGGGCCGGCAAATGCCTACGGTCTGCCTGCCTCTTCTGCCGCTGCACTGAACCACGTAAGGTATGCTGTACCCGAACCCAAGAGGAACGAAGCGCCCTCAAATGCTCATCAAGAGATGGAATCTCCTGTGCCTGAAAGACCTCAGAGAGGGTTGAAACCCATTGTTGACCAAGAACAGAGAACTCTATGAGGAAGAGTTCATGGCACAATTCCAGGCAAATTCCACCCCAGGGTAACAGGGTAGTCCAATTATCGTGATGGTCAGAAATATAGCAACGGAGAAATTGTTCTAAGGCTTGGTTAGAACGTTCTGCCGCACCATTAGATTGAGGGTGGTATGTGGAGGAGAATGCAAGCTGGATCCCCATCTGGGCATAAAAGCATCTCCAGACCTGAGACACGAACTGGCTACCTCTGTCCGAGACAATAACCCTGGGCATGCCATGAAGTCGAAAGACCTCCTTACCGAATACCACCGCCAATTCTTGCTCAGATAGTAGACCTGTAAGTGGTACAAAGCAGCACAATTTGATTGAAGGCTTGGCCACCAGAACAGTTTAGAAAAGGACCAAATCAGTTGGTTTCACCCAATGTGACTGGCAATTTTGGAAGCATGGTAAGTCTCAAGCAGTTTAAAGCTCAACTGAGCGGGGTCAAAGCACTTCCTGCAAGGTTTCTCCGCCGGAGCGGATGTTTGAGTGGCCAATATCTCCTATCGCAGAGGAGACATAATACATGTATGTATAGTGGCAAGAATCCAATTGGCAGGAATAATCGCTGTGGGAGGGACCTCCTCCTTGGATAAACTGCAAATTTGGCATGATAGGGCATCGGCCTTAACATTCTTAGAGCCTGGAAGGTAGGAAACCACATAATTGAACCTGGATAGGAACAATGCCCAGCTAGCTTGACGGGATGACAAGCGTTTAGCCTCGGACAAGTACGTTAGGTTCTTATGATCTGTAAGAATCAAGATCGGGGAGTTGGTATCTTCCAGGAGGTGTTGCCATTCTTTCAATGCCAGTATGATGGCCAGTAATTCTCTGTCCCCAATCTGATAAAGTACCTTTAGATAGTTTTCTGGAAAAGTAGCCACAAGTGCGTAAGGCCTCCCCCAGGGGCCGAGCACCAAGAAAGGAGGGTGCCTACTCCAATCTCAGATGCATCGACTTCCAGGGTAAAGGGCAGGGTGGGATTCGGGTGCACCAATATAGGAGCTGCTGTGAATGCTGCCTTGAGGTCTTCAAAGGAGAGCAATGCTCTGGGAGACCAGTCAGTGACCTTAGAACCGTTACGAGTCATATACGTGATAGGTTTGACAATAGTTGAAAAATTCTTTATAAACTTCCGATAATAATTAGCGAAGCCCAAAAATCTTTGAATAGATTTAAGCCCCACAGGACAAGGCCATTGCAATACTGTGGATAATTTCTGGGGGTCTATGTCAAACCCCGATGAGGAAATAATGTACCCCAGAAAGGTCACCTGAGGTTTGTGAAATGCGCATTTCTCCAACTTGCAAAACAATTTATTCTCTCTCAGTAGTTTCAGTACTTTGGATACATTCAAATGATGAGTCTCCAACGTAGGAGAATGAATGAGGATGTCATCCAGATAGACCACTACACAACTCTGTAGTAGGTCTCTCAGCATGTCATTGCAGAGACCAAAGGGTATGACAAGGTACTCATGTTGCCCGCTCCGGGTGTTGAATGCTGTCTTCCATTCGTGGCCCTCTTTTATTCTGATTAGATTGTAAGACCCCCTCAAATCAAGCTTCATGAATATCTTGGAACCTTAGAGACAGTCAAATAATTCCGTAATCAGAGGTATCAGATAAGTGTTTTTAACCATCAATTTGTTCAACCCACGGAAGCCAATACATGGATGCAACGCTCCGACTTTCTTTTTTACAAAAAAAATCCAGCCCCAGCAGGGGATGTGGATTTGCGAATGATGCCCCTCTCCAGGGCATCGGAGACGTATTCTTCCATGGCCTTGTTTTCCTCCACACATAGAGGGTATATACGGCCCCTTGGAGTGGTTGTACCAGGCAGTAGCTCCTCCGATCATAAGGCCTATGAGGAGGTAACACCCCAACCTGGACTTTATTAAATACATCAGCTAATTCAGAATAGGCCTCAGGTAGGCCAGATGACTCGGCACATGCCAGTCGAACTGGGAGCAATAGATTTGTCACACTGTGGACCCCAAGACAATATTTCGCAAGTAATAAAGTAACATAGTAACATAGTAATTTAGGTTGAAAAAAGACTTGAGTCCATCTAGTTCAACCCTTTTCCTATTCCTGTTTACCATCGTTGATCCAAAAGAAGGCAAAAAACCCAATATATAGCAATTTCAAATTCTGCCCTGAATAGGGGGAAAAAAATTCCCTCTTGATTCCAAATGGCAATCAGATTTTTCCTTGGATCAACAAGCCCTAACTAAATATTAATCCCAATACTAACCTACATAGTCCTCTATGTTATGCTCTTTTAAATAAGTATCCAGGCCCTTTTTAAAGACATCTAATGTATTCAATAGCACCACCTTCTCAAGCAGTGAATTCCATACCTTTATTGTCCTTACTGTAAAGAAACCCTTTCGCTGTTGTAAATTAACTCTCCTTTCCTCAAGTCTAAGCGGGTGGCCCTTTGTCCTATGTACTGTTCTGTTAATGAACAGGTCTTTGGAGAGCCCTTTGTATGGGCCCTGAACATATTTATATAGTGTTATCATATCCCCTCTAAGACGCCGTTTCTCTAGTGTGTACAAGTTTAACTTTTCTAGCCTTTCTTCATAACTAAAACTTTCCATTCCCCTTACTAGTTTTGTAGCCCTCCTCTTGTTCCATAATGTCCTTTTTCAGAAAGGGTGCCCATAATTGAACAGCATATTCTAGGTGGGGTCTTACCATGGACCTGTAAAGAGGCATAATAATGTCTTCCTCCCTTGAGTCAATACCCCTTTTAATACATGCCAATATCTTATTGGCCTTTGCATCTGCCAGCTGGCACTGCATGCTACTGCTAAGTCTATTGTCTACCATTACTCCCAAATCCTTTTCATTTGTAGATTCCCCAGAGAAACACCATTTAACCCCTAGAGTGCCATGTGGGTACAATGTATGAGTGGACACAGCTGTACCTGCTGTGCCACGCTCGTACATTGTACAGCTAAAATGCGGTCACTGCATAAGCCGGTATAATGGGCTTGCAGTGGCCGCATTTCAGCTGAAATGCAGCCTGGCACTCTTGGGAGGACAAGATCGCTCTGGAAGATCAATATCGCCAAGGGAGAAGCAGAGCATCTCTCTCCTCAGCTCTCCTACCCAAACTTCCGGTTAGGAGTGCGCGGGATCGGGGGAAGCTTCCTAACGTCATCAGTGACATGATCACCGATGACGTTAGGGAAGTTTCCCTTACCTGGTTCACTCCTTCCGGTAGTAGGAGTGAAAGGCAGGAGAGCTGGGAGATCAATAACTGGGGGACACCAGGAGGGGTTCTGATGTCCCCCACGAGGTCTGAAATGAAAAAAAAAAAAAAAAATGGCTAAGTAACCCTGTAAGTGCCGCAGGGGTCCCCAGCACATTGCTTTTTTTTGTAAAGACCTCATTGGGGGGATCAGGGGGGTCCTGATGCCCCTCAATGAGGTCTATAATTAATTTTTTTTTTTTTAAATGTAACCCTGTGTTACCAGAGATTGTTGGGGGGCCATCAGGATTGGTCTGGATGGCCCCCCAACAAGCTCTGATTACAAAGTAATGATAGAAAAAAATTAACCCTCTGAGTGCCACAAGGATCCAATGCATTGCTTTGCAATGCGCTGGAGACCCCTGTGGCACTCACAGGGTCACTCCGTTTGTGGACATATATATATATATTTTTTTTTTTAACTAAGACCTCGTTGGGGAGGGATCAGGGGGTCCTGATGCCCCTCAATGAGGTATATAATAATAAAATAAAAAAATAAAAAATTAACCCTGTGTGTGCCACTGGGAGGGGGGTTCAATGCAGACCCCCTTCCTGTGGCACACACAGGACTTTTTATCATACTTTGTGATCAGAGCTTGTTTGGTGGCCATCTGAATACAAAGTAACGATAAAAAAAAAAATTAACCCTTTGTGTGCCAAAATGCATTGCTTTGCAATCCAGTGGATACCCCTGTGGCACACAAAGGATTTTTTGTTTTCCCCTTTTATTTTTTATTTAGACCTCATTGTATGGGTTCTGATGCCCCCAACGAGGTCTACACAAAAATATTGGGGGAAAAAGCCTCAAAAAATTCACGTGCCACGGGGGGGGGGGGTCCAACACAGTGCTTTGCAACGCATTGGACCCCCTGTGACACACACACACAAACTTTTCTTTTTTCATTATTCTGTTTTTAGACCTTGATGGGGGACACCAGGAATGTTCCTGATACCGCTTCCCCAACGAGGTATGAATACAAAATAATAATTAAAAAAAAACCTCTTTGTGTGCAACAGGGGTCCAACCCATTGCTTTGCAGTGCATTGGGCATCCCTGTGGCATGCACAAAAAATGCCTCCAATCCCCCACGTACCATATCCCCATGCCTGTTTCCACAGCCAATTGGCAGTCCCATTCCCCAGCCTGTTTCCACTGCCTATTGGTAGACTCAAAGTACCAGTATGCACTAGATTCAGGCTGGGGATCAAACTTTGTATGAGGGGGACATACAGTGCACACTGGTAGTCACAGATCCCCCATACACACTATCAGACACTGCTCCACCATCACCACCATCCTTGCTCCTCTGCTCATACCCACACACACTGCCTAATCCCACACACTTTGTTACACTGGTAGTCACAGGTCTGCACGTACACCGGCTGACGCCCTAGCAGTGGGGTACCATTTTTCTTAGGCTGGCAAGAAGTCTTCCTAGGAAATCCCAAGCCATTGAACCATTTTAGTATCTTTGAAGTGACTGATGAGTAAAACAAATGTTTGTCTTTTTTCCTGTAGCACATTCTGGAAATAGTTGTGCCAACTAACTTAGGGGTAAAAAGGCAAGTGACCCCTCATTAGATGCGGCAGGTTGTCTTCTTTCCAAAATGGTATGGTTTATCTACCTTTTCTTCAATTCTGAAGGTGTTATAGCCATTTTCGTACAGGCAAATCAGGTTTGAGAAAATGTTAGAAACATCAGAGTTTGTAGTAGGTGTAGTTTTCTACTTCTAGCACCCCCTAAGGTAGTTCAACTCATACCAGTGGGGTATTGTTTGACTTCTAAGAGCACTAGCAAACAAATGCAGTTGAAAATTCCATGGTTTTCACAGAGCTCCATACATTTGAAGGGGCAGAAATGTAAAAAAATTCAATTTTTTTCCTATATTGCCTCCTTCTGGAAACATTTATGCACACCAGTATTGGGGTAAGAAGGCAAGTGACCCCTCATTAGATGCAACAGGTTGTCTTCTTTCCAAAATGGTGTGGTTTATCTACCTTTTCTTCACTTCTGAAGGTGTTATAGCCATTTTTGTACAGGCAAGTCACATTTGAGAAAATGTTAGAAACATCAGAGTTTGTAGTAGGTGTAGTTTTCTACTACTAGCATCGCCTAAGGTAGGTCAACTCATACCAATGGGGTGTCGTTTGACTCCTAAGAGGGCTAGCTAATTAATGCAGTTGAATTTTTATATGGTTTTTATAGAGCGCCATACATTTGAAGGGGCAAAAATGTAAGAAAATGCTTTTTTTTTCTGTAGCACCACCTCCAGGAAGCATTTGTGCATACCAGCCTTTGGGTAAGAAGGCAAGTGACCCCTCATTAGATACAGCAGGTTCTTTTCTTCCCAAAATTGCATTGTTTCTCTACCTTTCCTGCATATCTATTATGGTTATAACCATTTTAGTGCAAGCAGATAATTTAAAAAACAAAAGTGTCAGGTTTACGTACGTGTTCCTAGCACCCACATATTGTATGTTAACCCACACAAATGGGCTACCATTTTTCTCATGTTGGTAGCAGGTACTGAATACAGCAGGAAATGTTATGGTTTTCAAAGATTTTAGTATCTTTGAAGTGGTAGAAATGTAAAAAAACATGTATTTATTCCCAAAGCACCACCTTTTGGAAATATTTGTGCACTACAGCCCAGGGGGTAGAAAGGCAAGTGAACCCTCACTTGATGTGGGAGAATGTCTACTTTGTATACCTTTCCTTCATGACTCTAACAGTTATGAACATTTTAGTACAAGCAGCCATTTTCGAAGAAGCAAACAGGTAGGTGTAGTTATGTGCTTCTGGCACCCCTAAGGTAGGTCGACTCATTCCAGTGGGGTGTCATTTTTCTCCTAAGAGCACTAGCTAATGAATACAGTTAGAAATTCCATGGTTTTCACAGATTTCCGTACAGATGAAGGGGCAGAAATGTAAGAAAATGCCATTTTTTCCTATAGTGCCACTTTCTGGAAGCATTTGGGCACAACATGCTTGGGGTAAGAAGGCAATTCACCCCTCATTTGATGCAGCAGGTTGTCTTATTTCCAAAATGGTATGGTTTGTGTACCCTTTCTTCACTTCTGTAGTTGTTATAACCATTTATGTACAGACAAGTAATGTTTGAGAAAATGTTAAAAAAATTTGAGGTTGTAGTAGGTGTCGTTTTGCACTTCTAGCACCCCCTGAGGTAGTTAAACTCATACCAATGGGGTGTCATTTTTCTCCTAAGAGCACTAGCTAATGAATACAGTTGGAAATGCCACGGTCTGCACAAATTTCAGTACATTTGAATGGGCAGAAATGTAAGAAAATGCCTTTTTTTCATTAGCACCACCTTCTGGAGGCATTTGTGCACTCCAGGCTTTGGGTAATAAGGCAAGTCACCCATCATTAGATGCGGCAGGGTGTCTTCTTTTCAAAATGGTATGGTTTGTGTAACCTTTCTTCACTTCTGTAATTGTTATAACCATTTTTGTACAGACAAGTAATGTTTGAGAAAATCTTAGAAAAATTAGAGGTTGCAATAGGTGTAGTTTTGTACTTATAGCGCCCCCTGAGGTAGGTGAATTCATACCTATGAGGTGTTATTTTTCTTCTACGAGCACTAGCTAATGAATACAGTTGGAAATACCATGGTTTTCACAAATTTTAGTACATTTGAACGGGCAGAAATGTAAGAAAATGCCTTTTTTTTTCATTAGTGCCATCTTCTGGAGGTATTTGTGCACACCAGGCTTAGGGTAACAAGGCAAGTCACCCCTCATTAGATGCAGCAGGTTTTCTACTTTCCAGAAATATATAGTTTTATATTGTTATTTCACTGTTTTAGGGTAGTTTTACCACAAAACCCCTAGAATGCGCACATTATTTTATAAAGTTGAAAATGTAATTTTGCGCTGCTGTTGATTAGGGCTCTACTCTAGCCATGGACGTAGGTAAAACTATACAAATTTGGTATTTTTTTATTCGTGGGACTCGAGGCTTTTTCAAATAATTGAAACTTTTTCAATCAAGGTAAATGTTTTAGATACATAATATGTGATTTAACAAAATGAGTAAATTTTCACTTTTTTTGTCATTATGACATCATAGCTTTTTGCACAATGTAAAATTCTCTTCATGTAAGGTACCACGAGAAAGCTCAATTCATTCTGAAAAAAACAATATATAGTTTTCCATATTTATCTAAAAATCCCCAGAGGAAATCATGCATAAACAGAAGGATAGCAAAAATGCTGAAACAGTGTCTGGCCTGCAGGGTACAGGAAATGGCCCAAGGCTCTGGCACTGAAGGGGTTAAACTATATGTTGCATTTTTATTATTATACCCACTTATACCCACTTGTCTATATTGAATCTCATTTGCCATTTGCCTGCCCAGTTACTCAATTTGTCCAAATCCTCTTGCAATGAAGACACATCCAGTTCAGACTTTATTACCTTACTTAATTTAGTGTCATCGGCAAACACTGATACATGGTTCCCTATGCCCTCTAGGAGGTCATTAATAAACAAATTAAAAAGAAGAGGACTCAGGACAGATTCCCGAGGTACTCCACTTATCACGTTTATCCAACTGGAGAACTTGCCATTTACTACCACTCTTTGCATTCTATCTTTCAGCCAATTTACAATCCACACACAAACATTTTCCCCTAGGCCTATTTTATTCAATTTGTACAGAACCGTATCAAATGCTTTGGCAAAGTCTAAATAGATCACATCAACCGCCGCTCCCTCATCTATATTATTACTCACTTTTTCATAAAATGCGATCAAGTTACTTTGACAAGACCTGTCTTTCACAAAGCCATGTTGGCTCCTGCTAATGATATTCCTGTTCCAGCAGAATTCTTGAATTTATTCCCTTAGCAACCCTTCAAACAGCTTCCCTACCACAGATGTCAAGCTTACAGGTCTGTAATTTCCTGGCTGTGACTTTGATCCCTTTTTAAATATGGGCACCACATCTGCTTTACGCCAATACATGGTCACCATACCTGAAATAAAAGAATCCCTGAAAATCAAATATATAATGGTCTGGCCAGGGCCTGGCTTAGCTCTTTAAGTACCCGTGGATGTATACCATCTGGCCCCGGGGCTTTGTCTACCTTAACACCATTCAATTGTTTTAACACTTTTTCTTGTGTTAGCCAGTCCCATGCTTGCTGTGACTGTTCTGTAAAAGTAGTTTGCAGATTCTTGTCCATTGGGTCTTCCTTGGTAAAAACAGAAGAAAAGAAATTATTTAAAATATCTGCCTTCTCACTGTCCCCTTTGACCATTTCACCCGTTTCAGATAACAAGGACCCAACATTATCAGATTTTAATTTTTTGCCATTAATGTATTTAAATAATTTTTTGGGGGTTGCTCTTGCTCTCCTTAGCAATATTTTTTTCATTCTCCAGTCTAGCTAATTTAATAGCCTTTTTACAGGTTTTGTTGGCATTTTTGTATTCTGCAAATGCCTCTGCTGATCCCTCAGCTTTATAATGTTTAAATGCTACTTTCTTGTTATTTATTTCATGAATTACTTTACTGGTTAGCCACATTGATTTTAATTTGCTTCTTTTGTATTTGTTTCCAACAGAGATAAATGTATATGTGTATTTTTGCAATGTTATTTTGAAGGCATTCCACTTACCTTCTGTGTTTTTTCCTGAAAATATTTTATCCCAATCAATGAGACCAAGGGATGGATTAAACCTGCTAAAGTTGGCCTTTTTAAAATTCAGTGTTTTGGTGGAACCCATACCAAATTGCTTTTTTGAATTAATCTCAAATGATACCATGTTATAGTCACTATTCCCCAAGTGCTCTCTAACTTGGATGTTAAAGATAAGTTTTTCATTGTCAGTTATTACCAAATCCAGACATGCATTCCCTCTGGTTGAGGTCTACACTAGTTGAGACAAAAAATTGTCATTCAACAAGTTCAGAAACTTACTGCTTTTTACAGAATTAGCTGTTCCATTTTTCCAGTCTATTTCTGGATAATTAAAACCCCCCATAATTATAGCTCTCCCTATTTGAGAAGCCTTTTCTATTTGCATTAATAGCTGTGATTCTTCAAGGTCACCAATGTTTGGTGGTTTATAACAAATACCCACTGAGATTTTCTGGGCAGTTTTATCCCCAGTGACTATTTCAACCCACAGGGATTCCACATGTTCACTACTGTCATCACATATATCTTCCCGCAAATGAGGCAATAGTGCTGGTTTGACATACAGACAGACCCCACCACCTCTTTTGTTTGACGTATCTTTTCTAAATAACATGTAGCCCTCTAAATTGATTGACCAATCATGTGTGTCATCCCACCATGTTTCTGTTATGCCTATCAAGTCATAGTTTTCAATTTCAGCTACCAGGTCCAGTTCCCCTATTTTACCAGTTAAACTTCTGGCATTTGCAAGCATACAATTTATGCCACTACTATGTTTCCTTTGTGATTTAATTTTGGTGTGGTTTATAGGTTTCTCCCTATCATCTGTACTAACCCCACCCCCAGATCCACCCACCTGGTTATTAACTACATCGCCTTCCCTTTCTGTACTATCTAGCTCAGTAGAGGTGTAACTAGAAGCCTCCGGGCCCTGGTGCAAGAAGCGCCATGGGGGCCCCCCCGAACCACATTCACCCCTCGACTATATTTGCCCTCTCCAAAATGCCCTTATCTCCTACCTCCCTGGAGTGGCAGGAGCCCGGAGAGGTGTGTTGATCTCCCGCGTGGTCCTCTTCAGTAATGCAGAGCGCTGGGAGATGATGTCATCTCCCAGCGCTCTGCATTACCACAGTGCCAGACGGAGATCGTGGGTGGCAGGCAGGGGGGTCGCAGGGGGCGGCCGGGCCCCCTGGAGTGAAGGGCCTGGTCGGGGGTGCGACCCCTGCGACCCCTATAGTTACGCCACTGTAGCTCAGTATTTATTGGCCCCTCCCCCCCTTCCTAGTTTAAAATCTCCTCCAACCATCTAGTCATCCTCTCCCCAAGAACTTGAGACCCTCTTCCAATCAATCTTAGGGTTATGTGCCTGCAACCAAGGAAATCCTAGGATGATGGCATAATGAGAAGAGTTGATAACCTGAAACTTCAGGGTTTCTTTATGGAGGGCCCCTACCCTCCATCACTGAAAAATAAAGGTCCTTACCATCATGATTCATTTTTCAAGGCTTACTTTTCCCTAGGACTACTCAGCCTGCATTAGAGTTTTCAAGGCTGCTGTTGATGTAGCTCTTAAAGCGTAACTTTCACCCTATATCAAGTCCCCCCACAATCATTACACATATTGCAAGTAGCTTCTTAACAGTGATATTATCATGCAGAAGTACCACAATCTGAAGTAATCCTCCTTGTTCTGAGACCAACAGCCAGGCATGCATGCAGATATCTTGTCTTAGAGACGTCTGGGCATCTGAGCTGTTGTCACCGTCTCCTTTAGGAGGCATTGTACTGTGCCTTAAGGCCCCCGGAAGGGACTGATGGTGCAGGCATGCAGACGGCTCTAAAGGCAGAAGCCTGGCCATCAGTCCAAGAAAAAAGAAGGATTACATCAGATTGTGTTACTTCTGCATGATAATATCACTGTTAGGAAGCAAATTGCTATATGCCCAATTATTGTGGGGGGACTTGATATAGGGTGAAAGTTCCACTATAACTTTTACTTTCAGTTTGGATTTCTTCACTTCGGCGCTAAGCAGCAATAGTACTGTAGAGGAAATTTCTGCTGCTATAACAAGCAAAGGTGGAAATTGTCAAGTTTTCATGTGAAAATTCCCACAAAAAGAAAAAACTTACTTTTTGCATTGTTACTAATGTACACTTTCAGAAATTATTTTTATGTTTGCCATCTCTTGTGAGTATCCTGTATGTTTTTAAAGTGTTTGTAAAGTCTATTTACAAGTATTTTGCTGAGTCTTCTGTGTAATAGAATTAACAGGTTATGTTATCTGTAACACCCTATATTTGTTTCGTTCAAAAGATATGAAGAGGTAAAGATCCCCCTTCCCGCCCCTTTTTGACACATCATGCAAAGCTGCAGGCTGGTGAGGACGGATGCAGGGAGGGACAAGCTTCAGTAAGCAAAGGGAAATCCTATCCTCCTTCGTCAAGGGGGGCAGGATTTCCCTTATACTTACTGAAGTTTATTCCTCGCTGCAGCCATTGAGTCGCACTACTCTCACAACACACCATTCTGCTTGTGAGAGGAGAGAGCAGCATATTGTTTGAGCTAGAGAAGATAGGGGAACTGAAGTTTAGTTTAGTGAATCTTTTAGGTAGGACATTTGTTTTCTGTATTAGGGGAGTCAGTGGGGTACTCTGGGGAGAAGAATGGAGGATGGAGGTGAACCCAAATACTCCAAAATTCCATGTGACTGATTGGCAAGACACAGGCAGCTGGAGATGGGGACCTATTTGCTTGCTGATCTTTCTGTTATTGTCTCTGTGCTGGGTGGGGAAGTCTAGAGAAAGAAGTTGTTGATTTTGTTGTTCAGACTGTGATAAGACAGGGTGGGCATCTTAAAAAATAATAATGAAAAGATAAATAAAAAAGAATAAACAAATAAACAAATAACTAAATTTATTAGGTGGCAGACAGTTTACTGGGCTAAGGCAAGACATTATACGCCATAGCTTGTGTTGTGTGCTGTAGAGTAAAAACACACAGAGTAGTTGAGTAATGTCCAGCAAATGCACAAGGGGCAGGGGGAGGGGGAAGGTTGGAGCACTGCAGGGACGTGAGAGTAAAGTAGTAGGTCAAAAACTGACTGCAGCAGTGGTTGTTGCAGTGTGTACAATAAATGATGATTATCCCTCTACTCCAAGGGAGGTTGCAGTTTGTCAAGGTCCCAGCAAAACTTCCAGCACCAACAGTGCCAGTAGAAATAAAGAACCATATAAGAAGAACACTGAAGATGACAACAAGTCACATTCAAGTGTTGATGATGCTGGCAATAGCATAATAGAGGAAGGTGTAGCAGCTGAACCGCCTGCTGCATCACATAGTGAGACAAACAAGCACCAAAACACCCGTCCTCAAAGTAGTAGTGAACTTTGTTACTGTAAATGTACAAAGAAATTATTTGAGACCTCTAAAAGCTTAGTGGAATATAAGGGTAGTGGACAAGAATTTTCAGGTGATGCTGATGCTGCTGAGGATGACCTAATGATGTCTGATGATGATGCAGAGCAAGAATATATCCCCCCAGCATCCTTCTCTTGTTCAGATATAGATGAAGTTGAGAGTGAGGATGATGACAGGGCTGTAAGGTTAGCAGAAAGTCAAAGGCTGAATCTTCCACTACTTTTAAGGAGCACTGTGCCTGTCTACAAAGTATTTTAGACAAACACTGGAAAGTCTGACCCTGGACAAGCACAGCTGTCAAAAGATACACAGTCACCCTATCATTCATCATCAGCATCATCGTCTGTTACGGTTGGCAAGCAAGACAAGGAGTCAGATGGTATAGTTAAGATCGCCTTTCTTAGAATAATAATACAAGTAATGCAAAAAGATAAATAACAGGCAGAGGGTGACCGAAGAGGCTACGACTCTATAAGAAATAGGAGTCTGTCAAAAGATCCACCACTACTGCTAGAGACTAGGCCTAAGCCCACTGTAGTCTCTGTATATGGAGAAAGCCCAACAGACTAGCACTGACTCAGCCTATAGTCTAGGAGAGATGGCTCCAATAATGAATGCAACCAAGAAGACTACTGACTCACGCCTGCAGTCAGTAAGATAGGAGTCTGATAGAGCCCCAGGTCTGCACTAGGATGGATGTCTGTGGAGCAGGAGCCAACACACATAGGAAACAGACAGAGACCCTAGTCAGCACCAGCTAGGATTGTCAGACAGGCCAGGTCATACACGGAGCGGGTAGTCAGCCAGAGCCACAGGTTCTCACCAGATAGGATATCCACTGAAGCGTTGGTATGCTGGATGCGCAGTGGACAGAGCCCCAGGTCAACATCAGGATAGGTAGTCAGACAAGCCAGGTCATACACGGAGTGGGTAGTCAGTCAGAGCCACAGGTTTGCACCAGATAGGATATCCACTGAAGCACTGGTATGCTGGATGCGCAGTGGACAGAGCCCCAGGTCAACATCAGGATAGGTAGTCAGACAAGCCAGGTCATACACGGAGCGGGTAGTCATCCAGAGCCACAGGTTTGCACCAGAAAGGATGTCTAAGCCAAATTGGAACGCTCACAGAGAATGGTCAGAGAGAGCCACAGGTCAACACCAGAATGGATGGACAGACAAGCTGGATCATACACAGGAATACAAATCAATGAACTGCTCAGAACAATAACGTAAGGGTAACTGATACACAGGCCCATAGAGGTTTATAAAGGAGTAGGAGAAGGCGGGACCAATTAGGTCCCCCAGGCTGGGCCTATAACAGGCGTCCAGGCAAGTGCCTGATTCAATGCTGCCAGTAACAAGGAACCAGGCTAGGCTGCAGGCAGAGAGGGATGTGGCTAGTAATGCCAGAGCGTCAGTCCAGAACCCTGCTCCCGGCTGAATGGCGCAGGCCAAGGTAAGGCACTGTGACATCGTCTCTTCAAAGTCCAAGTCCCACTCAACCACACACACCTGTTTTGAGTACCCAGCAGCAGCAACAACAGCAACATTGGTTATTAACATCCACACTGTTAGATATGATGAGTGCCTCTGCTGCTGATGTAAGTGCTGCACCCTTGACACCTAATAGTAGTGGCAGTAGAATTGCATCAACATCTAGCCCTAGTAGTAGTAGTAGTAGCAGCAGCAGTGCCTCAGGAACCCCTCAGTTCATGAAGTCCACAGTAAAGAGATACTTCACTCAGGATCCTCAAGCTCAACATGTTGCTATCTGTTGTCTGTGCAAAAAGCACATGAGTAGGGGGAAATCAGGCTCACACCTAGGCACTTCCTCCTGACTGGGAGACACACTATCAGCAGGCCAAAAGTGTCACAACTAGCAGCAGCAGAAACACTTTAAAAAGTTCCCAGGGCTCTAGGCAGAAAAAAGAAGTAGTGGAGTTATTTATGTGTCAGAGAGTGTGCTACTGCCAGTGCCAACAGTTAGTTCAGTCCAATTAACACCTATGGCTCTTCCTGCAGAGGAGTATGATGACTCTGGGTTTGCTGTAGGAGATGGCAAGAGTCATAGACTGCCTACACATGCTGCCATTACTGCCACCACCTCATCTAGTCATGTTGTTAAAGCAATAAAGTTTCAGGCTTCTTCTACCATGTCCTGCCAACCCACACTGACTGAGTTCCTGGGAAGGATTCAAAAAAGTCACAAAAAAAATCCCAAAGTACGCCTGTGGAATCGCAAGGTTGCCAAGATGTTGACCATGGACATGATGCTGTATTCTTTTGTAGAAAACAGAGGTTTCATAGAACTGATGCCCTCAGAAGAAGTAATATTGCAGTGGGAAATGTAGTACCTATATGAAATATAGGCAAAAAATGTGTTAAAATAAGAAAAAAGGAGAAACTTTTTGCAAAAAGTATGGCAAATAAACATAATTTAAATAAACTACCTTTATTATTAATTAAATGTATATATTTTAAAAAAGAATTAAAAACATACCACATACCCGGGCTCAGAGAATCAATGAAAAACTGGATGATGTAGCTTATAATAAACTGTATTTATATAAAAGGAAGTAATGCATAAATTAATGAAGAGGGTAATGAAAATGCTTTTAACTCTAGTCCTGTGCACATTCAGTAAGTCTCTGTTTAGATACTTTTAATTACAAAATGGATTGTACATTGATGAAAGATATAAGAAAATGTAAATATGCATTACCAAAATGATTTCATTTTTGTATTTACTAAGTAACATGGTTTCTGTGTTATTGTTTTCTTTATGATGAGGCTGTTAAGGTAAAATGTATATTAGTCAATATTTTTGTAACATGTATTATCCTTTTCCCAAAGGGCCTTATCCAGTAAAGAAAAGAGAAACATTTCTGCAATAAACTAACTGACCATAGGGCTGATTAAAATGAGAATTTCACCCCTTGAATCCTAGAAAGTTTTTAATTGCATTGCTTCATAATACATTGGAGACCTCTATCATTAAAGCACTATTTAACTAAGTGGGAATTATCCCTTATGGTGTAGTTAAAATATATATATATTTTTTTTTTGTGAAAGTATTTTACCAGGAAGAATGGATTGAGATTGTCTCTCATTTTCAAGTATGTCCTGGACTCATTTTATCTATCTCAGAAAGGTGAAAGGCTGAGCTGACCTTGCCGGGACTAGAACCTGCAACCTCACGGTCTGAGCAGATTCTACAGCTTGTGCCTTAACCAGCTGAGCCATCTCCTCTTTTATTCAGTCAGTTAGACCCAAAGAAACTATTTCATAAAAGGTGGTACAGTTAAAATATATGTTTGTGACTAGGATTTTATTGCCCCTTATTTTGTTAAAACAAATAAAAGTGTTTTTCATGGCACTCAAAAGGAATTTATCATAGATAATATCATTATGTGGTGATTAACATGAGATTAATATGTTGATTAAGGTATAGTACAGTGTGCATCATTAAACAAAGATGACAATGCCAAAAACATGATATGTAATCTAACCTAGTATCTTCAAAAAAGGCCTTTTGGTATAGGAGGTATCTTAAATATAGGCTTAACCCTTTGATTGCCATTGGGGTATCCAGAACATTGCAATGCACTCAAATGGTTAAAGGGCAGTATACCCAATTACAAAAACAAAAATGCTGTGAGGTTTTTTTCTGTAGATAAAAACAAGGGTACTCCAAATGCTTTAGAATATTTCTTTGAAATGTAATTAAGAAGATAACTTTTCTGATAGCTTGAGTTAGGTGATGTTGTAGCAATTACTAAGCAGGATTAACAAAAAGTTATGTTTACTTTAATTAGGAATTTTTTAAAAGACCACATAATTTTTCCCTGTTTTGTGAAAATTCTGCAGGTTTGAAAATCAATTATGTCTGCCTTTCCACTACTACCACCAATGAAATTCTATGAGAACTGACAATCTCCACCCTTGCTGAAGTGGAGAAATCCACAACTGAAAGTAAAATTGTTAGTAGGCTGAGTTCTACAGCAACATAACAAAAATGTAAACATTTAGAAACAGCCACAGAAAAATACAGACTCTCAACCACAAAACAAATATTCAGAGTGAGGAGGAGAGAAATTATATGTGGAAATAATAAGAGACTATATAAAACATAGGGATAAGGATACTGTGGAATACAGTGTAATGCCAAGTGATGTCTAGTTAGTAAATGTATGGATAAAATCTCACAGTTATTTGCAGTGCTGCTTGGCTGAAAACACCTCAGATCACATGAAGACAAAAAACAGAAAAAGTGGAGGAAGAGAGAGACAGTGCAAAAGCAAGATCTAAATGTAGTATAAAAGTAATTTCTTGAAACATAAAACATAAGATAAAGGTATGAATCATGATAAAATTAATGAAATATAAATAAATGATGGTCTTATATGGACTATTAAACAGATAACAGAGCACAATTTAATTTGCAGAATTAAAGTAAAATAAGCACCTAAAGAAAAAAGTTGGACAAACACACATATATGTGTAGCACTGTGGGAAGGGGTAGAGCTCTTTCGTGTAGTTGCCCACACATTTCATTAGCCACAAAAGGTGTACATCCCCAAAATGACTATTTGTATGATGAATAAATGGTACAGAAGTACCCTTACTTGATACCACTCTTGGTCAGAGCCTTTCAAAAGCCAGAGCTCATGCAGTCCACCTCCACTCCATATCGGGTCAGCATCTTCTTCTCCTATGCTTTTTAATGCACTTAGGTGCACTCGACCGGCATCTATGTTATAGTACTTTCTTATAATGCTACATATATATGAGTCTGTCCAACTGGACTTCATCAGTCTTTTTTCTTTAGGATGATTATTATGTGCAACTGTGTCATGTTCTTCCTCTTTTTCTTTGCTTTTTTTGATTCCTTGTCTTGTTTTTTGCTTGTTTTCCCTGGTTATCCTGATACTGGTCCCCTGCTTTGTCTTGTGTTTGATCTGAGCCTTTATAGAGCCTCAGTGCTTTGGGCAGGGTGCATTCAAAGCATTCCAGGCCATGACTATGGATGGGCAAAAATTTTCGCCTCAAACTGAAATTGGCAAAAAATGGCACTTTCCTCTTGGCAAAAAAATTCCCACAAAAAGTGCAGTTTTTCCCTCTTTTTTCACCTAGCTCATTGCATTGAAAGTTTTCTATAGCCATATAAAAGGCTATCAGGCTTTCACAGCATGCCATATGTGTTTGTGAGTGATGAGAGCAGCATGTTTTTGAGCTAGAGAAGATAGGCAAATAAAGGGGTATTGAAGCTTAGCTTTAGTAAGTCATTTAGATAGGACTTTTGTTTATTCTCTGTAGCAGGGGAGTCTGGGGGCACAATGGGGAGAAGAAGGGAGGAAAGAGGTTGACCCAAAATACCCCAAAATTTGGTGTGACTGACTGGCATAAATAATTAAACAATAGTGTTGAGCGAGCATGCTCGGCCGATGCTCGGATCGGCTCGAGCATCGCTCTGCTCGGCACATGGCGGTACTCGTCGAGTACCGCCATGTGCTCGCCCGCCATGTTCGGGTGGCGGGGATCTGTGCCGGAGGAGGCACAGATCTGAAGACGCTCCGCTGGACCACCAAGGACTGGAGGTACGGGGGCATTGCGGAGATGAATGGGGCATTGCAGAGATGAAGGGGGCATAGCGGAGATGAAGGGGGACATTGCAGAGATGAAGGGGGCATTGCAGAGATGAAGGGGGCATAGCGGAGATGAAGGGGGACATTGCAGAGATGAAGGGGGCATTGAAGAGATGAAGGGGGCATAGCGGAGATGAAGGGGGACATTGCAGAGATGAAGGGGGCATTGCAGAGATGAAGGGGGCATAGCGGAGATGAAGGGGGACATTGCAGAGATGAAGGGGGCATTGCAGAGATGAAGGGGGCATAGCGGAGATGAAGGGGGACATTGCAGAGATGAAGGGGGCATTGCAGAGATGAAGGGGGCATAGCGGAGATGAAGGGGGACATTGCAGAGATGAAGGGGGCATAGCGGAGATGAAGGGGGACATTGCAGAGATGAAGGGGGCATTGCAGAGATGAAGGGGGCATAGCAGAGATGAAGGGGGCATTGCAGAGATGAAGGGGGCATAGCGGAGATGAAGGGGGCATAGCGGAGATGAAGGGGGACATTGCGGAGATGAAGGGGGACATTGTGGAGATGAAGGGGGCATTGACCAGGCACCCTCCCCTCATCAGAGCAGGGGGTGCCTGGTGTAATGCTCGTGTCGCCCCATTGAAGTCAATGGGGCTCGGGTGCTCGGCCGAGCACTCGAGCCTCCGGCGGTGCTCGGTCAGAGCACCCGAGCACCCGAGCATCGGGGTGCTCGCTCAACACTATTAAACAAATAAAGATATTTAGACAGCTGACTGGGAGCTTTGTGACTGAGGGTCAAGGCAAGACATCACACTCCATCAGTTGTGTACTGTAGAGAGTAAAAACACACTCAGTAGTTGAGTAATGTCTAGCAAATGCACAAGCGGGAAGGGGAAAGCTGGAGGAAGTGCAGGGCCGTGGGAGTAAGGTGTGTGCAAAAACTGACTGCACCAATTGTTGCTGCAGCATGTATAATATAATATAAATAATGCTCCCTTTCCTCTAAGAGTGGATGCAGTTTGTCAAGATCCCACCAATCACATCATGCCAGTCCCCCACCACCACTACCATACACATCTTCCACATTGTATGTTGTATTTATTTTTTTTTAATCACTTGACATCATCATGAATATATGCCAGTGTCACTGAAGCAGGAAGTAAGTGTTGTGGTCAAATGAACTCTTCATCCTAACACATTTGTCAAGGTATATGTTGCTGTAGGACTCTCAACTTTGACTTCCAGCTACTTATTTCTCCAATACAGCCCTCAGAAGAAGTAATATTGTGCTGGGAAATGTTGTACCATATTAAACATAGGAAAAAAATATGTTGTAATAGGAAAAATGTGTTGGAATAGGAGAGAAATGTGTTAGAATTGGAGAAAAATGTGTTGAATAGGTGGAAAATATGTTAGAATATGTGAAAAATGTGTTAGAATAGGAGAATAATGTGTTGGAATAGGCAAAGCATTTTCTGGAATAGGTGAAAAGGAGGAACCTTTTGCATTGGAGAAAAAGAGAAAACTTTCAGAAAAAAATGCAAAAAATCTGCCGTTTTCGCAAAAAGTCATGAGGACATTTTTCTCACTTTTTGTCCACCCCTAGTAACAACCATTAATTTCCTGTCTTCTTTCTGAGTCATATTTTGTGTATTGACACAGCTCTTCCTTCTATTTCCCTCCATTTCTGCAATTTCATACAGTGCTCATTTGATATCCTGTTGCCGACTTTGGCTCCTTTGATTCAACCAATCCTCCTTCTGCGACCTTGTATTGTGCTGCCCACCCCATTCTGATCTGGCTTGTCTGACTTCACATTTGTCTTGACCCTGTTGGGCTTCTATCACCTTGACCATCAGTCAAACATAGATCACCTTGATCACTAGTCGTACTTCAGCTATCCTGTTCTCTGTTTTCTCAGTCAAGCTCCATGCCTCTGTGTTCCTATACAACAACTATGTCTATACTGCAGATGTGTTATTTGATCAGTATCCTCAACCTCTGTGGGTAGCTGCTGTTTTCTGGGTTGTCATGCGAAGTGCGGGCTGGCTCCTGCAGTCGGCACTAATCTGGCCTTGAGGCCAGCATCTCTAACTTGGCCTAGGTCGCAGAAAGGCAACCCAGAAAGCAACCACCGTCAGCTAGCTACTTATGCTATTGTTCACTTCCAAGCATCTGGGGCCTGCCTTGCAATGTATAATCTGTTGTTGTGCTCTTATCTTTTTATTTATATCAAATAGCAGTCTGTTACCACTTTGTGGGGAATCTACTTCACAGAGTCTAACCAGGCAGCTTACATTGGGTGCTTAGTCTCTCAGATCATCACAAACCGATAGTGAGTCTGCAGATAGGAGGACATGACAGTTAGGGCTCAATCCAAATGTTACCGTCGACAGAAAAAACTGCCGACAGTGGTTTTAAAAGCAAGGTAAGCGATGCAAATGTTCTGACTATGAAGAACTAACGGCAGTTCTGAAAACATATCGGTTGTCAAAATATCGCACATTGAGGACATTGTAAAAGCTATACCCAGAGCCATGCAAATGTTTGCAGTAGGAACAACGAGCAATAAATTGCAGCATTTACTGGCAGAAATTTAACACCCACTTTTATTAGGCGAACACCACAAAAAAAACCCACAGCTGGAGAAATGATAAAAGAGAAACAGCAGCTCATACAACACACAGTACATAACCCAAGCTTACAAAGATCAAATATTAACCCCTGCAATGTCAAGCAAACACACCAACAAGGCCTAGAGCAGTGGTTCTCAATCCTTCCATTCAAGGCACCCCTAACATGCCATTTGAATTTCCTTGGCACCCCTTGAAGTAATAAGTAAGTCCCAAGGCATCAATGAAAGGAACAATAAATGAATATATAGTTATCATCAGGTCTCACAGTGGGAATGACAATAATGAGAAAATTGTGCATAATAATTCCCATGAATATATATTATAAAATTAATGTGAAAATGAATGTTAGAAATGGAGAAAAAATCTTCATGGGAAAAGTGAGGCATCCTGAGCTGGTACACATGGCACACTAACACCATACAAACAAGTCACAAACAAACAAGAACCAAGCAACCTCATATGGACAAGGGTAATCAGTGATGACCTGTGATAACCAATGACTATGGAGTCCAAACAATGATGTCAACAACACTATCAGACACAGCAAGCACACCAGCAAAAGTGAACTGTGGAATCCAGCAACCAATCAGCTGGAGAACACATTGGACACACCCCAGGACAGCTGAAAACCAAACACACAGCAAACATGGGGGGGGGGTTATTCCATAGTATTGTAGGTTACTACTCCTTTTTCCTATGTTATGCTATGTTCCAAGTTGTTGGAATTTTGCATTGGCTCACCAGACTAACACAGGGAAGTCATCTACACATTGTCACCTCTTTCTTCCACCCTAGTGAATGTCCACCCTTTGTATGGTTGAACCTTGGGAATGACATATATCCTGCAGCATGATTATGGAGGTGAATGCCCCCCGCCTATTCACACTCTTCATGCTACATATGATACCGAAAGCTGAACCTTGACTGTTCCACTTGGACAAACTACCTACATGTACAACACATAGGCCTGAACTGCAGTACCAATACAACAGGAAACACACCAATTCCCCTCCTTGCTATAATCTGTAACCCTTTCAGTGCCAGGGGACTAGACAATGTATTGTCAAACAGTGCTTTGATCATTCCTCTGGAACTCAAGGGGTTAGGCGCTGACCTCTTTGTCACTTTGTGTATGACATTGTGGTACACACAACATGATGGTGTACATTGATTTGGTGCTGCATGTGTAGCTGATGCTGACAGCATCAAGGGGGTTAAACAGGGACTTGGTCATTCCCATTTGTGCTGGGTTTGTCATGTATTCTTCCCTTGTTTGAACACCCTCCAAGCTGTGTTACTGAACTTGTGGTATGGAATGCTGGCCATGTGTTCAGATGTCACTGTGCTGGGCCATGGTAGGTGTAAGGATTTGTATGATGTGTATGTAGGCCTTCATGCACTTGCCGGTGGTCTGGAGCTGCTTCCCTCTCCAGTGTTACTCCATCCCGGGATCCCCTGCACTGCTGTTGCTGACATGCTCCTGTGCAGTACCTCCTCCCACTCTGTGTAGTGCATATGCAGGGGCGGTCCACCTCCAGTGCCAAGGTCACGCAAAGCCTCCAGTCCCATCTTTTTCTTCACCACACATTTGCAGTCCATCCACCTCTATTTGATGGAGTCCAGGGAGTGGTTGCAGCTGTATACTGCATTGGCAGCAGCCAGAACGTCCATCCTTGCAGCCTTCTTCTTGGCCTCCATGCCGGTGACCTTCCCCCTGGGGAACAGGATCCACTCTCTCTCACCATGATGGCCTCCACCAGGACCCTGTTCTCCTCATCTGAGTATTTGGGGTTTTTCATCCTCTCCTCCTCCTCCCCACCAAATGTACTTTGAGAGCCTTGGCTGTGGCTCTCAGGCCCTGGCTGTGCATGGTGCTCCCCATTACCCTTCATCCCCCTGTCAGCTCAGGCCCTGCACTCCGTGTGCCTCCTCTGGTGTGGCTCCCCCTCCGCCCCAGGGCTCTCCCTCTCCCTCCCCTACCCTGACCTGACCACCTGCACTTCTTCCTCCTCTCCTCCTACTCTGCCCATCCCTCTTTCCTTTACTCCTCTCCTCTCCATCTCTCACCCACTCACATCCAGGCACTTACTCAGGACCTCACTCACACACTCACTCTCTGTCACTCACTTCCACTTACAGACTTACACTGTCAAAAAAAATATATAAAAGTGTATGTGATGTATTACTAAAATAAAATAAGCTATGTGTGTGTATGTGTGTTATGGGTATGTGCAAAAGTGTATTATGTGTTGCTTTATGGTGTGAAACTCTCCATCTCCTTCTAACTGATGTGCTCTGCTCCTCTCTACCTGACTGTCTTTTATTAGTATCTACTCCTGGATCCTGTGATCTAGATCATGGAACGTGAAACACAGACAAAGGTGCGTTGGTTATTTTGCATCTATATATAGGTTTTTCGAATGAACTTGATGCTTTGGGGTGCTGTGATTGACTGAGGTGCTAGGTAATGTTGGACGTTCGCTTATTCCTTTGATATAGATGTATTGCATATTATTTATCGTGTGTTTTAAGATGCCAATGAGGTCAGAATTTTTTGCAACGCAGGTTTTGCGGTGTACGTGTATCTTTTGGCCATCACTCATTAGCCATTCTGGGTAACAAAGAGTTGAATCTTTCGTAACCTAGTCTTGGTTAAGTCGTTACAGCCTATTTTTTTTTATTACCGTTGCTTTTTACTCTAACATTCGGATCGAGGCCTTAATCTCTACCTGTTTTATTTTGTGTTAAGAACTGGCTACACAGGGAAATGTTATGGAGAGCAATTGAATATAGGTAATCAGCAATCAGAAATATATCAAGCTGATGGCATGGAGTGCTTGTTATTTTTATTACATCTTCTCACCCACCACCAAGTCACTTGTCTTTAGGGGAGCAAACAAACACTGGAGTGACTTCATTTTTGGGAGACTGTTTAACATTCCCGACATAAATGGGGGGCTGATTCTGCTGTGTCTGACAGTTACAATGACACCCATCCACAAAGTACTTTGTAAAGCAAAGAAGTAAAAAAAGAAATGCCTAGAAGAATATGAAAGCAATAGGGAGGAAGCATATGATGCTTATGATGACCTAATTACTGATCATGATGGTATAGAAAATATGTCACTCACATTCTACTGAAGATAAATTAAAGAAGGAAAGACGATTGTATGATCAGAAGATTATATAAAAGGAAACGATTCAGTTTTTCACCACTGAAAAGGAGCACTATGCCTGTTTATAAACTATTTAAGAGATCACTTGGAAAGTCTGACTCTGGGCAAGGAAAGATCCCTAAATATACAAAGTCATGCACAACCCTAGCTAAGGTGAGTGATTCTGCTACTGTTGGAAATGCAGCACCGTTAACATATACTAGTAATACAATTGCAACATTGCACTAGCAGTCCTTCTGAACCCCCAGTCTATGAAGTCTACAACATGATACACGGAGCTAAAAGGTAAACATGTTCCTGTCTGGTGTTTGTGTAAGAAATATGTGACCAGGTGAAAATCAGAATCGTACCTAGGCACATTCTCATGGTCACAGCTAGCAGCAGTGGAAGTTCTCGGGAGTATGGGGTTCATAATAGTAGTGATGTAGATGTGTCAGAAAATGTACCAAGATTTCCTTCACATGCAATAGAACCTACTGTTCCTGATGCTGTTCTTCAAATGCAAGACACAGAGGCACATCATCATTGAGATCCCTCTTGAAGCACAATCACAGGCCAGATCGTGAGACACACTATCACCATGTTGGAGTTGCCACAATTAACAGCAGTAGAAGCACTCCTAAACATTCATGGACCTCTAGTGCACATAACAGTATTGTATTAATTTACAATAACACTATGGCCCCTGCTACTGTTCTGCAAATGCAAAACATAGAGAAGAATGACAATTAATTTGTTATGGGATATGACAAGTCATAGAGTGCCCACACATACCACCACCACCAATCACGTTCTTAAAATAATACAGTTACACAGTTTATCTACTATGTATATGTCAGCCCACACTTGCTAAGTTCTTAGGAAGTAATTTCAAAAATATTACAAACAATAATTCCAAAGTATGCCCGTGGAATTGTAAAGTTGCCAAAATGTTGGCAGTTGACATACTGCCTCATTCTTTTTAAAGAACTGATAGTATATATTGCAGCCTGCTGGAATATTCCAAGCTCCAGTTATTTTTTCAAGGAAAGCTGAGCCAGAAATGTAAAATCAGGTGGTTAGTGTGGAACGTGCAAGTGTCTTCATGGTGGTAAGCAGGTTCTGAAGTGTAACATTTCTGGAGATGACTGAGGACATCTGAATCATTTACCCTAGAACCAAACAGAGATGTAAAGCTTTAGAACCTACTTATCTATGCTTTGTAATGTGGTGCTATCATCGGACTGATCAAACAGCAGGGAGGGAAGCCTAGTTATTTTGAAAGTGGCAGGAGTGACCACAGTGGACAAATTAGTCAAAATATAGGGTACCTTTTATGTTTGTATTGTAAATTGATTACACTGTCTGTGCACCAAGCTCAAGTGGATGTGTCACACCATATAAAACTGATCTTATATGACAGTTTACCCCTTACAAACTAATAAATAAAATATACACCATATCTCTTATTATTAATATACAGGTACCTACAGTTTCCCTGATATCCATTTCAGATTGCAACCATATCTGGTGCGTAGCTCCCAAGAGGCACCACTCCACCATTGCGTGCTTGTCAGTCATGCAGTGGAGCCCTTCCCCATCTCAGCAGGCTGTTCGCCTCAGTCATTACAGCGAATACATGTAGCAGTGGCCACACCACATCTCAGGGCAAAGTGGTAGGGAGTGTGGGAGGGATCACATGAGGGAAAGGAGGCAGCTTTCCTTTCCCTGTGGTTACTGAGGTTAACCTTGGTCCACAGCGAGCAAGACACTGATGTCACCAGGGAAAACTAAAAGATACAGTATCCAGTGAATGGGTGAGTTTTAATATTAAAGAAAGATCTTTTCTTTAATGGCATACTGGTCCCTATTACATGAAACAAACTTGTATGTAGGTGACACATCTGCTTCAGTATTTGTATTATAAATTGATTATATTGTCTGCCCACTATAATCAGTCCTGTCTACTCCTTGTTATAATAGGACAAGATTCAGTTTAGTGTGCACAGTATAATCAATTTATCATACATACACATAAAATTGCCCCACTCTATGACTAACTCATACCCTCTGTCTGTTCCTGATACACATAATAGCAGCAGGAGGAAACTATTATATATTGTGGAAAAAATGGAGCATGGCCAGGAAAGAGAACTAGAGAGCTTAGTGGCAGCTAAATCCAGGCCAGCTCCAAAGTGGGTAGATGCCTAAAAAGAAATCCCCCCAAAGTTTTTTTTTGTTTGGTCTGAATAACTTTACTTTTAGGGACAATTTAATATGTTGGTTTTGTGGTGGGCACTATTCCAACATCTGCTTGACACAGCAGATATTACAATTTAGTGACCCACATTGCATTCATGTGAACACCATGATACACCAGAGCCTGCAATTCAATGACGCCCCTTGCACAGTGCTTGCAATCTAGTAACCACCTGAGAAGACAGCTTACAAAGTATTGACCCACATGGCATGCAGACCTTGCAGCCTCCCACAAAGTGGTGGGGAAAGAGGAAAGGGAGGTGAGGAAACAGGGATGGGAGGTGAGAAAACAGCCATGGATAAAAAGGCAAAATAATGTGAAAGGAACCATGGGGGGGTATGATAGGATTAGGCCTATGGGGAACTGAAGAGTTATTGTGGTTAAAATAATCACTTCTACCTCATGCTCCATTTCATTTATTCCACATCACTGATGCATCTTCAAAGTCTGCTTCTCCATTCCTTCTATGTCTTCTCTGAGCTACTGCTCATCACTTCCGGAACTAGAACTGATAGACAGCAGTGAGATGTGACACAGGAGGAACAGAGAAGCAGACTTCGCAGAACTTTTATTAAGTAAGGCCCCCCTACTTGTTATGATGCAGTGAGTGCAAGCAGAGGATACACAATTTAGCAATGTAAGAGAAAGGCGCCCGCAAGAAGATGCAATTGTTGCGGGCCTACTGGGACACTAGGCACATCTGTACTTTCTGTAGTGACACTAATACTGCAAGCATGCTCCCTTCGTCTCCTCCATAAGTAATTCTCAGCATCACTTAAAAAAAAAAAGTTACTCAAAGGATTAAAGCACACCATGTGTAATTGAGAAAATAAAACCAAATGCAAATAAAAGAATTGTCTCCCTGCAACAAGCTCTTTGTCTTGAGCTCAACAGACCCACAACAGCAATCACTGCCTGCAGCCACTATGAGCCCACTAAAAGCCTGTCCACAATGAGGCCCAACACCAGACAGTGGATCATCTTCCAATGGAGTCAAGGTCCAAAGGTGATGAGGGTGGGATATACCTTCCACCCCCCAAATGGGTACCCCGCTTTGCGCATCATGATTCCTCTCCCAGGTGACAAAGGCTCCCCAAGTGTCCCACACACTAACTGGGAGAGTGCCTTACCCTGTGGACCTGGATCACTTGATGCTAGCGTTTGATGCATGAGACCATATAGGAGCAGAGACCTGATGCCAACCGGCACCAAGAGGGTTAATACAGGTTGGTACCTTTTCTTTCTGGTACACGCTGTGCTGCTCTTCAATGTAATGAAACATAAAGGCATTCTTCAGTCTGGTTTCTTACAATATTTGTGTTAACCCTTGTACGCAAAGGGTTAACACAAACATTGCAAAAAGCCAGACTGAAGAATGCCTTTACTTTTCATTATATTGCACAACAGCACAACGTGTACCTTAACCCTTTGAGTTTTTTTGGTGGTGCTGAGAATCAGGCCTACATAACCCTCTTTCTACTATAGCAGAGCAGCACAGTCTAAGTTAGGCACACAGCATCGTGCACTGAAATACCATGGCCGGGCAGGCTAAGCTATTGTCGCTACCTTCCCGGTCTTGGGCGACGTGCAGGAAGGTCTCTGTTCCCCTCTTCATCTTCGACGGGGTGTCTGCGCAGGCGCCGACATCGGGTTACGTCGGCGTCATGACGCTCCCCGTTCTACTTACACAGGCGCCCGGCTTCCGCCCGGCGCTCAGTAGTCGGCGTCCTGTGTCTGGAGTGGAGCTGCATCGCTCGCTCTCTCTCTCTCTCCCGGAATGTCTCCCTTGGCTCCCTGCCAGCTGTGCTTTGGGGCTGAATCTGTCCCCTGACTCCTCGCTCTCCAGCTACTACGCCTCCCTTGGCCCCCTGTCAGCTGTACTTTGCGGCTGAATCTGTCTCCTGCCTCCTCGCTCTCCAGCTACTCCCCTCGCATTCCTTGATAGGATTATAGGATCTCTAGGTGTCATCCACCTACCTGCCAACCCATTTATCTCCTGCCTGTCTACCTACACTAGCACCAAGGGTCCACTCTTCTATCTACCTACATCAGCAACTAGTGATCACCTGCCTGTCTACCTACACCAGCTCTAAGTGTCTTCTCTTCTACCTGGTGAGTTCTACACTATTAGCCTAGTATAGACTCTCCCTGGGGCAGGTGGTGTTAGCCTCCTTTGTGGTGTGTTATCCTGGATCTCTTTCAGCTGAACTGAAGGGGGTCATCTGGCTTTGCGGCCAGCATCTTTATCCGGCTTCGGCCGCAGCACAGCACACCATAAAGGAGCCTACGTCCACTAGCACCGCTCCCCAGCACCGCTCCCTAGCCTCTCTCTACCTGCCCTTGTTGGAGGAGTCTCCTTATTTCCTTCCTTAGATTTGGGGGCATCCTAGTCCTGCCCCCCCCGGGTTCCAAAGTTAGTTTAACCCTTTCAGTACTACTGAGCCCGAACATGGAACCCGCAGGGCTTATGGAAGCCCTTACCGCTCTGAGCTCCCAACTCTCCTCGCTAACAGCCTCTATAGAGGAGTTGCAGAGCAATCAGGCTGCGCTTCAGCGTAGGCTGTCTGAGCTCCAGCCCGCGTCCCTGTCTCGTGGTCCTACAGCTCCTCCCACAGGTCCTTCCATGGACCTTGGGGCCTCCGCTCCCGAACCCAGGGTTCCCCTTCCCGACCGCTTCAGTGGTAACAGGAGCCAGTATAAGTCTTTCATGACTTCCTGCGAACTCCTGTTTGCCATTAATCCCAGAACCTATATGTCGGACTTCGTGAAAGTCCGCACCACCATAACTCTGCTTTCAGGGGAGCCTCAGGCATGGGCATTCAACTTGCTACAGGAGGACAGTCCCGTGCTTCACTCGTGGCTTTCTTTTCGTTGTGCGATGGACATGCTGTATGACGACCCTATGTGCTCTGCATCAGCGCAGTCCTCCATTAGGGCTTTGACCCAGGGTCGTCGGCCGGTCGAGGACTACATCGCGGACTTCCGTAGGCTGTCCATCAAAACGCAGTGGAACGAGCCCGCTCTTCTTGACCAATTCCGTCTGGGCCTCACCGACACTTTGAAGGACGAATTGGCCCGTGTCGGCATACCTCCTTCTTTGGAGGACCTTATGCTTTTAGTCATTCGGATTGACCGACGCCTTCGGGAAAGACGCAGGGAACGTTCGTCCTCCAGACAGCCAGTTCCACCTACGTTTGCAGCACCCACTGCACCAATGGTGCCTACAGCTCAAGAGGAACCAATGCAGTTAGGTCTGGTTCGCGGTCCCCTTTCGGACGAAGAAAAGGCACGCAGACGTCGTCTGAACTTGTGCCTATATTGTGGTGGCAGCGGACACCTCCTCCGGACCTGTGGCAAGAGACCCCAGAATCCCAGAGGTAAGGCCATTTCTTGTGGCGAATGGCTGGGGTTGTCGGCCACCAACCATAACCATTTGTTTCTTATGGTCTCTTTGCAGTGGGACCATGAAAACCATACCATCCCTGCCGTCATCGACTCGGGTGCCAGCGGATGCTTCCTGGATGAGAAAGAGGCTGCACGTCTAGGGGTTCCGTTGAGACCAAAGGAAACACCATTGCTTCTCCAAATGGCTGACGGAAGACCACATCAAAACGGACCAGTGTCCCAGGAAACCCAAATGCTCCGCCTATCTGTTACACCACATCATCATGAAGTCTTGTGCTTTGATGTTATTTCATCTCCATTACACCCTCTCATCCTGGGGTTGCCTTGGTTGCGCAAGCAAAACCCATCCATCGATTGGTCCCTGGGTACAGTCTCATTTCCTTCTCCTTCAACGGAGAATCTACACATCCTTGTCACACGGCCTACTCCACCGCCTACATTGCCCGCTGAATACCATGAATATGCGGATGTCTTTGATCTCCGGGGTGTCGACCAGTTGCCCCCTCATAGGAGCTACGACTGTCCAATTGACCTTTTACCTGGAGCACCTATTCCCTATGGTCGAATCTTTCCCCTTTCGGGGCCCGAACTTCAGCATCTGAAGGCTTATCTAGCAGAAAACCTCCAAAAAGGGTTTATTCGCCCGTCTACATCACCCGCAGGGGCGGGAATCTTCTTCGTTGAAAAGAAAGATGGTGGTCTACGACCCTGTGTGGATTACCGGGCCTTGAACAATATCACGGTGAAAAATCGGTATCCACTCCCTTTGATACCAGAATTGTTAGAACGTATCTCTGATGCCACCATCTTCACTAAGTTAGACCTACGCGGGGCCTACAACCTGGTCCGAATTAGGGAAGGTGACGAATGGAAGACGGCCTTTCGCACCCGTTATGGTCATTTTGAATACCTAGTGATGCCTTTTGGGTTGTGTAATGCCCCCGCGACCTTCCAGTGTTTTGTCAACGACATATTCTCCGACCTCCTGGACCAGTATGTGGTGATATACCTGGATGATATCCTGGTTTTTTCGTCTTCCCTATCTGAGCACCGGCAACATGTCCGCACAGTCCTAGCCCGATTACGGACTCATTCATTGTTTGCCAAGATTGAAAAGTGTACATTTGAGATGCCTGACATCGAGTTCTTCGGGTTTCTCATCTCCCTAGGTCACGTGAGGATGGATCCTCGCAAAGTGTCCGTAATCCTTGAGTGGCCTACGCCTACTACCAAGAGAGCAGTGCAGCGGTTCATCGGATTTGCGAATTTCTACAGGCGGTTCATTAGAGATTTTTCCAAGCTTACGGCACCCATCACAGCCCTCACCAAGGCTTCCGTGGCCTTCCAGTGGTCCACAGCTGCTGACCTAGCGTTTCGTAGGCTGAAGGAACTCTTCACCAAGGCACCTGTTCTGTCCCAACCTGACATCCGGAAACCGTTCATTCTGGAGACTGATGCTTCAGACATCGCTACAGGGGCCGTGTTGTCACAACGGTCTGGGAATGAAGACCGGCTACATCCGGTGGCCTACTATTCCAGGCGTTTGACTCCTGCTGAACTAAACTACACTGTAAGCGATAAGGAACTGCTGGCAATCAAGAATGCCTTGGTGGAATGGCGCCACCTCCTGGAAGGATCAGAACACCCCATTATGGTCTTCACTGATCACAGGAACCTGGAATATCTGAGGAATGCTCGCAGGTTATGTGCACGGCAGGCCCAATGGGCTCTCTATTTTTCTCGGTTCCGTCTGCATATCACGTACCGACCTGGATCTAAGAATCAAAAGGCAGATGCATTGTCCCGCATGTTTCCCCAGATAAATCAGTCTGAACACCCTCCGGACACCGTCCTCCCGGCCGCTGCCTTTTTCCTGACCGCTTCCCCGCTGCTGGACCGGCTTAAGCAATACGTGCTTAGGGACTCTGAAACCATCCAGCAGCATGCCCTCCAGCCCAAGGATGGTCTCCTCTGGAAGGGTGACTGCGTCTTTGTCCCACTGCCTTTTCGCCAAGAAGTACTACGCATGTTTCACGATGAACTCCCAGCTGGTCACGGAGGATATGCTCAAACCCTGGAGATGGTTCAACGAAACTTCTGGTGGCCCAGCATGAGACACGATATACGTGCATACGTATCGACATGTAACACATGCATCCGATCTAAGAACCAGCATACAAAACCACCCGGTCTACTCCGTCCTCTGTCCATACCTTTTATACCTTGGAGAGCCATCTCAATGGATTTTATCACCGATCTGCCTCCTTCTGACAAGAACACCACTATCTTGGTAGTGGTGGATCGGTTCTCCAAGATGGCTCACTTTGTGGCCACTTCTGGTGTACCATCTGCTCCTCAGACAGCCACGCTCTTCATAAAGGACATCTTTCGACTGCATGGATTGCCTTCCTCTATAGTCTCAGACAGAGGTCCCCAATTCACCTCTCGGTTTTGGAGAGCGCTCTGTCGCTCGCTCCGTATCCAGTGCAACCTCTCATCCTCAGTCCAATGGGCAGACGGAACGGGTCAATTAGACCTTGGAACAGTACCTACGCTGTTACACCACACACCTCCAGGATAACTGGTCCTCTCTTCTTCCCATTGCGGAGTTCGCATATAACAACCACATGCACAGGTCTTCTCAGTCCACTCCCTTCTTTACGGTTTACGGATATCATCCTCAGATGTTTCCTGACCTTTCCTCCTGCTCTCCGGTGCCTGAAGTGTCTCAGCGTCTTCAACATCTTAGGCGGTGTCACCGTCTTCTTCGGCTTACTCTGGCAAGGATGCAGTTGCAGTACAAACACCAGGCTGACAAACATAGAGTTCTCGAACCATCCTATAAAGTGGGTGATCGAGTTTGGCTGTCCACCACCCATATCCGGATGTCTTGCCCATCCCGAAAGCTGGGGCCTCGATTTCTTGGTCCCTTCCGGATCATTCGTAGGATCAACCCTGTGGCTTTTAGTTTATCTATGCCCTCCACTCTTCGGATACACCCTACCTTTCATGTTTCGCAACTCCGTCCCTGGAAGGCGTCCCCCTACCCTCATCATGATCCTGACCATCCTCCTCCTGTTCTTGTGGGTGATGCTGAGGAGTATGAGGCCCAGGCTATCCTTGATTCCCGTCTCCGGCGTGGTCGTCTTGAATACCTCGTCGATTGGAAGGGGTATGGACCGGAAAAGAGGTCCTGGGAGCCCTCGCTCCGAGTCCATGCTCCTGCCTGCGTCCGGTCGTTTCACCGCCTGCATCCCGCTCGTCCGGGTCCTGGGTGAGTCCTGAGGCCGTCCTTGGGTAGGGGGCTCTGTCGCTACCTTCCCGGTCTTGGGCGACGTGTGGGAAGGTCTCTGTTCCCCTCTTCGTCTTCGACGGGGTGTCTGCGCAGGCGCCGACGTCGGGTTACGTCGGCGTCATGACGCTCCCCGTTCTACTTACACAGGCGCCTGGCTTCCGCCCAGCGCTCAGTAGTCGGCGTCCTGTGTCTGGAGAGGAGCTGTATCGCTCGCTCTCTCTCTTTCTCCCGGAACGTCTCCCTTGGCTCCCTGCCAACTGTGCTTTGGGGCTGAATCAGTCCCCTGACTCCTCGCTCTCCAGCTACTACGCCTCCCTTGGCCCCCTGTCAGCTGTACTTTGGGGCTGAATCTGTCTCCTGCCTCCTCGCTCTCCAGCTACTCCCCTCGCATTCCTTGATAGGATTATAGGATCTCTAGGTGTCATCCACCTACCTGCCAACCCATTTATCTCCTGCCTGTCTACCTACACTAGCACCAAGGGTCCACTCTTCTATCTACCTACATCAGCAACTAGTGATCACCTGCCTGTCTACCTACACCAGCTCTAAGTGTCTTCTCTTCTACCTGGTGAGTTCTACACTATTAGCCTAGTATAGACTCTCCCTGGGGCAGGTGGTGTTAGCCTCCTTTGTGGTGTGTTATCCTGGACCTCTTTCAGCTCAACTGAAGGGGGTCATCTGGCTTTGCGGCCAGCATCTTTATCCGGCTTCGGCTGCAGCACAGCACACCATAAAGGAGCCTACATCCACTAGCACCGCTCCCCAGCACCACTCCCTAGCCTCTCTCTACCTGCCCTTGTTGGAGGAGTCTCCTTATTTCCTTCCTTAGATTTGGGGGCATCCTAGTCCTGCCCCCCCGGTTTCCAAAGTTAGTTTAACCCTTTCAGCTATCCTCTTCTCCTCCAATTGGCCTGATGCCTCCGGTGTCACTGGACTGAGACCAGGCAAGGAAGGAAGGCACTGAGGCTTGCGGAACAGCGGGGGGCTTCAATTTCCTCTCACCCTCACTCAGTTTCTCCACACCAAATGCGAGCAGATGAGTGGAAGTTTTGAGGCCTGTATATATGTATATACATACAGACATCAATCACACCAGGCCAGTCCCCTGCCTCCACTACCATAGACTTCTGTTGCATTATAGGTTGTACTTTTTTTATCTCTTGACATGAACATGAATATGTGCCAGTGGCACTTAAGTAGGAAGTTAGTGTTGTGGCAATGGACAATGGCACTCTGCATGCTAACACATTTTTCAAGGCATGTATTTCTATAGGACTCACAACTTTGACTTTCAGCTACTTATTTCTCTACTGCGGCCCTCAGAAGAAGTAATATTGTGGTGGAAAATGTTGTGGCTTAGGAAAAAATAGGTGAAAGTTTTTTGGCATTGGTCGAAAAGGAGTTAAATTTTGCATTAGAGAAAAGGAGGATATCTTTTTAAAAAAAAATCGAAAAATCATCAATTTTTCATGAAAAGTCATGGGGGAAATTTTTCTGACTGTTTGCCCATCCCGAACAATGATGATTACACTTTCCACTGGCCCTAGAGCTGCTTAGGCTGCAACATCCCCACAACAAGCTCCCAACCTCTTCAGGTGCATTTGGTTAGAAGAAGTTGGCCAGTTAGGCATCTCCTATACCTCCGCTAAAATATTTGGTGTGTTGGAATATTATTACTTACATTGAGAGCAGGAAGGAATTAAGCATTTCTTATCAGCATCTGCAATGTGTACAGTATGGGGAAAAATTAAAAATGACTGGAAGGACTGGGAAGCTACACACTAGGCACATCTGCTCTCATATTAAGCAATAAATACAAATAAACCTTGATGTTAAACCATGTTAAACAATCAGGTGTTGTTGTCACTGTAGCCTTTGTCTGCTCCACTAAAGTAAGTTACTGGTGTTGGTGGGTGACCAGAAGATGTAATAACAATTATGAATCCTCCCTGCCATCAGCTTGATTATTCAGCAGGATGGAATATCTGCAGAATCTCCCTGATTCTCTGCATTTGATAGCTCTCCACCGCATTGTCATGAGGGGTCTGTGCACCACACAGTTAGCAATGGGTGAAGATGGATTGACAGATCCTTACACCTACAGGCTCACTGTCTTCTGGTTGTGGAAGTTATGGAAGCAATGATGGTGCTGTCAAAGATGAAGAGGACCATGAGCCAGGGGATAATGGGGATGTTTTCCCCACTTCCAGACCCTAACACGAGAAGACAATGATGCAGGTATTGCCATCGTCATCAAACTTACAAGCTGGTAGGGGTTTCTTTTTGTCTTTCTGTGTTTTTTTTCCTCATGTTCGTTGTGCCCTTATGGAGAGACGAGGGGCAAAATGATAGCAGCACTCAAGTTTCTTTCTAGGGGGTAGTGTTTAACATGAGTAACAATTATCAGGTGTTTATGCTGCATGTGCTTAATAAGGGCAGAACTGCATTCATGGTTTTAGTGAGGGATCAGTTGGAGAAGCAGTGGCTCTCCAGCTACTCCTGCTGCTCATTTTGTACTAACCAGCCCCTCAAGCAACTTTACTTTTTTACCCTCTCTCTCTATATCATCTTCCTCCTTTATTCTCTCCTATACTACATAATGCTGTATGGCTGGAAGATCCATTTTTGTAGTTTGGGGAAGACACTTTCACCACCATTGAACACATAGGCATAGACTAGAACCAATGCCACAGGAAACTCTGTTCTGGTAGCGAGACAGTGAAATGTTTTTGGGTTTCTTATGGGCAGGAATTTCTACAAAACATAGGGAGAGAAAACATTTTTCATGGGAGAAATGAGACACTGCATTAAATGAGTGGAACTTTAAAAACACTGGAAAATTTGATTAGATATGTATAGCTCAGTGGTAAATACCCTGACTGCAGATCCTGGTCAAACTTCAAGGTTGCAGGTTCAACTCCCAGCAGGGTCAACTCAGCCCTTCATCCTTCCGAGGATGATAAATGAGTACCATTGATTGGGTAATAATAACATCTATTATTCAGCTGCCGATTTGTTAATTCCAAGAGTGTGTGCTGAAAACGCTTTGAGTCCCACTGGAATAAAGTATCTAAATAAAATACATACTTTAAAATCACATTGGCCTGTTTCTGCACACCACATTAACAAGCAAAACAGAGGAAACCAACTGCATCACTGAGGACCAATATAATCCTTAAAATTCACTATGATTTAAGAGTGGTGTTTAATCGATTGAATGCTAAAGAGGTCTTCAAGAAATCATCCTGGATTTCAAGGAGTTAAAATCCCATTTAAATCAAAGGGAATTTTCATTTCCACCCTATGGAGCAGTTGGTTTCCTCCAGAAGTGCACCTCTTTAGCTCAATTAATCTGTCCCTCGATGTGATATAATACATTTTAAAAGGAAAATCAACAAGTTACCTTACAGAACCAGATGACAATTTACTTACTTTACTTACTAACTCACATATTTATTATTGGGGTTTTTGTTACATAGTAGAAAGGAGGAAAACATGTCCTTATGTTGCTGTTTATATATGTTTTAAAGCTGGGCTTAGAGCCAGAGTCTATTATTTTCAGTCAGTATTACATTCTCAAGATTTCGATTTATCTCACTCCATGATTATTCCATCCTCTGGAGTACTGTCCATGCTCTTCAATCACCTTTACAGATCCTGTGTGGAGTTAAATAGACAGCTGAACTTCCTACTGATACAAAAATTAGCTTACCTAGGTTTTATCTTTGTGTACCATCTGTGCAGAAAAAATAACAAACCCATTTAACATAATTTTAAAAAATGGCATTTTAAATATAAATTCAATGCAGCTAATAAAGCTGTATGGAAGCTTATGTAACATAAGAGCATTTTGGCCCAAGTATACTTCATTCTATGTATCAACGAAAGAGATAAAATGAAGAAAGCATGTGAGGCTGATGAACTAAGAAGACCTGAAGCAGTTCTGGACCAAATCAGTTGCACCACAGGGGGAAAATAAAACAATCCTATTGAATTCAAATGTGCTTTTAACCTATTAAATGTTAGAGAGGTCTCAAATGCTTTGCAAACCAATAAATCTACAAGAATATGGTCAATTTTTACTTTCCTCTATGGTGCAATTGATTTACTCCAGAATCACTCCAATTCAGTCTAGTATATATGGCTTTGTCACTTTTCAGTATATATGCTATAAGAGAGATATTGCAAGCATTACAAACTATGACATAATAATGAAATAGCACGTTTGTGGTACTAGATTAGCTCACTATTTTACAGGATTCAGTGTAGCAAAAAACTCACAAGAATGATACTATTATACAATATAGTAAAGTATATCCTGTATAAATATAAAAGTATTCTATACATATTTTATTAACTTCTAAAACACTATAAATGTTGTTATATATTTTAAAAAACCATGAGTTCAAATTAACCAGTATATTTTTACAGATTTCTAGATGTCCCAATATATTACTTACCAATACATGTTAGGAGGATATTTTTTGATAAATTGTTTAGCACTTAGTAGTGCCTAATGCTTTCACAATTTAAACTGTTCTATCCAATCTACTTACTGTCAACATGGCATAAATAAAAACAGGCACATAATATAATATAAATTATAATATATATATATACACACTAGTATTGAAGGCCCGTGTACACCAGCCAAAGTGATCAACCGTTACGCACACAGGGAGCAACGCATTCTAGGGAATTATATATATGTATATATTGCATCATATTGTCATAGTGTTCTTTCCTTCAGAATTTAAATCATGTTTATATTTTTTCTACTCTGTACTAATTGTATGCTTTGTGCAAAAAAAATAACTTTAGGAGTAAGTGGCTATTGATTTGTTCAAGAGAAACAACAACATAACAATTTGGTATATCTTTGTACTATTTTCTACTAAACCTCTGCAGGGTCTATAGTCTTTGGTCCTTCCCTTACATGGTTCTGTTGGAAGGTGTGGATGACTTTTGCTATTTATTGTTCAAGCAGAGTATTTATGTCAATATTGAACTTGCAGAACTTGAAGATTTTCAATGAATAAAACATAACATAATACATATCATTGAGCTACAAGCCTAGGTAATTCCTCCTTTTAGATACATTAAGCACCAATTATTCCTACTTGAATAGTTTCCATTTAACCATTTGAATTCCAGTGGGGTGCACAACACATTGCAAAGCAGTGCACTGCACACCCCTCTGGCATTCAATGGGTTAAGCATTCACACCAATATCTGACCATCTCTCAGACTAGTTTACAGGTTTCCCAGCAACAAGATAGATTCAACTACTAATGACCAAAAGAACACACAAAATTGAAAAGATAATATTTATACTTAAATACCCTTTATGACATTTTAGAATCTGTAAATACTATCTCTTTGCTATCTGAGTCCTAAAATAAAATATGTTTAGTGGAGGTTTATTTTCAGAATCTCTGACCTCATAAGTAACGTAAATGCAGAGGGAAGGGGGGAGAGGTAGATAAAGGTAAAGAAGAGTGGTAGAGGAAGAAGAGAATAAAATAAAAAAGGAGGAGGAGGAGGTATCTAGGGGAGGGACGGAGCAGAATGTACGCAAGAAATAGATTACCCTGGAGTGACAATCAAAAAAAAACTTTAGAAACGAATAAAAGTATCAAGTATGACTCAAAAGGGGCATGTGGAGAAAAAAAACATCCATAGTGTCCGGATCATTTCCTAGTTTCATGAGATGCATCCACATCATAGAAATTTGAGATCTAACCTTGGTTCTCCATTCCTGAGCAGTCGAAGGTAATTCATCATTCCAGTAGCAGGAAATGAGGGATTTAGCTGCGAGGAACATAGTGCGCAATAGACATTTCTGTAGAGCTGACATTCGGGGATGGCATATCCGAAAAGCATATGGGCTTGAAGAGTGCAGGTAATAGAATGCATAAGAGATCTAGAATAGGACGAGTATCCAGAGGAGCAATCCACAGATGGTTGAAATGGGGAATTCAGATCCCCCCCTACAATCAATACCCCCTCTCGGAACGTATCCAACTTATCTAAAACAGAGGCTAGAAACGCATCCTGGGATGAGTTGGGGGAATATAAGCAAGCAAACGTGTACATTCTAGAAACAATGGAGCCTTTGACAAATAGAAAACAGCCTTGTGGGTCACGGTACAAGGAGGAGAGAAAAAAAGGTACTGATTTATGGAACAAGAGCGCGACTCCAAGTTTCTTCTGGGGAGAAGAACTCAGAAAGGCCTGAGAATAGAATCTATTCGTAAGAGTCAATTCTCTAGAGCGTTTAAAGTGAGTTTCCTGTATAAACACAACATCTCCTTTAAGTCGATGGAATTCATGCAGAGACATAGAGCGTTTGGCTGGAGAATTCAACCCCTTCACATTGTATGATAGAAGAGACAAGGAGGATGTAGAAGAAGGGGTATTAGAGTTACTCAGAACAGTAGACTCCGTCTTGCTTCATACGAAGTGTGGTTATCATACCGATTCTCTGATACACTCCGGGAGGGGGGGAGAAGAAAAAAAAAGGGGGAAGGGGGGGGCGATGGAAAGGTAGAAAAATTAAAGGGGACAGAAGGGAAATGAAGAAGCCAGAAGGAGGCAAAGGAGGCAAAAGAGAAGGGAGGAAAAAAGTGAAAGGCTCATGTTGGACCCACTCGGCGACATTCGCACTAACTGCCCAACAGTAGGAAGAAGATGAGCCCTAGGAGAGGGCTGTCCGTTTTTAATTCTGCTCCTACCAGAGTTGGAGGTAGCAGTGCATAACTTGTAAATAACTGAAATGCAAGTTTTTAAATTACTTGTACTTTAATTTTGAAGTGTCGTTCTTATTTAATTAACTAATTATTCTTTTAGTTATGACACCTCGGGCATATGTATGAAGTCAAAAGTTGCATTTATGGCACACAATTATTGCGTCATGTATGCAATTCACCCTTAGATACTAGAGAGGTCTTCAAACATTTCTTCACAATTCTACTTTTGCTTTTATACATATACCTCTAAATGTCTTCTTGACATATTCGCCATATTCCATACGCCATATTCACTGTGAAACTTTGATTTATTGGATCCTGGCAACACAAGGGCTATTCCAAGGGGAATCGTGAGGAAGAGGTGAGAGAAGTCAAGTTTAAGAAAAATTGCACAAGTAAACAAATGATATAATGCTGTCAATCTCAAATTATTCTAAAATGGTATACAATATACATGTAAAGATTTGTTTTGGCCGACGTGGCTATAATATTGTATCCTGTGAAGTTTTTTTTTTTTTTGTAAAAATATTTTTATTAAGAAAAGGCAGCCTCGAAGTACAGACTAAAAGTGAATAGATCCAGGATACAAACATCATCACTCATAGATCATTACTGTGATCAATAATAACAATATGGGGGGTAAGGGAAAAGAGTAGGAGATAATTCTCTCCTACCCCAAAGGACCCACCACCTCCAGCACCCCCAGCATGTCCGCCCATATATTCAAGCAGTCAGGATATAGGAGAGGGTCCATGTGCAAAATGCATCAACCAGGTCCCCCAAATTCCAGGGAATTTGTGCAGAGCTCCCCGGTGTAAAAAATAAGGCTATATTGTGGAATATTCTGAGTAACTAGTCTGATCCAGTTATTGTGGGATGGCAAAGTAACAGACATCCAAGCCATCATAATACCTTACGTGCCATGATCAGGGTCTCCTGCAGGAGAGATTTGATAGGTTGCGAGTTGAGGTCATCATGAAAAATAAAAAGGATGCCCAATTTCTGACAAAATAGTGAACACCCCTCTCCTGAATCCAAAAACTAAAGGACAAGTCCAGATAAGGTACATGAAAGTTCCAATGGCAGTCAATCATTATCACGTACCCCCGTCCTGAGAAACCTTACCAAAGAAGTATGCTCTGTATAGGATTTTTAATTGGATCAGTTGATGCTGAGAACTCAAAGACACCCCATGCAGACTGACCTTCAAGCAGAACTGACCTTCAAGCAGAACATTTTAATTATGTTTATTCCCATTTTGAGTTTCAACTCACAAGACTTCTGCATGATCAGTAGACCCTTCATTAAAATGTCCCTTATACCTGGAGTAGAGGCTTACTTTACTCTGTCCATGCTAAAATGCATATATCTCTAGACTGACTACTCATTTATGTGTATCTCCCAACCAGATTTCAGTAATATGTATTAGTTCATACATTGCATTTGCTTCAATCAGTTCTTACTCTCCATTATACCATTCTTTGTGTTCTTTGATAAATTATTAATTTGTTATTATCTGTATGTAACATGGGCACATGTCAAATTAGCTGAACTAGCCCATCCTTATCCATATTAATAGCTCTTTTCTACACTGTGTACCACACTTTGTAGTTTTATATATTAAACTTTCTCTTTTGTAACATTTAAAGCTTCTTAGGTCGTTAGAATTTCAAGAGTATACATGCAATGCAGATTTTTGTTGTGTACAAATAATTACAGCATTTTTCAAACATGAGAGCTCTTCACACTGCAGGTTCCTGACATTTACCATCTGTCTGTCATTGTTTTTTTAAAACTATTGTATTTTAAGTTACTCTGTTATAAACCTTGAATGTTTTCTAAAGTGAATGTAGAGTGCTTTTCTTGTATGTTTTGATGTCATTTTGTATGCCTTTAGTATTTTACAATTGCCATCTGCCTGCAATTCTGTTTGTGATATTTTCTTTGTATCTAAAGGTAGAATGATGGGTTACATCTAAAAGAATACAAATATATTAGCAAAAAACACTACTGTATACTTTAACATTTTCAACTTAAGTAAGAACTGCATATTTCTTAAAGTAGCATTTCAATTAGAATTTTATAACTCAACTCAAGAGAGTTATTTATTTCTTCATGCTATTTTTCCAAGCAATTTTATTACTGCCATGCATTGAGATCATTTTTATAGTATAAGGTTATGAGTATAAGTAGTGAACAGAATCTCCTTTAAAATCTTAGAAATTATATGATTATTATGATCATCATCATTGATTTATAAAACGCTAACATATTCAGCAGCATTGTACTGTTATGGAATATACAGCTGCATAATCTAGAGCGAAAGAAGCAATTAAAACACTGTATTTACATGGGATTACATTTAGTTAGAGAAGGCACAGGTTGGGTCACCTGAAACTTTGGTCACAAAAGAAGTCAGGGTACAGACCCCTCTAAGAGCACAACCTGTTAAGTATAATATGTAGACCCCTTACCTCAATACCAGAATGATTACTGCTCACCAAAGGTTGAGGATAATTAGGCCCTGTACTTAAATCTGTTATAAAATAAATACGTCCAAATGATGGCTTCAAATATCCTTGTTTAGGATGTCTCTCTGCTGTCTCTGGAGTTTGACTTTCGTCACCATGTTTCTCCCACTCTCCAGTCATGCCACCACTGGAACGCAAGGGACGAACACTGGGAAGAGTCATCATCTGAACAGCTACACCAGTTTTATCCAGAGAATTAAACACTTATTAATGCCATATATGCCAATATGTATGCCATTATGACCTTATATGAATAAAAATTAAATACTTATAAAAAGCCTTGCTGCAATTATTTAATTCTAAACTAAGTCATAATACTATAGAAACCATTATTATTATGATTATGACTATTATTATTGTTATTATTATAGGGGTACCACGGTGCCTGTGCTCCCTTGTTTTGTTTTCCTGTCAGTTATCCTGTGTAATGCTCTCATTGGTTGCCCTGTATTGAGGCTGCCCAGTATGGCCTTTATATACTGGGCTCCTGCACCCACATTGTGCCCTTTCATGGTGTTCCTGTACCAGTGCTAACTTACTGCTCAGTGTTCCCAGTGTACCGACTTGGCCTGCCTGACTACTCTTCAGTTCCTGCTCCCGTGTACCGACCCGGATTGCCTGACTTCTCTTCAGTGTCTGCTCCTGTGTATCGACCCAGCCTGGCTGACGTTCCTGCTCCTGTGTTCTGACCCTGCCTGGCTGACGTTCCTGTTCCTGTGTACCGACCCGGCTTGATCGACGTTCCTGCTTCTTCAGTTTTTGTCGCCTTGGTGACATTCTTAGTCAGCAGACAATCCGGTTGCTTGGCTTGTCCTCCGCTACTGCTCCTGCAGGTTGCCAGTGTTGTCCTAGTTACTGCTCCGGCAGTGCGCCTTTGGCCTAGTCCTCCATTACTGTCATACCGGTTGCAAGTGTGTGCCTCTGTGATTGCTCCGGTAGTTGCCATTGGCTTATCCTACGCTACTGCTCCAGCAGGTTGTCAGTGTTGTCTCAGTTACTGCTCCGGCAGTGCGCCTTTGGCATACTTTTGCATACTTTTGCAAGTGGCTGCCTCCGTGATTGCTCCAGTAGAGTGCCATAGGCTTGACGTCCATTACTGCTATTCCAGTTGCAAGTGGCTGCCTCCGTTATTTCTCCGGCAGTGCTCATTACTACCTCTGTTGAGCTCTGGCAGTTCACGTTTATTTGCTGACCTTGGGCGATCAGGAGCTTGGTATAAGTGCTATTCCAGTACCTTCACACATGGGACTGTTTACCATCATTGATGAACTTTAACTCCTGCAGTACCGGAGTCCTGGGAACTTACTACTCTTGCCTGACCTGTGTCAGTATATACTGTCTGTACCTTCATGTTATGCTGGACCTGTGTGGGCATTGAATAATTAACCTGTCGTATGTCTGTATTATACTGTCTGTATACTACAGGACCTGTGAGGGGTCTTACTGTATTGTGAATTCAATAAAACTGCGTTTTTATCCTAAACCACTGTGTCTGTGAGTCAAACAAACCTTTACAAGGGGCTCCCAACTCCTCTGTATGCCTGCTAGGTATTCAAAGTGTATAGATTTCATTTATTAAATAATCCACCATTTTCATAGTCAGATGTGGAATCCAGTCCATAGACCAGACAGCTCACATCAAGGGTCAATATTTTTCCTCTGAGAACAATGAAAACCCTGCCAACCTTGACGGGTTTTTCAGCTTTTCCCCTTATCTTAATTGAAGATTGTCCCTCTCTGCAATATACCTGGACACTCCCTGCTGCTCTAAGCTGAGCAGTGTTACATCAGTAGAAGGGGCGGGAGGGAGATACTTTATCATTCAATTACTCTTGAACTACAACTCTGACACAATTGAAATAACACTCTCCAAGGCCCAAATACGATGAAGATTAATTAGAGCTTTTATTATGAAACATTACTATCCCTTTAAGGTGAAAGTGTTATTATGTACCTAATAATACTAGTAATACCCCCATGAAAATACTACTGCAACTAGGGAGCAAAAAGTAAAAACAAAAATTCCTGCAGGAATTTTCAAGGAAAACTAATAATTTCCTTTTCCCTCATATTTTCATGCAGAAAAAATGCATAGAATGTCCTTCTTTTTGCCACTGCCACTATTTTATTTGCCTGTGCTTTGCATGACTACAAGATTTCCTGGTGCAATACTAATGCTTTTAAGAGCTGATGCGAAGAAATCAACAGTTTAAGGGGGCAGAGTCCCACAGCACCATATTCATTGACAAAATTCTTATTAGGTTGACTCACTGTGTCCTTTGCCAACAACACTAACTACCTGCTTATCTAACTTTGCACAGTTATTCTTGAAAAATAACTGCAGCTTAATATATGCCAGGTGCAACACATAACATCAGTTATTTAGAACCTCTGTTTCAACAAAAGAGAAGGAGAGCATGTCAACTGTCAACATTTTGCCAATTTTACTATCCCACAGGTGTACTTTTGGATTATTTTTGTGCAGGTTTTGTCTGCTTTCTAAGAACTCAGTAAGTGTGGGACGGTAGTACATAATGGAAAATCTGTGTAACTTTATTGCTTTAACAACATGAATTGTTGCAGTGGAGGTGGTAGTGGCGGTGGCAGATATAGATATTCTATGACTCTTGTCATCTCCTCCAACAAAGTCAGAGTCATACTCCTCTATGTTTTGCATTTGCAGAATAATGTCAGGAGACATGGCTGTTAGAGTAAATGAATTAATCTTGGCAGATTCACTGACACATCTACAGTACTACTACTATGTGCCCCAGAGCCTGGTAAACTTTTAGGAGGGCTTCTACTGCTGGAAGTTGTGGAACTACTGATATGGTGATGTTCTGTCTCCAGATCAGATCTATGGTTGTGCTTGAGGTGAATTTCAGTGAGGATGTGCATATGTGTAATCCTTCTTTCCTTCTGTGCACATGCTTCTCACATAGACAACAAATAGCAAAATGTTTAGCTTTTGGATAGTGAGTAAAGTATCTCCATACTGTAGGCTTCATAAACTGTGAGGCTCCTGAGGGACTGCTACTACTGCTACCAGGGCTAGATGTTGCAGTTGTACAATATGAAGGTATCAAAGGTACTGTACTTCCAACAGCATCACAAGCACTCAGCTAGGGTTGTGGATGTTGTTGATGACCCATGTTGCTGATAAGGGATGGGCAAACCTTTTCACTTCAAAAGCAAAACATACAAAAAATGTTACTTTCCACTGAGAAAAGGCTTCTAGGTCAGGAAATGTAATTATAATGGGACATTTCAACTATCCTGAAATTGACTGTAGCAATATGACTTCCAGCACTACAAAGGGAAACATTTTTTTAAGTATAATTAATAATTTTATGTTCCAAGTAGAAAATAGGGCTTGCTTGACCTAGTCCTCTCAAACAATTTTGACATGATAAACAGCATACAAGTTATGGAACATTTAGGCAGCAGTAGCAACAATATGGAATCCTTTGAAATATATGATAATCCCAATAGTAAGGGTTTAACCGAAACATCCAATTTTAAAAAGGCTAATTTTACAAAGTTCAAAGCAGTATTAAAGGTTATTCGGTGGAATGTAAGCTTCAAAGCTAAAAATACACAAGAATCATGGAATTTGTTTGAAATGCTCATAGACAAACATATACGTCAATATATACCATTGGGGAAAAAGCACAAGAGAAGTAAAGTGAAATCAATGTGGCTTAATAATGAGGTTTGCAGGGAAATGAGAAATAAGAAACAGGCTTTTAAAGTCTTTAAGTCAAACAGGTCAGATGCATAATTTAAAAGATATAAAGAATGCAATAAAACAATAAAATAAAAACAAGCAATTAAGCTAGCTAAAATTGAAAATGAGAGCAAGAAAAATCCTAAACAACTCTAGAAATATATTAATAATAAAAAGTTAAGGTTGATATTGGTCCTCTTAAGGCTGAGACACGTGAATTGATTAGTGAGTAGAAGACTATGGCTGACACCTTAAATACGTTCTTTGCTTGAGTATATAAAAAGGAAGCAAGAATGACAGGCTATGGGCAAATAGACAAAACCACAAAATTTCCTCCATCATGTACATGGCTTACTAAAGACAAAGTCCAAAAGAGACTGGAAAAGGTTATGGTGATTAAAGCACCAGGACCTGATGGTATACAGTCAAGGATACTTAAGGAACTTAGTTCAGTAATTGCAAGACCATTATACTTAATATTTATTGATTCACCTTTATCAGGCATAGTGCTCTGTGATTGACGGAAACTGATGTAGTTCCATTGTTCAAAAAGGGGGGGGATGATAAAAATCAGGAAATTATAGACCCGTGAGCTTGACTTCTATAGTGGGTAAGATATTAGAATTGTTACTAACTGACAGTATTCAGAACTATGTGAAGACAAACAATATTATTAGTAGGAGTCAGCATGGTTTTATGAAGAATAGATCATGTTAAACTAATTTACTTGAATTCTATGAAAGAATAAGTAGTAGTTTAGACAAGGGAATTGCTGTTGAGGTAGTATACTTGGATTTTGCAAACGCCATTGATACAGTGCCTCACAGCAGGTATAAATGAAAAGGCTTCAGTTTGGGAGGTGATATCTGTACATGGATTGAGAACTGGTTAAAGGGAAAGTAATGTTTCAAAATAAAAGCAGCTCCAATTAATCTTCATAGTATTCGGGCCATAGAGAATGTTATTTCACTACTGTCAGAGTTTTAGTTCAAGAGTAATTGAATTATAAAGTATTCCCCTCCCGCCCCTTTTACCTAGTGTAAGCCACCTCCCCTCAGATGTGGAATCTGGTCCTGGGACCAGACAGATCACAGCAAGAGACAATCTTCTTACTGTGAGCATAAGGAAAACCCTGTCCCTTGACAGGTTTGTCCCTTATGCTAATTGAACATTGGCCCTCTCTGCAAGCCATCTGTTCTGAAGTGAGCAGTGTTACATAAGTAAAAGGGGCGGGAGGGGGACACTTTATCATTTAATTACTCTTGAACTATAACTCTGACAGTATTGAAATAACACTCTCCAAAGTCCAAATACTATGATGATTAATTAGAGCTGCTTTTATTATGGAATATTACTATCCCTTTAAAAGCAATGAGCAATACATTCTTGACACTTTGTTGGATCCCTGCTTTAAACACAAAATTTCAGAAGTTCTGCCAAAGCCTCATCAGCAGTTTGTCACATCAAGGAGTCATGACAATCATCAGCATTTCTCTGCTGTTATGGCCCAAACAACAGCTAGACATCATAGATAAAAAGTAGGCAGCAAAGTATTTAGACCAGCAGCAGCAGCAGCTACATAACCAGAACATCCCATTCTGAACACATGGCATTTCATGGGTCTGAGCAGGAGCAGAACATATCCAAAACTGGTGGTGGCACTGGTGATGGCTCATCTCTATGGGACTCTCTCCGACAGTATGGGTTGGTAATTAACACAAAGGAACACCATGTGGCTCCTAATAGTGGTCCCACTGCATGAGAATAGGAATGAGTAAAAGGTCCCATTGTATACCCAAGAAAAAATCTACGAAAACCAGGTGGTTGTCCATTTTTTGTGGAAAAATCTGCTTTAAATAAAGTGATTATAATCTTTGCTGTTTTTGCCCATTGCCAAACATTTTTTGCTATTTTTTCAATGGTTACAAACCTTTCGCCTCTTTAATTACAGGTATTTCAAATTTTCTCTATAAAAACGTGATTTTTTTCAGGAAGCCAAACACAATAAAAGGAGGTATATAGAGAGAGGGGGTGCTAGGTTGTTGTGGTGTGAGTTGTTCTGCAGGAGAGGCTGATTGTGATTGTTATCACTATGAGCAACATTCCACTGACCATGGGACTCCCCTTTCCCCCCATGGCATTATCCAGATGGAACGTTATCCTGATGTAGGCAGAATTGCTGCTTAGCAGCAATAATATCACCATCACCATGAGCACAGATCAGCTGTCTGTGCCTGCTGCTAGTGCTGCCAATCTGGCTTCTTCAGATCAACAAGAGATGGTAAGTGTGGCAGTAGGGGACCCTCTTTCACATTTCTCATCACCACCTTATCACGGTGCCCGTGCTCCCCTTGCTACTTTCTGTCAGTCTACACTGTGCTTTTTTCCCATTGGCTATTCTGTGTTTGTCCTGCCCAGTATGGCCTTTATATACTGGGCTCCGGCGCCCCTCCGGTGCCCTTTCATGGTGTTCCTGTACCAGTGCTTGTTTCTGCTCAGTGATTCCCAGTGTACCGACTTGGCCTGCCTGACTACTCTGCATCTCGTCTCCTTCCTGTGTACCAACCCGGATTGCCTGACCATTCTTCTGCTCCTGCTCCTGTGTACCGACCCGGCTTGGCTAATGTTCCTGCTCCTGTGTACTGACCCGGCTTGGCTGACGTTCCTGCTCCGTGATTCGACCTGGCTTGATTGACGTTCCTGCTCTGGCTGCCTCTGTGTCGCCTTGGCAACATTCCTATCCATCAGGCATTTTGTGACAACCTCAGGGTGAGTTGCTCGGTTGCCCAGTCCATCGGGTCATGGCAGTGTTCAGTTGTGTCTCCGTACTGCTCCTACAGAGTGCAAGTGGCCTAGTCTCTGTTACTGCTACGGCAGTGTGCCATTGGCCTTGTCTCGGTTACTGCTCTTGCAGAGTGCAAGTGGCCTAGTCTCCGTTACTGCTACGGCAGTGTCATATCTTGCTCAGTTCCTGATATTACTCTGGCAGTTCACATTTGTTCTGCTAACCTATTTCTGGGCATTACATATCCTTAAGCTCTCTATATGGAGTGAGCTCCATCACAGACCTCTCTTCATATGGGAATGTTTACACTCATTGAAGACCATTAACCCATGCAGTACCTTTCTCCTGGGAATTCATCGTATTCTGCCTGACCTGTGTCAGTATATGATGTTATGGACTCTATGGTTATACTGGACATTTGTAAGCATATGTATATGTAACCTGTCGTGTGTCTGTATTATTCTGCTTAAACACTACAGGACCTGTGAGGGTTATTATATTACTGTGATTTCAATAAAACTGTGTTTTATCCTAAACCACTGTGTCTGTGTGTCAAACAAACTGCTACACACATCTAACCAATGAGATGTCTATAACAGAGCAGCAGCAGGGAGGGACTGGTTGTGCTGGTGATGATGATGGTGGAGAAGCTGGGGTGAAAGAGACATTAATGGTCATTTTAGCCCATACCAAGAAGGAACTGGAGACAGGGATGGGGATGGGCATCATCACCACCAGCAGTGAGCTTTTGGAATTTGCAGAGTTTGCTGCTGCTGTTTTTGGAGACAACAAGAGTCATAGAGTGTCTACACATACCACCACCATTCCCACCATGCCCACAAGTGACTTTAAAGCAAGTGATATAGTTCTTCTAGTGCCATTTAACTCTTACTAAGTTATTAGAAAAACATTGAAACTTGCACAAAAATAACGCAAAAGTATGCCTATGGTATTGTAAACTTGCCAAAATGGTGGTTGACATGCTGCCCTTTTCTTTTGTTGAAAACGGAGGCTTTAAAGATGTTTTACTCCCTGCTGGAATATCAAAAGGCACAGTTATTTTTCAAGGATGGTTGTTCAATGTTACTGAAGCAGGAAGTTAGAGAAAAGGACAAATGTACTCAGCTTGCTGGCAATTTTTTCAAGCCATATCTTGCTGTAGGACTAACAACTTATTTTCAGCTATTTAATCCTCCACTTCAGCCCTCAAAAGAAGTAATATTGTGGTGTAAAATCTTGCAGTCATAGAAAACATACGCAAAACATGGTGGTGGGAAATGTATTGGCATTGGTGAAAAAGAGAAAAATATATGCATTGTCTATTGGCGAAAACGTTTGTGAAAAAGCAGAAAATCGTTTTTTCTCAAAAAGGTTCTGTGGGAAATTTCTCTGACTTTTTTCCCATCCCTGGTGTCAGTGTCCAGTGACACTGTGATGCCCAGAAACAACAGAGGCATAATCCCAGTGGAACACCTCTAAACAGTATTGTCAAGGTACAAACAGGGTGTTATTGGGCTTTAAAGTTTTGATTGCTCATTAGTAGCAGGAAAAGGTGAGTGGTTATGCCACTCTGCAGATCTCTAGTTAGACCTCACCTAGAGTATTGTGTACTGTACTGGAGACCCTATCTCCAGAAGGATATAGATACTCTAGAGAAAATTCAGAGAAGGGCTACTAAAATGGTGACTGGTTTACAGGAAAAGAAATATCAGGATAGACTAAAGGATTTGAACATGTATAGCCTGGAGAAGAGAAGAGAGAGGGGAATATGATAGAAACATTCAAATACATGAAGGGATTCAACAAAGTGCAGGATGAAAGTACATTTCATAGGAGTAGAAATGTTAGGACAAGAGGCCATAGTCTAAAACTAGAGGGACACAGGTTTAAATGTAATGTATGAAAGTTTTTCTTCACTGAGAGGATAGTAGATAAGTGAAATAGCCTACCAGCAGAAGTGGTAGAAGTTAATACAGTGACAGAATTTAAGCATGCATAGGATAGGCATAAAGCTGTCCTAAACATAAGAAAAGACCAAGGACCAAAAAAGGTTTGAGGTTTTTACAGTAGGAAAATGGGCAGACTAGATGGGCCGAGTGGTTCTTATCTGCCATCAGAGTCTATATTTCTGTGTTTCTATGACTGACAAATACTCTGGGGCCTTTTTGGTATTTGAAAGTATAGAAGTGGAGATCCCACTCACAATCTGATCAGAAGAAAGTATCAGCTCAAGTCAGTGACTTGGCACCACAAGAAATAGGCCAAACAAGGCACTCGCCTTCACATTCCTTGACTCTGTATATAGGAGATGATAAAATTAAAGGGAGCGAAGAAGAGAGCATTGGTTAGTGTTTAATCGCTGGGCAGTCTCTAGCAACTAGGATCCTTAAGAATAGTAACAGACATAGTAGTCCCCTCTAAAAGTTGCCACTATTCTTTCAGGGCTAATTTTGTGGTTAACAGGTCCCAGTTGCCTACATTGTAGTTTCATTCTGTGGCAATGAATTGCCAAGTGAAATATGAACAAGGATGGAGTCTAGGGCTGACAGGATGTCACTGAGTTAGAACTGTCCCTGCTCCTGTTCAGGGACATTGCCTTCTATTAAGAATGATCTGGTAGGATCTGGGTAGAGAAGTATTGTGAGAAATAAAGGCTTTCTTTAGTTTACTGAAGGCAGCTAGTGCTTCTTGAGACTAGGAGGCTGGATTAGCTCCCTTCTTAGTGAATGCTACTAGATAAATTGTCTATAGTACTTGGCAAATCCGGGGAACTATTGTACTGCTCAGTGAGATGTAGGAAAGGGCCAAATCCAGACTGACTAAAACTTCTCTGGATCCGTGTCTAAACTGTCCTTAGAGATGGTATGCCTAAAAAAGTGTAATTGGGTTTTATCAGACACACTTCTCAAGCTTGATGTAGAGATGATTATCTCAACGACACTGGAGGATTGCCTTAATATGGGCTTGATGGAGTTCTTGAGGTTTAGAGTAAACCAGGATATCATCAGGGTAGACTAGTACATTAGAGGATATCATGTCCTGAAAGGTGTCATTCATGAAGGCCTGGAATTAAAGAGGACAAAGGGCATAACTAGGTATTCATAATTCTCATATCTGGTGTTAAAGGGCATTTTCCATTCATTCCCTTCTTTTATTCAAATGAGGTTGTATCTTATGTCCCTCTCAGATCCAATTTGGTGAAGATAGCTCCTCTTAATTATTCAAACAGCACAGAAATCTTAAGTAATAGCCAGCGATTCTTGATAGTCTGAGTAAGCTGTCATTCTTTGCCATGAAGAAAAATCCTGCTCCAGCTGGGGAAGGTAAAGGGGTGAATAAACCCCTTGACTAAGTTCTCTTGGAAATGGTGGAACATCATATAATAATTATTATGTAATACCAAGCTTTTTTAAAAGATAGAATATTCAAACTGCTGTCAAAATCTAAATTTCTTTGTTTTTTTTAACCTTTTCATATCTGTCATATTATATAGTCTATCTGTCCACTTTGTAATTCACAAACGTTGCATGGCAAGTGCAACTAATCTTTGAAAGTTGAAATTCTTTATAATATCAAACATGACCTCTAAGGTCTTCAGACAGACAGTTTCCATAGTTCTAGTGCCATGGCAACATTCTAATGGATTCTTAGATGGTATGTGCTATTCATGTGTTCATTTACATTAATGTTATGTACGATGAGAAAAACACTGGACAATTCAAATACAGGTAGCTCACTGGTTCCATTTCCATAATGCGAACAAGCCAAATTTGTGAATTATTACAGTAGATACATATAAATATATAGCTAATTGAAAGTTCGCTCACCAATGGTGTGAGCAAATAAAGCATGTCAAGTTTTGCCGAATTGGTGATATCAGTCCCATACTCAAAAAGTCCATCCAGTGCAGTTTTTGCAGGCTGTGGGTCGTGCCCCACATGACTCTGAACTTTAAAAACTTTGTCTTGTAGTTCTGAGTCTATTGTTGGATCAGAAGGAGAGCACCAGGAGTCTCTTTTCTGACACCATTTCAGCTCTCTTATGATCTGCCTGGACTCACAATGCAGTACTGGCTTTATGAGCAAGTCTGCTCCAAGGGGAGCAAACCTGTTCATAGGGCAACTGTCAGACAATAGTTTCTCTTTAAAAATCACATTAATATAAACAATGTATTTAATGGCTTCTTAAGGAATGCTATAGAAAATCCAATAAATGCAAATTGTGTGAAATTCTGGTTAAGGTTTTTTAATACTGAAATAAAAATGTATGCTGCTGGTGGTATATATTTTAAATAATCACTTCTGTCTATTTTCAATGAATAAAACGCAAATTCACTCCCAGAAGTTGCAGTAAACAAACCTGATATCAATATGCACAGATTCAATTTTTTTTTTACCATCACATTACCAAACTGTGTTTAACCATGACAATAATTTGGATTAAAAATGTAAATTTAGGTTGTCGCTTTTCTTTAACCCTTTGCGTGCCAGAGAGGTACGCAATGCATGGCTTTTCAATGCATTGCATACTCCTCTGGCACTCAAAGGGTTAATGTTAACATTTCTGCATTATTTTCATTGGCAATTACAGTATAAAGAATATATTAAACAGTTGTTATGCAAGTATTCTTCTAAACTTATAACTGTTTAACTGGGATTCCTTGTGTGCCTTTATTGCTTTAGGGAGTGCTGGAACACCGGTGACATATAATGAAAATGGAGACGCACCTGGTCGCTATGATATCTACCAATACCAAATAATTAATAAAACCAGAGAATACAAGATTATAGGACACTGGATCAATCAATTACATCTAAATGTAAGAACTATACTTTAATATAATTGTATTGCAAAGATATATCAGGTGAATTAATATTGGTTCACAACAATTCAGAAATATTATTTACATTTCTTGATATTTTACCCTTTGAAAATGCACTCATAATTCTAGAACATGTCTCTTTATCTTGGCAACCAACACATTATTTTGGATTTCATTATGATCTTTAAACAGGAGTCAACCAAATCTACTCCCCCTTTAACCTATCCTTTTTTTGCTGGCTTGTATCACAGCTGTCTTTCCACTGCCTCCTGAATTTATTTTCATAAGTAAACTTGAGTTTATAAAAAAAAAATAATAAGAAGAAAACACGTGTTCAGCTTTCTGTTACAACCCCAGTATTAAATATCTGATGACAACGCTGCCATTTTTTTTTTAAACCAAGAGGTTAAAGGATGTCTAATTTGTCTGAATTAGTTTAAAGTCATGTATTTTGCTTTGTTATAATACAGACTAATCAATTTTGACATACTTTAAGTCCCTAAAAGTCAAAATTATTATTAGTCATCTTCAAATTTTATGCCATTAAATGTTCTCACATAACTCTTTAAAGATCAGAGGTAATGTACAACAAATTATTTGCAATGTGTTTAAAGGGATAATAAGCAACTTTACACACTGTCAAAGAGGCTGAGTGTAGATTCTTCTTTGAATCATACAAACTATTACTTATATGTTCAGATCCACTTCAACATCCATTAATCTTTTGATGTGAAGATTAACTTCATTTTTCTTACATGCCTTGTAATAGTGATAATTATGTTTGGATTATCAGAATTCAATAGCTTCTGCATTTTGCTGATTTCAGATAATACATAGGATGATGATAATAATTATTATAACTGAAATGCAAAAAAATGCTGTTAAAGATAGTGTTAAAGAGCTCAGTCATGTGAACAAAAGCAGGAATATTCATAATCAAAAATGTTCAAACTTTAATCTGCCGGGATTGTTAGTGAGATTTTAAATAAGATTAATATAGTTAATATAGTTAAAAAATGTTATTTGCAAAGCATGGGGGCTTGTAATGATCGATCATGCAACCAAAAGTTAATTTCATACACATAGATTAGTGTCCTGGGTCATCAAGTAGTATTGCTAGATGTAGCTATCACAAACAAGACTTTACACAAACAGAGTAACATGTTAGGATCTGGACTAGAGACACAAAAAGACAGTTTAGCCACTTACTCGATGAGCTTAATCAAGTATGAATTTTGCCATTTCCTGTGTAGGTGGCAGTTAGACTTGTTATGTGTGGTCCTGTTTATACCAGAACAGTACAACAAGGCAGGAGATCAGTATATATGGTTTTATAGGGAGATCACCTTGGAGGTTATTACTCCAAATTAATTAAATATTGCAGAGAACCAAGAACCTTATGCAAATCCAACATCTTATAGACAGGTACAGGTGAATAAAAGAGTAGGCAGAACCAGTTCTTCATCACTGTCTTCAGCAGAGACACAGGATAAGTCTAGGCCAGGGCTGTCCAAGTTCAGTTCTCAAGGGCCACCAACATTCCACGATGTAAGGATTTCCCTGCTTAAGCACAGGTGGGTAATCAAAATGAATGAGCCACTTATTAATTCACCTGTGCTTAAGCAGGGAAATCCTTACATCCTGGCCTGTTGGTGGCCCTTAAGGACTGAACTTGGACAGCCCTGGTCTAAGCAATAGGTGACATTGGTGATAAGAACATACATTTTAAAAGGCCCAAGAAGCAGAAGAAAAGAATGTAGAATGACTCTCAGTTCACACCAGATAGGGTAGGATTTCCCCATGTCTCCCACAAACATGTATTTATTAATATGAATGAAGTGGCACTCTGCTGCTAAGAAATTGAGCCTGTACTAGAATATTCCATCTCCAAATCAGCATTACTTGAGCACACAATAAGTTAATATAATTTTTTAAAAAATGCTAATAATGGAGCATTCACTATTGTATAAAATATAATGTCTTCAGATAGGTCTGAATACTGACAGTAACCATTCTAATAGCTATGGAAGTGTAATGGTTTGTTTGACACACAGACACAGTGGTTTAGGATAAAACACAGTTTTATTGAAAGAACAGTAATACAATAACCCTCACAGATCCTGTAGTATTTTATCAGAATAATACAGACACAAGACAGGTTACATATACATATGCCTACACAGGTCCAGTATAACCATAGAGTCCATAACAGAATATACTGACACAGAATATACTGACACAGGTCAGGCAGAATACGAACAATTTCCGGGGTATCTGTACTGCATGGGTTAATGGCCTTCAGTGAATGTAAACAGTCCCATGTGAAGACAGGTCTGTGCAGGAGCTCACTTAGAATAGAGAGCTTAAAGACGAGTAACGCCCAGTAGCAGGTTAGCAGACAAACGTGAACTGTCAGAGCAGTATCAGAGACTGAGCAACATAGAACACTGCCGTAGCAGTAACGGAGATCAGGCAACTTGTATTCTGCCGTAGCAGTAAATGGAGATAAGGCCACTTGCACTCTGCAGGAGCAGTAATGGAGATCAGGCCACTTGTACACTGCCATAGCAGTAACGGAGACTAGGCCACTTGCACTCTGCAGGAGCAGTAACAGGGACTAGGCCACTTGCACACTGCCGTAGCAGTAACAGAGACAAGGCCACTTGCACACTGCCGTAGCAGTAATGGAGACAAGGCCACTTGCTCACTGCCATAGCAGTAACGGAAACTAGGCCACTTGCACTCTGCCATAGCAGTAACGGAGACTAGGCCACTTGTACACTGCCGTAGCAGTAACGGAGACTAGGCCACTTGCACTCTGCAGGAGCAGTAACAGGGACTAGGCCACTTGCACACTGCCGTAGCAGTAACAGAGACAAGGCCACTTGCACACTGCAGGAGCAGTAACGGAGACAAGGCCACTTGCACTCTGCAGGAGCAGTAATGGAGACAAGGCCACTTGCACTCTGCAGGAGCGGTAACGGAGACAACACAACTGAGCACTGCCGTGACAGGAACGGACTGAGCAACTGAGCAACTCGCCCTGAGGTCGCAACCAACCGGGAGAGTCACGAATGCCTAACCAATAGGAATATCGCCAAGGCGACACAGAGGCAGCCAGAACAGAAACATCAGCCAAGCCGGGTCAATTCACGGAGCAGGAACGTCAGCCAAGCCGGGTCGGTACACGGGGCAGGAACGTCAGCCAAGCCGGGTCGATTCACAGAGCAGGAACATCAGCCAAGCCGGGTCAGTACACGGGGCAGGAACATCAGCCAAGCCGGACTGGTGCACAGGAGCAGGAGAACAAGAATGGTCAGACAGTCCAGGTCGGTTCACAGGCAGGAGACGAGATGCAGAGTAGTCAGACAGGCCAGGTTGATACACTGGAAATACTGAGAGCAGGAACAAGCACTGGTACAGGAACACCACAAAAGGGCACCGGAGAGGTGCCAGAACCCAGCATATAAAGGCCATACTGGGTGGGACAAGCACAGTATAGCCAATAGGAGTGAAGCAGAGTGTACACTAACAGAATGTCACAAGAGGAGCACGGGCACCGTGATAGGAAGTCAGGCTCATAGGTCTATAATTTCCTGGTTTGGATCTTGCCCCCTTTTTGAACAATGGAACAGCACCCCACTTACAACTTTAGATCAACTTGAATAGGTTATATTTACTAAGACTCTCTGTCATCTATCATTAAACCAGTTCTCTATCTCATGCACTGATATCAACTACCAAATAGGCATGGGCAAAAAGTCATAGAAATTTCCTTCAGAACTTTTCTAAAAAATAAAACAACAATTTCCCACTTTTTTGGTAAAACTTCTCATCCATAGCCAATACATAAAATGTTCTCCTTTTCAGCACTGGCAATTAATTTCAAATGAGAACGTTGCTCTATTTTGCCTGTGTTCTATGACTGCAAGATTTCCCATTGCAATATTACTTCTTGTGAGGGATGAAGTAGAGAAATAATTAGCTGAAAGTAAAAGTTGTGAGTTCTACAGAAACACATGCCTTGAAAAAATTGTTAGCAAGCTGAGTGCTTTGTGTACTTTGCCCACAACACTAACTTCCTGCTTAAGTAACATTGGCAGAACCATCTGTCATGCCTCTACTCCACTATTGGCTGACTCTGCCTTTTCTAGCCAGGATTTCCAGCGCTCTTTGCTCAATTATGTTACCTGAGCTGCTGTTTGCTGGTTTCTGGATTCTCTCCTGCTTTATGCCTGACTCCGATTTATGCCTTGTTCTCCTGTTCCTTTGCCGTGCCTGCCCAGACCAGTCTGTTTGACCATTTCTTGTTGTTCCTCTTCTGTAGCAGTTGTGCCCTCTTGATTTCGGCCAGCTGCGTTCTCCGCCCTGTGACTCTGCCGCCTTTTGCCCATGTGGCCGAGCTGCATTCTCTGCCCTGCGTCTCTGCTGCCTTTATCCCTTGCGGTTCCTGCCTTTTGAGTAAACCCTTCTGTGGAGGTTGTTCTCCACTGTTGTCTCACTCCCTGGGAGTTCCCGGTTCTTGTTGGCAATTACCTTTCAACCTTTTGCTTACTTGTAGAGGTTCCTTGGATTGCACTCAGACCACTTACTTCTCTCTTAGTCTCAGGTTGTCCTTGTGTGTTTCTCAGCTATTCTTCTTCCCTGTAGTCTGCCTGTGGTTCTCTTTCTTTTACTAAGGTGTGCCATTTCTACCTTGCAACGCTTTGCCTTTCCATCTATGGGTACCACCATCCCTGGTGGTCCTCTGTTGGGTCTAGGCACATCTTTTCCCCTTAGCCCGGGTTTGTTCTGGGCTTCCTACTGTCCTATGTTTTAAATATTTTGGCCATACCCTTTTCTTGCCTATCTCTGCACACTTGGTGTCTATTGTCTGGTTCTCTTCCGGTATACAAGTCTCCCATCCTGGTCAGGGCCCTGACTCAACTGGGGTCTGACATCTGGCTTCACAGCCAGCATCTTTATCCAGCTTTGGATGCAGCATGGGAAGTCCTGTAACTTACACCGATCCCAAGCTACGACCAGACAATATTTACTGGTAAATGAAGTTATTTCTCTCTCGTTACCTGAACATGACACCTTCCTTGAAAAACAAATGCTGCTTTGGATATTCCAGCAGGATGCAACACATGACATCAGTTCTTTTGACTTCTGTCTAAGAACTTTGTAAGTGGGGGATGGCAGTACATAGTGGACTCTGTAAATGAATTGCTTTAACTCTGTCACTTATGGAGGTGGTGGGGGTATTTGTGTGAACTCTATGACTCTTGTCATCTCCATAAACAAACTCAGAGTTATACTCCTATGCAAGAGGAGCAGAAAAGCTTTGGAAAGCTTTGGAGTACTTCTGCTGCTGCTAATTCTGTTACCTCTGAGCTGTTGATGATGTGTCTCCCAGTCAGACATGGTTATGCTTCAGGTGTGAACTCACTGAGTAGATGCCTAGGTGTGAGCCTGGTTTCCCCCTGCTCACACTCTTCTTACACAGACAACAGATACCAACATGCTTAGCTTTTGGATACTGTGTACTTCATAGATAGTGGGGTTCCTGAGAGGCTGCTACTACTGGGGCTAGATGTTGGTAAAATTGAACTTGTGCACACAGGTTGTATACTTTCAAGACCAGCAAAGACACTCATCAAAGCTAAGGTTGTGGATGCTGATAAACTGTATTGTTGCTGGTTACTTAACCCTATTAGTGTGCATGTGGATGAGTGGGACTTGTAAGCAGTGATGTTGCTTATGATGACTAACTATATTTTTGGGCATCTTTGCTTGACCAGAGTTAGGCTTTCCAATTGTTTTCTCAGGCAGTTTATAGATAGTCACAGTTCTCCTTTTCAGTGGCAGAAGATTAAGTATTTGCCATTCAGCTAACTTTCTGGTCATGTCATCATCTCTCTCACTCTCAAAACCATCTCTATCTGAAGAAAAAGAGGATGATGGAGGAATATATTCTAGATCTACATCATAATCATCATTATCATCAGTCATTTAGACCTCCTCATTATCACCCACCTCTTCTTTCCAAATACTTTTATATTCCTTCAGACTTTCAGAGGTTTCATACAAATTCTTTTTACTTTCCCTTTTCAGGGATTTTCACAACATTCGCTGCTACTTTCAGGACAAGTGTTTTTATGCTTGTTAATCTCTCTGTCAGATGCAGTAGTTGATTGAGTTGTTACACATTCTTTCACTATGCCATCAATACTGGAATGCAACTTGTTGTTGTCTTCAGTGCTTTTAGATGGTTTATTAATACTACTGGTGCTGGTTGTGGTGGTACTTTTGGTGGGACAAACTAAATTCTTCAGGAGAAGAGGGATCATCATCTTTCATTACATACATTGTTAGAACCATGGATTACCACTTTACTCACACATCCCTACATTGCTCCTAATCAGTTCTCCCTCCCCTACCTATTTTGTGTTTGCTGGACATTACTCAACTACTGTGTGTGTTTTGTAAAGTACACAATAGAACTGCTTGTGTGTGATGTCTTGCCTTGGATCTCTACAACATACTCATCTAGTATCAGTCTGCCTCAGTCACAGCTCACATCAGGGTCCCTCCCTGTCTCTGTGACCTAACAATCTTTTCTATTTATTTTTTTATTAATTTTATTTAACTCTCCTCCATGTCCCTATCAATGTCAACAAATCCCCCCCCATATACTCCTTGATCAACGGCTTCTTTTTCCACACTCCCTTAGGACAGAGATAAGAGCCAGATCAGGAAGAATCTTGGATCAAAGTTAAATGTGTCTTGAAGACAGTCACAAATAATTATTGGGTATTTGGGTTAATTCTCTTTTTCTCCCTTCTTACAACCCTATACTCCCCTAGTACGGAGATAACAACCAAATCAGGAAGAAACCTGGATCAAATCTGCCTGTGTTTATGTGGGGAAACAAAATATTGGGGTAAATCTTCTTTGCTCCCTTCTCACACCTGCAGACTATCCTAGGACAAAGATAACAGCCAGATCAGGAAGAAGCTTGGATCACCTTTACCAATCAGTCACACTGAATTTTGGAGTATTTGGGGTAATTATCCTTTGCATCCAGCCAGATCAGGAAGGAATTGGATCACATCTGCCTGTGTCTACTGGGTCACACAAAACTTTGGAGGAATTTGGGGTAAACCTCCTTTGATCTCTTCTCACACCCAAGGATTCCCTTAGGACACCGAGATAACAGAAAGAACAGGAAGGAAGTTGGAACACGGCTGCCTGTGTCTTACCAGTCAGTCACACCGAATATGGATTATTTGGGATCAAACTCCTTTTTCTCTTCCTGTTCCCCAGACTCCCCTATTACTAAGAACAGATTTCCTGCCTATAAGACTCCCTAAACTAAGCTTCAACTCTACTTTATTAGTCTGTCTTATCTAGCTCAAAAATGTTCTGTTTTCTCTTCCTCTAACAAACAAAGAATTACATGCTGTGTGAACCTGCCACCCTGCTGGAAAAAGAAGAAAAACTTGACATGTGGTGGTGAGAAATTCTATCTTTCGTTGATTTCAATGCAATGATCTAGGTGAAAAAAAAGCAAAAAAAAAAAAAAAAACTTATTGCAAAAGATTTTCTGCTTGGTGAAAAGTGATATTTTTCTCCTGTTTCTCATTTGAGGTGAAATATTTTGCCCATCCCTACTCCAAAACCAAAGCCTTGTAATTTAGACAGTACCCTGTTGTGAGTTACTATAGCTACCAGTGTATTGGGTCAAAGCTGTGGGGGGTCAGTATGTGTAGTAACACTAAAATGGAAAGGAACATTAATAAAATATGATCACCTAGCAGCCCAGATAACAATCTATCACTCACATCATAAAAAAACAAATAATGATATTTCTGAATGAATGTCTGAATTGAATATAAATTGGAAATACATATTATCAAGGAATGCATTTATTATAATACAATATAAAACATAAAACCAGTAACAGCCAAAGATATTCATGGGAATATATTGCTTACACAGCATTAAATCACCTGGGTGCTCCATAGTCACATGTCAATAAAATCTAAACTAAAAACTCCTTCTGGTGCCGGTACCACACAACTAAAAATCAGATTTGACAATGGCTTTCTAACACAACAATAGCAGAATAGTTAAAACAAAGGAACAGTCATCCCAAAATTTGTCTACATAGTTTCTTTATATATAAAAAGTTAAAATAATATAATAAATGTTCCAAATATCAAAGGGAACCACCATCCTAATGTGTCAGAAATTAATCCTGTAAGTCCTAGCTTTTATGCTGATGTCTGCAAAGTCTGGAATGGTAATCTTGAACTACTAACATCATCAATTTCAAAGTGGATAACATTAATAGAAAGTATATAAATCCGTCTCTATGTAACCAAGATATAAAACACCACATACAAAATATTCTACCATCTTCCTGCATGTAGCTAGCCTACTGACAAAATCCCTTCAGTGACTTGATGGACAAACACATCAGTCTCACTTCCACAGCCTTTTATTGTGCAGTAACTTCAAAAACTCTTGTCACTATTTCCATCATCCTCTCCTTCAATCAACACATTTTATAATAGAGTTCCCAAATATAAGCTTCTTCCTCCAGTAGACACAATTTTCATTTGCATGTTTATAAAAGTAATTGTGCAAAGGCAAGAGCTGTCTATCATCCACATCCCTCACTCAAGTAGAGCCAGCAGTTCTTCTGATGCTCAGGGGCTTCCCTAACATTGCAAGGGTTAACAGGTGATCTTAAAATGTCAGCATCCTTTTACCCTTGTGCAATAATTTCCTTATGGGTAAAGAGTGGAACTGTGTTAGCCATAGAAAAATCAGGAGACCAGTAGAGTAAAAATTATACCGTTTTTGGCTAACCGAGTGGCTGAAATACTAGAGACCACCTGGAGGCCCTCATTCTGGAAGACCCAATGCTTCTATAAGTTTCCTAAAATACACATGGAAGAGATTCCTGGAAGGCCAATGACATCTGGAGCAGAACATATCTCTGGGCTGGAAAGCATTATCAAACCATTAGTTGAAAAAAACCCAAAAAAAACAAAACATCCAGTTGTACACAGGACACAATCAAACTCTAGCCTCTCTCTAGCCACTCTAGCCTCTCTCTAGATACTCTAGCATCTCTGGATGTGGAGTATCTCTACATCAACATTCCATAAGAAGTTGGCATTGCAGCCTGCAAAGCATTCCTCGAGCAAGAGAACATGTAACTCATCTATCTCACTTTATACTTACACACAATTACTTCACATTTGAGTAAGATCTATACATACAAAAGACTGCCACTGCCATGGGAACGCAAATGGCATCACAATACGCCACTCTATTCATGACAAAATCAGAGGAGGCATTCTTGTCTACATGGCAAATTCCTCCACTACATAAATGACATCCTAATCATTTGGATTGCCAGAAAAATTAACTTTTAGCATTTCACAAAAATTGCATTGCCTTCCATTCCACAGTTAACTTCACACTCAGCCATTCACTCACACAAATTAGATTTATGGATATTACAATTAGTATTAGTAACAACTCCATCCGAACGTCTCTGTACCACAAACTAACAGGCAGGCCTAATTATCTAAAAAAATTACCGTTTCCAACCCAGACACAAAACTGTATTGTCTGCAGCCAGGTCCTAAGGTATAACCACATATGCTCTGAGACCTTTGAATGAGATCAACATCTTAAATATCTCAGGAGAGTTATGGATATAATGCCAATGTCACTGACATCGAATTTCACGGAGCCACCAGTGTACCCAGAATAAATCTCCTGGAATACAAAAACCACAGCAAGAGAGAAGAGTGCCATTAGTAATCGCCTACAATCCATATTCCATAGTACTGAGTAAAATCTCAAAAGATCTCCAAACAATACTACATACCAATGGAAGATTAAAAAAGAATATTCCCAAAACCTTGGCACATCTCCTATAAATAGCCTCTCAACCTGAAACAACTAGTGGTGAAGAGCTCCTTTAAGAATGCAGCAGAAAATGGCACTTATCACTGCCTATAAAAGAAGTGTGGAACCTATACTACAGATAAGGTGCTCATAACACATTCACACCAAAACCACAATATCAAGGGCAAATTCTCAGCTCATTTAATGTTTACCTCATCATGTCTGTGAAATGTCCCCAAACAGGACTATATGTAGGTGAGACAGGATAAACCCTAAGAAAAAAGATGGATTTTCATAGGTCCAGTGTAAACAACAAAAGAGACATCCAGTGTCTCCTTGGCCTCGTCCTGGGGGTTGACTCCTGGGCTGGGGTCAGGGACCGCAGGGGGTCCGGGTTCGCCCTTTTCGGCTGCAGTGGTAGATGAATAGATGTGGGGAGACAGCTGGGGGGTGTGGATTGCGGGGGGGGGGGCGGGAGCTGTATTGTACATGATGTGAATTGGGGTGGGTTGTGCGGGGGCTCCCCTTGAGTGGTGGGCCAGGCCCATGGGTATGGGTTCCAGTCTGCGGTGCGTGAGGATTCCCATTGGAGTATTTCTGGGGATTCCCGCTCATGTCTGATTAATGTTTCTACTTATGTTAATGTGCCTTGACACTTGAGTCTGGGCTAGGTCACTGGCTGAGACTCAACCTTGGTATTGTGTTTCTCAGTTTTGAGTGCCTCTTGTTCACTGGTTGGACAGGTGCCCTCGCACAGTGTTCGCGCCTCACTTACTGCATGGTGCTACTTGCCTTTCTGGATTGGTTCTCCGTGCCTGGCGCAGCACTCCACAGTTGCACTTTAGTGCTTCTTCTCCGTGATTCATCCGGCTGTTCTTTATACTGTTTTTCATATCTCCCTTTCTCTTATTCATTTTTCTGTTCTCTGTTCTAGTTACTCCCTTCCTTTTCCTGTTTCTCCCTTATCGATCTGATTCTCTTTCTCCATCCCTGGCACAGATATGTCCTCCTCTCAAGTTCCCCTTACTTTTTACTTGATTAATGCCCAGGATCTGAACATCCCTGAGAAGCAGACCAATTTGCTACGGGACTTACGCTCCCGTCATGTGTCAATTGCCTTTGTTCAGGATACTCATTTTATAGCATTTTATATCCATTTTATATCCATCCTTATCTAGTAAATTTTATCCCTTAGCTTATTATAGCAGCAACACTCTCTCTAAATCTAAGGGAGTGGCTATACTGATATCCCGCAACGTTCCTTTTACAGAAGTTGAGGTCCTGACTGGGGAAGAGGGGCGCTTCCTGCTTGTAAAGGGGAAAATCTTCGGGACACCTTACACTTTTGCCAATGTATATTTCCCGAATATGCGGCAGTCGACCTTCCTCACCTCTGTCCTTTCCAAGTTAAGGGGGTTCCAGGAGGGGACCCTGGTTCTTGGGGGCGATTTCAATGTGGCACTGTGCACACATCCACGACTGCCTCCTCTTTCCCTAGTAGCCTCTTGAGGAAGATGAGAGCCTCTCTGGCTGGACATCAACTGAATGATTGTTGGAGAACCCTGTTTCCGACTGATCGAGACTATACTTATTATTCTCCACCTCATGGGACCTATTCTAGACTGGACTACTTTTTCCTTTCTCATAGAGACTTGGACTCCTTGACTTTAGCCTCTATAGACCCTATGACCTGGTCGGACCATTCTCCTGTACGCATCCAATTGACTTCCCCTGTGACACGTCCCACCATGGCGTCTTGGCGTCTTAATGAGTCACTTTTACTCGACCCACTGCTTTCATCCGAGACCTCGACAGTCCTTACAAATTTTATTGCTGATAACCTCCCTTCAGAGGTCCCTCTTCGGGTTGTGTGGGAGGCGCACAAGAGCATTGTTCGAGGCCATTTTATGGCTCAGGGAGCAAGGCGGAAGAGAGAACGGGCTCGGCTATTATTGGAACTCACTGATGAGATCCTTCTCCTGGAACAGGTGCATAAGCAGTCCCTATCTGGAACGGACTATCAATCTCTGCTCCAGCTGTCGGACTTACTAAGTGCTAGGAATCGTTTTATCCATCAGCAATCTAAGAAGTTTTTCTTCGATAATGGGAATAAGTGCGGTAGGCTTTTGGCACGGGTGCTACAGAAGAGGACTCAGCTGGCTCACGTCCCCAAGGTTCGAGGGCTCAGCAATACTTTGGTTCATTTGCCATCTGCCATAGCTAATGTCTTTAGTGACTATTATGCAACGTTTTATAACTTAGGCGATAACTCCTCTGCTTCGGGGGATTCGGAACGCAATCGACTCATCCACCAGTACCTGAAAGAGCACGTTCACCAAAAACTGTCCCCGTCGGTGTCCTCATCATTGGAGACTCCCTTTATTGTGGAGGAGCTGTCCTTAGCAATTAGGGATTCTCAGTCGGACAAGGCGCCGGGTCCACATGGGTTCTCGCTGTGGTATTACAAATCTTTCCCTTCGGAGCTCTGGGCGCACATGACTCACATGTTTAATTCACTCATCCAGGGCACTGGTTTGCATCCCCAGATGCTTCGGGTGACTGTGGTGGTACTTCCCAAGGAAGGTACAGATGGGGAACTTTGTTCCAGCTACCGTCCTATTTCTTTGCTTAATACAGATATGAAATTGTTGGCCAAATTGATAGCTCGACGTTTAGTGCCTCTCCTGCCGGGTTTAGTACATTCTGACCAGGTGGGATTCGTCCGTGGTAGGGAGGCCAGGGACAACACTGCCAAGGTACTCGGCTTGATGAGCTCAGCGAGGTCTAATGGTTCCGGATTTCTCCTTCTGTCAACGGACGCCGAAAAGGGTTTTGACAGGGTGGACTGGTCTTTTTTATTTGCTACGCTAGAGAATGTGGGGTTGGGGCCCCACATGTGGGCATGGATTGCCATTCTGTACTTGGCACCATCAGCCTGTGTAAACGTTAACGGCCTTCTTTCCTCGTCTTTCATTATTGGGAACGGTACTCGCCAGGGGTGTCCTTTGTCGCCACTACTTTTTGTTTTGTCTCTGGAACCGTTTTTGAATGCAGTCCGGAACAATGACGAGATTCAGGGAGTTTCCTTGGGTGGTGTACATTACAAGGTAGCCGCATTTGCGGACAATATGTTCTTTTTGATATCGGATCCCGCCGTCTCTTTGCCCTCATTACAACATGCGTTTGCTGTTTTTGGATCTCTTTCCAACCTGAAAATCAACATGGCCAAATATGAGATATTGAATATCTCAGTGGCGGATGATGTTCGAGTGGGGCTGAGAAACTCTTTTTCGTACAAGTGGTGTGTGGGTCAGCTCAAGTACTTAGGGGTTTAGCTCACGGCAGACTCTGCTGACCTGTACGCAGCTAATTTTATGCCCCTACTCAATAAGGTATCACGGTGCCCGTGATTGCTGCCTTTTCCTGTCAGTTATCTGTGAAGGCTCTCCATTGGCTGCCTGTCTTGTTGAAGTGGTTCCTGTCTCCGTACCTGATCTGGTTTGGGCTGACGTTCCTGCTTCCGTTGCTGATCCGTTCGACTGCCGTTACTGTTCCAGCTTCCTATCCCGGCCTGGCTGTTTGTTCCTGCTTCTGGATAGTGTGCAGCGTTTTCTGTCCTCATGTCGCCTGGGCAAATTTTTCTTCCCTGAGTATCATTGTGTACTCCAGTACGCGGGTACTGGTTTGCTCCATCTATCACCGGTTGCTTGCTGCTTCCCATACAGCACCGGTAGTGTCATTGTGTACTTCAGTACGCGGGTACTGGTTCGCTCCATATATCACTGGTTGCTTGCCGGTTCCCTTACAGCACCGGTAGTGTCATTGTGTACTCCCGTATGCGGGTACTGGTTCGCTCCATCTTTCACCGGTTGTTTGCTGCTTCCCATACAGCATCGGTAGTGTCATTGTGTACTTCAGTACGCGGGTACTGGTTCGTTCCATATATCACTGGTTGCTTTCCGGTTCCCTTACAGCACCGGTAGTGTCATTGTGTACTCCATTACGCGGGTACTGGTTTGCTCCATCTATCACTGGTTGCTTTCTGCTTCTCCTACAGCACCGGTAGTGTCAAAGTGTACTCCAGTACGCGGGTACTGGTTCGCTCCATATATCACCGGATGCTTGCTGCTTCCTATACAGCACCGGTAGTTCTATGTGTACTCCAGTACGCGGGTACTGGTTTGCTCCATATATCACCGGTTGCTTGCTGCTTTCCACACAGCACCGGTAGTGTCATTGTGTAGTCCAGTACACGGGTACGGGTTTGCTCCTAATTCACCAGCTGCTCGTTACACCTATATGCACAGGTAGCCCTCTGTGTAGTTCTGTTGTGTGACTGGTTTGCTCCACCTTTTCTCAGTCGCTGAGGGCACTTTTGCTCTTGCACCAGTACCTGTCGCCTCTGGGCCCAAGGCTGCCTTGCCCGGTATATTGGCAGGGCCGGTAGAGCTTTCTCTCTCATAGTACCAGTCTCCTGGCTGCCTTGTCCGGTATATTGGCAAGGCCGGTAGAGCCTTCTCTCTCGTACCAGTCTCCTGGCTGCCTTACCCGGTGTATTGGCAGGGCCGGTAGAGCCTTCCCTCTCGTGGTGCCAGTCTCCTGGCTGCCTTGCCCGGTATATTGGTAAGGCCGGTAGAGCCTAATTCCATATTGTGCCTATTCTAGGCTGCCTTACCCGGTATTGGCAAGGCTGGTAGAGCCTCTCTAGTATTATTCACCATACCACTGTTCACCATTGCTTTGTACTATTACATGTTGAAATATATGTGTATTGTCAAACCCGTGAGGGTTTTCTTTCAACTTTCAATAAAGTTGTGTTTTTATCTTAACTCTGTGTCTGAGAGTCAAAACAAACTGTGACATAAGGTTTGTATGGATTTGAGGTGTTGGGCCTTGCCACACATCACCTGGTCAGGGAGGGTAAATGTGGTGAAGATGAACCTATTGCCTCGCTTCTTGTACCTCTTCCAGACTATGCCCATTGCTCTTCCGCACTTGTTTTTCGCTTCTCTTAGGACGGCGGTTCTGAACTATGTTTGGCATGGACGCAGGCCGAGACAATGACTGATGCAGCTGAGCCTACCTAAATGGTTGGGGGGCATGGCCCTGCCCGATTTTAAACTCTACTACCAGGCGTGCCATCTGCTTCGGATTGTGGAGTGGATGGTGGCAGCTGGGTGCAAGCAGTGGGTGGATATTGACTTATACCGGACCAAAGGGTTGCTGCAAGCGGCACTTTGGTTACGCCCTGACCAACGCGACCCGGTGCTACGTCAGTGCCCTTTCATCCGGGCTACGATGACGGTCTGGACTTCAACAGCTCTCAAACATTCTTTAGAGCAAAAAAGACAAAAAAAAGGAGAGAAAGAAGCGCCAATAGTGCGTTATCCTGATATACCAGTTATTAGCATACAATATATAGACCCACTCATATTAGCAATAGGTTGATCCAAAGACATATGCCAGTGACCAACAATAAACACAGGGTACTTTACCCGTCCCTGCTTAGGTTACACAATCTCCACCTCCGGAATCTAGATGAGAAGGACGTATCTTCAATCAACACCATATACAAAACAAATAGACTTGTAGCCGTAATCTTCCAATATAAAAATGTTTATTCTTTAAAAACAAATAAATGCCAAATGGCAAGAAAGGCTCTAGGGAACGCGTTTCGCAGCATCCACGGCTGCTTTATCAACCAATGTGGCCTACTTTTTACTTCCGCTATTGGACATTCTGGACGTCACGATTCCCACTTTCTTGGATGAGTTTTGTTATTTTCAGTTAAGGCGTTATGTCGCGTTCATTGTTCAGCAGCACCAATTATCTAGGCCCCTGTCATATTTCGAGAAGGAATGTACACAGCATGAACCCCCTAGACACGGAGTATCTCGTCTGTACGTGGATGTGCAGAGACCCCGTCCTATGTGGGACAGTGGGAGGCTGACCTGGGGATCTCTCTTTCACCTAAGCAATGGGAGCAAATTATGTACCTCACTCATCACGTCTCTGTGTCTTCTAAACTCCAAGAATCTGCTTATAATTTGCTTTCCCGGTGGTACTTGACTCCATTAGCCCAACAGAGGTATGATCCCTCTTGTGATGGTCTCTGCTGGCGTTTCACCAGGCCCCGGGATCTCTACTTCATATTTGGTGGAAATGCCCGGTAATCGCACCTAATTGGCAGTCGATTCACGGCATTCTTCACCGCGTACTCCACAACCCCCCGGATTTTAAACCAGAATGTTTACTTTTACACCACACCACACTCAGCCCTTCCAAATACAAGCGTTCTCTGCTTTCACAGTTGTTGGTTGGGGCTAACGGTTTGATTCCCCTTCACTGGAGGGATCGGGCTCCCCCTAGCCTCACGGCTTGGGTAGAGAAAGTGGAAGAGCTCAGGGTGATGATGGAAATAAGCTCATCCTCTCGAAAGGGGATGGATCGGTATACTGAGACATGGCTCCCCTGGATGATGTTTTTGGACAGCCCTGAGTTTCCACAGCTGGTCCGTTGAGAGGCCCAGGGTGTCCATTTAGTTGTCAGATTGTTTTGCCCCTGTGATACCGGGGTCTGAGTTCTTCCTTCCCTCGCATTCTGCTGAGAGGCATGGCTGCGCAGGTGGAAAGAGCGGGCTCCCGGTGCATCTCCATTGGACTGCTGTGGTACTCTACAGGTCACCTTATTCCCGGCTATTTCCTTTTCAATACTCCGGGCTGTTGTGGGTCTGGAGTCTCAGCATTTGTGTTCACACACTGATACTATTGCCAATGCATTTAGTCATGTCTGTGCTGTTAACCTTTTCCTAACTTATCCCCCACTTTTTCTTCTTTCTGTATCCCTCTCTCCCCCCTATGAACATTGTTTCTTTTTGTATCTCTTTTAAACTTTAATAAAATCTAATTGACACTAAAAGAGACATCCAGTGGGTCAACATTTTTGCTAAACTGATCTTAAAGTGACTGTACTGATGGGAAATTTTAGGACTCAGAGAGACAGTAAGATCTTGGAGTATAAACGGATAACCAAGTTTAACTGTGGCTTGAACAGTGGCATGTAATTTATGTCACATTATCCCACAAAATAAACATATTTGGTCCCTTTGGGTGCCAGGGGATTGCACAGTTCATTGCCAGAGATGGGTTGTGCCCCCTCTGGTTCTTGAAGGGTTATCCATGCAGTCTATAGACTTAGCCATCTCTGGGTAAAGACTAAAATTCACTGGAGCATCATAAAGGTAATACATCTTGTTTGTATTTTCTAACCCACTTCAAATAGACTTTACTGGAGCCTAGAATTGATTATGGACCATATTGATAAGAATATACACTGCCAGTAGAATGTTAATGTTAAAATAATGTGCATGAGTGTTTAAAGTCAAATATTGTGTATTCAGCCTGCGTTCTTAGTATGCCTAAAGAAGAGACCTATGTTACCTTGATAGCTTGCATCCTAGATCCACTCAGCCACCAAAGGTATCATTTTTATTAGTCTCACAATTTCCTTAGACTTGGCTACTGTATATTATGAAAACTCTCTACACAGTGTGCTTTCTAAAACTGAATATGAAAAACATTGTTTAAGGAATGAATGTTGTTTTTTACAATACTATCCTACACTTTGAATATTTTGAATGAAGCTTATTAAAATAATGTTCAGTTAGGAAACATAGATAGTCCAGCAATCCATGGAGATAAAATGCAGAAGGGTTTTAGATGGAAATGACTGAAAATCCATTGTCTGTTTTTGAATGTATTGCCTCAAACACAGCTTAGTACTCAGAGGAGGTTTTGGCCTCTTTTGGGATAGACCCAGGTGTTCAAATAGTCTGCCAGATGAGTACAATTCATTTTATTTTTTCTGCTACTGGGCAGTGTCTGCAAGATTATATTCAATATTCATCAGGGAAAATACTCCTCAAGAAACACAGATGGCTGATACTAAAAATAAATGCAAATATATTATATGTAAACCAGTCCACGGTACCACTAAATAAATACTGTCCCGGAATGGAATCATGAAATTAAATCTTAACCCAAAGGGAGTGCAACTTGCTGCTTTGCAATGCATTTCACTAACTTTTGGTCCTTAAAGGTTAAAGAAGAACTAATACATCCTAATGATGTTGTCCTTATCATACTATGATCAGAAAACAGTATTTACCTTGCCTTTATTAAAGAGATGTTATTTTTAATCTGTTCTGGATGCCATGTATATGGAGGTGGACATGACAGTCTCTAGCAGGACTATAAGACCTAAAACTCTGCTCACCACACCCCTCTGGATCTTAAAGGGTTATATAGATTCATCCCCTTTCCCTCTTTCAGAACAACCTGCCAACAACTGTAATATCTGCCTCCACGTACAAGATATCCCTGAATGATTTAGAGGTCATCTCTTGAACAAATGTACCAGGGAAAAATTGATAAGGGTCATTAGGATTTTCTGACAATAGTAAGGTAAGTGGGGGTTATCATTATATAAAAATAACTAAATGCAGATCACTAGTCTTTAAAGGGACAGTAATGTCCCATAAAAATGGTTATAGTTTTGTAGAGGTTAAAAAAAAACTATATGCCACAAATCCTATCTCTCAGACCTCTATGGTTTGAGAGATTTTCACATTCAAAGTTCCCCCCCTCCCTCTCCTTCTCCTGATGTCAGCTGTAAAGCTGACAGAAGGAGATCCGTGTAAGCCGACACAAGGAGGCTCTTCAGCAGAGCAGCAATAGTAATACTGGAAAATAATTACTTCATTGAAACAGTCTACAAAGTGTGCTTGCAAACCAGGCACACTTTGTAGACCTTTCCAATGAAGTAATTATTTTCCAATAATGCAATTTCATTGGTTGGCTGGTCCCCGAACCGGGATCTCCTGCTGTCAGCTAGATGCTGATGTCAGGAGAAGATGAGGGAGGGGGGAACTTTTAATGCAAATATCTCTCAAACCATAGTGGTTTGAGAGAAAGGATGTGGCATATAGTTTATTTTTAACCTCTACAAAACTATACACATTTTTTTAATACAATATTCATTTTAGGGATAAAATATTCCCATATTATAAGGAAGTTTTGGTTCTGTCTTAAGTAAGAGGTAAAAGTAACAGCTCATTTCAGATTTCTTTTTAGATATCTTTTGAAAAATAGTATATTTTACAAACCAATTGAAAAGAAGTGCACCGGGAATACACTTATGGAAGGCTGCACAAAGCACAGTATTTTCAGTTCAGTAAACCATTGCTATTGAATGGAAAATGGCAAAAGTGTGTTGCTAATCCTGTTTATTTTAGACTGACAGCAAGATAAAAATTATTTTTTTCCTGAGTAAATGCACAAAGAAATTACCACACAGGAAATTCCCAATATTTCATTGCCATCTGCAAAAAAATATTGTCTTCAAATATAACATTGAATTGCTTAAATATTTAAACATTTTCTGTTTACTATTTTGAAGTTATTAACCCTTTGAGTGCCAGATAGGTAAGCAATGCATTGCAAAGCCTATGCCTTTGGCACTCAGAGGGTTCATGCTAATTATTGTATTGGTGTCTAACTTGCAGCTGCAAGGAAAAATGGTAGATTTGTAATTAATGTTGCTTTTCATTTCAACCCATTTAGTGCCAGATGAGAATGCAATTAATTGCTTCAAAATGTATGGCACTCAAAGGACTTAACAGAGCAAAACATCCTATATGATAATTCGCTACAATGTTTGTCAGAAGCCGTCTTGCACAGTAGAGACTGCCCAAACACACAGAATCCTGGGAGTTCTGTGCTGGGAACATTCTGTGCTTTTAGGCAGTCTCTACAGTACATGACTGCGTTGGTGGCAGGATGCAGAGCAGAACCAGTCTCTTAACTCTTTGAATGCCAGAGGGGTACGCAACGCATTGCAAAGCAATGCGTTGCATACCCCTCTGGCACTCAAAGGGTTAACATCACCTGGACCTTGGCCCGTGTACACAGTCTTTTACACTACTTAAAAATATTTCCTGAGATCTTTATGGTGCATACATATCAACAACCTGATGACCAAGGGGGGATATTTACTAAGAGGTGATAAAGTGGAAATAAGAACAACCAAACAGAAGGGGCACAAACCAATATATATATTCTTCAATTAGGACAATTTATATGAAATGTATATACGCAAAAAATAAAATATAAATTGTTCATAGAACTGGTATAATAGAATGCAGGGAATAACTGTCTGCCCTGCTTGGAGATACACCTCCCGTAGTGGAGAGAAATAGATAATGGATCCGCTTGTAGATGTGTAGAAAATTTTTAATACTTATGAAAAAAATACATCAATAGCCAAGAAACGCTCAACGTGTTTCTAAGCACACTGCTTTTTTGTCAGGAGCAGCCTTGGCTATACAATATACAATGATGCAATTAAAAAACCATATCTGTGCACAAACTGCCTCTTTAAACCTCCCGAATGTGTCCATAATTGAAAGTAGACATGCCCAAACTTTCCTCCCCTGGGTGCACAATACCCATGTGCACCATCAGATAGCAAGCAACGGAACCAGCTAGTCCGTATGAGACCCGGCATATGTATAACCAGACTTCAAGCAACAGAACTCGATTAGTCTGTATGAGACCCGACAGGGACACATCAATCTCAATCAATATATGTGTAAAAAACACATCCACTCTGGAAAACATAATAAGCCATGTCTTAAAAACAAGAAGAGAATAAATCCCCGTAATAAAACTATCAATTTTAAAGACAGCATTAGAATGTGGGCCACTATAACCTATATAGACCTATTAAGTCTATTAGAATATTTGAATGGACAATATGGTATTCACATCTAGGTATGTGGACATGATGGCTGTACATACAAAATTATAAAACACATGCAAGCAGATCAATATACAGTGATAATACATGACAAATATGAAAGCATCAAAAACTATAAAACATAATAAAAAAAACATGAAATAGAATGAAAAAAACATAAAAAAAATAAATAATAACCACTTGCACTGACAATATGTTGTCAGTGTAAGAAGCCTGTGAGGAAGGGAAAGCAGACTCACACCTAGGAACCTACTCAATGAGATCTCCCATGAAGCACACTCACAGGTCTGACTGGGGCACACACAATCAACAGGTCAGAGGTGCCACAACTAGCAGCAGCAGGAGCACCCAAAAGTTCCCAGGGCTCTGGGGGCACATAAGAAAAGTAGTGATGTTAATGTGCTAGAGATTGTGACATGAGTTTGTTCATTTGATATAACACCTATGGCTCCTGCTGCAGAGGAGTCTGAGTTTGTTGCAGGAGATGGCCTGAGTCATAGTCTGCCCACAAATGTTTCCTTCACCTTTACCACCACCTTCTATATTCATGTTGTAAAGCAATCAAATTACAGGGTTTGTCTGCTATGCACTGCCAACCCACACTTATTGAGTTCTTGGGAATGAGTAAAAAAAGTCACAAAAACAATCCCAATGAGAGTCTGTGAGGCAAGGTTGCTAAGATTCTTGCAGTGAACATGCAGCAGTATTCTTTTGTTGGAAACACAGTATCTATGTGTAGCTCCTCCCTGGAATATCCCAAACCACAGTTCTTTTTCCAGGACATCTGTGCCAGAGATGTACAAACAAGTGGTTAGTGTGGTGGGCAAAGGGCTGGAAAGCTCCTATGGCAAGAAAATCCACAACAAATATGTGGACAAGTAGGCAGAGCACAGACTATATGAATGTGACTGCTTGATGGGTTCCCCTTCCACTGGTGGTAGCCAGTGCTCTTGACCATGGTTCTGGCAGTATGTTTAAAAGGCAGCAGCAGGATAGCCCATACAATCAGCATGCCACCTTGTGCAAGCAGAGATTAGAGAGAGAGTCCCACAAAGCCATAGAGGTATTAAGTAAACTAGAGTAGGTAGCTTTTTGCTGCATTGAGAATAGGTGATATGGTGCATGTACCCTGCTTTGCCCATGTGCTAAATTTAGTTGTGACAAGGCTGGGATTATAAGCAATGAGAGAATCTCTAGCTGTTCTCAGACTACAACTCCCATCATTCCCTGCCAAATGATGGCTGACAAAGAATAATTTAAATTGTAGTCTGGCAGTACGAGGAGGACTGGTTTCTTTATCTACCAGTGATAAATGCCCAAAAAATAAAAAACACCATCAATTAATTTAAGGACTTAAATTCTATTTTCTGGACATCTATTTTTTTTATTTGGGGGATATCATTTGATATTTATTTTATTTGGTTGTTTGTATTGTTCTTCATATTATATTGACTATCTATTTATAGAGGTGAGCTATCCTTTTTTCTTTTATGTGTAGCTCTGTGGCTACCAGTGCAGTTGGAAGGGGGGTTCATGGTGGAAAAAAAGCAAAACGGTTGCACTTTTCTTGGGAATTCCCATCAAGGTTGTAATTGCTATTTTTCATGTTTTTTTGGGGAGGCAAAACATTTTGCCCATTGTCCTATTTCACCCATCCCTACTGTGCTGCTCCACCAACATTCTATGTACATTTCTGAACACATTCCTATCTTATCTTATACAAGATCTGCTACTAATATCCTGCACTTAACCCCTTAATCCAATAGGTCCATGTCAATGCATTCTTCAAAAAGTCTTGCTAAATGATCTCTCAAAGAGTTTATAAACATCAACAGAAGGGTAGGACAGAGTAGGGAGACACTCACAATAAATATCCTCATCATTAATAATTAGGTTAACAACATCAGCAACATCTGCTTACTTCCCACTCCTACTAGTTTTAGAATCTCCTTGGCTTATTATTTTACACTTTCCTCTTAGGGGGATTAATAGAGGATTGACCACTAAATTGTCCATGCATTCCTCTTACTTTCATTCCCTGGCCCCTGCACCTAGTATGCTTTATGAACATAATGATAGCAGTGTTAATTTTTTTGTAATGTGCACAACACAGTGTGTGGGGTGATATATTGTCTGTCTGAAAATAATGTATGATGTTTCTGTCTGTTACTGTTAGTTGTAGTTGCACATGAGGTGAATAGTCTTCTCCTTGTCTCTGTCTTTGTTACCTATCAAAAAAAAATATTTTTTTTAATTGTCTCTGTCTGTCAGTGACACTGCAGGTGTCGCTCTCTCTAGTAATTATACCCATATGCCCTGCAACTTCAAGTAACTCTGGCTCTCCTTTTACTGTCACTTGACTTCAGGACAAGCTGTGGCACCACTCTGCCCAGCAGCCTACCACTCTTCTTTTATTTGCCTCCCCAATGGTTCCCCGTTGCCACCCCCAATATGTGACCTGGCATGCTCTCTTGCCATGTGAGGATGTGAGGAACGTGAGGAACGTGAGGGACAGGAGAGACAACCATGCAAATGCCTTTGCCGTTTCCCACACTGCCTCGTCCTGGGCTGAGTCCACATTAGTCTTGAATAAATGCACCAGATCAGAGTCATAGCTAGTGGAGATAGTCGGTATAGACAGCCAAATCAGATTAAGCTTCCAACGATGAGCCACAGCAGGCAAATCAAGAGACAGCTCCAGAGAAACTGGAGAGTGGTCTGAGGTCACCCTTGGAAGAAAGTAGCAGTCCCTCATTCGCTGACGCACACACTCAGATGCGAACGCATGATCAATACATGCCAAAGTTCTGTAAGTAGAGGAATGGCAAAAGGACCCCCACTCACCAGGGTGTGCAGCCCACCATAGATCCTGAAGACCATTAAACAGCTGAATTATGCCACATGCTACAGTCTTCAACTTCACCATACGTCTCGAATATCATCAGTCACCATGTGTAAGTATCACGGTGCCCGTGATTGCTCTCTTTGTTTGTCTATCACCAGTAGGGGGCTCTCCATTGGCTGGCTGCTGTCAGCCTGCCCTGTATAGCCTATTTAAACCTAGTCAGGGCACCCTTTGGTTGTCCTTTCGTGTTGTCTCCATGCTGTTGCATTTGACTTTGTTCCTGTATATCCTGGGCCCCTGCTGTGTTCCTGCTAACTGTATTCTGGACGTTCCAGTGTTTCCCTGTGAAGAGTTCCTGCCTCCTGCTGTTCCGGTCGCCCTCTCCGCTTCCTGCCGCCAGCCTCCTCCAGTAATCTGGTTGACCGTCTGCCTGCTGGTTCCACCCCTGTTTGCTGATTCCTGCCTTCAGATGTTCCTGAGTAGCCTAGGCGACATTGTCATCTTCCCGCTTACTATGCGAGTACTGGTTCGCTCCACAAGCCACCCGGCTGTATACTTGCTATAGCGTTCCACGTACAGGGTACTGGTTCGCTCCACAAGCCACCCGGCTGTCTAAAGTGTTGTGCGTTCCACATACAGGGAACTGGTCTGCTCCACAAGCCACCCGGCTGTATACCTGCTATAGCGTTCCACGTACAGGGTACTGGTTCGCTCCACAAGCCACCCGGCTGTCTAAAGTGTTGTGCGTTCCACATACAGGGCACTGGTTTGCTCCACAAGCCACCCGGCTGTATACTTGTTATAGCGTTCCACGTACAGTGTACTGAATCGCCCCACAAGCCACCCGGCTGTGTACTTGCTAATAGCGTCCTACGTATTGGGTACTGATTCGATACACAAGCCACCCGGCTGTCTATGTGTTGTGCGTTTCTCATACAGGGCATTGGTTCGCTCCACAAGCCACCCGGCTGTATCAGTTTATAGCGTTCCACGCATTGGGTACTGGTTCGCCCCGCAAGCTGTCCAGCTGCCTCAGTATAGAGATTGTGCATCCCATGTATAGGGAGCTGGTTCGCTCCATGCAGAGTTGCTTGCTCTACGGGTGAAGGGCGTTACGTTTGTGTATAGCATTACTGAGTGCTATCTTCTCTGCTGTACGCGGTTCGCTGACTGATTCGCTTCTTTACCATCCTAGTGACTGTTTTACCACCAACTAGTCACTGCCGGTTGCCCTTACTTCTCCACCTGTTATTCGGCTGTCTTGCCCGGTAACGGTAAGGCTCGTGTTAAGACCCCTAGACACCTCCCTGTGGGTTTACTCCAGCCGGTACCCAATGGTGACCGCCCTTGGTCTCACGTTTCCATCGATTTCATGGGAGAATTGCCAGTGTCTAGAGGGTATTCCTTTATACTCATGATAGTGGACAGGTTTTCTAAAATGGCTCATTTCGTGCCCCTCCGTGGCCTTCCCTCTGCTAACGAGTTGGCGATTGTATTCGCTAAGGAGGTGTTCCGCTTGCATGGTGTACCCAGAGTATTGGTGTCCGATCGGGGGAGCCAGTTCGTATCCAGGTTTTGGAGGGCGTTTTGTGGTCAGATGGGCATACAATTATCCTTTTCTTCCGCCTACCATCCCCAGACCAATGGGGCCGCTGAGCGAGCCAATCAAGGTTTGGAACAGTTCTTGCGCTGTTTCATCACTGACCATCATGACAATTGGGCCGACCTGTTGCCCTGGGCTGAGTTTGCCAGGAATTGTGCAGTCAATTCATCGGTAGGGAGCTCTCCGTTCCTGATTAATTATGGGTTCCAACCCTGTTTGCTCCCAGACTCCTTTCAGGCACAACAAATTCCAGCTCTAGATGAGCATATCGAGCAGCTCCGATCCACATGGGCACAGGTACAGAGGGCACTGGGTCAGTCATTTCAACGTCATCAACGGCATGCCAATCGCAGAAGGTAGCCAGCGGTTTCCTTCCAGGTTGGGGATAGAGTGTGGCTGTCCTCCAGAAACCTTAAGCTTCAAGTCCCATCTAATAAGTTGGCTCCCCGATTCATTGGTCCGTACAGGATCATTCGTAAAATTAATCCAGTATCGTATGCTTTGGACATACCTGCGTCCATGCGGATTCATAATGTCTTTCATGTGTCCCTCCTTAAGCCGCTTGTATGCAATCGCTATACAACTAACCCTGTTGTGCCAGGACCTGTTGAAGTGGAAGGTCAGGAGGAGTACGAAGTTCAAAATATCATTGATTCCCGTAGGCTTAGAGGAAAGTTGCAATATTTGGTACATTAGAAGGGCTATGGTCCTGAAAAACGATCTTGGGTGGACAGCTGTGACCTTCATGCACCCAAGTTACTGCAAATTTTTCACTCCAAATACCCGCAGAAACCTAGACCCTCCTCTGGTAGAAGGGGTCTTTGAGAGGGGGGTACTATCACGGTGCCCGTGATTGCTCTCTTTGTTTGTCTATCACCAGTAGGGGGCTCTCCATTGGCTGGCTGCTGTCAGCCCGCCCTGTATAGCCTATTTAAACCTAGTCAGGGCACCCTTTGGTTGCCCTTTCGTGTTGTCTCCATGCTGTTGCATTTGAGTCTGTTCCTGTATATCCTGGGCCCCTGCTGTGTTCCTGCTAACTGTATTCTGGACGTTCCAGTGTTTCCCTGTGAAGAGTTCCTGCCTCCTACTGTTCCGGTCGCCCTCTCCGCTTCCTGCCGCCAGCCTCCTCCAGTAATCCGGTTGACCGTCTGCATGCTGGTTCCTGCCTCTGTTCGCTGATTCCTGCCTTCAGATGTTCCTGAGTCGCCTAGGCGACATTGTCATCTTCCCGCTTACTATGCGAGTACTGGTTTGCTCCACAAGCCACCCGGCTGTATACTTGCTATAGCGTTCCACGTACAGGGTACTGGTTTGCTCCACAAGCCACCCGGCTGTCTAAAGTGTTGTGTGTTCCACATACAGGGAACTGGTCTGCTCCACAAGCCACCTGGCTGTATACCTGCTATAGCGTTCCACGTACAGGGTACTGGTTCGCTCCACAAGCCACCCGGCTGTCTAAAGTGTTGTGCGTTCCACATACAGGGAACTGGTCTGCTCCACAAGCCACCTGGCTGTATACCTGCTATAGCGTTCCACGTACAGGGTACTGGTTCGCTCCACAAGCCACCCGGCTGTCTAAAGTGTTGTGCATTCCACATACAGGGCACTGGTTTGCTCCACAAGCCACCCGGCTGTATACTTGTTATAGCGTTCCACGTACAGGGTACTGGATCCCCCCACAAGCCACCCGGCTGTGTACTTGCTAATAGCGTCCCACATATTGGGTACTGATTCGCTCCACAAGCCACCCGGCTGTCTATGTGTTGTGCATTTCTCATACAGGGCATTGGTTCGCTCCACAAGCCACCCGGCTGTATCAGTTTATAGCGTTCCATGCATTGGGTACTGGTTCGCCCCGCAAGCTGTCCAGCTGCCTTAGTATAGAGATTGTGCATCCCATGTACAGGGAGCTGGTTCGCTCCATGCAGAGTTGCTTGCTCTACGGGTGAAGGGCGTTACGTTTGTGTATAGCATTACTGAGTGCTATCTTTTCTGCTGTAGGCGGTTCGCTGACTGATTCGCTTCTTTACCATCCTAGTGACTGTTTTACCACCAACTAGTCACTGCCGGTTGCCCTTATTTCTCCACCTGTTATTCGGCTGTCTTGCCCGGTAAACGGTAAGGCCGGTAGAACCTGTCCTATTTCCTTGGGTTGCCTTACCCGTTATTGGCAAGACCGGTAGAGCCTGTGTAGTCACCAGTATCGGCTGTCTTGCCCGGTAAAAGGTAAGGCCGCTAGAACCTGTCCTATTTCCTTGGGTTGCCTTACCCGGTATTGGCAAGACCGGTAGAGCCTGTGTAGTCACCAGTATCGGCTGTCTTGCCCGGTAAACGGTAAGGCCGGTAGAACCTGTCCTGTTTCCTTGAGTTGCCTTACCCGGTATTGGCAAGACCGGTAAAGCCTCATCCTGTAGTTTAATCTCCTGGCTGCCTTGCCCGGTAGTCTGGCAAGGCCGGTAGAGCCGTCATTGTGCTTATTTGCATTATATTCCTGTCTAATAAAGATATATATGTGAATGTGTTTCTACCCTACGGGGTTGCATTAACTTTTCAATAAAGTTAAGTTTTTACCAAACTCTGCATCTGTGAGTCTTAAACAAACCGTGACAGTAAGTCCCCCATGTATATAACTTGATAGTAGGGATAATAGTATGAAATACAATTGTTTTCTATATTAGGAGAGTACTCTGGTGAGCAGGATGGGAGAAAGGAGGTTGACCACCCAAAAAAACAGAATTCTTTGTGACTGACTGATTGACTGGGAGGACACAGGTAGCTGTGATCCAAGTTCCTTCCTGATCTGGCTGCTAGGATCTCTGTGCTGAGGGAGACTGGGGGTTCTGACAAGGGAGCAAATGAGATTTACTCCAAATACCTGAAATTCTGTGTGACTAATTACAAAGACACAGGAAGCTGTGATCTAAGTTCCTTCTTGATCTGGCTGTTATTATCTCTGTCAGATGTGTCTGGAGGTGTGAGAAGGGAGCAAATGAGGATGGCCCCAAATACCTTCTGTGTGACTGAGTGGGAAAAACAGGCAGCTAGGCCCAAAGTTCCTTCTTTCTGTTATTATATCTGTGTTAGATGTTACTAGGGGTGTGAGAAGGGAGCAAAAGGGGTATATACCAAATACCCCAACATTTTGTGTGACTGATTGCAAACACACAGGCAGCTGTGATCCAGGATCCTTCCTGATCTGGCTATCTCTGCCATATGTGTCTAGGTGTGTGAGAAGGAAGAAAAGGAGGTTGACCCCAAATACACCAACATTTTTTGTGACTAATTAGAAAGACACAGGCAACTGTGATCCAAGTTTGTTCCTTATCTGGCTGTTATTATTATCTCTGTGCTGGTGTAGTCTTGGGAAAGAAGTAGGTGGACTATTTGTTTTTTATTTCTTTTTGTTGACAGTGGTATTAATAGGGGGAATGGTTAAAAATAATAAAACAATTCAAAAAAAGGAAAACTTGATAGTGACATGGACCCTGATGTGAGCTGTGTGACTGAGGCAGACTGATAGTAGAATAGATGGAGTACTTGTTTAGGGGGCAAAGGCAAGACATCACACTCCATCGGTTCAGCTGTGTACTTTACAGTAAACACACACACACAATAGTTGATAATTGTCCAACAAACACACAAGAGGTACAGGTAGGGGGAAAGAAGTAGGAGCAGAGCAGAGATGTGTGAGTAAAGTGCAATAAATGATGGTGATCCTTTTCCTCCTTCGAAGGCAGTTTGTCAAAGTCCTACCACAAGAACAATGTTGTCATGGTAATCAGGCAAAGAAGGACAGACAACAGTAATAAAAAATAACCACTTTTATTGATAATGTGCAGTAATAATAATAATGCCCACACAACCCCAGACCACTGGACGATAGTCCCCAGTCTACTACCCGGAGCTGCACACTGTGCCGAGCACTGCACTATACAGGAGGATATTGGAAATGTGCTATGGTTCAGCACCGGTAGAAACAGCTATACAATAGCTTGAGTCTCCAACCAGGGTATAGCTAACCAGAGGCAACAGGGAGCTAGAGAAAGCCAGAGCCATGGTACACAGATGCGAATGGTTAGGAAAGCTGGGTAATACAAGGAGTGAGTAGTCAGCCAGAGCCACAGGTCAGAACCGATGTGGGTAGTCAGACAAGCCGGGGCCTACAAAGACGAGTAGTCAGCCAGAGCCACAGGTCATAACCGATGTGGGTAGTCAGACAAGCCTGGGTCATACACAGAATGAATTAGTCAGCCAGAGCCACAGGTCAGAACTGATGTGGGTAGTCAGACAAGCCGGGGTCATACATGGAGTGAGTTAGTCAGCCAGAGCCACAGGTCAGAACTAGTGATGATCGAGCACCCCAATGCTCGGGTGTTCGGGTGCTCTGACCGAGCGCCCCCGGAGGCTCGAGTGCTCGGCCGAGCACCCGAGCCCCATTGAAGTCAATGGGAGGACTCGAGCATTACACCAGGCACCCCCTGCTCTGATGAGGGGAGGGTGCCTGGTCCATAGGAAAAGGGCAGAAAATGATGGAAACACCACAGAAATGGTTCAGGGACAGCATAGGGAGGATGTCTGGATGCATCTTGGACTCCAACATTGCTGCTGGGAACGATCTTTCGCCCGTAGTACGCCATTTTTACAGACTGACCATAAAACACACAAAAAGGAAGATAAAAACAACTTTAGGCGAAAAATTGTTACCAAACAGTATTTGCTGTATATTTACTTGTATATCATCTGCAAATTCTGCAAAAAATTTCCTCGATTTTTCTGAACTGGGGCCATGATTAAGAGGGAAACGTGCGCAGAGGCAAATTCTCCCAAAAATTTCCTCGATTTTTCGGAACTGGGGCCATGATTAAGAGGGAAACGTGCGCAGAGGCAAATTCTCCCAAAAATTTCCTCGATTTTTCTGAACTGGGGCCATGATTAAGAGGGAAACGTGCACAGAGGCAAATTCTGCAAAAAATTTCCTAGATTTTTCTGAACTGGGGCCATGATTAAGAGGGAAACGTGTGCAGAGGCAAATTCTCCCAAAAATTTCCTTGATTTTTCTGAACTGGGGCCATGATTAAGAGGGAAACGTGCGCTGAGCCGACCATCTAAAACATTATGGGTGAGGGTCTGCTGCGGAGCTGACCATCCTAAACATTATATGCGAAGGCCCGCTAGTGAGCTGACGCTATAAAACATTATATGAGAGGGCCCGCTAGAGAGCTGACCCAATAAAACATTATATGAGAAGGCCCGCTGGTGAGCTGACCTATACAAAAATTGTCAAACAGCGCCCGCTGGTGAGCTGGCCCTATATAAAAATTATATCACAGGGCCCGCTGGTGAGCTGGCCCTATATAAAAATTATATCCCAGGGTATATGGAAGAGAGTCAACCATATACCCATTTTTTGGGTGGAAGGGGTGAATGGGAATACAGAGTATTCCCATCATTGTAAATAACATATATAAAGTGACTTTATGTTCACCCGGGGCTTTCCTCCAGTGGAGTGGAGAAGTCAGGGGAAATCCAGGCCTTGTTCATTTTTATAAGTGTCAACCTATCAGCATTTTCGGTGGAAAGGCGGATACGCTTATCTGTTATGATGCCACCAGCAGCACTAAATACCCGCTCAGACAGAACGCTGGCGGCAGGGCAGGCCAGCACCTCCAAGGCGTAGAGTGCCAGTTCATACCACGTGTCCAGCTTGGACACCCAGTAGTTGTAAGGCACAGAGGGATCATTGAGGACGCTGACACGGTCTGCTACGTACTCCTTCACCAGCTTCCAAAACTTTTCCCTCCTCGTGACACTAGGCTGCACATCAGGGTGAGGGTGCTGGCGGGGTGTCATGAAGGTGTCCCACGCCTTGGAGAGTGTTGCCCTGCCTTTGTCGGAACTGCTGTGTGCTCCCCTTTTCTCCCCTTCTCGGTTGGCCAAGGTAGCACGTACTCTGCCGCCAGCGTTGTCAGATGGAAAATTTTGGAGCAATTTTTCAACAAGAACCTTCTGGTATTGCACCATTTTGCTTGTCCTCTCCACCGAAGGAATGAGAGATGAGAAATTCTCTTTGTAGCGGGGGTCCAGAAGGGTGAACACCCAGTAATCCGTGTTGTCTAAAATGCGTATAACACGTGGGTCACGGGAAAGGCAGCCTAACATAAAGTCAGCCATGTGTGCCAGAGTACCAACAGGCAAGATTTCGCTGTCCTCACCAGGAGGATGACTCTCAATCTCCTCATCCTCTTCCTCCTCTTCTGCCCACCCACGCTGAAGAGATGGAACTAAAGTTCCATGGCTACCCTCTGTAGCGGAGGCAACCGTGTCTTCCTCCTCCTCCTCCTCCGCCTCCTCCAATTGTCGCTGAGAAGACGAAGTGAGGGTGCTCTGGCTATCACCTTGTGTAAGCTCTTCCTCCCGCATTTCCACCTCTTCCACATGCAAAGCGTCGGTTTTAATTGTGAGCAGCGAGCGTTTCAGTAGACACAGAAGTGGGATGGTTACACTGATAATAGCGTTATCGCCGCTCACCATCTGTGTCGATTCCTCAAAATTGCGTAAAACCTCACAGAGGTCTGACATCCATTCCCACTCCTCACTTCTGATTACAGGAAGTTGAACGGAGAGGCGACGACCGTGTAACAGCTGGTACTCCACTACTTCCCTCTGCTGCTCACAAAGCCGGGCCAACATGTGGAAGGTGGAGTTCCAGCGTGTGCTCATGTCACACAGCAGCCGGTGAGCTGGCAATTGTAAGCGCTGCTGCAGCTTCAACAGGCCGGCTGAAGCTGTTGATGACTTACGAAAATGTGCACACACGCGGCGCACCTTGGTCAAGAGATCATGCACATTGGGGTAGGTTTTTAGAAATCGCTGAACCACTAAATTAAATACATGCGCTAGGCATGGTACGTGTGTGAGCTTGCCGAGCTCCAAAGCCGCCACCAAGTTACGCCCATTATCACACACAACCATGCCTGGTTGCAGGTTGAGTGGCGAGAGCCATTGCTCGGTCTGGTGACTAATCCCCTGCAACAGCTCTGAGGCCGTGTGCTGTTTGTCCCCAAGGCAGATCAGCTTCAGCACGGCCTGTTGAAGCTTCCCCACTGCAGTGCTACACTGCTTCCAGCTACCGGCTGATGGGTGAGTGGCGCTGCGCGCAGAGAATTCGGAGGTGGAAACGGAGGAGGAGGAGCCAATAACGTAGGTGCTGGCGGAAACCCTGATGGAGGTAGGGCCCGCAATCCTCGGCGTGGGTAGCACCTGTGCCATCCCAGGGTCCGAGTCGCTCCCAGCCTCCACGACATTCACCCAGTGTGCCGTCAGGGAAATGTAGCATTCCTGGCCACAAGCACTTGTCCATGTGTCAGTCGTTAAGTGGACCTTCCCAGTAACTGCGTTGGTCAGGGCACGGGTGATGTTACGGGACACATGGTGGTGTAAGGCGGGGACGGCACACCGGGAAAAGTAGTGGCGGCTGGGGACTGCGTACCGAGGGACAGCTGCTGCCATCAGGCTGCGGAAGGACTCAGTCTCCACAAGCCTAAATGGCAGCATTTCGATGGCCATTAATTTGGAAAGGTGTGAGGTTAGTGCTATGGCCTGTGGGTGGGTGGCTGGGTATTTTCGCTTGCGCTCAAATGCCTTGGGTAACGACATTTGGACGCTGCGCTGGGACAGGGAAGTGGATGTGGTCGCTGATGGTGCTTCAGATGGTACAGGTGCAGGGCGGGAGGTATGCGGGCCTGCGCCTTCGACAGGCGATTGGCCGGCACCGAAAACAGGGGAAGAGGAGGCAGTGGTGTGGCCTGCAGACACAGATTGGCGATCCGGGCGTTCCTCCCACTTATTACGTTGCTTGGATGCCATGTGTCGGATCATGCTGGTGGTGGTGAGGTTTCTAGTGTTCATGCCTCGGCTCATTCTGGTGTGGCACAGGTTGCAAACTACAATTCTTTTGTCGTCCGCACTTTCCTTAAAAAAACTCCATACCGCGGAACACCTACCCCTTGGCAAGGTAGATTTACGCAAGGGGGTGCTCCGTGGAACATTTGCGGGCCGGTTTGGTGCGGTCCGCCTTCTTTCTGTAGCCACACCACTGCCTCTTCCAGCCTGTTGCGGTGCTGCAGATGGCTCACCCTCAGGACTGCTGTCATCGCTCGGCTCTACACCTTCCCAGGTGGGGTCAGTCACCTCATCGTCCACCAAGTCCTCCTCCACTTCCTCACTCTGATCATCCTCCTCATTTCTTGATCCCACCACATACTCAGTCATTGACAACTGTATATCATCCTCCTCATCAAGGTCTTGAGACAGTAAAAGTGGTTGATTTGATGGCAACTGTGTCTCATTATCATCATCATCATCCACTTCCTTTGACCTTAAATGCCGTTCCCCTCTGTCATCTTCTTGTGATTGGGTACCCTCTAGAGGTTGTGAATCAGGGCACAAGATTTCATGTTCCTCTGCAAGCGTGCTTGGAGAGAGGTTCAAATTAAGGATTGGTGATGAGACGAGCTCCTCACTATATCCCAGTGTGGGATCACTTCTTTGACCAGACCCTCTATGGTGGGAGGAAGGATGATCAGGGTGAGGATTATGTTGACCAGACTCTTGGCTACTGAGAGTGGACTTGGTGGAAGACAGGGTGGTGCTTAACCGACTGGAAGCAGTATCACCTGAAATCCAACCGACCACCTGTTCGCAGTGGTCTGACCTCGAGAGTGATGTCCTGCGACGCCCTGTAAACTGAGACATGAAGCTAGGTATGGTGGATGTCTTTCTTTCTTGTGCTCTGGCACCAGGCACAGTTTCTACGCGTCCTGACCCGCGCCCTGAACTATCAGGATCACGTCCACTTCCCCGTCCCTTTTTACCCGCCATCTTCATATTACACGGAATATGTGCTGCAAATCTGCAACTTTGCACACTAAACAGAATGTGCTGCTTATCTGTGGCTAGGATCAGTGAACGGAATAAGTGACTTTTAGTTTTTACACTTTGCACACTAAACAGAATGTTCTGCTAATCTGCAACTTTGCACACTAAACAGAATGTGCTTCTTATCTGCGGCTAGGATCAGTGAACGGAATAAGTGACTTTTAGTTTTTACACTTTGCACACTAAACAGAATGTTCTGCTAATCTGCAACTTTGCACACTAAACAGAATGTGCTGCTTATCTGCGGCTAGGATCAGTGAACGGAATAAGTGACTTTTAGTTTTTACACTTTGCACACTAAACAGAATGTGCTGATAATCTGCAACTTTGCACACTAAAAAGAATGTGCTGCTAATCTGCAACTTTGCACACTGAACAGAATGTGCTGCTAAACTGCAACTTTGCACACTAAACAGAATGTGCTGCTAATCTGCAACTTTGCACACTAAAAAGAATGTGCTGCTAATCTCCAACTTTGCACACTAAACAGAATGTGCTGCTAATCTGAAACTTTGCACACTAAACAGAATGTGCTGCTAATCTGCGGCTAGGCACAGTGAACGGAATATGTGACTTTTTTTTTTAAACTCTGCCCCCCAAAACAAAATATATCTGCTGCCCCCACACACAGTAGTCCTAAAAAGGACTTTTGGGTCTTTTTTTTGTTCAAACGCGCTTTTTTTCTGCCTACACTGACTTTCCCTTCCTATCCTCATCTCTCCCTGGCTAAGACTGAGCCGAACTCTCTGGTCAGGTGCTATACAGCACCCGATCACGGGTTCTGGCCAGCCAATCAGTGTAATGCCAGCAGCCAACATGGCTGCTGGCATTACACTGATGTCAGAGCCTCCCCGCACGTTTATTGGCTGCGCAGCAGCCGCGAAACGTGCGGGGAGGAGACCCGATCATGGCGGGCGAGCACATGCGGTACTCGTACGAGTACCGCCATGTGCCGAGCAGAGCGATGCTCGAGCCGAACCGAGCTTCGGCCGAGCATGCTCGCTCATCACTAGTCAGAACCAATGTGGGTAGTCAGACAAGCCGGGATCATACATAGAGTGGATTCGAAGGTCAGGCATGGGTCACAACAAGAACGCAAGAGCTACTAGCAGAAACACCACATGAGGGCAATGACGCCCAGGCCCAGGAAGATTATATAGGAGCTAAGCAAGGCAGGAACCAATTAGGCAAATCATCAGTGACCCATAACAAGAGTATGTAACAGTGCCTGCTCTAGTGGATGTCAGAAATGCGGAAGTAGCCGGCGTCCATGCCAGCCAGCAGCACAACAGAAGAAGGAAGCACAGGATCACTAGGCTTCCTAGGAATAGTGTGATAAATGTATAGAAACTGGTGCATCTGACAATGAAACAAACAACTACAAAACACCTGTCCTGAAAGTAGCAGTGAATGTTGTGAAAATAAAAGTAAAAAGAAATTGTTTTATATCTCTAAAATAGAATAAAATAAAAGTAGTGGTCAAGAAGCAGCAGGTGATGCTGAGGATGAGCTAATGAAGACTGATGATGATGGTGATAACCAGCAGCAATAACATTACAGGTTATTAACATCCACAACCTTAGCTATGATGAGTCCATCTGCTACTGTTGAAAGTGTTGCACCTTTGACACCCATTGCATTATTAATAGAACTGCATCAACATCTAGCCCCAGTAGTAGTAGCAGCACCTCAGGAAACCCTCAGTCTATGAAGTCCACAGTATGGATAGAGAATCAAGGCTCACACCTAGGCACCTCCTCCATGAGATCCCACCTAAAGCACAACCATAGGTCTAAATGGGAGACGCACCATTAAAAGGTCAGAGGTGCCACAACTGGCAGCAGCAGAAGCCCTCATAAAAGTTCCTAGAGCTGATATGCTGCCTTTTTCTTTGGTTTTAAAGAACTTTTGTCATGTGTTGCACCCTGCTGGAATATCTCAAGCTGCAGTTATTTTTCAAGGATTGCTGTTCCAATGTTACAGCAGATAGTGTTGTGAGCAAAGGACAAAGATGCTCAGCTTGCTAATAATTTTTTCAAGGCATATGTTGCTGTTGGACTCAAACTTTTACTTTCAACTATTTATTTCTCCACTTCAACCCTCAGAAGAAGTAATATTGTGGAAATCTCAGTCATATAAAATATAGGTGAAAGATTAAAAAGAAAAACAGGAAATTGTTGATTTTTCACAAAACTTTCTGTGGGAAATTTCTCTGACTTTCCACCCATCCCTCTTCAGAAGAGGACTACCGAGTTAAGATGTCTAAGTGGAAATATGGAAATAGGTACTTCTACATCTGTAGTCATGAGTGAAAACTACTTGCGAAACACAGGTTAGCAACAAAACAAAATCACAATGCTGCAAAGCTAGTGAGTGGTGTACAACCTGGCTGTGGCTGCAAGTAATGGATAAAATTATTTACTGCAAGGTGGAAGAGCCTGGACCAGGGATATCAGACCAGCTAGTCAATCAAAGCAGCACAAGCTGCAAGCAGTAAACATAGGTAAAAAACAGAACAAGAAGCTTTCAAATGAACCAATGTTCCAAGACCCAAGCTGGCTTGCAAAATTAAGTTAGGAACATAGGGGTAGGTGGCAAATAAAATGGCCAGGAGAATTCACAAACCAAGGTCATATACAGTACAAAGGAATCAAGTTCTGTAACACTGCTCAGAAAGGCATTACACAAATGCACTGAAGTGCCTGTGAGACTGTTTGATATAGATCTCAGGGCTATGTACAGAACATCACGCAAGATTACAAGTTTAGCAGAGCAGGAGTAAATGGAGTGGATGTGTCCAGAAAAAGATAAAAGCTGCTAATAATAGCAAAGGAGTCATTCCTGGACCAAGTTCTTACACAAGAAAAGAGAAGAACATGCTGAGTAGAGGAGGACTACTAGGCAGAAGAGACACTGAAACACCAGCCAGGAATAGATCAGGAGTGACTGGATGCAGAGTATGAAAATGTCTTCTCACTTGACAGAATTGGATGCTGGGGAGTAATAGACTGGCAAACAAAGCAAACTCATGCCTCTGATGAGCTACTTGAGAGTGAAGCTGGGGATTGTAGCTAGTGAGTGGTGTGAACTGTAATATTGTTGACTGCAAAGTTAAATAGCCAGGTCCAGTTGATCCAGACCTGGACTGAGATGGTTGCAGTTGTTTGTTGTTTGAAGTAGCAGCAGCAAGCAGCACATGCACATAAGAAACAGAACTAGAAACTCAACCAAATGCAATTCAGAGGATCCAAACTGGTGTGAAAAATCAAGGTGGGAACATACCTAAGGTAAGAACAGCAGGAAAACAAGTGTGGTCTGGATTCACAGCCAAGAAAAAATACAGAACACAGGAATCAAAGTTTTGAAATTCTGGTAGAAAATACACTATACATGTGCATGGAAGTGTCTGTGAAGCTGCTTGATATAGGATTGAGGGGTGTGTCCAGTAAAAGAAGACAGGATAATAAGTAATGGCAGAGATGAAATAAATGGAGCAGATGAATCAAGGTAAACAGGCAGAGCTGCAAGTAATAGTGTAGGAATTTCTGGACAGGATATAGCAAACAGAGGTGGAAAGAATGGAGGTGTTAGGGGGGTCCTTAGGAGCTGAGAACTAAATGAAATCCAAGATATGGTGAATAATTATCTTTCAGACAGCAAATCTGAAATAAGCTGTTAGAGATATGTAAGAAAGCCTTTGAGTAGCATGTAAAATGGTTTTATTCTCTGTAAATCCAAAATGTAGCAATCGGTTCCTGTAAAACTGCTGTTGCTGATCTCTCATTATTCATATGTGTGGTATACATTACAGATGACAGCAAAAATATTGTTGTATGGGATACACAAATTCCTCATAATGACAAAGATAATTATACATTCATGATACCTAATGAGGGTTAACGCCTCTAAAAGTGTGATAAACCCATTTTCTGAAGAGATTTCCAGCACATTTGTTCAATTTGTTTAAGGGACTAAGCAGTGTCAGTTTAACTGATTTTAAAATTTAAATGTGGTGCCATATTAGGAGATATAACTATTTTTGTTATAAAAATATATATTACAGAATATTATGCAATTCAGTAAACAGTATGCTACTGATTTTCATCCACAATGTTTTAGCTAATTTGGTTATATACCTGCATATATTAACTGCAGTTACTCCCACAATAAATTAAGTGCAGGATGGTAAAAATACCATGGCTGGGGCACGAGATTTATGTTGTTGAACCAATAATTATTATAGTAGTTGGAAGTGGCAGATAATATATTTAGTATTCATAAAAAAGTGAACAGTCTCTCTTGGAATATTGTTTCATCAAAAACTCTGCTTCTAAAATTCCAATGAACTTCAAAAATAGTAAAGAGGAGAATTAAATACCAATAATAATGCATTCTGTGGAAAACTAAAGTCTCGCTCCACAGTGAATTACAATTAGAGTAGATCTGTAGATTGCTTTGCCATGCATTTATTTTCTGAGAATAACAAGCATCTGCTTTATATAAAATACTTGTAGATTAAATAATAACATTTTCTGCTAGAGCAGATTGCAAACATACACACAATGAGCCTTATGTATAAAAGCAATTACTGTGCAAACTAACTGCACCATGCATAACAAATAAACATTCTCACATTTATACTTATTTTAATTTTTTTTAACCCCTTGAATGCTAGAGAGGTCTCCATCACATTGTTTAGAAATATACTTGACACATCTCTAGAATTAAATATCTTGTTTAATTTAATGGGGAGTTTTATTTTTTGAGATTACAAAAAGTGTGACAAGTACTCACTGAGAAAGAATAGAATGTAACAATTCAGGCAGATCATATCTGCACAAGATAAACCACACAACTCTATATGTATAATTCAGCCTTTAGTGAAAATTATCAGCAGATTCCATCTAGGCAAATAAATACACTTTGATACCTTTCTATTTAGGGAGACAGAAAAACAACAAGTGTCATACTCACACTCTGAAAACTAATAAAACATAGTATTTATTCTTTGGGCTGAAGCTGCCTCAGGAGATACTGAGTCATATGTTTCACTCCTATGTACCATTCTCAGAAAAAGTGTCCATATTCATATCAGGCTGGCCCCATTCACATGCAGTCTAGTACCAAAGTATAAGGCAACCCCTCTCTGCAGGGATAAATGGTAAAACCCCAGATGTACTTTTATGCCTCTTTAGGGTTTCATTAGTGAGATGCAGAATATTGCCTCTAGGTACATACAGAGCAAGGTTCCAAGCCTGGAAGGATACCTTTCTATTTATGGATACTATAAAACTATAAGAATCTGGTCCAGAAACTCCTGCTCTGCTGTTATCTGTAGTTCTGCCTGTTTACCTAGACACACCCTTGCATTCACTCCAGCTCTGCTATTACCTGCCTCCCAGTCTGTTTCCAGGACATGCCCGCTAAGGACTACATCAATCAACATTAAGGCCTACATCAATCAGCCTCACATGTACTTCAGTGCACCTTGACTTTGTTGCTGCCTGTCCTTACCCCTGCTTGTTAAAGACCTGATTCTGTGCTGATTTGCATCCTATGACATTATTTGTTTGTGAACTCCTAGTCCTGTATTCCCTTGTGTGACCTACTTGCAGTTGATACTGCTCCCTAGCTTTCACCATAGCTTTGCTCTCAAAGCATCAGCAGCAGCCTTAAGGCCTAATTTTGTCTGCTAAACCATGGACGCACATCATGCAACTTTTATATGCAGGTGAATTATACCTTCATTGCCTGGTTTCAGTTGTTCAGTAACTTAGTTATTGTTTCTGCATCTGTTCTGCCTAGTACACCACTCTGCCCTGTAGTTCTGCCTCCTGTGCTGTTGGCCAGAGTGACAGTTTATACAGGTGTCATGGCTGTGGACCCCCAGAGGTTAGTTATGCTGTTGCACAAAAGGGAGCATTAATTGGCCAGCATTCTTTACAAATTAAAAAACTAGATCAGAAGCTGGGTTCTATTACTAACTTCCTGGCAAAAGAAAAAAAAAAAAAATCATGTGCTAATCCATACAGGTTACCTAAAATTTTAAACCCTGTGTAAAGTATATATTACACTGTAATGGATCCTGCTCATTACTTGAGCCCTTGTGTGACCATAAGACTGTTTAGCCAAAGGCTGTGGACATTTTGCACTGTTTGGACTCTGTTTGGGCCCGGTCGTATGAACTGGCCACCCAATACCCTAGCTAAAACGACTTATGTTTATAGACTTTGATTAATGTACTGTCGAAGGGTCTATGTTTAATGTATTGTTGTGGTCGAGGGTTTACACACTCACCAACTACCAGTCAGCGGGTACTGGCGCAGTGTGTGATCAGTGCCACAGGATCGAACGTTCAGCAGCGGGGCAAGAAGTGAAAGCTGGGTCACTCGAAACCCTGGAGTAGGCATGCAAATATCTTCCATAGCCTAAACTGGGGAACTGTAGGCAGCTCAGGGATTGATCAAGGTTGGAGCAGACATTCAAAGTAGTCAAACAAAGGCTCCAACCTTGGGCCACTGTCCCTAAGATGTGTATTGTAGCCACTCAAGCCATTAACTATGTGTACTGTAGCAAGACCCCCTGCTGTGTGTTAATTAAGCCATTATGAACTGCAGTCAGAACCCCTGTCATGTGGTAATTCATTCAAGCCCTCAAGTATTTGATCATCAAACCCTCTTGTATCTGAAATGTAATCACATCATTGTATCTGTTAAGGCCATCTGTTGCTGGCCTTTGTCTGATGTGTTGTGATTGAATCATGTTGCCCATTGTATCTGGTTTCCCCATGAGTTTCAATGTAAGATTTGTGAATAAATATGTGTGGTTTGTGTCAATAAAGGAAAGTGACTTTTGGAGTGAACAAGCGTCCTGGAGTCTTATGTTTTCATGGTGTTAAAGCGGCCACTATGACGGCTATCTGAACTGAGTATCCTGCATCGTTCGACCGTCTGCTGCCAACATCCTGCGACCCAACTTCGGATGCTGTCAGGCGGCAAACGTGGACGCTTCCCTGCTTCTTCAAGTTCCAGCGATCCTTTGATTCGAGCTACGGAGGGCTCGAATCTGCTTGGCGACTGTTACCTTCATTCCTTCTACAATTTCCCTGTTTGTCGTAGCCCCTGTTTGTCGTAGCCCTTCCTCGATCTGCATCCTTCGACATAGAGTCGACTACACCGGGGTTCGACGCCACTTTGAGTAGACCACCGGACCATTTATCTGCTCGACCGGTGCATCCGACGGCGCCAGTCAGGCGTTGAGAAGGAGAGACCCGTGAACGATGGCGGAAGGCGACGTGGACCCTTCTTAGCTTCCGTTACATATACCTATGTGTTAATCTATTTCAAACCAATGAGGGATTTGTTGCATAATTTGGTTAAAGTATGTTTAAGCTCACTGGTGCAAGATGCAAAGTGGGAAACTGCATGTAGAATACAATGTACCCATGGTATGACTGTCCACACAGGATGGCAAAAGATACGTGCCTAAGTGTTTTGTAAGTTAAAAATCACTTCAAAGGGGGATAAAAGGTAAATGACAAATGCACTAGTTTATAAGCAAATGGAATAAACCAAGAAAATGGGTGTACACATACCATTCTCATTTGTTAGTTTTGTCCCAGTGAAAACAGATATCACTGTGAGGCTAGAGGCTGCTACATTCAAGATCATCCATGCCTCATTCCAAGGATAGAGCACATCACCAGAACAAGTTGTGATCAAGCCTCAATTGGAACTATGTATGACTCAAATTTGCCATCTCCGACCTGCTGTCAGTCTGTCATTCATACACAGGAAACTGGGACAACTTACATTATTAAAAACACACTTCACTGAGTGTCAGATAAAAAGAATGAACTAATATGCCACTAAAGGGACACATATGGCCCATACATAGTAAGAACAGTCAGATCAAAATAAGACATTATTCATGGGCCCTATTTTATGCATAATCATAGGATTCATAGAAATGTATGTATGTAATATCAAAGTATTCTTTTTGTATCCATACAATTACTGGGGTCCCACATACAAACTCTAGCTTGTACATAAACATAGAGACCATAAATACATATGGACATTTAGTATAATGTCTAAATATTATTTATGTATCTACAAAGTTATTAAAGTTCCTTAGGATACACATCTAATAGGTTTAAAGGAAACAGTCTTAATGTTTGACCAGTACTAATATATGTTTTGAGAAAAGATAAAAAGGAAGGCGTTAAATTAGACATAATGCTGGACATTTTATTGTAAAATGTTGCTGACCTCTAGTTCATAATTGAGGCCTTTTAGTGATAGCGTCTGTAAATGAAAAATCCAGTAGGCTTTCTTATGGCATAATGTTGAAAAATGATTATGATTGAATGCAGGGACTTGTTTTATTCTTAGAATGTTGAAATTCTCCAAGCCTCGTTGTTCACAGGTATTAAATCAATCAAAGTGTTTGCGTGTTATGATATTTATTGATTATTCTCAGATGCTCTTTTCTTTTCTCTCTGTTGTGGAAAAAACACAGACAAGACAGATACACCTATGGCCCAGGTAGCAGGAACATAGTGGCATCCTCCTCCTGCTCCTCCTCTGTGCCTATCTACCATCTTTGGGACCACAGCTATGACCATTAATGAATGATTGACAATAATAATATAATAATAATAATAATAATAATAAACATAATAATACATAGTTAAGTTGTAATCATACCTAATGCTGCCTTGCATTCCTATTAAACACACACACATATATATATATATATATATATATATATATATATATATATATATATATATATATCACCACCACCATCCACATCCATTTTTTTTTGAAAATAATGGTTAGCAGCAGACTTACAGAAAGACACACATCCAGCGAAACCCTTAATAAAATAATATTCTTTTCCTATTTGAACTGACCCTTTCCAGTTTATATGATTTATTTGCTATTTGTGACATAAATTGCCATTATCATTGTTTTGGCTCTTGCATAAAAATTGGTCAGATAATCATGCACATCTATTTATATATGAATGGGAAACGCAAGAGTATATCATATGGGTGTTTATATACCTATGAAATAGAGATGCTGGCTAGGGTTATATGATATTGATGAGAATATAAACCATATTTTAGGTGATATTGTCATTTTTAAAACCTCCATAAAGCATGGGTCTTTCAACATAGACTTGTATTAATCCTTAGCATGCCACATTGTGCAAAACATTGTGGAGGGATGCACTTCATACCATTACGATGCTCAAAAGGTTAACATTCAAGTAAATATGTCTGGCTGTCAAATTTCTAATGGAGGTCAGGGGTGGACATTCAGTAACCTGTCCATGTACCACATTTACTTATAGAACCTGTGTCTCTATGCATTCCTGGAGGTCCAGGATGCTGCAGGTTTTTGGGATATCCCAGATTTTGCACAGGTGCCCTCCTACTCTGAATCCATTATCCCTGAGCTGTGTCAGTTTCAGATCTCTGAATGAACAACGTGTGTGTTGTAGAGGGGAAAAAAACAAATGGTCTGGGAGGTGATATCTGTGCATGGATAGAAAACTGATTAAGTGATGGACGGTAGAGAGCTGTAGTAGATGGAAACTTTTCAAGTTGGTCTGGAGTTGTGGTAGGGGTGCCATAGTGTTCAGTCCTGGGCCCAATGCTTTTTGGTTTGTTTATTAAAGAACTGGAAGTGGGAATTGAATAAAGTGTCTCATTCTTTGCTGATGATACTGGTCTGTGTAGGGAAGTGCATTCAGAGTAGGATGTTTTTTTCTCTTCAGAAGGATTTGGATACACTAAGTAAATGGGCAGAAAAGTGGGGGTGTGGCCTGGCAGTCATTCTGAGCAGACACATGGTGGAGAGGCTCCACTGCTATTTCTGATTTATCCACTGCCATCCTCGTATTACCGAGCATTTTAGGCCAATTTGACCGAGATTCCTATGCCTACTGTGTTTGGAGCTGTCAGAGGATACCTACCTTCTTGTGCCTAGTGCATCTCTGTGCTGCCTGTCACTGTGGCCTTGCGTGCTGCCTCGGCCTGACAGGGACGCGGGCTGGAGGGAGGCTCGGCGGTTCGGTCATTAGAATACTCGGCTGTTGCTTCCTGGAGGGAGTGGGAGCGAAACACTTACGGATTCCACTGGAGTGATAACTCTGCTACTGAATTGCAGCATGTGGTGGTCTGGGGCATAGCCTGAGGGCCTTGCACACTACTTTCCCGGGACGGCACTGACGGAGCGGAGAGTTGCCTTCTACTGCAGATGCATTGGGAGCCGGAGCGCGCCCTGCTTCAGGGTATCACGGTGGTGGCGCTGTGAGACTTGAGAGAGCTGGAGATTGGGGATGGCTCTTGGAGCGGCTGGAGGTTTATGCTATGCGCTGGGGGGCCTGGCGTCATCTCCTCCGATTGCACATCCTTCCTACCTATGAAGCCGATCCAACAGTGTCAATCTGGTTGGTGAATACTCCTGCCAGGCATTAGTATTGTATTATCAGTCTGTGCCCTCACTGACTCCCTTAGTGCACCCTCATATTTGTTGTTTTTCTTCTCCTGTGTCCCCTGTATCTACTCAATAGGCTACCACACCACAACTTTATCTCCTGCATGGGTTCCTACTACATGTCCAGTGTTGTAGTGGTTGCTGCTGAGACTGCAGAAACAGCTGAGGGATCACTTGTTGCTGGCATACTCTTTGGAGATACTGCTGAATATTAAAGGTCATATATCAGCCTGACATTTTCTCAGATGCTGGATTCCCCTGTTTTTCATCTCTCCTGCATATGTTCCCCTCTCCTGCCGCATGTTTATATTTGGACACCCAGTCCTGACTTACTGAATGCTTCTTACTAAATACAATTCCTGTACGAAGTTTTGAGACAAACATACGCTGCAATCTCCCTTGTCTGTCTCCTCTCCTATATATGTTCTCCCCTGCTGCCCCATGTATACTTGCTTCACATACTGCTATCTCACTGTGAAAATATGAGACAAGTTATGTGTGTCTTTGAATTATTAGAGGTCCTGCCTGCACCTACCTGCCTTGACAGCAGCTGTCCACCCAGTGCTGATTCTGGTCTCTGCTGTTCTGACCTGCATCTACTTTCTTAATCCCACTATGGTTAAAAAGTCATCAGAGTATAGGAAGAAATTAAGTAAATTTGTCAGGAGAGCCATGGCGGCAGAGGAGGTCACGGCCATGATGGAGGCCCCTTCTGCAGTTGCCTCACCGGCTCAGTCTTCGGCTTCTGAGGAGGATGATTCAAAATCCCAATTTGCAGAAATAGTGTCAGCCATCGCTACCTGCCAGGCAGTCCTGACCAACAAAATTGACACTGTGCAGGTGGAAATCAACCTTTTACGAGCAGACCAACAAACCCTGCGTGAAAGCATCACTGATGTGTGACAACGTGTGTCTACTGTGGAGGACACACTTCCTCCTGTGGTTTCCTCGGTGGATGAATTGAAGAATCAAGTCCGTTCCCTGCAGTCCAAAGTGGATGATCTTGAAAATACGTCTAGGCACAATAACGTACGTATAATTGGGCTACTGGAGGACCGTGAGGGTCGCGCCCCTGAACAGTTCATGGAGACCTGGATAAGGGAACATGTCGGCACTGACGGTCTCTCATCATCCTTCACTGTTGAAAGGGCACATCATTTACCAACTGGTCCCAGGCTTCCTGGATCACCTCCCCGCCAGATGATTGTCAAACTCCTGAATTACAGGGATCGGGATGCCATTCTTCGTATGGCCAGGATAAAAGGTCAAGTTCTGTCTGAAAATCACCAAATATTCTTTTACCCAGATTTTTCGGCAGATGTTCAGCGTCAGCGGCATAAGTTTCAGGAGGTAAAGCGCAAGCTTCGAGAGAAAAACATCTCCTATTCTATGCTTTTCCCGCTATATTGAGAGTTGTTCATGAAGGCAACACCATCTTTTTCACCTCGGATTCAGAGGCTAGAGATTGGGTGGACACTCATTAAAGTCATTTCATCATTTCCTCTTTTCATGACCCTACTTCTGCGGTCTCCAATTCATGGGTCTTCGACTGCCCTGTTTCTTTGGTTCACGGTGCTCCCGGGGTGATACTCGGAGAGCATGGCACTCGATTGAACTGCTCCATCTCCTGCTGAACTGTTTGGATGTTGGTGGATTTCAGTGGGACTTAACAGCGTGACTTTAAGCCAAGGTGTGGAGTGCTGCTGACACTGGAACCCACTTTCACATGCTGACGCAGGAAACAGCCTTTACATGGTTGAACTATGGGATGAACTGCTATAAGATCTCTGCTGGAGTGGCGAGGTTGGAGGTGGAATGATATCATATACTCTCATGTACAAATCTAAATGTCTGTTACCAAACTGCTACCACTTATCTGAGTGTATATGTATTTAATAATTTTTTTTTTTTTCTCGCGTCCCTAGGGCGGTGGTTAGATGTTTTATAGCCATGGTTCGTTACTTGGTCTACTTAATAATTATTGATTTTGTTCACACATTGTGATGCCTCTGACCCGCCCTGGGACCGCAGCGATGGGATGGTTAGATGGGGGAACTATTCGATCGGGGTAAAGAGAGAGGGCAAGGGGGGGGGAGGGACAAGAGAAGGGAAAGGAAGAATTTTCCCCCTTTTTTTTTTTCTTGTTATTTTAGAATGTTATGGATTCCTAATACTGTCCTGCGCACCTTGGGCGGTGGCTTGATGCTATATGGCTGTACTTCGGCACTTTGGTTTTTTGTGTTGTCACTAAACCTTGTTCCTGTAGATTAGGAAGCCTCCGATCCGACCAAACCGGCGAAGATTTTAATAACTTTATTTATAGAGAATTTTCCTATGAAAAAGAGGACAACCATGTGGTTTTCACAAATTTTTTCACGGGAACATGACATGACCTTTCACCCACCCCTACTGCTCATACGTTTTCCAAGAGATCTTTTAACTCTCAAGAAGAGGAGAATCGCTGTACAGGTTATTCCTTTTAGATACTTAGGCAACTCATACATATACATACTTGAGCAGTTTCTAAATATGTGAAAGGTTTTGCAGAGTTTGCTAACTTCATTTTTTTTCCATTGAATTTTCAGTAACACTAGGGAGTAGCAAGAGGTGAATTTCATGGAACTGGAGTCAGCATTTCACAAGGGTCACTTGCATATTCCTCTGTTCCATGATGGGTCATGCCAAGCAAAGGATGAACCATCAATATCTTATTAAAATGGATCGATCACTTAAAATACAAAGTATTCCAGGAATGTAATGCACCAAAATACAGTATATTTAAATATGGTCAAAATGTGATAAAATGTCTACATTACTGTTATTCAAAAGAAGTTTTTAGCTGTGCGTTATAGGGTGAGCATTGCCATCTTGATGACATGAACTTTGATTGGCAGAGTAATCCCTCCCAGTGAATGCAAATCTCCTTACTAAAACAGCCCCAGTCTTATCTTTGTAATGGCTATGTAGATGTATGCCTCTTTAAAGATATGACAATTGCTGTATAAATACTTATGGATACAGCTAGAGTTGCTAGTGAAAGGAACTTTTCCAGGTACTACATGTAGATGCCACATGGATGCTGTTATTGAAAATGTGCACAAATAGCATTTTCAATGACTGTATCAAAACTGGATAGCATCCATATCGGGGACATGAGAATTTGTCCCAGCGTCAGGTTGTTTTGCACACGTGTTGCAGCTACATCTACATCCTTTCTCTGGCACACTTGCTGTAGTGATAAGTGTTTATACAGCAGCTGTTATACCTTTAAAGAGACATACATTTACATACCCATTACAAATACAATACCATTTTTTATAGTGCTGAAGGAAGCAGTATACTTTTAATCATGAGAATGGTTGACAAGTTAAATATTATGTAAATATAGAAGTCCATTACAGCACTCGAACATAAGCTATTCCAATAAGCTGCAAGCTTGATAAAATCAAAACTTTATTCTTCCCTTAAAATTCGGCAACAAAGATTACTAATGAAGTAGGACACAAAGTAGCAACAAGATCCCAAGCAGTTGGTCTTACGCATTTCCTACTATATACATGCCTTTGAATAAGTTCTGTATATAGTGCGAAACGTGAAAGACCAACTGCTTGGGGCTTTGTTACTACTTTGTGTCCCACCTCCATAGTAATCTCTGTTGCCAAATTTTAATGGAAGAATCAAGTTTTGATTTTATCAAGCTTGCAGCTTTTGGAATAGTGTATGTTTGAGTGCCGTCATGGACTTCTATATGTATCTGTATCTGGGATTGGAGAACCTGCAGTGAGAGAGCACCATCTACATACAGCTTCTATGTTAATAATTGGTGAGTCCCTCTTTGAAGATTTTACACTATACTTGTTTTTTCTGGGTTTAGACTTGTAGCACAATTTGTCTCTGATTGCATTAGATATATAAACCAGCATTATCAAACATTTTTGTTTTCCAGCGTCACCATGTGTATATATTATATATATAAATATATATAAAGAGAGAGAGAGAAAGAGAGAGAGAGAGAAAGAGAGAGAGAGAGAGAGAGATACACACACACACACAAACAAGACGGCATATACAAAGACAGATAACACTCCCTAAACAGATTTGTTCAATTAATTATCCATTTTACTCATTAAAAGATAATTAATTTGCAATTCTTGACCCTTTTTTTATAGCATTCATTTTTTTTTTGCTGTCAATTATTTTACATTCATTAAGCAAATTAAATTGTACTGTATATTTAACCCCTTAATGACCCATGACATGCCAGGACCTTCATGGACAACTTCCCATAAGGACAAGTGGGTTGTAGCACATCATGGGTTAAATGATAGCAGTACACCTCAGTGTGTACTGCTATCATGCTGACCAGGCTGAAACTGAGAGCTCCAGGACTGTTTCAGTCCTTCTTTGTTCTGCTGGCTTTTTCATTCACAATGGCAATGTGTTTTACACGTTGCCTTTGTGACTGTTCTCTGCCTTTCTCTTTCTTACTATGAAAGTAAGGGAGTGAGAAGCAGAGAGCAAACACACACATGAAGAAATAGAGACCAGAGTTGGGGGTATTAACCACTTCAGCGAGGGAGCATTGGGCAGGATAAATGCAGATCCTTTTCTGACCTGCTAACAGCAGCTTGATGTTGAAGTTTAAATAAACATAAATGGTAATGTTACTGTTGTGGAGAAAAGCAATAGACTTATCCACACTACACAATCTTATTCAAGAAAAATGTAGAAACTAAGGGGTGGAAGAAAGACATGGGGATTTTCACCCCAGAAGGACAGTGCCCACTTGAAACTGCCCGTTTTTTAGGTATGAATGACCGGTCATACCTTTCATGCAGTCTCCATAAAAATGTAACCCAAATGATCACAAAAATAAAATTGTGGGTTTTTTTTGTTTTTTAACAGTTTTCTTTAATTTCAATAAAATAAGTGGTGAGTTATCCATATAATTACAGTATCAAAAGAAAGCTATGTAAAAAAAAACGGTACATAATTTGTGTGGCTGGAATAAAATACTTAGAGGGAAAACACTGTTGAACAAAGGCATAGTCAAAAAGGTCAGAATTGCTCTGGTCCTTAAGTGCAATCCACCTCAGATTTTCCCGGTCCTTGAAGTGTTAATATAAAGCAGCTAGTAACACATTTTAGGGGTAATAAATTGTCATATTTATAACAACAAGGGTATTCTTCCACTTCCAAGGTTCAGTATACTTTGATCTTGAGCTATTTTTAGCAGGGCAAGCAGACTGGCACTTTATATAGTGGGAGCGCTTAACAATACATGACCTGGATGCATGTAAGGAAGAATGAGCTCGAGGTCACAGGAACAGTGACGACACATTGAGGTTGGGCTTCAGAATCAAGGGGGCGGTAATAAGAAGTGCTGTGGTACAGCTTGTACCACAGTGATCGACCAGGTTACATCACAAGGTAATTCTTTGAATACAATTTTGTCCAAGTCAGTAATGACTTCATGATTTAAGATAACTTTTAAATGAGCATTTTTTTAAATTTACTTTAAAGGAGGTGATAGATCCATTTTAACCTTTTGTGTTCTGGAGGATTTGACAACCCATAGGGTTAGGAACAAGGGAATGCTATCCAGCCATATGTTTAGGTGAATGGGACATTGTAGAAATACATCATCTAGTATGTGAACTAACAGAGGGTGTTGGTGTGCCAATGTCATTGTGCTGCACGCACACACATACACACAAGTCAGCATGGTGGGCCTGCCAACCTGCCTCCCAAATAGTTACTCTGATGCTACAGACAACACTAACACATTATATCCATCCCTATTCTGCTACATTAGGCATTGCATAACTATGTCGATCCAAACGTTCTATGGTTGATATGGCTATGTTCAACTCAATAAATGTTGTCTGCTTTCAAGTTCAACTCAGGAATATCATAAACATGGGCAATGTGGTGTACCTTTGTTTGCAGGGGGATGAATGATATCCTTGACGTGGCAATGTCATCATGGTAGAAGGAATGGCAGATGCCAGTTGAATTCACACCCTCAGTTAAACACATCCATAGAATAGCTGATTCATGGGTAATATACTGTGCCAGCTATGTGGTTGTGATGTTGTAGCAGGCAATATCAGGACTTTGTATGTCAATCATCCTGTGGAAACAGATCATTATGTGTTGTGTGAGTGTGTTTGCACACATTCCCAAAGCCTAATTATGGTCATACATGCATTGTGTTTGATTAATGTATTATACTCACAGATAAAGTGGTCCTTGATGAGCTTGTCTCATATATCTGCCATGTGAAGCTGTGTTTACATTAGTCATGTCAGTTCACCTTTGGATGTGGAGTGATTTTTAAATTGTTGACTCACTCAAAAGCCATCCTCCTGTATAGGTCCAATTCTTTAAGTACCTGTAGATGGAGGAATGCCTGAGGATGTACGAGTCATGACAGCTGCCTGGATAGGATGCACAAACATGGGTTATCCTCATGTTCTTATGTGCAAGTGTGCAGTCGATGGCACCCATGACCTTGGGCATGCCTCCGCTTGTGTCCACGTGTCCACTCCATGTCAGTGGAGGGGAAGTGGAGCTTCCTCTGGAGGGCTGTCAACACCTGAGACACATGTGGGCTGGGACCTGCCAGATGCATGTCCTTTCGTGGACTGGAAGGATCCACTTGCCATAAAATATATGGCACACAGCAGCTTCTACAAGCCAGACAAGGCACTGTTGGTTCTGTATATGGATCGACATCATCTTTGATCACCTTATATAGGTCAATGATGCTGTGCAACATCAACCTGTAGCGGTCTCTCACTTCAGCAACCATCATGCCAAAGAGCATGAATTTTGTGTGGAATATCCTGGGTATTTGTTCTCTGTGGCAGCTATGGAAGATCCGTCTGCGGCATCTGTGGTGCTTGCTGCCAGGTGTGGTGCTGACTGACTCACCAGCAGGAGCATCTGCACTTGCAACAGGCAAAGGATAGGTGTGCTTGGTGGTTCCTGGGGCTCCTTTGCCCACTTCTCTTATGTCTTAATAGGAATTGCAACGGAAACATACTGCTCGTAATTTCTCTCTGAATGGTCTCACTGTAAACACATCATGGTGAGATATCCCTTTAAAGCAATAGTATTGCCAATGTTTACAAACAAAACGTTAGTGATGACTGCACTGTGCCTGCCCCAAAAGAAAAATAGTTCCACGCCCATGACTTCAGGGGGGGAGGGATAAGGAACAGGTGGAGAATAATGACCTCTTTCTTCTTGTCCTACACATTCCCCTTCAGTGTCTGTTTCAGCGGATAATGTTGCTGCTGTTGCTGCTACTGCCTCAGAATCAGCACTGCAACTAGGGCCAGGAGTATTGCTACCGCTGGCAAGTGGAATCTGTCGTAGTTCTGCATCACTTGTTGACCCCATTTCCACTGTGTCTGTGGCACAATAGCTTGCTCCTCAGCATCCTGCTCCCTTTACATCTCAGCAGCAACAGGAATTAGAGCAGTTGCAAATTTGCCACCACTAGTCCCTATGTTCTGCTGCTGCTGCTCTATTACAGAAATCTCACTGCTGCTTGGAGGAGGTGATGAGCAGTGTGACAGAGGGTTCCCTAATGTCACACCTGTCATTTCCTTTTGACCTGAAGAAGAAGGCAGACTAGCACTAACAGCAGGCACAGGCAGCTGATCTGTGCTCCTTCTGGTGGTGGTTGTATTAATTCTTCACCTGCTCTAGCCCAACAGTTCTGGCCTCTTCAGGATCATGTTCCACTTGGACACTGGAGTGAAGGGAAGGAGACACCCCATCATTATGTTTGACTGACCACTAAATTATTTATCATAATGTTGGTCAATATTTGTTTAGCACAATTAACCAGTGTGGCAAGTTGACATGTTTGCCATGGCACCACGTACTTAGGGTACAGATATTAAACATAAATAATTTTTACTTTAATATCCTAAAATTATTTTAGTGTTTAATATTACTTATAAAACGTAAGGTTTAATGACTCTCCAAGTTATCACATTCAGTGAAATAAAATATTGGCACAGTAGGTGAGTGCTGATTACAGAAGGGTTTCTCTTCAATGTTATATTTATCCCCTTTTACTTCTTCCTAATCTGTACCATGCAGGATAGTGAGAAGTTCCAAGATTCTATGTTATGGGGCAAGAATTCTCAGCATCATAGAAAACACAGGTGGAAAAAGGAAAAGTTATTGCGGGAAGACATGTGGTGCTTATGAAAAGGTGGAAACTCTATGGGTATATCCGTGGTTATGCATTCTTTCTGAAAAAATTAAAAATGGTTAATTTTTGTGAAAATTCCCACAGAAACAAAACAGGACTTTTCAGTTATACATATTGTTGGCCTCTTTAGCACACACTGCACTGTATTTTACCTAGTAATAAAGTAAGTATTGTGAGCTTTGACCTCTTGAAGACCAGAGGGGAGTGCAACTGATTGCAAACATCTTCATGCATATATATATACATCCAGTCAGGGGCATTAGTAAATTAGTTTGACACTGAGGTACCCAGTTTATTTATTTAAAACACTAATTATTATAAATTGGTTGTGTGGCTAAATACTGATAAATATATTTACTTTTGGTTTTTCCAGGTATTAAAAGAACTTCTTTCTGAGTAAAACCTCTCTATCCAGCTTTGGCTGACGCCAAAAGAGAAAACAGTATGTTCTACTCCATAAATGTCTGTAATATAATAGAGATAATGGATGATTCAAGCTTTGTCCAAAGTATGCTATAAAGATGTAGAAATAGTTTAGTAAATACACCCAATTGAATGGGAAATATGGTGGCAAATGGGCCATTCACTGGTGTTCCATTACATTAGACTACTTAGAAAATACATTTTAGCTTCAATCTAACACAAATTACTGTATGCTTAAACACTAATAAGAGCCGGGCAATTTAATGTGCTGATTGTGCTTTCTGCTATTGAAAAAAATGATTGAATATGCATTTGAAAAAGAACAATCTTTTTTTTGCTATGGAAAAGTTTATTTTAGAAGTTATTATTCAGCTGATTTAAACGTAAACTAACCATGTAAAACAGCAAGACAATGGGAGAAACCCGTGGGATTATATATTTTACAAGGAAGGGTAATTTAAGAAGAAAGTAGAGGTAAAGATATGCCTTATTATATATACTTAAAAACATATTTTCCTATAGCACTGAAGGGCTGGAAAATATAAATGATTTTCACGATGTTTACAATTATATTGTAGAGGAATTTAAGGGGAAAAGATAAAAGAAAATATAGCTCATTCTTTCTTTAACATTAGGACTAGCCTAGGTAGAAGTTCTTCATATAGCTGTCCTGTTTATTATTTTTATATATTTTTTGCACTCCATTCTATGAAATGGGAACCACTTTGGAACAATCAATCGTTTTTGCTCTTATGTCATTACAAAAAGCCATACATTTTCACCCACTCTTGTCTTATATTACTAAGGGTAAAGGGTATTTCAAATATGAACATCTTGTACTATGTGTCTCTGGAAATCAGTTTTACCTTATTCATGACACCTCCTGCTTGTAGTCTTATACAGAGGAAATTTGCTTTGGCCCTGGATTGTCCTTAGAGATGGGGTTAGACTTGTTCATTCTCAGTGAGTGTCTCACATAGTTTTCAATTGTATTTTAACCCTTGGGTCTCCAATAAGGGTAAAGTGTTCTTTAGGCATGGACCCCTTGAACACTATGTGTAGAGCAGCCAGCTGCACATTATTCAAACTCTCAAGGGCAAAAAAAAATTAGTTATCTCGATACTCTTGTGCTGATTAATTGCTTTTGTAACACTTAAGGGCTGGTCTGCCCTTATCAACAGGATAAGACTGGAATATTTTGTTTGCATTGCCACAAGACAGCTAAAAAATTGACTGGTTGTCCAGAGTGTGTATAATCCCACAGAAAATATAATAAGCGTTGTTAGTTCTCAGTGATCATGTCTTATCAATTGGCTATTTACTGTAGGCACATGTAAATAAGTTCAAATTAAGACAGACCTATTCATAGTAGCACTTTTACAATACTAGACTAGCTTAACAGGACATGTTCCCTATATGATACAAAGCATTCCTTTAGCTGGAATACATGTAACTAATTGTAGATATCTTTATTTTTCATTGGCTATGTATGATGTAGATCCAGAATTATATGAAATTTAATGTAGGAAAGAACAGAGTTATGCATTTAGGACAAACAACCCCTAATGCTACATATGAACATAGTGGAATCATTCAGTTTGACTCATTGCTAGAGAAGGAGCTGGAAGTCCTTGCAAACTGTAAAGTTAGAAGCAGTGATCAGTGGCAAACAGCAGTAGCAAAAGCAAACAAAGCAAAAGAAAAAGGGGTACTAAAGCAAGAGCAATTGTTACTGCACAATTGACTGGTAAGACCTCCCCTCAAATTTGCAGTACAGTTTTGTGCACCAGTTCTGAAAAAGGATATTCTAAAACAGGAGAGAGTACAGAGAAGGGAAACAAAACTAAATAATGTAAATGAAGAATTTGAAGCATGAATACAGTCTAGCCAAACTTGGTTTATTTACACTAGAGGAAAAACTACTTGAGAAGATCTTTCTACATTGTATATGTGAGGTCAATACGAGAAAAAATATGTTTCAGTAGGGCAAGGTAATGACATTTACATGAAAAAACATTGTATTGCCATGATTCTGTCTAGCGACATTGTTACTTCCAGGTTTACCCTAGCTGCATTCTTATTGGTCCTGCGCTATGACTCCTCCCTGGGTTTGCCTTTATATATACGCCCACCTGTCACTATACCAGTGCCCTTTCGTGGTGTACCCGTATCTGTCGACTAGTAGCTCTTGTTTCCTGTTTCCGTGTATGACCTGGCTCACCTGACTACGCTTTGTGCTTGATGCTCCTGTTATCCGATTCCGTTGCTGACCTTGGACTGGTTGACTAACTCCTTTGTGTACCGAACCGGCTTGGCTGAGTATCTGATTCCGTTACCAACTACGGCTGGCTGACTAACTCCTTGTGTACCGAACTGGCTGGGTGAGTATCTGATTCCGTTACTGACTAGGACTGGCTGACTAACTCCTTGTGTACCGAACTGGCTTGGCTGAGTGTCTGATTCCATTACTGACTAGGACTGGCTGACGATTCGTTTTCACCAATCTGGCTGGGCTAGTGTCTGGTGGTTCTCCTGACTGTCTGTAAGTCCGTGTGTGCCGACCTGGTTGAGCTTCTAGTTCCGTTGCTCACGGGACTGGTTTATTACCTCCGTGTACCGATCAGGGAGACACCAGTTGCGGACTGGTTACGTTATGTACCTATCTCTCTCTAGCTCGCTTACCGCTCCTATAGTCTCCTGGAGCCTGTGGGAGTCCCTGCACTCACCAGTGTCTGTGTTGCCTCCGGTAACCCTATAATATCGAGTAACGCCCAAAAGTAATGGAAACCAGAACAACTGGCAGACTGCCGTAGCAGTAACGGAGACTGAGCAACTTGTGAACTGCTGTAGCCGTAACGGAGACTGAGCAACTTGTAAACTGCTGTAGCAGTAACAGAAACTGAGCAACAAGTGGACTGCCATAGCCGTAACGGAGACTGAGCAACTTGTGAACTGCCGTAGCAGTAACGTAGACTGAGAAGCTTGTAAACTGCCGTAGCAGTAACGGAAACTGACCAACAAGAGAACTGCCGTAGCAGTAACGGAACCGAGCAACTTGCCCTGAGAGGCACCCAAACGAGGACTGCACGGAAGTGAGGACGCACAGCAATGTCGCCTGTTCTACACCGAGGCCACAGAGACCAGACTGCAGCGACCTGTCCGGAGACAGAGAGAATCCTAACACCTCCACCGAAGACTGGATAAGGCGTGCAGGAGGGATATGCAACCACAGTGGCACAGCCGGGCCAGGACCACACACAGAACAGGAATGTCAGCCAATCCGAGTCGGTACACCAACCAGGAAAGTCAGCCGGGCCGGGTCAGTACACAGAGCAGGAACTTCAGCCAATCCAAGTCGGTACACAGAGCAGGAACGTCAGCCAGGCTGGGTCGATACACGGAGCAGGAATGTTAGCAAATCCGGGTTGGTATACAGGCAGGAATGAGATGTAGACTAGTCAGACTGTCCGGGTCAGTACACAGAGCAGGAGCAAGATGCTGAGTCATCAGACAGGCCGGATTGGTACACTGAGATCACACGAATGACAGGAACAACGCTGGTACGAAAACACCACTAAAGGGCACTGGGGAAGTGCCAAAACCCAGTATTTAAGGACAAATACTGAGTGGGACAATGACAGTGCAACCAATGGGTGTAGGCAGGAGTGGAAACTTCCGTAATGTATTCAAGGTTCCTGGGCGCTCCACATCTGCAGCAAAACGTTTGATAAGAATCCTTCAGGGCGCACGTACGGTTGTGGATTATGCTATAGAATTTTGCACACTCGCTGCAGAGGTTGGCTGAAACGATGAGACCCTTGTGGCAGCATTTGCACAAGGCCTCGATGACAAAATAAAGGATGAGATAGCCGCACGTGAGTTGCCAGATGGGCTGGACAGATTCATTGAATATACTACATTAATCGATACTCGCATAAGGGAGAGGAGTCTCTATAAAGACCGCAAGCAGAGGTCAACCACTGCTGGGATGCCTAACCTTAATTGCCCACCCATACCTCCCTCTCCTCCCATGCCTCCGGACATCACGAACTGTAGTAGTGAACCTATGCAGTTGGGGTTCACCTGTCTACCTAAGAGGAACGACTGTTCCGACGCAGGCAAGGCTTGTGCCTGTATTGTGGCAAGTCTGGCTACATTTTACGCTCATGTCCAGTACGGCCGGGAAACGAAGGCACCTAGGATCTTGTAGGGAAGAGCTCTTAGGTGGAGTATACCAGTCCAGAGGGCACCCAGAATAAACCGGTGGTGGAGGTCCTGGCATCCTGGGCTGGGTCTTTCTTTGTTGCCTCCACCTTGATTGATTCCGGTGCGGCCGGTTATTTTATGGATAAAAACTTCGCTAGCAGTGAGAATATCCCATTGGTTGATATGGAATCTCCACTGAATATTGAGGCCATTGATGGGAGACCTTTGGTGCCTCCTCAGGTCACTCAGGAGACCTGTCCCTTGGTTATTCGCATTGGAGCCCTCCACACGAAGACCCTGAAGTTCCAGATCATTCAGTCTCCACACTATGCAATTATTCTGAACCTCCCATGGCTGCAAACACACAACCCCAGAATAGATTGTAGATCCTGCAAGATTCTGTCCTGGTCTGAGTTCTGTACGACACAGTGTTTACACCAACTTACCAAGATACTATGTACCTCTCCCTCCTTACCGCTTGAATACCAATCATTCAGCGATGTATTCAGTAAGAGAGAGGCTAGCACTTTGCCACAGCATTGCCCATATGACTGTGCTATTAATATTGTGCCCGGTTCAATGCCACCTAAGGGTAGAACCTACCCATTGTCCTGTGAGGAAAATCAGACAATATAGGAGTATATCTCTGATGCCCTGGCCCGGGGCATAATTCATAAGTCTTCCTCGCCCGCAGGGGCTGAATTCTTTTTTGTGAAAAAGAAAAATGGGGAACTCAGACCCTGTATTGATTACAGGGGTCTGAACTAGTGTTGAGCGAGCATGCTCGGCCGATGCTCGGATCGGCTCGAGCATCGCTCTGCTCGGCACATGGCGGTACTCGTACGAGTACCGCATGTGCTCGCCCGCCATGTTCGGGTCTCCTCCCCGCACGTTTTGCGGCTGCTGCGCAGCCAATAAACGTGCAGGGAGGCTCTGACATCGGTGTAATGCCAGCAGCCATGTTGGCTGCTGGCATTACACTGATTGGCTGGCCAGAACCCGTGGTCAGGTGCTGTATAGCACCTGACCAGCGAGTTCGGCTCAGTCTGAGCCAGGGAGAGCTGAGGATAGGAAGGGAAAGGCAGTGTAGGGAGGAAAAAAACAAAAATTGTGAAAAAAAAAGAACCAAAAGTCCTTTTTAGGACTACTGTGTGTGGGGGCAGCAGGTTATTTGGTGTGGGGGGAAAAAAACAAAAAAAAAAAAAAAAAAATATATATATTCTGTTTAGTGTGCAAAGTTGCAGATTAGAGCACATTCTGTTTAGTGTGCACAGTTGCAGATTAGAGCACATTCTGTTTAGTGTGCAAAGTTGCAGATTAGAGCACATTCTGTTTAGTGTGCAAAGTTGCAGATTAGAGCACATTCTGTTTAGTGTGCAAAGTTGCAGATTAGAGCACATTCTGTTAAGTCTTCAAACTAAAATATCAAAGTCACGTATTCCATTCAGTGTGCGTCGCCGCAGTTTAGCAGCACATTCTGAGTACTGTGCAGAGTTGCAGAATAGGAAGAAATACTGTTAAGTCTTCAAACTAAAATATCAAAGTCACATATTCCATTCAGTGTGCTTCGCCGCAGTTTAGCAGCACATTCTGTGTACTGTGCAGAGTTGCAGAATAGGAAGAAATACTGTTAAGTCTTCAAACTCAAATATCAAAGTCACATATTCCATTCAGTGTGCTTCGCCGCAGTGTAGCAGCACATTCTGTGTACTGTGCAGAGTTGCAGAATAGGAAGAAATACTGTTAAGTCTTCAAACTCAAATATCAAAGTCACATATTCCATTCAGTGTGCTTCGCCGCAGTTTAGCAGCACATTCTGTGTACTGTGCAGAGTTGCAGAATAGGAAGAAATACTGTTAAGTCTTCAAACTAAAATATCAAAGTCACATATTCCATTCAGTGTGCTTCGCCGCAGTGTAGCAGCACATTCTGTGTACTGTGCAGAGTTGCAGAATAGGAAGAAATACTGTTAAGTCTTCAAACTCAAATATCAAAGTCACATATTCCATTCAGTGTGCTTCGCCGCAGTGTAGCAGCACATTCTGTGTACTGTGCAGAGTTGCAGAATAGGAAGAAATACTGTTAAGTCTTCAAACTCAAATATCAAAGTCACATATTCCATTCAGTGTGCTTCGCCGCAGTTTAGCAGCACATTCTGTGTACTGTGCAGAGTTGCAGAATAGGAAGAAATACTGTTAAGTCTTCAAACTAAAATATCAAAGTCACATATTCCATTCAGTGTGCTTCGCCGCAGTGTAGCAGCACATTCTGTGTACTGTGCAGAGTTGCAGAATAGGAAGAAATACTGTTAAGTCTTCAAACTCAAATATCAAAGTCACATATTCCATTCAGTGTGCTTCGCCGCAGTTTAGCAGCACATTCTGTGTACTGTGCAGAGTTGCAGAATAGGAAGAAATACTGTTAAGTTTTCAAACTCAAATATTAAAGTCACATATTCCATTCAGTGTGTTTCAACGCCGTTTAACAGCCTATTCTGTGTACTCTGCAGAGTTGCAGAATAGTAAGAAATACTGTTAATTTTTCAAACTCAAATATTAAAGTCACATATTCCATTCAGTGTCTTTCACCGCCGTTTAACAGCCTATTCTGTGTACTCTGTACAGTTCCAGAATTATAAGAAATACTGTTAAGTTTTCAAACTCAAATATTAAAGTCACATATTCCATTCAGTGTCTTTCACCGCCGTTTAACAGCCTATTCTGTGTACTCTGTACAGTTCCAGAATTATAAGAAATACTGTTAAGTTTTCAAACTCAAATATTAAAGTCACATATTCCATTCAGTGTCTTTCACCGCCGTTTAACAGCCTATTCTGTGTACTCTGTACAGTTCCAGAATTATAAGAAATACTGTTAAGTTTTCAAACTCAAATATTAAAGTCACATATTCCATTCAGTGTCTTTCACCGCCGTTTAACAGCCTATTCTGTGTACTCTGTACAGTTCCAGAATTATAAGAAATACTGTTAAGTTTTCAAACTCAAATATTAAAGTCACATATTCCATTCAGTGTCTTTCACCGCCGTTTAACAGCCTATTCTGTGTACTCTGTACAGTTCCAGAATTATAAGAAATACTGTTAAGTTTTCAAACTCAAATATTAAAGTCACATATTCCATTCAGTGTGTTTCAACGCCGTTTAACAGCCTATTCTGTGTACTCTGCAGAGTTGCAGAATAGTAAGAAATACTGTTAATTTTTCAAACTCAAATATTAAAGTCACATATTCCATTCAGTGTCTTTCACCGCCGTTTAACAGCCTATTCTGTGTACTCTGTACAGTTCCAGAATTATAAGAAATACTGTTAAGTTTTCAAACTCAAATATTAAAGTCACATATTCCATTCAGTGTGTTTCAACGCCGTTTAACAGCCTATTCTGTGTACTCTGCAGAGTTGCAGAATAGTAAGAAATACTGTTAATTTTTCAAACTCAAATATTAAAGTCACATATTCCATTCAGTGTCTTTCACCGCCGTTTAACAGCCTATTCTGTGTACTCTGTACAGTTCCAGAATTATAAGAAATACTGTTAAGTTTTCAAACTCAAATATTAAAGTCACATATTCCATTCAGTGTCTTTCACCGCCGTTTAACAGCCTATTCTGTGTACTCTGTACAGTTCCAGAATTATAAGAAATACTGTTAAGTTTTCAAACTCAAATATTAAAGTCACATATTCCATTCAGTGTGTTTCAACGCCGTTTAACAGCCTATTCTGTGTACTCTGCAGAGTTGCAGAATAGTAAGAAATACTGTTAATTTTTCAAACTCAAATATTAAAGTCACATATTCCATTCAGTGTCTTTCACCGCCGTTTAACAGCCTATTCTGTGTACTCTGTACAGTTCCAGAATTATAAGAAATACTGTTAAGTTTTCAAACTCAAATATTAAAGTCACATATTCCATTCAGTGTCTTTCACCGCCGTTTAACAGCCTATTCTGTGTACTCTGCAGAGTTGCAGAATAGTAAGAAATACTGTTAATTTTTCAAACTCAAATATTAAAGTCACATATTCCATTCAGTGTCTTTCACCGCCGTTTAGCAGCCTATTCTGTGTACTCTGCAGAGTTGCAGAATAGTAAGAAATACTGTTAAGTTTTCAAACTCATATATATTAAAGTCATATATATCGTGTAAGATGAAGAAGGCGGGTAAAAAGGGACGGGGAAGTGGACGTGATCCTGAAAGTTCAGGGCGCGGGTCAGGACGCGGAGAAACTGTGCCTGGTGCCAGAGCACAAGAAAGAAAGACATCCACCATACCTAGCTTCATGTCTGATTTCACAGGGCGTCGCAGGACATCACTCTCGAGGTCCGACCACTGCGAACAGGTGGTCGGTTGGATGACAGCTGATACTGCTTCCAGTCGGTTAAGCACCACCCTGTCTTCCACCAAGTCCACTCTCAGTAGCCAAGAGTCTGGTCAACATAATCCTCACTCTGATCATCCTTCCTCCCACCATACACGGTCTGGTCAAAGAAGTGATCCCACACTGGGATATAGTGAGGAGCTCGTCTCATCACCAATCCTTCATTTGACCCTCTCTCCAAGCACGCTTGCAGAGGAACATGACATCTTGTGCCCTGATTCACAACCTCTAGAGGCTACCCAATCACAAGAAGATGACAGATGTGAACGGCATTTAAGGTCAAAGGAAGTAGTGGATGATGATGATGATGATGAGACACAGTTGCCATTAAATCAACCACTATTTCCTTCTCAAGACCTTGTTGAGGAGAATGTTATACAGTTGTCAATGACCGAGTATGTGGTGGGATCAAGACTTGAGGAGGATGATCAGAGTGAGGAAGTGGAGGAGGACTTGGTGGACGATGAGGTGACTGACCCCACCTGGGAAGGTGTAGAGCCGAGCGATGACAGCAGTCCTGAGGGTGAGCCATCTGCAGCACCGCAACAGGCTGGAAGAGGCAGTGGTGTGGCTACAGAAAGAAGGCGGACCGCACCAAACCGGCCCGCAAATGTTCCACGGAGCACCCCCTTGCGTAAATCTACCTTGCCAAGGGGTAGGTGTTCCGCGGTATGGCGTTTTTTTAAGGAAAGTGCGGACGACAAAAGATTTGTAGTTTGCAACCTGTGCCACACCAGAATGAGCCGAGGCATGAACACTAGAAACCTCACCACCACCAGCATGATCCGACACATGGCATCCAAGCACCGTAGTAAGTGGGAGGAACGCCTGGATCGCCCATCTGTGTCTGCAGGCCACACCACTGCCTCCTCTTCCCCTGTTTTCGGTGCCGGCCAATCGCCTGTCGAAGGCGCAGGCCCGCATACCTCCCGCCCTGCACCTGTAGCATCTGAAGCACCATCAGCGACCACATCCACTTCCCTGTCCCAGCACAGCGTCCAAATGTCGTTACCCCAGGCATTTGAGCGCAAGAGAAAATACCCAGCCACCCACCCACAGGCCATAGCACTAACCTCACACCTTTCAAAATTACTGGCCATCGAAATGCTGCCATTTAGGCTTGTGGACACTGAGTCCTTCCGCAGCCTGATGGCAGCAGCTGTCCCTCGGTACGCGGTCCCCAGACGCCACTACTTTTCCCGGTGTGCCATCCCCGCATTACACCACCATGTGTCCCGTAACATCACCCTTGCCCTGACCAACGCAGTTACTGGGAAGGTCCACTTAACGACTGACACATGGACAAGTGCTTGTGGCCAGGGACGCTACATTTCCCTGACGGCACACTGGGTGAATGTCGTGGAGGCTGGGAGCGACTCGGACCCTGGGATGGCACGGGTGCTACCCACGCCGAGGATTGCGGGCCCTACCTCCATCAGGGTTTCCACCAGCACCTACGTTATTGGCTCCTCCTCCTCCGTTTCCACCTCCGAATTCTCTACACACACCGCCACTCCCCCATCAGCCAGTAGCTGGAAGCAGTGTAGCACTGCAGTGGGGAAGCGTCAACAGGCCGTGCTGAAGCTGATCTGCCTTGGGGACAAACAGCACACGGCCTCAGAGCTGTTGCAGGGGATTAGTCACCAGACCGAGCAGTGGCTCTCGCCACTCAACCTGCAAGCAGGCATGGTTGTGTGTGATAATGGGCGTAACTTGGTGGCGGCTTTGGAGCTCGGCAAGCTCACACACGTACCATGCCTAGCGCATGTATTTAATTTAGTGGTGCAGCGATTTCTAAAAACCTACCCCAATGTGCATGATCTCTTGACCAAGGTGCGCCGCGTGTGTGCACATTTCCGTAAGTCATCTACAGCTTCGGCCGGCCTGTTGAAGCTGCAGCAGCGCTTACAATTGCCAGCTCACCGGCTGCTGTGTGACGTGAGCACGCGCTGGAACTCCACCTTCCACATGTTGGCCCGGCTTTGTGAGCAGCAGAGGGCAGTAGTGGAGTACCAGCTGTTACACGGTCGTCGCCTCTCCGTTCAACTTCCTGTAATCAGAAGTGAGGAGTGGGAATGGATGTCAGACCTCTGCGAGGTTTTACGCAATTTTGAGGAATCGACACAGATGGTGAGCGGCGATAACGCTATTATCAGTGTAACCATCCCACTTCTGTGTCTACTGAAACGCTCGCTGCTCACAATTAAAACCGACGCTTTGCATGTGGAAGAGGTGGAAATGGGGGAGGAAGAGCTTACACAAGGTGATAGCCAGAGCACCCTCACTTCGTCTTCTCAGCGACAATTGGAGGAGGCGGAGGAGGAGGAGGAGGAGGAGGAGGAAGACACGGTTGCCTCCGCTACAGAGGGTAGCCATGGAACTTTAGTTCCATCTCTTCAGCGTGGGTGGGCAGAAGAGGAGGAAGAGGATGAGGATATTGAGAGTCAGCCTCCTGGTGAGGACAGCGAAATCTTGACTGTTGGTACTCTGGCACACATGGCTGACTTTATGTTAGGCTGCCTTTCCCGTGACCCACGCGTTGTACGCATTTTAGACAACACGGATTACTGGGTGTTCACCCTTCTGGACCCCCGCTACAAAGAGAATTTCTCATCTCTCATTCCTCCGGTGGAGAGGACAAGCAAAATGGTGCAATACCAGAAGGTTCTTGTTGAAAAATTGCTCCAAAATTTTCCATCTGACAACGCTGGCGGCAGAGTACGTGCTACCTTGGCCAACCGAGAAGGGGAGAAAAGGGGAGCACACAGCAGTTCCGAGAAAGGCAGGGCAACACTCTCCAAGGCGTGGGACACCTTCATGACACCCCGCCAGCACCCTCACCCTGATGCGCAGCCTAGTGTCACAAGGAGGGAAAAGTTTTGGAAGATGGTGAAGGAGTACGTAGCAGACCGTGTCAGCGTCCTCAATGATCCCTCTGTGCCTTACAACTACTGGGTGTCCAAGCTGGACACGTGGTATGAACTGGCACTCTACGCCTTGGAGGTGCTGGCCTGCCCTGCCGCCAGCGTTCTGTCTGAGCGGGTATTTAGTGCTGCTGGTGGCATCATAACAGATAAGCGTATCCGCCTTTCCACCGACAATGCTGATAGGTTGACACTTATAAAAATGAACAAGGCCTGGATTTCCCCTGACTTCTCCACTCCACTGGAGGAAAGCCCCGGGGGAACATAAACTCACTTTATATATGTTATTTACAATGATGGGAATACTCTGTATTCCCATTCACCCCTTCCACCCCAAAAACGGGTATATGGTTGACTCTTAATGTTCTCATCCTCCTCCTCCTCTTCCATATGCCCTGGGATATAATTTTTATATAGGGCCAGCTCACCAGCGTGCCCTGGGATATAATTTTTATATAGGGCCAGCTCACCAGCGGGCCCTGTGATATAATTTTTATATAGGGCCAGCTCACCAGCGGGCCCTGTTTGCCAATTTTTATATAGGTCAGCTCACCAGCGGGCCTTCTCATATAATGTTTTATTGGGTCAGCTCTCTAGCGGGCCCTCTCATATAATGTTTTATAGCGTCAGCTCACTAGCGGGCCTTCGCATATAATGTTTAGGATGGTCAGCTCTGCAGCAGACCCTCACCCATAATGTTTTAGATGGTCAGCTCAGCGCACGTTTCCCTCTTAATCATGGCCTCAGTTCTGAAAATCAAGGAAATTTTTGGGAGAATTTGCCTCTGCGCACGTTTCCCTCTTAATCATGGCCTCAGTTCTGAAAATCAAGGAAATTTTTGGGATAATTTGCCTCTGCGCACGTTTCCCTCTTAATCATGGCCTCACTTCAGAAAATCGATGACATTTTTGGGAGAATTTGCAGATGATATACAAGTAAATATACAGCAAATACTGTTTGGTAACAATTTTTCGCCTAAAGTCGTTTTTATTTTCCTTTTTGTGTGTTTTACGGTCAGTCTGTAAAAATGGCGTACTACGGGCGAAAGATCGTTCCCAGCAGCGATGTTGGAGTCCAAGGTGCATCCAGACATCCTCCCTATGCTGTCCCTGAACCATTTCTGTAGTGTTTCCATCTTTTTCTGCCCTTTTCCTATGGACCAGGCACCCTCCCCTCATCAGAGCAGGGGGTGCCTGGTGTAATGCTCGAGTCCTCCCATTGACTTCAATGGGGCTCGGGTGTTCGGCCGAGCACTCGAGCCTCAGGGGGTGCTCGGTCAGAGCACCCGAACATCCGAGCATTGGGGTGCTCGCTCATCACTAGTCTGAACAAGATAATGATCAAGAATGCCTACCCCATTCCGCTCATAACGGAATTGTTTGATCGACTCAAGGGCGCTTCCATTTTCACCAAACTCGACTTAAGGGCGGCATATAATTTAGTCAGAATAAAAGAAGGTGACGAGTGGAAATCCACCTTTAACACTCGAACAGGGCATTACGAGTATCTAGTGATGCCCTTCGGGCTATGCAATGCCCCGGCGGTATTCCAAGAGTTTATCAACGATGTCCTTAGGGACATGTTACAATACAGCATAGTGGTCTACCAGGAAGATAGTCTGATTTATTCTGCTGACCTGAAGACTCACAGGGAACATGTTAAAGCAGTACTACAGAGGTTGAGAGAAAATAAGTTATTTTGCAAACTGGATAAATGTGAATTCCATAGATCCAAGGTCTCGTTCCTAGGCTACGTGATTGGCAAAGATGGCATTGCCATGGACAAAGACAAACTTTCTGCTGTGTTGCAGTGGCCACGTCCCATTGGCCTGAAGCCCTTGCAGCGGTTCCTGGGCTTTGCAAATTATTATAGAAAATGTATCCGTGACTACTCTATGATTGTAAAACCATTGACTGACATGACGCCCAAAGGTGCTAATGCTTCAGTATGGTCCCCTGAAGCGGTAAAGGCGTTTGATTCCCTGAAATCTGCATTCTCCTCAACACCAGTTCTGTCACATCCTATACCTAGTTTGCTATTTATTCTGTAAGTGGACGCCTCCGAGACTGGTGTAGGAGCAGTACTGTCACAGAGATCGGGTCCTGGGAAGTCCTTAATGCCATGCAGATTTTTTTTTTTTTAAATGACTAAGGCCCAGAGTGTCTACGATATTGGGGATCGCGAATTATTGGCAATCATTTTGGCACTTTGTGAGTGGCGCCATCTGTTAGAGGGCACTAGGCGCCGATTATGTTTCTTACAGACCACAAAAACCTTACCTCTTGGAGGCCAAAAGGTTATCCCCTAGACAAGCCAGATGGGCCTTGTTCCTGTCACATTTCAATTTCATAGTATCATACTTATCGGGCACTAAGAATATTAAGGCAGACGCCTTATCCAGACAATTTGGTACAGATCCGGAATCCGAGTCGGTGCCTATGCCTATTATACATCCGGATTGCGTCCTTGCCACTCTACGCACCAGCATCACATCCCCATTGGGTCAAGAGATTTTGGCAGCCCAGGCCAATGCCCCTCCAGTGAAACCCATGGGGAAGTGCTTTGTGGATGAACCCTTTCAGGCTAAGTTAATGGAGACTTATCACACATCCCGTGATGCTGGCCATGTAGGCAAAAACCAACTAATATGGTCGTTGTCCCGTGGTGGCCTACTCTAAGGGCGGATTGTGCAGCATTCAGAGCAGCTTGTACAGTTTGTGCCTGCTCCAAGTCCCCAAGGCATCTAACAGTGGGGCTCTTGCAAGCTGTTCCTAATGGCGATCGCCCATGGTCACATGTGTCAATCGATTTTATGGGAGAACTGCCTGCCTTTAATGGTTACACAGTCATTCTTATGGTGGTTGACAGATTCTCAAAGATGGCTCATTTTGTGCCACTCCCCGGCTTGCTCTCGGATAAGACATTGGCCATGGTTTTTGCTAGAGAAGTGTTTCAGCTTCATGGAGTACCCAAGGTCCTTGTCTCTGATCGTGGGAGTTGATTTGTATCCAGGTTCTGGAGGGCATTCTGTGACCAATGGACATCCAGTTGTCATTTTCCTCTGCTTACCACCCCCAGACGAATGGGGCCCCTGAACGTTGGATCAGTTTTTACGATGTTTTATCTTTAACCATCATGATAACAGGGTGGACTTGTTGCCATGGGCAGAGTTTGCCAGAAATTGTGCCGTGTGCTCTGCCTCTGGAAGCTCACCCTTTTTCATCAACTATGGGTTCCATCCGTGCTTGGCACATTTCAAGCACCGCAGATTCCAGCTCTAGATGAGCACATTAGGCAACTCCACGCCACTTGGGCCCAAGTCCAGAGTTCTTTCAGTGACTCGTTTCAACGAGTTCAGCAGCATGTCAACAATAGACGTATGCCGGCCCCCGTGTTCCAAGTGGGGGATCGGGTATGGTTGTCCTCCAAAAACTTAAAGTTGCAAGTTCCGTGTGGCAAGTTGGCCCACCGATTTGTGAGTCTGTTCTGGGTGCTCCACAAAGTTAACCCTGTAGCCTATGCCCTAGAGTTGCCTGCCTCTATGAGGAGTCATAATGTGTTCCATGTATCCCTCCTCAAACCACTGGTGTGTAACCGTTATACTACCTCTCCGGCAGTTCCTGCTCCAGTGCGTATTGAGGATCACGATGAATATGAAGTTCAGTGCATCATAGACTCTCGTACATTTCATGGGCAGATCCAATACTTGGTGCACTGGAAGGGATATGGCCCAAAGGAACGCTCATGGGTGAACCACTCTGACATCCATGCTCCACTATTGTTGTGCAGATTCCATACTAAATTTCCAGCTAAGCCTAGATCCCCCTCAGACGAGGGGGGTCTTTGAGAGGGGGGGTACTATCACGGTGCCGTGATTCTGTCTAGCGACATTGTTACTTCCGGGTTTACCCTAGCTGCATTCTTATTGGTCCTGCGCTATGACTCCTCCCTGGGTTTGCTTTATATACTCCCTTCTGTCATTATACCAGTGCCCTTTCGTGGTGTACCCGTATCTAGCGACTAGTAGCTCTTGTTTCCGGTTTCCGTGTATGACCCGGCTTGCCTGACTACGCTTAGTGCCTGATTCTCCCGTGATTCAATTCCGTTGCTGACCTTGGACTGGCTGACTAACTCCTTGTGTACCGAACTGGATTGGCTGAGTATCTGATTCTGTTACTGACTAGGACTGGCTGACTAACTCCTTGTGTATCGAACTGGCTTGGCTGAGTGTCTGATTCCATTACTGACTAGGACTAGCTGACGATCCGTTTTCACAGTTCTGGTTGGGCTAGTGTCTGGTGGTTCTCCTGACTGGCTATAAGTCTGTGTATGACGACCTGGTTGAGCTTCTAGTTCCGTTGCTCACGAGACTGGTTTATTACCGCTGTGTACCGATCAGGGAGACACCGTTTGCGGACCTGTTACGTTATGTACCTATCTCTCTCCCGCTCGCTTACTGCTCCTATAGTCTCCTGGAGCCTGTGGGAGTCCCTGCACTCACCAGTGTCTGTGTTGCCTCTGGTAACCCTATAATATCTGGGTCCAGTCTGTACCATACTTTTGCCCGTATTGCCTCAGTTCACCCTATTGGCCTAAGGTCAATCTATTGCCAGTATCTGGTGTCTGTTGCCTCCGTTAACCCTAGTGTGCTAGGGCCCCATCACTGCCAGAACCCTGCTTGTGTTGCCTCTGGTAACCCTAGTATTCTAGGGTCAAGTCACTGCCAGAGTCCATTCTGTCTTGCTTCCGTTAACCCTAGTGTTCTGGGGTCAGGCCATTGCCAGAGTACTGTCTGTGTTGCCTCGATTAACCCTAGCGTTCTAGGGTCCAGTCACTGCCAGAGTCCTTTCCGTGTTGCCTCCGTTTACATTATCTCCTAGGGTCAGTCCTCTGCCAGTGTCTTGCCAGTGTTGCCTCCGTTAACCCTAGAAGTCTAGGGCCTAGTGTCTACCTGTACACTATCTGTGCTGCCGCCATTATCCCTAGTCCACTAGGGGATTTCCCTTCAGTTTCCCATCGCCTGTGTCACCTATTGCGATGTGGGGCTGACGAGGATATTCTTGTTCCTGAATCTTGCTACGAATCCGCCTACAAGTTCAAGATCATCACACTTATTTTACTTACTACTACTGTGTGTATTTTTGCCCTGACCTGCGTCAGATCTGAAAAGTACTTGGTACGGACCTTATCTGGACCTGAGTGGGGCTATTGTGCATTATTTTCAATAAAGCTTTTAACCTTACCTAAATGTCTGAGAGTTCTTTAACAAACATTAACAAACCGTGACACATTGTCAGTTTGCTGGTCCTATCATCCACAAAAAGATAAGGTTATGCAGGGTTAAATTCTGTGAGGGACCGAACCCTTCAAAAATAATTAGGTAAACAGGCAATCCATCACACAGAGAGTAAAATTCTGCTTTTAACTTTGTAACATCAACTGCAATGAATCAGAGGACTATAGTCAGAAATGTTACCCAAATATTTGGGTAAAAGGTAGCCCGATACAGAAAAAGTTTGATATTGCATCTGTTGTGTTATTCTATGCCCCAATGCACCATATGCACTAATATTTCTCCAATGTTGGTGCACAGAATAACATAAGACCTGGAGATGTGATATCACTGGATAAGTCATCTTCCACTTTATCACCTCTTTATCACACCTTAGTGCATAACCCCTCTTGAGTTCAAGATGTTTTGTATCCAGGTGGCACAAATGATATTACAGCCTGTGAAAATCTTCCCATAGATTGATGTGGCAACAGTGCTACCTGACAGCAAAGCAACCAACTCAAATTGAAGATAAAAGCTAAGTTATTTCTGTTATAACTTTTGAATGTGATTACCTTGTTTTACTCTAAAGGAAAAGCCGTACAACATATTGTTTTCATGATTATGGTTTACTGCCCCTTTAAGTAGATACCACACAAGCAATGCAATGCAATATCTCTTAACAATTAGAATAGTGTCCCTTCCTGGGCAGAGCAGGATATAGTAACTCAAATGCTCATATACTGGTTTGTAGTTACTGTATTTTGGTGGATGAGCCAAGTGTATGCTGGTCTATCACATCAATATTGCAGTGATTTAACTGAGTATGCTTTCCTTGATATCTTGCACTGCTGGGGTAGGGATGAGTGAAACTGTTCTGTTAGTTTCCCAAGACCCAAATAATACTTTGTGAAATCTTTACATTTTATTTATGGTTTTAGCCTATCAGAAAGCTGGAAGTGTGATCATGTTACTGATCCACATTAAAGAAAAAACAGGTTCACTTAACTTCAGATGTTAATCACAGTTCATTCCTGTCAAAGTAGGAGATCTTTCTCAGGCAGGTCTATTACTCCTTCTTTTTCCTGTGCACTATAAGTCACTTCCTTCATTCCCACACATTCTGCCCCCTCTCTTCTCCTATTCCCTGGCCTGCTCTCATTCCCAGCCCCCTCTCATTCCCTGTGCCCTGCTCTTACTGACCCATACACTGCTCTCCTCATTGCCCTCTCTCTCCCACCCATTGGTTTTCTCTCACTCCAGCTACCACCTTACTCCTGTCATGGTCACTTTCCTGCACTCTATTTTCTTCCCTCCACTGGTCCTTACATAGCCCCCCTACCTCTGTCCCACAGATTAATTATGGATTACTTTGTAGCTCATAATTTTCTCCAGGTCCTCCAAATCAATCCATAAAATGAACTGCAGATGTGTTGCTCATATCTAATCATGGGTACTTGAGGAAAGTGGTTGAGAAACTACATTGTAAAGGAAAGTCAAAGCAATTATCAAAGATGGTAAAAGCTGACATTTTTTAATCTGTGATGCCAGATTTGTAATTTAATATATAGATTGAATATTTCTGACAGGAGGAAAGACGAGTTGAAACTGGTAGTGGTTAAAATCAGTTAGGGAGACTGATTTTCTTCAAACACATTTAGTAAAATGAGTGGAAGTAAAAAATAAATATATTTCTTTGTCAAAGATTATCTGTGGGTATGACCATAATGAGCTCTGGAAAATATGAGGGGAGGACTTCTTGTGGGGAGAGTTGTATATTTCAAGAAAACTATTTACCAGACATCAGAGAAGAATGGTAATGAATACAATATCAACAATATGTTAGATTCCCATGACAGCGTATTGATTTTGTTGTGTGCTAGAAGATGTTTAATTTTGTCAATGAAGATTGAAGGAACGTAAAAGAAAGAGAGGTCTCTGATGCATTGTGCAGCAATGCATTGGAGATCTCTCTAGCATTCAAGGAATTTTGAAGCCCCTATAGTGACAACAAATACAAGTCATCAGTTCATGCTTCTTTTCTATTTCACCCAGCTTGATGAACATAAAATATTATTTTTTTTAATATTATGTTATCTCCAATTAAAGTGACCTTGTCAAGTCATAAGTCCAACAGATACATATAACATTGAAACAGCCATTTATTAATTTTGTATTAAACCAGCTATTTGTTCTCAGAATTTGCACTAAACTTAGTTTTTAATAATAGTTAAGCATTATAAGAAAATACCATTTATTTATTTTTATTTACTATAAATATATTTTCTAAACTGTAATAAAAGAATAAACCTGTTATTAAAAATTAAACGCTAATGAAAATGTTACTTTATAAGTATGTTTAAAATAGAACTCTAACAAATGTTTTATTTCTTTAGGTAGAAGATATGCAGTGGACAAGTAGAGAACACACACTGCCAGCATCTGTTTGTAGCATGCCGTGCAGACCTGGAGAAAGAAAGAAACCTGTGAAAGGAGTCCCCTGCTGTTGGAATTGTGAGCGTTGTGAAGGCTATCATTATCAGGTGGATGAACTAACCTGTGGCCTATGTCCTGTAGATCAAAAACCAAATGCAAACCGCACTGGTTGCCAACTAATCCCTATTATCAAACTTGAATGGCATTCTCCTTGGGCTGTTGTACCTGTCTTTATAGCCATTCTGGGAATAGTAGCAACAACATTTGTAATTGTCACCTTTGTGCGACACAACGATACACCTATTGTGCGAGCATCTGGACGTGAGCTCAGCTATGTACTATTGACAGGAATTTTTTTGTGTTATGCCATTACTTTTTTAATGATTGGCACACCAGATATGGTAGTTTGCTCTCTGAGACGCATTTTCCTGGGACTTGGCATGTGCTTCAGTTATGCTGCATTACTCACGAAAACAAACAGGATTCATCGGATATTTGAGCAGGGAAAAAAGTCTGTTACTGCCCCAAAATTTATAAGTCCAGCTTCTCAACTAGTTATTACTTTTAGTCTTATATCTGTTCAGTTGATTGGAGTCTTCATATGGTTTGTTGTGGATCCTCCTCACATCATAGTAGATTATGGAGAACAAAGAACACCTGATCCTGACAATGCCAGGGGAGTTCTTAAATGTGATATATCTGAACTTTCTCTAATTTGCTCCCTGGGATACAGTATTCTTTTAATGGTTACATGTACTATTTATGCCATTAAAACTAGAGGGGTTCCAGAAACCTTTAATGAAGCCAAACCTATTGGATTTACTATGTATACCACCTGCATTATTTGGTTAGCTTTTATTCCAATATTTTTTGGAACAGCACAGTCAGCAGAAAGGGTAAGTACTCATTATAATAGTATGAATTGCTTTGTATTGCTACAGGTATTTATATTAACACAGTAAAATAATGTGCATTTCAACATTTATACAATTGTAAACTATTTTTCAAGAAATGCAGTTCTGCAAAATGAGCTTTTGAAACATCTTTGGATTACTTTTTTTTTTGTTATTTTTTTAATTCTTTTCATACTTACATGGATACATTTATTCCATCAACAATTAAAAACAATTAACCATGTTATGTTACCAAGACATAATACATTATTATGAGGTTACTCCAACACCATTTCTGTTTCTCTACCCTAACTTATCACAACTGGCATGATAATCATTTCAGTTACAGAATTACATGAAAACTAAATAAGAAACTTGAACTTTCTCAATGCATACGTACTTAGCAATCTATTTCCATAAATATTCCTGTTGCCACATGAATTAGTAACACCTGTTTGTTACATTGTTTATCTTTAAACATTGTGTCTGTTTCTGTTGTAAAACATGACTGTCCTTTTGTGCAGGATCAAAGACCATGCTGCAGTATCTTACTTTGTTTATTATACCTGTGAGCTAAAAGAGATTACAAGCAGATCTTACAGAGGATGTTAAATTACTTGGTAGACAACCTCATTTGAGAATTTCTGATCACTTTAAGTATAAAAATGACCACTGGCTTAGTCTTCCTAATACTTATGGAGGAATCTAAATGTGAGTCCCTTACTCTCTGGTGCTTTGAGAGAACAACTGCACATCACTTACAATGCTTGGGCTATCCTTTTTGAGGCAGTTTTAGAATGAAAAACCATAGTGATAACCTGGGTGATTGAAATTATGAAAAGCAGTGGAAATCAAGTCTTTCAGGATTAAATGAAATACATTAATATTTTGATCCTCCCTGGGATCTTTAACAAGATATCTTATACAAACCTCTGTATATGTGTGCATGTAAGATTGGTTTGAAAGAAATTTCACAGAAGGATCAACATCAAAATGCTTACACTTAAATGAATCCCTTCTATTTGATGATCTACTGCTGAAAAATGTCCAGAAAGCACCAATTTATACATAACAACATAAACATATTTTGCTAGCTATTGTATGCTAACAAGTGAAATATGTTAGAAATCCTTGAAAGTAAGCACACGTTTGCATTCATTGGCAATCACAGGATATTCTAGCAAAAACCTTGCAAAAAGATGTGTAGTTTCACAATGCATATATAATACTTGTACACACACTCATTGGTAAGAGTGAGTAGGAGATATCCCAGTGTGTGTTTAGAACCAATAGATATGCCATTTCATAAATATTTTTATTTTAATTGTTTAAATGTATTGTATAATGTTCTAGTGGACTTTGTGACAATCAAGTTTTAATCGATTAGTCAATCATCATAATTTTTCATAGATCCAGTAAACACCTGTAGAGTATGGAAATGTTTACTGATTATTTATGAAGAAATACTATGGTATTTCATTCCTTGAAAGCAAGCAATCAGCAAGTATAATTGTATGGTTTTGGAATATATAAAGAAACTACATGCTTTGCATATCTAAGGAAATCAGTAAAGTGTTCATGTGAATGATTTATATTTACCTTTAGAACAAAGTAGATTTCATTTGCTAAGAAAGAATTTGACAGTGGCCATTTTTGGATGCTTGAAGGTTGTAATTTTATAATGAAAACATATATCAAACATTCATAGAAGAGAGGCTGGAGAACTGTTCTCAATTTAGTTTATGTGACATCTGATTAGAAAATTGAAGCTCAAACATTTACAAATAGTCTTTACATGTCATTATCCATTGAAAACATTTATATTGACAGCAATATACAAATTGAAATATGTGTTGTACAAAATAATGAAGGCATAGATATATATCCATTTTTTTGAATCAAAAGTTCAAATGAATAAAACAAAGAGATTACTTTAAGGGATTATGGGCTGTATGTAAAGGCAAATTGTTGCAATCCTAGAGCAAACCAACTATACGATGGGGAAAAATAAAAATATGCATTGAGTTAAATAGAGGTTTTAACCCAATGAATGCTAGAATGGTCTTTAACACACTGAGAAGGAATGCATCAAGGACCTCTTAATATTCAAGGGTTTAAAAGTCCATTTAAATCAATTGGTATTTTGAAGATTTTTACCTGTCCCCTATCTTGCAGTTGGTTTCCCTAGTATTACACCAGTTTCTTCTATACAAAAGGTCCTATATTCCAATATTCCTTTAGAGTACCTGTTTCTTACATAAAAAATGTTACATATAGCCTGAGTTATTGAACTATTTTCTCTGCTAAACCCACGTCTTTGTCACAGAGAAAGGGGAGATGTTTTACAAAAATCCTGTTTATGTCCTGCAGATTTTGTTCTTGTCCTTCTAAAGAGCAGTACATGCAATATCAAATATTTACTGTTATATCAAATTATGGAGAACTTTATACCTGGGGCTAGGAATTATAGTACAAGTATACCTTCCCCCATCTAAAACTCCAGAACCTCCCTGCATGCAGCATGGTATAAATCAAGCAGGAATGAAAAAGGAAACAAGTTAGAGTGAAACAGTGAGAGAAAATAGAGTTAGGTTTTTGTGATTACAATGTAAATATGCAGGGCTGATACTGTTGCTGCTAAATCCGAGATGGAGAAATGCAGCAGCAATAGTGAAGAATGGAGCCCACTTCCTCCTGCAGGTTTGAGCCCCAGGCCCCCCAATATCATCCACAGGCATCTGAGGACACATATTAAAATGGGGTTTTCACCTGGACTGTTTGCACAGCTATAAAACCCCTAGCGGTGCAAATTAGAGCAGACCTGGGAATTTAGGGTTTTCTCATGAGTGACAGAGAGGAAACACTGGCATCATATGAGGATGACATTCTTCTATTCTTAGGGGACTCGGATGGGTCGCTGTCTAGAGTGCTACACCTTGTGTTTTGGCACATGCTTGGAATTGAGAGTTAACTGGACCAAATTCTCAATCCTTAGGTTTGACCCAATTGGAGGGGATGTGGTGCTTGCAGAGACATCCATGTAATGTGAGGATTCCATTACATATCTCGGGATGAAGGTTGCACTTGCAACTTCCTGGGATCGGTTATTTTGGGAAAACCTGAAGCCATTAATTGGTCAATTTAAAACAAAAACTTTGTAATGGCTCAACTTTCTCTTAACATGATAGGAAGAACTTATTTAATTAAAATGATATGCTTACCTAAATTTCTATAAATATTTCAAGGGACACACACATATATATATATATATATATATATGGCCAAGCGATATTTTAACAATGTTGACAACATTATTCATTACTTTCTGTGGTCAAGGGGGACCTTCTAGAATCAAGATTTCCTCTCTAAAAAGCCTGGTGGGAGAGGGGGGAATCACCATTCTAGACTTCCAGTGATATATATGGCAGCCACAGAGAGAGTATACACTTGCTCCCTAACATTCAGGAACCCTTATTTAAAAATAGTTATGAATTTTCCTACATTCCTCTGTTAGGGCTGAATGTCTGCCCGAACCCCTCTCAGGCTACACAGGAAATCTACAAGGTTTGGTCTTCTATACAACAGATCTCAAGTTACACAGCTAAAGATTCACTTACCCCCATGTAGGGTGGTGAGGGTTGTGAACACTTGTTCACACTAGACTTTGGGCAGACCTGGTCCATACATGGCATTACCACTATAGGTCAAATAAATCAATTAAATGAATTTAAAACATTTAAACACCTACATACAGAATTTGTAGGAACAGAAATAAGGGAGAAGAAACAGGGAGCACCCCTTTGTGCATTAATATCATAAGGTGTTGGACCATCACCAGCACCCTTACAGTGTATACTCACAATGATATCTGATGTAAAATAGGAAAAAGAAAAAGACACAAAAGAGAGAAACAAGAGGAGCCTCCTTGAGTAGATTGTACTCCACCACAAGGTGGATACTCACATGGTAAATGGTTGTGATTCTACTTATGTAGTACACAGCAAAGAAACTTATTGGGATCACAAATTGTCCCAGGTACAATGAATGATAAAATATTCCAAACGGTGCTGCTCCTGCAAAACTCACTCTCTCTGAATAGCTACAACATGCAGAATCATAAAAAGCATTGCCCTGTCAGTCTGAAAATAGCAGATGTTAATTCCAACAGAGGAAGTCTAGGGATTATAACTGCCCCCAGTGGCAGTATCTGGACTCTAATATCGGACCATAAGCAGCTGCTCTCATGGAAAACAATCACTCACAAATGGCAAGGGTATCCAAAAGAGCAAAAGAAAGAGACAGGAGGCCCCAGATAGTGTAATTGATATTGTACTTCACAGTAGACAACATTTGTACTTGCATGTTCTCGTAGTCAGACAGCTGGTACTGGTTTATCTGACAGACAGATTTACAGAGATTACAATCCCATATCCATTCTTTTTCTTTGTTTGTTGATCAGCTTATAAGTGAAAGTGGCACATATATGATGATATTAAGTAGTAAAAAAAAATAAATTACAACCTATAATGTGGCAGATGTGTATGATAGTGGTGGTGGTGGGGGACTGGCATGGTGTGATTTGTGTATGTATATTGTTTTTACCATTGACATATGCTATCCTCCTTATCAGGTTATTGACACACATTACTTGTCACTCATAGCAGTGATCCCAAGTGGGGCAGATGGTGGCAACCCCTCTTCACATCCCTCCTCAACCTCTTCATCTGTGTTGCTGTTAATATATTTGTCCTGGCTTAGTCTGTCATGTGTGTTTTCTGCTACCTGATACTCAAATGGTATGAGATGTTGGTTCATTTTTAAGAATGTTAGGGGAAGATTTGAAGCAGGCCTTAGGCAAAAAAAACCCCACCACCGGGTGTTTTAATGTGTAGTAAGTCATTCAAAGGGTCATGTAATGAACTGCTAATGGCAGTTCATAAAGTAATACAGCTGCTACACAAAAGAGGGTTTTGGTCCATTAAAAAAAAACCAAAAAAACAAACGCTCCAATTCGACATTTAAAGGACTGCGTTAGCTGAAAAAAATCAGATAAGTGACTCACCGCATATAACTTAAGACCCAGTTTATTTGCCCGTAAAGTTCCTTATCGGATCTTTTGCCAGCTAACGCCGCTATTAACTGGCAAAAAAAACAAAGTCCTCAGTGGATATATTGTTATGGGGCCCTAAGCCCCACATCAATGCATCTAAAGTGCCTAAAACGTGTCCAAAGTTAGTAGGATTAACCCTATGAGTGCCAGTGGGGTATAATTACCCCACCGGCATTAATAAGGTTAACCCAATTAAGAAAAGCAACATCGCATTATCACTTACCATTAATCCTGATGTCCAGCAAAGTCCACAGCATCCTGGTCATCTTCTGTCCGTCTCTTTAGTCTTCTCTTCCTTCTGCATTCTCTTCAGTCTTCTTTTTTCTGCATTCTCTTCAGTCTTCTTTCTTCTCTTTTTACTTTCTTCTGGCTGTAAAAGAAAATAAAAGTATAAATACCAAGCATGAACGAAGACATCGTTTAACCCTTTGAGTGACAGAGGGGTAGTCATCACATTGCAAAGCAATGCATTGCGTACCTCACTGGCACTCAAAGGGTTAAATATTTTTGCTCCATGAATATTCCTTAAATTAAATGCCTCTGTTTAATGCCAAAACATATAATAATGCCAATAAGAAATAGTATACATATACACAGAAAAAAATGTCATGCATAAATGCTAAGTAAATCTGATTAGCTAAAATCTTCATGTCTCCGCCACTTGGAGTGGCCGCTAGGGCAGCGGAAGCAGAGACACAGATGAAGAACACAGGTCCTCTTCAGTCCTGTACGGCCTGATGCCTGTAACACACTGAGGGCATTGGAAGTGAGCCTGCCTTTATATATGGGCAGGCTCACTTCCATTTCCCTCACAGCCTCCGTGTGTTACAGGCATCGACCTGTACATGACATTTATTTTGGTGTATATGTATACTATTTCTTCTTGGCATTATTATATATTTTGACATTAAATAGAGGCATTTAATTTAAGGAATATTCATGGAGCAAAAATATTTAACCCTTTGAGTGCCAGTGAGGTACGCGTCACATTGCTTTGCAATGCGTTGTGTACCCCTCTGCCACTCAAAGGGTTAAATGATGTCTTCGTTCATGCTTGGTATTTATACTTTTATTTTCTTTTACAGTCAGAAGAAAGAAGAAAGAGAAGAAAGAAGACCGGAGAGAACACAGAAGATAGAAGAAAGAAGAGAAGACAGAAGGACAGTGGATGACAGGTAAGTGTAACACTGATTAGTTAACAATCGGTGCTTGGCAGTATGTCAGGCACTGATAGTTAATTCTTTTTTAATGTTAAGTTACCAATATCACTGTTCTTAGCAGCATTTTGGAAACTTAACTCACAAACGGACCTTTAGCCACAGGACCGTTTCTGTCGCTTTATGTCCTTTGTGATTTTAGCTGGTAGGGCATCTGAATACTGTGTTAGACATGTTAGTTTATCAGTCAGTATTCACTTTGGCCCTACTGGCTATATTAATGCCAGTCTTTAAATCTAACCCTTAGTCTCCTAACATTGCTGCTTGATAGCCGTGTCCTGCGGTCATTGACGTTATAACCAGCCACACTGAAAACCCTCTCAGACTCAAAGCTTGCTGGAGGAAAACTGAGGGTTTCCACTGCAGTACATGTCAATGCTGGCCACACACACTGCTTTGTTTTCCAGTAGTCCATGGGGTCATTGTTTCTGCCTAAAATGTACCTATCCTGCAAGTATGCAGAAACCATCTCACATGCGGTGGGACCACTTCTAGGAGATACACAGTGTAGCTACTCCGTTACTATGTGTCACTTACCAACCCATTGTCAAGGTTTGGATGAGTTGCTCTAACTCTGCTGCTTGATTCTACTGTCTGAGCTTATCCAGTGCTCTGCTATCCATTACTGCTGCCTGATTACTGTTCCTGATTTCCTGTGCATGGCCTGGCTTACTCTGATGTCCCTTCTGGTTTCTGACTCCTGGCTTGTTCCTGACATCGCTAATCTCCATATTCCTGACCCCGGCTTGGCTGAATACCTGTCTTGGTTCCTGACCCCAGCTTGTCTTTTGGTTTATGCTTTTGGATCACAATTTTGCTTTGCTTGCTTTTGTTATTTTAATAAAGGTGTTTTGCACTTTACATTTTTGTATCTGTCTGGTTCCTGTTCCCTAATACCCATACTCAGGGAGCAAAGAGATGTGCTGCCGCCACCACCACCACCACCAATACCAGTACCAATGTTGTTTTTTTTTGCCGCCCCTGCTGAGAGCTATGATGAATTACCCTGTGTTCCAAATGGGATATTCTGGTTGATGATGCAGCTGCTTCTGCTGGTTGAAATGCTTTGCTGCCTTCCTTTCCACTATACTGCCTGCATGTTTGTTGTGCCCTCACTTTCTCCCTCTCATCCTCCACAATGCAGTCCTCCACTCGATCATTAAGTATGTCTCAATATTCGTTGACAAAATCCGATTCCTCAGAGAGTTGCTGCTGATCGTCATAACTCCTTTGTGTAACAAACTGCTGATGGCCCTTTGGCAGAAATTCTGAAATTTTGTGTTTAAAGTGGGGGTCCAGCAAAGTGGCAAGAATGCATTCCTCATTGCTTTTAATGGACACTATGCGAGGATCTTGTTCAAAGCACTCTGTCATGTCCTTTACCAGCTGGTGCATGTCTGTGTTGTCGTTATGGTAAGATTCTTCAGACATGCCCCTCATTTTTTTCTGCAATAAAAATATCAGTGGTAGAATTTCACTAATTCCTGCCCCAATGTGACACACCAGCATGGTTGCCCACCTCAAAGGGTTTCAGCAGCTCACATACATTGCATATTAGTTGCCATTGGCCAGGTGACAAAAAGGGTCCCTTAAAAGCCTTCCAGTTTTGCATGGTGTACTCACTAATGGCCTTATGCTCCTCGCACAAATGCTCTAGCATGTACATGGTGGAATTCCACCTGTAGGGACCTCTATTTTCATCTGGTGATGGGGCAGGTTGTTATGCTCTTTTATGGAATATAGATTGTTGTGTGCACTGTAGGAGTGACTAAAATGGGCACATATTTTGTGGGCAATAGTAAGCATCTCTTTGAGGGTTTCAGATTCTGACAGGAATCTGGTCACAACTAAATGTAGCACATGGGCAAAACAGGGCACTTGCACCATATCACCTATTCTCAAAGCAGCTAGTATGTTGGAACCAATGTCAGGAGACACAAAACCAGCTTTTATGCAGAGGGGTACAGAGCAAGTGTGTAGAAACCTAGAGAGCTAGGGATCAGACAACAGGAGCGAGACCAGTGTTACAGACAGGTAATAGCCTCAAAGGTATAGCTAGTCATGGATGCACGGAGCGAGACTGCTATACCAATGCCTGGAGGGATCAAGCAACAGGCTATCGAGGTCACAGACAGGTAATAGCCTCGGAGGTATAGCTAGTCAGGGATGTACGGAGTGAGACTGCTAGAGCAATACCTGGTTGAGCTACCGAGTGAAAGGCAGCTGCAACAATTCCAGGGAGGTAAAGTTTGCTTGTAGGCTGTATGGATGAGAGCCATCAAAAGCCAGCTGAGACAGAGTGGAGAGTCAGACAGTACCAGGGTCAAGCACGGAGCGGGTAGTCAGACAGAGCCACGGGTCAAAACCAGATCAGGTAGTCAGCCAGAGCCACAGAACTCACTGAGCGGGTAGTCAGACAGAATCAGGGTCAGACCAGAACGGGTAGTCAGACAAGGAGAGGGTAGTCAGACAGAGCCACTGGTCAATACAGGAGCGGGTAGTCAGACAAAGCCAAGGATCGAATCGGAGAATCAACAGAAGCCAAGCAAGGGTCAAATGAGAGCACACATACACAGTAGTAACACACAGGTACACCACGAAAGGGCAACTAAGCCCAGTATTCAGGCTGTATATAAGGCCAAATGAGATAGCTATTTGAGTCAACAGTAAGATGGTGTATGTGTCCAATATTCATATTTGTGCGCATATATGTGATGTGTGATCGTGCTTGTAGTACTGCGGATTGGAGAGGATGATGGGATGGAGGTGGAATATTGATCCTCCACCTGTCCAATTGAATAAACATGATGGAGCCATTCAGGACTGATTCTATGTGAACACTTTAACCCCCGAGTATATTTGTCATCTATATGAGTGAAGTCTTTAATGAATAAATATATATTGTTTATTATTATTTTTTATATATGAGAATATCATTGTACTGTGACAATTGGGGTAATTGTATATACTTTAAAGGAATTCTCTTATCTCTAAAAATGAAATAACAATGACATTGTATTATTCATATATATATATATATATATATATATATATATATATATGTATTTGTAGTGAAGGAGTTACATATTATAATCACTGAGAACTCGGATGAGGAGGAAATAAGGAGGTGTATTTAAGAGTTAGGTGGGATGAAGCTGTTAGAGACTCATTTATATAATTCATTATCTGTTTGAGAAAGTGGCGGTATGACTCCAAGAAACACGTTACATTATATATAACATATATTGAAAATAGTGAGTTAAAGGTACTGCATACCAACTATACCCTTTTAAATATTATATTTTTAATAAATTTTGGATTTTTGCTAGCAGACTCATTTCATCATTATACACACTTGAATATTAAAAGAGACCCATTTTTTTTTAATCTGGATCCGAATTTCCCTACATGTGATTTCTAACACCGGTGTGGATTAAACACAGACGCAACATACTATGTGAGTACAGAAGATTGTTGCTAATTATTTTCTATACATTGTTGGATTTAGCACTTTATATTCCCAGTGAACTTTGTACTGGCACTTTGTTTTCTTTGTCTTTTGGTTCTTGGATGAAACAAAGTGCGGAGAAAACGGATCCCAATATAGCCACTGTCCAGCCCAGGAATACACCCAAGTGGAAGTGGGGAACAAAATAGCTTCCACCTGCATTGATCGTCTACCCTGCACATATGTGCCCGGTGGACCATCAAAATTTGTGAGTACCCCTGTTGGAGGTGTGGGTCCTAAAATTGAAGTTAGAAATCATACTACCCTATGAGGTGCCCCTTTTTTTCTTCTTTTTTCCCAAGTGTGACCAAGAGTGCTTGCCATTAGGAACTGGTTGAAGTAGCCCTACTGGAAGATGTCTAGGAGTCTTGGTATGAGCACATGTGGTACATGCTGCTACGAATGCTGAACAGTCTGCTCTTAGACTAGGCCACCATAAGAGCCGAGAGATGGACCATATTAATTGGTCACGACCAATATGTCCAGAGGCCTTCAAAGATTGATATGTCTCCAGTAACCCAGTGAGAAGAGGCTCTGGGACAAAACATTTACCACTGGGTTTATCTACCGTTGCAGCAGCTTGAGAGGACAAAATCTCCTCACCCAAGGGTGAGGTAATGCTTGTAAGAATGGTGGTCAAGATATGGTCGGAAGGAATTATAGGCACAGGAAGACTCTCTGCTTCGGGATCAGACCCGCACATTTGAGAAAGAGTGTCCACCAGGAAGATAGGAGACCACATAATTGAACCTGGACAAAAACAACGCCCATCTGGCCTGCCGTGGAGACAGCCTTTTAGCTTCAGATAGATACGATAGAGCTGTGAGTATCAGGATCGGGGACCCAGTAGGTAACACCATTCTCGAAGCGCGATGATAATAGCCAGGAGTTCCAGATCCCCAATGTCATACAGACTCTGAGCCCTAGACAATTTCTTAGAAAAAAAACCCACATGGAAGTAAGGTTTTACCAGGAGCCGAGCGCTGGGACAGGAGGGAGCCTACTCCTGATTCAGACGCATCAACCTCTAATGTAAAGGACAGGGCGGGATTCGGGTGGGACAAGATCTGAGCCCTGGCAAAGGCAGACATAAAATTGTCAAACTCCTGGAGAGCACTGGCAGACCAGTCAGATGGATTTGCCCCCTTGTGCGTCATGTCAGTGAGTGGTTTAACCCTGTGGAAAAGTTTCTAATGAACTTCCTATAATAGTTTGTGAAACCCAAAAATCTCTGTATGGCCTTCAACCCCACCGGACAGGACCACTGCAGAACTGTCAAAAGTTTCTGTGAGTCCATAGCCAGTCCAGACGAGGAGATCACATAACCCAAGATTGCTACCTAGGATTTGTGGAATTCACATTTTTCCAATTTACAGAACAACTTATTCTCCTTCAATACTTGCAAGAACGACGCGACATCCGCTCGATGTGCTGCTAAGGTCAGTGAATGAATAAGAATATCATGCATATAGACCACTACAAATCTTTGTAGTAGGTCTCTCAATACATCATTAATGAATTCTTGGAAGACAGCCGGGGCATTGCATAAACTGAAAGGCATCACCAAATATTCATAATGTCCGCTACGAGTATTAAAAGCTGTTTTCCTCTTGTGCCCTTCCTTAATTCTGACAAGGTTGTATGCAGCCTTTTGATCAAGCTTGATGAACACCGTTGACCCCTTAATTCAGTCAAACAATTCCGTAATCAATGGCATGGGTTAAGCATTCTTGACCATCAGCTTATTCAGCCCTCTGAAGTCAATACAAGGTCTTAATTCCCCATCCTTCTTTTTTACGAAAAATAATCCTGCACCTGCTGGTGGGGAGGATTTGCAAATAATCCCTCTGGCTATGGCATCAGTCACATACTCCTCCATGGCTCAATTCTCACATGTCCCCTTTGAAGTATGGCACCTGGAATTCAATCAATAGTAGAGTTGTATGGCCTATGTGCTGGCAATTTACTAGCCTCTACCTTATTAAATACCTCACTGAAAGACTGATACTCTGCAGGTAACGAGGAAAAGGTACAAAGCATTCTGGTAGGCTGCTGTAGGCAGGACTCGTCACAGTAGGAAGAACATGACAGAATGTTGCACATTTGCCAGTTTATCATGGGTTTGTGTGTCTGTAGCCAGGGGAACACCAGAATTATTGCATAGTGAGGAGATTTTATAACTTGAAATTGTAGGGTCTCTACGTGGAGTGCCCCTACCCTTAGAGATAAAGGACACTACTCATGTGTCACATGTGATGGTTTTAACAGTCTCCTGTCAATAGCCTCAATAGCCAGTGGAGATGAATGTGGCAGCAACGGAATAGCATGATTGGCTGCAAACTCAGCATCCATAAATACCCAGCGGCTCCGGAGTCTGTCAAGGCTGGATCTGTTACTGAAGATGTGGCCCAAGATGCAATCACCTCAAGGATGGGCTTCCCTTGCAGATGATCTGTGGACTGCAAAACTCCACCCAGGGTCTGTCCCCGACATAACCCTAGGTGCGAGCATTTCCCAGATGGACGGGATAAGACTGCAACAAGTGGCCCGCTTTATCACAGTATAGGCAAAGGCCCTCTCTCCTACAGAAAGCCCTTTCCTCCCCTGGAAGGTGAGTGAAACCCAGTTGCATAGGTTTAGTCCTGATGGGATCAGAGCCAGGAGACAAGGGAGGACAGGGTGGGAGAGTAAAGTTAGGTGCCAATCGAGTGACAGGCCTACACAAACGTTCTCTGAACAAAGGTTTCTCTCTGAGCCTTGTATCAATCAGGATTGAAAAGGTTGTGAGTTAGTTCAGATCCTCTGGAAGCTCACGGGCTGCAGTCTCATCCTTAATTGAATCACTCAGACCCAAGTACCTCATTGTTCCAGCCCACCTCCACTGCCAAGGTACGAAATCCTATAGCGTATTCGGCTACCTACGTGCTCCCTGGCGTATGGTCATAAGTTGTTTAGCTGCAGACACTACTTGGGCTGGAACATCAAAGACTCTGCTGAATTCACCCACAAATTCTGTAAAGTTAGCTACAATGGGTTTCTCTGTTTCCCACACAGGATTGGCCCATGCCAGTGCCTTACCAGACAAAAGTGAAATCATGAATCCGACCTTGCTTCGTTCACTTGGAAACGCATGTGGTACCATTTCCAGGAATATGCCCACTTGGTTAAGAAAACCTCTACAGAGCGTAGGCTCCTCCTCGTAGCATTGAGGAAGGGGAGCAGTACCGGATAGTCCATGAACCGTACTAGTCTCAGGATTAGCAGGCATAATCAGCACCAAATCAGAGGGGGCCACCAGTTGTTGAGAGTAACCTGACTAAGGTGTGCCGTACAGTTCAGGAGTGTCTGCATAGCGAATGCAACTGATCGATCCTTTGATCCTGTATGTCCATTCTCACCAAAATGCTCAGAACTGGTGGAACACCTGTACCTTCAGTACTCATGGCCCTTTCGTACTGTGATAAAGAATCACACAACACAGGTACAGGTGAATTTAACCAGTTTATTAAGATCAATATACAGGAGCAAAACACTTCCCCAACCTTCCCAGGAACAGGCATAAGGACAGTGCGCAGCCCACTTCCCAGGAGCTGACACTGAGCAACAACCTGCAACCGCAGATAGCCAAGGCAACAAACGAGGTAGAATCTAGCCTATGATTCCACAGAGTCAGCATGCAGACCTATAAGCTAGGGAACAGGTAACAGGAGTGAGACCGGGATACAGGCAGGTTATAGTCCTGGAGGTATAGCTAGTCAAGGATGCACGGATTGAGACGCTAAAGAAATACCTGGAGGAATCAGGCAACAGGAGCACTACTGGGGTCACAGACAGGTAATAGCCTCTGAGGTATAGCTAGTCAGGGATGTATGGCGCGAGACTGCTAGAGCAATACCTGGGGTGAGACTAACCCTAAGCTACCGTGCAGAAGGCAGCTGCAACAATACCAGCGAGGTAAAGTTTGCTTGTAGGCTGTGTGGCGTGAGATCCAGCAAAAGCTGGTTGAGACAGAGTAGAGAGTCAGACAGTACCAGGGCCTAGTACAGAGCTGGTAGTCAGACAGAGCCATGGGTCAAAACTGGATCAGGTAGTCAGCCAGAGCCCCAGAACTCACGGAGCGGGTAGTCAGCCAGAATCAGGGTCAGACCAGAATGGGTAGTCAGACAAGGCCTAGGTCATACAAGAAGCGGGTAATCAGACAGAGCCATTGGTAAATACAGGAGATGGTAGTCAGACAAAGCCAAGGATCGAATCAGAGAATCAACGGAAGCCAAACAAGGGTCAAACGAGAGCACACACACACAGTACTAACACACAGGTACACTACGAAAGGGCAACTAAGCCCAGTATTCAGGCCGTATATAAGACTAAAGGAGAAGGCAGGACATAATAGGTCAATTAGTGCTGAAGGCTACAAAACAGCGCCCGAGACATCAATGACGCACACACACAACAGAGATACCAGCAGACAGGCGGCATCGGCCGGCAACGGCGCTGCCAGCTCTCCAGAGGGAACAGAACAGGTACCCATACCAGGCAGGCAATAATCATAGGCACCGTGATACACTGTTGGTCCTGGGAGGGAAACTCAGTGAGCAGTCACAGTCATATAGTCTGTGCTCTATCCACTTGTCCACATATCTGTTGTCAGGTGGATTTTCTTGCCATATGCACTTTTCAGCCCTTTGGCTAGTGTGGTACTAACCACCTGGTGGTACAATTCTGGCCCAGATGTCCTGGAAAAATAACTGCGTCTTGGGATATTCCAGCATGGAGCTACACATGACATCAGTTCTCTGAAACCTTGGTTTTCTACAAAAGAATACAGCAGCATTTCAATTGCCAACATCTTGGTAACCTTGCCATTTCACAGGCGTACTTTGGAATTGTTTTTGTGATTTTTTTTTACACCTTCCTAAGAATTCAGACAGTGTGGATTGACAGGACATGGCAGAAGAAGCCTTAATTTTTATTGCTTCAACAACATTACTTGAGGAAGTGGGGATGGTAGATGTAGCATGTGTGGGCAGTCTGTGACTCTTGCCATTTCCTACAGCAAAGCCAGAGTCATCATACTCCTCTGCAGCAGGAGCCATAGGTGTTATTTGGACTGAACTAAATGTTGGCACTGGCAGTAGCACAATCTATGACACATAAATAACTTCACTACTTCTTTTTACTGCCCTAGAGCCCTGGGAACTTTTTAAAGTGCTTCTGCTGCTGCTAGTTGTGGCACCATTGGACTGTTGATAGTGTGTTTTGCAGTTCGAGCTGTGGTTGTGCTTTAGGTGGGATCTCATAAAGGAAGTGCCTAGGTGTGAGCCTGCTTTCCCCCTGCTCATGGGCTTTTTGCACAGACAACAGATAGCAACACGCTTAGCTTGAGGATACTGAGTGAAGTATCTCCGTACTGTGGATTTCATGGAATGAGGGGTTCCTGAGGTGGTGCTGCTGCTACTACTACTGGGGCAAGATGTTGATGTAATTCTACTGCCACTACTACTAGGTGTCAAAGGTGCAGCACTTACAGCAGAAGAGGCACTCGTTATATCTAACATTGTGAATGTTAACCTGTGTTGCTGTTGCTGGATACTCAAAACAGGTGTGTTTGGCTGAGTGGGACTTGGACTTTGAAGAGGCAATGATGCTGATGATGACTGCTAGGGTGACTGTGTGCTTTTTGACATCTGTGCTTGTCCAGGGTCAGACTTTCCAATGGCTTTCTCAAACACTTTATAGACAGGCACAGTGCTCCTTAAAAGTGGTGGAAGATTCAGCCTTTGACTTTCTGCAAACCTTATAGCCCTGTCATTATCCTCACTCTCAACTTCATCTGTATCTGAACAAGAGTAGGATGCTGGAGGGATATATATATATATATATATAGATCTGCATCATCATCAGTCATTATTAGATCATCCTCAGCAGCATCAGCATCACCTGACAATTCTTTCCCACTGTCCTTATATTCCTCTCAGCTTTTGGAGGTCTCAAACAATTTATTTTTTCTTTTACTGTAACAAAGTTCCCTACTACAGGTGTTTTGGTGCTTGTTTGTCTCACTATGTAATGCAGCAGGTGGTTTAGTTGCTACACCTTCCTCTATTATGCTACTGCCAGCATCATGAACACTTAAACGTGACTTGTTGTCTTCAGTGTTCTTATTTGGTTCTTTATTTCTACTGGCACTGGTGGTGCTGGAACTAGTTTTGCTGGGACCTTGACAAACTGCATCCTTCCTTGGAGTAGAGGGATCATTATCATCATTGATTGCACATGCTGCAGCAACCATTGCTGCAGTCAGTTTTTGAGCTACTAGTGTACTCTCACGTCCCTGCACTGCTCCACCCTCCCCCTTCTGCTTGTGAGTTTGCTGGACAACTACACTGTGTTTTTATACTGTACGGTACACAACACAACTGATGGAGCTGTATGATGCCTTGCCTAAGCCCAGTCAGATGTCTGTCACTGTCGCTTAATATACTTAGTTCTTTATATTTTTTTTTTTATTTTTTTTTTAAAGTTGTCCACCCTGTTGTCCTATCACAGTCTGTCCAAAAAAATTATAACTGAAAAAGAAAATAAAAAAGTCTTTCCCCAGACTTCCCCACCCAGCACAGAGACAATAACAGCAAGATCAGCAAGCAAATAGGTCCCTATCTGCCTGTGCCTTGCCAGTCAGTCACATGGAATTTTGGAATATTTGGGGTCAACCTCCTTCCTCTCTTCTTCTCCCCAGAGTGTCCCACTGACTCTCATAACAAAACAAATGGCCTGCCTAAAAGAGTCCCTAAACTAAACTTCAATTCCCCTCTCTGTCTTCTCTAGCTCAAAAAATGTACTGCTCTCTCCTCTCACAAGCACAAAATGGCATGCTGTGAGAGCCTGACAGCCTTTTATATGGCTGTAGAAAGCTTTTGTGTGGTGGAGAAATATTTTTCTTCCCATTGATTTCAATGGTCAAAAAAGGAGGGAAAAAGCAGAAAATCAGCACTTTTCGCTAGAAATTATTGGCCAAGCGGAAAGTGCCATTATTTGCTGATTTTAATTTGAGGTGAAAATTTTCACCCATCCCTAGTCATTGCTGATTATACTATTCCCATGCAGCAGTTTATTCCTGATACTCAAATGACTCAACTAGCAAATGCCATATTGTCACTGGTAGACAAGTGCCAAATATCTTAAAATCATTACAGGGGCATAAAAGACACAGTGCATATTACCTTAGTTTTGCAGCAACAGCTGGTTCATGCTATTGCAGTTCTTAATCTTGACTGATATGTTGAAATGCTGTTGCAAAGCTGTAAAACAGCTGTCACTGCAAGAATGAAGTGTGATATGCACTATGTCTTCTATTCCTATCATGCTTTTTGGTGTTATTATATGTAATTTTTCAACCAAATCTTTTAAATGAGATTAAAACATGATTCTTTTTTATATACACCTATGTTCTTCCATGGACTTGGAATATGATGAGAATGTCATTCATAACAGACTCTCTCATTTAATCATCATCCAGTGAGGAAACATGATAAGCACAATATATTCTCCATCTTTTATGGAAGATAAATAAAATGGATACATCCCAGATTTGTTGTTGGTGTTAAACATAAAATGATTCTATTTTTATCAAAAAGACAACATTATCTCAGCCATAATAGCAAATGAAAGAAGCAAATGTGCTTATTCTTACTGTTCCATTGGGTATGGGGTTTGTACAGGTGACTATATCAGTCCATGCCGCCCATACAGATTTGTAGGATAGGTTTCAATGAAATTACATATACATATACATTTCAGAAATATCACAGGTGATTACATTATTCATGTGATTTTGCTGTTGTTTATATTGAGAGAATGCCAGGAGACTTTTTTTTCTATTTCAATAAGAATGCAACAACATTAAATTAATGTAATTCTAAATTCTATAGAACAAAACCACAGCTATACAAAGCTGTGAACATAGCATGTGATGCATATTAAGATCTGATATTCTGTGTAAAATGGAAATAACATGGGATCACACAGGCTTAATCAGATTAGTCATTTAGACCTACCGAGTATACCTCACACAATTTTCAGCACAACATGTGCATAGTGATGTTTTGTAGTGCCATCATCTAACATTCATACTCTGTTGATCTTTTTATATCTGTTGCACATGAAAGAATTACAAAATATTCTGATCTTTTTAACTAAAAGACATCTGCCTCAATGTATAGAAAGAAAATTCAGGAGTAAGTACAATTTCACCAGAGCATTTCCTTTGCTGTGCTAACCTGCTTGTGGGTGGATGCATTAGTACATGCATACACAACTTCACCAACTCACGATTTAAATGTGAACAATACATGTTGTATGGGTAAAATGTGGTACCGTGTTAGGCATAGGAAATGATGGAGACTAGTGGAATAAAAATGATACCTTTATTGGCTAACTGAGTGGTTTTGGATGCAAGCTTTCTTTTTCAGGCATAATAAGAATATATACTGAATGCAAAATACATGCCTTTAAAACTCATGCCCATACTTTTAACATCTAAACCCCAGACTGCCACACATCCACTCCGCTGCAACACAATGCACAAAAGGTCACTTCCATTAACAGAATTTGTTTTCTTTATCCCAGTGTGGGCCATAAACTATACTCTAGGCTCTGTTACAGCTCCATAAAGTGGACTAGAGAATTTAAACAAGATTAATTACCATTTTTATGCTCCAGTGAAAATGACCAGAAATGACTAGCTCTAAAGACTGTATGGGTTAAACCTCCAAATTCCAGAAGGGTGCACAACCCATCACTTACAATGATACGTGCAGCCCCCCTGCATCCGAAATGACCAAAAATATTTTTATTTTATGGACTAAATTCCTTGTCATGGTTCAAGCCACAGTTCAGGGATCAAGTGAAATCAGATAAAGGGGGGAGATGAGGGCTCATGTTGGTGATGTTGTATCAGATCTGTGTCAATTGCCAATATGTCTTCTCCATCACATCCACTTCAATTTGCCACCAATCCACCATCCCTTCAACAGGTTTAGGATTTTGGACTGAACACATCGACAATGGTTAATTTCAATATAGAAATGCAGGTTAATTAGCCATTTCCATATGGAAATGCAGGTTGATGAGCCATTGTCATCATCATGTGGGTGTGTTTATATGTTAAAATTGCTGTTTACCACATGCACTAAACACTGATAGCAGCCTCTGCTGTTGGGGTTCACAATCCCAACAATTCCTACCTGAAGAAGGTGATGTAGAGATGTCCCTGTAGCTTTATATGCAGTAACAGTCCTCAATCAATTCTAAGCATGGAGGGTTGTCATACTGCTGGCGATGTGTAAGGAATGCCCTCCCCTACATATCGCCAGCAGTAGACAAGAACATGATCTCTGCTTTCCCACTTGCTCATGGGGGAGAGGAGAGGACCTTCTCAAACCTTTGAGTGCCACAGGGATGTGCATTGAAGAGTGCCATAAGGTTGTGATTTGCACACCCCTATGGCATTCAAAGGGTTAGAAAAGTACAGTCACCCACTACACAAACATCGTTGGCCCTATTTTATTTATTTATGTATTTTTTATTTATTTGTAGCACACAAAAAATATTTTAAAAATGGAACATTGTTTTGCAATTTGTCTTGGAGACACTTCTAGCAGCCAGAGGGTTAAAAAGTAAGACTGAAAAACCTACAGTGATTTGTTGTTACCAGGGGAACCAATGAAGTGCTAAGACTTATTTAAACTTCATAAATACTTTATATCAGTGCAGTATCAATTATTGGGTTAGAAAGACACAAAAAATGTAGAGGGGCATTAACAGTACCCAAATATCAGATATAATTATTAATAGCCTCTCATTTACTCACTTAATCATTCTGCCATCCCACCTCCACCTGTTAGCCACTCTACCACCCCTCTTCCATCCCCATTCACCACCTTCACCACTCTGCCACCCATCCTCCGTCCTCTTCATCGTCTACACTACTCTCCCACCACTCCTCCTTCCCCTTTGCCACTCTGCCACCCGTCCTTCATCTCTTTACAACCTTTACCACTCTGCGACCCCTCCTTCATCCCCTTTTAGTGCTGAAACATAAGAGGTTCCATTCAGCTCCTCCACTGAGCAATGGAGAGGCAGAGAGGATGTTCTCAGACCTCAGTGTTGTCTACTTCTGCTGATGTATAAAGGAGGGCATTGTCAGATTGTCCATGTGGCGGCTACTCTAGATGGCTGCATCCTTACCTGCATCCGGCAGCGTTCTGCTCTGGTGGCTCCAGCTGTGTCTGGGTCCAACCGGCAGCAGCAGGTGACGTCATTATGGGCGCACGTCCAAGGGCATGGATGTGCACACCATTTAAAGGAAACCCATCAGTTTGGTGCTCCTCCTTCCTGTGGGACAGGGCTTTTTAAACTGCCTGGACACTGGACTCATTCACTCTTTTGTTAGTGTCCAGTGCAGTTCTTTAGTTTCAGTTTTGTGCCCAGTGTATGACCTAGTTTGTCTAACGACCCGTTGTGGTGCTGACCTGTGGCTTTGTCTGGCTACCCATTCAGTGTATGACCCTGGCTTGTCCGATAACTAATCTGGTGTAGACCTGCGGCTCCGGCTGACTACCTGTTCCATGTATGACCTCTGGCTTGTCTGACTACCAGTTATGGTTCTGACCTGTGGCTCTGTCTGACTATCCATTCTGTGTATGACCCTGGCTTAGTCCGATAACCATTCTGGTGCAGATCTGTGGCTCTGGTAGACCCTAGCATAATTGACTGCAGGCGTGAGTCAGTAGTCTTCCCTGTTGTCTTCCGTTGCGGGAGACAGCCTTGCTAGTACTGATTGCAGGCATGAGACAGTTTCATCCTCACCTCCATCTTTGGGGAGATCCTTTGGGCAACATTGTGGCATATCTTGCATTTGAGACTACCATTGGCTTCGGCCTAGTTTCTGCAGTTTAGGAACCAGGGGCGACCTCCTGTTTCTGATAGAGGCTATGCTTCTTTGATTTCCCTCTGCTCCTTGCTCTCTTGCTGTGATAGTTGTTGCTATTATACTTTTAATAAAGGTTATTACTATACCGTCTGACTCCTGTTTTGCTTGTAACCGTGACAGTACGAAAGAGTCATGTCTACAGACGGTACTGATAACCCTTCCTTGCAGAATATCCTAGACAGGGTGGATGCTCAGGATCAACATATTGATCATATTTCGTTGGCCTTGCAGACTCTGTTGAACCGAACTGCACACCTTGACCGCCCTGGACTGCAGCCAGTGGCCTCCACCGCTGCTACCTTGGCACCGGTTGCTCCCACTGTCCCTGAGGCAGGCATGATCAGGGTTTTTTCCAGTCATGCTCCACTTCCGTAGTGATATGAGGGGGACCCAGTGCTCTGTCCTGGGTTCTTAAACCAAGTGGGCACACACATGGAAATGGTACCGCAATTTTTCCTTAATGAGCGGAGTAAAGTAGGATTCTTGGTTTCTCTCCTGTACGGTGAAGCATTGGCTTGGGCCAATCCGTTGTGGGAGATGGACAAATCAATTATTTATAACTTTATGGAATTTGTGGCCGCATTCCGTAGAATACTCGATATGCCAGGTCGACAGGCCTCTGCCTCCAAAACACCTTTTGACCATCCTCCAGGATGCTCGAACTGTGGTTGAGTATGTGATCCTACTTTGGCGGCGGAGGTGGGTTGGAATAATCAGGTCTTCGTGACAGCCTTCTTCCAAGGCTTTTGTGATACCATAAAGGATGAGATTGCGGCCCGCAATATACCTAAAGTTCTAGATGAACTTATCTTGTTCACCACCCTGATTGACGAATGATTAGAGAGAGACCCTCATTCAGGGAATGCCTGTGTAGGCTTCCGTCTCAACTGGCACCCAGTTTTACACACCCACGTAGTCTTCCCTCGCCTCCCGTGCCTCCTAGGGCAGACTCTACTGGGAGTGAACCCATGCAGCTTGCGGTCACTCACCTGTCGGGGGAGGAGAGGGCCTTCTGGAGGAGGGAGGGCCTCGGTTTATATTGTGGGAGACCTTGACATCTCTTGAGGTCATGCCCGGTACGTCCGGGAAACGTCTGCACCTGGGTTCCTGTCGGGGACAGATCCTAGGTGGGATTTCTCAGTCCCTGGAGATGGTAAAGGGTAAACCTATCCTAGAGGTTATCCTATCTTGGGCCAAGTCATCAGTAACGGCGTCTGCGTTACTGGATTCTGGATTCTGGAGCAGCAGGATACTTATAGATGCAGAATTTGCTAATAGACATGCTATCCCATTGCAGTCTCCCTCCTCTCCCTTGGCCATTAAAGCCATAGATGAAGGCCCCTACAACCCTCTCACATCACTCAGGAGACACTTCCTATAACCCTGAGAGTACAGGCCCTTCACACAGAGACCCTGCAGTTCCAGGTGATTAATTCCCCCCGCTATGCCATTATCCTAGGGTTCCCATGGTGACAGACACACAAGCCCAGGATCGATTGGCACAACTGTGACATTATGTCTTGGATGCCTCATTGCTCCAAAGCTTGTCTCGCACGTCCTACAAGACTAATGTGGACATCTACCTCCTTCCTGACAGAGTAATATATGGCCTTTAGTGATGTATTTAACAAAACACAAGCTGGTGTATTGCCTCCACACAGGCCTTACGATTGCCGGATTGATTTGATTCCAGGTGCGACTCCTCCTGAGGGTCGTGTATATCCTCTATTGGTGGAGTAGTTGAAAGCCGTTTAGGACTGCGTGTTTGATGCCCTTTCCAGGGGCATTATACGCAAATCCACCTCACCGGCTGGTGCAGGGTTCTTTTTTGTCAAGAAAAAATATAGGGAGCTACGCCCATGAATTGACTTCCGTGGTGTGAACAAGTTAAGGATTAACCACACCTACCCCATACTTTTAATTACATAGTTATTCGACCAATTAAAGGGTTCTAAGGTGTTCATGAAGCTGGATTTGAGGGCAGCATGTAATGTGAGAATTTGAGAAGGACATGAATGGAAGACAGCTTTTAACACCCGGAGCAGGCACTATGAATATCTAGTTATGCCCTTTGGCCTGTGTAATACTCCTGCTGTCTTCCAAGAATTTATTAATGACGTTGCAAAGCTCGGTAGTCGTATATTTAGACAACATACTCATCCACTCACCCACGCTGGAAACTCATCACGCAGATGTGTCTAGGGTGTTTTGGTTGTTGAAAGAAAATGGCCTGTATTGCAAGCTTAATAAGTGTGTATTCCACAAAACCCAAGTAACCTTTCTGGGGGATGTAATATCCGCATATAGCTTTGCCATGGACCCACAGAAATTATCTGCAATACTACAGCAGCCCTGTCCGGTAGGACTGAAATTGCGCCAAAGATTCTTGGGATTCACAAATTATTACAGAAAATGTATTAAAAACTTCTCAACAGCGGTCAAGCCATTGACCGATATGACTTGTAAAGGTGTGGATGCTTCCAATTGGTCTCCTCGAGCACTGTCTGCCTTCGAGAGCCTGAAAGCAGCATTTACAGTAGCTCCGATACTGGTATATCCCAATCACTCCCTGTCCTTTACCCTGGAGGTTAATGCATCTGAGACGGGAGTAGGCGCCCTCCTGTCTCAGGGAGTGGCTCCAGGGGAGGCTCTGCTCCCTTGCAGATACTTTTCCAGGAAGTTGTCCATGGCTGAAAGGATGTATGACATAGGTGACTGAGGACTATTGGCGATTATACTTGCCCTTAAAGAATGGTGTTACCTTTTAGAAGGAACCAGTGCTCCGATCCTTATCCTCACAGATCACACAAATTTAACTTATTTATCAGAATCAAAATGGTTGTCAGCCCATCAGGCCCGATAGGCCCTGTTTCTGTCTAGTTTCCACTTCATCGTGTCCTATCTTCCCAGGTCAAAAAATATCAGGGCTGATGCCCTGTCCCGCCAATATTGCTCGACACCCGGGAGGAGTTTCCTCCTACTCTGATCATTCCGGCAGTTCATATTCTTGCCACGATTCGTACGAGCATTACCTCCCCTATGGGAGAAGAAATTTTGGTGGAGCAAGCTTCTGCCCCGGCTGGGAAACCTAGAGGGAGGTGCTTTGTACCAGCCCAGTTACGCACCAGACTCCTAGAGATATATCATATGTCCAAAACAGCAGGCCACACTGGGTGGGATCAATTGATATGGTCTATATCTCATTTGTTTTGGTGGCCTAGCTTGCGAACTGACTGTTCTGCCTTTGTGACAGCTTGCCCTACCTGTGTCCAATGCAAATCTCCACGTACATTGCCCATGGGCCTCCTCCAACCCATTGCTAATGGTGAACGTCCATGGTCCCATTTGACTATAGATTTCATGGTGGAACTTCCTGCATCAATGGGTTATAAGTTATTCTTATAACCCATATGACCGTAGACAGGTTTTCTAAAATGGCCCACTTCATACCACTCAAAAAGCTGTCTTCTGCTCAAGAGCTGGCTAAGGTGTTCACTAAGGAAGTGTTCTGACTCCATGGTATACCAAGGGTGATTATATGTGACAGGGCGATCCAGTTTGTGTCCCGATTCTGGAGGGGTTTTTGTGCTCAGATGGGGATTCATCTTGCCTTTTCTTCAGCATACCACCCCCAATCGAATGGTGCAGCTGAAAGGTCTAACCAAGACTTAGAACAATTTCTCTGCTGTTACATACGTGACCACCACGACAATAGGGCTGCTCTGTTACCCTGGGCAGAGTTTGCCAGAAATTGTGCTATTAACTTTTCGTTACAGAGCTCTCCATTCTTGATAACTTCCTGAGATGTTTGAAACACAAGTGATTCTGGCTCTGGATGAGCATTTACGAGTGCTCTGTTCTTCTTGAATACAAGTACAGAATACCTTACATGGGCCGATGCATTGGCAAAAACAGCAGGCTGAGCTAAGCGATTACCGGCACCTACCTACCATGTGAGGGAGAGGGTATGGCTGTCATCCCGCAATCTCAACCTCAAGGTGCCATTTAGGAAACTGGCCCCCCATTTTGTCGGCCACTTTCGAATCATTCTGAGAATCAATCCTATAGCGTACTCTCTTGAACTTCCAGCCACAATGCGAATTCATAATGTCTTCCACGTATCGTTGCTCAAACCTCTAATTTGTAACTAATATACTTCCAGTGCTGTACGCCCAGTTCCTATTCGGGTGGGTGACCATGACGAATACAAAGTACAAACCATTTTGGATTCATGGAGAGTGAGGGGGCAACTGCAGTTCCTGGTGCACTGGAGGGGTTATGGCCCAGAGAAACTTTCATAGATTTCCTCTTAAGATGTGCATGCCCCTAATTTGGTCCAGAAATTTGTCTCTCACTTTCCTTATAGACCACGTCTCTGTCCGCAGAGGAGGGGTCGTTGAGGGGAGGGTGCTGTCAGAGTGTCCTTGCGGTGGCTGCTCTACCCGGCCTCATCCTTACCTCTATCAGCAGCGTTCTGCTCTGGAGGTTCAGCCACAGCCTCCCCCCTTGTGGCTAGCTGTGTTCTGTCCTCCTCGCAGCTCGCGTCTGGGTCCATCCAGCAGCAGCAGATGACGTCATTATGGGCGCACGTCCAAGGGCTTGGACGTGCGCACCATTTAAAGTAGACCCATCAGTTTGGTGCTCATCCTTCCTGTGGGGCAGGGCTTTTTAAACTGCCTGGACACTGGACTCATTCACTCTTTCGTTAGTGTCCAGTGCAGTTCTTTAGTTTTGGTTGTGTGCTCAGTGTATGACCTGGTTTGTCTGACTACCTGTTCTGGTGCTGACCTGTGGATCTGTCTGACTACCTGTTCTGTCTATGACCCTGGCTTGTCAGATAACCAATCTGATGTGGGCCTGCGGCTCTGGCTGACTACCTGTTCCGTGTATAACCTCTGGCTTGTCTGACTACTCGTTCTGGTGCTGACCTGTGGCTCTGTCTGACTATCCGTTCCGTATATGACCTTGGCTTAGTAAGAAACCATTCTGGTGTAGACCTGGGGCTCTGGCTGATTACCCATTGCGTACTTTGACCCTTGGCTTGTCTAACCATCCTATCTGGTGCTGGCTTGTGGCCCTGTCTGACTACCCCTCCGTGTGGCCTTACGTGGAGTCAGATAACCAATCTGGTGCGGACCTGGGGGTCTGGTAGACCCTAGCATAACTGACTGCAGGCGTGAGTCAGTAGTCTTCCCTGTTGCCTTCAGTTGCGGGAGATGGCCTTGATAGTATAGCATATCTTGCATTTGAGACTACCATTGGCTTCAGCCTAGTCTCCGCAGTTTGGGAACATAGAGGTGACCTCCTATGTCTGATAGAGGCTATGCTTCTTTGATTTCCCTCTGCTCCTTCCTCTCTTTCTTGCTGTGATAGTTATTGCTATTATACTTTTAATAAAGGTTACTATACCATCTGACTCCTGTTTTGCTTGTAACCGTGACAGGCATTCATTCCATATCACTAGCAATTCAACAATTCTGTATGTTAATGGGGAACTTCTCTTCCACTCCTTGCATATTAAATTCTTAGTACATATGGCAAGATGTGTCTACATTCCAATGGCGATGTGCTCCTCATACACTGCCAGACACACATCGCTACAGCATTGAACCTTAATCACCTCTCCTAAAGAGTACTTTACTGAGAATGTGTTTGTACATAACTCACACTCAGCATACTTTTTGTGAAACAGGGATACAGGTGAAGGTATATAATTCAGACCTTCTAAATTCCTGTGTGCTCAAAATGTGTACACTATTTTTAATTTGTCATTGCCATTGATGTGTTATCTTAAATATTATGTGGTTGCATCCGAGGCCCAGTAAAATGATGTATATATTAATGTTGTAGCCCTTTGAAAGCTAAATATCTCTCCAACATATTGCGAAACAATGGGGATTATTCACTAAGGCATGATAAAGAGGTGATAAGGTGGAGATGACTTTTCCAGTGATATCGCTTCTCCAGTTTCTGTGTTATTCTATAGAGCCTATGGACTAAGATCTACAAAGTTGGAGAAATCTTAGTGCATTGGCTCCATAAAATGACATGTGAACTAGAGAAATGATATCACTGGAGAAGTCATCTTCACTTTTTTCACCTCTTTATCACCTCTTTATCATGCCTTAGTGAATAACCCCCCATGTGTTAGAGACAATACTAGAATGCAAGAAGATTATGCACTAAGCGGTGACAAAGATGTGATAAATTGAGATTACTTCTCCAGTGATATTTAAGCTTTTTATTGAATTTCTTATGACAGTTAATCTTTCCATTGGTGTTTCATATGCTAATTAAGGTTTTCACTGAATTTTCATATGCTCATTAAATACTGTGCTGCACTAGGAGACCTTCATTTTTATTTTCCCAGAAATAAAATTGTGGATATCTCCTAAACTATGCATTTGCTGGACATCTGGCTAACATGTCACTTAGGCAGTTTCAAAATATATGAAAATAAATTCAAGGTGATAGGTTGACTTTAAGAACTAGAGTAATACTGGAAAATTTCTGGGGTTTTGCATGAATGAGTGTTAAAGAAGAGAAAACTTCTCCTGCGATATCACTTCTCCAGTTCCCATATAAATGTATACAGCTTATGCACTAAGATCTCCAAAGTTGGAAAAATCTTAGTGTATTGACTCCGTAGAATAACGTAGGAACTAGTGAAGTGATATCACTGGAGAAGTCATCTCCACTTTATGACCTCTTTAGCACCCCTTAGTGCATCTCCCCACCGGTGTAGCATAGAGGAGAAACAAAAATATTGACATTGATTTAACTGGGACTTTTAAATCATAGAATGCAATGTGTTGGGAACCTCTTTAGAAATAATAATTAGTATTTATATAGCGCCTTTCTCCCAGCAGGACTCAGAGCGGTTTCAACGCATGCTCTCACAATTAACCGAACTGTTACCCAATCAATGGTACTCATTTATCAACCTTGGAAGGATGAGGGGCTGAGTTGACCCTGCTGGGATTCAAACCTGCAACCTTGAGGCTTGAAGAGGTTCTGTAATCAGGGCATTTACCACTGAGCTAATCAAAGAACATTTTGGGAATGCTCATTTCTCTCCTCTGGTGTTCTTTGTTTACGGCAGAATTATTCCAGTTCTAGTTAGACCATCAGCCCAATGTCACAGAAAAGTATTCAAGACAATAAAAAGGTTTATTTCCATTACAAATAAACCTCCTCTCTATCTCCCTTAGATACATTACAGCACATTACTGTCCCTTTACTTTTCATTTCACAGTTTCACTTAGACTTCATTAGATGGCAGACTAATGCTGCTATACCATAGCTGTATATTTCTGACTAAATGCAATTACCAAAAGTGTCTAAAATTAGATGTGCTTTTATGCGAACATTTGTCTGAAAGGATGACACTTTCAACACTTTCAAATTATTATGTTTTGTTACAAAAGTTAATTTCTCTATTGCAAGAATTATAAAACGCAGCAGCTATAGTTATCCAATTAAAGGGGCAATAACGATGTTACAATGAGACAGAAAACTAGTAACCAATTTGAGTCCGCTGTTTTTGAAGTAAAGCAGTTGAATGTTTTAATTCCTAAATTCTTCTCTCTTGTGTACCTTTAAAATCAATACTTTTAGGTCAGACTGTGAAAGTACTCTGTTGGAAAAAGTGCTTCTCTATAGATGTTCAGCTCTTGGCACATAGTAAATCTCTAATGTTTCATTCTGCATTTCATGGCATATTTTATTTCTCCAGCGTTGTTTATGTGAACGCATTTATTACATTTAATATATTGTGCCATGTTTCTGAAATTACATGTAACTGATCCTTGTATATTTATGGTAATGCTTTTGGCAAAGGCTTTTGGCATGCTAAGCATACTAAGAATGGATTCATATAGGTTAATACCATTATCTGCCTAGATTAAGCTTAATTAGGTTTTTTATTAGAAGATGTTAGTGTTATGTTAAGTTGTTCTAATAACATCTCTTAAGGACCACGTGGTCTGGGGGTGGAGCACTCTAGTGGACCACAACACTTTTTTTTTTTTCACCAGTGCATTCTAAGCATGTAGCCACTCTGTGATCACAGAATTCCTTGAAGTGTCAGGACCATCATCGGTCCTTAACGTCCAGACAGCCGCAACAGTCCTGGCATGTCATCGTGCTGTAAAGGGTTAAATGATATCATAAATTACAACATACTGTATGTTTAGCTCAAATAATTGGAGTGGTGATATAGAATAACCAAGGTTTTGTGTATGTTTGATATTTCCCAAGACATAAATTGTACTAGATTGTAAATTGTATAAAAATCCAAAGGCAGCAAATCACAATATCAAATGTCTAAATATAACACTGTGTGCATCTTAACTGTAGTAGCCAGATCAGCAAATAAAGTACAGTTTTTATACCATGTGACTGATAGAAAAACATGCAGTTCAATAGTTTCTCAGCATGGACTAATGTTGAATACTGACATGGAACTTGAACAACACAACATCATAGTGTTACTACTTTTTCAACATTTACATGTCGAAAAAGTGCAATTATGACTACATCTGTATATCTTGCCTAGATAGTGTTGGTTTTATGAGATTGTTATCAATATCTGTCAATGTGTGTATCCTCAAAGTTTTTGAAAACATACAACATATGACTACCATATTTTTTTCATATGTGTTTTCGGTGTGCCTATGTAAATTTAACACAATAATAATCTTTCACAGCATCCAATGCAGCTGCACATCTGGTGCATACCATTTGTTTTGTTTCCTGGTAAAACATATCTAGTGCATTGCAGAAAAAAAGAATGACCAGAAATATATATTAATTCACATGCTGCCAACCTAAGGACAAACCAGCAGTAGATTTCTACTTGAGCAGAACCCCTCATCCCCCTTTTTGCCCTATCAGAGTTGAGGGAGGCAAAACTTTATCACCCCAATAATTAGGAATGCTTATTTCTGTTGTGCATATGACTAAGCTACAACTAAGCAATCTTCAGGCTGTAGATGACAAATAAATAACATGTCAGGCTTTTTCAGCTGGCCATTGTGGGGTGATGGAAACTGTTGTCCAACAACAACTGGTAGAATACAGATTGTCTATCCCTGTCCTATGCAGAAAAGACTTGCACAAAGCTAAATCTGGCTATCATTATTCTATGCTTCTTTTTTTTTTACTACCTGTAGAAGAAAGGACTACATACATGGATGTGAAGTGGTTTATGGCTAATGTTGTGCATAGATTATGGCCATTTGAACCAAAATACACTCAACTGGGGAGATGCACTAAGGATTGATAAAGAGGTCATAAAAAGGAAGATGACTTCTCCAGTGATATCACTTCTCCCAGTTCCTATGTTATTCTATTGAGCCAATGCACTAAGATTTCACCGGCTTTAGAGATCGTAGTCCATAGGCTCTACAGAATAACATAGGAACTGGAGAAGTGATATCACTGGAGAAGTTATCTCCACCTTGTCACTCCTATGTCATGCACATATATCCACCTCAAAATTTAAGAGAAAGAAAGTATTTTCCTGATTTTTTTTAATAATTAAAAGAATGACAGAATTAACCCTTTGAATGCCATAGGGGGTACCTGACACATTGCTTCACACTAATAATATGTAAAATTGTTTTGCAATTAACAATATACAGCTCATTCCATAGATACCTGACAAATGGGATTTAATACTACTTGAATGTCACATGCTTTTTTGAATGATCAGCTGTGCCTATCAGTCACAAAGGACAGCCTTCAGGACACTCTACATTCCCTATTAATCCTTTCAGTACCAAAGAGGTGCTCAACACATTGTGAAGAACACAGTACTCACATGCAGCCCGCTGTTTCAGTTTCTACTTTAATGAAGTCTGCAGAGCAACGGTATAAAGTGCAACAAGATGATTTATGGTGGTGATCTACAGTAAATAAAGCTTTTGTGCGGGTGTGTAAGAAAGAAAATGTTTATGTATGGAAAAATGCTATTATACATATATATTGATGTTCTTTTTTATTAAATATATGGAAAAGAAGAGAATATTGTCTATCCCCCAAGAGTACAAGAAAGTGTCTGAAATGTAAAATGCCTGATTTATCCTCAGTAAATAAATAATGCAAAAATGATGTATAATCCCCCTCATAGACTGCCATGTATTTTGCTTTTTTCAGAACTTTCCATATCCCATTACTGGGAAAGGTACAAAGGTCCTGTGTTTTCAGTATAGAAACATAGAAACATTGAATTTGACAGCAGATGAAAATCATTCAGTCTAGTCTGCCCCTTTTTGCTTCTGTAAAAGTATTAAGTACACAGTGTAGTTCAGTTTGAAAAGTGGAATAATAATGGAAAATGCTGTAACTATATATCATGAAGATAGATTACATACCTGAACTTTATGTTCTGACAGGTTTTATCATATTTTCCTAAAACTAGAAACTTTATATTATTGTTCTTGAAAGATTTCAAAGGCTTCATGTCTAAATATGAACTGCTTGGATCAGAGGAAGAGGGTGACTTGATTTTTGGGGAGGATAATGAAATCCTGGGATGCTAGAGATGTCTCCAGTTTTGGAGCAAAACAACTTCCCCATAGAGAATAAATAAATATTTCCTTACAATATAAACATTGATGTTTAATAAGTAAAACAGGCAAAACATTTCACTTCCTGCTGAGTGGGAAATTTATCATAGAAAGTGCTGCTTTTTTTCCATAACATCTCCCCCCCCCCGCACACACACACACACACTGCACTCATAACCATAAAACCACATATACTGACCCCATGCATTTTCCTCCCATACCTATACAACAGCAAACATTTACCTCCAAGCCATGTCCCACTACACTGGTAGCCAATATAACCACACATGGTCCTGCCAACCTTGTCTCACTGTACCAGCAGTCATAAAACCACATACTGAACCCCCAGCCTTGTCCAACATCAATGGTAGATGTAGAAACACTTATTGACCCTCAGCTCTCCAGCTGCTGCTAAGCTACAGCCCTCATCATTCACTGGCAGGGAATGATGGGACCTGTATTCTGAAAACAGCTGGAGAGTCTGTCATTGCACCCAGCCTTGTCCCACTGAACTGGTCACCACAGAACCACACACACACTGACCTCCCAGCCTTATCCACTGCATTGGTAGCCAGATATCGACAAATGCTTACCACCCAGAAGTCCCAGCCTTTTTCCACTGCACTAGTAGCAATAAAACCACACACACTGGGTCTGTATGGCTGTGGGAAGTCTTGGAAATAAGCAAAAAAAATAGCAAAGATCTTACAGAAAATTTTTAATGGCAGTGGTGAAGAGGCATGCATTTTATGTACTTTCTATGGATGGGAATTTTTGCTGGAAATATAGGAAATTGCTGGTTTTCCATGAACATTCCCAGGGATTTTTTTTTTCTTTACTTTTCTCCCATTCCTAGTGTTTAACTGTTTGAATGCTAAAGTGAGTTAACACTTTGAGTGCCAGAGGAACATATAATGCATTGTAGACCAATGTGTTACACACGCCTTCAAATGGTGAAAGTCCCAATCAAATCAAATAGATGGGCATTTTGTGATTTTATTTATGTGTTTCCAGTAGTGCAGCTGGTTTGCTCCACTTTTGTCTCTATACATATGTCTTATTATGGGGCATTTAGTACAAGAAAGTGGTATACAATGTGACAGTATAAAATGTGTAGCCATTCTGGGCAAAACAGCTGCAACATAGGGGTACATAAACATTACCACAAATTTAAAAGAGTAGTTTAACCTCTTAAATGTCAGATAGGTCTCCGATGAATTGTTTACCGATACATTTGAGACCTCTAGCATTTAAGGGTTAAAATGCTCAGATTAAAAACTCTGAGTTGGAAAAATAGTGCAATTCTGGGGCACTATAGGAAAAAACTAAATTTATTGGTTTAGATGAGTATTTAACTCCATGAATGCTAGAGAAGTTTCCAATGCCTCTGGCTTTCAAGGGGTTACAAGTCCCTTTGTAATCAATTCAAATTTAAAGAACAATTATTTGGTCTCTACTACAGACTTTCTAATTTACTTTCTCCAGAACATGTGTATAAATATGATGCTCTGTCATTTTGCTTGAATCACATTTCTTCAACCTGTAAAATGTCAAGTCTTGGCCTATGAGTGGTCATTGGTAATACTTGTTGAGAACCACTGCCATATTGCACTACTCTCTGGAATACTAATAAATAAAGGAAACTTATTTTAAACTAAGGGGTCTTGCAACCATGATGCCCTCTTGTTGAGAGGGTGCATAGGTCAAGGGAGCAGTCAATGTCCCCAACTCCTTTCACATCTTATATAATAATTCATTAATGTATGTTTGTCAGAAGCTGTCATGAGCAGTATAGATGGCTGCGTGCGCTGCAGTCATGCACAGTACAGACTGTCCGCACCATGACTGATAACAAAGCAGGGCACTCCGAATCCAGACCATAGTCTTTTGGTGCGCAGAGAGGACTACGGTCTGAATTCAGAGCACCCCACTCCGTTATCAGCTGCGGTGCGGGCAGCCTCTACTGGGGATGACTGCACCACGGCCATTTCTGCCTGGCACTGTGGCCCGTGTACACGGGCTGTTCAACTAATTATTAAATAAAACATCTACTGATTTCAATAGAACTTTTTCTTTATTATATTAAGTGCAATTGCACTGCTCCTGATACACACAGTTTTTTGTCTTTGCTGTGATATATATATGCCCTGTTGAGATCATTGTGTTGTCCCTTGAGGTGATTTATTACTAGATAACAAAGAAAACATAATGATTTCTGTTGTGATGGGAGAGGAATGGTGGAGTGAGATAAGGAGCAGTGTCATGGGACTACGATAATATGGAGCAGGGGAAAATTCATAAAAATGCAGTTCATTTTACTGTACCTCTTTTCAAACTAAAAGGTTGGAGACTTTTACAATAGCCATAGGCATCTAGAAGGGCGGCACACTCACCTCCACTGTATAAGCATAGAGGCTGGACACCTTGGGGGTCATATTATGGCTTTGCCCCCCATCCCTGGTAACATTTTCTCCTGGCACCCCTGATAATAGCATGCCATTATGGTTACACTGAGCAACTGTCATTCATATATCCAAACCAAGAGTTGGATTAAAGGAGCTGAGGTTGTAACTAGACACCCACTTTGTAAAGTGCAAAGTGAAACCAATATGTCTTAATAATTACATTTGCAGGGAAATGAGAAGCAAGCAAAAGGATTTTAAAGTGTTTAAGTCAGATGGGTCAGATGCAACATTTAAAAATATAAAGAATGTAATAAAATCTGCAAACAAGCAATTAAGGTAGCTAATATTGAAAATGAGGGAAATATGGCAAATGAGAGCAAGAAAAATATGAATTAATAACAATAAGGCAAAGGTTGATATTGGTCCTCTTAAGGCTGAGACTAGTCAATCGATTAGTGGGGATAAGGCTATGGCTAACACCCTAAATACATTCTTTGCTTCAGTATATACATTGGAAGCAACAATTACAGACTATAGGCAAATAAACAAAACCACAGAATTTCCTCCATCATGTACATGGATTACTGAAGACAAAGTCCAAAAATGACTGGAAAAGGTTATGATGAATAAAGCACCTGGACCTGATGGCATACAGGCAAGGGCACTTAAGGAGCCTAGTTCAGTAATAGCAAGAACATTATAGCAATTTATTGATTCACTTTCACCAGGTATAGCGCCCTGTGATTGGAGGCAAGTGTAGTTCCATTGTTCTAAAAGGGGGCAAGATAAAAAATAGGAAATTATAGACCTGTGAGCTTTACATCCATAATGGTTAAGATATTAGAAGGGTTACTAAGTGACAGTATTCAGAACTACGTGAAGACAAACAATATTATTAGTAGGAATCAGCATGGTTTTATGAAGAAAATCATGTCAGACTTACTTACTTGCATTTTACAAAAGGGTAAGTAGTAATTTGTACAAGGGAACAGCTGTTGATGTAGTATACTTGGATTTTGCAAAAGTCTTTGATACAGTGCCTCACAACAGGTTACTGCATAAATGAATAGGCTTCAGCTTGGGCGGTGCGATATGTGCATGGATTGAGAACTGGTTAAATAATAGATGGCGGAGCATTGTTGTCAATGGAACCTATTCAAGTTGGTTGTAAGCGGTGTGCCACAGAGTTCCATCCTGGGCCCAGTTCTTTTTAATTTGTTTATTAGTGATCTACAAGTGGGAATTGAAAGTAAAGTTTCAATCTTTGCTGATGACACTAAGCTGTGCAAGAAAATACATACAGGGCTGGATGATTTTTCTTTGCAGAAGGATTTAGATAAACTGAGTGAATGGTCAGAAAAGTGGCAGATGGCATTTAATGTAGGTAAATGAAAGGTTATGCATTTGGTGTCTAGAAACAAACATGCTACATATACTCCAAATGGGAAAAACTTGGGAAATCCTCATTAGAGAAAGATTTAGGAGTACTGTTAGAAGACTTCATAGTAGTGTGCAGAGTCACTCGTCTGCTGCAAGAGCAAATCGGTACCAGCCTGTATGAAAAGAGGAGAAGATGCATGAGATGATAATATTATTCTGCCTTTATATAAATCATTGGTTAGGCCTCATCAAGAAGAAGGAAGTACGGTTTTGTGCATCAGTTCTTAAAAAACACATTATTGAACTAGAAAAAGTACAGAGACATGCAACAATACAGATAAAGGTATTGGAGGATCTGAGTTATAAAGAGAGACTAGCCAAATTGGGTTTGTTTATATTAGAGAAGAGACATCTTCAAGGGGTGATATGATTACCATGTACAAATATATTCAAGGCCAATACAAATAACTATCTATTGAATTATTTATGAAAAGAGCTCAGCTAAGAACTAGAGGTCATCCATTAAGACTAGAGGAAAGGTGATTTTGACTAAAACAAAGGCAGGGTTTTTTTACATTAAGGTTGGTAAAGTTATAGAATTCTTTGCCTGGGAATGTTGTACTTGCAGATACTGTAACTGCTTTAAAAAAAAGCAATGGATCCCTATCTAGCACAGAACACTATTGAGAATTATGACTGATGGCTTCAATGCAGATAGGTTGTTGATCCAGGGAACTATCTGGCTGCCATTTGGAATTGGATTTTTTACCCACTTGGGGCTTAATTGTAAATGGCTTTAGTGTTTTTTTTTTTTTGCCTTCCTCTGGATCAACAGGGGTGGTCTGGCATGGGCTGGACTTGATGGACTCATGTCTTTTTCAGCCTCATCATTTATGTTACTATGTTAACCTATAATCTAAGTCCAGGATTAGAAAACTGTGCAGTCACTGCTAAAATGTGATTAAGGCTCCAAACAATATAACAAAGAGTGTTAGTAGCACTTACTATCATGTAACACAAGAAATGGATGACTAGACACTGCTAATTTTTGCTAATGGTTGGTATTAGAGACAGTCGCTAGAGACATCAACTTAATGTTGATATTAGGTATTTCCACACAACAGATACAAGATGCAGGGAATACAATAAAGGAAGACAAAAGGGACTTGTGATCAATGAGAGGCTGTTAGCTGATAAGAATACTGAGCAAGAGAGCTGTTCAGACTATGACAGTAGTAAGTAGTCTGTACAATTGGCACAGTCCTCTTTCTGATGGAATGCAAGAAACAGTTGTTTAACAAGCAAAGTAATAAGGAAGACAGATGGAAAGGTTTGGTTGTTTTACAGGCAGAGTTGTTTGATAGGCAGCTAGCAAGAGATGGTGATTTATCCTGCTGTTCAATGCACTAAAGCAAATATATATTTGTATGCTAACAGGTTTGACATTTTGATCATATGCCAATGAGAATTAGCAACAGACTTATACAGAAACAGAGTAGTGAACAATCTGCAGAAAGAGAGTCAGGTAAGGCCAGCATTGGACTTAGAGGACCAAATCCTATGAGTAATGTTTAGAAGTTTGCATCCACATTTGCCAATAATTTGCTGTCATTGCAGGGATAATATTTATTCTTGTCATGCCAGTACCTTATTTATGAAAGCATTTTTTTTTAAAGAAAGTGATCCCCAGTGGGAACTTACCAACATGTCAGAGATGTTTGTAATGATTTCATCCAGAGATAGATGGGAGGGGGATTATCAAGTCATTACAGCAGCATGGCTAATTATCTGAGTAGAAAAACACTATATGAAGGATCAATGACTTCTAAATCATGTTTTACTGTTGAATATGGTCTATAGAAACATAATGTCAAAATCTTTACAAAAATGTTTTCTAAACGGTAATGGAAGGAATGTACTAATCTGTCAGTGCATCTCTCCTAGTGTTAGCTTCCAGAGTCAGTAGCTGCACTAGGAGGTATGCCCTACACACAGTATAATAACTTTAGTTCATATTGGCTGCTGACTCCATCATTGTTGAGACTTTAATTCCAGAATTCCCCTTAAACCTGCCTCATATCATGTGCAGTAAAAAGGAGTGAAGTTAAGCCAATTTCCACTGTGGTAAGTGGTATTAAAGGTATAATTTTAGGCATAAATAGCTCAATATTTGGCTTTAGAGAAGCATAAGTCAAAAAATTGTCAATGCCAGAGTCTGGTTAGGCATGGGATAGCATTAGAAGTGTATCTCCCCATATTAATTTTTATATTAAGACATGAAAGACAATTTTAAATAAATTGTCTTAATGTGGCCATGGTTTAATTTAACATCAAAGAAAATCATATTGATTTGATATTCCAGTTTTAAATCCAAAAATTATTGTCAATAAAATTATGATACTAAAATGTCTGTATAAAAACCAAAATTATTTATAAAGATTTTTTTTTCTATCTTTTTGCCAAAGTCATGTTATGCTATTGAACATTCCAGTCAAAAAGAGGTATGCTAAAATTTACTTTAAATTGAAATCGTAATTTTCAAATAATTTTTTTAGCATAAGGATTATAGTGTGGGACAGCCAAGTTTCATACATATCTCAGTGCATAATTAATTTCTTCCAAATTATTATTTGCCTTTATACATATGTCCTTATCAATTTCTAGAAATTCATTCTTTTAGTTATAGATTTCACTTAGATTATAGATAAGAACAAATAAATGTACATTTTTTTCCAGTTTTCAGAAATGTGGGACTGTTCTTCATTTTTATTATAAGCAGATGTATTTTAATTCTCAAATGCATTTTACTAATTTTTTAGAATAGAAAATAATGTCTGAAAATAGTCTACTAAAATACTAATATAACAATAGTAATTAGTGACATTTTGCACAGCAAAACAATGTGTCAGTATTCTAAGTTAGATGTAACACTTTGAGTGCCAGAGTGGTATCCAGTGCCTCTCTGGCACTTAAATGGTTAATATATATAGTACAAGATTTCTGTTAGAGTTATGGTAATCAATCCACCTGCTAGGGCTCTATCCAATTGTCCCCTGTAAAACTGTTGGTAGGGAAAAAATGGATGCAGAATGTACACACATCGTTGGAATTCAATTGCCCTGCCAACAGGAATCAGAACAAATGTTGGGTCACAGACCATGATTTTTGACCAAATAACGTCACAAATGGGAACATCAAAGGAAAACATCCAATGTACTGTGATTGACACACTGTCTAACATCAATTGTGAGCTAAAACACAGTAACCCCCCCAAACACTAACTCTACATTGCCCCTTACAATAAAGTGAAATAATGCTAGCCATAACACTATCTTAACACCAAATCCCTGTAGCTGTATAACACTTACCTGTGATCCTTTGATCTTCTATCTTGCGTCTTCTTTTCTCTTAACTGCCGGAATAGACTACCACAATAAATAAAAAGAATATCCATATTGGAATAAGAAATGACCCCAAAGATTTGTCATCACAGTACACTGCCGCTGGTGGTGGTGGCAGGAGAGCAGAGCAAAATACTCTCAGATACCTCTTGGGCCTTGCTGAGCTATTCTTTGGAAAATTTGAACAGAGACCAGCTTTTATACGGCCAGTCTCGGGTCAAAATGGTTCCCATGCTGCAACTGGCTGGGATGTGGGGTATGCACCTCCCAGCCAATTACCTTATTGCAGGAGGGATGGGAAAACCTGCTAGAAGCTGATTGACTGGGAGGTGTGTAACCCCACATCCCAGTCAATTGTAGCATGGGAACAATTTTGAACAGAGACTGGCCATATAAAAGCCTGTTTCTGTTAACATTTTCCTCAGGATGGCTCAGGCAACAGCCCGAGAGGTATATAAGGGGGCGGAATTTTTGCTCTATTCTCTTGCCAGTGTAGAGCAATGGCAAATCTTTGGGGGCATTTCTTATTCCAGTATGGATATTTTTTTTATTTATTGTGGCATTCTATTTCTGCAGTTTAGAAGAAAGGAGAAAACATAAGATAGAAGATGGAAGAAGAAGACTTGAACTGGATGATCAGGGTGCCGAAGACCCCACTGGAAAGCAGACATACAAGTAAGTGTTTATTTTCAGGGATGATGTTAGTTTTTGTAGGATTAACCCTGTGAGTGCCATTGGGGTATTCAATGATCTGCAATGCGTTGCATACCCATAATGGTGAATTAACTTTTACGACAGTCCCTCTGGAATCATAAATACCTGGACCCAGAGGAAGAATGCTATTTAAATCACATCCTCTACCATTGACTGATCAAGGAATTGGTATCTGGACTAACGTTGTTATCTGATTTCCATTATAAACAATGTAATGTGTACTTGTATTTAAGAGAGAAGTTTTCATATTCATCTGTATAACATGCCTGAGGAAGAGACCTAAGAAGTCTTGAAAGCTTGCATTTTAAATCTGTTTAGTTAGCCAATAAAGGTATCAACTTTACAAAAAATTTTGCATCCTGTATTTCTACGGCTAACACGGTACCAACTCTCATCTATTATTAACATGGAAGATACCCCAATGTACCGCACACAAATGAATATGAAAAACCTCCTAAAGAAACTTGCACAACTGGATAGTGACATCTTCTTCCTGTCTACATGCAAAAAGGAAAATTTAATACCTAAAGGCCTCATGCTGAAAAATCCTACCCTGGACACATATAACAGCAGATTTGCACAGCAACTATGTACCAGGACTTCCCAGAGGCTACGCAACAACCTTATTGGGATCTGCTACAATAGGAAATCAAAGACACAAGCAGAAATATCAACTCTCAAGGAACAGCTTGGACCAGACACTGAGGACATACAACAGGCCCTTCAACAATACTACAGAAAACTACAAACACTACTCATCAACAACAAGAGCAAGAAACTACAGAGACTGAGATACAAAGCAGGTTTCGCGGCAGAATCTGTAAATCAACCAGAACAGAACTGCATTGTGAACCTTTCCACACACAAGCCAAACAGAGAGGAAGTATCTGTGCTTTCAAAAGGCCTGTCATTCTGTCCGACTAAACCTGTGGACAAGGTAACACTCTGTAGGGACATGGAGGAATTTTTCAGAAAACTCAGACTCAAGGAATTCTTCTATGACAAAATGGGTAACGATGATGCCAACACCACAGAGCAACATCACAATATCAATGCACCCACAAAAAGATCCACCTGGACTCCAAAACCAGGTAGTAACCCTACACTGGACAGATACATAGGTATCTTCAGAAACAGAGTAACTACAGACATACTGGAGAAACAGTGTGAACCAACACCCAACCTAACCCACAAGGAACAGAAAGCCATACAGTCACTAAAGAATAACCAGGACATTATTATTAAGCCTGCGGACAAGGGGGGAGCTGTTGTTATTATGAATACTGCAGACTACATTCAAGAAGCAAATAGGCAACTCTCTGATGAAAGATACTATATGAAACTACAAGAGGATCCCACAAAAAAATATACAAAACAACTCAACATGATCATAAAAGAACTGCCCTCCAACATTGGAGAACAGATAAGGCCCCTAATACCAACAGATCCAAAAGCGGGCTCTTTCTACATGTTACCAAAAATACACAAAGAAGGAAACCCGGGGAGACCCATCATTTCAAGAATTGGCACACTCACAGAAAATATATCTGGCTGGGTAGAAAATACCCTGAAACCCCTGGTAAAACGAACACCCAGCTTCCTTCAAGACACCACAGATCTCTTGAACAAACTAGCAGACTTGGGCCCCATTCCAGAGAGCACCATCCTTGCCACTATGGATGTAGAATCACTTTATACCAACATTCCACACACAGATGGCATAGCAGCATGCCAAGAATATCTAGAAAGAAATAACACAGCCACGGAACCAATAACAAAACTCATACACTTTATACTCACCCACAACTACTTCAAATTTGGACAGGACCTCTACCTCCAGAAAATGGGGACTGCAATTGGTACCCGAATGGCACCACAATATGCCAACTTGTTCATGGCAAAGTTAGAAGAGGACTTCCTGTCCACCTGCCAGACAAAACCCCTGGTCTATCTCCGCTACATAGATGATGTTCTTATCATCTGGACAGCCAGTGAAGAGGAACTTCTCAAATTCCACAAAAATTACAATGCATTCCACCCCAGTATCAATCTAACACTCAGTCACTCACGTACAGACATTAACTTCCTAGACACGACTATCAGTATTCAGAACAACTCCATCCACACATCCTTGTACCGTAAACCAACAGACAGACCAACCTACCTGAGGAATGATAGCTTTCACCCAAAACACACAAAGAACTCCATCATATACAGCCAAGCCATCAGATATAATCGCATCTGTTCTGACATGGCGGATCGTGACAAGCACCTCCAGAAACTCAGAGGAGACTTTATAAGACAGGGTTACAGTGCAAGGATTATTGACAGTCAGATACAGAAAGCTACTCATATACCAAGAAAAGATCTGTTGAGCTACAAAGAACAGCATAAGGGAAACCGTGTGCCACTTGTTGTCACTTACCACCCCCAGGTTGAACCTCTGCGCAAAATATCAAGAGAACTTCAAGCAACCTTACGCACAGATGAAAGACTTAAGAACATATTTCCACAGCCTCCCTTACTCTCCTTCAGACAGCCTCCCAATTTAAAGCAACTGATGGTAAGGAGTGCCCTGAACAAAAACACAAAAAATGGCACATTACCCTGCCTACAAAGTAGGTGTAAAACCTGTGCACACATTTATACCACAGACAAGATACCCATACCAAACACCCAGTTACACCATAAGATCAATGGTAATTTCACCTGCAAATCATCCAATGTAATATACCTTATCATGTGTGCAAAATGCCCAACAGCTTTTTATGTGGGGGAAACAGGACAGAAATTACATAAGAGGTTTAATTCCCACAGATCCAGCATTAACAACAAAAAGACAGAGACACCAGTGGGAGAACATTTTTGCCAAAGTGGGCACAGTATCAGGGATATTAAATTGACTGTACTAATGGGACAATTTCGCAATCAGAGGGACAGAAAGTTATGGGAGGTAAAATTAATGTTACAATTTGACTCTTTGACCTATGGCATGAACAGGGACAGGGAATTCCTGTCACAGTACTTAATGGTGAATTAACTTTTACGACAGTCCCTCTGGAATCATAAATACCTGGACCCAGAGGAAGAATGCTATTTAAATCACATCCTCTACCATTGACTGATCAAGGAATTGGTATCTGGACTAACGTTGTTATCTGATTTCCATTATAAACAATGTAATGTGTACTTGTATTTAAGAGAGAAGTTTTCATATTCATCTGTATAACATGCCTGAGGAAGAGACCTAAGAAGTCTCGAAAGCTTGCATTTTAAATCTGTTTAGTTAGCCAATAAAGGTATCAACTTTACAAAAAATTTTGCATCTTGCATACCCACTGGCACTCATGGGGTTAATTTTTCTTACAATAAACACATTTTTCAGTTCTTTTGAGGTATTGATATGGGGCTTAGGCCCCATATCAATACATCCAGTGGTCACTTAGTTTTTCTTCAGATTTTTTCCACTTCAGTTTAAAACATGTGTTAGGGGACTCTGCACCAAAAACATGGGCATAGATTTTTAGCGATAAGGTGGGGTCCCTTAGCACATGTCACCAAATGCATGGAATTGAATGTGAAGTTCAATAGGGGTTATGCACTAAGGCATGATAAACAGGTGATAAACAGAGATGACTTCTCTAGTGATATCGCTTCTCTGGAATGTTAGTGAATTGGCTCCATAGAATAACATAGGAGTGGAAGAAGTGATATCACTGGAGTCATCTCCACTTTATCACCTCTTTATCATGCCTTAGTGCAGAAAAACCAACATATTTTTTTTTATTGCTTCTAATGGGCACAAAATTTAGCACCCAACATTTTTTTTCCGGAGATAGTTTTTCACAGTGCAGATAATTGTATGGCTTACTGTGCCCCTAATTCAATCGAGTCCCTAATGTCTTCAACCATTAGTCTAGTTGAGGATAATGGAAGATGTAGTCCCCAACAGCTGGAGGTCTAAAGACTGATGACTACCCCTGCTTCAGTGTATATACAATGAGTGCACAATTATTAGGCAAGTGAGTATTTTGACCATATCATAATTTTAAGTTGTATAAACTTGAATGCTTATTGGGTTTAAGCATATCAGGTGATGTGTATTTGTGTAATGAGAGAGGGTGTGGCCTAAGGAGATGAACACCCTATGTTAAGGTGTGCATAATTATTAGGCAGCTTCATTTTCTCAGTCAAAATGGGCAGAAAAAGAGATATAACTGACTCTCAAAAGTCAAAAATTGTAAAAAGTCTTTCAGAGGGATGCAGCACTCTTGAAATTGCTAAGATATTGGGGCGTGATCACAAAACCATCAAATGTTTTGTTGCAAATAGTCAACAGGGTTGCAAGAAACAGGTTGAGAAAAAAGATGCAAATTAACTGCCAGAGATTTGATAAGAATCAAACATGAAGCTACCAGGAACCCATTATTCTCCAGTGCTGTCATATTCCAGAACTGCAACCTACCTGGAGTGTTCAAAAGTACTAGGTGTTCAGTGCTCAGAGATATGGCCACAGTAAGGTAGGCTGAAACCCAATCACCACTGAACAAGACACATAAGTTGAAACGTCAAGACTGGGCCAAGAAATATCTGAAGACAGATTTTTCAAAGGTTTTATGGACTGATGAGATTAAAGTGACTATTGAAGTTCCAGATGGATGGGCCCGCAGCTAGATCAGTAACGGGCACAGAGCTCCACTTCGACTTAGATGCCAGCAAGGTGGAGTAATGGTACTGGTATGGGCTGGTATTATCAAAGATGAGCTAGTACAACCTTTTTGGGTTGAAGATGGACTCAAACTCAACTTCCAAACCTACTACCAGTTTTTAGAAGACACTTTCTTCAAGCTGTGGTACAGGAAAAAGTCTGCATCTTTCAAGAAAACCATGATTTTTATGCAGGACAATGCTCCATCCCATGCATCAAAGTACTCTACTGCGTGGCTAACCAGTAAAGGCCTCAAAGATGATAAAATAATATAGTAACATAGTAACATAGTAATTTAGGTTGAAAAAAGACTTGCGTCCATCTAGTTCAAACCTTTACTATTCCTGTTTACCATCGTTAATCCAAAAGAAGGCAAAAAAAAACAAAAACCCTCAATTTGCAATTTAAAATTCTGCCTTGAATGGGGGGAAAAAAATTCCTTCTTGATTCCAAATGGCAATCAGATTCCTCCCTGGATCAACAAGCCCCAACTAAATATTCATCCCAATATTAATGTACATAGCCCTCTATGTTATGCTCTTTTAAATAAGTATCCAGGCCCCTTTTAAAGGCATCTAATGTTTTCGAAAGCACCACCTCCTCAGGCAGTGAATTCCATACCTTTATTGTCCTTACTGTAAAGAAACCCTTCCACTGTTGTAGATTAAAGGGATAGTAATACTTCGTTTTAACTTTATTTTATTTTGTAGGCATTAAAAAAACATGAAGAATGATATAAGTCTTATCTCTCAAACCTTTATGGTTTATGAGATATTCACAAGCAAAGTTCCCCTCCCCGCCCCTTTTACCTAGTGTAAGCCATCTCTTCTCAGATGTGAGTCTGGTTGTATGACAGTACAGATAACAGAAGGGGACAATTTTCTTTGTATGAAAACAATGAAAGCCCTTCCCCCCTTGACAAGTTTTTCAGCTTTTTCCATTATCTTAATTAAAGATTGTCCCTCTCTGCAGTCTACCTGGGCATCTCCCTTGTGATCTGGTTGAACAGGGGGGGGGATACTTTGTTTGTGAATATCTCTTAAACCATAAAGGTTTCAGAGATAAGACTTATATCATTCTTCATGTTTTTTTAATGCCTACAAAATAAAATAAAGTTAAAATGAAGTATTACTATCCCTTTAAATCTCCTTTCCTCAAGTCTAAGCGGGTGGCCTCTTGTCCTGTGAACAGGTCTTTGGAGAGCCCTTTGTATGGGCCCTGAACATATTTATATAATGTTATCATATCCCCTCTAAGCCGCCGTTTCTCTAGTATGTACAAGTTTAACTTTTCTAGCCTTTCTTCATAACTAAAGCTTTCCATTCCCCTTACTAGTTTTGTAGCCCTCCTCTGCACTTTCTCTAGTTCCATAATGTCCTTTTTCAGAAAGGGCGCCCAGAATTGAACAGCATATTCTAAGTGGGGTCTTACCATGGACCTGTAAAGAGGCGTAATTATATCTTCCTCCCTTGAGTCAATACCCCTTTTAATACATGCCAATATCTTATTGGCCTTTGCAGCTGCCAGCTGGCACTGCATGCTACTGCTAAGTCTATTGTCTACCATTACTCCCAAATCCTTTTCATTTGTAGATTTCCCCAGAGAAACACCATTTAAACTATATGTTGCATTTTTATTATTATACCCAAAATGCATAACTTTACACTTGTCTATATTGAATCTCATTTGCCACTTGCCTGCCCAGTTACTCAATTTGTCCAAATCCTCTTGTAATAATGACATGGCACCCTTCCTCACCTGACCTAAACCCTATTGAGAACTTGTGGGTCCTTATTAAATGGCAGATTTACGCTGAAGGAAAACAGTACACCTCTCTGAACAGTGTCTGGGAGGCTGTGGTTGCTGCTGCACAAAAAGTTGATCGTCAACAGATCAAGAAACTGACAGACTCCATGAATGGATATGACTGTTATTGAAAAGAATGGTGGCTATATTTGTCACTGATTTTTTTTGGGGGAATGCCATAAATGTTTGTAAATTTTGAGGGGTTTTTTAGTATTCTCATCTTAATAAATGAAATTAAACATGTAAGATGGGAAAATTATCTTTTTTCATTTAGTTGCATAATAATTCTGCACACTAATAATTGCCCAATAATTGTACATATATAAGCCAAAACCTCACTTTTAGTTTCTTACATATTCAGGTTTAAGGTTTCTTAAAACTTTGGATTGACGGCTACCACTGTAGTTGTTCAATAATAAAACTAATCTTCAAAAATACAACTTGCCTAATAATTGTGCACACAGTGTATATGAGGACAATTTGCATGTTCAGTATTTTCTAGTTTCAATAAGTGTGTGAATATTAATAACATTTAAACTTTTGTTATGAAAAAAATATATATTGTAGGGCTTTTCCTGTTGAGTGAAATAAGGTATTCTCACTGCTAATAGATGCATATTTCCAGAGTTATTATAGTTTAAACTCCTTTTTTTCTGACCGCTAGTGGTCAGATTCCAATTGATTATTCTGTGGTAGAAACTGCTGAGACATGCTGTCAGTTGGAACTTTCAGGATGTAAACTCACTGTAAACTCACTTCCTGATTATTTGAGCTGTTATAACATTTGAATAAAACAACTGACAGTGGGAGGAGTAAACTTGATTTACTCACCAGGAAAAACTCTATATCATATAGGTTTTCATAAAAATTATATCTCTTTAGGTGTAAACAACAAAAATCTGAGAATGTGTGTTAAGCTGAAATGTACATCCTGGGGGAGATAAACTAAAGGTCGCTGCTGTGGCTATATGATTTTGTCAATTTATTCAAACACTTCAAGCACTTCAACATTTCAAAACACATCGCCATATGCACTAAAATATAGGCATGTAAGGGGAGGGGTGGAAAAGGTCCCCATTAGCATACAGGATTGTCAAACTGCATCAGTGTGGAAGGGATGCCCTACCTCACACATCAAGAGCAGTATGACAATCCTGAAGTCTGAGAGCATTCTCTCTGTTCCTCCCTTTGGCCAGTAGGGGGAGTAGAGAGGATAAATTCAACACCACTAACAGAACCACTCCCTAACCCTTTGAGTGCCATAGGGATGTGCATTGCACACCCCTGTTGCACTCAAAAGGTTAGAAAAGTATATCAACCAGTACACAATCATCCCCTCAGCTCTGTGTCATTTTTTCATAGTCATATCTGAAATATACTCCCATTATTAAACAAAATGAAATGTAACCCCTTAGCTGGTAGTGATATCATATAGAGATATCATACCTACAATGTAATTATCAGTTGTGCATTCATGGGGATATGTGGCTGCCAGCTGCCCCTCAGCCTTGTTCCCTTGGCAGCTGGTAGCCATTGATCCCTATGTACACTGCCTGGCCCCCTGACTTGTTCCATTGCCCATTGGTAGCCACAAATCCCCATTTTCACTGTCTGACCCCCCAGTCTTGTTCTCTTGCTACTGGTAGCCACAAATCACCATGGACACCGCCTGTGTAGCTGAACAAGGCTGGGGATGTCAGTCAGTGTATGTGGGGCTGACACACAATGGCGAGGTGCTCCATTCTGACTCACAATGGTGATATTCAACTGGCTTCCCCACAATTGTGATGCTTGACTGGCTTGTCCGGAATGGTGATGTTCGACTGTCTTCTGAACAATGGTAATGTTTGACTGGCTTCCAGATAAAGCTTATGTTCAACTGGCTTCCCCACTATCGTGATATTCTACATGCTTCCACACAATACATATGTTCAACTGGCTTCCCCATAATGGTGATGTTTGGCTAACTTCCCCACAATGGTGATGTTCGACTGGTTTCCTCACAATCTTTATGTTTAATTGGCTTCCCCACAATTGTGATGCTAGACATACTTCCCAACAATGTTTATGTTTGATAAGCTTCTAAGTCTAAATTGCCTATTGTATCCAAATGTGCACTGCAAATTTCAACTTATATACAAACACACTGATGAAGATAAGAAGAAAGAACAGAATACCTGGGCTAATTGAAGGTAGCACTGTATTTTATTGATCAACCAAAATGCTCCCTTAGCATTGGGTTATCTTTGTGTTTGTGCTCTGCAATGTTCTATTGTCTCATTACTGTCAACAGGCTACTTTCATTGTCACCATGACATTATGCTCTTCAACTTAATTTTATTTCTTTTAGTCATGATTTTCAACTACTATCTCCTTCTTTATTTGGACTTTTCTTGATCATTATTATTGTGTGCTGTGGAATGCTTTGGAGACACACTTAAATTAGTTAATTAATTGTTTCCTCCATGTTGCAATTCCTACGGGCTCCATTCAACAAGGATTGCACACTGAAACATGTGAATCCTTTGTCCACTGCTCTGTATATCTTGTTCATGGAAATGTGTGACCACTAATACTATTTCATCATTTGGTTCTCCTCACTATGCATTTTTGTGCTGTGCAATGCGTTGGAGTCCAGCATGGCAGTTCTAATTGATTTTATTCTACATTACATTTCCTACTTTATATTTTTTGATTACCACCCTAAGAGATGATAGTTTCTTAGAGTTATATATCTACCTTTGATTTTATTAAGGTTCTGGTTCATTTGAGTCTTTTGTTTATTTCTACCTCATGACACTGAAAGGGAGAACTGATTTCAGGTCTACTCCTGAGGACCTGTACACAGAGCTCCCTTTCAATGTCCTTGGCTGTAGTTTAGTAACTACAGTATGCAATGTATCATGTAGGTGTTTACTCTGTATTCTGATGACATACTGAGAGGATGTAAGTAACCAATTATTTCAATTGGTTGTGTTTGGTGGTCTTTTCACTGGGGTCTGGATGTATAAATATATATATATATATATATATATATATATATATATATATAGTCATTCTTTCTGTTGTGTTTGTCTTAAGAAATATAGCAGACTTTTAATAAACACAATTTGGTTTGCATTTGACTACTGAGATGTCCAGTGAATGCAGTTTTTGTGGAACTCTACATCTGTGTTTAACTGGCACCCTGGCTTTTAATTGTCTTATCGTGAGTGTGTCCTACAGACCTTCCTGTTATCTATTAAAATATCTGGATTTGCCCCATATTGAAGAATATCCTTTTATAATTCTCAAGTTTTTATGTTTGTGTAATAAATATTGTTTTTTAGAAAGAAATACGAGTAAAAGCACTGAACAAGTTTCTTTATTTAATTGGCGCTAAGGGGGCATTGTGGTTGGTCCATAAAATACAGTGATACCTTCAATTAGCCCAATTATTCTGTTCTGTCTTCTTTTCTTCATCAGTATATTTGTATATAAGATTAAACATGTGATGCACAGTTGGATACAATAGGCAATTTAGGCTTAGAAGCCTGTTGAACATAAGCCCTGTGGGGAAGTCATTCCAAACATCACCACTGTGGGGAGGCCAGTCGAAACATAAGCATTGGAGGAAGCATGTTGAACATCACCATTGTGGTGAAACCAGTCGAACATCCCCACTGCGGGAAAGCCAGTCAAACATCACCATTGTGGGGAAGCCAGCCAAACAGAAGCATTGTGGAGAAGCCAGTCGAACATCACCATTGTGTGAAAAAATGTCAAACATCATCATTGTGGGTCTGAATAGGGAATATCGCCATTGTGTATTAACCCCACGTACATTGACTGACACCCTCCAGTCTTGTTCCCTTACAGAGGCAGTGTCCATGGGGATCAAAGTAGCAAGAGAACAAGCCTTGGGGGGTGTCAGACAGTGTAAATGGGGATGGCTACCAGTGGGCAAGGGAACAAGGCTGGGTGGTATCAGATGACATTTCTACCAGCCGAGGGGTTAAATCTCATTTAATAATGGGTGTGCATTTTAAAAATGACTATGAAAAATGAAACAGACCTGAGGGGATGATTGTGTACTGGTTGGTGTAGTTTTCTAACCCCTTTGAGTGCCCCAGGGGTGTACAGTTCACATCTCTATGGCACTCAAAGGCTTAAGGGAGTGATGTTGTTCGTGGTGCTGAAAGGATCCTCTCCATTACTCTACTGACCCAGTGAGCCAGCAGAGACAATGCGCTCAGACAAGGGTTGTCTTCTGCTGATGATATGTGAGGAAGATCATACCTTCCACATTGACAGCAGTTCACAACCCTCCCTGTTTCTGATTGATTGAGGGATATTACTGCATTGGAAATTACAGGGAGACCCTAACTTCACCAGTTTCAGTTAGGTGAAGCTGAGACTGTGAACTCCGACAGCAGAGGCTGCTATCAGAGTTCAGTGTATGTGGTTAAATGCCACATTAACATTTCAGCATAACCCCTTGAATATGTTAATGGCTCACTATCCTGCATTTCCATATGGAAATGAGTCACTATGCTTCATTTCCATATGGAACTAGGCCATTATTGATGTGAAGATTGAAAATCCATAAACCTGGCGAAGGCATGTTGGATGGATGTCGATGCCTGCAAAATTTTATCAGACTGATGGGGACACTATGTCGGACACTTTACTGCATACTATTGATGCCTTTGACACTCTTTTGACAGGCCATTGACATTATGAGCCCTCTTCTTCCTTTAATGAATATCCTCCCTTGTATCCTACAATTCAAGTTCATGGGTAAAAAAGCTAAATCATTTTGGCTTCCTCCTATGAAAATAATTTTTAAAATAGTAATTCTTATATTGGTATATATTATAATAGCAAATAATTAGAGCCTCTAGCAACTGATAAAAATGCTTAATACTTTAAAGAAGGCTTATCTTGGCATCTGGAAGCGTAGCTATGTATATTTTATATGTTATAATGTATAAATAGCATGAAATCTACATAAAAGAACAAATTATCTAGAAAACATTTTGGAGTCTACAATCTGTTCGAACTTATGAGCATGTATGAAAGGATTTAGCTTGTATAAAAATAAAATTATATAAGTCATGTTGGAACTTTTTTGTGAGTAGCATAAAATTAGCAAATTATTCAAACAGATGTTGCAAATTTCTTTGGAAAAATATAACAATGATGAAAATAGATTACTATTAAATATATGTTGAGTATTCTAATTTATCAAACAAAACAATTTTCATTGTCTGAAATTATTCTTTTGAAAACAGTTGAATAGCTTTTAATATACTTTTTATTTGCTTGAACTAAAGCAGAGGTGCAATTTATTTTACAAGTGCTCAGTCACTATACCTTGAGATTATAGAAAAGAAACAAGCTGACCTATATAAAAGCTAATAGCAGCTGAAAAGTGTTTTTTTCAGACTCACAAAAGGTATTTGTGGTTGGGGCTTCCAGCGATTGTCATCTGATTAGATATGGAATAGGATAGGTTTGTGGAGCAATCCAAGGTTCATTTGGTACCTAGGAACGAAATTGAGGTTGTCAGCCTGATTAGAAGGCTCACTTTAAAAGGAAGTATAAATGATGAAAGGTGAGGGAGGGGCTTACAATGTGATGAGCCCATTGAGAGGGGCTGCTATAGTATATATAGGCTTGCAGCCCATCCCACAAATACAAGCAAAGCCTTCTACTTGTGGTTAGAGCTTCCAGCGATCATCATAATCTTAGATATGGAATAGGACAGATGTGATGCATGGAGGAGTAATTGTAGGTTAATTCACAATCTGAGAATTACATTCAGTTGGTAATTCTGATTAGAAGCAGCCAAGAACAGAAAAAAATGTTATTTTATTACTTGTGAGTATAATGTATGGGAGCAAAGGAATATAATGGTTGCAGAGAAGGACAGAGAAGAGAAAAGCGTGCAGATTTTGTGTCTGGAGTTGGGGATGTAACTTGAAAAGCTGGAAGAATGGTATCAGCCTTCTTTTTTGGACAAAATGGGGAGAAACTTGATTCTTTGAGGCAGAGGAGGAGGCCCCTATAAGAAATGAGTGACTAGATAATATGTGGGTTTGTAGCCTAAACAGGAGAGTAGTATTCTTATGAATTTAGTGAAAGTTATTGTTTTTAGTATGCTGTCTGCCATAGGTAAGAGGGGGCTAGTATAGCTGAAAGGCTTAAGAGAAGAGAATGGGCACAATTTATGGTGTGTAGGATAATATTGAATGTGGGTGACTAAGCCTGACCGCTCATTTTTTGAGTTATAAATAAACGGGGAGAAGTTGATCATGTCTAGCGTACGGTCTGATCTCTACAGAAATGGGGAGATCTGAGATGAGACTGAATTCACTAGGTCTAAGGAAGCCAGGAAAAAGGTAAGTTAATAGTGGCCAAAAGAATGTAGTTTGTATGATGACTGAAACGGTTGATGTGAAGTAAATTGGAGAGTCTGCAGAAGTTGGGGCAATCTATAGGAAGGTAGGTGTATGGAGAGGGAGCATGGAAGCTTGGATAAAACTTTGAGGAAAAGCTTGATATGGTATGATGGGAGAATGGATGAGCTATGAGGGAGCACAAGAGTGAGGTATAAAGCTGTATGCCTGAGAGATAAAGTTTGACTGAGAACAGGGAAAGTTTGAGTGGTGAGCGACAGAAGGAGGTAAATGCAAGATTGACTGGAATAGAATAAGCGATTGAAGGTTTGATGAGTAAGAGGAAGTACTGGAAGCTAGTACAGGCTTTGACTTACATTTTCTGAATGTTCGGGGGCAGAGCTTTGAGGATGGTAGTGTTTGCTCTCTCAGACAATCCGGGTCGTAGCACATAGAAGGTTCTCAGACAAGCCGGGTCGTAGCACGTAGAGGATTCTCAGACAAGCTGGGTCGTAGCACATAGAAGGTTCTCAGACAAGCCGGGTCGTAGCACGTAGAGGATTCTCAGACAAGCCGGGTCATACACGATCAGGAACACTGGAGCGTAGTCAGGACAGGCCAAAGTCGGTACACAGGAATCCGGATACAGGAACACAGCAACAGCAAGACTGGCTCAGAAACACCACGAAAGGGCATCTAACAGATGTAAGAGTCAGGTATAAAAAGGTCACCAAGGGGCGGGCCAAACCAACTGAACAAATCACAGTCTGCCACAGATGAGAGTGACAGGATAATCACAGGCACTGTGATAGTACCCCCCTCTCAAAGACCCCCTCTCCCTGCCGGAGGCTTAGGTTTCTGAGGGTATTTAGAGTGGAAGTTGTGCACAAGTCTGGGCGCATGGAGGTCCTTCTGGTCAACCCAAGAGCGCTCCTCCGGGCCATAGCCCTTCCAGTGGACCAAGTATTGCAACTTCCAAGTCGCCTAGAATCAACAATGCTCTGAACCTCATATTCCTCTTGCCCCTGGACGTCCACCGGTCCAGGAACTACCGGAGTAGTAGTGTAACGATTGCAAACCAGGGGTTTTAACAGAGACACATGGAACACATTGTGAATATGCATAGATGGTGGAAGTTCCAATGCATAGGAGACAGGATTAATTTTGCGAATGATTTTAAATGGACCAATAAACCGGGGAGCCAGCTTATTCGAGGGAACCTGCAGATTGAGGTTTCTGGAGGAGAGCCATGCCCTATCCCCAGCCTGGAAAGAGACCGCTGGCAGCCGTCTACGACTGGCATATAGCTGATGCCGCTGGAAAGACTGACTGAGGGTCCTTTGCACCTGTGCCCAGGTGGAACAGAGCTGCTCCATATGCTCATCCAAAGCCGGAATTTGTTGTGACTGGAACGAGTCCGGGAGCAAACCTGGCTGGAACCCATAACTGATTAAGAACGGGGAGCTCCCGGACGATGAGTTAACTGCACAATTCCTGGCAAACTCTGCCCATGGCAACAGGTCGGCCCAATTGTCATGATGATCAGTAATAAAATAGTGCAGGAACTGTTCCAGTCCCTGATTGGCACGCTCAGCGGCTCTGTTGGTCTGGGGATGGTAGGCGGAGGAGAAGGACAATTGAATGCCCATCATGCCACAGAATGCCCTCCAAAACCTGGACACGAATTGACACCCACGGTCGGAGACCACCACTCTGGGTACCCCGTGCAAACGAAACACTTCTTTAGCAAAGACCTTAGCCAGTTCCTGAGCCGATGGAAACCCCCTGAGTGGCACAAAATGAGCCATTTTGGAGAACCTATCAACCACCATAAGGATAAATGTATACCCCCTAGAGATTGGCAATTCTCCCAGAAAATCGATAGATATATGAGACCAGGGCCGTTCTCCATTAGGCACAGGTTGAAGCAAGCCCACTGGGAGATGCCTGGGGGTCTTAGCATGAGCACAGGTGGCACAAGCGGCAGTAAAAGCGGAGCAATCGGCTCTGAGCGTCGGCCACCAGAATAATTGTGAAAGAGACCATACCAGCTGATCCCTGCCGATGTGCCCAGCCGCCCTAGACGAATGATAGGTCTCCAATAGACGGGTACGAAATGGCTCATCAACAAAGCATTTACCAACTGGAGTCTCAGGTGGAGCCCTAGACTGAGACCCCAAAATCTCCTCTCCCAGTGGCGAAGTTATACTAGTGCGAATAGTAGCCATAATACGGTCGGGCTGAATAATAGGTACCGGTGCTTCCTCCCTCTCAGTGTCCGACGTGAACTGTCGAGACAATGTGTCTGCCCTCATGTTCTTAGAACCCGGGAGGTATGATACTATAAAGTTAAACCGGGACAAAAAGAGTGTCCACCTGGCCTGTCGTGAAGACAACCTCTTAGCCTCAGAGAGATATGTCAAGTTCTTGTGATCGGTAAGGATCAGTACTGGGTTCTTGGTACCTTCCAACAAGTGACGCCACTCCTTCAGTGCCAGAATAATAGCCAATAACTCCCTGTCGCCAATCTCATAGTGGCTCTGTGCGCTGGACAATTTCTTAGAAAAAAAAACACAAGGTACCACCTCCCACAGGACGCTGGGAGAGTACTGCCCCAACCCCAACCTCAGAGGCGTCAACTTCCAAGGTAAATGGCAGGGAGAGATTGGGATGGGACAGCACTGGGGCAGACGCAAAGGCAGATTTTAAGGTCCCAAACGCATTCTCAGCGGCCTCGGACCACTGTGAGGGAGTAGCGCCCTTATGTGTCAAATCAGACAAAGGTTTCACAATTGTGGAAAAGTTACGTATGAACTTTCTGTAATAGTTGGCAAACCCTAAAAAGCGCTGAATCGCTTTTAACCCTTTAGGGTGAGGCCATTGTAATACTGCTGCCAACTTATCCTGGTCCATAGAGATTTCATCTTTGGAGATTACGAACCCCAAAAATGGTACTCGAGACACATGGAATTCGCATTTTTCTAATTTATAAAACAGCTTATTCTCCCGGAGTCGCAGCAAGACTTCTGTGACATCTTTAATATGTTGGGAGAGAGTGGCGGAATGAATCAATATATCGTCCAGATATACCACCAGGTGGGACTGAAGCATGTCACGCAAGATATCATTAATCAGCTCCTGGAATACCGCAGGTGCATTACATAAGCCAAAAGGCATTACCAGATATTCGTAGTGCCCAGTTCTGGTATTAAATGCCATTTTCCACTCATCACCTTCTCTGACTCTAATTAGATTGTAGGCAGCCCGCAAATCAAGTTTGGTGAAAACAGAAGAGTCCTTCAATCTGTCAAATAACTCGGTGATGAGTGGAATAGGGTATGCGTTCTTGGGCATAAGCTTATTCAGCCCCCGGTAATCAATACATGGCCTTAGTTCGCCATTTTTCTTTTTTACAAAGAAGAATCTGGCACCAGCCGGGGAAGTGGATTTGCGAATAATTCCCCTACCAAGAGCGTCCTGAATGTACTCCTCCATTGCCCTGTTCTCCTCGCATGACAATGGGTAAGTACGTCCTCTCGGGGGAACCACACCTGGAGGCAAATCAATAGCGCAATCATAGGGTCTATGCTCGGGCAATGCGCTAGCCTCCCCCTTGCTGAATACGTCACTGAATTCCCCATATTCAACTGGCACAGCAGGAGAGGTACACATAATTTTGACAGGAAAAGATAGGAAGTTCTTTTTACAGTAATCGGACCAGGAACTAACCTCACATTTTTGCCAATCAAATTGAGGATTGTGCAGAAGTAACCATGGAAACCCCAAAATGACTGCATGGTGAGGTGATCGAATAATTTGGAACCGTACCTCCTCCTTGTGGAGTGCCCCAACTGACATAGAAATAAGGGATGGTTTCCATTGTAATAAAGGAGGGTTCCAATGGTCTGCCATCAGGAATAGGGGAATATTTTGCAAAGCCGCAAAAGATTGGTCCATAAAGTACCCGGCTGCACCAGAGTCTACCAGCGCCAAGGCTTCTGCGCCCTTGTCAGCCCAAAAGAACGCCACCTGGATGGTGGGTTTAGCGATATTTGAATCTAGGGACTGTTGTACACCACCTAGGGCCTGTCCCCCAAGGTACCCTAGGTGCGTGCGTTTCCCGACCTAACCGGAAAATTGCGCTAAAGGTGCCCCTGTTTGCCACAATATAAACATAGGCCTTGCCTCTTACGAAACGACCTCTCTTCTTTGGAGAGTCTAGTGAAACCCAGCTGCATTGGCTCTGCTGCCTCTCCTGGACGCTCAGTAGGAAAGGGTGGAGAGGGTGGGTCAAAGGAACTGTCCTGCCCATGCTTTCTGGAAGTTGCCCTTCTTGCCAACCGTCTTTCCCGGATACGAGAGTCAATGAGCATTACATAATCAATGAATTCGTCCAGGTCACTAGGTACATCTCGGGCAGCTATTTCGTCCTTAATTGTTTCTGAGAGCCCCTTAGCAAAAGCTGCCAATAACGCCTCATCGTTCCAGCCCACCTCCGCTGCCAGGGTCCGGAATTCTATTGCATAATTGCCCAATGTACGTTCGCCCTGCTGTATCTCCATTAGCCTTTTGGCAGCGGAGGCAACTCTGCCAGGGACCTCAAACATACGGCAGAACTTCTTTACGAACTCATTAAAGTTCAGCCTGCAAGGTTTGGCATTTTCCCACAATGGATTCGCCCAAGCCAGAGCTTTGCCAGTTAGTAGCGATATCATGAATCCGACCTTGCTTCGGTCGTTAGGAAAAGCCTGGGGCGTTAATTCCAAATAGATCTCCAACTGATTGATAAAGCCCCTGCATAAGGAAGGCTCGCCATCATATCTCAATGGTAACAGCGCCGCTGCTGTTAAGCCTCTGACACAAGTAGGAAGGGCTAGAGGCGGATTATCCGGTGTCAAGACTGGGGAGACCACCGTATTTGGATTAGGCTTGTCTAGGTGTACCGTACGCTCAAGTAGGGTCTGTAGAGCCAGTGCCAATTGATCTAAGCGCTGCTCATGGACATCCATTCTCCAGTGGATGTTTTGTGTGTTATTTTCACCCTTACTGTCTGAGGTCATGGCCCTTTCGTGCTGTAACGGTTTGTTTTGACACTCAGACCAGTAGGTAAAATAAAACAACTTTTATTGAAAGAAAATAAATACAAATGATTGCCCTCTACAGTTGACAGCAACAATTGCAAGTGAATACACAGTACATATAGATTCACTATAATGGATAGAAGGCACACAATATAGGTTCTGATAATAGGGAACTGGTCCCTAAAGGGTAAATGAGAACAATTAGTCCGTCTCAGCTGTGGGGTTTGGCACGCCCGTAAGGTGTAGTGATAAACTGAGCAAATGTGCACAGCACAGAGTTCATGCAATGATGGGTAGTAGATGTTCAGTGACCAACGAGCTATAGCAGAACAGTGACCCAAAATAGCCCCCGCGGGCGTTCATCAGGAGGCCACTGAGACTGCAAGTGCAAGAGTATGTAGCCCCCATGGGCATGATCGAGACTAGCCTGAGATGCAAAGCTGGCGTTTTATCCCCCACGGGCGTATAACCGGAGATCAACGTGAGCACAATATGAGCCAATAGCCCCCACGGGCGTTTACCTTCAGATCCTGAAAGAGCTTGGAGCCTAACCTTGCTACCTCTCAGAACCAATAGCCGGTAATAACCGTGATACCGAGAGCCTAAGACGCCCAACCGGACCAACAGGATAGACTACTCTGCATATGTAAATGGGAGTCGCCGTCCAAGTAGCGGCCAACTCAGCAGCAGTAGACTTACAAGGTAACGGCTCGGTAATCAGAAAGGAGGTTTGGCAGGAGAGGAGCGGCACTGCAAGGGTTAAAAGGTACGTTTGAATCTCCCAGGCTCGGTATGGTAACTTAGCTCTGCAGCGTATAGAGGCTCGGTACAAGGAGCACAGCTTATGCAAGTCAGCAAGGAACTCTGCACTGAGGAATGGGTTACACAGGAGTGTAATGGTCACACTAGGTCAGCACAGCAACGCAGGATTCAGAATGTTGCGGCGGCGACAACAGGCCAAAGCAGGTCGCTGGAACAGGCCGCTGTGATCATGAAGCAGGAAGTCAGCCAGCCGGGTCGTCGCACGTAGAAGTCTCTCAGACAAGCCGGGTCATAGCACGTAGAAGGTTCTCAGACAAGCCGGGTCATAACACATAGAGGATTCTCAGACAAGCCGGGTCGTAACACGTAGAAGGTTCTCAGACAAGCCTGGTCGTAGCACGTAGAGGATTCTCAGACAAGCCGGGTCATACACGATCAGGAACACTGGAGCATAGTCAGGACAGGCCAAAGTCGGTACACAGGAATCCGGATACAGAAACACAGCAACAGCAAGACTGGCTCAGAAACACCACCAAAGGGCATCTGACAGATGTAAGAGTCAGGTATAAAAAGGTCACCAAGGGGCGGGCCAAACCAACTGAACAAATCACAGTCTGCCACAGATGAGAATGACAGGATAATCACAGGCACTGTGATAAATCCCTATAGGACTGGTTGCTACTTCCTGGAGTAGAAGGGGGACCTTCTGTGGACCCCTTGTGTTCGGAGGCTGCTGGAACAGGGTCGCTTTCCATAGTAGGACTTAAAAGGAAACAGACTAATTAGGTAAAAGAATACTAATAAGGGAAGGGCTGTACATGCTAATAGTGAGCGCAGTCAACCGGATGAGCGGTGAACTGGGGCAAGGCCTGTCTGGTCCTTCGGGACCCGAATAGGAACCGGAGGAGCTGCAAGGCGAGGCTGCCTGTCCCGGAACTGCTGTCAGATGGCTAATGCGCAGGGGGCTCCCTGCAGGCAGGCATCCCGGCTAGTCTGTTCACCACCAGGATAGCCAGCGATAGTCGATGCCGGGGGAAAGTGAAGGATAAATATATAAAATAGGAGAGGGAGATTGAGAAAGAGTGCACAAGAATGAATAGTGGAGGAGATTGGTTAATGTACCTCTGTACCTCTGACTGGAGGTAAGGAAGGATGGTGTGGAAAAATAGGGTGAATGTATGTAGCTCCTAGACCTCTGACGGGAGGAATGGAGAAGGGAAGGGGGGGTAACCTGGCCTCTGACAGCAGGTGAGGAGTGCTGGAGAAAAGGAAGGGGAGAGGTTCCATACTCATGCACATGTGACGGAGTGTGAGAGACTTGGATCTCAGGTTAGGGTGATGATACAAGTGATGGGGAGCAGTGGAAGGGGAGGAGGAAGGAAATCTATTGAGGTAGGACGAGCTGGGACAGGAGGAAGGGGAAAGCTGGTAAATATGAACCTTACCTAAGAGGGTCAGACATGGTACCTAGACTGCAGACAGAATACAATAATACATCAGAAGAGCATAGTGATGTACACAATAAGATATATATTAAATACTAACAGTACCTTTGATGAAAGGCAAAAAGGTGCAGAAGGAGTGACTATCTACCGGATGAGCAGCGACCCTGTAGTGGCAAGAAGCAGTGAGAGGTTGGCAGAGAACTGGAAGTTAGGGGGAATCTTGAAACTGATCAGGCGAGTAACATACATTTAAGGAAAATTGCTTTGGATGGAAGTGACGACCTGTGGGAAGGGGAGGCAGAATTGAAATGAGACAAGAGGAGGTTGTATTATGAGCCCAAAGTCTGAATTACCAAAGAAACAAATGCAACAGAGCAAATATATAAATAAGGCCAGTACACTTGGAATTTACCGCTATAGTGGATGGGAAGATCTTATTCATAAACTGGAAAGTACTTAGAATTTACCAGTAGCCAAGCAGATTTCAGCAGAAATTGAAAGGGGATAATTACCTGGGATATAGTGGGAAAAGTAAAGAGAATAAGGAGAATACAGGTTCATAGAAGTGCTAGGATGTGGTATGTAAACACACTGGTAGTAGCAGGGGCAATGATAGAGGACTTTCAAGGAAAACTAGAAAGGAAGTGGTGAGTAAACATGATGGAAAGTAATAGAAGTAGATGACCTAGAGACAGAAAAGAAAATGAATAAATGATGAAAGAAAATGGGAAGATGGAGGCTGGTTGTACCTGCTTCGTGTCTGAAAATAAAGCCTAATGCGGAATAAAATGCAATAAACTAATAGCGGAGTGCTCTGCGATGCGGCGGAGACCTGCAAGGCAATAAGAATGTAAAGAAAAATGAAATGCTGCAAAAGCACTGTAGTAGCTAAAATCAGCTGCATGCATAAGCAAGACAGGCAGCAATAAAACAAGCAGTTTAAGAAAGTTAAAGCGATGGTTTACCTGATGTAAAGGTAAGGAGACAATCACTGGATGCGTCCAAGGAACAAGCGCTAGATGATGAGGTCACGGGAAGTGATGTGCTACCCGAGAAGACTGCAGGGAGGAGAAGGAGAAGAGTGAGCATGCACAGGGGAAAAGGAGGATAAGAGGTAGACCCAAGAGGACGGTGATACCTGGGAAAGACGTCTGAACCTGCTGATGAAAAAAAGACAAACAAAAGGCATCCCTCGGTTGGAGAGGCTGCTAGGTATACCCTGCAGCTCCTCCCACAAATACAGGCCCAGCCTGTTCATATACCTTTGATTCCCCCCGCTAGGAGTCATTAGTCAATGGCTTTTGTGACTTATATAACCCCTACCACCAGGTCTTATATAGTATATCAGGGTAGCTGACCCCACCTGTAGCCACTGGGGCTGTGGACACTTTTAAAACACTTTATGCAGTATAACTAGTTAAAGGACGACTTATGCAATAGTTGCCCCATTGGCAGATAAGGTTGTGTGTGACTAAAGTGGAAGCAAAACTGATGCTGAAAACAAACTCCCAATGCTTCCTAGTGCATCTGTGCTGCATTGTGGAAGATAGTATCCTGTCCCATGTGATGCAGGTTCCCAAAGACCTGCTTTACCTGGCTTAAAACCTCAACAATGAGTCAATGGGTACTGCATATGCAACCCAAGAGTTTGTGGTTGAGAACCATACATATTAGGGTTGAGTTTTAACTTTCTAAGGCCTGAGTGACTGATAGGAGCCATTCTGGGGCTGCAGAATGCATCCCCATGATTTTTTACTTAGTCTGCTGCCACTGGAGAAAAGTACAGGCATGTTTGCTACAGCTATAATTGAAAAAGTTTATTTTTTATTCTTTACTTACCATCAGCCAGATTTAGTGATAAGCAACCAGCACCCTTGTATCATCATCTCTGGTATACTAATATAGACCTTTAAGAAATTCACACTGGAGTTTTCAAAGATTCTCAGATTTTGGTTACTAGTGTTTGGGATTGTTTGTTCCAAATAATGTGTAAGCCGAGTTTTTTGGTTATTGAAAAATTATAAGTTACCGCACAAAAAACCCACACTTTTTTATCAAATGAAATTATGTTAAATGAATTCCAGAGAATGGGTAACAACAAGCCTACATATTGAAATAGATTTAAATAGTGAGGTGACTTTTAACACAATTTCTGTAGATTTCCTGTTAAAGGCCTCTTCTTTTATCACATACAACTAAGTCACTTGGCACAATTTAGTTCCACGTTTTTTTGTTTTTTTTTTAATAATCATGTATTTTATTGTGTATTGCAAATGACTGTTAGAATAATTTCCCTAAAGATCATTTTCCACTGTGGCCAGTCCTCTACAGGGCACTTAAATATTTAAACCAATTGTTTTAAGACTGTAGCTTGAGTTGCAAAAATCATAAAATAAAAGAGAGTATTACTTTTAAAACACAAATCGATATTAACAAAATGATGCAGCAGTACTCTGTGCAAACACTTAAAGAGCATTTATCAGAGCACACAATTTGCTTCATTGGCTTTCCTTGCGTATTTATTTGGTTTACAAGCCTTTTAATTTGACAAAGCTTCTTCAGTTATGTACATGGATTACTCAGGACAAAGTCCAAAAGAGACCGGATAGGTTAAGGTGAATAAAGCACTTAGACTTAATGGCAAACACATAAGGTTATTCAGAGTGTTTCGTTCAGTGATAAAAAGGCTATTATGCTTAATTTTTATTAATTCACTCAAATCAGGCATAATGCTCTGTAATTGGAGGAAAGCAGATCTAGAACCAAATTCACTTGCATTCAAGTGGTAACTCAGACACGGGTTGCTGATAACACTAAATAATGTAAGGCAATATACAAAGAGCACTACAATTTTCTGAGAGAGTAGGGGCAAAAGTGCCAGATGAGGTCTAAAGGTGTAAATACCATTATATAGTTGCCTTTTTGCCAGACCTGCTTCCTTGAGAGCAAACCTGCTAGTTAAGCTGGACTACATTATGAGTAGAATAGAGGCTTTAAAGGAGACACCCAATGCTCTCCTGGTATATTTATACTGTATCATGCCATACAATATACTGTCCTGCATAATGCACATCCCCAGAGACTCCAGTTTCAGTCATGAAAACCTAATACAGTGGGTTTATGGGACATGTGCACATAACCCAGGAGTTTGTGGTTAGGTGTCACAGACTTCCAGTTTGCATTCCAGCTGCGGTAGTCAGTTTTCTGATCACCCTAACAGGCTTATAGGAGTCATTTTGGAGTTTTAGCCCTGGGCTGTTTAGAGCAGTGATCTACATAAATAAATGTAAAGTTATACATTTGGGCTGCAGAAACATGCATGCTGTAAACACAATAAATGGGGAAATATTTGGGAGTCCATGGCAGAGAAGTATTTAGGACTTCTTTTTGACAGTAGCTTTCACAACACTGTGCGATATTATTAAGCTGTTGCAAGAGCCAATTAGATACCATCATGAATTAAAAGAGTCATAGAAGTATGGAATGGGAATATCATCCTACAGCTTAATAAATATTTGGTAGTAACTCATCTGGAATATGGAGTACTCTTTTAAACAACAGTTTTTAAAAAATACATCACTGAAATAGAAAAGTAAAGACAAAATTGACAAAGAGATGTGAAGATTATTTTGTAAAAAGACACTAGATAAATTGTGCATGATTTCTTTAGAGAAGAGGTGTCTAAATGGGGATTTGTTTGAAGTTTACAAATATTTTTACTACAAAAAACAACTATTTTGGACACTACTCAAAAAGTTGAGCAAAAGAAAAAAAAGTAATCCATTAAGACTACAGGAAAGGAGCTTTTGTTGTAACAAAGGCATATGTATTTTACAGTAAGGCCTGTAAGGATAAGAAATTCTTTTCCTAGGGAGTCTGTGTTGGCAGATATTTGGAAAAAGCATTAGATACCCTTTTAGTGAAGAATAAAATAGAAAGTAAAGATTGTTGGATTCAACACTGGTAGGATGTTGATCACAGCAGAAATTTTATTGCTTTTTGGCCTTTCTCTGGAACAACAAAGGCGATATGGTAATTGAATTTGATATTTTTTTTCAATCTCATAAATTGTTACTATGTTACCATGTATATTTTGTGTACATTTGAGATAAAAAAAATGCATGGAGAGTCATAATAAGCACACACAATACAGCTGGCAGGTAGGAAGATATCTACTATGCTGCATTTTATAAAGCTACATTATTTTAGTATAGGTACCCTTTGTTGATGTTGCACCATATTAAAATAATAAAACATTATCCACTGAATCAGTTTAATTTTTGAGTTAAATATGAAAAATATTTGCTTGTGACTTTTGATAATAGTTTGTTATTGTAGAGCTCTCTTATAATCGTATGAGATTGATGTGCTGCGAAACTGCTGAGAAAGAAAAAGCGTGCTGACTAGAAACAGTTCTGAATTTCAATAAGATAAAGTATTTCTGTATTAAAAAGAAGCATTTAATGCAGTTTGAATATTGTGGAAAAACTGATTACAAAGCTCTTTCCTCTCTTGTGAATTTAAAGTGTTTCCAATGAATAAATAGTCCTCAGTACCCAAATGTTTTGTGCTATTCAGATGCTAGTTTTAACTGGTGTACTTTTCTTTTGAATTGCGGACATTTTGCTTTAAAGGAGTAGTAAACTTTTTTTATGAAAACTCATATTTTATAGAGAATTTCCTGCTGAATAAAACAAGGGTACTCCCGCTGCTGTCAGATTTTTTATTCAAAATCTATAGCAGTTCAAATAATCAGGAAGTGAATGTACTGTGTTTACTTCCTGATAGTTCTAACTGATAGGAAGTGACAGGCAGTTTCTATCACATTCTATGGAGAATTGTATGTCTCTGACTTTCTTGACTTTCCACTCCATTAGAATCTAACAGAATCTCTAATTAGAATTTGACAACTAGAGGGCACTGCTAATGTAAAAAAACATGGGTTTAAACTGTAATAACTCTAGAAATATAAATCTCTCGGCAGTGGGAGTACCCTTATTTTACTCAGTAGGAAAACCCCTATGATATATATTTTTTCATAAAAAAGTTTACTGCTCCTTTAAATCCAGGGGAGTTATACACTATGTTGTGAAAAGAGGCAATAAAATATAGAAAGCAAAATATCAATGTTTGCAGATGACACTAAATTATGCAGGGTAATTAATTCAGAACAGGATATTTGTTTTTTACAGAGTGATTTACATAAAATTTCAAATTGGGCAAACAAATGGAATATGACGTTCAATGTAGGAAAGTGTAAAGTCATGCATTTGGGAAGAAGAAATCCCAATTCTACATATGAACTTAGTGGAATAATTTTATGGTACACATTGCTAGATAAAGTCCACCCAAAAAAAGAAAAAGCGCACACAATCTGGGTGTAGACTGTTAACAAATAGTTTTCCTACTTCTGGACCCTTCACCGAGTGGGCTCGTTTCTATTCTCACCTCCTCCACCGTGGATATCACCTCACATATATAAGGTGTTTTAACTCACCTTTACCAGAGGCAGTCCAGCCTCTTGGTGTGATCGCCTTCACTGGATAACCCCCAGTGGCGGTGCCTTTGCGTCCAACTCCTTCCTTTTCACTTCTTCCAGTTCTCCCGGCCTCCTTCTTAAACTTAGGTCTTAGTTGTTTCTCTGTCCTCTATCTAGGACTTCACTACACAAGTATAATCTAAGGAGCCTAGCTGGAAAGATTCCTTACTCCCAATATAGTCTCAGGAGTTAAGCTGGAAAAATATGCCCAGGCTTTAACAAGTTAAACTATTTATTGTAAAAGATAATAAAATATATCTGCACAGATACAAAAAAATATAATCCTAAAAACAAACAATTTCTTATTAAAACAGCCCAACGCGTTTCCCAGCTTATGCTGCTTCATCAGGGGTCTTACGTTTTAGGTATTACCTCTTCACAGGTATCAATTTAAATGCTCCAACACCCCCTTTCTTTTGGCGTCAACCCGGTCCCAGACAGGCGAGATCCGGATCCGAATCATCTGGAACACACGTGCGTCTCAACGACATTTTTTCTTCCGGGATATTCATAATGCCAGACTCCCATTACGTCTATGTTTTACATCCCCTTCCCCGGCTTCTTTTGGTAGTTTCGCTTACGATGCCCAGATATCTTGTCTTCTGCGCATACACGGAACATACCCCTCAATGAAGTCAGTTCAGGGATACGCATCCGAATCTCCCTTACGTCATTAGAGTCACACGTGACATTCCCATTGATTCATCCTACACGCACTATCTGCAAACCCATTATCTCTCAAAGTATCGGTGCATCCAAATCAAACCTGTATTAAATATCAAGCACAATACTGAATGAAAAACTTTTATTCTCACAGGTAAGAAGAATCAGAGGATCATTCCCACCTCCTCTAATCCATCCAACCCAATGTTAACCATTTGCCTAGATCTTATTCAAAAACGGATAAACACATTTAAACACTTTAGACAGACATATATATTTTTTATCGGTCAGCACATAAACCTACAAGAAACTGCCAAACTCCATTTCTTCATTCAACCCCCCTGGAACCATAGTCCCCAATCTATGGATCCAGAAGGACTCTCTTTTACATAGAGTCCTATATCTGTTAGGGACAGGAGCCGAATCCATTTTTATTCCCTTAATTCTAAACCCTTCCTCCTTCCCTATACTACAATCAGCAAAATGCCTCGAAACAGAATGATCTCTATTTTTTTTCTATTTTCTTGTAGGTTTATGTGCTGACAGATGTGGATAAAAAATATATATGTCTGTAAGGGAGATTCGGATGCGTATCCCGGAACTGACTTCATGGAGGGCTATGTTCCGTGTATGCGCAGAAGAGAAGATATCTGGGCATCGTAAGCGGAACTACCAAGAGAAGCCGGGGAGGGGATGTAAAACATAGACGTAATGGGAGTCTGGCATTATGAATATCCCAGAAGAAAAAATGTCGTTGAGACGCACGTGCGTTCCAGATGATTCTTTCTGGAACTCGCCTGTCTGGGACCGGGTTGGCGCCAAAAGAAAGGGGGTGTTGGAGCATTTAAATTGATACCTGTGAAGAGGTAATACCTAAAACGTAAGACCCCTGATGAAGCAGCATAAGCTGGGAAACGCGTTGGGCTGTTTTAATAAGAAATTGTTTGTTTTTAGGATTATATTTTTTTGTATCTGTGCAGATATATTTTATTATCTTTTACAATAAATAGTTTAACTTGTTAAAGCCTGGGCATATTTTTCCAGCTTAACTCCTGAGACTATATTGGGAGTAAGGAATCTTTCCAGCTAGGCTCCTTAGATTATACTTGGGTAGTGAAGTCCTAGATAGAGGTCAGAGAAACAACTAAGACCTAAGTTTAAGAAGGAGGCCTGGAGAACTGGAAGAAGTGAAAAGGAAGGAGTTGGACGCAAAGGCACCGCCACTGGGGGTTATCCAGTGAAGGCGATCACACCAAGAGGCTGGACTGCCTCTGGTAAAGGTGAGTTAAAACACCTTATATATGTGAGGTGATATCCACGGTGGAGGAGGTGAGAATAGAAACGAGCCCACTCGGTGAAGGGTCCAGAAGTAGGAAAACGATTTGTTAACAGTCTACACCCAGATTGTGTGCGCTTTTTCTTTTTTTGGGTGGAATTACATACAAGAAGCAAGGGCCAAAACTGGAGGCTTTTTGAAGAAATAAGCGGCACTGCTGAGGAGGACTTTTGAGGACTCATAAACAGGTTCTCTTGCTTTATTCTAGATCAAGATACTGTACAATAAGAAATTGTGTCTGTTGTAAATAGCGCTAAGAATTTGTGGGTGTGAAAATTGCTAGATAAAGACCTGGGAGTACTTGAATGAATGTCTAGACAAACTTACTCTAGAGAAAAGATAGCTAAGAGGTTATCTTAACACAATGTACAAGTATGTCAGAGGTCAATACAAGGATCTCCATTGTGAGCTTTTCATTCCAAAGACTGACAAAATTACCAGGGGCCACCCCATAAGATTAAAGGAAAGGAGGTTTCAACTTCAGTAGAGGAAGGTTTTTTTTTACAGAAAGGTCTGCTAAATTGTGGAATTCCTTGCCCAAGTATGGTAACATAGTAACATAGTAAATTAGGTTGAATAAAGACACAAGACGATCAAGTTCAACCTTTGCCTCATACCCTAGTGACATGAGAACTGATTAGCTTTCCAGCTACCAAATAAGTTAGTCTTTATCAGACCTTCCTGATTTGCCTACTAATATACAGTATAACCATGTTCCCTTTTGAAAGAAATGTATCTAATCTTCTCTTAAATGTATCCATTGTATCTTCCATAACCACCTCCTTGGGCAAGGAATTCCACAATTTAACAGACCATACTGTAAAAAAAACCCTTCTGCTGAAGTCTAAAGCTCCTTTCGTCTAATCTCAAGGTGTGTCCCCTGGTCACCTGATCAGGCCTTGGAATGAAAAGTTTACCACAGAGATCCTTGTATTGACCTCTCATATACTTGTACAATTTGATAAGATCTCCTCTTAGTTGTCTTTTCTCTAGCGTAAATAAACCAAGTTTGTGTAGTCGTTCCTCATACATCAACTCCTTCATTCCCTTAATTAATTTTGTTGCTCTTCACTGTACCCTCTCTAGTTATCCACTGTGTCAATATCCCTTTTTATGCAAGACAGGATTTTATTTGCTTTTGCTACTATTTGACACTGGTCACTATTTCCATGTTTGTAGATTACAAGGATACCCAGGTCTTTCTTTAGCAATGAGTCTCCTAAAATGATTCCATAAGTAGCCTTGGGATTATTTCCTCCCAAATGCATGACTTTACACTTTCCCACATTAAACTTCATATTCCATTTGTTTGCCCAATCTACCATTTTATGTAAATCCCTCTGTAGAGAGCAAATATCCTGTTCTAAATTAGTTACCCTGCATAATTTAGTGTCATCTGCAAATATTGATATTTTGCTTTCTATATCTATTTCCAGGTCATTTATCAACATGTTAAAAAGCAGCGAACCTAATACTGAACCCTGAGGTACTTCACTCTCCACTTTAACTGTATTTACAGCCACACACCGTTCCCTATCCTTCAATCAGTTTTGTATCCTATTGCAAAGATTTTCCCCTAGCCCCAATTTCCTTATTTTATACCCCAGCCTTCTTTGTGGCACTGTATCAAATGCAGATAATGGTAATGGCAGATACAATGGATACATTTAAGGGATTAGATACATTTCTTTCAAGAGGGAACATACATGGTTATACTGTGTATTGGTAGGCAAAACAGTAAGTTCAGATAAAGAATAACTTGGCAACAAGAAAGCATATTTAATTCTGATTTCCCTGGGTTATGAGGCAAAGGTTGAACTTGATTGACTTGTACCTTTATTAACCTTATTTGCTATGTTTCTGTGCTACTATGGAAAAAGGAGATAACTTGTTCAGTGTAATGATATATGTTAGTCTTGAAAGTGTTAGTCCATAGACGCATTCATAGAAAATCATAGGAAAGAGTTTATCTTCAATTACTCACTTATTTATCACACATTAATGCATTTCCCCCAGATGTGAATATTTTACAGGCCACCCAGCCCAATCATCTTCATTACTACCATCTGCAGCCATTGTTGATCCGCTGCAGGATCAAGGCCTCCTCAGCAAGCCTCCAACAACTTTGGTCTTGTGCCTTTTGTTGACACTGCGTACCAACAAATTTGGTAATTTAATCTACCCATCTTGTCTTTGGTCTTCTTCTTGGTCGTTTAGTATTGAATGGAATCCATTCCAAAATGTATTTGCTATGTGTGGCATCTTTTGTTTTGCTTTCTTTAGACCTTGATTTTCTCCCAGTGTCCTTTTGATGAGTACAGTATTGAACGTGCTTGTTTCTTCATATTTTACCCGTTTCTAATGTTACCATTTTGCTTAATTTCTCATCACTTTTTTAATTATGGCTTCTGTTTCTTTTGATATTCAACTTGATTTTTCTTGTTTTACAGTAGGTGCAAGAGCATGGGCAGTGTCTAAAATAGTCTGAATAACTTTTTCATTGTGGGTAGAAATGTCTGTGCCTTGCAACACAATGAAACAATTAGTGCTATCTCAAAGAACTGGTGGACTGGCTTGGCTTCAGTACATTTGGGGCTGACCACAGAAACACTCGGGACTTCAGCCCCTTTAGCCCCCCCCAGCAACACCCCTGCTTTACAGTGCCATCGATTAAGGAACTGACACACCAAATTTACAGTGCATATTCCTTTACAGAGCTCGCAATCAATCGCAAATGTAACCATGAATGTTTTAAATCTATGTAGACAGATTAATTGAGACTGCAATACAATTATGAAAATACAGCTAATCTTTACAATTAACATATGCTGTTTCTCAGACCAGAGATATATGCTCTCTAATCCAAGAAAATACAGATGCTCCCCTATCAATAACCCCATGAGACAATACAGATGTCCCCCTCCTCTCCATGACATAGATCTCCCTGTTAGAGCAGATGTCTCCATCTCAGATGCCCCTTCTCACCCCCCCCAGACAAGACAGGTGTCCCTGTCCCCTAACATCTCCTCTCTTATCCCTCAGACAGAACAGTTGTCCTCTTTCTTACTCAAGCAGAACAGAACCTTTTTCTCCACCTCAAAGTGGGACCATTTACCCTCTCTGAGCCCCACAGAAATGGTACCCCTCCTACAGTCCCCAGGTAATGCATTTGCATGTCAACGTCTGCAGCATTTCTTCCTGTCCCATCATATGTCTTCCTCCCTTCCTTGTACCTCTCTCATCATAAAATCTCTCAGTCTCTATATTGTCACTGCTTCTTGCTACTTTATCATTCTCTTGTCTTTCATGTCATCAACAAATTACCCCAAGTCTCATCCCTAGTGCATACTTACTATATGGGAGATCAAATGACAGGCTAGTACAAAAACCATAGAACGTGAGGACAGAAATATTGCAGCATGTTTTCAAACATTTACATCTGACTACTGCTGTATAAGAAAGAGTGCATGCTGTAACTCCCGTCTAGCCAGCTATCATGACTGATTGGCACAAACAGTAAGCTTTAAAGTGTCTGATCAATTATTGTTTGATGAAAGGAATAACTTGTACCAAGCTAGGGTAGAAGCAAGCAAACATAAGCTCGGCAGGTGTGCAGGAGACATTTTCTGGGGACTGTCCACAAAAACCAGGACCTCTACCAACTGCAAAGTAATATATCTGTGTATCATCTTCAGCTGTTTTCAGCGAAGATAAGATGAAGGCCTCCTCAGCAAATTTCCAACAATTTAAATGTTGTGCTTTTTATTGTCACTGTGCATCAACCCATCTTGTCTTTGATCTTCTTTTTGGGCATTTAGTATCAAGTAGAATCCATTCTGAAATGCCATTGTTCCAACTAACATTGGATGTTCTTCCTGTGTAATACGAGCCTTACAGTTGCTGAATTTAAGTACAATAATCACCTGCATCACTCAGCACAGTCCACTCCTTTCTTCCTCATTTATGGCTATCACCCTCAAATGTTTTCTGTCCTACCCATCCTGGATACTGTTCCTCAAGCGGCCCAAAGAACACAACAGTTACAACACAACCACTGCCTTATCCACCTCGCTCTGGCCAAAGCTCAGTACCATTACAAAAAACAAGTGGATAAACACTGCTCCTTAGAACCATATGCAGTAGGTGACGAAGTCTGGTTATCTACAATCCATGAAACTGGCCTGTCCTACAAGAAGAACAACAGATAAGAGAAAAAAAAAGAAATGCAAGGAGCACCAATAGTGTGATATTGCAACAATGTATCACTTCAAATAATAAAATATTCAGTGTACTCACATTTCAATATTGCTGGTTACTTGTTATCAAGAAGACCGGCTCAAACGCTTGCGGGGAGAATAAACCTGTCTCCGTTCAGGTGAATGCCGTGTCGGCCACAGATGGGAGGGCGGAGGCTTAGATCTTCAATTTATTTATATTTTATTGACCAAAATAAAACAAACAGGTATTAAAAGCTTACGCTTTTCGCGGCTACAAAAACGCCGCTTTATCAAAGGTAAAATCACACCTTATACTCATTTAAAAAACATACAAAAGAAGCTGCCGCCCACACAACAGTACTTTTTATAATACCACATAGATACACTGATAGGTGAGTTTCACCGTCATTCTGAAGGTCCGGATGCATATCGCCACATGAGATGATGGACATGACCCACCTCCTACAAGAAAGCTGGGTTCCCGCTATGTGCGTCCCTTCAAGATCACAAGCAAGAACAATGCAGTTGCCTTCCGGTTAGCATTACCCCGCTCCTTCAGGATCCATCCCACATTCCATGTCTCTCAGTTGAAACAATGGACCACTTCGCTTTTCCCTCATTGGGATCCAGTTCAGCCTCCTCTGATGTTGATTGATGGAGCTGAAGAATAGGAGATCCTGGATTCATCAGGTGAGGCAGGCTATAATACCTGATCCACTGGAGGGGATATGTCTGGAGGACAGGTTCTGGGAGCCTTCTTGTCATGTGCATGCCCATACATGATACCCATCCCAGCCTGAACCTATAGCCACCCGGAGTCCGCCCGTTAGGGGAGGGCTCTGACGGTACCTTGTTGGGCCATGGCACAGAGCAGGATGGCTGCCGCATTCCTTGTTGGCCTCTTCCTCTCTTCTGCGCAGGCGCTGACATCAAGGGGCACATGAGTTGTCCAAAAGACGTGCAATCATGTCGGCTCCCTCTTCTGATGTCACCATGGCTATTTAAGAAGCACATGCCCCTTCCACAGCACTCAGTTGTTCTGGAGTTGTCTGTGCGCATTATGTATTGTATTTCTGCATCTTTGGATTTCCCGGTTGTTTGATCTTGGCTTCCCTTAGACTACGCTCTTTGCCACCTGCCTTGACCTTTTGCCTTCCATGACCACGGGCTTCTCAACCAGCCCCTGACCCTAGCTTTCCTTGACCACGAGCTTCTCAGCCTGCCTTGACCTCTGGCCTGGCCATCACCTTGCACCTGCTTACCTACCTTTGTTCTTTGACCTGTAGCTCATCCCATCAGTCCTGTGGATTTCCTTCTGCTGTATACTCTGACCTGCAGCTCATCTCAGCAGTCCTGTGTATCTCCTTCTGATATTGTGTACCTTTTTCTTTTATATACATGTATATTTTTATGTTTTATATTTATATATATGTAATGCCTTGTCTCTTATTTTATATATATATATATATATATATATATATATATATATATATTTGGTCACCTCGGTCATTAGTGTTCTGTTCCTTGATTTTTTCCTGTAACGTTTCTCTAGCTAGTTAGGGGTCTTTAGTTATTTAGGGTTTTCCAGTGTCCTGCCTTTTAAGTTCCCTTAATCTATTCTTGCCTTATTCAGTCAAGGCCAACACATATTGATACGTGGGTGATCACAATGCCTAAGTACATCTAAGTCTCCCTGTATTAACACCACAGAAGTAAGCAAGATGTCCATAACATGGAACTTGAGTCATCCATGTACACAAGGCCTTAGATGCACAGTCCTTTTAGCAAACTAAACAATAAAAAAAGCATGACAGGACAGGGAGAATATTTTGAAGTATCAAAGCAGAATAATTTAAAATTAAAATTAATAAATGTATGAATCTGCTAATTTTTAAAAGAAGGGTTGGAGTTAGTCAATGCTTATTCCATTAATTTACTCCTATGTCTTGTTTATGTGTATTTGTCATAGAAGTAGTACTTAGTTATTATATCAAAACATGAAAATTTAATTGAAAGTATGTAACAAATAAATAAAAGCAGGACTACCATATGTTTATATTTTTTATCATAGTTATCATGTTTACTGTTTAACATTACCTTTAAAGCTAGCTAGTATCTAGTATAATCACTTCTTTACTTATTTTATAAACACTCAGGCATAGTTATTCCATAGAACATCCATATATGTAGACCATACATTTTTTAATTAATTGTTTTAGCCTCTACAATGTCTGAGGCTAATCCACATACATCACGATTGCAGAAAAGTCCTTCTATTCTGATTAACTTGTTTCTTCCTGAACATTTTAAAATCCATCATTATATGCATATCATATCACCTTTTCCTTCTATCTTAAAAGAGATCAATATTAAGGTCCATGTGTTTTTGTATATAGTTCTTTAAGCCCATGAAATATTTTAGTAGCACTTTTTTATTTTCAATGATGTAGATGTCTTTCTGGAGAAATTATTTACAAAATCGTACACCATACTCTAGGTTAGTTATAATGCTCTATGAAGTGGCAGTAGAACCCCTCTCATTTTGCTACTAATGCCTTTTCCTGTGCAATCTGTTATCCTGCTGGTTGTTCCAGTGGCTTTGATGCTGTGTTTACCTAACTTTAATTCATCAGATATAACTGCCCCAAGTCCATTTTTGTTTAAAGGGATAGTAATACTTAAAATGTAAAAAAAAATATGTTGTATGTTTTATCCCCCTGAGTACAACAAGGGTACTCCCACTGCTGAAAGGTGTTTTATTCAAAAGTTATTAATTTTCAAAGCTGAATTTTTTAGGTGCAATATCACAGTGGCCTGAAATTGTACAGTGGTGCTGTTGCTACACCATCCTATGGAGATTTATGGTCAATTGACCAGAGCTGTCCATAGGATCGTGTAGCAACAGCGCCACTGTACAATTTCAGGCCACTGTGATATTGCACCTAAAAATTCAGCTTTGAAAATTAATAACTTTTGAATGAAACACCTTTCAGCAGTGGGAGTACTCTTGTTTTACTCAGGGGGATAAACCCTACAACATATATTTTTTTACATTTTAAGTATTACTATCCCTTTAAATCTTTCTTGTGCTGAAATAAACCTTCAGTGCTAAATGTTTTATGCATTATAACATGTATATACTAAATTGTTTTGTACATTATTTCAAATGTTAACATCATGGTAGATGTAGAACTGCTAGGCTGCATTGTGATATAAGTGTAAGCATATGTTTTACTTTGTGAAGATACTTAATAAAATGTATTTTACAAAGTTGCAGACCAACACAGTAAAGCAGAAAATGTTCCTTTAATTAGTATGTAAAACAATGCAATTTGAAAATTCAGTTTTTGTGCAGCATTCCAGCTGATAAAATACTGTACAAAATCAATGCTGAGAACAATATTTAAAGGAATTCATGCTAACAGTCTGTAAAAAATGACAATATTTAAGGAAGTAAGTATATCTAACCTGTCAGGTTAGCAAGAATTAATGTATTTCTCTACATCACTGCACTTGTGTGACTTTAGATCTATATTTCTACTTGTCAGATGTTCTAACAGCATTTATAATTTTTCAAACAATATAAACTATAGTAACCACCAGTAATTCAGATAAAGGTCCTTCACTAACTATAATCAATTTGTATTTCTGTAATGCTGTCCATCATTCAATTTCAGGGAAAGGTCTATATGCTGTCAAACACTCAATTTAAATTGGCATTTCTTCCACTCTGATAACTTGCAAATGTCAAATTTTCATTGTTGAAAATAGTAAATCACAAATTAATTACATTCAGACATCATTAGCTATATTCATAATTTCCATGATCTGTACATCATTTGATACTTCGCAATATTCTCCCTGCCCTGTCATGCTTGTTTTCTTTTATTTTGTACAGATATGGTCTGGTACCAGTGAACACTGAATTGAATATTGAGAATTGTATGTCTCAAAATATATCTCAAGTCATATCTGTTTTAGTAAAAATGTTTGATCATTGTAGATCTGAGGAATAAAGTCAAACAATATCTAACACTTTTTATTTCTAGAAATAAATGAAGCAATGATGATTCTTTTTCCCAGCCTTGTCAGCCATTAAAAATGTTTTCAGTCATTCATAAATGAGTCACTATTTATATCATGCATGAATTTTGTTAATGCACGATCCATTATAAAGAAAATAATCTCCCTTGAAAAAAGAATCAGATGAAATGACCTGAACATTTCATATGATCATGCAAAAGTGAACCCTACATAACCATATCCTCTTGAGGACCAGAGGGTTGTAGAGAACATTTTGGAAGCAATTTGTTACGCAACTTTCTGGTCATCAAAGGGTTAAACATGTAAATGTGTAATTGTATTTTATGCAACATTTCAAACAAATAAGTATTCATGTATGTAAAAAAATCGTAAGGTATACAGTGAAATGAAGCCAAAATTGGATGAAAATTATAGAAATGTAACATTGGAAATACGTCACCTTGAATATTGCAGTGAATATTTTGGCATTAGTTCTGCTATTATCCCACAAATTATAGATGGAGTCCTCCTTACTCTGCTATCTAACTCCTTTCAACTATGCTATTTAATAAATCTGCTCATAGTTATCTGTTGCCCATGTCTGACTTCCCCCTGAAGTCATCCATCTTCATCAAGCTTATCAGATCTCTTCTCTCCCATCTTGGTTTTCACCCATCCTCTTTCTCCGGGCAATCCTTCCACTTTGGAGCTGCCTGCAGCCACTGAAAACAATGTCCCTCCCCAGATAATTCAAAAGTTAGGACATTGGCCATTGCAGGTACATCAGGGAAAGAAAAAGGCCTTCTCCCAAACCTCATTAAGCACATACAAGCATAGTGAAAAAGAAGTAAGCAAATGGTTTATACCATCAGCAGCATCAGCAAAAACAACTTCAACAAGAACATCCTAACATTTTTCTAAACACATATTATCATCATTACAGAGAGTAATACATATGTCTCATTGGTGGCAATCAACATTTATTATGGTGGCACTTTATGGGACTTGGTTACTGATACACATAAACACTGTATAGATCATAAGAGTGGTTACACTGCATGTGATTGGGCACAGTTTAATGCAGGATGGCAGAAATTAAATATCAAAGCAGAAATTACCCCATTGACAACTGGGAACAGATCAGTGTGTGTGGCCAGCACTGCAATATACTGGCAAGGAAACTCTTATGTGCCCAGCAGCAAGAGTGCAGTCTGTGTTTTCAGTGCAGATGGGTATATTGTTAATGACCTAGGATACGGATATAAAGCATCAGTGTTGGTAGACAAATACTTCTAAAAAATGTACCTTCTCTAATACCATCAGGTAGCCAAAGTGGAAAAAACACACAGGACAGAGAACACCATGGCACATATGTTACTAACAGCAGGACTGAGGAAAAGGAAGAGGAGGGATTTTAACAATTGCAACCATCTACAAGAGTGGAGATGGGAGAAAAGTCAGAGAAATTTCTCACTGGACTTTTCAAAAAAAACAATTTCCCACTTTTTTCTCAAAACACCCCAGCCATAGGCAGTACATGCAATGTAGTACATTTTGACACTGCCACAAAAATGTTGCTACATTTCGCCTATGTTTTCTATGACCACAATATTACTTCTTCTGAGGGCTGAAGTTGTGAGTTCTACAGCAACATATGCCTTGAAAAAATTGTTAGCAGGCTGAGTGCCTTTGTCACAACACTAACTTCCTGTTTAAGTACCATTGGCACAACCATCTTGAAAAATTCATGTGGCTTGGGATATTCCAGCAGGGTGCAACAACAAATTAACTATTCTTTATATATACATTTGCATTTTTTTCATGTTTTGACTTCTTTCTAAGAACTCAGAAAATGTGGAATAGCAGTACATAGTAGAAGGACTGTGTAACTGTATTGCTTTAGTGACTTGTGGATGTGGTGGGTGGTGCAGCAGTAGCAGTAAATCTTGGCACATTCTTTGACACATCAACAGCACATCTATTATGTACTCTAGTGCCCCAGGTAGGAGTACTTCTGCTGTTGCTAGCTGTGGCACCTCTGACCAGTTGATGGTGTGTCTCTGAGTCAGATCTGTGGTTCAGATGGGAACTTATTGAGGAGGTGCCTAGGTGTGAGCCTGCTTTGCCTCTACTCACATGCTTCTAATGCAGACAACAGATAGTAACATGCTTAGCTTTTGGATCTTGAGTGAAGTATATCTATACTGTGGACTTCATAGACTGTGGGGTTTCTGAGAGACTGCTACTACTAATGGGGCTGGATGTTGCTGAAATCTTACTACTTCTAGGTGTTACAGATGCTTCACTTCCAAGTCCAGCAGAGACACTCATCAAAGCTAAGGCTATGGATGCTGATAACCGGCATTGTTACTGGTTATTCAACACTATTAATGTGTGTACTACTGAGTGGGACTTGGACTTTGAAGCAGTGATGATGATGCTGATGATGACTGAAGGGATTACTATGTATTTGTTTTTGCATCTTTGCTTGTCCAGGGCCAGACTTTCCAACTGGTTTCTCAAACAGTTTATAGACAGGCCCAGTGCTCCTTTTCAGTGGTGGAAGACTGAGCATTTGTCTTTCAGCTAACTTCCTGACCATGTCATCATCATCTCTCTCACTTTAACCTTCAGCTGTATCTGAAGAGGATGATGGAGGGATATATTCTAGATTATCATCATCATCTTCAGTCATCATTAGTTCATCCATACTTTTATACTTTTATATTCCTCTGGGCTTTTACAGGTCATAAACAATTTGTTTTTACTTTTCCCCTTTGAGGGATTGTCTCAATGTTCGTTACTACTTTAAGGACAGGTGTTTTTGTGTTTATCTCAAAGCAATTGGTTGACTGGCTACAACTTCATGCACTATGTGAAAAACACTGGAATGTGAGTCATTGTCATCTTCAGTGCTTTTAGATGGTTTATTAATAACACTGGCACTGGTGGATGTTTTGGTGGGACTTTGACAAAGTACATCTTCCTCCGGAAGAGAGGGATCACCATCATTTATTGCACATGCTTCAGCAACCATGCCTGCAGTCAGTTTTTTGACTTAACTCACACATCCCTGCACTGCTCCTAATCATTTCACTCTCTTCCTACCCCTTGTTTGTTTGCTGGACCTTAGTCAACTACTGTGTTTGTTTTTATAAAGTACACAAACTGGTTGTGTGCGATGTCATGCCTTGGATCCATAAAAAATGCTCTGTCTTATCTGTATTAGTCTTCCCCAGTCACATCTCACACCAGGGTCCCCGTCTCTGTCACATTTCATCATATATATTTTTTTTATTTTTTTTTATTTATTTAATTAACTGTCCATTTATACCTATCACTGTCAAAAAAACAAAAACTCACTCCCTGTTCATCTGATTTTTTCCCAGACTCCATTAGGACAGAGATAACAGCCAGGTCAGGAAAAAACTTGGATCATGGCTGTTTGTGCCTTCCCTGTCAGTCACACCACATTTTAGGGTATTTGGGGTCAACACCTTTCTACTCTTCTCACACCCCTAGACTCCCCCTAGCACAGAGATAACAGCTAGACCAGGAAGGAACCTGGTTCATAGCTGCCTGTGTTTAATTGGTCACACAAAATTTGGGTTATTTGGGGTAAACCTCCTTTGCTCCCTTCTCACACCCTCAAACTCCTCTAGGACATATATAACAACCAGAGCAACAGAAAGAGACTTGGATCACCTTGCCTATGTGCTTTCCCAGTCACTCACACAGACCTTTGAGGTATTTGGGATAATTCTCCTTTGCTCCCTTCTCACACCCCTCTGACCCTCCTAAAAGAGACATAACAGCCAGATCAAAAAGGAACTTGGATAACAGCTGCCTGTGTCTACTAGTTCACATACTTTTTGGGAGTATTTGGGGCAAAACACATTTACTCCCTTCTCACACCCCCAGGCTTACCTTGTACATAGATAACACCCAGATCAAGAACAAACTTGGATCACCTCTGCCTGTGTGTTCCCAGTCAGTCACACATAATTTTGGAGTATTTGGGGGAATTCTCCTTTGCTCCCTTCTCACACCACCAGACTCCTCTGACACAGAGATAACAGCCAAATCAGGACTGAATTTGCATCACAACTGCCTGTGTCTACTTGGTCACACAAAATTTTGGGATATTTGGGGTAAAGCTGCTTTGCTCCATTCTCAAACTGCAGACTCCTGTAGGATAGAGATAACAGCCATATTAGAAATAAATTTGGAACATGGTTTCCTGTATCTTCCCAGTCAGTCACGTCAAATTTTGGAATATTTGGGATCAATCTCCTTTCTCTCTTCCTGTCCCCCAGAGGACCCTAGACTCCCCTAATAAAGAGAACAGATTTGCTACCTACAAGACTCCCTAAACTAAGCTTCAACTCTATTTTATTAGCCTGTCTTCTCTGGCTCAAAAATATGCTACTTTCTCTTCCTCTTACAAACACAGAATGGCATGCTGTGAGAATCTGTCACCCTTTTATATATCTGCGGGAAAAGAAGATTAACTTGCTATGTGGTGGGGAGAAATTCTATATTTCCTTTGAGTTCAGTGCAATGGCACAATATTTCCCGTTTGGCAAAAAGTTAAATGTTTTTCATTACTCTTTTGAAGTATAAACTTTCGCCCAGCCATAGATGAGACAACTGATTAATTCTTGACAATAATATAATAATAATGCAATTTTATATTGGATTGAAACATAATACTAATAGTTTGTCCAGCATCCCTTCCTATTACTCAACGTTATATATTTGCTTGTAGGAAGCACTCACGCTTAACAGGGATAAATGTCTGGGTGCTATCTGTCTTGTCAGAAAAATGTAGAAAATTTGAAGATAGAAAGAAGCACTCTCAGGACAGAGAGTTTATTTTACAGATCAAAGTTTCAGTTATTAAACAGTAACCTTCATCTTACTTTTTGCACAACATCAAGTCCTGAGAGTGCTTCTATCTATCTATCTATCTATCTATCTATCTATCTATCTATCTATCTATCTATCTATGCTATATATTTACAACTATATATAGTATAATATATATATATATATATATTAAAGGGATAGTAATGTCTCAAAATAAAAGCAGCTCAAATTAATCTTCATAGTATTTGGGCCATGGAGAGTATTATTTCAATACTGAGAGAGTTGTAGTTCAAGAGTAATTGAATGATTAAGTATACTCCTCCTGCCCCTTTTAGTGATGTAACACTGCTCACCTCAGAACAGAAAGGTGGTTTCCAGATGGCTTGCAGAGAGGGACAATCTTCAATTAGCATAAGGGAAAAACCTGTCAAACTTGTTAAGGGGGGCAAACTTTTCATTGTTCTCACAGTAAAAAGATTGTCCCTTGCTGTGAGCTGTCTGATCTTAAGACCAGATTCAACATCTGAGGGGAGGTGGCTTACACTAGGTAAAAGGGGCGGGAGGGGGATAATTTATCATTCAATTACTCTTGAACTACAATTCTCTCAGTACTGAAATAACACTCTCCTTGGCCCAAATACTATGAAGATTAATTGGAGCTGCTCTTTGATCTCCACCTCGCCTCCTGTTGTCTTTATGGAGAGTCAGGGGGTATAGCAACAGCAGTGCTTGATTTCTTTGGTGGGTATTTGGCTTTAAAAACATGTTTGATAAAAATGTCATGGTGTCGGTGTTTCATGTGTGATATCAGAGCACGTGTGCCAAAGTGTGTTCCCTCCTGACTTGTCACATATTTTGCATAGTGCCGTTGGTGATGACTGCACTGTGCCTGCCCCAAGAGAAAAATAGTCCCACACCGATGACTTCAGGGAACAGATGGAGAAGAATGGCCTCTTTCTTCTTCTTCCACATTTCCCGTCACTGTCTAGGCATTGTGCTGCCCTTGCATCTCAGCAGCAGCAGGAATTAGAGCAGTGACAAATTACTCAAATTCCAAAATCTCACTGCTAGTGGTGGTGGTGGTGGTGATGCCAATCCTCATCCCTGTCTCCCATTCCTTCTGAGTTTCTGCTAAAAAGGCCATCAATGTCTTTTCCACCCGGCTTCTCCAGCATCATCATTACCACCACCACTAGTCCCTACGTGCTGCTGCTGCTCTATTACAGGCATCTCACTGGTGCTTGGAGGAGGTGACAAGTAGTGTGACAGAGGGTTCCCTAATGTCACACTTACCATTTCTTTTTGACCTGAAGAAGGTAGACTGGCAGCAGTAGCAGGCAGCTGATCTGTGCTCCTGGTGGTGGTGGTATTAATTCTGCCTGCTCTCCCCCAACACCAGTTCTGGCCTCTTCGGGATCATGTTGCTCTTGGACACTTTAGTGAAGGGAAGGGGACTCCCAGAGCCAGAGGAATGCTGTGGGCTCCCTTGACCGTTAGTCTGGATGTTCTCAAATGCTTCCCCTACCACTCCCCTGGCTGCTTCGTCATTACTGCTATTACTACTAACACCAACCACATCAAATTCCGAAGCAGAGTCTTCCTCCTCACAGTCACTAGTAATATGAGGATATTGATTACCCCCTCCTTCACACTTAACACTAAAAAGCTACTGGATCATCTTACTAGTAGTAGTACTAGCACTGGCAGGACTGCTTGGAAATGGCAAGTGTGACTTATGGTTCCTTGCTGTCACACTTGGCATCAACTTCCCTTTCCCCCATTCCCCCATCCTGAGTATTACAAGAGACACTAGCAGCAGGTTTAGCACCGGTGACAGCAGATTCAGCACTGGCAGCAGGCACAACACTGGTAGCAGAAGGGGCAGCACATCTGACAGCAGGCACAGTTTTAGTGGCAGCAGGGGCAGCATGTCTGACAGCAGGCACAGTATTGATGGCAGTAGGTTCAACCCTGGCAGCAGGTACAGCACTGGTGGCAACAGGGGAAGCAAGTCTGACAAAAGGCACAGTACTGGTGGCAGCAGATTCAGCACTGGCAGCAGGCACAACACTGGTGGCAACAGGGGAAAAACATATGACAGCAGTCTCAGTACTGGTGACAGCAGGTTCAGCAATGGCAGCAGGCACAGAACTGTTGACAGCAGGGGCAGCACATCTGACAGCAATCACAGCAATGGTGGTAGCAGTAGCATGGGCAGCACGTCTGACCTCAGGCACAGCACTAGTGGCAGTAGGGGTAGCACATCTGGCAGCAGGTACAGCAATGGTGGCAGCAGGTACAGCAATTATGGCAGCAGGGACAGCACATATGGCCTCTCCTGCTCTCACTAGTACTACCCTTTTCTTCCTCCCTCCCTTCCCATTAAATTTCCCAAGATCCCTAGGGGTGATTTAGGGGGACTGGACAGCATTGGTTCAGTAGTGCTCACTTTCTCCTCCTCCTCAGACTCAGTGGATACATAAGGGTCCTTCCAGTTCCTCCTTTTACCTGCTCATAGTGATAGCAGTCACTATGAGTCTCTCCTGCCTGAATTCTCAAGCCAAATAACAGCAGAACAGCACAGCATGTCTACCTCACTCTGTAGCTGCTTCTATTGTGTTTCACTACCGCAAAAGCAAAAACCACGTAAATCAATGGGTGGAAACTTTCTTGCCATTGAAAAATTGGCAAATAATTTTGGCCAATGGGTGAAAACTGCAAATATTTTAATTTCTGTTTTAAAAGTGGATTTTCTCAAGAAAAAGCGGACAATAAAGTGGTTTTTGTGGGATTTCTCACAGGAACACGGTGACAACTTTCACCCACCCCTAGTGCCAAGGTGTGGCCCCTCATTTTCCCTTTTCACTACCTTATTGAACACTGCACAGTATAATTGCTGAGGATTGTACTGTGTCTGCTCCAAGGCAAAAATAGTCCAACACATATGATTTTAGTCGAGGGGAGATGGTGAAGAATTACCTACTTCTTCATATGCACCTGCAATGGATGGGGCAAGTGTTGTTTCTGCCACAGCAGCAGCACTAATGGTAGGACCAGGAGTAATGGGAAATGAAGGCACATCTACATGTAATAGTCTGATATCACTGCTGCAAGAATCCAGGTGGGCACCAGCAGCAACAGCAGGTAATGCAGCTAACCTGTGCTGCTGCTGATAATAGAAGCAGCAGTAATGAAGGGAGCCCAATTATCCATCCCCAAGTGATCCCCAGGTCTCCAAAATCTTCCCAAGAGATATGGGGAACTATAATATAAAGGGGGATTGCTGGACACCAGTAGCAGGAGCCACACAGGCCAGGTGTCTGTTCCTGCTGCTACTGTCAGTGTGCATTCTGAGGAGATAACAAGTATGACAGCAGGGTAGCCTCTGTCACATTTATAATCGCCAAGTAGTCCTAGAGCACATAAGGAGATTAGTGTTGATGAGAGTAGCAGCATCAGCCCTCTATATTCTCCTGTTTCACCTTCTCTCTGTCTCTCTTCTTCCTTTCTTTTCCTGTTTTATGAACAACCTTCTGACTTGAGTGTTCAACTTTTAATACCTATAGTTGGCACCTGGCACATATTAGTACAATTTCTCATTATAAATGTACAGTAAGACACACATAGTACCTCTACTTTGAAACTGAAACAAAGCTACAAACACTTTTACTTATATACATGCCAATTAGAAGTGGCATTCTACTGAGTCTTAGTTAATATATAATGCATCGTCTTTACTCTGTCATTTGGCTTTGTGGTATTGTGTTCATAATATTGTACCTGCATATTGACTTCTGTCCTTTTATTTCAATTATAGAATATACTATGACAAATAAACTACAACAGTCTTTTGTTTGGAAATCAGTATTCTTAAATTACATAACAGTAATGAATGTCAAACGAGCAAGGGCAAATGGAATAATTTTAAATAAGAAAGACAAACAGATCATAAATAAGAATCCATATCCCAAGTGGAATAATTATGATCATTTAAATGTTTGTCTTTTTGTCAATATAGAAAAACATCCTATACATCATTTTTAAATACAGCAATTCTCTTGATTGCATTTTATTGCACTAAAATATTTGCTTATTTAAGCCATTATAATATTAACAAGCTTTTCATACAGTACATAGATACATGACAATCTAAATTTGTGGCTAAGGGCTAGTAAGATTCATTTGATTATCTGTGCTTTCATTTTTGTTGTTTCCTTGCTCATTACAAGGATGTTATTAGCATAATACATTGGTTGCATTTGTGTCGCTTTCCTTGCCAAAGACTGCCCTGCAGAAGAACAAGCATTGTGGCATCCAGCTGTTACATATTTAAGCCTCAATCATTTTATGTGACAGACTAACTTAATTATGCTCTGCTTTAAGGATGCAAAATAAAATTATCTCTTGAACAAACGCACTTCATTTCATAATTTTCTGTCAAGTACTTGAACTGTGACACTTAGAGCCATATGTGCAATATAACTGAGCACTTTTTAAAAATCAACCTTTTGGACTGGTACTTATCACAGTATCAGTGTTTCCTAATTTTTCTTTAATGCAGATCTATCTTACTAAGAGAATAATCCATTAAAATTAAGGTACAATTGATTTTATACAAAGTTCTCAGACTTCTGAAAAGCTTTTAGTCATCTGTAAGTAATTTAATTATCTCTAAATTTCAATCAGTAGCTATCAGTTTAATTGTAAATTCTAAGTGAATGTCCTTTTCTCAAGATTCCATCTTATTTTTTCAGCTAAATGTTTTAAATGCATAACATTAAAACATAGTAAAAAAATTATAAACTTGTATTTATTTGCAACTGATTTCTTTCTTTTTTTTCTTTCTTTCTTTCTTTCTTACTTTTTTCTTCCTTGCTTTCTTTCTTTCCCTAACCCATTGGATGTTACTGAAATCTTCAAGGAATTGCTTCATGTATAATTCAGACCCTTGTATTTTGTGCACACTTATTTTGTATGACTATTCAGTTCTCCTTTATCAGCTGTCATGTCTGTCTGTTCAACTCACCAGTACTTATCAAACGTTACTACTACCTCACTCTGATTGGACTACTGGCTTTTAAAATCCTTCTTTCTGGTTGGGTTCTCCACCCGTTCTTAGTGTTATCAATGTTGTTCCAGTTAGTTCTGTGTTGTGTATCATTTTGATCGAAATCCACATATTGACTTCACCTTATATCCTACTCCTTTGGTGCTTCATATGGATCTGACTGCTCTCCTGGTTCCTGACAAATGGCTTGATCGACTTCTCTGCTGCATCACTCTTTTTGATCTGATATATTATCTGACTGATCTCCCGGTACTGACTCTGCTCATCTGACTCTGCATATTTGTGGCTACTGTCTCTCTGATATATATCTGCTGCCCAGCCGAGTATAGAGAGTTTAAAATTCCATTCATCTGATAGCCTCACTAGCAGTGAAGCAGTTCAGTCTTCATATCAGCTGAGATTCCTGTATCCTTTAGATAGCGGTTTAGGCTTCACATTTGACCAATGTAGTTCATCAGTCTACAGTACAGCTGAGTCTCTTGTTTTTTCAGTCATGTGGTTCAGATATACGTCAGCCCCAGCCCCTAACAGTGAATTTCACCCATCTGCAATTCTGAAGTGATGCTTCTATTTTGTGTCTACAATCTTCCAGCACTGTGTGAGAGGAGTCCTATTCCTTTAGTCTCCGGTCTACTTGTCCAATATTCTAGAGCCAACAACTGTCTGTAGTCTACCTTGCCAGAATTCTACAGCCAGTGAGTAATCTCCAGTCTACTTGTCTAGTATTCTACAGCCAACAGCTGTTTCTAGTATACTTGTCCCATATTCTATTACTAGCCATCAGTCTTCGGTCTACGTGTTCAGTATTCTACATCCAGCAACAGTCTCCATTCTACCTGATCTGTATTCTACAAGACAGCCATCTTCAGTCTGTCTGGCCAGTATTCTATATGTAAGCCAGCAAGCTCTTAAAACACAGTGTCCCATTTCCATAGTATTCATTCTTCCCTCAAGTTGCATCCCATCCTGAAACTTCTGCACCAGGGTTGCTACCCCCTCCACAGTAGTGGCTGACATCTCTCTCAAGATTCACCCCCTCATCACTGCTCTCAAGCTACTCCCAGTTAGCGCTAGATATATCCCAGTTAGCATTAGAGATATTATTCCCATAAGACTCCTCAAGCATACCAGGGATGAATCATTAAAGCTCTGCAAACTGCAGATCACCTCATTACTGCCACTAAAACTATAACTTTTGTAACAGTTGTTTAAAACCCAACAATTTTTAAAGTCAATGACTGCAAGAAGAGCTGAAATCTCTGTGCAGTCATTGGAGCAGGACAAATGTTCTGATAGTAATGTCATAAAAAAGTATTAACTATATGGTAGATACAATTAAAAGAGAATACTTGCACTTATTCTTATCTCTCAAACTGTTATAGTTTGAGCGATATATGAAAATAAAGTTCTCCGCTCCCTCCCCTTTCTCATACGTCAGCTGTATAGCTGACGGCATGAGATACTAGTTCCTGGACCAGACGTTGGCTCTTCAGCAGCGACAACATATTGATACATAAAAATGAATACTTAATTGGAATGGTATACAACATGTGCCTGGTTTGCAAGCACATGTTGTAGACCATTCCAATGAAGTATTTATCTTTAGATATCATTATGCCGGCTCTGCTGAAGAGTCACTTCTGGTCAAGCGACCAGAATCTGCTTCTGACAGCTTTACAGCTCGTCAAGCAGAAAGGGGAGGGAACGTACAACTTTATTTTCCTATATCTCTCAAACCATAACGGTTTGAGATATGCGAATAAGAGCAAGTAATCTCTTTTAATTGTATCTACCATATAGTTAATTCTTTTTTTCTGACATTACTATCCTTTTAAAGGGTGTTTTTGCCTGTAATTTCTTTAGGTACATGCAGTTCAAAGACATAAGTGACTTGAAAATCCCTGTTAAAATCTGAAAAGTTTAATTGTAGAAAAAATTAAAAAAGCATTGCTGAAACTCAGCTGACAGAACATTGATTACTGAAAGTTTTAAAAATGACCCTAGAAGACTCTTCTGTAGTTATGTGTACTGTCTTAGACTTTACAGAATGTATTGATTTTTCTAGGGACAGGCACATTGCATCCTGGGGATTACCATGAATAACTATTATGTTCAGTGTTAACATTATGAATGCAAAGATCCCCATTCATCAAACTAAAGAGATGTAGTTCTGGTGCAAGCACATGTGCCATATGGTTCAAATGAGAACTTTAATTCTTAAATGGAACTTTTAACCCCCTGAATGCTTGAGAAAGCCCTCTGTATCATTTATAGCATTAAAACCCATATAAATCAATGGTAATATTAATTTCCCCAACCATGGTGCTGTTAGTTTGCTCCAGAATTGCACCTCTTTCACTTGATGAATGAAATGCCAAATATATATTAACAGCACAAAATAGATGTTATCATATTTAAATTGTATATATGTATATTACATGTAATAATGGGTTTTTGTTCTGTACTTCAATGTCAGAAGACTTGTTCAAGCAGTATCTTCTATCTGAGATAAAATCCAGCTCTCAAAGTGTGAAATGGAGGGAAACACAAAAACAGTAAAAAAAAGTATCTAAGTGTAACAATTTATTCAACAGAATAAAATAAAAAGTCAATGGAACAGTCACATAATAACCAAATTAAGCTCCAGTTGCAACCACAAACTGCATCCTCCATAATCTGTTCAAAGATACCTGGCTCTCACCCTCCTCAAGATCCTCAAGAATGCCTTCTCAGACCAGATGTTTCAGTCCAACATAGCCATGGTAACCCCTCTCTCTTCCACCACATGGGCTATGGCAGAGAGAGAGAAAACCCAGATTAAGCAGGACATGGTTTGTGGTTACTTGGAACCCTGAGATGACAGATACCATTCTGGTATTATCTGTTTAATTGACTTGTTATTTTATTTCCCCATGACACCCTTTGAGTGCTGGAGTTTATCTCTGATTCTCCAGTGCTACACAAGGCCACTTTATTCAAAGTGGCACAAGGGAAGGAGGATGGACATATATGTGCATTTATTATCAGAGTTTGATGAATTTACTATTGTTCTTGATCATCCATCTTTTCATCATCTCAAAGACAATTATTTTATCCCATTTCATTTTACCACTAGTCTCATTCAATTTCATTCATTGGACACATCAAAGTTGGACTTTTCTTTTCATCATTTTTGTTTATACACAGACTCTTGTCTTTCATCATATTTTCCCTTAGATCTTTAGTATTCCTTTTCTGCCCCACCCCCCGATTCCCCTCTTTTTTATAATGGGGAATGCATAGACCATATTCTGTAGTTAAGGAGATCTGCTTTCTAAATGTAAAACAAAGAAGAACTCCAAAAAGAATCCAAAAGAATCAGGTGTGCGGATGATGCTCTAACTGAGATTTGAATTAATATAAAATGACAATTGCAATCAATAACTATATGCATAAGCAGCATACATATTGAATCATGGATTTTGATTAACTTTCAATTAAAGGTAAATTGATCCTAAGTACAGCCATGATTTCCATTAAAATTTGGCTAAACCATACTCTCATACTAGGCATGATGGGAAGCACAGGCAGTCCAGCAATAACCTTGCTTAAAGAGGGCACACCATATGCAGCAAAGCATACTTAGTAAAAAAGTTTTTGTTGCTTGTTTTATTCATTAAATGTACACCATTAGTGGAAGCAAAGCATACCTTTCGATTTTCTGTTTGCCTCAACTCAAATGCACTTCAAGAGTATTTATTTTTCCTATTTATTAAAAAAATTATAGAATGCTATATTTTTACATTCTTATCAGACTTTGGTCTATTATTGGAGCTTGACTTTATAAAATGCAGCCTTAACCCTATGGGTGCTAGAGGATTATGCAATACATTGCTTTGCAATGCATTATACCCCTCTGGCATTCTAAAGGTTAAGAAGTAATGATAGTTTGTTAAGAGAGATTTACATATGTATGTCTTTATGCATTAGACATGCCCTTTCAACATCTTGTAGCTTACATTTTATTTAAGCATATTACTTATCAGATAAAAAAATATTTCTCAACATTTAAGTGTAACCAATTCATTTTACAAACCATTGAAACCTTCAACAAAGAATGAAACAATAGTCAAGTCCATTTTATTGTGTTGTAAATAGGGGTTGGTGAAAGTTCCCGCTTTGTTCCAGTGAAAAAATCCACGAAAACCATGTTATTGCCCACTTTTTCGCTGGAAAATCCAGTTTAAAAATACAGATTAAAATCTTCACATTTTTTGCCCATTGGTCAAAATTCTTCACTGTTTTTTCAATGGCTAGAAAGTTTCCACCCATTGATTTACGTGTTTTTTTGCCTTTTCGCTATAAAAAAATGACATATTCCAGGAAGTGAAACACAATCCCCCTTTGCAATGCACTGGAGAACCCTGTGACACTCACAGGGTCACTTCTTTTGTGGACATATTTTTATTTTACTAAGACCTCATTGGGGGGGTCTGGAGGGGTCCTGATGCCCCTCAATGAGGTCTATAATAAAAACATTTAAAAAATAACCCTGTGTGTGCCACAGAGGGGATTTCAATGCAAACCCCCTTCCTGTGGCATACTTTTTATCATTACTTTGTAATCAGAGCTTGTTTGGTGGGCATCTGAATACAAAGTAATGATAAAAAAAATAATTAACCCTTTGTGTGCCACAGGGGTCCAATGCATTGCTTTGCAGTGCGTTGGGCACCCCTGTGGCATGCACACAAAATGCCTCCAATACCCCCACCCCCACGTACCCTATCCCCCTGCCTGGTTCCACAGCCCACTGGCACTCCCATTCCCCAGCCTGTTTCCACTGTCTACTGGTAGACTCAAAGTACCAGTATGCACTAAGTCCAGGCTGGGAATCAGACTTTGAGTGAGGGGGACTTACAGTGCACACTGGTAGTCATAGATCCCCATATACACTATCAGACACTGCCCCCCCACCACCATCCTTGGTCCGCTCCCCACTAGTAGACATACCAACATACACTCCCTAACCCCTCACCCCCCCACACACACTTTGTTTCACTGGTAGTCACAGGTCCGCATGACCCCAGCTTCTTTCATCTGTTTGCCATAAAATCACACATACACTGTTTGCTTTCCCATCCCTGTTCTGCTGGTAGCCATGTTCCTGTTACCCAAATCGGTATGTCAACCCACAGCAGTGGGGTACCATTTTTCTTAGGCTGGCAAGAGGTCCTCCTAGGAAATCGCATGGCGTTGAACCATTTTAGTGTCTTTGAAGTGACTGATGTGTAAAAAAAAAAAAAAAAAAAAGGTTTTTTTTTTCCTATAGCACCACATTCTGGAAATAGTTGTGCAAACTAACTTAGGGGTAAAAAGGCAAGTGACCCCCTCATTAGATGCGGCAAGTAATCTTCTTTCCAAAATAGCATGGTATGTCTACCCTTTCTTTACTTCTGTAGCTGTTAAAACCATTTGTGTACAGGCAAGTCCTGTTTCAGAAAATGTTAGAAAAATCAGTGTTGTAGTAGGTGTTGTTTTGTGCTTCTAGCACCATCTAAGGTATGTCAGCTCATACCAGTGGGGTGTCATTTGAGCACTAAAAGCACTATCTAATGAATACAGTTGGAAATTCTATGGTTTTCCTAGATTTCAATACATTTGAAGGGGAAGAAATGTAAGAAAAAAGGCATTTTCTTACATTTCTGCCCCTTCAAATGTATTGAAATCTGTGAAAACCACAGAATTTTCAACTTTATTCGTTAGCTAGTGCTCTTAGGAGTCAAATGACACCCCACTGGTATGAGTTGACATACCTTAGATGGTGCTAGAAGTACAAAACTACACCTACTACAACATTTATTACATCCCTTTTATTGATCCCTTTTATTGAGAAAGGTAAGCAAAAACTGTTGGAAGCTATTTACAATTTTTATCACATTAGTAAAAAAAATCCTTCCTAATGTGCTGTATATCTTACAGTATCAATACCTTCCAGCATTAAAAACAACTGTTATTATTTTCCATATTGTAACATGTGTAATATTTTTAACATAGCTATATAATCTGAAATGTGCATAATCAATGGTAATATGTACTATTATTTGTAAAAATATATAGTAAATTTATATTTCTATATAATTTCCCATCACAGCTTCCCATTAGTTTCCTAATTCTCTGTTGACACCAACTCTACAGCTTGTGCATGCCTTACTCCTCCATTCTAATATTTTCCAACCCTTCTGTAAGAAACAGTATTACTGATTCTAATGCGTGTGTCTGTGTGTGTGTCTGTGTGGGTGGATGGGTGTGTCTGTCTGTGTTTGGGTTGTGCTTTGCTGTGTTTATTTGCGTAAAAAAAAATTAATTAAGATAGAAACATAGAAACATAGAATTTGACGGCAGATAAGAACCATTCGGCCCATCTAGTCTGCCCAATTTCCTACTGTAAAAAACACACAACCTCAAACCTTTTTTGGTCCTTGGTCTTTTCTTATGTTAAGGACCCCCTTATGCCTATCCCATGCATGCATAAATTCTGTCACTGTATTGACATCTACCACTTCTGCTGGTAGGCTATTCCACTTGTCTACTACCCTCTCAGTGAAGTAAAACTTTCTTACATTACATCTAAACCTGTGTCCCTCTAGTTTTAGACTATGGCCTCTTGTCCTAACGTTTTTACTCTTTTGAAATATACTTCCATCCTGTACTTTGTTGAATCCCTTCATGTATTTGAATGTTTCTATCATATCCCCTCTCTCTCTTCTCTCCTCCAAGCTATACATATTCAGATCATTTAGTCTGTCCTGATATTTCTTTTCCTGTAGACCAGTCACCATTTTAGTAGCCCTTCTTTGAATTTTCTCTAGAGTATCAATATCCTTCTGGAGATGGGGTCTCCAGTACTGTACACAATATTCTAGGTGAGGTCTAACTAGAGATCTGTAAAGTGGCATGACTACTTCCCTTTTTCTGCTACTAATGCTCCTAGCTATACAACCCAGTGCCCTGCTTGCATTCCCCACTGCTTTATTACATTGCCTGCTTACCTTTAAGTCATTAGAAATAATTACTCCCAAATCCCTTTCCTCTGTTGTCTCTGACAGCACAGTACCCTTAATAGTATATTTTTCCTTTGGATTTTTATGTCCCAAGTGCATTATTTTACATTTATCAAAGTTAAAGTGCATCTGCCACACTCTTGACCATTCTTCTAATTTACCTAAATCATTCGCCATTTGGCTTTTTCCCCCCTGGAATGTCTACCCTATCTTCTTCTTGTATCATCTGCAAAAAGGCATACCTTTCCTTGAAGACCTTTTGCAATATCACTAATAAAAATATTAAAAAGAATGGGCCCCAGTACAGATCTCTGAGGTACTCCACTAGTAACACTCCTTTCGTCCGAATATTCTCCATTGACTACCACCTTCTGTCTCCTGTCAATCAGCCATTGCCTTATCCATTTCACTATTTTTACATCTAGACCCAAACACTGCAATTTATTTATGAGTATTCTATGAGGGACAGTGTCAAATGCTTTACTGAAATCTAGATAAGCTATATCTACTGCTCCCCCTTGATCTATTATTTTAGTTACCCAGTCAAAAAAATCTATGAGGTTAGTTTGACAAGATCTCCCTGCTGTAAACCCATGCGGTTTGATATCTTGCAACCTATTCATATTCAGATATTCAACAATTCTTTCCTTTAACATACTCTCCATTAATTTTCCCACTACTGATGTAAGACTTACTGGTCTGTAGTTACCAGACTCTTCCCTGCTACCTTTTTTGTGAAGCGGTACTACATTTGCTACTTTCCAATCTTCTGGAACTATTCCTGTTGCTAGTGACTGACTGAATAATTATGTTAATTCTGTTAAACGTTTTGCCAGAACACACTTAAGTTCTTTTAATAACTTTGGGTGTATCCCATCTGGACCCATTTATCTGTTTTTACCTTAGAAAGTTGAATTAGAACTTCTTCTTCTGTAAACATGCATGTTTCCCATGTCTTGCCATTTCTTTTTTCTAACAGATGTCCCTTCCCTTCATCTTCCTCTGTAAAAACTGAACAGAAATATTCATTGAGATAGTCAGCTAGCCCTTTATTCTCATTTACATAGTTTCCATCTTTTGTTTTTAGTCTAACTATTCCTTGTTTCGTTTTTCTCCTTTCACTTATATATCTAAAAAATGTTTTATCCCCCTTTTTTATTGACGGGCAATTTTTTCTCTGTGTGCACTTTGGCACATCTAATAATACATTTGGCCTCCTTCAGCCTAGTTTTGTACCGATACCTATCTTCTTCCTTCTGCATCTACTTATATTTCTTAAATGCTTCTTTTTTCTCTTTTACTATATTTGCCACTTCTGCTGAGTACCACAGTGGTTTTCTTTTTCTTTTACCCTTGCTGACATATTTGAGGGAATGACATATTTAAGGGAATGCATGTCTGGATTTGGTAATAACTGACCATGAAGAACTTATCTCTAACATCCAAGTAAGGGAGCACTTGGGGAATAGTGACCATAACATGGTATCGTTTGAGATTAATTCAAAAAAACAAGTTGATATGAGTTCCACCAAAACACTGAATTTTAAAAAGGCCAACTTTAGCAGGTTTAATTCATCCCTTGGTCTCGTTGACTGGGATAAAATATTTTCAGGAAAAAGCACAGAAGGTAAGTGGAATGCCTTCAAAATAACATTGCAAAAATACACATATAAATTTATCCCTGTTGGAAACAAATACAAAAGAAGCAAATTGAAACCAATGTGGCTAACCAGTAAAGTAATTCATGAAATAAATAACAAGAAAGCAGCATTTAAACATTACAAAGCTGAGGGATCAGCAGAGGCATTTGCAGAATACAAAAATGTCAACAAAACCTGTAAAAAGGCTATTAAATTAGCTAGACTGGAGAATGAAAAAAATATTGCTAAGGAGAGCAAAAGCAACCCAAAAAAATTCTTTAAATACATTAATGGCAAAAAATTAAAGTCTGATAATGTTGGGTCCTTGTTAGCTGAAACGGGTGAGATGGTCAAAGGTGACAGAGAGAAGGCAGATATTTTAAATAATTTCTTTTCTTCTGTTTTTACCAAGGAAGACCCATTGGACAAGAATCTGCAAACTACTTTTACAGAACAGTCACAGCAAGCATGGGACTGGCTAACACAAGAAAAAGTGTTAAAACAATTGAATGGTGTCAAGGTAGACAAAGCTCCGGGGCCAGATGGTATACACCCACGGGTACTTAAAGAGCTAAGCCAGACCCTGGCCAGACCGATATATCTGATTTTCAGGGATTCTTTTATTTCTGGTATGGTGCCCATGGATTGGCATAAAGCAGATGTGGTGCCCATATTTAAAAAGGGATCAAAGTCCCAGCCAGGAAATTACAGACACGTAAGCTTGACATCTGTGGTAGGGAAGCTGTTTGAAAGGTTGCTAAGGGAATATATTCAAGAATTCTGCTGGAACAGGAATATCATTAGCAATAGCCAACATGGCTTTGTGAAAGATAGGTCTTGTCAAACGAACTTGATCGCATTTTATGAAAAAGTAAGTAATAATATAGATGAGGGAGCGGCGGTTGACGTGATCTATTTAGACTTTGCCAAGGCATTTGATACACTTCCACACAAGAGGTTACTGTACAAATTGAATGAAATAGGACTAGGGGAAAATGTTTGTGAGTGGATTGGAAATTGGCTGAAAGATAGAATGCAAAGAGTGGTAGTAAATGGCAAGTTCTCCAGTTGGATAAACGTGATAAGTGGAGTGCCTCAGGGATCTGTCCTGGGTCCTCTTCTTTTTAATTTGTTTATTAATGACCTCCCAGAGGGCATAGGAAGCCATGTATCAGTGTTTGCCGATGACACAAAATTAAGTAAGGTAATAAAGTCTGAACTGGATGTGTCTTCATTACAAGAGGATTTGGACAAATTGAGTAACTGGGCAGGCAAATGGCAAATGAGATTCAATATAGACAAGTGTAAAGTTATGCATTTTGGGTATAATAATAAAAATGCAACATATAGTTTAAATGGTGTTTCTCTGGGGAAATCTACTAATGAAAAGGATTTAGGAGTAATGGTAGACAATAGACTTTGCAGTAGCATGCAGTGCCAGCTGGCAGCTGCAAAGGCCAATAAGATATTGGCATGTATTAAAAGGGGTATTGACTCAAGAGAGGAAGATATAATTATGCCTCTTTACAGGTCCATGGTAAGACCCCACCTAGAATATGCTGTTCAATTCTGGGCGCCCTTTCTGAAGAAGGACATTATGGAACTAGAGAGAGTGCAGAGGAGGGCTACAAAACTAGTAAGGGGAATGGAATGTTTTAGTTATGAAGAGAGGCTAAAAAAGTTAAACTTGTACACACTAGAGAAACGGCGTCTTAGAGGGGATATGATAACACTATATAAATATGTTCAAGGCCCATATAAAGGGCTTTCAAAAGACCTGTTCATTAACAGAACAGTACACAGGACAAGGTGCCACCCGCTTAGACTTGAGGAAAGGAGATTTAGTCTACAACAGCGGAAGGGTTTCTTTACAGTAAGGACAATAAAGGTATGGAATGCACTTCCGGAGGAGGTGGTGCTATCAAATACATTAGATGCCTTTAAAAGGGGCCTGGATACTTATTTAAAAGAGCATAATATAGAGGGCTATGCACGTTAGTATTGGGTTTAATATTTAGTTAGGGCTTGTTGATCCAGGGAGAAATCTGATTGCCATTTGGAGTCAGATGCCTTCTTTTGGGTCAGCGATGGTAAACAGGAATAGGAAAAGGGTTGAACTGGATGGACGCAAGTCTTTTTTCAACCTAAATTACTATGTAACTATAATGCAATGCTCTGTTGCATTTAGTAAAACACATTTCAGATAATCCCATTTCTCCTGGACTCCATCTAAAGATCTCCAAGTTGTTAAATACGGACATAAAAATGTTTCCATTTTAGAAAAATCAGCCTTTCTAAAGTCTAGAACCTTTGTTTTTGTGATGTGACCACAGAATAAAGTGAACTTTTTTACTCAGAGTAATCACATCTTTATTTCAAGATAATTTTAAACTATTATATAAAAAGTTTAACTTTGTTCTTATATTCTACTTAAGAATACATGGTCATTATGACTCTGAGTTTTCAGCAGAGAACAATAAGGGAATTAAGGTATGCTAATGTATTTTACTTGAACAGGTTCCAAAGATCATTTTGCCTTTGATTGATACTTAAATAAAGCTTATTTAGTACTATGAAAATGTATTAGATATTTTAGCCTTTTTTATAAAGTCTTGTTTCAAGTGGTATATCATTTAGTGAAGCATAGGCATTTCAGCTCTGATTCATCAAGCTACAGAGGTGCAGTTCGTATCCAAATCAACTGCAACATGTGGTGACATAAATATTCAGCAAATCTCCATTGATGTAAAGGGGCATTTTGTACACTGAATGTTAGAGAGGTCTCTATAGCATTGAATTAGTTGCAAGGACAATTAAACAAATGAGAATTTAATTTCCCCTCTGGTGCATTTGCTTTGCACCACAATTGTACCTCTTTAATGTGAGGAATTAGGTTCTTCGTTTTCAATAATTGAAATATATGGAGTAAGAATTGTAATTTTTCAATGCATAGTATTTTGATTCAACATATACTTGCAGTGATATTGCAAGGTACACATTTTCATGCAACTTGACATTTAATTTCAATATAGGGATTATTTATTTTCTATTATTTTTTTCATTAAAAAAACACATTTTTTTCCTATTTTTCAAGGAAATTCTCATTAATAGAAAATCCATTAAAATGTCTGCTTTTCACTAGCACCAATGAAATTCCCACAAGAACTCCCACCTTATTCTATCTCCAAGGGAATTCCAATTGCATAGAATGGCTGAAGCCACATCCTTAGGATAGCATTGTCAGATCATCATTTTAAAACTGGTAATACCATGAAAAATGTCTGCTGTAGGGGTTATTACTGAAATGTGCGGGTTCCCATGTATCTATGCAGCAGGCATTTTTCATATCTTAAAGGGATTATCTGGAGTACGTTTCTTAAAATAGAAACATTTGACTTTCCCCAGATGGCAGTTTGCAGAAGCAGCACAGAGGTGCTGGTTTCTCCATCTCTATCAGTCACAGAATGACATGGTGCTGGAACCTGACACCCATTTTATACTATGCATGCAGGAAAAGAAGGGAAACCTGCCACATTTTGGGAGAAATTCTGTCTTATCAGTGATTTCAATGCAATGAGCTAGGTGAAAAAAACAGAATATCTGCTCTTTTCATGGAAAATGTCCCGCTTGATGGGAAGTGCCATTTTCTGCCTGTTTTGCTTTTGAGGCCCAAAGTTGTGCCCATCCCTATTTCCCAACTCAGTATTTTTGCAGCTGAGGTCTGAAGTGAAGAAATCAACAGCTGAAAGAAAAAATTGCGAGCAGGCAGAGTCCTACAGCAACATATGCTTAGAAAATATTTTTAGGCTGAGATTCTTTGTTCTTTGACCACAAAACTAACCACCAACATGTGACATCAGTTCTTCTGTTTTCAACAAAAAAAAGAACACATGCCAACAGTGTGTCAAATTTATTATTATAAAGGTATACTTCTAAACTATTTTTTGGCAAGTTTTGACTCCATTCTAAAAAATTAAAAAAGGATGTAGGATGGCAGTACATAGTGGATGAACCTTATAACTTTATTGATTTAACAACATGACTTGTGGCAGTGGAGGTGCTGCTGGTGGTGGCAGTTGTGGGCACTCTAGTGTAATCTCCCCCATGATTTGTATTTTGCAAAACAGTAGTAGAAACAATGTGTATTAGTGTAAATGAAGAAAATCTTGGTACACTCCCTGACACATCTACAGCATTACTATTATGTTCCCCAGAGCCCAATTAACATTTAGGAATGCTTCTACTGATGCTAGTAGTGGCACCTCTGATATGTAGATGGTGTATTTCACAATCGGACCTATAGGTGTGCTACAGGTAGGATCTCAGTGAGGAAGTGCCTAGGTGGGATTCTGTATTCCCTCTGCTCATATGATTCTTGAACAAACAACAGATATCAAAAGGTTTGCTTCTGGATCATGAATGAAGTATCTCCATACTGAAACTTCATATATTGAAGGGTTCCTGAGGGGCTATTACTATTAGTACTGGAGATTGGTTTTGTAAATGTACTACTTGGTGGAGATAGGTGAAACTTTCCCCCAAAAGCAAAACAAGTGAAGAAAGCACTTTTGGCAGAAAAAGTGACAATTTTCTGTTTTTTTGCAACTAGCTCATTGCATTAAAATCAATGTTAAGACTGAATTCTTCACAAAAACATGTGGCAAGTTTCCCTTCTTCTCCTATAGGGATAGTATAAAAGGGGTGTCATGTTCCCACATCATGTCATTCTGTGTTTGTGAGAGTTTGTGGAGGTTAACAACCTGTGCTGTTGTTGTTGCTCCAGATTACTCAACACGTGTGTGTATGGGGGAGTGTGGCTGGGACTTGGAAGCTGTGATGACACTAATGATGACCGACAAGATGACTGTGTATTTTTAGCCATCTTTGCTTTTTCAGGGTTAGACCTCCCAATAGTTTTCTCAAACAGTTTATAGACAGATACAGTGCTCCTATTCAGTGGTGGAATACTGAGCCTTTTCTTTCCAGCAAACTTACTTGTCATGTCTTCATCTCTCTCACACTCAAGTCAACATCATCATCTGTATCTGAATAAGAGGAGGATGTTGGAGGGATATATTCTAGATCTATATCATCATCAGTCATCATCATGTCATCCTCAGCATCATTCTTATATCCCTCTAAGTTTGTAGAGGTGTCAAACAATTTATTTTTACTTTTACGAAGGTTGTGACTACTTTGAGGACAAGTGTTTTGGTGCTTGTTTTCCTCGCTGTCAGATGCAAAAGTTGGTTCAGATGCAACACCTTCCTCCATTATGCCATAATCAACACTAGTGTGCAACTCATTGTCATCTTCATTGTTTTTATATATATTTTTTTATAGCATTAGCGCTGGTAGTGGTGGTGGTGGAACTCTTAGTGTTAGCTTGAGAAACTGCATCCTCCCTGGGAGGACAGGGATCTTCATCCATTTATTGCACACGCTGCAGCAACCATGGCTGCAGTCAGTTTTTGAACTTCCACTTTACTTCTATGTCCCTGCAGTGCTCTTCCTTGCTCCCCCCGTCCCTTGTGTGTTTGATGTGTGTTTTTACTGTAAAGTACACAACACAACTGATTGAAGGTGATGTTTTGCCTTGGCCCTCAACAAAATAATCAATCTCGTCTGCTATCTATGAAGACTACTTCAGTCACAAAGCTCACGTCAGAGACTCTGCCCTCAACAAAATAATCAATCTCGTCTGCTATCAAGACTACCTCAGTCACATAGCTCACGTCAGGGACCCAGTCAGCTGTTTATCAACTTTTTTTTTTTTTTTATATAGTCATCTATCTTATCACTGTCCCGAAAAAAATTATAGCTTAAAAAAAAAATCCTTCTCCAGATTTCCCCAACACAGAGATAATAACATTAAAATCAGCAAGAAAATTACACTGCAGCTACCTGTGTCTTTCAAATCAAATTACTGAGACAGAATGTTGGGGTATTTGGGGTCAACCTCCTTTGCTCCCTTCTTATACCCACAGACACATCTAACACGAATATAAAAATAACAACAAGATCAGTAAGGAAATTGGATTGCAGTTGTCTGTATCTTTCAAATCAAATCAGTCAGACAGAATGAGGGGGTATTTGGGGTCAACCTCCTTTGTTCCCTTCTCACACCCGAGACTATCCCCAGCACAGAGATAATAATAGCCAGAACAGGAAGAAGCTTGGATCACAGCTGCTTGTCTCTTGTCAGTCAGTCACATCACATTTTGGGGTATTTGGGCACAACTTCCTTTTGCCCTTCTTTTCCCAGTTACCCCAGGCTCCACTAATACAGAGAGAGAACTAATGTTCTACCTAAAAGACTCTCTAAACTAAACTTCAACTCCACTTTACTACTGTGCCTTCTCTAGCTGAAAAATGGACTGCTTTCTCCTCTCACAAACACTGAACAACATGCTGTGACTGTGAGAACCTGACACCCTTTTATATGCCTGCAGGAACAGAAGAGAAAATTGTCATGCGGTGGAGAGAAATACAGTCTTCCCATTGATTTCAATGCAATGAGATAGATGAAAAAAGCAGGAAAACTACACTTTTTGTAGGCAATTTCCCACTAGGTGGGAAGTGCCATTTTTTCCTATTTCAGTGTTGAGGTGAAAACATTCTCCCATCCCTAGTCCTAACATGGGATTATACGTAGGTGAGACAGGAAAAACTCTAATGAAACAGATGAATACATGCAGTGTGAACAACAAAAGAGACACTCCAGTGGCTCATCATTTCTGCAGAATGAATCACAGCACTAATCTCAAGGAGACTGTTCTAATGGGAAATTTTAGGACACAGAGAGACTGAAAGACCTGGGTATATAAATTGATTCCCAAGTTTAACACTCTAACTGTAGCCTGAATGGTAACAAGGAATATATGTTGTATTATCCCACAAAACAAACATAATTTGGGCCCTTTGGGTACAAGAGGGGTGCTTAAGCCATACATTTCATAGACTTATCCATCTTTGCTGGAGATATTCACATATCAGAACAGATTGTTGTACCATGTAACCAGCTACAAAAATATGTTTATGCTGGAGCCTAAGAAATAGGGTTAGGTAAACATTTTCACATCCAACCAAAATCATTGAATAATGGCACTTCCCGAATGGAAAATAATTTTCCTTGAAAATTGCTGTTTTTCCACTTTTTTTGCCTAGCTCATTCCATTGAAATCGAACATTGGGAACATGCAGAAACATTGAATTTACACACAACACATACAAAATGTATATTATTTCCCAAAAGGCATAGTATAACAGGGATATGAGCGTACCTGTGTTGGTGGAGTGTGAGGAAAGAATCAGTTGAACAGGGAATGTTTCTTGGGGGGTGTTTACTGGGATTGGGGGGCAGTTAATAAAAAATAAATACTAAATACAATTAAAAGCACCCCATAAGATATGGTATAAAAGGGGTCTGAGGAGGGTGCCTGTGTTGGTGGGTGAAGTCTGGGGAATGAATCCGTTGAACAGGGAATTTGTTTTGGGGGTATTTATTGACTGGTATTGGGGGAATAGTTAATAAAAATAAATAAAATAAGAAATGTGTATGTAAAGTGACAGAGAAAGGGGCCCCCTGACATAAGCTGTCACTGGAGTAGACTGATACTGATGTGATAGAGTTTTTTGTAGTGGTTGATTTGTAAGATCTGTTGTTAGAGGCCCAAGCCCTTAGGAAATATTGATTTGTAGGACTTAGGCTTGTTAAAAATAGGCCCACAAAAATAATTTAATTTTGAAAAAAAAAATTCTAAAAAAAAAATGCCCTACTGACCTAGTGCCATCGTCAAATGCCCTGATTTAGATGTGGAATTTGTGACTACTCTTCTTGCTGCTGCTGCTGCTGCTGTGGAAGTGGAACAATATGCACACCTGACACAACTCTATCCAAACACCATGACTCTTAGGGTCACCAGTGTGAAACTCCCCCAGAAAAACAAGCAATGTTGCTGTCACTATGCCCCTTGTTCACACTCCACTAAGGTCACATAACAACTTGCTGACAGTTTAATACTAATGATGAACCCTCCCTGCAAGCAGTGTGTGCAATGGGTGGACATTGCCTAGCTCATTCTATTGAAATTAATGGGGACATTAAATCTACAAACAGCACATAGAAAATATTATTTTATTTCCCAAAGGCATAGTTTAAAAGGGGCATGAGGGTGCCTGTGTTAGAGGGTTGTGGAGAAAGCCTTTTTTTTGGGGGGGGGGTGTTTACTGTGATTGGGAGGGCAGTTAATACAAAAATAAATCCTAAAAACAGTTAAAAAAAACAAACCCATAACACATTGGTATAAAAGGAGTCTGAGGAGGGTGACTGTATTGGTAAGTAGAGTCTGGGGAATGAATCAGTTGAACAGGGAATTTGTTTTGGGGGGGGGTTCTTGACTGTTATTGGGGGGGACAGTTAAAAATTAAATAAAATAAGAAATTTGTATGTAAAGTCATAGAGACAGGAAGGCCCTGACGTAAGCTTCCACTGGGGTGGACTGATACTTGAAGTGATAGAGTATTTTTACAGAGGATGATTTGTTAGATTTGTTGTTAGAGGCACTTAGGCTTGTTAGAAACACGAATACTAAAATAACCACTCAGGTGTAAATTAGAATGTTTGTCTACTTGCCACAATTGTTTCAAAAATTGAACAATCTGGGATCGTCACTTACCTATTCCACACCATCGCTATTTCACAGGTAAACTCCACCATTATGCCTCCACTCTGATCACATCTACATCTGTCTGTGCTGCATAAAGGATCTCCAACCCTCCTTTCAGCAAATTAAAATGATAGAATATCCACACTCGACTTCTCAGTGTATTGCAGTACTTAAAAAATTCTTAACTGAAAATATAAAAATATCGAGACACACAGACAACAATGAGTAGATCACCCCCAAAACTCCCTGACATGTTTCGGACGACAAAAGTCCTTAATCATACGTAACGCGGGTGGGAGAAAGTTAGGTTTAAATACAGCACCAAAATACCCAACCCACTTAAAGGTATATACACAATATAAAAGCACAATTGCTTTAAACTCTTAATGAGGAAATATTCCACATTTCAGATGGGGATAATACATGAATCCATATAATGCAATATCTCATTACGAAACACTATCATATATATATGTTTCCTAAAAACACATAGAGCAAATAACATTGAAAAGTGAAACATGGGCATAACTGCAGAAAATCAAAGAATAAGATATAATAATTATGGGAGCACACGCCAATACAAATGTCGTGAATCCAAAATTTAGTAGAAAAGACTTAAATCCCATTCCTAATCAAGTCCTTCTGGGATCCTTGTATCCCAGAAGGACTCGTGGACGAAGTCGTTCAGTGTGTGACTCCATGCAGGGGACAATGTCGATGAGTGAGGAGGGGGGAGAGGTATCGGAGGAAGCGGGCAGCAAGTGAGGAGGGGAGAGAAGAATCGGAGGAAGTGGGCGGCAAATACAAGCTTGCCACCCTCTTCCTCCAAAGCCTCTCTCCCCTCCAAGATTCTCAGCACTGACCCTGCTCCGTGTGACTGAGGGGAACAGCATCTCCCAAGTATCTTTTCAAGCAGCTACAGCTGCTTTTAGTGTTGAGCGAGCGTGCTCGGCCGATGCTCGGATCGGCTCGAGCATCGCTCTGCTCGGCACATGGCGGTACTCGTCGAGTACCGCCATGTGCTCGCCCGTCATGTTCGGGTGGCGGGGATCTGTGCCGGAAGCGGCACAGATCTGAAGACGCTCCGCTGGACCACCAGGGACTGGAGGTACGGGGGCATTGCGGAGATGAATGGGGCATTGCGGAGATGAAGGGGGACATTGTGGAAGAGGGGCATAGAGTCTATGCCCCTCTTCCACAATGTCCCCCTTCATCTCCGCTATGCCCCTCTTCCACAATGTCCCCCTTCATCTCTTCTATGCCCCTCTTCCACAATGTCCCCCTTCATCTCCGCTATGCCCCTCTTCCACAATGTCCCCCTTCATCTCCTCTATGCCATAGAGGAGATGAAGGGGGACATTGTGGAAGAGGGGCATAGCGGAGATGAAGGGGGACATTGTGGAAGAGGGGCATAGCGGAGATGAAGGGGGACATTGTGGAAGAGGGGCATAGCGGAGATGAAGGGGGCATAGCGGAGATGAAGGGGGACATTGCGGAGCTGAAGGGGGCATTCGGAGATGAAGGGGGCATAGCGGAGATGAAGGGGGGCATTGACCAGGCACCCTCCCCTCATCAGAGCAGGGGGTGCCTGGTATAATGTTCGTGTCGCCCCATTGGATTCAATGGGGCTCAGGTGCTCGGCCGAGCACTCGAGCCTCAGGGGGTGCTCGGTCAGAGCACCCGAGCACCCGAGCATCGGGGTGCTCGCTCAACACTAGCTGCTTTGAGAACTAGTGTGATTACATTTTTTAGAAGAGTTGAAGTACAGCAAAAACTATAATTGCAGGTGGCATTTTACAACAGTGCATTACTTGTTTAACCCCTTGGATGCTAGTTACATCTGCCACACACACAACACACACACACACATTTCACATCATTCTGTGTGATCATTCTATTAGACTCAAGAGGGCAGCAGATCCTAGTGGACAGGGGTCACTGTTATTAAAATGTGTATATGAACACAGTTGTTGCTTATGCCACTGTGGTACCAACAGAAAATAATTTTTATGTTAAAGAGTTGGTGATAGATTTAAATTCAAGCACTTTTTGACCCCATGGCCCATAAGACCAAAGACTAGACGAGTAATGCTGGGCCAAATCAACTGCATCACTGAGGACAAATAAAACATACCATTGCATTAAAGCAATCCAGTCATAAAAAATCCAATTCTTATTATATACCTTATATGTAAAAAGTAAAATAATTTACATAATCTTATTTCAAGCATGCAATTATGAAGAAATGCTTTGGAAATCATCCATTTTCTGTGTTTTTTCTTTGCACATGCATACACACTGCATCATGGAATGTACTGCTCATCTAGCAGTACAAACTGTAAACAGAACTTCTGCTTCAGCTTCCAAATACTTAAATTACCATAATTACTATAATACATCATCTCCTCACCGATACACTTTGTCCATGCTGAAAAGAAGGTAATGATGTAGAAATGTAATTAATATGCAGTATAACTGTATGAAATGTTTTATTAAATCTTTATTATTTAAAAAAAAGCAAACAAAAAAGAGCTATGCTAAGGTCCTAGCAAAATCACAACTTCCATTTGTCTGTTGATTTCCACTGTTTGTTGGCCCTTTGGGTGTCAGAGGGGTGAGCAATACACATCCCTATGGCATTCAATGCTGTCCATGGTGCTGAAAGCCTTTTCTGTATTCCCCTACCGGCTAGGTAGGGAAGCACAGGAATGATGTTCAGAATTATTGTAGTGTTGGTGATGTGTGAAGGGAGGTGATCCCTTCCATACCGACAGCACTTCGAAAATCCTGTATACTAATAGGGACCTTCTCCAAGCCTCCCCTTCCATCTGACAATTTTTGCGAATATGTCGATGTGTGTGCAGATCGAATTGTCGGAGTGATTCGAACACAAAGACAATATCATTCCGACACCACATCAACATTTAGTGCATCTAGGCCCTTGTCTGGTGAAATGGGTGCTTCTGCAGAGATTCATAAATTACCTGTTAGGATTAAATCAAGTTCTAGCTTTTACCCAGTACATTTTAGGGGTTGTCATTTGAATGTGTTTCAAACAAGTGTTGAATGTGAGCTCACTAAACTTAATGAAGAAATTCTTGGGAGATCCAGTAGTGTATACTCCAACCTTTCCAAATCAGAATTGGGTATTTTGAGGAATTTACAACAAGATGATAATATAGTGATACACAATTCTGATAATGGTGGGAATATCATAGTATTGAATAAAAAGATTATTATTTGGAGGCTATGAGACAACTTTCTGATACTGATACCTATATGACACTTAGAAGAGACCCCATTTTTGAATACAAATGACATTGGAAGGAGATTGTGGATATGGGCCTGTCCACAGGCTGTCTACCTAATAAGGAAGCTGAATTTGTGTATGCGGAGGACCCTATAGTCCCTATATTTCATTATTTGCCAAAAACTCACAAATCTTTGATTAAACCTGTGGGCAGACCCATTGTGTCGGATATAGGCTCTGTAAATGAAAGCCTATCCGACTTAGTGGATCAATATCTACAGTCTCTAGTATTGCAGTTACCCACATATTTATGGCATACTACTTGTGTTTTGAATTTTATGGAAGGCATACATTGGTCATCTCAATATATGTGGCTGACTGTTGATGCAGTTTTGCTGTACTCATGTATACCACATATAACTGGGATAAAAGCTATTTTTGAACATGCTAGTAATTACTCATTGGAGCTCAGATGCTTTTTGAATAAGGCTATTTTTTATTTATTGACACATAATTATTTTTTGTTTGATGGGGTATCCTATCTCCAAAGACGTGGAGCTGCAATAGGTGCTAAATTTGCTCCCTCCTTCGCCAACTTGTATGTGGGTTGGTGGGAGTGGCTCCACGTCTTTTAGATGTTAACCCCTTCGGACAATTTATAGTTTCTTTTTATAGGTATATCGATGATTTGATTTTCATTTGGAGTGGGAGTGAGACACAGGCTGGTGATTTCATCAGTAGTGTTGAGCGAGCGTGCTCGGCCGATGCTCGGATCGGCTCGAGCATCGCTCTGCTCGGCACATGGCGGTACTCGTACGAGTACCGCCATGTGCTCGCCCGACATGTTCGGGTGAAGGGGATCTGTGCCGGAAGAGGCACAGATCCGAAGACTCCGCTGGACCACCAGGGACTGGAGGTACGGGGGCATTGCGGAGATGAAGGGGGCATTGCGGAGATGAAGGGGGACATTGTGGAAGAGGGGCATAGACTCTATGCCCCTCTTCCACAATGTCCCCCTTCATCTCCGCTATGCCCGTCTTCCACAATGTGCCCCTTCATCTCCGCTATGCCCCTCTTCCACAATGTCCCCCTTCATCTCCTATGCCATAGAGGAGATGAAGGGGGACATTGTGGAAGAGGGGCATAGCGGAGATGAAGGGGGACATTGTGGAAGAGGGGCATAGAGTCTATGCCCCTCTTCCACAATGTCCCCCTTCATCTCCGCTATGCCCCTCTTCCACAATGTCCCCCTTCATCTCCTCTATGGCATAGGAGATGAAGGGGGACATTGTGGAAGAGGGGCATAGCGGAGATGAAGGGGGACATTGACCAGGCACCCTCCGCTCATCAGAGCAGGGGGTGCCTGGTTTAATGCTCGAGTGCTCCCATGCTTTTCAATGGGGCTCGGGTGCTCGGCCGAGCACTCGAGCCTCAGGGGGTGCTCGGTCAGAGCACCCGAGCACCCGAGCATCGGGGTGCTCGCTCATCATTATTCATCAGGTATTTGAACTCCAATGAGTGTGGCTTTAAATTTACTTATATGTTAAACAGTGAATCTATAGAATTTTTGGACTTGATTTTGAAAGGAGATAATGACATTGGAAAAATATTTGTGGATGTATTTAGAAAACCAACAGCGGGCAATGTGTTGTTACATGCAGATAGTTGTCATCCCAAACATCTTATTAACAATATTCCGAAAGGCCAATTTATTTGTCTTAAACGAATATGTAGTGATATACAATCATATGCTAGTCAAGCAGATCTTCTTTCTAATAGTCTTAAGGAAAGAGGATATACTGAAGATCAGATTGTCAAAGCTCGTAATGCTGTTAATTTCATGAATCGAGAACATCTGATAAAGAGCTCCTTTAAAAATAAAAATAATAAGAATTATCATGATAGAAAACAAAGTACTGTATGTCAAGCCAATAAACAGCCACTGACTTTTGTCACTGAATATAGTCAAGAATATAAAAAGGTCTGTAGTATAATAAAGGGGCTGTTACCTCTACTATATACTGATGACATCATTAAGGAGATTCTGGAGGATGGATGCAGATTCACTAGCAGGAAAGCACCCACAATAGGCAGAAGTCTGTCTCCTACCATGTTTGTGTGGAATAAGAAAAAAACTGGTACATGGCTGGATACAAAGGGCTTCTATAGATGTGGTGGGAGATGCAAGTGCTGTGAATATGCTATTACAGCCAAGGATTTCCATAGTACAGTTACAAATAAGAATTATAAAATTTCTAGTTTTATTAACTGCTTGACTTCAGGAGTAGTGTATTTAATTACTTGTAAAGAATGCTTCAAACAGTATGTGGGACGTACAATACCCCCTTTGAAAGAGAGAATACGGGAACACCTCAGTGCAGTAGAAAACAGTGATATCAGCTCACCAGTAGCTAGACATTTTTTAACCCATAATGTGAGTCTGGCTAATTTTGGCTTCAAGGGTATAGAAAAAGTATCTGGACATCCAAGAGGCATTAACAATATATATTGCCTAGGTAGAAGGGAGATGTTCTGGATACATCATTTGGATACAAGGATCCCAGAAGGACTCAATTAGGAATGGGATTTAAGTATTTTCTACTAAATTTTGGATTCACAGCATTTGTATTGGATTGTGCTTCCATAATTATTATATCTTATTCTTTGATTTTCTGCAGTTGTGCCCATGTTTCACTTTTCAATGTTATTTGCTCTATGTGTTTTTAGGAAACATATATATGGTAGTGTTTCATAATGAGATATTGCATTATATGGATACATGTATTATCCCCATCTGAAATGAGGAATATTTCCTTATTAAGAGTTTTTAAAGCAATTGTGCTTTTATATTATGTATATACCTTTAAGTGGGTTGGGTATTTTGGTGAAAGTGCTGTATTTGAACCTCCCATTCACCCTCCCATGTTACCTATGATTAAGGACTTGTTGTCACCTCTCTCGAGCGGCTCCGTCTCCGCTCCGTTGCTGGCATCCTCTCTTCCTCTCTGTTCACTTACGGTTGGGCTCGCGCATGCGCGGTCCAACTTTAGAGGCTGCCCGGTCTATAAGTGGATGCCCTTTTTCAGTAACGGGCGCGCTATCAAAGCGTTACGTTACCTGCTTCTGCTCTGCTAAGCTAGTTTCTGTGTGACCTCCTGCTGCTGACCGGCTTGCCTGACCATCCTGTACTTGCTCCAGTGTTCCTGCTCTAGTTGCTGACCGGCTTGTCTGACCATTCTTTGCCTGCTCCAGTGTTCCTGTGCCAGTTGCTGACCGGCTTGTCTGACCATTCTCTGCCTGCTCCAGTGTTCCTGTTCCAGTTGCTGACCGGCTTGTCTGACCATTCTTTGCCTGCTCCAGTGTTCCTGTTCCAGTTGCTGACTGGCTTGTCTGACCATTCTTTGCCTGCTCCAGTGTTCCTGTTCCAGTTGCTGACCGGCTTGTCTGACCATTCTTTGCCTGCTCCAGTGTTCCTGCTCCAGTTGCTGTCTGGCTTGTCTGACCATTCTCTGCCTGTTCTAGTGTTCCTGCTTTTGGAGTTGTTTCTCCCTGGGGTCTTTGGGGTATAGTCCAACTGTGGTGGGGTATCCAGGGTCCCCGGAGGCTCAACCGAAGGGGGCTATCTAGCCTTGCGGCTAGCATCTTTATACGGCCTTGGCCGCAGCACACCTCCCTGCGGTTGGCCTACGGTATCCAGCTACGCTCTCTAGCGTCGCTCCCTAGCTTCTCGCCCCAAGCATCCTTGTTGGAGGAGTCTTTCTTCCGTCTAGACTCCCTTAGTTCCATCTGATTCTGACATTTTGATAGCTCCACACCTCCGGTATGTCTGACCCTGTGGACCTTGCACAAGCTGTACTGCAACAGGGCTCGGTCTTGGAGGAGCACTCCTCTCAGATCCTGCATCTAGTCCAGAAGCTGGATGCCATTACGGGTCTTCTTCAGCGCATGCAGCAACGTCTTGAGGTGCCTGCGCCGCCTACTCTACCCCCGGCTGCGCCTACCGTTCCTCCGGGTGCTTCGGCTTCCTCTCTGGCTCTCCGAATGCCTTTACCAGATCGCTTTGATGGTTCTACTTCTAATGTGCGGGGGTTCCTCAACCAGTGCCTCCTTCACTTTCGTTGCCAGCCTGAGTTGTATTCGTCTCAACAAGCGAAGATCACCTTCATCATCTCCCTACTCCGGGGTTCTGCCCTTGCTTGGGTGTCCCCTCTTATTGACCGCCAGTCCCCTCTGTTGGATGATTTGGACTCCTTTTTAGGGGCCTTTCATTCTGTTTTTGATGTGCATGGTTCTCAGTCCCGTGCAGAGTCGGGTTTGTTAGAGCTCCAGCAGGGCTCTCGTACGGTTTCACAATACGCGGTCGAGTTTTGCACCCTGGCCTACGATACTGACTGGGGTGATAGACCACTGAAGGCCACCTTCAGACGAGGTCTTTTGGACCGTCTCAAGGATGAGCTGATGACCCGGATGATACCCCCTACCTTGGAGGGACTTATCGCTCTTTGCTCCTCTCTTGAACATTGCATCCTTGAGAGGCGTATGGAGAGGGATCGGGATCGTTCTCACCGTCCTGTTCCTCGTTCGGTTCCACGCTCTACCCCCCAGTCCCAAATGGCTGTGACCCCAGTACCTTCTCCTGAGCCAATGGAGATTGGGCGGGTGTACCATCTCTCGGAGGAGGAGAAGACTCGCAGACGTTCCTTGGGTCTTTGCTTGTATTGTGGTCTCGCTGGCCATTTGGCCTCATAATTGTCCCAATAAGCCGGGAAACCTGGACTTAGGGAGTAGGGGGTCCTCCCTAAGTCGTTCCTTTTCTCGTCCCCCAGGTAGGGAACAATGTCTTACCTTCTCTGTTACCCTCTCCTGGACCGGAGGGTCTACATCCGTACAGGCATTTGTGGACTCCGGACCTGCCGGAGTCTTCATGGATACCTCTTTTGCCCGGGTCCACGGTATTCCTTTGATTCGGCGCTTACCTCCCTTGCCCATTGTCTCTGTTGACGGTTCTCCCTTGGGCACAGGATTTATTTCATGGGTTACTCAACCGCTGGCCCTTGTTGTCCAGAAGGTCCACCAAGAGACCCTTTCCTTCGAGATCATCGACACCCCTGGGACCCCTGTCATCCTGGGTTATCCGTGGTTACAGGCCAATAATCCCACTATCGATTGAAGTCTTGGTACCATGACCTTCCCCAAACCGGTCACTGTTTCTTCCTTACTTCCTTCCCTTTCATCAGTCACTGCGGATTCCGGTATTCCCGCCCCCTACCGGGAGTTCTCCGATGTGTTTTGTAAGCATCGTACGGAGGTCCTTCCACCTCACAGGTCTTATGATTGTGCCATAGACCTTCTCCCGGGGCCGTGCCTCCTAGGGGTAGGACCTATCCCCTTTCCATACCTGAGACTCGCGCCCTGGAAGAATACATTTCCGACAGCCTGGCTCGTGGATTTATACGGCCTTCCACGTCTCCTGCTGGAGCAGGGTTCTTCTTTGTGTCCAAGAAGGACGGCGGTCTTAGGCCTTGTATCGATTATCTGGGTTTGAACGCCATTACTCGTAGGAACTGCTACCCCTTGCCATTAATTCCTGAGCTGCTAGACCGTCTTCGTGGTGCTACGGTGTTCACCAAATTAGACCTTCGAGGGGCCTATAATCTCATCCGAATCCGTGCAGGCGATGAGTTGAAAACTGCCTTCAATACCAGATTCGGGCACTATGAGTACCAGGTCATGCCTTTTGGTCTTCGGAATGCTCCAGCAGTTTCTCCAAATCTCTTGATGATCATCGAAGTCATGTCCGTCAGGTCCTTGAGTGGCTCCGTGCACATAACCTATACACCAAATTGGAGAAGTGTCAGTTCGAGCAAAATCACCTGCCCTTTCTTTGGTACATGGTGTCCCCTTCAGGCCTGTCTATGAATCCTGCTAAACTTACTGCTGTACAGAACTGGCCATTGCCTCTTGGTCTCAGGGCTGTGCAGCGGTTCATAGGCTTTTCGAATTATTATCGAAAATTTATTCTGAACTTTTCTGACATCATCCGTCCCATTGTGGCTCTCACTCGTAAGGGGGCAGATACTAAGGTATGGCCGCCTGATGCCTTGGCAGCTTTTGATAAACTCAAGGCAGCCTTCACCTCCGCCCCTGTACTGGTTTACCCAGACCCCTCACAGGCCTTCTACCTTGAGGTAGATGCCTCTGAGACTGCTGCTGGGGTTGTTCTCTCTCAGGTCTCCTCTGATTCTGGGCTTATGCATCCCTGTTCCTTTTTCGCCCGTAAATTCTCTGATGCCGAATGTATTTATGACACTGGTAACAGGGAACTATTGGCTATCAAGCTTGCCCTTGAAGAATGGCGATACCTTTTGGAAGGGTCCCCGCACATCGTGACTATATACACCGACCATCAGAACCTGGCCTATCTGGCCTCAGCTAAACGTCTCAATCCTCGTCAGGCCAGATGGTCTCTGTTTTTCACCCGTTTTCACTTTGTGATCACCTACCTTCCCGGACCCAAGAATGTTAAAGCTGATGCCTTATCCTGGCAGTTCAAGTTAGGTCCTTCCTGTCCTGTGGTACCGGAGCCTGTGATACCCTCTGCTTATATCTTGGCAGCACTTTCCACCCATACCCTACGGGCTATTCGTCAGGCCCAGACTAGGGTGTCTTCTTCTGAGTCACCTCCCGGAGACTTGCTATCCGTCCCGCCATGTCATCGTCCTGAGGTTCTTCATTGGGCCCATCATTCTGCGGTTTCCGGTCATCCCGGAGTTTCCCGTACCCATGAGCTCCTGTCTCGGTTCTTTTGGTGGCCTGAGTGTCGTACTGATGTAGAGGCTTATGTTGCTCTTGTCCTACATGTGCCCGCATGAAAACATCCCGTCAGAAACCTGTTGGGCTTCTGCAACCTCTACCTGTGCCTTCTTTGCCATGGACACAGTTGTCCATAGACTTTATTGTGGACCTACCTAGATCTGGTGGTATGACCACCATTCGGGTGGTCGTTGACCGGTTCTCCAAGCAAGCTCACTTTGTACCCTTTTCCTCAGTCCCATCCGCTTCTCAGTTGGCAGATTCCTTTGTCTCCAACATTGTGCGGCTTCATGGTATACCCCTAGACATCATTTCTGACCGTGGCTCGCAATTCATCTGAAAGTTCTGGAGGGCTTTCTGTGCTCGGTTGGGTATCCATCTGCGATTTTCTTCCAGGTACCATCCACAGACAAACGGCCAGACAGAGCGGGTCAACCAGTATTTAGAACTATACCTAAGGACTTACTCTAACAAGCACCAGATCGATTGGGTTCACTTGCTTCCTTTAGCGGAATTCTCCTATAATTCCCTATGTCATTTCTCTATTGGCTGTTCTCCCTTCTTTGCAGCCCTGGGTTATAATCCTCGGGTCTTGTTGCTTCAACCTGGTTCGGCTTTGGTGCCTTCGGCTGAGTTACGGGTCCGTTCCTTGACTGATCATTGGAGATCGCTCAGAACTACTCTGTTGGGCTCCCAGATGCGCCATAAATGCGCAGCGGACTGCCGTCGCTCCTTGGCTCCTCTTTTTTCCCCTGGTGACAAAGTCTGGCTGTCCGCTAGAAACATCTCCCTTCATCAGCCTTCTCGCAAGCTTGGTCCTCGTTTCCTGGGGCCCTTCAAGATCTTGCAACATATTTCACCTGTGGTGCATCGCTTGGAGCTGCCTGCCTCTCTGTGTGTCCATCCAGTCTTTCACGTTTCCCTTTTGAAGCTTTGGGTTTCCTCTCGTTATGCTCATCCCATTCAGGCAGTGCCGGCTCCTGTCACCGTGGATGGTCAGGAAGAGTTTGTGATTAGTGCTGTCCTGGACTCTCGACGAGTATGTGGCCGTCTTCAGTACCTCGTTGACTGGAAGGGCTACGGCCCGAGGAAAGGTCCTGGGTTCCGGCCATGGATGCGCATGCACCATCATTGGTGCGGCGTTTCCACCGTATGTTTCCTTCTAAGCCCTCCTGACGGATTTGTGGGGGAGACCGTAGGGGGAGGGGAGTGTCACCTCTCTCGAGCGGCTCCATCTCCGCTCCGTTGCCGGCATCCTCTCTTCCTCTCTGTTCACTTCCGGTTGGGCTTGCGCATGCGTGGTCCAATTTTAGAGGCTGCCCGGTCTATAAGTGGATGCCCTGTATCCGTAACGGGCGCGCTATCAAAGCGTTACGTTACCTGCTTCTGCTGTGCTAAGCTAGTTTCTGTGTGACCTCCTGCTGCTGACCGGCTTGCCTGACCATTCTGTACTTGCTCCAGTGTTCCTGCTCCAGTTGCTGACCGGCTTGTCTGACCATTCTTTACTTGCTCCAGTGTTCCTGCTCCAGTTGCTGACCGGCTTGTCTGACCATTCTTTGCCTGCTCCAGTGTTCCTGTTCTAGTTGCTGACCGGCTTGTCTGACCATTCTCTGCCTGCTCCAGTGTTCCTGTTCCAGTTGCTGACCAGCTTGTCTGACCATTCTCTGCCTGCTCCAGTGTTCCTGTTCCAGTTGCTGACCAGCTTGTCTGACCATTCTCTGCCTGCTCCAGTGTTCCTGTTCCAGTTGCTGACTGGCTTGTCTGACCATTCTTTGCCTGCTCCAGTGTTCCTGTTCCAGTTGCTGACCGGCTTGTCTGACCATTCTTTGCCTGCTTCAGTGTTCCTGCTCCAGTTGCTGTCTGGCTTGTCTGATCACTCTCTGCCTGTTCTAGTGTTCCTGCTTTTGGAGTTGTTTCTCCCTGGGGTCTTTGGGGTATAGTCCAACTGTGGTGGGGTATCCAGGGTCCCCGGAGGCTCAACCGAAGGGGGCTATCTAGCCTTGCGGCTAGCATCTTTATACGGCCTTGGCCGCAGCACACCTCCCTGCGGTTGGCCTACGATATCCAGCTGCGCTCTCTAGCGTCGCTCCCTAGCTTCTCGCCCCAAGCATCCTTGTTGGAGGAGTCTTTCTTCTGTCTAGACTCCCTTAGTTCCATCTGATTTTGACACTTGTTTCGTCCGAAACGTATAAGGGAGTTTTGGGGGTGTTCTACTCATTGTCGTCTGTGTGTCTTGATATTTTTATATTTTCAATAAAGAATTTTTAAATACTGCAATACATTGAGAAGTCGAGTGCAGATATTCTATCATTTTCATTTGTTAGAAACAAGCACCCAGATTTGTTTAGTTTTTGTTGGACTATGAGTTTGTTTGTTTTTTTTTTGGGGGGGTTGTGTTTTTTTCAAAGCACAAGCCGTGAGAAAAAAAAATGCCCTACTGGCCTAGTGCCAGCAGGCCATGTTGTGTTGGCCAGTGGCCACTGTCAAATGTCCTGAGTCTATAAATGGGAATTTGCAACTGCTGTTCTTGCTGCTGCTGCTGCTACTGAGTTGTTTAAGTAGCAGGATGATTAGGCAGCTGAAAGGGAATGGTATCAAGAGCAGCAGTAAAATGTGTGATGGATGATGAAGGCTCCACTTTCCATGACTAGCTCCAGTGATGCGCCAGAGGCAGTAGAAGCACAATAAGTAACCCCCGGTATATGTGGAAAAAGGAAGAAGTTGGCCAATAATTCTTCTCCACATGCCCCTCCTCCAAAATCATTGGTGTGTTGTTATTAGAATAGAAATGTTTCCCTTGAAAGCAGGAACTGCGCCTCTCGTCAGCAACTGTAATGTGCACAGTGTGTGTGTGGTAAATAACACCTGGGGGCCCAACTGTATTCACTTACCATGACACTAGAAACCAAATACTACCCCTTGTTCACACCCCACTAAGGATACATGACAACTTGCTGACAGTTTAATAGTAATGTTGAACCCTTCCTGCCACCAGCTTAGCATATTATGCAGGATGGAATCTCCTCAGATGCTGCTTGATGCACTGATTGCGATTCTTCTCCACCCCACTGCCATGTGTGTTCAGTGCACCACACAGTGAGCAATGGGTGGACACAAACTGCCACATACCAACATCTACAGAGTGGTTATCACTTGGCGGGATAGGTAACGATAAATGAGGTGGATTGGCAAAGGATGTAGGTACCCTAATGGAAGAAAGTGATGGCGAGCTAGTTGTTTCGCTCATTATGGAACCTCCAGTCTCTGCCTGGGTTGCTCTATTCTTTCTCCTCTTTGATCTCCACCTCACCTCTTGTTGCATTTCTGGAGAGTCGGGGGTACAGCAACAGTGGTGCTTGATTTCTGTGGTGGGTGTTTGGCTTTAACATGTTTGACATAAATGTCATGGTGTCCACGGTGGTCTGTGGCACACTAGCTTGCTCCTCAGCATCCTACTGCACTTGCAACTCAGCAGTAGCAGGAAATAGAGCACACTTGCCATTTCTTGGTGATGTGAAGAAAGCAGACTGGCAGCATCAGAAGGCACAGGCAGCTGATCTGTGCTCCTGGTGGTGGTGGTGGTATTATTACAGTGCCTGCTATCAACCACCAGTTCAAGAACAGGATCATGTTCCATTTGGACACTGTAATGAAGGGAAGGAGACTCCCAGGGCCAGAGGAATGGTGTGGGATCCTGATGAACAAGCATCAGAATTCCCTGCTTGCCTTAATACCGGTTGCTATAGATTGTAGCTGCTTAAATATCTCATGTGAGTATCAGCTCTGTTTGTTTTCCTGATCCACGTGCTGTTAAAGGTAACAATATAGCTCTCCTAGTACTTTGTTTCTGTATTTCTCTCTAAGCCCTGCTGTGAGGTGGTGGTCCTGAAGGGATTGAGCAAGAAGGATCTAGATATCTGTGTGGAGGCAGCATAATATCCTCCACAAGTAATCTTTGTCATTGTGATTAATATCCATGACAAAGTTCCAGTGTGAGTATACTTCTAATCTTTTTACTCCCACTGATGGTTAAGATCGCTACACTATGATTCTCTGTCCTCTCTTTCGTGTTTTTGGTTCTGCTTGAAACGGTCGGAGGATTTAAAGCTACATCCACTTGATCGCTTAGAAGGTTTGAAGAGTGTGTGAAGATCAACGTTTATGAACTACACAAGGATCTCTGTTTTGATTGCATATTGTTGGACTGGTAATTTATTGTATTAACCAAATATTTGGGATTGAATGTACATTATCTCATTGTCCATCATTTAGGTATTAAGATGTTCCACTGTAATAGAATGGAGGCTCGTCTGACCAGCGGTGAGGTTTGTTTTGGAGATAGGGGAAGACCCACTGATACAAATTCCAAGTCAGATGTCAATGAAAAATAGGATAAGGACCTTAGGGATCTATGCCACACATTGGAGGACACCTTAATTTGGAGTGCCGACACTGGGGGGGATATAGCTATCCTAAAACAATATTTACAGGAGAAAATCATCCCCAGGGGATTGAGGGTCCATATTGGCTCCTCATTTAGAGATGACAATGATTTTTTAATAAAATGAATAATATTCTTGATACCTGCTCTGTGAATTTGATCAACTTACTTATCAAACACAGAGCTAAGAAAGTTGAAACACTAGCAAATTTAATCTCCAGTACAACTTGTGAATTGGAGAAGTTTAAACATATATCTCTGTTTTCTACTCTAGATAGAGATGTTTCTTTAAGAGTGAAAAAGATGGAAGATGAGATAATAGAGAATATTATGTTAAAGGGATAGTAATACTTAAAATGTAAAAAAAAAATATGTTGTAGGGTTTATCCCCCTGAGTAAAACAAGAGTACTCCCACTGCTGAAAGGTGTTTCATTCAAAAGTTATTAATTTTCAAAGTTGAATTTTTTAGGTGCAATATCACAGTGGCCTGAAATTGTACAGTGGCGCTGTTGCTACACGATCCTATGGACAACTCTGGTCAGTTGACCATAAATCTCCATAGGATGGTGTAGCAACAGCGCCACTGTACAATTTCAGGCCACTGTGATATTGCACCTAAAAAATTCAACTTTGAAAATTAATAACTTTTGAATGAAAGATCTCTCAGCAGTGGGAGTAGTCTTGTTTTACTCAGGGGGATAAACTCTACAACATATTTTTTTTTACATTTTAAGTATTACTATCCCTTTAAGGACAGCCTTATGACTATCCCATGCATGCTTAAATTCTGTCACTGTATTAACTTCTACCACTTATACTGGCAGGCTATTCCACTTATCTACTACCCTCTCAGTGAAGTAAAACTTTCTTACATTACATCTAAACCTGTGTCCCTCTATTTTTAGACTATGGCCTCTTGTCCTAACATTTTTACTCCTTTTTACTTATATCATGCATTTTGTTGAATCCCTTCATGTATTTGAATGTTTCAATCATATCCCCTTTCTCTCTTCTCTCCTCCAAGCTATACCTGATGATTTTTGTAGATATAGATTGCATTTGTGAGGTTTGCAGTACTATATTTGTTAATATCAAATATCTTCAGCAGATTGTTATAAAGATTTTATCGTGTTGATAATAACTTAATTGAGAGATATTCAACCTGGGGGTTACTTGTTTCATCTATGATAGTTCTCAGTGCCATTAGTAACATCTGAGGGACTCACCATAGATTTCACTGGGAATCATATCCAGCAAGTTGTACAAATAATCTATTTTGACACGTGTTAATTACAATAATGATGGCTATCTTGATGGATTGTCTGGAGATTGCACACTGATTAGGGTAGTGACAGGGTTAAAAACCAGAGTTGCTGGATATTCACACTGCCTGAATCAGTTTGTGCATGTGGCACACATAGGATTAACTCTAATGGATTCAAGGTAACATTTATCTAGCTATCTTTTTTGTAATATTTGGTGAGTTTTGTTCATATCATTTTTGAGATCCTAAAGGAATAATGATATATATAGATCCAATTTCAATAAACGTATATATGGTGTACAAGCTAGGCTGACCGGACCTTCACTTCAACTGGGGACATATGGGGGTGGGCATGTTTCAGGATTGCACTGAAATCAGGGCTGCCCCGCAGTGTGTATTTTTCATATGTGTCCCTGGTTAAAGGTGAATTCTGGTCACCTTAGTATAAGAGATAGCTTCCGGCTAGAAATGTTTAGAGAATACAGTCTAATAATGGGAGAAATATGATCAATTTGAACAGTAGTACATATTTGTCTTATCTCCAGTGGTGTATGATTCAGAGGTTTACCATTTCATTGCCACATATGGGGCTAAAATACAATAGTGATGTTTGTGTATATTGGGTGTATGATTCAGAATTTTATCATATGTTGCAATGACTTTTCCTCTGTTCTTTTGATTCAGTGGGGTTGATATGGGGATCATTAGGGTTTGTGGAGGGTTTTATCGCCACATGGGTGGTTAAAATTCAATAGTGATGTTAGTATATATTTTAACAGCTATGTTTGTGTAACCATATATTGGGTTACATTTTAACAGCAATGTGTGTGTAATGATAGTGATGTAAGCAGGGTAATCCAATTGGGAGTCGTGCAGTTTGGCAATTTGATTGTTCCATTTGAATTTTAATTAGCCAATCATGGCTGATTCCCAGTTGGATTGCCTGCATAAAAACCAGTGCATTGTTTGGCAGACCAGTTTGTATTTTTGTCACATTGTAATCCTCCTGATGAAGTGGCATGTTAGCCACGAAACATATTGAGGCTTTTTTTTAACTTTTTTTTAAAATAAATTGTATATTTTTCATCTGGTCTGCTCTATTTGGATTGCCTTTACCCTGATCGCTTGCTGAAATGGAGCTTTGATGCAAGTCTGTTTGGTTTTGTTGCGGAGAGAACCAGCATCAGGTTGCTATAGGTTGTAGCCTGTTAAATATATCATGTGAGTATCAGCTCTGTTTGTTATCCTGATCCATGCGCTGTTAAAAGGAAACAGTATAGCTCTCCCAGTACTTTGTTTCTGTATTTCTCTCTAAGCCCTGCTGTGTGGTGATGGTCCTGAAGGGACTGAGCAAGAAGTATCTGGATATCTGTGTGGAGACAGTATAATATCCTCCACAAGTAATTTTTGTCATTGTGATTAATATCCATGACAAAATTCCAATGTGAGTATATTTCTAATCTTTGTACTCCGACCAATGGTTAAGATTTCTACACTATGATTCTTTCCCCTCTCTTTTGTGTTTTTGGTTCCCTTGAAAAGTGACCACTAGATGCTCTCAAATGCTTCCCATAACACTAACACTAGTCCCAGTGTCTGTTTCACCATTATTGTTACTACTACTAACACCAGCCACATCAAGTTCAGCCCAAAAGTCTTCCTCCTCATAGTCACTAGTAATATGAGGATACTGATTACCCCCTCCTTCACTCCTTACACTAACAAGGTGCTACACTTACTTAGTTATAGTACTAGCACTGGTGGTACTGCATGGGGATGGCAAGTTTGACTTAGGGTCCCCTGCTGTCACACTTGGCATCATCTTCTCCTGCCCCCTCCTGAGTATTATAAGACACACTAGCAGCAGGTTCAGCACTGGTGGCAGCAGGTTCAGCACTGGCAGCAGGCACAGCACTGGTGGCAGCAGGGTAAGCACGTCTGACAGCAGGATCAACACTGGTGGCAGCAGGTTCAGCACTGGCAGTAGGCACATCTCTGGTTGCAGAAGGGGCAGCATGTCTGACAGCAGGCACAGTACTGGTGGCAACAGGTTATGCACTGGCAGCAGGCACAACACTGGTAGCAGCAGGGGCAGCACTGGCAGCAGGGACAGCATTAGTGGCAGCAGGGGAAGCATGTCTGACAGCAGGCACAACACTAGTGGCAGAACGTCTGACAGCAGGCACAGCAATGGTGGTAGCAGTATCAGGGGCAGCAAGTCTGACAGCAGGAACAGCAATGGTGGTAGCAGTTACAAGGGCAGCACGTCTGACAGCAGGCACAACACTACTTGCAGCAGGGGCAGCACATCTGCCAGCAGGTACGTCAATGGTGGCGGCAGGGGCAGCATGTCTGGCAGCAGGCACAGGCAGCTGACCTTCCTGCTCTCATTACTACCCTCTTCTTCCTTCCTTCCCACTGATTTACCCAAGATCCCTAATGGTAATTTAAGGGGACTAGACAATATTGGTTCTGTAGTGCTCACTTCCTCCTCCTCAGACTCAGTGGACACATAAGGGTGCTTCCAATTCCTCCTTTTACTATTTTTAAACGTTCTCATAATGATAGCAGTGATTATGAGCCTCTCCTGCCTCAAGTTTTCAATAAGATCACAGCAGAACAGCACAGCACATCTACTGCACTCTGTAGTCCTTCCAATTCCTCCTTTTACTATTCATAAAATTTCTCAAAATGATAGCAGTCACTATGAGCTTCTCCTGCCTCAAATTTTCAAAACGATCACAGCAGAACAGCACAGCATGTCTATCTCTCTCTGTGCTTCTATTGTTTCACTTCCTGGAATATATCATGTTTTTATAGCAAAAAGGCGAAAAACACGTAAATCAATGTGTGGAAACTTTCTAATCATTGAAAAAATGGCAAAGAATTTTGGCCAATGGGCAAAAAATGAAAAGATTTTAATTGCTTGTTTTAAAGTGGATTTTCTCCTGAAAAAGCGGACAACAAAGTGATTTTCATGAGATTTATTGCTGGAACACTGCTAGAGCTTTTGCCCACCTCTAGTGGTAGTTTTATTTCTGCTAGGAAACAATTCTGTCTGCTTCTGGATCATGTTCCACATGGACAATGCCGTGGAGGGAAGGGGACTCCCAGGGTCAGTGGAATGGTATGGGCTCCCTTAACCGCTATTCTGGATGCTCTCGGTTGCTTCCCCTACCACTCTCCTAACGCTAGTCCCACTGGCTTCTTCACCATCACTGTTACTATTACTACTAACACCAACTACATCAATTTCAGTCCCTGGTTCTTTTTCTTCACAGTCACTAGTAATATGATTACCACCTCCTTCACCCCTAACACTAACATGCTGCTGGACCTTCTTAGTATTAGTTCTAGTGGTGGCACTGCTTGGGGATGGCAAATGTGACTTAGGGTCCCCTGCTGTCACACTTGGCATCATGTTCTCCTTCCGTCCTCCTGAAAATTGCAAGATACACTGGCAGCAGGTGTTCAACACTGGCAGCAGGCACAGCACTGGTGGCAGCAGGGTCAGCATATCTGACAGCAGGCTCAGGCAGCTGGCCTGTCCTGCTCTCTCTACTACCCGTTTCTTCCTCCAGTGAGATTAATTTCCCCAAGATCCATAGGGGTGATTTAGGGGGACTGGCCAGTATTGGGTCTGTAGTGGACATTTCCTCCTCCTCCTCCTCAGACTCACTGGAAACATAAGGGCCCTTCCAGCTCTGTTATTGTTTGTAAACCTGCTCATAGTGATAACAGTAACTCTCCTGTCTCAATTTTGCTACGAATATCACAGCACAACAGCACAGCACCTCTCTCTCACTCTGTAGCTGCTTGTATTGCCTTTCACTTCCTGGAAAATTGCACATTTTTATGGCTAAAATGTGAAAAACACATTAATAATTATGCAAAAACTTTCAAGCCATTGAAAAAATGGTGAAGAATTTTTGGCAATGGGCAAAAATGACAAAGATTTTATTTGCTATATTTAAAGCAGATTTTCGGGAACACAACGGGACCTTTCACCCTGCCCTACTAAGCAATAAATTCTACTGACAAGGAAGATAAGAATTTTACTTTCAGTGAAATTTATATGGAAAATCAATTTGCATAAGTATATAACCTGCCATGTATTTTGAGTTCAGCCTTCATTCTAGTTATAACTGAAAAAATAAAATGTAAAGTGTTTAGAAAGCGTGCATCCTAGAGCCATTTAGCCAAATAAAGAGATCACTTTTACTATACCAATCTCCTACTTTTTCTATGGCTAATATGGTGTTATGGTTCAGTACAATCAGACACGTTAGGTTTAGGTAAAAAACACAGTTTTATTGAAGCACACAATAAATAATGTAACCCTCACGGTTCCAGTATATAGCATCAACTGACAGGTTACAAATGGTTACCCACACGGGTCCAGCAAGGTGCACAACACAATACTGACACAGGTCAGGTATATCGTGATACAGTGTATGAGTCCAATATTACAGAGGGCCACTGGCAGAGTGGCTAGCAGTAGCTGCGGTACAATGTCGCCTAAAGCCACAGGAGGCGACAATGGCCCAAGAGTAACGGAGGCAAGGTAACTAGCACGGTTCCACTACGGTGGACGCCCACCGTGAACTACAAAGGCTGGTCAGAGCTCATGCCAAACGGAGGCCCAATGGAGAGGTCAACACCAATGCTCTTGCTATACCCCGAAGGGTTAATGTGCTTCACATAAAATGGATGGTAACCGGAAGTGCCCAACTGACCTACAGAAATGATAAACCCAGGGTATAGGAAACAACCACACTGGTATAGCAAGTGGATATGAGGCAACACCCCTGAAGGGGTTAATAATCGCAATGGTCTGGATAACGGTGTCACAGTATTTGAAGACTCTCAGACTTAAGTTTTGGTAAAAACGTAACTTTATTAAAAAGTTAAGGCAATCCCATAGGGAATCATACATATATAGCAATACAACAAGTAATGACAATATGAATAGGTTCTACCGGCCTTGAGAATACTACCGGGCAAGGCAACCTAGTGACAGTTGCAAATATAGCAGTAGGCTCTACCGACCTTGCCAATACCGGGTAAGGCAACCGTGAGGTGTAACATACCGGTTCTACCGGCCTTACCAATACCGGGCAAGGCAGCCTGAAGGAGTACAGAGAGTAGGCTCTACCGGCCCTGCCTATACTAGGTAAGGCAACCTTAAAGATGTACCGTAAGTAGGTTCTACCGGCCTTACCATTACCGGGCAGAGCAGCCTGAGGGAACACCGACAGTAGGCTCTATCGACCCTGCCTATACCAGGTAAGGCAACCTTAGAGATGTAACATAAGTAAGTTCTACCGGCCTTACCAATACCGGGCAGGGCAGCCCGTAAGAGGAGACCAAGTTGTCAGATGACAATGACAATAGAGTGGAATAGGACTCAATGGTCTCGCTCAAGCAGAAGTCTCCAGACAACTGCAATAATAAGTTGGACAGCAACCGGCCCTCAGTGCCAGAATAGTCAAGGAGCAAACCAGCATCCTTACGCTGGGACTAACTGTAACGTAACCCACCAAGTTAAGAAGAGTAACCCAACGTCCGCACGCAGGGACCAACAGTATATAATGCCACCAGGGTTAATGAGTAAACCAGCGCCCGCATGCTGGGCCAACAGTAATTGAGTCACCAGGTTAAATGGAGTAAACCAGCGTCCGCACGCTGGACCAACAGTAATTGCGCCACCAGGTTAAATGGAGTAAACCAGCGTCCGCACGCTGGACCAACAGTAATTGCGCCACCAGGTTAAATGGAGTAAACCAGCGTCCGCACGCTGGACCAACCGTAATAGAGCCGCCAGGTTAAATGGAGTAAACCAGCGTCCGCACGCTGGACCAACCGTAATAGAGCCACCAGGTTAAATGGAGTAAACCAGCGTCCGCACACTGGACCAACAGTAATTGTGCCACCAGGTTAAATGGAGTAAACCAGCGTCCGCACACTGGACCAACAGTAATTGAGCCACCAGGTTAAATGGAGTAAACCAGTGTCCGCACACTGGACCAACAGTAATTATATCACCGGAGCGAACAAGCACAATGTCGCCTTGGCGACAGGGGAAGAAGCAAGAGCCCCGAGACCAAGCGGAGGCTAACCGGAACAAGAACAGCTACGCTGACAGATGACCGGAACAGAGGGAGTCACGGAAAGCAACCGGAACCGGCTAGAGAGACAAGCAGGCAGGAGACTCAGGAACTCAGGAACGAACGAGGCTGGAACACTGGCACACTGGAACACAGGAACACCGGAACACAGGAACACTGGAACACCGGAACGCAGGATCCTGGCCCAAGCGCCTGACAAGCAGGTCAGAACAAGTAATGTCAGAGACACCACGAAAGGGCAACCTGGTAGTGCCCAGACTGAGTTTAAAAAGGCTGTGTGAGGTGGGCTAACAGCAGACAGCCAATGAGGAACTTCCAGCAAGTGATAGACACAGGATAGCACGAATCACGGGCACCATGATACACGGCAACCAAGGGAAGGGCCCAACTGAACCCAAATACAACCAAGTGATGCAGCACGATGTGAAAGGATACTGGCACACTGAGACTCTGAGCCAACTGGTAGAATAGGTCAAGGTAACGGAGTACCGGAGACGTGAGACACACTCTGAGGGAACTGTGCAACTGTAAGCAGCCGGAACTGCCAGAGATAGTCCAGCAAGCAAGCTGAGAGCAGGAACCACCGCCAAACCGGTTCGGTAACCAGCACAGGAACGTCGCCAAGCTGAGTCGGAGCAGGAAACAGGAACGTCAGTCTCGCCGGGTTGGTACACAGAGCAGGAACGTCAATCTCGCCGGGTTGGTACACGGAGCAGGAACGTCAGCCAGGCTGGGTCAGAAAGGAAGCAGGAACGTCAGCCAATCTGAATCGGTACACAGAATGAGGAGCAAAGACTAATGGCATGGTCAGGCAGTCCGGGGTCATACACTGGTATCAGAATCACAGACCTAGCGCTAGGCATCAGGTACACCACGAAAGGGCATTAGCCAAGTGACAGCCCAGGGTATAAAAAGGCTGTCACTAGGAGTAGCAATACAGCGCAGCCAATAGGAAAGCAGTAATATAGAGATGGACAGAATGTCGCTCAGATCACGGGCGCCGTGATATATGGTAAAATATTTACCTGTTTGTAAATAAGCATATTGTACTTTTCAGTGGTGGAAGATTAAAGGGATAGTAATACTTAAAATGTAAAAATAAATATGTTGTGGGGTTTATCCCCCTGAGTAAAACAAGACTACTCCCACTGCTGAGAGATCTTTCATTCAAAAGTTATTAATTTTCAAAGTTGAATTTTTTAGGTGCAATATCACAGTGGCCTGAAATTGTACAGTGGCGCTGTTGCTACACCATCCTATGGAGATTTATGGTCAACTGACCAGAGTTGTCCATAGGATCGTGTAGCAACAGCGCCACTGTACAATTTCAGGCCACTGTGATATTGCACCTAAAAAATTCAACTTTGAAAATTAATAACTTTTGAATGAAAGACCTCTCAGCAGTGGGAGTACTCTTGTTTTACTCAGGGGGATAAACCCTACAACATATTTTTTTTTTACATTTTAAGTATTACTATCCCTTTAAGTCTATTCTTTACATATACAGCTGCATTTTGTCATATCACTTTCACGCTCTAATTCAGCTATATATAAGAAGAAGGGGGATGAACATTATATAAATATAGTTCAAAACTCTTTTCTTCCACACTACTTTCATATTCCTGCAGATTTTTGAAAGTCTGCTAAATTCTCATATTCAAACAACATTGTTATGTACTAAATATAGGTGCAAGGCAGAATTCAGAAGTTTTTTATTAATTAACTGCTTTGATTAATTAAACATATTAAACAGTTATTTTCTTTTTTTATTATTTTCTAATCAGTATCACTGTTTACAAATCACACCCACACTCTCTGTCCAGAGGACAACTGGCTAATACCATCTCTCCTTAAATTGAGCAGCTCCAACAACTGTTCACCTATACAGTAACTAGCATTAACAATTCAATAGGTGTCTTTCTCTCTCTACTAAGCATAGCCTGACAACATGGTAAACTGACACCCCCTTTTATACTGGTGAGTTATCTTGGTAGGTATTCATGGGAGGATCTCTTCACATGGTGAGAAATGAAATTATTATTACTGATGGCACTTTTCTCAAGAATTCCCACAGATGGTGGGAAGAGCTGTCCCAATTTAGCTACAAATTTAAATGTCTTTGATATATTATATTAGGAAACTTTATAGTTTAAAATATAAATTGTATTTATTGTCATATCTTGTAACACAATGCAAAATCAGGTGAAGCATTAAAGAAAATCTGAGCTTGTCCTGAAAAAAAAATTATAGGTTTCATATATAAGTAGAAAATTACCGACGTGTATTAACCCCTTAAGGACCGGCGGTCCAGGGACATTTCCGTCCCATAATGACCACATAGGCGCACTTGGACGCGCCGGTACACGTGACCTGTCGTGTGTATCGGCGCGTCATTATGGGGCCTGATAGAGATCGCTCCGATCTTGGAGCTGTCAATTTCAGGCCCTATTTTTACTTACAGCGCTCCCGGTAGAGCGCTGTAAGTAAAAACTACATGACATACTATGACCGTCATCGGTCCTTGAGTATTTCAAGGACCGTGACGGTCCTGGTACGTCAAGGGTCCTTAAGGGGTTAAACTGATATACATAACAAAATGTTGAAAAATGTTGAAGTACAGAGTCAAAACGACAAAACTTGTGTCACTATACAAATAAATATAGACTGCACTGCATTTTAAACCCTACCTGTTCACGTATGTCTCTACCAACTATTAATTTAATGAATTATGATCCTCCAAGCCACTTGAATCTCTCTATTCCAACCTTACTTAACAGGCAGTACTAGAACATAGACTGGTTTATTATCACAACATTGAGGTACATCTGTTTACCAGGAATGCACAGTTTGAGAGTTCAGTTTTAATCTTCTTGTTGTATATTGATTTGTTTACATGTTTATTGACATTTTTAACATTTTAAGAAGAGAGATGGATAGTTAAAATATCTGATTTCTTTTATCTTTGATTCATTACCCAATTTAGATGTCTGGACTTGTGTTTAATGATCAATATATGTAATGAATCCACACACTCTCTCTCTAATCTGCAGTGACTTTGGGAGATATTTAAATCACAATACCATTATTATTATTTAAATAATGAACAGATTAGATTCAAATCTCCTTTTATAAGCTGCTTTACACTGTAAGCTGTTGGGCAGGGACCACACTTCTAGTGTTTCACTTTGCAAAGCACAGGTAACACTGTATTGTCAAAACCCATCAACTGTAAAGTGCTGCGTACACTTGTGGCGCTATATAAATAAACATATTCATTCATCCATTCATTCATTCATATTCAAGCTACTTTCCTTACAAAAAAAAAAAGATATGTTTGACACTAATATGAATAGCAATGTGAAGGATTAATTACCATCTTTCTCCCTTCAAGATTGTTTACAGTCTTGATGTATTATATATATATATGATCAATTAGCTTAGTTTGACATCAAATAAGTGCAAAATTTTATATATTTAATATTAAATGAAAGATGGCCTGCAGGTTATAGATTTCTTGAATCCAATAAGTATTTTACAACACCTTTGTCTTATGTTGTAAGTTAATTAAAAACTCCTTTGAGTCAATAACGAATGTTAATTATGAATTTGCAAATTGAATGATGAGGTATGTAGCAGTTTACATTCAATGACGTAAACTATCACTAGGACAAATTGGTACTGGCATTTTATCAAAAATATTTGTGCAACCTTGAACAAATTGCAACATAGGTTTTTCTACTAGCTTATATTGCTGAATATATACCATATTAATTTAGAAAGGAATCCTCAAACAAAGGAAAATAATTATAATATGACTTCAACAAAAATTTAGTTTCTACCTTCCTGAATTATGTTAAAGGCCATAGAAACACTGATAAATTGTAAGTTTGGACAAAACCTATTGGCAACAGTGACTGATTCAAGAAGCAAAAGGCAGTTATGGGCCATGATGTAAAAATGATACAATACAATATATACTGAAATATATATATACTAAAGTTGATGTACTACAAGGATATGGAGTAATATTGGGGCAACAAAAACTTCCCCATTGATTTAAATGGGTCTTCTAACCCCCTTTCATGCTGGTGAGATCTTCAATGCATTGCAAAGTAATGTATTGGAGTCTTCTTTAGTGTTCAAAGTTTTAAAGTCCTGTTTAAATGAATGCACATTTTCATAATTTGTATTTGTTTCCCATGGTTAATTGGGTTTGCTTCAGAATTGCTATAATTCATCTTAATACTTTAGCCATATCAACTCCATTCTATTAGTGTATCCTATGATAAAATTCAACTCAATGGGTGTAATGCTTACATGATTTTGTTGTAAATGAGTAAATAAATGTAAAAGCCAGACTAGCAATGTGAAACCCTGCCAAATGTTGAAAATGAACAATGTCAGCTAGTAATGTTAAACATAATGCTAAAAGCTTAGCATAATACTGAAAAGTCATAGTGTTATGCAATACATTTATTTAGAAAAGACGAGATGTTATATTGCCAGTATCTCCAAACTATTGTCAAAGTATGGAATCTGTTGTAACAACAATGTAATCAACCTTGTCATCAACAGAATCATTATCAGTTTCCAACTTTATGTAGTACAGTCGGTTTCTTTGCAGTCACCACATGGCCACCCTTTTCAAATACATTTTGGTGATCAGGATGTTGAACTGGAAATTAGTTGGAGATATATGTACTATACTATCACATTTTGTGGTCTTATACCGTCAGGTAGTGTAGCATTAATAAAATGACCCGCAAGTGTAAGACCCACTTGCTAAAGTGTTCATGCACTTAACCTAAATATCTGTGGTTTAAGAAAACATTGACATAGACTCAGCTTGGCCTGCTCGCACATCACACTTGAACATTTCTTGGAAATACTTTGATCAATCCATTAGCTAGTTTCTCTCCAGGACAATTTGTCCAGATATGTTCTCCTGCTTGATTCTGTAGCACTCTTGTTATTGGACAGGTTTTTACTTGCTTCATATGAATCCAGTCCCTTTCAAGGCATGTCTTCAGATTTGTCATGGTGACATGGTTGATATGTCTTCAAAGTACTGGACAGTAACAAAGCATTGTGTGATGCATAAACAGTGTGTGGGCTGACTTGCCTGTCATCACGTGGACTACTGTATTAAGTAGTTCTTTTAACCCTGAAGCAGCAATCATGTGACACAAGCAAGCACATCTATGGGGCAAAGCCACAAAAGAATAAGACTATTTATTTTAAATTGCTTTTTACAAGCTCAGTTATGGTGGTCATCAAACCTTTCTATGGAAGTGGCTTATGTGGTGATAATTGGGTGACATTATAGAATGTTGCAGCATGAAGCTATACCAGTCAAGTACCTTAATATGGCTTTCTACAACACCAGATATATTTTAATAAAATACAAATCCCGATTTCAGGACATACCCCTAACAAAGATTTTATACCATATTATGGATGTTGCAAGTGAGAGAACTCTTATGACAAATTATTCTAGTTTGTGGTAGCAATCTGACAAAAATTGCATTGATCTAAATTATGTTTTTGGGTCGTTTTCTACCAAAATTATATATATATACTCTAGACCTTTTGCTGTAAAAAGGCTAGATAAAGCAATGAGCCTTTCTTAGACTCCTTTATCGGTAAGTCACATATTATCATAGTGAGTTTGGAGTGTTTCTCTCAGTGGCACCTTTTTCTCAACATTTACTTAGGGACAAAGGTTTTGATTTTAATATTCATTAGCAATTCTAACTAGCTTTATGAAATATTACATGTTTATATTGATGGTGCGTGATGCTCTTATTCTTTAAAGAGTCAGTTTTTAACTACTTATTTTTTTTAAACATCTACCTCTGCAAATAGTAGCAGCATTATAAACCTACAGTGCTAATGTCCTCAACCACAAACCAACCAAACCTTTTTGTCACACCATATGTGAGAATTGAAGTGGACAGTGATAGCCTCATTCCTATTGACAATGCAGGAATGTGTGACATCAAAGCAAGAAAAATGAATCATCAGCTTTCTCTCCAGAGCTCATAACACTAACTCAAAAGAGGAGATACCCAAAGAGGATCTGTACAAAAAGACTGTCATTTATAATGTTGCTACTGTCAAAAGCTGGAAAGTGAAAGACTTCTCTTTAACATGTTTTACAATTTCTTAAAATAACATGCTCTTTAACATGCTTTTGACAAGTTATTGATTTTCATTATTTTATTTTATTTTGCCAGATGTATATCCAGACAACTACTTTGACTGTCTCCATGAGTTTAAGTGCTTCTGTATCTCTGGGTATGCTCTACATGCCCAAGGTTTATATTATAATTTTTCATCCAGAACAAAATGTTCAGAAAAGAAAAAGGAGCTTCAAAGCAGTAGTGACAGCCGCCACCATGCAAAGTAAGCTGATCCAAAAAGGAACTGACAGACCAAATGGTGAAGTGAAAACAGAACTCTGTGAAAGTCTTGAAACAAACAGTAAGTTATTTGCTGAACATCATATTCTACATAGTGATTGTATAAGCGTTCATTCTGACATGCTTATTTAGAAATGCAGCAATTAGCAACTCCCCTTGTGCAATATAAATAAATTGTAACTTCTGCTACTTGCCACTCTGGTAGGACTATAGAAGGTACACTAATGCAGTTTATGCAATATGGAAGTATAAGACATGACATAATATGATAAAATATTAGCAAATATTTATATGTGCTGCAATCAGCAGACTGATAGTGTTCATATTATCATCTATATTAAGGAGTTCAAGATTATTTATCTTTAAAAGATTATTTATCGTTAATCATCAGGCCTCATGTACAACAGAAACGTGGAGTAATTCTGGAGCAAACTAATAACTAACCAATAGGTGAAAATCAAAACTTCCAATTGATGTAAATATGTTTTTTGCCCCATTATATTCTGATAAGGTCTCCAAGACATGGAGTAATTCTGGAGCAAACTAATAACTGACCAATAGGTGAAAATCAAAACTTCCAATTGATGTAAATATGTTTTTTGCCCCATTATATTCTGATAAGGTCTCCAAGACATGGAGTAATTCTGGAGCAAACTAATAACTGACCAATAGGTGAAAATCAAAACTTCCAATTGATGTAAATATGTTTTTTGCCCCCTTATATTCTGATAAGGTCTCCAAGACATTGTGGTAGAATGCTTTGAAGACCTCTCTAGAATTCAAGGGTTTAAACCCCCATTTAAATCAAAAGTGTTTTAGGACTTTAAATTTATTTGCTGTGGTACAGGTATTGCACCAATTTTCTTTTGTAGAGATGGGCAAAATCTTTTTTTTCAAAAACAAAACATGTAAACAAATTATGCTTCCCACCTTCTGCAGGAATTGCCAAGAAAAGTGCAGGTTTGCTACTTTGTTCCATTTTTTTTCATTGCATTACAATAAGCGAAGATAATAATGTGTTCCACTCATGTGGCATTTTCCCACAGTGTAACTATAAAATAAGTTCAGTTTCTTGCATGTTGTCAGTATTTGCTTGGGTGAAAGAGAAAAAGAAAGCAGCTGCATTTTTGATGTTTGCCCATTAGGAATTATGCAACACCAATCTTATATTACAATTCTTAATAGAAGCAGAACAATTTCTTCCTATAATATCCACCTAATCATAGTTATCGTAATACAAAACTTTTAATTAAATCCACTAAAAACTAAATATATGATTGTTAATGGAATATGTAAAAAATGCTGCAGTGATATTATACACTGCTGCTGTTATTGATAAAAAAAAGTTGCTGAGAAGTAGAATCGGGTCTACATTACGAATGATTGTTACCGATCCAGTGATATCCCAGTGATATTTACTCAATGAAATGTAATTAACTAGATAGCTAGATAGATAGATAACTGGATAGATAGCTAGATAACAAGACTGATAGCTAGCTAGCTAGCTAGCTAGCTAGATAGATAGATAGATAGATAGATAGATAGATAGATAGATAGATAGATAGATAGATAGATAGATAACTGGATAGATAGCTAGATAGCAAGACTGATTGATAGATAGATAGATAGATAGATAGATAGATAGATAGATAGAGAAGGTAGTAGGTTGGCACTCAGATCTTCAATCAATTTGTGTTGGAGTGCTAAAGTAAATGATCACATATTATTGTAGTAGGTTAGCACTCATGGGAATTTCATCAAATTTTATTTGATCAACTTTTGATCCATTAAGAACCTGTGCCAAGATTTATATATATATATATATATATATATATATATATATAAAACAGTGTACCAACTGGTATACATACCTGATCCCAAACACGGAGAGTGAAATGTGAAGTGAGTAAGAGTGCCAAACTTGACAAAAGAAAAATCAAGCATGTGTCAGAGACATCTAGTGCATCTAGTGGAGTAACAAAGTAACATGCTATCAATCTCGTCTTGTGACTTGTGGTACTCGTGCCTTGTTAATAAAGATTAGTGTGTCAAACAGTTACTAAAACCTTGTGAACCTGTATTAAAGTTAAATTATTACTAACCACAAATCCACCACAAAAAGTGAGTTAGATGAGATAGTGAGAGATGTTTGGGAGAGAGCATGCTCCTGATGAGTTGCAGAAGAGTTCCCACTCTGAGGGACAAACTGGTACAAATCCATTTTACTATGCATGAACAGAAACCAAAAATTATAGGCTCGAACAAATACGGTCAATGTGTCAGTTGTAAATATTTTGTCAAATACCACAAAAGTACTGCCACCAACTACATATTACATGGGTCCAGCTGCCATTTACCAACATTGAAGAACTCTGTTCCTATAGGAGAATTTCTCCATATTCTGAGAAACCGTTTAACTGTAAATCTATTTAAGAAATGTGCAGAGGAATTGAAATCATGATTGATTAAGAGAGTATACTCTAAAAACTTCATTAAGAAGGCATACAACAGAGCCCTCCTTACAGATTGTGATTCTCTTTTAACACCAAGACACAATCTAGGGAATCTCAACCTCCTTGCTTTATTACAACTTGACATGTGCTACAAATAGATGAAACACTTGAGAGATGTTTGGGTAGGCTGACCTTACGTCACCTTTAAAAAGGGACACATAAGAAAATAGGCGTATTTCAGGAGTGCACCAAAATCAAAGCAACCCTGTAGTATGCATTTTTCATGTGTGTCCCCTTTTTAAAGGTGAGGTATGGTCAGCCTATGTTTGGGAGAGAATATCCTGATGAGTTGCAGAGGAGCTCCCACACTGAGGGACAAACTGATACAAAGCCATTGTATTATGCTTGAACAGAAGCCAAAAATTATAGGTTCATACAAATATGGTCAATATGTCAATAAATATTTTGTCAAAAAACTAAAGTCACCTATGGATTCGGAAATATTCGAAAAAGTACATCAATTGTAACAGCAAAGCAGCAGTATATTGTCTACAGTGTCCTTGCCATAAACTCTGTGTCATGATGATGATTAGGATGATGAAAACTAGGATCGGGGAACATATTGGGAACATACGTAAAGCACCACAACTGATAAGGGAGAACGTTTTAAATTCACTAACCTCAGTGAGCGGACACTTCTGTGAGAAACATAATCCTGGGGTTTAGAAAAAGTCTTCCTAAGAATCAGAAAGGGAAACCTTACAGAGTCACTTCTCAAGAGAGAGAATTTGGATACCTTAACACCTAGGGGTCTAAATGTGGAACAGGACTGACACATAATATAAAATATAGCTAGTAATAACTCAGACTGTATACCAAGCTACATTATGGTGGGAAGTGTTATAGAAACATACAGGCCTCACTGAACTATCTATATGTCATTACACTTCTCCATGATTCAGGTCTACTATTAACATTCACACTATCATATGACAATAGATGATTTTAGACAGCCAACCCCTTTCTCTTTTCCCAATTCATCACATTGTATTGATCACGAAACTTATTTGGCCAATGATCCATTCAGTCATACATAGAAGATATAAAGACTATGTTTAATGTATAATAATTTCTCCACTAAGCTATCCTCATTGTACTCTGTTTGCTGTATTTACAAACTATTTAATGTTAAGTCTAGCTCCGTTTTCATTATGCTCTGCACCCAAGATAATTCTGGTGGGCTATTAAGAGTTAACTTCTGTAATTACGTGTATTGCATCACTTTATGTGATGTAACAGAGGGGTGAAGTTACAAACATTTAAAGGTGCAGACCGACCGGCGCGGCTCACTCTTGAAAAAGCTTAAGACGAAACTGGTGGAGTGAGCCAGGGTAGTGACCATGCTCTCTTTTCTTTTACTTTTCATGTGTTACTAACGAATTCAGGATTGTAGGGGGCTAAGTAAGGGAATCTGAGATAAAGCTCTGTAGAGGGTGTCCCTGTTATGATAAGCGATATTCATCTGACTACGTAATCTAATTGTTATAGGGGATCCGAGGACCTAACCCAGCGATCAGACTACTATTGCAATTAAATTCTATTTGTATGCAGATATATTCACTACAGCACCGCGGGAACCCGGATTTCCGGGACGTACCTGGTACGTTCATTGTCACTAAGTGACAGTTTTTGTGGGACGTACCAGGTAAGTCCATTCTCCTTAAGGGGTTAAAAACACAAGTGAGGAGAAGCATTAAGGTGATAAAGAGGTGATAACGTGGAGATAACGTCTCCAGTGATATCACTTTTCCAAATCATATGTTATGCCAATTCACTAAGATTTCTTCAACTTTGGAGATCTTAGTGCATAGGCTCTATAGAATAACATAGGAACTGGAGAAGTGATCTAATTGGAGAAGTCATCTCCACTTTATCACCTGTTTATCATGCCTTAGTGCATAACCCCCAATGAATTATCCAGTAATGAAGCCTGTAAATTCAAATTAGACCTCCTGTATTAGATGTTGACACTAGAGGCTGAATTTCTTTGCAGATTATATAATTTGCCATTGTTCTTGTATCACAGATTTCTACTGAAAAAGTAATTTAGAGATAAGATTGTCACCTACAACTGAATTCACTTCATACATGCCAAATAAATAATTTCAATAATTCCCCACTCTCATGTATGCATGATAATTATTAGTGATGAGCGAGCACCCCAATGCTCGGGTGTTCGGGTGCTCTGACCGAGCACCCCCTGAGGCTCGAGTGCTCGGCCGAGCACCCGAGCCCCATTGAAGTCAATGGGAGGACTCGAGCATTACACCAGGCACCCCCTGCTCTGATGAGGGGAGGGTGCCTGGTCCATAGGAAAAGGGCAGAAAAGGATGGAAACACCACAGAAATGGTTCAGGGACAGCATAGGGAGGATGTCTGGATGCATCTTGGACTCCAACATCGCTGCTGGGAACGATCTTTCGCCCGTAGTACGCCATTTTTACAGACTGACCGTAAAACACACAAAAAGGAAAATAAAAACGACTTTAGGCGAAAAATTGTTACCAAACAATATTTGCTGTATATTTACTTGTATATCATCTGCAAATTATCCCAAAAATTTCCTTGATTTTCGGAAGTGAGGCCATGATTAAGAGGGAAACGTGCGCAGAGGCAAATTATCCCAAAAATTTCCTTGATTTTCTGAACTGAGGCCATGATTAAGAGGGAAACGTGCGCAGAGGCAAATTCTCCCAAAAATTTCCTTGATTTTCTGAACTGGGGCCATGATTAAGAGGGAAACGTGCGCAGAGGCAAATTCTCCCAAAAATTTCCTTGATTTTATTGAACTGAGGCCATGATTAAGAGGGAAACGTGCGCTGAGCTGACCATCTAAAACATTATGGGTGAGGGTCTGCTGCAGAGCTGACCATCCTAAACATTATATGCGAAGGCCCGCTAGTGAGCTGACGCTATAAAACATTATATGAGAGGGCCCGCTAGAGAGCTGACCCAATAAAACATTATATGAGAAGGCCCGCTGGTGAGCTGACCTATATAAAAATTGTCAAACAGGGCCCGCTGGTGAGCTGGCCCTATATAAAAATTATATCACAGGGCCCGCTGGTGAGCTGGCCCTATATAAAAATTATAGCACAGGGCATATGGAAGAGGAGGAGGAGGATGAGAAGATTAAGAGTCAACCATATACCCGTTTTTTGGGTGGAAGGGGTGAATGGGAATACAGAGTATTCACATCATTGTAAATAACATATATAAAGTGAGTTTATGTTCCCCCGGGGCTTTCCTCCAGTGGAGTGGAGAAGTCAGGGGAAATCCAGGCCTTGTTCATTTTTATAAGTGTCAACCTATCAGCATTGTCGGTGGAAAGGCGGATACGCTTATCTGTTATGATGCCACCAGCAGCACTAAATACCCGCTCAGACAGAACGCTGGCGGCAGGGCAGGCCAGCACCTCCAAGGCGTAGAGTGACAGTTCATACCACGTGTCCAGCTTGGACACCCAGTAGTTGTAAGGCACAGAGGGATCATTGAGGACGCTGACACGGTCTGCTACGTACTCCTTCACCATCTTCCAAAACTTTTCCCTCCTTGTGACACTAGGCTGCGCATCAGGGTGAGGGTGCTGGCGGGGTGTCATGAAGGTGTCCCACGCCTTGGAGAGTGTTGCCCTGCCTTTCTCGGAACTGCTGTGTGCTCCCCTTTTCTCCCCTTCTCGGTTGGCCAAGGTAGCACGTACTCTGCCGCCAGCGTTGTCAGATGGAAAATTTTGGAGCAATTTTTCAACAAGAACCTTCTGGTATTGCACCATTTTGCTTGTCCTCTCCACCGGAGGAATGAGAGATGAGAAATTCTCTTTGTAGCGGGGGTCCAGAAGGGTGAACACCCAGTAATCCGTGTTGTTTAAAATGCGTATAACGTGTGGGTCACGGGAAAGGCAGCCTAACATAAAGTCAGCCATGTGTGCCAGAGTACCAACAGTCAAGATTTCGCTGTCCTCACCAGGAGGATGACTCTCAATCTCCTCATCCTCTTCCTCCTCTTCTGCCCACCCACGCTGAAGAGATGGAACTAAAGTTCCATGGCTACCCTCTGTAGCGGAGGCAACCGTGTCTTCCTCCTCCTCCTCCTCCTCCGCCTCCTCCAATTGTCGCTGAGAAGACGAAGTGAGGGTGCTCTGGCTATCACCTTGTGTAAGCTCTTCCTCCCCCATTTCCACCTCTTCCACATGCAAAGCGTCGGTTTTAATTGTGAGCAGCGAGCGTTTCAGTAGACACAGAAGTGGGATGGTTACACTGATAATAGCGTTATCGCCGCTCACCATCTGTGTCGATTCCTCAAAATTGCGTAAAACCTCGCAGAGGTCTGACATCCATTCCCACTCCTCACTTCTGATTACAGGAAGTTGAACGGAGAGGCGACGACCGTGTAACAGCTGGTACTCCACTACTGCCCTCTGCTGCTCACAAAGCCGGGCCAACATGTGGAAGGTGGAGTTCCAGCGCGTGCTCACGTCACACAGCAGCCGGTGAGCTGGCAATTGTAAGCGCTGCTGCAGCTTCAACAGGCCGGCCGAAGCTGTAGATGACTTACGGAAATGTTCACACACGCGGCGCACCTTGGTCAAGAGATCATGCACATTGGGGTAGGTTTTTAGAAATCGCTGAACCACTAAATTAAATACATGCGCTAGGCATGGTACGTGTGTGAGCTTGCCGAGCTCCAAAGCCGCCACCAAGTTACGCCCATTATCACACACAACCATGCCTGGTTGCAGGTTGAGTGGCGAGAGCCACTGCTCGGTCTGGTGACTAATCCCCTGCAACAGCTCTGAGGCCGTGTGCTGTTTGTCCCCAAGGCAGATCAGCTTCAGCACGGCCTGTTGACGCTTCCCCACTGCAGTGCTACACTGCTTCCAGCTACTGGCTGATGGGGGAGTGGCGCTGCGTGTAGAGAATTCGGAGGTGGAAACGGAGGAGGAGGAGCCAATAACGTAGGTGCTGGCGGAAACCCTGATGGAGGTAGGGCCCGCAATCCTCGGCGTGGGTAGCACCCGTGCCATCCCAGGGTCCGAGTCGCTCCCAGCCTCCACGACATTCACCCAGTGTGCCGTCAGGGAAATGTAGCGTCCCTGGCCACAAGCACTTGTCCATGTGTCAGTCGTTAAGTGGACCTTCCCAGTAACTGCGTTGGTCAGGGCACGGGTCATGTTACGGGACACATGGTGGTGTAATGCGGGGATGGCACACCGGGAAAAGTAGTGGCGGCTGGGGACCGCGTACTGAGGGACAGCTGCTGCCATCAGGCTGCGGAAGGACTCAGTGTCCACAAGCCTAAATGGCAGCATTTCGATGGCCAGTAATTTGGAAAGGTGTGAGGTTAGTGCTATGGCCTGTGGGTGGGTGGCTGGGTACTTTCTCTTGCGCTCAAATGCCTGGGGTAACGACATTTGGACGCTGTGCTGGGACAGGGAAGTGGATGTGGTCGCTGATGGTGCTTCAGATGCTACAGGTGCAGGGCGGGAGGTATGCGGGCCTGCGCCTTCGACAGGCGATTGGCCGGCACCGAAAACAGGGGAAGAGGAGGCAGTGGTGTGGCCTGCAGACACAGATGGGCGATCCAGGCGTTCCTCCCACTTACTACGGTGCTTGGATGCCATGTGTCGGATCATGCTGGTGGTGGTGAGGTTTCTAGTGTTCATGCCTCGGCTCATTCTGGTGTGGCACAGGTTGCAAACTACAATTCTTTTGTCGTCCGCACTTTCCTTAAAAAAACGCCATACCGCGGAACACCTACCCCTTGGCAAGGTAGATTTACGCAAGGGGGTGCTCCGTGGAACATTTGCGGGCCGGTTTGGTGCGGTCCGCCTTCTTTCTGTAGCCACACCACTGCCTCTTCCAGCCTGTTGCGGTGCTGCAGATGGCTCACCCTCAGGACTGCTGTCATCGCTCGGCTCTACACCTTCCCAGGTGGGGTCAGTCACCTCATCGTCCACCAAGTCCTCCTCCACTTCCTCACTCTGATCATCCTCCTCATGTCTTGATCCCACCACATACTCAGTCATTGACAACTGTATAACATTCTCCTCAACAAGGTCTTGAGACGGAAATAGTGGTTGATTTAATGGCAACTGTGTCTCATCATCATCATCATCATCCACTACTTCCTTTGACCTTAAATGCCGTTCACATCTGTCATCTTCTTGTGATTGGGTACCCTCTAGAGGTTGTGAATCAGGGCACAAGATGTCATGTTCCTCTGCAAGCGTGCTTGGAGAGAGGGTCAAATGAAGGATTGGTGATGAGACGAGCTCCTCACTATATCCCAGTGTGGGATCACTTCTTTGACCAGACCGTGTATGGTGGGAGGAAGGATGATCAGAGTGAGGATTATGTTGACCAGACTCTTGGCTACTGAGAGTGGACTTGGTGGAAGACAGGGTGGTGCTTAACCGACTGGAAGCAGTATCAGCTGTCATCCAACCGACCACCTGTTTGCAGTGGTCGGACCTCGAGAGTGATGTCCTGCGACGCCCTGTAAAATTAGACATGAAGCTAGGTATGGTGGATGTCTTTCTTTCTTGTGCTCTGGCACCAGGCACAGTTTCTCCGCGTCCTGACCCGCGCCCTGAACTATCAGGATCACGTCCACTTCCCCGTCCCTTTTTACCCGCCTTCTTCATCTTACACGGAATATGTGACTTTAATATTTGAGTTTGAAAACTTAACAGTATTTCTTCCTATTCTGCAACTGTGCAGAGTACACAGAATAGGCTGCTAAACTGCGGTGACGAACACAGAATGGAATATGTGACTTTAATATTTGAGTTTGAAAACTTAACAGTATTTCTTCCTATTCTGCAACTGTGCAGAGTACACAGAATAGGCTGCTAAACTGCGGTGACACACACTGAATGGAATAAGTGACTTTAATATTTGAGTTTGAAAACTTAACAGTATTTCTTCCTATTCTGCAACTGTGCAGAGTACACAGAATAGGCTGCTAAACTGCGGTGACGAACACAGAATGGAATATGTGACTTTAATATTTGAGTTTGAAAACTTAACAGTATTTCTTCCTATTCTGCAACTGTGCAGAGTACACAGAATAGGCTGCTAAACTGCGGTGACACACACTGAATGGAATAAGTGACTTTAATATTTGAGTTTGAAAACTTAACAGTATTTCTTCCTATTCTGCAACTGTGCAGAGTACACAGAATAGGCTGCTAAACTGCGGTGACACACACTGAATGGAATATGTGACTTTAATATTTGAGTTTGAAAACTTAACAGTATTTCTTACTATTCTGCAACTGTGCAGAGTACACAGAATAGGCTGCTAAACTGCGGTGACACACACTGAATGGAATAAGTGACTTTAATATTTGAGTTTGAAAACTTAACAGTATTTCTTCCTATTCTGCAACTGTGCAGAGTACACAGAATAGGCTGCTAAACTGCGGTGACACACACTGAATGGAATAAGTGACTTTAATATTTGAGTTTAAAAACTTAACAGTATTTCTTCCTATTCTGCAACTGTGCAGAGTACACAGAATAGGCTGCTAAACTGCGGTGACACACACTGAATGGAATATGTGACTTTAATATTTGAGTTTGAAAACTTAACAGTATTTCTTCCTATTCTGCAGCTGTGCATTGTACACAGAATAGGCTGCTAAACTGCGGTGACACACACTGAATGGAATAAGTGACTTTAATATTTGAGTTTGAAAACTTAACAGTATTTCTTCCTATTCTGCAACTGTGCAGAGTACACAGAATAGGCTGCTAAACTGCGGTGACACACACTGAATGGAATAAGTGACTTTAATATTTGAGTTTGAAAACTTAACAGTATTTCTTCCTATTCTGCAACTGTGCAGAGTACACAGAATAGGCTGCTAAACTGCGGTGACACACACTGAATGGAATATGTGACTTTAATATTTGAGTTTGAAAACTTAACAGTATTTCTTCCTATTCTGCAACTGTGCAGAGTACACAGAATAGGCTGCTAAACTGCGGTGACGAACACAGAATGGAATATGTGACTTTAATATTTTAGTTTGAAAACTTAACAGTATTTCTTCCTATTCTGCAACTCTGCACAGTACACAGAATAGGCTGCTAAACTGCGGTGACACACACTGAATGGAATATGTGACTTTAATATTTGAGTTTGAAAACTTAACAGTATTTCTTACTATTCTGCAACTGTGCAGAGTACACAGAATAGGCTGCTAAACTGCGGTGACACACACTGAATGGAATAAGTGACTTTGATATTTTAGTTTGAAGACTTAACAGTATTTCTTCCTATTCTGCAACTCTGCACAGTACACAGAATGTGCTGCTACACTGCGGAGAAGCACACTGAATGGAATATGTGACTTTGATATTTTAGTTTGAAGACTTAACAGTATTTCTTCCTATTCTGCAACTCTGCACAGTACACAGAATGTGCTGCTAAACTGCGGCGAAGCACACTGAATGGAATATGTGACTTTGATATTTTAGTTTGAAGACTTAACAGTATTTCTTCCTATTCTGCAACTCTGCACAGTACACAGAATGTGCTGCTAAACTGCGGAGAAGCACACTGAATGGAATATGTGACTTTGATATTTTAGTTTGAAGACTTAACAGTATTTCTTCCTATTCTGCAACTCTGCACAGTACACAGAATGTGCTGCTACACTGCGGCGAAGCACACTGAATGGAATATGTGACTTTGATATTTTAGTTTGAAGACTTAACAGTATTTCTTCCTATTCTGCAACTCTGCACAGTACACAGAATGTGCTGCTACACTGCGGCGAAGCACACTGAATGGAATATGTGACTTTGATATTTTAGTTTGAAGACTTAACAGTATTTCTTCCTATTCTGCAACTCTGCACAGTACACAGAATGTGCTGCTAAACTGCGGCGAAGCACACTGAATGGAATATGTGACTTTGATATTTTAGTTTGAAGACTTAACAGTATTTCTTCCTATTCTGCAACTCTGCACAGTACACAGAATGTGCTGCTACACTGCGGCGAAGCACACTGAATGGAATATGTGACTTTGATATTTTAGTTTGAAGACTTAACAGTATTTCTTCCTATTCTGCAACTCTGCACAGTACACAGAATGTGCTGCTAAACTGCGGCGAAGCACACTGAATGGAATATGTGACTTTGATATTTTAGTTTGAAGACTTAACAGTATTTCTTCCTATTCTGCAACTCTGCACAGTACACAGAATGTGCTGCTAAACTGCGGCGAAGCACACTGAATGGAATATGTGACTTTGATATTTTAGTTTGAAGACTTAACAGTATTTCTTCCTATTCTGCAACTCTGCACAGTACACAGAATGTGCTGCTACACTGCGGCGAAGCACACTGAATGGAATATGTGACTTTGATATTTTAGTTTGAAGACTTAACAGTATTTCTTCCTATTCTGCAACTCTGCACAGTACACAGAATGTGCTGCTACACTGCGGCGAAGCACACTGAATGGAATATGTGACTTTGATATTTTAGTTTGAAGACTTAACAGTATTTCTTCCTATTCTGCAACTCTGCACAGTACACAGAATGTGCTGCTAAACTGCGGCGAAGCACACTGAATGGAATATGTGACTTTGATATTTTAGTTTGAAGACTTAACAGTATTTCTTCCTAGTCTGCAACTCTGCACAGTACACAGAATGTGCTGCTAAACTGCGGCGACGCACACTGAATGGAATATGTGACTTTGATATTTTAGTTTGAAGACTTAACAGAATGTGCTCTAATCTGCAACTTTGCACACTAAACAGAATGTGCTCTAATCTGCAACTTTGCACACTAAACAGAATGTGCTCTAATCTGCAACTTTGCACACTAAACAGAATGTGCTCTAATCTGCAACTGTGCACACTAAACAGAATGTGCTCTAATCTGCAACTTTGCACACTAAACAGAATATATATATATTTTTTTTTTTTTTTTTTTCCCCCCACACAAAATAACCTGCTGCCCCCACACACAGTAGTCCTAAAAAGGACTTTTGGTTCTTTTTTTTCACAATTTTGCTTTTTTTCCTCCCTACACTGACTTTCCCTTCCTATCCTCAGCTCTCCCTGGCTAAGACTGAGCCGAACTCGATGGTCAGGTGCTATACAGCACCCGACCACGGGTTCTGGCCAGCCAATCAGTGTAATGCCAGCAGCCGACATGGCTGCTGGCGTTACACCGATGTCAGAGCCTCCCTGCACGTTTATTGGCTGCGCAGCAGCCGCAAAACGTGCGGGGAGGAGACCCGAACATGGCGGGCGAGCACATGCGGTACTCGTACGAGTACCGCCATGTGCCGAGCAGAGCGATGCTCGAGCCGATCCGAGCATCGGCCGAGCATGCTCGCTCAACACTAATAATTATCTGTTGCACTATGTAAGGCATTGTGTGTTTATATGAAATATTTTAACCTTTCATTATATAATACGGCTGGTGACAAGACTTAAGAGGTCTTGAGAGCTTGTACTCTAAAGCTATACAGCCAGTAAAGTGAACACTTGCACTCTTTTTTGTGGAACCACCTTTCACTTTAAAAGAAGACATACGTCTTACAAGTGGCACATTCATATTTAACTGAATTTTGCTAAACTATAAGCATTCATTCACTGATATTTAAACAAATAATATTTTTTCAATTTATGAATGATATGTGAATGAAAATACATGGTTTTACACACTAGCTCCCACTGCTATATTTGAAACACAACAATAAATTATTGATACATTGCTTATTTGGGCCTACCTCTGGCAGCAACACAGACCTACTGTACATGCATATACTGTATCTCATGAACAAAATAGACACTCAAAACTGTATCACTTTTAAGTAACAATATGATTATTAGCTACTAAAATCAAACAACTGTGGAAAATTGTACATTTCAAGTCACCTCACATCAGCAACATAAATAACAACAAGAAATTCCCTACTTTAGTACATTTATCCCATTTATAAGTTAGACAATTTCTGCTTATTGACCATGATAGTATCAATGATTATTGCACTATTTTAAACACTAAATTAAATGCTGACATTTGGCAAATCTTTACAGAGTATGCAAAATATTTTTGCTTGCCCAGTGTAAACAGAGTACATTTACAGTAATTGCTTTTCCTGAATTGTAATATAATTTATACTAGCATTCAGTTTTCTATGGGCTTAGTATCTCCTACAGAGCAATGAACAGTCTCCTTTATTCTTTAAGCTATTAAATGTATAATTTATGAAACATCTGCTCCTGGCAAAAATATGCCATCTCTTTCTGATAAACACAGTATGACCTACTGAGTAGCATATAGATCTAATGAAATATGTATATAAGCTCCTTAAGAATATGGTTTTAACACAAAAATGTACATTATATTTAAATAAATATCAAGAAGACATTGACCTAATTCTATACTTTCTTATAAACAATATACTATGAAATAACACAGACTATAAAATAATAAACGCAATGTAGAATAGTGATTATCACTGTAGAAATTGCTTGTAGGTGTCTATGGTTTTTTTATAGCATATTCCTATTTTATGTTATTTGAAGCATTGACTTAAAAGACACCTCATGCATTTGTTTTGCTTCTACATTTCTACAGCTCTTTTGATTTCTTTCTTTTTATTTCCTTCTCTGTCTCCATTGCTGATATATGATTATTATTTCTCCATAATGCTTTGTACACTCCACTAAGCATTAGTAAAAGATGAAGAACAAAAAATTCTGGAATTTTCATGAAAGAAGCAATATTTTTCTGCCATTCTGTGGGAAATCCTTCCCATAGAGAAAACCATAGATTTTCTGCTACTTCGCTGACAAAATAGATTTTCCTCAAGAAAAAACAACTAGAGCTGGGCACACTTATATAACACAAGGGAAGAAAACCATGTATATCATACATAGGGTGCTCATATATCCAAACAAATCCAATAAAAATCAAAAGAGACAAAAAAGAAGGATATTCAATTGGCACTCATTACTTCCCAGTAACTATAATAGTAAAAAAATAAAAATTGAACATGTATAATTACCAAAATCAATATTTATTGTATGCATAAAAAAAGTGAGACCAACACCCCAAGATACCGGAGTACACCCCGCACACTCCCCTTAAAGCACCCACACCCTCCCAACCCTCACATATAAAATCAACCAACTGCTAGATGCCGGCATCTATATAATATAGCTATGGATAAACACTACAAAGGATCATCCAACAAGATACACTGATCCAAAGTCTATAGATGGCCCATAAATCATCCAGGGATACACAGTTCAGTATTATGAATAGTAAATCTTCAATCCATGTAGATAGATTATACAAGGAATAATAACCATATAATATGACCTCTCACCACACTCGATCTGACCAGCACAGGAAAATCAAAGCGTCTTTACAAGACCGACCAATAAATGAAGCAAATAGAAAGAGAACGCTCTCACCGCTCCTTCAATGCTCCACTTATCTCTTCAAGGTACAATATCATTATGGATCGTGACTGCGATCACTTCAACAAATTTCCAAAGGAAGAGGAACATTCTCACCGCTCCCTCGTAGCCACGTTGTTATTTTCCAAATGTGATTAGGTACTTTTCAATTCACATATATGTGCGGTCGCTTCAGTGGTTACCAGGTCATAATTAGTAATATACTCCTTTCACCATGTGTCCACCATTTCACTCCGATATACTGAGTCTGTTAAATGAACATCCCAACGATTTCTCCGCTATAATCGATCTTTTAAAGGCAAATACAGACAAGCCGCTTCATCCAGCTGTTCATATAAACATCAACGCGTTTCGCCCCGACCAGGGCTTTCTCAAGACATATACATTGTAACCATCCAAATGTCCGTTAAATACCTAACCGGATGTATCCACATCCAATCAATTAAAATTTAAAATCTTAAAGGGACAGGTACTGCCTGCCGATCTCACAATCGCATATAAATGGAACATCAGGAGATTCTCCAAATCTCCTGGGGGACATACAAAGTATCAGTTACCAATTTACAATATAAACAAATTCCCTAATCAAAAATAATCAATATTCAATACCGAAGGGTCCTGAGTATCATATAACATAACATCTATAGATGTTTAACCCTTCGGCCATTTCTTCTACTATTCGCTAAACAAGCCATCAATCAGGCATCAAATCTAAAATTAACTATATATTTCAACAAACATATCCCCCAGGAGATAGGAAAACCCCCCCCTTTTTTTTTTTTTTTTTGTTTTTTTTTTTTTTTTTGTTTTATACACAATTCCACATAATTACATCAAATATAAATGCAACCATATCCAATTCTCAAATGGGATCGTCTTTCTCTTCTTTCTTATCACCAATATTTCATCATGCATTAAAAATCAACAATGATAACAAGGAGATCCACTACAGAGATCAAATATCTCCATATTATTACTAATGCAAAAAAGTTTAAAGGAACATATTGAATTTAATTTCTTCATTTAAACCTTGTGGTGTTCTTGCCCCCAAATTAAAGATCCACCTAGATTCCATCTGTAGTAATAATCTATCCCTATCACCACGTCTTAAATCTTTCTTAAGGGAAACAATACCCATCGCAGACAATCCTTCAGGAGAGCTATCATGATTTTCCATAAAATGTCTAGCAATAGGACTCTCCAATCTTTTATGTCTTATATCTCCCACATGTTCTAATACACGGACTTTTAACTGTCTTTTCGTTTTACCGACATAGATCTTATTACAAGGGCATGTAAGCTGATAGATCACTTCAGTTGACCGACAATTAATAAAACCTTTAATCAAGTATTTCAAACTTTTATCATGATTATAAAAAAACTTTTCTGTTTTTATATATTTACATGCCCTACATTGGCCACACTTATACATACCACTAATTCTTCCTTGGGTCAACCAATCTTTACTTCGACATCAATGAAATTCAGATCTAACTAATCTATCCTTCAAATTTGTGGATCTCCTTGCTACCATCATAGGTCTATCACCTACTATCTCTCTTAAAATCGGGTTATTCGTCAAAATGTGCCAATGTTTCTGTAAAATGTCACGTAACAAATTCCACTGATTACCAAAGGTGGTTATGAATCTAACTGATCCATCTCCCAAATCCTGACTCACATTCCTATTATTCTGGAACACTAATTTGTCTCTGTCACATCCCAAGGCTCTCTTATAGCATCTCATCAAACTTTTCTTAGAATATCCTCTTTCCAAAAAACGGGTCACCAAATCCTTAGCCTGCTTCTTAAAGTCCCATATATTCGAACAATTCCGTCTCAGACGTAAAAATTGTCCCCAAGGAATACCATTTTTCTGAGACCACAAATGGTGACTATCATAATGTAACAGAGTGTTGCATGCTGTTTTTTTACGAAACGTCTTTGTTTTAATAATATTATTTTCTTTAAAAATGCACAAGTCCAGAAATTCTACCTCCACAGCACTAACGTGCTGTGTCAATCTGACATTGAGGGAGTTCTGATTAAGTCGTTCTATAAAATCCCTTAATTCATCAAATGAACCATTCCATATCATAAAGATGTCGTCAATGTAGCGAATCCAAAGCGCCACGTGCGCCTCAAACCCCCAATCACCAAACACCTCATGCTGCTCCCACCAGCCGAGGTGTAGGCATGCGTAGGTCGGGGCACAGGTGGCGCCCATCGCCACACCCCTACACTGCTGGTAGAACACCCCATCAAATATAAAATAATTATTCTGTAATATAAACAGTAATAAATCCAGTATGAACTCATTTTGATGGGCAAATTCCACCCCTTTCATGTCCAGGAACCATTTACAGGCGTTAATACCACACTGATTAGGAATAGAGGTGTACAATGACTCCACATCCAGTGTAACTAGAAGGGAGCTACTGCACACCTCCAAACCCATCAGGCGACGCAACACATCTCGAGTATCCTGGACAAAGGACGGTATAGTAGGGACAAATGGCTTCAATTTCTGATCAATATATCTACATATATTTTCAGTAACTCCCCCAATCCCTGAAACCACCGGTCTACCGGGGGGACAATTCAACGACTTGTGCACTTTTGGTAAAGTATATATAGTAGGAACCCTAGGGTATTCCACATACATATACTTAAATTCATTGGATGATATCAGATTTTCCTCCAACGCATAATTCAGTTTTGATAATAACTCCTTCTGGATTTTCAATGTAGGATCTTCATTTAACTTCTTATAACATTCTCTATCATTCAATTGTCTCTTAATTTCTTTAGTATACTGTTGTTCAGACATCAACACTGCATTCCCACCCTTATCCGAAGGTTTTATTATAACTTCTCTATGTTCTACTAAATCCTTCAAAGCATCTCTTTCTTCCTTTGTTAGATTATCTTTACAAACACTTATCCTAAATCTCTCAATTATATCATTCTCAACTAGATCAGTAAATACACTTAGATGTGAATTCAAGCCAAGGGGAGGCATACACAAAGATTTTGGTTTTAGGGACGTGTAAAAAGATTCCTTCTTTGATATTTCCTCACACTGAACATCTATATGACTTTCACCTTCATGTAATAGAGACTCCAAATCTCTTAAGACTTTAGTATCCATAACATCTTTATCTGCTTCAGAGTGGGGTTGATGATGTAAGTATTTTAAAATAACTTTTCGTGAGAATAAATGAAGATCCTTCACACATTCAAACTTATCATTTTCCCTCATTGGTGAAAACGACAAGCCCTTCGTTAGTAAAGATATATGAGCATCAGTAAGTTTGTAATCAGTAAGATTAATAATCATTTTATTCTCATTAGTAGTCATCTCCCCCATTTCAAAGCCTATGTCTTGGAATTCTTCTTGTCTTTCCCTCTCCCTCTTCCCTTTCCGTTTCCCCCTCCTGGTTCTTCTTCGCCTACCATTGTACTTTCTAAAAAATTAGGTACATCAAGTTCTTGATTCTGTTGAGCCATACGTCTAGTCACTCTTCTATTCGGCTCTTCATCCGAACCCGACTCCTGACTACTGGAGTCCGATCCAGATGTTCCACCTCTCCTTATTTTTCCAGAAATTCTAAAAATTGTATATATTTTATTATTCGCAAAGTCCTGTGTATCTCGAAAATATTTCTTCTTTTTCCTAACCATAATTTCCCTTTGAAGTTTTTCAATGTTATCCTTAATATTATCATTAACATTATTGAAATCCACATGATCTTTATATATTTTCAAATTAGATACAGTTTTTTCAATATCAACCTTTATCTCCTCCAATTTCTTTTTTTCTTCCTCTATAATCAAAACTATTAATTTGAGAGAGCAATCAGTCAGTACTCCATACCACCTTTTCATAAACTCCTCAGTTTGTAAGTTTTTACTAGGCAACATTCTAATTCTCAACCCTCTCGGGACAATTCCAGCTCTAGCATAAGCTTCTAAGCTCGAAATGTCCCATTTCAATTTTAACTGTTTAATAAGATTTTTCTTATGATCATTAAACTTCACAAATAGATCCTTCTTAGAGGCGGAGCTTTCAACTCCACCCCCATAATTAAATGCAGATGAAATATCGGAATCCCATTTTTCATCAAGGCAAAAAGCCATATTCGACACAGAGATCAACAGATCAGATAGGTGTGAGTAACACAGCAAGAGAATACGTTAACCCCGTACCTATGGTGAAGCCCCACCCTTCAAATGCATACTCCAAATCTATAAGTTATCAGGTGCCATCACAGCTCGAAAAAAGAAAAAGGAAAAGAGACTGATAAATCAGTCATCCTAATACAAACTCAAGAAAAAACAACTAGAGCTGGGCACACTTATATAACACAAGGGAAGACGCTTTGATTTTCCTGTGCTGGTCAGATCGAGTGTGGTGAGAGGTCATATTATATGGTTATTATTCCTTGTATAATCTATCTACATGGATTGAAGATTTACTATTCATAATACTGAACTGTGTATCCCTGGATGATTTATGGGCCATCTATAGACTTTGGATCAGTGTATCTTGTTGGATGATCCTTTGTAGTGTTTATCCATAGCTATATTATATAGATGCCGGCATCTAGCAGTTGGTTGATTTTATATGTGAGGGTTGAGAGGGTGTGGGTGCTTTAAGGGGAGTGTGCGGGGTGTACTCCGGTATCTTGGGGTGTTGGTCTCACTTTTTTTATGCATACAATAAATATTGATTTTGGTAATTATACATGTTCAATTTTTATTTTTTTACTATTATAGTTACTGGGAAGTAATGAGTGCCAATTGAATATCCTTCTTTTTTGTCTCTTTTGATTTTTATTAAAATAGATTTTCCTGCAAGAACTGCTCAGTTTCTGCCTGTGTTCTCAATGTTGGTGAAACTTCCTGGCCCAATACTATAAAAACACCAAACTTCTCACCATGTAGAATATTAAAGATTAAGCAGGAAGAGGAGAGAAATAATAATAAAAAAATAAATAAAAGTACATTTTTTTCTTTCACATAATCCAGTTCCTCAGATAAATGCTGCTGATCATGCTTTGGAACTAATTCAGAAATGTTGTGTTGGAAGCAAGAGTCAAGAAATGTAGCAAAAATGTATTCCTTGTTGCTTTTAATGGACACTATGTATGGATCATGCCCAAAGCATGCTAACGTGTCATTCAATAAGTGGTTCATGTCATTGTTACCATTATTGTAAGATTCTTCCACCATGCTCCTCATTTTTTCTGAAACAAATTCATCATTGGAATAATATTACTTATTCCTGTACCTATATGACTAATCAATAAGGTGGCCTTTTTAAGTTTCAGCTGCTCACGTGTTTTCACACATTAGTTGACATTAACTATGTCACCAAGATGTTCCCTCCAAAGCTTTCCATTTTTGCCTTGTATACTCAATAATGGCCTTATTCTGCTTGTACAAATGCTCTAGGATGTACAATATGGAATTCCTTCTGTTAGAAATCACAATTTACAGCTGATGATTAGGCATGTTGTTAAGCTCTTGTATGGAATATAATGTATTGTGAGCACTGTAGAAGTGGCTAAAATTACCACAGATGTTGCGCAAAATATTTAGAATCTGAGGGTTTCAGATTCTGCAAGGAATCTAGTCACAACTAAGGATATGACATGGGCAAAGCAGGATACGTGCTCCAGATCACATATTCTCAAGAAAGCTATTATGTAGGATTCATTATCAGCAGAAACAAAATGAGCTTTAAAGAAGCGGGGAACAAACCATTCCTATATCAGCTGTTGCTTTCTCTCTCTCTCTCTCACACACACACACTCTTTCTCATACTCTGTTTCATTGCAGTCATTGTTTTTTACAGTACAGATAATGATACACCTTTCCCAATATGCTGGCCCCTCTTCTCCTGGTTGTTTTAGGAGTCAGTGTCAGCTGAACTTTTCTTTCTATTGCGTATCAGTCTGCCAATGATTATTTCAGCCACCGCAAAAAGGAACTGTCTCTTCTCAGTCAAATAAGATTTTGTGATATTTTGGGTAAATCTTTCTTTCTTCCTTCACACATCCCCAGACAAGGAAAAAAGTTTACCAGTCCCTTCTTAGTCTGTGCTTAGGGTGAGAGAGAAAGCAACATACTGTGATTTCTAGCAACTTTATCCAAATAAGCAAATAAAGTGAGATTTTTGTGAAAATGTTAGATGAGTGTTGTGGATAGACACTGCCATTTGTTTTCTGGGTGTGGGTGTGCACAGAGTAACATAGCAAATGCATAGTAAATTAGGCTGAAAAGACACAAGTCCATCAAATTCAACCTTTGCTTCATAACCCCAAAAAAGGGACTCATATAAGTTTCCCTGCCACCAAAATGAATATTAGTCTATTTAGTGTAGCTTCCTGTTTTACCTACTAATGCACAGTATAACCCTATGTGTTCCCTCTTGAAAGAAATGCATTTAATCTTAAATGTATCCATTGTATCTGCCATTACCACCTCCGTGGGAAAATAAACAATTTAACAGACCTGTAAAAAAATCCTTCCTTTGCTGAAGCTGAAACCTCTGTTCCTCTAATTTTAACCCTTTGATCAGCAGAGGGGTACGCAATACATTGCTGTCGGAGTTCACAGTCGCAACTTCACCTGCTTGAGGCTGTCGAAGTTGGGATCTCTCTGTACTTTCCTATGCAGTAACAGCCCTCAAGCAATCACAAACAAAATCACTGTTGTCAGCGTGGAAGGGATTTTATCCCTTCACACATCACCAACACTATGACAATTATGAAGTTGAACAGCGTTCTCTCCCTGCTTCCTTACTTGGCCAGTAAGGGAGTGGAGAGAACAGTTTCAGCACCATGGACAGCATTAAGTGCCATAGGGATGTGCATTGCTCACCCCTATGGCACTCAAAGGGTTAAAATAATAATAAAAAAATAGTACATCAAGCACTACACAATTATCCCCTTATCTATGTATCATATATTATACATGTTGTGCACTCCCAGGGGAACAATACGGAGGGGTCACTCAGTGTCTTGACCAATGGTAACCATAGATCCCTACTGTCTATCTCCAGCCTTTTCCCCTTGTCCACTGCTAGCCATAAATCCCCATGGCCACTGCCTGGGCAAGGGAAAAAGGTTAGGGGTGTCAGCCAGTGTATATAAAACACATGCTAACATGCTGCACAATATGTTAGAAATCTGACATAGAGTGACCCCCTTCAACATTATAACCCCCCCTTAGTAATTCAATATATAGTGCTCCCATCCGACATACTAACTTTCTCCATCTGCATTTCAACATATAGTACTCCCATCCGACATTCTTCTTCAACATACACTGCCCTCCTTGTATATGTATTGCATACTTAACCCTTTGAGTAACAGAGAGGTAGCAACGCATTGCATTGCAATGTGTTTGCTACCATTCTGGTACTCAAAAGGTGAATAGGCAAGATATGCGGCTGCAAACCTTGCCTTGATATGTGTAATTAATTTTAATTTACTTTTTATTAAAAAAGAACAGTTCAGACCTCGAGGGGTAATCGGGATCCCTCCTGATACTCCCCTAGCATTGCTCATCTATCCAGTAGGATAGGTGATCAATGTGGGCGACGATGCCAGCATTGTTAATAAAACGCATATAACATATGTGTAACATATGTTTTATGCGCTTTATTACACATATGTATCAGACCTTGAGGGGGACAATGCTGGCATTGTCACCTGCATTGATCACCAATCCTACTGGATAGGTGATCAATGCTGGGGGGGTATCAGAAGGGGTCCCGATGCCACCCTCGAGGTGAGAGCTGTATTTTTTTAATAACAAGTAAAATAAAATTAATTACAAATATAAAGGCAAGATATGCAGCCGCATACCTTGCCTATTAACCCTTTGAGTACCAGAGGGATAGCAAACACATTGCAAAGCATTGCATTGCTATCTCTCTGGTACTCAATATACAAGAGGGCAGTGTATGTCAAATTAAATTGGAGATAGAAGAATGTCAGATAGGAGCACTGTATGTCGAAATACAAATGGAAAAAGTATGTTGGATGGGTGCACTATTTGTCAAATTATTAATGGGAATTAATATGTTGAAGGGGGGCACTCTATGTCAGATTTCTAACATGTTGTGTAGCATGGGGAACAACACCATTGTGTGTTAGCCCCATATACACTGTGTCCTGCCCCTCTAGCTCCTACCTCTATGTCCCAGCCATCCGCCACTGCTGGGGGCTTCCCAGATGCTCCACGATCGCTGAGTAGGCCGAAGCCGCGGCCTCGAGTAGCAGCGTCTGCCCGCGGTTGCGGTCATGATTGCGATAGTGCGGTAGGCCTAAGCCATGGCCTAAAGTTGAAGGAGTCTCCAGGGAAGGTATCCACAGGGTGCCCAGGTGTTGTACACCTGTAGGGGGGAGGTGAAGCCTGCCTCTCTCATCAACTGTCCACCAAGAGTGTGCCTCCAGGTAAACAGTGAGGCAGATGGTGTGGTTGCACACCCCTCTGTTGGCCAATCCAGTGAGAGGTTTGTTCAGCAGAGGGGAGGGGTGAAAACCCATGACACTATAAAAAACCCTCAGGCTGTGTCCACTTTGCTTCAGTGTTCCAGATCTTTGGTTCCTGTGTGCTCTAAGCTTCCAGTACTCAGTGCCTCTTTCCTTGCTGTGCTACAGACCCTCTGCTGGATTTCCCATTGCCTGACCTTCTGCTTGCCTCCTGGACTTCCCTGCTTGCCTGTTTCCTGACCTTGGCTAGTTTTACTGATTCTGTCTGATTGCCGCCTGCCCTGATCTTCTGGACTGTTCTTGACTACGCTTTGCTTAACCCTTGCTCTCCTGTGCTGTAACTCCTACCTAGGTGTTCTACCTGTATACCTCTGTGGATCACCTGGTAGGGGTGTCTGGCAAGAGATAGCATTCCCTGCTCCTACGCTCCAACCATAACAAGCCTGACACACTGACTGACACCCTCAGCCTTTTTCCCTTGCCCAGGGAATGCTGGAAAGGGTCAGACAGTGTAAATGAGGATCTCTGGTTACCAGTGGTCAAAGGAACAAATGTGGGGGCCAAGCAGTGTATATAAGGCTCTATGGCTACCACTGGGCAAGGGAACAAGGCTAGGATGGTAAGTGGTAGCCACAAATCCCAAAAGATACTGCGTGATCCCCAGTCTTGGGAGTGCATAACATGTATAATATATGATACATAGGCTAAGGGATAATTGTGTAGTGCTTGGTGTACTATTTTTTGTTATTTTAACCCTTTGAGTGCCATAGGGGTGAGTAATGCACATCCCAATGGCACTCAATGCTGTTCATGGAGCTGAAACTGTTCTCTCCACTCCCCTACTGGCCATGAAGACAGAGAATGCTGTTCAACTTCAGAATTGTCATAGTGTTGGTGATGTGTGAAGGGAGGACATTTCTTCCACATCAACAGCACTTTGACAATCCTGTATATTAATAAGGACTTTCTCCACCCCTCCCCTTGCGTCTGAGAATTTTACTGAATATATATATCACCACAGCATTGACCTTTAGTGAATCCTGTTCTGAATTTATTACCCTGCATAATTAATGTCATCTACAAATATTTACATTTTGCTTTCTATACCTATTTCCAGGTCATTTATGAACATGTTAAAAGCAGTGAACCAAGTACTGTGCACTGAGGTACTCTGCTCTGACCTCTAACTGTATTGGAGGAGTCTCCATTTACAATAACACACAGAAGGGCAAAAACTGGGATCACACAACTGGCACTTCAGAAGCACTCACGAAGAACATCCAACTTATTTACATCAACCTCCAATTGCTGCTTTTTATATCAAACTATCCCCAGAAATTCACATGCTGTCAGTCACTTACTGATGCTCTTGTCCTTTCCATAGCATTTAATCCCTTGTGAACAAGGATTTTTGTACAGTACAGGACCAGAGCAATAATACAATTTTAGTACATCATTGTTCAACCATATTTTTCCTCTAATTCCTTTAGTACACAAACAAAAATGATATACCATGTTTTTAAAAGGATAAGTAGGGTTTTCATGCGATGCCACATTTATATGTATAACCCATCATTAGATTGATTACAATATAAAAAAAGGAACATTTTGAAAGAAAAAAAACTACATTTTTATAGGCTGTGATGCTTTTTGCTCAGTTAGTGCATTTTTAATAGGGACTGGATAAAAGGTATAAACGTTTTTTCATACCTCCCAAATGTCCCTTTTTTCTTGGGGGGGGCTATCTCTCTGAGGTGAAATTCCTGGCCATAGATGCACTAAATGTTGATGTGTTGTCCGTAGATATTGTCGATGTGTTTGAATCACTCCGACAATTCGATCTGCACAATTCGATCTGCACACACATCGACATATTCAAAAAAATGTATGGCTAGAAGGGGAAGGTTGGAGAAGGTCCCTTTTAGCATAAAGGATTTTCAAAGTGCTGTCGGTGTGGAAAGGATCTCCTCCCCTCACACATCACCAACACTACAACAATTCTGAACAGCATTCTCTGTGCTTCTCTACCTAGCCAATAGGGGAATACAGAGAAGGCTTTCAGCACCATGGACAGCATTGAATGCCATAGGGATGTTCATTGCTCACCCCTGTGGCATTCAAAGGGTTACAATAAACAGAAATAGTACACCAAGCACTACACAATGTCCCCCCCTCGACCCCCCCCCTTAGTATGCCAACATATATTGCATATATTCGATATACTAATCCAATTTTCACCTCAGGGACTGCCATTTCGTCGACGAACCTGCATTTTATTCAACACTTAATCCTCTGAGTACCAGAGAGGTAGGAAGGCATTGCTTAGCATGTGTTTCCTACCCCTTTTGGCTCTGCAAGTCCCTTGATTGTGAGGTTTGGAATGTCTCAGGGCTTAGTGTCCAAGACCATCACTATAGGATAAAGTGACCGTTACTCCGGAATGTGATCCTACAATGTTGCTGTTCATGTCCCGGACGGGGCGTGACCCACAGAAAGGAATAGAAAAGGGCCTTAAGTCCTCTCTGGATAAGCTCTTGAATGTGTTGGGTCCTCTTGCTTGGATTTTATATTTCGCAGATCTCTCTCTGACCGAGGGTTCTTCGCTGGATGCTGTGGCGGTTTATGAGTGGGCTCTTCATGCCATATGCCTGTTTGGAAATTCAAACACAGCACTCTGTTTGGAGAGACAGAAGGCTGCGTTGCTCAGGATCGATCCTAAGTTGGCGGATCTTGGTTCCAAGGAATTAGGTCCTTCGGCTACTAGATTATTGTTTGGTGAGCCTTTTATAGAGGAGCTGAAGCATGTCAACCTTTTCACTACTTTGAACAAGGCCCAGTCTTCATTACGGCAGGTGTTCCATCCTCCAGGGTTTTTTTTTGGCTGTGCTGGTCAACAGATAGGCTGTGCCACCAGCTGGTTTTGGTCCTCAGTAGTGTTGAGCGAGCATGCTCGGCCGATGCTCGGATCGGCTCGAGCATCGCTCTGCTCGGCACATGGCGGTACTCGTACGAGTACCGCATGTGCTCGCCCGCCATGTTCGGGTCTCCTCCCCGCACGTTTCGCGGCTGCTGCGCAGCCAGTAAACGTGCAGGGAGGCTCTGACATCAGTGTAATGCCAGCAGCCATGTTGGCTGCTGGCATTACACTGATTGGCTGGCCAGAACCCGTGGTCGGGTGCTGTATAGCACCTGACCAGCGAGTTCGGCTCAGTCTTAGCCAGGGAGAGATGAGGATAGGAAGGGAAAGTCAGTGTAGGGAGAAGAAAAGTGTTGTTGAAAAAAAAAAAAGACCCAAAAGTCCTTTTTAGGACTACTGTGTGTGGGGGCAGCAGTTTATTTTGTGTGGGGGGAAAAAAAAAAAAAAAAAAAATTCATATATTCTGTTTAGTGTGCAAAGTTTCAGATTAGAGCACATTCTGTTTAGTGTGCAAAGTTTCAGATTAGAGCACATTCTGTTTAGTGTGCAAAGTTGCAGATTAGAGCACATTCTGTTTAGTGTGCAAAGTTGCAGATTAGAGCACATTCTGCTTAGTGTGCAAAGTTGCAGATTAGAGCACATTCTGTTAAGTGTTCAAACTGTAAAATATCAAAGTCACATATTCCATTCAGTGTGCGTCGCCGCAGTTTAGCAGCACATTCTGTGTACTGTGCACAGTTGCAGAATAGGAAGAAATACTGTTAAGTCTTCAAACTGTAAAATATCAAAGTCACATATTCCATTCAGTGTGCGTCGCCGCAGTTTAGCAGCACATTCTGTGTACTGTGCACAGTTGCAGAATAGGAAGAATTACTGTTAAGTCTTCAAACTGTAAAATATCAAAGTCACATATTCCATTCAGTGTGCGTCGCCGCAGTTTAGCAGCACATTCTGTGTACTGTGCACAGTTGCAGAATAGGAAGAAATACTGTTAAGTCTTCAAACTGTAAAATATCAAAGTCACATATTCCATTCAGTGTGCGTCGCCCAGTTTAGCAGCACATTCTGTGTACTGTGCACAGTTGCAGAATAGGAAGAAATACTGTTAAGTCTTCAAACTGTAAAATATCAAAGTCACATATTCCCTTCAGTGTGCGTCGCCCAGTTTAGCAGCACATTCTGTGTACTGTGCACAGTTGCAGAATAGGAAGAAATACTGTTAAGTCTTCAAACTGTAAAATATCAAAGTCACATATTCCATTCAGTGTGCGTCGCCGCAGTTTAGCAGCACATTCTGTGTACTGTGCACAGTTGCAGAATAGGAAGAAATACTGTTAAGTCTTCAAACTGTAAAATATCAAAGTCACATATTCCATTCAGTGTGCGTCGCCGCAGTTTAGCAGCACATTCTGTGTACTGTGCACAGTTGCAGAATAGGAAGAAATACTGTTAAGTCTTCAAACTGTAAAATATCAAAGTCACATATTCCATTCAGTGTGCGTCGCCCAGTTTAGCAGCACATTCTGTGTACTGTGCACAGTTGCAGAATAGGAAGAAATACTGTTAAGTCTTCAAACTGTAAAATATCAAAGTCACATATTCCATTCAGTGTGCGTCGCCGCAGTTTAGCAGCACATTCTGTGTACTGTGCACAGTTGCAGAATAGGAAGAAATACTGTTAAGTCTTCAAACAGTAAAATATCAAAGTCACATATTCCATTCAGTGTGCGTCGCCGCAGTTTAGCAGCACATTCTGTGTACTGTGCACAGTTGCAGAATAGGAAGAAATACTGTTAAGTCTTCAAACAGTAAAATATCAAAGTCACATATTCCATTCAGTGTGCGTCGCCCAGTTTAGCAGCACATTCTGTGTACTGTGCACAGTTGCAGAATAGGAAGAAATACTGTTAAGTCTTCAAACTGTAAAATATCAAAGTCACATATTCCATTCAGTGTGCGTCGCCGCAGTTTAGCAGCACATTCTGTGTACTGTGCACAGTTGCAGAATAGGAAGAAATACTGTTAAGTCTTCAAACTGTAAAATATCAAAGTCACATATTCCATTCAGTGTGCGTCGCCGCAGTTTAGCAGCACATTCTGTGTACTGTGCACAGTTGCAGAATAGGAAGAAATACTGTTAAGTCTTCAAACTGTAAAATATCAAAGTCACATATTCCATTCAGTGTGTGTCGCCGCAGTTTAGCAGCACATTCTGTGTACTGTGCAAAGTTGCAGATTTGCAGCACATATTCCGTGTAATATGAAGAAGGCGGGTAAAAAGGGACGGGGAAGTGGACGTGATCCTGATAGTTCAGGGCGCGGGTCAGGACCCGTAGAAACTGTGCCTAGTGCCAGAGCACAAGAAAGAAAGACATCCACCATACCTAGCTTCATGTCTCATTTTACAGGGCGTCGCAGGACATCAGTCTCGAGGTCCGACCACTGCGAACAGGTGGTCGGTTGGATGTCAGCTGATACTGCTTCCAGTCGGTTAAGCACCACCCTGTCTTCCACCAAGTCCACTCTCAGTAGCCAAGAGTCTGGTCAACATAATCCTCACTCTGATCATCCTTCCTCCCACCATAGACGGTCTGGTCAAAGAAGTGATCCCACACTGGGATATAGTGAGGAGCTCGTCTCATCACCAATCCTTCATTTGACCCTCTCTCCAAGCACGCTTGCAGAGGAACATGACATCTTGTGCCCTGATTCACAACCTCTGGAGGGTACCCAATCACAAGAAGATGACAGATGTGAACGGCATTTAAGGTCAAAGGAAGTAGTGGATGATGATGATGATGATGAGACACAGTTGCCATTAAATCAACCACTATTACTGTCTCAAGACCTTGTTGAGGAGGATGATATACAGTTGTCAATGACTGAGTATGTGGTGGGATCAAGACATGAGGAGGATGATCAGAGTGAGGAAGTGGAGGAGGACTTGGTGGACGATGAGGTGACTGACCCCACCTGGGAAGGTGTAGAGCCAAGCGATGACAGCAGTCCTGAGGGTGAGCCATCTGCAGCACCGCAACAGGCTGGAAGAGGCAGTGGTGTGGCTACAGAAAGAAGGCGGACCGCACCAAACCGGCCCGCAAATGTTCCACGGAGCACCCCCTTGCGTAAATCTCCCTTGCCAAGGGGTAGGTGTTCCGCGGTATGGCGTTTTTTTAAGGAAAGTGCGGCCGACAAAAGAATTGTAGTTTGCAACCTGTGCCACACCAGAATGAGCCGAGGCATGAACACTAGAAACCTCACCACCACCAGCATGATCCGACACATGGCATCCAAGCACCGTAGTAAGTGGGAGGAACGCCTGGATCGCCCATCTGTGTCTGCAGGCCACACCACTGCCTCCTCTTCCCCTGTTTTCGGTGCCGGCCAATCGCCTGTCGAAGGCGCAGGCCCGCATACCTCCCGCCCTGCACCTGTACCATCTGAAGCACCATCAGCGACCACATCCACTTCCCTGTCCCAGCGCAGCGTCCAAATGTCGTTACCCCAGGCATTTGAGCGCAAGCGAAAATACCCAGCCACCCACCCACAGGCCATAGCACTAACCTCACACCTTTCCAAATTACTGGCCATCAAAATGCTGCCATTTAGGCTTGTGGAGACTGAGTCCTTCCGCAGCCTGATGGCAGCAGCTGTCCCTCGGTACGCGGTCCCCAGCCGCCACTACTTTTCCCGGTGTGCCATCCCCGCATTACACCACCATGTGTCCCGTAACATCACCCGTGCCCTGACCAACGCAGTTACTGGGAAGGTCCACTTAACGACTGACACATGGACAAGTGCTTGTGGCCAGGGACGCTACATTTCCCTGACGGCACACTGGGTGAATGTCGTGGAGGCTGGGAGCGACTCGGACCCTGGGATGGCACGGGTGCTACCCACGCCGAGGATTGTGGGCCCTACCTCCATCAGGGTTTCCGCCAGCACCTACGTTATTGGCTCCTCCTCCTCCGTTTCCACCTCCGAATTCTCTGCACGCAGCGCCACTCCCCCATCAGCCGGTAGCTGGAAGCAGTGTAGCACTGCAGTGGGGAAGCGTCAACAGGCCGTGCTGAAGCTGATCTGCCTTGGGGACAAACAGCACACGGCCTCAGAGCTGTTGCAGGGGATTAGTCACCAGACCGAGCAGTGGCTCTCGCCACTCAACCTGCAACCAGGCATGGTTGTGTGTGATAATGGGCGTAACTTGGTGGCGGCTTTGGAGCTCGGCAAGCTCACACACGTACCATGCCTAGCGCATGTATTTAATTTAGTGGTTCAGCGATTTCTAAAAACCTACCCCAATGTGCATGATCTCTTGACGAAGGTGCGCCGCGTGTGTGCACATTTCCGTAAGTCATCTACAGCTTCGGCCGGCCTGTTGAAGCTGCAGCAGCGCTTACAATTGCCAGCTCACCGGCTGCTGTGTGACGTGAGCACGAACTGGAACTCCACCTTCCACATGTTGGCCCGGCTTTGTGAGCAGCAAAGGGCAGTAGTGGAGTACCAGCTGTTACACGGTCGTCGCCTCTCCATTCAACTTCCTGTAATCAGAAGTGAGGAGTGGGAATGGATGTCAGACCTCTGTGAGGTTTTACGCAATTTTGAGGAATCGACACAGATGGTGAGCGGCGATAACGCTATTATCAGTGTAACCATCCCACTTCTGTGTCTACTGAAACGCTCGCTGCTCACAATTAAAACTGACGCTTTGCATGTGGAAGAGGTGGAAATGCGGGAGGAAGAGCTTACACAAGGTGATAGCCAGAGCACCCTCACTTCGTTTTCTCAGCGACAATTGGAGGAGGCGGAGGAGGAGGAGGAGGAGGAGGAAGACACGGTTGCCTCCGCTACAGAGGGTAGCCATGGAACTTTAGTTCCATCTCTTCAGCGTGGGTGGGCAGAAGAGGAGGAAGAGGATGAGGAGATTGAGAGTCATCCTCCTGGTGAGGACAGCGAAATCTTGACTGTTGGTACTCTGGCACACATGGCTGACTTTATGTTAGGCTGCCTTTCCCGTGACCCACGCGTTATACGCATTTTAGACAACACGGATTACTGGGTGTTCACCCTTCTGGACCCCCGCTACAAAGAGAATTTCTCATCTCTCATTCCTCCGGTGGAGAGGACAAGCAAAATGGTGCAATACCAGAAGGTTCTTGTCGAAAAATTGCTCCAAAATTTTCCATCTGACAACGCTGGCGGCAGAGTACGTGCTACCTTGGCCAACCGAGAAGGGGAGAAAAGGGGAGCACACAGCAGTTCCGACAAAGGCAGGGCAACACTCTCCAAGGCGTGGGACACCTTCATGACACCCCGCCAGCACCCTCACCCTGATGCGCAGCCAAGTGTCACAAGGAGGGAAAAGTTTTGGAAGATGGTGAAGGAGTACGTAGCAGACCGTGTCAGCGTTCTCAATGATCCCTCTGTGCCTTACAACTACTGGGTGTCCAAGCTGGACACGTGGTATGAACTGGCACTCTACGCCTTGGAGGTGCTGGCCTGCCCTGCCGCCAGCGTTCTGTCTGAGCGGGTATTTAGTGCTGCTGGTGGCATCATAACAGATAAGCGTATCCGCCTTTCCACCGACAATGCTGATAGGTTGACACTTATAAAAATGAACAAGGCCTGGATTTCCCCTGACTTCTCCACTCCACTGGAGGAAAGCCCCGGGGGAACATAAACTCACTTTATATATGTTATTTACAATGATGGGAATACTCTGTATTCCCATTCACCCCTTCCACCCAAAAAACGGGTATATGGTTGACTCTCTTCCATATACCCTGTGATATAATTTTTATATAGGGCCAGCTCACCAGCGGGCCCTGTGATATAATTTTTATATAGGGCCAGCTCACCAGCGGGCCCTGTTTGACAATTTTTGTATAGGTCAGCTCACCAGCGGGCCTTCTCATATAATGTTTTATTGGGTCAGCTCTCTAGCGGGCCCTCTCATATAATGTTTTATAGCGTCAGCTCACTAGCGTGCCTTCGCATATAATGTTTAGGATGGTCAGCTCCGCAGCAGACCCTCACCCATAATGTTTTAGATGGTCGGCTCAGTGCACGTTTCCCTCTTAATCATGGCCTCAGTTCAGAAAAATCAAGGACATTTTTGGGAGAATTTGCCTCTGCGCACGTTTCCCTCTTAATCATGGCCTCAGTTCAGAAAAATCGAGGAAATTTTTGGGAGAATTTGCAGATGATATACAAGTAAATATACAGCAAATACTGTTTGGTAACAATTTTTCGCCTAAAGTCGTTTTTATCTGCCTTTTTGTGTGTTTTACGGTCAGTCTGTAAAAATGGCGTACTACGGGCGAAAGATCGTTCCCAGCAGCGATGTTGGAGTCCAAGATGCATCCAGACATCCTCCCTATGCTGTCCCTGAACCATTTCTGTAGTGTTTCCATCTTTTTCTGCCCTTTTCCTATGGACCAGGCAACCTCCCCTCATCAGAGCAGGGGGTGCCTGGTGTAATGCTCGAGTCCTCCCATTGACTTCAATGGGGCTCGGGTGCTCGGCCGAGCACTCGAGCCTCCGGGGGCGCTCGGTCAGAGCACCCGAACACCCGAGCATTGGGGTGCTCGCTCATCACTAGTCCTCAGGTCTCCAAGCTCAACCACCTTCGACTACCTTCTTCCCAGCCAACCAATAACGTACTTCCTCACCCTTCCCTAGAGGTTATGACCGTGCCAGAGGTTCGAGGACCAGAGGAAATGGCAGATTCAATGCTGGTAAGTCTTCCTGTCAGTTTGGTTACTAAGGGTTGTTCTGCGGGCCGACTGTCTCTTTTCTTACAGAATTGGGAGCTAATCTCCACATATTCCTGGGTTCTGTAGAAGGTCCGAGGCTATGTTATAGAATATGTTGCCAATCCAGTTCAACAGGGTCTGCTCTGTGTTCTCAAAAGACGACGAGGTGCTGATAGATGCAGAGATTCCGTCTCTTTTTCCAAAGGCACTGTGCAGTACGCTCCGGATGATGGAGGATTCTTCAGCAACATTTTCCTGGTCAAGAAGAAGAAGACAGGGGATTTTCATCTGGTCATCAATCTAAGGAGTCTCAATGAGTTTATAGTGTACCGTCATTTCAAGATGGAGGGTATTCATCTTTTGCAAGACCTTCTGCAGAAGGATGATTGGTTTATGCATCCGGATCTGAAGGATGCCTATCTATCAGTATCGGTCGCACTGGAAAGCAGACAGTTTCTGCGGTTCCAGTGACAGGTCACTCGTGTCAGTTCACGTGTCTCCCATTCTGTCTCAGTTCAGCCCTGTGGTGTTTCATGAAGCTACCAAAACCTGTTATGATGCATTTCAGGAGTCTAGGCATGAGATGTCTCATTTATCTCGATGATTTGTTACTCTTCTCGACGTCGCTTCCCATTTCTCTGCTTCCAGACATGCTTTGTGGTTCACTTCCTGGAATCCTTGTGTTTTGTCGTCAACTACGTTCAGTGGGTGGTCATCACGCCAGAGGTTCGTTCAGAACTGGCTGGTGGCTCCTTCACATGCAGGCTTGGAACGGCAAGGCGATTTGTGGCCCGTCTCTGGATTTTGTAGTGGAATCAGATGCCAGCCTTTGGGGCTGGGGAGATCATTGTGCGGAATCATCCACGGGGGGACCGTGGTCGAAGGCAGAGTTTGGTCTGCACATCAGTTGTCTGGAATTGATTGTGGGGTCATTTGCGGTGTGCAGTTTGGCCAGGGAGAAGTCTGATTGCTGCATTCTGTTGCGCATGGACAACATTTCCGCTGTTCAGTACGTCAATTGATTGAGTGGCGTCAGATCTCAGGATCTCACGGAGGCTACTAAGGAGATTTATCGATTTTGCTTCAATCGCAATATTTCTCTCAGGGCAGAGTATCTTCCGGGAGTGTCCAACAGGACAGCGGACTGGTTTTCGCGTCACTGGCGAGACAGCAGCTATTGGAATCTGGACGTGACCATTTTCCACCACGTGCTGTCACTCAAGGGGCCTTTGATGTTATATCCTTTCGCCTCCCGTACCAACACCCAACTACAGAGTTTCAGTTGGCTCCTGGATCCGGAATGCACAGGGGTAGACGCATTCCTTCAGGAGTGTCCGCTTCAGGGAGCATACTCCTTCCCTTCCTTTGCTATACTTTTGAGGGTGGTTCATCAGGTCAGGGTCCAGAGGGTAGCCCTTCTCCTAGTTGCACTGCTGTGGCCGAGTCAACCATGGTACCCGGACCTTCTGGAATTGTCTCACATGGATCCTCTGCTTCTTCCATCATTTCCTCTTCTTCTCTCAGATCCTCGAGGGAATCCCCATCCATTGGTGCTGCAAGACCATCATCATCTGGTGGCTTGGGATCCTGGTCTGTCGAGGGACTATCGCAGATCACTAAGGACCTTTTGTGGGACTCCTGGGCTCCTGGTACACGACAATGTTATTTGTCTCACGGAATTCTTGGGTTGGCTGGTGTGTGGAGACGGATTGCGAACCCTTTACTGCACCTACCCCGATGATCCTTAATTATCTGTTGCATCTTTTTTTCTTTGGGGCGTTATTATAGATCTATTAACTTTGTCATTTTGGGTATTTCAACAGTGCAGATTCCTTTAGAGAGTGTGGCAGTGGGCAGGGACCCTGTTGTTTGTCATCTGCTTATGGGGATTAAGCTCTCTCGTCCTCCTGGTCCAAAGTATGGTAGACTTTGGAATGTTCAGGTGGTTCTACGGTTCTTGCAGGCATGGCCGGCGAATGATTCTTTGTCTCTTCACCAGCTTTCAGTGAAGCTCACTTTGTTGCTTCACTTGGTTTCCTTTCGGAGAGTTTCGGATGTTTGGGCGCTGGATGTCGAGGGTTTTCTGTTTTGCCAGATGGGGTATCTCTTTCTATTTCACGCCATACTAAGATTGATTCTTTTTCAGTGTTTTATCATTTTTTTAGGGAGGTTACTTAACTTTGTGTGGTGGATGCTTTGCTTTGGTACATGAAGCTAACAGCGCCTTTGAGGGCTTCACGGTCTGGTCAACTTCTTGTTTCATACATTAGACCTCATAATCCTGTGTCCTCCACCACTTTGGTGAGATGGGTATGTTGGATTTTGTCCCTTGCAGGGGTCGAATCCTCCTTTGGTGCCCATTCTGTTAGGGGTGCTGCGGCTTCTTGTGTTTTTTCGGCGGGGGCCTCATTAGCAGATATTTTGCATTCTGCGGACTGGTCTTGTGAATGTACTTTTCGTGTTTTTTTCTTTTCGGCCGTCTTCTCATGCATCTTTTTCTTTTTTCCCTCAGAGTTAAAATTGCTAAATACAAAGCCTCCTGTCATGTAGTAAAATTGTAGATTATGCTAATGATGTGTATTTATAATCTTAATTTTAGTAATGACAGGAGGCGAGTATTTTCCCTTCCCTCCCTTGCCCTTGGGTTTTTTTCTTCTATTTGTTTGGGTTTTCACTTGGTGCTTATGTAAAATGTTGTATAGTGTGGAGAGGTTATGAGGAGATGTAATTATATATAGTGTGTATGAGTAATTTTATTACGGTATTGTTACTTATGTTATGTTATATGTTTAGTTTTATGTTGTACTTGGTTTTCTTTGGAGGGGATAGTGGCCTTTCACCCTTTTTCTCTCTGTTTCAGTGTGATATGTGCTTCAAGTACTTTATCGTATCTGGGGTTCGCTGGTGTTTGTCCTTGGAGAATACGTGGGATATGGCAGAAGATGGAGTTTTTTCTTCATTTATGGTTGTCTTTTGATGATTGCTTGTGTTTATTCAAAGAAAGAGGAGTGGTTTAGTTAGGCAGGTCCTTATATCACTTCCTTATTGTTTTCTGATTGGTCAGCTTTGTTTGGTTGGATCTGTGTTGCTATGGAGAATTTAGTGAAGAAAGATAAGCAAAATACTCGCCTCCTGTCATTACTAAAATTAAGATTATAAGTACACTATGTTAGCATAATCTACAATTATATACAGTATGTCCTACCTAATGCAGTATATGATTGCAAAATGAGTTAATGAAGAAAACAAATAAATAATTTGCTTCATATGATTTTGGAGCAATATTAAACTTTAAGCCACTTGACACATCCAACCCACAATTGCTTTTAGATCAAGTTGTAAATTAAAGCTTAAGTTTATATTTTATCTTTGACTAAATGCCACGAACTGAAACACAGCCAGTGTTTTAAACAGGTAGAATAAAAATGTCATGTTAGATTTAATTTACTTTTCCACGTGTTGCATTATTTTATTTTAATCTTCAAAGAACAGAGAAATTGTGACATTAGAGTAAGATAAAAAAAAAGACTGGTTTAAAGAAAATTAGAATGTAATCAATACTTAAATCAATATCCTTGCACTTATATGGGTGCCTTCCAGCAGCAGAGATTTACAAATAGCTACATTTCAGTTAGCCCTCAATTAACCTTTGCTGTAGAAAAGGTTTGCCAGTAAACAAAACACATTAAGCAGAAAAGTAAATTAGCAATAAACTTTCTTTAAATCAACAAATTCAAGAAGTGGCAGTGTTATGAAATTCAGAAGTAACTGTGCTTTATAAATATGATCAACTCTAATTAAAAGGGGTCATGCATTACCAAAAATCATGTTAAAGCAACACCTTCTTTAGTGAGTTAAATGTGACCCAAGTCACTCAGTAATCAATAAATTAGCTTTTTAATATTTGCTATTGTTAATACTGGAATCTGTTATCAAATTATGGATGCCAGTGGTATGTAGATGGAATCTGCACTAAACATTCTTGCTAGGAGGGAAATGTATGAATCCAAATGAAAATCCTATTGATTCAATTGCATTTGGATTTTGTTCAGTAATTTGCTATTTATAGAGACATGCTGTTTACTGGAAATATAAACATTTTGCTCAAATATTTTATTTTTATCTTGTGCCAAAATGGGAACTATGCCCATAAGAATAATTGCCTCTTATTTTATTTAACAGAAAGTTTTACATAGTTAGGAGACCTAAAGACAGTAGCTTGATAAATATCTTAATATATCTTTTGTGCATTGAATTTATACTTGACTGCTTACTCAGTTTTAGATTCCTTGTTTATTGAGGTCCAGTGCCAAATTATACAGCTATAGTGAACTGTTGTATGTTAAATGCATATTATGACTTACATACCTAGTTCCCCATCCCATTTTAAAACAATATTAACAGTGGCATGGTATATAGTACTGTATGCAGAAAGCACATGGTGATTTCCTAGAATGTTAAGTAGGTCTCTATTTTATGAAAAAACAATGTGTTGGAGAACTCCATTGCACTAAAATGGGTAAAATCCCCTTTTAAATGAGTTATACATTTGAGAACATTTAATGTACACTAAGAAGCAGTTAGTTTACTGCAGGATTGCTATTATTTTGCTTTCCTTCAGAGTGTCCTACTATGACACTGAGAGGCCCCACTCCTGCAGGTGGGACACAAAATACATAGCGATAAAGGACCTCCCATCACCCCCATTCCTAATTTTTTCATGTCCTCCTAGCTTTGCTGAAGAGATGCCCACCATTTTGTTTCAGATCTTCCCTTTTCAAGACTGCTGGATTTGAATGTTTCTTCAAGCAGTTGCAGTTGACTGTCTTGCCTTCCTGACATTTCTGAGCCACTTCAGCAGTGGGATGCAATATTTCTTATCTGGGCTGTGCTACCACAATCTGGATGTCATATGCCAGGGGGTTGGGCTCTCAATCTGAGTGGGAAATAGAAGATGTTTAATTCGTTCAGCATGTTTAGTGCAGTTTTTTGTACAACAGTCTCCTTCTTTCTGATGGATTGCTGGTTGTATTACTGGCAAGGGTAGCTGTAGTAGTGTTTTCCTCCTGACAGGCTGTTGTCTGTATTTCTGCTTGAATCAAATAATTTTCCTTTCTTCCATATAGCTTATTTATTTCTGTCTTTCAGTTGGACGTTTCTGCTTTCCACTCAGCAAAACTCCCCCTGGAGGAGGGATATTTGAAGTAGTTCTGCTGCACCTGCCTAGTAGTTTTGTAGACAGTATCTCTAATGGCTTTGCCTGCAGGAATGGCATCCATGGTGTCTTTGTTCACCAGTTTGCTAAGAAGCCATAGAAGTACATGAGACATGAAGAATGTTTGTCAAGTCCCTCTTTATCCACCAGAAAAGGCTTTGTTCCCAGTGTCAGCAGAAGTAGGATGCTGGGAGTAATTCCTAGGTTTTCTCCATGGAGTGTATTGATACCCTGATTAACTTGACTGCCAAAGGGGTATTCAAGGCATTGCATACCCCCTGGCATGCAAAGGGCTAAGCACATCAGGTCACTTCATTAGAAATTATAAAAGAGGATAAACCTAAGAACGTTTCTACAAAAGAAACATAAAGTCTCTCTGGTTCACAACATTATTTCATTATTGTTTCAGATAGAATTGGTATCCCAGAGTAGTGCCTTTGTTTGCTCAACAAGCTGAAAGCCCTTTTTAATTTTGATCCTAAAGAAAGTAGCTTTTTGGAAAAACATGCCTATGGTTAATGTCCATGTAGGCCATCTATCAAAGACTACTAGTCCGGTGAAGGCTGTTTTAACCCCTTAAGGACCCTTGACGGTCATGACACGTCATGGGTTGGCAAGCCATAAATACCCATGACGTGCCATGACTAGCTTGGAATGCAGGTCTCCCCGTGTGGCTGCACGCCGTTCAGAGAGCCCTGAAATGGATGCACCCGTGGTCCTTAAGTGCCGACCACATGCGTGAACGGCCGGTCCTTAAGGGGTTAACGACTAATATCTCCAGAGATACACACCTGTACTGCTCCAATTAGAAGAAGATGCGCCAAAAAAAGATCCATAGGAAAGATTTATTGAGATCTATTTCCAATAGATTTATTGAAATATATTCCCAGCTTCCAATGTTATCTGTGGCACATCTGTGAAGAAAGTCAGAATGGCCACAATATCCACTAATGTTTCTATTGCTGAATGTAGAGTCCTATGGCTTCATCACTGAGCATCTGATTTCTCCTCCAAGAACAAGCTTTTTTCCATGCCTTTTGAAGGTTCCTTCTGTATGGGAAAGAATTGGATGCTCTGCTTCACTCACAGATAGAGGAGAAGTTTCTTTCCCTGGACAGGAAATGTAACTCCCAGAAACCTCTTTTTCACCTTATCATAACTTCAAAAAGAACAACAATGATAAAAAGGCCTACAAATAAGTATTATTACTCCGTGCCAGATCCCCAAGAAATTATCCAAGGAATCCAAAAGTAAATCTTTGTTCGGGTTTCAGCTTCCAACATCTTGTTGGGCACAGATTGCATAACTGGAGCAGACTTACTGATTTCTGGGTGTTGGGGATGATTCAGATGCCTACTGGCTTATTTTTCCTCCCTCCCTCCTAGTCAGTTTGTAATTATGAAAGTTCCTCTTCTGGGCAGGAGTCAGGTTAGCCATGCAGGGCCTATTGGACTCCCAAGTTCTTCAACCTGTTCTAGAAGTGCGTGTTAAGAAATACATTTTCTGCTGTTTTTTTGGTACCACACAGACAGAAGGCTTGTTGTCAACCTGACCATTTTCATTCAATTAATGATTTTGGAATACTTCAGAATGGAGGGAATGCAATCAACAATCAATATTCTGCAACCAAGTGATGTAATGCCTACCACCAATCTGCAAATCACATTCCTGCAGATCCCCATTCATCCTACGCATGAAAATTACATCGGGTTGGCATGGAGGGTCAACTTTCAGAAGTCTGTCCTCAAACCAAAAACAAGAAAGATTTTTCTAGACCTTGTTCTTGATTCCACCTTGGGCATGGCCTTCCTTTCAAATGCCAAGATGACCTATCACAGGTCACTTTGTTCAGAACTTCCAGACAGATACATCTCACACAGTTACTGTCTAAACTGGTTCTCATATCTGCTTTCCTGGATGCAGTTCTTCAGGCACGCTAACATATGAGTCTACTTCAACAGCTCATTCTGACAAATAGGAACAGAGAACACCAGGAACCTCAGTATGCACACCTCAAAGTAAAACTATGGCTAGTGAGGTGCAACAGAACATAACTTCAAAAGTGACTTCTTTGGTCTATTCTTTCTTACTACAGATGTCAGCAAAGTTAGTTGGGAAGCTACCCTCCTCTAACATTTTCAGGGGAAGTGCTCTCATACAGAGATCAAACTTCATTCAAGTTACCTAAAGTTATGAGTAGCCTGGAGAGCCCACAAGGTTACCTCTCTTTTGATTCACAGATTTGCAGCCAAGATTCACTCAGACAATATCAGAATAGTAACCTACCTACCTACCTAGCGAAGCAGGGGGCACAAGATGGACATTGCTTCTGAGGCTTTCTTCCCTGATTGTTCTTGGTCCATTGAAAAATCTTTTAGCCCTGACATTGATATGCATCAACAGAAAAACAATTCCAGCTAAGTGTATCTAAGGCACTGTGAAGCAATGACTTGGATGTCCCTCCAGAGGATTAAAAAAATTCAAATAATATAATCAGTCACATCTCTGTTATTTCATGATGTGCTTCATCTAACAGAATCACATAGTAACATATTTGATTAGACTGAAAAAAGACATGTCCATCAAGTTCAGCCTTGATCCTCTTTGTTGAGGAAGGCAATACAAAACTCCTATTGAAGTCATTTACAATTAAGCCCCGACTGGATAAAACAGGTCCTCCCTGACCCCAAAAGGCAGTTAGGTGTCTCCCTGTAACAAAATACTATCTGCATTGAAACCAACAGTCACAATTCCAGTATTGTTCAGAGCGTGAAAAGTATCCGGTACTTTTTAACCCCTTCTTGTCCACTGACATGCCAGGACCATCAGGGTGATCCAGCACTTAAAGGGATAGTATTACTTAAAAATTACTATTCTGCATTTTGTAGCCCTTACAAAAACTGAGTAAAATGACACCAGTGGCATCTCTCAAACATTTATGGTTTGAGAGATATCCGCTTTCAAAGTTCCCTCTCCCCTGATGTCAGCGTTCTAGCTGACAGCAGGGGAATCCTGTCCCGGGACCGGTGGAGGCTCTGCAGCAGTGCAGAGATCTCGTTAATAAAAAAGAAATCCTTAACTTAAAAGGTCTTCTATGTGTGCTTGCAAACCAAGCACACGTAGAAGACCATTTTAGTAAAGGATTTCTTTTTTTATTACAGTGATCTCTGCACTGCTGCAGAGCCGCTGGCTGATCTCAGGAGAGGATTTCCCTGCTCTCAGGTAGAACACTGACATCTGGGGAAAGCCAGAAAGAGGGAACTTTGAAAGTGAATATCTCTCAAACCATAAAGGTTTGAGAGATGCCACTGGTGTCATTTTACTCAGTTTTTTAGGGGCTACAAGATGCAGGATAGTAATTTTTAAGTAATACTATTCCTTTAAGGACCAGTGACGGTCCTAGCACATCGTGGAGTTCAGGGCTCCCAGTGCAGCTGCACACCGATCCAGGAGCCCTGAACCGGAAAAAAAGCCCTGTGGTCACAAAGTGCCGGCCGGGCGTGTGCTTAAGGGGTTAAAGGATCTATGCATTTGAAAACATACTCTTGCAAATGTAAACATTCCATAACTTTACTTTCCTTACTGTAAAGTATTCCTTCCTTTTAGTTGAACATACCTTGCCTCTAGTTTTAATGAATGACACCTTATTTTTTTCTCAGCTTTTTGAGTAAATCGTTCCACAAAGTTTTTATTTCTAATATAATCCAAGCTGCTTGATTATACTTTCTTTATATCTATTTATATCTTCCAATTCTTTTATCAGTTTTGTTTCTCATCTCTACATTTTTCCAGTTCAATAACATATTTTTTAAGAAATGGTGCCCCAACACTGTTCTCCATATTTTAGATAAGGCCTTAACAAGGATTTATAAAGAGGTAGAATTATGTTCTGGTGTCTATATCCCTTTTTGTACATGATTGAACCCTTGTTGGCTCTTGGAGCAATTGAGTGACACGGGACATTGTTGTGAAGTCTATTATCTATCAGTACATCTAGATTTTTCTAACAATGATTTCCCAAATATTTGTACAGTTGTGTGTATGTAGCATGCCTGTTTCTGCAACCCAAATGTATAACCTTCAGCCACCTTTTCACCCATTCATTCAGCTTATAAACATTTTCTACAGAGGAAGAGTGTCCTGTTTTGCATGTATTTCCTTTCATATTTTAGTGTCATCAGCAAAGACTGAATTGTTACTTTTAATACCCACTTCAAGTTCATTAATAAGTAACTTAAAAAGCATTGGGCCCAGGAACGAACCATGAGGCATTCTACTTTAGAACAATTTGAAAAGATTCCATTTACAACAACTGTCTGTATTATTTTATTTAACCAGTCCTCTTTACTGCACAGATATCACCTCCCAAGCCAAAGCCTTTTAAATTATCCAGTAACCTGCTGTGAGGCACAATATCAAAGGCTTATGCAAAATCCAAGTATATCTGCAGGAAGTATCTACTCTACAGTAACTTTCACAGTCAGACTCCCAGCAATATGCACAAAAGATTTAAACATTTAAATATGCAAAGTTGTTCATATCTGCAGCAATCATTTTTGACTGTAAATTTAAATCTATGTATATTTTCAGCATGTTAAGATGCTTTGCTATTTTTTTTATTACTGTAATGTTATAACAACATTCAATATGTACAAGAATGAGGTGTATTAAATGTGAATCACAGATCTATATTATCATATACAATAAATCAAATTGGGGAAAAAAAAGGGGACAGAAACTTTTGGCTGTAAAGCCAAAGAGAATGACCTGTTCGATACTGTATCTCAAATCTCAGAGTGTATGACTGGATATTATACATTAAACATTGCCAGTTCATTTGTTTTGAGACAATGTATTTTTGTAAGGAATGCCACAGTAGTTGGTGCAATAAATTATAATTGTATCAATCTTGTAGCAGATATGTTATAGAACCACATTGGTTGCGTAATTATAATACAGGAAATTTACATTATAGCAAAATAATTTGGGTTTAACTCACATATAAGGTGTGAATATCGCTTGTATAGTAAAATAAGAGATGTTGGAAACATACACATAATTGAGTGAACATAGCTCAGATAGATTGTGTTGAATCACAATTCAGTGGATCTATGTGATTGTATTATTTGTTGGTCCAAATTAAACCTTAGCTGTAGATATTGCTTTTTACATCGGTATATCAATAAGAGCATTTTATACACACGCATATGCAATTGAATGAACTGAATTTAGACTGAGCAGTATAGGAATGTCTTAGGCTATATTATATATTTCATCTGATAATACAGCTACAATGCAGCTCTCATTTGTAAGGCATAGTACTATACTTTCACTAATTAGAAGATTAGCAACGAGTTAGATGGTATCATGATATTGTTGACGTACCCTTTAGTCACCAATAAAATTAACAGTTTTCACAACTATGATATGAAACATGGATAGTCAAAGTTTTTAGCTTACACTTTTTTTCCAATTTGATTTAATGTCATAACAAGAGTAAGATAAATTAACTGGGGTGTCCTGTTTGATGTAGTAAATTATCAAATTATATCAGTTTTCAGTAATGCATCATGTATGCAAACTTTAATGCCAGTTTACAAAATTATAATTTGCCAAGTTATGGAGTCTTTTTATGAAACATTTAATGTGTTACATTACTCAAAGATTCATGTGATAGACAAATTACTCTGGGCAGGGGTATATCCACCTTGAGTTCTAAAAGATCAAGATTTTCAGCAAGAAACCAATTTAAAGGGATAGTAATGTTTCATAATAAAAGCAGCTCTAATTTATCATCATAGTGTTTGGACTTTGGAGAGTGTTATTTCAATTCAGTTGTAGTTCCAGAGTAATTCAATGACAAAGTGTCCCCCTTCCGCCCCTTTTACTGATGTCACACTGTTCAGCCACAGCAGAAGGGAGGTGCCCAGGTAGACTGCAGAGAGGGACAATCTTCAATTAAGATAAGGGAAAAAACCTGAAAAGCTTGTCAAGGGGGGCAGGGATTTTATTGTTTTCATAGGAATAAGATTGTCCCCTTCTGTTATCTGTCTGGTCTATAGACTGCATTCCACATCTGAGAAGAGATTGTTTACACTAGGTAAAAGGGGCGGGGAGAGGAAACTTTGCTTGTGAATATCTCATAAACCATAAAGGTTTGAGAGATGAGACTTATATCGTTATTCATGTTTTTTTAATGCCTACAAAATAAAATAAAGTTAAAATGAAGTATTACTATCCCTTTAATTCTGTGATCAGTAAGGAGAGAAGCTGTCTTGGGTGCACAATCATGTCAAAATAAAAGCAATCCTATATGAATTCCCTTATCTGGGCTTCCATTAACATTTTTTCCAGGAGCCTAATGGGTTCTTAATCATTCCCTGACTCTGGGTACAGATGTAGCCCAAACTATTGCACCACATGATGAACTGAATGCTTCTTCCATGGAAACACATTTATAGCAAATGTACTTGCAGCATTATTTACTAAGGGAGGTAAATCAGATTTGCATTCATATTCCCTCAAATGGTGCAATATCAATGCTACTTCAAAAATCATTACAAAGCGGTTTCCATCTTAAAACAGATGAATAAGCATTTACTTTATGATGAAAAAACACTCTTACTTTATATATATTTATAAATATATGTATATCTTTTTATAGCATCATCGACAAAGACAACTTATGTCAGTTACAGCAATCATGCAAACTGAAAATGAAAGACCATTTAAACAAAGGATAACATCACCAAATTATTTGAATGATCTGCTATTCTACAATCAAATACAAGAGCAACACAATGGACATGATTTAAAAGAAATGCCTGGAATTATTTTTTAAAATGAAAGTGTCAAAATATTTTACTGAAAAGCACATGAAAGAAAATGTTAGTGTGCACTAAGAGGAAATAATAGAATATGTCCTTTTGTTCATGGTTGTAATGGCATTTAATTAAAAAAAACTGTCATCTGTTACATCATAATTGTAAGTACTTTTGTGATTTGTGAGAATTTTCATTCCTGTCCTATATTGTTCTACCTGTATAGGAGATGAGTTTGTGCATTGTGATGGCTGATTGACTTGAAGCCCTGGGTTGTGAAATAAATGCAATGGTTTACGCATGCAAATTTTTATACAAAAGATATTTCTATTAATAAAGGAATGTTTTGCAAATGTTGAGACTTGTTTTGTTGAAGAACTTCTTAATGATAATACACATCAGCATACTGGGCAAATGAGCTTATTGAGTCTGAATGGAGTAGTTCACCCATTTGATGTTAAGCAATATGTTGGAAGATTCTTTGGAGTTCATTTTGTTGAAAAGTCTCACATTTAGTAAATGCATCATGTACTTAGTATTATCACCTTCAGAAATGTGTTTTTAAAGACACATGTTTTATTTCAAATCAGCCTGATTCAATAGTGAAGTATGACATTTTTAAGAAGTATCACCTCTTTATAATAATCTCGCATGTACCACCAAGAAATTGCTAATTGCCACTATGAATGTTTCCCTTGGGCCTTTTTTGAAAAGACATAACATCTTCAATCAGTCCTGGATGTTATTATAATGTAGGAAAACATGACCATCACAATACCTTGTTCACACCTTTTGTCCTAAAAAAGTTAATTTAGGTCATGAACTCTGGCATCTTTGTTTTAAAAACACCCCCAGTACCTGTCATGTCTGCCAATGCCAACCTGTCATAATATCCATTATTAAATATATTATCTCTTGAACAAATTTGTAGAGGCCATTGGGAATTTCAGGCCATAGTAAGGCAGGTAGGCCATTGCTATTAGAGGTGTTACTTTTCTTTAAGGGCCATTTTTACTGAAGCACAGGAGGAATTGAGGACTTGATGGGATAGGATTAATAGGGTGAGTAAGCTCATTGTCCAGTCTTGTTGTATTTGTAATGCAAGGAGAGGAGAGACAATCGGCTAGACGAATAAAAAGCCATCTTAGTGTATGTTTAAGAATTGTCACTAAAAAGATGGGTTATATTTTTATACTTCCATTAAGAACAAGTTATAACTGAGGTTAAGATTTATACACTAAAACTAGTCAATACCATTTCTACTCCACTTTTCAAAAAAAGCCAACTGACTGGAGTTAATACTTTGAGAAAATGTCACTAAAAGTGACTCTTTGCAAAAATGTTACACTCTTTATTACTCCAATCTCCCCCATTTATCTTGCTGTTAGGATAGCATACCAGAAGAAGGCACTTACTATGGCATGCTGTATTCAAGTTAAGAGGTGTATTGCAGGGCAAAATGGATACCAACTGGCAAAAGAAAATGTCTAAGTCAGTATTCAATTGTCCTTCCAGCTAAAAGCACAATGGACTTTAGGCCACAGAAAAGGACTTGTGGCCAAACATCCGTTTTGTGCATTACGTTCCCAAAAAGCTGCTAAATAACACTCATAGGGTTAATAATACTAACGCTGAACACTTTTTAGGTACTTTGGATGTATTGGTATGGGGCTTAGGGCCCCATATCAATAGTTCACTGAGGACTTAGGTGTTTTTTCTTTTTTGGCATTCAATAGCTATGTCAGCTGACTAAAGATCCAATAAGAAACTCCAGTCATAAATGCAAGTGCTAAAGTGAGTCCCTTATCGGATCTTAACAGCTAACACAGTCTATTGAATTGCAAATTGTGGCATTTGTTTCAATTATCAATGGGCCAAAACATCGCCTGGCAAATTTTTTTTGTTGCCATTTTTTCCATAGCACTGTGAATTGAATGGCTTACAGTGCTTAAAAAAAAGCCATCGGAGGTTTTTTGGTATATTGGGGACAATTGAATTGAACCCAAATTTTGTAAAAAGATATAATAAAACCAAAAAATACAATTTTGAAAATGTCAGTTATAGTGTCGGCTTCAAATAAGTGGCAAAGTTATAAAAATGAAAAATTGTAAAAACAATCTATTGCTGACACAAGAAAAGTGCAGAGATGATAATCTTACTAAAAATATCAACATTATACAAAGCTAAAATTATAGAAATATTTTAAAAATAAATATGAATGTAGTTAAAGAACAAAATTAGAAATTTTAGGATGTAAAGCAGTGTGTAGTTCTGATTATATCCTTGGATGACTCTCAGTGTATGGGAGACAGGAGGTTCATTTGGAAATATGGGAAACATCAAACAGGCTTTTAAACATCATCAATATGTGCAAATAAGATAATTATGGTCATTTCAAGTACATGGATATTATGTTATCTGACTCAAATAATGTGTTCCTCCTTCTTTGGTTTTCTGGTAAGTTGAATAATGCATATTAAAAGTGCACTGTTAGTTCTAAATTCATAGGAAAATTCTACTAATGACATTAATAAAAATATGTGCATAGTTCTCATTGCATTGAAATTGGTATGAATAGATTTCCCCCACATGGAAAATGTCTCTTTTTTTCTCACTGGAATAGTATAAAAGGGGTGTCAGGTTCCCACAGCATGCCATTCTGTGAATGAGAGAGAAAGAGAAAGAACATCACAATTCTGAAGCAATTAAAGATAGGCAAATAACCTGGAGTTGGAGTTTAGTTTGTTAAGGGGTTCTGGGGGAATATGAAAAGATAAAGGAGATTTACACAAAATACCCCCAAATCCTGTTTGACTTAGAAGACACAGGCAGGTGATCTGAGTTCCTTCCTCAGATGGATAAGCCTCTGTCACTGACAGATATACTTTGCAGATTGATACCTAAGAGACAGACATATACAACTGACACTGACACCTACAGCAGCCAGAAGAAGAGGGACCAATCTACTGACTGAGATCTATCCTCATCCTGTACTGTAAAAATGTAAGACAACAGTGACATTGGGAGAGAGAGAGAAAGCAGCAACTGAAATCTTCTTGACACCAGCTACCAGCAAAGAGAGCAGAAGCACTCATACTTGCAGGGAGGTTTTTTTTTGTTTGTTTTTTAGCCCATGAGAGTTGAGGACAGTTAATTATATATATATATATATATATTTGTTGTTGTTTTTTTTACTTGTTGTTCACAGAAACGGACCCTGGTATGAGCTGTGACTGAGGCATACAAACATTTCTATTTTGTACTTTCGTGTGAAAATACACAATATTTTGATAGTGTCAGGCAAAAGGACTGGGGTAAGGGTAGGGAGAAAGGGGTAGGAGTAGTACAGGGACATGTTAATAAAAGGGTTAGTAATGTCTTACATAAATAAAAAGTAATATTGTAGATATTCAAAAAATAAATCCATAGATGCCAGTCCGATCTCGCAAACCTTTATGGTTTGAGAGATATACGGTGATAAACTTCCCCCCCTCCTCTTTCCCTGATGTCAGCTGTAAAACTGACAGAAGGAGATTCGTGTTGGCCGACTCAAGGTGGCTTTTCAACAGAACCGAAATATTGCAATCTAAAAATAAATACTTCATTGGAACGACCTACAAAGTGTGCCTGGTTTGCTAGAACACTTTGAAGACTGTTCCTGTGAAGTATTTCTTTTTATATTGCAGTATTTTGGCTCTGCTGAAGAGCTGTCTGCTGGTCCCAGGACCAGGATCTTCTTCTGTCAGCTAGAGGTTGACATCAATGAAAGGCGAGGGAGGGGGAACTTTATCACCTTATATCTCTCAAACCATAAAGGTTTGAGAGATCGGACTGGCATTGATGGATTTATTTTTTGAATATCTACAATAATACTTTTTATTTATATATGATGTTAATAACATTTTAATAAAGTAGTAGTCCAAAAACTGACTGCAGCCATGGTTGTTGCATCAATAATAATAACAGTAATGATCCTCTCCTCCTGAATATGCTTTGTTTGCCTAGCTCATTGCATTGAAATCAATGTGAAGAAAATATTTTCCCCACCACAAGAAAGTTTTCTCTACTTTTTTACAGGCATATACAAGGGTGTCAGGCTCTCACAGCATGCCATTCTGTGTTTGTGAGAGGAGAAAGCAGCACATTTTTGAGCTAGAGAATATAGACAAATAAAGGGAAATAAATAAAGGGAGTCTTCTAGGTTGGATTTTTATTTCTCTGTATTAGAGTGGTCTTGGGGTATTCTGGGGGAGAAGAAAGGAGGAATGAGGTTGACTCCAAATACCCCAAAATTCAGTGTGACTGATTGGCAGGACACAGGCAGCTGGGATCGAATTTGCTTGCTGATCTTGCTTTTATTGTCTCTGTGCTGGAGAAGTCTATGGAAAGAAGTTATTTAGTTATCTTTTTTTGTTTGACTGACTGATTGTGATAAAATAGGGTGGACAACTTAAAAACTGACTGGAGCAATGGTTGCTGCAGCATCTGCCATAGATGATGATGATCCATCTCCTCCCAGGGTGGAAGAAGGTTGTCAAGGTCCAACCAATAACACCACGCCAGTCCCCCACCACCACCACTACCATACATATCTGCCACATTGTAGGTTGCACTTTATTTTTTTGTTGTATCACTTGACATCATCACTTAAAGGGATAGTAATAGTTCATTTTATCTTTATTTTATTTTGTAGGCATTCAAAAAACATGAAGAACAATATACGTCTTATCTCTCAAACCTTTATGGTTTGAGAAGTATTCACAAGCAAAGTTTCCCCTCCCGCCCCTTTTACCTAGTGTAAGCCATCTCTTCTCAGATGTAGAATGCAGTCCATAGACCAGACAGATAGCAGCAGGGGACAATCATCTTCCTATGAGAACAATGAAAGCCCTGACCCCCTTGACAAATTTTTCAGGTTTTTCCCTTATCTTAATTGAAGATTTTCCCTCTCTGCAGTCTACCTGGGCACCTCCCTTCTGCTCTGTCTGAGCAATGTTAAATCAGTAAAAGGGGTGGGAGGGGGATACTTTGTCATTGAATTACTCTTGAACTATAACTCTGATAGAATTTAAATAAAACTCTCCAAAGTCCAAATACTATGATGATTAATTAGAGCTGCTTTAATTATGAAACATTACTATCCCTTTAAGCAGGAAGTTAGTATTGTGGGCAAAGGACAAATGCACTGTGCATGCTAAAAAAATCTTTCAAGATATATGTTGCTGTAGGACTCACAACTTTGACTTTCAACTACTTATTTCTCCACTACAGTCCACAGTAGAAGTAACATTATGCTGGGAAATGTTGCCCTAAAGGAAACATAGCAAAAAAAAATGTGCTGAATAGGAGGAAAATGTGTGGTGAAAAAATAGGTGAAAAATTTGCTTGAATAGGAAAAAAGGAGAAAACTTTCAAGAAAAAAGAGGAAATATTTTTCTCCCACCGCTACCCAGCACCCTATACAATTTATGTCAGTCACTTATCAATCATATATGACCAAGATAAGGGAAATGGGATTAAGCCTATAGTTAATCCAATATACATATCTCATAAACCATCTCTATACCAAATCCCTACCGATATTTGTGGAAGTGACCTAAAAAGTTCCTTCATCTCCAGCAGCATTGATAAACTATGTAAAAACACTGAAGGTAACAAGGAGTAACATTTTAGTCTTGATGACTCCTGCTAGATTTGAGGAGTAAGGAAAAAGTACAGCACCTGTCCTGAAAGTATTAGTGAACATTCTGAAAATCCCCATAAGTAGGGAAAATAAAAATAAATTGCTTGACACCTCTAAAAGAGTATAAAAGTAGTGAGGAAGAAGTGGTGGGTAATGCCGACAAAACCTCACTTATTGATAATGATTTTGGTCTAGAATATGGTATGATATCACATATAAATGCTCAAGATTTAATGCAATTGATTGTAAAATATAGAATGGTAGCAGCAGATGATATAGAAAGAAGAATAAAAACCTTTCTAGTTTATTTGGGCTCTTACAAAAATTAAGTAAAATTTAAGGAATTAAAAAATAGGACTAAAGCTGCAATTGTAAACATTCAAGAAGAGATTATTAAGGTCAAAACAAATTCCTTAGAGACAAAGTTAAATTTAATGTTAAGAATTTAATGGAAGGTCAAAACACAAGTACGGAGATAGTTAATAAAGAACAATGGGAAGAAGTTTCCTATACTGGATACAATAATCCAAGTTTTAAAAGAGGAGGTTCTAGATATGGTAATAAACAAGATAGAAATTCATATCAAAGATATCATTGTTTTGGATCAAATTATCAGAGGAAGGAGGGAAGATCATCATCTCCCATTTCCATCTCCCATTTGAAAACACCAATAGATACAAAGTCCTTTCAGAAACAACATTGGAAGAAACAGGATCTTTATTGGGTACAAATGGGGGATTCAATGTTTTACTCTCATCCTCTTCTTTTTTAGGACTGGGCAAAAGAACATAAAAAAAGAACAAAAAAAAACTGTTAAAGTTAGAGGAAATAGAGAAAGTGGACACAGAAAAATAAAAACATAAAAAAAGAAGTGAAATTGAAGAAAATGGCATAACAAATGTCATCCCACTAAATCTACACATTTATCAAACAGATAGAGTGGAAGACTGGAATTTAAAAGAACACAGAAAAAGAAAGCCCTCAATAATGGTTGGGTGATTATTACACTGATAGTGTGACATATTAACAGTTAGTGCATATATTTTAAGCAGGTAATGTCAAATTCACATTATTATATCATGAAACATGGATTCCACTGGAAATGAGATTGTAGCTGAACAGCATAAAATAAGCATTTATTTAGGTTTAGCTACCTGGGCTCTTTGGAACAAAAACAGGTACCTTATTAAGAAAGCTGTGATTTAGCTAATCTAAGAACTTACCTCCTGTTGTAAGCTAGGAAGCTGCTGGAAGAGGGCTATGAGGTTTAAAACAGGTGCATCGCTGGCTTATGGCTTTCACACAAATACTATTTTGAACATGAACAACAGAAAGTCATAACCAATCAAGTCAACTAGTTCTTAAGACTCCAGGATAAAGCAGCAAAAGAGAGACTTATCCCAATTGTTTTGTATACAAACTTAAAGTTGCAGGTGCTAAATTTAATTGTATGGATTGCAGTGACCTTGCAAGATAGAACCATGATGTTTAAAAGATTTATTAAAATGCAAACAATACAATAATCCTGCCACAATATGAATACAAGTTAATAAAAAGAAAAATGTCAAAACTAAAATAAATCAAAACAAAAATAAAATAAAAGGAACTTAAAATGTTGGCATGATAACAATGAAAAATACTAAATAGTGCAAATCCCAAATTCCCATGTATGAAATTAGATGAAAGCATAATAACTAAAGGTCAAGAAGAAATCCTGGTACTGAAAAGGTGGATGGCAATAATATATATATGCATCAATTAGTATCAACTACAAATAAATCTATTGAAGAAAGGGTGAATCCTGAGTGGTGACATGAGATGATAACCTGGTAAAATGTAATATGAATTGATTAAAGGAACAGTAACATTTCATAATAATAAACCCACCACTTTCCTGAATCTAGCAGAACATGGACACTATGAATAATTTCTAAATGGTTCTAAAAATAGATAATTTAAAAAAGTATTTATTTTGCTTTTATAATAATAACATTCAACAATAAAATAAAGTCAGAGACAGAGGGGGGCGGAGCTAACTGAGGACCAAGATGGACGTACTTTCTTATAGCTCCTAGAACTACCTGTTAATGATCCTGTTTTATTAGCTACATCTGCTTTCTACTCGCTGTAAATACTACAGAACATTTTCCTTGTGAAGCGGGGCCTCATTCCATGCATCACAGTCCATGGTAATACACTCGACATGCGAGCTTTCACGAATTGTTTCATTTCGCGCCATTCCAACCGGAGAGCACTGCTGACCGCCATGATAGATGGCGACCTGGTTGTTCTCAAGGGAACTACACCCACAAGTCCTACTATGTATGCTGGGGATCCCATCGATGCACCTCCTGAGTTACCGCAACAATTTCCGTTTAATAGCTTCACTCATCCTTACCTTACTGCATCGGAGTTGCGGTGGCCAATGTCGCGGGGTGAATATTGGGCCTTCCTGGAAGAGATCCGAGAATCAGTGAGAGATGCACTTGGCAGTCTACGTGTGGCTGTAGGTCATGGGGGACGCAACACATTGTCGGTGAACCGACCGGCGGCTGAAATGGATGTACATGGGCAGTCTGTGCCTAAACCTACCTTCGGCTATGATGATCCTCTTATTCATCGGGCCTTTGACGATGAAGCGTACAGAGCTGCGCTTCCTACAGATAAATTTTATGGTATAGTCCTCCCTGTTTCTATCCCCACACCGGTGCGATTGGGGGATCTGGAACCGGAGCTCAGCCAGACAACTAAACCAGCATTATGGATCACTCACCTTTCTCCATTCCGAGACATGATCTATAGTTGGGATATCATTCCTTGGGATCCGGGAATTACAAGGTTGGGAGCATATGTTGCGCTGGACCTCCTGTTTCCTCCCTAACATTCCCACTTCTCTCTTCTCACGCTCAAATGGGATATCGTTATTCACTTTGACAGAACTCTATCCAGTTGAACATATTTGACTGTGTGCTTTCCAGTATATATGCGGAGCTGTATATTGTGAAGATATTGGGAGATCGCGGGTGGCACTCTTGGGCCCGGAGGGTTTCCGGCGATCCCAGATAATATTCTATGGTCTACAGATGCTACCTCTACCCTGTTTTATGGACCTTTAAGAGCTCAGCCTAGTTATTATGTTCTCCCGGTTTGAATATTCAATGCATGTTATTTGATTGTGTCTTTTCTTGCCCTGTCGGTGGACTCCCCGGGGCCGCTCCCGATCTTGCGCGCGGGTCGGGACCGGCTCCGGTGTCTCTCTGATGGTGGTGGGATATATGATTACTGTTGTGTTAGAGAATTTTATGGGTTTATAATGGTAATTTACTGCTTATCGTTAACTTTGGCTCTAGTACCCATGGCTTCAGCAGATCCTCCAACCTTGATGTTATCTCACATGTAGTCTCTTCTATTGAGGTTTTGAGAGCAGCCTCAATTCGTCTGCATTATATAACCTATGGCTCATAATTTAGCTAAGTGTATATTTACTTCACCATTACTACGGTGACTGTTTATGTGTATCTACCTAGATATGGTTCCTTTGCCTCCTTATATAGCACTCTGTTTTACCCACTGACACGGTTCCTGCTTCAATATTTTACTTTACTCCTCATGAGAGTATCAGAATTTAGAAGTTTCTTATTGTGCCATCTCCTCTTTTGATTTCTGATATGCATCCCCCCCCCAAGGTCTTTTGACACCTACGTGCTTGTTATACGGAGAACTGGGCCTCGCGGCCTATATCTCCGTTCACGTTTATTTCTTCCTCTCTTCTTTCCCCTTTTCTCGCTCTCTTCTTCTTTGCAGAATCTATCTTCTATAGCTTTCTGTTATCTTCTGTTCTGTACTCTCTCCGCCTTTTCTTTCTTTTTCATTTGCTGGACTGTATGGTTTTCAATTGTCAGTCTTTGTTTTGTATGACCAGATCTGACACTGTCACTCTCAGACTTGCATCTCCCTTCCTACTTATTTTCTACCTTACTTATCTTAGTCCACCTCTATTCCTCTGTATATGTATGGTCCTTTGCCTTGGTCCTTTTTATTGGCCGGGGTACTGGTTACTCTGGTCTGGCTTCATTAGACTACACATTCAGTCTTCTAATATTGTACTATAATATCCTTACTACGCAATGTGTTTAATCCTACTGTACAGAGGTGTGTACTATGATACATGATACGCAAATTGTGTGTTCTTCTATTTTCTTTTTCTACTCTCTTTATACTTCACTACCCCTTTACACTTACAGGGCTTTTTTCCCCACTGTGTATGGATTCATGCTACTCCTGTCCTTCTGACATGGATTTAATGTAAGCTGTTTTGTGGCATTCTTAATGCTATGTATTATGATTTTTCATTGTTGATAGTATTGTGTTGTACTACTATTTTCTATTCTTAATAAAGCTTAAAAAAAAAAAATAAAAAAAAAATAAATAAAAAAAAAAAAAAGTCAGAGACACAGAAAAATGGGGTCATAAATCAAATAAAAAAAGATAAATTGTGATATTAATGTATGGATTTGAAATCAAGTCTCCCCCATATCCTTCTGAACTCTTGTGAACACCCCCTGTGCATATAAGTTTCCTTTATAAATAATAGATAAAGTGTAGTCAAGGAAGGCTGTAGGAGTTTCCACTTGGGGACAATAACCTTTAGTGCACAGATGAGAATGCTCTGGAAAAACAATATTTTTACTAACTACAATGGGGAGAAGAGAGGATCATGGGTTGTGGAACCAATTTAGTAAGAGAACCACTTCTCCAGTTCCCAGAAGTGACCAGTTCAAAGTCTTGTCAGTCTGTCAAGGTAGACATTCTAGGTGTATTAATACTTTGCTTTTGTTATAACAAAGATAAAAACCCTAAATGGTTACATTAATCCCTATATCCCTATATGAATAAGGTGAAAGAATAAAAACAGAAATGCCACAGGTAGGTGATTACACAGAGCACTGTGTTTCGAGGTTCTGTGCCTTTATGTCTGTATTGTTATTATTGGACGACCAGTCAATATTGGCAATATCTGGTAATCGAGACTAACAAGAGTAGTATGGCAGCATAATAATGGGCTCTGTCTCTGTGTGTGTCCAAATGCTGTAAAAGTTGAGTATAAGATTTGCAGATAAGAAAGGTATTGCTGAGTGAGAAAGTGCCCAGTAGCACGGATTGGAGGGGGATGGATTCAATAAATTGTCTCTGTTTGATTCTTGGGCATGTTTATAAGCCCTTTCTATAACTTGTTTTGCTGTATCCTCTGGATAGGAACCTCTGCTGAAGTTTTTTGGCTTCTGTTTTAAATTCAGATACCGTACTACACAGTCTCTGTATCCTCAGATATTGGCCGATGGGGATGCCTTTTTCAAAGGGATGGGATGGCTGCTAGATGCTTGCAAAAGTTTGTTAGTTACCATTTCTTTATGGTATACTGTTGTTTCCACATCACCTTTCTTGTTCCTATATATGAGGATATCTAAGAAAGCTATTTGTTTTAGGCTGGATGTAGTAGTGATTAGTAAATTAAAGTCATTCTTACTTATTATGATGACAAATTTCTCAAAGTGAGCCAAGTGACCAGTCCAGATCATCATCATCATCAATGTAAGCAATCCATAAATTAATATATCTTACGTATTCTTCCATTTCCTCTACAAAGATGGCATTGGCTTCCCACCATCCCAGAAATAAATTTGCGTAGCTGGGGGCACAAGTGCTCCCCATCGCTGAACCTTGTTGGTGGTGGTAGAATTTGTTATGTCCGTATTGTTATTATTTGATGACCAATCAATGTTGGTAATATCTGGTAATTGAGACTAACAATAGTAGTATGATGGTATAATAAGGGCCTCAATGTCTCTGTGTGTGTCCAAATGCCATAAAGTTGATTATAAGATTGCTGGATAAGAAAGGAATTGCTGAATAAGAAAGTGCCCAATAGCACTGATTAGGCCAATACAACTCACTTTATTTAAACGATACAATCATACACCTGTGCAATCACTAGACTACTCAATAAATAATGTAGTCAGAAAGACATCAACTTATACTCAATGTTTTGTCAGTATAGCTGCTTTTGTATCTTGGCAGCCTGGCAATCCAGAGTGGTGTCACACGTTAGTTAAAATGAACCCCTGCAGATCCTAATGATTTTTATAGGAATGACTGCTATAGTCTGACGGCTCCAAGTTCTTGAATTGAACAAAGCCAGGAACAGATACTTGGTTGCTCCCTAGCACTAGAACCTTTTGGCCATCAGCTAAATCATGCCACATAGCTAGCCCTCGATCACTATTGCCAACCAAGTGTCCGAACCTCCATAGCTTAATAACTTGATATTTATGAATTGTATAGTGCTTGCATGCCTCGAGGCGGCATGGCCCTATGCATTTCGCCGTTATAGGTACGGCTTTGTCAGGGGCTTTAGCAAAAATGACAGCATCTCTAGACATTTTTATAGTTTAGGGCTCCCATATGAGAGCGGATATCACGGTGCCCGTGTATTGCTGGCGACATTTTGACACATTTCAAAATGCTTTCTTATTGGCTAGCGTGTGATTACTCCACCCAGTGGTAGCCTTTAAGTACTGTGCCCTGTCACTCATACAGGGCCCTTTCGTGGTGTTCCCGTTGCTTAGTGCTTGCTGCCGTTATCATGTGATATCCTGTGTATGACCCGGACTGCCTGACTACTCTCTCTGATCCTGTTCCTGCTCCGTGTACCGACCCGGTCTGGCTGATGTTCCTGCTCCGTATACCGACTTGGATTGGCTAACATTCCTGCTCCATGTACCGACACCTGCCCTGGCTGATGTTCCTGCTCCGTGTACCGACTTGGCTTGGCTGACGTTCCTGCTCCGTGTACCGACCCGGCCGGGCTGACGTTCCTGCTCCGTGTATCGATGTGGATTGGCTGATGTTCCTGCTCTGTGTACCGACCCTGCCGGGCTGACGTTCCTGTTCTGTGCCTCCAGTCTGGTGCACTACCGCGACCTGTAGAGAGTAGTTCCTGTGCACTGTCTTGAGCGTGCTGGCCCAGTTGGTTGCCTCGAGTACTGCATTACCGTTCCGTGACTGCGACCTATTTGTGCCTTGCTGCCTCCTTCCTCCTTACCCAGGGCTGAAGCAGATCTTGCTTGCTCACTATACGCTTTGCTTGTTATTGTTTCCACTGGTGTTGGTCTCCTGGGTGCCTCAGTTAGTCTCTGTTCTTGTCAGTCGCCAACAAGCCCAAGAACCCGTTACCAGGGCCATCCGGTACTCACCCAGGTAGGACCTATTCTTTGGCACATTATACGCTGGCTTGTCACTACTCAGTTCTTGAGGTTGGTCTCCTGGGCACCTCAGTCGGCTCTGTCACCTGGCAGTTGCCATAGAGACTAGCATTATTACATCTATTGTCCGGTACCATTACCCTGGGTCGCAGGGTGAGTGTATTCCTGTGCGTTCCATTATTCCTCCAGTTGCAGTACTACTAGTAGTCCTTGATCCATCTGGGCCTCGCTCATCCTTCCTGGGCCTAGTCACTATTTTAGCACTCCTCCACAGAGAGTGCTTCTTGGGCCTCGCTATTAGGGCCTCCCAGCCTCCTGGCCTAATAGCATTTACCATCAGTGTCTCACTATATCACACAAACTGTTCCTGACCTGTGTCAGTATATGTATTGCTCTCTGATATATATATACTGGACCCGTGTGGGCTAATGTTATTTAGTAACCTGTCCTGTGTCAGTACTGTTTGTTAACTATTGCTGGACCCGCGAGGGTTACTTTATTCTGTCTGGTTTCAATAAAACTGTGTTTTACCTAATTGCTTGCCTCTGAGTGTACTGAAAACCGTTACAGCGGGTCCTAAAGACATGCATTTGACATCTGATGAAAGTGCTTCTGAAAGTTAACTCATTAATCAGTTCTGAGATGTATTCAGTGGTAAAGTTCAGTGCTATACAACACTTCAGAAAATGGGATATGGATTTGAAACTATTGATACTTGAGTCTCAGTGGATCTATAGAATGAGTACAAGATACCCCATGGTTTAAATGAGGTGTTTACTTTTAACTCATTCATAAAGGACTCCTAAACTGAAGATAATCTAAGTTATTCTGATGTGCTGTGATCATACACTATCAATATGACTATATTATTAGTCATTTTGATTTACTGGAATTTATAAATAATATATTGATCCATCATCACCCATGTATTCAATCAATTGGTGAGCCAAGGTGTACTTTTCAAGTAGTACTATCTAGAATTGAGTATTTCTCCAGCTCTGAACATTTACTATGTGCTTGATTGATACATGGTATAAATCTCCTTTATTATGGCCTGTTATATTATATTATGTTTTTCCTTATATCTAGCAAACATTATGGTTCTAATATCTATATATATATTTTTTCCTGCCAGTGTTTTTACTTCTCCACAGGACACCTATAAGAGATTATTCCACGAGAGGATAATTTCTTTACATCTATTGACAATAAAGAGATTGTAACCAGAATTTATTTTTCAGTCACAAATTAGAAACCCTTATGATGTTGTTGAGACTGAATGAATTTAAACATTTGGATAAGCACTTTTCATTCTGACACTGTGTACGTTCTCATAATAGATACAATGTAGTCAGAATACATCTCAGAACTGATTAATGAGGTAGCTTTCTGAAGCACTTTCATCAGACGTCATATGCACATCTGTAGGAGCTGCTCTAAACTATAAAAATGGCTAGAGATGTGGTCAACTTTGCTAAAGCCCCTGACAAAGCCATACCTAAAACAGCAAAACGCTTAGGGGCATGCATCCTGGAGGCATGCAAGCACTATACAATTCATAAATATCAAGTTATTAAGCTATGGATGTTCAGACACTTGGTTGGCAATAGTGATCGAGGGCTAGCTACGTGGCATGATTTAGCTGATGGCCATGAGGTTGTAGCATTAGGGAGCAACCAATTATCTGTTCCTGGCTTCATTCAATTCCAGAACTTATCACTGACAAAATAATATTCCACTACACTGGGAGAATAAAATACTAAGGTGAAGCGGCATAGCCATCACACTTATGAATTACCTCTATTGAATGAAGCCGTCAGACTATAGCAGGCATTCCTATAAAAATAATTAGGGTCTGCAGGGGTTAATTTTAACTAAAGTGTGAAGCCACTCTGGATTGCCAGGCTGCCAAGATGTGAAAGCAGCTATACTCGGAACACACTGAGTATAAGTTTGATGACTTTCAGACTACATAATTTATTGAGTAGTCTAGTGATTGCACAGGTGTATGATTGTATCGTCTAAATGAAGTGAGTTGTATTGGCCTAATCAGTGCAATTGGGCACTTTCTCATTCAGCAAAACCTTTCTTATCTGGAAATCTTATAATCAACTTTATGGCATTTGGACACACACAGAGACATTGAGCCCCTTTTTATGCCACCATGCTACTCTTGTTAGTCTCGATTACCAGATTTTGCCAACATTGATTGGTCATCAAGTAATAACAATACGGACATAATAGCACAGAACCCCGAAACACGGTGTTCTATATAATCTCCTACCTGTGGCATTTCCGTTTTTATTCTTTCACCAGTTCAAAGTCTTGTCAATCTGTCAAGGTAGAGATGTTAGGTTCATTAATACTTAGATTTATTGTAACAAAGATAAAAAACCTAAATGGTTACTTTAATCCCTATATAAAGTAACCATTTAGGTTTTTTATCTTTGTTACAATAAATCTAAGTATTAATGAACCTAACATCTCTACCTTGATAGATTGACAAGACTTTGAACTGGTCACTTTTGGGTTCTGGAGAAGTGGTTCTCACACTAAATTGGTTCCACAACCCATGATCCTCTCTTCTCCTCTATTGCAGCATATCATTTTATGACCTGCGAAGTCATTCTCAAGAATTAATAAGTAATTCGGCCCCTCTGTGCCTATTACATTATATTATGTATTCTTAAAGGTTCAACCCTTTCTCCAAGAAGGGCCATAGGATATATCCTGATTAACACTTGATCATGGCCAGCTTCCTTTCTGGCACCACTGATTTCAGTAAATGGCAACTTGAGGCCGCTAACCTGTTTGACACTACAGAGACCACAGAAGTAGTGGAAATCAGTGATGATTTGAAAACTAAATTTCAAGAACTAACCAAACATATCAGATTCCAGACCAGATTAGGGTTGGATATAACAACTTTACAGAAATATATCTCAAACAAAATAGTTCCAAGGGGGTTGAAAGTGGATCTATTTCTGGCTGATCACCTTACAGATGATGCATTCCTTCAGAAATGGGATAACATCATTACGAAGTGTTCTTTAGAACTGATTCAGCTTATAGTAGAAACAGAAAAAACACAACTAGAAGAAACTAACACAGAAATTGAAATCAGCTTAAAAGACTTGCTGATCAGAAAAGAAGACCTCAAATTTGCAGAACTTGAAAAGAGCTTACAAACAAACACAGACAACTTAGCAAATTAATAAAAAAAATAGAAAATAAAATACAAGAGAGATAAAAAGACTGTTATGAGGGAAAAGTATATAAAAGACCATCTCCAAAACAGTCCACAACAACAGACAACTGGACTGAGCCAGAAACAGAGGCTTCAGACAGTGATAGTGTCACAAATACACAGACCAATAGAACAACCCGGAAAAATCATAATAGACACAATAAGAACAAACATTTTTTTTAGAGAAAGACCAAAATCCAGACTGGCACAAACAATGGATTCCCCCAGGTCTGAAAGACAGGATAGTCTGGGGCTACAAGGGCACCAGTAGATGCCCTCTCTCAAATCACATTGACCCCTGAACAATATTCAGTATTAAGTAGGGGGTTTAATTTATGCGCCATGTAATACCATGTGCATTTTTGATTGGGTCAAAGATATCAATTTGTTTAGTCTCAAACTTCTACTCCATAAACATATCAGTTATAACAACGAACTGGGATTAGATAAAAAGCAGACCACCAAAATCTGGAGAATATCTTGGCCCTACTGGATGACAATGACAATAGCCCTGACACAGTTAGTGGTCCCTTTACCAATTTTAAAAGAAACTCCAAATTCACTCCTCCATCAAGCACATCACCATATGTTCAAATATTTACAGAACTAGTGGTTAAGGATTGTGAATGTTTATCCACATCTAAACAAAAAGAGACCAAATCTTGCAGTAATTTGACTGCTAAAGAACAAGAAGCACTGACAAAGGAGGATATATAGTTATAATGGACACCAATGACTATGAAAAAGAATGTCTAAGACTCCTAGTGGATAAAAAAATTTACAAACAACTGTCATTTGACCCAACTGAATCTTTTAAAAAAGAGCTAAATGAAATACTACCAGCAGCCCTCAATCAGAATGTAATCAACAAAGCGGAATTTGTATTACTGTTGGTGCATAATCCTGTGATTCCCACATTTTATATCATACTTTAAGTGCATAAAAGTCTGACCAATCCACTGGGTCGACCATTTGTATCAGGGATTTACAGATTAACTGAAAACTCCAGCATATATGTGGATCATAGAGTACGTCCATTTGTTTCTAATTTACCCTCTTACATCAAAGATTCACTAGATACTATTAAAAGAATAGAGGGTATTCAGCTAGAAAATTACCATTATTTCATTTTGCTTAATGTGGAATCCCTATACATGAGTATTTTACACAATGTGTGCCTCAAAGCAGTTGAAAGTTTTTTAATCACAAGAGGCACACAATATGGATCACATAATGAGTTGGTCCTTAACCTCTTATCATTTGTACTGACCAGAAATTACTTTGTCTTCAACAACAGATTCTACTACCACCAACAAGGTTCAGCGATGGGGAGCACTTGTGCCCCCAGCTACGCAAATTTATTTCTGGGATGGTGGAAGGCCAATGTCATCTTTGTAGAGGAAATGGAAGAATACATAAACTATATTAATTTATGGATTTGCTACATTGATGATGTGTTTATCATCTGGACTGGTACCTTGGCTCACTTTGAGAAATTTGCTATCATAATAAATAAGAGTGACATTAATCTCAAAGTCACTACTACATCCAGCCTAAAACAAATAGCTTTCTTAGATATATCCTCATATATGTGGTGATGTGGAAACAACAGTGTACCGTAAAGAAATGGTAACTAACACACGTTTGCAAGCATCTAGCAGCCATTATCTGAATTTAAAACAGAAACCAAAAACAAGTTCTAGAAAGGGCTTATAAACGTGGCCTAGAATCAAACAGAGACAATTTATTGAATATAGTCCTCCCCAATCAGAGCTATTGGGCACTTTCTCACTCAGCAATACCTTTCTTATTCGGCAATCTTATACTCAATTTTTACAGCATTTGGACACACACAGAGACATTCAGCCCCTTATTATGCTGCCATACTACTCTTGTTAGTTTCGAATACCAGATATTGCCAATATTGATTGGTCGTCCTATAGTAACAATACAGACACAATGGCACAGAACCCCGAAACACCATGCTCTGTGTAATCACCTACCTGTGGCATTTCTGTTTTTATTCTTTCACCTTTTTCATATAGAGATTATGTAACCATTTAGGTTTTTTTTATCTTTGATATAATAAAAACTAAGTATTAATAAACCTAGCATCTCTACCTTGACAAGACTTTGAACTGGTCACTTTTGGGATCTGGAGAAGCAATTCTCATACTAAATCTGCTCCACAACCCATGATCCTCTCTTCTCCTCTATTGTAGTATATCATTTCATGACCTGCAAAGTCATTCGCAAGAATTAATAAGTAATTTGGCCACTCTGTGCACATTACATTATATTAAATATTTTTACTAAAGCAGGTTTAACATCCTCCATCAAAATCATGATAGCAACATTTGGATCACAGATAACTGGGAAATCACAGTGCAGTTCAAGGAATTGTAGAACATGATTCCTAAATAATGAAAAATTATAAGAAGTCCACAGCATGTGAATAAGTTTCCCACCCTTACATCTACACTAGACAAAGGATCTGGGGTAAGGTCCATTTTATGGAGCTAGTATAGGGTTCATAGTATGATCAATCTATCCTGGGATTAAATTAAGATTTGAGGAACTGAATGAAGCCAGTTTTTCCAGGCCTCTTCATTAAGTTCAGGATTATCTTTCTGCCAGAGAGATCCAGTTCTCTCCGGGAATGAAATAGTTGTTAGAAGTTCAAGAAAAACGATGAAGGTTGGTGTCTAAAGATTAGACCAATGACCCAAATACTTAGCAGAGGAAATGGAAGTGGAGTAGGTGTGGGTTAAATCATAATAGGGAAGTATGTGATAAATGATTAATTGTAAACCCAAAGTACAGGTAAGGCCAGTCTTTCAGAGTAGTATACATGGGGATGAGAATTACAGCATATGCACGTGGGCCCCAGAAATACAAGGTTAGAAACCTAGAATAGCAGCTTCAAGGACAGTTCCTGGGTTGCCCACCTAGGGAAGAATCCAGCAGTGTACCATGGATAACTTTGAGGCTATGTAATAAAAAGTAAATTTTATGACGTGCAAAGCCTCCCTGTGAGATGTGATGCTCTAAAGTGGACAAAGGGAATCATGGATTAGTAGATTCTCAGATGACAAATTAAATAAGTGAATACAGCTGTTTAATATACTATCTGGTGATCCAGTTGGGGAATTTGTGGAGACATTTTAATTTAATGAGTTGAACCTTGCCCATGATAGAAAGTGGTAACAAAGTCCAGGTCTTAAGCTTGCCAGGAAGAAAATGAATCAGTGAGCATACATTGTTAGGAATATAGTCAAAAAAAGTGACATAGAAGTGAATACCCAAATATTTGAAAGTTGTAGTTCATGTCACCTGTGATGCACAACCAGGGGAAGGAGGATCAGTCTGATCTATAGTTAATACTAGAGATTTAGATTTGCTGATTAACGACCTGGAATAAATTTGAATTGGATCATTAAGGTCTAGAGCAGCAGATAAAGCAAAATCAGGATAAGCTAGATCCTAGCATCTGTATATAGCAAGAGGTGTTTTTCCAATCTTAAGACTCTCAATGTGGTCAGATGCTTTGATTAAAATCACAGGTGGCTCAATCATCATTGTAAAGAGAAATAATGAGTGGGCATCCCTGGCTAGTGCTACTGGACAAAGGAAAGGAACTGGAAATGACATTAGCTGACTTAACCCTAGCTCTAGGAGAATGGTATAATAATTATAGCCAAGAAATTAATTTTGGACTAGGGAAGGACGGCATTTTTCACCTGAAAAGAGAAGCTGATAAAAAATGGCACTTCCCTCTAAGAAGGGGATTTCTGTCACGGTTTTTGATGAACACTCAGACAAGACTAGTAAGGTTAAAATAACTTTATTGAAATAAAGTACAGACAGCAATAATGTAATATGCACACAAGCCCAAAAGGACAGTTTAGGTACAGTACAATACACAATGGCAGAGTATGCACAATATGAGGGAGGTGTGCTGAGAGAGCAAGTCCCCTAGCAGGCTAGGGTGAAGAGGAGGCAGCGACTTGCTGAGGCAGTGACTTGCTGATGATGGTACCGAAGCCTAGAACCCAAAGGAGTATCGGAGGCCCACGACTCAGACTACTGGCAGCAAGGACCTTAGATCGCTAGGGATGAATGGAGGCAAAGCAGTACAGGCACTGGCAACGGGGACCCTAGAACACTAGTAGTCCAAAGGCGGACAACTGGCAACATAGACCCTAGAACGCTAGGGTCAAGCGCAACCCGGTAGAGATACTGGCAGCTAGGACCCTAGGACACTAGGGTATCAGAAGGACCAAGGCAACCGCTACTGGCAACAGAGACCCTAGAACGCTAGGGGTGGATAGGAGGCAATGTATCACAGAAGGCAACAGGTGTTCAAGTACATACAGTACCAAGATGGTACACCACGCAACAGCTGGCTCTTGAACCTTACGGCTACTGCAGGTGGCAGGACGAGACAGTGAACCAACCTAGGGGATCTAGGTACAGGAAGGTTCAGGAGGTAATGCGCCCAGAGGAATGCCAGCAACTCCCACGGGGAGTGAGTCCAGCTAGTGGTAATCGGAGCAGAGGACACGTACAGGTAACAAGAGTAACACAGTTCGAGCTGAGACAGTACGGAACCGGTACTTCAAATGTACACACTGCCAGAGGAGGTTAAACCAGTATGAGAGGCTACAGCAGCAAGTGCTCAGCCCAAGGTCGGCAATGTAAACGATAGCGCCAGCCCAGTGCCACGTCAGCGGAAACTCAGCCAGATCAGTCAGCAGCGTAACAGGTTTTCAGCCAGGTCAGTCAGCAACAGAGACGGTTCTCAGACAGATCAGTCAGCAACTAAGCGGGTTCTCAGCCAGATCAGTCAGCAACGGAGCGGGTTCTCAGCCAGATCAGTCAGCAATGGAGCGGGTTCTCAGCCAGGCCAGTCAGCAACAGAGAATGAAACAAATCAGGATACGCAGGAATGTTGTCAGGCAGGCCAGGTCATTCACGAACAGAGCTGTAACAGGAACTAGCACTAGGTACAGGAACACCACGAAAGAGTTCCCAAGGACTGTCATGACAAGGTATAAATAGGCTGGCCCTGGGTGGAGTCAAGATCAGTGACCAATAAAAGTGAGGCAGTCAAAACCAGGAAATGAAAATGTTGCCGCCAGCAGCCAGGAGCAAGGGCACCGTGATAATTTCCCATGAAAAGTACTGATTTTCCACTTTTTTTCCACCTACAGTAGTTCAATGTATTGATATTAATGGTAAGACTGAATCCCCCACCACAAACCTGAAAAATGTTCCTTTTTTCCAATAGGAATAATATAAAATACGATGGAGTTTAGTTTAAGGTGACTTGTGGAAAAAAAATTTGTTTTCTTTGTTAGGGGAGTTTGGGGAGGTTTTGCGAGTGTGAAGGGATAAAGAAGATTTACCTAAAATACCCCAACATTTTATATGACTGAGAAGATACAGACAGGAGTATCTAAGTATGAGAGAGCAAGATTCATAGACTGCTCACACATGTTGCTGCCACCTCCACAATTCCCTCTAGTGACGTAATTAAAGCAATAAAGTTACATGGCTGTTAAAGAATTGTATAAGCAGGTGGTTAAAAGGTTGCACGCAAAAATACATGCAATCTTTTATCACATTCACCGTGTCGCCATGATAAAAATGGTGACCTGAGAATCTCGCAGTTCATGAAAGTGCGAGATTCTCAGGTCGCACGTTGAAAAGCTGCAATTGCCTCATCCAGCTCTCTCCTTATTCCTCATCTGTGCCGCACTCTTAATGCAGGAGCCCGGAAGCAACACACATTGCATGGCTGGAAAGGAGCCATGACAACACATGAACTGCTCACCGTAGATCAAATATGCCCCAATACAGGAGTATGGAGAATGCCATAAATAATCAATTGAGAGAGTTCCCGAAGCAGCGCTCATCTACATTAAGAAAGCGGGTCACATCAGTAATACAACCTTCCCCTTGTCAGAGGGCAGACTTCTACATACCTCCACCATCAATCTCCTTCAACTGCTCAGTGAAGAACCGTACACTGTGCAGATGAAGGAGATTTATGCTGGAGGTATGTAGAAGTCTGCCCTCTGACAAGGGGAGGGCTGTATTACTGCTTTGACCCGCAATGCATGTGTGAAGGAAATGTATTCAGTCGCTGTGGTAGCACAGTCCTCTAAATTGCTGGTATTAACCACACAAGTGCCAGAGGACTGTGCATTGATAATCTGTACACTGAGCAGATTAGGATGAACGGATTAAATGTACGCGACCGTTCATCACACAACATGATAACCTCAAGCTGTCATGCTGGCAACATAGTTACAGGATCATGTGGTCGCACAGCCTTTTAAAAGTGAACCGGTGGGGAACGGGCTGAGAAGCTTATATGGCAAAAAATCCACCTGACAACAGTGGATATGTGTGCAGAGGACAAACTATATGACTGTTACTTCTCACTGGGGTTCTCTCCAACCAGTGGTAAACACTAACTTACCTCTGGTTCTGGAAGAATGATTAAAAGACAGCAGTAGGATAGCCCATACCATCGGCACAACCCAGCTGTGCACCATATACCATACACCATAGATGTATTAAGCTAAAGTAGGTGATATAGCAACGGCTTGTACCTTGCTCCTTCAAAAGCTTGCTTTTTGTTTTCTGATAATTGCTCCAACAAAATAGCTGCATTGGGAATAGGTGATATGGTGCATGTACCCTGTTTTGCCCATGTGCTAAATTTAGTTGTGGCCTGCATATTACAAACCCTCTGACAGATGCTAACTAGCACCCATAAAATCTGTGCCAAATTTAGTGACTATTACAGTGCAAGCAGTACATTACATTCCATACAAGGGTGTAACAATCTGACCCATCAGCAACTGAATATGGAAGTCCATACTAAGTGAAATTCCACTTTGTACATGCTAGAGCATTTGTACAAGCAGAGTAAGGTCATTAGCAAGTACACAATGCAAAACTGGAAGGATATGGAGGGAGTATCTATGTCACCTTGGCAATGGCAACTAAAGTGTTATATATTTGAGCTGCTGTGCTAAAACCTTTTGATGAGGCAACCATGCTGGTTATACGCATAGGGGCAGGAATTAGTGAAATTCTTCCACTCATATATTTATTGCAGAAAAAACTGAGTAACATGGCTAAAGAATCTTACATAATGACAACATAGGCATGCACCAGCTGGTCAAGGACATGTTAGCATGCTTTGAACAAGATCCTCTCATAGTATCCATTAAAAGCAATGAGGAATACATTCTTGCCACATTGCTGGACCTCCAATTTAAACATACATTTCTGAATTTCTGCCAAAACTTGATCAGTTTTTCACAACAAGGAGTCATGAATCTGATCAGCAGAATCTCTCTAAGGAATTCTGTCAAAGAAAATAAAGATATGTTTGAGTGGAGGGCTACATTTTGGAGGATGAGAGAGAAAAAGTTAGAGCCAAAACCATGGTAGAATGTATAGTGAAAAGGATGTCAGAAAAGGGCTTAGACCAACAGCAGAAGGAGAGCAACAACATCAACATGAACATCCCATTGCCAACATATTTCTGAACATGTCATGATCATCACTTAAGACAATTTTTGGGTCTCAGGGGTGACAATCAAACATTTGTGTTGGCAGCACATCTCTATGGGACTTTTTCCCACAGTATGGGTTGCTAACTGATACATAGGAACACCGTGCAGCTCCTAGGAGTGGTCTCACTGCATGTGAGATGCTTTCTGCATATCTGAGGGATAGCTTTGTTCTCAGAAGAAAGTATGACCCTTTGGACTACTGGCAAACAAAACAATGTATGGTGCCAGCACTGACATACCACAGCGGAAATCATTAGTTGCCAGTCATCAAGTGTGCAGTCTCAGTGGGTTTTCAGTGCATTCGGATACATTGTAAATGACAGTAGAACATGGCTATCAAGCATCAGTGTTGGGAGACTCACAGTTCTGCATTGCAGGAACTTATGGAGTTTTAATAATATGTTTCCCCCATTGGAAAACAAAGATGAGAAATGGAACAATTCTTGCAACATTGTCCACTATGTAAAATCTATGGGTTTCTCATTGGAAAACCAGTAAATCCATGTTTTCTGTGAAATTTCCTGTGGGAACAAAATGGGACATTTTGCCCATTCTTACATTGACCTAGTGCTGCTGAGGCGGCAGCGATAACACAGCAAGACACCACACCACTTGAGCCGCATCTAGAGAAAATACGTTGGCCAATTATGCTTCTCATGCATCTCCTCTAAAATCATGGGTGTGTTAGAATATTTTTTTTCCCTTTAGATCAGGAAGGGACTGTGCCTTATAATATAAGGAAACATTGTGAAATTGGGGAGAGACTGGGAAGTATCACAACAATTGGCACGTCTGCACTCATATTAAACAACAGGTGGAACTGAAACAAAGCACCTTGAAGCTTAAGTCTGCATTGTTAAACCAGCCTCAAAGAAATTAAGTTCTGTTCTGTTACTATGGCCTTTAGCTACTGCACTAAGGACAGTGATGTCAAGAAGAATAAATACTAATGAATCTTGTCACTAGCTTAGCATATTTAGTGGGATGGATGAAAAGTTCAATTTTGTATTGAACACCCGAAAAAACATTCCCTGTTCAACTGATTATTTATCCACATTTCACCAACACAGGCACCCTCATGCCCCTTTTATACTATGCCTTTGGGAAATTAAATAATATTTGTTTTGTGTTGTGTGTATATTCAGTTTTCCCACTGATTTCAATGGAATGATCTAGGTGAAAAAAGCGGGAAAAAGTAGAAAATTGCCACTTTTCACTGGAAATTATTCACCAACGGAAAGTGCCATTTTTAGCCAAGTTCAGTTTGAGGCGAAAATTTTCACCCATTTCTAGTTGTGAGAAGAGACCAAAGGAAGTTTACCCCAAATACCCCCACATTTTGTTTGACCAGAGCCATAGTATAAAAGGAGCATGAGGGTGCCTATGGTGGGGTGTGGGGAAAGAATCAGTTGAACAGGGGATGATTTTTTGGGGGGTTGTTTACTGGGATTGGGGGGGCAGTTAATAAAAAATAAATCCCAAATAAAATAAAAAAAAAAAACATAAACATGGTATAAGAATAAATAAAATAAGACATTTGTATGTAAAGTGATAGAGACAGGAAGCCCCTGACATAAGCTGCCACTGGAGTGGACTGATACTTGACTTGTTAGAGTATTTTGTAGAAGATGATTTGTTAAATTCACAAGCCATGAGGAAACATTGATTTGTAGGACTTAAGTTTGTTTGGCACAAGAAGAAACATTGATTTGTAGGCACAAACCCCACACCCCAGAAAATTATTTTTTTGTAGGACTATGAGTTTTTTGTATTTTTTTTGTTTTTTTAAATCACAAGCCCTGGGAAAAAAATATGCACTACTGGCCTAGTGCTAGCAGGTCATGGTGGCCAGTGGCCACTGGTCATTGTCAAGTGTCCTCCTCCTGAGTCCATAATTGTGGAATTTGCAACTGCTGTTCTTGCTGCTGCTGCTGCTGAGTTGTTTAAGCAGCAGGATGATTAGGAAGCTGAAAGGGAATGGGATCAACAATAGCAGTAACATGGGTGATGGATGATGAAGGTTCCACTTGCCATGTGACTAGCTCCAGTGATGCGCCTGAGGAAGTAACAGCACCATGACTAGCCCCCACCACTTCTGGTATATGTGTCGCTGCAACCTGTCTTAGTAATCCCACATCTCTTGTTGACCCCATTCCCACTGTGTTCACAAAGGTTTGTGGCACACTAGCCTACACCTCAGCATCCTGCTGCCCTTGCAACTCAGCAGCAACAGGAATTAGAGCAGTTGCAAATTCAGCAAATTTCAAAAGCTCACTGCTGGTTGGAGGAGGTGATGAGCAATGTGACAGACGGTCCTCTAATGTCACACTTGCCAGTTCTTGGTGACATGAAGAAGGCAGACTAGCAGCAGTAGCAGCAGGCACAGGCAGCTAATCTATGCTCCTGCTGGTGGTGGTGGTATTATTGCGGTGGTGACAATTCTGTCTTCTTCAGGATAATGTTCCACATGGACAATGCCATGGGGAAAAGATGACTCCCAAGGTCAGGGGAATGGTGTGGGCTGCATTGACTGCTAGTCTGGATGCTCTCAATTGCTTCCCCTATCATTCTCCTAACACTAGTTCCACCTACTGCTTCACCATCACTGTTACCACTACAACTACTACTACTAACACCAACCACATCAATTTCAGCCCCTGAGTCTTCCTCCTCACAGTCACTATTGATAGGAGGATATTGATTACCCCCTCCTTCGCTCTTAATGCTAACAAGCTGTAGGACTTTAGTAGTAGTAGTACTAGCACTGGCAATACTGCTTGGGGATGGCAAGTGTGCTGTCACACTTGATATCATCTTCTCCTTATCCCCCTCCTGAACATTACACTAGCAACATCTTCAGTACTGGTGGCAACAGGTTTAGCACTGGCAGCAGGCACAGCACTGGTTGTGGCATGGGCAGTAGGGGCAGCATGTCTGACAGCAGGCACAGCACATCTTACAGCAGGTGCAGCACGTCTGTCAGCAGGTGTAGCATGTCTTGCAGCAGGAACAGGCAGATGACCTGTCCTGCTCTCACTACTACTACTACTACCCTTTTGTTCCTTCCTTGACATTAATTTCACCAAAAACCCTAGGGGTGATTTAGGGGGACTGGACAGCATTGGTTCTGTAGTGCTCACTTCCTCCTCAGACTCAGTGGACACATAATGGTCCTTCCAGTTCCTCCTTTTATTATTTTTAAACCTGCTCATAGCGATAGTAGTCGCTATGAGCCTCTCCTGCCTCAATTTTGCCTCAAAATAACAGCAGAACAGCATGTCACGGGGTGACTGGGGAATAACGACACTGATAATTACAGATACAGTAAAATCAATATCTTTATTAAAATAGAACAGAATAAATATGAATAGCACTTCCCCAACACTCTCACAGGACACATGTGAAGACAGTGCCTAAGCACTTCCCCAACCCCCACTAGCCAGGTATGGGGACAGCACAGGATACACTGACTGCACAGAGGCTGATACCACTCTGACTATAGATGCAGTGGTAGCAAGGATAGCAGTAGCTACTAGTACAGGAGAAGCTGAAATGCCCAGGCAAAATGAAAGATATTCCCCTAGAATGCTAGGGTAGTGCAAGGCAACAGAGACAGGTATCCCTAGAACGCTAGGGAGAGTAGGCAGTGGTGACTGAGCTCCCTAGAATGCTAGCGTAAACCTACAGGCAATGGTGACTGACCTCCCTAGAATTCTAGGGTAAACCTACAGGCAATGGTGACAGAGAACCCCAGACCTTGAGGGTAGAACAGGCAACGGTGACTGAGATCCCTAGAATGCTAGGGTATACCCAGTGGCTCTAACCAGCGGATCCAAAGGGCAGACTGGAGCGGGTAGTCAGACGGAGCCAAGGGTCAGACCGGAGAGGAAGGCAACTAGTCAGGGATCAAATGTAGCTGGAGTCACACTTAGCCAGGAGTCATACACAGAATCGGAGCATCAGAATAACACAAGAGCTTAGTGCACAGGTACACCACAAAAGGGCAAAGGAGCACTGGCAGGCTGAGGCCAATAAGGCCTAGCATGTAGGCAGAGACTCATTCTGGCAATTACCGTCAGCCTATAAGAATAGGGAATGCATCTAAGCATGACAATCAGGAAGGAATGGCAATGTCGCCTGCAGCACAGCACAGCGCTCACGGAGGGCAATCACGGGTACCGTGGTACAGCACAGCACATCTACCTTGCTCTGTAGCTGCTTCTATTGTGTTTGACTTCTGCAAATATGTCATGTTTTTATAGCGAAAAGGCAAAAAACACGTAAATCAATGGGTGGAAACTTTCTAGCCATCGAAGAAATGGTGAAAATTTTTGGCCAATGGACGAAAAATGCAAACATTTTAATTGCTAGCTGACAACACCATGGTTTTTGCGGAATTTCCCGTGGTAAAACGGCGAGAGATTTCGTCCACCCCTACTCACAACCCCAGACTCCCTTAGGACAGAGCTAACAACCAGATCAGGAAGAAACTTGGATCACAAGTGCCTGTGTCTTCCCAGTCAGTCACACAGATTTTGGGGTTAATCTCCTTTCTCCCTACTTGTCCCCAAGAGTCCCTCAGAATCCCTTGATGCAGAAAACAGATTTCATGCCTACAAGACTCCCTAAACTAATCTTCAACTCCACTTTTTTACCCTATCTTCTCTAGCTCAAAAATGTTCTGCTGTTTGTAGTAGATTTTTTTCCCACTTGGTTTCAATGTGCCTTTAACTCTTTGACTGTTGAAGAAGTGTGAAACAAATTGTAGAGCAATGACAAATCTCTATTATTGAAAGTGTTGAAAGCCCCACTGAAATGAACCTGTTGAAAGAAACTTATTACTTGCATAGATTGTTCTTTTCACAGAGATGCATTGGTCTTCAACAGGCTGGAGGTGCCAAATGCAATCATTGCAATTCAAGTTCAAAATCCACTCATAATCACATATAATGTGATGGTCGCTGGTAAATGTCAGTAACATCTTTTGGGAATCCCTGAGAGCAAATTAGCTATCATGGATTCTAGGCCTTGGTATGTAAATCAAACACCAGACCAGAATGCAATAGCAGAAGTAAGAAAAAAGCTATTATTTTACCACACGAATTTCCATTCTGAAGGAGTGAAATCTTGGCCTATGCTGGAACCAAATTCAAGTCAGGGAACCAAATAAAGTCTACTGAACAAAATGCCAGAATAAGGGAACCATATAAAATCCTGGTAAAACAAAGTTGTAATTATGGAACCATATTAAACCTCAGAAACAAAATACATTCTGTGGTTAAAATCATTAGAGAGTAGTGTGGCTTCGCTGGGCATACAGAATGTCCATTGAGCGTTTTTCTTGAGAGCTCTCCAATACATTGTCAAGCAATGTTTTGGAATCCTCTCTAGCAATCAAGGGGTTAAATGCCACATTTAAATCAATGTCTATTTGATTTGATCTCTATTCTGCAGTTCATTTTCCACAGATTTGATCTAGTTCTTCCTTTAGATCAGCATATCTATCTGTAGAAAAGGATTTACAAATGTGAGACAATTAAAATAATGTTATCAAGAACTTAAGCCAATTATTGAGGAAAAAACATTTAAAACTAGATGGGTCTACTAAATGAGCTAACAGATAAAAACAATCAAATTATACTTTGCTATGTAACAAGAAAATATAACTTTATCTGCGGGTAAAAATTATTGGCTGTTCCTTAATCTAAAAAGCCACATAAACCCACACTGAAAGTGTAACATCAAGCATTAATCTTCCAGTGGCAAAGGGGTACGCAGCACATTGCTCTGCAATTTGTAGCATACCCCTCTGGAACTGAAAGGGTTAACTCTTTATAGGCATGGATTGAAACTTATTTTTTTTTAATCTTGAACTAAGCTCCCTTCATAAAAACTATGATTTTTTGATATGTGCAAGGCTATGCCAGTATTTGTGGGAGGGGCTGCTAGCCCTTAATTACCGGGCTGCAGCCTCCCCACCAGGCTGTTTGTTTCTTCAATGATTGTGACGTCATTTCCGGGTCAGCTGTTAACACAAGAGCATACTTGCAGTAGCATCGGCTGAAAGTTCTAGGCCTGGATGTAAGCAAATCACCCTCAGCTGCTGGTGAGATAGCTCAGTGGCAAATTCCCACACTATGAAGCTTATTCAAACCTCAAAATTACAGGTTTGAATCCTAGCAGGGTTAACTCAGCCCTTCACCTTTCTGAGGTTGATAAAATGAGTACCATTGATTGGGTAATAATAACATCTATTATTTCAGCTGCCGATTTGGTTAGTTCTGAAAGCGCTTTGAGTCTCACTGGGAGAAAGGCACTATATAAATACTAGTTATTATTATTAAAAATACTCTGAACTCCCCAAGGTATCTCCAACTCAGGTCATGTCCCCTTACAACAATTAACATAAGTCATACGATACATTCATCCAAGTGCGTTTTAATGAGCAGCCGTCCCGTAACACCTACAGTTACTCCTCTCCTATTTCACCCGCCCTCTTGTACTATCAGCTTTTTCGATTAGGCTTGTCAGCCAGTACAAAAATTTAATTTAAAAATTATTTAGATCATCAGTAAGAGTGAGCATATCCTTCTGCCTTACCTAAGGTATACTTTATCGGTAATACAGATGAAATTCAAAATGACTGTTATGCGACCATGCAACATCTGCACTTCAGTATATTTGTGTTTCCAATTTGGGGCAATAAAAATTTTGTCTGAACCAGTTTCATTCATTACTAACTACTTAAGTAGCAAGCTTTTTTTGTAGTTCTTTCACAATATATATACTTTTTACAGTCTTGCTAGTGCTATTTCCTAAAACATTTAATCAAAGACCGCCAACTATAGTTTTATGCACCAGTTGAGTCCATACTATTGTTTAAGTTTATTTCCCTTATGATATAATATCGCATATCTAGAAGCATTAGGCACGCCATGCAAGGGAGCTTCTCCATATCATTTGAGCTTGTTCTACCAATCAAAAATATATATATATATTTTCAGTATATTAATCCTTGCTATCTATACTAAGTTTACAGTATTTACTGCATTACACATGTTTTTACATGTATCTACATCAGCTGGTTTTAGCCTACATTTAATTTCATGTGCTTAACCTGTCTTCTTTTCAGGCTATTTCTTTTATTATATTTCAGTCTAATTCTGGCACTAAATGTTATATTATACTACTGTATTATCCATCCTTTTAAAGTTCTTCCAGCACATTCAGGTCTTTGCAAGCTAATCTATTATTATTCTGACGTCTATATAATCTAATCTCCTATTAAATATTCCCCTTGTCCATCTAGATCAAGCCTCTACCATCCTTAAATTACTATAGCATCAAGCATAATATTCTGAGTAGGTCATATACATCTAATATATGTCTACTCCTACACGCAACAGAAGTCTAACAATTTATAACTTCTTTCAGGTTTTGCCAATTTTTTCCCCATTTACAGGTAATTCTTTTCAACTTCTTTTCAGTCACCTCATTAGCAAATATAACCTAGAGGACGACATTATTCTGATTTAAAGGGATAGTAATACTTAAGATGTAAAAAAATATATGTTGTAGGGTTTTTGTCCCCGAATAAAACAAGGGTACTCCCACCGCTGAGAGATATTTTATTAAAAAATTATAACAGCTGAAACTTGGATTTCTTAGGTGCAATATCACAGTGGCCTGAAAATTTACAGTGGCACTCTTGCTTTACCATCCTATGGAAATTTATGGTCTAGGGACCAGAGTTGTTCCTAGGATCGTGTAGCAACAGCGCTACTGTAAATTTTCAGGCCACTGTGATATTGCACCTAAAAAATTCAAGTTTGAACTGTTATAATTTTTTTAAAAAATATCTCTAAAGTATGCTCTAAGCATTCCATGGGCATTTAGCCTAGCTTACATATTTCCACCCATTCCACTTCTGGCAGAGGTCGTAAGAAAAATACGGAAAGACAAGGCCAATGTGATCCTCATAGCCCCAAACTGGCCAAGAAAGCTATGGTATGCAGACTTCCTACAACTTTTAGTCAGACCTCCAGTTCCTCTTCCAGAAATTCCAGACTTACTAATCCAGGGACCCATACTACATCCCAATCCAGCCTTCTTCAAGCTCAAGGCTTGGAGGCTGAACGGTAATCTCTAACTTATCAGGGTATTTCTGAAGCTGTCATAGAAACCATCTTGAATGGCAGACGTCCTTCTACTACAAAAATTTATTACAGAGTCTGGTCAACATTCTATTGCTGGTGCACTTCAAAGAGTCTGGATAGACAGTCCATTTCTCCTCCTAGGATTTTGGACTTCTTACAGACGGGATTTCATAAAGGGTTAAAACCAGCATCCCTGAAGGTCCAGCTCTTCGCAATTTCAGCTGTCCTAATGACCCCATTTGCTGACAATTTTCTTATAAAGAAATACATGGTGGCTGTATGCAAGATCAAACCCACTATACGCAACACCATTCCTCCCTGGGACCTTAACCTGGTCTTGCAGCAACTCTCTACCCACCCCTTCTTTTAGCCATTGGATTCTGTTTCTATGAAACATCTCACTCTTAAGATGGTCCTGCTTACTGCCGTGACTTCGGCTCAGAGAGTAGGGGAACTTCAGGACCTGATGGCCACCGCCCCTTACCTGTTTTTTCATCAGGACAAGGTAGTCCTGCGTCCTAGCCCCACATTTCGCTCCAAGTTGATATCTCCGGTCCATTTAAATCAGGAAATTGTTCTTCCATCTTTTTGCCCTAACCCAGCTAAAGAGTTGGAGAAGCGCCTTCATAACCTTGACCTGGTTCGTTGCCTGCAAATTTATCTGAAATGTACCCAGCTTATACGTAAGACAGATTCATTATTTTTTCATCATTGTGGAAAATTTAAAGGATGTGCAGCATCAAAACCCTTTTTTCCTGCTGGATAAGGGACTATATTATTCTAGCTTATGAGTCCGCAGAGAAGGAGCCTCCTCCGGGTATTAAAGCACACTCAACCAGGGCTATCTCTACATCATGAGTACAGAAAGCAGCAGCTTCCCCTGAAGAGATCTGTTAGGCTGCCACTTGGTCATCTGTCTCAACCTTCAGTACAGAATTGATCTCCAAGCATCTGCAGTTGACAAATTCGGCAGAAAGGTGCTGGAGGCAGTCATACCCATCTAATTCTCTTAGTACCTTCCCTATGTGCACTGGGTACTGCTCTGATAAGTCCCACAGCATGCCGTGAATCGGACACAGAGGAAAAGGTGAAAATTACTCACCGATATTTGTTTTTTCTTTGTGTCCTTCCACGGCAACCCATTCCTATCTGGTTGGTATATGTATCGTTACCAGTTGATAACTTTAAGAATACCATAATTCTATATATGTATTCGCTTCTTGTCATAATTCAACTCATCTAATCATCATTTCTTGTTGCAGCTTAGACAAACATATAACTGCAGAGGGGAGTATGTACACTCTTCCCCGAACACATTGCCAGAAACACATCACCACAGTATCAAACCTTAGTGCATCTCCCCCAATGAGTTGCATATCCTTCCGGTTTTTAAAGAGTTAAGTAGGGTCAGCCACTCTCCTGTCAACAACTATCAAGTCCACCTCAATGGACATGACATCTAGGACTGATTTAATTTGTGATCTCTATTTTGAACAAAGGCACAAGAACAAAATATATAGGGACTGTTAGGATTTCCTAGTCTTAAGTAAGTAGGGGTATTTTTTAGGTGAGATTTATTTTCTTTTAATATACAGCATTAATTATCAGGGAGTAGAATGTGCATTAATAAAATTATGTGTGAACCATTTTATTTATTATTTGAGAACAAAGACTGTTTTGGGATTCAGGCTGGGATACAATTGTGCTTATTTCCTGATACTGACAGTCAGAGCTGTTGACTGACAATGCAAAATAAGTTTCAGTCAGATTGATATACTGACATTATCATTCCATGTGAGAATTCTCATCTGTCATCATTATCTCCATAGTGACTTAGAAGAGGGGCTGACAGAATGATTAGTTTAAGTAAAATCTACAATGCTTGTGTTTGAATGGCAGCTACAGAAATGAAACATTTGAGAGAAAAAAGAAAAGAAAACTATTGTTTTAAATGATAAAATGATGGCAATTGCCATGTGTACTTATTTGGTTGGATATATGCTGTATATGAGTCATCACTGGTGGTTGTAGCATTTGTAAGTATTTGTTTTACCAAGCATTTTATTGAGAAATTAGGGTGGAATCCTAAAATAAATTTATGTATATTTAATAAACATGATCTGTTTAGACTTTTAATTTGGAAACTGCAATTTTCTTGCTACAATCCACGAGTTCCCAACTACTGCCTACAGGCAAATGTTTTGAAAGACTAACCAAAACCTAATGCAGTCCTTAAGTGATTTGAGATATAATTTGGCAGCTTATTGCAGAAAGGTCTTGTTCTACAGCAATTATTTAAGAATCATTAACATGATATTTAAAATTGTTGCAAAAAGGATATGTGACATCTCAACAATCATTTTTGACAATGCAAAAATATTTCAGCCGATTATTGTCTTATTAAAAATAAATAAATCACATGTAGAACATAAGTATCTCTGTTAACATAAAAATGCATATCATTCTTTAGTCAATAATCAAACAAATGTCTTTGTGTTTTACATTCCAAAAATGATATCTTAACTCAGAAATCTTGGAGAAAAAAAAAATCTGATCTATGCTAAATTACTTAGTGGGTAGAAAACTAATTAAGCTGATTTTGTTTTATTTTTCTTCATATAATTAGGGGTGGTTGTCCACTTTTCATTGGGAAAATCCGCTTCAAGCAATTAAAATCTTTGCCGTTTTTGCCCCATTGGCAAAATTTGTTCGCTATTTCTTCAATGGCTTGAAAATCTTTGCCCCTTTAATCGCATGTTTTTTGCCTTTTCTCTATAAAAATTGTGCCATTTTCAAGGAAGTGAAACACAATGCAAAAAGCTACAAAGTGAGAGCAGAGACTGTTGTGCTATTATTTCTATTAAGAAGGTCCAGCAGCTTGTACACAGTGTTAGGAGTGAAGGAGTGTGTGTTCATATTACTAATGAGGAGGAAGATTAAGGTACTGAAAATGATGTGATTGGTGTTAGTAGTAGTAACAGTGATGGTGAAGCAGCTGGTGGGATTAGTGTTAAAGGAGTGGTAGGGGAAGTAATGCAGAACATCCAGACTAGTGGCCAAGGGAGCCCACAACATTCCCCTGACCCCGGGAGTCCCTTCCCCACGGCATTGTCCAGGTGGAACATAATCCTGAGAAAGGCAGGATTGTTGCCTAACAGCAATAACACCACCAGCGCAAGGAGCACAGATCAGCTGCACTTTGCCTGCTGCTAGTGCTCCCAGTCTGCCTTCTTCAGGTCGACAAGAGACGGCAAGTGTAACATTAGGGGAGCCTCTGTTACATTTCTCATCATCTCCTCCAACCGGTCAGATGTCTGTAATAGACAACAGCAGCATAGAGGGACTGGTGGTGAAGGGTGGAAGAGACATTAATGGACTTTTTAGTCCAAACTGAGAAGGAATGGGAGACAAGGATGGGGATGGGCATCACCACCACCACTAGCAGTGAGCTTTTTGAAATTTGCAGAGATTGCAACTGCTCTATTTCCTGCTGTTGCTGAGTTGCAAGGGCAGCAGGTTGCTGAGGAGTACAGACCACAGTGGACAAAGTGGGAATTGGGTTAACAAGTGATGGACAGGTTCCACTTGACATTAGCAATATTCCTGTTCCTATTTGCAGTGCTGAATCTGAAGCAGTAGCAGCAACAACATCAACATCAACCTCTACCTCAGACAGTGAAGGGGAATGTGGATGAGAAGAAGAAAGAGACCACCTCAGCATCATTAGGAGGATGTACTGTGGTAATGCTAATCCACCAGCTGTTTCACCATCACTATCACCATCAGGAGTATTGCTGCTGGCAAGTGAAACCTGTCCTAGTCCCACATCGCTGGATCCCATTCCCACTGTGCCCATAGTGGGTCTGTGTCACACTAGCCTGCTCCACATCATTCTGCTGCCCTTGCAACTCAGCAGCAACACGAATTACAGCAGCAGCAACCTCTGCAATTTCCAAAATCTCACTGCTGGGTGTGGTGATGCCTATCCCCATCCCTGTCTCCCATTCCTTCTGGGTTTGGTATCAAAAGGCCATTATGTCTTCTCCACCATAATATCATCACCACCAGTCCATCCTTGCTACTACTGCTCTATTACAGATGTCTTACCAGTTAGAGGAGGTAATGAGAAATTTTACAGAGTGTCACACATCTCTGGTTGAGCTGAAGAAGGAAGACTGGAAGCACTAGCAGTTAGGCACAGGCAGTTGATCTGTGCTCATGGTAGTAGTAGTAGTATTTCTGCTAGGCATCAATTCTGGTTTCTTCAGGATCATACAAAACAGAAAGTGAACTAGTGCTCACCCAGTGTAAATCTGGACCATATACAGATGAAGAAAGAGATTAATGTACACACAGATAGCAATCTATAAATGAACTCTTGGTCAATATTCGTAATAGAGGTACTATAAAGACAAATATATATTTATAGGATTGATGATTTTAATAGGAGTATTCCAAGTAGGTATTTCTGACAATGTTAATAATTGTACAGTGTGGCAAATATCAGTAATGTAAGTTCTCCAGAGTGGGAATATTGGTGTTATTTCAAAGTGCTAACACCATGAAGTGTCTATCAGCCTGTATCTTAAGTGTAAAATTATGCTATGGGAGTAGTTCTCTTTATTGAAGCAAGATCTTCACTGAGTTCAAATGATAGGATATTTTGTTTGGAGATTTTTAAAAAATATTCTGTTTATTATTGTAGAGTTCCTTGCTGCTGTCTGGACCCAGGGATAGCTCAGGTACGGTATATGGAAAAACAAAAGACAAAAAGACAGTGCACCGGAACTACTACGTGGAGAGGTTTTTGAAATGTGGTAGATAAGAAATAGTGTTAGTAGTGTGGGGGTATATCAAAATAAACCCAAAAGAGATTACTATAACTAAGAAGATCAGACTGGGACTATAAAAATCATGAAATATAGGAAAAGGATATATGTGGATACCTGAGTGACAGGTAGTGAGATGCAAGATAGTGCAGATGTGACACAGTTCTAAAGGGACAGATCCCGAGGGGGGTTATGTAGGAGACATAGTAGACAGGCCTGAACCACCCAGACGGACCACTAGTCACTGCCTGGGGCTTGTGTGATCAATAGTACCCTGGGAGTACTGGGGGTCGGTGGTATAGTGCAAACATAATGTAACTGATGTTCATATGCGCTTACCAGACCCATTCTTGACTCAAATGCCTTGAACTAGTAGAATCTTGGGTTGTTCTCTTCCTCCCACATTCTCCTCTCTTGGGTCTACCTGTATCAGCACGGATGATCGGATTCCTCCAATTGCTAATTGGATATAGGGTAGAATTCTTGATCCTCCAAGAATCACTAGCATATGTCCTGCACCGGTAATAGTCCTTGTAGTCAGTATACCACACACAAAAACAAAAGCTGACTGACCCATTCAATATATACTTGAGTGTATTTTATTCATACTGATAGAAAATGGGCACAATGGCAAGAGATTAAAAATAATAAAATTCAATACTGGTGCAACAAACAAACAAAAAACCATAAGATGATAAAATTAAAAAACTGTATCAATGCATTTCAGATATAATATCCCTTCATCAGGATAAAATAAAAGATACACTATTACAAAAAACACTCAGAGCTAGGGGTCAATGTCTGGATTACCCATATTCAAAATATTCATACAAAATGTGAGAGGCTTCTGAGGATGAACAAACAGCACAATGGCCTGCTCTTTGGCTAGTTACCGCTCACAAGCATCAAGCTTTAGCTCTCTAGGGCCATTACAAAGAAGAAATGTACGTTTTGGGACAGATACTGTTTCAGTGCAGAGGAAATTTGCCTGTCATTTTGGAGCTGGACTGCCCTTTTGTGGAGTGATTAGTCTAATATGTAGGTGGAAATTTCTCCTCTATAATGGGACTAGAGAGCTAAAACATGTTGCTTCTGAGCGATAACTAGCCGTAGAATAGGCTATTGTGCTTTTGTTCATTCTTGGAAGCCTCTCTCATTTTGTGTGCATAGTTTGAATACTCTTAGGGGGTCTCCCTAAGAGTGATGGTTAATCCAAACGTGGACCCCTTTGCTCTAAGTACCTAGGCAATTCAGCTGCACCTCACTGATGAGGCCCAACAAGGCAAAACATACGTCTTGGGGTAGCTGCTGTTTCCATGCAAGGGGTATTTGCCCACCATTTTGGAGTGGGACCTCCCTTTTGGGGTGGGATTAGTCTAATATGTACATGGAAATTTCTCCACTGTAATGGCACTAGAGAGCTAAAACATGATGCTTCTGAGCAGTATCTAGCCATAGAACAGGCCATTTTGCTTGTGTTCCTTCTCAGAAGCCTCTCACATTTTGTATGCATATTTTGAATACTCTTAGGGGGTCCCCTAAGAGTGAATGGTAATCGAGATGTGGACCCCTTGCTCTCAGTGCGTAGGGAATGCAGCTGCATCTCACTGACGAGGCCCAACAAGACAGAAACATAAGTCTGGGGTCAGCTGTTGTTTCCGTGCAGACAGGGAGATAACTTTCACGTAAAAAGCAAAAAATAATTGTTGTTTTTTTTTAAAGTGATGCAGGACATTTTTCTGACTTTCCACCCACCCATTCTCACACTGATATCCAGTTCTGCCTTTTTCAAAAATGTTCCCCAGATCCCAAGGGACAATGTCAGAGAACTGGGCATTATTGGGTCTGTGTAATGTGGGCTCTGAGTCTCATTAACGCTGGTCATGCCACTTCCTCCTCCTCCTCCTTTTTTATCATAGCCTCAGGATCCATCCAGCTTTTTCTTCTTTTTTTAATCAGTGGTGGTGATCATGGTCATAGTGCTGGCCAGCACTATGAACCAGTAACCACTTTCTATTTTTTTAACATATGATTATATTTGTTTTCTCTCACTCTGTCTCCTTCTATTTTCCTTTCCACCTCAAGTACACCACACTGTATTGTGGGAAATTATGGGTTTATATAGTACGTGGTTGGAAAGTTTTACCTCACTGAAAAATATAGGAGGGAAATGGAACCTTTTGTCAAAAAGTTTTCTGTGGTCTTAGAAAAACAGTCATGACTGCTATGGACTCGCAGTGCACGATTTCTAGAAAAACCACTGTTCCAAGGTCTGTTCCATGTTCATGCGGATCACGGCTTCCCCATGAAAGAGATACCCCGTACCTGAGCAACACCTCCATGTTGCCGCCATATGGACAGGTTTCAAGAGACACTCCTGAGGTATCCTATGCTCCTTCCTTAGACACTGAAGAACCTATGGAGATAGGGCTTGTCCAGACTCAATTGTCTCCTGGTGAAAGAGAGCAGAGGAGAGGCTGTGGCCTCTGTTTTTACTGTGGTAAGAGAGGGCACTTCATTTCCCACTGCCCTACATGTCCGTCTAGAACTACACGTGTGGACACGGTCTGTGTTCGCCCTGTCAAGTCAGCTGACAACTCTATTAGGCATCAAGGGTGCTGTTGCACTGGAGCATGTTTGTCACCTCAAAGCAGTACTTGTATCGCTGAGGAATTTTCTTCCACTATTCCATGTGAACCTGTTTCTGGAACGCCTGCTCAGCCATTGGCCCTTCATTTGGGTACTGCTCCGGTCCACCCTGTCATCACTGCACCTCAGCCTGAACCTGCACCCAGGATCCCTGAGATTCCCCTACCACTTGATCCAGAGGCTTCTCCTCTCCCTTCTGACAATATGCCAGTTTCAGAAACCATCACTATATCTGTGGTGGTAATCACCTATACCACTTCCTGCCCTGCAGAACAAGTCCTGCCATCTGATTGCACTTATGCCTCAAATGGCACTATCGTCCGCAAGCAGGATCTTGAGATATTTGAAAAGGCATTACAAGCTGCAAATACTTCCCTTGTGAGTTCTTTGAAAGCGTTTAAGACCAAAAAGAATAGACAAAAAGGGGAGAGTTGCCATCGTGCCAGACGACACCTTTGACTTCTCCGAGGATGAGAGCAACTTTGATCCCAGGGTCAATGTGCTATCTAACCAGTCTGGTTCCACCCGGAGGGCATACTGTCATGGTCTGCCCCTGTCCGGGATGACAGCCAGGCGTGGTCTTCCCTCTGGTGGATCACAGTGGAATTGAACCAGAATCCTCATATACTCTGGTCCTGCTTTCTTGCCTTTGAGCCACTGCTGAATCTGTGCTTTCCATGTGATTCTAGCCTGTATTATTTGCTTTGCCTGCAGCACTAGTGGGCTGGACTGCTGCTATCAGACTTCACCTGTCATTCAGAGTCCACCTGAGGCAGCTTGTTAATTAAGCTGCTCATTACCTGGGTATAAAACACTGCCTCTCCCTGATGGCTGGGTCAGTTCATTGTTGTATTTCTGTTCCTGTGGTTTGTTTCCAGATTACCAGACTGAATTGGCTTGTGAACCCAGCTTGCTGTTCCTGACTACTCCTGACCATAGCCTTTCCAGGGCACCAAATATTGCAGTCTCCCCCTTACCCTCCTGGAGTTCAATATGTTTTGCACCTCGTATTCATCATGATCCCCCACCTTAATGGGGGCCAGGGGAATGGAGGCAGAAGTAAACTGGTTACAGGTTAAATGTTTTAGTAGAGACATATGAAAAACGTTATGAATGCGCATTGTGGCTGGTAGCTGCAGCTCCTAAGCCACCGGGTTGACCTTCCGAATGACTCGAAAGGGACCAACAAAACAGGGAGCCAGTTTACTGCATGGGACCTAGAGGTTAAGATTCCGGGATGACAGCCATACCCTATCTCCAACCTGAAAGGAGGGTGCAGGTAGTCGCCTACGGTCAGCCTGCCATTTGTGTTGTTGCTGTACTTGTACCCAAGAGGAACAGAGTGCCCGTAAATGCTCATCCAGAGCCGGAACAGGTTGTGCATCAAAGGTCTTAGGAAGAACAGAGGGTTGGAACCCATAATTTATCAGAAACAGGGAACACTGAGTCGAGGAGTTGACGACACAATTCCTGGCAAATTCCGCCCAGGGTAACAAAGTAGCCCAATTGTCATGGTGGTTATTTTTATAGCAATGAAAGAATTGTTCAAGGCCCTGGTTAGACCTTTCGGCTGCACCATTCGATTGAGCGTGGTAGGCTGAAGACAAGGCAAGCTGAATCCCCAATTGCGTAGAGAAACAGCTCCAGAATCAGGACACAAACTGGCTCCCACGGTCGGATATAATCACTTTAGGAATGCCATGTAAATGGAAGACCTCTTTAGCAAATATCTCGGCCAACTGTTGGGCAGAAGGCAACCCTTTCAAAGGTACAAAATGCGCCATTTTAGAAAATCTGTCCACTACCATCACGATGGTGTGACCCAAGGACGCAGGAAGGTCGACCATAAAATCTATGGACAGATGAGACCCAGGGGTGTTCCCCATTAGGAATGGGTTGAAGGAGTCCCACAGGTAGGCTGCGTGGGGATTTATTCTGTGCGCAAGTCTGGCAGGCCGCCAGCAATCTTTCCTCAAGCTTGGCCACCAAAATAATCGAGAAATGGACCAGATCAATTGATCACGCCCATTGTGGCCAGCGGTTTTAGAAGTATGGTAAGTCTCCAATAGTCTGGTGTGCAACTGAACTGGTACAAAACATCTCCCTCTGGGTTTCTCCGCAGGAGCCGAAACCTGGGAAGCCAAAATCTCCTCTCCCAGAGGAGACGTAATACTACTACGAATGTGAGCCAGAATACGATCAGCTGGAATGATCGGAGCGGAAGAAGGCTCCTCCTCAGTATCGGGACAATGATGGCGGGATAAGGCGTCCACCCGAATGTTCTTAGAGCCAGGGAGGTATGAAACAATGAAGTTAAATCTGGACAGAAACAATGCCCATCTGGCTTGGTGAGCAGACAAACGTTTAGCCTCAGACAAATAAGTTAAGTTCTTATGATCCGTGAGGATCCGGATCGGGGCACTGGTTCCTTCCGGCAGGTAACGCCATTCCTTAAGTGCCAAGATAATGGCAAGCAGTTCTCTATCACCAATCTTGTACAGCTTTTCTGCCTTAGATAATTTCTTGGAAAAGTAACCACACAGAAGCAACGCCTCACCAGGTGTCGATCGCTGAGACAGGAGGGTGCCTACTCCCGTCTCAGAAGCATCAACCTCCAGTGTGAAGGGTAGGGCGGGATTAGGATGCACTAAGATGGGAGCCTTGGCAAAGGCAGATTTTAGAGTCTCTAAGGCCCCAATGGCACTGGAAGACCACCTAGATGCGTCCGACCCTTACAAGTGAGATCCGTGAGAGGTTTTACTATCAGAGAAGTTTTTAATAAACCAACGATAGTAGTTAGCAAAGGCCAAAAAGTGTTGGAGAACTTTCAACCCCACTGGGCGAGGCCATTGTATGATGGCAGACAACTTTTGGGGGTCCATAGCAAACCCCGAGACAAATATCACATAGCCCAAGAAGGTGACCTGAGATTTATGGAATTCGCACTTTTCAAGCTTACAGTAGAGGCCATTCTCTCTCAGACGCTGTAAAACCCTAGACACATATGTGACATGTGTCTCAATCGAATGTATGCGTTTATCGTCCAGATATACAACAACCGATCTTTGCAACAAGTCTCTGAGGATATCATTGATCAACTCCTGGAAGACAGTCAGGGCATTGCACAATCCGAAGGGCATCACTAAATACTCATAGTGCCCACTACGGGTATTAAAAGCTGTCTTCCATTCATCACCACTTTTAATAGGAATTAGGTTATATGCAGCCCTTAAATCAAGTTTGGTAAATACCTTGAACCCTTTTAATCTGTCAAACAATTTGGTTATCAGGGGTATAAGATAGGCATTCTTGGTTACCAGCTTATTTAGACCACGGTAATCAACACAGGGATGCAGTTCCCCATCCTTCTTTTTGACAAAAAAGAAACCGGCACCTGCCGGTGAAGAGGATTTGTGGATTATACCACTCGCAAGAGCATCAGCTACACACTCCTCCATAACCCTCGTCTCCTCAGCCGAAAGTGGATAAACATGGCCCCTAGGAGGAGTAGTACCAGGGGTCAAATTGATTTCGCAAGCGTAGGCCCTGTGAGGAGGCAATGCCTAGGCTTGGCCTTTGACAAAAACATCACGGAATGCTCTGTACTCCTCTGGTAGACCAGGAGAGGACGTACAGAATAGTCTAGTAGGATGAGCCAGACAGGAACTCACAGAGCTGAAGCCCAAGAGATTATGTCACAAGTTTGCCAGTCTATCCTGGGGTTATGCTTCTGCAGCCATGGATACCCCAGAACAATAGCATAGTGTGGAGACTGAATAAACTGGATCTGCAAGGTTTCAGAATCTAGGGCTCCCACACGTAGGGTTAAAGGAAGTGTCTCATGAGTGATGTGGGAGGGTTGAAGGGGCCTCAATGGCCAAAGGAGAATCGCAGGCCTGCAAAGGGATGGCATGTCTTTCAGCGAAGTCAGAGTCTATAAAGTGACCTGCCGCCCCTGAATTGATCAACGCAGCAGCGATTATGGAGCAATTGCCCCAAGACAGGAAGACCTCGAGGACATGTTTACCCTTTACCTCCTCCAGGGACTAAGATATGCCACCCAAGATCTGTCCCTGACAGGACTTTAGGTGCGAGCGTTTCCCGGACGTACAGGGCAAGACTTTAACAAATGACCGGCTTTGCCACAATACAAGCAAAGACCCTCCCTCCGTCGGAAGGCTCTCTCCTCCCCGGAAAGACAAGTAGCCCCCAATTGCATGGGCTCGCTGCCCCCAGAGACAAGGCCAGGAGGCATGGGAGGCGAGGGAGGACTGGGTGGGTAAGTAAAGCTGGGAGCCAAACGAGATGGAGGTCTACGCAGACGCTCCCTAAAGGAAGGTCTCTCCCTGATCATGGTATCAATCAGGATAGTAAACTATATTAATTCATCCAAGTCTCGGGGTAAGTCACGGGCAGCAATTTCGTCTTTGACCAAGTCGCATAAGCCCTGAGAGAATACCGCTACTAGAGCCTCATTGTTCCACCCAACTTCAGCTTCCAGTGTACGGAATTCAATGACATACTCTGCTACTGTACAAGTACCCTGGCGTATGGTCATGAGGTGTTTGGCGGCCGATACCTTACGACCGGGCATGTCAAAGACTTTATGGAAGGAATCCACGAAAGCCAAAAAATCATAAACAATCGGTTTGTCCGTCTCCCACAGTGGATTGGCCCAAGCTAAAGCCTTGCCAGAGAGTAGAGAAATGAGAAACACAACTCTACTGTGATCGTTAGGAAAAGCCTGTGGAACCATTTCCATAAATATACCTACTTGGTTCAAGAACCCACGACACAGTGCCGGGTCTCCCTCATAACACTGAGGAGTAGGAGCGTGCCACGAGGAACCCCGATCACACTAGCATCAGGGTTGTCTGGAGCTATCGGTGCCGGGCTAGCAACTGGGGAGGCCACCGACTGACTGATTGGGTGATCAAGATGAGCGGTACGGTTCAACAGGGTTTGCAAAGCCAGCGTCATTTGATCCATACACTGCTCTTGAACCTCCATTCTGGCTAGGAGGTCTTGGTTAGAAGGGTTTCCAGTACCGTCCGTAGACATGGCCCTTTCGTACTGTCACTGATACAATAACGATACTGGAATCAGTACTTTTGTTAACACAAACTTTATTAAGATACACACGTACAGGCAACGGTACAGTAAGAACACCATACAATAAGGATCACTCGTAATGACTGTTCTGCCATAACAATGAACTGAGCCCAAAGGATAATCTGGTGAGAATCTGCTCAGGTCTGCACCTGAGCTCCACTACAGGTCCGCACCTGTACTGACAAGGTACCAGCAAGTTGTAGTGCCACAGCTCCGCACCTGTACAGACTATGGGACTAAGGTAGGTATCGCACCACAGGTTTGCACCTGTACAGACAAGGATAAGAAAGTAGGTATCAGAAACGACTCTGCTCAGGACCGCACCCGAGCCCCTACTACAGGTCCTCACCTGTACAGACGAAGTAACAAGGAAAAGCACCACAGGTCCGCACCTGTACCGACAGTAACCCAGGAGCAGAAGAGGCCACTAGAGCCACCAAGATACCCAACAGGTTATCCACTGGAGCGTTGGTATGCTGGTTGCGCAGCGGACAACCCCGGGTAAACCAAGGTAGATAGTAAGATAACTGGAAGTCTGATGGCGAAATGCTATACCGAGCTGTAGGTCAGATCCAGAAGGTATCAGGACTTACCAGAGTCACATAGAGAGGGTAGTCAGAAAGAGCCAAAAGTCAGCACCAGAACAGATAGTCAGCCGGGCCAAGGGTCATACACAGAGAGGGTAGTCTACCAGAGCCGCAGATTATGCACCAGAATGGTTCTCAGACAAGCCAGCGTAATACACAGAGCGGGTAGTCAGAACAAAGCCAAATGGTCATAACTAGAACTGATAGTCAGCACTACACAACTCACCAACCTCACTGCACACCATGAAAGGGCAACTGAGGGTGGTGTCCAGTGGGTTATAAGGCCACAACCCAGGAAGAGGAGGAGTCCCAAAAGGTTTGCATGTCCCTTTAAATGAGGACGCATGCCAAAGCACACCACGGGACTGCCGGAAAAAGCTGCGGCTAGGCTGCCGGGTAGCAGAACGGCCCGGCAGCTGCTGCCCAAGAACTGCCTGCTGCCCGAGATACTGGCTGAGCTGCCAGGTACGGTAGCGGTCGGCTTGGCAGCCGCCACTAGTATAACACCGAGGAACAGTCTAGTGGGGGGAAAGAGGGGAGGTTAAAGTCGCCCCCTAGCAATAGAGTCCCCTCCTTAAATGAGTCTAGTTTGTCCAGAGCCTGAGAAAGGAATGGTAGACTTTACCAAAAATTTTTGTCGTGCATAAATTTGATGTCGGACAAATTAGTATTTTTTCATTCGTCAACTCCGCAATTCGGATCTGACCTGTTCGACTCAGATGAAAGTCGGAGGCAGTCCAATTTATTCGGCAACTTTAAAATACCTTTAAAAATACAATAAAAAATTAAAATTAAATGAATGGATCCATTTCCAGGGTCTAAATGAAGATGATGGAACAGGGTAAGGTGGGCATTTAGCCTTATGGTACTATGGATGAAGTATGGATGTAGCAATCAGGTACCCTGTCTGCCTACACAATACACATACACAACTGTGAGGCTGGCTGATGTGTCACTCTGAAAATTATTCAAACAAATCCCTACTATTAATTTTAATGTTTTACACAGGAACAAAGGTGCCTATCCCTTTTGGACACAATAAGGTATTAGGCCTGCCTATAGAAATGTGAGACTGGCTGATGTGTCACACTGAAAATTATTCAAACAAATCCGTACTATTAATTTTAATGTTTAACACACAAACAAAAGTGATTCTCCCTTGCGGTGGTAATAAGGTACTAGACCTGCCTACAGAACTGTGAGACTGGCTGATGTGTCACTCTGAAAATTATTCAAACAAATAACTACTATTACATTTAATATTTTACACAGGAACAATGGTACCTATCCCTTTTGGACACAATAAGGTATTAGGCCTGCCTATAGAACTGTGAGACTGGCTGATGTGTCACTCTGAAAATTATTCAAACAAATCCCTATTATTACTTTTAATATTTTACACATAAACAAAGGGAGGAAATTGTTACATTTTCTTTTAAACCAAATTCTCTGAAAGGTTGTTATCCTATATAATAATTTGCTACAAAGTTTGTAAGGACGCAGTCATGCGCAGTAGACACTGCTGCGCGTGCTGTAGTCATGTGCAGTAGAGACTGCCCGTGACGAGACAGATACAGAGCGGGGCACTCCGAAGCTCTGGATCAGCCTCGGCGCGGACACTCTCTACTGAGCATGACTGCACCATCACCGGCTGGCAGTGGCACTGTGGTCCGTGTAACAGGCTCTTCAACTAGTAGCTAATGTTTGATCTGGGGGAATTCTTTGAATTTGTTTATTAAACCTTCAACTGCTATTTGTCGATTTAATTTGAGGTGTTTCTTTGGATTTCTTTGTGTGTGTTTTGGGTCTAAACTTTTGTGCAGTGAGAAGTTTATTTGTCTCCATCTTGGGTGTGGCATCCTATATTACTAAGTGGATTAACCCTTGGAGTACCCTATAGTTTTTACATAGGTTTGCTATGGTCATGTTTATGATATATGTTGCATGAAGTTTGGTATACTCTCTAGACATATATTATTAGATTGATTCTGAGTATATTCTTGGTATAATCTATTATTGACTAAATTAAATGCAATGTATATGTTTTATTCAGAAGGTATGCAATATTTGAAATCGGTAGATAATTAAATTATAGTGTTTAAGTTTGGGATTTTATTCCAGTTAGTTTCTTTAAATTTGGTTATTATATATGATTATTATATATGGTATAAGGAAATTGTCAGAGGACCTGGCTTAATATTAGAGCTGAGTTACTGTATATCTATTGAAATTGGTATTCACTCATTTATGTGATTGTTGTTTAAACTTTTTATATATATATTGTATTTTCTTAAACAAATTATGTATATATATATATATATATATATATATAATTATATATGTATATATATTTGTACAAATATGCGTAATTGATTATTTAATCAATTCTTTACTGTGAAGTAACGTGTCAATACTTGGTATTGTGTAAAGTTCTCAAAATTATATTATTATTTATCTATTTATGTGAAGATATCCAACCTAATTGGTTCTCTTGTTTAACCCTTTCTTGGATACCTTCGACAGTAACCAACAAAGTAATTCATGACTGGGGGGGTGAAAAGTGAAAAAAATTTCCTGCATGACTTTTCACGAAAATGGACGATTTTTCTCTTTTTTTGCAAAAGTTTTCTCCTTTTCTCCAATGCAATATTTTCCTCCTTTTCGCCTATTACAGCAATTTTTTTTTACTATTCCAACACATTTTTCTCCAATTTGAACACATTTTTCACCTTTTCCAACTCATTTTTCTCCTATGTTTAATATGATGCAAGATTTCCCAGCACATTATTACTTCTTCTGAGGGCTGTAGTGGAGAAATAAGTAGGTGTAAGTCAGTTGTGAGTCCTACAGCAACATATACCTTGAAAAATGTGTTGGCATGCAGAGTGCGTTTTGTCCTTTGCCCAGAACACTTACTTCCTGCTTAAGTGACACTGGCATATATTCATGATGATGTCAAGTAGTTAAAAAAATTAAAGTACAAACTACAATGTGGCAGATGTGTATGGTAGTGGTGGTGGGGGACTGGAGTGGTGTGATTGGTGGGACCTTGACAAACTGCATCCCTCCCGGGAGGAGAGGGATCATCATCATTTTGTTGCAGCAACAATTGCTGCAGTCAGTTTTTGTACTACCACTTTACTCCCAAGTCTCTGCACTGCTCCACCTTTCCCCCTCCCATTTGTGCATTAGCTAGACATTACTCAACTACTGTGTGCGTTTTTACTTTCCACATTTTGATGTCATGTCTTGACCCTCAACAAAATTCTCAATGTCGCCTGCTGTCTATCAAGTCTGCCTCAGTCACAGAGCTCACATCAGGCTCCCAGTCAGATATATATTAATTTGTTTGGGGTTGAAAGTTTCTACCATTTTGAAAAATAATCCATTCAGCATAACATTTTTTAAAAATGTTTTGGTGATCTGATCGTTGTCTGGCAGGAAACAGAGGAGCCATTCAATGATTTTGTATTTTACCTTAATATTAATAATATGGGATTTAAATTTACTAGCGATTTCCAAAATTAGTCTATAGAGTACACGTATGCTTCCTTATTCTTAAAAGGAGCAGATTATATTCAAAAAGTGCAGGAAATATAATTGACACTAATAGATATTTGCACAAGAATGTTGGCCATTCTAAAAAAGTGGATAGATATAATTCCTTTAGGTCAACCACAGACAGTTAGATATAATTATACTTGATGCAAGCATTGTGAAGCAGAAACCCAGGTATTAATCCACTGATAATAACCCCACCACCACCACAGTGCACAGTTTCCACAGGTATTCCCAATGTGCTAAAGTATAAAAAAGTTACTGCATGTTGTCAGTCTGTGCTTGGGGGGGGCAGAGAGAGAGAACAGCTACATTTCTAATGCTAGCTAAGAGAGAGAGGGAGAGAGATGGATTTTCTTGATAGGGGCATTGGTGGCAGACTCGAACAGCTTTTCTCATGGTGTGGGTGTGATAGAGATAGGAGCCTTAAAAAAACAATAACAAAACCCCTCTGACTGATAAGTGAAAGAAACAGACAAACAGGTGAAGTGATCTTCCCTACCTGAGCTGGTTGACTGAGCCTAAAACTGCACGAAGAATGAGTGACAGATACTATGCAGAAATACTTAAATACAGACATGCAAAACAGACAGGTATACCTTGAGTGACATACTGTGTTACTTGCATTCCCTCACTCCTCTATCAGCAAGACCAAGAGGCACAAGCATTTATTATGGTGTGGTGGTGCTTCACCTGTTGCTGTGCACTTTATATTTTACTGCAAGCTGCTGATTCTGAAATAATAATAATAAATAGTATTTATATAGCACCTTTTTCCCATTGAGACTCAAAGTGCTTTCAGCTTGTGCTCTCATAATAGATGTTATTATTACCCAATCATTGGTACTCATTTATCGACCTCGGAAGGATAAAGGGCTGAATTGACCCTGCCAGTAATTGAACCTACAACCTTGAGGTTTGAGCAGGCTCTGCTGTCAGGGAATTTACCACTGAGCTATCTCACCAAACAAAATAAACAGGTTTATTCTATCATGTACTATCAAAATTATAATGCAGTCATTAAGAGAGAATTGAAGACTGCTGAAACTTTGACTTAAACTACTAGTGTGTCTAGGCACACAGGCAAATAGGGGGAACTGGAGTTGCTAGATTTAAGGAGTATTCATGCTAACCAGTTCTTTGGATATTTGCAGGGAGTGCTGGTATGATTTGGAGACAGTGACATGGACAGAAATAGGTACAATATAAAAAAATACATTTGAATAATTGGTGAAAGAGACAGATAGGATATCCTGTTACTACACATGAGCAGAAACTCTGAGTGACAATAATGGAGACATATGTTTTTCTGCATGAGAATAATGTATGATGTAAGTGGCTAATTAATTTTACACTTGCTGTTATTGCCAAATTTATATATGTACAAGTTATTTTCCCGGTGTATTTATTTTGATGATTAATATTTGGTACTGGTTGGAATGAGATTAAGAGCTATGTCTAATAACCTAATGCTTTCCTTGGATTTGGAGATTTTCTATTAATATATATATAATTAGTCATGTTATTTCTTAGAGTGGATCGCCAAATTATATGCCCTGGCAATTCCACTTTCAAGATAGCACAACACATTCAGTTTTCCATATATGATTATTCTGTTACATTACAGCCGTATCCCAATAAAAGTGTTAACACTTAGTGATTGTACTTCAATTATATATTTATTGCTTTCCCGAATACAACAAACCCCTCTCTAGCACCCAAGGGGTTACATATAATATGTGGTACTTTTGAGGATGTCAAGCTCACTCTTTCAACTCATGGAGTGGAATATTTTGCCCATTATTGCTGTTACAAGTGATTCTATAAAATCAAAATCAATGTGGATAATTGCTTCATGACAAATCTCAACTGTCTTATATAGATTATTTGGATATTTTTATCTCCTTCATTTAGAACTTTCAGAAATAAATAAAGCAGAACATTATGCTATCCCTAATGTAAAATAAAGTTAATTTGATAATGATTACTGCTGTTTCACTAATTGAAGGCATATTTCCTCTAATTAAAGCACCATTTATATAGTTAATTTAGTGTGGTGAGAATATTTACATTCATTATTTATAAATGCAATCAGACTGCTTGACATTTTCAGTACTAGATGTAGTGATTGGTGATTCTATGTATCAAATTTATGTATTCATTAAACAAAGTGTAGTCAGATTTTTTGCCAGAATCTGAATAAAGGGATATTGTTATATGTACCAGTATATTATTTTTTTTGCATCTGATTTTTTTTGATTGACATTAATAAATAGGACAAACATTATAGTTAATATTACTTACTTATGATTTTAACCCCTGGAATTTGACATATTTTATAATATGGGAGTAGGTATGCAATTTAATTTATATCCTGGATACAGTAGGAAATGTGTGGTTCTCGTCCATGGATGTGTTATGACCAACCATCTTGAATGTATTCAAAACATGGAGGAACGCACTAAGATTTATTAAAGTTGGCCACACCACCATTATTTGAAACATTTTGGGTATTTTTATCTTGCAAAGGGTCCTTACAGGAAGTGTTGCTATTTGCTAGTAATGCTGATTGTGAGAACCTGACCATATTCTTCTCTGCTATTATGTGAAGTTTTTATGCTTCTCTAGACATACCTACTACATTTCTCCTGTTAAAGAATTACCACTGCTTCTGATTGTCTTGCTAAACACGCCCCTAAGGCCTCTACCAATCAGAAATTACGATCAGGCGGCACTCCGAAGTTAAAACCGAGCCAGTTGATAAAATCACATAAACTTTATTCCAATAATTAAAAATTTCACAATTGGCTCTCCGCAAACAGAGGTGGAATCATGTCTGTATCAAAATTGGCAAACAGTAAGAAATTTATCTAACGCGTTTCGCGCATTCTGTGCGCTTACTCATAGATACACCGCTTCAATGATACAGGCCAATATATAAAACAAATAATTAAGAGCAAAAAACTTACATCTGCCGATTAACACAACATGTGCTACATAACAGCCAATCAAATTGATACATAGTATTTAAACTGAGGCTGACAAGTTAACCCCTAGATAGATGCCTGCCCATACAACAGGCATCATGGCAAAATGGCTAGATCTGGATACATAAAGACACCAATCCCTTTAAAACTTTAAACAACATACTGACTTAGCACATTACTAAGGGATCGTGTCTGAATGAAGCCACAAATACATATTAACCCCTTGGACTCTAAGAAAGGAAAAAGAAAAACAAGAGCACGTTTACACAATGCCCAAATAATACAAAATGTGATATTAAATCATAAACTCCCAAAAAAACAAAGTGTCCGAAGGGTAAATCATGTTAATGCCATCTAAAAGAGGAAATGAAGATTATCAACAACATTGTTACCACGTCTTCCAAAGCATTGCTGAGACCAATAGGACTCACTAAACAGAGCACTGGGCATGATAGGCAATCAGCCCCAGGGAGGTCCATACTGCATTCATACAATATTGCCAACATCCCACTCCGAGTTTAAACCCAGTGGAGTGCGGGTTTTTAACACATAAATCCAATACGCCTCCCTGCGGTTAATAAGCCCCAACATATCACCTCCACGAGGGGGCAAAACAACTCTCTCTATGGCCTGAAAACTGCAAGCCATAAGATCTCCCCCATGTTCTTGACTAACATGACGTGCCACTGCAGAATCTTGCTCTTTTTTATTAATCTGATATAAATGTTCTCTAACACGATTCTTAAGGGGACGAACCGTGCGTCCCACATACTGAATGGAGCAGATTGCACACGTAAACAAATAAATAACATGTCGTGTATTACAATTTATAAACGAAGTTACAGGATAAATCTTTCCATCAACCGAACAAATAAATTCCCTTGTCACTTTAGCCACTTCACAACATCTGCATGAACTCGCACCACATCTAAAGAAACCTGGATACTCCAACCAAGTAGGGGAAGTCTTCTTTGAGGAAAACAAACTTGGAGAAATCATATTACCAATAGTAGTCCCACGTCTGGCTACAAAATCGCAGCCCTGGCTTAAAATCTGAGCCAGAACCGGATCCGTCTTTAGTACAGGAAAAAGAGAGCGAACCAGAGCACTAATCTGTCTAAACTGTAGACTGTAGGTTGTGATAAACCGTACCCCAGTCTCACAGGTATAACTCCTGGTGCCTCTTTTTACTTTAGATGGATCACATAACAGCTCCGACCTAGAATGATTACTTGCAAACACAAAAGCATTGTCCAATACACGATCAGAGTACCCCCTCCGTCTAAATCTATTATACAAGTCCCTAGATGCTTCATTAAAATCAACATCAAGGGAGCAGTTCCTGCGACATCGCAGAAACTGCCCCTTTGGGATATTGTCAATCTGAAACCTGGGGTGACAAGATCGTGCATGTAACAATGCGTTGCCGGAAGTCGGTTTTCTATAGATATTACTAATGACCTTCCGAGTAACAATGTCACCCCTCAATGTGATATCCAGAAACTCAATTGAGATGGGGTCGTGCTTAAAAGTGAAAGTCAAATTATAATCATTAACATTCAAATATGAAACAAAAGAAATCGCCTCCTCCCTAGTTCCTAGCCAGACAAATAGCAAGTCGTCGATGTATCTCCCATACCACAAAATCCGCTCCCCATAGGGGTTCATACCCCCAAAGACATGGCTAGACTCCCACCAACCCATAAAAAGGTTGGCAAGGGAGGGGGCAAAAGTTGCCCCCATAGCCACACCACGCCTCTGGAGGTGAAAAACCCCATCAAAGGAGAAGAAGTTGTGGGACAGGAGATACTCGACAACCCGCAATAGATAATCAGATAACACATCTGAATAGTTAGAAAAATTGTCAAAATGATATTTTAAAGCCTGAATGGCCAAGGTATGAGGAATGGATGAATAAAGGGCAGAAACATCCGCTGTTAACCATGACCTCTGTTCATCCCATTCAATGTCCAACATCTGTTTCAAAACCTGCTTGGTATCCCACAGAAATCCTGGTAACCTATCAACTAAAGGTCGCAAGTACTTATCAACCCAAACTGACAAAGGCTCATGCAATGAACCGATGCCAGACACTAGGGGCTCGATTTAAAGGCAGCCGTTAGCAAAAAAAATCACTAACGGGTGCGTTAAGTGTCATGTTGCAATTCAAAGATCCGTCTAAACAACAGCTAACGGCAGTTGTAGAATCCTTACGGCCGATACACTTACGTGCATTCAGACGCATGGAAAAACATACCCCAGAGCTATTCAAAGGCTTGCGGTACTGATAACGGCTGAAAAAAAGACACACCTAACGGCTAAAAGTTAAGACTCACTTCTCACACACGTTAGACACTTAACGGCCAAAACAAAACACCCGTTACAGAGGAAAACACACCAAATGCTTACCGCACAACCATGTAAATGGGAAAATTAACCCGTGCAATGCCAAAACAACACAAAAACATGCACACACAACACAAATCACTACACAAACAACAACAACCAACACCACAGGGACAATAACACACAAAAACAACAACACAACATGGCACGGAACAATGGGGGTCATCACACAAAGCGGACACCTGCAAATACAAGCTCACCTGGGCAACATCAACACGCCACCTGCACCCCACAACTGCACGTCCGCAAATGGCACACACAGAACAAGCACAACACACCACATCTTATAACACACACACACCTGCTAACACTTACCTGGACAAAAACAACTCACCATTGGTCAGCACTCACCTCATCAACACACCTACACAACGCCCTAGCAAGTACTTAAAGGGACAACTCAACACACTCACTTGTGGCTTGTTTTCCACTCAGGGAGGGAGAGAGAGATAGAGATAGAGAGAGATAGAGAGAGATAGAGAGAGAGAGACAGATAGAGACAGATAGAGAGAGCAAACAGTATGTTGGGTTACATATTGTTGCGAAGGCTGCGGAGAAGGCGTGCAAGGGAGAGAGCTGGGGAACATCAGCAACCTCCAAGCACGCCTCATCAACAGCCTCCACCTGTTGCAAGTGAGGAGGCTCTGGCTCAGCAGCCACACAGGAGCCCATCCCCACCCGGAGGACACCTGCCTGCAGATGCACAGCTGCAGCAACAGGATGCTCCCCAGCTGCCACAGGGACCCCTGCAGCAGTCCAGGATGCATAGACGACCACCAAGGCCCAGGGTATACCGTCCAAGGGTCACTCTCTTTGGAATGACCGATGACGAGGTTATTGATCGCTACAGGTTGAGGCCACACAGCATCATAGCCCTGTATGAGGTCATCAAGGAGCAGGTGGATCCCATATGCACCCATAACCATGCTCTAACTGGCCTTCAAAAACTCCTGTGTGCCATACACTTCATGGCAAGTGGCGCCTTTCAGTCGACAGAGGGTTACGCATCTGGCATGTCCCAGGCCACATTCTCCAGGGTGCTGGCCCAGGTCTTGCCAGCCCTCAAAGCCAAGGCCAGTACCTACATACGTTTCCCCATCACCGATATGGAGTGGACACATCTGAAGCAGGGCTTCTATGCAAGGGGAGGCATGCCCAGGGTCATGGGTGCAATAGATTGCACCCATGTCCGTATCAAAGCACCAGCACGTCAGGGACATATGTTCCTGAACCGCAAAAACTTCCACTCCATGAATGTGCAGATGGTGTGTGACAGCAACCTGGCCATAATGAATGTCTGTGCGAAATTTCCCGGGAGCTGTCACGATTCACATATACTCAGAAATTCATCTGTGCAGAGGGATTTCGAAAATGGGACCTATACAGGCGGATGGCTACTGGGTGAGTTAACAGCACCAAATGACACCACATACACATGTGCTAGTATGTTCACCACAATATGTGCTCCTTGTCACACCATGTCACTCACTTTCCACAGGTGATGCTGGCTATGGATGCAAGCCATGGCTCCTCACCCCGGTCGCCAATCCCCAAAACGATGCCCAGGAACGATATAACCAGGCTCATGCCAGAACACGGAATGCCATTGAGCGGACCTTCGGCCTCCTCAAGTCCCGATTCCGATGTCTGGACCACTCGGGGGGAGCATTGCAGTATGCACCAGGCAAGGTCTGCGACATCATCGTGGCATGTGCCATCCTACATAATATCGCGGTGGACACCAGACTCATCGACGATGTCCATCCCCCACCCAGACCTGAAGACCCTGTGGATATCGTTGAGTGTGAGGAAACCCCAACAGGGATGCAGACAAGGGACAGATTGATCAGGGATCACTTCTGCTGTGAGTATAATACATGTATGCACACAATCCATGCATACACACCCACCACAACACACATGTTCTGTTTCACCCCACAGGATCAGTGACACAGCCCTGTCACTGGCTGCAGTATGGACCACCAGCATCAACTATTCCGTGGACCAGTCAGATTGGGCCTAGAGATTCCGAATACACCTGACAACCTGTCGTCCATGTTGATACTGCTACCTCAAGGATATCATGCATGCCCCCCCTGGAAACCAAGGTACAACACTTTAACCTTGTTCAGCATATCCCACAGCTCCCTAGGCACCAACTAAAGTGTTCTGCTAGGATCAGACCCATAGCAACCATGGTACCCCTGTAGCAAGGGAGTCTCATCCAAGCCAATGCATCGGATAGAACTCTGTCATATAAGGGGTTCAGGGGGCATTCGTGGGGACATGGGACCAGTAGCTTGCTACAGTTGAAGAAAGCAGCAGAGGGGTGGATCGACAGTAATAGTGTGTTACACAACATGGAGCTCATGAAATGTGGATCACATCTCCATGGACACCATGCTGCCCTGTGTGTGTGTATGTGTGTGCAGTGATATGTGCCCCAGAAAGAAATACACACATTAACAAATATGTCCTACTAGCTCCATGAACCAAACATATTTGGCCTGTCTCTGACAGTGGCAGCCCAAATATATTGTTGTCAGGAAGCTATTAGGACATATTTGTTGATGTGTGTAACCATGTCAGGGGCAAATATCCCTAAGGATGGTTAACATCCCCTTAGTTCCCCCCATGATGGTTCATAGACCAGTACACAACACATTACAAAGCAGTGGTTTGTGTAGACTTATGTAACGGGAAAGATTAAGAGGATCATGATGTTGTAGCTGTTGCATGACGATCACTTCGAGGGTGATGTTCCAAATCCTGTCCTCTTGTCCCACAGGCATCCATAGCACGATCCATCCTTGAACAGAGGAGTTTCCATATGACTGGACTGAAGTCTGGACAACACTTCCATGAAGCTCACCCCTTGGCGTTCCAAGTGATTGTGTTGGTGATGCAATGTTTGACCTGATGTTCACAGCAACCTCTACTGGAACATTCACATATGGACACAAATTTATGTGTGTACTAACATCCAGGTATCAGACCTGTACAGTAAGACTGCTCATACACAGATGCCAAACGATGTAGACAACACATGAGCAGTTCACTAGCATTTCTAATGTATTCCTATTTAGTTCAGATGTACCTTTTTGTGCTCATACAAGTGTTTAATGCATATTGGCTAAATACACAAGAAACATCACTACTCAATCCGTGTCTGTATGAATGAATGTTGGATCAAACACCTGTCAATGTGGAACCGTACCCAAGGCTAGAGTATCCCTCATACAAAGGAAGGCATGATTTACATCACAGGAGTCCACTAGTTGCCTGACCATGAGTGGACTTTGTGATGTATACATGCAATGACATGATGGCAGTGATACACTGATGTGTGTTGTGAGTGATTAGCTGGTGATACAGGGGACACACTTCCACTGTGATGTGATGTCCATGGTTTGTGTGTTGCTCAATATAATCAATGTCCTGAGATTGCTGTAGGTTGTCATATCTCAGTACATGGGCTACATCAACAAAAACAACCATGTGGACAAGTGTTATTACTGGTGAAGTGTGTTATAACCTTAGTTAAACAACAACACAACTTAAAGGGATAGTAAACCCTGAAAATAAGTTTATTTCACATTGTAGCCCTTTAAAAACCATGAAAAATGATATCAGTCTTATCTACCAAACATATATGATTTGGGATATAAGACTTATATCATTTTACATGTTTTTTTAAGGGCTACAATATAGAATGAACTTATTTTCAAGGTTTACTATCCCTTTAATACATAAGCCAATGCTCAGCCTAAGGTTCCAATGTGCGTGCTACACAATGAAATCTTAGGAAGATTTTTGGGTTATGCAGTAAGTTAGGCTGTGATTCAAACTCCTGTTGTGCAACTGACTTGCTGGAGAACACAATGCTCACCCTAGGATCACAATGTGTAACACACACATTGAGATCCTAGGGTGTACATTGTGTTCCCCAGTATGTCAGCTGCACAATAGAATTTTGATTTAAAGACCATATTGATGCATGTTCAATCTGTCCTGCTTGTTATTTCCCTGCTAAGTCACACAGCTGTTAGTTTGGTTTTCCCCTCAAACACAACAATTGATGCAGACGAATGTTCAGTGTTGCACCAGTTGTTGTGCTAAGGGGTATGTTCTGATCAAATCTGACACACATCATGGCCATGTAACACTGTTGTGTTATATGGCTACAGGGATGGGTTGCCAGGTGAATTTGGACAACGGTGTGGGTGTGTGTGAACCCATGTTGTAACATCACACAAACATTTCCCCCAGGCAGGAGTTGAGTTCAATGCATTGTTTGGCAATGCATTGGAGACAACCCTGCCACCCAATCTATAAGTGAATACACAGCAGATCAGACAGGATTCAAAAGCACAATTTTCATTTATTGAGGGGGCAGATGACAGGTTGGGCCTTTCATTTCTTTTTTTTTTGGGGGGGGGCCTTAGACTTGGTGCCAGAGGTGGATGCCCTGGCTGATTGCCTTGTCACCCTCTGTCCCCTAGGTGTGGCTTCTGGGGTAACACTGGAAGGGGTGGTGGGTGCAGTGGACCCCTCTGTGGAACGCAGGTTCTCCCTCTCCATCCTCAGGTTCTCCCTGCGGTTAATCTCTCGCAACTCCACGAGCACCTGTGCAAACATGTCCATCATCCCCGTATGTATCTGGTGGAGTTGTGTGTTCCCCCTGGCAACCTCTGACTCCAGAGCTTGGATTCTGGTCTCCAACCTGTTCGTGTTCCTCCGGGATTCCCTCCGGTTCCTCGTGAGGTTGTCGTTGGTGGCGTGGGTTGCCCGGAGCTGTCCTCTTTGAAGGGCCATGCACTCAGCCTCCAGATCTGGGGTGCGTTGACTGCTGGAGATGGGAGTGGCCGGTGACACATGTGCTGTTTCCCCAGCTTCAGCTGTCTCCTCAGCCTCTGTTTCCCCAGCTTCAGCTGTCTCCTCAGCCTCTGCTTCAACAGGTTCAGCTGTCTCCTCAGCCTCTATCTCCCCAGCCTCTGCTGTCTCCTCTGCTGGTACTGGGTGTGCTGTGGCTGCTACTGCTGTTTGTGTTGGTGGAGTGGCTTGCACAGACGGTGTGTGGGTGCCCACCACATCAAGGGACCCACTGCTGCCCACTGATGTCTGTGCTGGTTGAGGTGGTGGGGTGAACAAGTCCCTTGGCTGAGGGCGCTGGGGCTCCCCAATCAGGCCCAGGTGTTGGTAGTCAAGTGGCCAAGGGTCATACCTTGGCCAGTGGTAGGTGCTTGGCCCCCACCTGGGATCATACCTGGGGCCATGCTGGGGAGCCATCCAGGAGGGTAGATCCATCTCGGTGGAATATGGCCCATATTGGCTGGTGGCCACATTCCCGGGCAGCCATTGCCTCCCTGGTGGTGGTGGTGCTGCTGCTGGAGGGTAATAGCTCCCGGTGCTAGTGGGATGCATCCATCTCTCCCCCTGAATCCATCCGCTGTACATTTGTGGAGCATCCTGTGGTGGGGCAGGCAGTTGAGGGGCAGCCAGTTGAGAGGCAGGCAGTTGAGAGGCAGGCAGTTGAGAGGCAGCCAGTTGAGAGGCAGGCAGTTGAGAGGCAGGCAGTTGAGAGGCAGGCAGTGGTGATGCAGCCAGTTGGGGAGGAGGTGTGGTGGTTGTAGACGCTTCCCAGTGGCTAGTCCCCTCCTCTGTATCCTCCTCACTGGGTGGTGTGGTCGGCTCCTCCACCGGCTCCTGCTGCGATGGAGGCCCATAAGCTGTGTGGAGAATTGAGATTGTGTGATTAGTAAACGTAGCCATGATGGGATTAATGGGATACTAATACATGAAATGCAGAAAGGGAAATATATGTTTTGTGGTTTATCACCCTGAGTGAAACAAGGGTACTCCCACTGCTGGAGGAGGTTTTTGTTCAAAAAGTCTCCCAGCTCAGAGTAGAATTGCTTTGGTGCTATATCCCAGTGGCCTGAAGTTGTACATTGGCACTGTTGCTACATTATCCTATGAGAATTTATTGCGTCTGGACGTAAGCTGTCCATAGGATGGTCTAGCAACATCGCCATTTTAGAGTTCCAGGCCACTGTGATATTGCCGCTGGAGTAGTCAACTATGAGCTGTGCTACATTTTGAATGAAACACCTTTCAGCAGTGGGAATACCCTTGTTTTGCTCGGGGGATGAACCCTGCAATATATTTTTCTTTTCACATGTTAGGTATTACTATCCCTTTAACGGAATAGCAATGGTTAATTTCACCATGATGTAATATTGTAGGCATTGTAAGAGATAGATGTGGATCGATGTTAGTCCTATCCCTCCAACCCACATGGTTAGACAGATATTGCTCTATTTGACAGTCATTTTGACATGTTTGACAGTCATTTCACCACACAGAGGCTCTTCAGCAGAGCCTAAATTGCCCCATTCAGAGATGTAAACCTCATTGGAATGGTGAACAGAGTGTGCTTGCAAACCTGGCACACTTTGTTGACCATCTCAGAGATGTCTCCATCTCTGAATGGGGCAATTTAGGCTCTGCTGAAGAGCCTCCGTGTGTTCTAATGACTGGAATCTCCAGCTGTCAAATAGAGCGATATCTGTCTAACCATGAGGGTTGGCGGGATAGGACTAACATGGATCCACATGTTGGTGAAATTAACAATTGCTATGCTATTACAGTTACATACAAGGAGAAATGGTCATATATGCATGTGGATGTGTACCTTTCATATGGATATGAATATATCCTTTCCAGATATGAAGCCAGAGATCATTTCAGTAGGTGTGATTGCCTTACTGGCTATATATGTGCACCCATCAAAATATACATTGGATTGATATGATGGATATGAGCATACCTCGTATATCCCATCTACGTAGAGTGGGATATACTAGGTATGTGTATTTGGATGGTATCAATGTAAGTTAGTTTCTGATGGATGCACATATCTGGCCAGTAGGGCAATCACAGGCAGTGAGATGATCTCTGGGTTCACATCGTGTTGGGACATATTTTGAGCCATTTGAAAGGTACATATCTGACCATTTTCCTTTGTGTGCATATCTTTGTTTGAACAGATGTGCAGTGGGAATCAAGTGTTATTCAACCCTATCTTCTTAGCTGATGCCGTCCAATTCACAATTTTTCATTACTTGACAGGTGACTCTCTGGTTGTCAGGATCATATCCTATGCATTTCATTGTAGGGCATGGGATACCACCCTGGCAATCAGAGATTGATGAACTGGACAGGATCCTGTCCATGTCGTGTGTTCCAGTTGAATCCTGAAGGGCAACAATCACGCCAGTAGTGAGGGATATCTCTGATTGAGGCCTGTTTTTCTTTGAGTATGAGCCCATCCATCCTTCTGAGTGAGGCAACCGTACTCAATCCGAGATATCTATCATTCATGGCCTGTTGGTGACCAAGGTACAATGGATGATATTTGGTTCCCATGTGTATCCTGCAAACAGTGTCTGGTGTACCATCCATCCATGGCATCAGCACCCCTGAGGATCCATGTGGGAATCAGATGTGAGATATGTCATTTGAAGTTAGGGTAAATGATTGCAGACACAACACCAAGGCCTACTTTTTCCCCCTTTAATTCTGGGGTATTGTTTGAGGCCTGTGTGTTGCACATACAAGCAGTTATTCTCAGTGCCACTGTGATGTGTGACCTGCTCCATCCTTTTTGTGATTCAGTAAGCGGTGTTGTTGACATGATGGAGTGTACATAATGCTGACTTCTCCAGTGATCTCATTTCCCCATTTCCAGTGTTTTCTATGGAGTGTATACGATGGGACCTTAGCAACTTGATTCATGTTATTGCATATTCTACATAGGCTAACACTGGTATTGGTGAAATGAGGATGTGTGAGGGTGAATTTCTCTCCACCATGTGTTTGTCACCGCTTAGTGAATGTCCCCTGTGTAGCATGTGATCGTTGGCCTATTGACTTGATTGTTGTCTGGTTAACCCTTTGAGTCCCAGAGGGGTTGCCAAAGCATTGTTGATCGATGCATTGATGATCCCTCTAGCACTCGAGGGGTTAAGTGCTGACATCCCAGCGGGGACATGGGTGACATTGTGTGTGAACAGTGATGACAGTCGACATTTGGAACTGCATGGTTTGTGTATTGTGTGTGATGAGCACAGCGACAGGAGGGTTGAAGTAGGACTTGGACAGGTTTGTTCCAAGTTGGACCTTGATATTTGTCCTTGTGTTGTGTCCTGTTTTTAACCCTCAGGGTGCTGTGTTGGTGCAGTTGTGTGCATGAATGATGGGCATGTGTTGAGGTGTGAGTGTGTGTGCAGCTGGTGTTGGTTGCTGTAGTGTGTTGTTCTGTAGTGTTGCACTTACCGGTAGTGTGGAGGGTCCTCTCATCCCCAGTGTCAGCTCCTCCAACAACCCCCTCGATCAGGGTTGGGGACATATTCTGGCGCACCATCTCCTCCCAGCCGCAGAAGGTGATAGGGACAGGTGGGCCACCTCCAGTGCCTCGGGCGTGCTTGGCGAGTTCGGAGAGCTTGGTCTTGACCACCCTCCGGCAGTCGCCCCATCGCTTCTTGATGGACTCCACGTCCCGTCTGCATGGAGCCACCGCGTTGACCCGGCTGCAGATCTGGTTCCAGGCTGCTTTCCTCCTCGCTGACAGGCCAGGGACCTTCGCTGTCGGGTGGAGAACACTCTGCCTCTCCAGGACAGCTTCCACAAGAGCCGTGTTCTCCTCCTCTGTATACTTTGGGTCTCTGATCCTGGCCTCATCAGCTCCGGCATGGGATGACTCAGAGCCGGAGTGCCCTGCCTGGTCTGACCCTGACTGTGTGGGGTGCTCCCCAGCAACTACCCCTCGTCCCACTGCAGGTTCTGTCCCTGTCCTGCGTGTTCCTGCTCTTGTGGGCCGGGTCCCCCTCCGCCCTGCGGATCTCCCTCTCCCACCCCTGCTCTGCTGAGGGATCCCCTCCTGATCTTCCTCCTCCTCCACTACTCTCCCCATCCCTCTCTCCTGTCCTCCTCTCCTCGCCATCATTCACCCAGTCACACCCAGGCACTCCCACAGGCCCTCACAGACACACTCGATCCAGTCACTCTCTGTCACACACTTTCACTCCCAGATTCACACTGTCAAAAATAAAAGTAAAATGTGTGAGGTGTTATAAAATAAAAGGACTATGTGTATGTATGTGTATGTGTTTGTATGTGTGTATGTAATATGTGCAAAGGTGTGCTATGTGTCGTATTCTGTGCAATGCTCTCCTCTCTCCAAACTCCAAAACTCCTCTACCTCCAATGAACGCTCCTGTCTCCCTCTCTCTGATCACTATCCTCCGCTCCTGGGTCCTGATATCTGGCTCTGAAGAACTCGATAACAGACAGTGTGTGGCGGTTATTTTTGGGTATATATAGGTGTATTTGAAGTTATTTGATACATTGGGGCTTTGGGATTGGATGTGTGTTTGAATTTGTTTTGGCATCAATCAGGGTTGCTTGACAACGGCAGCCGTTATGTTACATGTTGTTTGGAGCTCAGTTATCGTGTGATTTGTCCGCCCGTTGTGCATTAACATGAGCGACAACGGGTTTTGTGTTACGTGTTTTTTGTGTGCCTACGCTCGATAGCTATTCTCGTAGAGTAGTTATTGAATCTGCCGTAACTCCTGTATTATTTGCGAGCGATGTGCCTTTTTCACTTAGCGGCTGGTTTAACGGTTGCCTTTAAATCTAGGCCTATGGGTCTACCTGGAGGGTTGACCAGACTTTTGTGCACCTTCGGAAGATGATGAAAAATAGGTACCAGTGGATTCTCTGGAACCAAATATAATGCTTCATCTTTGTTAATAATACCCAGATTGACACCAGCTTGTATCAATTGTTTTAAACTTGATCTATATAACAACGTGGGATTATGATTAATTTCCATATAAGTAGATGAATCACTCAATTGTCTTATAGCTTCCCTTCTATAATCTTCCTTATTCAAAATACTATGTATCAATTTGATTGGCTGTTATGTAGCACATGTGGTGTTAATCGGCAGATGTAAGTTTTTTGCTCTTAATTATTTGTTTTATATATTGGCCTGTATCATTGAAGCGGTGTATCTATGAGTAAGCGCACAGAATGCGCGAAACGCGTTAGATAAATTTCTTACTGTTTGCCAATTTTGATACAGACATGATTCCACCTCTGTTTGCGGAGAGCCAATTGTGAAATTTTTAATTATTGGAATAAAGTTTATGTGATTTTATCAACTGGCTCGGTTTTAACTTCGGAGTGCCGCCTGATCGTAATTTGTGTTTGAACTATAGGCTTGGAGAACCTTACCGGCAGAGCACCTGGATTGCCATGTGGTGGTGAGTCCCCTATATTTGATGATATTGCTGCGAAATACAAGGGATCAGGCGATTGAGCTTATTTTGATTTTGCCAATTGTATCTCTACCAATCAGCCTCACTAGAACCACAGTGTACATGGAAAGTGTTTATACTGTAAAAAATTCCACAGTCTTGCTTCCAAACTCCAGCGTTTTAACTTAACTTATACCTGACTTTGCTTGTCTGTGGCCTGCTCCAACCTCTGCTATATTCCTTCTGAACTAGCTTCTGCTGGCTGATTTGAATGCTGCATTTATGGTATCTTGTGAGTCTTCCTTGTAAGCTGCTGGTAAAACTGTTCTTGTACCAACAGTCTGGTGCATTCTTACTGGCTTCATGCCTCTGGGTACCTGCTGACTTTTTGATGAGCAAGTCTGTCCATCTTGGTCCAGATGTGGCTCAATCGGTTCTGGCTATTTGACCTTGCAGTCAACATTACCCATTGCTGGCAGCCACAACATGGTTACACTATCAATTGATATCAGTTTGCAAATTATGCACCTCAGCTTAATTTTCTAGGCTAGCAGATATCTACAGCAACTTTGGTGTTCACTCTGTTTGCCAACCCATGTGTCCCACTTGTGCTGACATTTTGCTGACAAGTGAGAGAGCTTATATACACTCTGCCATTTCTTCAGTCCTGTTCTAGTCTCTTTCAAATATTTTTGGGTTACCTCTGCCTAAACTCTTACTTACAAACACCAGGTCATAAGGTCTGGACCTAAATTTCAGCTTCTGTCCTTTGGGTCCATGGCTTGTCAGGTCAGTCAGCGGGACACTGACATCATTAACTTTAAATAAATGTTGATGCATTAAGAGCAATTACCGTGTGTGCATATAATGTTTCATTTACTGACAATATTAAGGGAGTGAATTTGTTATACTTCAATAGATATATCAGCACAGACAGCACTTAATTTGTTATCAAATTGCTTGACTGCTTTATTTTGGTAATCAAGAAAAAAACTAATTCAACAGAGAATATGTTTCATAAAATGATTGCAGAGAAAATTGTCTTTAGGTTTTGATACTTTTTAGTTGACCAATGTGTTAGTTAGTATTCTGGTAAACACTATGGTAGGATGAAAGTTTTTTGCTCAAAAATGTCACTTTCTGCCTAACTCACTGCATTGAAATCAATGGTTAGTCTGAATTTGCACCCTCCACATAAGAAAATGACTTTATTTCCCACAGGCATAGTATAAAAGGGGTCTCCTCCAGGGTCCTGCAACATACCACTCTGTGTTTGTGAGAGGAAAAAAGAGCAGCACATTTGTCTGGTAGTTAGAACAGGCTAATAAAAAGGAGTTGAAGCTTAGTTTAGGGTGTTTTGTAGTAAAGACACTTTTTCTCTGCATTAGGGGAGTCTGGGATCACTCTGGGGGTCAGGAAGGGAGAAAGGAGGTTGAACCCAAATACAGCAACATCTTGTGTGAATGATTGGGAAAACAAAGGCAGCCATAATACAAATTCCTTTCTGATCTGGCTATTATCTCTGTGTTAGGGAAGTCTGGGGTGTGGGAAGGGAACAAAGGAAAATTAACCCAAATACTGCAACATTTTGTGTGACTGGGAAGACAAAGGCAGACGTGATACAAGTTTCATCTGATCTGGCTGTTATCTCTGTGTTGGTGGAGTGTGGGGAAAAAATCATTTGAACAGGGAATGTGTTTGATTTTTTTGCTGACTGAGATATGGGGCAGTTAGTTATTAAAATAAATAAATAAAATTAAAAAACAAAATTGGGTTATAGACAGAGACAGGGACCCTGACATAAGCTGTGACTGGGGCAGACTGATACTTGATGAGATCAAGTGTTTTGTAGAGAGCCAAAGCAAGGCATCAAACACAATCAGTTCTATAGTGTACTTTATATTAAAAACACACATATATTAGTTGAGTGATGTCCAGTTAACACACAAGGTGTATGAGGATGGCGAAAGGATTAGGAGCAGTGTAGGGACGTATATGTAAAGTGGCAGTCCAAAAACAGCCATGAATGGTGCAGCATGTGAAATAAATGATGGTGATCCTTCGCCTCCTCCTGTGGAGGAAGCAGTTTGCCAAAGTCCCACCAATATTTCTTTATTTCTGTTTATAAACAATGGCTAGGCAGCATAGCAGCAGGTTTAAAAAAGGAGAAAAATATTTGTGTGTGTGCGCACTGTGAAGGACTTGGGTTAGCCAAACAAAAGCCCTGATGAAACATTGATTTATAGGGCTTAGACTTGTTAGAGGTACAAGCCCTGATCAAACATTGATCTGTAGGGTAGACTTGTTAAAGGCACAAGCCCTAATGAAAAATTAATGTGTAGTGTTTAGACTTGTTAGAGGCTCAAGTCCTGAGTAAAACTGATTTGCAGGACTTAGAAACAAGCCCCAAAAAATAGTTTGTATAGGCCTCTGGCTTGAAAAGTACAAGCCCTGAGACAAAAAAGAAAATTATGCCCTACCGGTCTAGTTCCACCAGGTCATTCTATGGTTGCCGTGGTGACATTGTGGCATTTGCGACTGCTGTGCTGTTATTACTGCTGCTGCTGCATTGTTCTAAGCAGGACCATTAGATCAACAGCAGTGACATGAGACAGGTGATGATGGTTCCACTTACCACTAGCTCCAATGATGCTACATCTCTTCAGGGTGTATCTGAAGAAAAGAAGCTGGCCAATAATGCTTCTATTACTGCACCTCCTACAAAATCATGGGTGTGTTTTTGGAATACAAATTTTTCTATTGAGAGCAGGATGGAACTGTGTCTTTCATCAGCAACTGCAATGTGCACAGTGTGTGTATGAAAGTTATGAATTATCAGAAGGACCGGAAACAATGTACACATCTGAACTCACATCAAACAACTGGCACAACTGCAAGCAAGCATCTTGATGCTTAGGACTGCAATGTCAAATCAATCATCCCCACAGAAGCTAAGTACTGCTGTCACTGTGCCCCTTGTCTGCTCTTCTAAGCCCACATGACCACTAGCAGTTTTAATAATAATGATGAATCCTCCCTTCCACCAGCTTATCGTATGCTTTGGGATGGAATCTCATCACATGCTGCTTGATTCCCTGCTTGTGATTATCCTCACCACATTGTCATGTGTGGTCAGATCACAACACAATGTGCAATGGGTGGACATGAACTGCCACATCCTCGCATCCACAGATTCACTATCAGCTGGTGGGGGAAGTAACAATAACCACGGTGGTACACCAAAATACGTTGCTATGTCTTCTCACTTCTAGTTCCTAGCATAAGAAGCTGAGGATGACGCATGTTTTAATTCTCCATTGTACTTTCAGGCTCAGGCTGGATTTCACTGTTCTTCTTCCCCTTTGATTTCCACCTAGATTCATGGTGCCCTTGGGGAGAAGAAGAGGCACAGCAACAGTGGTTCCCAATTTCTTTTTGTGGGGGTTTGGCTTTAACAGGTGTTTTATGTGGGTGGTTTTGCCAAGGTGTGTCCCCTGCTTTCCTTTTTTCACTGACTTGTCACAAATGATGCAGTGCCATTGATGATGACTGCACTGTACCTGTCCAAGGGTAAAATAATCCAATGCCTCAGTGGGCAGGGGAAAGGTGGAGAACAATGTCCTCTTTCTAATGATGGTAGTGGTGGTGATTCCCATCCCCATTTGCATATCTGTCTCCCATATCTTTTTGCTTTCAGCTAAAAAGGCCTTCATTCTCTCCACCATCTCCTTCACTCTCATCACCACTACCACCACCACCGGTCTCTTGCTGCTGCTCTACAGGAGTGGAGCAGGTTGGAGATAATGACAAATATGACAAAGTCCCCTACTGTCACACTTGCCATCTCTTCAGGTGAAGAAGGCACACTGTCATCACTAGCAGCAGTCACAGGCAGTTGATTTGTGCTGATGCTAATATTGCTAGCCAGTTCTGCCTTCTTCCTCATCATGTCTCAGAGGGACAATGCAAGGGGAATGGGAATCACAGTGTCAGGGGGATGTTGTGTGCTCTCTTGACCACTAGTCTGGCAGCTCACTTCCCCTTCCACCTCAGCATTAGGAATAGGAAGGTCAACACTCAAGCTAGTCCCACAAGCTGCTTCACAATCACCACCACCCCCCACTACTATCAAGCTGCTTGCGTATGATAAGTGTGACATCCCCTTCTGTCACACCTGCCATCATCTACTCCTAAAAATCAGGAGGCACACTGGCAGCAGTAGAAGCAGACACATGCAGCTGACCTGTACTGCACACATTGCTAACCATTTCATTTGTGCCTTCTTTGCTGTTATCACTATATTCCCCCAGATCCCAAGGGATGTAGGGGGACCAGATATCATTGGATCTGGAAAGTCAGGGCTCCCAGACTCTTCCATGCTGATGGTGGTCACTTCTTCCTCTGACTCCCTGGACATATCATATCCTTCTAGCTCTTCCTTTTTTTTTAATATGGGTGCTCATAGTGTTAGCCAACACTATGAGCCCCTGTTATCCTTATTTCACTATACTAAATGCTAGGAAATCACCTTTCAACCTCTCTATCTCGCTATTTTTCACTTCCAGGAAAAATAACGTTTTTGGCAGAAAAATGCGAAGTACACATGGTAAGCAGGTGGGAAGTTTGTAGCCATTGGAAATAACATAGCGAACATTTTTTTAGGTACAGGCAAAAAGGAAACATTTTTAAGGGTTTTGCTGAGGGTGGATTTTATAGTGAAAAAGCAGATAACCACATGGTTTGTGTGTAATTTCTCATAGGAACACAAAGGCACCTTTTCCCATCACTAGTAAAGACAGCAGAAGTAAATGATGATGAAATAAAGGTTTGAAAAGTGTTAGAACTAAACATCTTGCTTGACTTACAACCTTGTGAATGACTACAGATTAAAGAAATGAAATCACAATTTTGAGCTGCTGATCTACTGGTTCTTCATTTTATTGCACTATGCAATAAAAAATCCTTCTTTATGATTTCTCATTTGGAAAACACAAAGGGTGCCTCATTTTAAGGGGATTCCTCAGCCATAAGTCACATCTACTGTGCAGAGCAATGCCGGTGCTTTTGAATCCTTCCACAACTGCTTTATAATTTACAATTTGATTACTGCCACAATATTAGGTTTATATATTAAAATGTGCCTGTTTAATAGCCAGTCTATACATATCTGTACTGGCTTTTTATGTTTAAAAGTTATAAGCCAATAGTATTTTCTGTGCAAAACAACAATGGAAAAAGAGGTGGGGTGGGGTGGAGGGGACCATGGACAAAGCTAGGGTGAGAATGTACTTTGCCTAGGGGCACCTGAATAAAAAATCTGTTCCAGAGAAAAGGAGGTGGCCTTGGTCATTGTGCTATTGGAATCGCTCACTCAATATGAAGTCAAATTAGATATTAATGCGCGAAGGAGTCATGCCATGGTGGAAGATGTCCACATGTTATCGGAACTTCAGGCCTTGAGGTGCTGAAAACAGCTTTCATAGCTTCTCGCTAGGCATTTTTGTGATCGTCTTCATTATCCCCCACTATTGATTTCCATGCCAGGCCAGAGGAAAAAACAGCAGACCGCAAAAGGCAAAATTGCACACTTTTTATCAAGGGGTCCTAGCCATACACCTGTTGCCAATGGAGAAAACTACACACCTGCTCCTCCTGTATCTACATCTCACTACGTTGTTCCGGCCACCTCTACAGCAGTTGCACCCTCATTATTTGATACCGTTGTTATGGCTCACTGTCTTCCAATAACCAAGGCTGATCTTGGGGAGATGAAAGCTGGCCTGGTGTCCATGGAAGATTTAAAATGTCTAATGAAAGATCTAAAACTCACTGTGCACACTGAGCTGGTGGCAGTGAAGGAAGATCTTGCACAGTCAGACACAGAGTGACTTGTCTGGAAGATGAGACAGGATCAGTGGGGTATTATGCCACGGACTTGGAGCAGATGATCCTCCAACAAGAAGAAACTATCTCTAAGCTCACTTTGAAGCTTGATGTAATGGTTTGTTTGACACACAGACACAGTGGTTTAGGATAAAACACAGTTTTATTGAAAAAAACAGTAATACAATAACCCTCACAGGTCCTGTAGTATCTTATCAGAATAATACAGACAAAAGACAGGTTACATATATATATGCCTACACAGGTCCAGTATAACCACAGAGTCCATAACGAAATATACTGACACAGGTCAGGCAGAATACGAAGGATTTCCAGGGTATCTGTACTGCATGGGTTAATGGCCTTCAGCGAGTGTAAACAGTCCCAGGTGAAGAGAGGTCTGTGAAGAAGCACACTTCATAGAGAGCTTAAGGATGAGTAACGCCCAGTAATAGACAAACGTGAACTACCTGAGCAATATCAGAGAGAGAGCAACATGGAACACTGCCGTAGCAGTAACGGAGACCAGGCAACTAGTATACTATTGTAGCAGTAAATGGAGATAGGCCACTTGCATACTGCCATAGCAGTAACGGAGACTAGGCCAATTACACTCTGCAGGAGCAGTAACAGGAGACTAGGCCACTTGCACACTGCCATAGCAGTAACGTAGACAAGGCCACTTGCACACTGCCGTAGCAGTAACGGAGATCAGGTCACTTGCACTCTGCAGGAGCAGTAACGGAGACAATGCCACTTGCACACTGCAGTAGCAGTAACAGAGACTAGGACACTTGCACACTGCAGGAGCAGTAACGGAGACTAGGCCACTTGCACACTGCAGTAACGGACTGGGCAACTGAGCAACTCGCCCTGAGGTCGCGACCAACCGGGAGTGTCACGAATGCCTAACCAATAGGAATGTCGCCAAGGCGACACAGAGGCAGCCAGAGCAGGAACGTCAGCCAAGCCAGGTCGATACACAGAGCAGGAACGTCAGCCAAGCCGGGTCAGTGCACAGGAGCAGAAGAAGAAGAATGGTCAGGCGGTCCGGGTTGGTTCACAGGCAGGAGACGAGATGCAGAGTAGTCAGGCAGGCCGGGTTGATACACAGGGAATACTGAGAGCAGGAGCAAGCACTGGTACATGAAAACTACGAAAGGGCACCGGACAGGTGCCAGAACTTAGCATATAAAGCCCATACTGGGCAGGACAAGCACAGTATGGCCAATAGGATTAAAGCAAAGTGACAACTGACAGAATGTCACAAGAAGAAGCACGGGCACCGTGATAGTACCCCCCTCTCAAAGACTCCCTCTCCTGGAAGAGGGACCTGGTTTCTGAGGATATTTAGAGTGAAAATTGCGCAGCAATCTAGGAGCATGAAGGTCATTATGATCAACCGAGAAACGTTCTTCAGGGCCATGGCCCTTCCAGTGGACCAAATACTGCAATTTTCCTCTAAATCTGCGTGAATCAATGATGCTTTGGACCTCGTACTCCTCCTGACCCTGAACCTCCACAGGACCGGGGACCACAGGAGTGGTAGTGTATCGGTTGCATACCAGAGGTTTCAGCAAGGATACGTGGAACACATTGTGAATGTGCATAGACGCTGGGAGATCCAAGGCATACGAAACAGGGTTAATTTTACGGATCACCCTGAAGGGACCAATGAACCGGGGAGCCAACTTATTAGACGGAACTTGCAAATTGAGGTTTCTGGAGGAGAGCCATACCCTGTACCCAACCTGAAAGGAGACCGCTGGCAGCCATCTACGGTTAGCGTGGTGCTGATGACGCTGGAACGACTGACTGAGGGCCCTCTGAACCTGTGCCCAAGTGGAGCGGAGTTGCTCGATGTGCTTGTCCAGAGCTGGAATCTGTTGCGACTGGAATGAGTCCAGGAGCAAACATGGCTGGAACCCGTAATTGATGAGAAACGGGGAGCTCCCGGATGATGAATTAACTGCACAGTTCTTGGCGAACTCTGCCCAAGGCAACAGGTCTGCCCAATTATCATGATGATCGGTAACAAAACAACGCAGGAACTGTTCCAGTCCTTGATTGGCACACTAAGTGGCTCCATTGGTCTAGGGATGGTAGGCAGAGGAAAAGGACAGTTGAATGCCCATCTGGTTACAGAATGCTCTCCAAAGTCTGGATACAAATTGGCTCCCACGGTTGGACACCAGAATTCTTGGTACCCCATGCAATCGGAACACCTCTTTAGCAAAGACAACTGCCAGCTCCTGGGCTGAGGGAAGGCCAGGAAGGGGCACGAAGTGAGCCATCTTAGAAAAGCTATCAACCACCATAAGTATGAAAGAATAACCCCTAGACACAGGCAATTCTCCCAAGAAATCAATGGATACATGGGACCAAGGTCGTTCACCATTCGGTACTGGTTGGAGTAAGCACACTGGGAGGTGTCTAGGGGTCTTCGCACGAGCACAGGTGGTACAGGCTGCCATGAATGCTGAGCAGACAGCCCGGAGGGAAGGCCACCAAAATACTTGTGAGACCATATTGATTGATCCCTTCCAATAAGCCCAGCAGCCTTAGATGAATGGTATGTCTCAAGCAAACGGGTACGAAATGGCTCATCCACAAAGCACTTGCCCACTGGGGTCTCTGGGGGTGCTGTAGCCTGGGTAGCCAGAATCTCCTCTCCCAGTGGCCAAGTGATACTAGTACGTAGGGTAGCCAGTATGTGATCAGGCAAAATGATGGGTACGGGGACCTCATCCTTCTCCATCTCTGGCCCAAATTGTCAAGAGAGGGCATCAGCCCTAACATTCTTGTAGCCCGGCAAGTAGGATACTACAAAGTTGAAATGAGATAGAAACAGGGCCCATCTGGCCTGACGAGAGGACAATCTCTTAGCTTCCGAGAGATAAGTCAAATTTTTGTGGTCAGTTAGAATTAACACAGGAGTTCTTTTACCCTCCAGCAGGTGACGCCATTCTTTCAAAGCGAGAATGGTAGCCAGGAGTTCTCTGTCCCCAATTTCATAGTGACTCTGGGCACTAGACAGTTTTTTTGAGAAGAACCCACATGGTCTCTGCCCCTACCCCAATTTCAGAGGCATCAACCTCCAATGTGAATGAAAGTGAAGGGTTGAGGTGGGACAGTACAGGAGCAGATGAGAAAGCGGACTTTAATGTCTCAAAAGCATGATCAGCTGCATCAGACCATTGGGATGGATTAGCACCCTTGTGCGTAAGGTCAGACAGGTTTAACAATAGTGGAAAAGTTCTGGATAAACTTCCTGTAATAATTGGCAAACCCAAGAAAGCGCTGAATCGCCTTTAACCCTTTGGGTCGTGGCCATCGCAATACTGCTGCGAGTTTCTCCTGGTCCATATCAATACCATCCGTAGAGATCATGAAACCCAAAAAAGGCACTTTGGACCTGTGAAACCCGCACTTCTCCATTTTACAGAATAGTTTATTCTTGCATAATCGAAGCAAGACCTCGGAAACATCCTTGATGTGTTGAGACAGATTAGCCGAGTGTTTGAGAATGCCAACAAGATAGACTAATATGCAGGACTGTAGCATATCACGGAGGATATCATTAATGAATTCTTGAAATACAGCAGGTGCATTACAAAGGCCAAACGGCATGACTAGGTATTAATAATGCCCTGATCTGGTATTAAATGCCGTTTTCCACTCATCCCCAGCTCTTATTCTGATCAGGTTATAGGCAGCCCGTAGATCTAATTTAGTAAAAATGGAGGAACATTTTAACCTGTCGAATAGTTCGGTAATGAGTGGTATGTGGTAGGCATTCTTGGACATTAGTTTATTCAGTCCCCAGTAATCGATACAAGGCCTCAACTCGCCATTCTTCTTTTTAAGAAAAAAGAAACCAGCGCCAGCAGGCAAGGTAGATTTTCTAATAACCCCTCTTTTAAGGGCATCGTCAATGTATTCCTCCATGGCCCGATTCTCCTCGCACGACAGCGGGAACGTGCGACCCCTAGGAGGCACAGCCCCAGGGGGCAAATCAATAGCGCAATCGTATTACCTATGTTGGGGCAAAGTGCTAGCCTCTCCCTTACTAAAAACGTCACTGAATTGGTGGTACTCGGCTGACACGGAGGGGGAGGTACACAAAATCTTAACTGGATGAGTCACACAATGCTCCATACAGTACTCGGACCAAGACGTGATCTCACAAGTCTGCCAGTCAAACTGGGGATTATGCAAATGTAACCATGGGATCCCCCAGAATGACCGCATGATGAGGAGAATGGATTATCTGAAATTGCTGTTCATCTGTGTGGAGGGCCCTAGTAGTCATAGATAGTGGAATAGTTTCCATAGTTATCTGAGCTGGTTCTAACGGTCTGCCATCAATGGCCTCAATGGTTAAGGGAGATTCCCTCCTGATCAACGGAATCTGATGTAACACAGCAAATGAACTGTCCATGAAGTATCCGGCTGCGCTGGAATCAACCAGGGCCAGAACCTCCACTGAGTGTTCTGCCCACGAAAATGCCACCTGGATCGTGGATTTCTGCATAATCGGGTCTAGGGACTGCTGAACACCACCTAGGGCCTGTCCTCCAAGGTACCCTAGGTGCGTTTGTTTCCCGGACTTTCAGGACAGGTACGTAATAGGTGCCCAGCTTTGCCACAGTACAGACATAACCCCTGCCTCCTGTGGTGTGCCCGTTCCTCCTTAGATAGTTTGGTGAACCCAAGTTGCATTGGTTCACAGGACTCCTGTCTACGTTCAGGAGGAATGGGAGGCGAGGGAGGCGTGGGTGGGACCAAAAAACTGTTTTGCTCACTGTTCCTGGGCTGTAGCCCGCGGTCTTTAGCCATGAGTCTTTCACGAATACGAGAATCAATTAGAATGGCATAATCAATGTATTAGTCCAAATCACTAGGCACTTCTCTAGCTGCCGTCTCATCCTTAATACGGTCAGCAAGTCCTTGAGCAAAAGCTGCCACCAGTGACCTACCTCTGCTGCCAATGTAAGGAATTTATGGCATAATCGCCCACAGTACGATTGCCCTGTTGTATCTCCATCAATCGTTTGGCAGCAGAGGCAGCTCTACCAAGAACTTCAAATACTCTCCAAAAAGTCTGTATAAACTCCCTGAAGTTCCTGGTGGAAGGTTTAGCATTCTCCCACAGGGGATTGGCCCACACCAGGGCTCTGCCCGTCAATAGTGATATCATGAACCCCACCTTACTGCAGTCATTAGGAAAGGTGTGAGGGGTTAGTTCCAGAAAAATTAATAAACCCTCTGCACAAGGTGGGTTCACCATCGTATCTGAGTGGTAGTGGAGCAGAAGAGGTTAACCCTTTAACTGAGGCAACAGCTGTCAAGGATTGACTCTCGAAACTGGGAGGACCACTGGATACTGAACCGGTTTATCGAGATGCACCGTGCGCTCAAGAATAGTTTGTATGGCCAGTGCCAACTGGTCCAAAAGCTGCTCATGCACATCCATCCTCCAATGGATGTTCTGTGCATTTCCTTCACCTTTACTGTCTGAGGTCATGGCCCTTTTGTACTGTAATGGTTTGTTTGACACACAGACACAGTGGTTTAGGATAAAACACAGTTTTATTGAAAAAAACAGTAATACAATAACCCTCACTGGTCCTGTAGTATCTTATCAGAATAATACAGACACAAGACAGGTCCAGTATAACCATAGAGTCCATAACGAAATATACTGACACAGGTCAGGCAGAATACGAAGGATTCCCAGGGTATCTGTACTGCATGGGATAATGGCCTTCAGCGAGTGTAAACAGTCCCAGGTGATGAGAGGTCTGTGAAGGAGCACACTTCATAGAGAGCTTAAGGATGAGTAACGCCCAGTAATAGACAAACATGAACTACCTGAGCAGTATCAGAGTATCACGGTGCCCGTGATTGCTGCCTTTGCATGTCAGTTACCTGTAGGGGGCTCTCCATTGGCTGCTTGCCTTCAGCCCGCCCTGCATTGCCTATTTAGACTGAGCTTGGGCACCCTTTGGTTGCCCTTTTGTGTTGTCTCTATGCTGTTGGCACCTGCATTGAGTTCCTGAGCTTCCTGGGCCTTGTCGCTGTTCCTGCTTGCCTGTGGTCATCCAGTTCCTGCTTCCTAGTCGCCTGGTTCCTGCATCCGTTCCTGATCCGGTTGGAGTTGCTGTACCTGTTGCTGTTTTCTGCTACCGTTCCTGATCCAGTTGTCCATCTGCAGAGCTGTACCTCTTCATCCTCGGCTGGGTTCCTGCTGTATCATCTACCGGGTGCCTGTCTCATCCTGTGGACTGGGCGACATTTTCATTCACTTGCTGGTTATTCCGGTACGCGGGTACTGGTTAGCTCCACTGCAACCGGCTGCTGATGCACCGGTAGTATCATTGGTTACTTCAGTACGCGGGTACTGGTTCGCTCCACTGTAACCGGCTGCTGTTGCACCGGTAGAGTCCTTGGTTATTCCAGTACACCGGTACTGGTTCGCTCCACTGTAACCGGCTGCTGTTGCACCGGTAGAGTCACTGCTTACTCCAGTACGCGGGTACTGGTTCGCTCCACTGTAACCGGCTGCTGTTGAACCGGTAGAGTCATTGGTTATTCCAGTACGCGGGTACTGGTTTGCTCCACTGTAACCGGCTGCTGTTGCACCGGTAGAGTCACTGCTTACTCCAGTACGCGGGTACTGGTTCGCTCCACTGTAACCGGCTGCTGTTGCACCGGTAGAGTCATTGGTTATTCCAGTACGCTGGTACTGGTTCGCTCCACTATACCGGCTGCTGTTGCACCGGTAGGGACTTTGGTTATTCCGGTACGCGGGTACTGGTACGCTCCACTTATCGGAGGCTGTTCAGTCCTAGACAGCCTGACAGATTGAAGGTTTCCACCAGTACGTGGGTACTGGTTTGCTCCCTGTTTAAACCGGTAGCTAATTGCACTATCTAACAGTACCGGTTGTGACTGTGGTACGCTGCTTGTATTTGTTCCATTCAGGTGTGGCTGGTAGTCTACTCCGTCTGTATATCCAGTGGGCCTTGCTTGTCATCTTAGGTGACTGGTGTCTCCACCTAGCTAGTCACCTCGGCCACCTGTGCTGCCACCATTGTCAGCAGCCTAGGCTGACTTGCCCAGTATTGGTAAGGCCGGTAGAACCTGATCGTTTCCATTCCTCCTTGGGTTGCCTTACCCAGTATTGGCAAGGCCTGTAAAGCCTCATTACTCGCAGTCTCAGTTTCTTGGCTGCCTTGCCCGGTATATTGGCAGGGCTGGTAGAGCCTTCACTATTCGTGGTACCTGTCTCCAGGCTGCTTTGCCCAGTATATTGGCAAGGCCGGTAGAGCCTCTTCTTCATTGCACTAGTCTCCAGGCTGCCCTGCCCGGTATATTGGTAAGGCTGGTGCCAACTAAGGTTGCCTTACCCGGTATTGGCAGGGTCGGTAGAGCCTGTATCTCATCCCATGTATCAGTACTATGCTACTATGTAATTCGCTCTATATATATTGTATGGTATGCTACCCAATAGGGTTTTCTTTAACTTTTCAATAAAGTTGTGTTTTTACCTAACTCTGTGTCTGAGAGTCATAGCAAACCGTGACACAGAGATAGAGCAACATGGAACACTGCCGTAGCAGTAACGGAGACCAGGCAACTAGTTTACTATCGTAGCAGTAAACGGAGATAGGCCACTTGCACACTGCCGTAGCAGTAACGGAGACTTGGCCAATTACACTCTGCAGGAGCAGTAATGGAGACTAGGCCACTTGCACACTGCCCTAGCAGTAATGAAGACAAGGCCACTTGCACACTGCCGTAGCAGTAACGGAAATCAGGCCACTTGCACTCTGCAGGAGCAGTAACGGAGACAAGGCCACTTGCACACTGCCGTAGCAGTAACGGAGACTAGGCCACTTGCACACTGCAGGAGCAGTAACGGAGACGAGGCCACTTGCACACTGCTGTAGCAGTAACAGAGACTAGGCCACTTGCACACTGCCGTATCAGTAACGGACTGAGCAACTGAGCAACTCGCCCTGAGGTCGCAAAGAACCGGGAGTGTCACGAATGCCTAACCAATAGGAATGTCACCAAGGGGACACAGAGGCAGCCAGAGCTGGAACGTCAGCCAAGCCGGGTCGATTCACGTAGCAGGAACATCAGCTAAGCCGGGTCGATACACGGAGCAGGAACGTCAGCCAAACCGGTTCGATTCACGGAGCAGGAACGTGAGCCAAGCCGGGTCGGTGCACAGGAGCAGGAGAGAAAGAATGGTCAGGTGGTCCCGGTCGGTTCACAGACAGGAGACGAGATGCAGAGTAGTCAGGCAGGCCGGGTCGATACACAGGGAATACTGAGAGCAGGAACAAGCACTGGTACAGGAACACCATGAAAGGGTACCGGAGAGGTGCCAGAACTCAGCATATAAAGGTCATACTGGGCGGGACAAGCACAGTATGGCCAATAGGATTAAAGCAAAGTGACGACTGACAGAATGTCGCAAGAGGAAGTACAGGCACCGTGATACTTGATAACTTTGATAACCGTGGCAGTTGGTGTAATCTTAGGGTCACTCAATCTCGCCCATGGATTTTTCAGGCTCCCTAGCCATGCTTTCATCAAGGGTTCTATAGAACCATCCCAAATAATGTTTGAAAGGGATCACAGACAACTCAGACCCCAGTGGACACTCCTAGAAATGTGATTGCTAATCTTCATGGGCTTTTAGTTAAAGATCAAGTTATGAGAAAGTGTTGCGAACTTGGCACTTATACTTGCTGGCTTTGAATTGCAATTTGTCAATGATCATTCTCCACACTCTCTGCAAATGCTAAGGGAATTTAAACATCGTATCAACCAACTTCTCAGTCAGCAGGCTAAATATAGTTGGGGTTTTTCTTTCTCCTTTACGGCAACTCATGAAAGAACATTGGCCACTATTCGCTCTGTAAGAGGTTGCCTTGTTCTGCTCAATGTTGGGCATTTCAGCCCCAGTAACTGTACAAGAGAACTCATCTGGTGGGCAACCTTTCCTTCCCAGACCCCAGCGTCTCAAGCGTCAGAAAGCCATAGCCTCAAGTTCAGCATCTCCTAAGACAGCAGCCAAGTCTTGGACATGCACTTCTTAGGTGACTGTACTATGATTCTTGTCTAAAAGTTGCCGATTGTAATCTTATTGTCTTTCTATGATTTCTATACAGATGACACATTTTCTCGCACTTCTCAGGGGACTGTATTAATGTTATCATGATTCTTTAACCATTAAGAGTGGATGAAAGGTCACATCATGTTGCAGCGAAAAAATAATCAAAAACCAGGTTGTTGTTGACATTTTCTCGTGCAAATCCGCTTTAAAAGCAGCAATTAAAATCTTCGTATTTTTCACCAATTGGCAAAAATTCTTCGCCATTTTTTCAATGGCTAGAAAGTTTCAGCACATTGATTTATGTGTTTTTTGCCTTTTCACTATAAAAACATGACATAATCCAGAAAGTGAAACACAAAAGAAGCAGCTACAGAGCATGGTACATGTTCTATGCTGTTCTACTGTGATCTTGAGGCACAATTGAGGCAAGAGAGACTCATAGTGAATGCTATAAATATAAGAAAGTTTAAAAGTAATAAAAGGAGGAACTTGACGGACCCTTATGTGTCAACTGAGTCTGAGGAGGAGGAGGAAGTGAGCACTACAGAACCAATGCTGTCCAGTCCCCCTAAATCACCCCTAGAGATCTTGGGGAAATTAATGTCAAGGGAGGAAGAAGTGAGAAGTAGTGAGAGCAGGACAGGTCAGCTGTCTGTGCCCACTGCCAGATGTGCTGCCTTGCTGCCACCATTTCTGTGTCTGCTGCCAGACGTGCTGCCTTGCTGCCACCATTGCTGTGCCTGGTGTCAGACTTACTGCCCCTGCTGCCACCGGTGCTGTTCCTGGTGTCAAACATGCTGCCCCTTCTGCCACCAGTGCTGTGCCTGTTGCCAGTGCTGCCCCTGCTGCCGCCAGTGCTGAACCAGTGTGTCTTGTAATACTCAGGAGAGGGGGAAGAAGAAGATGATGCCAAGTGTGACAGCAGGGAACCATATGTCACACTTTCCATCCCCAAGAAGTCCCACCAGTGTTAGTACTAGTACTAAGAAGGACCAGCAGCTTGTTAGTGTTAGAAGTGATGGAGGGGGTAATCATCATATTACTAGTGACTGTTAGGAGGAAGACTCAGGGACTGAAATTTATGTTGTTGGTGTTAGCAGTAGTACTAGTAACAGTAATGGTGAAGCAGTTGGTGGGAATATCGTTAGGGGAGTGGTAGGGGAAGTAATGCAGAGCATCCAGACTAGTAGTCAATGTAGCCCACACCTTTCCCCTGACCCTGGGAGTCCATCCCACAACATTGTCCAGGTGGAACATGAGCCTGAAGAAGGCAGAATTGTTACCTAGCAGCAATAATACCTCCACCATCAGGAACACAGATCAGCTGTCTGTGCCTGCTGCAAGTGCTGCCAGTTTGCCTTCTTCTGATCAACAAGAAATGACAAGTGTGAGATTAGGTGACCCCCCTGTCACATTTCTCATCATGTTCTCCCAACCAACAGTGATATACCTGTAAAAGCAGCTGCACGGCAGGATGCAGGATGCCAAGGAGCAAGCTAGTGTGCCACAGTCCACCATGGACACAGTGGGAATGGGATCAACGAGTGATGTGGAACTAGGACAGGTTCCGCTTGCCATCATAAGCAATACTCCTGGCCCTAATTACAGTGCTGATTCTGAGGCAGTAGCAACAACAGTAGCAACATCATCCTCTGCCCCAGACAGTGAAGGGGAATGTGAAAAGGAAGAAGGAAGAGGCCATTCTTCTCCACCTTTTCCCTCCCCCCAGCAGCAAGAACAGTAGTCGCAAATTCTGCATCTACATCAGGGCATTTGACAATGGCCACTGGCCAACATGACAAGACCTGCTGGCACTAGGCACGTAGGGCTTTTTTATGGGGTCTTATGGGGTTTTTTAATAACTGCCCCACAATCCCAGTAAACAACACCCCCAAAAAAACATTCCCTGTTCAACTGATTCTTTCCCCGCACTCCACCAACACAGGCACCGTCATGCCCCTTTTATACTATGCCTTTGGGAAATAAAATAACATTTGATATGTGTTGTGTGTAAGTTCAATGTTCCCATGGATTTCAATATAATGCACTAGGTGAAAAAAGTGGAAAAATGGCACTGTTCGCAGGACATTTTTCACCAAACGTTAAGTGCCATTAATAGAATAATAGAATACTAGAATAGAAATGATTCACTTGAGAGCAGGAGCTGTGCCTCTCATCAGCAACTGCAATGTGCATAGTCTTTGTGGTAAATATTACCTGGCATAACTCTATCCAAACACCATGACTCCAGAAACCAGTTACTGCTGCTCTTACTATGCCCCTTGTCCACACCCTACTAAGGAAACATGATAACTTGCTAATCGTGTAATAGTAATGATGAACCCTTCCTGCCACCAGCTTAGCATATTCTGTGGGATGGTATCTCCTCAGATGCCGCTTGATGCCCTGCTTGAGATTCTCCCCCATCACACTGCCATGTGTGGACAGTGCACTACACAGTATGCAATGGGTGGACACAAACTACCACATCCTAACATCTACAGAATGGCTATCACTTGGCAGGGGAGGTAACAATGAATGAGGTGGATTGGCAGAAGATTTAGTTACCCTAGAGGAAGAAGATGATGTTGAGTTAGTTGTTTCACTCGTCATCAAACTTCAAGTCTCTGCCTGGGTTTCTCTATTCCTCCTCTTTGATCTCTACCTCACCTCTTGTTGCCTTTTTGGAGAGTCAGTGGGTACAGCAACAGTGGTGCTCCATTTCTGTGGTGGGTGTTTGGCTTTAACATGTTTAACACAAATGTCATGGTGTCTGTGCTTCATGTGTGTTACCTGTCCTAGTTCCTCATCACTTGTCGACCCCATTCCCACTGTGTCCATGGTGGTCTGTGGCACACTAGCATACTCTTCAGCATCCTGCTGCTCTTGCAACTCAGCAGCAGCAGGAATTAGGACAGTTGCAAATTCAGCAAATTCCAATTGCTGTTGGTGATGCGCATCCCCTTCCCGGTCTCCCATTCTTTCTCAGTTTCATCTAAAAGGCCATTAATGTCTCTTCAACCCCAACTTCTACACCATCATCATCACCACCACCACCAGTTCCTTTGTGCTGCCACTGCTCTATTACATACATCTCACTGCTGGTTGGAAGAGGTGATGAAAAATGTGACAGAGGGTCTCCTGATGTCACACTTGTCATTTCTTGTTGACCAGAAGAAGTCAGACTGGCAGTATTAGCAGCAGGCACAGGCAGCTGCTCTGTGCTCCTGATGGTAGTGATATTATTGCTGCTAGGTAACAATTCTGCCTTCTTCAGGATCATGTTCCACATGGACAATGCTGTGGATGGAAGGGGACTCCCAGGGTCAGGGGAATGTCATGGGCTCCCTTGATCGCTAGTCTGGATGCTCTGCATTACTACCCCTACCACTCCCCTAAAGCTAGTCCCACCAGCTGCATCACAATCACTGTTACTACTGCTAAAACCAACCACATCAATTTCAGTCCCTGAGACTTCCTCCTCACAGTCACTAGAAATATGATGATCACAACCTCCGTCACTCCTAACACCCTGTTCAAGTTGCTGCACCTTAGTAGTATTACTAGTGGCGGAACTGCTTGGGGATGGCAAGTGTGACTTTGGGTCACCTGCTGTCACACCTGGCACAATCTCCCCTGATAATTACAAGACACAATGGCAGCAGGTTCAGCACTGGTAGAAGGTACAGCACTGACAGCAGTTGCAGCACTGGAAGTAAGAGCAGCACTGGCAGCAGACACAGGCAGCTGACCTGTCCTGCTCACACTACTACCCTCTTCTTCCTCCCATGAGATCAATTTCCCCAGGGTCCTAAGGGTGATGTAGGGGAACTGGTCAGCATTGGATCTGGGGAACCAGGGCATCCAGACTCTTTCATGTTAGTGGTAGTGCTCACTTCCTCCTCCTCAGACTCACTGGACGCATAACAGTCCTTTCAGGTCCTCTTTTTTTGTTAGTAAACCTGTTCATAGTATTAGCAGTCACTATGATCCTCTCCTGCCTCAGTTTTGACATAAATTTCACAACACAGAAGCCTAGCACCCTCTCTTGCTCTGCAGCTATTTGTATTGTGATTCATTCCTGGAAAATGGCAAGTATATGTAGTGGAGATGCAACTGACACTTTAATAAAGGAGTGAAAACTTTCTAGCCATTGAAAAAATAGTGAAGAATTTTTGCCAATTGGCGAAAACGGAGAATATTTTAATCACTGTATTTAAAGTGGATTTTCCCACGAAAAGTGGACAACTGCATAATACATTTATCCTTGACCCTTGATACTGTGAAGAATAAACAGTTAATCATGTTCCTTTCAGACTCATATCATCTTAATAAACAAATGGGATGCATTTCTCAATAATCAAAGTACCAGTGTATACATTCCATAAAAATTGTAAATATCATCCCTTCCTCACAAGGTTAGATATAAGTATATTGACCTGTTTGAACTATTTCAGGTTTCCTTTAAAAAAATGAAAAACAAAACTTTCAAACTGTCCTGTTCTGGGTGAATCCATTCATTCTTACTTTAGTAACATGATGTGGCAGATACAACCTTATGTGACATATCACAGTGTGACTCTTCAACCAGGAAATTTGAATAGACAACAGTTCTTAAACTGCTCTAGGGCAAAAAAAAATATTTACATTTTTCTCAAAAAGAACTAAATTACTTAAAGCATGAACTTGAACTTCAGCATACTTTTCTATTTTTATAAAAGTGAAATCTTGTTGTCAATTTAACCTCTTTACTCTTCATGGCATATGCATTATGTTACAATGCTTACTAACTACCGGTAATCTAAGATATTACCTTTACATATCCAGCGCCAGAGAAAATGCTGTAGTATTATTAGCAGAGAGATTCTTGTTTTGATCCTAGGTCATTTGCACTGATTGCTCATTCCCTAAATTGATAAAATACTGTAGTTTTCTGCATGACACTGAATAGTTGATCATCATATATTTTAAGGTGGGCAGATTTAAAATGACAGATGTTTTAATTATTTTATCAACATTATCAATTGTAATAAAACAGAATCAAAAATTAGTAACCCGGTTATAATAAACAGATCTGCCACATATACTACTGTTTAATAATCAGCAACAAAGGTCATCAACTTCCACAGCCCTATCTATGATTAGTGCCTCTGCTGCTGTCGGAAGTTCAGCCCCTTTGACACTTAATAGTAGTACAATTGCAACATCTAGCAACAGCAAAAGTAGTAGCCCCTCAGGAACTCCTCAGTCTATAAAGTCTACAGTGTGGAGCTACTTCTCTCATAATCCAAAATCACATTGCCATCTACTATCTGCATAAGAATCATGTGAACAAGGGGAAAGCAGGATCACACCTAGACACAGCTAGACACTCTCCTAAAAATTCATAGGGTTCTGGAACACATAATACTAGAGTTATATATGTGACAGAGAGTGCACAAAGATTTTCTTCATTTGAAATAAAATCTATGACTCCTTCTGCTGTACATGAAAAACACAGATATGCATGACTGAGTTTTTTAGGAGATAACAAGAGTCAGATATGATCATGATGATGTCAAATGGTTAAAAAAAGTACAACCTACAATGTGGCAGATGTATATGTTAGTGGTAGTTGGGGACTGGCCCTCAACAAAATTTTCAGTATTGTCTGCTGTCTATCAAGTCTGCCTCAGTCACAGAGCTCCCAGTCAGCTGTCTTTTGGACCCCAGATGCCTGTGTCTTGCCAGTCAGTCACACCAAATTTTGGAGTATTTTGGGTCAACCTCCTTCCTCCCTTCTTCTCCCCCATTGTGCCCGCAGACTCCCCTACTACAGAGAACAAATGTCATATCTGAATGACTCCCTAAACTAAGCTTCAATTCCCCTTTATTTGCCTACCTTCTCTAGTTCAAATACATGCTGCTCTCTCCTCTCCCAAACACAGAATGCCATGCTGTGAGAACCTGGCTCCCTTTTATATGGCTATAGAAAACTTTTGTGTGGTGGGGAAATATTTTTCTACCCATTGATTTCAATGCAGTGTGCTAGGCGAAAAAAGTGGGAAATAGTGGAAAAACAGCACTTTTCACAGGAAATTTTTCCCCAAGTGGAAAGTGCAATTTTTCGACGATTTCAGTTTGAGGCGCAAATTTTCGCCCATCCCTATTTGTATTCATTATGCCAGTCCATAAATTGTTGCACTGTCTGGATATGGTCCATTGTACTGAAAACACTCCTGAAGCCTGTTTGTTCTTTAGGGTGTGCTACTTTAAGTATCGTGTTCATTCTTCTTGAGAGAACATTTGTGAAAACCTTGCAGACCACTGAAAATCAGCTTTTTTGGTCAGTGGTTTCTTAGGTCTGCCTTATCACTTTTTTGTGTAGATTTCTGCATCTTTCCATGTTTCAGGCACTTTGCCAAGTAGTAGGCATTTTGAAATAGTTTATCTAAGGCTTTGAATAAGGGTTGACCTCCAGTTTTCAACATTTCAGTGAGGACTTTACAAGGTCTGGTTGCTTTGCCATTTTGCATTGATTTTATTGCAGCTTCTAATTCTTCTGCCAAAACATCTGGCACAGCTTCAGCCTCTGGAGCTGCATTCAGCTGTCCTTCACCCTAATAAAGATTTGAATAAAATTCTTCCACGTATTTAATATTTGTTGTTGAGTTTTTGCTGTTGGACCATCTTCAAGCTTTAATGCAAACATTTGACTCCTATATGTGGCCATCTTTCATTTTCATTTCTTCAGCCCTTGATTTTCTTCCAGTGTCCTTTTGATGCGTTCAACATTAAACTTCTGTGTTTCTTCTTTTATGCACTTCCTTATGGTCTTGCAAATTTCTACATATTCTACCCTGTTTCTAATATTACTATTTTGATTAATTTCTCATCACTTTTTCATTATGGCAACTGTTTCTTTTGATATCCAGGCATGGGTAATGTCTACTACAGTCTCAATAACTTTTTCATTGTAGGTTGAAATGTCTGTGTCTGGAAGGCCTTGCAGCACAGTGATTAGATAATGCTAACTGTCTGGGGTTATTCTTCACACTTTCTTTCTATCAGTCAATTTTGATTTTTACTCTCACTAGACGATGGCCACTTCCAACATTAAAATGATTTAAGACTGAGCAGTCATTGAATACAATTTTATTCATATAACATTAAATTTAACCGTTAGCAGTAGGCTTACTCTGAACCTTTCTTCACCAGATGAGCATGGAGTGGATCAGTGAGGGAAGAGAACAGAGGAGTGATGATTTGGAAGACAGTCTACAGCTGGAGGTGGGTGTAGTAGGTGAGAGAGATCCTCTTGGGAGTGGGCAGAAGGTTCCTGTGCAGGGACAGGTTCTGGCTATAAGTGGGCAAGGTGAGGGTAAGGCTCCTATGAGTGGTCAGGAGAAAGAGGAGTTGGTTCTGGCTGTTGGTTTGGGAATATTTCCCCAGTGTAGGAAGCTGCAAATGATTTATGGACCCTATGTATGTATTAAACATATGCAGCATAGGCATGCTGACATGCATGCCAAAAATAAAAAGCCCCACTCCCATGCGACTGTTGTTGCTGCTACTGACCCTTCTAGTAATTTTACTATCCTTCTTCAAAAATGAGGACACAAGAAATCCTCCACTAAGAAGACCAAATTGGCTGTGGAGTCCCCCCATCAGTCAGCAACAATACCACATCAGCCTTTGCAACCACTACTATCAGTGACTCCTCCACTCCCAATTTTCCCAAAAGTTCAAAATGTCCCCACTCAGTCCAAAATCCCTTCACGATTGCCATTATCTTCTTCAGACAGCAATTTTGTGCATGCACAAATATGGCAATTTGTGTACATACATTGCACCGTATGTGGCACAATGACTACACACGGTAATGTGCAGACAAATAAGATGCAGGGCATAACAAAGCACCAAAGAACCAGACATCCTGCAGAATATGAGCACCTGTTAGTGGGGAGGGTGAATTATTTTTATTAATTTGTTTATTTTTTATTTTTTTAATAATTTGTGTGAATGTAGCTGCTGCTGCTGTGCGGAGTAATATTTTTATGTTTAATTTATACATTTATTTTGCTTTAAGATTCCCACCTCCAAATAATGTTTCTTGGCTTACAATTGTGTGGGCTATTATGTAGAAAATATGCTTATAGTCCTAATTGTAGCAGCACAATTTTATTGGCTACAGTGAGCCAAACAAGAAAACAATAAAAGTGTATAAATCTCAGTCACACCTCATGTGAGTCAAATGTAAGCTTCACATCCTTCCTCTTTCCCCATCATCATCCTCCTCATTCTCTGTGCTGCTGTTAATAATAATACATGTGGACTGGCTCTCTCTGTCATGTGTGGTTTTGTCCACGTCTGCTATCAGATACTCAGATAGTATTCAATGTTGGTTCATTTTGAACCCCTTAAGGACAAAGCAATCTGGGAGTGGGGTGCTCTAGAGGAAGTTTTTAGTATACACCTCACTACGAATAAAAGCATGGTTTAAATAAAGCTGTTTCTCCCAATTCCAAAGATTTTTCACTATTTTTTCAATGTCTACAAACTATTCGCCCCTTTGATTAAGTTTTTCGCATTTTGCTATAAATAAGTGATGTTTTCTAGGAACTGAAACACAATACAAGCAGCTACAGAGAGAGGGGGGTGCTAGGTTGTTGTTCTGTGAAAAACTGTGAAAAATGGAGGTAGAAGAGTGTCATAGTGTGTGTGCTATCACAATGAGCACCTGGGATACTAATAAAAGGAGGAGCTGGAAGGACCGTTATTCGTCCAGTGAGTCTGAGGAGAAAGAAGTGACCACTACCAACATTAAAGGGTCTGAATGCCCTGGTTCCCCAGACCCAATGATGGCCAGTCCCCCTACATCACCCCTAAGGATCGTGGGGAAATTTGTGTCACAGTCAGAGGAAGATGATGGTAGAAATGTGAACAGGACAGGTCAGGTACCAGTGCTGTGTGCCAATGTGTCTTGTGATTCTCAGGAGCGGCGGAGGAGCAGAGGAGGAGAAGAAGCCAAGTGTGACAGCAGGGGACCCTGTCACACTTGCCATCCCCAAGCAGTCCCGCCACTACTGCTACTACTAAGATCCAGCAGCTACAGAGTCAGAGCGATAGGAATTAGGGAGGGGGTGATACTAGTAGAGAGGAAGACTCAGAGACTGAAATTGATGTGGTTGGTGTTAGTGATAGTGAAGCAGCTAGAGGGGTAGGTAGGGGAAGTGATGCGGAGTGGCCAGACTAGAGGTCAAGGGAGCACACAACATTCGCCTGACCCCCCATGGCATTGTCCCTATGGAACATGATGCTGAAGAAGGCAGAACTGGTGGATTGCAGCAATAATACCATCCACCACCACCACAAGCACAGATCAGCTGCCTGTGCCTTCTGCTAGTGCTTCCAGTCTGCCTTATTAAGCTCAACAAGAGATGGGAAATGTAACAGTAGGGGCCCCTCTGTCACATTTGTCATCACCTCCAACTGGTGAGACATCTGTAATAGAGCAGCAGCAGCAAGGAGGGACTGGTGGTGGTGATGATAATGGAGGAGAAGCTCAGGTGCAATAGACAAGCCTAAGTCCTACAAATCACTGATTCCTCAGGGCTTTTATGCTAACAAGCTGAATTGATAAAAATTATCTCTGATTCTTTAGGGCTTGTGACACTAACAAGCCTGTGTGAAAAAATATATATCTCTGATGTGATTCTTCGGGGCTTGTGATGCTAACAAGCCAAAGTACTACAAACCAATTTTTTCCTCAGGGCTTGGGCCTAAACAGTCAGTCCTACAAATCAATGTTTCTTCAGGGTTCTGGTCTAACACAAGTTTAAGTCCTACAACAAATCAATGTTTCCTCAGGGTTTGTCCCTCTAATAAGTCTAAGTCCTATAAATCTATGTTTCCTCAGGGCTTCGGCCTCTATTAACAAGTCTAAGCCGTACAAATTATCCTCTACAAAATACTCTATCCTGTCAAGTATCAGTCTGTCCTAGTCACAGCTTACATCAGGGGGCCCCTAGCTCTGTCACATTATGTACCGATTTCTCATTTTATTTTATTATAAATTGTTTTTATTTTTTTATTCTGTCCCCCAAATACCAGTCAACAACCCCCCCAAAAAAATTCCATGTTCAACTGATTCTTTCTCCAGACTCCACCTACCAACAAAGGCACCCTCCTCAGACACTTTTTATACCATGTCTTATTTATTTATTTTTATTGACTGTCCTCCCAATTCCAGTAAACAATCCCTCCTCCAAAAAGAATCCCTGCTTAACTGATTGTTTCTCCATATTCCACCAACACAGACATACTCATACCCCATTTATACTATGCTTTTGAGAAATAAAATAACATTTGCTATGTACTCTATAGTCTGATGAAGTGCAATACTAGACAAAAATACAGGAAAAAGTAAAGTCCAATCTAAGTGTAGTATTTAATATACAATCATTAAAACAAATACAGTCAGTGCACACACATTTGGCCCGTATTGGGTTTTATGCATATAAGAGATCCCAACCTCCCAACCTTCGTGCTGTGTCCTGAATATAGCTTCCCTTGTTGGTCTAAGTCTTTCTGCAGGTGATGGCATACAAATATTCCTTTGAGGTGGTCCTGATATTGTTGAAACAGCCTAGGATGTGCTAGAAAGTTTGTGTCCTGATGGACACCAATATTCAGGCTGTAAATGTATCCTTAGGCACAGAAGTGTAGGTGGAATAGGGCCAGTGAGGAGATGGCAGAGAAGAGCTAACAGTTAGTGTCCTTGTGGCTGCAGGCCAACACACTGAATGATGAGGGATGGCCAGTATTGGTAAGGAGTGTAGGTGGGACCAATGTACATGAGAGCACTAATGGGATAACCCACAAACATCGTGGAGATGCAACTCCACTTCCTCAGGGGTTTAGAAAAGAATGGGAACATTAGTATGGCCCATTTATACATTCTCATCCAACTATGAGAAAATGAAAATACAATGTCAATCATAACATAAATCAAAGTATCATTAAAGGGATAGTAATACTTCATTTTATCTTTATTTTATTTTGTAGGCATTAATAAAACATGAAGAACGATATAAGTCTTATCTCTCAAACCTTTATGGTTTAAGAGATATTCACAAGCAAAGTTTCCCCTCCCGCCCCTTTTTCCTAGTGTAAGACATCTGTTCTCAGATGTGAATCTGGTTGTAAGACCAGACAGATAACAGAAGGGGACAATCTTCTTTGTATGAAAACAATGAAAGCCCTTCCCCCCTTGACAAGTTTTTCAGGTTTTTCCCTTATCTTAATTGAAGATTGTCCCTCTCTGCAATCTACCTGAGCACCTCCCTTCTGCTTTGGCTGAACAGTGTTACATCAGTAAAAGGGGCGGGAGGGGGACACTTTGTCATTGAATTACTCTAGAACTACAACTCTGACAGAATTGAAATAACATTCTCCAAAGTCCAAACACTATGATGATTAATTAGAGCTGCTTTTATTATGAAACATTACTATCCCTTTAATACAAACGTCCCATTTCTAAAGGCAATAGTAAAAGATATAAAACAATCTGGATAATAATATGACGAATATTAATAATGCAAGTAAAACAGTGAATATGGAAATAAAAATGAAGAGACAATTGACTGAGAGAAGAGAAAAACAGCAAAACATACATCAAAATATAGATACAAATAATACTAATACTACTGTTAACATATGATAAGAATACAAATGGATGATGTGTAGTGATGAGCGAGCACCCCAATGCTCGGGTGTTCGGGTGCTCTGACCGAGCACCCCCTGAGGCTCGAGTGCTCGGCCGAGCACCCGAGCCCCATTGAAGTCAATGGGAGGACTCGAGCATTACACCAGGCACCCCCTGCTCTGATGAGGGGAGGGTGCCTGGTCCATAGGAAAAGGGCAGAAAAGGATGGAAACCACAGAAATGGTTCAGGGACAGCATAGGGAGGATGTCTGGATGCATCTTGGACTCCAACATCGCTGCTGGGAACGATCTTTCGCCCGTAGTACGCCATTTTTACAGACTGACCATAAAACACACAAAAAGGAAAATAAAAACGACTTTAGGCGAAAAATTGTTACCAAACAGTATTTGCTGTATATTTACTTGTATATCATCTGCAAATTCTCCCAAAAATTTCCTTGATTTTCAGAACTGAGGCCATGATTAAGAGGGAAACGTGCGCAGAGGCAAATTCTCCCAAAAATTTCCTTGATTTTCAGAACTGAGGCCATGATTAAGAGGGAAACGTGCGCAGAGGCAAATTCTCCCAAAAATTTCCTTGATTTTCAGAACTGAGGCCATGATTAAGAGGGAAACGTGCGCAGAGGCAAATTCTCCCAAAAATTTCCTTGATTTTCAGAACTGAGGCCATGATTAAGAGGGAAACGTGCGCAGAGGCAAATTCTCCCAAAAATTTCCTTGATTTTCAGAATTGAGGCCATGATTAAGAGGGAAACGTGCGCAGAGGCAAATTCTCCCAAAAATTTCCTTGATTTTATTGAACTGAGGCCATGATTAAGAGGGAAACGTGCGCTGAGCTGACCATCTAAAACATTATGGGTGAGGGTCTGCTGCAGAGCTGACCATCCTAAACATTATATGCGAAGGCCCGCTAGTGAGCTGACGCTATAAAACATTATATGAGAGGGCCCGCTAGAGAGCTGACCCAATAAAACATTATATGAGAAGGCCCGCTGGTGAGCTGACCTATATAAAAATTATCAAACAGGGCCCGCTGGTGAGCTGGCCCTATATAAAAATTATATCACAGGGCCCGCTGGTGAGCTGGCCCTATATAAAAATTATAGCACAGGGCATATGGAAGAGGAGGAGGAGGATGAGAAGATTAAGAGTCAACCATATACCCGTTTTTTGGGTGGAAGGGGTGAATGGGAATACAGAGTATTCACATCATTGTAAATAACATATATAAAGTGAGTTTATGTTCCCCCGGGGCTTTCCTCCAGTGGAGTGGAGAAGTCAGGGGAAATCCAGGCCTTGTTCATTTTTATAAGTGTCAACCTATCAGCATTGTCGGTGGAAAGGCGGATACGCTTATCTGTTATGATGCCACCAGCAGCACTAAATACCCGCTCAGACAGAACGCTGGCGGCAGGGCAGGCCAGCACCTCCAAGGCGTAGAGTGCCAGTTCATGCCACGTGTCCAGCTTGGACACCCAGTAGTTGTAAGGCACAGAGGGATCATTGAGGACGCTGACACGGTCTGCTACGTACTCCTTCACCATCTTCCAAAACGTTTCCCTGCTTGTGACACTAGGCTGCGCATCAGGGTGAGGGTGCTGGCGGGGTGTCATGAGTGTTGCCCTGCCTTTGTCGGAACTGCTGTGTGCTCCCCTTTTCTCCCCTTCTCTGTTGGCCAAGGTAGCACGTACTCTGCCGCCAGCGTTGTCAGATGGAAAATTTTGGAGCAATTTTTCAACAAGAACCTTCTGGTATTGCACCATTTTGCTTGTCCTCTCCACCGGAGGAATGAGAGATGAGAAATTCTCTTTGTAGCGGGGGTCCAGAAGGGTGAACACCCAGTAATCCGTGTTGTTTAAAATGCGTATAACGCGTGGGTCACGGGAAAGGCAGCCTAACATAAAGTCAGCCATGTGTGCCAGAGTACCAACAGTCAAGATTTCGCTGTCCTCACCAGGAGGATGACTCTCAATATCCTCATCCTCTTCCTCCTCTTCTGCCCACCCACGCTGAAGAGATGGAACTAAAGTTCCATGGCTACCCTCTGTAGCGGAGGCAACCGTGTCTTCCTCCTCCTCCTCCTCCTCCTCCTCCTCCTCCGCCTCCTCCAATTGTCGCTGAGAAGACGAAGTGAGGGTGCTCTGGCTATCACCTTGTGTAAGCTCTTCCTCCCCCATTTCCACCTCTTCCACATGCAAAGCGTCGGTTTTAATTGTGAGCAGCGAGCGTTTCAGTAGACACAGAAGTGGGATGGTTACACTGATAATAGCGTTATCGCCGCTCACCATCTGTGTCGATTCCTCAAAATTGCGTAAAACCTCGCAGAGGTCTGACATCCATTCCCACTCCTCACTTCTGATTACAGGAAGTTGAACGGAGAGGCGACGACCGTGTAACAGCTGGTACTCCACTACTGCCCTCTGCTGCTCACAAAGCCGGGCCAACATGTGGAAGGTGGAGTTCCAGCGCGTGCTCACGTCACACAGCAGCCGGTGAGCTGGCAATTGTAAGCGCTGCTGCAGCTTCAACAGGCCGGCCGAAGCTGTAGATGACTTACGGAAATGTGCACACACGCGGCGCACCTTGGTCAAGAGATCATGCACATTGGGGTAGGTTTTTAGAAATCGCTGCACCACTAAATTAAATACATGCGCTAGGCATGGTACGTGTGTGAGCTTGCCGAGCTCCAAAGCCGCCACCAAGTTACGCCCATTATCACACACAACCATGCCTGGTTGCAGGTTGAGTGGCGAGAGCCACTGCTCGGTCTGGTGACTAATCCCCTGCAACAGCTCTGAGGCCGTGTGCTGTTTGTCCCCAAGGCAGATCAGCTTCAGCACGGCCTGTTGACGCTTCCCCACTGCAGTGCTACACTGCTTCCAGCTACTGGCTGATGGGGGAGTGGCGCTGCGTGTAGAGAATTCGGAGGTGGAAACGGAGGAGGAGGAGCCAATAACGTAGGTGCTGGTGGAAACCCTGATGGAGGTAGGGCCCGCAATCCTCGGCGTGGGTAGCACCCGTGCCATCCCAGGGTCCGAGTCGCTCCCAGCCTCCACGACATTCACCCAGTGTGCCGTCAGGGAAATGTAGCGTCCCTGGCCACAAGCACTTGTCCATGTGTCAGTCGTTAAGTGGACCTTCCCAGTAACTGCGTTGGTCAGGGCACGGGTGATGTTACGGGACACATGGTGGTGTAATGCGGGGATGGCACACCGGGAAAAGTAGTGGCGGCTGGGGACCGCGTACCGAGGGACAGCTGCTGCCATCAGGCTGCGGAAGGACTCAGTGTCCACAAGCCTAAATGGCAGCATTTCGATGGCCAGTAATTTTGAAAGGTGTGAGGTTAGTGCTATGGCCTGTGGGTGGGTGGCTGGGTACTTTCTCTTGCGCTCAAATGCCTGGGGTAACGACATTTGGACGCTGTGCTGGGACAGGGAAGTGGATGTGGTCGCTGATGGTGCTTCAGATGCTACAGGTGCAGGGCGGGAGGTATGCGGGCCTGCGCCTTCGACAGGCGATTGGCCGGCACCGAAAACAGGGGAAGAGGAGGCAGTGGTGTGGCCTGCAGACACAGATGGGCGATCCAGGCGTTCCTCCCACTTACTACGGTGCTTGGATGCCATGTGTCGGATCATGCTGGTGGTGGTGAGGTTTCTAGTGTTCATGCCTCGGCTCATTCTGGTGTGGCACAGGTTGCAAACTACAATTCTTTTGTCGTCCGCACTTTCCTTAAAAAAACGCCATACCGCGGAACACCTACCCTTTGGCAAGGTAGATTTACGCAAGGGGGTGCTCCGTGGAACATTTGCGGGCCGGTTTGGTGCGGTCCGCCTTCTTTCTGTAGCCACACCACTGCCTCTTCCAGCCTGTTGCGGTGCTGCAGATGGCTCACCCTCAGGACTGCTGTCATCGCTCGGCTCTACACCTTCCCAGGTGGGGTCAGTCACCTCATCGTCCACCAAGTCCTCCTCCACTTCCTCACTCTGATCATCCTCCTCAAGTCTTGATCCCACCACATACTCAGTCATTGACAACTGTATAACATTCTCCTCAACAAGGTCTTGAGACGGAAATAGTGGTTGATTTAATGGCAACTGTGTCTCATCATCATCATCATCATCCACTACTTCCTTTGACCTTAAATGCCGTTCACATCTGTCATCTTCTTGTGATTGGGTAGCCTCTAGAGGTTGTGAATCAGGGCACAAGATGTCATGTTCCTCTGCAAGCGTGCTTGGAGAGAGGGTCAAATGAAGGATTGGTGATGAGACGAGCTCCTCACTATATCCCAGTGTGGGATCACTTCTTTGACCAGACCGTGTATGGTGGGAGGAAGGATGATCAGAGTGAGGATTATTTTGACCAGACTCTTGGCTACTGAGAGTGGACTTGGTGGAAGACAGGGTGGTGCTTAACCGACTGGAAGCAGTATCAGCTGTCATCCAACCGACCACCTGTTCGCAGTGGTCGGACCTCGAGAGTGATGTCCTGCGACGCCCTGTAAAATTACACATGAAGCTAGGTATGGTGGATGTCTTTCTTTCTTGTGCTCTGGCACCAGGCACAGTTTCTCCGCGTCCTGACCCGCGCCCTGAACTTTCAGGATCACGTCCACTTCCCCGTCCCTTTTTACCCGCCTTCTTCATCTTACACAGAATATGTGACTTTAATATTTGAGTTTGAAAACTTAACAGTATTTCTTACTATTCTGTAACTCTGCAGAGTACACAGAATAGGCTGCTAAACGGCGGTGATACACACTGAATGGAATATGTGACTTTAATATTTGAGTTTGAAAACTTAACAGTATTTCTTACTATTCTGCAACTCTGCAGAGTACACAGAATAGGCTGCTAAACGGCGGTGAAACACACTGAATGGAATATGTGACTTTGATATTTGAGTTTGAAAACTTGACACTATTTCTTACTATTCTGCAATTCTACAGAGTACACAGAATAGGCTGCTAAACGGCGGTGAAACACACTGAATGGAATATGTGACTTTGATATTTGAGTTTGAAAACTTAACAGTATTTCTTACTATTCTGCAACTGTGCAGAGTACACAGAATAGGCTGCTAAACGGCGGTGATACACACTGAATGGAATATGTGACTTTAATATTTGAGTTTGAAAACTTAACAGTATTTCTTACTATTCTGCAACTGTGCAGAGTACACAGAATAGGCTGCTAAACGGCGGTGAAACACACTGAATGGAATATGTGACTTTAATATTTGAGTTTGAAAACTTAACACTATTTCTTACTATTCTGCAACTGTGCAGAGTACACAGAATAGGCTGCTAAACGGCGGTGAAACACACTGAATGGAATATGTGACTTTAATATTTGAGTTTGAAAACTTAACAGTATTTCTTACTATTCTGCAACTGTGCAGAGTACACAGAATAGGCTGCTAAACGGCGGTGAAACACACTGAATGGAATATGTGACTTTAATATTTGAGTTTGAAAACTTAACAGTATTTCTTACTATTCTGCAACTGTGCAGAGTACACAGAATAGGCTGCTAAACGGCGGTGAAACACACTGAATGGAATATGTGACTTTAATATTTGAGTTTGAAAACTTAACACTATTTCTTACTATTCTGCAACTGTGCAGAGTACACAGAATAGGCTGCTAAACGGCGGTGAAACACACTGAATGGAATATGTGACTTTAATATTTGAGTTTGAAAACTTAACAGTATTTCTTACTATTCTGCAACTGTGCAGAGTACACAGAATAGGCTGCTAAACGGCGGTGAAACACACTGAATGGAATATGTGACTTTAATATTTGAGTTTGAAAACTTAACAGTATTTCTTACTATTCTGCAACTCTGCAGAGTACACAGAATAGGCTGCTAAACGGCGGTGAAACACACTGAATGGAATATGTGACTTTAATATTTGAGTTTGAAAACTTAACACTATTTCTTACTATTCTGCAACTGTGCAGAGTACACAGAATAGGCTGCTAAACGGCGGTGATACACACTGAATGGAATATGTGACTTTAATATTTGAGTTTGAAAACTTAACAGTATTTCTTACTATTCTGCAACTGTGCAGAGTACACAGAATAGGCTGCTAAACGGCGGTGAAACACACTGAATGGAATATGTGACTTTAATATTTGAGTTTGAAAACTTAACAGTATTTCTTCCTATTCTGCAACTGTGCAGAGTACACAGAATAGGCTGCTAAACGGCGGTGAAACACACTGAATGGAATATGTGACTTTAATATTTGAGTTTGAAAACTTAACAGTATTTCTTACTATTCTGCAACTGTGCAGAGTACACAGAATAGGCTGCTAAACGGCGGTGAAACACACTGAATGGAATATGTGACTTTAATATTTGAGTTTGAAAACTTAACAGTATTTCTTACTATTCTGCAACTCTGCAGAGTACACAGAATAGGCTGCTAAACGGCGGTGACACACACTGAATGGAATATGTGACTTTAATATTTGAGTTTGAAAACTTAACAGTATTTCTTACTATTCTGCAACTCTGCACACTACACAGAATGTGCTGCTAAACTGCGGCGAAGCACACTGAATGGAATATGTGACTTTGATATTTTAGTTTGAAGACTTAACAGTATTTCTTCCTATTCTGCAACTCTGCACAGTACACAGAATGTGCTGCTAAACTGCGGCGAAGCACACTGAATGGAATATGTGACTTTGATATTTTAGTTTGAAGACTTAACAGTATTTCTTCCTATTCTGCAACTCTGCACAGTACACAGAATGTGCTGCTAAACTGCGGCGAAGCACACTGAATGGAATATGTGACTTTGATATTTTAGTTTGAAGACTTAACAGTATTTCTTCCTATTCTGCAACTCTGCACAGTACACAGAATGTGCTGCTAAACTGCGGCGAAGCACACTGAATGGAATATGTGACTTTGATATTTTAGTTTGAAGACTTAACAGTATTTCTTCCTATTCTGCAACTCTGCACAGTACACAGAATGTGCTGCTAAACTGCGGCGAAGCACACTGAATGGAATATGTGACTTTGATATTTTAGTTTGAAGACTTAACAGTATTTCTTCCTATTCTGCAACTCTGCACAGTACACAGAATGTGCTGCTAAACTGCGGCGACGCACACTGAATGGAATATGTGACTTTGATATTTTAGTTTGAAGACTTAACAGAATGTGCTCTAATCTGCAACTTTGCACACTAAACAGAATGTGCTCTAATCTGCAACTTTGCACACTAAACTGAATGTGCTCTAATCTGCAACTTTGCACACTAAACAGAATGTGCTCTAATCTGCAACTGTGCACACTAAACAGAATGTGCTCTAATCTGCAACTTTTCACACTAAACAGAATATTTTTTTTTTTTTTTTTTTTTTTTTTTTCCCCCCACACAAAATAACCTGCTGCCCCCACACACAGTAGTCCTAAAAAGGACTTTTGGTTCTTTTTTTTCACAATTTTTGTTTTTTTCCTCCCTACACTGCCTTTCCCTTCCTATCCTCAGCTCTCCCTGGCTTAGACTGAGCCGAACTCGATGGTCAGGTGCTATACAGCACCCGACCACGGGTTCTGGCCAGCCAATCAGTGTAATGCCAGCAGCCAACATGGCTGCTGGCATTACACCGATGTCAGAGCCTCCCTGCACGTTTATTGGCTGCGCAGCAGCCGCAAAACGTGCGGGGAGGAGACCCGAACATGGAGGGCGAGCACATGCGGTACTCGTACGAGTACCGCCATGTGCCGAGCAGAGCGATGCTCGAGCCGATCCGAGCATCGGCCGAGCATGCTCGCTCAACACTAATGATGTGTGCCTGCACTCACTATTGCACCACAGGGGCACCGAGGCCCAAAGGCAGAACAAACACCGTTGGGCACAACCAAAGTGACCCTGCCAAAAACACAATCATAAAAGGGAGATTGATAACAATGAGGACAAAAACAGAGTAAGCAAAAATAACATTGGCAAAAATATAAATGGGGTCCTCTCATAATACTCATACATATCTACAACAGCATGCAATGCTGAGACCACCTCTACCCCTCTAGACAATACAGGGAGCATGATGGTGAGAAATTATCATCACCTCTGCGGTAGCAAAAACCAACACCACTTCCTGCCCTGCAGGACAAGTCCTGCCATCTGATTGTACTTATGCCTCAAATGGCACTATCATCTACAAGCAGGATCTTGAGATATTTGAAAAGGCATTGCAAGCTGCGGATACCTCCCCTGCGAGTTCTTTGAAAGCGCCTAAGACTAAAAAGAAGAGGGGAGCGTTGCCATCCTGCCAGACGACATCTATGACTTCTCCAAGGATGTGGATGACTTTGATCCCGAGGTCAATGTGGCATCAAACCAGTCTGGTTCCACCCGGTGGGCGTCTTTGAGGAGAGGGTACTGTCACGGTCTGCCATGGACTGGGCAGACTGCCAGGCATGGTCACCCCTCTGGCAGGTGATGGTGGACTTGAACCAGAGTTCTCATATTCTCTGGTCCTGCTTCTTGTCTTTAAGCCACTGCTGAACCTGTTCTAGCAGTATGATTCTAGCCCTGTATACTTTGCCTTGCCTGCAACACTAGGAGGCTGGACTGATGCTATCAGATTTCATCTGTAGCTACTCCTGTCATTCAAGGTCCAGCTGTGGCAGCTTGTCTATTAGCTGCTCATTACCTGGGTATAAAACACTGCTTCTCCCTGAGGACTGGGTCAATTCATTGTTCCTGTTGTTTAATTCTGAGACTGACTGTTTGCTCCCTGCCCTGACCTGTGTTACCGTGTCTGACTACTCTTCTGGATCTGCCCTTGTCTGATTCTGCGTATACCGATTTCTGTTCCTGCCTAGTTCCCATGCACAGATTCACAGTCCAGGTGGCTTTTTACCTGGTCACCCTGGGTTGTGTTTATCTGCAAGGGTGATTAACATCTTTGCACTATGTACTCTTATCAAGGTAAACCGTTACAAATGGGCAGACTCTTATCATCTCCTACAACAAACTCAGTCAGCATCATACTCCTCTGCAGCAGGAACGATATGTACTATATCAAATGAACAAACTCCTGGTACACCCTCATCACCATCACTTCTCCTATGTACCCCAGAACCCTGGGAACTTTTAGGAGTGCTTCTGCTGCTATTGTTGTGGCACAGCTGACCTTTTGATGGTGTGTCTCCCTGTCAGTCCTGTGGTTGTCCTTTAGGTGGGATCTTATTGAGGAGGTGCCTAGGTGTGAGCCTACTTCCCCCTGCCCACGTGCTCTATACACAGACAATAGATAGAACAATGCTTAACGTTTGGATCCTGATTAAAGAATCTTCATACTGTGGACTTCATAGACTGAGGGGTTCCTGAGGGGCTGCTGCTACTAGAGGGGATATGTGTAGATGCAATTCTACTACTACTACTACTACTACTACTACTACTACTAGGTGTCAAAGGTGCTGCACTTCCAAGAGCAGCAGAGGAATTAATCATAGCTTTATCACCAATTCTGTTTAAGGGAGCAGCTCTAATTCCCTGGTCACTATAGCTGGTCTGTACATACTGTAAGTGCATTTTCAGCATCTACATCTAGTGAGTAGCTGTCTAATGATGATGGTGTGGTGAATTTAAATAGTCAAGAGGATATTGCACAAGAAGCACCTTCTTTCTTTGTTTTTCTAAGACTGAGCTTTTGCCTTTCAGCTAACTTTGTGGCCATGTTGTAGGACTTAAAAGACATGCCAGGATCAGGAACCAAGACTGGGTCAGGAATATGGAGGTCATCGGCGTCAGGAACAAGCCAGGAGTCAGGAGCCAGAAGGGATGTTAGAGGAAGCCAGGTCATGCACAGGTAATCAGGAACACAGAAAAACACACTTGCAGCCATGAACAAGACATGGGCAAGGAGGAAATGAGCCTAGCTGCTTTAAATAACCTGGAATGGGTTGGCAGATAACAGTCAGGTGAGTAACCATGGAAATAGAGAGGTACAGGCAGTTCGTTAATCATCAGCTGAGTTAGCCTGACACAGGGAAGGAAAGGCAGTTAGTATACAACAGCTGAGTGTTAGAGCAGTTCAGCCAAACCGTGACACTACTACTTCCAGGACACATATTTTTGTGCTTGGCTGTCTCAATTTTAGATGAAGTAGCTGGTTTAGCTGCTACACCTTCTTCCACTATGTCATCAACAACACTAGAATGTGACTCATTGTCATCTTCAGTGTTTTTAGGAGGTTGTTTAACAGTACTGCTTCTGGGGGTGGAATGTTTAGTGAAACTTTGACAAACTGCATCCTCCTCAGTAGGAGGAGGAGAGGTATTATAATCCTCTATTGCACATGCTAAAGCAACCATTGCTGCAATCAGTTTTTGGACTACCACTTTGTTTACACATTCCTACACCACTTCTAATCCTATCCCCCACCCCCTACTCCTTATGTGTGCTGGATGTTACTCAAATATTGCGTGTGTGTGTGTTTTTACTGTAAACTACAGAATAGAACTGATTGTGATGTCTTGACTTGGCCCTCTACAAGCTACTATATCTCATATGTATCCTTTTAAAAGGTTGCACACAAAAGAGTCTGTGAACTCATTGTGTCTTTGCCATGTCGCCATTTTCGTACTGCATGAAAGCACGGGATTCTCAGGTCGCACTATAAAACGTTGCTCATCCCCTGGAGCTGCTCCCTTCTATGAGGTTGCTGTCCAAGTATTGCGGTGCCAGTAGAGCGAAGGAACCGCCTCCTCTACTCTGCCGGTGCAGTATGGAACTTTCCCCTTCCTCCACTGTATGAAAGAAGGGGCACTGGACCATGATTTTGTAATATGAATTAAAAAGCCACTTTTCTTGTGCACAGAGCTGAAGTTGAGAGCAGCAAGGAAGATTTAACCCCATGTAATATGCAGTGGAGGAAGGGGGGAAGTTCCATACTGCACAGGCAGAGCAGAGGAGGCGGTTCCTTCGCTCTACTGGCACCGCAATACTGAGACAGCAACCTCGTAGAAAGGAGCAGAGCCAGGGGGCGTGCAACGTTTTATAGAGTGACCTGAGAATCTTGCTCTTTCATGCCATATGAGATTCTCAGGTCGACATTTTTATCCTGGCAATATGGTAAAGGCACGATGAGGTTGCCCACTCTTTTGCATGCAACCTTTTAAAAATGAACCATCTCATCAAGTATCAATCTGCCCCAGTCAAAACTTTTGTCAGGGTCCCTGTCTCTGTCACTTACCAATATTTATTTTATTTTATTTATATTTTTTATTAACTAACTGTCCACCATATCCCAGTCAAAAAAACCAAACATATTCCCTGTTCAACTGATTCTCTCCCCAGACTCCACCAACAGAGAGATAACAGCCATATCAGGATGAAACTTTTATCACTACTGCCTGTGTCTTCCCAGTCAGTCACACAGTATATTGGAGTATTTGGGGCAATTATCCCTTGCTCCCTTCTCGCACTCCCAGACTTCCCTGTCCTGGACACAGAGATAACAGGCAATGAAACTTGGATCACAGCTCTCTGTGTCTTCCCATTCAGTCAAACAAGATTTTTGGATATTTGGAGTAAACCTCCCATCTCACTCCTACAGACTTTCCTAAGACTAGAACAGAAAGTAACTGACTGTACCTTGCCAGTCAGTCACATCAAATTTTTGGTTATTTGGGGTCAACTTCCTTTCTCCATTCTTGTTCCCCAGAGTGTCCCCAGACTCCCCTAATGCACAGAACAAATGTTCTGCCCTACAAGGCTCCCTAAAATAAGCTTCAACTCCTTTTTTATTAGGCCAAAATGTGCTGCTCTCTCTTCCTCTTACAAACACAGAATGGCATGCTGTAGGACCCTGCTGCCCCTTTTATACTATGGCTGTGGGACAAGAAAGGAAATGTTATGGTGATTTCAATGCAATAAGTTAGCAAAAAAGTGAAAAAAATGCACTTTTCAGGGAAATTTCCCTCTAAATGGGAAGTGCCTTTTTCTCCTGTTCTCTTTTGAATTGAAAAGTGTTGCCCATCCCTAGTTCTTACATGTTTCTTAATATTTCTGGTGAAGGTAGTGGAACTTTTTTCACTTTGACCAACTGCTTACTCAAGAGGAGAAGGATCATTATCATTTATTACATACATTTCAGCAACCATGGTTGCAATCAGTTTTTGGACTACCACTTTACTATCATGTCCCTACATTGCTTCTCCTCCTTTCACCCTATCCATAACACAGTTGCTGGAAATTATTTAACAGGGAAGTACAAAACAGAATTGATTGTGTGTGTGATGTCTTGCTCTTTATAAAATACTATAACTCTTCTAGGGCTTGATAATATTACAACCAGTAAAACCAATGGTAATAGCAAAAACATTAACACCAAAAAAACTCAACTATGTACCTCAGTTATTCTATTACTGGAGAGGTACATGGCAAAAAGAGCATTGTTGGCCAAAACTCACATTTTGGCAAAATGCTCCTTGTTGTTTTTGTTCCCACAACTCACTCTACATAGAGCGAATTGTGTGGACATCAAAGGAAAAAAAGCAAACTGTCATTGTTTGACAGTGTCAAACAATGAAAGTGAGCTAAAACTTGTCAGAAATGTAACACTTACCTGTCACCGCTGTCCGGCCTCTTCATTTATCTTCCCTTATTTCTTCTCTTCTGTCTTTAGTCTTATAATTGATTTCAATGCCATAAGCTAGGTGGTAAAATTGGAAAATCGTCAGTTTTCACTAAAAATTTCCCTCTCTTTGGGAAGTGCTATTTTTATCCTGTTTCACTTTTTAGGTGAAAACTTTTGTCCATTCCTCCTTATTATTGGTGTGGACAGTTGTATGAAAACAATACATTAGATCTAGTGTAGCAGTCTATAAGGGATTATAAATGTAAACAACCTATATTGTTGATTTAGCATTATTATTTTTGTCACTGCCCAACAATTATTCAATTATTATTTTATTCATGAAAATGTGCTCGGTTACAGCTTTATTATGGAAATTAATTAGGACAGAGAGTATTCCAAAAACATTATGTATGAAAACTATAGGGATTTCTCCCCCAAAGCAGTAATAAAGTATTACATTATATAGTGCAAAATTTGCTTGGATTTTCAAGCTTGTTTGTGGCAGATTTCATGTTGTGCAATGATAAATACTGCAGCAAATCATACTGCAAGATTAGTTGTATTGATTTTATATTACATGTAAATTACTAAACCTCTTCAACCTAATTAGACTATTTGTGACTCCTTATATAGTTATAGAAATCAGCATCAAGAAATAGGTTGATTCATTCCATATCATGTACAGTAGAGAATATTGTCCTCAGGAATATTTATTATGTTTATAAATCAAATAATTATGTACATTATTGATGCTTTTATAGTAAGTGGGTATAAAGTACATTTTTTTTTCACTAATTTGTCATCTAAAAGGCTTTTAGAATTTTTTTTTTTTTGCAATTTAAAAACAATTGACTTTAGGTCAACTTTCTGTATTTGGGACTTTTTAATAGATTTACTGATATTTATGTTGAATGTGCCAAGTGCCAACCTAATCAAGTTTCTCAGGGGCCAAGTAAATTAATGTAATTGCTTCCTCTGCATGATATATGACTCATAAGTGGCTTCCTACAACAAAGCAGCTGGAATGCAATTGCCATTTGTAAAAGAAACATATTTTAACATGTCAATCAGGAAATGTAACATAGAATCTCCTCTAAGAACACCTTTTTAGACACTCATTACAAATTATAACATTTGAGGAAATGCATAACATTGCCTAAATATATTACAAATTAAGAATATATTTTTTGTATATTCACTGTAACGTTAAATATTTTCTATACAGAAAAATAAAATGTGTGTGGTTTTTTTTTTACATTTAAACATGCGATGAGATGTGAGAAAGTTTATGCCTCAAAAGCAAAATATACCAAAAATTGTATTTTGCCTCTTGAATGTGAATTTGCTTGAAAAGTAGGGATGGGCTATGCCCGATATATTCATGGTAATAAATGTGGTAGGCATCAAATGATGCATAACCTACATTGACTGTATCAAGGGTGAATCGGGCACCGTTCATAGAACTTTTCCCAGAATTGCTGAGTCTTTCCTCTCTTATTTTACCTCACTTTATAACTTATCTTCTCCTTCAGTCACTGATGCTGTCCCAGATATGCATCAGGCTATACGTTCCTTCCTACTGGACACTGGTGTTAAATGTTTTGAGGAGGAGACGATTGCTATGTTGGATCCACCCTTCACGTTGGAAGAACTGGTGGAGGTTATTAAACAGGCTCCGAGAGGTAAATGTCCGGGACCTGATGGCTTCCCTGCATCCTATTATAGGGCCTTCATTGATTTCATCTCGCCTCACTTATTGGAAGCCTTCAATGCCATTGGACAGGGTCAGTATTTTTCTGCAGACAGCCTTTTGGCACACATTTCTCTTATCCCAAAACCAGGTAAAGATAGGACCCAGTGTGCAAGCTATAGACCAATATCCCTTCTTAATACAGATGTTAAGTTCTATGAAAAACTGATTGCTAATAGATTGAAATTCCTCCTACCTGTCTATATTCATGCATATCAATCTGGGTTTATTCCGGGACGGCAGATCAGAGATAATACCATTAAAGCTGCATCCCTTCTTCATCTAGTTAAAGAAAAGAGTATACCCACTGCCCTGATTTCCATTGACGCAGAGAAAGCATTTGATCGGGTGCATCGAAGATCTTTTGAGATACATGGGACTGGGCCCCAGAATGCTACATTGTATCATGTGTCTTTATACTTCGCCTCATGCTAAACTAATTATTAATGGTTTTCTTTCCCCCTCCTTTAAGATTACTAATGGTACTCGGCAGGGATGTCCTCTTTCGCCTATTCTTTTTGTTCTTTCCCTGGAACCTCTCCTTTGCTCTATCAGGGGGAATAGAGACATTCGGGGGGTTCCATTACTAACTGAGGAATCTAAGTTGGCTTGTTTTGCGGATGACGTCTTTCTGTTCATTACATCCCCTGTGACGTCTATTCCTCCGTTGGTGGATCTCCTTCACGCATATAGCAAGTTATCTAACTTTAAAATCAACTATGCCAAATCTGAAGCTTTAAATATAGATACCAGCTCACAACTTTAACCCTGAGAATAATCCATTCCCATTTCATTGGGCAGACAGGGAACTGAATTATCTGGACATATCCACTGCCTCTACATTTACACTGAATTTTGACCGTATTTGCTTAACTATTCAACAGGAATTTCAGCTCTGGGATGGTTTATTTGTCTCTTGGTATGGTTGTGTGAACCTCGTAAAAATTATCGCTTTACCACAAATCCATTACATGTTCAATGCCCTACTTCTGCTCTTTTGAAGCTCCCATCTCACGTGTATCCAATCCCTCATAAATGACTACGTATGGAAATACAAGAAACCTAGGGTTTGCTCCAAGTGGCTATTCAGACCTTGTACTCAAGGGGGGATGGGGCTGCCGGACATCTTTCGGATCTACAATGCTTCCTCTCTTACTCTTCTTACTGACTGTATGAAATCTATTCCTCGGGACATGTATAATCTGCCTTTGTTACTACCTACATCTAGGCCATCATCGATGCCTAAACATCCCATTTTGCTCCGCATATTGCTTGTATGGGATACAGTGCTTCAATCTCATCATCTTATGACTTTCCCGTCTCCTATGATCTCTATTTGTGTGAACCCGATCTTCCCATCTGGAGTAGGGAAGGGTCCGTTCTCTTTGTGGAAGCAATTGGGTATACATACATTGGAACTTCTGTTCTTAGATGCTGGTCTCCTTCCGTTTGAAGATCTTGTGTGGAACTATGGTATACCTAGGTCCCACCATTGGCAATATCGACAACTGTCACATTTTATCTCTACATTAGGTCCCACTGGTTACGCTAACCGTCCACTCACTGCTTTTGAATCGCTACTTAGGGACCCCATGCTATCCTTACATACATTTTCGAAAGTCAACTGTCTCCTTTCAGAAGCTCCACTATCGCTTATTTCTAAGCCTCATTTCCTCCAAAGCTGGGAAGCAGATTTGTAGCTCACATGGTCTATGCCTGATTGGTCCAGGGTACTTTGCAACCTAGTTGGAGGTGCTAAAGACTTATCGACTAGAGAAGTGAATTTTAAATTTCGAACACGTTGTTACTATACCCCTGTTAGACTTGCTAAGATGTTTCCCCATTCTCCCTCGCTATGCTGCAGGTATTCAGATGTGGAGAGGTCTATGTTTCACATTTGGTGGGCTTGTGATGCCTTAAGACCATTTTGAAATCAAGTGGTTGATTTATTTGATACACTTCTTCAAACTGGTATTCCCAACTCTCCAGAATCATTGCTTTTTTTGACCTTGCCGCCCTCCTGTGTTTTATCTAAGCCTCAAATGAGACTCTACTCTTTTTAACAAATGCAGCAAGACGGTTTATTCCATCCCACTGGAGGTCCGTGGCTCCCCCGACCCGTGAGGAATGGTTATTGAAGGTTGATGTTATTTGTGCATTAGAACACACACGCCTTCATTACTAATTCGAGGCAGTCCTTCCACCAGGCTTGGGATCCATGGTTGACATATAGGGGAGATAGGAGGAATTGACACGCTATTTGATCTGGATGTACCTAGTGAATCGGCGATCTCGCCTTGTTATTTTGCAAGTATATCAGAAGTATTATTGAGCCCTAGGTTTTGGTTCAGTTTATATAGGAGCTCTCGGGAAATGAGATTTGGTTCTCTCTCCATGGAGCACAAACTCAGGGTGACTGAATGGATGAAGTTGCTAATGATTCAGTGGAAGAGAGGTGTTCCACCCTTGACTTATCTCCGGAGACCTTTATGCTCTCTTGGGATATCATCTGGTTCTCCCCCTCCGCTCCCTCCAGTGAACAAGGATCAATGATCATGCAGTGTTTAATAGGTGTAGATATAGCTTCTTTGAAGAAGGGAACAAAGGCCCACCTGCCCCAGATTGGAAAACTGGAATAGCTTAGAGTCCAGAGGTATAGTAATAGCCAAGATTTGCCCCAGAGTATCTCGGACCAGAAACCTACATAGAGCTGGCCTCTGAGAGGCATCTCCAACACAGGGGAGATGTAGATGAGTATATCAAGGCCAATCTCTGCGGTGTATAATACCATCTTGTGATAAGCTTAAAATTAATTTCTTATCCCACAATGTCAGGTGCAGATTGCAGCATGTGGGCAAAGGTGGTAAACCATTGATCAATGGACCAAGAGAACCCCAGTTCATGCTCACACTGAGCGATAAAACATGGTTTGCCCACTTGAGAGGAAAGTGCCTCTACAAATCAGTATATATTTGGGAGTGCTCCAGACAAAAGCTTCCCCACGGTGAGAGCAGATTCAAACCTTGCAAATGCCCTTGATTCATATCCAATGGCTCCAAGGGCATCTCTAAAGTTCTGAAGCTCGAGGTGCTGACAACCAGCTGACAATGGAAGGTCATACTTCTGACATAGTACATTGTAGGAGGTGATCTACCAGACGAGAAGAGAGCCTCCAGGTGTGGACTCCCCAGGAGACCCAATTCCTAAACAATGATCCAACTTTGCCTGTGGGAAAATCAGGGTGGCCATACACTAAAAGACATGGGGATGGATGTGGTGCAAGCTCTGAACAAAACCCTTAGCAGATGGCCAAGTACTGAATGGGAGTAAATCAGAGAAATAATTGAATGGGGAGGGATCCATAATATGTTGTGTGGAGCCAGGGAGTCAATGTTGAAAAATAGTGCCTTCACCCATTTTCTGTAGGGATCATAGAAGCAATCTACCAATTTCTGAATTGCACAAGTTAGGTAAATGGAGTGAACATCTGGAACCCCCAGGGCTCCCCTCTTCCTAGATTGATACAGTCTCTTTGTTTCCAGGCTTGGTGGCTTGTTCGCCCAAATATAGGCATTTAAACATCTCTGAAGGGTCCTCAGTTGGGACTTTGTAAACTGAAGTGGAATGTATTTAATCATGTACTGGGTGTTAGGCAAGGCAATCAATGATATATAAATTCACCCTACGGAACCATGAAATTAGCAGGGGGCTCCAAACGCCAGTATCTTTTTCAGCTGTCTGAAGTAGGGATCGAAGGTTGATCTTGACTGTGCTTCCAAAGTCTGGTGCAATTTGGACACCCAGGTATGTAATAGAGCTTGTGGTCCAGGCAAAAGGAAATCTTTGTCTGAGGTGGTCGATAACAGTTGTAGAAAGCCAAAAGGGCAAGATCTCAGATTTAATGTAGTTTATTTTAAATTGAGAAAATGGCACTATATTCATCAATAATTTCTGTCAGACTAGACAAGTATTGTTGTGGGTTTATAACTGTAAATAGCATGTAGTCTGCAAAGCAAGATACTTTTGTAGAGCCTCTGGTGATCGGAATCTCCCAGATTTGTGCATCTGCATGTACCATAGCAAGCAAAGGCTCCAATGCCAAAATAAATATAATAGGGGACAGCGGACATCCCGTCTCATGCCATTTGATATATCAAAAGGCAGAGACAAAAAGCCATTCACTGACACTCTCGTCGTAGGATGCCGGTATAAGCTAAGGATGCTGTGCAGGCACTTGGATCCCAACCCCAATATATAAGCAGCTTTTTGAGATAAGGCCAGCCCAACTGGTCAAACGCCTTTTCCGTGTCAACCATAACCAGAATAGAAGGCAGCTGGCAGTGTAGAACAATATACATAAGACCGGAAATTTTTAGGTGTTGTCCTTTGTCTCCCTACCAGGGACAAAACCTGCCTGGTTTGAATGAATCACCTGGGAAAGACAAGGTTTCAGTTTGCTAATATTTTCACAAAAAGTATTAGGTCATTATTAAGCAGAGAGATTGGGCAGTAGGTACTGCAGAGAAAAGGATCCTTGCCCAATTTAGGAATCACTGAAATATGGGCTGACAGTATATGTGAGGGGAAAAATCGGCCCAAGTGGATAACGTTGATGGCATCCAAAATATATAGAAGAAGAGAATCTTGAAAGGATTTGTAGTAAGATACAGGGAAGTATCACGGTGCCCGTGCTTCCTCTTGCGATATTCTGTCAGTCTACCCTTTGCTTTACTCCTATTGGCCATACTGTGCTTGTCCCGCCCAGTATGGCCTTTATATTCTGAGTTCTGGCACCTCTCTGGTGCCCTTTCATGGTGTTCCTGTACCGGTGCTTGTTCCTGCTCTCAGTATTCCCTGTGCCTGACTACTCTGCATCTCGTCTCCTGCCTGTGAACTGACCTGGACCGACTGACCATTCTTCTTCTCCTGTTCACGGATCCGGCTTGGCTGGCGTTCCTGCTCCATGTACCAACCCGGCTTGGCTGACGTTCCTGCTCCATGTATCGACCTGGCTTGGCTGATATTCCTGCTCCATGAATCGACCCGGTTTGTCTGACGTTCCTGCTCTGTGTATTGACTCGGCTTGGCTGGTGTTCCTGCTACGTGAATCGACCCAGCTTGGCTGATGTTCCTGCTCTGGCTGCCTCTGTGTCACCTTGGCAACATTCCTATTGGTTAGGCATTCGTGACACTTCCGATTGGTTGCTAAGTTGCTCAGTCCGTTACTGCTACGGCAGTGTGCAAGTGGCCTAGTCTCCGTTACTGCTACGGCAGTGTGCAAGTGGCCTAGTCTCGGTTACTGCTCCTGCAGAGTGCAAGTGGCCTAGTCTCTGTTACTGCTATGGCAGTGTGCAAGTGGCCTTGTCTCCGTTAATGCTCCTGCAGAGTGCAAGTGGCCTTGTCTCCGTTACTGCTACGTCAGCGTGCAAGTGGCCTTGTCTCCGTTACTGCTACGGCAGTGTGCAAGTGGCCTTGTCTCCGTTACTACTCCTGCAGAGTGAAAGTGGCCTGATATCCATTACTGCTACGGCAGTGTGCAAGTGGCCTAGTCTCCGTTACTGCTACGGCAGTGTGCAAGTGGCCTTGTCTCCGTTACTGCTCCTGCAGAGTGCAAGTGGCCTGATCTTGGTTACTGCTATGGCAGTATGCAAGTGGCCTTGTCTCCATTACTGTTCCTGCAGAGTGTAATTGGCCTAGTCTCCGTTACTGCTATGGCAGTGTGCAAGTGGCCTATCTCCGTTACTGCTACAATAGTATACAGTTGCCTTGTCTCCGTTACTGCTACGGCAGTGTTCCATGTTGCTCTGTCTCTGATACTGCTCAGGTAGTTCACGTTTGTCTATTACTGTGTGTTATTCATCCTTAAGCTCTGTATGAAGTGAGCTCCTTCACAGACCTCTCTTCACCTGGGACTGTTTTTACTCGCTGAAGGCCATTAACCCATGCAGTACAGATACCCTGGGAATCCTTCGTATTCTGCCTGACCTGTGTCAGTATATTCTGTTATGGACTCTATGGTTATACTGGACCTGTGTAGGCATATGTATATGTAACCTGTCTTGTGTCTGTATTATTCTGATAAAATACTACAGGACCTGTGAGGGTTATTGTATTATTGTTTTTTTTTTCAATAAAACTGTATTTTATCCTAAACCACCTGTGTGTCAAACAAACCGTTACAGAACAGACTTTTCGCCACCATAGAGGATTTCAGTGCTTGTTCTAGTTAAGCAATGGAGATAGGTGCCTCTAGGTCATCAAATACAAGGGGCTGGAGAGGTGCCATCCCTGAATGACATAGAAATGACAGAATTCAGGTCCAAAGAACTGGGAGTCCAGTCTCATCCACCCCCCAATTTTAGGTTATATAGTGAGGCAGGAAAGGAGGAGACCAAAGGCCCCTGAGAAGTTTTTAATTGAATGGATGAATTGCCTGTTCTGCTTAACAGCCACCATCCTAGCCAGTAGCCTACTGCATTTGTTGTCGTGGAGGAAATGCTAACATTTCATCCAGTGGAACAATTTGGAAAGGGATGCAGTCTGAAAACTGACCAAGTCATCCCATGCTTGGGAAAGAAACCGAAAATAAGTGTTTCCTCTCTAGTAAACAGACATTCTCAATCAGAGAGTCCAGGCATTTGCGATGTTCTTTCTGCCACCGGGGCCCCCATTTGATAAGAGCCCCTCATATCACGCACTTGTGTGCATTCCAGCAGACTGGTACTGAGACTTTCCCTCCTGAGTTTAGTTTTTTGGTTTGATCTAATGTGGGGTTTAGTGCAATATAGCCCCCCTAAAGGTCCCTCCACCTCCCCCCCAAGAAATCCCTTCCTCCCCCCGCTATCGCTAACTGTGAATACTGGAGGACCCCAATGGGGGTAGAATGAAGGGATTGAGACTACACCGGGCCAGCTCCCATAAAGACAGTCAGCAGACAGATCCCCATAAACTATAGCTAGAATCAAACATCACTATCATGGTGCCTGTGCTATGCTGGCGACATTCTGTCAGTCTCTGTTTGCTGCTGACGCTTATTGGCTGAAGTGACTTTGTCCCGCCCAGTATTTGTCCTTAAATACTGGTCCTTGTCACTTCTCCGGTGCCCTTTCGTGGTGTTTCAGTTACCAGCTCTTGTTCCAGTTCTCGTGTGATCTCTGTGTACCGACCTGGCCTACCTGACTACTCTGCTGTATCCGTTCCTGCCTGTGTACCGACCCGGACTACCTGACTACTCTGCTGTATCCATTCCTTCTCTGTGTACTGACCCGGCCCGGCTGACGTTCCAGTAAGTGAAAATAAAACACACTTTATTTTAAAAGTAAGATAATGCACAGGTTCGCCCTCTAGTGGCGATAGACAATACACAGATCGTGTAAACTGAGATATTACAATAGTAATAGCACAATAGATATACATGCAAAACAATAAGCAATAGGGTGATATGGACCCCCAAGGGGTTAATGACTAGATAACAGTCTGTCTCAGATGTGGAGGTTTGACACACCCTGGGTGTTAGTAGGCTGTGCTGGATAGACAAAGTTCATCAAGTACTGAAGCCTGAACTGCCTCGCCAAGGTGTTTGGATATTAAGCAGAATAGGAATCAACTTAGCCCCCACGGGCGTAGTTACTGGAACTGCTTTGGTTTGTGCAAGTGCAAATAGCCCCCACGGGCGTAACGGGAACCGGCCGGCAATGCAAGAGCTTATCAACCTCCTCAGACTTTGCTGAATGCTGGAATATGAATGCAAGAGCCACTAGCCCCCTCGGGCGTAGCACCAGATTAGCTGACACTGAAGCCTTAAACTGCCACCACTCTGTATAACGGATATCTCCGGTAATCGACACCGGAGAGCCTTAGGCGCCCAAACGGCCCAAACAATGTGACTACTCTGCAATGGAGAACTAGAGTTGCCGACGGTGAGCGGCCAACTCAGCAGCAGTATCATGGGTATCGAGGCTCGTACTGGAGGTAGAGAGAGTGAGATCGAGGCAGCACTGCAAGAGTTAAAAAGCACGTTTACTCGAGGCTTCAGCGCTACTGGAAGGCTCTGCAATGAGAGGAAGGCATTCAGATTCAAACACAGCTCTGCATGGGTAGCGAGGCACAGCACTAATCGTGGGTAACACCAGGCAAGGCAGTCACACTGAAGCGGGCAACAGAGACTGATAATGTCGCGGCGGCGACAACTGGAGCGCAGGTCACTGGAACAAGCTGGAAGTCGATCTTCGGAGCAGGAAGTCAGCCAGGCCAGGTCGGAGCACATAGGAGGTAGTCATACAAGCCGGGTCATACACAAGCAGGAACGTCAGCCTAGCCGGGTCAGGATCCAAGGATGGCACGCAGACGAGCCGGGTCATACACAAGCAGGAACACTGGAGAATAGTCAGGACAAGCCGGATCGGTACACAGGAACTCAGAACACAGGAACACAGCAACAGCACTACTGGCTCAGGAACACCACGAAAGGGCATCTGACAGATGTGATAGCCAGGTATAAAAAGGTCACCAGGAGGCGGGCCAAACCCTCTCAGCAAATCAGTGTCTGCCACAAATGAGAGTGACAGGAATCACAGGCACTGTGATACTGACGTTCCTGCTTTGTGTACCGATCTGGCCCGGCTGACATTCCTGCTCTGTGTACCGACTTGGATTGGCTGACGTTCCTGCACTGTGTACCGACCCAGCCTGGCTGAAGTTCCTGCTCTGTGTACCGACTCGGATTGGCTGACGTTCCTGTCTGTGTACCGGTCCGGCAGGGCTACTACTCCTGTGTATCGCTACTGCCTGCGGTCCCATTCCGGTCCCCGGTTAGGGGTTCTCACCCGGGCTTCTGTCTCCGGACAGTGCCATTGTGCCTTAGTGCCACTCCTGCAGTCTAGTCTCGGTTCAGTCTGTGTCGAGAGGGCGAAATTCCGGTGTCTAATCCCATCTGTGCACCACGGTATGCTTAACCCTCCTTCCTGCCAATAGCTGAGGTTGGTGTTACATTGGGTGCCTCAGGCTGTGCTTACGATCAGGCAGTCGACATTGGTCTTAGCATTCGTTAACCCCTTCGGGGAAGGTGCCATTATATCACCAGCTATTCTACTGTGCAGTATCCGTTGGGTGACCTTAAGGGCATACTGTCTCAATCCTCCATTACTGCTAAGGCAGCCCTTAAGTTGATCCTGGGCCTCCGTTGTCTACTGGGCGTTTCTCGCTATTTAAGCACTCCCTGCAGAGTGGGAGTCTTAAGGGCCTCACACTATTAGGGCCTGTCAGCATTCCTGGCCTAATAATAACCCATTCATTGCTGCCTCGGTTGAGTTTCGCACAAAAGTTGCCTGACCTGTGTCAGTATATTGTAATTTCTGTATTGTACATATACTGGACCCGTGTGGGTATACATCTTGCTGTAACCTGTCCTGTGTCAGTACTATATTGTGTATACATATGCTACTGGACCCGTGAGGGTTATCATATCTGAGTCTGTTCAATAAAACTGTGTTTTATCTCACCTACTGTGTCTGAGTGTCAAATAAAACTGTAACACTCACTTAGATTTACAGAGGTTCATTATACTTGAGAATGTGACAGAAAGCATGGCATAATAAATATCAACTGAAAAGAAAACATTAACCACACATGCACAATGTGAGAGAAGCAAACCTGGTGCACAGTCTGAGAACTACTGGAGCAGGTTTGGTGGCGGCAACATCAGCCACCATGGTCCAGACGCAAGTTCAGAATCTCATCTGAATTTAGGTGGGCAAACCACAGTAGTCTGGCCAATGTCCCATAGAATCCAACAACAGAGAGCAGGAGAGAGCAGAGAGTGTCACGGCAGTCAAACCAAGACGAGACGCTATCAGCAGTCAGATCAACCTGGATGAAGGGTAGGAGTTGGGTCACCCATAGCTTCACTGCGTGGGCATTTCAGAATGGTTGGTCTTATTAGTGACCACCGATCTTGGCGTTCCTTGGGTGAGGAGTGCCAGTTTTCCATGGGGTGCTCTGTGCGAGGAGTATTATCCAGGGGGTTAGTAATTCCTAAGGAAAAGCAGAAAGCTGGTATTTCCTCCATGTTCCTCAGGACTAGGGATGGGTGAAAATCGGCGAATAATGGCACTTTCAGCTTGGTGAAAAATTTCCCACGAAAAGTGCTGTTTTTCCGCTTTTTTTCCACCTTTTCCACCCATTGAAATCAATGGGAAGAAAACTATTTCTACACCACACGAAGGTTTTCTACAGCCATATAAAAGGCTGTCAGGCTCTCACAGCAGCCATTCTGTGTTTGTGGGAGGAGAGAGCAGCATGTTTTTGAGCTAGAGGAGATAGGCAAATAAAGGGGAATTGAAGTTTAGTTTAGGGAGTCATTTAGGTAGAACATTTGTTCTCTGTATTAGGAGAGTCTTGGGGCACTCTAGTTGATAAGAAGGGAGGAAGGAGGTTGACCCCCAAATACTCCAAAATTCCATGTGACTAACTGACAAGACACAGGCAGCTAGGGATCTATTTGCTTGCTGATCTTGCTGTTATTTTCTCTGTGCTGGGTGGGGAAGTCTGGGGAAAGACGTTGATTTTGTTTTTCAGTTATAATTTTTTTGGACAGACTGTGATAAGACAACAGGGTGGCCAACTTAAAAAAAATTAAAAATTAAATAAAAAGAAAATAAAAAAGAATAAAAAAATTAATATCTTAGGTGAAAGTGACAGGCAGATAACTGGGCTCAGGCAAGGCATCATACAGCTGCATCAGTTGTGTTGTGTACCATACAGTAAAAAAACACAGTGTAGTTGCAAAATGTCCAGCAAATGTACAAGTGGAAGGAGGAGGGGTGGTGCAGTGCAGGGCCATGAGAGTAAAATAGTTCAAAAACTGACTTCAGCAATGGTTGCTGCAGTGTGTGTGCAATCAGTGAGGGAGGATGCTGTTTGTCAAGGTCCCAGCAAAACTAGTTCCAGCACCACCAATGGCAGTAGAAACCATAGAAGAAGAACACTGAAGATGACAACAAGTCACATTTAAGTGTTGATGATGCTGGTAGTAGCATAATAGAGGAAGGTGTAGCAGCTGAACCACCTGCTGCATCAAATAGTGAGACACACAAGCACCAAAACACCTATAGTAGGGAACTTTATTACAGTAAAAGTAAAAAGAAATTGTTTGAGACCTCCAAAAACTTAGAGGAATATAAGGGTAGTGGGCAAGAATTGTCAGGTGATGCTGATGCTGCTGAGGATGACCTAATGATGATGCAGATCTAGAATATATATATATGTGACATAAATAGTTAACGTAGATTTTTTAATAGTATTATATTTTTTGAAATCTAAGTCAGTATGCCCTGGTTAGCAGAAGAGATATAACTAGGGTTGGACGAAAAGTGTGAAACATTTCCCCGCATGACTTTTCGTGAAAACGTGAAAAATGTGTACAGAATGCATTTGTCCTTTGAACACAACACTAACTTCCTGCTTAAGTAACACTGGCACATGTTCATGATGATGTCAAGTAATGAAAAAAAAGTATAACCTACAATGTGGCAGATGTGTATTCTAGCTGTGGTGGTGGAGGTCTGGCATGGTGTGATTTGTATATTTTTACCATTGTCATACTCTATCCTCCTTTTCAGATTATTGACACACATTACTTATCGGTCATGGCAGTGGTCCCAAGTGGGGTAGATGATGGCAAACATTCTTCACACCCTTCCTCCACCTTCTCATCTGTGCTGCTTTTAATATATTTGTCCTGGATTTGTCTGTTATGTGTGGTTTCTGCTACTACTAATACTGGAGCTAGATGTTTATGTAATTCTACTATCAATACTACTAAATGTCAAAGGTGCAGCGCTTACAGCCGCAGCACCAGAGGTACTCATCATATCTAACACTTTGGATGTTAACCTGTGTTGCTGTTGCTGGGTACTCAAAACAGGTGTGAGTGGCTGAGTGGGACTTGGACTTTGAAGAGAAGATGATGCTGATGATGACTAATAGGGTGACTGTGTGCTTTTTGACATCTGTACTTGTCCAGGGTCAGACTTTCCAATGGCTTTCTCAAACACTTTATAGACAGGCACAGAGCTCCTTAAAAGTGGTGGAAGATTCAGCCTTTGACTTTCTGCTAACCTTATAGTCCTGTCATCATCCTCACTCTCAACTTCATCTGTATCTGAACAAGAGAAGGATGCTGGAGAAATATATTCTAGATCTGCATCATCATCAGTCATCATTAGGTCATCCTCAGCAGCATCAACATCACCTGACAATTCATGCCTACTACCCTTATATTCCTCTAAGCTTTTGGAAGTCTCAATCAATGTCTTTTTGCTTTTACTGTAACAAAATTCGGTACTACTTTGAGGACAGATGTTTTGGTGCTTGGTTGTCTCACTGTCTGATGCAGCAGGCGGTTCAGCTGCTACACCTTCCTCTATTATGCTATTGCCAGTATCTATATTTCTACTGGCACTGGTGGTGCTGGAACTAGTTTTGCTGGGACCTTGACAAACTGCATCCTCCCTTGGAGTAGACGGATCATCACCATTGATTGCACACACTGCAGCAAGCATTGATGCAGTCAGTTTTCGAAATTACCACTTTACTCTCACGTCCCTACACTGCTCCGCCCCTCCCCCTTCCCACTGTGCGTTTGCTGGACATTATGCAATTACAATGTGTTTTTTTACTGTACGGTACACAACACAACTGATGGAACTGAATGATGCCTTGCCTAAGCCCAGTCAGCTGTCTGTCACTGTCACCTAAGATATTTGGTTTTTTATTCTTTTTTTATTTATTTTTGTATTTTTTATTTTTATTTTTTTTTTAAGTTGTCTTTTCACAGTCTGTCCAAAAAAATTATAACTGAAAAACTAAATCAACAATGTCTTTCCCCAGACTTCCCCACCCAGCACAGAGACAATAACAGCAAGATCAGAAAGCAAATAGGTCCCTAGCTGCCTGTGTCTTGTCAGTTAGTCACATGGAATTTTGGAGTATTTGGGGGTCAACCTCCTTCCTCCCTTCTTATCAACTAGAGTGCCCCAAGACTCTCCTAATACAGAGAACAAATGTTCTACCTAAATGACTCCCTAAACTAAACTTCAATTCCCCTTTATTTGCCTATCTCCTCTAGCTAAAAACATGCTGCTCTCTCCTCCCACAAACACAGAATGGCTGATGTGAGAGCCTGACAGCCTTTTATATGGCTGTAGAAAACTTTCCTGTGGTATAGAAATATTTTTATTCCCATTGATTTCAATGGGTGGAAAAGGTGGAAAAAAAGCAGAAAAACTGCACTTTTCACAGCAAATTATTTGTCAAGGGGAAAGTGCCATTATTCGCCAATTTCAGTTTGAGGCAAAATTTTTCGCCCATCCCTAGATATAACTATGAGCCGCTGTGAACACTAGTATTGTGTCAGAGACTTTTTTTTAAAAGTGTTTTACTTAAGTTGATTGCTTGAATATAGTGAACTTATTAGTAAGGGTGGGCAAAAAGTGAAAGTTTTCTTTTTTTTTTCCAGTGCTAAATTTTCCTCCTTTTCACCTATTCCAGCAAAATTTTCACCTATTCCAACACATTATTTTCCTATTCTAACACATTGTTTGCCCATTCAACACATTTTTCCTATTCCAACACATTTTTTTCCCATGTTTAATATGGTGCAACATTCCCCATCACAATATTACTTCTTTTAAGGGCTGTAGTGGAGAAATAAATAGCTGGAAGTCAAAGTTGTGAGTCCTACAGCAACATATACCTTGAAAAATGTGTTAGCATGCAGAGTGCCTTTGTCCTTTGCCCACAACACTTTCTTCCTGCTTAAGTGACACTGGCACATATTCATGATGATATCAAGTGGTTAAAAAAAGTACAACCTACAATGTGGCAGATGTGTATGGTAGTGGTGGTGGGGGACTGGATTGGTGTGATTATCACACCACATCCTATCACAGTTAGTCTCAAAAAATATATAAATATATCTAAAAAACAAATCAACAATTTCTTTCCCCAGACTCCCCAGCACAGAGACAATAAAAGTAAAATCAGCAAGCAATTTGGACCCCAGCTGCCTGTGTCTTGCCAGTCAGTCACAACAAATTTTGGGGTAATTTGGGTCAACCTCCTTCCTCTCTTCTTCTTCCCATTGTGCCCCCAGACTCCCCTACTACAGCAAACAAATATCCTACCTAAATGACTCCCTAAAGCTAAGCTTCAATTCCTCTTTATTTGCCTATCTTCTCTAGCTCAAAAACATGCTGCTTTATCCTCTCACAAACACAGAATGGCTGCTGTGAGAGCCTGACAGCCTTTTATATGGCTGTAGAAAACTTTCGTAAGGTTGAGAAAAAAATTTCTACCCATTGATTTCAATGCAATGAGCTAGGCAAAAAAAAGCGGGAAAAAGCTGAAAAAATGGCACTTTTCGCAGGAAATTTTTTCCCAAGCAGAAAGTGCCAATTTTCACCGATTTCAATTTGAGGCAAAAATTTTCTCTCTTCCCTACTTATTAGTATAGTCAGTCTTTTAGATTATTGATTAGTCACACTATGAGAAAAGTTTTGAGCTGATTTCCATCTCAACTCTCTATTATCTCACTACCTGAATTGGATAATCTCTCTAATATATGCAATCCGGCTTAACAATACATAGGGGATATACCACCCACACATGCAAACATATGGAAATAAATGTAATATAGAGATAATTATTAAACGGCTCACTGGTTCTAATCTGCCATTTCTATTCGTACTAATTGTGCTTCAATCCTTCCCACATTAATTTTGAGTTGAAATAGATACTCTGTCATAACGGACTAAAAGTTCAAATGGTAAATAAGGAGTATATATGTATATGTGTATATGTATATTTTGAAAGATAGAAATTTATTCTGATGAAGGAATCTGACTGACTCTGGAACGCATTGGAAAGTCTGTATATTTCCAGTCTCAACCTACACTTTATGTAAAATTGTACACTGGAGAATGATACTTAACCACAGTTTGCATATTGACTTCAGCCAAGGATAACACACAGATTCACTGGGTGGGAGAATGGGAGAAAAATGCTAGCAAAGAATTTCAAACCTATACAAATAGGAGAAGCATGCACAATAAGCCTCAGAAATCAGCTGAAGACAGAAATCATATAAACCTTGATGACCAGCAGTTTGTCAGATATTTGGATGTGGACAGCTGGTTTAAGTTGAAACAGTGTCGTTGCAATTGAAAAATGGGCTAATACAAGGTGTAAGCTTATGCTGTAAAGTATACACTGTTTGCATTGAATAAGAAAGCATGTTATGGTACTTTGTGGAAGACACAATACATGGTATATTTCATTTCATTACATGTGGTTTGTTTGAAAGACACATTGACAGTACCAGTTAAACCCATTTGTAACATAATTGCTGGTGAGGTTATTCTAAAGTGTGATATTGGATAAATATATCAAGTCATATATGAGCATTTGGAAGATGTACACTATTTTTGAATGATCTGGACTGTTTTAAATTATTGTTATTTTTACAGTCGATTGTGTATTTTTTTATTTTTATTTGGTAATTTTATGGAGTAGAGGGCACTAGTGAAGACAGGGAGTCTTATCAGCTCTGTCTCTCCAGCTCACCCAGACTGTACTGGTCTGAGGTGTGCTGTGTCCAGAGAATGTGTCTGGTATATGGTACAGTGGTTTGTACTTCTTGACCAGCGGGTGTGTTTGAGTTGCAGTAACGGACCTGTATTTTGAAAGCAATTGTTTTTTTACTTGTGAAACATTGCAGTTGCTAATATTAATTTTTTTAAAATATTTAATATATTTTGGGTGCACTACCAAAGAATACTTCTAGGATGAGATATCACTGTATTCCCATAATTTATTACTATCTTAAAGGGATAGTAATGGCTAATTTTAAGTTGAGTTAAGTTGAGTTAATTTTAAGGTTAAGATGAAAGTCATCTCTCAAACCTTTATGGTTTGAGAGATATAACTTGCTAAAGTTGCCTTTTCCTGGCTGTTTCACTCAAGTCTGCCATCTAGCTGACAGCTGCAGATTCCGGTCATTTGACTAGACAGAGGCTCTTCAGCAAAGCTGAAATCACGCTATTTAGAAATAAATACTTAATTGGAACAGTCTACAAAGTGTGTATGCAAACCAGGCACACTTTGTAGACCATTCTAAATTAAGTATTTATCTTTAGATATTGATATATCAACGCTGCTGAAGAGCCGCATCTGGTCAAATGACCAGAATCTGCTTCTGACAGCTTTACAGCTCGTTAAGCAGACAGTGGAGGGTGTAGAGAACTTTTTTTCCTATATCTCTCAAACCATAATGGTTTGAGAGATATGAATAAGTGCAAGTACTCTCTTTTAATTGTATCTACCATATAGTTAATACTTTTTTTCTGACATTACTATCCCTTTAATACTCGTGAACTCAGGTCATGAACACATGGCCAAGTGGACATATAATATATTTTTTATATTTTATACCTACTAACTTGTGGTATATTGCACTTTAGCTATATAATATTTTATATTATTTCCATTGGAAGCACCGGAGAGATTTGTTGTGCACTTGAGTTTTTGTTTGAGACTTTTATAGCAGATATCCTTTCCAGGCAGCAGCCATGGTGATTTTGACAATCCCCTCCATATAACACCACCACTTGTGTCTATTTTTGGATTTATTTAATCTTGTTTGTACTGTTTGACAGCTAACATCATCTAACTGATTGTCATTAACAGTGCCCATTGTTCCTTCAGACCACTATGTAAGATAAGTTCACAGATGTTAGCATAAAGTACAGGGTATTTAAAGGGATAGTAATACTTCATTTTAACTTTATTTTATTTTGTAGGCATTAAAAAAACATGAAGAATGATATAAGTCTTATCTCTGAAACCTTTATGGTTTAAGAGATATTCACAAACAAAGTATCCCCCCCTGTTCAACCAGATCAGAAGGGAGATGCCCAGGTAGACTGCAGAGAGGGACAATCTTCAATTAAGATAATGGAAAAAGCTGAAAAACTTGTCAAGGGGGGAAGGGCTTTCATTGTTTTCATACAAAGAAAATTGTCCCCTTCTGTTATCTGTACTGTCATACAACCAGACTCACATCTGAGAAGAGATGGCTTACACTAGGAAAAAGGGGCGGGGAGGGGAACTTTGCTTGTGAATATCTCATAAACCATAAAGGTTTGAGAGATAAGACTTATATCATTCTTCATGTTTTTTTAATGCCTACAAAATAAAATAAAGTTAAAATGAAGTGTTACTATCCCTTTAAGAGTGTATTTAACTAGTTTCTTTTTTTCTTAATTGATAGTGTTACTTTAAAGTTATTTTTAAAATTAGCAACTTCCTACTTAAATTCTGAATATATGTTATTAATACTAACAGCGGATTTTAGATGACTTATGTATTGGTCATCTGTGTTTAATATAGACAAATCATTTGGAATCCCTTAACAGATAATTAAGCAAATTGAAATACATGTTATTTAAATGCCAAATTTATAATCTTAGCAAGCTGGCACTCAACCAAAAACTTGCTAATCATTTTGTGTTTATTTCAATAATCTTAATTGCACGTTTGGGAGAAAAATAGACAATTAAGGTGAAGAAGGCACTAAACGAAATCACATCAAGATGCAGATTCAGATGACAAGCTGTCTGGTTGTTAAATAGTTCACACGTTAAAATATCTCTTTATTGATCAGTATTGGACTGTACAGTTTTATATGCATGCTCACTTTAAATTCCCAATGTAATTTTTTTTAAATCACCTTGCAACACAGATTATAATAGACACTAGAGAAATCAGACCATTAAAGAAAAAGAACTTTATGGGTTCAGTTAGATGATCTGTGCTACTTCCAGACTTTTGCCCAAAATCATTCGAGCATGCTAAATCAACATGCTGTACAATGCTATTCAAAGGAATGATTTAGCTTCTGAATTGCATGCATTAAATGCTAGTTCCTACATACATCAGAAAGCTTAATTGTAGTGTAACATTGTATGTAAATTCTACATGTTTAAAACTGCTCCTCCATTAACATCCAAAGAAAACAACTACTTGATAGTGATGGAAGCTGTTGCCACCAATAAATCATACCACAGGCAAATGCCCAATACAAGGCATGGAAAAAAGCCACAACTTGCCTGTTATAGGTACATACTGGGACATACCACAGGGTGTAGGCACAGAGTAAAGTCACAACGAGAGAGAGAAGCATATATAATAGCAAATCATGGTGGAGTCAGGAGGAATGCATCACAATACTTAGATCACATAACAGTTTTGCGCATATAACTAGGAAACGAGTGAAAAGTCCCATTTCGTTCCCATATATATTTCCCCCTCAAAAAAGATTTTCTGCTTTATCAGAAACCTGTGTAATTCCTGCCATTTTGCTGGCACCAAATATTTCCCCAAAAGAAAAGTTAAATTTTTTTGCCTATGTAATCAATGCTGACAAATCTGCCCATCTCCATACTAAAAAAAACCAAGAACTTTCCACAATACATCATGTTATAGAAAAGGCAGGAAAGACATAGAAAGCAGACAGACAGTGAGAGAGAGAAATAAAAAATAAAGTTGGTTTCAGTCCTGGCTAGCACAAGGAGAAGCTGGAGGAACACTGCTGATGCTGCTAAATCAGATGAGAAGGAATCCAGTAACACAAACCATAAAGGGAGCCCACTTCCCTCTGCCCAAATGATCCCCAGTCTCCCAACTGCTTACCTAGAGATCTGGAGAGGAAGAAGGCCATTCTTCTCCACCTCTCCACTTACAGAAATCATGATTGTGGGAATATTTCTCTTGGAGCAGGCACAGCGCAAATCATTATCAATAGTACTGTGTACTATGTGTGATAAGGCAGAGAAAAGGGGAAGGGTGGGGACACACTTTGGCAGAACTTCCCATGCAACATAAACATTTTGATATTTATATTAAGTATGTCACAGTTTCTTCCTGCACTCTGGGGAAACAATAATATTACAACACACCCACGGTTTCTAGGAGGTTCAGGAGAAGCATACTTGGCCAACATCCTCTAATTTGATGCACCTTAAGTTGTGATGTCACTCCTATCTCTTCAGCAGCACCAGGGCTAGTGACAGGTGGAAGCATAATCATACTACAGACTGTCTAAAGTCACTGCTGATTATCCCAGTACTATTCAGCAGCATAGCCCCACTACTGCTTAGATGACTCAGCAGCATAAATTGCATCAGTTGTAAATGCCAGAAGGTCCCTACTGGTATTTGCCACCACCAAGCATCTAGCACGTCTGGGAATAGCTCAGTAAAGCATACATTTTTTTCATATCTTGCTTTTTTCAAGCCTGAGGCCTGCAATCAAATTTTTGGGCTAGCCTTTTTTGGTACCTGCAATCAAATGTTTCAAGTCTACCCTTGCTGTAATATTTGCAACATTTCACTTTCATTAAGATTGTTTCAGGCTTTTCTTTCTGTAAGCCTGCTGCTATTCATTTCTAGCCATTAGCTTTAAAGCAATAAAAAAAGAATGCATATCAGGTTACACTGAATGTAACAGATGTATATGGTGCTAGTGGTGTTGTGAGTTATATAAAATCATGATTCATCGGAAAGAATTCTAGAACAATTACTTGCATTATCATATTTGAATCTATTTGATATACAGTATGTACTCCACTAACTTAACCCTTTGAGTGCCAGAGGGGTATGCAACGCATTGCAAAGCAATGCGTTGTGTACCCCTCTGGCACTCAAAGAGTTAAGTTGGGAAACACATATACCATTCTTGTTCAGCGATCAAATGATTTTAGGATTTTATGATATTATAGTGTCTCTTAATATCATTATGAACACACGCTCGTGTTAATTCCTTTATGTAATTAGACTGTTGTCTGATAATTTTGACATTTAGTGGTACATGGCATAGCTACTGAGTATTGTTGCCACTATATGCCGAAGTTCTAAGACAATTTTCTGGGAACTCTCTTGTTTTATGTGATATATTTGAATTGGCCTATTCCATTATACATCATGGGGATGGTCCTGATGGAGTGAATGGTGAAATATTGGCCAATTATAGTATTAAGGATGTATGTTCTACTGAATTAACCAGTGGGACAGATATAAAGATGTGCTGTTTGTCATCCATGAGAGATCTTTTTTATCACTTATTTCTTGGTCAATTTATCGCTTAGAACTTAATTTTAATAAAAAAGCTTGAATTTCTCTTGTCCTGGGTTGTGGTGTTAATATCAGCGCCTGATAAATCTTTTGAACAATTTCTGTGTTTATTTAGCCTGTGGGTGGAAGGGTCTATCTAGGCAGCTATTTTACATTGCTTGAACTCTGCTCCCCTCCATCAAGAGCACCATCTTGTATTTATTTTTTGACCATTGCAAATATACTATGAACAGTGACACGGAGGAGGAGGAGGGATTTAAAATCTTGCTACCATCTACTCCTGTTGGGACCACTACTATGACTACTGATTAATGTTTGTCAATAATATGAGAATAATGCAAGCTTTCATGAGACTCAAAGATGATAATGTTAATATTAGTGTTAGAATCATGATGCCATACATACCCATCAATCACCTCACATTAGTCCACGACCAACACCATACACATTTGCCTCATTAAGTGGAAGTTACAACTTTTTTTTTTCATTTCTCTCTCTTACAGAGGCTAGCCAAACAAAAGTCTTGTGAAAATTGGTTTGAAAGACTCAGGCTTGCCAAAAACAAGCCCTGAGAAAAAAAATGTTTTCCAGGACGTAGGCTTGTCAAACACAAGCTCTGAGAATAATTAGTTCATAAAAGGCCTCAGTCTTGCCAACACAAGCCCCGGGAAGAAAAGCATTATGCCCTACTGGTCTAGTGCCAACAGTACATGGTGGTGGTGGAAAATGTCACTTGTGACATTCTTGCACTTAACACTGCTGCAATTGCTGCTGCTGATTTGTCTCAGCAGTAGGATGATTAGACTGCTCCGTTTGGACTGGGATCATCAATACAGATACCAGACAGGCAGTGGAACGATGACATTTCTGCATGCCACTAGTCATAGTGTTGCTGAGACAACGGCAACAACAAAACTACAAGCCACCACAACTGCAGGTGCTTCTAGAGCAAAGAGGTTGGCCAATTATGCTTCTCCTCCTGAACCACCTCTAAAATTAGGGGTGTGGTGGAATATTTTTCCCTTCAGAGCAGGAAGGATCTGTGCCTTCAGCATTGCACTGTGTACAGTGTGTGTAAGAAAACATTATGAAATATGAGAAGAATTTGGGAAGTATCACTACAATTGACACATCAGCTACAATTTTAAGCAATTGATACAACTGTAACCAACACATTGACACTTAAATCGGCAATGTAAAACCATCCCCCAAGAAATCAAGTACTGCTGTCACTATGGACTTTGTCCACTCTGCTAAGGACATGTGATGATGAGAAGACTTAATATAATAATGAATCCTCCCTGCCAACAACTTAGCATACTCAGTGGGAGGGCATGTCCACAGATGCTCCATGATAACCTGCATTCAATTACTTTCCACCACATTGCTATGTGTAGTCAGTGCCCCGCATAATGTGCAATGGATGGACATGAAAAGCCAGCTCCTCACATCTACAGACTCACTATCAGCTATTGGGGGAGGTGACAGAGGCAAAGGTGGTATGCTAGAGGATGAGGTAGAAGACCTTGAAGGTGCCGGTGCAGGGACAGTGGTACATTTTCCAGCACTTGGACCTTAGCACAAGAAGATGATGATGATGCAGGTGTTATGATCGTCATCGAACTTCTAGGCTCAGGCTCAGTTTCCTTAGGATTTGTTCCCATGTTCCTTGTGCCCTTTGGAAGGGACAGGTGGCTGTCTTTTTTCTTATGCCTTCCCATTAATAATTCTTCCTACTTCACTAATGCCACCGACTCCATACTATTCTTTAATACTGTTTCCCAATAATTTTTAACTCTAAAATAATTCCTTATTTTCATAGCCTGTTCTTCACACACTTGTGGTTGTGAGCAATTTCTTCTGGCTTTTATGAACTGATTTTTCGATTCATTGCTCAACCACAGCTTGAAGTGACAGCTATTCATAAGTAAGTAAGTATTACAGTCCCTTGGTTTTTGATATATTTTGGTTTCCACTATTCCATTCTGTACATAAATGGTTAGATCCAAAACATTTACTTCCAAATGGTTGATTTCACTCACAAATTTTAAATTATTGCTATTCTCATTCACTCCATTTATGAACTTCTTTAATGATTCCTCATCACCATCCAATATCAGGAGGCAATCGTCTATGTGCCTTCTCCAAAATTTAAGTTTATTTGCCCCTTCCAAACAGGGATTAATCACTCTCTCCTGCCATAAACCCATTAGTAAGTTGGCATAGCTAGGGGTGAAGAGTGTCCCCATAGCTGGGACACTAGTATGAAACGCAATTGCCGTAGTTAGAAGCCAGTCAGTGTGAACCACTTACTGACCTGTGAATCCAAGCCCGGAAGCTAGACCTGCAGTGACATCAGACGCCGCCAGGGCTCTTTGTTCTGAGAGGATTTTTCATCTTATAAGGGTAAAAGTAAGGTACGGGGTATATATGTGTTCAATAATACTGCTGATGTAGGCCTATTTTATTTGTTTTAGAAATACAATGTTTTTAAACTAAGAGACCTCTGATTGCCATTAAGTCGTTCAATTGCGATTTGCAAATTATTCTCTGTAAAGTGTGAGTATAATGAGTGGGGAGGGAGAGTTTCCTTAAAATTGAAGGAATCACACTATTGTGGATATTCTGTTATCCTAAGGAACATTGTGGAAGAGAAATCCTGTCTGCTCCAGTATGGATGATTGAGAACGATATCTCCAAAGAGATATCTCCAAAGAGAACTGCTACAGTTGCGAGTCTCTTCTGAATATTGAAAAAGTGGTAAACGTTTTGAAAGAAATTAAAAGAGACTTAAGGGAAACTCTTGATATAGTGGAGATTTCTCCTTATAGTATCATATTATGGACTCAATTTTATAGTGTTTGCTTTTCACTGATAATAGTATGTTTTGATTATCTAATTGGAAGATATACTGTAAATTATTGAAACATTTGTCTTGAATAATTCATCTTGGTTTAGTTAAGGTGAGCCAGTAGAGAGTCGTACACTGGTGTTTATATAAGTATTTGTTTATTGGGTGGAGTGCCATTGCAACCAGCTGCAGTCTCTGTTTCCGAGCTCCCTTGGTCCAACACTCACTGATAGCCTCCTAGGACTGAGCTTATAATTTGATCTTTTTTTCTTTGTGCTACTCTATTAGTGAGCTGCAGTCTAATTATGGAGACTTTCAGTCAGTGGAGGACACTCGAAATAGACTTGACTCCACTGTGGGTGATTGACAACGGTTTGGATATCTCTAAAAAACAACTGCTACAGTTGTGAGTCTCATCTGAATATTGAAGAAGTGGTAAACGTTTTGAAAGAAATTAAAATGGACTTAAGGGAAACTCTTGAAATAGTGGAGATTTCTCCTTATAGTATCATATTATGGACTCAATTTTATAGTGCTTGCTTTTCACTGATGTTAGTATGTTTTGATTATCTAATAGGAAGATATACTGTCAATTATTGAAACATTTGTCATGAATAATTCATCTCAGTTCAGTTAAGGTGAGCCGATAGAGGGTAGTACACTGGTGCTTATATAAGTGTTTGTTTATTGAGTGGAGTGCCATTGCGTCTGGCTGAAGTATCTTCTTCCCAGCTCCCTTGGTCCAACACTCACTGATAGCCTCCTAGGACTGCACTTATAATTTGATCTTTTTTCTATTGGAGAAAAGGAGAAAACCTTCACGAATAAAGAAAAAAATTGTCCGTTTTTTGCAAAAACTGATGCAGGAAATTTTTTTCACTTTTCACCCAGCCCTAGTAAAGGACATGTTAGCATGCTTTGAACAAGATCCTCACATAGTGTCCATTAAAAGCAATGAGGAATACATTTTCACCACTTTGCTGGACCCCTGCTTCAAACACAACATTTCAGAATTTCTGTCAAAGGCCCATCAGCAGTTTGTCACAAAAAATATGGCTGCAGTCAGTTTTTGGACTACCATTTTTCTCACACATCCCTGCACTACTCCTAATCCTTTCACCCTCCCTTTACCCTTGAGTGGTTACTGGACATTACTCCACTGTTGTGTGTATTTTTACTGTAAAGTATACAATAGAACTGATCATGCGTGTGATGTCTTGCCTTGGCCCTCTACAAAATATCTTGCCTAGTATCAGTCTGCCCCAGTCACAGCTCAAGTCAAGGTCTCTATTTCTTTAACCTATCATTTTTTTTTAATTGACTGTCCCCCCTATCACTGTCAACAAAAACCCAAGCTCCCTGTTCAACTGATTCTTTCCACAGACACCTCTATCACAGAGCTTACAGCCAGATCAGTGTGTCCCCAGTCAGTTACACAGAATATTGGAGTATTTGGAGTAATTCTCCTTTGCTCCCTTCTCACACCCTCATGCACCTCTGGCACAGAGAAATCAGGCAGAAAAAGAAGGAAGAGAAAGAGGGGTAGTATGCTCCTCTTAATTTGAATATCCTCAGTTAGAATAGATCTATGTGCAATGGCATACTCTCTCTCTGTGGATAACTAGGTTTGTTATATCCTGAGGGACCTTATAGCGATTGGGAGAAGGGGATTATATCCTTTTGTATCTCCTCAATACGTGTAGATGTTCGGCTTAATTCTCAACACTATATGCGATGGAATAGTGTTTGATGTAGGCCTTAATTATAAGAGTGTTTATTTGTATTCACTTCAAATAATAAGGTAGATAGTGACCTAGTTTATTTGTTCCGCGTAATTGTGTTTGTAATTTAAAAATCCAGTATAACTTTTGTTTGGCGAGTTTGGTGAACCAGTCTCCTCCTCTTGCTTGGGGAGGGATTTGGTCTATGATAAACAGTTTTAAGTCCTTTGGATCCTTGTTATGATGTTCTGAAAAGTGTCGGGCCACACTGTGTCTCTGGTTGCCTTTTATGATGTGTCTGCAATGTTTCAGAAAACGATCCTTTGCACTTTTTATAGTCCTACCTACATATTACAGTCCAAAAGGGCATTCCAACATGTAGATTATATAGGTGGATGTACAAATTATTCTATTTTGAAATCTTCACTAGTTGAATTACAGTGAAAGGAGCTTTTTTTGTGTTGGATATGATCACAAGTTTTACAGATTTTATGTCCACACTTATAGTTCCCATATAGTCTGGTCCCATCTAGAAGTTTTTTCCCTGGGATTTTATTCTGTTTGGTTCTATTAAATCGGTAGATGCAAGTTTGCTTTTCAGATCTTTTGATTTTCTGTAAATGATTTCTGGATTCTCAGGTAGCAATGGTCTTAAAATGTTATCACCTTGAAGTACTGACCAATGTTTTAAGAAGATTTCTTCAATTTTGTTACCTGCTGTAATGAATCTGGTAATGAATGGAATTCTCAGAACCTTTGATTTTTTTCTGGATTTATTCTTAGGTTTCAGAAGTTTTTTCCTTGAGGTTCCTAAGACTTTTTTATAAGCTTCATCTATTTTTTCTCTGAGTATCCTTTAACTAGGAATTTCTTTTTCAGATCATTTGCTTGTTCCATGTAAATGCTTTCTTCTGTGAAATTCCTCCTTAGATGATAAAATTGGCTTAGCGGTACACTCTGAAGCCAACGTGGATGGTGAGCACTTGAAGCTTGAATGTAGCTGTTTGCATCTACATTCTTTTAATGTGTCTTAGTACTGATGTTGCCATTATGGTCAGTACTAAGTGTAAGGTCTATGAATATATCTTCTTCTTTGCTATGATGTACCAGGAATTTTAGACCCAAATTGTTATGATTGAGTTGGTTTTCAAACTGTAGTAATTCTTCTTCACTTCCTGACCAGATGATAAGCAGGTCATCGATGTAACGTGCAAATATGGCGAGATTGCCTTCAAATTGATTATATAGGTGTTCTTCTTCCCATAATCCCACTACTAGATTTTCATAGCTGGGGACAAATCTCATCCCCATTGTAGTCCCGCATACCTGTAAATAATATTGTTCCTGAAATATGAAATAATTATGTTCCAGAATAAGCTTTATGGCTTCCAGTTTGAAATCTTGTTGGGTAGGTGGCATTGATTGATCCTTTTCTAAGAATTGTTGAACTGCTTTTAATCCTAAATTGTGTTTTATTAAGGTATAGAGGGAACATACATCACATGATACCCAGTAATATGCCTTTTTCCAATCAATTTGCTCCAATTTTTGTAGTACGTGAGTAGAATCATGAGTGTAAGAAGACAGTTGTTGGACGAATTTCTGAAGGTGATGGTCCAGTAATTCTGATAAGTGAGCCTATTCGGCCATCCCGGAGGGTTATGGAGATCTTTATGAATTTTCGGTAAATGGTAGTAGATAGCCATTATTGGAAATGGGGTATGTAAAAATTGAAATTCCTGTTGAGTTAAAATGAGTGATTTGTGAGCCCCTTCTATTAGAGCTGTGTATTCCTTTTGATATTTCTCTGTTGGATTTTTTTCCAATTTTTGATAATATTCCTTGTCATTCAGGATCCATACAGCTTCTTTTAAGTAGCTTTCTCTAGTTTGTATAACTATGCCACCTACTGTCCGCTTCTCTGATGATTATATTAGGGTTGTCCATCAGCGACTGAAGGCTTTCTTTTTCTTTCTTAGTTAGGTTTGACTTGTATTTCCATTTTTTTCTACATAGATAATTGAAATCCTTCATTACTATTTCACTGAATGCTTCAATGAAGGGGCCTTTTGCTCCATGGGGATAGAATTTGGATGGTGGTTTTAAATTTGTATGTTGCATTTTAGGAGATATTGTTGGAGTTGTGTATTTATCTTCTATTTCCAACATCAAGTCATTCAGAATTTTTATTGTTTCTTGATCTGCTGTTTGGTTCAATTCTATATTATTTTCCACATATTCCCCTTTCAAGGCAAAGTGCCTTTTTAAGGTTAATTTCCTTATAAAATGGTGTAGATCTATGAATAATTTGAAGTGGTTTGGGCCACTAGATAGAGCAAACTTCAAACCCTTTCTTAATAATTGGATATCTTCCTTTTTTAGTTCAGTGTTGCTGAGATAGAACACTCGTTGGGGGTTTTGTGTTGTGTGAATTTTCTTTTTGGTGTTCTTTCTTCCTCCTCTTTGTTGTCTTCTTCGCCTTCCAAACATTTCCTTCTGTGGTGTATTCATGTTTGGTTCGTTTATAAGTTTTGCCATTCCTGTCTCACCCATTGTTGGAACGGCTGTTGCTGGTGACCTCTGGCTCCTAGATTTAATTCTTTAATGGTGTTATGATGCTGTTGTTGTATTTTCTCTTCAATGTTTTGATTTTGTTCTTTTCTATTTTCTGTGTTATTGTATTTGTTTGCTGCTTATTTTGCAAGCTGCTTGTTTTTCCTTCAGGTTTTGTTTATTTAATTTAATTTGTATACCACTTCCATTGGCTGGTTCCATCAGTCCTTCAGTAGGATTAATGACCGGAGGATTGCTTTTTTTGGAGAAATAGGAATTTGTTGTTCTATGTGGCTCTCATTGGCTCTTTGTCACGGTTTTATTGAACACTCTGACAATTTGGTAAGTTAACTTAATAAAGAACAGAGATGCCCTTCACGGGTCCAGACTTCAAACAGTGGATAGGAATATTGAATCTGACACAGGTCAGGGCACAAACAGTTAACAAAATATGCAATAATGACTGGAACAGAGACAGTAACAAAACCTCAGCAGTACAGGTCCAGAGAGGCCCTAAGAGGGAACGATACTGCAGGGCAGACACCCCAATATAGGGAAGTGAATAGGCTCTACCGGCCTTACCTATAACTGGGTAAGGCAGCCCAAGAAATGGTACCAACGAGTATATAGAGGAGGCTCTACCGGCCTTACCTATAACCGGGTAAGGCAGCCCAAGAAATAGCACCAACGAGTATATTGAGGAAGTGCCCGGAGGCACGCAGAGTAGGCACCATCTGCACGGGGCGCAACAGGTGTTGATATAGGCAGACTGCTCTAAATAGCGTAACCAGAGGTAGCGGGTAAGTGCAGACTGACAGGTGGTAGAACCACTAGTGACCGTAGCGCACAGGCTGTATAGTATTCAAACGGAGACTGCAAGGAGGCACAGACTGAGAGGTAGTGCAACCGGAGGCAGCGGATAAGAGCAGACTGACAGGTGGTAGCACCACTAGTGACCGGAGAGCACAGGCTGTATAGTATGCAAACGGAGGCTGCAAGGAGGCACAGGCTGAGAGGTAGCGCAACTGTAGGCAGTGGGTAAGAGCAGACTGACAAGTGATAGCACCGCTAGTGACTGGAGGGCACAGGCTGTTTAGTATGTGAACGGAGGCTGCAAGGAGGCACAGGCTGAGAGGTAGCGCAACCGGAGGCAGCGGGTAAGAGCCGACTGACAAGTGGTAGCACCACTAGTGATCGGATGGCACAGGCTGTATAGCATGTAACGGAGGCTGCAATGAGGCACGGCTGACAGGTAGCGCAACCAGAGGCAACTGATAAGCACCGACTGGCAAGCGACCGTTAAGGCAAAGGCAATGGGCACAAGACAGGGACAACAGAAGCACTAGCGACAAGAAGATGCTAGGCAAGCAGCCAAAGCCTGGAACGGTACACAGAGAGTAGAAGTCAGCCAAAGCCAGAATCAGTATACAGAAAGCGTTAGTCAGTCACAGCTTGGATCGGTACACAGAGCGGTAGTCAGCCGAGCCTGGGTCGGTACACAGAGAGCGGTAGTCAGCCAAAGCCTAGATCGGTACACAGAGAGCGGTAGTCAGCCAAAGCCAGGATCGGTACAGAGAGAGCAGTAGTCAACCAAAGCCTGGATCGGTACACAGAGAGCGGAGTCAGCCAAATCGGTAACGGGTAGTAGTCAGGCAAGCCAGGTCCAACAATACGGGCAGCGGAGACAGGAGCAAGGTCAGACGAAACCGGATCATACACGAACAGGAACACAGCAACAAATGTCAGGTCAGGAACACCGCAAAAGGGCACCGGCATAGTGACAGGAGGGCATATATAAAGGCAAGCCCTGGGAGGGGTTAACAACCCAGAACCAATAAGAAGCAGCCAAAGCAAACCCGGAAGTAGGAATGTCGCTCAGGCAGAATCACGGGCACTGTGATACTCTTTCAGTGTTAGTGTTTTTATTTTGTTCTTGTTTGTTCTCTTGTAGTTCTTCCATTTTTCTCCTGTCCTCAGTTGTTTCTTTTTCTATAATTTTATGTTGATGGATCTCAGTATAATTGTTAATTGGATGTATCTCCATTTGTGTTTTTCCTGTATCCTGTTGTTCATTAGCTTGTAAGATTTCTTCATTCTTCCCAGTATGATTGTTAGTTAAGTGTCTCTCTATTTGTGTTTTTCCTTTATCCTGTTGTTTACTGGTTTATAGATTCTCTTTGTTTCTCTGTTTATTGATTCTATAATTTCCTCTATTCCTAGCATATTGGGATGTAGTGTGTTGATGGTTTCTATTATTCCTTCTTCCCCACATATGAACCCTATTGGTGGTGTAGTCCTCGTTATCCCGTTGTAATTTTTTTGTATTTTCCTGTGGTCAAGTCTTTTTCAAATCTTTCCACTTTTTTGTTAATTTTTATATCTAGTTGTTTAAAATCAGCGGTATTATTAAGTGGATCCAATTCCAATTTGACTTGTGTAATCTCTTGACTGAGTTAATTTAAGTTTTTTTCCCTATAGTTTACTATATGTTTCATTAATTCAAACAAACCTGTATCCAGGATTCTATACCATTCTTCATAGAAATATTTATTTTCCTTGCCAAAGGCTGATTCCTTAATCAGTCTCAGGCCCCTAGGAATTTGTTTTATTCCTATGTATTTTTTGAGAGTGGCACACTCCCACCAAAACTTCATTTCCTTTTTAAGGAGTTTCTCCAGAGTATAGAAATACATTTTTATAGTAGTGGTTGTTTGAATCCTGGTATCAGAGTTGATGGCAGTGTTAGTTGTTTTTAAATTTAGAAATTCGGTCATTAATTTCTGTCTTCTTGAGTCTTTATTTAGACAAACAAAAGAGTCTGTATTCTCCATATCTGGATTAGCCCAATGCTTGTTTATTAAACGTTTCTTATTGTAAAGGAAGAGCTCTTCAATTTGGTAGGAGTCGCTATGTACCTGAATTTTTGGTCTTATATCAATTTAACAAGAGAGAGAGAAAAAGGGGCAGTGCTGCACCTCTTAATTTGAAGATCCTCAATTAGAATAGATCTATGTGCAAAGGGATACTATCTCTCTGTGGATAACTAGGTTTGTTGTATCCTGAGGGACCTTATATAATTTTTGCGTCTGTCTTACAGCAATTGGGAGAAGGGGATTATATCCTTGTGTATCTCCTCAATATGTGTAGATGTTCGGATTAATTCTCAACACTATATGCGATGGAATAGTGTTTGATGTAGGCCTTAATTATAAGAGTGTTTGTTTGTATTCACTTCAAATAATAAGGTAGATAGTGACCTAGTTTGTTTGCTCCGCTTACCACACAAAACTACTGGTGTAGCACACAGAGTCCACAGCCTATGGTCACAATACTTGATGTAAACAGTGTAATATGAAATAAAAGATGTAGTATATGTAAGAAAACAAATTTAAAGTAAACGGCAGAACCTCCATCTTTCCCTGAATGAAAAGAAATAGTTATTGAAGTTATTTATATGGGCCCCATTGCACAGTTCCTATTGGCTGCTTATCTCTACGTTGTAGTTGCAGTTCAATCTCAGTAGATCATCATGTAACAAAAAAACAGAGGAAGGGATGGGGCGAGACAGTGAGCAAATAGTGATCTAACTGTAGTTTTATTACAATGTTACCAGCGGAAAATGCAGATAAAACTCATATGAAACGTTAAAAATTAAATAAATAATAAAACAAGCTGTATCACAATATATATAATGGTAATGAACATACCACAATATACTCTTTAGAACAAGAAGGAACTTGGATCACACAAGTAATACCAGCAGAAACTCAAAAATGTTGATGTAATGGGGCCACGTCACGACGTCAACACCACAACTTAGGCTCAATTGGATGCAGAGCACCCCATCGGTGCACTGGAGAATCCTGACACTGAGTGGAGTATGTCAATGACATTGGACAATATATTCTCTTTTCTCAGCCCTTGCCAATGGGTACTCACATTCGCTAGAGGTTTCTCCCACTTCTAAGGATTTTCAGCTTTGACAGGGTCTGACCCCTAGTCCCAGTCTACTACATCTCTCTACCACATCTTTTCTTCATTACACCTATGATTCTCGGGTCTTACCTCCCACCCTTGGTCAGAACCTCTATTTCAGCATAATCTAGATAATTTCCTTTGACCTGGATATCAGTTTAAGGATAGGCATTTCGTAATATAAAATTACTTCATCAGGGTAATCATTTGGTTACTCATCAATAAAGTCTTCTCCATTGTTTCACCACTTCCGTTTCTTATCTCATGTATTTACTCTTTGACACTACACCTTCGGTTCTTTATCATGGGGCAAATTTGCATTCCACTTAGGTTCATTACCTTGTAAATGTTTATATGCTTCCAATTCCTCTTATTTACTTCTTGTCATCAATGGCAAAGACTGCGAATAGAAAAGGCTGTATCGAAGAGTATACAAATGATGCCCCATACAAATTAATTTTATATTACTAAACACATAGGGCGGTTGTTTTAGATTGATGCATACTGGACAATTGTCACAGTAATTTTTAATACAATTTTAAATAAATGTATATTTTCCCACCGATAAGTCTCCCACCATCTATTATACTCCACTATGTCCCCTTTGGTTAAATACTCCATAAACAGATATCCAGGTCGATGGAAATGATCCAAATTATACTGAAAAGGAGGTTCTCACCAAGTGTGGGAGGTAAGACCCAAGAATCAGCGTGTTAATGAAGGAGAGATGTGGTAGACCCAGTCAAAGCTGAAAATCCTCAAATGTGGGAGAAACCTCTCGATAATGAGAGTATCAATTGACAAGGGTTGGGAAAGGAGAATAGATAATGTCCAATGACATTTCCATAATGCACTCAGAGATGCTGTGCTGTTCTGCTTGTTTTTCTGTTTCTATATAGGGGTAGGTGAAAAGTGTGAAAAATTTCCCACCTGACTTTTTATGAAAACATGCCAATTTTTCACTTTTTCCACCTATGCAAAAATGTCCTCCTTTTTGGCTGTTTTAACAAATTTTCCGCCTATATTAACACATTTTTCACCTATTTTAACACATTTTTCGCCTATATTTCCTATAGGTACTACATTTCCCACTGTAATTTTACTTCTTCTGAGGGCTGACGTTTAGAAATAAGTGGCTGAAAGTCAAAGTTGTGAGTCCTACAGCAACATATGACTTGAAAAATGTGTTAGCATGCAGAATGCATTTGTCCTTTGAACACAACACTAACTTCCTGCTTAAGTGACACTGGCACATATTCATGTTGATGTCAAGTAATGAAAAAAATAAAGTATAACCTACAATGTGGCAGATATGTATTGGTTGTTGGTGTTGGTGGAGGACTGGCATGGTGTGATTTGTGTATGTATTTTTACCATTGTCATACTCTATCCTCCTTCTCAGATTATTGACACACATTACTTATCAGTCATAGCAGAAGTCCCAAGTGGGGTAGATGGTGGCAACCCTTCTTCACATCCGTCCTCCACCTCCTCATCTGTGCTGCTGTTAATATATTTGTCCAGGCTTTGTTGTCATGTGTTGTTTCTGCTACTACTACTACTACTGGAGCTAGATGTTGATGTAATTCTACTGCCACTACTACTAGGTGTCAAAGGTGCAGCACTTACAGCAGCAGCACCAGAGGTACTCATCATATCTAACACTGTGGATGTTAATCTGTGTCTCTGTTGCTGGGGTCTCAAAACAGGTGTGTGTGGCTGAGTGGACTTGGACTTTAAAGTGGTGATGATGCTGATGACGACTGATAGGGTGACTGTGTGCTTTTTGACATCTGTACTTGTCCAGGGTCAGACTTTCCAATGGCTTTCTCAAACACTATATAGACAGACACAGTGCTCCTTAAAAGTGGTAGAAAGTGGCCTTTGACTTTCTGCTAACCTTATAGCCCTGTCATCATCCTCATTCTCAACTTCATCTGTATCTGAACAATAAAAGGATGCTTTAGGGATATATTCTAGATCCGCATCATGACCAGTCATTAGTAGGTCATCCTCAGCAGCATCAGCATCACCTGACAATTCTTGCCCACTACCCTTATTTTCCTCTAAACTTTAAGAGGTCTCAAACAATTTTTTTTTACTTTTACTGTAAAAAAGTTCCCTACTACTTTGAGGATGGGTGTTTTGGTGATTGTTTGTCTCACTATGTGATGCAGCAGGCAGTTCAGCTGCTACACCTTCCTCTATTATGCTATTGCCAGCATCATCAACACTTGAATCCGACTTGTTGTCGTCTTCAGTGTTCTTCTTATATGGTTCTTTATTTCTACTGGTACTGGTGGTACTGGAACTAGGTTTGCTGGGACCTTGACAAGCTGCATTCTCTCTTGGAGTAGAGGGATCATCATAATTGATTGCGCACGCTGCAGCAACTATTACTGCAGTTAGGATTTGAACTACTACTTTACTCTCATATCCCTGCACTGCTCCACCCCTCCCCTTTCCCCTTGTGCGTTTGCTGGACATTACGCAACTACACTGTGTTTTTTTACTGTACAGTACATAACACAACTGATGGAGCTGTATGATGCCTTGCATAAGCCCAGTCAGCTGTCTAACTGAGATATTTGTTTTTTTATTCTTTTTTTATTTATTTTTTATTTTTATGTATTTTTTTTAAGTTGTCCACCCTGTTGTCTTATCAGTCTGTCCAAAAAAAAATATAACTCAAAAACAAAATCAACAACGTCTTTCCCCAGACTTCCTCTCCCAGCAAAGAGACAATAACAGCAAGATCAGCAAGCAAATAGATCCCTAGCTGCCTGTGTCTTACCAGTCAGTCACATGGAATTTTGGAGTATTTGGGGGTCAACCTCCTTCCTCCCTTCTTATCCCCTAGAGTGCCCCCAGACTCCCCTAATACAGAGAACAAATGTCCTAACTAAATTACTCTCTAAACTAAGCTTCAATTCCCCTTTATTTGCCTATCTCCTCTAGCTCAAAAACATGCTGCTCTCCTCTCACAAACACAGAATGGCTGCTGTGAGAACCTGACACCCCATTTATATGGCTGTAGAAAACTTTCCTGTGGTATACAAATATTTTTCTTCCCATTGATTTCAATGGGCGGAAAAGGCAGGAAAAAGTGGAAAAAACGGCACTTTTCACAGGAAATTATTCACCAAGCGGAAAGTGCCATTATTCGAAGATTTCAGTTTGAGGCAAACATTTTCACCCACTCCTATCTATATACTCAAGCTCATCCAACGATTTTGAGAATGAGCTGCAAACTGAACTGAAGTCTTTTGCCATTGAAACTGTAGTCTTGTTGATGTTATCATATATATAGTGTATATCCTTCCATATGTTCTATTACCTGCACCCTGAATATCAATAATAATATATAATTGTCTTTTGTTACTATTTTAACTTCTTTTAAACTTACACCTGTGTGTTTTAAATGAAAGTATATAATAGTTTATTAAGATAAATCAAAGGGTAAAAGAGAGCATAACCAAGAGTTTAATATTGGAAATTGTTTTTTGGTATTTGCACAAAAGCGGCAGAAGGCATAGGTGCTATTGTTAATGAGAAAACTGTTCCCCACTGCTTGAGACATCTACCTCATTGTTATTATGTGTCCCTTTCTCTCATATTTTAGGAGTGTTTCTACTGCTGCAACCTGTTTCACATCTTATGTACTGCTGGTATGGCTCCCCAAACAGACTTGTGGTTGTGCTTCATGTTTGCAGCATCATAATTAGGTCAACAGAATCAGCAGCATCATCCACTTCCTCCCCTCTACTTTAATATTCTTCTAGTTTTTTTAGTGTCTGATAATTTTTCATTTTGCATTTCCTTTTAGGGGGATTTATAGATTGTTGACTACTAGTTGACTATTAGTTTTCTGGTTTGTTGCTATCACTTTCTGAAGCAGCTGTTGGTCTCATTGCTAAATCCTCCTCCCCTGTGGCAACAACACTTGAACATAACGCCATCAGCTTTAGTGTTGTTAAAAGGTTTACTGGCGATTATGGAATTTTTCACTTTTACATACAACCTGTTCAGGAGGAGGGGGATCATCATCATTTATTGCAAAAGCTATAGCAACTATAGCCACATTCAATTTTTGTAGAACCATTAACTACCTCCACGTACACATACATACATTCCCCCTACTCCTTCTTTTGCTCTATTCTGGTGGACATAATGGAAGTGTTAATTTTCAGATCTGTTAGCATGCACAGTGATTTGTCAGTCTGAAAATAATGTAGGATGGATGTCTCAGTCTCTAATAGCTGTCACTATATCACGGTCCCCGTGATTCCCTGTCACTCTCTGTGATGGTACCTGTGCATTGGAGGAGGCTGATTGGTCCGCCCAGGATGTTCCTTTATATACTGGGTCTATGGCACCTGTCAGGTGCCCTTTTGTGGTGTTCCTGATCCTGCGCCTTTGTTGCTGTGTTCCTGCGTTACTGTGTACCGACTCGGCTCGTCTGACTATTCTGCTGTTCCTGCTCCGTGATTGACCTGGTTCCGGCTGACGTTCCTCCTCCGTGATTGACCCGGCTCTGGCTGACGTTTCTGCTCCGTGATTGACCCGGTTCTGGCTGATGTTCCTGCTCCGTGATTGACCCGGCTCTGGCTGATGTTCCTGCTCTGTGATTGTTTCCTGTGTTCCAGCGAGACCTCGATCGCCTACCGGCGACATTCTGAACTGTGTGGGTAGTATTGCCCTAACTGATCACGTCTCTGCAGCTGAGCTGTTACCTCCGTTACTGAGCCAGTCTGCTTAGTTTTACTGAGCTGTTGCCTCCGTTACCGAGCCTGTCAGATACCCTTGCTGTGCTGGTTGCCTCCGATATTGAGCCTGTCTCTGTACACTTGCCAAGCTTGTTGTGTTCTATCCGAGCCATTTAACACTTTATGAGCCTGTTGCCTCCTTGACCGAGCCTATCCGATAACACTAGCAGAGCAATTATCCATCTCGGTGCTCGTTCATTACCGTTGTTGCACCGCGTGGTGCTATTGGGCATTCCGTTAGCTCTTGCAGTATGTTGCACCATAACGGCACCGGAAGGGTGTCTTGGCTCTGGTCTCCAAGTGCTCACTGTGTCCCGCTACTGTATCGCACTAGACAGTGCGTTGGCTCCCAGATCGCTTGTGCAGTGTCTCCTCCGTTGTGGTACCCAAGGGGTGCTCTTGGCTCTGGTCTCGTTGGCACATGCAGGGTCTCCTCCGTTGACAGACCTAAGGGGCGTTCCAGGCTCTGGTCCCATTAGCTCCAGCAGTGGCTCTCCTCCGTTATATCACCCTAGTGGTGTATTGGCTCTAGCTGTAGTTAGTCCTTGCTGTATCATTGGGCGCCTTACTGTACAGCTATCTGAGAGTGATTCAGTTCAGTCGCATACTGCACCTTCCTTTGCATTACCTCAGAGACTGTTAATACCTACTGGGCGTTGGCCAATCACCATCACAGAGACTGAGCAGTTTAATCTAAGCATTAACCCTTGTTCCTCCATTTATTCTGTTTGTTACTGTTTGCTCCTACATTATTGGGCCTGTACTACTGCCATTACTTGTTTATACCTGTTCTGGCCCCCAGGGGTGCTGTCCATTAATTTTATTTCAATAAAACTGTGTTTTACTTTTAACCTAGTTCTGAGTGTCAGAAAACCGTAACACACTATCAGTCTCAGCTAAGGTCAAGGATCTCCTGTATGTCTCTGTAAGATATCAGTCATATGTTTTTTTTAATTGTCCCTTTTTTTCACTGTCTACATAGAAATCAAGCCAACACTTCCTTTAACCACAATCAACTACAGCTCTCCCAAATGACCTGTTTGCCTGTACACTTAGCCAGTGTCAAGATTTCAGTAGCAACAGCCTTCTTTTTCTCTTCTATCTTGAATATAGTGTTATTTTTTACAGTAGAGAACAGGTTGATGGTAAATTTCTCCTTTGGCCCTTCATATGCACGCCCATACAAATAAAATGACTGTCTACCACAATATTCTTATGAAGCAACACCAGATCCCCTCTCTTAACTTTTTTCTTCTTGCATCAACAATTCAGCAGCTTTCTCTCTCCCAAACACAGAAAGACAGCGTGCAGGTGGTAATACATGGAGGAAAATGCATTATTGATTTCAATGCAATGGACAAAGTCTTAAAACCTTTACAAAAAAAAGCAGTACTTTTTGCAGGAATTTCCATGCAAGGGGGTGAGTTATGTTTTTCACATATTTCACTCTTGCAGAAAAAAATGTAACCCATCCCTATTCAAGCACTTATTAATAAATGGAATCTCTCAAATAACCCTGGAAATTATATACAAATGTAGCAAATAGCTCATGTGTAAATAAATCCACATTTATAAAAACAATTAAAAAAAAAAAGCTTAAAAAATATAGCAAAAAAGAAACAATGTTCATGTTGTTTAAAGATATCAAGTTCCTAAAGACAAAACTCACATTTAGCTGAAGGGAATATCCAACAACAGTTGAGCAGATGCCTCAGAAGCCTGCCAAGTAAATGTTAAAGCTAGCAGATAGTTCTCACAGCATGATGTATAGGGTCTTTGATATAATGAAAGGCCATTTGGGTTACCACAGGTGCTAACCTTTTCACAACAGTTGAAGAAAGCAAGAGGAAAAAGAGATTGATCAGCATCCTCATTATAGTTTAAAATATAACCCTAATGGATAGCTAACAGAACAAAAAATGATCTTTGACTCATAGTTCACTAATTATAGTATCTAGCAGATAATATATTAAAATTCATCTGAATTATTTTGACATTTGTTTTTTTGCTTTTCCACAGATTTGCATATGTTCCAAAAATTATTATATACTTTACCTAATCATTCAAAAATATGTAGTTTTAAAATAAGGATGTTAATATTGGATAATTGTTTCTGTTTTATACATAATATTTAAGATTGCTATATTGTTATTTATGTTTAGAGATACATGATTATATTTCTTTATGTGTCACTCTTACAAACCTTCCAGAAACCAATTGGTCAGAAAATATTTTATCCTTAAAATTAATTTTGAGGTCCTAATTGTTCAAAAATCTGAATCTGATCCAATCTATGTTGCAGCTCCTTTTGAACTATTCATAGGGCACATTCTTTTTTTATATGTTTATAAATGACAGCAGCGTAAAATACAGTATACAAGTTGTATAAAAGGTACATAAGTTCCAATAACAAGCAAGTACATATATAAATCATTGAAAAGTGGGTTGAATCCCCCTGCTGCCAAACATTTTTACTTTTTCTTTTGATAAACTCCCTCCCCTCAATAACATAGCAGTCTGGGCTCAAAACCGAAACCACCAGCCTAAACCCCGTAATACATCAATCCCAAATACCTAACAAAACCAAACTCACTGGACCAGGAAGGACCCGGAGCCCCCGGGTGTGCTCCTTCCTCCAGGCCATAGCACATGCACCCCAATCCCCCATCTGAAGGAATATTAAAAGATGAATGGCTCCACCCATTCTACATCTAGAACATTCTATTGGCTATGGTTGTTGGGTCATTTTACCCCTCCTCCATTATCCATCTCTTTCCTTATCCTTATCTTAATCAGTTAGCTTCTTTTTTGATGTCTCCTCTCTTCCCCTTTTTCCTTCTATCCTTTTATTTTCCCATTGCTTCTAAAATACTATGGTTGGACTCCTACTTTGCAGGTACTTGTGGGTCACCATGACTGCTGCATGGAAACATAGCACAAAATAATCCTTGGAAATCATTAGAACAATTGTATCCCTTCTTGCTTGTTCTTACACTATGTACAATTGCTTGTAATTAGCAGTTAAACCACTCGGTGGAGCTTGTTTGTAACATGTCTACATGTTTGTACTTTTCCAACCAAATAAAAATTGACATTATATATATATATATATATATATATATATATATATATATATATATATATATGATAATAGGAATTGGTAAAACTAGGCAAGGAAATCAAATAGGAGAAGGTCAAAGGAAAAGGATCCTCTATTTGAACACAGATCGTCTCACCTCTCGGTCCATGGCCTCCACGACCTGCACAAGTCTGCTATGTATTTGAGTGTCAAACCATTTGTCCCGAATTTTATGGAAAACTAAGGGGTGCCTCTGAGACCATAAACCCACTCCGCATGACTCAAATGCGCACTGGAGAACCATTTCTGTGCCACCACCCATATCGCCAAAAGGGATGGGTGAAAATATTCTCCTCAACCTGAAATCAGCGAATAATGGCACTTCTCGTCTTGGTGAATAATTTCCTGCAAAAAGTGAAATTTTGCCGCTTTTTCACACTTTTTTCGCCTAGCTCATTGCATTGAAATCAATGGGAAGAAAACATTTTCGCCACCGCTCAAAAGTTTTCTCTACTTTTCTACAGCTATATACAAGAGTGTCAGGCTCTCACAACATGGCATCCTGTGTTTATGAGAGGAGAAAGCAGTACATTTTTGAGCTAGAGAAAATATAAACCAAATAAAGTGGATTTGAACTTTAGTTTAGGTAGGGCATTTGTTCTCTGTCTTAGGAGAGTCTGGGGGCACTCTGGGGAGAGGAGGGGGAAGGGTGGAGCAATAAGAGAGTAAAGTAGTAGTTCAAAAACTGACTGCAGCAATGGTTGCTTCTGCAGCGTGTGCAATAAATGATGATGATGCCTCTCCTTCAAAGTTTGTTAAGATCTATATATATAGTTTTAATATCAAGTCCTTCCTCAAGCCATTTATTATACATGTTTGTTTCAAGCCAAGTAAATAATATATAATATAATTTTTGTGAAATAAACACTTTAGAATTTCAGATGACTTACTATCATCAATGACATTTCCAAAACAACTTTACCAAATTCTCCTTATTTTTTAACCATGTGTTCTATGGCAATGAGAATTACCACCACAATACTACTGCTGCTGCTGAGTACTGAAGTGGAGAAATTCACAGTTGAAAGCAGGTTGTTAGCAGGCTAAGGCCTGTGGCAAAATATATAAACATTAAAAAAATGTAAGCAGGTTGAGTCTGGCCACAACATATGCCTTGAATAAATTGTAGGGCATCTATTGTAAGCTGGTTATAGACCATGGGACAGTTGGATACACTTTTGCAAGGAATGTAATGCACTGTTAGCAGGTTAAATTCAATGGCAGCATGACACTAATCACTTGTTTGCATATTTTGGAAAAGCCATACTAGGAAAACAATTGCAGCTTGGTATATGCCAGCAGGATGCAAAACATGACATTGGTTCTTTAAAACCGCTGTTTAAAAAAAAAAAGAACAGAGTAACATGTCAGCCACCAACATTTTGTCAAATCTGATATTCCACAATCTTCGGGAACAGAAAGAAATTACACAGCGCCAAAAACATATATCTATCTATACTTAAAATATAGAAAACAAAGGCTAGATGGAATTTTACTTAAAAAGAATGGTTAATCTTGTGACTGCCAGAGGGAAAAAGATGTATAGTTTTCAAAAAAATCAAACCATAGAGAAATGTATAGAACAAAATATGGTTTGTTATTTGGAATTCTAAACAATACTCATTGGTAAAATATGATAAAAAATATTCAAATATTGTGATATTATAAATAAATTCCCAGTGGGACTGTCCCTAGATCATAAATAATATTCCATAGTTTCTCTGCTGCTTGTCTTCAAGAGTCGATGTGGTCAAACCAATTGCATGGAGTGTTCACATGTAAAACAGTATAGGAATGGGGGAGAGACAGCGCAAATAGATCTGAGTGTAGTAATTAGCGGCTGATATTTATTTAAGATAAACAAAAAACAATCACAGCTAAAACACTATGTGGCGTAATTGCAATGAGTGTCCACATTAAAAAGTAAGTAACATGAATTGTAGCAAGATACACTGTATCTAGAATTGCTACAATTGAAAGGAATACAAAGATAGGGGAGATGGAATATCGTAGACAGTTTATAGTTTAAAAAAACCTGTGGGAAAAATTGGAGCGAACTGAATATAAACGGACAAGAAGGTAAAGACTGTAGTAATGCAGTAGACTGAAATATGGCTAAAAATGCATGTACAAACAAGTAATATTGGCCCCTTACTAGAGAGCACCCAGGCGGAGCCCGCTGCAATACTCTGAGGTAGAGCTCAGCTCCCGGTGCTCGATCTGTACGGTTGGCCTCTTACTTTAATATGCGATGTGTCTGAGCCTGTAAATCAGTTAGCAGTGTCTTTTCCGTCTATTTCGATCTCCGGCTTCTCTGAGTTCTCCGGTGTCTCCTCCGATATCCAGGGGCAGAAAAAACTGCAAGCACCAGGTAGAGCTTCTTGATCCAGACGAAGTCGGCGTTCTCCAGAGCACGAGACCACGCTGACGCGTTTCGGCGCTATTCCTTGCGCCTTTCTCAAAGCAAAGTCTGATTGGTTGACTAAGCTATCCCTCATTTATTGCATTTTAAACTATAAACTGTGTACGATATTCCATCTCCCCTATCTTTGTATTCCTTTCAATTGTAGCAATTCTAGATACAGTGTATCTTGCTACAATTCATGTTACTTACTTTTTAATGTGGACACTCATTGCAATTACGCCACATAGTGTTTTAGCTGTGATTGTTTTTTGTTTATCTTAAATAAATATCAGCCGCTAATTACTACACTCAGATCTATTTGCGCTGTCTCTCCCTCATTCCTATACTATTCCACAATCTTACAAGTTCTTGATTAATGGTATTGTTTTAATGACATGACTAGTGGTGGAGAGGTGGTGGTGGATGTGAGGGCTCTATGTTTTTTTGTCATCTCAGAATCATCCTTCTCCTTTATTTGCATTTGCACATCAGCAATAGGAAACATGAGTGTTGTTACTGAAGAAAATGTTGTCCCACTCTCTTGGGGCTCGAGTCTATTACCATCGCTAAAAATAAAACTGGTGTTTTGTTTCTTTTAAGCCAGGTGTTAGTATCCTATTACCCGACATGTGAAAACAAAATCTGCGGTACATACAGCCAGTCAAAAAAAAGCCCATAGGAAACAACTAAAAACAATGTGCAAGTAGTAGCCTATTACCCACGCTCAGTATTACCACCTGTTTTGTGGTTACATTTAAGTCGGGAATCCTGCACCTTAGAGGTTGAGGCATAGAAGCCATAACGACAGTTTCAAAACCATCATTCGGAAAAAAGCAGTGCAGAATACAGTATACAGCATAGAAATCCGACATAGAGTGCCCCCTTCTACATTTTAACCCCCCCTTTTAAAAGTCGACTTGCAGTCCATTCTTTCACCACATTATTTGACGAATATTGTTCACATTCTACATTTTAACCCTTCTCCTTGAAAATTCGGCTACAGTGCTCCCATGACTTTCTTTCACCATTTAAATTCTACAAATATTGTTCACATTCAACATTTTAACCCCTCCCCCTTTAAAATTTGACTACAGTGCTCCCATGACTTTCTTTCACCATTTAAATTCAACAAATATTGTTCACATTTGACATTTTAACCCTTCTACTTTAAAAATTTACATTGTTTATTCTCCAATTTTACTGCAAAATACAGACTCTTTTTGTGTCACAGTGATTCCTGTGCAAGAATGTATAACTTGCTGTGCTAAGTGTGAAATACCTCTCACTCCTACTATTTGATGGCTAAACCCATTTGATGTGTTAATGCTACAGTAAGAAGTGATACTAAACCCTCATTTACTGTTGTGAGAAAGGTTACTGAATAAGTGTGACCCAATTTACATAACAATAAGTGAAACTATTATAAAGAGGAGACTCCTTTTTATAATAGTTTCACTTATTGTTATGTAAATTGCTGGGGTTAATATGTGCTATCCTGCTAAGAGACTGACAGTGGGCACGTTCACACATACCCATTCATGGAACTCAAGAATTATTATTGTTAAATTCACTTTTCTTCCTATTATCCAAACATAGGCCTCAGATCCAGGCTATGCTTCATCCCCATCCAGTCACTGGCCCTTCTGCTTAAGTGATGAAGTTCTTCCTTCTATAATAATTCAAGTTCCTGTTAACTATGCCTTATCTCCTCAGATTTCACTCATTAGGCATCAACCATAGCAATTTATCCACTGCCACTGCCATTCCATATTCCATATTTGATTTTCCTTGCTCTAACACCTAGCAGGTAGGTTCCATCTCCTTGGATCCCAATCCCCTTTTCATCACACTTCCCTCACTACACAAGCCCCACTACCTAAGCAGATGCATGCTACCGCCTTTCCTAGCCACCAGCCTCACTTCTAAGTGTTAGCTCCTCTTCATGGAGGCAGTAGTACTCATATCTTAAAAAATAAAATAAAATGAAAATAGCACTTTTCAGCTATTTCATCTTCAATGGGTTCTCCTCCCATTGCTCAGTCTTGCTTGTTTCTTAGCAAAGCTGAAGTGGGTTATCCTCCTTACCTCTTTTATGAGGCCGAAGAAATACATAACTAGGGATGGGTTAATGTTTTCACCTCAAAAGAGAAACAGGAGAAACATTTTTCACAAACATTGCAGATTTTCCACTTTTTTCACCAAGCTCATTGCATTGAAATCAGTGGAATGACTGGATTTCTCCCCACCATGTGGCAAGTTTCCTTTATTTTCCCATAGGCATAGTACAAAAGTAATTTCCGGTTCCCCCAGCATGCCATTCTGTGTTTGTGAGTGGAAGAGAAAACAGCACATTTTGTGCTAGAGCAGACTAATAAAGTGGCTAATAAAGTGGATTAGAACTCTACTTTAAGGAGTCTTCTAGGTAGGAAATATGTTCTCTGTGTTTGGAGAGTCTGGGAAACAGGAAGGGAGAGAGGAGGTTGACCACATAAAATCTTGTGTGACTGAGTGGGAAGATAAAGGCAGCTATGATCCAAGTTAATTCCTGATCTGGATGATTTCTCTGTGCTAGTGGAGTCTGGGGGAATAAGCAGTTTTACAATGAGTGTGTTTTTGTTTTATGTTGACAGTGATAGGGATGGGTGTACAGTTAATAAAAAAATGAAAAGTAAAAAATTGATAGGAGGCAGATACAAGGACTCTGATGTTAGCTCTGACTGAGGTAGACTGATAGTAGATGAGACAGAATGTTTTGTAGAGGGCCAAGGCAAGATTATGAACTTTAATCAACTACTTTGTGTTTTTACTGTAATATCCAGTAAATGCTCAAGGGGTAGGGGGAGGGTGAAAGAATTAGAAGAAGTGCATGGACATAGGAGTAAAGTGGTAGTCCAAAACCGACTGCAGTCATGGTTGCTACAGCTGATACAATAAATGTTTCTGGACCCCTCTCCTTCCGAGGAGTACTATAGTACCATTATGATTAATAAACCATCTAAAAACACTGATGATAACAATGAGTGACATTCTAGTGGCGACATGAAAGAAGGTGTTTCAGCTAAACCAACTGCTGAATCTGATAGTGAAACAAACAAGCAGAATAACACCTGTCCTGAAAGTAGAAGCGAATATTGTGAAAAATCTTAAACGGTAAAAGTAAAAAATTTTTTGAGACCTCTAAAAGTCTAGAGGAATATAAAAGTAGTGGGGAAAAAGTGGTGAGCAATGGCAAAGATGACCTAGTGATGATGATGATGTGTATCTAGAATATATCCCCCTCAGCATGCTCCTCTTTTTCAGATACAGATGAAGTTGAGAGTGAAATAGATGATGACATGACCAGAAAGTTAGCTGAAAGGAAAAGGCTCACTCTTCTTCCACTGAAAAGGAGCACTGTGCCCGTGTATAAACTGTTTGAGAACACATTTGGCACATCTCACCCTGAACAAGCAAAGATGCCCAAAAATACAGTCTTCCATTCAGTAATCAACTGCATCTTCACCGCTTACAATTCCAAGTCTCACTCAGCCACACACTACTAATGTTGAGTAAACAGCAACAATACAGGTTATCAACAGCCACAACCTTAGCTATGACCAGTAGTTGTATTCTCTCAGGAACCCTACAATCTATGAAGTCTACACACAATACAAAAAGTAAGCATGTTGCTAACTGTTGTCTGTGTAAAAAGCTTGTCAGTGGGGAGAAAAGCAGCCTCACAGCTAGGCAAAGCTTCAGTGAGATACTACCTGAAGCACAACCACATGTCTGACACACAATCAACAAGTCAGAGGTTCTACAACTAGCAGCAGCAGAAACAATCATAAGTGTTTCCAGGGCTCTGGGGCACATAAGAGCAGTAGTGATGTTGATGAGACAGAGCGTGCCACAAATTTATTCATTTGATATAGCACCCATGCTTCACACTGTAGTGGAGTATGACCCCGAGCTTGTTGTAGGAGATCACAAAAGTTATAGAGTGCTCACATAAGCTGCCTCCACCTCTATCACCTCTTCTAGTATATATTGTTAAAGTTATAAGGTTATCCTGCAATGTACTGCCAAAGGAATCGTGCTTCAGGTTCTGGCAGTGTGATTAAAAGGCAGCAGCAGCAGGATAGCCAATACCTTTGGCACGCCACCTTATGCATACAGAATTTTGAAAGACAGCATCCACTCCATTGTACAATATTTCTCTATCTTTGGTTATCTATTGGGACTATCAGATCTTTGGAAGACTTAAGGCTGCAGGACAACAATTCTCCACAATATTATATATTCCAATATATTTGAGAAATATTGGATACATTGGTAGGGATAGACTAAAATTTTTGCCTCAAACTGAAATCAGCGAATAATGGCACTTCCTGCTTGGCGAATAATTTCCTGCAAAAAGTGCAGTGTTTCCATTTTTTTCACCTAACTCATTCTATTGAAATCCATGGCAACATTGAATTTACACACGACACATAACCATTTTATTTTATTTACCACAGGCATAGTATAATAGGGGCATGAGGGTGCATGTGTTGGTAGGGTATGGAGAAAGAATCAGTTGAACAGTGACTCCTTTTTTTTTGAGGGGGGGGTTGTTTACTGGGATTTGGGGCAGTTAATAAAAAAATAAATCCTAAATACAATTTAAAAACCCCCTTAAGACATGGTATAAATGGTGTCTGAGGAGGGCGCCTGTGTTGGTGGGTGAAGTCTGGGGAATTAATCATTTGAACAGGGAGTTTGTTTTGGGAGATTTTCTTGACTGGATTTGGGGTGGACAGTTAATAAAAAAATAAATAAAATAAAATAAGAAATGTGAATGTAAAGGGATAGACTCAGGAACCCCCTGACATAAGCTGCCACTGGGGTAAACTGATACTTGACATGATAGAGTAGTTTGTAGAGGATGATTTGTTAGATTTGTTGTTAGAGGCCCAAGCCCTAAGGAAACATTGATTTGTAGGACTTAAGCTTGTTTGGCACAAGCCCTAAGGAAACATTGATTTGTAGGCCTTAGGCTTGTTAGAAACAAACCCCCAAAAACTGTTTATTTTTTTTTTTGTAGTACTAGGTTTTTTTTTTATTTTATTTTTTGTATTTTTGTTTAAAGCACAAGCCCTGAGAAAAAAAAATGTCCTAGTGGCCTCGTGCCAGCAGGTCATATTGGGCAGTGGTCACTGACAATTGTCAAATGTCCTCCTGAGTCCATAATTGTGAAATTTGCAACTGCTGTTCTTGCTGCTGCTGCTGCTGAGTTATTTAAGAAACAGGATTATTAGGCAGCTGAAAGGGAATGGGATCAACAATAGCAGTAATATGGGAGATGGATGATGAAGGTTCCACTTGCCATGAGTAACTCCAGTGATGCACCTGAGGCAGTAGCAGCACAATAAGTAGTCCCCAGTCTATGTGGAGAAAAGAAGAAGTTGGCCAATAATTCTTCTCCACCTGCCCCTCCTCCAACATCATGAGTGTTGTTATTAGAATATAAATTTTTCAATTGAGAGCAGAAACTGTGTCTCTCATCAGCAACTGCAATATGCACAGTATGTGTAGTAAATAACATCTGGGGGCACAACTGTATGCAAACACCATGACACCCAAAACCAAGTACTGCCGCTGTCACTATACCCCTTGTCCAGACTCCGCTAAGGACACATGACAACTTGCTGACAGTTTAATAGTAATGATGAAACCTCCCTGCCACCATCATAGCATATTCTGTGGGATGGAGTCTCCTCAGATTCCACTTGATGCCCTGCTTGCGATTCTCCTCCACCACACTGGCATGTGTGCTCAGTGCACCACACAGTGTGCAATGGGCGGACATGAACTGCCACATCCTAACATCTACAGAGTGGCTATCATATTTGGTGGGGGAGGTAACAATGAATTAGGTGGATTGGCAGAAGATGTAGTAACCCTAGAAGAAGAAGGTGATGGCAAGCTAGTTGTTTCACTCGCCATGGACCTTCCAGTCTCTGCCTTGCCACTTGTTGCCTTTCTGGAGAGTCAGGTGCTACAGCAACAGTGGTGCTTGACTTCTGTGATGGGTGTTTGGCTTGAAAATGTTTGACATAAATGCCATGGTGTCGGTGTTTCATGTGTGTTATCAGGGCGGTTGTGCCAAGGCGTGGTCCCTCCTTTCCTCATCCGTGCCCTTGGTGACGACTGTACCTGCCCCCAAAAAAATAGTGCCACACCCATAACTTCAGGGAGGAGGGGGAAGATGGAGAAGAATGGCCTCTTTCTTCTTGTCTGCCACATTCTCCTTCACTGTCTGAAACAAAGGATGATGTTTCTGCTGTTGCTGCTACTGCCTCAGAACAAGCACTGCAACTAGGACCAGGAGTATTGCTGCTGCTGGCAAGTGGAATCTTTCCTAGTCCCTCATCACTTTTTGACCCCTATTCCCACTGGGTCCACGGTGGTCTGTGGCACACTTGCCTTCTTCAGGATAATTTTCCATGTGGACAATGCCGTGGTGAGGGGACGGGGACTCCTAGGGTCAGGAGAATGGTGTGGGCTCCCTGGACTGCTAGTCTAGATGCTCTTAATTGCTTCTCCTACCACTCTCCTAACACTAATCCCACTGGCTGCTTCACCATCACTGCTATTACTACACCAACCACATTAATTTCAGCCCCTGAGTCTTCCTCCTCATAGTCACAATTATGTATATTAAATATGATGATTACCTGCTCCTTCACTCCTAACGCTAACAAGCTGCTGGACCTTCTTTGTAGTAGTATTAGCACTGGCGGAATTGCTTGGGGATGGCAAGTATGACTTAGGGTCCCCTGCTGTCACACTTGGCATCATCTTCTCCTTCCACTCCTGAGTATTACAAGACACATTGTCAGTAGACACAGCACTGGTGGCAGCAGGTTCAGCACTGGCAGCAGGCACAGCACTGGTGGTGGCAGGGTCAGCACATCTGATAGCAGGCACAGCACTGTTGGCAGCAGGGGCAGTACTGGCACCAGGCACAGCACTGGTGGCACTGGCAGAAGGGGCAGCACATTTTACAGCAGGTGCAGCACATTTTGCAGCATGCATAGGCAACTGACCGGACCTTCTCTCACTACAAGTACTACCCTTTTGTTCCTCCCTTGACAGTAATTTCCCCGAAAACACTAGGGATAATTTAGGGGGACTGGCCAGCATTGCTTCTGTAGTGCTCACTTCCTCCTCAGACTCAGGCTCAGTGGACCCATAATGGTCCTTCCAGTTCCTCCTTTTATTACTTTTATTTATTATTACTTTTCATTACATTCCATCAACATAGACACACTCATACACCTTTTATACTATTCCTTTGGGAAATAAAATAACATTTGCTATGTATTGTGCGTAAATTCAATGTTCCCATTGATTTCAATTAAATCGGCGAGGCAAAAAAAGCAGAAAAACTGCACTTTTTGCAGGAAGTTATTTGCCAAGTGGGAAGTGCTATTATTCATCATTTTGGTTTGAGTAGAAAATGTTCACCCATCAGTACTTTCCACTTACCAAGTGCTTGTACTAAAGCCTGTGAACTAATAGGCACACGTTGTAAAACTCTTGACCAGAGAGCCCAATGTAAGCTGCTTGAGAACACCTTGTGGAAGGGAATCCCCACAAGAAGTAGCAGACTGCTGATCTGATATAAATACAATATACAATGACAGGAGACATTATGGAATACTTACTAGGTAGGCCCCAGTGAGCCAGGAGGTAGAGTTTGCAGGTTTGAGAACATTGCTAGAAGTTGATGGCTGCTCTCAGGAGGTCTTGCTGTGGCCGAAGCCGGGTAGAGACAGCTACTCACCAGGACATTAATCAACTTATTAAACCTACCAGAAGTATAGCTGCCTCTGTCAAACACTGAATCAGCAGCACGGTACAAAATCATCAGGCAGAAGAATAGTCGAATAACAGGCCAAGTACAAAACCAACACAGGAGTTGTAGCAGAATCAGGACACAAGAGACTTAGTTGATGAAAGAGGGGTCAAACAGTGGAAACTGTAGGAACAAACTGCAAAGTCTGGATACTCAGAACACTTTGATGACAAGGGTGTCAGTGCTTGATATAGGCCTAAACAAGGGTGTTGCTAGAAAAAGGGTACAAGAGACAGGTAAGAGAACCAGAATACATGATAAAGACTGGAAAACCCAGAGAATGATGACACAAGTATGGCAACTATTGCATTCCCCACAGTAGAATTGAACAGCTATTGTAATTTGTTCACATAACTGTGTTTATAAATAATAATGAACACAGAGACCAAGAAAAAGGATTTTAGTCTTACCTATTAAATCCTTTTCTCTTTGTCCATATAGGTTACAGGTAACTTTGGGAAGGCGAACACCCCTTTAAATAGGCAGGAACAATTCTTGAAAAGAAGTGCAGACTGGAGCCTTCCTTCTCTCCTTAGCTGCTTCCCAGCCAATCCCCATCCAGTGAGATTTGTTCCTAGATCAAGCAAGGCATGAGAACAGTTCTGCTACAGTTTTTAGTTATATTTATTGTTTTCTGTTAGATACGGAATACCCACCATTAGGCAGATTAACATTACTGATGTCAGGAAGGCAGCAGCGATAAAAACAGATCTACCACAAATGGCACGGTATCCTCACCAAACAAGTTTTATGTGGGCGGGAAGTCCTACATCCCTCAACTGACTAAGAGAAAAGGATTTATGAGTGAGTAAAAAAAATCCAATTTTCTTTAGTGTCATTGAGGGATGCAGGGACCATAGGGATGTACCAGTGCAGTTCCAAAAAATAGCAGGAGGAAAGATAAATAAACAATGCCCTCCAGAACTTTGCAGCCAAAAAGAGGATTTTAGTCTTACCTGTTAAATCCTTTTCTCTTAGTCCATATAGGTTACAGGTAACTTTGGGAAGGCGACCACCCCTTTAAATAGGCAGGAACAATTCTTGAAAAAAAAGTGCAGGGTGGAGCCTTACTCTCTCCTTAGCTGGTTCCCAGCCAATCCCTATCCAGTAAGATTTGAAATGCTACTACTGACTAGGTAGCAAGAAGGGAAAAGAAGACTCCTGTGAACATAGACCCGTAAGGACTCCCATGTCAGTCACAGGAGAACCAAGCATGGTCCCTTGACAGGGTGGAAAACCTGTAACCTATATGGACTAAGAGAAAAGGATTTAACAGGTATGACTAAAATACTCTTTTCTCTGTCGTCCAATATACGTTACAGGTAACTTTGGGATGTACCAACATTGAGTTTTCCAGAGGCAGGAATGAAGTCAAGGACCAGGCACCGGTCTCCAAAGTCACCAGAGCATATATGAACACATCAGATCATAAAACAGCCATATAATGAACTGGAGTATAACAAAACAGGAGTATAACACACCAGGAACTGACACAGCACACATAACTAGACCCAACAGGGCTCAACAGTTAAGGAGTACTAAAAAGTAATGAGGAAAACCTTAGGCAGGCAAGACAGCCTCTAGGATCATCCTACCCAGGCTGGCATCGGCTGATTCGATTCGGATACGATTGAAGTCCTGGGGGGCCATAGTCAGACCAAAGGGAAGAGCAGAAAACTGGAAGTGCCCTTGGTCGTAAGCAAACCTGAGGCACTGCCAGCTCTCCGGATGGATGGCTTTTTGCAGATAGGCATCCTGAAGGTCATGAGAAGCAAGAAATTCCCCAGGACACAAGGCCGCATCACCATCCTTAGAGACTCCTGGTGATAATGAGTTTTGACCACAAAGCAATTGAGATCCTTGAGGTCTAAGATCGGACAGCAGCCGCCATCCTTCTTGGAAACCATGACTAGGTTGGAATAGAAGTCCAAGGCCTTTTTCCAGCTCGGGAACCAGTTCCAGGACCTCCCTGTCCAAAAGGGTCTAAATAGCTCTGTTGAAAAGAAGGTGCTTTTCTACTCCCTGAGGAGTGTGCGAAGGAAAGAACCTGAAAGGAGGAACAGAGGTGGAGGGAATCCTTTACCCCTCTGAGACGACCTACAAAACCCACGGATCCACCAAGGTGTCTGTCCAGACACTGAGGAAATGGTGCAGACAGCCACCCACTGGTGCTTGGGGTCCGGGGTTTGGAGAGTCATGCCGAAGAAGATTTGGAGGTCTTGGGATTATTGGAGCACTGCTTGGGCCACCATTGCTGGTTGGGCTTGGAGGAGGAATGCGGAGCCTGGGGAACCGCCTGGTTTGTGGCATGTGTCTCAGCCTGAAAGGGGCAAAAAAGTAGATTCCATTGAACTGGAGGATTCTTCTTCTGTTGCCCCCAGTGGCCTCACTGATGAGAACCTTAAGTTCCAGCCCAAATAAGGATGTGCCCAAAAAGGGTAATGAAAGTAAGGATTTCTTAGAGATGGCATCCACTGAGGAGATCTTAAGCCAGAGAGCTCATCTGGCAACCACGGACAGGGTAGAAACCCTAGCAACCAAACAAATGGCAACAAGTCAGCGGTGGGAGCATCCTGACGTACTGCTACAGTGAGCTGTTCTGTCCAGACAGCAATGGCACTGTTTACCCAAACAGCGGCGAATGAGGGATGTAAAGATGTGCCTGAATTAGCAAAGATGGCCTTTAGAAAAGCCTCAGGATTCCTATCAGTCCAATCCTTAAGAAGGGAAGTGTCTGCCACAGGCAGAGCTGTGGATTTAGAGAGTCTGGAAATAGGGGCATCCACCTTAGGGGGTTGAGAAAACTGAGCCAGAGCTGCTTCTGAGAAGGGATATAGCTTAGCAAACTTCCTAGAAAAAGTAGATATCTTGTCAGGGGTCTTCCACTCGTCTAAGACAAGCTGGTCAAGAGTGGGGTACTCTGCTTCTTAGGGTTCATCTGCTGAGGAGAGAAGGAGTGTCCAAACACTCCATAGGATACTCATGAAGGGAAAGGAGAAAATGGCGTCCGCGAAGACAGCCAATCAGAAACGAGTGTGCGAAACGAGCCCTCATGGGAAATGTAGTTTCCCTTCAAGTACTCCAAAAACAGTGCCAGAATCCCCTAGAAGTCCCCAAATGACTCAGAACATTAACCGGATGACAGGACAAGGGTAGACAAACAGAATGAGCCGTCTCTGAAGTCGCTATGTTGAGTGGTGGCAGAGATATGTCCCAAAGTGTAAAGTCCCATAGAGGTGAACGGAGCATGGCATCTATGCAATAAAGCGCTCCAAACTTAAATAATGTAAAATAAGCAAAGTGAGTCTAAAAGTGGAAAAACACATAATAATCACCAGAATAAAAGTAAATAATACTGAACTCAGTAGGGAAAGTGTAATAAACCCCATAAAAGTGCTGAAAATGGCAAACAAAGGGTAAATTTACCACAGAAACTCCAGTGCTCCAAACCCCAACAGACATACATATAAACTCAATGAGTGCAGGAGTATGTAATAGGAACTCCAAAGGGGTACCCTGTGTGGAGGGGGAGCGTGCTACAAGTGGACCTCAGCACTCAAAGGGTTGCTCACCTTTTAAGCAGGTCTTCTGTCTTCAGATCACCATTTTGTAAAGAAGCCTCAGTGGACTTCTCCTAGGGAAAAAACATGCTACACAAGATTTTCCCCCCAGTGCTGGAAGGTCCACAGCAACACCTGGGAACCAAGCACGCCACCATTGGGACGTCAGTAATGGTAATCTGCCTAATGGTGGGTATTTCATATCTAACAGAAAACAATAAATATAACTAAAAAATATAGCAGAACTGTTCTCATGCCTTGCTTGATCAAGGAACAAGTCATACTGGATGGGGATTGGCTGGGAACCAGCTAAGGAAAGAAGGAAGGCGCCACCCTGCACTTCTTTTCTAGAACTGTTCCTGCCTATTTAAAGGGGCGGTCGCCTTCCCAAAGTTACTTGTAACCTATATTGGACAACAGAGAAACAGTGATAGAGTATTATACTGCTGCATCTTGCAGGCTTTATGAACCAAGTAATTGGTCCACATCGCTCTGTGTGTGTGTGTGTGTGTATATATATATATATATATATATATATATATATATATATATATATATGATAAACGCAAGGACCAAGGACCAGTGTATTATATCCGCTTGTGACAAACCACTTATTATAAGTGTCACGTTTTAATTCCCTATAACGTGATCAATCAAACACCTCATAGTAATTCAAATAAAAGGCCCATCAGCAAACAATGGGTGAATAGCCCTATTCACCCGTTGTTTGGCCATGATGCCATGATGGGCCTTTTACTGGAATTACTATGATGCATTTGGTTGATCACATTATAGGGAATTAATATGTGACACTATTAAGATTATAACACCTTCTGTTTCTATCAGGCAGGTATTATCCCACTTCTGTATTTGGTGAGCTTCAGTGGTTATTAAACTAGGACTATCAGATTCCATTGCTAAATAGCAGCATTACGGACAAGTCAGGCAGAGTATTATTATCTATGTAAAAATATCTAGATGGTATTATGTGTCCTAATTTGGATATTAGATGCATCTGATATTTGAACTGGAATGGAAGGCCAGAGAAACAATGATAAAATAATTATTTTAAATGTGGGTTTTAACTTTATGAATAATAAAGAATTTTTTTTATTGCAAGTTTATACCTCATATATTTGAAATTCAGTAGCACAGAACTGGTCCCCTGTAGTGAAGTCTGTATGGTACAATGGGGTTGTACAGTTTGCTGTTGAACATTAAAAATTGACACGATTATTTTTTCTTTCTTCTTGTTATTTCTTACTATATCTTGTTGTGTGAAGGAAGAAAGTAGATTTTCCCCAGATACCCCAAAATCTTGTGTGACTGAGAATAGCAACCAGTGATCCAAGTCCCTTCCTTCTGGCTGTTCTCTGTGTTAGGGGAGTCTGGAGGTGTATGAAGGAAGAAAAGAGATTTACTCCAAACACCACACACAGCCAGAAGAAGAGGGGCCAACATATTTAGTAAGGCCTACCATCATCATCTTTACAGAAAATAAAATAAAACTTCTGTAACCTAAAGAGAAAGCAAAAGCAGCAGCTGACATTCTTAAGACACTAGCTACAGGCTAAGAGGACTAAGCATTTGCACAGGGATATTTTTTCGGTAAACAGGGATAAGGACTATTAATAAATATAATATAAAATAAAAATAGTTTGAGTGATAGGTGACAGAGACAGGAAGGAACCCTGACATGAACTGTGACTGAGGCAGACAGATACTAGAAGAAATAGAGTATTTTGTAAAGGGCAAAACATCACACACAATTAGATATGTTGTGTATGCCATTGTTAAAATAAACACTAGTTTAATAATAGCTACCAATGTACTAAGGTAAGGGTAGAGGAAAAGAAGTAAGAGCAGTGCAGGGACATTTTAATAAACTGGTTGACAAAAACTGACTGTAGCCATGGTTTCTGCAGTGTTTGCAATATATGATGATGATGATGACAATCTTTCTCCTCTTGAGGAGGCTGTTTGTAAAAGTCACATCAAATGATCTACCACCAGCAGTAATATTAATAAAACATCTAAAAACACTGAAGATGACAATGAGTTACATTCTAGTGTTGATGGCATAATGACGAAAACTAATGCATCTCACAGTGAGACAAACAATTGTAACAGTAGTGGGGAAGAAGTGGCAGGCAATGCTGAGGATGACCTAGTTATTGTTGATGAGCATACTCCTTTTCTTCAAATACAAATGAAGAGAGATGATGACATGGACAGAAAATTAGCTGAAAGGGAAAGGCTCAGTCTTCCACCTCACCATTGAAAAGGATCACTGTGCCTGTTATAAACTATTTGAGAAATCATTGTCAGCATTGTCACCTCTTCCAGGTCCAACCCCCACCCAGTCACATACACTAGTGTTGAGTGACCAGCAACACAGGTCTTCAATATTCACAACCCTCACTATTAGAGATGGGTGAAAATTTCGGCCTCAAATTGAAATTGGCGAAAAAATGTCACTTTCTGCTTGGGGAAAAAAAGTGCTGATTTTCTGCTTTTTCACACTTTTTTGCCTAGCTCATTCCATTGAAATCAATGGGAATATAGACGTTACACACAACACATAGCAAATATAATTTTATTTTCACCAAAAGGCATAGTATAAAAGGCGCATGAGGGTGTCTGTTTTGGTGGAGTGTGGGGAAAGAATCAGTTGAACAGGGGATGATTTTTGGGGGGGCTTTGTTTACTGGGATTGGGGGGAGGTAGTTAACATAAAATAAATCCTAAATACAAATAAAAAAACCCCATAAGAAATGGTATAAAAGGGGTCTGAGGAGGGTGCCTGTGTTGCTGAATGAATTAATTATTTGAACAGGGAATTTGTTTTGGGGGGGTTTCTTGACTGCTATTGGGGTGATAATAAAAAAGAAATCAATAAAATAAAATAAGAAATTTGTATGTAAAGTGATAGAGACAGGAACCCCCTGACATAAGCTGCCACTGGGGTGGACTGATACTTGACTTGACAGAGTATTTTGTACAGGATGATTTGTTAGATTTGTTGTTAGAGGCCCAAGCCCTGAGGAAACATTGATTTATAGGATTTAGAGTTATTAGAGGCAACAGCCCTGAAGAAACATTGATTTGCAGGAGTCAAGCTTATTTGGCACGAGCCCTAAGGAAACATTGATTTGTAGGTCTTAAGCTTCACAGAAGCACAAGCACTGAGGAAACATTGATTTGTGGGACTTAGGCTTGTTAGAAACAAACGACCCAAAAAGTGTTTATTTTTTTGTAGGACTATGTTTTTTTTTTTTTTTTCAAAGCACAAGCCCTGAGAAAAAAATAAAAATGCCCCACTGGCCTAATGCCAGCAGGTCCTGAGTTGCAACTGCTGTTCGTACTGCTGCTGTTGAGTTGTTTAAGCAGCAGGATGATTAGGCAGCTGAAAGGGAATGGGATCAACAATAGCAGTAACATGGAAGATGGAGGATGAAGGTTCCACTTGCCACGACTGGCTCCAGTGATGCATCTGAGGCAGTAGCAGCACAATAAGTAGCCCCTAGTCTATGTGGAGAAAAGAAGAAGTTGGCCATTAAATCTTCTCCACCTGCTCCTCCTCCAAAATCATCATGGGTATGTTGTTATTAGAATATATTTTTTTCCCTTGAGAGCAAGAACTGTGGCTCTCATCAGCAACTGTAATGTGCACAGTGTGTGTATGGTAAATAATATCTGGGGGCACAATTGTATCCAAACACCATGACACCCAAAACCAAGTACTGCCGCTGTCACTGTACCCCTTGTCCAGACCCGCTAAGGACACATGACAACTTACTGACAGTTTAACAGTAATGATGAACCCTCCATGCCACCATCTTAGCATATTCTGTGGGATGGAATCTCCTCAGATGTCTCTTGATGCACTGATTGCGATTCTTCTCCACCACACTGGCATGTGTGGTCACTGCACCACACAGTGTGCACTGGGTAGAGACAAACTGCCACATCCTAACATCAACAGAGTGGCTATCATTTGGCGGGGGAGGTAACAATGAACGACGTGGATTGGCAGAAGATGTAGTTGTTACCCTAAAAGATGATGGCGAGCTAGTTGTTTCACTCATCATGGAACTTCCAGTCTCTGCCTCAGTTGCTCTATTCTTCCTCCTCTTTGATCTCCGCCTTGTTGCCTTTCTGGAGAGTCAGGGGGTACAGCAACAGAGGTGCTTGATTTCTGTGGTGGGTGTTTGTCTTTAACATGTTTGACATAAATGTCATGGTTTCTGTGTTTCTTGCGTGATATCAGGGTGCTTGTGCCAAGGTGTGTTCCCTCCTTTCCTCTTCTCACTGACTTGTCACAAATTGCGCACAATGCCGTTGCTTATGACTACACTGTGCCTGCCCCAACAGAAAAATAGTCCCACATCCATGATGACTTCAGGGGGAAGGGAACAGATGGAGAAGAATGGCCTTTTTTTTCTTGTCCTCCACATTGCCCTTCATTGTCTGTGGCAGCTGATAATGTTGCTGCTGTTGCTGCTACAGCTTCAGATTCAGCACTGCAACTAGGACCAGGAGTATTGCTGGCCCTGGAAAGTGGAACCTGTTCTAGTCCCGCATCACTTGATGACCCCATTCCTACTGTGTCCACGGTGGTCTGTGAGACACTAGCTTGATCCTCAGCATCCTGCTTCCTTTGCAACTCAGCATCAGAAGGAATTAGAGCAGTTGCACATTCTTCTAATTCCAAAATCTCACTGCTAGTGGTGGTGGTAATGCCCATACTAATTCCTGTATCCCATTCCTTCTCAGTTTCTGCTAAAAAGGCCATCAATGTCTCTTCCACCCCAGCTTCTCCAGCATCATCATCATCACCACCACTAGTCCCTACATGCTGTTGTTGCTGCTGCTCTATTCCAGACATCTCACTGCTTCTTGGAGGTGGTGATGAGCAATGTGACAGAGGGTCCCCTAATGTCACACTTGCCATTTCCTTTTGACCTGAATAAGAAGGCAGACTAGCACTAGCAGCAGTAGCAGCAGGCACAGGCAGCTCATCTGTGCTCCTGCTGGTGGTGGTGGTGGTATTAATTCTGAGCCTGCTTTCCTCCCCTAACACCAGTTCTGACCTCTTCAAGATCATGTTCCACCTGGACACTGTAGTGAAGCAAATAGGAGGACTCCCAGTCCCAGGGTCAGAGGAATGGTGTTGGCTCCCTTGACCGCTAGTCTGGATGCTCTCCAATGTTTCCCCTACCACTCTGGCTACTTCTCCATTATTGCTACTACTACTAACACCAACCACATCAAGTTCAGCTGCAGAGTCTTCCTCCTCAGTCTCACAGCCACTAGTAATATGAGGACCTGCTAGACCTTAGTAGCAGTAGTACTAGCACTGGCAGGACTGCTTGGGAATGGCAAGTGTGTTTTAGTGTCCCTTGCTGTGACACGTGGAATAATTCCCCCCCCCCCTCCTGAGTACTACAAGACACACTAGCAGCAGGTAGAGTATTGGTGGCAGCAGGTTCAGCACTGGAAGCAGGTAGAGCACTGGTGGCAGCACATCTGGCAGCAGGTACAGCAATGGTGGCAGCAGGTAAAGCACTGGTGGCAGCAGGGACAGGACGTTTGGCAGCAGGTACAACACTAGTGGCAACAGGGGCAGCACATCTGGCAGCAGGTACAACACTAGTGGCAGCACGTCTGGCAGCAGGTACAACACTAGTGGAGAACAACATGGTTTTCACAAAATTTCTCACGGGAACACGGCAACAACTTTTGCCCATCTCTACTCACTATAGTAAGTGCATCTGCTTCTGTGCAGCACTTTTGACACCTAGTAGTACAATTACAGCAACATCTAGCCCCAATAGGAGTTGCCCCTTAGAAACCCCTCAGTCTATGAAGTTTAAAGCATGATCTCACATCCTCATTGAGATCCCTCCTGAAGCACAACCATGAGTCTGATTGGGAGGCACATGATCAACAAGTAAGTGTTACCACAACTATCAATAGCAGAATCACCCCTAAAAGTTCCTGCGGCTCTGTAGTACATAATAGAAGGGCTTCCAATGTGTCAGAGAGCGTGCCAATATTTCTTTCACTTGAAATAACACCCATGGCTCCAGCTGCAGAGGAGTATGACTCTGATTTTATTTTTGGAGATGCCAAGAACATAGAGTGCCCACACATACTGCTTTCACCCCACACCTCCACAAGTCATGTTTTTAAAGCAATAAAGTTACACAGTTCTTTCACTATGTACTACCATCCCACATTTATGGATTTCTGAGAAACAAGTCAAAACCTGCACAAAAATGTTGGTAGATGACAGACTGCCCGTTTCTTTGTTTGAAACAGAGGCTCTAGAACTGGCATCATGTGTTGCACCCTGCTGTTATATCCCAAGCCGCAGTTAATTTTCAAGAATAGCTGTGCCAGGCTTACACAAGCAGAAGGTTAATGTTGTGGGTAAAGGACAAAGGCATTCAGCATGCATCTGTAGGCTTGCTCACAACTTGCAGACATAATAAACATAGGTGAAAAATTGCAACGTTCTCACAGGAAATTTTTTGGCAGTGACGTAAAGGTGAAAATTGTATGTATCTTCTATGGATGGGAATTTTCATGGGAAAAGAGGGACATTTTTGGTTTTCTATGAAAATTCCCATGGGAATTTTTTTTTTACTTTTTGCCCATCCCTGCCTGGAAGATTAGGTCCATTGAAATCATTGAGTTTACCTTTCAAATATTCACCATCCTTTCAGACAGGAACGTCTGCAGAAAGGAGAAACATCTCTCCTATTCAGAGAAAATTCCGTCAGGAACACATGAGATGACTAACAAAGATACTAAAGGGTATATATGTGTTTATGTTTTTAAAGCATTCATGCTCAGAAAAACAACTGTACTTGGTATTTGCAAGAGAAGCTTTTTTTAATTATTTATGGCAGTAGGAGAAGATCCTGCTATGGAACAATAAATCTCCCAGGAACTGGTTCCTTAATTAAAGCACTAGAATTACTGGTAAATTATCTAATTTAAAAAAGAGTAAAAGACACACACGCACACTCACACACACAGCAATTTAAAATTGCTAATATGATCTAGTTTCAAATGGAGTGGCTATGTAGTCACGATATGCTAACATCTTTCTGTTGCTGGGAATAAGATTATATTTGGACTAGCAAACCCTTTTGTGCAGACCTAGGCCTAGATTCACTAAAGTTTAAAAAGGGCTGAAAATGTTGATGTCCTGTCGGATCAGGAACATGAACAGTATTCATTAAAGTGTCTTCAAATCAAATTACAAGGTTTGTGAATTTTCACTCATCACATCGAAAATGGTCTATCTCCATATGGAAATGAAGCATAATGACTTATTACCATATGGTAATGCAGTACAATATGTAAGGGGTGTGTTGATATATTAATATGATACTTGCACACATTCGCTAAACTCCGGTAGCAGCTTCTGCTGTCAGAGTTCACAGTCTCAACTCCTCCTATCTGAGACTGGTGAAGTTGGGATCTATCTGTAGTTTCCTATGCAGTAACAGCCCTCAATCAATCACAAGCAGAGGGAGTTGTGAACTGTTGTAGATGGGAAAGGGAAATCCTCCCTCACCTATTATCAGCACTATGACAATCCTGAATTCTAAGAGCATTCTCTCTGTTTCCCCAGTAGGAAAGTGGAGAGAATACTTTCAGCACCATGGACAGCATCACTCCCTTGTACCTTTGATTGCCATAGGGATGGGCATTGCTCACCCCTGTGGCACTTAAAAAGTTTAAAAAAAAGTACACCAAGCACTACACAATTATACCGTCAGCTCTGTATTATATTTATTTAAGAATTATTTATAATGTAGGCCAAAATACCTTGTAGCCTCCAGGTGGATACTATTATATGAAAACCAGAAAACGTTTTAAAAACATTTATGGTGATTATGTCATTTTATTGAATAAGCAAAAAAATGTTTCAAATTTTCATCTCCATTTTATTTGCTGTATGACATGATATGGGGAATGCAGCTAAAACAATATGTTACAAATTACGTATGCTATTTAGTCACAAAAGTGTATTCAAATCAAGCTAATACTTACACACAGTACCATAAGAGAGATATCTATTGGTAGCAAACTTACTCTGTTAGTTGGTAGTTTTTTTTAAATAAAAACATATTGTTAACTTTAAATAACATTTCATGTTAATACAATTAAAATGCCTTCATCAACATTTTTGTCATTTTATAACTATGGCCTGTGATTGTGTTTTTCAGTCAATGTATTTTGGTCTTATTGCCGACAATAGTTAAATCCCAGTATGTGTTATGTTTATAAATGTTATTTGAGATCACTGTAAATTGAATTGAGAGTAAAAGGCTTACAGTTATATTATATAATAAATGAGACAGTTTTATTCAGACTCAAATAAGCCAGCAGGACCAGTAATATAATCAAATGAAAGTAATTAAGTCTTTAACCGAAATTAAATTTAAAATTTTAGAATTATTGGGAAAGATATTACTTTGTCATTTAATTCATTCAGAGTTAGTTGCTTTAATTAGTTTGGTTATCAGTTTGTATTAAGTGGAATGAATGAGAATACAATGCTGTTAAACTTATGAATTAGTATTCTAGCCCAGAAGAAGAGAAAATCCATATCACTGTAATTATTCAAGTAATGCAGAAAAATGTATGTATTCCATTTAGTTTCATGCTAAAATAATCCAGTTAAATATATAATGAATACATAATTCATGAAAGATTTTACATGTTCCCACCTGCAACTGGAACATTATCAAGAATATATTCCACTGCTTATTATTCAGAAGCAGAACAGAAAGATGTTGATTCCCCAAAAGCCTGCTGCTCAATGTTAAACACATGGCATTGATTACATTCAAGGCAATTTGGTAATCGGACAGGAAAAGTGCTGCAAAAATGGTTATTTTTCAGTCTATTCTGTGACTCTAGCCAATACATAGAACACATTATTTATTGCTATTAAGGTGAATTCAGGATGCATAGTGAGCTAAAACATGCAAAAAAATCCCACTGGAAATGGCCACTCTAGCAATTGCATTCCACTAGAATGGTCCTTCCAATTTATTTTATGACTGATGGGCCTGTCTTTCTTTGGCAGCTCGGTTCTGTTGAAGCAGGAAAATAGGCCTAATTGGCTGCTAACAGCTGCATCTGTAAATGCCCTTATATGTTCCCAATTGCCACCATTTTCCCCACATTTTAAGTCCCCATTAACCCATTTGATGTTGTATGTGTCTGCAACTTTTTTCTATGTAACGAGTTGCAAACCTGCTAGTAACAGAGGGGTTAACTTACCCTAAAATTACTAATACACTAACTTGCAACATGCAATATCACCAGAACTACTATTAACACTTCGATTGCTGAATTGCAATCCATGGTTCTAGCTGCCTCAACAATGGAGGGGTTATTTCTATGAAAAATAAATTATTTATTTGTTATCTGAGATGAAAATGACCTTAAATTGTGGGGAGATATGATTATCCCCCCATTTCTCTATTTCAATGAGATTAGGATGAAGAGTGCTATGAAATAATATGAGGCCATGACACCCCATATTATTCATTTTGACAGAGGGAGGGAACTTTCATGCCTTATCTGAATGAACAAAACGAAAAAAAAGAAAGTAATCCAAGATGAATTATTAAAAGTAATAACCAAAATTATATAACTGGCAAAGAAAGGGGTCCAGAGATACCTTCCCCTACTCTCTGAACCAGGAGAGGAGCATGAAATATGTTAATATGGGTCTGAAGATGTGCTTTGTTACATTAAGGAAGTGTAATAAAAGATTAACATGATGTTCACAAAAAAGTGATATGAGTATAAATAAAACAAAATTCAGTTAGATAATACAGGTAATTCATAGTTTTAAACTATAAAGAGTCAATGGTCAAATGTTGTTAAATCACCAATATGATAATGATGGGATTAAGATGATCTCCAATCCCAGCAACTTTTCTCTATGGTTTCCTCCACAAATATATGTAAGAATATATAAGAAGTAATCACCAGGGTTAAGATTAGGAAGGAAAAAGAGGATAACATATGTGTAATATGCATTTATTAGCTAAAACAAGTAAAAAAAATATTTGCAGTTGCAAAATAATGACATGAAATTAGTATCTCAGGTCATTGTCTCTTGTAAACCAGGAAAGTCACTTCTTGTCCTACTGTGCTGTATTGGTAGTTCCAAATATTCTTAAAATACCTTCTTCCTAGATAGATGCCAACACACCCTACAGAGGTATTCTCTGTTTGGACTGCTGCTTTCTACTGGTATCCCCACTCCCCCCTGCAGTCCCTACACTGGCTCCCATTAGCATATAGAATTAAGTTCAAAATTCTGGTGCTAACTTACAGAACCCTTACTAACACTGCACCCCTTATGTTTCATCTCACAATTCCGAATACACTCCATCTTTGCTCTGCACACAACCTTCTCCTCTCCACAGCTCATATTACATCCCCCCACTTACAGAACTTCTCCCGTGCTGCACCTGAGCTCTGGAATTCCCTCCCCATTCCCATCAGACTCTCCACAACCTTCAGATCTTCAGATGCTACCTGAAGACTCATCTCTTCAGGGAAGTTTATCAACTACCTCCATAACCATTATCACCAAAAACCACCCCTTCCCTGGACCACTGCACTCAATAGCACTTCTCTCTCCCACCCACTGACCGGCATGTCATGTGGCAGGAGGCACTTGCACCCAATAGCATTTATTCCTTCTGTGTCCAACCTACCTTCCCCTAGATTGTAAGCTCTCATGAGCAGGGCCATTTGATCATTTTGTTCTCCATATTCGATTTGTACTATGTAATACCTCTGTATGTCTATTTCCTATTGTACAGCACTGTGGAATAAGTTGGTGCTATATAAATAAAGAAATAATAATTATAATCCTGGTCCTAGAATTTTTAAATCTTCTGGATAATATCTGGTAAAAGACTTGGGGATAACAAGAGCTTCAATATTAAGTGCTATATGGGTAAGGTAGACTCATAGGGATGTATGATGGTGCGGGTGAAGGTGAACATCCAAAAAACACTTACTCACAGAATTCTGGTGCTGTTTTTTCTCAAGCTGTTTATATTGGCTTTCTTTTTTTCTATTGGTTAAAATTAAAATGCCCATTTAACAGTGTATAAAGTATACTAAAAATTAAATGTAACAGGATAATACCCTGGTGTAGTTTAATAGTGGCCTGCCTGAGGATTCTTCTGGTTTAGTGGGAGATCTCAGGTTGTCACCACTGGGATGGGGGGAAAGTCCCATTTTGTTCCTGTAGGAATTTTAGAGAAAAAAAAAAACATGTTTTTCTGCTTTTCCCATGGGAATTCCCTCCAAAAGAGAAATCCAAGAATGTTCTGCCGTTTTGCTAGTACCACAGAATTTTGTGTGATTACAGTTCTATTTTCTACTTATGCTTTCTGGTGGCAGCAAACCTTCCTGCCTCAATAGTATAAAAACACTGCATTTTCCTCCATCTATTGTGGTTAGATTATTTGAGAGACTAGACACAGGAAGAGAAAAGGAGAAAGAGAAAAAATAATAAAACAAAGTTAAAATTAAAATAAAATATATTTAAGTGCTATATCGTACTATGACCAGCAAGAGATACTGAGCCTGAGTGGACTCTGCTGTTACTGATACAAATGTGGTGGAGGAAGTAATCAGCAGAGACAGCCAAAGGAGTTCAAATAACCCAGTGACCCAGTAATTCCCATCTGAGTCCCCGCTGGCATCTTGACCCAATAATTCCCATCTCAGTCCCCCACTAGCATTGCCACTCTGGGGAAGTATACTGAAGTAGGTGGAATTGGGTAGCAGTATGAACAGAAGCACATATCAGCTGCCTGCAACCGCTACTACTTCTGCTAGTACACTTTCTTCTTCTGAGGACATGGCAAGTGCAAGACAACAAAATTCAGCAGCTCTTACTTCAGTGGTATGGATCTGAAAGCATAACAAAGCAGCTATGGCTGATAATTCACATATAAATCAGGCATCCAATCTTCAAGTGGATAATTCGAGTAAGGACAGGACTGTGGTTAAGAAGGGTGCTGTGGACAGAATTTCTCTATAAGGTCCAATGCATTAATAATCTCTGTGGGAACTCACACACATCCTTCTAACAAACTCAGCACTCCATGAAAAATAAACTGCTCCACAAGGGAGTCTTTTGAGAGTCAGTCCAGGATCCTATACAACAGATTTCTACAAAGAGGTTATCCTTCTTGGATATTAGAAAAGGCTTTGGCTAAAGCTAATGAAAAGGACAGAAAATATATTTTGTGTTATATTGTGAATAGGTCTAACAAGAAAATGGACAACAATAAGGACAAGGTAATCTTCTCTACTGCATATAGTGTGGAATTTGAGACAATAGTAGGGATTTAAAAAAACACCTTCCATTTTATATGCAGATGAGGGTTTAAAAGATATTGTATTTAAAGGATCCAAGTTTGTATCCAAGAGGGCTCCTACACTTCCCACATCTTTGTCGCAAAGTCTTTTTATTTCTAATAAATCATTTAGACAAGACAGTTCGATAACCATGAAAGGAACTTATAGATGTGACAGCAACAGGTGTGGTTGTTGTAGGTTATTGGAAGTTTCCTAACTATTTACCTCCACTACTACTGGACAACGATATTATATGAAATGTTATATCAATTGTGCTTCTAGGACAGTTGTCTATCTTCTCACGTGTTCTGCATGTAAGATGCAGTACATGGGTAAGACAACCAGAAGCCTTAGAGAAAGAATGAATGAACATGTAAGTAATATTCGCAGTATAGAATTTCGGTCCACTGTAGCTTCTCATTTTAAGGCTTTTGTTTGTGGGATGTCATCCTTTAGAGTACAAGGTTTAGAAAGTGTATGTTTAGGTTTACGTGGGGGCAATTTGGACAATAAATTATCCAGGAGAGAAGTACATTGGATCTTTGAGTTGAGTGCAAGATATCCACATGGTTTAAACAGAGAATATGATGTTTCTTGTTATGTATAATCATAATGTATGAGTATCCAATTCTATAAATCTTCTTTTTCTTCCCCTAACTCTTAGTGTTATAGGTGGATTTATACAGAAATTGTTTTCACCTATCTGAGATTTGAGTATTTTCAGGGGTCTCTTCCTTTGAAATATTTTAATAATATTATACATTTCTCAAACCTTTGAGTCATCATAGGAAGATGTTCATCCGTCACAGCAACAGGATGACCACAGTGGCCACCATGGTGCTGGATTCTTCAAGCAGTCATATGGGAACAGGACCTGCTCCACTTGCCACCAATACTCCTGGTCCTAGCTCTAGTAATGATGCTGAGGCAGCAGCAGTATCATCTGCCCCAGCCAGTGAAAGTGATTCTGCAGAAGAAGAAGGCCATTCTTCTTCACCTGTCCCCTCAATGAAATTGTGGGTGTGGAAATATGTTTCACTTGGAACAGGCATAGTGCAGTAACCTTAGTGAGTCCCTGCCACCATCACCTTTCATCAATACATGATGTACATGCCTCAACAAATATGAAGTATACCTGAACAGGATATGTTTATACTTCAAGTCATTATCAACAAACTCTATTTTATTAGATCAGATCTTCTAACTTCCATTATCAGTATGAGCCACCCTTACACTGCCGGTGGCTTGTGAGCTATATCACTAGATAACAGCTATTTAATGTTACAATAAACTTCTTAAAAGACTATAATAAAAAAAATCAAGATATGGGTTTATTTAATATTGAGGAGCACTGTTTCCACTAATTCTTTTAACCCTTTGAGTGCCAGAGGGGTAGTAAACACATTGCAATGTGTTGCTACCTCTCTGGTACTCATAGGGTTAATCTTGCAATACAAAATACGAGGGCATGTCGAAAAAAAAGGAGAAGAAAAATGTCAGATACAAATGGTGAAAGAAATTCGTGGGAGGGGGGTTAAAGTGTCGAGTACAATATTTGTCAAATTAATGTGGTGAAAGAAAATCACTGTAGTCGACTTTTAAAAAGGGGGGGTTAATATGCCAAAGGGGGGCGCTCTATGTCGGATTTTGATAATGAGGGGAACACATCTAACACTAAACTTGATCTTTCGGTGTCAAAGATTTTGATGTTTTGCACGTTTTTTATAGACGGTAGTCGAATAAAAGCAGACAGTGCCAATTTTGTTAGTACTCTGAAAAGTGTTGTCTATGCCAGTTTTGTTTTACCGTGGTTCTGCAATAGAATACCGGCGTAACACATGTTTGCAAAATTCACGCTACTTGTTTTTCTTGTAACGCTGGTTTTAGCGCTGGTAATAGAAGCGAGTCCTTGACCTGCTCAGGCGTTTGACCAAAGGTATTGTTACTCTGAAGATTCTTAATGTACAGGTTTCCTACCAAACAGGCTGTTATGCAACACAAAGACATGAGTATTTGTTAAATATGTGACTGAGTACAGTCTGTTCTGATCTTCAGGTTTAACATCACACCAACAACACAATCACTTCTTAACACATCAATAGGTGAGCTACATGGAAGTGTAGTCATGGCTTTAATGGAAATGGAAATTCCTCAGGTCCCTGAGTGGTCATGGTATGGATGCCTGTGGAAAGGGATGATATGACTATGGCTCACTGCATCAATGTTATTTGCTTTCATCAGTTGAACACAGCAATGTCAGGAACATGTGCAATGTTTTGCATGAAATGCATGATATCCTTGAAGTGGCAAAGTCAGCATGGACGAAGAACAGCAGATGCCAGTTCAATCCACATCCTCAATATGACATGGATGATGCATGGGTTCCTTACTGCTGGCAATGTCAGGGCTGTGACTGTCATTGATCCTGTGAGGTGAAACAGAACATCATGTGTGGTGTTGTTAGTGTGTTTGCACACATTCCCAGAGGCTGATCATGGACCCACATGGATTGTGTTAGTGTCTGTGTTATACTCACAGCTGAAGTGGTCCCTGATTAGTCTGTCTCCTATTTGCACCCCCTGTGGGTCTCCTCATGACGTGTAAATGGAACAGGGACCTCCAAAAGGGGGACTGGCTCATCTTCATAGAGGAAGCGTGTGTCCACAGCTATATTGTGTAGGATGGCACAGGCTAAGATTATGTTGCATGCCTTTCCAGGGGCATACTGCAGGGCCCCCCATGAATGATCCAAGCAACAGAACTGTGCTTTCAGCAGGCCTAATGTGAGCGCTATTATACTCCTTGTTCTGGTATGAGCCTCATTATAGCGCTCCTGTGCAGGTGTGTGGGGACTGGTCAGTGGAGTGAATAGCCACGGCTTGCAGCCATAGCCAGTATCACCTGTGGACAGAGAGTAACATGGTAAGACAAGGGCACATGTTATGTGGATGAAGTACTTGTTGTGTAGCATGACCATGCTAAACTGTGTTTCCATAAATATCGTGACTGCACCTGTTACTGTGGTGTGGTGTCTGTTGTGTTGACTCACCTAATAGACATCCTTCTGTATAGGTCCCATTCTCAAAATCCCATTGTACAGAGGAGTGTGTGAGTATATAGGAGTCATGACAGCTTACAGGATATTTGGCACAGACATGGGTTATCCCCATAGTGGCATCACAGCCCATCTGAATATTAATAGAGTGGCAATTCTTCCATTTCATGTACAGAGGGGCCTCTTGTGCAGGAGCTCATATTCGCACATGTGTGCAGTCTATTGCACCCATGACGCTGGGCATGCCTCTCCATGTGTACAACTGCTGTTTCACACGTGTCCACTCCATGTCAGTGGTGGGGAAGTGGATATAGGACCTGGCCTTCCTCTTGATGGCTGCTAAAACCTACAACAGTGCCCTTGGATATGTGGGTTGTGACATTCCAGATGTAAAGGCTTCTGCAGACAGAAAAAATCTATATGCCATGAAGTGGATGGCACACATGAGCTTTTGAAAACCAGATAGGGCACGGTTGGTGTGGTATATGGGGCCGATGTCATCCCTAATCACCTCATACAACTGTATGATGCTGTGGGATGTCAACCTGTACCTGTCTCTAACTTCATCGTCCATCATTCCTAGGAGCGTGATTCTTGTATGCAATATCCTGGGTCTGTGTGGACATCTGTCATCCCTTTGCTGCTCCACAGGTGCTTGTAGCAGCTATGGGAGATCCAATTGTGGCAGCTGGGGTGCTACTGCCTGGTGTGCTTCTCCAGGTGGAGATGGGCTCCTGTCTGAGTGTCCAGCTGGAGTATCAGCATCGACAGGTGTGCTTGGTGGAGGAGGGTGATCCATGGCTCTCGCACACCTTTGTCTCAGCAGTACTGAGTATGGAAACATACCTCTAATCTCTCTCTGTCTCACCCTGTTCTCTCTCTGTCTGAGGGGTCTCAGTGTAAACAAGCCACATCTGAAGATGGTGCAATGTCCCTTTAAGACAGTGGTGGGGTGTTGTCGGGGTGTTGTCCAGGTGTGGTCATGAGTGACCCATGGGAGGGTATGCATGTTGTCCAGGTAGGTGTTTATCATAGTGTCTCTTGTTGTTTGTGTAATTTGTTGTAATTGCTGTGTAGCTTTCAGGTGCGTGTGTGATGTTGTCAGGTGTATGTCTGTTTCCATTGACTATTGATGTTGCCCAGGTAAGCTTGGTTTGCTGTGGAGTTGACAGATGTGTGTGTTGTATGTTAACCCTGTTGTGCTGGCTTGTGTTGGGATACATCGTGTAGACATCGCATACTTCACAGGTGTCCCTGTTTAGAAGGGACAGTCCCTCTTTGAGAGGCAAATCCCTGTGTCCCTCTTTCCCACCCTGGTGTCCCTCTTGTTATGTGATCAGACTGTGTTGTGCATATCTGTGTATAACACTGGTCCACACCAATGTAATTCACTTCAATGTTTTTTAAACTTCAGTATATGTGTTCATACATTAGTCTATGTGCAGTAAATATTTTGATCTTGTTCTATATAATTATTGAGTTACACAAAGAGGTGTCAGTGGGTCATTAAATAATGGTTTGTGACTTGATTGTAGGGCATTGGCATTGTTTTACATTTTATCATGGCTTTGAAGGGGTTCATTTTCCATCTCTATACTTGTGCTATATACTGTGTGTTGTATGAGCTTCTGTTTCTCTACCTTGTATCGTCCAATGGTGTTTTTTCTTATCCATTTTTGTGGTTAACAGCCAACAAAACTGGGTCTTAAATTTCTGCCATTAAGTGTATCAATTTATTGTCTGTTAGCAGTACCGCACATAATTGAATGGCTCTGAGGATTGCTGTTTCATGGTCCTCTATGGGCTATCTATTATCGTACATTGTAGTTCTGAAAATTACTTTTTGTGGTGTACTAATATTTTATTAAAGAAAAAAATGTATTTTGGTAAAGGAGCAGTGTGATTTTTGGTATTTTAACCTTCGATTTGCCAGTTTGGAAAATCCGGTGATGAGTCCCCGAGCAGAGATGGGTTTATAATCTTTGCTTGCCTGTGTGTTGGGACCAGTATAAGCTGGTGTGTCAACCAAATTGAAATCTGAGTATTTTATTACATTTTATTGAATCCATTATACTTGTGATAAAGCACCCTTGGAGCCCCTTCCTTCTTTTTTTTTCTTTTCTATATACTTTTACCCCATGAGGTATCTTACTGCAGAGTGGAGCAGCCATATAATTAGGTATGGGCAAAAATTTCTGCCTCAAACTGAAATTGGCTAAAAGTGGCACTTTCCGCTTGGTGAAAAATTTCCTGCGAAAAGCGCCAATTTTCCGCTTTTTTCGCCTAGCTCATTCCATTGAAATCAAGGGGAACATTGAAGTTACATAAAATAAATATTATTTAATTTCACAAAGGCATAAAAGGGGCATGAGGGTGCCTGCATTGGAGGGGTGTGGGGAAAGAATCAGTTGAACAGGGGATGATTTTTTGGAGGGGTTGTTTACTGGAATTGGGGGCAGTTAATAAAAAATAAATCCTAAATAAAATAAAATAGAAACCATAAGAATGATAGCATAGTAAGGAGACTTTATGACCTGAAATTGTAGGGGCTCCACGTGGAGAGCCCCCACCCTTAGAAACAGTGGACAAGTCTCATGTGTCATATGTGACAGTTGCAATGGTCTCCCGTCAATGGCCTCAATGGCGAGAGGAGAAGAACAAGGTACCAATGGAATGGCACGTTTGGAAGCGAACTCTGCATCCATGAAATACCCTGTGGCTCCGGAGTCTATCAATGCCGGAGCCGTAACCGAAGATGCAGTCCAAGATATAATTATCTCAAGGATGGGTTTACCTTGCATCGGGTCTGGGGACTGTGCAACTCCACCCAGGGTCTGACCCCGACACCCTAGGTGCAGGTGTTTCCCTGCAGCACGGGACAAGACCACAAAAAGTGACCTGCCATACCACAGTAAAGGCAAAGGTCTTCTCTTCGACGGAAGGCCCTCTCCTCCCCCCAAAAGATGCGTGAACCCCAGTTGCATAGGTTCCATCCTGATGGTCTCAGCACTAGGAGGAATGGGAGGTGAGGGAGGATTGGGTGGGAGCGTAAAATTAGGTGCAGATTGGGAGGAAGATTTACGCATCCATTCTTTGAAAGATGATCTTTCTCTGATCCTAGATCCCAGCTACCGTGTGTATGCCCTGGCAGTCATGAGTTGTTTCGCAGCCAACATTGCTCGGGCTGGAACATCAAAGACTCGAAATGCGGTTACAAATTCTGTGGAATTCTAAATTATGGGTTTCTCTGTTTCCCATAACAGGTTGGCCCAAGCCAATGCTTTACCAGACAGGGGAGAAATCATGAAGCCAACTTTGCTTCGTTCACTCGGAAAAGCATTCGGCACCAATTCCAGAAAAATGTCCAGTTGGGTGATGAACCCACGACAGAGTGTAGTTTCCCCATCATAGTGGTGAAGGAGTGGAGCGGATCCGGACAGCCCTTGGAACATACCAAACTCTGAATTAGCAACCACCACTGGTGCTGGGTCAGCGGAGGCCACTGGTTGTCGCACAGCCTTGTAAAAACCTCAAACCCTTTTTGGGCCTTGGTCTTTTCTTACATTAAGGACAGCCTTATGCTTATCCCATGCATGCTTAAATTATGTCACTGTATTAACTTCTGCAACTACTGCTGGTAGGCTATTCCACTTTTCTACTACCCTCTCAGTGAAAGTCGCATATAAGGCCTACCAGAGAGGCGGGACATGAAAAGGCCAATTAGGCCAAGTATACAAAATAGCTAGCGCACTGTAGTGATGCATGTATGCAAACAGGAAGTCCATAGCCAGGTAACGACCAGACTTGCTGCTGCCGAGTCACAAACGGAAAGGCATTTATGCCACTGGTGATGGATCACAGGCACCGTGATAAGTGGCTATCATTTGGCGGCGGAGGTAATGAACGAGGTGGATTGGCAAAAGATGTAGTTACCCTAGAAGGTGATGGTGAGCTAGTCGTTTCACTTGTCCTGGAACTTCCAGTCTCTGCCTGGGTTGTTCTATTCCTCCTCCTCTTTGATCTCCATCTCATCTCTTGTTGCCTTTCTGTAGAGTCATGGACAGCAAAAGCGGTGCTTGATTTCTGTGGTGGATGTTTGTCTTTAACATGTTTGATGTAAATGTCATGGTGTCTGTGTTTCATGCGTGATATCAGGGTGCTTGTTCCAAGGTGTGTTCCCTCCTTTCCTCTTTTCACTGACTTGTCACAAATTGTGCACAGTGCCCTTGCTGATGACTGCACTGTGACTGCGCCAACAGAAAAATAGTCCCACACCCATGATGACTTTAAGGGGAAGGGAACAGATGGAGAAGAATGGCCTCTTTCTTCTTGTCCTCCACATTCCCCTTCATTGTATGTGGTAGCGGATAATGTTGCTGCTGCTGTTGCTGCTACTGCCTCAGATTCAGAACTGCAACTAGGATCAGGAGTATTGCTACTGCTGGCAAGTGGAACCTTTCCTAGTCCCGCATCACTTGTTGACCCCATTCCTACTGTGTCCACAGTGGTCTGTGGCACACTAGCCTACTTCTCAGCATCCTGTTGCTCTTGCATCTCAGCATCAGAAGGAATTAGAGCAGTTGCAAATTCCGCTAATTCCAAAAGGGCATTGCTAGTGGTGGTGATGCCCATCCTCATCCCTGTTTCCCATTCCTTCTCAGTTTCTGCTAAAAAGGCCATCAATGTCTCTTGCACCCCAGCTTCTCCAGCATCATCATCACCACCACTAGTCCCTACATGCTGTTGTTGCTGCTGCTCTATTCCAGACATCTCACTGCTGCTTGGAGGTGTGATGAGCAATGTGACAGAGTGTCCCCTAATGTCACACTTGCTATTTCCTTTTGACCTGAAGAAGAAGGCAGACTAGCACTAGCAGCAGTAGCAGCAGGCACAGGCAGCTCATCTGTGCTCCTGCTGGTGGTGGTGGTATTAATTCTGAGCCTGCTTTCCTCCCCCAACACCAGTTCTAGCCTCTTCAGGATCATGTACCACCTGGACACTGTAATGAAGGGAAGGGGAGGACTCCCAATCCCAGGGTCAGAGGAATGGGGTGGGCTCCCTTGACCACTAGTCTGGACACTCTCCAATGTTTCCCCTACCACTCTGGCTGCTTCACCATTACTGCTATTACTACTAACACCAACCACATCAAGTTCAGCCACAGAGTCTTCCTCCTCAGTCTCACAGTCACTAGTAATATGAGGATATTGTTGATTACCCCCCCCCCTTTACCCCTAACTCTAACAAGCTGCTGGACCTTAGTAGCAGTAGTACTAGCACTGGCAGGACTGCTTGGGAATGGCAAGTGTGATTTAGGGTCTCTTGCTGTCACATTTGGCATCATTTTCTACTTCCCCCCCTGAGTACTACCAGAAACACTAGCAGCAGGCAAAGTATTGGTGGCAACAGGTTCAGACAAGCAGCAGGTTCAGCACTGGCAGCAGGTTCGGCACTGGCAGCAGGCACAGCACTAGTGGCTGCAGGAACAGCAATGGTGGCACTGGCAGCAGGTACAACACTATTGGCTGCAGCTACAGCAATGGTGGCACTGGCAGCAGGGGCAGCACATCTGGCATCAGGTACAACTCTAGTGGCTGCAGATACAGCAATGGTGGCTCTGGCAGCAGGGGCAGCATGTACAACACTAGTGGAAGCACGTCTGGCAGCAGGTACAACACTAGTGGCAGCACATCTGGCAGCAGGTACAACACTAATGGCAGCACGTCCGGCAGCAGGTACAACACTAGTGGCTGCAGGAACAGCAATGTTGGCACTGGCAGCAGGGGCAACTCGTCTTGCAGCAGGCACAGGTAGCTGACCTATCCTGCTCTAACTAGTACTACCCATTTCTCCCTCCCTTCCCATTCCCTTTTCTCCCTTCCTTCCCATTCCCTTTTCTCCCTCTCTCCCTCTTTCTCTCTCTCTCATTAAATTCCCCAAGATGCCTTGGGGTGATTTAGGGGGACTGGACAGCATTGGTTCAGTACTGCTAGTCACTTCCTCCTCCTCCTCAGACTCAGTGGACACATAATAAGGGTCCTTCCAGTTCCTCTTTTTGCTGCTCATAGTGATAGGAGTCACTATGAGCCTCTCCTGCCTCAATTTTTGCAAAATATCACAGCAGAACAGCACAACACATCTATCTCGCTCTGTAGCTGCTTCTATTGTGTCTGCCTTCAGCGAAAACGTCACATTTTTATAGCGGAAGTGTGATAACAACGTAAATCAATGGGCGGAAACTTACTAGCCATTGAAAAAATGGTAAAAGATTTTGGCCAATGGGTGAGAGATGCAAAAATTGTAACCACTAGTTTTAAAGCAGATTTTCCCATGAAAAATCGGATAACTACGTGGTTTTCACGAGGTTTCTCACAGGAACACAGCAACAACTTTCACCCTTCCCTACATATAATCTGTACCAAGGGAAGAAGTATAAAGATTTTCTGGAGCCTTTCTGCTGGTGGTCATATATGTGCCCCCCAGTCAATTTATAAACGGTGATGGTTTGGCGAAAATATAAGACGATTAGTACACTAGGAAGCGCCTCTTGTTTTTTTTCTCTCTCTTCTGAAAATTACTTTAGCTTTTGTAAAGACATCATATTGACTTGCTTACTATGTTTACAAAACTGCAGATGCCTGTTTGTTTTATTTTTTTGGCGTCAGAGGTTATTGAATCGATCCCTTAGATTGCAGAAAATTCCTTCTATCCAAGCAGTAAATAGTTTGGTGGAGATTGTGTCTCCCTGTCCAATGCCTTTTTCTATGTTGATCTGGACTTTATCATTGTTGACCTGCAGTTGCATTTTCATATATTGATTGGAGGATATCAATGTAATCTCTATCTATTCCTTGGTTAATGAGGGAATTGTTTATTGCTTGCTATATATTTATGATTCCTAGACCAATAATTAGCATATATCTAATTTAAGCTTACATTATTCTTCAGTTATTGTCAAACATAAATCAGTAGTCATAGCAGTGGTCCCAACAGTGATAGATGGCAGCAACCCTTCAAATCCCTCCTTCTCATCCTACATACTGCTGTTAATTGTACATGTTCCATGGGTTTCCCCTGTTATATGTGGTTTTGTCCACTTCTGCTACCTGATACTCAGTTGGTTAATTTGGGAAATGTAAGTCTACCAACACTGCTGCTTGATAGCAGTGTCCTACTGTAATTTACAATATAACATGCTGCACTGAAAACATGCACAGACTCCATGCTTGCTCGTGGGCAAGTAAGGGTTTCCATAGCAGTATGTGTTAGTGCTGGCCAGTATGCTGAAACCATCTCACATGCAGTGGAGCCACTACCAGGAGCTACATAGTGTTTGCGAGTATACTGAGCAACGCACCTACCTGCCCGGCGTTGACTCCTCTCGATGTTGGGTTATGCAGCATGCTGGCTTTCCCTTTCTTCCCGTGCACGCATGCACGATCCAAGCCCTTGGCTTCTTCCGGGTTCTCAGGGCGGCGTCTAGCGTTTTGACATCAGATGCCAGCTGTCTCTTCAATCACACTGAGGGCCTATATAAACATCTCTCAGTGTAGGCCTTAGTGCTTTTTTGTTGAGCTAATGTGCTGGGTCATGTTCTGACCCCTCTTCCTTTAGCATTTAGTTTTGGCTATTCTTCTTGATACCTAGACCCTTGGCTTGCCTCTCCGCCCACAATCCGCCTCAGCCTGCCCCAGACCCTTGGCCTGTCCAACGTTTACGAACCCTCTCTGCCGACCCTGACTTCGGTTATCCTCCTGACCTCACTGTTTCCAGTTTTTCCTTGTCGGTACAACATTTTCGGGTTTTCCTTTGCCTGTCGGTCTCCAGTCTTATCTTCTTCAGTTTTATATCAACCAGTTGCTTGCTATCCTCTGAGCTTACCACTCTGCTCAGAGGGAGTATTCAGGCAGCTTACAATACGTTACCAACCCATTCCCTGGGAACAAGTCCCTTAGAGATGTACCACTAACACTACCACAAATTTAGATTGCTCCCACTGTGACCCCTGAATTGCTTTATGTTATGACGATGAAATGTTTTAATATGTTAGGAATGGGATGTTCTTGTTGATATTGTTGTTGCTGCTGCTTCTGGTATAACCAGCTGCTGAATCCTTTTTCACTAAGCCTTCTACCAGTTTTTTTTACCCCAAATATCTCATCCCCCACAATGCAACCGTCCACTCGATCTATAAGAAACGCTTTAAATTCTTTGACAGAATTAAATTCTGATCATGACTCCTTTTTGCAACAAACTGATCACACTCTGGCAGAAATTAAGAAGTTTTATGCTTAAAGCTTGAATCCAACAAAGTAGCAACAATATATTCCTCATTGGTTCAATGGACACTATGTTAGGATCCTGTTCTTTCAATAACTGGGGCAATGTCTGATTATTGTAAGATTCCTCAGACAAGCTCCTCAGTTTTTTTTTACAATAAATATATCAGTAGAAGAATTTAGCTAATTCCTATCCCTACACACCTATCCAGCATGGTTGTCAACTCAAAAGGTTTCAGCATCTCATATTTAACACACATTAGTAGCCAATGCCCAGGGGAAAGGATAACGCCAAAGCCTTCCAGTTTAGCATTGTGTACTCATTAACCACTTAACGACTCTTGACGGTCATAGTACGTCATGGGTCGATCTGAGTTAATGACCCATGACCGTCATGGAATTCCGGGCTCCCCCCGCGGCTGCATGCCGTTCGGGGAGTCCGGAACAGGAAACGACAAAAAAAAAATGCTCTGTGGACGTTGAGTGACCACGCCACACAGATCGGCCGGTCGTTAAGGAGTTAATGACTTTATGCCACTCATACAAACACTCTAGTATGAACAAAGTGGAATTTAACCTGGGGTGGATCTCCGTTTTCAGCTGGTGATGGGGCAAGTTGTTACACTCTTATATTGCATATAATGTGTTGTATGCATTGTAGGAGTTTTGCAGGCAATATTCATTATATCACTGAGGGTTTCAGACTCTGCCAGGAATTTGGTCACAATAAATTTAGGATATGGGCTAAACACATGCATCATATCTCCTATTCTCAAGGCAGCTATTATGTTGGAGCCATTAGCAGAAGACTCTAGCCATTCCTCTATCACCTGCTCTAGTTTATTTAATGCATTTATGGATTTGTGGGACTGTCTCTCAAAACTCTGCATGAACAAGGTGGCATGTCAATGGTATGTGCTATTCTTCTGCTGTCTTTTAATCATACTGCTAGAACCAGAGTCATGATTGCTGGCTGCCACCTGATGCTGCAAGCTTGTGTTGCCTTCTGATGGGAGGGAGGGAAACACAGTGAGCAGTCACATTCATATAGTCTGTACCCTGTCCACTTGTCCACATATGTTGTCTGGTTGATTTTCATGCAGTATCAGGTTTTCAGCCCTTTACTAACCACCTGCCTGTACAATTCTGTCCTTGAAAATGTACTGCAGCTTGGGATATGCCAGGAGGGTGCAACACATGACCTCAGTTCTTTTATGGTGGCATGTCAACTGACAGCATTGTGCCATACTTTAGGACTACTTTTGTGTGTCTGACTCATTCCCAAGAACATAGAAAATGTGGGTTTGCAGTACATTGCAGAACAACCATGTAAATGTATTGCTTTTACAACATGATTTGAGGAGGTGGTGGGGTTGGCTGAAATCTTCGCTCACTCTCTGACACATCAACATCATCATCACTTTGAATGTGCTCCCCAGAGCCCTGGATGATTTTAGGAGTGCTTATGCTGCTGCTATGTGACTTCTGTGACAAGCTGATGGTGTGTCTTCCAATCATCTCAGTAAGGATGTGCCTAGGTATGATACTGCTTTCTCCCCTGCTCACATGCTTCTTACACAGACAACATATAGCAACATGTTTAGCTTTTGAATCCTGAGTGAAGTATCTCCGCAATGTGGACTTCATAGTCTGTGGGGTTCTTGGGGGTCTGCTACTACTACTGGAGCTAGATGTTGCTGCAATTATACAACTAATAGGTGTCAACGTGCTCCACTTCCAAAAGTAGTAGAGGCAATCATCATAGCTATGGTGTTTTTGCTGGATACTCAGCATTAGTGTGCACAGCTGAGTGGGGCTTGGACGTGTAAGTGGTGATGATGTTGATGGTGACTGACAGAATGACTCTGTACTTTTTGCTATCTTTGCTTGTCCAGGGTCAGAGTTTCCAGTTGTTTTCTCAAACAGTTTATAGATGTAGTGCTCCTTTTCGGTGGTGGAATATTGCCCATTTGCCTTTCAACTAAGTTTCTGACCATGTCATCATATCTCTCACTCTCAACTTCATCTCTGTCACTCTGAAGGAGAGGAGTATGTCAAAGGAATATCTACTACATCTACATCATCATCATTATTAGGGTTGGGCAAAAAGTGAAAATAATTTCCTGCATGATTTTTTGCGAAAAAACGGACGACTTTTAGCTTTTTTTATAAAATGTTTCTCCTTTTCGCCAATGCAAAAATGTCCTCCTTGTCGCCAATTCCAACAAATGTTTTGCCTATACCAACAAGTGTTTTGCCTATTCCACCAAGTTTCATAGAACATTAATACTTCTTCTGAGGGCTGTCGTGGAGAAATAAGTAGTTGAAATTCAAAGTTGTGACCCTACAGCAACATATACCTTAAAAAATGTGTTAGCATTCAGAGTGCATTTGTCATTTGCCCACAACACTAACTTTCTGCTTAAGTGACACTGGCACATATTCATGATGATGCTAAGTGATAAAAAATAAATAAATAAAAAACAACCTACTAGTGTTGAGCGAGCACCACGATGCTCGGGTGCTCGGGTGCTCTGACCGAGCACCCCCTGAGGCTCGAGTGCTCGGCCGAGCACCCGAGCCCCATTGGAATGAATGGGGCGACACCAGGCACCCCCTGCTCTGATGAGGGGAGGGTGCCTGGTCAATGCCCCCTTCATCTCCGCTATGCCCCCTTCATCTCCGAATGCCCCCTTCAGCTCCGCAATGTCCCCCTTCAGCTCCGCTATGCCCCTCTTCCACAATGTGCCCCTTCATCTCCACTATGCCCCTCTTCCACAATGTGCCCCTTCATCTCCGCTATGCCCCTCTTCCACAATGTCCCCCTTCATCTCCTCTATGCCATAGAGGAGATGAAGGGGGACATTGTGGAAGAGGGGCATAGCGGAGATGAAGGGGCACATTGTGGAAGAGGGGCATAGCGGAGATGAAGGGGCACATTGTGGAAGACGGGCATAGCGGAGATGAAGGGGGACATTGTGGAAGAGGGGCATAGAGTCTATGCCCCTCTTCCACAATGTCCCCCTTCATCTCCGCAATGCCCCCTTCATCTCCGCAATGCCCCCGTACCTCCAGTCCCTGGTGGTCCAGCGGATCTTCTTCGGATCTGTGCCTCTTCCGGCACAGATCCCCGCCACCCGAACATGTCGGGCGAGCACATGGCGGTACTCGACGAGTACCGCCATGTGCCGAGCAGAGCGATGCTCGAGCCGATCCGAGCATCGGCCGAGCACGCTCGCTCATCACTACAACCTACAATGTGGCAGATGTGTATGGTAGTGGGGGACTGGCATGATGATATTGATGTGTGTGTGTATATATATATATATATATATATATATATATATATATATAAAATAACTAGTATTTAAATAGCACCTTTCTCCCAGTGGGACTCAAAGCTCTTTCAGCACACACTCTCGGAATTAACCAAATCAGCAGCTGAAATAATAGATGTTATTATTACCCAATCAATGATACTCATTTATCAACCTCGGAAGGATGAAGGGCTGAGTTGACCCTGCTGGGATTCAAACCTGCAAACTTGCAGTTTGAACAGGCTCCATAGTCAGGGGCTTTACCACTGAGCTATCTCACCAGCTTCCCTTTGCAATGCGTTGCGTACCACTCTAGCACTCAGAGGGTTAAATACGTATATATTTATATTTATAGCTATTTTTTTATCATTATCATGTTTGTGTCAAATTTAAGCTATCCTCCTTCTCAGATTACTAATACACATTACTTATTGGTCATAGCAGTGATCCAAAGTCTGGTAGATGGTAGCTACCCTTCTTCACATCCCTCCTCCTCCTCATCTGTGCTGCTGTTAATACAATTGGCCTGGCTTTCTCTGTCATAGCTTTTGGATCCTGAGTAAAGTATCTCCATATTGTGGACTTCATGTACTGAGGGGTTCCTTAGGGGCTGCTACTACTACTGGGGCTAGATGTTGATGCATTTCTACTGCTACTACTACTAGGTGTCAAAGGTGCAACACTTCCAGCAGAAGAGGCACTCGTTATAGCTAAAGTTGTGGATATTAATAACCTGTGTTGTTGTTGTTGTTGGTGCTGGTTACTCAACTCAATTGTGCGTGGTTGAGTGGGACTTGGACTTGGAAGCAGTGATGATGCTGATGATGACTGACAGGAAAAGTAGAGAAAACTTTCAGTAGAGACTGCAGGAAAATTAGAGAAAACTTTCATGTCATGGGTAAACATTTTTTCTTCCCATTGATTTCAATGCAATGAGCCATGGAAAAAAACTGGAAAAACTGTACTTTACATGTTAAATTATTTGCCAAGCAGGAAGTGCCATTTTTTGCTGATTTTTTTTCGAAGCGAACATTTTTTACCATCCCTAATCATAATCAGTAATTTTTTAGAGCATCCTAAGCATCCCCCTCTGCTTCTTCCCATCGGCAGTAAGAACAAAAACCAAGAAGCCGGGGCAGAAGGTTCCTCCGTGTGTAGCATTTAAAACAATCCTTTAGCCTTCACCTGCACCACAGTGCTCTCTTCAGACATGTTAGTGAGGCTTTTACTCTGCCTCCAAGATGTAATCATTCTCCCGGTATATACCTCGGGTAATTCTCCGAAGGACTATAAATATTAAAAGATATACTTTTAAGTTATTGCGGATATTATTTGTATGTTTGTAGTTTGATGTACCTATCTTTTCATTTAATTACTAAGAATTGTTATTTGAATTCTGGGCACCCTGGAATGTACCTAGAGGTGAGCCCTTGAAATTTTCAGAGAGGCAATTGCTTTTTCTGTTTCTTCACATCCCAAGACTGAAAGTTTTATATACAGTCTCTGGATGTAAAGAATTTATATCTGTTGCACGATTCTTGCTCTGCTTCTTCCCCACAACTTTTATATTCTTCTAGGCTTTTATAAGTCTCAGACAAGTTCTTTTTACTTTTCGCCATTTCAGGATGTTCACTATTACTTTCGGGATAGGTGTGTTTTGCGCTTGTTTGTCTCACTCTCAGGTGCAGAAGTTGCTTGATCTGACACTATTTGTTCCACTATGCCATGAACATTGAAAAACACATAAAGCACGTTTTAGAAAAGTTACTAAGGGATAATAACCATATGTATTACACATAAGGTGCCCACAGATCCAAAATCAAACAGTACCAAAAAAAACCCCAAAAAAGTGGATCATAAAGTGGCTCTTAATATCCTCCAATATTTAATGTCATGTACTAGAAATACACAGATATATTAAATAGAAATAGAATGTATTGAGTACAAAATATCAATAAATTCATCCCATAGGGAAACTGCTACAAAGTGTCACAAAAACCCTCACATCACCAAACCCATAAAAAACAATGTTGTGGTTAAAATACCTTGGGGCGTGGCCTGACCTGACATGGAGTAAGACGTGTGTGCAGGGAGCTCTGCAAAGTGAGCTGATCTATTGCTTTCCCTGAAGTCAGAGTTCTAGCTGACTGCAGGGAAATCCTGTCGTACGACCATCCGGCGGCTCTGCAGCAGAGCCGAGATCGTGTTAATAAAAAATAAATCCTTCACTAAAAAGGTCTTCTACTTGTGCTTGCAAACCAAGCAGACGTAGAAGACCTTTTTATTGAAGGATTTATTTGTTATTAACATGATCTCGGCTCTGCTGCAGAGCCGCTGGATGGTCCCAGGAGCGAATTTCCCTGCAGTCAGCTAGAATGCTGACTTCAAGGAAAGGGGAGAGAGGGGGGATCTTTGCAAGCGATTATCTCTCAAACTATAAGGGTTTGAGAGATGCCACTGGGGGCATTTTTCTTCTTTATTTAATGGCTACTAAATAGGGATAAGTAATTCTGAATTATTACTATCCCTTTAAGTACACAAAATGTCATTTTATCTCTGTTGGATCAATCTCAATACAGACGCTGTGCTCAATCCATCTGTGGATACTAGCACCGGCTTTCACTGATTCATAATATCGCCCCTATCAGCCGGGCGATTGCACATTAAACCTCCTCTCTGCTAATACTGAACGTTGTATGTTCTGTTTCTCAATATAGTGCAGTGTCCCATGCTACTGGTTGTAAATCGTAAGTATAACTGTTTTAAGCTTACCCCTCCTTGGCTCATCTCTCCTTTTCGGAATCCCAGTCTCATTTCTTCATATGTCACGTTTCACTGCAGGATTACTGGTACTCTGACAATAAGGGATCATCCATGAGGATCCATGCTTCTATACTGTAGAAGATAAGGTATAGCTAAATGGAGCTATGGCAGATTGGCTTGGTCCTGCACTATTGATGACCTTATAAATGCATCTGTATTAAATGTATATAATATCTCTTGCTTCCGCTCCTTAGCAAATACAATTGTATGTTTGCACTTCACTGTGGGGCGAACTAGGGATGTGTTGGTATTACCTTTAACAATCTACCCTCCCTCATATACACTTGACCCACCTCACGCTTTATACATGCATTCAGCTCCTGTAGGAGCTCTACTACCCTCACACCAACATATGTTAATCCTCCTTTTGTTCCTCATTGGATTTTACACGAGGGCCACCCCCTTTGAATTCTGCTCTTGTGATAGTTTGTACTACGATGTTCAATCATTATTTTGCTCTCTACACTTCACAAGCCATGTGACTCGCTTGAGTCTTAATAGCTATATTACCTTTCCCCCCGTGTGTGTGTGTGTTTTTTTTTTCTCTTTACCTGTTAGGATGCAGTCATGGGGCTTCTGCAGTTATTTTGTGCTGGGGTGGGGTGGTTTCGGGGAGGACCAACCGGGCTAGTGTGAATGCCTCCTATTAAGATTATGATGGTGAATGTCAGGGGCCTCGATTCACCTGAAAAAAAGATCTATGGCCCTCAGGGACTTTGACTGGACCTCCGTAGACATAATATTCAATCAAGAAACACATTTTAAAGCTCAAGCCTCACCAAAATTCTCTAACAGATGTTATCCCACAGCTTTCTTTGCCTCAGCCCAGGTTAAAAAAAGGGGAGTGGGGATTCTATTCAAGGACAGTGTTCCTTGGGTGCTTATGGATATGGAGTCTAATGATGAGGGACAATTTTTCCTTCTTAAAGGTTTATTATACAACCATTCACTCTTCTAAACATTTATGCTCCTGCTTCTAACCAAATATCTTTTCTAGTCAAAATCCTTAATTTAATGGAAGGAAAAGGCAGAAGGCCAAATTATTTTCAGAGGGGAGTTTAATGTGGCGGTTGACCTCACTGTAGATTCCTCCACAGGAACTTCCCATATCCGTGCAGCTCAACTGCGTAAACTACACCATCGTCTGTCTCAACTGTCGCTAATTGACACATAGAGGGTTTTGCACCCAACAACGAGAGACTACTCCTTCCCTCATGCACGGTATAGCCGCATAGATTATCTTTTCATATTGCAGACCTCCTTGCACCATCTCACCACTGCTTCAATAGATCCCTTGGCCTGGACTGATCACTCTCAGGTTTCGTGTTCTATGGCACTCCCGGAACAAGCAGACACATTTTAACAAGCTGTAAAAAATGGAAATGCATCAACGAACTGCAAGACAGCATCCTGAAGGTGGAACGTCAGCACAAAACTACTCTTGCCACTTCTGATTTGACTTCTTTACTCACCCTTAAACAGAAACTTAAAGATCTCTTGATGCAGAATGCTATTAAATCATTCCAATGGCTAAAATATAAACAGTATGTCTTGGGGAATAAGTGTGGCAAATTGTTAGCTTCACTCATTAGGAAACAAAGATGCAAGAACACTATTCCACGTATCCGTCTCTCCTCCGGTCAGTATGTTGACATTGCCAAGGCCTTTCATTCATTTTACAGCTTGCTTTACAACTTAGAAACATCTATTAACAATCAGAGAGCTGACACAGTGCCTGAACTCTCCTCCTTCCTTGACCAGGCCTTCACTCCCTCTCTCTATGCCTCTGCTATTCTGGACCTGTAAAGGCCTATTTCTGAAGAGGAAGTAAGGCAGCTGATAAAACAGATGCCAGTGGGTAAGAGCCCCGGCCCCGGTTTCTTCCCCCTATTCTACAAAATGTTCCTTCCAAATTTGATTCCTCATCTTGTCATGACTTATAAAGCGGTGATGGAGGGCTCTACTTCTGCTGGCCCACATAGTGGTACTTCACAAGCTGAATAAAGACCCAACGCAGTGTAATAGCTATAGGCCCATATCACTTTTAATTGTTGATTTAAAAATTTACGCAAAGTTTTAGCAAATAGGCTACTCCCACACTTACGAAATCTTATTCATCCTGATCAGGCAGGATTTGTCCCAGGGAGGGAAGCAAGACATAATACTTCCACGGCAATATCGCTCCTGTATATCCTGAAATGCAACTCCACCCCGTCAGTCTTCGATGGATGCCTTTGACCGGGTTCTCCAAAGGACAGTTGTGGGCCCTAAATCCCTCACTGATATTATGAGTCCGCTCCGTCTGCAAGGGTTCAGGTTAATGGTTTACTGTTGGATCCTTTTCAGATATCCAACGGAACAGGGCAGGGTTGCCCTCTATCCCCCTTGCTCTTCATTTAGGCTTTAGATCCCCTGCTAAATTCGGTATGCCTTCATCCTCAGATATCAGGGGTAAGCTCGGGTAAACATGTTTAAAGTGGCTGCATATGCGGACTATGTCCTGTTTTTCATTACTGATCTACCCTGTTCTCTACCTCCTTTTTTACGTCTTCTAGAAAATTATTGCGCTGTCTCACAGACAAAAATAAATTATGACAAATCATAAGCCCTTATTATACACAGATAATCTTCCTCCTTTGACTCCTTGCAGCGCAACAGTAACCTGCAATGTACATCATATGCCATTAAATACCTAGGTGTTCTAATACCTCTGGAAATTTCTACAATTATGGACCTTAATTTGAATCCTCTCTTAGATTCTCTGAAGACTGATCTGGAGACTTGGAAGTCTCCTTTCCTCTCTTGGCTCGGTCGCATTAACTTGGCGAAGATAATGATTCTCCCTAAGGTACATTATCTTTTCAATACTCTCCCGATACCTTTCCCTCCTCACTTTTTTAGTCGAGTGCAATCTCTAATCTCCTCCTTTATCTGGGAAGAACACTTTCCACGTGTTCAACTGGACATATTATGCAAACATCCAAGGTCAGGAGGTTTGGATCTCCCAGACTTTGTGAAATACCATAAAGCATCTCTGGTAGCTAAAATCCTAGATTTCTGCTCCATAAATAAGAAACATTGGACAAATTAATTGGGAGAAGCCTTGGGCCCCTATGATTTTCTTCAGTGGTTATGGACTCCCTCCCATCTGATCCCCTCTGCATGCTCTTCACACATGATAGTAGGCCATCTACTCAAAACCTAGAGAGACGTGAACTCCAGCCATAGCCTCTCACCTTCCCCCTCTTCACTGACCTCCTTTCTGAATAACCCTTCCTTCCCACTGGGGCTAGACTCTTCATCTTTCTGAAGTTGGAAATCTGATCAGATGGACAATCTAGGCTCTCTTCTTCCTAGTTTGGGCTTCCCCTCCATGCAATGTTTTCAGCTTAATCTGTCCACCTCAAGACTCCCATGGTGGCAGTATCTTCAAGTCAGACATTGGGCGATGAAAGAGCTAAAAAATGGCTATTCTTGCAGGGACATGACCCCTTTTGAGAAATGTCTACAAGCCCCTCCTCCTACTCTCTGCCCGTTATCTTTTTGCTACTCTCTCCTCTGCCTTCCATCTCAGGTCTCCAAACTCTATTTAGTTTGTCAATGGGAAACGGAACTATGCATTGCTTTACCTTCTGACGTTTGGTCTTATATTTTTAGAAATAATTTTTCGAGACCTATCAATGCGAAAACAAAAGAAATGAATTATAAACTACTGTCTCACTGGCATAGAACTCCGGTCAAGTTGGTGCTAATCTATCCTGACTGATCAAAGAAATGTTGGTGTTGTAAATCGGAGGATGGGACTATGTCACATCTCTGGTGGTTTTGTTCGGTTATTTCACCTTACTGGACAGATATAGCGTCCATCATATCTACTGTTCTAGGTATCAATGTCTTGAAAGACCCTCTTCTCTTTCTGTTTTCTTATATTTCACCTGGCAGCCTACAGCTCACTAAACTAGAGAGATCTTTACTAAATTCCCTTTTGGTCACTGCAAGATGCCCCATACCCAAAATGTGACTCTCCTCTGACCCTCCTACTTCCACATTATGGACCACATTGATTGACTCTCTTATGGTCCTAGAAAGACTCCATGTCATATCCACCCACACATTGGCTAAATTCCATTCTAAATGGCGCTCCTGGACATCTTATTGTTCTAGATAATTAACACCAGCTTAGGAATGTTCCTCCAAGAGCCCCCTCAAGCCCCTTGGGGCCTTCTGTCGTGACCCGCCTTCTATATTTTATACCATATACCCCGGTTGGTGTTCCCCAGGGCCACTTCCATGGCACAGAGAGATGCATCAGGCAACAGAATATACCTCTGCCTGTTCTCTTGATTGTCAAATTTTGCCCATATGCCGTTCTACCACATGACTGCTCCACACAGACCTTTCACGTCCCAGGTACTTACTGTATATTTTTTTTTTCTCCCTCATCCTTTTCTATCCTGTTTATAGCTTTTTCATTTTTCAATGCCTTATAGTCCTACTCATACTCCTAACACTCCTTAATTTCCCTTGAGAGAGCGAGACACTTTGAATTTTCATTGTTTATAAAGATGTTTTCTTTGTGATTTGCTATATATACGGAATGGTTATTTTCCATTCTGTCATTCCTGTTTTGTATTGCTATAAGTGATAAACAATGTATGTTTTCTATTATTCAATAAAGATCTTTAAAAAAAAAATAGGAGACCTAACCACTCTACCCTAGGTACTCTATTGGCCATCAAAAATTGACTGTCCATGGGTAATTAGAATAACATATGTGTCTGCAATAGTATCATGAAACAGATCATCAGCATATAAGTCCAATGATCATGGAGTTGAACAATGATGATGTTAGTCTTAAATGTTGATGAAAGATAGGATGGTGATGATGATGAGGTTGTTAATTTGTAAGCAAATTCAAAACCAAAGAATGGTTCAATCACAATAAATAGATGTATAACTCCATGTGATCTTGTAATGTAATCAGGTCAATAATGAAGGAACCAGTGTAAATGATAGTAACATAATATTGCATGTAAAGGAGCCACCAACACACAATTGGAACATCTTACACTCTGGATATCAAACACGCTCATAACTTGTGTTCATGTTGGATTCCTTTCAAACTCTTACGCTGTCCTTTGATCCTGTTCATCCGTCTAATAGCAGAACTGCTACATCAGATCACCATCCATAAAATGTAATAGATCATATATACCACTTCCATGTGGTTAAGCTGATGTAACATTTCAAGCAGACTCCGCAAAGTAACATACGGAAAGTGGATATGGTGAAGATAGACATACACATTTCACCCACAATTCTAGGGCTTTGTCAAGGTAATAGGGATAAGTAACCTTAACATTAAGCAGAGGGATAAGGACAGATATTTAATGCAGAAAGAACTGAGATAGATATATACACTGGGAACAATGAGTACTAATGGTTTAATTGAGGAATCAAACTATAATATGTTTTTATAATCATATCATTAATGATGAGGTATGTACATGTTTTTTAGGTAATAATATGCATCTCTTCATTGAAGACAGTGCCCCTGCTGGCCCATTTGTGACAGGTTTCAGTTGGATGTGAGTGGTGCTCTGTCATATGTTTAAGAGATCAGAGGAGCTGTGATCAGAGTACAAATGTGTATGTGGGAATTCCTATACATAGCTCATTGTTGTAATTGGTCACATCTTTGTGGGGATACTGACTACCCGTGTACCTTGGAGTATTTATCGCATTTTCTGTGCGGTGGGTTTTAGGACTCTAAGTGCTCATGGGGTTAATTATTAACCTGTAAATCGTATATTTATGTATATTTATATATATGTATAACATGGTTACATCTGCAAGCATGTAAATATGAATACACGCAAAAGCACATATATTTATACTGTGTGTTGATACATACCTTACACATGGCTTATTATTTCTAAATTATTTTATTTATTGAAAGATAAAAATACCCCCATCTCATTGTTTTAACTCTTTGAGTGTCAGAGTCCCTTTAACAAAAAGGGCTTAAGCAATATTCTATGTTAATGTGTGTAATTGCTCCATACAGTACTATAAAAAATTTGATTTTCCCATAGAGGGATATTTCAAACTAAAATTTATAGCTTTGCTGCAGAAACACTTATCACATTACCCTACATTCTTCAATGCACAGAACTGTAACTAAGATAACCTTTTTATGGTGATATAATGATTGCTCCATTGTGTTGTCCATGCATGATTTCCCTTCACATTATATAGCTGCCCTTACATTTCAATAACTTTAAATCAAGTCATTAAAATGTAATTTGCATGCATTGCTACAGTTATTTAGAAATATAGCACACTAAATTGTTAATGCTGCAGGCGATGAATTAGTGTAAACTATTACATTTTATTTTACAAATCTGCTTGAATACCTAGCTAGTTTTCTTTGTAATAAACTATTATGTCTAATGACTGAATAAGTTCAAATAAAAATCTATGTTGACAATACCTCTAGCTATGTATTTATTTATTTATCTATTTATTTATTTTTTGAGAATAGGAAAAAGGAGATTTTTGGATTGAATCTCAATTGTTTTCTTTTGACATGTTTATAAAGAGAAAATTGTAGATGAAAAATCCCAGTGAATACACTGTCAGAATTCACAAAAGGTTTATACACATTTGAAGTGATTTATTTCACCACTCAAATTAAAAGTGATTTTACTGTCTAAAGGAGAGATAATTCAGTTGGTAAGCAGCCAATAATCTAAAGCTTTCCCAATAAAGGAAATGCATATACATTGAGACTGTAAATTCAGCATTGACTTTAATAACAAAAGAAAAAAGTGTGTTTCCAGAATGAAAAATAAATGTCTTATCTTAGTTTTTTAATTAGCCTTTAAAAAATAAGACTTAGAGCCAACTTCAAGAAGCTGAAGTGTAGCAATTCTTGAGTATACCATCTACACCATGTATAATGTTTATTTGTGGCCATATTGCATTTGGGTTGATCCAGCATTGCTCCTCAGTACCTCATAATCTTAATATGACCCTTAATGACATTAAAGACCGAAGACATAAATAATTACACTTGTAAAACAGTCTCTTGTACTACATACTATTTTTTCACTAACTGTAAATTTATTTTGGAAAAATCAGTGGAAAAATTAAAAGCAATATAATGAATGCATAGTATATTAAAATATATGTTTGATACTATTTCTATGAGATCTGTATATCTATTATTTATTATTTGTATTGATAAAAGTATTTTTTTTGTTTTTTTTAAAGAAAACCTTGCTGAATGCATAATGCATAATTTGAAATATTTCTCTATATGGGGTGAATTCTATTGAAGGTGATAAATGGTATCACTGACTTTATGTCACATGTGCCAAATGAATTTTATGGGTCAAACTGGAAATTAAACCAGTTATATGTTTCCATGGAATCCTGACCTATACATTTCTTCATTTCTCCTTGTTTTTTGTTTATTTTTTCCTTCCTGTCATCAAAGTTATCTCGTTCAAAGGATATGTTACTTCAGGATTGGTAGAGACATTAGAAAATAGCATAAGTAATTAATTTACAGTGTTCCTGTCTCTTCTTTCTTGCTAAATCATTAATTATAGTTAGGAATGGGCAAATATCTTTGCCTCAAAAGAGAAACAGGAGAAAAATGGCACTTCTAGTCGAGTGGGAAGTTTTTTGTAAAAGTGGCGAATTTCTGCTTTTTCCTGTCTAGCTCATTGCATTGAAATTAGCAAGACTGACCATTACCCATCACATGGCAATTTTCCCTTTTTTTCCTGCAGGGTTATTATAAAAGGGGTGTCAGGTCTCCCAACATGTAGTTTTTGTATTTGTTAGATAGACAGATAAAGCAAAGTTGGAGTGTAATTTAGGGAGTGTTGTAGGTAGGGATGGGTAATAAATAAGAGAAATTTCCCTTAGGACTTTTAGTGAAAAAAACATTGATTTCCAGCTTTTTTTCACCCACCCATATACAATACATAACATTTTTCTCCTTTCCATCATTGCCAATAAGTTTCCCTCAAACAAAATTGTCATATTTCTCCTATGTTTTCTATGACTGCAAGATTTCCTGAAACAATATTACTGAGGGATGAAGTGGAGGAATAAATAATTGCAAGTAAAAGTTTTGAGTACTTCTGCAGTTTATGCCTTGAAAAAATTGTTAGCAGACTAAGTGCTTTTGTCCTTTGCCCACAACAGTAACTTCCTGCTTAAAGGGATAGTAATACTTCGTTTTAACTTTATTTTATTTTGTAGGCATTAAAAAAACATGAAGAATGATATAAGTCTTATCTCTCAAACCTTTATGGTTTATGAGATATTCACAAGCAAAGTTCCCCTCCCCTCCCCTTTTACCTAGTGTAAGCCATCTCTTCTCAGATGTGAGTCTGGTTGTATGACAGGACAGATAACAGAAGGGAACAATTTTCTTTGTATTAAAACAATGAAAGCCCTTCCCCCCTTGACAAGTTTTTCAGCTTTTTTCCTTATCTTAATTGAAGATTGTCCCTCTCTGCAGTCTACCTGGGCATCTCCCTTCTGATCTGGTTGAACAGGGGGAGGATACTTTGTTTGTGAATATCTCTTAAACCATAAAGGTTTCAGAGATAAGACTTATATCATTCTTCATGTTTTTTTAATGCCTACAAAATAAAATAAAGTTAAAATGAAGTATTACTATCCCTTTAAGTAACATTGGAGCCATTATCCTAGAAAATTAACTGTGGCTTGGGATATTCCAGCAGGGCGCAACACATGACCTCAGTTCTTTAAAGCCTCTGTTTTCAGCAAAAGAAAAGCGTAGCATGTCAACTGCCAACATTGTGGCAAGTTTACTATTCCACAGGCCTAATTTTGCATTATTTTTAGCAGGTTTTGGCTTATTTCTAAGAACTCAGAAAGTAGGAATGAGTGAAAAGTTTCACCTCAAACCAAAAATCAGCAAATAATGACTCTTCCAGCTTTTTTACACCTAGATCATTGCATTGAAATCAATTTACACACAACACATACCAAATGTTAGTTTGTTTCCCAGAGGCATACTATAAAAAGGGTATGAGGGCGCAGTTAACAGTTATTAAAAAAAGTGAATAAATAAAATTTGGTGGGTGGAGTCTGGGGAAAGAATCAGATGAAAAGGGAATTCTTTTAGTGGTGCACTTGTATTGGGGGGGAAGTTAATAAAAAAAAAAATAAATAAAATAAAATAAGAAACTGGTACAATACAAAACCCCCTGACGTAAGCTGTGACTGGGGCAGACTAATACTTGATTTGTTGTAGGACTTTGACTTGCATTAGGACCAAGGCCCGAGGAAACATTGATTTGTAGGACTTAGACTTTTTACATGAATGGCTATTAACCGGTTGGAGAAGTAAAGATGAACGAGGTGGATTGCGAGAAGGTGTAGTTACTCTAGAGCAAGAAGGTGATGTAGAGCCAGCTGTTTTGCTCTTTCCTCTTCTCCTCCACATTCCCCTTCACTGACTGGGGCAGAGGATGATGTTGCTGCTCTTGCAGCTACTGCCTCAGAATAAGCACTGTAAGTAGGACCAGTATTGATGCTGGCAAGTGGAACCTGTCCTAGTCCTGCATCACTTGTCGACCCCATTCCTACTGTGTCTATGGTGGTCATGGCACACTAGCCTGCTCCTCAGCATGCTGAAGCAACTCAGAAGCAGTGGGAATTAGTGCAAAAGAGAACTACCTAATTCCAAATGCCCATTGGTGGTAGTAGTGGTGATGCCCATCCACATCTCTGTCTCCCATTCTTTCTCAGTTTGAGCTAAAAATGCCATTAATGTATCTTCCATCCCAGCTTCTTCACCATCATCATCATCACTACCACCACCAGTCCGTCCTTGTTGTTGCTGTTGCTCTATTACAGACATTTCGCCGGTTGAAGAAGGTGATGAGAAAAGTGACAGTAGGTACCCTAATGTCACACTTGTTATTTCTTGTTGACCTAAAGAAGGCAGACTGGCAGCACTAGCAGCAGGCACAGGCAGCTGATCTTTGCTCCTGGTGGTGATGGTATTATTGCTGCTAGGCAACAGTTCTTCCTACTTCAGGATCTTGTTCCACCTGGACAATGCCGCGGGGGAAAGGGGACTACCAGGGTCTGGGGAATGGTGTGGGCTCCCTAGCCTGAATGCTCTGCATTACTTCCTCCTACCATTCCTCTAAAGTTATTCCCACCAGCTGCTTAACCATCACTGTTTCTACTACTAACACCAATCACATCAATTTCAGTCCCTGAGTCATCCTCCTCACTAGTAATATGATGATCACATCCTCCTTCACTCCTACCAGTCTGTACAAGCTGCTGCACCTTATTAGTCTTATTATTAGTGGCGGGACTGCTTGGGGAAGGCAAGTGTGACTTAGGGTCCCCTGCTGTCAGATGGAAGAAGGTTCAGCACACTAGGCACAGCACTGGTGGCATCACTGGCAGCAGACATAGGTATCTGTCCTGTCCTGCTCACTCTCCTATCCTCTTCTTCATCTGCTCTTGACAAATATTTCCCCAAGATCCCTAGGGGTGATGTAGGGGGACTGGCCAGCATTTGGTCTGGAGAACCAGGGCATCCAGACCCTTTTGTATTGATGGTAGTGGTCACTTCCTCCACCTCAGACTCACTGGAAGCATAACACTCCTTCAAGGTCCTCCTTTTATTGTTATTAAACTTGCTCATAGTGATAGCAGTCACTATGAGCCTCTTCTGCATCAATTTCAATATTAATTCAAAGAACAACAGCCTAGCACCTCACACTCGCTCTGTAGCTGTTCGTATTGCGTTTCCCTTCCTGGAAAATGGCAAGTTTTTATAGCGAAAAGATGAAAAACACGTGAAAAGGATGAAAACTTAATAGCCATTGAAAAATAGCTAAATTTTTTTGCCAATGGGTGAAAACAGTGAAGATTTTAATCACTTTATTTAAAAAATATGGACAACTATGTGGTTTTCACAGATTTTTTTGCAGAAACTCGATGGGACCTTTTGCCCACCCCTATTGATTACTCAGCAGCAGGAATTACATCAGCAGCAATGAAACTGTTGGTGGTGGTGATTACCATCTATTTCTCCCATTCCTTTTCACTTTCCATAAAAATCACCCTCATGCTCTCTTCCATACCAGCTGTTTCACCATCACCCTCACTCTCATCACCACAACCTAGAGACTCTTGCTAATGTATGGGAAAGAGACTGTTTGGTGATGATGACAAGTGCGGCAGAGAGTTCCCTGCTGCCACACTTGCCATCTCCTCCTCAGAAGAAGAAGAAGGAACACTTGCAGCAGTAGCAGCAAGCACAGGAAGTTGACTGTGCCTTTAATCATCAAACATCTAGCCAGTTCTGCATTCTTCATAATTCCCAGAGGGACAGTGCCTGGGGAATGGGAATCTCAGGGTCAGGGTTATGTGGGCTCCCTAGACCACTGGTCTTTCTGCTGACTTCCCCTCCAACATCAGCAACAGCATCTGGGTCCATACAGCTAGTCCAGCTGCTCCACCACTACCCTTACTCTCATCCAGACCCCCAGTAGTCTCTAGCTGCTCTATGTTCATCTAGCTGCTCTATGACAAGCGTGGCTAAGTTCCTCAAAGCTGTTACATTTGCCATCTCCTTGTCAGAAGAGACACTGGCAGTAGTAGCAGCAGGCACAAGCAGCTAACCTGTGCTACTCACACAGATACCCAGTTCTGCCTTCTTAAAAATGTTCCCCAGATGCTAAGGGATGATGTCAGGAGACTGGGCATGATTGGGTCTGGGGAATGTGTGCTCCCAGTCCCTTTACCACTGGTGGTGCCACTGCTGAAAACTCTGTGTCACTAGACTCAGTGTCCATCAGGCATTTCCTTTTTTCACCAGTTGTGGTGGTAGTGTAAGCCAGCACATTATTTTATTGTAACATTTGTTTTACATTTATTCTCTCTCTCTCTCTCTCTCTATATATATATATATATATATATATATATTATCTCACATAAGTGAGTAACCCCTCACATTTTTGTAAATATTTTTATTTTATCTTTCATGTGACAACACTTTAGAAATGACACTCTGCTACAATGTAAAGTAGTGAGTGTACAGCCTGTTTAACAGTGTAAATTTTCTGTCCCCCTCAAAACAACTCAACACACAGCCATTAATGTCTAAACCTTGGCAACAAAAGTGAGTACACCCCTAAGTGGACATGTCCAAGTTGGGCCCAATTAGTCATTTTCCCTCCCCGGTGCCATGTGACTCATTAGTTTTACAAGGTCTCAGGTGTGACTGGGGAGCAGGTGTGTTAAATTTGGTGTTATCGCTCTCACACTCTCTCATAGTGATTACTGGAAGTTCAACATGGCACCTCATGGCAAAGAACTCTATGAGGATCTGAAAAAAAGAATTGTTGCTCTACATAAAGATGGCCTAGGCTATAAGAAGATTGCCAAGACCCTGAAACTGAGCTGCAGCATGGTGGGCAAGACTATACAGCGGTTTCACAGGACAGGTTCCACTCAGAACAGGCCTCGCCATGGTCAATCAAAGAAGTTGAGTGCACGTGCTCAGCGTCATATCCAGAGATTGTCTTTGGGAAATAGACGTATGTGTGCTGCCAGCATTGCTGCAGAGGTTGAAGGGGGGGGGGGGGTCAGCCTGTCAGTGCTCAGACCATACGCCTCACACTGCATCAAATTGGTCTGCATGGCTGTTGTCCCAGAAGGAAGTCTCTTCTAAAGAAGATTTTCAAGAAAGCCCGCAAAAAGTTTGCTGAAGACAAGCAGACTAAGGACATGGATTACTGAAACCATGTCCTGTGGTCCGATGAGACCAAGATAAACTTATTTGGTTCAGATGGTGTCAAGCGAGTTTGTCAGCAACCAGGTGAGGAGTACAAAGACAAGTGTGTCTTGCCTACATGGTGGTGGGAGTGTCATGGTCTGGGCCTGCATGAGTGCTGCCAGCACTGGGGAGCTACAGTTCATTGAGGGAACCATGAATGCCAACATGTACTATGATATACTGAAGCAGAGCAGGATCCCCTCCCTTCGGAGGATATTCCAACATGATAACAACCCCAAACACACATCCAAGACGACCACTGCCTTTCTAAAGAAGCTGAGCGTAAAGGTGATGGACTGGCCAAGCATGTATCCAGACCTAAACCCTATTGAGCATCTGTGGGGCATCCTCAAACGGAAGGTGGGGGAGTGCAAGGTCTCTAACATCCACCAGCTCTGTGATGTCGTCATGGAGGAGTGGATGAGGACTCCAGTGGCAACCTGTGAAGCTCTGGTGAACTCCATGCCCAAGAGGGTTAAAGCATTGCTGGAAAATAATGGTGGTCACACGAAATATTGACACTTTGGGCCCAGTTTGAACATTTCCACTTATGGGTGTACTCACTTTTGTTGCCAAGGTTTAGACATTAATGGATGTGTATTGAGTTATTTTGACAGAGAAATCAAATTTACACTGTTATACAGGTTGTACACTCACTACTTTACATTGTAGCAGAGTGTCATTTCTTCAGTGTTGTCACATGAAAGATAAAATAAAAATATTTACAAAATTGTGAGGGGTGTACTGTGTGATACTGTATATATTCTTCCGCTTTCCTTTTCACAAAAACTATACCAAACTACACGAAAACTACACCACACTGAATTGTGGGAAAATATGGGTTTATATAGTATGCTGGTGGGAAATTTCACCCCACTGAATAACATAGGGGGAAAATGGAACCATTCTCATAACATTTTCTATGGTCTTAGTGAAATGGCAGAAAATCAATGTGTTTCTCTATGGGCAAAATTCCTCGCAGGAAAAGTGGGAAACCAGGTGTTTTCTGCAAACTTTCCAGTGGAAAGGAAACTGGACTTTTTGCTCATTTCTACATGTAGGTGCAGGAAATTCTCCCACTGACATATTTACTGAAGGAGCATGGCTGATGAATCTTACAACACAGGCATGCACCAGCTAGTGAAGGACATGACAGCATGCTTTAAGCAGGATTCTCACATAGTGTCCATTAAAATCAATGAGGAAAACATAAAACATAAAATTTCCAAATTTCTACCACAGCGCAAACAATTTTTGTGTGATGATCAGTACAATCTCTCTGCAGAATCAGATTCTGTAAAAAATATAAAGTTATGTTTATAGATCAAGTCAAGGGTTGCATTTTGGAGGATAAGCGAGAGAGAGTTAAGGTAAAAAATATGGTAGCAAGCATATTGAAAAAGAAGTAAGAAATGGATTATACCAGCTGCAGCAACAACAAAAATCATTCACAATATATATCTGAAACCTTATCAGAGAAAGCAATTAATGTGTCTCAGGGGCTGCAATCTAACATTTGTGGTGGTGTTGACACATCTTTGTGGCACTTGCTCCCAGAATATGGGTTGGTAACTGATATTTAGGAACACTATGTAGCTCACTGTGTGGTCCCACTGCATATGAGATGGTTTCAGCACACCTGCAGGATAGCTAGGCAAAAACTATAACCCAACCAACTACTGGCAAACAAAAGTGTGTGTGGCCAGCACTAACACATATTGCCATCAAAACCCTTAGCTGCCCACCAGGAAGTGTGGAGTCTGAGAGGGTTTTCAGTGCAGCTGGTAATATATTGTTAATGACCTTAGGACACTTCTATGAAGCAGCAGTTGGGAGAGTTATATTTCCAAAATGAACCAACTAATACCATCTGAGTAAAAGGTAGCAGAAGTGGACAAAATCACACATATCGAGGAAACCCACAGAATATGTACTGTTACAAGCAGCACTGAGGATGAGGAGGAAGTGTATGGTTTTGAAGGGCTGCTAACATATACCATTGTTAGGACCACTGGTCCTATTACAGCAAGGCTAGGCCTGAAAAAATTGATTGCAGACCTGCTAGCCCTGAAAAAATGTTTATAGACCTCAGTCTGTCCAAATCCAAGCCCTGGCAAATTCCACTTGTGACATTCTGGAATTTGATACTGCTGAAATTGCTGTTGCTAAGTCATCTAAGAAGCTAGAGGATTAGGCTGCTGCATAGGACTGGGATAATCAGCACTGATATAAGACAGGGGTTGGTAAGATGCTGCTTCTACTTTCCACTAGCCCTATTGTTTCTGAGACAACAGCAACACCGCAACAAGCCCTCACACTACTCAGGTACATCCAGAGAGACGTTGTTGGCCAATTATGCTTCCTGTTCTTCCTCTAAAAGCACTGGTTGTGGTGTAATACTAATTTTTGAGAGCAGAAAAGGAAGGAACTGTGTTTTTAATCATCAACTGCAATACGGACAGTGCACACAAGGAAACATTGTGAAATAGAGGAAGAACTGGGAAGAATTACAGCAATTAACTCATCTCCACTCATATTAAGCAACAGGCACAACTCCAGCCAAACAACTTTACACTTAGGTCAGCAGTGTAAAACCATCTCCCACGAAACCAACTACTGCTGTCATTATGGTCTTTGTCCACTACTCTAAGGATACATGGTTTAAAGATAGAAGACTTAGTAAAAATAATGAATCCTCCCTGCCACCAGCTTAGCATATTCAGTGGAATGGAATGTCTGCAGATGTCCCCTAATACCCTGCATTCAATTGCTCTCCACCCCATTGCCATGTGTGGTTAGTGCTCAACACAATGTTCACTGGGTGGACACAAAATGCCAGATCCTCACATCTACAGACTCTCTATCAGCTGGTGTGGGAAGTAATGGAGGCAAAGGTTTTATGCCAGAGGAGGAGGTAGAGGATTCCAAGGATGCAGGGCAGGGACAATGGGTACATCTTTCCGCCCACTGACCCTAGCATAAGAAGATGGTGATGACACAGGTGTTATGCTCATCATCAAACTTCCAGCCTGTGTTTCTCTAGTCTTCCTCTGGGATTTTTGCCCACAGAGACAGTAACTCTCAATTTCTTTTTTGTAGTTCAGCTTTCATGTGCTTAACTTACACATCATGGTGTTTGTTTTGCATGTGCTTTATGAGGGCAGATGTTCCAAGGTGTGTCCTCTCCTTTCCCCTTTTACCACCCTATCGCACATAGTGCACAATGCCCCAAGGGAAAAATATTCCCACACCCATGGTTTCAGTGAGGGGGAGAGGTGGGGAAGAATGGCTTTCTTCTTCTCCTCCAGAATCACCTTCACTAGCTGGGGCAGGTAATGCTGCTGCTGCCTCAGTATCAACACTAAAGCTAGAAGCTGGAGTAGTGGTGACAGGTGTAACCTGTTCTAGTCCCATATCACTACTTGAAAAACCCAGCCCCGTGTTGGCAACAGTGATCTGTGGCAAATTAGACCTCATCATCCAGCTGATGTGACAGATGAACGTCTGCCTTTGACAACTTAGCAGCAGTATTTACAACAGCAGCAAATTCCTGAATGTCATTGCTGGTGGAGGCTGTGATGCCCATCCCCATTTGCATCTCTTTCTCCAATTTCTTGTTGCTTTCCACCAAAAACAGTCTCATAGTCTACCTATAAGGGCTGACTGAAGTTCAGTTCTTGTGTGGTGATATCTACCCAATGCAGATACACAAGTCCTCCTTCACACTTTTTTAAATAGTTGTTTGTTCATTGTTTTTAATTGCATACATGGGGACCTTCACCCATCTAACAAAATAAGGGGTCCCCCTTCAACACCTTATTATAACATCTCATCAGGGAGCATTTTTAAATTTTAGTTTAGTTTTTCTAGATAGGGATTTCAAGTGTTGAGAGTAGGTACTTGCCACATTTGAGGAACCTTGGCGTGGTTGGCTATCACAGTGCCTGTGATTCCTGTCAGTCTCATCTATGACAGATACTGATTTGCTGTGTTGGTTTGGCCCGCCCCCTGGTGACCTTTTTATACCTGGCTAGCACAACTATCAGGCGCCCTTTCGTGGTGTTTCTGTGCCAGTTACTGTTGCTGTGTTCCTGTGTTCCGGATTCCTGTGTACCGACTTGGCTTTTCTTGACTATTCTCCTGTGTTCCTGATCATGTATGACCCGGCCCGTCTGACTACCTCCTTTGGATCCCGACCCGGTTTGGCTGACGTTCCTGCTTGTGTATGACCCGAATTGTATGACTGCCTTCTACGTGCTACGACCCGGCCTGGCTGACTTCCCACTCCGAAGAACGACTCCTGCTTTCTACAGTGACCTGTGTTCCAGTTGTCGCCGCCGCGACATTTCTATCTGCTGTTCCAGCTTTTGGTGTGACTGCCTTGCCTGGTGTACTCCGATCAGTGCAGTGCATTTTCCTTTGCAGAGTTGTGCGTATACGCGCCTCCCTCAGACTGCAGAGCCTTGCTATACCGCTGAAAAGCCTCGAGTAAACGTGCTAATTAACCCTAGCAGTGCCGCTTGGTTCCACTCTATCGCTACTCCTGTAAGAGTCTCTTTCTCGGTGAATACTACTGCTGAGCTGGCCGCTCTTCGTCGGCAGCTCCACACATCCTTGCAGAGTGTTTACATCCGTTTGGGCCGGTTGGGCGCCTGAGACTCTCCCTCTTGATCATTTAGCGATTCCACTTTACCGAGTGGTGGCAGACACAGGCATCAGCATTCGTATTCCGGTAATCACGCCCGTGGGGGCTGTTGGCTCTAGCGTGGGCTATCCCGTTGTCCGGTTAAGTCTGAGGAGGCTTGGCAGTTCTCGCATTGAATGCCGGTTCCAATCACGCCCGTGGGGGCTTTTGCACTTGCACTAGTTGAAGCAGTTCCAATAGGTACGCCCGAGGGGGCTACGTGGACTCTTGTGCTTCTTACTGAACACCGTGGCGAGGCAGTCCAGTATCCAGACGGTGATAGTCTTGGTCTCCAGCACAGCCTTATAACACCCTGGGCGTTCCAAACATCCACATCTGAGACTGACTGTTATCAAGGACTTAACCCCTGAGGGGTATACGCTATTCTATTACTGTGTAATTGTACTTATAAGTTATTTGTGCATTTACCATTGTATCTATACATTACCACTGTGTATATTTACCACCACTAGAGGGCGTGTTATTGCCTTATCTTATTTTAATAAAACTGTGTTCTTATTCACCCAATGGTCTGAGTGTCTTAAAAAACCGTGACAGTGGCGAGCTTACCCTCCTCTTTTTGGCCAAAAAGGTTGGCACTAATGCCTCAAACTTATTCACAGTGTTATTATATATGCCAAATACACGGCACACTAGTCACTAGTATACTGGAAGAGTGCAGGTTTATGGTATAATAAAAGAAGATGCCTGTGCTGTAAAAATATGGAGCATAGAGCTAAAGAATTTAAAGGAATGAAAGATACAACTGATAGTTTTGATATAGACCAATTTATCAATTGTGACATGATGTACATCATATATATGATTACCTGCGTATGCGGGAAAAGATATATAGGTCGTACGATATGTCCATTGAGACAACAGATAGGGGAACACAGGATAAACACAGAGTGGAGCAACAGGGACCATAGTGTCTCGAGACACTTTGATCTCTGTGTTGTTGGTTGTGTGGATAATTACACAGTTAAAGGGATAGATAATTTCAAATACACAGAAAATAATATATATCTGTAAAAAGGAATCCCTTTGGATATATAAATTGGGAACATTAGCACCCGAATGGCTAAATGAAGAGATTGAGTTAGGTAGTTTTATATAACTTCTATCTCTTATGTATCAAAACTGTGTTCTTGCAAAATATACCTATGTTTATGTAAAAAAGAATGTTAATTTGTCTGTTGTTTATAATTATATCCTTAGGGAAAAATAAGACTGGGTATGGTATGTGTTAGTAAATGTATTTTTTCCCCCTCTCCCGTTTATAATCCGTATACAGGGTATTAGTGTGACAACGTCATTTTAACAAGTGATAAATGATCTGTAACTGTATTGAAATTTGGAGAAAGAGATTGGGTGTTTGATGAGTGCTACCCCTTTAGGAGTTAGATCAGTCGTTCCAGAGATATGGGAGTATATGTCCATGAGAGATTATTTTGGGTATGGAATAGAATGGTGCTGTCTTGGCCCGGATATATACCTGATAACATCTATATGTGGGAGTTCCATATATATGCAAGATAAGGGCTACCTATAACAATTGAATTGGTGAATGTGGGACCCAAATATAGGTATAACATTCAGTATTCGGTTGAGGCAAGCCACGTCTTTCAAGCATGCCTATGCCCCTAGAATGGACTGCTGTCTAACTTTATCCAATAAGGGCTAAGAAATGATAGAGGTATATATTCCGGGGATTTGGGCATGTGTTGTAGAGTAATGGACCCGTACGTAGATGGTTTAATGGGAAGTCAGTACGGACGAAGAGAGCATGTGCGCATTGGAATGCAAACACAGAGTCTCAATCCAGAAACGGAAGTATGAGTACGAAATGTAACATCTATACATTACAAAACAATTGCCGGTGTACAGCTGTAATGGGAGAGGGAGAGGATCCTATTTGGTGGGAATTCCATTCTATATAAGGTATGCATAGAAGTGTGTATAACTTATGCCCTTCCGAAGCAGCCTGTGTGCTGAGAAATGTGTTGGGAGGAAAGGCCAAATATTTACAATATATAGAGTTTGCATGTTGTTTTATTTGATACTTTAATATAGCGGTGAACCACTTTTTTACTTTTAATAAATTTATATTTACTGGCCCAACATTGGTATTGCGGTGTCCGGAGTGCTTCCACGTCATATCAGTTCCTTGTACAAGTCCTGCAGTTCCCAGGTAGGGGGAATCCGTGGCGGATCCAGAAGGCAGAGTCAGGATGGTGGGAGACCGATTGAGATCATTGGAGGGGAGACGACAGAGTATACCATTACTGGGGGTAATCCAGTAGAGGTGTTGACACCTTGAGGTGGGACTTAGCCTCAAAAGAAGGTGATTGGGATACTTACCCACATTTAAAGGAGTTAAAGCACAGTGGAAGAGATGGTTGTCTTATGAGCACGGTGGAGGATGACTTTGAGCTAAAACAGTTTACACTTAGAGCGTATGCGCCTTCTCTCCTTTTTGTTTTTACATTGTTCTATCGGTGAGGAATCTATACCAGAGGTTCATGGAGAGAATTGGCTGCAACGACAAGTGATTCAAGTCTAAGGACTTCAATTCTTATTAGGATACTCCCAATTGGTATATGTATTGTTTTTGTTTATACAGAAACTGAATATTTGCTATATTTGCTGTGCTGACATATTAGCGCTGAAGCTAATAAGTTGTGGTGTTGCCCAATACAGGGCACATTATTCTTAATTAGGCTGGAGGAGCGCAGGTTTGAATCTTGTTTTGTGTTTGTACTTTGGGCTTTTGTCTGATGTTTGGGGGACTGGAGAACCCTCTCGTTCCTTGCTGTACACTCAGTTACACTTATTCTTTCAATGAACACTTCATAAAAAATATATAAAAAATAAAATAAAAATTATAATTAGTAATGTATTATTAAATACATACACATATATTGCTAAACACTAAGGTGAGACAGCGCTTTAAGCTGTTGTTTCTGTCTGTTTTCACATATCTCCTTTTGCTTATTCCACCAGCATCTCACTTTTATTAATATTACACATGAATGTTTCATTGCACTACTTCTTTTCTTCACATTTAAGAATAATAGTTTCTGTACCAACGTGGCTGTCTGCAGTGAGTATGTACCAATGTGGTGCAAGGCGGTGTGTATCTTGCACTTATGTTGTATCTGGTGATTTAGTAGTCATTTCACATACTGGTAAAAGTTATCACATTGGACAATACATAAACTGTAAGACAACATACTTTGTGTATGTGATGTTATGCAAAAAATGTAAATAACAGTATGTTGGTCGAACAGTGAGAACCGTCAAAGAAAGAATAAGGGAGCATGTATTAAATATAAAGAAAGGAGACCTCACAAAACCAGTTGGTAGACACTTCCTGGATTGTACAAATATAGATTTGTCTAATTCTGGCTTTCACAGGGTAGAGAGAGTTCTATCTAGTGAAATAGGCAGGGACATTATGGCCAGGTTAAATAAATTGAAAGTCAAGTGGATTATAAAAATGGATACACGGATACCCCATGGACTCAATTCTGGCCATGATGTCTCACTTTATATACATCATGCTTGAGTTTCTTAAGGAGTTTGTCTTTTTGGTCAGATATAGTGGTATTCTTTATTTCATATTATGGATAATTATTTAGTGCACATCCTGCCCTTGTCCAACAGTGAATCAAATTGCCTAATTAAATGGCATATATGGCACCTTTAATAAAGAACAAGTGCCTAGCTAAGTTACATAAGTCATATTATTGTCCCCGTTTAGTTCCTTGCCATCACCCGCTCCGTGTATGACTTTGGCTCGTCTGACTATCCTATCTGGTGCTTACTAGAAGGCCCTGTCTGTTCGCTCCTAGGGTTGGTTCCATTATTCAGACATCCTTCCTAGTATTGACCTGGGGCTAGCAGACTTCCAGCTACTGACTGCAGGCTGAGTCAGTATCACTCTTGGGCGTTACCTTACCGTGAGACTCCAGCAGGCTGAGGCCTAGTCTCGGACAGTGAGGTGGTGATATTGGGAGACTGCTATTCCTGATACAGTACTCGCCTTTTCGACCACCCACAGTGTGTATATATTTATATTGCATGACTGTTATTATTCTCATAATAAAGGTTCTATTAACTATACCGTCTGACTCCTGGTTTTGCTTGCCAGCCGTAACAGGAACGGTAACTGAGGCACAAGTCTTCACCCTGGGTCACGCGACCAGAAGCAACAGGGAGCAAGAGCAGACCTGAACCTTGAAACACTGAGGCTGATGGTCAGGCAAGTTCGGAGAGTATAGAGCCAGTAGTCAGCCAGAGCCACAGGTCAGACAAACCGGGGACTACATGGATCAAGTAAGTAAGTCAGAGCCACAGGTCAGAACTGATGTGGGTAGACAGACAAGCTGGGATCATACACGGAGAGAGTTCGTCAGCCAGAGCCACAGGTCAGAACTGATGTGGGTAGTCAGACAAGCTGGGGTCATACACGGAGCGGATCCTCAGGAGAGCACAGGTCACAACAGAGTGCAAGAGAGAATATCAGAAACACCATGTAAGGACAATGACTCCCAGGCCCAGGGAGGTTTATAAAGGAGCAGGAGAAGACGGGACCCAATTAGGCCACACAGAATAGGCCCATAAACAGGCATCCTAGCCAGTGCCTGTTTCATGATGTCAGCAATGCAGAGGTGGCCACAACTATGCCGGCCGACAAACCACAGAGGAAGGAAGCACAGGATAACTAGGCCTCTAAGGTAGACTATGATAGTCATGCCAAGGATGCCTGTGGAAAGAGTTGAAAGGATTATAAAAAAATCCACCATCTAACTGTCATGCAAAGGATGAACCATCATTATCCCATAACCTTTTGCATTACGGTGGAGTAGACAACCCATTTCTTTGCAATGGGTTGTCTACCCCTCTGGAACCCATAAGGTTAGAAACAAGGGGATGCCAACCAGCCATATGCTTATCTGACTGAGACAATGGAGCAATGCTTCATCTAGTATGTAAACCAAGCCCCATGAAACAAAGGGTGTTGGAATGGCAATGTCATTGTGCTGCACACACATACACAGGTCAGCATGGTGGGCCTTGCATCCTGACTCCGATTCTGTAGACAACACTAACACAATATATCCATCCCTATTCTGCTCCATTAGGCTTTGTTAAATACCTTTCTGGCACTTCCACTAGTGAGTATATTAACAAAAACACATCTACTACGTTCTTTTGTACTAGATAAATTGTTTATTTCAATATCCCTTTTGGATCATGCGTCCATGATCCAAAAAAAAACAAATTCTTACTATCACGATAGTAAAAACTCATAGACTTATACAACTACTATAAATGGTGGAAATTATAGTAATTATTTCAAAAAATATATAATATAAATTCAGATCTTCTTACTACTATAAATGACATTAAAATCCAACTCTCCCTATGCACCTCTACCTGCCGAAATAGTGACACGGTGTGGCGCATGTTGTTACTCCACCCATCCCGCTCCTCAAGGGGTTAAACTGACTCTTAGTCTCAGTCAGTGTCAAAAACATCCAGTCTCCCATACAGTTTGGATTCAAAGACTCAACACTGTCTCCAGCCAGAATCAGGCTCTTCATTACACCACTATTATCCAAAAGAGAAGAACAATGTTGCACAGTCTACTGTGCCTCACCTTTCACCCTTTGGAAAGATGTGCAAAAGAGAAAATTAACAATAGTGTCTATTAAAGATACACAACATTGCCTTTATTTTAAAGTTATTATAATACATGCATTAAACTGCACCCACCATGCATCCACCTCAGACGTATAACTGTATATCCGAAACAATTACACTCAATGACATAGACATATAGACATATAGATCTCATCATATTCTGCAAAATATCCTAATCCAATGAGTTATTTAAAAGATACATGATCAAAATACAGACCCACAGTTCTCAAACGGCCTCCAATATAAATGTATATGATCCTAACCTCCGCTATAAACCCTGTCTGATATTATTTCACAATTTTAACAGACCATTATTCACAAGTACTCTTCCCTTTTGATGGTTGCAACAAACAGAGGCTATTCAACAGGTGTACTGGGTGAGGATGGTGATACCTAGCCTTTGCATGCCTTCGTCTGCAATGTCTTCACAGGAATAGATAAGAAAACATACTGCTCATAATGTGTGTGTGTTCTCACTGTAAACACGGCACATCTGAGGATGGTGAGGTGTTCCTTTAAGACAGTGGTGGGGTGTTGTCCAGACGCAGTCATCAGGTAGTTTATATTTTATAGAATTTGACATACCGATTTTGTCATTATATTATTTATGTAGTACATTATGCTTCTTAGAAGTATAAATGTATTTATTTGTAAACAAAACACAAATATACAGTAATGTACAACAGTGTTAGGCAGGTGTGAAAAATGCTGTAAAGTAAAAATGCTTTAAAAAATAAACATGTTAATAATTTATTTTTATTGATTAACAAAATGCATTGTGAGAAGAAAAATCTAAATCAAATCAATATTTGGTGTTACCACCATTTGCCTTCAGAACAGCATCAATTCTTCTAGGTACACTTGCACAAAGTCAGGGATTTTGTAGGCATATAGTCAGGTGTATGATTAAACAATTATACCAAACAGGTGCTAATGATCATCAAAATAATATGTAAGTTGAAACACAATAATTAACTGAAACACAAACAACTGTGTAGGAGGAATAAAACTGGGTGATGAACAGCCGAACTCAGCTAACTAGTTGAGGTTGCTGAAGACACTTTATGTCACGGTATTCAGGCAAAAGAAGGACAGACATCAGTATAATTAATAAAACCACCTTTATTGATAAGACATAGCGTAATAATAATAATGCCCACATAACCCCAGACCACTGGACGGCTGTCCACAGTCTATTAGCCAGAGCTGCACACTGTGCCGAGCACTGCACTACTAACACTATACCAGAGGACACTGGGACTACGCCTAAAGTTCTAGCAACAATTAAAACCAGGCTATTAAGGTAAATCGAGTATCCAACCAAGGTATAGATAACCGAAGGCAAAAGGGAGTGAGAGCAAGCCAGAGCCATGGGTCCACAGATGCGCATATTGGCAGGGAGTTTGAGGGCGTAGGCTACAGGGTTGACTCTACACACCTTAAAGGGGCCAACAAAATGAGGAGCCAGCTTCCTACAAGGCACCTGGAGGTTAAGGTTACAAGATGACAACCACACTCTCTCTCCCACCTGGAACACCAGAGCTGGCAGTTGTCTACGGTCTGCATGTGTTTTAAAGCGTTGCATGGACCTTTGCAGAGATCTCTGAACCTGTACCCAAGTGGAGAGGATTGCCCGCAAATGCTCATCCAGAGCCAGAATGCTCTGTGCCTCAAACAACTCAGGGAGATTTGAAGGCTGGAACCCGTAGTTTATCATAAACGGGGAGTTCTGAGAGGAGAAATACATGGCACAATTCCTGGCAAGCTCTGCCCACGGTAACAGGTTTGCTCAATTGTCATGATGGTCTGAGATGCAAAGGAACTATTCCAACTCTTGATTAGACCTCTCAGCAGCACTGTTATACTGGGGATGGTACGCTGAGGAGAACGAGAGTTGAATTCCCATCTGACCACAAAACAACCTCCAAAAACGAGACACAAACTGGCTCCTGCGATCTGAGTCCACCACCTTAGGTATACCATGGAGACAAACCAACTCTCTGGTAAAGATCTCGGCCAGCTCCTTAGCAGAGGGAAGTCCCTTAAGAGGCACAAAATGCTCCACTTTGGAAAATCAATCCATGATCATAAGGATAACTGTGAACCCCTCTGATACTGGCAGTTTGACCAGGAAAACGATAGACGAGTGAAACCAAGGACGTTCCCCATTAGTAATGGATTGAAGGAGACCCACTGGTAAGTGTCTGAGGGTCTTAGTCTGCGCACAAGTGGAACATGTGGACACAAACGCAGAACAATCCGTTCTCAGGCTAGGCCACCAGAAGAGTTTAGAAATAGACCAAATGTATGCCCAGCTGCCTTCGAGGAACGATAAGTCTCCAATAATCTAGTATGAAGAGACTCTAGTACGAAACATCTCCCTCTGGGCTTCTCAACAGGTGCAGAAGCCTGAGCAGCCAATATCTCCTCTCCCAGAGGAGAGGTAATACTTGTGTGAATAGTAGCCAATATTCGACTGGAGGGAATTATAGGGTCAGAGGACACTCCTCCTCGGAATCCGCCCTGAACTGCCGGGATAGAGCATCTGCCTTAATATTCTTAGAGCCCGGAAGGTAAGAAACCACATAGTTGAACCTTGACAGGAACAAGACCCATCTGGCCTGATGTGGAGATAACCTCTTCTCGTGGTCCTTCAGGATCAGAATGGGAACACTAGTGCCTTCTAGTAGATACCGCCATTCTTTAAGAGAGAGAATAATGGCGAGCAGTTCACAATTTCCCACATCTTACAGACTCTCAGTTTTAGATAATTTTTTCGAAAAAAAACCCCACAGTAGTGGTTTCCCAGGGCCCGCATGCTGGGACAGCAAGGTGCCTACTCCAGACCGAGCAGCATCAACCTCCAGGGTGGAGGGTAGGGTGGGATTTGGGTGGGACAATATCGAAGCTTTATAAAAAGCAGACTTTAAGTCCTTAAATGCTTGAAGGGTGCCCAGTCTGAAGGATTAGCTCCCTTGTGAGTCATGTCTGTGACAGGTTTGACTACAATGGAAAAGTTTTGTATGAACTTCCTGTAGTAATTAGCGAAGCCCAGGAAACTTTGTATGGATCTTAACCCCACTGAAAGCGGCCACTGCAAGACAGCAGAGCGTTTTTGCGGGTCCATGGATAAGCCAGAGGAAAAGATAATGTACCCCAAAAATGTCACCTGCGATCTATGGAATTCCCATATCTCCAGCTTGCAGAACAACTTGTTCTCCCTTAGCAGTTGTAGAACCCGGGCTACGTCTGCTCGTTCTGCTTCCAAAGTAGGAGAATGGATGAGTATGTCGTCTAAATAGATCACAACACAACTCTGCAGTATATCTATTAAGACATCATTAATGAATTCCTGGAGGACAGCTGGAGCATTGCACAATCCGAAAGGCATCACCAAGTATTCATAGTGCCTGCTCCGGGTGTTAAACGCTGTCTTCCAGTGTAGACTTGTTTGGCGCAAGCCATGAGGAAACATTGATTTGTATGACTTAGCCTTGTTAGGCCCAAGCCATAAGGAAACATTGATTTGTAAGAATTGGACTTGTTAGGCCCAAGCCCTGAGTAAACATTGATTTGTAGGACTTATACTTGTTTGACACAAGCCCATAGGAAACATTGATTTGTAGGACTTTGGCTGTTTAGAGACACAAGCCCTGAGGAATCAGTTACGATTGGTTGGACTCATGTTTGTTAGTAGTACAAGCCCTGAGGACTCAGAGATGATATTTTTAGGTGCAGGATTGTTAGAGGCACAAGCCCTGAGGAACCAGTGATTTGTTGGACTCAGGTTGTTAGAGGCACAAGCCCTGAGAAATCAGTGATTTGTTGAACTCAGGTTTGTTAGAGGCACAAGCCCTGAGAAATCAGTGATTTGTTGCACTCAGGTTTGTTAGAGGCACAAGCCCTGAGGAATCGGTGATGATATTTTTGGACTTAGTGATTTCTTGGACTCAGGTTTGTTAGAGGCTCAACATTCAATGAACTCATCCCTCCTCATAACAATGGTAACACGCACTTTCACTAAACCAGACATGTTTTATGTGCTTCTTTTCTGTTTCTGCTATTTTTCTATAAGGATTATATAACAATATGTGTTTTAAGTCTTTTTAAAAGACCATGTGTTGGAATGTTTTAATGAGATGGTTTACTTACTTTTGAATAAAATACTACTATTTCAAATACTTACATTGTTGAATAGAAAAATGTATTACATCAATGTAATACGTAGACTGGGAAACATTATCTAAAGGAAAAATACTGAGAAAACTGGTCAGAAATTGTCAAAATATATTCAATAGTATGTGTGTGTGTGTGTGTGTGTGTGTGTGTGTGTGTATGTGTGTGTGTGTGTGTGTGTGTGTGTGTGTGTGTGTGTGTGTGAAAACCATCAGAAAAAAACAAACAGCTTACAGCAATGTCTCACTTAGTGTTTAAAAATATGTGTGTATGTATTAATAATACATGTTCAATTATAATTTTTATTTTGTGAAAATTTTTGATATATGTAAAGTGCTCTTAGAAAGATAAGTGTATCTGAAGTGTGCAGCAAAGAATAAGAGGGTTCTCCAGTCCTCCAAAAAGTGCAAACACAAAAAAAAGACTGTAAACCTGCGCTCCTCCAGCTAAAATAAAAAATAGTGTGCCCTGTAGAGGGCATATATAATAATGTAATAAATTTTGAGGCTCTAGTTGCCCACATTTTTTGCCAACGAAGGGGGTAAGCTTGCCAACCGTGCCAAGGTACCTCAAGTGTGGCAAGAACCTACACTGAACACTTGAGTCCCTATCAAAAAAAATAATAAAACAAAATAATGAATAAATTAAAATTGTCCCAGAAGAGATGTTACAGTAATTCGTCGGAAGGGGACCCTTAAAAGTATGGTTCTCTACAATGTGTGAATGTCAAAGTTTGCAATTAAAAACAATTAATAAACAAATTGCACAAATTGCAAAAGAAGTAAATCACAAGTACCAATGTGGTTAAAAGCAATTGTAAAGAAGGAAACAGCAAGGAAAAACAAAGCATTGAAACTATTTAAGTTTGAAGGAAAAGAAAGTTCTTTCTTGAAATGCAGAAAGTGCAACAAAGATTGTAAAAAAAAGCTATTAGGTTAGCAATAATAGATTATGAACCTTAAATTGCAAGGGAGAGTAAGACTTATCGGAGAAATGTTTTTCCAATACATAGCAGCAAACTTAAGGTGTGCATTGGACTATTCCAAAATAAGATGTTCTGAACAAAGTATTTTTATTGGTATATATCAGGGAACAAGAAATGGTAGAAGAGCCTCAACAAATAGAAAGTTAAACCATACCATTATCAGATATTTTGTTAACACAAGAGGAGGTCAAGAGAAGACTGAGAGAAATTAAGACTGACAAAGCATCTGGTCCTGATGGTATACATACAAGGGTTCTTCAGTGTAGTATTAGCAAGACCACTCTTTTTTAATCATGTATTAACCATGCATTGTCTTTAATTAACAAGGGAACTAAAACAGAACCTGGAATGATAAAGTTTGAAGTTTGACCCAAGTAGTAGGAAAACTGCAGTAAGGGATAATAATGGATTATAATCAGGATTACACTGAGGAAAAAGATTAATAGCATGAATTAACATGGTTTTATGAGTAATAGATCTTGCCAAACAATTATTTTTGAGCTTCTATGAAGAAGTAAGATGGAATCTAGATATGGTAAAGCAGAAGATCTATTATATCTAGAGTTTTCAAATGCATTTTATACAGTGCCACACAGGACATTGATATGTAAAATATGTAAAGTGAGGCTTGTGGATAACATTTCAACTGAGTAGAAAAATGGTTGCTGGATAGGGAACACTGTGTTGTTGTTGTAAATGGAAACTTTTCCATGGAGAATTGACCCATCAGTGGAGTAACTCAGGGATCAATACTAGGTCCACTGCTTAGCATGTTTATAAACAACCTAGAAATAGGTATAGAAAGCAAAGTTTTGCATTGTAACTAATACATTCTCTACAAAGTGATTTAAATAAAATGCCAGAGTGGGCAAACAAATGGAATATGAAGTTTAATGTGGGAAAGTGTAAAGATATGCATTTGGGAAGAGCAAATCTCAATGCTACTTATTAAAGTAATGGATTAATTTTAGAAAACTTGCTGCTAGTGAAAGACCTGGGAATCTTTCCATACTAACAATTTAGAAACAGTAGCCAGTGTCAAACAGCAGTAACAAAATCAAATGAAGTTCTGTTTTGCATAAAAAATGGATAATGAACAAGCGTGGATAACGTAATGTTGCTACTGTACAAATGATTGGTAAGACCTCATCTTGAATATACAGTGCAGTTTTGGGCACCAGTTTTGAAGAAGAATATTCTAGAACTGGAGAGAGTACAGCAAAGCACAACAAAACTAAGTGAATGGAGGACTTAGAGTATGAAAACCTTCTAGCCAAAGACGACTAAGTGGGGATCTTGTTACATTGTATATGTATATGCAAGGTCAATACAAGGATCTCTCTAATGAGCTTTCCATTCCAATGACTGAATAAATAGGAGCCATGCTTTAAGAAGAGGTTTCAACTTCAGCAGATGAAGAGTTTTTTGGGTTTGTTTTTTTACAGTAAGGTCTGTTAAACTAGGGAATCCCTTGCCCAAGCAGGTGTTTATTAGGGATGGGTGAAAATTTCCACCTCAAACTGAAATCGGTGAAAAATGGCACTTTCCTCTTGGCAAAAAATTTCCTGAGAAAAGTGTTGATTTTCCTCTTTTTTTGCCTAGCTCATTCCATTGAAATCAATGGGAACATAGAAGTTACACACAACACATAGAAAAAATTATTTTACTTCCCAAAGGCATTGTATAAAAGGGGCATGAGGGTGCCTGTGTTAGTGGGGTGTGGGGAAAGAATCAGTTGAACAGGGGATGATTTTTTGGGGGGTTGTTTACTGGGATTGGGGTGCAGTTAATAAAAAATAAATCCTAAACACAATAAAATAAAAACCATAAAACATGGTATAAAGGGGTTTGAGGGGGGTGCCTGTGTTGGTGAATGAATGAATCATTTGAACAGGGAATTTGTTTTGGGGGGGTTTCTTGACTGCTGTCGGGGGGACAGTTAATAAAAAAAAAAAAATCAATAAAATAAAATGACATTTGTATGTAAAGTGATAGAGACAGGAACCCCCTGACATAAGCTTACACTGGGGTGGACTGATACTTGACTTGATAGAGTATTTTACTGCTGGCAAGTGGAACCTGTCCTAGCCCTGCATCACTTGTTGACCCCATTCCCACTGTGTCCATGGTGGTCTGTGGCACACTAGCCTGCTCCTCATCATCCTACAGCCCTTGCCTCTTAGCATCAGAAGGAATTAGAGCAGTTGAAAATTCTTCTAAATGTCATTGCTAGTGGTGGTGGTGATGCCCATCCTCATCACTGTTTCCCATTCCTTCTCAGTTTCTGCTAAAAAAGTCATCAATGTCTCTTCCACCCCAGCTTCTCCAGCATCATCATCACCACCACCACCACTAGTCCCTACATGCTGTTTTGTTGCTGCTCTATTCCAGACATCTCACTGCTGCTTGGAGGAGGTGACGAGCAATGTGACAGAGGGTCCCCTAATGTCACACTTGCCATTTCCTTTTGACCTGAAAAAGAAGGCAGACTAGCACTAGTAGAAGTAGAACAGACACATGCAGCTCATCTGTGCTCCTGCTGGTGGTGGTGGTATTAATTCTGAGCCTACTCTCCTCCCCCAACACCAGTTCAGGATCATGTTCCACCTGGACACTGTAGAAAAGGGAAGTGGAGGACACCCAGTCCCAGGGTCAGAGGAATGGTGTGGACTCCCTTGACCGCTAGTCTGAATGCTGTCAAATGTTTCCCCTACCACTCAGGTTGCTTCACCATTACTGCTACTACTACTAACACCAACCACATCAAGTTCAGTCGCAGAGTCTTCCTCCTCAGTCTCACAGTCACTAGTAATATGAGGATATTGTTGATTACCCCGTCTTTGACACCTAACAAGGACCAGGGAGCAATAAACATCAGACAGGTAAGAGGAAGGCAGTACACGCAACGGAGCTCATTCAACAACTGAGCACCCGCTAGTGTGACCGCCTCCTACTTACCCACAAAGTTAGTGACGTCACGTCGCCGCGACATGGTTGCCTGTCGACGTGAACCCGACGCCCGCAGCCGCAATGAAGGAGGAGGCGGGGAGCGGGAAGAAAGCCCCGACGGACGCCGACAGAGCCCCCCCCCCGAGACACGGCCACCAGACGCGCCGAGGACCCGGCGAAACAGGATGCGAACGGTGGAAAGAGCAAAGAAGAGCCGCGGCATGGATGTTGGCCAATGGCTCCCAGGTGCGTTCCTCAGGACCATAACCACGCCACTGTACCAAATACTCAAGTCTGCTGCAACGCCTCCTACCTTAAGCACTGGGAAGGGACCCAAGTAGCATGGTCCGAGTTTCCGAGAGGGACAAGCTAAACGTAGATGAGCAGAGGAGAGCCAGACCTTATCCCCTACCCGATACGTGGGTGCTGGCAGGCCTGTGCTTTATAGGAGTACTGAGCATGTCATAGGATATTACGGACAGTGACATGAGAGGAACGTAGATCTCTGACCTTTTGGGCAGCAGCAGGAACAGAGGGATCGGTGGTAAGACGAGCATATGCCTGCAGATGATAGCCATACGTGGTGTAAAAGGGGGATGTCTTTATGGACCGGTGGTAATGGTTGTTATATGTAAATTCCGCTAAGGGAAGGAGCGAGAACCAATTGTCCTGTAGGTAGGTGACATAATAATATTGTTTGAGGTTTTGATTAGTCCTTTCTGTTTGCCCGTTAGATTGCGGATGGTAACCTGAGGATAAGTTGCGGTTAATTCCAAGGTTCTGACAGAAAGCCTTCCAGAATCTGGATGTGAACTGAAGACCCCTATCGGATAAGATCGAATTGGGCATGCAATGAAGGCGAAAGATCTCTTTGATGAATAAGGATGCTGTGGTCTCTGCTGTGGGCACTCTCATAACTGGGATGAAATGTGCAAGTTTGGTGAAGCGATCCACCACCATCATTATGGTGGTGTGCTTGTTGGAAGAAGGAAGATCTACGATGAAATCGACTGATATATCCTTCCAGGGAGATGTAGGTATCGGAAGTGGTCGCAGCAATCCAACGGTTTTGGTATGGCTGCCTTTTGACCTGGCACAGGTGTCGCATGCTACTACGTATTGATAAATGCCTTGATCCATCCCTGGTCACCAGAACTGTCTTTTAACCAGGTCGATAGTTTGGCGTATGCCTCCGTGTCCCGCAGTGGGTGAGTCATGACAAAGATGGAGCACAGATGGAGCACAGTAGCCCGTAAGGGTGCCGGAACATAAATCCGATTGTCATGGAACAGAAACCCATTACTTTGGACAAGAGCATGTTGAGTTATGACGTTAGGATCCACAGAGGCCGACTGCGTTATAATTTCCTGGCTGAGATCATGGTTTGAAAGAAGAAAGTGTTCAGGTCGTAGAACTGTATCAGGAATGGATGGAGAGAGCGGAGGTATAGAGTATCTTCTGGATAGAGCATCTGCTTTGGTGTTCTTTGATCCTGGTCGGTAGGTGATATGCAGGTCAAACCGATTAAAAAACAGTGCCCATCGTGCCTGTCGTGGACGTAGGCGTTTAGCGGACCGTAAGTATTCCAGATTACGATGGTCAGTAAAAACTGTAACCGGGAGGGGAGATCCTTCCAAGAGATGCCTCCACTCCTCCAAAGCACATTTGATGGCCAAAAGTTCCCTATCGCCCACATCATAGTTGGATTCAGCAGTAGTGAGACGACGGGAGAAGTAAGCGACAGGGTACAGGAGATCTTTCGGCCCGGAACGTTGGGAAAGGATGGCTCTGACAGCAATTTCTGAGGCATCCACCTCCACGTAAAAAGCCTTGAGAGGGTCAGGTTGAGCCAAAATAGGAGCAGTAGTAAAGAGAGTCTTGAGATGTTCGAAAGCGGCTTGTGTCTTCAGAGTCCAGGAGAACCAGTGTTTGGAGCTTGTGAGGGCAGTTAAAGGGGCGACCACCTTGGAGAATCCACGTATAAATCTCCTATAGAAGTTGGCAAACCCAATAAAACGTTGGACCTCTTTGACGCAAGTAGGAGTTGGTCAATCCAGTATAGCTGTTGTTTTTCAGGGGTCCATGGCTACCTTGCCGGGAGAGATCAGGAAGCCCAGGAAGTCAATCTCAGAGGCTTCGAACTTACACTTCTCTATTTTTGCGTAGAGGGAGTGCTGCCGGAGATGTTGGAGAACAAGTCTGACATGGGCTCGATGCTTGGTGAGAGTAGAAGAGAACAGCAAGATGTCATCCAGACAGATGATAACAAAGAGGTCAAGGAGGTCTCAGAAGACGTCATTAATAAAGAACTGAAAAGTTGCAGGGGCGTTACACAGGCCAAAAGGCATTACCAGGTACTCGAAATGTCCATACCTGGTGCGAAATACCATCTTCCATTCATCACCTTGGCGAATGCACACCAGGTTGTATGCCCCTCGTAGGTCAATCTTGGTAAATACCTTAGCAGAGGCCACTTGTTCCAACATCTCAGGGATAAGTGGTAACGGGTAGCTGTTCTTCACTGTGATCTTGTTCAGGTCTCTGTAGTCGATAAACGGTCTCAACCCCCCATCCTTCTTAGCCACAAAGATTCCTGCTCCAGCTGGCGAAGTAGAGGGTCATATAAAGCCCTTCTTCAGATTTTCTGAGAGGTATGACTGAAGATGAGTTAGTTCCAGGCCGGACAAGGGGTAAATGCACCCATAAGGAATGAGGGCCCCAGATAAAAGCTCGATGGGGCAATCATAGGGATGGAAGGAATCTACCCCTTTCTCATCAAACACATCCCAAATATCGTGATAGGGTGGTGGCAAACAAGAGAGGGAGGAAGAGACTGAAGCACAGTGATGCAGCGGGGTGCTGGATAGACACACAGTGTTTGGAAGAGAACGAGACTGTTCCTGAGGTCCAATGGATGTTTGGGTCATGTAACTGTAGCCACAGAAGACCAAAGATCAATGGAAACAAAGGTGAAGGAATGAGGTTGAACTGTAGGAATTCCTGATGATGTTCACCACTGTGCAGGAGCAAGGGCGTAGTCTTGTGAGTCACAGGACCTAGATGATGTGACCTTCCATCAGCCATCTGGACCCCCAATGGCTGTGGTTTCAGTCGCGTTGGTATACAAAGGGATGTGGCCAGAGCAGAATCCTGAAAACAGCTACTAGCCCTGGAGTCGATGATGGCAGAGAGAGCATGAGTGCGGTTATTCCACTGCAGGAGGAAAGACAGGGATAAATGAGGAGAGAAGGAACCCCAAGAGGGCCCTACCACAAGGAAAGGAGAGACAAGCTTACCTCTAGTACTGCGTGGTTGGCCTGAAACCCGGGATCTACGGGGACAAGACCATAGAAGATGGTCCAGGCTTCCACAGTACAGACAAATGTTCTGCTGTCTCCGACGACGACGCTCCGCATCGGAGAGGGGACCAAGAACGACACCCAATTGCATAGGCTCCTCCGTTCACCCATCTGACGAGGGAGCCGAAGAAGGAGCAATCGGGGGGAGCGCAACGGACCGTGTCCGACCGTTCGCGTCGACGTTCCCGTAATCGATGATCGATTTGAATGGACAAAGTGATGAGGTCGTCCAAGACAGTAGGCACCCCTACATGTGCCAACTCATCCTTCAGAAGGCCAGAAAGGCCAAATCAATATTGATCGACCAATGCGGCCTCATTCCATCCAGTCTCCACGGACAGGCGCCGGAAATCAGCAGTATAGTCTTCCACTGGGCGCCGGCCTTGATGTAGCAGCCTCAAGGCGGATTGGGAGGACGCCCTACGAAAAGGATCCTTGTAGAGATTATCCATTGCCTGCCGAAAGGAGGACCAGGAGGCCAAAAGAGGGCTATGGGTCTGCAGGAGATGGTGTGCCCACTCCTGTGGCACTCCGGCGAGTAAGGTGATTACTGTGCGTGTCTTGACGTGATCCGAGGAGTATGTACGTGGTTGCAGAGAAAAAAGGAGTTCACAAGAGGTGATGAACCCCATGTAACATTCACGTTCCCCATGGAATCGATCCGGCATCGGTACCCTGGGTTCAGGATCGGGCAAGGAGGCAATGGATGCTTGTCTGGTACCTGGACCCGCCTGGAGGTCCTGAAGGCACTGCTGCAAAGCAGCCTGATTCATTTGCAAGTCGTGAACGGAGGCCGCCAAAGGGGAGATCTGACTCCCCAACGAATTAAGGGCCTCCACTAAGCCCACAGTGTCCATCTTGGCTCAGTTGTTACTGTGACGCTCTAATGGTCTGGGAATGTGCGCTGCGAGGAACCTAACTCGGAGCAGATCAGGACTGATCAGATTAACAGTAAGCAGCGCAATATAGTCTATAAGAAGAACACCCCCAGAAATGGAGAATAGGTGAAGTAGGACACAGTGGCAGGAGAGTAAGGCACAGAGAACATATATACATATACAGACAATATGTATACAGATAAAATAGGTACCTGACGCCCCTGAACCACTGGGCACGGATGAGAAGATGAAGTCCACAAGAAGGATCCAGATAACAGGCACCAGGGGACAGCGAGGAGAGGAGCAGACACTGCCAAACTGCTACTGGAGGTGGCAGGGAGAAAACCCAGGAGCTGGAAAAGAGGAGAAGGCTGGCAGGTAGGTAGACTGCAGGACAACGCTGGACAAGGACCAGGAAACACTCAGGAGCTGGAGCAGAGGAGATGACTTGCAGGTAAGTAGACTGCAGGACAGCGCTGGACAAGGACCAGGGAGCAATAAGCATCAGCCAGGTAAGGGGAAGGCAGTACACGCAACGGAGCTCATTCAACAACTGAGCACCCGCTAGCGTGACCACCTCCTACTTACCCACAAAGTTCGTGACGTCATGTTGCCGCGACACGGTTGCCCGGCGACGTGAACCTGCCGCCCGCAGCCGCAATGAAAGAGGAGACGGGGAGCAGGAAGAAAGCCCCGACGGATGCCGACACATACACCGGTTGCTTATTCCGTTGTATAGAACCTGTTGGGCATTCCATTGCTCCAGTACGTGGAACTGGTTTACTCCATACCGGTTGCTGATTCCGTTGTATAGAACTGGTTGGGCATTCCATTGCTCCAGTACGCGGTACTGGTTTACTCCATTTACTGGTTGCTGATTTCGTTGAATAGAACCGGTTGGGCGTTCCATTGCTCCAGTACTTGGTACTGGTTTACTACATATACCGGTTGCTGATTCCATTGTATAGAACTGGTTGGGCGTTCCATTGCTCCAGTACACGGTACTGGTTTTCTCCATATACCGGTTGCTGATCCCGTTGTATAGAACCGGTTGGGCATACCATTGCTCCAGTACGCAGAACTGGTTTACTCCATATACCAGTTGCTGATCCCGTTGTACAGAACCGGTTGGGCATTCCATCGTTCCAGTACGCGGTACTGGTTTACTCCATAGACCGGTTGCTGATCCCTTTGCTTAGAACCGGTTGGGCTCTCCATTTGCTCCAGTACGCGGTACTGGTTTACTCAATATACTGGTTGCTGATCCCGTTGTATAGAACCGGTTGGGCATTTCATTGTTCCAGTACGCGGTACTTGTTTACTCCATCTACCGGTTGCTGAGTCCATTGCACAGAACCGGTTGGGCTTTCCTTTGCTCCAGTACGCGGTGCTGGTTTACTCCACATGCCGGTTGCTGACCCGTTGCATAGAACCGGGTGGGCATTCCATTGCTCCAGTACGTGGTACTGGTTTACTCCACACACCGGTTACTGATTCTGCTGTATAGAACCGGTTGGGCTATTTCACTGTCTATACTTGTACTGGTTTGCTCCACTCTCCTCTATTGGCTGCTGCCTTTCTATCTCAGCATTAGTGGAGCTGTCCTCATATTCCTACAGGCTGCCTTGCCCGGTAGATTGGCAAGGCTGGTAGAGCCTATTTACATTCCGTTGTACCATCTTACTGGCTACTTTGCCCGGTAGATTGGCAAGGCTGGTAGAGCCTATTTACATTCCGTTGTACCATCTTACTGGCTACTTTGCCCGGTATATTGGCAAGGCCGGTAGAGCCTGTATTGCTGTATCTTGCTACTACTGTTTTCACCCAGTTTGTGTTATTGACATATGTGTATGTACTAGACCCGTGAGGGTTCCCATTAAACTTTTCAATAAAGTTTGATTTTTATCTTACTCTGTGTCATAAAAAACCGTGACATTCTTCCTTCCTTCCCATTCCCTTTTCTCCCTCCCTTCTCATTAAATTCCCCAAAAACCCTTGGGGTGATTTAGGGGGACTGGACAGCATTGGTTCAGTACTGCTAGTCACTTCCTCCTCCTCCTCCTCAGACTCAGTGGACACATAATAAGGGTCCTTCCAGTTCCTCTTTTTGCTGCTCATAATGATAGCAGTCACTGTGAGCCTCTCCTGCCTAAATTTTGCAAAATATCACAGCAAAACAGCACAGCACATCTATCTCACTCTGTAGCTGCTTCTATTGTGTCTGCCTTCAGCGAAAACGTCACTACAGCGGAAGTGAGAAAACAACATAAATCAATGGGAGAAAGCTTTCTAGCCATTGAAAAAATGGTGAAAGATTTTGGCCAATGGGTTAAAGATGCAAAAATTTTAACCACTAGTTTTAAAGCAGATTTTCCTGTGAAAAAGTGGATAACAACGTTGTTTTAGTGAAATTTCTCACGGGAATATGGCGATAACTTTCGCCCATCTCTAGTGTTAAATGTAGATACAATGGATATATTTAAGATAAGACTCTATGCGTTTTATGTAGCAGAAGGGAACATACAAGGTTACATTGTGGGTTAGTTGGTAAAACAGTAAGTTTTGATAAACAGAGTATTAGAGACATTTGAGAATGTTTATATAATTTGTTATACTGTGACAACTTGGTGGACATTTGTATGTTTCAACTTAATATGTACTGTGCAACTATGTAATGTAGTTTTTAAGACTTATATAACATTGGTTCCCTACATGTGATATTGTACAATTACTGTATGAATTAAATTGTATTATTTGGAGTTTCATATCCACAGTTCATCACAAAAACATTTTTCTAGTAGTGGTAATTACTTCATTTTATAATTTTAATTTACATGGATTCACCCTTGGGACAGACCTAATTAAATTTAAAAATAGTGTTTTTATTTCTACAAATATAATGCTGACATTACTGACTTTTAATAAAATGCCATATAAAGTACCCAGTGGAATAAACTGAAGGCTAGATTTGTAATTCATAGCATAACATAGCATTTGTTTTTTACAATTTCCGTGTATACCCAGTGTATTTCTTTTCTTTAGTGTTACACTAGCTTGAAAAATTTGAATATATGAAACAATTTAAATGTCTATTGCCAAATAATCTTATATTTTATACAGCAAAAAAAAGAAGCATGCAAGGGGCTAATGAATCTCTGCTTATATTCCAAAATCCATTCAAGATCTCCTACATGTCAAATAAATCAGTAGATCAGCAAAAGTTCTGCTGCAGGGACATAGATAAATATACAACAGAGATGTTGCATGTCTTTCCCAGAATAGGTAAGTTGTTTCTTGCTTCTCAGTGAGGCTGAATTAGTAAGTACCGGTGGTGCAGTTCTAGAACAAACTGCACCATACCGAATAAGTAAATGTTCTTCAAAATGCCGGTTGATAGTGAGTCTCATCTTATCCTTTTCTATAGGACTGATTGTATGTCATATCTGGTAAATAGCCTTATTCTTTTGTTGTTTTACTTTCTTCTGTCTTCTTTCTTATTTTTGTTTGAGGAGACCAGCAGCCAAAGAGGCTGATTGAATCTTAATTCCTGAGGAGGCAGGTTTAATATCCTCCATATGCCAGGGTAGCCACTGTACATCCAGTGGCCAAAGAAATATGCATTTATGTAAACTGTAGCTTTTATCTGTGTATAAACAATCTAGACAGTTTCTGGTTCTCTGTCAGCCACACATTTGTTTACAAACATTATATACATTTCTATAACTATATTTCTACCTGCCTATCTTTTTTATTTTATACACACTCATACAAAAATGCATTTAAGTACTTGTTTCCAATTTTATTGTTGTAGCTTTACTTTATTATACAATTCTGTATGAGACTGGAGGAGAACATGGTCCCTAGGGGTTGGTGTATAGACATCTCTCCTTTGAGGACAATTAATCTTTTCTAGATATAGACATGTTTGCCTTTTACTTTATGCTCATAAGACACAGAGAATGCAAACTGGAACAATTTCAAATGAAACTGAAAAGAAATTGCAGTGTTTCAAATTTGTGTAGGATTTGAAGAACTTAATAAGAAAGTTATTAAGATCTTGGAAGAGATAGTGGAAAGGAATTATGAAAAACAAGTCAGAGGTCACAAACAGGGGTGGGTGAAAAGACAGAAATTTCCTGCAGGAATTTTCGAGAAAAAAAGTGTTCCTGCTTTTTTCACAAAAATTCCCGCCCATAAAAAATACATAACATTCGCTGCCAATAAATCTCCCTCCAGAACTTTGCCATTTTTCGCCTATGTTTTCTATGACTACAAGATTTCCTGTTTCAATATTACTTCTTCTGAGGGCTGAAGTGGAGAAATAAATAACTGAAAGTAAAAGGTGTGAGTCATACAGCAACATATGCCTTGAAAAAACTGTTGGCAGACTGAGTGCCTTTGTCATTTTGCCCACAGCACTAACTTCATGCTTAAGTAACATTGACACAACTATCCTTGAAAAATAATTGCAGCTTGGGATATATTACAGTAGGGTGCAACACATGACAGCAGCTCTTTAAAGCCTCTGTTTTCAACAAAAGGAAAGGGCAGCATTTCAACCGCCAACATTTTGGCAGGTTTTGACTTCTTTGTAAGTGTGGAATGGCAATAGTAGAAGAACTGCATAACCGTATTGCATTAAGGCCATTACTTATGGAGGTGGTAGGGTGGTGGTGGTGGTATGCGCGGGCACTCAATGACTCTTGTCATCTCTAAAAACAAACTCAGAGCCATATTCTGCTGTAGCAGGAACAACAAATCTTGGCACACACTCTGACACATCAAAAGCACTTCTATTTTGTACCCCAGGGCTATGGTAATGTTTATGAGTTCTTATGCTGCTAGTTGTGGCCACTCTGACTTGTTCATGGTGTGTCTCCCGGTCAGACCTGTGGTTGTGCTTTAGGAGGTTTGTCATGGAGGATGTACACAGGTTTGAGCCTACTTTCCTCCTGCTCACGTGCTTCTTACACAGACAATAGTAACATGCTTAACTTCTGGATCATGAGTGAAGTATCCCCATACTGTGGACTTCATAGACTGTAGGGTTCTTGAGGAGCTACTACTACTACTGAGGCAGGATGTTGATACAACTGTACTACTAGTACTGGGTGCCAAAGGTGCAGCACTTCCAGCAACAGCAGCAGAGGTAGTCATCATAGCTATGGTTGTAGATGTTAATTACCTGTGTTGTTGCTGCTGTGTATTTCTGCGCATCTGAGTCAGACTTTCCAGTTGTTTTCTCAAACAGTTTGTAGATCGGCCCAGTTTTTCAGTGGTGGAATATTGATCCTTTTCATTTCAGCTAACTTCATGGCCGTGTCATAGTCACCCCTCTCAATATCAACTTCATCTGTATCTGAAGAAGAAGAGGATGCTGGAGGGATATATTCTAGATCTACATCATTATCATCAGTCATCCTCAGCATTGCCTGCCATTTCTCACCCACTACTTTTATATTCCTATAGGAAACAAATTATTTTTCTTTTATTTTTACATTTGCTATTAATTTCAGGACAGGTATTTTTGTGCTTGTTTGTCTCGCTGTCAGATGCAGCAGTTGGTTGAGCTGCTACACCTCCTTCCATTATCCAAACCCTAGAATGAACTTGTCATCGTCAATGTTCTTACATGGTTCTTTTAAAAGTACTGGCACTAGTTGTGTTGGTGATGGAACTTTTGGTGGGACTTTGACAAACTGCATCCTCAGAAGGAGAAGGATCATCATCATTTATTGCACACGCTGCAGCAACCTTGGGTGCAGTCAGTTTTTGGTCTACCACTTTACTCACACATCTCTACACTGCTCCTACTCTTCCCCCCCCCACCCCTTGTGTGCTTGCTAGACTTTACTCAAATACTATATGTGTGTGTTTTTACTGTAAAGTACGGAATAGAACTGATGGATATATTGACTTGGCTCTCTACAAAATACTAATCCCGTCTAGTATCATTCTTCCTCAGTCACATTGCTCATGTCAAGGTCCCTGTCACCTATAAGTATTTCTTTTTTTTTCTTTTTTTTAACTCTTTGCATACTATTGCTCTCAACTAAACAATAAAAAAGCTGGTTCAACTACTTAATTCTGCAGACTCACCAAGCACAAAGATAATAATAACAGCCAGGTCAGGAAGTAACTTGGATCACAGCTACATGTGTCTTTCCAATCAGTCACACACACAAAATGTTGGCGCATTTGGGGTCAACCTCCTTTACTGTACTCCCTTCTCACACCACTAGACACTTCTAACACAGAGATAATAACAGCCAGACCAGGAAGGACCTTGGATCAAAGCTGCCAGTGTCTTTCCAATCATTCATACAGAATGTTGGAGTATTTGGTAGCTTTTCTTATAGTGTAATAGTGAGGAAAAAAAAGCGGTAGTACAAATATGTAGCTAGAGCCAACCTGAAGTTTACTAAGTAGGGATAGGTGAAAAGTCAAATTGTCCCCCATACATATTTTTCTGCTTTTCCTGCTGGGGAGGGTGAAATATTTTTATTACATTTTTTGTGGAGGTTCTTTTTCTTTTTTAATAATTTGTTTGAATGTGGCTACTGTCAAGCTGAGTCCTATTTTTTATGTTAACTTTATGCTTATTTTTCTTTAAAATTTCCACCTCCAAATAATGTTTCTTGGTTTACCATTGAATGAATGAATATTTTATATAGTGCCACAAGTGTATGCAGCACTTTAGGGCACGTTAAGCCTTTAGACAAAACAGGGATACAAGTGTTTTGTAAAGGGAAACACTGGAAGTGGGGTCCCTGCTCAAAAGCTTACAATTAGTGATGAGCGAGCGTGCTCGGCCGATGCTCGGATCGGCTCGAGCATCGCTCTGCTCGGCACGTGGCGGTACTCGTCGAGTACCGCCATGTGCTCTCCCGCCATGTTCGGGTGGCGGGGATCTGTGCCGGAAGAGGCACAGATCCGAAGACGCTCCGCTGGACCACCAGGGACTGGAGGTACGGGGGCATTGCGGAGATGAAGGGGGCATTGCGGAGATGAAGGGGGACATTGTGGAAGAGGGGCATAGACTCTATGCCCCTCTTCCACAATGTCCCCCTTCATCTCCGCTATGCCCGTCTTCCACAATGTCCCCCTTCATCTCCGCTATGCCCCTCTTCCACAATGTGCCCCTTCATCTCCGCTATGCCCCTCTTCCACAATGTCCCCCTTCATCTCCTCTATGCCATAGAGGAGATGAAGGGGGACATTGTGGAAGAGGGGCATAGCGGAGATGAAGGGGCACATTGTGGAAGAGGGGCATAGCGGAGCTGAAGGGGGACATTGCGGAGCTGAAGGGGGCATTCGGAGATGAAGGGGGCATAGCGGAGATGAAGGGGGCATTGACCAGGCACCCTCCCCTCATCATAGCAGGGGGTGCCTGGTGTCGCCCCATTGAAGTCAATGGGGCTCGGGTGCTCGGCCGAGCACTCGAGCCTCAGGGGGTGCTCGGTCAGAGCACCCGAGCACCCGAGCATCGGGGTGCTCGCTCAACATTACTTACAATCTAAATTGGAAAAGGGAGACATACAGAACACATAAGGGTCTAATGTGGAATGCATTGCTAGAGTTCTGGATGGTATAGGGACACATAAATAAAGTAAGTAATGCATGTACAAAGCCAGTGCCTTCTAGTTTTATGAATTTTTGTAGAGGAGGTGTGATTTTAAATGAGACTTGAAAACCACAAGCAGATGAGAAATGAGAGAGAAAGGTTTGATGCATGAGAGGGCTCTAGATACAAAAAGATCTGAGAAGAATGTCATTGGCTAATTTTAAGTGGGAGGGGTACAAAGGGAGATCAGAATGGAAATGTAGGAAGGGGTAGAGGAGAGAAGGGTCTTGAATGAGAGAAGCCATATGTTGTAAGATATCCACAGTTTGATAGGAAGCCGTTGGAGAGATTGGGGGAGGAAGGGGGCAGGGACATACTGAGGTGACATTCAGGTAACTCATGCTGCAGCATTCTGGATGGATTAAAGTGTATGGAGTTGGGATGCAGGACAGCCAGAGAAAAAGGCTCAGTAGTCCATGTGGGATAGGATACATCCATGTGGGATATGATGTATAGGCTATTATATAAACAAAATATATTTCAAGCCTTAATGTTTTGGCTACTGTGAGTCAAGCAAAAATCAATACAGTATATATATATAACAGTCAGAACTAGTACATGTATAAAACAATAAACTACTCCTCTTTCTTGCACCCTCCTGTTCATATCAACAAAACATATATAATAAAAAGGTACATATCAGTACAGATGAAGTGCCCACCAACAATATATGCCATGACATAATATAAGAAATTTATTTGCTGAATGAAAAATATACACCATTAATGGAAATTTAGAAAAAATGAAAAGGAGACAAATAAAAGCATTTTTTTTACAGAGGGCACATATATTCCTACCTATTCAACAAAGAATGCATATATAGACTATATTGAAATATGAATATGAAATGAAATCAGTAAAACATTAGTGGATCATAATAAACATAAAACATAATAACATATCAACATAGTTGATGAGGCTGTAAAAGGACATCAGTCTATCAAGTTCAGCCTATGTCAAATCATCCCTGTTGAGCCAGAGGAAAGAAAAAACCTTTAAAGCCATTTCTCATTAAGCCCAAAGTGGGCCCACAAATTGTTTCAATGACTCCAGTGGCAGATGGATATTTCCCTGTGGATGAGCATCCTATTTAACATTCCTTTATTACTATATTATTCAATAATTAGGGGTCTTAGCAGTTGTCCCAATAATGGTATATGGTAGCAAACTTCTCCCTCTTCAGTGCTGCTGCTGCTTTGAAGACTGGTGTTTTTACTCTCATTGTCAGGCACAGCCAGTTGGTTGAACTGCTACACTTTACGCCATCATGCCATCAACATTAGAATGACACTCTTTGTCATCTTCAGTGTTCTTAGATGGTTTATTAATATTACTGGTGGTGGTAGTGGAGATTTTTATGGGACTTTGACAAATGCCTATACAGGATGAGAAGGATCATCATCATCTATTGCACAAGCTGCAGCATCCAAGGCTGCAGTCAGTTTTTGGGCTCCTTTACTAACACGTTCCTGCACTGCTACTACTCCTTTCGCCGTACCCCTACCACAAATAAGTTTTTCTGGAAATTTTTTAATAGTGAATTACACAAGAGAACTGATTGTGTGTGTGAGATGTCATCCGTGATGTCTTGCCCTTTATAAAATACTATGAGCGCAATTCAATTGTCTCGGACACCAAAAAAAATAGCCAACAGCAGTTTTTTAGGTATTGTAAGCCATTCAATTACATGTGCTATAAACAGCTAATGGCAGCTTTAAAATGTCAACGGCCGTTAATAATTCGCCCATTGAAAACAATGGAACAACTCAACCCATCAGCCATTCAATTCTGTGCAGTCAATGCCATCGCACGATAAACTGATACATTTACCAGATGAAATTCTGCACCCAGTTTTTCAAGATTAAAAAAAATACAGTTGAAAAAAATAGAACAGGGAAATAATAGGTCACACAACACAGCAATGGCAAAATTAACCCCAGCAAAGCCAAGGAACCACCAGAAAAATGGGAATGCCTGACAAAGAAGTCCCAGAGAACTAACAAAACTCATCAACTCCCTCAGGAACAAGCAGTTGACAAAACAACCCAATACAATCCATCACACCATATCCTGTAATTACAGGGGTTAACACAGAATAACAGATATGTACACACAACACAAGACACACACCTGTCAATCTGAAAGCAACCCAAGCTCACCTGTGCAACATCACTAGCCAAAGGAGAAACAAGGTGCACCTTACAACTTCACACATGCACCTATCAGGTACACAGCAATTACAACAAATAACACAACCAACAGCCATACCACAAAACACTTACCTGGGCAACAACATCATTACCTACCTGATGACTGCCCCTGGACAACACCCCACCACTGTCTTAAAGGGACATATTGCTCTCCTCAAATGTGGCGTGTTTACAGTGAGACCACTCAGAGATTACGACCAGTATGTTTGCATATCAATTCCTGTGAAGACATCATAGAGGAAGGTGTGCGAGGGCTAGGGATCCCCATGAACCCCCAAGCAAACCTGCTGAACATCTTTTGTTTGTTGCAAGTGCTGATGTTCCAGCTGAAGAGCCAGACAGAAGCCAATCTCCACCTACAGGACCACACCAGGCAGCAGCACCACAGCTGCCTCAGCCAGATCACTCACAGCTCCCACAGCTGTCACAGGGACCTGTGGAGCAGCAAAGTGGCAACAGTTGACCCAGGGTATTCCGCACAAGGGTCATAATCTTAGGAATGACAGACTATGAAGTGAGAGACCACTACAGGTTGACGTAACACAGCATCATCAACCTATATGAGGTGATCAAAGATTACAATGACCCCATATTCAGCACCAACCATGCCCTATCTGGCTTGCAGAAGCTGATGTGTGCCATACATTGGCAAGTGGATCCTTCCAGGACGCAGAAGGCTATGCATCTGGCATGTCCCAGCCAGGCTCATCAGGGACCACTTTACCAGTAGGTATAATACAGGAATCAAACAAAATGCATGTATGTCCAAGATTAGGCTTGGGGAATGTGTGCAAAAACAGTCACACAACACATAATGATCTTTTTCACTCCACAAGATGACTGACATACACAGCTCTGATATTGCCTGCTACAACATCACAAACACATAGCTGGTACAGTATTTAACCCATGCAGCAGGATATCATCTATCCCCCTGCAAACAAAGGTACACCACATTACCTGTGTCCATCATATTCCTGAGTTTAACTGACAGCAAATAACATTTATTGAGTTGACCATTGCCATATGAACCACAGAACCCTTGGAGCAATAGAGGTATATCCAGTGCAAGGACATGCAATTCAGTGGATACCACTCTGGCATTCCAGAGTAAAGGGGCATTGGAGTTAACATAAGAACAATAGTTGAACAATGCCTATTGGAGCAGAATAGGGATGGATATGCTGTGTTAGTGTTGTCTACAAAATTATAGTAACTGTTTGGGAGCTAGGTTGGCAGGCCTACCATGCTGACCTGTGTGTGCAGCACAATGATATTGGCACACCAACACTCTTTGTTTCATGGGGGTTGGTTCACATAGTAGATGTATTGCTACAATGTCCCATACACATATACATAGGGCTGGTTTTCATCCCCATGTTCCCAAACCTATGAGTTCCAGAGGGGTAGACAACCCATTGCGAAGCAATGCGTTTTCTACTCCTCTGAAATGTAAAATGGTTAATGTGATAATGATGGTTCATCCTTTGAATAACAGATGGTTATGCACTGCAGTATTAAATCATGTCATTCTTCTCACAGGCATCCATGACATGATCCATCCTGAAACTGAGGAATGTCAAAGTGAATCTGGTCAAATGCTGACTCCACTTCCACGTCACGCGCATCTTCCACCTACTTTGTGCTCTTGTTCATTCAATTTTAATAAATGAAATTATTTAACTCTGATAAACTGTTCAAACTTTCAGAAAATGCTCAAGTGTGTTATTATGATGTGCCTAAGATCTAACAGGAAACATCCTTTACAGCAATACAGCTCTTCTTCAGACTTCAAATACCTTTTGGAAAACATATAAGCAGGTCAACATGGTGCTTCCAGTACTCTGTTGTTATTATTATGAACATACCCCTTGGGTGTTTACAAAAATCTACAATGCCTTTTTTTTACATAGTGTTTTGTTGATTGATTGTATTGTTCATCAATTTAAAGGAACCCTACAAAATATGACTGGTGATTTTGATGTTTTATTAGACATTAATTTATTTCTAATAGTTAGGAGTTATGTATCCATTATGCTAATTTAGGCATGTCTCTTGGGTTATGGGTCTATTACACTAACTGGTGTCATGATAGCACATTCACTGCTGCTCTGTATTTGAGTAGGCATTAGCACAAGTGCTCATAATCCCACCAAATTTTGCTCTGAGTAGTGTCTGAAATGGAAGGATGCAAGGAGATATTCTTTGTGCATTGTTTCATCAATAGACTAGTGGCTTTTTCTTTTTCTTGTCACCAAAAACCACATATTTTCACTTAATTTTGTTTTGCCATCCCATCCTTCAATAATTTTTGTTATCACAAGCAAGGTTGGCTAAAACCTTTTTAAGCACACCAGTGGTTCAAGGTACATGTGGACAGTTCTTGTACATAGGGGGATATGCACTGAGGTGTGATAAACCGGAGACGATGACTTCCCCAGTGGTATTTCACTTCTCTACTTCTTATGTTATTCTATAGAGCCTATGCACTAGGAATTCTCAGAAAAACATAGGAACTTGCGAACTGATAAAACGGAAAAAGTCTTCTCTGCTTTATCACCTTTTTATAACACCTTAGTGCATAATAACCCCCATAGTGTGCCAAACAGCACCTTCATGTTATTTTGCTTTGCTAGGTGGATTGTGAGTTGAAATTGTACAACAGTGTATGTGCTCTGTGTGGTTAACAATGGTCCAACACCTTACAACCCAACTCAGCAGCAAGAAAAGCAGTTGCAAATTCCACAATTATGGACTCAGGAGGACATTTGACAATGGTCAGTGACCACTGGCCAACATGACCAGGGCATTTTTTTTCTTAAAGCATGTGCTTTAAACAAAAATACAAAAAAAAAAAAAAAAAAACCCTGCTCCTACAAAAAAACAAACATTTTTGGGGGGTTGTTTTTAACAAGCCTAAGTCCTACAAATCAATGTTTCCTCGGGGCCTAGGCCTCTAACAACAAATCTAACAAATCATCCTCTACAAAATACTCTATCAAGTCAAGTGTCAGTCCACCCCAGTGGTAGCTTATGTCAGGGGACTTCTGTCTCTATCACTTTATTAACTGTCCCTGCAATACCCCCCCAAAACAAATTCCTTGTTCAACTGATTCATTCCCCAGGCTCCACCCACCAACACAGGCACCCTCCTCAGACCCCTTTTATACCATGTCTTATGGGATATTTTATTTGTATTTAGGATTTATTTTTGTTAACTGCCCCCTAATCCCAGTAAACAACCCCCAAAAAAATTCCCTGTTCAACTGATTCTTTCCCCACACCCCACCAACACAGGCATCCTCATGCCCCTTTTATACTATACCTTTGGGAAATAAAATAATATTTGTTTTGTGTTGTATGTAAATTCAATGTTCCCACTGATTTCAATGGAATGAGCTAGGCGAAAAAAGCGGAAAATTGGCAGTTTTATTCACCAAGCAGGAAGTGCCATTATTCACCGATTTCAGTTTGAGGCAAAATTTTTCACCCATCCCTAATCATTACTATGTTGCATTCCCTTTTATTATTCTTCACATGAATATATGTTCTTTTTCCATTGCAGACATATGTACAATTCGGAGGTATGCTTGAATAATTACTTTTCATTATTTCTCTACTTTTCCTTATTGTAAATATGTGGGGCACCAGACAACACATTCAAGCAGGAACTTTGTTTTCCCAGTCTAGTATAGGCAGATAGGGAATATATTTTGAATATTTGCTAATATATGGTAATTTCTATTTACCAGTTACAGTAAATCTTGTTGAATGATGTCACTAATTGATTGCACTTTGAACCCTTGGCACCCTTTTGTACCAGCTAAATTTGTATTTAAGGTCACCTACTTTTTGCTCTGATTTTGTCTTCAGGGGACCGAGAAGTTGACATTAAATCTTAATTTTTGAAAGTTGTAACGAGTGCTCATCTTTTGTGGAGAGATGATACCACATACCAATTATCTATACATTGTTTGATGTAGCATCTAGGCATTTTGTTCATGTTTCTTTTCATTTGTTTTGGAGTTCCCATTAATTAGTATTGCAGTAAGTAATACTGCTTTTTTATTGGACTAACTTTCAAATTCAGGAACAAGCTTTAGAGAGAGATGCTCACTTTTTCAAATCAAAAGCATATGCATGACTTGAAAAAGGGAGCACCGCTCTGCAAAGCTTGTCTATAAATGTGAAGGTTAATCCAATAAAAAGTATATTATTATACACTGTGATATTCATTTGGCATCTACACCACTGGACTAACACAGCTATCCTAAATTATAGAATAGGTCTCGGGGCAGTCATGCTCAGTAGAGACTGCCCGCAGCGTGGCTGATACAGAGCTCAGCTCTGTATCAACCGCAGCGCGGGCAGTCTCTACTGCGCATGACTGCAGCAAGAGCAGCAGTTTCAACTGCGCATGACTGCGGCGTTACACAAGTTTTAGCAAATTATTATATAGGATTAGGGGTAATTCACTTTTTAAGGTGGGTATATTGCACTCAGCTTTTCTTCAGTGGAATTGTAAGGGAAAACTTTATTGAAGGATATCACCGATCCAAACACAAACAAGCACTGCAAGTAGGAAAGCCATTATTACAGTGGTTACTTAATTCACCCCTAATCTGAAAGCTGTTATTGTGTATTTTTAACAATTATTCAGATTTCAAGCCAATTTTTATAGAAATTCCTCCAACAGAAATAACACCTTCTTCATGGACATTTTGTAAAATTTCTTAAGCTATCTGCGACATGAATAAAAAAAGATACTAGATTTTGGTCTTTCGCTAAGACTTTTTATTTTCTATCACACCTCACAACTACATAAAAATATTCATTCTGCTGATCTCTCTTTTTAGTTGCAGCACCTTCAGATGTGTTCTTTACTATTTCCCTGTATTGCCTATCTTCATTTTGCATTTAACTTGTTTGCTGTTTACTCTCTGTATAATTGGATTTGAGATTCTAAGTTATTATGTGCACTGAAACATTTGAGATAACTGTATTTTTGAAACTGTAATAACTATGTGAGGAAAATTATGGATATCAATCATGCTGCTTCTATTTCATATGTCTATTTGTTGGAAGACAACTTTAGCAAATGTCTTTTTGGATCTCAATAAAGCTCCTTTAAAAACAAAAGCAGTGGGAGGAGGTTTCAACAAAACAGTCAAATGTCATTCTTTTTAACATCTATTTCTGTAGGATATGTGCTTTTCAAGTTATTGTTTAGTTTAGGGGAGTGCACACATTCTTTCCCACTCTGCTCTTGCATTGGCCAGTGAACTAGTATATTTTGCGAGAGTTAATTACATAGTGTGGGTGTGTATCTTTAGTAAATTTAAAAACCTGAATCTGTCTCTGTATTTGATATATAAGGGAAGAAGCATGATTGTTGCTATTTGTTTTTGCTTTTTGTATATGTAGGTATATAACTAAGCTTAAAGCAAAACAAATCTGCGCTCTTCCATATAAAGCATCCAAATGAGAACCCTGTGTAAAGCATATATTATACCACTTTAATATATTTTGTGGTCTTCGTTGCATAGATTGGCCAAAGTATGTCTAAGCCCACCAGCCGCGTCAAGGCTCCCCAATATCAGGTGAGTACCTAACTTTTCATACAATCATGTTATGAATGTGTTTGAAACTGTTTTTAAATGTGTTAAATGTTTTTAATATACCCTACGCATTACTTACAAGAATCCTCAGGGGCATTTTTAACCTAGATAGGAATGATTGTATGAAAAGTTAGGTACTCGACTAATATTGGGGAGCCTTGACGCGGCAAGCGGGCTTTTAGACATACTTTGGCCTATCTATGCAACGAAGACCCCAAAATTTATTAAAGTGGTATAATATATGCTTTACACAGGGTTCTCATTTGGATGGTTTATATGGAAGAGAGCAGATTTGTTTTGCTTTGGGTTTTTTGTTTGGGCTTTTGCCTAATCTTGGGGAGCCTGGAGAACTCCCACACTTCTTGCTGCTATTCATATTTATTCATTTGGGTAAAATTAATGTATAGGTTAATGTGAGTTAGTGCTGTGAGTTTTCTATATAACTAAGCATGTCTGCTTTATCTATGTGTTTTATAGGTATGTTGAATAAACCAAGAGCAGTTCATTCATACGTGCCATAGTGACTCTATGCTTTTTTATTCATATTATCTGCTCTACAATGTTTAAATGGGATAGTGCCAAGATCCTTGAGACAGAAACTTAAGTTATGATAGAAAAAGTTATCCACAAGGAGTAAGGGCCTTGATGGATCCCCTGTAAAAATTACTGGAGTGACCTGCGTCATGGGCAGTCAGAAACTACATGTTTCTTAATCTCTTAAGGGCTGGCACTGGGACTATATTACTTCTTAAGGACCATGTTTCCCACTTCCTGATTTGTATGTGTTAAATTAAGTTTTGCAGTATTATTATTTAGTTGACCCATGAACATTATATACCAGCATTATTTTTGTAGGGATAGAATAAGCTTTCTTTTAAAAACATATGTAGAAATATATCCCCTACTGTTATACAGGCTTGGTCTGAATTTGAGGGAGAGGCTGTAGTCTGATATAAGAATGGAGTAGCCTTTCCCACTGGGGCTCACTACTACGAATGGGCGAAAAATGTTGCCTCAAACCAAAATTGGAAAATAATGGCACTTCCCGCTTGGCGAATAATTTCCCATGAAAAGTGCCGATTTTCCTCTTTTTTCACCTCTCTCATTCCATTGACATCAATGGGAACATTGAATTTACACACGACACATAGCAAATATTATTTTATTTCACAAAGGCATAGTTTAAAAGGGGCATGAGGGTTCCTGTGTGGGGAAAGAATCAGTTGAACAGGGAATGTTTTTTTGAGGAGGGTTAGTTTACTGGGATTGGGGGCAATTAATAAAAATAAAACCTAAATACAATTAAAAATACCCCATAAGACATGGTATAAAAGGGGTCTGAGAAGGGTGCCTGTGTTGGTGGGTAGAGTCTGGGAAAAGAATCAGTCGAACAGGGAACTTGTTTTGTGGGGGTTCTTGACTGATATTGGGGGACAGTTTATTAAAAAAATAAATATAATAAAATAAGAAATTTGTATGTAACATGATAGATGCAGGGACCCCCTGACATAAGCTGCCACCTGGGGTAGACTCATACTTGACGTGACAGAGTATTTTGTAGAGGATGATTTGTAAGGTTTGTTGTTTTTAGAGGCCCAAGCCCTGAGGATACATTGATTTGTAGGACTTAGACTTATTTGGCACAAACCCTAAGGAAACAATGATTTGTAGGACTTAGGTTTGTTAGAAACAATCCACCCCAAAAAAAATTTTTGTAGGCCTATTTTTTTTTTTTTTTTAATTCATAAGCCCTAGAAAAAAAAAAAATACCCTACTGGCCTAGTGCCAGCAGGTCATGTCATGTTAGCCAGTGGCCACTGTTAAATGCCCTGATGTAGATACTGAATTTGCGACTGCGGTTCTTGCTCCTGCTTAGTTGTTTAAGCAGATGGATGATTAGGCAGCAATACCACATGCCTTGACTAGCTCCAGTGATGTGCCCTGAGGCAGTAGCAGCACCCAACACTACAGGAAGAAGAAGTTGGTCAATAATTCTTCTCCACCTGCCCCTCCTCCAAAATCATGGGTGTGTCATTACTAGAATAGAAAATTTTCCCTTGAGAGCAGGAAACGTGTCTTTCATCAGCAACTGCAATGTGCACAGTGTGTGTGGTTAATAACACCTGGCACAGCTGTATAAAAACACCAGAAACCAAGTCCTGCTGCTGTCACTATGCCCCTTGCCCATACCATGCTAAGGACACGTGACAACTTGTTGACAGTTTAATAGTAATGATGAACCCTTCCTGCCACCAGCTTAGCATATTCTGCGAGATGGTATTTCCTCAGATGCCTCTTTATGCCCTGCTTGTGATTCTCCTCCACTACACTGCCATGTGTGGTCAGTGCACCACACAATGTGCAATGGGTGAACATGAACTGCCACATCTTAACATCTACAGAGTGGCTATCATTTGGCAGGGGAGGTAACGATGAATGAGGTGGATTGGCAGAAGATGTAGTTACCCTACAGCAAGAAGGTGATGGCAAGCTAGTTGTTTCGTTCCTCATCAAACTTCCATCTTTGCCTGGGTTTCTCTATTCTTCCTCTCTATTCTTTCTCCTCTTTGATCTTCACCTTGCCTCTTGTTGCCTTTCTGCAGAGTCAGGGGGTACAGCAACAGCGGTGCTTGAGTTCTGTGGTGGGTGTTTGGCTTTAACATGCTTGACATAAATTTCATGGTGTCTGTGTTTCATGTGTATTATCAGGGCGCTTGTGACAAGGCGCGTTCCCTCCTTTCCCCTTCTCACTGAATTTTCACAAATTGTGCACAGTGCCATAGGGATGACTGCACTGTGCCTGCCCCAAGATAAAAATAGTCCCACAACCATGACTTCATTGGGGAGGGAACAGGTGGAGAAGAATGGCCTCTTTTTTCTTCTCCTCCACATCCCACTTCACTGGCTAGGGCAGAGAATAAATGTTGCTTCTGTTGCTGCTACTGCCTCTGAACAAGAACCAGGAGTATTTCTGCTGCTGGCAAATGGAGCCAGTCCTAGTCCTGCATCACTTGTTGACCCCATTCCCACTGTGTTCATGGTGGTCTGTGGCACATTAGCTTGCTCCTCAGCATCCTGCTGCCCTTGCAACTCAGCAGCAGCAGGAATTAGAGCAGTTGCAAATTCCAAAAGTTCACTGCTTGTGGTGGTGGTGATGCCCATCCCTGTCTCCCATTCTTAATCAGTTTGGGCTAAAAAGGCCATCAATGTCTCTTCCACCCCAGCTTCTCCACCATCATCATCACCAGTCCCTCCATGCTGTTGCTCTATTACAGACATCTCACTGCTGGTTGGAGGAGGTGATGAGAAATCTGACAGAGGGTCCCCTAATGTCACACTTGCTATTTCTTGTAGGCCTGAAGAAGGCAGACTGGCTCCAGGTGGTGGTAGTATTATTGCTGTGGTAACAATTCTTCCTACTTTACAATCATGTTACACATGGACAATGCTGTGGGGGGGAAGTATGATTCCCAGGGTCACGGGAATGGTGTGGGATCCTTTGATGGCTAGTCTGGATGCTCTGCATTGTTTCCTGTACTCCCCTAAAGCTAGTGCCACCAGCTGCTTCACCATCACTGTTACTACCACTAACACCAACCACATTAATTTCAGCCCCTGAGTCTTCCTCCCCACAGTCACTAGTAATATGATGATTACCCCCTCCTTCACTCCTAACACTAACAAGCTAATGGACCTTCTTAGTAGTAGTACTAGCACTGGTGGGACTGCTTGGGGATGACAAGTGTGACTTAGGGTCCCCTGCTGTCACACGTGGGATCATTCCCCCCCCGAGTATTACAAGACACACTGGCAGCAGGTTCAGCACTGGCAGCAAGCACAGCAGTGGTGGCAGTAGGGGCAGCATGTCTGGCAGCAGGCACAGCAATGGTGGTAGTAGTAGCAGGGGCAGCACATCTGGCAGCAGACACAACAATGGTGGTAGTAGTAGTAGGGACAGCATGTCTGGCAGCAGGCACAGCAATGGTGGCAGCAGGGGCAGCATGTCTGGCAGCAGGCACAGGCAGCTGACATGTCCTTCTCTCACTACTACCCTCTTCTTCCTCCCTTGACATTCATTTCCCCAAGATCCATAGGGGTGATTTAGGCAGACTGGCCAGCATTTCTTCTGTAGTGCTCACTTTCTCCTCCTCCTCAGACTCAGTGGACACATAAGGCCCCTCCCAGTTCCTCCTTTTATTAATTTTAAACTTTCTCATAGTGTCACTGTCTCTCAGCCAGGCAAGGAAGGCTCAATCTCCGACACAGAGTCGGAACCCTACTGCAGAAGGTCTACAGACGAGGATAAGCAAATGTCTTTAAGTGAGGCAGTAGTTGGCAGACAGAAATTGGTCAACTGCGAGTCGAAGACAACAGGGGAGTCGAGGTAGAACAGGAGTCGACCACTAGTCGTCGAATAATGCAGGAGTCAACCCAAGGGGTCATAGACAAATGGAGAGTTGTCGACAAGCCGGGTTCGGTACACAAAGATTTGAGCAAATTAAGCAGTCGGTACCTTGGAGTTGTAGACAAGCGGGGGTCGTAGACAAGCCGGATTCGGTACACAAGGAGTCAAACAAATGAGACAGTATGAGCCTTGGGAATGTAGACAAGCAGAGGGTCGTAGACAAGCCAGATTTGATACACAATGTGGCAGGAATTGGAGGAAAGGGTCGAAAGTAGTCGGGAACAAAGCCAGGATCAGGAAACTAGAAAGTCAGATGAACGATATACAAGCAGAGGTCACAACGGGAATCAGAAATCAGGATATCAGGTAAGCAGGTACATAGGACACAAGGAAGCTGAGCACTGACCATCCAAGGGCGGGTAAAGGAGAAAAGTCCCGGATATAAGTAGGCCACAGACAGGTCAAGGAGTATTGATTAGGAGTGAGAACGCCTCTGGGGAGGAGGAGTCCGACGGGTTGTGACAGTACCCCCTCCTCGTGGTCTGACCTCTGGGCGGCTGATACCAGTGCGAGCTGGATACTTCCTGTGGTAATATCAGACAAGTGGGAGTGCATGAACATTACTGGCAGAAATCCAAGACCTCTTGTCCGGACCATACCCTTTCCAGTGTATGAGGTACTATAAGGAATCTCTGAGGAAACAGGAGTCTACTATAGCCTGTACCTCAAATTCATCCTCATAAACAGCCTCCACTGGTCCAGGAGCAACAACACTCTTAGTATATCTGTTGCAGACTAGAGGTTTTAAGACTCTGGGGATACGGAGAGCTTTAGGTAGAGAGAGTTAGTAAGCCAAGGGGTTAATTCTTCCAGTAACATGGAACGGGCCAATGAAGCACAGGGCCAACTTCATAGTGGGTACTTTAAGACGTAGGTGGAGATTGGAGAGCCTCTGGAAGATAGGTAGGAGCAATAGAACGTCTTTTGTCTGCCGTCCTCTTTTGCTTAGACACAGTCTTAAGTAAAACCTGCTTCACGGAACCCCAGCGCTAAGCGATGTTGTTCAGATGAGTATCAAGTGCTGGAATACTGGACTCAGAGAAGGCAGAAGGAATAGCTACTGGATTCATCCCATAGAGACAACGGAAGGGAGACATCTGGATAGACTCCTGTAGAGAATTATTCTTGGCAAACTCTGCCAAGTTCGCAATGGCTTTCATTGCAGAATAGTCTGAGATACTGCTCCATCTCTTGGTTGGCTCTCTCTGCTGCTCCATTTGTTTGAAGATGGTAGGCAGATGAAAAAGCCAAGGAAATCCCAAGTATCTCACAGAAAGATCTCTAGAATTTTGAGATGAATTGAGTGCCACGATCAAACACTATTTGGGTAGGAACTCCATGTTACCTGACGATCTCTTTGATGAAAATTTGAGCCAGTTCCAGGGTACATGGCAGCTTGCGGAAAGGGACAAGATGTACCATCTTGGAGAAACAGTCTACGACCGTCAGTATAGTAGTATTCCCCTTGGAGGGTGGTAGTGTCACGGTTTGTTACGACTCTCAGACGTAAGGTTAGGTAAAAACACAACTTTATTGAGAAAATTTAAAATAATCCCATAGGATTTCATACACGTACATACAATACATAAAATAGTAAGTAGAATGGTAATATGGAATCAGACTCTACCGACCCTGCCAATATACCGGGCCGGGCACCCTGGGCAGACACTGTAAAGGTGGCTCTACCGGCCCTGCCAATATACCGGGCAAGGCAGCCAGACAATAGTCAGGATGGTACAGGCTCTACCAGCCCTGCCAATATACCGGGCAAGGCAGCCTGAAGGAACACAGAAAGACTAGGTTCTACCGGCCCTGCCAATACCGGGTAAGGCAACCATAAGATGGAATGTAATAGGTTCTACCGGCCTTACCAATATACCGGGCAGGGCAACCCAAAGGAAGAGGTGTCAACCAGAGTGGCCCCAATTACTGTCAGAAGATAATGACAGTCTAAGATGTAATTAAATGCGTAGCACAAATACTACAGATAATATGTGACCCTTGACAGGGTATAGATGGAGTAAGGCAGTCCAAGACTGGACAGCACACTAAGTGCCAACAATATAACTGAGTAGTGAGCCACTAGGGCCAGGAGCGAACCAGCGTCCGCACGCTGGGAGCCAACAGGTCTTTATGTGAAAGGCAGTGAGGCAATAGAGTAAACCAGCTCCTGCGCGCTGGGCTTTGGAGCGAACCAGCGTCCGCACGCTGGGAACCAACACAGTTTTGTAATATATAGCCGCAAGGCTTTGGAGTGAACCAGCGTCCGCACGCTGGGAACCAACAGAGTTTTGTATAATATAGCCGCAAGGCTTTGGAGCGAACCAGCGTCCGCACGCTGGGAACCAACACAGTTTTGTAATATATAGCCGCAAGGCTTTGGAGCAAACCAGCATCAGCACGCTGGGAACCAACAGAGTTTTGTATAATATAGCTGCAAGGCTTTGGAGCGAACCAGCGTCCGCATGTTGGGAACCAACACAGTTTTGTATAATATAGCCGCAAGGCTTTGGAGCGAACCAGCGTCCGCACGCTGGGAGCAACCAACTCTCAATGAATAGTGTCGTGAGATAGTGAAGCAAACCAGCGCCCGCATGCTGGGAACCAACTGACTGGAATGTCGCCAAGTGACCGAAGAACAATGTCGCCACCGCTGTAGGGACCAGGCCCAGGAAGAAACAGGAACCAGCGAGGACGTCCAACCAGATCAGGAACAGTAACGGAGATCAGTAGCAGGAAACAGCAACTACAGGAAACTCAACCGGAACAGGACTGGAACCAACACAGCAGACAGCGGTACTGGAACAGCACGAACTCAGGAACTCAGGAACACAGGTACTCAGGAACAGCAGAATGGCTAATAAAGCTTCTGTAGCATGGTGGAAATGAAATACACAGAGACACCACAAAAGGGCAACTAAAGGGTGCCCAAGCTAGATTTAAATAGGCAATATGAGGCAGGCCAAAGGCAAGCAGCCAATGGGAGCCCCCTATAGGTGATAGACATAGTAAAGCAGCAATCACGGGCACCGTGATAGGTGGCTCTACTACGAAGTCCATTGAAAGATGTGACCAAGGTTGAGAGGGTATAGAGAGTGGGTGCAGTAAGCCAACTGGAAGAGACCTGGGGGTTTTGGACGCAGCACAGGACTGACAGGTAGAAACGAAGTCCTGAACATCCTGTCTCCATTCTGGCCACCAAACGACTCTGGAGATCAAGTCCCGAGTACGGGCAACTCCTGGATGTCCTGCCAGTTTGGACTCATGGCATTGCCCTAAGACCTCCTCTCTTTTCTCTAGCGGCACATATAACTTTCCGGCAGGCAAGCCGGCAGGAACCTCCCTCTGTTTGTCACGGAGACAGTTCAACAGGGGAGAGGAGAAAGTAGATTGGGAGACAGCTGCCAATACCCTACGAGGAGGTATGATGGTTTCTGTCCCTTGATTCTCTTCAGAAGGTGCAGTGAACATCCTGGAGAATGCATCAGCTTTGGTATTCTTAGTACCTGACCAGTAGGTAATAACATAATTAAACCTTGCCAGGAACAGAGACCATCTGGCTTGTCTTGGGTTCATCCTTTTAGCATCGCTGATGTACAGGAGGTTTCTATGGTCAGTGAGAATAGTTATGGGTGTGCGTGCCTCCTCCAAGAGATGTCTCCATTCCTCTAGGGCAAGAATGATGGCCAACAACTATCTATTGGCCAAGTCATAATTCCTCTCTGCCTGCGAGAACCGTTTAGACATGAACCCACACAGATGGAGAGGACTGTTATGGGAGCTTCTCTGGGACAGGACAGCCCCAGTGCTGACTTCGGAGATGTCAACTTAAACCACAAAAGGCTGAGTGGGGTCTGGATGTCTCAAAACTGGTGCAGTGGAAAATGTTTGTTTTAAAGGGATAGTAACACTTCGTTTTAACTTTATTTTATTTTGTAGGCATTAAAAAAACATGAAGAATGATATAAGTCTTATCTCTCAATCCTTTATGGTTTATGAGATATTCACAAGCAAAGTTCCCCTCCCCGCCCCTTTTACCTAGTGTAAGCCATCTCTTCTCAGATGTGGATCAGGTTGTATGACCAGACAGATAACAGAAGGGGACAATTTTCTTTGTATGAAAACAATGAAAGCCCTTCCCCCCTTGACAAGTTTTTCAGCTTTTTCCCTTATCTTAATTGAAGATTGTCCCTCTCTGCAGTCTACCTGGGCACCTCCCTTCTGATCTGGTTGAACAGGGGGGGGTACTTTGTTTGTGAATATCTCTTAAACCATAAAGGTTTGAGAGATAAGACTTATATCATTCTACATGTTTTTTTAATGCCTACAAAATAAAATAAAGTTAAAACTAAGTATTACTATCCCTTTAATACATTGAAGGCCTTTATAGCCTCTGGAGGCCAGTTAACAAAGTCTGCACCTTTTTTAGTAAGAGCAGTGAGAGGAGCAGAAATCTTGGAATAGTCTCTCATGAACTTGTGATAATAATTTGAAAACACCAGGAATCTCTTAAGTGGCTTGAGTCCAGAGGGTTGTGGCCAATTGAGTATGGAGTCCAGTTTGGAGAGATCCATCTCGAAACCAGTGGACCTGATGATGTATCCTAGAAAGGGTAGCTTATCCACCTCAAAGGTACATTTCTCCAACTTGTTTTCACGGAGACGAAGTAATACCTGTATCACTGTCCCCGTGATCCTTTATGTCACTCTCAACTGTGCTGCTCCCTGATTGGTTGAGCTGTGTTGGCCCGCCCCTGGTTACCCGTTTTATTCTGGCCACTGGCACCTGTCAGGTGCCCTTTCGTGGTGTTTCCGAGCCATCGTTGCTGTTGCCGCATTCCAGTATTCTGATCTTCTGTGTACCGACTAGGCCTGTACCGACGATGTTCCTGTTCCGTGATTGACACGGCCTGGCTGACTTCCTGCGTGTTTCTGATCTGGCTTGTCTGCGAATCTCCTACGGCAGCCGACCCGGCCAGGCTGACGTCCTTCCTCTGTTGCTGATCCGGCTTTCTGCGAATCTCCTTCGTGTCCTGACCCGGCCTGGCTGACGACTGACTCCTGTGCTTGCTCCTGTTCCTGCCGTTCCGGTCGACGGTTCCTGTTGTCACCTAGGCGACATTCCGATAGCTGCAGTGTGTGATTGAGCCTCCGTTTACCATTGCTGAGCCGTATTGTTTAGCTGAGCCTTCCGTCTGCTTGTTGAGTGACGTGTGCTGAGTCTGTACCATTACTGTGCCTAGACACTGGTGTTGCCTCCATCCTACCACTGCCACTCTTACCATCAGTTGCCTTAGCCTGTATGCTGCTTCTGTGAGCCGGCCACGTGTGGGCCTTGGTAGTCGGCGGCTCTCCACCTTGACAGAGCAGTGGTTCCGTTACGCCCATTGGCTATTGGCAAGCAGTGCTGCAACCAGTGGTCTCCGTTACGCCCGTGGGGCTATTGACTCAAGCATTCACGATACTATTGGTCTCCGGTTACTCCCGTGGGGGCTATTGACTCAAGCATTCACTATACTATTGGTCTCCGGTTACGCCCGTGGGGGCTATAGGCTCAAGCAATCACGATACTAGTGGTCTCCGGTTATGCCCATGGGGGCTATTGACTCAAGCATTCACGATACTATTGGCCTCCGGTTACACCCGTGGGGGCTATAGGCTCAAGCAATCACGATACTAGTGGTCTCCAGTTATGCCCATGGGGGCTATTGGCTCAAGCACTCACGATACTGTTGGTCTCCAGTTACGCCCGTGGGGCTATTGGCTCAATCAATCACGATACTGTTGGGTTCCGTTACGCCCATGGGGGCTACCACCTTATCACTCTGCAGCTCCAGTTCTAGTCGCAGCTCGATTCTACAGCTTCACACAGTGGATGGACTTAAGGTGCTATCACCTAGCACATATCGCTATATATCACCAAGGGTGTGCCTAACACCACATTTGAGACTGATTATCATTGCTATTAACCACTTGTCTTCTGTTATTGCTGCTATATCTGGTGATTTATTCCCTGTTCTACCTGGTATTTCAGTCCATATTCTGCTTATGTCAGTACTGCCCTAGGGGCAGCCTTGTCATTATTTTTTGCTTTAATAAAATTGTATTTTTTTATCTAACCCTTTGTCTGAGTGTCTAAACCGTAACAACCTGTTTGACATGGGTGCGATGGGTAGGAAGATCAGGAGAGTGAATCAGTATATCGTCCAAGTACACTATAACAAATTGGTGCAGAAAGTCTCTAAGACACTTGTTTATGAATTCCTGGAAGACAGCAGGAACATTGCAGACTCTATACTCATAGTGTCATGAGCTGGTATTAAATGCTGTCTTCCATTCATCTCCCTGACAAATCCTGATGAGATTGTAGGCTCCTCTTAAGTCTAGTTTTGTGAAGATTTTGGAACCTTTAAGTCTGTCAAAAAGTTCTGATATCAAAGGTAAAGGGTACACATTTTTGACAGTGATTTTATTGAGCCCCCTGTAGTCAATGCGGGGGCAAAAGTCTCCCTCTTTCTTTTTAATAAAAAAGAAACCTGCTTTTGCTGGGGAAGTAGAGCGTTGGATAGATTCTTTCCTTAGACTCTCTTTAATATATTCCTCCATGGATTCTAATTCAGGCAGAGAGAGAGAGGATAAACTCTGCATCGTGGAAGAATGGTCCTAGGCAAAAGATCAATAGGACAGTCCAGAGCCCTGTGAGGGAGTAGTTTCTCAGACTCCCTATCACGGTGCCCGTGATTGCCTTTGACTGACATTTGCCCTGGAGCGGCATTGTTTACATGCTACTGTCGCTCTTGCTGAGTCGCTATTCTTATAGGGTGCCACGCTAATGAGGTATTTGCTCCACCTACCCATCAGGGTTTTTAAACCTCTCTCTGTGTCACTCCTATTGCCCTTTCGTGGTGTACCTGAGCTTAGTTCTGTGTGGTGTTTACCGTTCCTGTGTATTACCTGGCTCGTCTGACTACCCGTTCCGGTTCCGACTCCTGGCTCATCTGACTACTATTTTCCGGTCCTGACCTCTGGCTTCACTGACTACCTGTTCCGGTTACGACCATTGGCGACGTCTGACTACCCGATCCGGTGTGACCCTTGGCTGTCTCCTGGTTTATCCTTACGTTGCGCTCCGTTACCTTCCCGTTATACGGGTTGGTTGTTGTTCTGCCTGTGCCTTCTACTTTGCGCTTGCTTCCGTTAGACGCTGCTCTTGTCGGTCACTTCATATGTCTGACCTCCCGTGGCTGTGCCAGTCCGTGTTGCCTAGCCTGTTTCCATTGGCTACTGTATTGTGTATCCCCTGTGGGGATACTGGTCTGCTCCGTTTATTTGCCGACTCAGTGCTTGGGAGTGCTCTGCACTGCCCTCACACTTACTGTGTAGTCAAGGGCCATTCCGCTGTTATCCACCTGTCCTGTGAAGGGTGAGGAAAGTGCCTACACTGTTCCTCTCTGGTCTCTTGAAGGTGTGCCATCCTATCAGGGTACAGAGCGCTCTGCACTATACCCACCTAACTGTGTAGTCAAGGGCCATTCCGCTGTTATCCACCTGTCCTGTGAAGGGTGAGGAAAGTGCCTACACTGTTCCTCTCTGGTCTCTTGAAGGTGTGCCATCCTATCAGGGTACAGAGCGCTCTGCACTATACCCACCTAACTGTGTAGTCAAGGGCCATTCCGCTGTTATCCACCTGTCCTGTGAAGTGTGAGGAAAGTGCCTACACTGTTCCTCTCTGGTCTCGTGAAGGTGTGCCACTGTCGACTGCCATTTACTTCAGTCTCTTACTACTGTGTCATTTATTTGCCTGTTGCCTTACAACCTGCCTTTTCATTACTTAAAGGGATAGTAATACTTTGTTTTATCTTTATTTTATTTTGTAGGCATTAAAAAAACATTAAGAACGATATAAGTCTTATATCTCAAACCTTTATGGTTTAAGAGATATTCACAAGCAAAGTATCCCCCCCCCCCCGTTCAGCTAGATCAGAAGGGAGGTGACCAGGTAGATTGCAGAGAGGGACAATCTTCAATTAAGATAAGGGAAAAAGCTGAAAAACTTGTCAAGGGGGGAAGGGCTTTCATTGTTTTCATACAAAGAAGAGTGTCTAATGCTGTTATCTGTCTGGTCTTACAACCAGATTCACATCTGAGAAGAGATGGCTTACACTAGGAAAAAGGGGCGGGAGGGGGAAACTCTGCTTGTGAATATCTCTTAAACCATAAAGGTTTGAGAGGTAAGACTTATATCATTCTTCATATTTTTTTAATGCCTACAAAATAAAATAAAGTTAAAATGAAGTATTACTATCCCTTTAATAAAGCTTTACTTTACGTTCAGTTGTACTTGTTAGTGTGTTATTCCTAGTCACTCCGTGACACTCCCTTTTACTGAACACATCAGAAAACTGCCGATCTTGTACTGGAATTTCCAGAGTGGAGGACAGTGCAGACTGAATTCATACAGGTTCTGTGGCTTTAAGGCAGTACGAAGAACAGAAAGAGCCCCAGGAAGCGATCTATCCTAACTCCCAGTCAATATGCGGATTATGTATCGAGAGCCAGGAGTATCCTAAAATAACTGGACAGGAAGGAGAGGTGATCACATGAAGGCTTAAGGTCTCTGAGTGTAAAACCCCCACTTGAAGATGCAAGGGTGTAGTTTCCTTAGTGATAAGGGATGGATGAAGCGGTCTCCCATCAATGGCCTCAAGCAATAACGGCTGTGACTTGGCAAGGCAAGGAATCCCAATTTTAATACAAAAAGTCTTATCGATAAATGAGCCAGCAGCCCCAGAGTGTATTAGTGCAAAAGTAGATACCTGTAGATTCTGGCAGGATAGTTGCACAGGAACTAACAGACAATTGTCCTTAAGCTCAGGGGTACAAGAGACTACACCTAGAGCAGGCCCCTGATCCCTTCTAGGTGCAAGTGTTTTCCTTCTTTTTAGGACAGTCACAGGCATAATGGCCAGATCCTCCACAGTACATGCACAGATTCTCCCTCCTTCTGTGTTGTCTCTCCTCCTCGCACAACCCCATGGACCCTATTTGCATGGGCTCCTCTGGTGGGGGAACGACCGGAGGCTCAGGAGGGGTGAACTTGGGTGCCAGTCTGACAACCGGTTTCCTGATGCGGTCCCGTTGGAGTTGCCTCTCCCTGAGCCTGAGATCAATATGGGTAACAAAACGGATAAGCTCTTCCAACTCCATGGGTAGATCTTTAGCTGCAAGTTTATCTTTCAACCAGTCAGACAATCCATTACTAAAGGCAGAGACCAAGGACTCATCGTTCCAACTTACATCTGCAGCATTGGTGCGAAACTCTATAGCATAGTCCATTAGGGAACTTGAGCCATGTCTTATTGTGAATAGTGAGGAGGAAGCAGTCCCAGCTCTGCCTAGAAGATCAAAGACCTGGCGGAGGCTACGGGCAAAGTCAGAATAATTGTTCACCAGGGAGGTGCCCCTCTCCCATAGAGGGGAGGCCCAGGCAAGGGCACGATCAGTGAGAAGAGATATAACATATCCTACTTTAGCTCTTTCAGAAGGAAATAAATGTGGAGTCATTTCAAAGTGTATGGAGCACTGATTTAGAAAGCCTCGACACCCAGCAGGATCACCTCCATAACTGGGGGAGGTGGCAGTCTCATAGTAGGCATAGAAGTGCTGGTCTCCATTTCTGCAGGAGGAGAAGGTAGTAGGAGCAGAAATTCGAGCAGGATCTGTACGTACAAACAAAGTTTGCAAAGCTTGGGCAAACTGATCCATACGATGATCTAGGCCCTTAATCCTGGCCTCACAAGTGTTTAGTTTTTGTCCAACCTCTGCGGGTTCCATAATACTGGCCCTTGGATACTGTCATTGTCTCTCAGCCAGGCAAGGAAGGCTAAATCTACAACAAAGTCAAACCCTACTGCAGAAGCTCTACAGTCAAGGATAAGCAAATGTCTTTAAGTGAGGCAGTAGTTGGCAGATAGAAATTGGTCGACTGCGAGTCAAAGACAACAGGGGAATCGAGGTAGAACAGGAGTCAACCACTAGTCATCGAATAATGCAGGAGTCAACCTGAGGGGTCCTAGACAAACAGAGAGTTGTCCACAAGCCAGGTTCGGTACACAAAGCGTCAAGTAAATGAAGCAGCCGGTACCTTGGAGTCGTAGATAAGCGGGGGGTCATAGACAAGCCGAATTTGGTACACAAGGAGTCAAACAAATTAAACAGTATGATCCTTGGGAATGTAGACAAGTGGAGGGTCATAGACAAGCTGGATTCGATACACAATGTGGCAAACAGGAACTGGAGCAAAGAGTCAAGAGTAGTCGGGAACAAAGCCAGGATCAGGAAACTAGAAAGTCGGATGAATGATATACAAGCGGAGGTCACAACAGAAATTAGAAATCAGGATATCAGTTAAGCAGGTACACAGGACACAAAGACACTGAGAACTGACCATCCAAGGGTGGGGAAAGGAGAAAAGTCCTGGATATAAGTAGGCCACAGACAGGTGAAGGAGTATTGATTAGGAGTGAGAATGCCTCTGGGGAGCAGGAGTCCGACGGGTCGTGACACATAGTGACAGTCATTATGAGCCTCTTCTGCCTCAGTATTGCAAAAAGGATCACAGCAGAACAGCACAACACATCTACCTCACTATGTAGCTGCTTCTATTATAGTTCACTTCCTGGAATACGTCACGTTTTTATAGCGAAAAGGCGAAAAACACATAAATCAAAGGGCGGAAACTTTCAAGCCATTGAAAAAATGGCTAAGAATTTTTGCCAATGGGTGAAAAATGTAAAGATTTTAATTGCTGATTTTAAAGCAGATTTTCCTGCAAAAAAGCGGCTAACAACATGGTTTTCACAGATTTTTTCGCGCGAACATGACGGGACCTGTCACCCACCCCTACTCACTATGTCAGTGGTGAGCACCTCATATCACATACGTCACTCTAACGTGATCACTTCTGGTTTCATTAGCATCCTGATTCATGTAAATATCAAGCTTCATCATCTAAACTAGCACTCTGCTTTTACAGCCTATAATTTCATACATTATTCCATTTAAGTAGACTAATACGGTAAAGGCTCATCATCCATACCACCTCTTTTAAATTTTATTTCACTTGATCTTTTCAGCCATTTTCGCCCTTAGAGCCTATTCAGGGATGTCCCGTCTATTCTTGTCCACATGTAACATATTACCCTGCCGCTAGCAGGCCGAGTTGTCTGTTCATTATTTTATATCATTAACAAGTACATCAATCAGTGCCAATACGTGTGACCAGCCATACTCTGGTTGATCTCATCATTAGCTTAACCATTATTCCCATTCATTCTCTGACATTTTAAGACACAACTGGGACTGTAGCCTCCATCATGTACATGAGTCTACCACAGTGATCATCAGCATTTAAGCACTAAAGTGACTCTACCCATAGCTACAGTCAGACAGTACTCAGTTCATCCATGAACCAATTATGTCCTGTACTGCTCCTCCCCATCCCCCCACAGTCATCACTGACCATTAATATTATTTCTCCTCAATGTTATTCAGTTTCAAATGGTCTTCATTCTTCTACAAGAAGCAGCACCGCTAGTCTCTACTCTTTCAAGTATGATCATCATTTACCCCCCCCCCTTTCAGCTAGCATATATAATTCAATAGTTCCGTCCATCCCCAATTCCAGCCAGGTTGGAATTATATTTTCTATAGTCTTCTCTCCATACCATCAGGAACGGTAACCAGTTTTCGGCAAGGTAATTATATTATTGCACCTTGTAATCCCTGCAATTAAGCTTAGACCCCATACAGGTCTCTACTCTTCCTACATCGTATCCCCAGTAGAGGTGGGTGAAAGTTGTCGCTGTGGTCCCGCATGAAATTTCATGAAAACCACATTGTTATCTGTTTTTTCACGGGAAAATCTGCTTTAAAACTAGCGGTTAAAATTTTTGCATTTTTCGCCCATTGGCCAAAATCTTTCGCCATTTTTTTCAATGGCTAGAAAGTTTCTGACCCATTGATTTACGTTGTTTTCGCACTTCCACTATAAAAACATGATGTTTTCGCTGAAGGCAGACACAAAAGAAGCAGCTACAGAGGAAGAGGCAGGAGAGGCTCATAGTGACTCCTATTACTATGAGCAGGGCAAAAAATAATCAATGGAGGAGCTGGAAGGAACATTATGTGTCCATTGAGTCTGAGGAAGAAGGGATCACTACTGTACCAATGCTGTCCAGTCCCCCTAAATCACCCCAAGGCATCTTGGGGAATTTAATGGGAAGGGAGGGAGAAAAGGAAATGGGAAGGGAGAGAGAAAAGGGTAGTACTAGTGAGAGCAGGACAGGTCAGCTGCCTGTGTCTGCTGCAAGACGTGCTGCCCCTGCTGCCAGTGCCACCATTGCTATACCTGCAGCCAGCGTTGAACCTTCCTCCAGTGCTGAACCTGCTGCCAGTGCTGAACCTGCTGCCACCAATAGTTCGCCTGCTGCTAGTGTTTCTTGTAGTACTCAGGGGGGAAGGAGAAAATTATGCCATGTGTGACAGCAGGGGACCCTCTGTCACATTGCTCGTCACCTCTTCCAAGCAGCAGTGAGATGTCTGGAATAGAGCAGCAGCACATAGAGACTAGTGGTGGTGGTGGTGTTGGAGAAGCTGGGGTGGAAGAGACATTGGTGGCCTTTTTATCAGAAACTGAGAAGGAATAGGAGACAGAGATGAGGATGGGCATCAACACCACCACTAGGAATCAGCTTTTGAAATTAGAGGAAATTGCAACTGCTCTAACTTCTGCTGCTGCTGAGATGAAAGGGCAGCAGGGTGCTGGCTAGTGTGCCACAGACCACCATGGACACAGTGGGAATGGGGTCAACAAATAAAGCAGGACTAGGACAGGTTCCACTTGCCAGCAGTAGCAATATTCCTCCTGATCCTAGTTGCAATGCTAAATCTGAGGCAGTAGCAGCAACAGCAGCAACATTATCCGCTGCCACAGAAATTGAAGGGGAATGTGGAGGACAAGAAGAAAGAGGACATTCTTCACCACCTGTTCCCTATCCCTCCCCCCAGAAGTCATGGGAGTGGGACTATTATTCTCTTCTGGCAGGCACAATGCAGTCATCATCAACAATTGTACAGTGCAAAATTTGTGACAAGTTAGTGAGAAGGGGAAAGGAGGGAACACACCTTGGCACAACTGCCCTGATAACACACATGAAACACAGACCCCTTGACATTTACTACAAACATGTTAAAGCCAAACACCCGTTACAGAAATCTAGCACCGCTGTTACTGTACCCCCTGACTCTCCAGAAAGGTGAAGATCAAAGAGGAGGAAGAATAAAGAAACCCAGACAGACACTGGAAGTTCCATGACGGGCGAAACAACCATCTCACCATCAACATCACCTTCTTATTTGGGTAACAGTACATCTCCTGCCAATCCACCTCATTCATCGTTACCTCCCCCGCCAAATGATAGCCACTCTGTTAATGTTAGGATATGGCAGTTCATCTCTACCCATTGCACACTGTGTGGTGCACTGACCACACATGCCAGTGTGGTGGAGGAGAATCGATACCAGGTCATCAGGTGGCATCTGAGGTTCCACTTGCCAGTAGTAGCAATATTTCTCCTGATCCTAGTTGCAATGCTAAATCTGAGGCAGTAGCAGCAACATTATCCGCTGCCACACAAAGTGAAGGGGAATGTGGAGGACAAGAAGAAAGAGGCCATTCTTCTTCACCTGTTCCCTATCCCTCCCCTCAGAAGTCATGGGTGTGGGACTCTTTTGGCAGGCACAGTGCAGTCATCATCAACAATGGTACAGTGCAAAATTTTTGACAAGTTAGTGAGAAGGGGAAAGAAGGGAACACACCTTGGCACAACCGCTCTGATAACACACATGAAACACAGACACCATGACATTTACTCCAAACATGTAAAAGCTAAACACCCATTACAGAAATCTAGCACCGCTGTTACTGTACCCCCTGACTCTCCAGAAAGGTGGAAATCAAAGAGGAGGAAGAATAAAGAAACCCAGACAGACACTCGAAGTTCCATGACGGGCGAAACAACTAGCTCACCATCAGCATGACCTTCTTCTTTTGGGTAACAAGTACATCTCCTGCCAATCCACCTCATTCATCGTTACCTCCCCCGCCAAATGATAGCCACTCTGTTAATGTTAGGATATGGCAGTTCATCTCTATACATTGCACACTGTGCACCACTGACCACACATGCCAGTGTGGTGGAGGAGAATAGATACCAGGTCATCAGGTGGCACCTGAGGAGATTCCATACCGCAGAATATGATAGGATTCTGGCAGGGAGGGTTCATCATTACTATTAAACTGTCACCAAGTTGTCATGTGTCCTTAGCAGGGTCTGTACAAGGGGTACAGTGACAGCAGCAGTACTTGGTTTTGGGTGTCATGGTGTTTGGATACAGTTGTGCCCCCAGATGTTATTTACCACACACACACACACACTGTGCACATTGCAGTTACTGATGGAAGCCACAGTTCCTGTTCTCAAGGAAAAAATATATATTCTAATAACACACCCATGATGATTTTGGAGGAGGGGCAGGTGGAGAAGATTTAATGGTCAACTTGTTCTTTTCTCCACATATACTGGGGGTTACTTATTCTTCTGCTACTGCCTCAGGCTCATCACTGGAGCCAGTCATGGCAAGTGGAACCTTCATCATCCATCTTCCATGTTACTGTTATTGTTGATCCCATTCCCTTTCAGCTGCCTAATCATCCTGCTGCTTAAACAACTCAGCAGCAGCAGTACGAACAGCAGTTGCAACTCAGGAGGACATCTGACGGTGGCCACTGGCCAACATGACCTGCTGGCATTAGGCAAGTAGGGCATTTTTATTTTTTAAAAACTAGTCCTACAAAAAATAAACAATTTTTGTGGGGTTTGTTTGTAACAAGTCTAAGTCCTACAAATCAATGTTTCCTTAGGGCTTGTGCCAAACTAGCTTAAGTCCTACAAATCAATGTTTCCTTAGGGCTTGTGCCAAACAAGCTTAAGTCCTACAAATCAATGTTTCTTCAGGGCTTGGGCCTCTAATAAGTGTAAGTCCTACAAAGGTCTCTAACAGCAAATCAAACAAATCATCCTCTACAAAATACTCTATAAAGTCAAGTATCAGTCCACCCCAGTGGCAGCTTATGTCAGGGGATTCCTGTCTTTGTCACTTTAAATACAAATATTTTATTTTATTGATTTATTTTTTTATTAACTGTCCCCCAATAGCAGTCAAGAAAGCCCCCCAAAACAAATTCCCTGTTCAAATGATTCATTCATTCACCAACACAGGGACCCTCCTCAGACCCCTTTATACCATGTCTTGTGGTTTTTATTTTATTTTATTTAGGATTTCTTTTTTATTAAGTGCCCCCCAATCCCAGTAAACAACCCCCCAAAAACACTCCCTGTTCAACCCACCACACCCCACCAACACAGGCACCTTCATGCCACTTTTATACAATGCCTTTGGGAAATAAAATATTATTTGTAATGTCTTGTGTGTAACTTCTATGGGTGGAAAAAGGAGAAGAAAGTGGAAAATTGGCACTTTTCACAGGAACTTTCTTGGGGAAATTAATGTCAAGGGAGGAAGAAGAGGGTAGTAGTGAGAGCAGGACAGGTCAGCTGTCTGTGCCTGCTGCTAGATGTGCTGTGCCTGATACCAGACATGCTGCGCTTGCTGCCAGATGTGCTGCATCTGCTGTAAGATGTGCTGTGCCTGCTGTCAGATATGCTGCCCATGCTGCCAATAGTGCTGTGCCTGCTGCCAGTACTGACCCTGCTGCCACCAGTACAGTTCCTGCTGCCAGTACTGCCCTTGCTGTCACCAGTGCTGTGTCTGCTGTCAGATGTGATGCCCTTGCTGTGCCTGCTGCCAGTGTTGACCCTGCTGCCACCAGTGATGTGCCTGCTTCCAGTACTGAACCTCCTGCCACCAGTGCTATCAGACTTGCTGCCCCTGCTGCCAGTGCTGGATCTGCTGCCACCAGTCCTGAAGCTGCTGCCAATGTGTTTTGTAATACTCAGGAGGAGGGAAGGAAAAGATGATGCCAAGTGTGACAGCAGGGGACCCTAAGTCACACTTGCCATCCTCAAGCAGTACCACCGGTGCTAGTACTATAACTAAGAAGGTCCAGCAGTTTTTTAACATTAGGAGTGAAGGAGGGGTAATCATCATTTTTATAGTGACTGTGAGGAAGAAGACTCAGGGGCTGAAATTGATGTGGTTGGTGTTAGTAGTAGTAGAAACATTGATGGTGAAGCAGCCAGTTGGATTAGTGTTAGGAGAATGGTAGGGGAAGTAATTGAGAGCATCCAGACTAGTGGTCAAGGGAGCCCACACCATTCCCCTGACCCTGCGAGTCCCCTTCCCCCCACATCATTATTCATGTGGAAAATTATCCTGAAGAAGGCAGAACTGTTACCACCGCAATAATACCACTACCACCAGGAGCACAAATCAGCTGCCTGTGCCTACTACTAGTGCTGCTAGACTGCCTTCTTCAGGTCATCAAGAAATGGCAAGTATGACATTAGGGGACATTCTGTCACTTTTCTCGTCACCTCCTCCAACCAAAAGTGAGATGTCTGTAGTAGAGCAGCAACATCAAGGAGGGACTAGTGGTAGTGATGATGACGATGGTGGAGAAGCTGGGGTGGAAGAGACATTGATGACCTTTTTAGTCCAAACTTAGAAGGAATGGAAGACAGGGATGGGGATGGTTATCACCACCAACAGCAGTGAGCTTTTGGAATTTGCAGAGCTTGCTACTGCTCTAATTCCTGCTGCTGCTGAGTTGCAAGGGCAGCAGGATGCTGAGGAGCAAGTTAGTGTGCCACAGACCACTGTGAACACAGTGGGAATGGGGTCAACAAGTGATACAGGACTAGGACAAGTTCCACTTGCCAGAAGTAGCAATACTCCTGGTCCTAGATGCAGTGCTGATTCTGAGGCTGTAGCAGCAACAGCAGCAACATTATCCTCTGCCACAGACAGTGAAGGGGAATGTGGAGGACAAGAAGAAAGAGACCATTTTTCTCTTGGGGCAGGCACAGTGCAGTCATCACAAACGGCACTGTGCACAATTTGTGACAAGTCAGTTAGAAGGGGAAAGGAGGAAGCACACCTTGGCACAAGCTCCTTGATAACACACATGAAACACAGACACCATGACATTTATGTCAAACATGTTAAAGCCAAATACCTACCAGAGGAATCGAGAACCACTGTTGCAGTACCCCCAGACTCTGCAGAAAGGCAACAAGAGGAGAGGCAGAGATCAAATAGGAGGAAGAATAGAGAAACCCAGGCAGAGGCTGGAAGTTCCATGACAAGCGAAACAGCTAGCTTCACATTATATTCTTCCTCTAAGCTAACTACATCTTCTGGAAATCCACCTCATTAATCGTTATCTCCCCCACCAAATGATAGCCACTCTGTAGAAGTTAGGATATGGTAGTTCGTGTCCACCCTTTGCACACTGTGTGGTGCACTGACCACACATGGCAGTGTGGTGCAGGAGAATCGCAAGCAGGGCATCAAACAGCATCTGAGGAGATTCCATCCCGCAGAATATGCTAAGATGGTGGTAGGGATGGTTCAGCATTATTATTTAACTGTCAGCAAGTTGTCATGTTTCCTTAAAAGGGTGTAGACAAGGGGTATAGTGACAGCAGCAGTACTTGGTTTCTGGTGTCATGGTGTTTGGATATCGTTGTGCCAGGTGTTAATTACCATACTATCACGGTGTCCGTGCTCTGTGCTGCAGGCGGCGACATTCTGACTGTTATTTGCATTACCTCTTGCTGATTGGCTAGGTACCTTTGTCACCACCCAGTGATGGCCTTTATATACCCTGTCATGTCTACACTATAGTGCCCTTTCGTGGTGTATGAGTTCCTGACGTTAGTTCTGTGTTTTTTCGCTTACAGTGTATGACCTGGTCTGCCTGACGACGTTCCTGAGTTCCTGTGTGCTGCCTTCCGTTGCTGACTGTATCTGGCTGAGAACCTACTCCATTGCTGACCGTATCTGGTTGAGAACCCGCTCCGTTGCTTACCGTATCTGGCTGAGAACCCGCTCCATTGCTGAACATATCTGGCTGTGTACTGCTCCGTGGCTAACTGCACCCTCTGAGTATCCACTCAATCTCTGATAGTGTCCAGTTGTATTGCTTGGTTGCCTCCATTTAGCCCACTGTTATGTGCTGGCTGTTTCATTAAGATAGTCGGTGTGCACTGCATGGCGCTATTATTTTTGTCGACCAAAGGCTGAGCATTCGTGCTTTAGCTGCTCTCTTAACCGCCTCTGGCGGTGTGCACAAGCGAAGTACCGGTACAGTGTTCATAGCACTGACTGTGTTACTCTGATCACTCTCTGTGTCCACCTCCTTAGCAGCGCTGGGCTCACTCCCTTTGGGAGTTGCTGTATATGTCTGGGCGTTACCTATCAACCCTTTTGTGTGCCTGGATCGTTCAGGTAGGCTTAGTGCTTATTTCCCTTTGCAGAGACTTGGGCTCAAGAGCCAGTGTTGCATTATACCATCTCCCAGGGTGAGGGGACACTGGTTGCGTTCCATCTATATACCTATATCTCGATCAACCCCTAGCGTTCTAGGGTCTGCCTACGTAGCAGTTGCCTTGGTCTCCTTGTGACCATAACCCTAGGGTCAGTGCTGCCTCCTAAGCGGTTGCCTCAGGGCCAGGGTCAGTGTTGCCTCGCTCCTATTGGGTTCTATGCCCAGGCGTCTGGGTTTGTGCCAGTCCTCCATTACTGGACCTCTTGTCACCGAAGTCCTGCTGTCAGCTCCTGACCTGTGTGCCTTTAGTCTCTCTGGTCCTAGCCAGAACCTTCATTGCCAGCAATTGTTTCCAGTTTCTCCAGATAACCTATACTGGGTTGCTATTGCTGTACATATTTGTATATATTCATGTTCTGCACTGTGGGTCTACGGGCCTATATTAGTGTATGACTAATAAAGTCATTTTTTACCTTACCGATCTGGTCTGAGTGTTCATCAAAAAAAAGGGGCAGGTGGAGAAGAATTATTGGCCAACTTCTTCTTTTCTCCAGATATACTGGGGGCTATTTATTGTTCTGCTACTGCCTCAGACGCATCACTGGAGATAGTCGTGGCATGTGGAACTTTCATCATCCATCACCCATGTTACTGCTATTGATGATCCCATTCCCTTTCAGCTGCCTAATCATCCTGCTGCTTAAACAACTCAGCAGCAGCAACAGCAAGAACAGCAGTTGCAAATTCCTCAATTATGGACTCAGGAGAACATTTGACAATGGCCAGGGCCACTGGCCAACATGACCTGCTGGCACTACGCCAGTAGGGCATTTTTTTTCTCAGGGATTGTGCTTTAAGAAAAAACAAACAAAAAAAACATAGTCCTACAAAAAAATAAACAGTTTTGGGAGGTTTGTTTCTAACAAGCCTAAGTCCTACAAACCAATGTTTCTTCAGGGCTTGTGCCTCTAATACATTTAAGTCCTACAAATCAATGTTTCCTCAGGGCCTGGGCCTCTAACAACAAATCTAACAAATCATCCTCTACAAAATATTCTATCAAGTCAAGTATCAGTCTACCCCAGTGGCAGCTTGTGTCAGGGGATTCCTGTCTCTATCACTTTACATAAAATTTTGTATTATATTTTATTGATTTATTTTTTTATTACCTATCCCCTCAATACCAGTCAAGAAACCCCCCACCAAAAACAAATTCCCTGTTCAACTGATTAATTTCCCAGACTCCCCCCACCAACACAGGCATGTCTTATAGGGTTTTTTTTAAATGTATTTAGGATTCAGGTTGTATTAACTGCCCCCAATCCCAATAAACAAACATCCCTCAAAAAACATTCCTTGTTCAAGTGATTATTTTCTCACACCCCACCAACACAGGCACCCTCATGCCCCTTTTATACTATGCCTTTGGGAAATAAAATAATATTTACTATGTGTTGAGTATAAATTCCCATTGATTTCAATGGAATGAGTTAGGAGAAAAAAGCTGAAAATCTGCACTTTTCTTGGGAAATTATTTGCAAAGTGGGAAGTGCCACTATTTTCCGATTTCAGTTTGAGGTGACATTTTTCGCCCATCCCTACTCACCACATCAAGTCTACCTCCAGGGGGCAGAGCAACTGGGGTGGTGCCATACATGTTATCATATACATATATCTGTTCATACTCCAGAATGCTTGGCCTGAATTTGTGAGGCTGTAGGCCAATATAAGCAGGCAGCAGCCTCTCCCACTGGGGCACACTACGTCAATTCCATCCCCCCAGTTACACTTTCACATCCCTCTTTTTCAACAATTCTGAAAGGTGAGCTCTATAATCAGGCTCACCATGTCAAGTCTACCTCCGGGGCCAAGGTACTCAGGGGGGCGCCACACAGGTTATCATCCACTGTCATCTGGCTCATACTCCGGAAGCCCCAAGTACAAATATATAAATACACTACATGGCCAAAAGTATGTGGACACCTGCTCATCGAACATCTCATTCCAGTGGTGTTCTATGTGGATGTGGACAGGGCTCTGCATAGACCAGTCAAGTTCTTCCAAAATGATCTTGACAAGCCATTTCTGTATGGAGCTCCCTTTGCACAAGAGAGCACTGTCATGCTGAAACAGTAAAGAGTCTTCCCCAAAGTGTTGCCACAAATTTGGAAGCACAGAATCATCTAGAATGTCACTGTATTCTGTAGTGATAAGATGTTCTTTAACTGAAACTAGGGGGCCTAACACAAACCATGAAAAATAGCCTAAGAACATGATTCCTCCTTCACCATACTTTACAGTTGGTTTTATGCAATAAGGCATTTGGTAGTGTTCTCTTGACATTTGCCAAACCCAGAGTCATCTGTCAGGCTACCAGAGGATGTACTTCCACTGCTAAAGAATGCAATGGTGGTGGGCTTTGTACCACTTCATCTGTCATTTTGTATAAGAATGGTTATCTTAGACTTGTGTGCAGGTGCTCGGTGATGGAAAGCCATTTCATGAAGCTCCAAATAAACAGGTCTTGTGCTGGTATTGTATACAGAAACAGTTTGCAACTTGGTAGTAAGAGTTGTAACTGAAGACAAGTGACTTTTTTTTATGCACTACCACTTCAGCACTTAGCAGTTCCAGGCTTGTGTGGCATACCACTTGTTCCTGGATGTTTGCACTTCACAATAACATCCCTTACAGTTGAGCAGGAAGCTCTAACAGGGCAGAAATTTTACAAATTTACTTGTTGGAAAGGTGACATCCTATGATAGTGCCATACTGAAAGTTCTGAGCTCTGCAGTTCTACTGCCAATGATTGTCTATGGAGATTTCATGGCTATGTGCTTGATTTTATAGACCTTTCAGCAATGGGTGTGGATGAAATAGCCAAATTCACTAATTAGAAGCGGTCACAACATACTTTGACCATGTATGTATATTTTGCAATGGTTTATTAATAGTACTGTGCTCACAATGTTGGTGTAACTTTTGGTGTGACTTTGACAAACTGCATCCTCCTTGTGAAGGGAAGGATCTCTTAATTTATTGCACATGCTGCAGCAAACATGGCTGAAGTCAGTTTTTGGAATACCACTTTACACTCACATCCCTGTACTGCTCCTACTCCTTTCACCCTCTCCCGCCCCCTGCTGCCTTTGCTTTACATTACTCAACTACTGTGTGTGTTTTTACTGTAAGGTGCACAATAGAGCTGATTGTGTGTGATGTATTGCCTTGGTCATTTACAAAATATACTATCTCATCTAGTATTAGTCTGACTCAAACACAGTTTATGTCAATCAGAGATCATTTTTTTAACTAAGTGCCCCCCACCCCTATCATTGTCAACAGAAAACCACACTTCATGTTAAACTGCTTTTTTCCCCCAGACTCCCCTATCACAGAAATAACAGCCAGATCAGGATGGAACTTGGATCACAACTTGGCCACAGAAAATGTTGGGGTATTTGAGGTAAATCTCCTTAGCTCCCTTCACACACACACAGACTCCCATAGGACAGAGATAAAAGCCTTATCACAAAGAAATTGGTTCACCTCTACCTGTGTCTTCCTAGACAGTCACACAGAATTTTTGGATGTTTGGGGTAATACTCCTTTGCTCCCTTCTCACAACCCCAGACTCCACAGCACAGAAATAAGAGCCAAGTCAGGAAGGAATCTGGATTGCAGCTGCCTGTGTCTCCCCAGTCAGTCTCAACAAATTTTGGTTTCTTACTTCCTGTCCCTATCACTGTGCCTGTGATTGCCTCCAGTGTTACTTTACTGTAACAGCGACCTTGCTACTTCCTGGCTGTCTCTCAGTGCAAGTCGCTGTTCTTATAGGTCACTGGTAATTACTGTTATGTCTTCGCCCACCTACTAGGCCTTATAGGCCTCAGCATTTCCAATACCCAGTGCCCTTTCATGGTGTTCCTGAGTCTTGACCTGTGTTGGTCCATTTACTGATTCCTGTGTATTACTGCTGGCTTCATCTGACTACCTGATCCGGATCTGACTCCTGGCTTCATCTGACTACCCGATCTGGCTCTGACTCCTGGCTTCATTTGACTACCCGATCCGGCTCTGACTCCTAGCTTCGTTTGACTACCCGATCCGGCTCTGAACCCTGGCTTCGTCTGACTACCCAATCTAGCTCTGACTCCTGGCTTCGTCTGACTACTTCCTGCTCTGCTGCGCTCCCGGCTTAGGTTTACTGCCAGCCTTGGCTACCCAGCCCAGGCTATCATTCACCCTCGGCTTCCTGGGCCTACTGTTACCAACGTGCTTGCTACCCCTGTAGCAGTACTTGTTCGGTAAGTCTGTATCACTGACCTTCTGTGACCTATAGCCTGGGTGGCTTGTTGCCTCGCCTAGCGTTCTAGGTGCAGTTTACCTTTGCCTCTCGGTATACCCTAGTGGTAGGGTATAGTTGAGCTATTGTTAACCTGTCTAGTGAAGGGTTGAGGAAGTGCCGTGCACTGTCCTCACACCCGGTCTTGTGAAGGTTGCAGAGGGCTAGTACGTATACGCTACTATTTACACCTCCCTAGTGAAAGGTTGAGGAAGTGCCGTGCACTGTTCTCACACCCGGTCTTGTGAAGGTTGCGAATGGCCCGTACATATACGCTACAAGTTTACACCTGCCTAGTGAAGGGTTGAGGAAGTGCTGTGCACTGTCTTCACACCTGGACTTGTGAAGGTGGTGGCGGTATAATCGCTACTTGGTGGTGCTCCAGCGTTCTGGAGTTTCTCGCTCCTGTTGCCATTGGGTTTACCCTAGCTTTAGGGTACTGACGTCATATCATCTCACACCCGCCTAGTGATGGGAGAAGGAAGTGTCCTGCACTGTCCTTATCTGGTCTCGTGAAAGTGGAGAGGTACATTGCTGCTACTATTATATTTTCAATAAAATCTATTTTAGCTGTACTTGTCAGTGTCTTTATTTCTCAGGTCACTCCGTGACAGTCCCCCAGAGTCCCACAGACTCCCTTAATACAGAAAACAGATACAGACTCCATAAACTACATTCCAGTCTTAAAGGGATAGTAATACTTAAAATGTAAAAAAAAATATGTTGTAGGGTTTATCCCCCTGAGTAAAACAAGAGTACGCCCACTGCTGAGAGGTGTTTTATTCAAAAGTTATTCATTTTCAAAGTTGAATTTTTTAGGTGCAATATCATAGTGGCCTTAAATTGTACAGTGGCGCTGTTGATACACCATCCTATGGAGATTTATGGTCAACTGACCAGAGTTGTCCATAGGATCGTGTAGCAACAGCGCCACTGTACAATTTCAGGCCACAGTGATATTGCACCTAAAAAAATCAACTTTGAAAATTAATAACTTTTGAATAAAACACCTCTCAGCAGTGGGAGTACTCTTGTTTTACTCAGGGGGATAAACCCTACAACATATTTTTTTTTACATTTTAAGTATTACTATCCCTTTAATTTATTTTCCTATACTAAATAGCTCAAAATTTGCTGCTTACTCTCCATCTCACGAATACAGAATGACATGCTGTGGGAACCAGACACCCCTTTCATAGTATGTGTTTTGGAAAAAAGGGAAACTGACATATAGTGGGAGGAAATTCAGTCTTCCCATTCATTTCAATGCAATGAGTTAAGCAAAAAAACAGAGCAGAAAATCTGCACTTTTCACGAAAAATGTACCACTCAGTGAAAAGTGCCCCTTTTTGCCTGTTTCTCTTTGGAGGCAAAATGTTTCACTCATCAACACTATCTACTAAGATCTACAAGTTGGAGAAATCTTCGCACATTGGCTCCATAGAATAACATAGAAATTGGAGAGTTAGTCACACTGGAGAAGTAACCTCCACTTTATCACTTCTTTATCACACCTTAGAGCATCTTACTCTTTGTCTTCTTTGTTGTTGTTTAAAGGTTTAGAAGTATTACTATGTCTTCTTCTAACAGCCTCCTCGGTAGAAATGGATGAAAAGTAAAATTTTTCCTACATAAATTACAAAAAAAATCCTTTTTTTAGTCCCTTTGTCTAACCATGGCATTAACCACCTGCTGGTACAGCCATCTTTGAAAAATAAATGCAGATTGGGATATGTCAAAATGGTGCAACTCATGACATCAGTTCTTTAAAATCTCTGTTTTTCAACAAAAGAAACAGATAAAATGTCAACCAAAAGTTTACCGTTCAACATGCATACTTCTGCATTCTTTTTTTGTTCTGTTCATGACTTCATTCTATATAAGAGTAGATTGGCAGCACATAGAAGAATAGTGTAATATAATTATTTTAGCAGAATAAATAGTAATGATGGAGGTGGTAGCAGTGGCAAAGGGTGTAGGTAGAACTGTGTAATGTCATTATTTTAACAGCATGAATAGTAATGATGGAGGTGGTAGCAGTGGCAGAGGGTGTAGGGACTACTTTATTCTTTTGTCACCTCCAAATAACTCCGGCACCCTTCCCTGTGCCTTGCATTTGCATAACAACAATAGTAGAAGAAAAGAGTGTTATTGTTAGAGAGGAAAATATTGTCCCATTCCCTGAGACATCTACAATAATACTATCATGTGCTCCTTGGCCCTTGAACTTTTAGGATTTCTCGACCATTGATAGTTATAGTACCTTTGGCATGCTACTGGTGTGTCTCCCAATCAGATTTGTGGTTGTGCTAAAGGTGAGATCTTAACGAGGATGTACCTAGATGTGCTAAATTCCCCTCTGCTATAGCAACAATACTAGAATGTGACTTCTTGTCATCTTCAGTGTCCCAGTAATGGTAGTGGACCTTTTCACATCACTTTTACAAGCAGCCTCCTAAGGAGGAGGAGGATCATCTTCATTTATCACACAAGCCACAGCAACGATGGATGCAGTCAGTTTTTGGAGTAAGGCTTTACTGCCACCTACAAGTCTATGCATCCTCCTACTCCTTTCTCCTTACCCCTGGCCATAGCATATTTGCTTAACATAATTTAAGTTATGTTGATTTTTACTTTAAAGACTTTTAGCAAGTGGAGTGATGTTTTTTCCATCTGAAAATAATCTATGATGTTTGCCACTGTCTTGAATATCGGTCACTGTCAGTCTCAGCCAAAGCTCAGGTCAAGAAATTTCTTGCCTGTCTTGTTAGTCAAAACATATTTTTGTTTGTGTTTTGTTATTTTCTTTTTTATAAACTGTCCCTATCTGCCAGTGTCTACAAAGAAATTACACCCACACACCATGAATCCGCAAGCTACTCGAGGTCCTTCCTGTTTGCCTGTGTGCCTGCCTCTACATACAGCTAGTGTTAACATTTCAGCAGCAGTTTTCTCTTCCAATGTGACTGAAGTTTTACAGAACAGTACAGGAAGAAGACAGACCTGCTAGCTTCAGAATCAGTAGTTTGCCCCAAAGAATAAAGTGTGCTGCACAGCAGCTTATACAGGCATGCAGGGCTCCCACACCTCAGTATATGTTTGCCTCTTTTTTTCTTGGGATTGTAGGAGTGAACATTTATATAACTAAACACAGTATGCCAAGTATGTTGTACTCATCTGCTTGTCTCTTGGACATATGATGAATTTTTATTTGTTTCAAAGTCTAACTCAGTCACAGTAGTGGCTCCGCCAGCTCAGGTAGGAACTTGGATCAAATGCCTGTCTGACTGTTACTGACTATCACTTTTCAGTCAAAATTTTTTTAACGCACTTTTCTCCCTTAACCCCTTACCCACACCCACACCCTCAGCGGAAGAGTGGCAACCACCAAGACTCCTATGAGGCAACTTACAGTAACATGCTATCTACTTAGCTTGTATATCAATTACATTATGGTCAATTTTTTTCTTCTTTTTTTCCCCCTTAAATTGACATTGTCTATCTACAATTTGACAGATCCCATTTATTACTTTTATTTTTTAAAGGAAAAAAGTATGCAGTACTAACCCTTCATCCTGCCAAAGATGGTAAGAATCCATAGTCTAGTTTGGGCTGTACATGTAACTAAAATGTCTCATAGCACCAAATGGGAAAACTGTACATTTTTATAAAGCTTGCAGAGATTGAAGGGACTGTCAATCTGACCTGGAATTCAAACAATTTTGAAGCTGCACTTAAAAGTTATTGCCAAAATAAAAATGTCAAATAGCATAGAACCTTTGTTCAAAATTAACTATAGAAGAATTGTTGGACTTCTATAATAATAACAGTTGATTGTATCAAAGGTAGTCCATCCTTGTTTTCTTTATTTTCTTTTCAAGCTCTGTATAATAAAAAGTATGTAGTACTCACAAAATCATTCTAGCAAAAGCTTCCTGAGACTGTGCAACACTTAGCACTTAGAAAACTGTGTCTGAAACTGCTGCTGCTATCTGATTGATATTAATAAAGCACAATTTAAACACATATAGAATCCCCTTTAAGCATGTGTGTGTGGGTTTCCCCCATCAGATTAATAAAAATAAGCATATATCTCCAGATAGGCTTATTTGTATTTATTTTTTTACTCTTGTCTTAATCATATCATGCTTGTTTGAGCTTGCAAAGAGCTAGTCAGAGATACTCAACTAGGAATGAGCCTGCCCTTGAATTGATGAGGCTTTATAGGATAAGTATCCTACCCAGGGTGTAATCTCTTTTAGCTCACTAGTGCCTTTCACAAAGAGGAAATATCCTAAAGCACATAATACTGATCCTACCAAATGGCAGTCCAGCCATGAAGTGCCAGGCAATTCCTCTCTGAACAAGAGAAGCAGCCAACCACAGACATGCGTTTCAGCCTTGTTGGGCCTTGTCAGTGAGGTGCAGCTGATTCTCTAGGCACTGTGAGCAAGGGGTCCATGTCTGGATTACCTTGTTACCCTTAGGGTGACAAATTCCAAGGGTAATTTGCATATGTTGCATAATTTGCATAATTTGGCAAGGAGTAGCACATATCGCTTATCGCTTCATAGCTCCAAAAGTTTTTAAAACTGATGAAATCCTGTTTTCATTGAATAAGGAACTTCAAAAATGGACTTGATTTTTCAATAGTTTTTTATTCAATAGCTCATAATAGTAACAGTGGGAGGTGATAACAGTGGTTAAATGATAGATTGCTGAGATCTGTTGTAAATGGGACATTTTCAGGTTGATCAGTCTTGAGTTCACTGAGTTTTAATTTGTTTATTAATGATCTTGAAGTGGACTTTCAAATTAGTGTCTCAATCTTTGCTGATAAGACTACACCTTGTAAAAAAAAGAGAAATATTATAGGAGAATTTCCATCAATGGTGGCCAGAACAGCACCTAATTTGCTGGATTCTTTAGTACATTCTGATTATCAGAGAAAAAGACAAGATACTTGGTTAGAAAACTTAAAAAAAAATCAATGCATTGGAATGTAGAAATGTGGCAGATGTAAGGAATGCCAATATATTAAGACAGACAAATACTTTTTTAACCATAATGGTTCTAAGCAATTTGCTAAAAGACAATTTCTAAATTTTAAATCAGAGGGTATTGTTTACCATATATCTTTTCCTTGTAAATTAATTTATATTGGAAAAATGGTTAAAGGACCGGTAGGGGAACTTCAAGTGATGGGGATTCAACAAATAAAGAAAACCTTAATATGAAGGGATAAATATAGGAATCTGTTGAAAATGGAAACTACATGGATTTATAAGTTGCAATCCATATGGACTCAAAGAGGAGATATTTAATATTTAATATGTTTCTTTAAAATGATTTGTTAATCCTTACACTTGGTTTGGTAAGAATTTTATTTTTATCAATTAACAAAATTATATTGAGTGAACAGAAGAAAAATCGAAATCAGATCAATATTTGGTGTGACCACCCTTTACCTTCAAAACAGCATCACTTCTTCTAAGTACACTTGCATAAAGTCAGGGAATATGTAGGCATATAGTTAGGTTTATGATTAAGCAATTATACTACACAGGTGCTAATGAGCATCAATTTAATATGAAGGTTGAAACACAATCATTAACTGAAAAAGAAACAGCTGTGTAGGAGGAATAAAACTGGATGAGGAACAGCCAAATGCAGCTAACATGGTGTGGTTGCTGAAGACAGCTTAATGTCAAAAGGCATACACCAAGGCAACACTGAGCACAGCAACGAGACACAATGTACTTATACTGCATCAGCAAGGTCTATGCCAGGCAGAAATTTAAAGGCAGACAGGGATTTCCAGATGTGCTGTCCAAGCTCTTTTGAAGAAGCACAAATAAACAGGCAACTTTGAGGACAGTAGACACAGTGGTCGGCCAAGGAAATTTAGTGCAGCAGATGAAAGACACATCATGCTTACTTCCTTTTGCAATCAGAAGATGTCCAGCAGAGCCATCAGCTCATAATTGGCAGAAAATAGTGGGATCCTGGTATGCCCATCTACTGTCCTGAGAAGCCTGATCAGAAGTAATCTTCATGGAAGACTTGCGGCCAAAAAGCCATACCTTCGACGTGGAAACAAGGCCAAGAGACGCAACTATGCACAAAAACATAGGAACTGGGGTACAGAAAAATGTCAGCAGGTGCTCTGGACTGATGAGTCAAAATCTGAAATATCTGGCTGTAGCAGAAGGCAGTTTGTTCACCAAAGGGCTGGAGAGTGGTACTAGAATGAGTGCATTCAGGCAACAGTAAAGCAAGGTGGAGGTTTATGCAGTACCATCAGAGAGGGATCTGATTGGCCCCAAATATATTCTGCAGCATGACAATAACCCCAAACATACATCCAAACTCATTAATAACTATCTTCAGTGTAAAGAAGAACAAGAAATCCTGGAAGTGATGGTATGGCCCCCACAGAGCCCTGATCTCAACATCATTGAGTCTGTCTGGTATTAAATGAAGAGAGAGAAGAAACTGAGGCTGCCTGAATCCACAGAAGAACTGTGGTTAGTTGTCCAAGATGTTTGGAACAACCTATTTGCCAAGTTTTGAATCCTTAACAAACTGTGTGCAAGTGTACCTAGAAGAATTGATGCTGTTTCGCACCAAATATTGATTTGATTTAGATTTTTGTTTGCTCACTATCATTTTGTTAACTGATAAAAATAAAATATTAACATATATATAAAACTTAACTCTTCTGTTCTCAGCCTGGGTGTCAATCCAATTAGCATTCAAATAGCAAAACTTCAAAAAAAGTAAGCACTCACAGGACTTTTTGATAGGTTAACAATCATGCTGGTTTATTCCATCAATGTTTTGACTCTACTTTGGGCCTTTATCAAGATGTTTTCAGAACAAACTGATAAAGCCTACATTTATATTACATCAAGTGCAAGTAATGGCACCAAAATGACATCATAATCATAGGGGAGGGTCACAAAAAGTAAATAAACATAAAAATACAAATAAAAATTAACAATTGTGTGTATCAATTACCCAAACAAAACATTATAACACCCTGTGCATATTTAGTATAAAAATAAATTACATGTTGATACTTAGAAACAATCAGTATGCTAATGAGATATAGATCTTACTAACATTATATATGCATGCATTTGACCTAAAATTACCTTGAGCATTGGGTAATAACAAGTGGATAAATGTGAATTACTGGGGCAAAAGAAAATATGGAAACCCTTTCGACCTGCAGCAGTCCCACACTGGAGTCTGCAACAGCCGACACTCTTCCAGAAAAAAGTCCACATGTTGGTCCAATACAGCTATCCAAAAGCTACATGGATGTATTTTGTAACCCATCTCTGCACCCTGATTTTATAATCTGCTAAGAAATTGGGATGATTACATGGTCTTGGTCCAGGGACACTCGCAGCTGGCCCATCTGTCAAATGCTCCATCGTATTGCGAAGCAAGTGACCAGATGGTCCCACTGATCATGCCAGGGTAACCAATAGCACTCTAAATTGCAAAAGGGACAAATTAAGTGAATGCAAAAACAAGACATCCTATATAATAATTCTCTAAATAGTTTGTAACGACACAGTCATGCGCAGTAGAGACTACTGTGCGCGCTACAGTCATGCACAGTAGAGACTGCCTGTGATGCAGCTGATACGGAGTGGGGCACTGCGAAGTATCAGCTGCGGGGAGGGCAGTCTCTACTGTGCATGACTACCCCGTGACCGGCTGGCACTATATCAGCCGTGGTGCAGGCAGTCTCTACTGTGCATGACTGCCCCGCGATCAGCTGGCACTGTGGCCCGTGTAGACGGGCTCTTCAACTAGTTTAGAGATAAAAAGTTAGCCCTTGTGTTGGAATCTGCTGTCCATCTCTCCACCATATAGCAGAGCAACTGGGCAGCGGGACTCCCTCACGCGACAAACTATCTTGACAACTTGATACAATGAGTAAACACTCAATTATGCCTGTATTACAAATGAAATCATTACCCACTATTCAGTATAACCAAATTATTAATTGTAGAGAATCCTGCAGCACATCCCCTCATCATAACATACAGTGGATGAACCTCATGATACAAAAAAGGATAATGAACAATGAAATTGTATACACAAATATCTAAAGAGCCATTATTGAGAAGAAAGATTGGTTACTGTGCCTATCCGGCTTATCGTTAATAACTCCATGAATTTTGGTACAACTTTCTTATATTTATACAGAATGAGTTTGAAAGTCATGACTGTCTGTGACAAGTAGCTCAAGTTATGAAAATGGCAAGAGATGATCATTACTCAGTACTTGTTTAACATTAGCTATATTCCTAATTATGTCTGACCATGTCCAATTCCTGTCATCAGGTTTAGAGTTCATATAATCCATTAAATTGTGCAGTTGAACAATAATCCAAGGCTGATTAAAGAGTAATTAAATAGCCCAATATGAGTCCAGCCAAATTCTCACTTATTGAGCATATGTTAATATACTGAGGTCCATGCATGTAAGGCAAGGTCTGATGAACCACAGGAAATTAGTTCCAATGTCCCCTGTAGATGATGTGAGTTCCAAAGAGTTCCATTAGTCTCACGAAAAAGTAATATAGATCCAGACGTATCTCTGAAGAGTAACCAATTCATGTATATATATATATATATATATATATATATATATATATATATATATATATGGTACTATGGGTGAAAAGATAATCCACTTCCTTGTCACTCTCAATGTGTATATATCCTCCTTCAGCTGGACTGTGTTACTTAAACATTACAAAGGTGCAATTTCAGCCATGGTTGGGACTGTCCATCTATGGTAACCAATCCAACTCCGTCAGAAAAATCCCCCATCGTCGGAGGAAGGCAATACAAGAGGTAATTTCCCTATTACCTAGTATGTAGGTAACCCATATTATGGTACTAGAATTGTAATTAGTACCATTTGGTTTCAAAGGCACATATTCCATATTAATAGAAACTGCTGAAGGAGAGCTTCTCATTCAGGCCGGAGGGTGAAATTAACTTTAACTTGTAAATCCATTTAGTTTCTCTCTGGTGTAGTAATCTTTCACGATTACTACCTCTCTTTAAAGGTAGAATATGATCTATGATCATGCATTTTAATTCTGATAATGTATGCTTATGTTCATACCAGTGCTTTGCCACTGGTTTGTAGCTTTTCAGTCCTGCAAGTGCTTTGGTAATGGTGGCTCGATGGTTGGCCATACTGTCTCCAAATGTGCAGGTAGTTAGTCCCACGTAGATCTTTTCACATGGGCATTGAATGAAATACACAACAAAAGTGCTTGTACAGGAGATTCTATGGTGGATCTTGAAGATTTCACCTGTGAGTGGATTGCTAAATTGATCACCCATAAGCATATAATGACATGTTACACAATACGGACACCGGTAGCATCCCATTTTTGTTTTACATAACCAGGTGGTGTTGTTTTTCATATAACAGTGTTCAGGATCTGTCCATACAAGTAAGTCCTTGAGATTAGGACCCCGTTTGTAGCTTAATAGGGGTTTCTTTTTAAAGCTATGTGATAATGTTCCAGTATTGCTGGATTTTATTATTGATCCGCCCACTAGCTGTGGTGTAGGTGGTCAGAAATACCAGTCTTTTGTTTTTGTCAATATTTTCCATTTTAGGCTCAAAAAGTAAGGAGTCCTGTGACTGTTTAAGGGCTCTTTCCAAATGTAACGTTAGTTCTTCCTGTGGATAACCCCTCATACTAAATCTGCTTATGAGATCCTCCAATTGGACCCTAGCCTTATCTTTGTCACTTATTCCTGACAATCCTCACCACTTGGGAATATGGTAGGTTCTTAGTCAAGTGTTTGGGCTGAAAGCTGTTGTAATGTAACAGGGTATTCCTATCTGTTTTCTTGCGGTAATTAGTGGACTGAATTTTATAGTCAACTATGTACACTGTTACATAGAGGAGTTCTATCGTATTGCGATCATGGTTGGTGGTATACCTTATGGTGTATGGTATGTTGTTCATAGTATGGAAGAAGGATAATAATGAGTCCTCTTCACCCTTCCAGATCATGAAGACATCATCGATAAAGTGAAAATATCTCACTATCAGAGTATACAGACAGAGTATGAGAGGCTTCATACTGGGCCATAAAGATGTTGGCATAAGCCAGGGCCACTGCACTTCCCATTTCTGTCCCAGAGATCTGTCTGAAATAATTCCTCTCAAACCGAAAGAAATTAAATGACAGACAAATCTCCAGCAACCTCAATAGAAAAGAATAAGGTGGTCCACTGTCTCTAGGATATTTCGCTAAGGCCTCTTGTACTGCTGCAATGCCCTGATTAATGGGTATTATAGTATATAAGCTGGATACGTCCATGGTGACCAATCAAATCCTCTTTGATTATATTTTGGATAAAATAAATCTCCTCTACCTGCATGTAAGATGGTGTACATTAGACCAGCAGCTGGAGAAATTAATCCAGATATTGTGCCAGAGGCTGTGGAAGAGTTTCTAGCTGAAATGATAGGGCACCCTGGTGGTCTTAACAGACCTTTGTGAATTTTGGCCAATGTGTATAAGATTGGACATACCGGATATTCTGTAGTCAGGAACTGGGCTACCTTAGAAGTGATCCAGCCCCGATCTTTAGCATTGCACATAATGCTATTTACGGTCTTCTTATCACTCACAGTTGGATAAATGGAAAGGAGCTCATATGTTGCCTGATCTTGCAGCTGCCCCAGTATGTTGTCTCTAGAATATCCATAGTCCAAAACCACAACTGTGTGTAGGTGTGCTAAACCTACCACACTTGTGTACATTTGACCGGATAGTTTTCTGGTATATACACAGATTGAGTATGCAGTGATTGTCTACCTCAGTAATAAGTTTTACCCTGAAAATATAAGTATGTGAAATGATCGACTTGAAAGTCGAATATGTACCTAGTTTCATCTCAGAAGGAATTGTGGAATGTTCGACTGGAGTTTGAATATATATGGACCTTCACCTCAGGAGTTGGTGGTATCTGAAATATATGTATACATTTGGAATGATCCACTGTGAACTTATTGAAGGTAAATTTTGATGTGCAATGTGAGAAGTGGAAGATTGAGAGGTTAGAGAAAGAAAGCTACAGAGTATGAACTTTCCCTGAGTCTACTTATTGGTGGTGATATTTGTTCCTCTGTTGGCTGATTGACTATCTGGATGATGAGTTCACTTGTTATATAGCCTATGTTGGTACCTTTTTGACTCACATAGTGATGAATGCTATTAAACAAATTAAGGCATGATCGATATATGATTCTGTTTGTCTGTCACCCTCTCATGCTGATGACATGCCTTATTTACCTTATATGCCACATATTATTCAGTGATTTGATTTTTTGGAACAGTTGTTTATATCTGTTAATGCATTCCAACTTGAAACCACATGTTTATCAATGACTTGGTCACTTTCCTTCATATATTTATTTGTAGACAAGTTTTCTTTATTTTTGTTACTTCCTTTTAGATTGATGTCATTGTTGGGGGCTATTGTCTGTTTTCCAGATTTGCATGCTTTTCACTGTATATTGGATGTGCCATATCTATTGATGTGGCACGTCGTTTGTGTCAGGGTTACCCATGTAATTCCCGTTGGATACAGTTAGGGATGTAGGTCATTATTTTTTAATAGAGAGGGATGAGTAGGAGATGTGTGGTTTTCCATTTCTTGTCTACAACCAATTTTATTGATTATTGGTGTAATAAAAGTATATATTTTTTCTAGTTATGGTTAATTTCCTCTTTACATACTTCTATATTGAATGATGATTTATAGCAGATTACTCTTTATTTATTTTATTTAGAAAATGTTTTATCAGGAAGAAAACATTGAGATTTCTCTCATTTTCAAGTATGTCCTGGACAGTTTTCAGTAAAGAGTTACCTATTTACACAAATTGAGAAACATTATATATACATACATACATACACACACACACACATATATATATATATATATATATATATATATATATAAAATATTAAAATTATATACAGTAACAGATTGTTTTTAGATATAAAGAAGCATTTACTTTTAAGGATTATAGACAGGGAGCATATCTGATTATTTCAGAAAGATTGTTCCAGACTTTTGGAGCTCTGAAGGAGAAGGCAGATCGTCCTGCTTCTTTCTTGTATTGTGAGTTGTTAGCAGTGGAGCGGAGGTTACGGTTAGTATGGAGATCACTTTGAACAGATTACTGTTCAAAGTGATCATCCATTTATTCTTTATTATTTTTGTAATTAATTTATTTTGATCATTAGCACACTCCATGTGATATGTGGGGTAGCCTATAATTGTTTAATTAGAAGTTCCCGTTAAATTTATAACATTTTTTACTATAAATTGATAAACAAGTTTAACACTCTGAGCTGTGGCTTGAACAGTGACATGGAATGTATGTCACATTATCCTACAAAATAAACATATTTTGGTCCCTTTGGGTGCCAGAGGGCTACACAGTTCATTGCAAGAGATCGGTTGTGTACCACTTTGGTGCTTGGAACGTTAACTCATACATTCTAAAGATTCAGCCACCTCTGGCTAGAAAACAGAATTTATTGGTGCATGAAAAAGGTAATTAATGTTGTTTGCATCTTTTAGCCCTCTTCAAAGAGCCTTTACTAGAGTCTAAGTAATGAATTATGGTCATACTGATAAGAATAGAATTTACATGTTAAAATAATGCATCATGTATTGTGCATTTAGCCTTCATTCTTATTATGCATGAAGAAGAGACCAATTGTCTTGAAAGTTTGCATCTTAGAGCCACTCAGTTAGCCAATAAAGTTATCATTTCTATTGTAGTAGTCTGCATATTCTGTGGCTAACACAATACCACACTTTATCCAAGATCTTGCCATCCACTTTAAGGATGGTATCCAACATGAAATATCATCACTTCCTCCCCTACTCCCACCTAGTCAGGTTATCCCTTTCACCTGTCCTACATACATCCTTTACTGTATTTCACTCAAGACAGAGGATGAGGTTTCCCTTCTCCTTATCTGCTCACACTTAACCGCATCCTTCTTGACACAAACCAATCACAGTTCATTAAAGAATGATTTCTTCTTCTAATTCCAACCCTTACTCACTTATTCAACCTCACTCTGAAAACCAGCACCTTCCCATCCTCTTTCAAGCATGCACTAATCATCTTAAAGAAATTCTGCCTGAACCAAAGCTCACTTTCAAACTACTGGCCCATTTCTCTTCTCCCATTCACCTCCATGCTCCTCAAATGTGTGAAAAATGATTAACCCCTTAACAACAGCCCATTCTGGTGCATGGGAGGCCAGTAAGGACCATGGAGCTTTTTTATTTTTTTTTTTTTGCAGATTGAATTCTGGGATGGCAGTGCGGTATAAACTTTTTGGATAAACCCAGTGATACTATCATGGTGCCCGTGATTTGGCGTGCTTGTTGCGTTATCTGTCATGTCCCCACTGGTGGACGAGCAGCGGCATTGCTGGTCGCTGCAGTCTGACTGCTGGCCTCTCTATTGTGGGTGCACGTCACTGTTTTGTACCTTCGGCACTAATTGGCTGATTGATGTCCTGCTTTCTCCGTAGGCCTTATATGCGGTCTGAAGACTGAGCTTCAGTGCCCTTTCGTGGTGGACCTGTGCGTTGCTAATGTTGTACTCTCGTTTGGCCCTTGCTTGGCTTCCGATTATACTCCGGCTCGATCCTTGGCTTTGTCTGACTATCCGATCCGATTTTGACCAGTGGCTTTGTCTGACTACCCGCTCCGTGTTTGATCTAGGCCTTGTCTGACTACCCGTTCCGTGCTTGACCCTGATTCAGGCTGACTACCTGCTCTGTGAGTTTCATGGCTCTGGCTGACTGTCTGATCCGGTTTTGACTTGTGGCTCTTTCTTTCTACCCACTCCATGCATGTCCCCGGTATTGTCCAACTTCCACTCTGTCTCAATTGGCTGCTGCTGTCTCTCGCTCCTTACAGCCTAAGAGCAATCTGTGCCTCCTTGGTACTGTGGTGACTGCTTTCTGTTTGGCAGCCTCAGAGTTAGTCTCACCTAAGGTATTGCTTGGTCAGTCTACCCTCCGGCATCCCCAGACTAGCTTTATCTCCTGGCTACGACCTACCACTTACCCCAGTCTTGATCCTGTACCTGGATCCCTAGCTCTCTAGGCTTCCGCAAGTATTCGCTCAGTAGAATCATAGGCTAGTTCCACCGCCTGGCTGCCTTAGCGATCTGTGGGCAGAGATCGTAGCTCAGTGTCAGCACCTGGGTAGTGGACTGTACACTGCCCTCACGCCTGTCCCTGGGAAGGTTGGGGAAATGTATTCACTCTTGTACATTTATCTTAATAAACTGGTTAAATTCACCTGTACCTGTGTTGTGTGTTTCTTATCCTAAGTGTACCGTGATAGTTATTTATGTGAAGGCTTCATACAGTTAGAAGAGAGTATAATGTTCTTATTACGGGGGGTTCCGTTATAGTTCATGTATGTAAATAGCTATTTTTTTAATATACTCTGTGAAAAATGAGATTTGGAATGCAAGGGAAATTGTGTTTAATGTTTTTGTTTCATGTAAAAATTAATAAATAACCAAACAAGCAAAAATAAAATACACAGCTTGCTGAAAACCTGATTTCTATCTTACAGGATCCTGACAAACAAAATGATCCTAAATATAAAAAATATGGGTCAGAACATGTTCAGGTGATTTTAAAGAAAGTCAGCCTGTCTGAGAGGCATGGGATAATCCTCTTTCAATAATTATTTTATTCCTTGAAGCCTGAATGTATGATACAGATACAAATAAAAGGCCTTATTTGCATTGAAAGATGCCCAGCTGTAATTACTTTGTCATTGTACCTCATTGCATAAAAACAAAAGGTGTATGATTTTGAACTAAATAAATGATCCTGCAGAAAATGGTCTGTACTCTGTGAAAATGTAGGAGGACTTAATGGAAATAGCAAGCTATTTTGGGATGAAAGAAAAAGAAAAAGTATTGCTCTGATATACTTGATAATACCATACATATGAGTATCTTAAAATTAATTGGTGAAAATAAAGGATCCTCATTCAGGAACAACAGAATTCTATATTAAGGATTATCTGCTCAGAATATCACAGGTAATATTCTACATCCTATCTATTTCTCTTCTTATCTATTTCTCTCCTCTTAATTTATAACCTTGCAATTTAATCAAAGCCAACCATTCTTTGAGGTTTCACTGGATATCTACATTTCCATCATTTTAACAGTTCTGGAGGGATCTATTAAAGCTATCCATATTCGAATAGGCTATCCATAAAATGAACACAGATGGTAAGGCCTGAGGATTATTTTGAGGACCTACAAACTAGAGAATAAGAATGCCTAAGGTACAAGAAACAAACATATGTAGCTAAAAGGGAAGAGATGCAAATGTAAAGAGCAGAAGTACAAGCAGATACAAGTTTGACAGCTGTATGAGACTGGTGGACTTCCCATGGACCTATTCTGTGACTATTAGCATGTGAATTATGACTGCAACATTGTTTTGTAACCTCCTATAGCCCTACAGGATGCAGAGAAATAGCACTATGCTGTAATTGCTCTGTCACCACAACATTTTGCCACTCTGTTACCATGTACATATTTTGGGTGGCCTGATTGTCACTGTAAGCTTAGAATAGGACTCATCTGCTGTTTTACTAGTTTTTAAATATAAAACTGAAGTCAATGTCAAATAAATATTATTTTCACATATTTTTCATATAGTTAGAGATATATATTTAAATAAAACACGCATACAAAATTTACTTAAAACCAGCAGCTTGAAAAGCCAATTTTAATCATTATAGCAAATATAAAATATAATCCACAGGAGAGACAATAGCTTGTGATACAGTAGTTTCTAAAAGCTTTTACTTTCAGATCCCTTGGGTGTTTTCCCCAGCATCTGACCGAAAAAGCGCTATCATTACAAATCCTATGTAAAAGACAGCTCCAAGTAAAGTCTGTGATTTTCTGTCAACCTATCAGTTTGATATTTTTTGAACATTTGATAAACTTAATTGCACACAGTATCAAAAAAGAAAAAAATATGTTTATTGTTCAGTACTTTGCTGATAGCTTGATGCAAATGGTGTGAAATTAGAATGAAGATCCATACTCCATTAGTATAAGTTACTTTCTCATTTTGATGTTATCTGCTAAAATGTTTTCTGAGTATAACAATAGTCTGCATGGGAATTAAGATGCACATTAAACAGATGAAACCCAATGCACAACTAATTTTAAGACCATATCATTTTATATCCTTCCTTTATATGCCTATTTGTTTGTTCTTGATTTTTTGTTTATTCCAGTCGTCTAACTAGCTATTGGAGGACCCTGGTGCAAGCATCTTTGAGGCCCTAACATAAAATATTTTCTCAGAGGCATAATTATAACCTATTGGACCCAGGGGCCAGATGATGCCCCCTTGAATGCTGGGCACCTATATGGCTACATCCCCTGAACTTTATTTATGCTCTGATTTAGTCATAGATACGTTTATTCTTTAACTTTGTGTTGATCACTTGTACTTAAAGGGACAGCATTGCATTAAAAAAGCTCATTTTTGGTGAAAATACTGCTCATGCTGGCAACAGCTTTTCCTCTTCCAAAGCCACTGCTATTCTTCAGGGAGTGTGATGTCACTGATTGTTTTGGTGCTCATGGCATATTCCCATAGAGCTAATGGTAATCCTAGGTCTGCTGCACTCGACTTTTTGCAGTCTATAATAGCAACATAACTTCACGGTTGCAAACTTTTTGAACTGAAACTACATTTTTAATAACTTTCATAAGAAACATCTCTGTGCATTAGGAGTGCCCTTGTTTTACTCTATAAATTAGGGATTCAGCCACCACTTTCCATTTAGTGTATATTGCACCTATTTTGACATAACAGGACATTTGTGTAAGATTAGATCAGAAAAGACTTGGGGCTCAGTTTACCAATGAGAACAGCGTATCTGCTCTCCACCAATACTCACATGTCTTTTTTCACAAAAACCCTCTGAGAAAATGAATGAATAAACATGTTTATTTATATAGCACCACAAATGCATGCAGTGCCTTACAATTGTAGGGTTTAGACAATACAGGGTTACAAGTAGGGATGGGTGAAAGTTTTCTCCTCCAAAGAGAAAAAGGGAAAAAATGGTACCTTCCGATAAGTGACAAATGTTTTGTTAAAAGGGAGATTTCTTTCTTTTTTCCCTAACTCATTGCATTGAAATCAATTGGACGACTGAATTTCTCCCACCACATTGCAAGTTTCCCTTCTTTTCCCACAGGCATAGTATAAAAGTGGTGTCAGGTTACCACAACATGCCATTCTGTGTTTGTGAGAGGAAGAGAAAGCAGCACATTTTTCAATCAGTGAAGACCAGCTAATAAAGTGGAGTTGAAGCTTAGTTTAGGGAGTCTTGTAGGCAGGACATTTATTCTCTGTATTAGGGGGAGTTTGGGAGCACTCTGGGGAATAGGTAGGGAGAAAGGAGATTGACCTGAAACACCCAAAAATCTTTTATGACTGTCTGGGAAAACACAGGCAGTCATGATTCAAGTTCCTTCCTGAACTGGCTGTTATCTCTGTTGTAACAGAATCTGGGGGTGTGACAAGCAGATTCATTCCAAATTCCCCAACAATTCTGTGTGACTGATTTCAAAGACACAGGCAGTCATGATCAAAGTTCCTTCAAAATATGACTGTTATCTCTGTGCTAGAGGAACTGGGGAAAGAAGCATATATATAGGGTGTGTAATAGATAGGTGACAATGACAGGGACCCTGATGTGAGCTGTGACTGAGGCAAACTGATACTAGACAAGTATTTTGTAGAGAGGCAAGGCTAAGCATCACACACAATCACAATCAGTTCTGTTGTGTACTTCACTGTATAAACACACATAGTAGTTGAGTAGTGTCCAGCAAACACACAAGGGGAAGGGGGAGGTTGAAAGCATTAGGAGCAGTGCAGGGATGTGTGAGCAAAGTAGTCCAAAAACTCACTGCAGCCATGGTTGCTGAAGCATGGGCAATAAATGATGATGATCCGGGGGGGCGTGGCCTGTAGCCGGACCGCACGGACGCGTCCCTGCTGAGCTCCGTGTGCCCGAGCTGAATCGGGTTCAATATACACGTTTTGCGGGCTTGGATCCTGTCAGAAAATATACCGGATGTGCCTCCGGAGTGTGAGACACGGCATTATACTGGCATCACTGACAACTGGACTGCGGCACGATAGTTGAGTAGGCTGGTTAGGCCGCAGCTGCGGCCTTGTGTGACATTGCACCGGTGGTGGAGATTGGGGACAGCACTACTAATCCCACCTGGGACTCGAATTGTCCCTGCAGTGTGCAACTTGGCTGACCGCTTCGAAGAGGGGGAGTTCTACTGACCTGGCGGTCCTGTGGAGGGTCAGGAGCGTGGTGGCGGCAGACCCTTTTTTTTATTTCCCCTGGAGGATGCAACGTGGATCACAGCGTTCATGCCACCCATCACCGTTTACACTGTGAGTTGCCCTTGGGTGTAGGTTTATTTGATTTACAGTGGGTCCCTGACTTTGAGCTGCTTGGACCGGACCACCCCCCCTTTTTTTTTTGTTCTCTTAGAGCACCATCCCATTTATTGTTTTTGACCCCAGTTCCCCTTCCTTTCAATAGGCATTTGCATTGCTGGCTCTGTCCTTATCACTGTAAAACATATTGTCACTGGATATCACTGGCTGTTACATGAGTGGCTCTACATCTTGAACTCTCTGTCTGTCTTTTTTTCCTATATATGTGCCCCCTCCTGCCCCATGTATACTTAAAAGTACAACTCTGGAATGTTTTTATTCATTATCCTGTTCAAGAATCCTGCCATGTGACGACAGCAAGATTGCTGGGATCTTCTGGCTGCATCGCCCGACAATCTACATTCTTTACTCCCTGTTTGTCTGCTTTCCTGTGAATGTTCCCCCATCTGCCCCATGTATGGTTAAAAACGTTCCTCCATGCCACTCCCGTTCATTATCCTGTGCCAGGCCTACTGCAGATTGCAATATAAATCAGAGGAGTTGGGTGGCATTTGGAGGAATTGCTCAACAATTCAGTGGAGTGTCATATTTCAAGTGAAGTGAGGTCTACGGATCCGCGGATATCACTGGCTGATGCACATGTCACTTTAAATCCTGGTCTCCCTGTTTGTTATTCTCTCCTATATGTGTGCCCCCTCCTGCCCCGTGTATATTCACTAGTACAATTTTGGAACGATACATTTATTATCCTGCTCCAGAATCCTGCCTCGTGACGGCTGCAGAGCTGCTGGGATCTGCTGGCTGCATCGCATGAGAATCCACATTCTTTGCTCCCTGTCTGTCTGACTTTCCTGTACATGTTCCCCCATCTACCCCGTGTATAATTAAAAGGCACTTCTACATACTACACCTGTTCATTATCCTGTGACAGACCTACTACAGAGTGAAGCTCCAGTTCTGTCCCACAGCTTTGTGGTTGTGAATGACAGTTGAGTCAATTTTCTCTATCTTTGAATATATACTTCTGATGGTTTAATAGATTTTGGAACTGAGTCCCGTCTGGGTGCATCCCTAATTTCTTCACGTCAAGATTTCTGCATTTGATAATTTTCTATTATTCTTCGCACATCACTTCATTACATGTTCTCAATACTCTGTACCATGGGGAAAAAGTCAGGGGATTACAGAGCTAAATTAAATAAATATGCACGGAGACAGTTAGCTGAGGGAGACGTTGTGGCAATGATGGAATCTTCATCTGAACCTGCATCACCAGCACAGTCTACTGACCGGGAAGAACCTGGTACCTCACAATTTACCGAATTAATGTCTGCTATTACCACATGTCAAAATGTGTTAACATCAAAAATTGACACTGTGCAAATGGATCTTAACTTACTCAGGGCTGACCACCAAATAATGAGAGAAACGCAGGGTCACGGTGTTGGAGGAGTCCATTCCACCTATGTCAGAATCTTTGGAAACTTTAAAACAACAAGTCAAAATTTTACAAAGGACCTTGAAAATAGATCCAGGAGATGTAATGTCAGACTCATAGGGATCCCGGAGGGGAAGGAGGGGAGAAGCCCGGAGTCTTTCTTGGAGGGATGGATAAAGGAGTTTCTGGGCGAGGAGTGCCTATCTACTACTTTTGTTATTGAGAGAGCTCACAGAGTCCCAGCTATCACACCTCCTCAGGGGGCGCCTCCGAGACCTCTCATAGCCAAACTCCTGAATTTCAGAGATCGGGATACCATACTCCACCTGGCAAGACTAAAGGGCAATATTGAATATGAGAACCATAGAGTGTCCATATACCCTGACTTCTCCCTAGAGGTCCAACGACAGAGAACCTTCCTTGACTTCAAGCGGAAACTCCGGGATAGGGGGATATCCTACTCCATGCTATATCCTGCGAAGCTGAGAGTGGAACACGGTGGTACCACTAGATTTTTTATGTCGGTGGAAGATGCTCAGCACTGGTTGGAATCAATTTAACGTGCACATTCTGACAGAAGTCGTTCTACTAACTGGGGCCCCAAGGTGCCTCTCCCTGGAAATGCCCTGTGTGGAGGGGGAGTCTCTGGGATCTGCCCTGCTTATGACTCTGGCAAGCAGAACTGTGCCCGATACTGTTTCTACATTCGATGCTAAGCCTGGCTACATCCCCTGGGAATGTCATCTTCAGAGGGGGTCCACTGGAGTATCCATGGAGTTGCAACTCGGACGAGTTGTATTTGGTTATATTGTCTATATAAACATTTCTGTTATGTACGATAGTGAATTACAAAATTGTATTGCTATTGCTACTTTCTTTGCTAGCGTTATGTGTTTTTTTTTCCTTTTGTTTTTTTTTCCGGAAATAATTATTATGATACCATGTATTTTGATGCTGAGTTCTTACTGTAATATACTCATTAGTTAGATGAAACTCTAACACTCCACTGGAGTATCCATGGAGTTGCAAATCGGTAGGGTTGTATTTGGTTATCCTGTCTATATAAATATTTATGTCATGTATGATAGTGAATTGCAAAATTGTATTGCTTTTGCTATTTTCTTTGTTAGGTTTTTTTTTTTTCCTGAAACAATTATTATGATACAACGTATTTTGATAATGAGTTTTTACTGTCATATACTTATTACTTAGATGATACTCTAACAGTCCGGGGATGCTTGGGGTATGATGTATGCTTCTATTGATCACTATGGGGTATGCAGGGGTTTGTGGCGCACTGGATATTGAGGGTGGTGGTGTTGTGTGTAGGATGTTGCTTTTCCCTCCCCTTCGCTCTGGGGGGGCTGTTGGTGCTGTGTCTGGAGCGAGGTGGGGTGAACTGCTGGGGGGGGTGCTGTGGGTTTGTGGGGCCCGGGAGCCTGTCGTGAGGTGCCTGTGCTGCTGGTCTGTTTGGCGGCGGCGGGGCATCTAGCGACATTCGGGTGCACATGACGGGACTGTTACTGTGTTTACTTGTTACCAATTTTCAATATCTTTTTTTACCTTCTATATCTGTTTTACTCTGAACTTCTGGGCTGCGTGTCCGTGGCCTTGTCTAGTATTCTTTGTGCATTTCTTTTTCTTGTGTTCTGTGTTCTCCGCTCTGGTGGGATTGTTTCTACCCGCGGGTTGTTGGTGGGGTGGATGCGTTTACTTGGGGTCCGGCTGGGGGTGATTCCCCCCTATGTTTTAGTTTGGGATAAAGTCTCCATCGAGTTGGGGGGATGGGGTCAGGGTAAGTTTATTTGGATGAAGTTTTTTGTTTTTGTATACGCAGCAGCTGGCGGGTGCACCTCCTTGGGTCTCCCCCGGGGGGGAAGCTATGATCATCTTTCTCATGTCTGTGATGACTCAACATAAAATTTGTTTCCTCTCCTGGAACGTTAGAGGACTTAATGACTCGATTAAACGGTCCTTAGTTCTTACCCATGTTAAAAAACAAAACCCTGATATTGTTTTCCTGCAGGAAACACATCTGCAAGGGGGGAAATCTTAGCTCTTAAAAAACAATGGGTTGGCTCTCACTACCACGCTTTGTACTCTTCCCACTCCAAGGGGGTATCTATTTTGATTAAAAAATCGCTTCACTTTTCATTTACTGATATCAAGACAGATCCTAACGGACGTTATGTCTTTTTGGCATGCAATATATGGGGTCTCCCATTCTTGCTTATGAACATGTATGTTCCACCACCTTTCTCGCCAGTTATCATGCGGGAGGCATTGTCATATGTCTCTTCCAGGCCGGAGACCATGATTGTCTGTATGGGAGATTTGAATATAACACTGGATCCAGGGTTGGATCGTATCGCTGCTGGCCTGAATTGGAGAGGAATTGAGTGGAGTAGTTGCATTCTCCAGAGGGATCCTCTGGAAACAATGATGAACTCTTCTGGCTTGTGCTGATTTAATGTAGTATGCTTCTGGATATGTTATGGTGGGTCGCTCCCGGGGGGGCTGGGGGGTGTGATGCTGGCCGCTGCAGGGGGTTCAGGTTAAGGGTTAGTTGTGTTGTTATTAGGTTAACTCACTAAAATGTTGGAGGCCTTTGGGTCAATTGACATATGTATCCTGAATATATGCTTGTTCGATACTTCTGTGACATAATGTTGTTACTAATATGTGACTGCCTTGTATTACTCTATATTGCCTCTAACAATAAAAACTTTTAAATTAAAAAAAATGATGATGATCCATCTCCTCCAGAGGAGGATGCAGTTTGTTAAAGTCCCACCAAAAGTCCCACCAGTACCAGTATTATTAATAAACCATCTAGAAACACTGAAGACGACAAAGAGTCACATTCCAGTGTTGATGGAATACTGCAAGAAGGTGTAGCAGCTCAACCAACTGCTACATCTGACCATCAGCATCATCACCACTTCCAAGGTCATGTTCCACTCAGCCATACACAAACACACACACACACACACACTACTAGTGTTGAGTAATCAACAGCAACAACACAGGTTATCAACATCCACAACCTTAGCTATGATGACTGTCACTGCTAATTTTGGATGTGCAGCATCTGTGACACCTAGTAGTAATACAGTTGCAGTAACATCTAGCCCCAGTATTTGTAGCAGCCGCTCAGAAACTCTGCAGTCTATGAAGTTCACAGTATGGAGATAGTTTACTCACTAAACGCTTGTGAGCCGGGGGAAAGCAGGCTCAAACTAGGCATGTCTTCAATGAGATACTACCTGAAGCACAACCACAGGTCTGACTCAGAGACACACTATCAATAGGTCAGAGGTGCCACAACTAGCACAACAGAAGCACTCCTAAAAGTTCCTGAGGCTCTTGGGAATATACAGGAGTAGTGAGTGTTGTTAATGTTTCAGAGAGTGTCCCAAAAGTATGTTAATTCAAAATAGCACCTATGGCTCCTGCTTCAGAGGAGTATGACTCTGAGTTTGCTATAGGAGATGACAAGAGTCATAGACTGCCTACACATACAGCCACCACCTCCACCAACTCTGCTTGTCATGTTGTTAATCAAGTTACAGTGTTTTTCTGCCATGTACTGTGAACCCACCCTTACTGAGTTTGTGGAAATTAGTAAAACATTTCACAAAAACAATCCCAAAATATGCATGTGGAATGGCAAGGTTGTCAAGATGTTGGCAGTGGACATGATGCCGTATTTGTTGAAAAACGATGATTTAGAGAACTGATATAATTTGTAGCTCCTCTCTCTCTGGTATATCCCAAACCACATTATTACATTATTTTTCAGGGCTGTTGTGCCAGAATTGTACAAGCAGGTGGTTGGTGTGGTGGGCAAAGGGCTTGTAAGCTCATTTGGCAATAAAATCCACCTGACAACAGATATGTGGCAAGTGGACAGAACACAGACTATATGTCTGTGATTGCTCACTGAGCTCCCATTCCCACCACAAATTAGCAAAACTAGCTTACAGCATCAGTGTCAGCTAGTAATCTTGCCTCTGGTTCTGACAGTATGATTAAAAGGCAGCAGAAGGATAACCCATACCACTGGCACGCAACTTTCTGCATGCAGATTTTGAAAGACATTCTCACAAATCCATAGATGTATTAAGTAACCTAGAGCAGGTGACAGAGGAATAGCTTATACCAGGAATCCAAAACCCTCAGAGAGATGCTGAATAATGGTGTCAAAAATCTGTGCCCATTTTAGCTGCTCCTATGGTGTTTGTTCATTATATTCCATGAAAAAGCATAACTACCTAAGCCTCATCATCAGTTGAAAATGGAAGTCACTACTAGGTGGAATTCCACTTTGTACATGCTAGAGCATTTGTACGAGGAGAATAAGGCAATTAGCAAGTACACAATGCAAGACTGGAAAGCTTTGGAGAGTGCCTGGGCAATAGCAACTAATGTTCAAAGTATGTGAGCTCTTGAAACCTTTTAAGGAGGCAACCATGCTGGTTAGTTGATTTGGGGCAGGAATTTTACAAAATTCTTCCACTCATATTTATTGCAGAAAAAACGGAGGAGCAAGGATGCAGAATCTTAAATGACAAAAACAGACCTGTATTAGCTGGTCAAGGACATGTTAACATGCTTTGAGCAAGATCCTCACAAAGGGTTCATTAAAAGCAATAAGCAATATATTTTTGCCACTTTGCTGGACCCCCGCTTTAAACACAAAATTTCAGCATTTCTGCAAAAGCATGATCAGTTTGTCAGAATGAGGAGACATTATGATCAGCAGCATCTCTCTGAAAAATTGGAATCTGTCTAGGAATATAAAGACATGCTTATTGTGGAGGGTTTTATTGTGGAGGATGAGAGGGAGAATATTAGGTCCAAAAAACTACTAGAGAGCATAGTGAAAAGCAAGGCAGCAAAGGATTTAGAGCAGCAACATCAAGCAGAACATCCCACTTCTATAAAATTTCTGAGCACAGTGCGATTCATGGATCTCAGATACAGTAGGTACAACGATGACCTCATGGACTGCTAGCAAACAAAACAATATGTGTACCTAGCACCGACATGTACTGATGTGGAAACAGTTAGTTGCCCACTAGCAAGAGTTGAGGCTGAGCATGAGTTTCAGGTAGCAGAAGTGGACAAAACCACACACTACAGGGAAAGCCAGGCCATATGTATTATTAATAGCAGCACAGATGATGAGGAGGATGAGGAAGAGGGATGTAAAGGGTTGCTACCATCTACCACTGCTGGGACTACGGATTAATGTGTGTTAATTATCTGAGAATAATGATAGCTTACATTAGACTGAGAGAAGATTATGTTGTTATTTGTTGTAGGAATCATGATGCTTATATATAAATAGATAGCCAAACTGGACTTAAGCTTGTTAAACACAAGCCAAGTTGCAATTTTCAGGGCACTGAGCATCATGGGGTCTGGGGGATGTGGGCCCCCAGTCCCTTTGGCACTGGTGGTGGCTTCCTCTTCCTCCTCCTCTGTGTCAATGGGTGCATCAGGGTCCTTCTAGCTTCTATTTTTATTTTGATTACTGCTGTTCATAGCTTCAGGCAGCACTATGAGCTATAATACCCTTATTTTGCTGCATGATTTGCCTTAAAATCAATTGAGGCTTCCGGGGTGGGAACAACGGGTATAATTTCCTGCACCCAAACCTTAGTACAACAAGAGGATGACGATGAGGCATCATCAGACTTCCAGGCTGGGTTTCTCTTGTCTTCCTCTGGGATTTTCACCCCAGTTCTTTGAGCCTTTGGAGAGGTACATGGTGCAGCTCTTGATTTTATTTTTTGGAGGTTTGGTATTCACATGCTTAACATTATATCAACTGCAGTTAACCTCATACATAGAGATCTAAATTGTAAATCTTCTAAGGTAGATTGTTTACATCTTCCTTGACTCCTGCAATTGGCCATCAGAGGTGGTAATCTAATGGCTGATTTGCTTAAAAAAGAAAGGAAATAGATTTTTAATTTAGAGATTGAATCACCACAGGAACTAAATAAGGAGCTAAAATCTATTGGTTTTATTAATACATAATATATCTTACTTCTTACATAAGATAAATAATGTATTTCTTCAAAATGTAAGGAATATTTTTAATAGTATTTTATTTTGTTTCTGTTTCAGTTCAAAGATTTCATGCACCGTTGATTTGAAAGGAAGATGTGAACAACCTGCCCTACAAGATCGGTAATTTAGATCTATGAATGAGGTTGACTGCAGCTCCTATGAAAATACCAAACATGATAAAAATGAGTATTATAAAGATGTTACATATATTGGAAACAACAATAAGCAATCTTCTATAAAATAAGGGCAACAAAGTATTGTGTATGGAACTGACAGGAGTTCCCAATTGAAAAGGATGATGTGAGCTGATGGCCTCATCACATTGAGTTTGGTGTTCAGAATATATTATTGTGGTGTGACTTTTAAGAACTATAATAGATGTATAGAAAGGTATGTGTAGCCTCATTCAATAGGCATATCATGTTGCATGATGAGAGAATATATCGAGATTACTCTTTTCATGTATATGAATAATAAAGTTGATTGAGATCAACAAGGTAACTGAGGACACAAATTAATGCTTTATAACTCCTTTGATCTTCATGAAGGTAATGCAGGCAAACTATATCTGTATGATAGAATAATTTATCCATTATATCATTAAACAGTTCTATAAAAGACAACACTAGACTCCATTGTTTTACCCCAGCTGAAGTGTGTTCAAGTGTAGGGATGGGCGAAAGTTGTCGCCTTGTTCCCGCAAGAAATTCAGCTAAAACCATGTTAATGTCTGCCTTTTCACAAGAAATTCCTCTTTTAAAACAGCGAGTAAAATGTCCGCGATTTTCACCCATTGGCCAAAATTCCCTGCCAATTTTTCAGTGGCTAGAAAGTTTCCGCCCATTGATTTATGTTGTTGTCGCATTTTTGCTATAAAAATGTGACGTATTCCAGGAAGTAAAACATAACAGAAGCAGCTACAGATCAAGGTAGATGTGCTGTGCTGTTCTGCTGTGAACTGTTTGTTAAATTGAGGTGGGAGAGGCTCATAGTGACTGCTATCATTATGAGCAGTAAACGAAGGAACTGGAAGGACACTTATTATGTGTGCACTGAGTCTAAGGAGGAGGAAGTGACTAGCAGTACCGAACCAATGTTGTCCAGTCCCCCTAAATCACGCCAAGGGATCTTGGGTAAATTAATGGGAAGGCAGGGAGAAATGGGTAGTACTAGTGAGAGGAGGACAGGTCAGCTGCATGTGCTTGCTGCAAGATGTGCTGCCCCTGCTGCCAGTGCCACCATTACTGTACCTGCAGCCACCATTACTGTACCTGCTGCCAGATGTGCTGTACCTGCAACCACTATTGCTGTACCTGCTGCCAGATGTGCTCCCCTAGTGCTGTATTTGATGCCAGATGTGCTGCCACCATTGCTGTACTTGCTGCAGGATGTGCTGCCCCTGCTGCCTCCAGTGCTTTACCTGCTGCCAGTGCTGGACCTGCTGACACCAATACTTTGCCTGCTGCTAGGGTGTCTTGTAGTACTCAGGAGATGGAGGGGAGAAAATGATACTAAGTGTGACAGAAAGGAACCTTAAATCACACTTGCCATCCCCAAGCAGTCCTGCCAGTGCTAATACTACTACTAAGGTCCAGCAGCTTGTTAGCAATAGGAGTGTAGGAGGGGGTAATCAACAACAATATAATCATATTACTAGTGACTGTGAAACTGAGGAAGAAGACTCTGCGGCTGAACTTGAACTTGATGTGGTTGGTGTTAGTAGCAGTATCAGTAATGGTGAAGCAGCTGTAGTGGTAGGGGAAACATTGGAGAGTGTCCAGACTAGCTGTCAATGGAGCCCACACCTTTCCTTACCCTGGGAGTCCTCCCCTTCCCTTTACTAAAATGTCGAAATGGAACAGGATCCTGAAGTCTAGAGGACAGAACTGTTGTTGGGGTAGAGCAGGCACACAATTAATACCACCACCAGCAGGAGCACAGATCAGCTGCCTGTCCCTGCTGCTAATGCTGCCACTGCCAGTCTGCCTTCTTCATATCACCAAGAAATGACAAGTGTGACATTAGGGGACCCTCTGTCACATTGCTCGCCAACTCCTCCAAGCAGCAGTGAGATGTCTGTAATAGAGTAGCAGCATATAGGGACTAGTGGGGGGGTGATGATGATGCTGGAGAAGCTGGGTGGAAGAGACATTGATGGCCTTTTTATCAGAAACTGAGATGGAATGGGAGACAGGGTGAATCAGCTTACCTTATACCCAGCGCCGGCGCTTCGGCTGACTCTGGGATAGTATGGCCCAAAATGAAGCTTCGGCGTCATCCCGCGCGTCATTGCTGGCATTGGGCCTGGGCGCGTTTGGCATCTGTATTGGCTGACCATGTCCTCTGGCCAGGCAGTTCGGCAGTTCTAAATGACGCAGGATAGGTTCAGGCGTTTGACGCATCTCGGCAAGATGCATCAATTATGGGCGCGAGGCTGCGTATTGACGCAGGCCTCAACTTTATACAGGAAGGTCTAGTCTGTCTCCGCCTATCCACTTCCTGGTTCTTAGGATTTAAGGGAACTGGGTTCCTATCCAGTTACCCTTACGTGGATGTCCTGTGCAGTTGTATTTAGCTTGTATCCTGAGTTCTGTGTATGACCCTGGCTTGTCTGACCATCCATCCTGGTGCTGACCTGTGGCTCTGTCTGACTATCCTCTGTGTGCTCCTTGCCTTTTTAGACATCTGGTGCAGACGTGAGTCAGTAGTCTCCCTTGTTGCCATCCTATGGGAGAGTGGCCTCTTCCGACTGACTGCAGGCATGAGTCAGTAGTCTCCCAAGTCGTGATCCTTTATGGGAGACCGTATGGTCTATTCTGTGTAAATCCCAGGGTGAATGAAACTACCAGTTGGCTCCGGCCTAGTCTCTAGCAGTTGTGGTTGACCTTTGGCGGCTCCTACTGCTGATAGAGTCTCTAGCCTCTCTTGTCACCCTCTTCTTGTTTTATTCATAACTGTTACTATTCTTTTAAAGGTGATTTTTACTATACTATCTGATTCCTGTTTTGCTTGCCAACCATGATACAGGGATGAGCATGGGCATCACCACCACCACTAGCAGTGACCTTTTGGAATTAGAGGAATTTGCAATTGCTCTAATTCCTTCTGATGCTGAGTTTCAAGGGCAGCAGGATGCAGAGGAGCAAGCTAGTGTGCCACAGACCACCGTGGACACAGTGGGAATGGGGTCAACAAGTGATGAGGGACTAGGACAGTTTCCACTTTCCAGCGCCAGCAATACTCCTGGTCCTAGTTGCAGTGCTGAATCTGAGGCAGTAGCAGGAACAGCAGCAACATTATCTGCTGCCACAGACAGTGAAGGAGAATAAGGAGGCCATTCTTCTCCACCTGTTCCCTCTCCCCTGAAGTCATGGGTGTGGGACTATTTTTCTGTTGGGTCAGGCACATTGCAGTCATCACCAACGGCACTGTGCACAATTTGTAACAAGTCAGTTAAAAGAGGAAAGGAGGGAACACACCTTGACACAACCACCCTGAAATCACACATGAAACACCATGACATCTATGTCAAACATGTTAAAGCCAAATACCCACCACAAAAATCAAGCACCGCTGTTGTGTACCCCCTGACTCTCCAGAAAGGCAACAAGAGGTGAGGCAGAGATCAAAGAGGAGGAAGAATAGAGCAACCCAGGCAGAAACTGGAAGTTCCATGATGAGTGAAACAACTAACTTGCCATCACCTTCTAGGGTAACTACTTCTTCTGCCAATCCACCTCGTTCATTGTTACCTCCCCCGCCAAATGATAGCCACTCTGTTGATGTTAGGATGTGGCAGTTCATCTCTACCAATCACACACTGTGTGGTGTACTGACTACACATGCCAGTGTGGTGGAGAAGAATCGCAAACAGTGCATCAAGCAGCATCTAAGGAGATTCCATCCCACAGAATATGTTACGATGCTGGCAGGGAGGGTTCATCATTACTGTTAAACTGTCAGCAAGTTGTCATGTGTCCTTAGTGGGGTCTGGACAAGGGGTATAGTGACAGCAGCAGTACTTGGTTTTGGGTGTCATGGTGTTTGGATACAGTTGTGCCCCCAGATGTTATTTACCACACACACACACACTGTGCACATTGCAGTTGCTGATGGAAGCCACAGTTCCTGTTCTCAAGGGAAAAATATATATTCTAATAACAACACACTCATGATGATTTTGGAGGAGAGGCAGGTGGAGAAGATTTAATGGTAAACTTGTTCTTTTCTCCACATATACTGGGGGTTACTTATTCTTCTGCTACTGCCTCATGCTCATCACTGGAGCCAGTTGTGGCAAGTGGAACCTTCATCATCCATCTTCCATGTTACTGCTATTGTTGATCCCATTCCCTTTCAGCTGCCTAATCATCCTGCTGCTTAAACAACTCAGCAGCAGCAGTATGAACAGCAGTTGCAACTCAGGAGGACATTTGACAGTGGCCACTGGCCAACATGACCTTCTGGCATTAGGCCAGCAAATAAAGTCACCCCCCCAATAATTAGTCATATGGCAAATAAAGTCACCCCCCCAATAATTAGTCATATAGCAATAAGCTTATATATATATATATATATATATATATATATATATATATATATATATATTAGTATTATCCAGCATAAGTACAGCGTTATTAAGAAATCCTACTTCATTGCAAAGCAATGTGTTGCGTACCCCTCTGGCACTCAAAGGGATAATATTATGAAGAGATTGAAGATGGATAGAAAGTTATAGTATTAGAGTAGTATATCTGTATTTTAATCAGTATTGTGCTTGGTAATGTTTCATAAGTGTATGGGCTATAAAAGCTCCTGTACTTTTAGTAAATCCACAGTTAAACTTGAATCTAATGTAGAGCGGGGGAGATTAAGAAATGTGAGTACATATACAGATACTCAAAAAATAAAATATATTACAGTCAGATTTGCAGTGTTGTGGTGAGTTCTATATATACCTATCTCTGTAGGTGGGCAGTACATTATCTGCTCTAATTTAAATACATATGTGTGTATTTAAATTAAATGGTAGTTGTCCACATGGACCATTAGTCATGCTTTGTGATCTTGTATTCTGAAAAGTACTGAAAAGTACTGCAAAACAAAGCAAGAAAAATCATAAATATGCCTACAGGTATATACATGGGAAAAAGATTAAGACTGATATTGACTCCCTTTAGATTAAGACAGTTGAATTAATGAGTGAGGGTAATGCAATGACTGATACCATAATCATTTTTTTTCTATATACACAAAGAAACAATGGCAGGCTTTGCATAATGTCCTCCTTTATGTACATGGCTTACTAAGGGAAAAAAGCAAAGCACACTGGAAAAAGTTATGGTGAATAAAAAGCACCTGGACATGATGGCATACATAAAAGGGTACTTAAGGAGTTTAGTCTAGTTAATAGCAAGACCATTATATTTAATATTTATTAAAGCAGTGCCCTTTGATAGGAGGAAATCAAATATCTTACCATTATTCAAAAAGTGGACAATTCTAAAACAGGAATTTATAGACCTGTGAGTTTGACCTGCGAGGTAACCGTAGTGGGTAAGATATAAGTAGAATTACTAACTGATTGAATCTCTCTCTAAATACATTGGCTTTCGTATACAACCAGCTCTTAAATGCATTACCATTCTTGTAGCAGATACTTTAGATGTTCTTAATAGTCAAGAGGAATTTTCATGCCCACTAAACTGTCAGCTTGAAACAACTGATGTGGTAAGTTGTATAATAACATTAAACATGAAGATCAGCAGCAAGCCATGAGCTACTTTCTTTACAACAAAAAATGGAACTTAAAGTGTTAGTAATGTCCACAAAAAAGTTTTTTTGCATTTAGAAGAGCTTAAAAAGCTGAGCTAAATTCAAAAAACTGTATCTCTCTAACCGCTATGGTTTAAGAGATACAGGCATTTAAAGTTTGATATCTCCTACTGACAGCTGACGGAGGCACTTGAGAAGTGCCGCAATCTCATTATTTACCACAAATCCATTCATTTGAATGGTCTAAAACGTGTGCTTGGTTTTCAAGCACACATTTTAGACGATTCCAATTAACGGATTTGTGATAAATAACGAGATTGCAGCACTTATCAAGTGCCTCCGTGTTGGCCGACACGGATCTCCTGCTGACAGCTTTACAGCTGTCCATAGGAGAGATCAAACTTTAAACGCCTGTATCTCTTAAACCACAGCAGTTTCAGAGATACGTTTTTTTGCATTTAGCTCAGTTTTTTTTTTTTTTTTAACTTTTATTGAAAATTAAGCAGATACAAACAGTTAGATAATGAACATTTGACATGACATTCGATATCCAGTGAGTGTACAATATGCAAATCAAGAACATCATATCATGAAGAAATAAGTCCAATAAACAAATGCAGAATCAGAAACTGTAACCTTTGCATATGTCAGGTCTATCATAACAAAGAAAAATTAGCATACACGTGGCACAGTCCACGAGGATAGCAAGGACATTAGAAGACTAAAAGTCGTAGATAGAAAAGGGAGAGCAAAGAGGCAAATTTAGAGAAAGGGGAAAGAGAGAAAAAAAAAAACACAATGGGTTAGAAGGGGGGGGAGGAGGGGGGGGAGGGCAGTATACAGCCAAGTATGACCAGTGTCGGACCATCCTGGGTTTCAACGGTTCAAGCATTAATATCTAATATACATCAGAAAGGGCAAGTGAGGAAGAATTTATCAATAGCGTCTGGGTCTCTTCCCTTAGAGGTAATATGAAGAAGGGAAATTTATAGTCTCACTTTAGCCGCCCATTCCTCTACTGAGGGAGGGGTTGTATCTTTCCAATGGCCCGGAATTAGGGTTTTAGCCGTTAAAAGCAATGTGTATAATAAGCATCGCTTCACGAAAGATAATCATGGAAGCTTCAGAAAAAATAAGGTCTGCCATATGTTTCCTGAAAGTGTCACCTCTAAACCCTCACTGATTAATTTCAAACATTCCGTCCAAAAGGGATGGATTTTAGAACAGTTCCACCAAATATGTGAAAGGGTGCCTGTCTCCAGACCACAGCACCAGCAGGATGAAGTAGCAGAGGGGGCAAATTTCTGAATCTTCACAGGTGTAAGGTACCATCTAAGGAACTTATAATGTGATTCTAACATGGAAGCAGATATCGAGGCCTTCAAGGCTACCTTACAAATTTCTTCCCAATCAGCCATCGATAGTGTGCATCCCAACTCCCTCTCCCATGCAGTTGTATATTTCAGTTTAGAAGTAAAGGAAGGGGCAGATAAAATGTGATAAACCTCACTCAGTTTCCTAAAGGGAGACTTAGCAACGAGTAATAAGCACTCAAATTTGGTTGGATGTGAAGTCCAGGCTGATTTAACAGGAGGTTGTTCAAGAAAGTGTTTGTGATATCTCCACAATTCTGACGTTGAAAGGGGGCAAGAACGTCATATATCCTCAAAAGGCTTGATCTGTCCATCCGTGGCCAGATCAGCAATCCTCCAGTGTGATGTTGCCACCCAACCGGGGAATTCTACATCCAATAATGAGACTGGTGTGGCTCTAACGTAAAATACTGGAGAGGCAGGAGATGGGTAATTAGCAAGCGAGTTCCACTTCTTGTAAACAGACCAAACATGAGAAACGTGCAAAAGGATAGGGTGATCTTTCACCGCAGAAGCCCTGTGTCTGGGAGATAGGAGAATTTCGGTTAGGGGGTCACCTGCGGGGAGAGTTTCCTTCTCAAGAACTACCAAGGCCTTTGTGCCAGCATTGTGTGTCCAGTCAAGTAAAGATACAAGTGCTAAGGCATGGTAATATCTCAGGAAGTCCGGAAGTCCTATGCAGCCTCTTGATTTAGGAAGATGCAAGCAGCTAAAAGCGAGTCTAGGTGGTCTAGACTTCCAGAGAAAGCGACGAATGGCCGAACTGAGCAGAGAGAAAAAAGAGGGTGGAATAGTAATAGGAAGAGTTTGGAAAAGGTATAGAAAACATGGTAGGACGTTCATTTTAATGATGTTAATTCTACTGTACCACAGTAAGTATAATTTAGACCACTTCTCAAGGTCTAGTTTAACTAAGTGTAAAAGTGGAGGAAAATTAATCTGAAATAAAGAATCATAAGATGCAGAGATATTAACACCTAAGTATTTAATGCTGGAGTCAGCCCATTTAAATGGAGTCTGTTGCTTCAAGATGTCTAAGAGAGGTGTTGGGACACCCAAGTTAAGAGCCTCTGATTTAGCTAAATTAATTTTAAAGTTTGAAAGTTCGGAGAAAGGGTCGATTTCAGCAAGGGTGGCTTGAAAGGACTCAATAGGATTAGTGATAGTAAGAATAACATCATCAGCTAACATTGCCAATTTACATTCCATCATGCCTAATTGGACTCCTGATACGTTTCTATTAAGTCTAATATGTTGAGCGAATGATTCCATCTGAAGTATGAACAGGATGGGTGAAAGGGGGCAACCTTGTCTAGTATCGTTGTAGATGCTAAAGCTATCAGAAAGATGGCCATTTACTTTCACCCTTGCTCCAGGGTTAGCATATAACGCAAAGATAAATTGTAACATCCGAGGGGCGAAACCAAAGGCTTGTAATGCTCGTTCGAGTAACCCCCAGTTCACCCTATCAAATGCCTTCTCAGCATCCGTAGCAAGGAAGACCGTCGGTATACGGTTTTGAAAAACATAATGCATTAAATTCAGAATCTTGTGAGTGTTATCACACGCTTCCCGACCAGGGGTGAAGCCCGCTTGGTCGGTATGTATTAACAAGTTCAGAAGTGGTTTGATACGATCCGCTAAAATTTTAGCGTAAAGCTTAATATCTAGATTCAGCAAAGAAATAGGCCGATAGCTTTCACACCTCAAAGGGTCTTTCCCTTCTTTGGGTATAAGAGTAATGTGAGCTTCTGTCATGGTCGAGTGTTGCGTTATCTCCAAAGGTAAGAAGTTAAGAGCCGGGGTTAGAAGAGGGAGAAGCCTATCTCTGAATTTTTTATAATAACCAGCTGTCAGTCCATCCGGGCCTGGACTGCTACCAGATGGGAGGCTCTGAATAGCCTTTCGAATTTCCATTTATGAAATAGGTGCATCAAGAGAATCCCTCGCATCTGGTGAAAGGCAGGGAAGGAATGCAGTGGAGAAATATGTATTTAGCTTGGATCGAATGTTAGGTAGCTCAGCTTTTTAAGCTCTTCTAAATACAAAAGACTTTTTTGTGGACATTACTAACACTTTAAAGAAATTACATTTTGGCTAAATTGCAGATAATTTGTGTTGAAATATAATTCCTTTAAATTTGGGAAAGAATGGTTATGTCTTCATGCCTGTACATAAATAAATAAGGTCTCTATCTTATGTTATGGATACAATTTTTATGCAACATTCTCATATTATGAGGTGGAGGTGTTACTGTTGGGTAAATTTATTTCCAGTATTAATAATGAATACGAAATTCACAAATGTTTTAGTAGGATTCAGGGGAATTTCTGGATCTAACCACTGAGTTGCAAAATGTCTCACTGAGGATGAAAGGATTATTTAAGGATACAGCTACCAGTTCAATTTTACATGGATCCAGCTTCCATCCTACCCATATGGTCAGCTCTATCCCATATGTACAGTTATTGAGGCTACATAGTGACTAGTGATAGGGAAAAGTTTCCACCTCAAAAGCTAAACAGGAAAAAAATGACACTTTTCACCAAGCAGCAACTTTTTCACAAAAAGTGCAATTTCCCCTCTTTTTTTGCCTGGCTCATTGCATTAAAATCAATTGGGAGGCTGAATTTCTACCAAGCACATGGCAAGTTTCCCTTATTTTACTGCTAACTGAGAAGATAGGAGGAGATAAAACCTCTCATGCACATGCAAAAAAAATGTACACAACATCCTAGTGAGCTCTTTAAAATAATTGGCATAACCTTGCATGTCCTTCTTTAGTAAAAATATCTCAAACACCAGCAATTTTAAGGCGATCACTGCATCAGTTTAAATTATACAATTACTAAATTTGTAAAAATGTTACAGTAAACTATTATGAACTAAGGCGAGTAAACAGAAAAAATGTAAAACCTGATTTTGTGGATAAAATAAATAAGAATAAGAATCCATATTAAGCGTCAATACAAGATAATTTTAGGCAGTACAGTTCATAATTCGATACAAAATGTATACAAATGAAAACCGTATATTTAGTTTGACTTTTTATGCCATATAAAACACAGGCACATCTACTACTGGAAGATAATTGATTCAAAAGCAGAGCAAACCTGCATTTTTGGAAGATGGGTACAGTGATTTTGACATTTTCCACCTTTTGAATTGTTGTTGCTAGAGTTTACTATGAAGAGATTTTGTTGCTGCCAAATCTATGGAGAACTGATATGTTGGTCTACTAAAAGTTATCACCTACTACAACCTACATGTCTTCCTCCACTAGAATTACTTCAGTCGGTGCCTTGTTCCACAATAGGGGCTCCTATGTTCAAAATAAAAGTAAAGCAATTCCGGGGCAAACCAACTACACCATAGGAGACAAATAATCCTCTTCTAATTCTTACCGCTTTGAAGAATTTGGTATTGCTTGTTTTGTATGTTTTAAGTGCCTTCTGTCTACAGTCCTCATTTCATATCTTGTCTTCCAGTCATTTTTCATGCTAGCTTTTCAGCTTACAAAGTTAATTCAATTTTTTTTGTGGTTTCAGCTGTGCTGTTTCAGGTAGCTTATAAATTTTATACTGGCTTCTTTGTACTCTTGATATCATTCATGCTTACTAAAAGCTAGGTTACATGGAAACAAATCTCATTTTAAAACATTCGAAAGCCGGGAAAAACTACATTACTTGAAAGGGCAATGTATTGCAAACAATCATAGTGACATGAATGTCGCTATTTAAATCACCTATGCACTTAAGCCATGAGAGGAACAATATTTTACATGCTAAACATATAATAAGTTAGGAGATATAAATATAAAACATGTATATACATCGTCATAGGGCTAATAACAGTTATAATAAGAGTTATACAACCTGAGATATATACATATATTTATTTCATCCGTCATAATTCCATCTGCATTATCATTCATACTAATAATCATTGATGTTAACTCTTATGTACAAACACCGATTTATTTATATATGTTTTTCATACATTATTGAAACATATAATTGCTGTTTAGCAACATGAAAGAGAAATTATATTAGTCTTAGTGATATTGTTTTTATTCCTCAACAGATGTCATATATAATATATGCAGTACTTCTCTCTGTACAGTTTAAACGCCAGAGGGGTGTCCAATGCATAGCAAATAATTGTGATGATACCCCCTAGCACTCAAAGTATTACATAATAAATGTATTTATATTTTTACATATATTTTAGTAAATACATGATGAACAATATTTTATTGTACATGGCAGAAATATAAGGTTGCAAACTAAAACAATTTCAAAAGCAATAGCTGCATTGCTTTAAATTATCCACTTTTCTTTAATTCAAAAATGAGAGTTAGTGGAAATGTAGCTGCTGAAGAGAGAAAAAGCAATCTAAACTGACAGATCATTTAGGGACAGTTACAAAAGTCTCAATCTGTTTGACACGGCTTATTCCCCATTCATTTTGTCATTATTGATTCTTTTCTGGTGCAACCAGCGTAATTCTGATAAAATGTCACAGAAACACAGTAATACAGAGTTGAAAACATACAGAATATTCTCTTTCAGTATTGTCAATTATTTTACACACTGACTCCTACTATGGAGAAAATAGGTGTTGTCTAAACATCAATAACATTGTCATAGTTTAAACTTTTCAATCATGGATAATATACAATAATATTATAATATACAGTACATATTGTTAAGAGATGTATCATCCATAGAAAATGAAAACAATAAATCAATTAAAGAACATAAATTCATAAATATACAACAAAAATGTGAGACAGATGATGATCTAGTGTTGAAGAGTTCCTTCTAAATTATTTACATGAAATATATTTTTATTGATATTGTAATAATTAAACATGTTGATATGGAATCTGCTATTCTAATTCTGGAGCATCTGCAAAATTATCACAACATGGTGTCATTAAATATTGGTCTAAAGACTTCTATTTAATACCAAGGACCCTATTTAATAAATGTGATATTAGCTACAACATGGAAATACATCCTTTAACACTTTTTCTTTCATTCAGTTCTATTCTTTGCCTGAGGAAACTGTGTTTGCTGATACTGTAGATGCTTTAAAATGTATTGGATACCTATTTATCTAAGAACAATAAAAAAAGATTATGATAACTGGTTTCAAAGCACTTAGTTCCTAACTGTTAGGATGTTAATCCAATGAAATATCCAACTTCTTTTTGTAGTCAGGATGGATTTTGCCTTACCTAATTGGACCAAGTTGGCTTCAATAGTATTTTTTTTTTGCTTTGCTCTGAATCAACAAAGATGGTATGGCAAGTGCTTAACTTGATGGATAGATATCTTTTTAAGCCTTTGTCAACTATGTTACTATATATTTCAAGCAATGCCCATGTAAATCATTGATTTTTTCCCTAGAGAAATTTAAATAGAGATAGTCAGCAGAGTAACTGCAAGGGGATGCAGGTAGTGCAATTGCAACCCCAGGGGGTAATAAAAAGACTACGACTGGATCTTTATTGGCACTCACGTTTTACCCACCCCCAAAAAAAAGCAAATAAATTCAAAAATCAAATTGTATCAATTCAAAATAGAGTAAAAAACAAACAAGTGCACTCTTATTCCTTACTCCCAAATATACATAAAAAAATCAACAACCCAAAAAGGTGGTGCTACAGGGTGAACAATACTTGAAAACACACAGAACACAGCTAGCCCTGCAGAGTAGCACTCTTGTTTGACTCCCAAAGGAGATGTATCAATGGAAATCTGCCTAAATGCTGTAAAACTTAACATTTAATAACTAGCATGAGAAGCTTGCAATTATAGTAAAAAATGTAAAAAACAAAAATAGTGTTGATTTCCTATATAGATTGTAATCCGATAATATAGATACACAAGCTAAAAGTCAAGGGAATTATTAGGCTGAAGACAATTCCAGTAATGCCTAACAGCATTGGGAGATAAATATCCCTACTACTCAATCGTTAATGATTGAGCACTATGTTGTAAAGTATAGTATTGGGTTATGTAGTATTGTCTCTCAGAAGTAATAATGTACTGCCATGCTGTAACGGTTTTTTAAGACACTCATACCAGGGGTGAGATAAAACAGTTTTATTAAAAGAAAAATAAGGCAAATGATTGCCCTCTACAGGCAACACAAAATAATAGCAAGACAATAATAGATATGCCCCCACTGGCCCAGTATACAGAAAGAAGAGTATTACATATACTGTCTCAGGACAGGCACATGAGAGAAACCCCGATAAGGGTTAAATTTACAAATGGACAGTCTCAGTTGTGGAGTTTGGCACGCCCAAGGTGTTAATTGGAAGCAGTAAGTGTAGCTGGAATCACACTTATAGTACTGAGAGATGCTACTGCTAGGCCATGCATGACCAGAGGTAATATCAGCAACACAGTACCCAAAATAGCCCCCATGGGCGTCACCAAGGGTACAACTGACACTGCAAGTGCTTGAGTAGTTAGCCCCCACGGGCGTCACCACAGTATGACCTGAATTGCAAGAGCTGCAAATAGCCCCCACGGGCGTACAAGGAGACCAGCGGAACAGAGGTAATGAGCCAATAGCCCCCACGGGCGTAACCTAGTCAACCTGCAAGAACTTTGAGCCAATAGCCCCCACGGGCGTAACAACGGACCACATATGCTGCAACGGAGAAGCCAATAGCCCTTCACCCACAGTACATTAGCTTGTGCCTTCAGCCTCAATGGTGTTAATGTAAACATTAGAGCCAAATAGCGCCCTACCGGAACCGTTACCAACAGCACTACTCTGCAATGGTGTATTGAGCCGTCGACCAACCAGAGTATAAGCGACCAGCTCAGAAGGAGTAATGCAAGAGGGAGGCTCTCTACCAGTGAAAGAGGCTAGCGAAAGGTAATGCGGCACAGCTAGGGTTAAATGCAGCTTTTACGGATCGGAGGCTCAGAGAAGCGTGTAAGTTCTGCAAGTGATACGGAGGCTCAGGACAGCAACACAACTCTGCAGTCAGTTAATACTCAGCACTGGGAGCAAGCAAGCCTGGACAGGAGCAGGTCACATGATCAGCCAGGCAAGCGGTAGAGGCAGAAGTCAGAATGTCACCACAGCGACAACCGGAGAGGAGAGCAGGAACTAGCTAGACACCGGAACAGTCCGTTAACAGGTCACGTAGCAGGAAGTCAGCCAAGCCAGGTCGGATCACGGAGAGGGTACTCATACAACCCGGGACAATCACGAGCAGGAACGTCAGCCAAGCCGGGTCGGATCACGGAGCGGGTAGTCAGACGAGCCGGGTCAATCACGAACAGGAATGCAGGAACGTAGTCAAGACGGGCCAGTTCGGTACACGGAAAACCGGAACACAGGAACTCAGCAACAGCAACACTGGCTCTGAAACACCACAAAAGGGCACCTGACAAGTGTCATGGTCAGGCATAAAAAGGTCACCAGGGGCGGGCCAAACAGTATAGCGAATCAGCATACACCACAAGCGAGAGTGACAGAAAGGATCACAGGCACTGTGATACATGCCTTGTTCCGTCTTGCCGAAAATGGGAAGATATTTGGGATCATACAGTAATGTCAGGTAAGGATATCCCGTATTATGCACCCTTTCAAATAGATACCCTTGATAAGCATCTAAGTAAATTGATATCAATGATGGGATTAGAAATTATCACCCCCAGAAATCAGATGCAATGTTTTAAAGTTTGTATAGTGCACATTGCCACATAAATGTCTTTGATCCCCTTCATCAGATTCGTTGATTAATAGGGCATATATGCGACAATGAATGTAAACATTATATCCATCAACACTAACTTCAATATATTTCACTGAATTTGTCAATCAATAGAACATATGAAATTGTGATACAACTTGAGATCATCCTACTCAAAACATTCGAACTATGTATTCATTTTCCTCTGATTGGCCGTGAGTCAAATGTATTGGAACATGAGCAGATTTAACGTGGAACTCTACAGTCATCAGACTCAGTTCCTTTGACTAAACTGGTCACCCCGTATTACCGTCTTACACTGACTGTAGGCCTAAGTCGGTTTGATACTCTCTGTTGTGACCAGTTCCTGTGGAGCCTTCTGGGTCTCAGCCCCAGCCTGATGCTATTGCACAATTTACTACTGAGACTACTCAGAAGCAGTTTCCTATTCCTGGTAGGAGCCGCTTGCTTCCTGTTTAGTTCTCTTCTATTCCTGTATCTACTGAGCTTTTGCATTTATTCTTGTCCATTTAATAAACGTGGTGTTTCAATACTGTACTGACTCTTGTCTGTTTTCTTGGTCTCTGTGACACTGGGAGCCAGATGTGAGCTGTGGCTGAGGCAGACTGATACTAGATGAGTGTATTTTGTAGAGATCCAAGGCAAGACATCACACACAATTAGTTCTATTGTGTACTTTATAGTAAAAACACACTTTAGCTGAGTAATGTCCAGAAAACGGACAAGCATTAGGAGCAGCGTAGGCATGTGTGAGTAAAGCGGTAGTCCTAACCATGGTTTCTGCAACATGTTCAATAAATGATGGTAATCCCTTTTTTCCCGAGGAGATATAATTTGTCAAAGTCCCACCAAACGTTCCTCCAAGAGAGCGATCTATAGAAAATCAATACCTTTTAAAATACAAATTCTCTTATCAGAAGTCACATCCCAACCTCTGCTGATTGGATATCAGTATAATATGACGTCAAATGATGTTATCTGTGCTTTTCTGATTGGTCACTCTAATGTAATATATTCTTTTGAAGTTTGTAAATTCTTGTAGCAATGGTTCTATTATTATTATGGCGCAGCAACACCATATTAAAAATTGCACATACTGGTCACTGGAATCAATGATTTATACCCATTGTGGAATTAAGAGAGTCCCATACGTCATGTTAAACTGTCAAACACCATAAAAAATGTATAAGTATTTATGTAGGATTATTTAGGGTTTTTTTCTGCAACTTGAATTTATTTTAGTTAGTTCTATAGTTTGGGTGGGTATTTAGTAGTGGGGAATTAGGCAGAATTAGGCTTTAGGTAAATTATTAAATTTAATTATTTGTATTCATTTTATTAGGTAGCTACATAAGTAATAATGTAGGAGATGTATACTGCTGAAGAGGCATTAGATTTTGATGTAGCCTAGTTTATTGACACTTCTAACAATACTGCTAGTGATCATGATGGGGCCCCAGTTAAAAAGAACAGTACTGCCCTGAGTACTACAACAAGTACTTCCACTAATCCTGACCCTATGGAGTGGTTGCCCCAGATGGCTTTTGTCCTGAAATTCCTGCATTCCCAGTCAACCCAGGAATTAAAGTGGATGATGAATGTCTCAGGTTTTAACTCAGTCCAATTGTTTTACTTATTTTTGGGGATGATATTTTGAGGGATAATGTATCCCAAACAAATAGGTATGCAGCACCTCATCCTACATTCCAAGGCTGCATTCCTGGCAACCCACACATATAGAGGAGTTTAAGAAACGCTTGTCCCTAACAATGGCTATGGGCATAATTAAGAAAATAGCATTCTGTCATATTCAAGCACTAATCCCATCTGTACTATCCCTACTTTCCCTCCCAACTATAACCAGTGATATATAAGAAATGCTCCTGTGCTTCATGCATTTTAACAACAACACTCAGCGTGTGCCAAAAGAACCTCCATACTATGAATGGTTGTTTAAAATGAATAATAATAATAATTTACTTACAGGCCAAATTTGCACTTGTATACATGTCCCAGAAAAAATATCTGCATTGAAGAATCCCTCATGAAATACAGTGGAAGAGTAGGATTCAAGCAGTATATCCCCTGTAAGTGTTCCAGTCTTGGAGTAAAAGTTTACAAAAGTTGCAAGAATGCCACAGGATAGACTCATGCTTTTTGAGTATATGAGGGCAATGACTGCCAGCTTGATCCACCTGGTTGCCCAGACATTGTGGGAACCAGTGCAAATATAGGACCTCATTAACCTGTTACTAAGCAAAGGTTACCATTTATACTTTGATCCTTTTAACACCAGCCCCCTTTAAATTCCATGTCTGAAAATGGAAACAAGCAGGTTCCAAACTTGGCCCAGTAGCTTCCCCAAAACCTGATAAACCTATGTTTATGGAGCATTTCTGTACTCAGATGTAGCTGAACACAAGTCAATGGGATTTTTTAAATCTTCATATATTCTGTGCTTGAAATCCATAGAAACATTGAAATATAAGTGCGAAAGATGCAAAAAAAAGTATGACTACAACTTTGGTACATATTTGTTGAAAAATAGCCTGATGAAAGGCTCCAAAATTCTACCGATAACTTACCCTTTGTTGTCTACTTTTCAGAAACATACTTTTGTGAGACGTTTTTGGGTTCAGATATCATTAAGCTATGATCCTCACATGTCAAATTTTGAAAATTACACCTTGGTACAAAGGTACTCCGCTTGTAATATTTATGCTGTAAGTGTTAAAGAGATTAACATTTTAGGCATATGGGGTTCTCCCATATTCAGGACATGCAAATTAATATATTCTAAGATGCTTTATTAGTAAGTTAACCCTTTGAGTGCAGGCATTCAAAGGGTTAAAAATGGTACAGACATATAAGAAATGGTAACAAAACAGATTGAAGGTTAATTTTACAATAATAATTTTAATAGCTCATGTACAAAAAGATAAAAGCAAAAAAAGAAGAAAAAATGAATAATAAATGAATAGGAATGGTGTGTGGAGAGAATAAAAGTGTGAATAGGGTGAAAATGGATAAATTATGAAACTAATAATTAGCAACCAAGTGTGTAGTGGAAGGATTTCATAATATGATGAAGCAGCATCATCAAATGAAGAAGGAGAACTATGAGACTTCATAAGATAAGAGATTGGAAAGTAAAAAAACATGGGAAGGAAGTTGATTGTTGACAAGGTGACGGTAAGTGAGGTGTAAGGAAAGGAAAGAGGAGGTCCAGAGTGTACACAGAGAGTAAACAAAATAATGAAAGTTAGTAACAGGAGATTTATGTTGTTGAGCCAATGAACTCCCAGCTCTTTAGCAAAAGAAATATGGTCTATAAAATATAATGGCTTGTAACTAGAACCCGGGGGGCATTGTCAGACCAGGGGGACCAAATCAACTTAAATGACTGCATAAAGTCAGTCAATATAGCATGGAGTTTTTCAAATTGATAGTAATTATGAACCTTAGGTAACCATTCTGGGAAAGAAGGGGGTGTTCCAGATATCCAGTGTAACAGAATGAGTGATTATGGCATTATTTAAAAGGACATAAAGCAGCATCTGGGGAGATTCTGTCCTGCAGACTATGCTAAGCTAGTGGCAGGGAGAGTTCGTCATTATTATTAAACTATCTGCAAGTTGTCATGTGTCCTTAGCGGGGAATGAACAAAAGGCACAGTGACAGCAGCAATACTTGGTTTCTGATGGGATGATTTCACATTGGGAACCCTAAGTGCCATGGTGTTTGGTTACAGTTATGCCAGGTGTTTGATGTTTAGCATTTGATGTGAGTCCAAATATGCCATTTTTTCCCAGTCCTTCCCTCATTTATCACACACACACTGTGCACATTGCAGTTGCTGATGAGAGACAGTTAATTGATGTTGTTGATACCATTCCCTTTGAGCTGCCTAATCATCCTGCTGTTTAACCCCTTAAGGACCCTCGACGGTCCTGGAATGTCATGGCTGGATTTGAGTTAAGGACCAATGACGTACCAGGACCGTCATGGCTTAAATGATAGCAGCGTGCCTCCGTGCATGCTGCTATCATTAATGCCAGGCTGAGACTGAGTGCTTCGAGACTGGGGCGTTCACTTTCAGCCCTTCTTGCTTGTGTCAGTTCATGTGATCACCGTAGCAGCGATCACATGTACCAGCATAGTGACAGACAGAGGCAGCAGAGATAGCATGCCGTCTGTGCGTGTCTCGTCTGCCTCTGTCTCCCTTGCTATCAAAGTAAGGGAGACAGAAGTAGACAGGAGATACCTAGTGGTGAAAGAAAATACAGCAGCTAGGGGTATTAACCCCTTCACTGCTGGTGCCAGAGGCTTGCTAAATGCAGGCCAATTTCTGACCTGCAATGATACTTTAAAAAAAAAAAAAAAAAACACAACACACTTTTTTTTTTTTTACAAAAATATTTTATTTAAAAAAAAAAAATCTAATTAAACAATTTTGGAAGTGTGATTGTTGTGGAGCCATGTAATACACTTATACACACCGCCAAATGTCAGGGATAAAAAAGTGTCAAAATAGGGTGGGAAAAAGGGACATGGGGATTTTCACCCAAGAGGGGGACAGTGGCCACTTTAAACTGCGCATTTTGTAGGTATGACTGACCGGTCATACCTTTCATGCAGTCCCCATAAAAATTTAACCCTTTGTGCCCAATTGATCCCAAGAGAAAAAACAAAAATGGTGTTTTTTTTTATTTTTTTACCTTTTTTTAATTTTAATAAAGTAAATGGTGGGTTATCCATATGTGTGGGGTATCAAAAGAAAGCCCTATTTGTGCTTAAAAAACAGTATATAATTTATGGGGGTGGGATAAAAGACTTAGAGGGAAAACACTGTTGAACAAAGACATAGTCAAAAAGGTCAGAATTGCTCCGGTCCTTAAGGGAAATCCACCTCAGATTTTCCCGGTCCTTAAGGGGTTAAACAACTCAGCAGCAGCAGCAAGAACAGCAGTAGCAAATTCTGCAATTTCACTGGGGCCAACACAACATTACCTGCTGGCACTAGGCCCGTAGGGCATTTTTTTTCTCAGGTCTTGGCCTACAAAAAAAAATGTTTGGGGACTTGTTTCTACCATGCTTAAGTCCTACAAATCAATGTTTCCTCAGGGCTTGGGCTTGACACTAGTCTAATTTCCTTCAACTAATCAATGTTCCCTCATGGCTTGGGGCTAACACAAGTGTAAGTCATAAAAATCAACATTTCCTCAGGGCTTGGGCCTAACACAAATCTAATTTCCTACAACTAGTCAATATTTCCTCTGGGCTTGTGTCTCTAATAAGTCTAAGTCCTACAAATCAATGTTTCCTTGGGGCTTGGGCCTCTAACAACAAGCCCTACAAATCATCCTCTACAAAATATCCAGTCAAGTATCAGTCTGTCCCAGCTGCGGATAATGTCAGGGGGTCCCTGTCTCTGTCATGTTACATATCAATTTCTTATTTTATTATTTATTTTATTTATTTATTATTAACTGTCCCCCCCCAATACCAGTCAACAAACCCCCCAAAACAAATTATCTGTTCAACTGATTCTTTCCCCAGACTCCACCCACCAACACAGACACCCTCCTCAGACCTCTTTTATACATTTTCTTATATTTTTTTATTGTATTAATTTTTTTATTTTATTAACTGCCCTCCCCCAATCCCAGCAAACAAACCCACCAAAAAAATTCCCTGTTCAACTGATTGTTTCCCTTTTATACCATGCCTTTGGGAAATAAAATAAAATTTGCTATGTATTGTGTGTAAATTCAGTGTTCCCATTGATTTCAATGGAATGAGCTAGGCGAAAAAAAAACCTGCACTTTTTGCAGGAAATTATTTACCAAGTAGGAAGAACCATTATTAGCCAATTTTGGTTTAAGGCAAAAATTTTGACCCATCCCTTGTTGTGAATCTTATTCCAAATACATAGGACATCTGAGGAGTGTCTATATCAGTTAGAAGGTAAGAGAATGTTTTGGTCCATCAAATTCAAAAACTGTGAGAATGCTGCACCTTGATAATAAGCTTTAAGATTAGGAAGTGTCAGGGCACCCATATCCCATTTACGAATAACGATGTCTTTGTGGAGACAAGGTTTTCTCCCCCTCCAAATATATGCGGAGATTAGGTCCTGTAAAGAAATAAAGAGTCATTGCGAAATGTGTATGGGGAGAAGTGCATTAAAAGATATAAGGCTTCAGGCAACACCATCATTTTCACAACATTAATTTTATCTGTCCAAGAGATGAATGTAGAGGACCATTTCTCAAAATGTTCCTTAAAGGCAGTAATTAAAGGGGGGATTGAGATCTAGGGCTGGCAAAAAGTTTGATTTACGTTTAACATGTAGGTATGTAATGGATGAGGAGGCCCATTTGCATCTATATTGTTTTCCTTTGATAGTTGTTTGTGAGGGAGTTAGATTGATAGATTGATTGAGCTCTGATTTAGTGTAATTGATTTTTAGCCTGGGAGAGGTTGGCATATTCTTCCAGCAGGTTGATTAGGGGAGGTAGAGATGTGGATTAGTTATGGACAGAAGAACAACAGGGAGTTTGTTTTGGGGATTCTTGACTGGTACTGGGGGGACATTTAATAAAAAAAAAAAAAAAAAAAAAATAAGAAATGTGTATGTAAAATGATAGAGACAGGAACCCCCTGACATAAGCTGTCACTGGGATAGACTGATAGACTGATACTTGATGTGATAGAGTATTTTGTAGAGGATGATTTGTTGTTAGAGGCCCAAGCCCTGAAGAAACATTGATTTAAAGGACTTATACTTCTTTGGCAAAAGCCCTAAGGAAACATTGATAGGACTTAGGCTTGTTACAAACAAACTCCCAAAAACTGTTTATTTTTTTGGGTAGGACTTTTTTTAAGCAGAAGTACTGAGAAAAAATTGCCCTTCTGGTACTGGCCTAGTGCCAGTAGGCTATTTTATGTTGGCAAATGGCCACTGGCCATTGTCAAATGTTCTGAGTTTATAATTGTGTAATTTGCGACTGCTGTTCTTACTGCTGCTGCTGAGTTGTTTAAGCAGCAGGATGATTAGGCAGCTGAAAGGGAATGGGATAAACAACAGCAGTAACATGGGTGATGCTTGATAAAGGTTCCACTTGCCACGGCTAGCTCCAGTGATGTGTCTGAGGCAGTAGCAGCACAATAAGTAGCCCCAGTATATGTGGAGAAAAGAAGAAGTTGGCCAATAATTCTTCTCCACCTGACCCTCCTCCAAAATCATGGGTGTGTTATTAGAATAGAAATGTTTCCCTTGAGAACTGTGCCTGCAACAACTGCAATGTGCACATTGTGTTGTAAATAATACCTGGGGGCACAGATGTACCCAAACACCATGACACCAGAACCCAAGTACTGCTGCTGTCACTATACCCCTTGTCCACACCCCACTAAGACACATAACAACTTGCTGACAGTTTAATAGTAATGATGAACCCTCCCTGCCACCATCCTAGTATATTCTGTGGGATGGAATCTCCTCAGATGCCACTTGATGCCCTGCTTGACATTCTCTTTCACCACACTGACATGTGTGGTCAGAGCACCACACAGTGTGCAATGGGTGGACATGAACTGCCACATCCTAACAGCTACAGAGTGGCTATGATTTGTGGCTTTCCTCTTCTCACTGACATGTCACAAATTGTGCACAGTGCCGAGGGTGATGACTGCACTGTGCCTGCCCCAAGAGAAAAATAGCTCCACAACCATGACATCAAGGGATAGAGATAAGGAACAGGTGGAGAAGAATGGCCTCTTTCTTCTTGTCCTCCACATTCCCCTGGGGCAGAGGATGATGTTGCTGCTACTGCCTCTGAATCAGCACTGCAACTAGGACCAGGAGTATTGCTGCTGCTGGCAAGCGGAACCTGTCCTAGTCCCTCATCACTTCTTGACCCCATTCTCACTGTGTCCACGGTGGTCTGTGGCACACTAGCTTGCTCTTCAGCATCCTGCTGCCCTGTCTGTTCAGCAGTATGGCATTGTTTCGTTTTCTTTGACAGTGATCCTGGCGACCATTCTAAGCATTTGTGGTTTGTCATAGTAGGTGCAGTAAGGCGTTGAGGTTGAGAAGTTGGAGGAGCAATCCCCAGTGTAGAGCAAAATGGGTTAATCTCTTCTGCAGAGTGTAGGGTTGTAGAACAGCCATTGACTGTTGTGGTGAGGAAGAACAGAAATTCCCATCTGTACTTTATATTCAACTGCCTCAGGTGGTATGTTAGAGGTTTAACAGATATTTGTGACTGGAAAGTAGAGGTGAATACATCATTGTATAGATAGATTTCAGTGCCAGCATATAGTAATGATGTTTTCTCCTTGATCTTCCGCATCACTGCCTGTTTAATTCCATATCTATGTACGCAAACAACCACATTGTGGTTCCTTAGGCTTTAGAGCATGGTGTACTCTCTCCAATAAGATAAATTCTTTCTGTTGGTCACCAGAGATAAATCTGAAGATGGAGAAAATGACCTTATGTTGCAACGATGGCCCCTGTTGTCCGCGCCATCTAATTTTGCGAATAGTGTAGATCATCTCCCGTTGCTTCACTAAGGTCTGCTCAAGGATAGTAGAGTGGTCTGATGCACTCAGTTTTTTCTACTTCCAGAAAAGTTATGTGATGTGTTAATTGGGAGACTTTGTCATCCCCCCTAGAAGCTGATTGTAGGCTGGAATCCATTCTGAACAGAGCCTGGCCATATTAAAAAGCCAGTCTCTGTTCAAAATTCCCACATTCGGACTCGGGCAACAGACCAGAAAGTATGGAGGGGGGTTTGTGGCACTATGCATTCATGCCGCTGCTAGCGGAGGTGGCAGCTAAAATATTTTTAACACTTGGAAACCCTTATATTTATTGACAAAAATAATGGATTACACTTTTCTGGAACTGGAATGGCAGAATTTTCTTTTTAACATGTGCCAGACTCTGGCACGTTAAGGGTTAAGTCACACATATCTTTGGGGAATTTGTTTGTTTTTAAAACATCTTGAGTTTAATTTTTTTTTTCATTTTCAACTTCTGATTGGACAGAAGAAAGAAAACAGAAGATTACAAAAAACAGAAAAGAGAAGACGGACAGTGGAGGACTGGTAAGTCTAACTCAGATCTGGGTGTTAGGCTAGTGTTAGGGGTAGTATTGCTATACTTTAGTGTTAGGGGTAGTTTAGGGTTAGTGTTTTGGAGGGTGATTGTGTGTGTGACCTAACAGTCAGTGCTTGACAGTGTGTCAGGCATCAATTGTTAGCTCTTTTTCTTTGCTGTTCCCATTATTCACGCTATTTAGAGTGCATTTTGGGAACTTAACAAGCAATACGGACGTTTGTCCATTTGGCTGTATCTGCTTCCTAAGATATGTTGTGGTTTCAGCTAGTAGAGCAATTGAATTCCTCCACTAGCACTTTTTGATAACAGGCCTTTTGCCAATAATGCCCTACTGGATGTTTTACCAGCCTCAATTGAATCGTGGCCTATGACTGTGGTACTTAATGTAACCTTGATTATTTTATTTACAGCATACCTGTTTTATTTATTGGATAAGCCCTTCCAACCCCTACCCCTACTAGAGACCAGTTTAGTATATAGTTGGGAGTCTAATGTACTTAAAATATTTCATTTATTAGTCAAGCTAACCAGGATGCCATCTAATCTTTTTATTGCATCCAGTGAATCTCTTGTATAAGAAGGTAAACCTACAACAAATTCTCGTAATATCTGGTCCACATATACGCTACAGGTCTCTGTGAGACTTCCTATCCCTGAGACTATTGGTTGTCCCGGGGGTTATTGATGTTCTTGTGGACCTTGGGAATTGTATAAAATGTGGGTACAATTGGATCTTTAACTAATAAAAAATTGTATTCATTTTTATCAATAACATTATCTTCCAAGGATTTTTTTAACCCCTTAACGTCCGAGAACGTATATGTACGTCCCGAGGAAATGTCCCTTAATGACAGAGGATGTACATGTACGTCCTGGAAATTCGAGTCCCCTCGCGACTGCACACCGTTCGGGTACTCCAGAATCGTTTCCAAAAAATAAATGTTAGCTGTGCATTAAGTGACGGCTGCATGTGCACGCGGCCTGTCACTAAGGGGTAAAGGATGACAACTAGTTCTTGTTGAAATTGTCTAGTAGGATCCCCCTGTAGCTTGTTTTAACAATGTTGCCTCCTTTATCGCTGGGTTTCACTACTATTTCATTGTTATTACATAGCTTCGGCAGTGCCTCCCTTTCCTTTTTATTAAGATTATTCACCATTTCTACATTTTCTGTATTACTCCTATCTAGATTTTCTAAGTCATTCATCACCCCTTTTATAAAAACCTCTACATGTGGTGATGCGCTCATTGGTGGAGTGAATTTGATATTGATTTTTAAATTGGTGAAAGGTCCTTTACCTCCAAGACATTCATACTCTTTGTCATGTAATAGAGATTCTAGATTTTCTAAGATATTTATGTCCTTTTGGGACTTTTTGCCCAATCGTTCTTGATTTTTGAAGAACTTACGTAATAAGAGTCTATAAGGGTCTAACGTATGCTCCAACACAAAAAATCAACCTTTTTCAATGGATAACAGATGTAAATTTATTTGGCCAAAAACTCTTCTTACATAAGTTCTTCAAAAATCAAGAACGATTGGGCAAAAAGTCCCAAAAGGACATAAATACCTTAGAAAATCTAGAATCTCTATTACATGGCAATGAGTATGAATTTCTTGAAGGTAAAGGACCTTTCACCAATTTAAATATCAATAACAAATTCACTACACCAATGAGCACATCACCACATGTAGAGGTTTTTATAAAAGGGGTGTTGAATGACTTAGAAAATCTAGTTAGGAGTAATATGAAAAATGTAAAAATGGTGAATAATCTTAATAAAAAGGAAAGGGAGACACTACTGAAGCTATGGATTAGAAGGATATGCAGTACAATCAGTGAATTTAAACTTGAAACCAAAAAGTTACGGAATAGGTTTATTGCATGGGGCTATGGGAAAAATATGCTTAAACATGCATATAGAAGGGCACTACTAGCCAATAGAGAAGAACTTCTAAACCCAATACCAAGGATAACTCAGACAACTCCTAAAATTCACCTAGTTGGTACTTATAATTCCCAACATAAAGAGATAAGAAATATACTAAGTAAGCATTGGGAGGTGTTAAAACAAGACCAAGATTTAGGAGAGGTCATACATGAGAAACCAGATATTACTTTTAAACGGAGCACTAGTGTAAAATATATGCTGGTACATAGCTATTTTATGAATGTAAAAAATACTTGGCTGAAATCGGACATGAAGGGAACATCCCCATGTGGACAATGCTCTGCTTGTAAGTTCATTAGTAAAGAAAAGACGTTTATTAATCATGGTGGCTCAAAAAAATTTGATATGCATCAGTTTATAAATTGTAAAACATTCGGGATCATTTATCAGACTGAATGCAGCTGTGGTAAAATCTATATTGGAAAAACAAAAAGACCTTTTAGACTAAGAATTCAGGAACATCTGGGGGACATTCGAAATAGGAGAGACAAGCCCATTGCAAGACATGTGCTTTTGGAACATGATGGAAATCAAGAAGTCCTCAAATTTAAAAGAATACAAAATACTAGGTAGCATTAGTGTCAGTACTGATCCGTACATGGTAGAGAGCTGACAGGGTGAGACTGCTGCAAGACACCCAACCTAGTGAATGAGTTGGATGCCAGGGACTACTAAGTTATGGTAGTGCTTAGAGATCCTATAAGTGAACAGAGATATTGGATTGAATGGGAATGGTAGAATTTGTAATTTAGCAGCTCTATGAGGAAGATAGTCTAGTGCATTATCACCTGTTGTTCATTAAGAACTAGGAGAGCAGGGTACCTGCAGCAGATACGGGGAATTGATTAAATGCTGTAGCCAAGCAATATACTAATGGGAGTCATGGTACACAATATCTCCCGAGGCACAGTATGGGTGAGAGATGTACATTAATAGCATATCACAATAAGAGATATTACGTGAATCTCAATTAGTCTCACCTACCCAGTATAGCAGGACGCCTGCAGTTATCCTAGATGTCAGTTGGTATATTTAAATTGTCAGCCTCTGCAACAATATACAAATTATAAAGAGGATCAGTTTACTTATATGCCTGTGTTCAAAATATATGATTCATAAACTGCACTGATTGCTACAAAAACTGTATTGTTGGGCTTCTCATACTGGGTGAATAGTATGTGACTAAGGGCTGCACTATGTTTTTAAAGGGGACACAACATTATTGATGTTACCCCAAGTATTCGTGTTTGTGTGTTTATTTTTAGCTTGACTAATAAATGCTATATTTTAAGTACATTAGACTCCCAGCTATATAGTAGGGGTGGGGGTTGGAAGGGCTTATCCTATGACTGGATAGATCATTTCCCTATCAGACAGGGGATTATCCTTGATTTCTCCCCTAGTCCCCTATCTTTTCTTCTTTTTTGTATTTTCTGTATTTATACATAGACCTGCAGTATCATACACTTGTTTAAAAACTAATATTATACCCCGTTTTGATCATATCTATCCATTTTATTTATTGTATTTCTCTTTTTGTAAGTTGTTGCATACACTGTATGGCATCATAAAATAAAATTATACACACACATACATTAATACATATACAACAGAGAACTGAGTGTAAAATCATATAGAAAACAGAAAGACTAGAATGGTCAGTTTTTATCTGGTCTCAGACATCATTTTCTTTGTTTAAATTGGTGCATAATGTTTGTTTTTATTGGCTATTTCATGTGCACATGGCCTCATTATAAGAGAACATATTTGTTTATAGCAAATTTTATATATATATTAAGTCAATTAAAATTTCAAATCGTATAGTTCCTGAAATCATTAATGTTTAAATGCCATATTTTCAATTACCAATTAGCTTAAAGTGAGACAAGACACAACATGCACTTTAAAATTATGACAGATCATTTTCAAAGATAATACAGCAATAAATAGTTCCCAGAAGATCAAAATGATTTCTGGTGTGGCAATTATTTCCAAGCTAGTGTAAAAGCCCTTGTACATGGGCCAAGGTCCAGGTAATGTTAACCCGTCGAGTGCCAGTGGGGCACGCAACGCATTGCTACCCAGCACTCAAAGGGTTAAGAGGCCGCTACCTCACTGCTCCACGTGCCTGAACGTGGTACTCTGCATGACTGCCCAAACGCGGGCAGTCTCTACTGCACATGACTGCATCATGACAAACATCCTAGCGAATTATTATATAAGATATGCAATGTGCACATTTTATTGTCAGGTGATATTTTGTTTCAATGAGAAATGTTGGGCCTTATTTATCAAGCTAAACAAGTAATGAGAAAATGAACTGCACAAAATGATGAAATGGAAATTCCACAAATTTCCTTCGATTTAAATGCAGCTTTTAACCCCTTGAATTCTAGAGAGACCTATAATACATATTAAATCAATTTGCTGGAGACCTCTCTAGCATTCAAGGGTTTAATAGCCCAGTTTAAATCAATGGGGAAGATTCACTAAGTGGTGATAAAGAGGTGATAAAGTGGAGACGACTTCTCCAGTTTATCACTTCTCCAATTCCTATGTTATTCTATGGAGCCTATGCACTAAGATTTGTTCATCTTTGGAGAACTTAGTGCATAGGCTCCAGAGAACAACATAGGAATTGAAGAAGTGATAAACTGGAGAACTTATCTCCACTTTATCACCTCTTTATCACCGCTTAGTGAATCTCCCTCCTTGAGTCTTGTCATTTCACCACTGCAGTACATTTAGTTGCTCCACAAATGATACAATGTACATTAACATGGAAGAGTATGATTTTATGTCACATGCCATCAACAAGGTTGTCAACAACATGATGGTTATGCATCTATATATTGCATTGAGAAGCAGATAACGCACAGTACACTAATATATTACGACAGATATTAAAGAAGAAAGTGCAGTTGTGTTTTTTTTATAAATGATTCAAACATTTATGCTGTTGCACATACACAATAAATCTGTGAGTACCAAAGGATTATGCAAAGCATTGCAAAGCAAAACATTGCATACTCCTCAGGAACTCAAAAAGTTAAGAGAAAAATGATAAATATAACATTTTAACCACATAAATCACAAAATAATAAAACATGAACAAAATACAGCAAGACAAGCTTATTTTCTAGAAGGAAATAAAAAGTATATCTTTATTACTACTCAAAAAGCCTGAGCATTATCAGAATATGGGCCTGATTCTATTCAATTGCCGACATCTTAATTTTAATACCGAGTGGGTTTTTTTTAAGATTAATAAATAGTTACTAGTATTATACATATTAAAGGGCATGTTGTTACTATTTATTGCACCCTTAAAATCTATACTTATCCTCCTTTTAAAAAGATATAGAGTCTGAATACCAACTACCCTCACCTATACAACACAGTGAAATGTATGTACTCTTTTGAACCTGTGGGTAAATATGAAGGTACAAGAATAACTTTACAGCATCACTTATAAAAAATATTCTATTAGGACATTTTTGCTTTTATATTTTTCTTCTTGGCAGTAAATCAAGTCATTAAACTTTTCTCAGAGAACAATAGATCTATTTGAAAGTTCAACCAGCTGGCATATTTATGTGGATTTGACAGTTTACCACTGGGGCTTGTGTAAATTGATTAAACCTAGATCAATCAATAGTGTCTGGTTGTTGGAGATTGGTGCCAAGGTAATGGCTTGTTATATATTCCAGTAGACATTTTTAGACCAATAAAATTATGATATACATGAAACAAAAAAGAAGGAAAAAAAACAACAGTTTTGTAGTTGTTTGTGATATTTTTATATAATTAAAACAGAATGGCATATTTAATAAAGAGTAGCAAAATAAATAACAAATAACTATTGAACACATAAATCACACAAAGGCTGAGTATACTATTTATTATAATAACATATTTGTCAAATGTGTTTGTATTTTAATTTGTGATTTATCCTGAAGTGAGAAAAAGCTGAAGAAATCATGAAACTTGTTTCCAAATGCAGCTCAATAGCAAAAATCATGAAAATAATAACTAGTATAGTGTGAGGCTCATTGGGTATACTTTTTACATGGTATGCTTAACTAGTAATTGGGGTCCCCTTTGCTATGTTCAGCATCCTTGTGGGGGATTGTACAATAAACTTTGATTTGTAAAACTGTACTAAATGTGCTAACATTGACTATAACCAAGAATTGGTAATCAGTGATACATATATACTCTCAGCAAGACTACTTAATGTTCAAAATATGTTTCATTTATAAGGGAATTGTGAAATATTATTCTTCCTCTGCATTCATTAAAATATTTCTATATAATTTGTTCATTTTGCTGCACTCCTGTCCTTTTTAAGTAAAAGTATACCAAAATAATACATCAACAAAAGGATGTCAAGTTCAAAACTAATGGAAAAGGTCAAAGATATAAACATTTGTAATTTTTGTTACTAAAGTAAAACATAGCATAAAAAGTACAGGATATCCAAAAACAAAAAGCAATGTTTCTTACAAGGTCAAAAACAAGGACACTGACTAGTAAAATAGTAATAAGAAAATATGTTAGTGAATTCAGAAGCAATAGACTGCGGTTCTTAAGATAAAAGACAAAACGAAGCACAAGAAAATACAAAAGTGTACATCCAACAGCAAATAACCATTAGATTACGAAGACCATAGCAGTTACAGTTTTTAACATGTTTACATGTAAATCCAAGCCTATCACAGCTACGGTCTGGGACTTTTCTCCTCTGCTGTACAGGTGTTGTAGTTGCTCATCTCACTGGCAGATGCAGCAGTTGGTTGAACTGTTACACCTCCCTGACATCTTCAGTGTTTTTAGATGGATTTTAAATAGTACTGGTGCTGGTGATAGTTGGACTTTTAGTGGGACTTTGACAAACTTCATCCTTAGGAAGACAGGGATCACAATCATTTATTGCACATGCTGAAGCAACCATGGCTGTAGTCTGTTTTTGAATTACCATGTCCCTACACTGCTACTGCTCATTTATGTCTCCCCCTGCCCCTATTGCATTTGGTGGACATTATTCAACTACTGTGTGCATTTGTACAGCAATGTTAACAATAGAAATGAATGTATGTGATGCATTTCCCTGTACAAAATACTCTCTCTTCTACTATCAGTCTGTCTAAGTCACAGCTCACGTCAGTAACTTATCTGTCAAACTGTTTTAAAGTTTTCTTTTAATCATTTTTTATAATTTTTTTTATTAACTCTCCCCATCACTGTGAAAATAGAAAAAACACACTTCCTGTTCAACTATTTTTCCCCAGACTCCCCTAGCACATAGATAACAGCCAGATCAGAAGGAAACTTGGATCACAGTTGCCTGTGTCTTCCCAGTCAGTTACACGGAATTTTGGAGTATTTGGACTAAATATCCTTTGCTCCCTTCTCTCACCTCCAGATTCCCCTAGCAAGCAGATAACAGAGAGATGAGGAAGGAATTTGAATCATAGATGCCTGTCTCAGGCAACCAAGACTTTCGGATATTATGGGTCAATATCCTTTCTTCCTTCACAGTTCCCCAGAGTCCCTCAAACACTGCTAACACAGAATACAAATGTCCTGCCTACAAGACTCCCTAAACTACACTCTTATTTTACCTTATTTGTCTATCTCAACTAGCTGCAACATTGTGCTGCTCACTCTCAGATAAATTTACAGTAGGTTGACTCATAGGCAGGAAGCTTGAACAAAGTATTATCATCAGCCCTTTTTCTTCCCTCCCCTTCTCCACTTGGAGAGTCAGCCATATTGGTATTGTTACCCATAAATTTGATTAATCATTGACATTTGAGCTTCTCATTCTTCCCTCACATGCAGTATAAATGCACTCACTCCCTCCTGAATAAATTTCCATCAATATATCAACAATGACCATGCCGTTTGTCTCTTCACAAAATTAGGCCAATATGCTTTTTAAAACTGATATAGCCCATGTCTTCAAAAGTATTTCTGTTTCATCTTTTCATGGCACCTGCAGAGAATCAAATTTTAAGTTAGACTCACCTTAAAATCCAAAATCCAAACATAGTAGGCACCTTCACAGAAACATCTCCAGTTGTCCATCAGTTATTCACAATCTTGACAGTTTCTTTCTCATTGAAACTCCCTATTCCCCTCCCTTTCCCCTCTCTTCAGCCATCACAGTATTCAGTCACGCATCAAATTTCTATGGCACTCAAACAAAGAAGAATAGAAAAGGGTGCCCAGTAGTGTAGTATGTTAAGCAGTAATTCCAAATAATATAAATCATATATGTACTCATATGCATGTAGAGATTATAAACCTGTCTCCACTGAGGTATCACGGTGCTCTTGTAAAGCAAACTCTGCTTCTCTGAATATATACAAATATAAATGTTTAATAATGTGTTTAAAAATACACATATGTATTTTTAAAATAACACATATTTGTCTCCCTAACGCGTTTCATGGCACATAGTCACTTTTTCAAAGCCTCTGGCCAAAAATACCAATCACATTTCTAGGCATTCATTGCAACTCCATGGACGTGTCATGGGGTGACTGTGAAATAACATCACTCGACAAGTACAGATAAAATAAAATGAACTTTATTAATAAAGAAATTAAAAGAAAGAATATATCTCTCCAACCTACACTAGACCAGGTAGGAACAATGCAACGGCACTTCCCCAACCCTTCACTCGACAAGTTTGAGGTCAAGAAATACTATACCCCAGAACGCTGGAGTATCTAGCAAGAGCTACAGCATCTCTTACACCTTCACGAGGCCCAGTATAGGACAGTGTAATGACACTTCCACAACACTTTACTAGACAGGTAGAAGAGAGGTGAACAGAATATACTCCAGAACGCTGGAGCAACCAAGGAGCAAGAGCACTTTCTTTCACCCTCTTGAGGCCCGGTATGGGACAGTGTAACAACACTTCCTCAATACTTCATGCCACTGGAATTTAGCATGAAATCTACACAGCTGGATAGGAGAGTGAATATCAGACTGGTTGACCCTGCAACACTCTTCAGGACCATAGCCCTTCCAATGAACGAAATATTGGATGCACCCACGAACTTTGCGTGAGTCCAGAATGACTTGGATTTCATACTCCTCATGGTCCAAAATGCACACAGGACCTGGTACAGCAGGAGCAGAGGAGTAGCAGTTACAGATCAAAGGCTTCAGGACAGAAACATGGAATACATTGTGAATGCGCATGTTCTTAGGAAGGTCTAAGGCATAAGACACAGGGTTCACTCTGCGGAGCACCTGGAACGGCCCTATGAAGTGTGGAGCCAACTTATGACATGGTACTTGCCTGTGCAGGTTTCTGGAAGACAGCCAGACTCGATCCCCAACTTGAAAAACAGGAGTAGGACGTCTCCTGTGGTCTGCATGTCTCTGGTAGTGCACTGAGGACCTACATAAGGCATCCTGAACCTGTGCCCATGTGGAGCAGAGCTGCTGAATATACTCATCCTAAGCCGGAATATGGGAGGATCACAAAGAGCAAGAACACCTCTCCAACAGGAGATGACTAGGCTATGGACAGGCCCTAGACTCTAGGGACCCTGACAGGCAATGGTGACCGCCCCTACAGACCAACAGACAGAGGTGACAGACCCTAGAAAACTAGGGGATATAACCGGCTACAACAGACTAGGCAACAAGCACACATACTGCTAGGAAGCAGTAGTGCGGTAGCGGCAGACTAGTAAACCAAGGGAGGAAGGCAGCCAGGCCTGGGTAGACCATAGGTGGTAAGTCAACCTGAGTCGGGAGTGCAGCGGAGCAAGTGTCAAACAAAGCCAGAAGGTATGGTTGTAGGGAACCAGGGGTCTCAGCTGGATCGGGTAGTCAAGCGAAGCCAGAGGTTTCAGCTGGATCGGGTAGTCAGACAAAGCCAGAGGTCTCAGCCGGATTGGGTAGTCAGAAGAAGCCAGAGGTCTCAGCCGGATCGGTTAGTCAGATGAAACCAGAGGTCTCAGCCGGATCAGGTAGTCAGACGAAGCCAGAGGTTTCAGCCGGAACGGAAGTCAGACGAAGCCAGGAGTCATACACAGGAATCAATAAATGGAATACAGAAGCACAACGCTCAGGTACACCACGAAAGGTCGCTAGTATAACAGCACGCCACTGGAGGCAATCACGGACGCCGTGATAGGACGTTAGTTTACCACAGGAAAAACTCACCTCTACATCCTCCTAAATTAATTATTTTCAAAACATTCATGTAATAGGAGCAGGAGGGGTAAGACTGAAGAGCCAATTTTAGGAAAAATTAAGCTATTGTTGAGAATCATAGTAGAAGGCATATATTGCAAATTTTACTATGTACAATAATCAGTAAGTGAAAATGAAGTATTGCTATGCCTTTAAGGTGGGGATATTTAAAGTTCAGTTCGTATACTGTTTTTCTCTGTTTGTGTCATTTGGGCAATAGGTTCTTGATAAGAAAGTGCAATACAGTGAAAAGCATTGAATGGGCTCTAATGAATTTCTTATGATAATTTTATTATTTTAATAGACTATTTTGTATATTTTTTCATCTGTTTGGAGAAATAGCCTTGTTTGGAGAATATTTAACCTGAGCAGAGACAGGTAGAATGTAATTGTTAGGTGGTATAATCCCCTATAAACCACTCCTAAATGTGACTATATACAATGTGTTTATTTGTTTGATCTGCAAGAGATAAAACACTATTGGGCTCCCTCTGTTTTTTCATCTTTTTTCTCTATATCACACTTCCTGTTTGATGAGATGAGAGGAGCAGTCTGCCATTAATCTGAGATTACCTGTATCCAGACATTAATAATACTGTTATTCAGGCACATATTTTTTTGCACTAGGACCACCTCCTGTCTCCCCCTTTTCTTTTCTATAAATTAATTAAAATAGATGTGACATTGATTTTTTTACTCTGTTCAGTCAAGTACTCAAACTTTTGGTACATAATGTAAAGGTAGAGAAATAGAAGGTGTTATAGTACATTTTTCATGAAAAAAGGACAGAGGAATGAGTTGTGATAATGGTATGCACTGGTCCAATTTTTGTGATGTGCCTTTTGTGAGCCCATGAGGGTCATTGATCATGTGCGGGGCAGGACACATACATAGGCACAGGCTACCCCTTCTTCATATTCTTCTCTTAGAGCAATATGCAGTTCATGAGAAATTATGAAACAGTATGATAATGATTGCTGCATTTGAAATTAAAATTACATAATAAACACAATGAATGTGACTTTTCGATATTAATTACTCATCCTTAAATAGTGCTTCTAACAAATGAAGGCTAACACCTGTATTTTTGTCTATCAGTTTTAGGCTTAGAGATTCTCTTCATTTTGTATTATATAATTAATTAGACACTTCTAACTCCAAGGATCTGCTCAAATGTTATATCATGTCTATTTTGTTTGTTTGTTTGCATGTTTTTAAAAATGTACTTGTTCCTTAATATTATTTTTCTAAGTCCTTGTCTTAATTTTTTTAATAGATAGATATACAAGAAGACACTGATGATGCTATTATCACCTGACTTTTGAAGGCTGTAGATTTAGAATTTGAATGTGCTGAAGTTTTCATACATAGGGTTGGATTCTATTGCAGGTGCTAAATGTTAACACCTGTTTTATCAAACATTTTCCTATTGAAGTCTAAAGGGAAAACCGGAGATAAAAGCAGTGATAAAAATAGCACCTGTAATAGAATCCAGCCCCAAGTGTTCAGTCCAGCTCTACTAGGGCTGGATTATATTACAGGTGCTAATTTTATCACTGCTTTTACTTTCGGTTTTCCCCATAGACTTCAATAGGAAAATGTTTGATAAAACGGGTGTTAACATTTAGCACCTGCAATAGAATCTAGCCCCATTTGATCATCTGGGGCTCAATTCTACTACCAGCAATAAAAAAACAGGAGTTGTGTTTTTTAACTCCAGATTTTAGTATTCTATTACCTGACTTGTGAAAACAAAATCAGCGGTAATTATACACACCGCCAGTCAAAAAAAAGCCCACGGGAAACAACTAAAAACAACATGCAAGTAGCATTCTATTACCCATGCTCAGTATTACCACCTGTTTTGTGGTTACATTTTGTGTTGGTAATCCTGCACCTTGGAGTTGAGGCATAGAAGCCACAGAGATGAGTTCAAAGTCATCATTGTTCGAACAAAATCAGTGCAGAATATAGTATACATCACAGAAATCTGACATAGGGCTAGATTCTATTGCAGGTGCTAAACGTTAACATCTGTTTTATCAAACATTTTCCTATTGAAGTCTATGGAGAAAACTGGAGATAAAAGCAGAGATAAAATTAGCACCAGTAATAGAATCTAGCCCGTAGAGTGCCCCCTTTCGACATTTTAAACCCACCTTTGAAATTCGACTTATAGTGCTTTCTTTCACCATTTTAATTCAACAAATATTGTTCACATTCAACATTTTAACCCTTCCCATTTAAAATTCGACCTATAGTGTTCCTATGACTGTCTTTCTCCATTTTGATTTGAATAATATTGCTCCCATTCGGCATTGCTTATGCTCCAGTTTTACTGCAAAATACAGACTCTTACGTGTCACAGTGATTCCTGTGCAACAATGTATAACTTGCCGTGCTAAGTGTGAAAGACCTCTCACTCCTACTATTTGTTGGCTAAACCCATTTGAGGTGTTAATACTACAATAAAGTGATATTAACCCCTCCTTTACTGTTGTGAGGAAGGTTACTGAATAAGTGTGACCCAATTTCCATAACAATACCTGAAACTATTATAAAAATGACCAAAACCAAAAAGAAGAAAAAACAGCCCTTCACATCGAACTCTCATCTTGTAGGAGGATCAGGGTATGAATGCTGAAAAAACACCAGTTCTGCACTTTCCAAAAGGCCCTTTCAAGTACAGAGCCAGAATAAAAATTAACTTTATTAGTTTATTTAAAATGGTAAACAACCAAAAATGAAACTCCTATTTGTTGGAGGTCCACAAGATATAAAAATAAAAGTGGAACTAAGTCCACTGGATAAATGGGGGAATGATATTACAGAATGGATACCCTATTAATCGATTTGAAGCCAACTAGGCTTTATGTATGTAATGGTGTACCATTGTATGCTTCAGTGTAAGCACCTGAATAGGATAATTAAATCAATGGGAATCCACAATAGGCCATAAGAATTATTTGTCTTCTCTTTATTGTTGTTTCAAGCACTTAGAAAATAACCAGGTATGCATTAAACTTAATATGTATTGAATTCGGCATACAGATATGTGTGAATCCCTCTGTTAATCTCCAATGATCCAAGTGAATAGAGTAAATAAATAAAATAAGAGACAGCAAATACTCCAATACTCCAACTTTATTATGTGAGAGTGTAACAGAACCCTCTATTGCTCATTCACTACAAAACCCTTCACTTTATCGCTGTAGCTAACCATACCTCAAGTCGAATACCTTATTGGTATACCTATTTTAAAGGGGAAGGGTTAAAATGTTGAATGTGAACAATATTTATCGAATTAAAGTGGTGAAAGAAAGCAATATCGAATTTTAAAGTGGAAGGGTTAAAATGCCGAATGTGAACAATATTTGTTGAATTAAAATGGTGAAAGAAAGCACTACAAGTTGAATTTTAAAGGGGAAGGGCTAAAATGTCGAATGTAAACAATATTTGCATAATTAAAATGGTGAAAGAAAGCACTATCGAATTTTAAAGTGGAAGGGTTAAAATGTCCAATGTGAATAATATTTGTCAAATTAAAGTGGTGAAAGAAAGCACTATCGAATTTTAAAGTGGAAGGGTTAAAATGTCGAATGTGAACAATATTGGCATAATTAAAATAATGAAAGAAAGCACTATAAGTTGAATTTTAAAGGGGAAGGGTTAAAATGCCAAATGTGAACAATATTTGTCGAATTAAAATGGTGAAAGAAAGCACTATAAGTCTAATTTTAAAGGGGGAAGGGTTAAAATGTCCAATGTGAACAATATTTGTCGAATTAAAGTGGTAAAAGAAAGCACTATAGAATTTTAAAAGGGAAGGGTTAAAATGCCGAATGTGAACAATATTTGTCGAATTAAGATGGTGAAAAAAAGCAATATAAGTCGAATTTTAAAGGGGGAAGGGTTAAAATGTCCAATGTGAACAATATTTGTCGAATTAAAATGGTGCAGGAAAGCACTATAAGTCGAATTTTAAAGGGGAAGGGTTAAAATGTTGAATGTGAACAATATTTGTATAATTAAAATGGTTAAAGAAAGCACTATAAGTCGAATTTTAAAAGGGAGGGGTTAAAATGTCAAATGTGAACAATATTTGTTGAATTAAAATAGTGAAAGAAAGCACTATAAGTCGAATTTTAAAGGGGAAGGGTTAAAATGCTGAATGTGAACAATATTTGTCAAATTAAAATGGTGAAAGAAAGCACTATAAGTCGAATTTTAAAGCGGAAGGGTTAAAATGTAGAATGTGAACAATATTTGCATAATTAAAATGGTGAAAAAAAGCACTATAGTCAAATTTTAATGGGGAAGGGTTAAAATGCCGATTGCAAACAATATTTGTCAAATTAATATGGTGAAAGAAAGCACTGTAAGTCAAATTTTAAAGGGGAAGGGTTAAAATGTCGAATGTGAACAATATTTGTATAATTAAAATGGTGAAAGAAAGCGCTATAAGTCGAATTTTAAAGGGGAAGGGTTAAAATATTGAATGTGAACAATATTTGTCAAATTAAAATGGTGATAGAAAGCACTACAAGTCAAATTTTAAAGGGGAAGGGTTAAAATGTCGAATGTGAACAATATTGGCATAATTAAAATGGTAAAAGAAAGCACTATAAGTTGAATTTTAAAGGGGAAGGGTTAAAATGCCGAATGTGAACAATATTTGTCGAATTAAAATGGTGAAAGAAAGCGCTATAAGTCGAATTTTAAAGGAGGAAGGGTTAAAATGTCCAATGTGAACAATATTTGTCGAATTAAAGTGGTAAAAGAAAGCACTATAGGATTTTAAAGGGGAAGGGTTAAAATATCCAATGTGAACAATATTTGTCTAATTACAATGGTGCAGGAAAGCACTATAAGTCGAATTTTAAAGGGGAGGGGTTAAAATATCAAATGTGAACAACATTTGTTGAATTAAAATAGTGAAAGAAAGCACTATAAGTCGAATTTTAAAGGGGAAGGGTTAAAATGCCGAAGGTGAACAATATTTGTCAAATTAAAATGGTGAAAGAAAGCACTATAAGTCGAATTTTAAAGCGTAAGGGTTAAAATGTCGAATGTGAACAATATTTGCATAATTAAAATGGGGAAAGAAAGCACTATAAGTCGAATTTTAATGGGGAAGGGTTAAAATGCCGAATGTGAACAATATTTGTCAAATTAATATGGTGAAAGAAAGCACTGTAAGTCAAATTTTAAAGGGGAAGGGTTAAAATGTCGAATGTGAACAATATTTGTATAATTAAAATGGTGAAAAAAAGCGCTATAAGTCGAATTTTAAAGGGGAAGGGTTAAAATGCCGAATGTGAACAATATTTGTCTAATTAAAATGGTGAAAGAAAGCAGTATACGTCGAATTTTAAAGGGGATGGGTTAAAATGTTGAATGTGAATAATATTTGTTGAATTAAAATGGTGAAATAAAGACCTATAAGTTGAATTTTAGAGGGGGGGTTAATAAGTGTGGGGAACACATCTAATGCTAAACTTGGGGCTAGATTCTATTTCAGGTCGTAATTTATCTCCAGTTTTTCTCCATAGACGTCAATAGGAAAATGTTTGATAAAACGGGTGTTAACATTTAGCACCTGCAATAGAATCGAGCCCTTGATCTTTCTGTAGTGAAAAGTACGATTGTTTCCTTGGTCTTTGACATTTTGGGCTAGATTCTATTGCAGGTGCTAAATGTTAACACCCATTTTATCAAACATTTTCCTATTGAAGTCTATGGGGAAAACCGGAGATAAAAGCAGTGATAAAAACAGTACCTGTAATAGAATCCAGATTGTAGTGCGTTTTTTTAGGAGGTAGTTGAATAAAAGCAGACAGAGCCAGTTTTGTTAGTTCGTAGAAATGTGCTGTCTACGCCGGTTTTGTTTTAACGTGGATCTGCAATAGAATACCGGTGCAACACATGTCTGCAAAATACATGTTGCTTGTTTTTTTTGTAATGCTGGTTTTAGCATGGGTAATAGAATCAAGCCCCTGGTCTCCTATATAGAGAACCCCTTTACTTTGTGATGGTTCTTACTCAAGGCTTTCTGATTTGCCTTGTCCAGTGTATGTTGTTTACTTCTGCTCTCCAGTTATTGACTAAGGTCTAGGTTCTATTACATGTGCTAAATGGTAACACCTGTTTTATCAAACATTTTCCTGTTGAAGTCTATGGAGAAAACTGGAGACAAAAACAGAGATAAAATTAGCACCTGTAATAGAATCTAGCCCTAGATTTGTTCCCGACCACACTGTTGCTGAAACAGTCCTGTTCTGACCACAGTATTGTTTGCTGTTCCTGTATTGTTCTGCAGTTACTGAACTAAAACTGTTCCTCTCTTTGATGCCTCATTGTGCTTTTTTGGTTGCAGGCTACAGAACTTGCTAGTAACATAGTAACATAGTAAATTAGGTTGAATAAAGACACAAGTCCATCAAGTTCAACCTTCTCCTCATACCCCAGTAACTGAGGATTTTATAGCTTTCCTGCTATCAATTAAATTAGTCTTTATCAGACCTTCCTGATCAGCCTACTGATAAACAGAATAACTCTGTATGTTCTCTTTTGAAAGAAATGTATCTAATCTTCTCTTAAATGTATCCATTGTATCTGCCATAACCACCTCCTTGGGCAATGAATTCCACAATTTAACAGACCTTAGCGTAACAAAATCCTTCCTCTGCTGAAGTTTAAACCTCCTTTCTCTAATCTCAAAGGGTGTCCCCTGGTCACCTGATCAGGCCTTGGAATAAATAGCTCACCGCAGAGATCCTTGTATTGACCTCTCATATACTTGTACAATATGATAAGGTCTCCTCTTAGTCGTCTTTTCTCTAGAGTAAATAAACCAAGTTTGTTTAGTCATTGCTCATATGTCAAGTCCTCCATTCCCTTAATTAATTTTGTTGCTCTCCGCTGTACCCTCTCTAGCTCTAGTATATCCTTTTTCAGAACTGGTGTCCAAAATTGCACTGCATACTCAAGGTGATGTCTTACCAATGATGTGTATAATGGCAAAATAATGTTATCCACTCTTGCTTCGATACCTCTTTTTATGCATGACAGGATTTTGTTTGCCTTTGCTTCTGCTGTTTGACATAAGTCACTGTTTCCAAGTTTGTAGCTGACAAGGATACCCAGGTCTTTCTCTAGCAATGAGTCCCCTAAAAAGATTCCATTAAGTTCATAAGTAGCCTTGGGATTGTTTCCTCCCAAACGCATGAATTAATGACCTTGCATAATTTAGTATCATCTGCAAATATTGATATTTTGCTTTCTATATCTATTTCCAGGTCATTTATAAACATGTTAAAAAGCAGCAGGCCTAATACTGAACCCTGAGGTACTCCACTCTCCATATTAACTGTATTGAATTTTCCATTTACAGCCACACACTGTTCCCTATCCTTCAACCAGTTTTGTATCCAATTGCAAAGGTTATCTCCTAGCCCCAATTTCCTTATTTTATACACCAGCCTTCTGTGTGGCACTGTAACAAATGCCTTTGTAAAGTCTAGATATACTACATCTACTGCCTTGCCATTGTCAAGGTTGTTGCTTACTTCCTCATAGAAGCTGAAAAGATTAGTTTGGCATGATCTATTCTTCATAAAACCATGTTGATTCGTGCTAATGATTTTGCTAGTTCCAGCTTAGCTATTGGCTCTGGTGTGCTGCTCTCTTAGGCTTGGTTCAGTTTCCAGTTGCTGGTAAAGCTTGGGTATTGTGGACCTCTGTCCCTTTGCCACATTAAAATATGTATATATAGAAAAACTGGAAGCAGGGTAAAGATTCCAAGCATAGCATTACTCCTAATCAAGGGAAAAGGTATGGGCTTGGTCAAATAAATACCCATGGGAATAAAAACATCTGGACCACGTGGGAACAAAAAATAAAACTGCACACTGCGACATCAAAAACCAAGGGGCTGCAAGACTGCTCCCAGTGACTAACTACAAAATAAATACATACATTCATAGTTAAATAAATACACAAATAAAGTCGATCTTGCTTAATGAAAGTGTCCAGAGAACTTATTTACCTATACAATCTAGGCTTCTTTGTTTTCCTGCTTCATTAGCCTCACACAGTGCAAGCTCAAAAGTTACATCAAATATGTACATACCTTTGAGCTGATATTCGCCTGTGTTTACTTGGCATTAGGCTTTTACATTATTAACATCTAGAAAATGTTAATGTTAGTCATTTTTTTTCACAGAATCGAGTATTCCTAGGTTTAAGCTGGAAAAAGTGATTAAACTACGTGACTTTTTCTGTTTTTCACAATCTAAGATAGAAAAACCAAAACAAAGGAGGGGCGCACCTAGTGGTAATACATACCGCCGCCAGTAATCCACTATGCTCACAATATATAGGTCCACTAGTAGTGGTCAGCTGAATGGATGAGGGGCTCTAGACTTCCCAGACTAAGTCACTCCTCAAATGGAACATGGATGCAGCTACCGAGCCAATAATCAAGGACCTCTCTAAAAGCCTTGAAAAAATGTAAGGAAACAACCAGAAGGGGCACAAAAGCACTATCTTTGTATATAATGCAAATAACAAGCAATAGAGATTATACTCACAATTCCACTGCAACACCAGCTGATAGATCAAACAACCAGTAAGGCAAGCAGGGAATAAGCAATCCATCCTGCTTCGTATATATACCTCTCAAGATAGAATAAAAAAATTCTAGAAAAGTATACAAATTGCAAAAGTGGATCAAATTTATTATAAAAAATGTATAAAAAAGATTGTGACCATTTACATGTGGAGCACAAAAAGCTTAATGTGTTTTGAAGCAACCGCTTCTTCTTCAGGAGCCAAATGGGCAATAGTCACTAGTAAAATCTTAATGTGAGCTTGAGCAATGCATGAAACGCGTGGGGCACATGTATTTCCTCCTGCTCATATCCATTTTTGGTGCCAGTTTTCCTCCTTCTGTACTCCAGCTAGTACCAATAAAAGGAGCACGGAGTGGAACGGTAAGCAATGATATTATTGTTATTATTTCTGTAATATTAAGATTTCCAGATTTTTTTATTCTATCTTGAGAGGTGTATGTACAAAGCAGGGTGGATTGCTTATTCCCTGCTTGCCTCACCAGTTGTTTGATCTATCAACCGGTGTTGCAGTGGAGTTGTGAGTATAAACGCTAATACTTGTTATTTTCATTGTATACAAAATGAGTGGTTTTGTGCCACTTCTGGTTGTTTCCTTAAATAAAATGCAATACACTTGGCGTTAAGATGTTTGTGAAGTGAGTGATGACAGAAAATTGGCAAAACAATTAACACAATCAAGCTTTTAGTGAAATTTCCCCTATATCTCTAAAGAATAATCTATGGAAAATGGCTATTAAACTATTAACCCTTTGAGCGCCAGAGGGGTGTGCCATACATTGCTTTGCAATGCATGGCACACTCCGCTGGCACTCAGAGGGTTAATGGAACTTTTATTTAGATACTGGAGGAGAACTGAAGATTAGTTAAGTGAACTAATACAAAGAGAAACTGGCATAGGTTAACACTGTTGGACTAATTTTTTTTATACTTTATCTACTGAACTGCTTACATAATCTTGACATTTTGTTCAAATGAGGACCTTATGCAATACTACATTTTAAATATGAAAGAAAAACAGTACACGCTAATTTTCAAAGCAGGTATGTAACCAGAATAAGAAAATATAAACTCTATGCCCAATGAAAGCGATAAAGTAAAATGTTAATCCTTGTAATGATATGGCAGTGCTTCATCATTCACAGCCATAAAACGAAATAATACTTAAACTATGGCTTTTTTGTAAGCCACAATGGAATATACATTATTGCCTAATCCCCTTGACTCATGCTGCTATTTTTCTTTTCTCATCCACAGTAAAGTAATATCAAATAATATGCACCACATATCACAAAAAAGTTAAAATGATGTATGTATTAGTTAAGGCACACTCATTCTATACACACTAATTGTGTCTTTTTTGTAAAAATGTATCCAAGGTTACCAACTACATACCAGAATTTGACTATACATTAAGAGTCTGGTGCTTCTCAGCATGAAGAAAATGTTTTAAATAACTTTGCAATGAAGTCTTAAGTATATATTCTAGTCAATCCATTATTTCTTAGACATTATGCCAAAAGTGTTGTATCTCTCTGCTACGAATAAATCAGCAGTTACAGAAAAAAGTGGGGATCAGAAAAGTGACCCCCACAGCTGTCAAACTGATCCCCAAGAGACAATGAACTGTGAGGCTTTGAAGTGTCAGAATTCAGTCTCCTGGGGCTGTATGTGTAGGCCATATAGAGTCCAAGTGAGATGTTTTCAAACATGATTCTTACAGTCTATCAGGGACTGGGGCATATCATGTGACACTTGTGGCCTAAACCACAGACTTCTTATGTTTAGACAGTATGCAGCTCTTGGCTTTTTGTTATGGTGGCTCCAGCAGGAGCACGTTTAGTAAAATGTAATGTGTCTTTTAAAGGGACAGTAATATAAGAAAATAAATGTCTGTTATTTCACTGTACAATGTGGCTGAGGTGTCCTGTGCATTGCAAAGTCAATGGGAAATTGAGAAAGTAGTATTTACATCCCACTGTGCCTCTGGTTTACTCATATTCTTTGTTCTTACCATATATAAGCCAAGTAGAGTTGCCACAAGATTTAGAGCTGAAACTACCCACAAGCAGAAGGGCCCACTAAATCAGTGGTTCTCAAACCTCTCTTCAGGGACCACTAACATGACATTTCTTTTGGATTTCCTTGCATGATCACAGGTGAGTTAACCCCTTAAGGACTGGTGAATCCGCGCCGCAACCTGACTGAACGACCACGGAGCAATTTTTTTTTATTGCTCCGTTGCGTTCCGGACTCCCCGAACAGCGTGCAGCCGCGGGGGGAGCCCGGAATTCAATGACGGTCATAGTACGTCATTGGTCGTTAAGTCAAATCGACCCTTGACGTACTATGACCATCAAGGGTCGTTAAGGGGTTAAACAGCATGACTGAGCCCCTAATTAACTCACTTGTGCTCAAACAGGGAAAACCTAAAAACATGGACTATTAGTGAGACCTGAGTTAGGAGCTAAAATAGTGGACTGGAGGGAGAAGTAGATATAGCCTATCTAAATTTCAGTAAGGCATTTGACACTGTACCTCACAGAAGACTCATTAATAAAATGAAGTGTTTAGGTCTGGATGTAAAAATAGTTGAAGCAGTGGTCGAGTGACATGAGATTGAGCGTTGTAGTCAATGGAAAGCATTCAGTGGAAGTCCATGTTATTAGTTTGGTACCTCAGGGATCAGTACTGGGGTCCATTCTTTTTAATATTTTTATGTGTGATATTACAAAAGGTCTTCAAGGCAAGATATGCTTTTTGCACATTATACGAAGATCTGCTACAGGTTAGACATTCCTGGGGAATAATCCAAATGGCAAATTATTTTGTTAATTAAGAAGAATGAACAAGAGTGTGGCAGCTGCAGTTTAATGATGATAAATGTAAAATAATACACTCGGGATGTAAAATTACAAAATGAAGAATATAATATTAAGGGTATTATGCTGTCAGAGACAACAAAGTAAAGGTATTTTGGAATCATTATTTAGGATTACTTAAAGGTAGGCAGTCAATGTAATAAAGCAGTGGGGAATGCAAGCAGGGTGCTGGATTGTATTGCTAGGAACATTAGTAGCAGAGAGAGGGAAGCTGTCATGCCATTCTACAGATCTCTTGTTAGACCTCATCTAGAGTATTGTATACAGTACTGGAGACCCCATCTCCAGAAGGATATAGGTTTTCTGGAGAGAAATCAGAGAAGGGCTACTAAAATGGTTTACAGTATAAGAATACCAGGATCTAAACATGTATAGCTTGGAGGAGAGAAAAAGAGAGGGGATCTGATAGAAACCTTCAAATACATTAAGGTATTCAGCAAAGTACAGGAGGGAAGTACATTTCAAAGGAGTAGAAATGTTTGGACAAAAGGCCATAATCAAAACTATAGGGAGAGAGGCTTAAATGTTGTGTATGAAAGTTTTACTTCACTGAGAGGATGGTAGATAATTGGAATAGCATACAAGCAGAAGTGTGAGAAAAAAGCAGATTAGGTGCTACACATTTATGCAAGTTGAAACAAAGCAGACATAACTTGTTTAAAAAACTTACCAGCAGCCAAGGGGTGCTCTCTGAAACAACGCTCCAACACTGCAATCCAGAAGCAATTCATACAAACAAAGACATCAGGAGCACTCACCGCTCTGCGTGGTCAGACCGCTCAAAATGTAAAAAGAGATGAAGCCACATACCTCGGGCCAGTTATAACAATTAACTTTATTATCTCAAATAAAACTTGACAGGCACATCCAATGTCAGAGGGAGCGGGACACAGTTGCACTTAGTAGATGATAACCCAGAGCACGTCTAACATGTTTTGCGCTAAAAAGCGCTTAATCATAAACTACTACTACCAGCAGAAGTGATAGAGGTTAATACAGTGAGTGAATTTAAGAATGCATGGGATAGGCATAAGGCTGTCCTTAACATAATTCAAAACCAAGGACTAAATAAGGTTTGACGTTTTTACAGTAGGAAAATGGGTTCTTATATGTCTTCAAATTCTATATTTCTATGTATCAATGTATACAAGGACTTTACAGTATAGACTATCCATGGATATAAAATGTAGATCATTTGTCATTGGTCTTCTTCCCTTCCTTGTGGCCAAAATAATAAAATGATAATATACAAATGTACTAAGCAAAATAACAACTCACAGAATGCTCTGTCCAGCTTGAACACAAAAAGGTTATCAAAAATTATATGGCTCACTAATGAAGAGCTGGTCAACAAAATATTATATAAACAAACATTTAACAGAAAAGAAGACAAGAAGCATCATTCTGTCAATCCAGAAGGTTAGTGATGGACAAAATGTCAATATGTCAAAAATTTCCACTGTACTTTTCACGGTAAACCATTAATTTCCCACAAATGTTTATGCACATAGAAAATACATAAATGATCCACTTTTTTATCACTGCCAGTAAATTTCCCACAAGATCTTTCTTATTTTTCACCTATGCTTTCTTTGGCTGCAAGATTTCCCATAGTAGTAACATAGTAACATAGTTAATGAGGCTGAAAAAAAAGACACGCGTCTATCAATTCCAGCCCATGCTAAAAACACCCCTGTTGATCCAGAGGAAGGTAAAAAAAAAACCCTCTGGAGCAATTTCTAATTTAGCCCCAAGTGGGTAAAAAAAATCCTTCCTGACTCCAAATGGCAGTCAGATATTCCCTGGATCAACATCCTATCTGCTTTGAAGCCATCTGTCATAACTTTCAATATTGTTCTGTGCTAGATAGGCATCCATTGCTTTTCTGAAAGCAGTTGAATTATCTGAAAGTACAACATGCCGAGGCAAAGAATTCCATAGCTTTACCACCCTTACTGTAAAGAACCCCTGCCTTTATTTTAGGTTAAAGTACCTTTCCTCAAGTCTTAATGGATGACCTCTTGTTCTTAGCTCAGCACTTTGCATAAATAATTAATTGGCTAGTTTGTATTGACCTTGAAGGTATTTGTAAATGGTAATCATATCACCCCTTAGATGTCTCTTCTCTAATGTAAACAAACACAGTTTGGCTAGTATCTCTTTGTAACTCAGATCCTCCAATCCCTTTATCAGTTTTGTTGCACGTCTCTGCACCTTTTCCAGATCAACAATGTATTTTTTAAGAACTGGCGCCCAAAATTGTACTCCATATTCTAGATGAGGCCTAACCAAGGATTTATACAGAGGTATAATAAAATAACATTAGCATCCCTTGCATCTGCACCTCTTTTTATGCAGATTAGTACCCTATTTGTTCTTGCAGCAGCTGAGTGAGGGATAGATTCTATTACAGGTGATAATTTTATCTCTGCTTTTATCTCCAGTTTTCCCGATAGACTTCAATAGGAGAATGATAAAACGGGTGTTAACATTTAGCACCTGTAATAGAATCTAGCCCTGACTCTGCACATTGCTGTGAAGTCTATCGTCTATAGACAGTACTACTACTGGTGAGGGCTAAAGTGGAGAAATAAACAGCTGAAAGTAAAAAGATGCTAGCAAGCTAAGTCCTACAGCAATATATGAAAAATTTTAGCTAGCTGAGTGCCTTTGTCCTTTGCCCCTGACATTAATCAGTGTTGAACTAGGAATGAAAACCAGCTGTGAACAGAAAATGAAACAACAGCTCCACATTTCATCAGGCTTTTTCATTAACCATTAAGGTAAAACATGTATAGATCAGCTGAATAACACATATTCATGCAAACAGTATATCAAGTATAGAATATCTGAATACCACGTAATTATTCAAACTATACACTGTGAGTATCAAGCATATGAACATCATGAAACCGTGCAAACTGTACATAAAGAGTATAGAAAATCATACAGGGCAGTAGAATACCATGTGATATTGTAATTCATGTGGAATTCAGTTTAAAGGGACACTAATGTCCCATAAAAAATCTTCTTGTTTTGTAGAGATTAAAAAAATTAATTATGTGGCACAAATCATATTTCTCAAACCTTTAAGGTTTGAGAGATATCCTGCCCTAAAGTTCCCCCCTCCCTCCCCCTCTCCTGACGTCAGCGCTGTGCTGACAGCAGGAGATCCCGGTCCGGGGAACAGCCTGTGGCTCTGCAGCAGAGCTGAAATGGCGTTATTTAAAAATAAGTACTTAATTGGAAAGGTCTACAAAGTGTGCCTGGTTTGCAAGCACACTTTGTAGATCTTTCCAATGAAGTAGTTATTTTTAAATATTGCAATTTCAGCTCTGCTGCAGAGCCGCAGGCTGTTCCCTGGATCAGGATCTTCTGCTGTCAGCACAGCGCTGAATTCAGGAGAGGGGGAGGGAGGGGGAACTTTAGCGGAGGATATCTCTCAAACCTTAAAGGTTTGAGAAATATGATTTGTGCCACATCATTTATTTTTTTAACCTCTACAAAACAAGAAGAAACTTTATGGTTCATTAGTATCCCTCAAGTCGGCCGACTAGAATCTCCTGCTGTCAGCTTTACAGCTGACAGCAGGAAAAGGGAAACTTGAGCTGTGAATATCTCTCAAACCATAATGGTTTGAGAGATAGGATTTTGACACATAATTTATTTTTTTAACCTCTACAAAAGAAGAAGATTTTTTTATGGGACATTACTGTCCCTTTAACTCTTTGCCTGTGGTAGACAATTGCAATATTTCCCAAATTTGCCAATGGGATAAAAGAGATGAGAGAGATACACCAACTACCACATCTATAACAGACAAAGGAAGAAGAGAAGATGAAGGTGAAGGGTTGCGAGATAAGGGAATGCAATGTGTAGGGCAGGTGTAAATTGCTGAGGGTTGAAATTAGTGGCAGAAAATGGTATAACTCACACATCTATCCTTTAATCCCTTCATCTCTTATATTTAGAAATCTGTCTTTTTGGTCTAAGGAAAAAGGTAGAGACTAGAGGTGGGTGAAATCTCTTGCAGTGTTCCCGCAAGAAATTCCACGAAAACCACATTGTTGTCCGCTTTTTTAGTGGGAAAATCTGCTTTAAAACTAGCAATTAGAATATACGCATTTTTTGTCCATTGGTCGAAATTTTTCAAAATTTTTTTCAATGGCTAGAAAGTTTCCACCCATTGATTTTCGTGGTTTTCGCCTTTTCGCTATACCTGACGTATTTGCAGGAGTCAAACACAATAGAAGTAGCTACAGAGTGAGGTATACATGCTGTGCTATTCTGCTGTGTTCCTGAGGAAAATTAAGGCAGGAGAGGATCATAGTGACTGCTACCACTATAAGCAGTTTTAAATCTGATAAAAGGAGGAACCTGAAGGATCACTGAGTCTGAGGCAGAGGAGGAGGAAGTGAGAAATACTGAATCAATGCTGTCCAGTCCCCGAAATCACCCCAAGGGATCTTGAGGAGGGAGGGAAAAAAGGGAATGCGAAGGTGGGAGAAAAGGGTAGTACTAGTGAGAGCAGGACAGGTCTGGTTCTGGGAGTCCTCCTCCCATTTTCTTCACTACAGTGTCCAAGTGGAACATGATCCTGAAGAGGACAGAACTGGTGTTGGGGGAGGAGAACAGGCTCAGAATTAATACCCCCACCAGCAAGAGCACAGATCAGCTGCCTGTGCCTGCTGCTACTGCTGCCAGTCTGCATTCTTCAGGTCAAAAAGAAATGGCAAGTGTGGCATTAGGGGACCCTCTGTCACATTGCTCACCACCTCCTCCAAAAAGCAGTAAGATGTCGGTAACCTGGGGACTACTGGTGGTGGTGATGACGATGCTGGAGAAGCTGGGGTGGAAGAGACATTGATGGCATTTTTTAGTCCAAACTTAGAAGGAATGGAAGACAGGGATAGGGATGGTTATCACCACCATCACCACCAGCAGCAGTGAGCTTTTGGAATTTGCAGAGTTTGCTACTGCTCTAATTCCTGCTGCTGCTGAGTTGCAAAGGCAGCAGGATACTGAAGAGCAAGCTAGTGTGCCACAGACCACTGTGGACACAGTGGGAATGGGGTCAACAAGTGATACAGGACTAGGACAAGTTCCACTTGCCAGCAGTAGCAATACTCCTGCTCCTAGATGAAGTCTGATTCTGAGGAAGTAGCAGCAACAGCAGCAACATCATCTGCTGCCACACACAGTGATGGGGAATGTGTAGGACAAGAAGAAAGAGACCATCCTTCACCTGTTCCCTATCCCCTGAAGTCATGAGCGTGGGACTATTTTTCTCTTGGGGCAGGCACAGTGCAGTCATCACCAATGGAACTGTACACAATTTGTGACAAGTCAGTGAGAAAGGGAAAGGAAGGAACACACCTTGGCAAAACCTCCCTGATATCACACTTGAAACATAGACACCATGACATCTATGTCAAACATGTTAAAGACAAACACCCACCACATAAACAGCACCTCTGTTACTATAGCCCCTGACCCATTGCACACTGTGTGGTGGAGGAGAATCGCAAACAGGCATCAAGCGGCATCTGAGTAGAGTCCATCCCACTGAATAAGCTAGGATGTTGGCAGGGAGGGTTCATCATTACTATTAAACTGTCAGCAAGTTGTCAGGTGTCCTTAGCGGGGTCTGGACAAGAGGTATAGCGACAGCAGTAGTACTTGGGTTCTGGTATGATGGTGTTTGTATGCAGTTGTGCCCTCATATGTTATTTACCACACAAACACTGTGCACATTGCAGTTGATGAGGAGAGGCACAGTTCCTGCTCTCAAGGGAAAAATGTATGTTCTAATAACAACACATCCATGATTTTGGAGGAGGGCCAGGTGGATAAGAATTATTGGCCAACTTCTTTTCTCCACATAGACTGAGGACCTCGGACACATCACTGGAGCTAGTAGTGGGTGGCAAGTGGAACTTTCATCATCCATCAACCATGTTACTGCTGTTGTTGATTCCATTCCCTTTCAGCTGCCTAATCATCCTGCAGCTTAAATAAGTCAGCAGCAGCAGCAAGAACATCAGTCACAAACTCTGCATCTATATCAGGGAATTTGACAATGGCCAGTAGCCACTGGCCAACAGGACATCACCTGCTGGCACTAAGCCAGTAGGGCATTTTTTTTCTCAGGGCTTGTGCTTTAAAAATATATATACATAAAAAAACAAAAAAAAAACACAACTCTACAAAAAAAACATTTGGGGGTGTTTGTTTCTAACAAGACTAAGTCCTACAAATCAATGTTTCCTCAGGGCTTGGGCTTCTAACAACAAATGTAACAAATCATATTGTAAAAAATACTCTATCAAGTCAAGTATCAGTCCACCCAAGTGGCAGCTTATGTCAGGGGGTTCCTGTCTCTATCACTTTAAATAAAAATGTCTTATTTTATTTATTTATTTATTTATTTATTAACTCCCCCCCCAATACCAGTCAAAAAACCCCCACAAAACAAATTCCTTGTTCAACTGATTCATTCCCCAGACTCCACCCACAAACACAGGCACCCTCCTCAGACCCTTTTATACCATGTCGTATGGGGTATTTTATTTGTATTTAGGATTTATTTTTTATTAACAAACCCCCAAAAAAACATTCCCTGTTCAACTGATTCTTTGCCCCACACCCCACCAATACAGACACCCTCATACCCCTTTGATACTATGTTTTTGGAAATAAAATAATGTTTGTTTTGTGTTGTGTGTAAATTCAATGTTCCCACTGATTTCAATGGAATGAGCTAGGCGAAAAACTCTGAAAATCGGCACTTTTCGCAGGAAATTATTTGTGAAGCGGGAAGTGCCATTATTCTCCGATTTCAGTTTGAGGCGACATTTTTCACCTATCCCTAGTAGAGACTAACAGAAGAAAAACTGTCAGGGAATAAGGAGAGAGAACAGTGGGACATGGGAGAATGTTGATAGTGAAAAATATAGGTTAGCAGGGAGGAGAAGGTTGGTTGATTCTTTGCATTGTCCGAACCAAGAAACATTAGAATCAGTAGAGGATTTGGGATCTTTCACAAGATATCCAAACTGCCTATCAAGGGCATAGAAGCCTCAGAAATACTGGGGGATATAGGAAGTGCAAGCATCTTGAGGGAGCCAGCCAATGGGCTTGTTTTGGGGTATTGCGTTAAATAAAAAAAAAAAGCAGCATTAATTATGTTTACATTTTATGTAGTAACACAGTTGCGGACGCTGAAAAAACCCATGCATCTATCCATTCCAGCCCATGTCTAAACACCACTGTTGATCCAGAAGAATGCAAAAAAACACCAAAGTCATTTTCAATTAAGCCCAAAGAGGGTAAAAATGTCTTCCTGACGCCAAATGGTAGTAAAACAGTTCTCTGGATCACCATTCTATCTGTATTGAATCCACCTTTCATAATTCACAATATTGTTCAGTGCTAGATAGGTATCCATTGCTTTTTTGAAAGCAGTTATAGTATATGCAAGCACAAGATCCTAAGGTAAAGAATTCCATAGCTTGACCACCCTTAATGTAAAAAAAAACCCTGAACTTTGTTTTAGTTGAAAGTGCCTTTCCTCTAGTGTTAATGGATAACCTCTTGTTTTTAACTCAGTTTGTTGCATAAATAATTCATTGGATAGTTCTTTGTATTGATATTGAATATATTTGCAAATGGTAATCATAGCACCCCTTAGATGTCGCTCTCTAATGTAAACAAACCCAATTTGGTTAGTTTCTCTTTATAACTCAGATCCTGACTCCAATCAGTTTTGCATCTCTGCACTTTTTCCAGTTCAATAATATATTTTTTAAGAACTCGTGCCCAAAACTGTACTGCATATTCCAGATGAGGCCTAACCAAGGATTTAAATAGAGGTACAATTATATTAACATCCCATGCATCATACCTCTTTTTATGCAGGATAGTATCCTACTTGCTCTTGCAACAGCTGAGTGGCTCTGTACACTGCTGTGAAGTCTATTGTCTATTAGAATATCTAAATCTTTCTCTAATGAGGATTCCACAAGTTGTTTCCCATTTAGTGTATATGTAGCATGTTTGTTTCCACAGCCCAAAGGTTTTTGTAAATTTTTGCACAAAAAAATTCTTCTACAGCTTGGGGATGTAGATCACGCCAAAGATGGAACAAAAACAGCTCCAATTTTCACTTTATCACTTTAACCCTTGAAGGACTAGAGAGGTGTACAATTCATGGGGAAGCAATGTGTTACAAACCCACTGGGCATAAATAGGGTTAACCATACATGGCCTTACCCATAAACAGATCAGCAGAGTATCAAAGAGAGCAGCAAGGCACATTACAAAAGATAAACATGTGAAAAATGGCACTTCCTACTGAGAGGGAAATTTTTTGATAACATTTCAGATTTATCTCTGTCCTCCTGGGGATGGAGTCTCAAGCACTGTACACAATACTCTTGGTGAGGCCTAATCAAAGATCTGTAGAGTGGCATGACCATCTCACTGCTGCTCTAGCTATACAACCCAGCACCCTGCTTGCATTCCACACCGCTTTGTTACATTGCTTGTCTCCTTTTAAGTCATTAGATATAATTACTCCCAAATTCCTTTCCTCTGTTGTCTCTGACAGCACAATACCCACAATACTATATTTTCCTTTGGATTTGTATGTCTTATGTGCATTATTTTACATTTATCAGCTTTAAACTGCAGCTGCCACAATCTGGTTCATTCTTCCAATTTACCTAAATCATTTGTAGTGTTGAGCGAGCGTGCTTGGCCGATGCTCGGATCGGCTCGAGCATCGCTCTGCTCGGCACATGGCGGTACTCGTCGAGTACCGCCATGTGCTCGCCCGCCATGTTCGGGTGGCGGGGATCTGTGCCGGAAGAGGCACAGATCTGAAGACGCTCCGCTGGACCACCAGGGACTGGAGGTACGGGGGCATTGCGGAGATGAAGGGGGCATTGCGGAGATGAAGGGGGACATTGTGGAAGAGGGGCATAGACTCTATGCCCCTCTTCCACAATGTCCCCCTTCATCTCCGCTATGCCCCTCTTCCACAATGTCCCCCTTCATCTCCTCTATGCCCCTCTTCCACAATGTCCCCCTTCATCTCCGCTATGCCCCTCTTCCACAATGTCCCCCTTCATCTCCTCTATGGCATAGAGGAGATGAAGGGGGACATTGTGGAAGAGGGGCATAGCGGAGATGAAGGGGGACATTGTGGAAGAGGGGCATAGCGGAGATGAAGGGGGACATTGTGGAAGAGGGGCATAGCGGAGATGAAGGGGGCACAGCGGAGATGAAGGGGGACATTGCGGAGATGAAGGGGGCATTCGGAGATGAAGGGGGCATAGCGGAGATGAAGGGGGGCATTGACCAGGCACCCTCCCCTCATCAGAGCAGGGGGTGCCTGGTGTAATGCTCGTGTCGCCCCATGCATTTCAATGGGGCTCGGGTGCTCGGCCGAGCACTCGAGCCTCAGGGGGTGCTCGGTCAGAGCACCCGAGCACCCGAGCATCGGGGTGCTCGCTCAACACTAATCATTTGTCATTTTGCTTATCCCCCCAGGAATGTCTGCCCTGTTTCAGATCTTTTGTATCATTAGGAAAAAGGCATACTTTATCTTGAATACCTTTTGCAATATCACTAATAAAAATAATAAAAATAATGGGCCCTAGTACAGTTCCCTGAAGTACCCCACTAGTAACACTCCCTTTATCTGAATATTCTCCATTGACAACCATCCTCTGTCTCCTGCTACTCAACCATTGCCTTATCCATTTAATTATTTTTACATCCAGGCCCAAACACTTAATTTTATTACTGAATCTTCTATGAGGGACAGTGCCAAATGCTTTACTGAAATCTAGATAAACTATATCTACTGCTCCCCCTTGGTGTATTATTTTAGTTACTCGGTAAAGAAAATCAATGAGGTTAGTTTGACAAGATCTCCCTGCTGTAAACCCATGCTGTTTGGGATCTTGCAAGCCATTTAAATTCAGATATTTATCAATTCTTTCATTTAACATTGTTTCCATTAATTTTCCCACTACTGACATAAGACTTATTGGTCTGTAATTGCCATACTCTTCACTACTACCTTTTTTGTGACGTGGCACTACATTTGCTACCTTCCAATCTTCTGGAACTACTCCTGTTGATAGTGACTGATTGAATAATTCTGTTAAAGGTTTTGCCAGAACACCCTTATTTTAATAATTTAAATAACTTTGGGTGTATCGCATCTGGTCCCATCGATTTATCTGTTTTTCCTTAGAGAGTTGAAGTAGAACTTCTTCCTCTGTAAACATGCTTCCCATGTCTTGCCATTTATTTTTCTAACGGATGTCCCTTTCCTTCACCTTTCTCTGTAAAAAATGAACAGAAATATTCACTGAGACAGCCACCTAGCCCTTTATTCTCATTTACATAATTTCCATTTTTGTTTTCAGTCTATTCCTTGTTTAACTTTCCTCCTTTCATTTACATATCTAAAAAATGTTGTATCCCCCTTTTTATTGACTGGGCAATGTTTCCACTGTGTGTGCTTTGGCAAATCTAATAATACATTTGGCCTCCTTCATCCTAGTCTTGTACTGATACCTATCTTCATCCTTCTGTGTCTGCTTATATTTCCTTAATGTTTCTTTTTCTCCTTTACTATATTTGCCACTTCTGCGGAATACCACAGCAGTTTTCTTTTACCCTTGCTGTCATGTCTAATGCAATACTTTGTTGTGTTTATTAAAACACATTTAAGATAATCCCATTTCTTCTGGACTCCAACTAAAGATCGCCAAACTGTTAAAAACTGACATAAATATGTTTCCATTTTAGAAAAATCAGCCTTTTTAAAATGTAGAACCTTTGTTTCAGTGTGACGTACCTCATCCTCTGCCTTTAATCACTGGACCGCAAACACTGTCCTACAGCTGTATCTGATACCAAGTCTTCATTAGTAAATATAGTCTATATATATATATATAAAAGAATAAGCCTCATTGCATAATTTATGGTACCTCACACACAGAACATCATTTATGTATCCTCAGAAAACAAACACACATTGAACAGAATGCCTCATTACATAATTTATGTCTCATTAGGAGACACAACTCCTATTGGGTAATTCAATGGGGACTTTACTGCTCCCATCGGGTGATTCAATGGGGGCATGTTTATCATACATGGAGTTGGCCCGCCCCCTCCAGCCCGCCCACCACTATCCAACTGACAAAAAAATATATAGCTGCCACTCGCTCCTGAAGTAGAGGGTTTATCAATAACTTCTCCCGGTCCACACACACTCTCACTCATGATCATGACCCCACAAACACACTGTTTCACCTCCCACAGATAATTGTAACCCTCCATACACTTTGTATCAGTACGAGGGTGTAATGTTTCCATAAAATACAAACTCAGGGATAAACTTAATAGCAACTCTTTTATTTAACGCTTTTCATCTCTTTAGTCAACCTCACTAACTGTCTGTTTTCAACTGTCACTCCTCCACTTCCTAATTCCCGCCCTTTCTCCTTGAAGGGAGAGAGATGCTTTGCTGTATGTTACAGAGGGCAAGCCTCAAACAGCACTTTCTATTTGTTCCCTCAGCATATTGCTACGCTGCCTCAAATGAAGAGCCACCATGTGTTATATTGCTATGTTACCTCAACTTAAGTAAGGAGGAGTTACTGCTCCCATTGGGTGATTCAATGGGGGAATGATTTAAATCATGCAGGGAGTTGGCCTGCCCCCACTATCCAGCCCGCCCACCACTATCCAAGTAACTGAAAAAACAAAATGGCTGCCACTCGCTCCTACACCACAGACACAAACATATCAGACAAAAAACACACACACACACACTCACACTCAGTCACACACACTCAATCACTCACACTCTCACTCACACTAACACTCACTCTCAATCATACACACTCACAATAATTCACACTCAGACACACTCTCACTCACACACTCTCACTCACACACTCACACTCAATCACACACACTCAATCACACACACTCTTTCACTCACACTCTCTCATTCACACACTCACTCACACACTCACTCACACTCTCTCATTCACACGCTCACTCACACTCTCACACTTTCACTCACACACTCTCACACTCTCACACTCACTCAACTCACACTCTCAGTCACACTCTCAATCACACACTCACACTGTCTCACTCACACTCATACACCCTCTCACTCACACGCTCTCACACACACTCACTCAATCACACACACTCACTAACACTCAGATGCAATCACTCACATGCAATCACTCACACGCAATCACTCACTCTCGCAATCACATGCACTCACTCACACTCACTCACACCCTGGGAGCCAGCACGATCCACCATCCACCATAGTCTCACTCACACTCACTCACACCCCGGGAGCCAGCACGATCCATCTTCTACCATAGTATGTGCAATTACCACATGCATTTCAACTACATGAATTTATGCCACTCACTCACACTCATGCACACTCACTCACACCCGGAAGCCAGCACGATCCACCTTCCACAATAGTATGTGCAATTACCACATGCATTTCAACTATATGAATGAATGCCACACTGGAGGCATAAGTACAAACACAAACTCATTACAATGACACATAAGTCACTCCCTTATGACTCACTTCTGTGCGTGCCTGTGTGTGTTACATGTCTGTATCACACTCTATGTGTCTGCATGTTGTGCATTGCATGTATGTGTGTATGACTGTGTCGCTCTTTATGCAACTCAGTGCATGCGTGTGCATTTGCGTGTGTGTCTCTGTGTGTGTTTGTCTTGCATCCGTGTGTGTGCATTAATTCCCTATATATCCTGACGGGCAGCGCCATCGCACATTGCTAGTAAATAATAAATCTAGTATGGCTTCCTTCTAGTAACTGAACTAAAAGCTAATCCTTGCAAAGAATTTAAGATATCTCTACTTCTGGCTAACCTGCTGCTTGGTTTTTCTAGTCCACATCAGAAAGATTAATGTCCTCCATAATAATAACCTCACCTTTCACTGTCATGTTAGTTACTTCCTTGACCAGCAGTTGATCCAACTCCTCTGCTTGTCCAGGGGATCTAAAGATCACATCTATGCTCGTTACCATTTTATTCCCATAATCTAAAGTTATCCAGACAGTCTATGTGTTCTCCTCCATGCCCTGTATAAGATTAACCTTTAAGCTACTTTTGACATAAATGGCAACCCCTCATCCTTTTCTGCCTTTCCTACCTTTTCTAAATAGAGAGAACCCTGGTATTACTACATCACAGTTATTTTTTTCATTGTACCAGGTCTCGGTAATCCCCACTAAGTCCACATCTTCACTATTCATTATTGCAATAAGTTTGGGGATGTATTCCCTAAACTGAGGGTATTTGTACACATGGCTCGAAGTCTACTGATTTGTGGCCTATGTGTCCAGACATACCTCGTTTAAATTAATCTGTACAATGCTGTGGAGGGCAATTGTATTCATCCTGTATCATTCCATCTGTCCCACCTGTAGTTTAGATACCTGTTAACAAAACACCTGAATCTCTTGCTGAGAACCTCTATTACCTTTTGACAAAGATGCAAGCCATCCTTTTTGTACAATTCCATGTTACACCAAATAGGGCTGGTGTAAGAAACAAAGCTAAATCCATGTTCTTGGCACCATTTCTCTAGCCATTCATTAAAGTCTCTAATTCACTGCACCATCTACCTTATACACTGCAGAACCTCTGAAACAGATACAGTAGAAGCAACTTGCTACAGATCTTTACATAGCTTCTTAAAACATCTTTTACCACACTCACCTCATTGTAAGCCAAATAATTTGTCTCTAAATGGACTATGACAGTTCAACTAACTTCTGCATCTGACAGTGAGAAAAACAAGCACAGCACCTGTCCAGAAAGTAGTAGCAAATGGTGTGAAAACCCCTTTATGGGCAAAAGTAAAAATAAATTGTTTGAGACCTCTAAAAGCCTAGAGAAATATAAAATAATTGGGGAAGATACAGAGGGTGATACTAAGAGTGTCCTAACTACTGATAGTGGTGTGATAGATCTAGGGTATATCCCTCTAGCATTATTTTCTTCTTCAGATACAGATGAAGTTAAGCATGAAAGAGATCATGACATGGCCAGAATATTAGCTGAAAGGCAAAGGCTCAATCTTCCACCACTGAAAAGGAATACTGGGTCTGTTAATAAACTGTTTGCAAAAACTATTGGAAAATCTGACCCTGGACAAGCAAAGATGCCAAAAAATACACAATCATCCTGTCAGTCATTATCTGCATAGTCATCACTTTCAAGTCCAACCCCCACTCAAATACACACATACTAGTGTTGAGTAACCAGCATAACACAAGTTACAAACATCCACAACCCTAGCTACGATGAGTGCCTCTGCTGCTGTTGGACGTGTATCACCTTTGACACCTAGCATTAGTACAACTGCAGCAACATATAGCCCCAGTAGTATTAGTAGTAGCCCCTCAGTCTATTAATTACACACTATGGAGATACTTCACTCACAGTCCAAAAGCAAAACATGTTGCTGTTGTCTGGGTAAAAAGCATGTAAGCAAGGGGAAAGCAGGCTCACACCTAGGCATCTCCTCACTGAGATTCCACCTGAAACATAACCAAAGGTCTGACTGGCAGACACACCATCACCATGTCAGAGGTACCACAACTAGCAGCAGCAGAAGCTACCTTAAAAGTTCCTGGGGCTTTGGAGTACATAATAGAAGTAATAATGTTGATCTGTCAGAGAGTATGCCAAGATTTTGTTCAATTGAAATAACACCTATTGCTCCTTCTGCAGACGAATATGACTGAGTTTGCTCTAGGAAATGACAAGAGTCATAGACTTCCCATATATGCTGCCACCTCCACCACCTGCACTAATCATGTTGTTATAGCAATAAAGTTACAGGATTCTTCTACCATGTACTGCCAACTCACACTTACTGAGTTCTTGGGAAGCAGTAGAAAATTTCACAAAAATAATCCCAAAGTAAGCAGGTGGAATGGCAAAGTTGCCAAGATGTTTGCAGTTGACTTGCTACCTTATTCTCTTGTTGAAAACAGAGGTTTTAGAGAACAGATATTATGTGTAGCTGCTCGCTGGAAACCTCATATGGCAAGAAATACAACATATATGTGGGCAAAGTACAGACTATATGACTGTCACTGGTCACTGGGGTCCCTCCCCCTAGTTGGCATCATTAGTTTGGAGCATAAGGTGACAGCAAGTAATATTTTATCTAGTTCTGGCAGTATGATTAAAGATAGCAGTATAGACCATACCATCAGCACACTACCTTGTGCATACAGAGTTTTGATAGAGAGAGTCCCACAAAGCTATAGATGTATTAAATAAAGTAGAGCAGTCTGATAGAGGAATGCCTTGTACCCTGCTCCTTGAAAGCTGTTTTTGTCTGCTGGTGATAAAGGCTATAACATAATAGCTGACTTGAGAATAGGTGATATGGTGCATGTACCCTGCTTTGTCCATGTCCAAAATTTAGCTTGGATCAGATCCTTGACAGAATCCAAAACCCTGAGAGATACTGAATATCTCCTGCATAATATGTGCCCATTTTATCCACTTCTATAGTACACGCAACATATTGTAGTCCATATGAGAGAGTAACAACCTGCCCCATCACCAGCTGAAAATAGAGGTCCCTACCAGGTGGAATTCCACTTTGTACATACTAGAGAGTGTGTATGAGCAAAATAAGGTCATTTGTGAGTATACGATGCAAAGCTGGAAGGCTTTGGAGGGAGCAATAGCAACTAATGTATGAGCTGCTGAAACCTTTTGAAGAGGCAACAATGCTAGCTAGTTGTGTAGTGGCAGGAATTAGCTACATTCTTCCACTGATATATTTCTTACAGAAAAAACTGAGGTGCATGGCTGTGGATTCTTACCATAATGACAATGCAGACATGCACCAGCTGGTAAAGGACATTTTAGCATGCTTTGAGCAGGATCATTGCATAGTGTCCATGAAACCAATAAGGAATACACTCTTGCCACTTTGCTGTATCCCTGCTTTAAACATAAAAATTCTGTATTTTTGCAAAAGAGTTATCAATTTGTCACAACAAGAATTCACGATCAGCAGCATCATTCTGACAATCATACTCTATCGATGAATTTAAATACAGTATATGCTTATAGATTGAGTGGAGGGTTGCATTCTGGAGGATAATAAAGAAACTTATGGCCAAAAGAACTGCTAGAAAACATATTGAAAAGGAAGTCAGAAGCAGCATTAACATCATCAAGAACATCCCATTCCCAACATATTTCTGAACACATCATCATCATCACCACATAAAGCAACTCATGGATCACATGAGCAGCAATCAAACATTTGTGGTTTTGGTGGCGGTACCTCTCTATGGGGCTTACTCCCAGAATATTGGTTGGTAACTGATACATAGGAACACCATGTAGCTCTTAGGAGTGGTCCCACTGCATTGAGATTGTTTCAGCATACTTGCAGGATACCTATGGTCTCGGCAGTAACGATGACCCCATGGACTGATGAAAAAAAAAGTGAGCGTGGCCAGCACTGACATGTACTGCCATGGATGTTGGATGTGAAGGCCTGGCTCCCAGTTGGAGCTTCAATTCATCCCAAAGATGTTCAATAGGGTTAGGTCCAGGGCTATGTGCAAGCAACTCAATTGCCTCTACCCCAGACTTGTCAAACTATGTGTTTATGGACCTTGCTTTGTGCACAAGGTCACAGTCATGCTGGAACAGGAAAGGGCTTTCCCCAAACTGCTGCAACAAAGTTGGAAGCATACAATTGCCTAAAATTTAATTGTATGCTGTAACATTAACATTACCCTTCACAGGAACTAAGGGGTCTAGCCCAAACCCTGAAAAACTACCCCAGACCATTATCGCTCCTCCACCAAACTTTACAGTAGACACTATGTATTCCGGTAGGTAGCATTCTCCTGGCATCTGCCAAACCCAGATTCATCCATCAGACTGCCAGATTCTTCACTCCAGAGAACATGTTTTCACTGCTCCATAGAGTCAAGTGGAGGTGTGCTTTACACCACTCCAGCTGATGCTTGGCATTGCACATAGTAATCTTAGGCTTGTGTACAGCTGCTCAGCCATGGAAACCAATTTCATGAAGCTCTGGATGCACAGTGCTTGTGTTGGTGTTGCTTCCAGAGGCAGTTTTGAACTCTGTAGTGAGTGATGCTACAGAAGACAGTTGATTGATATTTGCTAAGCGAGACCCCGCTCTCTGAGTTTGCATTCTCTAGTCTACTGCTTTTTGGCTGAGCTGTTGTTACTCCTAGACACTTCCACTTAACAATAATAGCACTTACAGTGGATTAGGGTAGATCTAGCAGGGCAGAATTTTCAAAAACTGACTTGTGGCAAAGGTGGCATCTCTTGACAGTGCCACGTTTAAAGTCCCTAAGATCTTCAGTTCAACCCATTCTACTGTCAATGCTTGCCTATGGTAATGGAATGACTATGTGCTTGATTTTATATACCTGTTAGCAATGGGTGTTGCTGATACACCTAAATTAAAAAGTTAGGAGGGGTGTCCCCATACTTTTGGTCATATAGTGTGTGTGTATGTGTGTGTGTATATATATATATATATATATATATATATATGGCTCAAAATTTGTATACAAAATTGAGTGAGGACAAGTGAAAACTTTGCAGTTAGGCCCAGCAGCCTGCCACTATTTAGGGGCTCAAGCCACCTCCAAAAAGAGCCACTCAGTGAGGAGTGGACACACGTAATATGTAGATTTTCTGCCAGACTCACTTGTGTTACTGTCTGGCAGCAAGCATTTCTCTTCAATGAGTCTATCGAGACTCAAAGAAGAGAAGTGAGCACTCTTCCCTCTGTGCATGCACACGCAACATCTTGGTCTGTGCAGCATGTGCATTGATGTCATCATGGCCTGCAGGGGCGCTTGATGATGGCTGGAGGAGAGAGAGACTTAGCAATCATGTGGGGAGATCAGAGCTCCCCGCGGCCCACTATGTAGGACATTCGGACGGTACCCAGAAGTATCTGGTAAAGCAAAAGTGGAAGACAGCATGGCAATGGTGTGCTACAGTATTCCGCACAGCTGATGAATACAGGCCATAGTCACTGAGGTGAGCAATAACTTTTATAAATGCAAGAAAAAGGGCAGGCGCAAGAGAGAGCATGGGTGGAGAATAAGAAAGAGTTGGAGAGGCTTAGCCTCCCCAAAATGAACCATTTTTAATTGAACCATTTCTGTCTGCATCTCTACAACTAGGTAAAGGAAACAAAAAGATGGAGGGGAGCCTATAGTTTGTTATCCAATATATACTTATACTTAACAAAGTATATAACCAAATGCACTCACAATATATAATTGATGACTGCCAAGCATACACTAGCAATCAACTTTTAAAGCTTGCAGGGTACTTTAAGACAAAGTGTGGCAAATCAACTGTACCATGTTATGGGGAGAAGTAGTGGGTCCTAAATACACTTCCACATTATTAAAATTAAGCATTTTACTGCTATAAAGCTTGAGAGGCTAATGTATTGCAGACCTTGCTAGCATTCAGGTGTTAAAACAGTTGGTATTTTGCACAGTTTTTGTCCCCTATGCTGAATACAACATAGAACAACAGGTGTAATTTCATCAAAGAGAACTTGGGATGGTTGGGGTCAAAGTTGGGGATATGGGTGGGGCTAGGCATGGAAACTGGTGGCGAGTAACTTTTCAGGCCTGGCTAGTAGCTCAGGACTTGAAATTTAGAGCCCTGTATATATATATATATATAGATATATATAGATATATATATATATAGAGAGAGAGAGATATAGATATATAGATATATATATATATACACATATACATAAAATAAAGAGGGCAGCACCTGTGGGACTTTCAACAAGCAAATGGGTAAATTTTATTGGTTAATGTTTCAGTCCTCATAAGGACATTTCTCAAGACAATCAGAAAATTGAAAACCCAGAGTTTAAGTAGTCATCAGATGCCAGACTGGTGGCCACAAAATGCTAATGATGTCATATTCATGCAGTCGTGATACTGACTGCATGAAAAAATGTCACCCCTAGGCGAAAAATATATCAAATAGGAGAACAGACTTGAAAAAGAAGTAATGCATAAAAAAATATAAATATTCAAGATAAATCAATTTGTGTTAGTAGAAAGCAGAGAACAAAGTCGATAAGAGGATTTTAGACTTACCTGTTAAGTCCTTTTCTCTGTCGTCCAATACAGGTTACTGGTAACTCTGGGATGTCCAGCCATTAAGTTTCCCAGAGGTGGGAAGAAGGCAAGAACCAGGCGCAAGGCCCCCAAAGTCACCAGAACATATACGAACCATCAGATCAGAGATAGCCCAACAAACAGGGGTAACGGCACCCCAGGAACATTACACAGCACACTGAACTAGAACCAACAGGGTTCAACAGAGAAGGAAGCACTAAGAACCAAGAAAAATCCTATACAGGCAAGACTGCCTCCAGGATTTTCCTCCCAAAACTGGCATCAGCCGATGTCAACACATTCACACGGAAGTGCTTCGAAAAGGTGTGCACAGACAACCAAGTGGCCGCCTTGCATAACTGATCAGCGGAGACCTGATTCTTGTAAGCCCAAGAGGCCCCAATAGAAGGAGTAGAATGAGCCGTGACCCTGAAAGAGACAGGCTTCTTCCTGAACTCATAAGCCTTGCAGATAGTGGACTTGATCCAAGAGGCAATAGTCACTTTGGATGCAGGTCTTCCAGCCCTAGGACCCCCAGGAATAACGAACAGAAAGTCAGATTTCCTGATAGACTCCGTGCGATGCACATAAAACTTGAGACAACGCACCACTTCTAACAAGTGGAGATCCCTCTCCTTGTCAGAGGCGGGGTCAGGGCAGAAAGAGAGCATCATAATCTCCTGATTGATGTGCAACTCAGAGACCACCTTCAGTAGAAACTCCTTAGAAGTGCGAAGCACCGCCTTGTCCTTGTGAAACACCAAATAAGGTGGCTTACAGGACAGAGCTTGTAACTCTGCAACATGGCGAACAGACACAATTGCCAAAAGAAAAGCCATTTTCCCACGTCAACAGAGGGAGAGGAATAGTAGACAGGGACTCGAAAGAAGGGTGCTGAAGAACGCCCAAAACCAAGTTAAGATCCCACTGAGGAGTGGGAGACTTGAAAACAGGATGAGTATGAGCAAGCCCTAGAAGAATACCTTGACATTAGGAAGGATGATGAGAGAGAGCAGAAGTTTGAACCTTAAGGGAACTCAAACTGAGGCAACGCACCACTTCTAACAAGTGGAGATCCCTCTCCTTGTCAGAGGCGGGGTCAGGGCAGAAAGAGAGCACCATAATCTCCTGATTGATGTGCAACTCAGAGACCACCTTCGGTAGAAACTCCTTAGAAGTGCGAAGCACCGCCTTGTCCTTGTGAAACACCAAATAAGGTGGCTTACAGGACAGAGCTTGTAACTCTGCAACATGGCGAACAGACACAATTGCCAAAAGAAAAGCCATTTTCCCACGTCAACAGAGGGAGAGGAATAGTAGACAGGGACTCGAAAGAAGGGTGCTGAAGAACGCCCAAAACCAAGTTAAGATCCCACTGAGGAGTGGGAGACTTAAAAACAGGATGAGTATGAGCAAGCCCTAGAAGAATACCTTGACATTAGGAAGGATGATGAGAGAGAGCTGAAGTTTGAACCTTAAGGGAACTCAAACTGAGGCCCTTATCCACTTATCCACACCGTCCTGCAAAAAGGCCAGGACCGTAGGTAGGTCCTGAGACAGGTCCCTGTCAGTGCACCAGGACAGAAAGATTGACCATGACCGATGGTAGATCTTGGAAGAAACAGGCTTGTGGGCACTAAGCATTGTGTCTACCACACCAGAAGAGAAACCCTTCTTCTTCAATATTGAGGATTCAATTTCCAAGCTGTCAAAGCTAGCTGATACACATCCTCCTTCCACAGGTAACCCTGTAGAAGAAGATCTGGACGGTCGGGGAGCTGAAAGGACTCCGCTACTGACAGGTCCACAAGCTCCGGAAACCAAGACTGGCGAGGCCAGTATGGAGCAATCAGAATGACTGGACAATGATCCAGTTGTAGCTTCCGTAACACCCTGTGCAACATAGGAAGGGGAGGAAAGATGTAAGCCAGAGGAAAGGTCCAAGGAATGGACATTGCCTCCACAACTAGAGCCAGAGGGTCTCGCCACCAAGAGCAAAACACTGGAACCTTCCTGTTGTGTCTCGTCGCCATCAGGTCGATGTGAGGGGGACCCCCATCGCTGAACAAGGAGTTGAAACACCTGCGGATGCAACTCCCACTCTCTGCTGTCCACTGTATGTGTCCACTGAGGAAGTCCGCCATAACGCTGTCTACGCCTGGAATGTGCACTGCAGATATAGCTGGCATTTGATCCTCTGCCCAGGCCAAAATAGCCTTGACCTCTAACCAAGCAGCGAGATTTCTTGTCCCGCCTTGCTTGTTGATGTACGCCAAGGCCGTGGCGTTGTCAGACTCCACTCTTACTGGACAGTCTTCTAGCTGATCAGTCCAATGTCGCAGGGCATGAAATATTGCCAGAAGTTCCAGAATGTTGATCAGAAGAAGAGACACCTCAGGAGACCACCGACCCTGAGAGCTCAAGCGTCCCAGGACCACACCCCAGCCGGAGAGGCTGGCATCCGTCGTCACCTTAATCCAAAAGGTCACCAGAAAGGACTAGCCATTCAGCAGGTTGGAAAGGTTGAGCCACCATGACAAGCTCAGTTCCACATGAAGAGGAAGGGAAACAAATTATTTCCGAAGATCCTGTTGACCCTTGGACACCTGGATCACGAACCTCTAGAGTTCTCTGGTGTGCTCCATGGCAAAAGGAACCGCTTCTATGGTGGAAATGAATTTCCCTTCCAGAGATGACACCTTCTGGAGAGGAACTGGATCCTGACAGAGAATTGCTGAAACTCTGTGAGCGATCTGGTGAGCCACCTCATCTGTGAGGAACACCATGTTCTTCTGAGTGTCGAAGAGAAGGCCCAGGAAGACCAGACGCTGGGATGGGACAAGATCTGACTTGTCAAAGTTGATGATCCACCCGTGACGGGTGAGAGCCTGAATGCAATCCTGAACTTGCTGAAGAAGGAGGTCCGCAGAGGAGGCTTTCAGAAGCACGTTGTCCGTGTATGGAGTAACCCTGATGCTGTTCCGGTGGAGAACAGCTATCAAGGTGCCCAGGACATGGTTGAAAACCTGAGGAGCCGTCGTCAGCCCAAATGGAAGGGCTGAGTACTGAAAATGTCCCCTGTCGCAGAAAAACAGTGGTACTGCCGGCTCTCTGGATGAATGGCAATGTGCAAATACACGTACTGCAGATCCAGAGAAGCGAGGAATTCCCCCAGGGACATGGTAGCAATAACTGTGCGCAGAGACTTCTGGCGATAATGAGTCCGGGTCACAAAGGAATTGAGGTCCTTCAGGTCCAAAATTGGGTGACAACCGCTGTCCTTTTTGGCGACTACAAAGAGGTTTGAGTAGAACCCCGAACCCCTGTCCTGGAAATGCACTGGTTCTAGAACATCCTTGTCCAGAAGCACCTGCACAGCGCTGTCGAATAGACAGCGTTTCTCTGTACCCTGAGGAGTATGAAAAGGACGAAAGCAAAGGGGAGGAAGAGAAATGAAAGGGATCTTGTATCCTTCCTTCACCACCTGTAAAACCCATGGGTTCACCACAGAATCCTCCCTCATGCTGTGATAGTGTTGCAGACAACCACCTACAGCGGAGTGTGGACCCAGGTTCTGCGAGTCATGCCGGAGAAGTCTTGGAAGCCTTGGGCTTGGAGGAGACCTTGGGCTTCTATTGCTGTTTGGGCTTGGAGGAGGTACGTGGAGCTGAGGGAACCATTTGGTTCATTGAACGTGTCTCATTCTGGAGAGAACGAAAAAAACAGTTACGCTTAAGCGGCAACTTTTTCTTAGGGACCAAGGGTAGAAGTGTACTCTTACCCCCAGTGGCTTCACTAATCAGATCCTTAAGATCTGGCCCAAACAAGAAGGTACCCTGAAAAGGCAGGGAAAGTAAGACATTCTTAGAAGACGTGTCAGCAGACCAAATCTTGAGCCAAAGAGCTCATCTGGCCACCACAGACATGGTGGAAACCCTAGCCATCATGCGAATGGCATCAAACAAGGCAGCAGAAACATAATGTTGTGCCTCAGATATGTTGGCAAGGAGATGCAACTTATTCGAAACAGGGGCATCCTGACGGACAGCCTCGGTGAGCTGCTCAGTCCTGACTGCAATGACCCGGTGCAGCAAATGCTGGACGCATATCAGAACCAACAGTGGCAAAAATAGACTTGAGGGAAACCTCAAGCTTCTTGTCAGTCCAATCCTTCAGAGCAGAGGCATCAGAGACTGGTAACACAGTAGATTTGGATCGCCTGGAAAAAGGGGCATCCACTTTAGGAGGATAAACCCACTTTAAGACCAATTTTTTTTTTTTATTGAGATCCTTATTGGCTCTTTAAACAGCCGACACAGAAACTTGAATGAAAAGAAAAGTGTAACAAAAAAAAACCTAAGTCCTCAGTGGATGTATTGATATGGGTCTCAAAGCCCCTTATCAATACATCCAAAGTATGAAAAATGTGTCAGACGTTAGTACAATTAACCCTATGTGTGCTAGTGGGGTATAATTACCCCACCGGCATTCATAGGGTTAACCCGACTAAGTAAAAAACAAACATCACATTAAAAGTAACACTTACCATTAATCCTGATGTCCAGCAGAGTCCTCAGCTTCCTAGTCATCTTCTGTCCTTCTTGTCAGTCTTCTCTTCTTTCTTCTATCTTCTTTCTTCTCTTCCTTCTGTCTCCTGCCTGTAAAATAAAACAACAATATTATTACAAAGCATTAAAAATGACATTGTTAACCCTTTAAGTGGCAGAGGGGTATGCAAAGCATTGCAAAGCAATGCATTATGTACCTCACTGGTACTCAAAGGCTTCAAATATATTGTGCCATTCAGTAAATTAAATGCTCTATTCAGTGCCAAAGTACATAAAAATATATTGTGCCATTCCGTAAATTACATGCCTCTATTCAATGCCAAAGTAATAAAAATGTCATGAAGAAATATTATACATCATGTAGAAATGTCATGCATAAATGCTAAGTAAATCTACTTAGCTTAATCTTCATGTACCCGCTGATGTGTGCGGCCCTGGAGGCAGCGGCGGCGGAGACACAGATAAGCCACACGGTGCACTTTCCCCCTGCATGGGCAATGCCCGTAGCACAATGAGGGCATTGAAAGTGAGCCTGCCTTTATATATGGGCAGTCTCATTTCCATTTCCCTCACAGCCATTGGCTGGGATGTTGTTATGCACATCCTAGCCAATCAGTTTAAAGAACAGCTGCTTGAATCTGATTGGCTGAGATGTGTGTAAGAACATCCCAGCCAATGGATGTGAGGGAAATAGAAGTGCTGCTTTCTCTCTTGCTATAAAATACAGAAATTACCTGCTGCAGAACCTGACACCCCTTTTATACTATACTCTGTGAGAAAAGAAGGGAAACTTGCCTCATAGCTGGGGAAATTCAGTTTTACCACTGATTTCAATGCAATGAGATTCAGGAAGTGCCATTTTCTCCTGTTTCGCATTTAAGGTGATACATTTCACCCATCCCTAGTTACCGTTTGGGTTTTTTATAGTCTGTTGGGAGACGTTTACTCAACAACGATATCTTCAGTTCCCAAGTGGTCGCACTGTGTCATAGGAAACTTGGTCCAGCTATCCCATACTCATTTGGAAGCCATGTGATTCCTGAAAAAGTCAGTAGATAACAGTGAAGTCTAAACAAAAACTGTCAGTACCTAGGGAAAGGGTTCTACACCTAGCCATGTAAAAATGTAAAAAAACACTTAGCTCTTGTTGAGCTTTTGCTTATTCCACGGTCTCTTGAATTATAACTACTAAATACCAGTTTGGAAGCTTATCATTTGCTTCATGTTAACCCCTTAGTAACTGGCCGCGTGCTCACGTGGCCGGCACTTAGCGCCCAGCTGAACTTTTTTTTATTTTTTTAAACGACTTCCGGGATGTAAATGTATGTCCTCTGTCCACCTGGGACATCCGCTCGGGACGTACATGTACGTCCTCGGGCGGTAAGGGGTTAAAACCACCAAAAATCATAAATCACTGAATTAGATGAAAATAATGCTGTTAAAAATGTTGTATTGCACTGGTGTGATTAATGCATACATATATTTAATTTCAGGGTAAATAGTCCATAATTTATTTGATTTGATTTGTTACTTCTACAGTTACATGCAAACTGTGAAAATACAACACACCACTAAACATAAATAGCACAGTAATTATACCTATAAAGTTGCTGTATTTGTAAAACACATGATCCTGGCAAACTACCAGAGAAAACCTATAGAGCACCTGAATGTCAGGCAATATATAAAACCATGTTTCAACTGAAACATTATCAGCTGTGAACAAACAGCACCAACTGTTATGGAGAATAAAACTATTCAACCAAAAATATATAAAGTGTACCTTTTAGTTTACCTCCATCTGTTTCATTGCACACTAAGTAGGTACAGTGATGAACTACAAATAAAAAAGCCCTGAATGTTTTGTTAGTAATAACAAATAGAGTTTTTAAAAATCTTTCATCAAATTTACTCTTGTCGTATTGATATATTAGGAGAACACACATTTACAAAATATATTGCTGAAGTGGCAACATTTCCTTATTTTACTTATTAAGAAAATACCAATAGAGCACAATTCACAATCAAAGCTACTGTACTTCATCATGTGAATATATGCTTGACTTAAGGGGACACTTACTTTGCATGTTTAATTGTTTTTTTTGTAATACATCTGGAAATATAATATATGTATGGGCTATGTCTACGTTAAATACATTATAATAAAACTAACCTTTATACCTTCTGTATGGTCATTGCCTTTGACTCACAAAGTAATCTGACCTTGTTGTTTCCTATTGAAGTGTCATTTTCTGGCTATGAAATATAATTGCATTGGGAAGTTATGCTAACAGACTCACAATTTGTGTGGTAATAATGTGTGAAAATGATTTTTTATGCCAAACATAGAAAATACATAAAAGTTCTGCTTTCTGACTGACAACAATGCAATTCCCACTATAATATTGCCACATTTTGCATATGAAGCCTAGGGCAGTTAGAATTTCTGCTGCAATACTTCTGCTTTTGAGTACTGAAGTATATATATTATCCACAGTTGAAAGTCATTTTTGATAGCAGACTGAATCTTACAGCAACACAAACCTTGCAAAATGTGTTAACGGACCTAGACCTACAACATATTCCTACAGCAACACAAGCTGTGAAAAAATCTTAGCAGACTGGTAGTAACCTTCATTTTAAGCTAGTAAAGGTGATATGGCAGGTGGTCATTCTTTTGCAAGAAATGTAATCCATTATTAGGAGGAATACTCCTATGTAGGGGTAGGGGGGAAGTCCCATTTTGTTCTTGTGGGAATTTTCACAAAAAAGCACAATTTTCCAATTTTTCCTCAGGAATTCCCACCCATACAGAAACACATAGATTTTCCACCTTTTCATTGACAACACTGATTTTCCAACAACTATGGATTCATTTTCCACCTATGATTTACAATTGCAGGAAAACTTCCCGCCCACAAACTATAAAAACTCAGAATTTACTACCAGGCAGTGTGGTATAGAATAGCCAGGAAAGAGAGTGGAGAGGAAGAGAGAGAGGAACTTATCATAAACATTAAAATAACAATAAAGTTGTGGTGCTGGCTAGCACTATAACCACTTTCAGCAGCAAGAGAAGCTTTATTGACCTTGATGATGCTGATACAGAGGTGGAGGAGGAATCCAGCAGCACCAGCAGTAAAGGAAGCCCACATACCCCTGACCTGACCCAATCAAGCCCAGTTCCCTGACATCATCCCTTGGGATGTGGGGAACTATATTGAAGAAGGAGGCAGAACTGGCTATCAGTATGAGCAGCACACATCAGCTGCTTGTGCCTGCTGCTACTGCAGCCAGTGTGCCTTTTTCTGAGAAGATGGCAAGTGTGGCAGCAGGGAACCCTCTGTCACACTTTTCATCTGCAATCAGTCCCATAGAACAGCATGAGACTGGTCATAGTGGTGATGAGTGTGAAGGTGATGATAGAGCAGATGGTTTGGAGGAGAGTATGAGAGCAGTTTTGGCAGAAAGCTATAGGGAATGGAAGTAAGAGAAGCAAATGGGTATGGGCATCACCACCAGTGCCATTCTGGAGTTTCCCAATGTTGTAGTTCCTGCTGCTGAGTCATCAGAGGCAGGCGTTCATCTGTCACAGCAGCAGGATGATGATAAGTAGGCTGGTGTTCAACAGACCACTGTGCCACCACATCATGGGACTGGGTTCAGAAGGCAATGATATGGGACTAGGACAGGTTCCACTTGTCACCACTACCCCAGGTCCTAGCTCTAGTGCTAATGCTGAAGCAGCATCGTCACCTGCCCCAACCAGTGAAGGTGATTCTTCCAAAAAAAGAAGAAAGCTATTCATCGCTACCTCTTCCCTCACCAAAATAATGGGTGTGGGAATATTTTACTCTTGGGGCAGACACAGTGTAGCCAACAGTGACTGCACCGTGGACTTTGTGTGATAAAGTAGTGAAAAAGAGAAATGAGGGGCACAACTTGGCACATCTGCCCTCATAAACCATATGCAACATAGAAATCATGATGTTTATTTTAAGCATGTGAAAACCAAACCCCCCAAAAAAAATTAAGAGCTGCTTTTACTGTGCCCCTTTTCCCTCCTGAAGGGCACAAAGAACAGGGGAAAAAGGAAGACAAGAGAAACCCATCCTGGAAGTTAAATGACAAGCATAACACCTACATTGTCATCAACTTCTTATGCTAGGGTCCAGGTGCAGGAAATTGTACCCATTGTTCCCACTCTGGCACTCACAGGATCCTCTTCCTAATCCTCTAGTATAACACCTTTGCCTCCACCAGCTCATAATGATTATGAAGATGTCACAGTTACTCAAGAATAAACCAGGAGTCAGTACAGTATAAAGTAAAACCATCTTTATTGAACAGTATAGGATAATAGTAGCAATCCAGACAGAAAGATGCAGAGGGTAACTGGAGAAGCCAGCGATTCCTACCAGAAATAGGAGACCGCCTCTGAGAAGACCTCTCTGCTACAGACTACGCCCAAGGCCTATGGTAGTCTCAGAATCACCGAGTAATGTACCCACAGATGCTGGGGTACCTGCACACTCCCAAGGGATAAGGCAACAAGGGAGACTCCTGCTGACTCATGCCTGCAGTCAGTAAAGCGGACCTATAGATCTCCCACAGGATAAGGCAACAAGGGAGACTCTCACTGACTCATGTCTGCAGTCAGTATATTTGTAGAGACCACCCGAGCTGATGGTCTAGATCAAGTGGGTAATCGGAGAAGCCAGGGTTCAATACCGGAGCGGGAAGTCAGCCAGAGCCAGAGGGCTGCACCAGATAGGTTATCCAACTATGCCAGGGACAACACTGGATGGATAGTAGGACAGAGCACCAGGTCAGCACCAGAATGGATGGTCAGACAAAGCCTAGGTCATACACGTAACGGGTAGTCAGCCAAAGCCACAGGTTAGCACCAGATTGGATGGTCAGACAAGCCTAGGTCATACACAGAACGCACAAGAAGAATAAACAACTGCATCAGACACCATCGTAAGGGCGACTGAACTCAGTTGTCCAGAGCCCTCTTATACCGAGCCAGGAAGTAGAAAGGTGGAGTATCCAGTGTCCCAAGGTATAAGACTGACACCTGCATCACTTACTGACTCGCGCCCGAACGTGGCGCAGAGAATCGAGAGATGTGTCAAAACTCGCGCCCAAACCCGCGTCACCTAAATCATCTGTGCCACTTGGGGAAAGGACACGGATGCGGCCAGACTGCAAGCCAGGAGAGACGTGGGTAATGACACCGGAGCACACAGCAGCGACCAGCTAAGCGACACTGGAACTGAGGTGAGGCACACTGTGACAGTAGATGAGGATCAAGCAGTTTATGTCCAACCATTGCACACTGTGTGGTGCACTGACCACACACAGCAATATGGCAGAGAGCAATTAAATGAAGCGTGTCAGGGAGCACCTATACAAATAAAGGAGAGCGCTCTTAGATCTACCACAAATATATGAAAATACTATAAACGTAAATTTATTATAAAAATATATACTATACATAGAAGAACACCGAGCACATATGAATGTTCCAATAAAATAAAAAAGTAAACAAAAAAATAAAAAAATCTTACATCCTATATAATAATTAGCTAAAACGTGTGTAACGCCACAGTCCTGCGCAGTAGAGACTGCTTCGTGTGCTGCAGTCATTCGAAGTAGAGACTGCCCGTGCCGTGGCTGGAGCGCCCCTCTCTGTTTCAGCTGCGGCGTGGGCAGTCTCTACTGAGCTTGACTGCACCGCGACCAACGCACTGTGGCCTGTGTAACGGGCTCTTCAACTAGTAGAGTAATAAACAAGTGCACCCTAAAACATATATAGTAATAAGAAGAGGTAAACAGAGGAAGACTATACAATAATGTGCAACAGTTTTAGGCATGTGTGGAAAAATCATGTATGCTTTAAAAAATATACATGTTAATAGTTTATATTCATCAAGTAGCAAAATGCATAGTGAGTGAAGAGAAGAAAAATCTAAATCAAATCAATATTTGGTGTGACCACCCTTTGCCTTCAAAACAGCATCAATGATGAGACACATCATACATACTTCCCTTCACAATTGGTAGATATCTGGCAGGGCTGTCAGCTCAGAATTGGCAGAAAACAGTGGGACCCTGGTACACTCATCTACTGTATGGAGAAGTAGAAGACTTGCGGTCAAAAAGCAACACCTCTAACGTGGAAACAAGACCAAGCAACTCAACTGTGCACAAAAAGCATGTTCCACACAGTCAAGACAGTGCAAAATAAGTTATTCTACATGCCATGATATTACTGTCATGTTCCACCATGGGGTGGGTGTATTTTCTTTTTTTTTTCTTTTCTTTTTCGTTGTTATCTCACCAGATGATCTGCCTTACTTCATCTGCCACAGAGTTTGTGGAGACTCCCACCGTGCTAAACATGGGAAGACTCTCTCCCAGGCTTGAAGCAGACCATACAATATAAAATATAGGAGCTCCTCACAACTTATTTTGGGACATGATCTCTCTCCCACAGTCTCATATCCCCACCATAAAGTGTTATCTCGCCTATTTCATGTTCCACTCATTGTCAGCATGAACCATACCTATATGTTGCCCTTCTCATTGACCTATTGGCCCCTTAGTGCTATTAATATTCATCTAATGCTTAAAACATCATGTGTATAACATTAATTTCTTAGTCGTTTAACATGTCAGAACCAATAACAGATTTCTAAGGGATTTTATAAAGCTATCGTCTCTTGCCTCGCAAGACAAGTGTGTAGACCTAATCCCACTGCATGAGAGAGATCAAATTATACTGCCTAACATGATATTCTCATTCATACTGCCTATGCTCTGATCAGATCCTAGGGCACTGTGATATCTTCGACACCTATTATATGTTTACTAGTTGAAGAGTCTGTGTACACGGGCCACAGTGCCAGCCGGTCGTGTGGCAGTCATGCACAATAGAGACTGCCAGTGCTGCGGCTGATACAGTGCCAGTCAGACGCAGGGCAGTCATGCACAGTATAGACTTCCCACACTGCGACTGATACTTCGGAGCGCCCCGCTCCGTATCAGCCACTTCATGGGCAGTCTCTACTGCGCATGACTGCAGCACACGAAGCAGTCTCTACTGTGCATGACTGCATCATCACAAACTTTATAACGAATTATTATATAGGATTAATATGAGATGAACGCTTCTGGAGATTCACAGTGCCAAATCTACTCGTTAGTGGCCAAATATCTTGATATTTACTTTTTACTTACCTCAGGGTATAGCACAAAGAGAAACACTTGCTTCTACATTTCTACCTCTTTCCCCACCCTTCAAATGACAATCTTTACTCTTACACATGTTACAAACAAATGTTACCCCCTTCTCTTAATGTGATTCCACTATTATAATCAAAATCCCGAATCTTGAATGTGAATAAAGTGCACACTTGATGTATTAATATGTGTTGTTAGCAGTAAATACTATACACTGGTACTCCCTTCTTAACCGCACACTAGACCAAGACTAATTCATCCAGATCAAAGCGATTTTGTCCCTGGCCGAGACACCCGACATAGTACCACTACTGTCATCATTCTTACCCACCTAATTGCTGACTAACAGATGCCCAAAACCTTCCTATCAACAGCTGCTGAGAAAGCATTCAACAGAGTTAACAGGAATTATATCTTCGAGATCCTTAAACATATTGGTCTTGGCCCATCAATGTTATCTGGTATTATGAGATTATATTCTAACCCCTCCGCAAGAGTTCTTGCTAACTATACTCTATCTGATCCTTTATTTCCAATGGAACTCGCCAGGGGTGCCCCCTCTACTTTAATTTTTATTCTTACTCTAGAGCCACTACTTAACGTCATACGGAACGACAGTTCCATTCTAGGTCTTAACTCTGGGACAAACGTTTATAAAGTTGACGCCTTGCATACAATGTATCTTTTTTTTTTTGTAATGGATCTACAGCACTCTATTCCTTCTTTAATCAAATTGCTTGATGAATATTACTTCCTCTCGAAGGTTCAGATGAACTATTCAAAATTGTAAATTTTAAATGTTGGTTTATCTTCCACTATACTGACTTTACTCCAAAGAAATTATAAATTCCACTGGGTCCCATCCTCTATCATCTACCTAGGGATTCACATCTCACCTAACATCAACTTCTTACCGGACCTCAACTTTCAATCTCTTCTGCAAAAAATTTCTGCTGATCTTGTCCAAATAGCAATCTCTTTTCCCATAATGTTTTTTTAATCTTAATATCATCAATATCATTATTATTTCCAAAGTGCTATATGTCTTTAATGCCCTTCCCATCCACATTCCCAAATACTTCCTTGAATCCCTGCAATCTCTTGGTAGAGATTTTATATAGGCAAGCAAGAAACATAAACCATGACTTTCAATACTGTCCATTAAGACACATAGAGGTGGCTTGGGTCTCCAAGATTTTCATCAATATTATCGGGTAGGTGCCCTAGCCAAACTTTTTGACCTTCTTTCCTCTTCAACTAAGAGATAGACTGGTACACTCATACATATTCTTGGTCCTGTTGAACCATTGCAGCTATGCCGGATTATACACCAACCTCTCCAACTTACCTGTTGCATCCAGTCTTAGGTTTTATCATAAGCACATGGAAATAAGTCAGTGCACTTCTACATCTATCTCCTTTCTCCTCCCCTCTTAAATCCTTGCATGGTAGTCCAGACTTTCCACCTGGTCTGGGATCTGCCCTTTTTATGTTGTGGCAGACGAAATTGTTAGACACTCTGTAATCTCTAAACCACCAAGGAGCCTTTATCATTCCACTCCTCCTTAGGGAGAAAATGGAAATGAATTAGGTGGTCTCTCTTCCAGGTCCAACAAGGGCATAGGAAAATTGTTCAAAATAGCCTCCCACTTAGAGACCTCACTCACCTGGAAAAAGCCTTATCCAGCCCCCTACTTCTTTAAGCCCTGTATGCTTTTACTACTCACTTCTTTCCTCCTCCCATCCTAGTCAAAAGCTCACTTTCATCTAGCGTAGGGAAACAAATTAAACCCGTCTTTAGACATGGATCAATGGGCATCCATCCTTAGATTACAATATGAAACAGTGAGAGATGTTAAAACTCAAGAGCTTAGTTACAAATTGATCTCTTGATGGTATATGACCCTGATAAGATTAACTTGAAACTTTGCTAATGCTTCCAATTTATGTTGAAGATTTCTAGCCTACCCTGGTATCATGTTGCATATATATTTGTCCTGTCCAATTATCTCAATCTTTTGGAAATATATTATTCATCACATCAACACCACCCCTGATCTCTCTCGATTCCACAAGACCCACTTTTATGTCTGTTACTTTCCTACCATCACATATATCCCTTCCTCAAACCATACCTGGTATTGCTTATCTGTCCTTCATAATGCAGCAAAATTGCTTATCCCTCTTTACAAGCCCAATCTCCCATCTCCCATTGGCTCCCCACTGTAAACACATACTTGCAAATGGAAAAATGTTTGTCCCTTTTCACTAATTCCCAGGCACTTTGCTTCCGTAAATGGTCAAAATTTCCCAACCTCCTCTGAATATATGTCTTGTCAAATGGCCCTTGCTGCTAGACATTAAACGGACCCTGCACTGGGCATACTTCTTCATTACGCTGTCAGACATTCAGCGTATTCTGAACAGTTTTTGTTTTCACCTTCCATTTTGGCTGGATGGCTGGTGCTCGATAGGTAGGCAACTCCCCTCCTCAGAAAGAATAACAGCTGTGACCAAAGATGATATTATAAAACAAAAACAAGCTGTTTATTTTTTGTCTACCCCCCTCTGTCCCCCCTTCTCCCTCCTCCCATTCTCTCATGTTCCTATCCCTCTCCCTTCTCTCAAAAAGATATATTTCTATTAGCTAAATCCCAGTTGGACACCCATATTTTGTACCAAGAATTACCTATTCTACAATTTGAACCTATTTGATTTAACTATGTTTTAATTTCTACTGATTCCAACTTGCTTGTAACTTTTATTATCATTCTTTGGACTGTTTTATGTCAAACCATGTTGCATTCAGCTATGTAAAATTTGATCTCAATACACTTTCTAAAATAAAATAATTAAAAAAAGCCTGATCAGATGAATAACATCACATTGTCAATCCTGTTAAACCCTAATGAGCGAAATCACATCACTGTATTACTAGTAGATACATTCTGCCATGTTTCACCCATACATGCGTGCTTCATCATTACTGTGAATATATTTCCAGCCTTTACTTTTCTTACAACAATTGTTATTTGTTTTTATTTAAAAAAAAAAAAAAAAAAAAAAAAGTAATTTGCTGAGTCTAGATCAGGTATTAGGTGTATTCTATACCAAGGGCAAATTTTATAAATGATCTAGTGGTTATGACTTTGGGACATGATTTGATTGGTTTAATTTTGTGAACACAGTAGACAATGGAGTGATAGCTAAATATGTTTGCCAGTATAAGAAGACACAGGAGGGGAGAGCTTCTACGGGTCCGATTATCTCCTAGCAGCCATTGACTCCAACGTATAATACTCGATTTTATTGTATCAAAACATTAAAAACAAAAGTTGTCATCTGTAACATATTGTCATCTTTATGACAAGGGAACTGTCCTTGACTAACTCCTCAATTGCTCTTCTTTCTTCTCTGGTAAAATTATCCCCAAACATGTATCTAGATTCTGTATGTTTCTTCAAAAGCAAATCATGTTCCACCATATCTTGAAACACCTCCAAGGTCTGGTTGCAATATTGTACAGGTTAGAAGTTGGACTGGGGTTTAAAGCATCTCCCTGTATCAACCATAGATGAGCCTACTTTATCAACATTATGTTCATTACCTTCAGCCAACAAACTATCAAGGTCAAATATCACACATTGATCATTGAAGTAATCACATGTTGAGTCTTAATTATTCCCCCCCAAAAAATTGGGGGACATAAATCAGACTAATAATTCTCCATGATCTAATATTAAAGGGGAACGCACACTGTCATCTTACACAGTGACTTCTGTCTCACTTTTCTCTTGATCAAAATACTTTTTGCCAGTATGCCTGAATCTGCTTGGTCTGTTTCTGCTTGGACAGGATGAAAGGATCTAGTATAGCAGAGTATGGTTGGATGTTTTAGGATTTATGCAAGTAGGGGAGAAGTTCAGTATATTAAACAATGAACAGAATCTTTCATTACTGGAGTTGAGCCAATTAATATTAAAGTCTCCAAGAACCAACAGCTAACTTTTCTTATTTTGAGTGGCAATCTCATTGCGGTGGTGGGTTATGTCTGAAAGGAACTGTGCTGGTGTATAAGGCAGTAGGTAGATGCCAACAATTAAAATTTGTTTTGAGAAGGGAAGAACAATTTTGCCAGCAATATATTCATAAAAATCAAAGTTACAAGAGTAATTTAAGACTGTAAAGTTTATAGACTCTTGTATCTATATGATTACACCTCCTCCTCCATACTTTTGTACAGTCTTTCCTAAAGCATGAGTACCCTTGAATGGCAATAGCAGTATGTCGCTATCTTTCTGGTATGCAGCCCCGGGGGAGGAGATAATTGGTGCCCGCTCTGGCTTCCATGGCGCTTCTGTGCATGAGCCGATGTCAGATGCATAGACGTGCGGCTCCGCCACTGAGCCCGGTGCTCAGTAATCAGTGCTCTTTCCCTCAGTAGCCTGAACTTTGCCTCCCTTTTGGCCTGTGTTCTGGGCTCTCTGGTCAGGCCTTGTTGTACCCTGTTGGGTACCTGACCTGCAATGTTCTCTAGCCCCTGCTCTACCTTTCTGCCTTACATCGCTCCCCAGCTACATCCCCAGTGTCTACTCAACCTTCCTGCCTATACATCACTCCCCAGCTACATCCCCAGTGTCTACTCAACCTTCCTGCCTATACATCACTCCCCAGCTACATCCCCAGTGTCTGCTCTGCCTTCCTGCCTGTCCAAGCCTCCAGCCTGCCTCAGTACCTTCAGCTGCTCAACCTTCCTGTCTGTCCAGGGTCTCCAGCCAACCTTACACCACCCTCTGCTCTACCTTCCTGCCTCTTCAGGGCCTTAAACCTACAGTCTCTCTTCATCATGCTGGTGAGTTCTTAACCATAATTGTTTGTTGGTATAGACTCTCCCTGGGGCTGGTGGTGTACATCCTCTCTGTGGTGTGTTGTCCTGGGCCTTCTTCGGCTCAACCGGAGGGGGTCATCTGGCTTCGCGGCCAGCAACTTTAGTCAGCTTTGGCTGCAGCAAAACACACTACAGGGGGCCTGCGCTCGCTAACCACGCTCTCTAGCGTCTTTCCCTAGCCATCACTCCCCCAGCCCTTGTTGGAGGAGTCTCTTTATTCTTTGGTTCTAATATATGTTTGTTGTATCGCCCTTCTTCCTTGATTCCCTGTTTGCACGCTTACTTGTCACTTTGGTGGGGCCATCTTAGTCCTGCTCCTGGGTTCCATTCCTGGCCTACCTTTCACAGTATTAGGTATTTTAGGGCTTAGCCAGAATTCAGTGAGAATAATAATCTTTGATTTATACACATAACACCATGTTTTCAGTTCAACCATTATGGGCAGTATACTGTGTATGTTGCAGTGCACAAAAGAGAGACCTTTTTTAAAAAGTGAAGTTGCCATTTGTTGCGATTTGAAGGCCATGGTTGGTTTTCATGTTATTTGCCAAGGCAAGTATCAAAATACATACAAATGTAGTGAGTTGTTTGTGGTGAGTATATAGTGAAAGAGTGCATTTGTTGTTATAAGTACAGTGGATGGGTGAGCACTGAGCTTGTGTTAAGTACTCTCCACCAGCACTCAAAGGGTAGTTCACATGTCTGCAGAAGTCCATGGTGCATAAATATGTTATGGTGTAATTGAGGTGCACGACTGCAGGGATAAAATAAAAACTTATTAAAAGTGGAAGGGTTAGAACAGATAATAGTAATATGTTCATTTTGGTATGCGTGTCACAAAGATAGCAGGGGAGAAAAACAGGAAGTCAGAAAACAGGTGATATGTCACACCTAACTGTGATTGTTTAGGAAAACAAATAGATGAGGTTATAATGTTTATTTTATCTCTTCCCTCCTAATCCACTGCATCCCTCTTTAGTTGCATGTCTGTTGTCTTTAACCCCTTAAGGGCCGGGAAAATCTGAGTTCAATTTGACTTAAGGACCCGAGCAATTTTGACTTTTTTGACTATGTCTTTGTTCAACCATATTTTCTCTTTAATTCCTTTTGTACACCCACACAAATCATATACTGTTTTTTAAGCACATGTAGGGCTTTCTTTTGATACCACAATTATATGAATACCTCATTGTTTAATTTGATAAAAATAGAAAAAAAGAGGAAAAATATGAAAAAAAACAACATTTTGCTTACATTTTCGTGTCAGGATTTGCATACTATTAGTTCATTACAAAAAAATCCCTCTAAATATATTAATTTGCTTCTCCTGAATATAAGAGTACCCCATATGCCTAATATTTCAATCCCTTTCTCACATTTACAAGGTAAATATTACAAGATGGCATGTGAGCATCATAGCTTAGTTGACTGTGCCAGAACCAAAAATGTCCCACAAAGGTATATGTTTCTGAAAACTAGACAACATAAGGTAAATAATCAGGAGAATTTTGGAATTTTTTTATGCATCTATTTTTCCAGAAATATTTTTCAAAATTGTGGTAATATTTTGATTTTTGCAGTTTTCACACTTACATTTCAATATTACTGTTGATATCAAGCACAGGATAGTTTAAAATTTTAAAAAATCCATTGATTAGTATTCAGCACCTTCTTCTGAGTATGGCAATACCCCATATACATAGGTTTCTCAAGGTTTGGGGGAGCTACTGGGCCCAAATTGGAACATGCACATTTCCAGTTTCACACTTTGAATTTTCACAGCTTGCATCACAGTGTGCTCCACCTTAAAATTTCCCCCCAAAGTGTATATTTTTGGAAAGTAGACACCCCAGGCTTTCATTTTATGTATGTTTTCACATTTTTTACTCAGCCATTTTACCACCAATCTCTCGTAAATCTTGATGTAAGTAAAAAATCAGCGTTTTTCACACTTTGACTTCAATGTCGATGTGAATTTCAAGTACATGATAGGTGATGATTTTAAAAACTGCATTGAATAGTGTTTAGCTCCTTCTTCTGAGTAAGACAATACCCCATATACATAGGTTTCTAGTGGTTTGGAGGAACTACGGGGCCCAATTTTGAACAAATATTGAATTTTCACATCTTGCTTTACTGGTGCCATTTCTCATTTGGGCTATGTTTCAGTGCTGCACTATCACGGTGCCCGTGATTGCTGCAATTCAGTGTCTATCACCTGTAGGGGGCTCCCATTGGCTGTCTACCTTCAGCCCACCTCACATTGCCTTTTTAAACTCAGTCTGGGCACCCTCTGGTTGCCCTTTCGTGGTGTCTTTGACAGCATCCACTTCCTCCTTACTGCAGTAGCTGATTGGGCCTGTTGCTGAGTTCCTGAGTTCCTGAGTCAACCTGTTCCTGAGTTCCTGCCTGCTTTGTCAGTTCCATTCCGGTTCCGGTTGTTCTCATCAGTAGCTGATACTCCTTTTGCCAGTCTGCTTGGCCGCGCTTGATCCGGTTGATCTTCTCTGCTGGTTTCTGTTGTTTCCTGCTTCCAGTTCCTGCATCTGTGGCGACATTGTTCTTCAGTCGCTTCTGCGACATTTCCTACTGTGGGTTCCCAGCGTGCGGATGCTGGTTTGCTTCACTAAGCCTTGCTGCTCACATTCAGCCTGTTGGTTCCAGCGTGCGGATGCTGGTTTGCTCCATTTGTCTTGCGGCTCACATTACAGTCTGTTGGTCCCAGTGTGCGGACGCTGCTTCGCTCCATTAGCCTTGCGGCTCTCATTACAGTCTGTTGATCCCAGCGTGCGGACGCTGGTTTGCTCCACTAGCCTTGCGGCTCACATTACAGTCTATTGGTTCCAGCGTGCGGACCCTGGTGTGCTCCATTTGCCTTGCGGCTCACATTAGTCTGTTGGTTCCAGCGTGCGGACGCTGGTTTGCTCCATTAGCCTTGCGGCTCACATTACAGTCTGTTGGTCCCAGCGTGCGGACGCTGGTTCGCTTCATTAACCTTGCGGATCACATTATAGTCTGTTGGTCCCAGCGTGCGGACGCAGGTTTGCTCCATTAGCCTTGCTGCTCACATTCAGTCTGTTGGTCCCAGCGTGCAGACGCTGGTTTGCTCCACTAAGCCTTGTGGCTCTCATTCTGCCTGTATGTTCCTAACGTAGGGCGCTGGTTTACTCCCTGACTTGCAGTCAGGTTCTTGATGGTTCCGAGTGCGCTGTCCAGTCCTAACAGCATTGATTCCTATAGTATATGTACACGAGAGTTTCTGATTACTGTGAAACCACTTGACCTGGTAACCTCTGTATTCCATCTTACTGTCAATATCATCTGACAGTCATTAGGTCACTGTGGTTGTCACATTCCTTTGGGCTGCCTTGCCCGGTAATTTGGTAAGGCCGGTAGAACCTTTTATGTTGCCACCTTACGGTTGCCTTACCCGGTATTGGCAAGGCTGGTAGAGCCTACTTGTTGATATTCCGTCAGGCTGCCTTGCCCGGTATATTGGTAAGGCTGGTAGAACCGCATACTATTCCATCTTAAGGTTGCCTTACCCGGTATTGGCAAGGCCGGTAGAGCCTACTACACTGGTATCCCATTAGGCTGCCCAGCCCGGTATATTGGCTGGGCCGGTAGAGCCTCTTGTTCCAGACACACCTGGGTTGCTTTGCCCGGTATATTGGCAAGGCCGGTAGAACCTATTTGCTATTGTCATTATCTGCTATGTATTGTTTGTATGTGTATGAAAACCCTATGGGATTGCCTTTAACTTTTCAATAAAGTTATGTTTTTACCTAAACCTTACGTCTGAGAGTCTTAACAAACCGTGACATGCACTTTAAGATCTCCCCCCAAACATGTATATTTTTGGAAAGTAGACACCAAAGGATTTCATTTTATGTATGTTTTCAAATGTTTTACAAATCCATTTTACCACCAATCCCTCGTAAAACTTGACGTAAGTAAAAAAAATCAGAGTTTTTCACACTTTGACTTCAATGTTGATGTGAATTTCAAGCACATGATAGGTGAAGATTTTTAATAATGAATTGTTTAGTTTTCAACTCTTTCTTCTGAGTATGGCAATACCCTATATGCATAGGTTTCTCAACGTTTGGAGGAGTTACGGGGCCCAAATTGGAAGATGAGCGTTTCCAGTTTCACACTTTGAATTTTCACTGCTTGCGTTACTAGTGCCACGTCTCATTTGGGGCTGTGTACCAGTGCTCCAAATTATATTTTTGGAAAGTAGACACCCCAGGCTTTCATTTTATGCATGATTTCAACATTTTACACAGCCATTTTACCACCAATCCCTTGTAAAACTTCATGTAAGTAAAAAATTCAGCGTTTTTCACACTTAGGTTTCAATGTTGATGTGAATTTCAAGCACAGGAGGTAAAGAACTTTAAAAATGCATTGCTTAGTGTTCAGATCATTCTTCTGAGTACGGCAATACCCCATATGCATAGGTTTATCAAGGTTTGGAGGAGTTACGGGGCCCAAATTGGAAGATGAGCGTTTCCAGTTTCACACTTTGAATTTTCACTGCTTGCGTTACTAGTGCCATGTCTCATTTGGGGCTGTGTACCAGTGCTCCAAATTATATTTTTGGAAAGTAGACACCCCAGGCTTTCATTTTATGCATGATTTCAACATTTTACACAGCCATTTTACCACCAATCCCTTGTAAAACTTCATGTAAGTAAAAAATTCAGCGTTTTTCACACTTAGGTTTCAATGTTGATGTGAATTTCAAGCACAGGAGGTAAAGAACTTTAAAAATGCATTGCTTAGTGTTCAGATCATTCTTCTGAGTACGGCAATACCCCATATGCATAGGTTTATCAAGGTTTGGGGGAGTTACAGGGCCCAAATTGGAACATGCGCATTTCCAGTTTCACACTTTGAATCTTCACAGCTTGCGTCACTGGTATCATGTCTCATTTGAGGCTGTGTACCAGTGCTCCACCTTAAAATTTCCCCCAAAAAGTTATATTTTTGGAAAGTAGACACCCCAGGCTTTCATTTTATGTATGTTTTCAAATGTTTTACGCAGCCATTGTACCACTAATCTCTCTTACAACTTGATGTAAGTAAAGAATTCAGCATTTTTCACACATAGATTTCAATGTTGATGTGAATTTCAAGCACAGGATAGGTTTAGATTTTAAAAACTGCATTGATTAGTGTTTAGCTCCTTCTTCTGAGTAAGACAATAACCCATATGCATAGGTTTCTCATGGTTTGTGGGAGCTACGGGGCCCAAATTGGAACATGTGCGTTTCCAGTTTCACATTTGAATTTTCACAGCTTGCATCACTGGTGCCATTTCTCATTTGGGGATGTGTAACAGTGCTCCAGTTTAAGATTTCCCACAAAAAGTGTATATTTTTGGAAAGTTGACTCCCCCAGCTTTCAATTTTGTGTATGTTTTCAAATTTTTTACGCAGACATTTTACCACCAATGCCTCGTAAAACTTGACGTAAGTAACAAATTCAGCGTTTTTCACACTTAGAATTCAATGTTGATGTGAATTTCAAGCACAGGATAGGTGAAGATTTTAAAAACTGCATTGATTAGTGTTTAGCTCCTTCTTCTGAGTAAGACAATATCCCATATGCATGTAGAAGAAACAGGAAGAGAGACAAAACAAGGGGCGCCCCTTGTGTATATCAAACTTTAATAAAGTGGACCACCACCGCACCCTATAGTGCGCACTCACAGAATAGATGTGTCAGCTACAGTTTATACCGATACTGACAGTTTGGGCAACTGGAGAATTAATAAACTGTCTCCAGACACAGTTAATTGTAGGAAGCTCCCTGGTCACGCTCTCTCTGGACGGCAGAACATGGATAGGAAAACATAGAAACACAATAGGGGTGCCTATAGTGAAGTACGTTATGATGAATAACCATAAAAACGATAAAAAATGAATGCACTCACATTTCAATATTGTCAGTGCTCTGTTATCAGAGTCAACTGACTAAATGGCATACGGAGAGATTATCCCGTCTCCGTTCAGGATTCCCCTCTGTCTCTGTACTTCGATGTTTCAAATCTTCCAAATGATAATATAACAGGCGGAATATCTTTGTATCAAAGTTTTATTAAAATAATTATTGATTAAAATTAACAGGCTCTTAACGCTAAAGCGTTTCGCGGCTAGAAAGACGCTTTTTCAAAGCTTAACAAGCCAAAGAATAAAATATAATAAACTAACAACAAAGAACCGCCTGAAAAAAACCATCCCTTTATATTGCTCACAATGTGCAGAAACCGTTATTACCTGACCATTCAAATCCACCTATCTCACTCCCCGCCGTGGCGCCACCCAATAAATTGTCAGGCAAGGATCACGGGAGTAATAGCCCATCTCCGAGTACGCCAACACAGGTGACGTCACTCGGCGGGGAGGGGATATAATCCAAGTCACATGTATCGGGGCCTCCAATATAGAAACACCTCTCTAAAAGGCATGATGAATTATGTAGTCCACAATCGACTTCTGTCTTCAAATGGTCAAAGCAATACAATATAAATTCACAGATGAATACACAAAACTAAAAAAGAGACCCACAAAATGCAATAATAAAAATAAAAATTATGAATCAAAATACAGTAATAATAATGATGAAAAAATGCTAAAAGCATGAAATAAACATATATATATAAAAATATATAAAAATATATATATAAAAAATAAAGAATGTGTGTAAATGGAAGAAAAAATAATGAGTAACGGTAATGATGTGTGGTGAACTGAAGACGTGATGAGGAATATACGTGCAATATAAATCCTAAATTAAATCATGTAATAATGTTGGAATGGAGATGTGAGGGTGAAAAATGTGTATGTGAAGGATAAAAAAGTAAAATGAATTGTGTATGACTAAAAATGTAATGGAAATGGGAATGTAGTGAATCCTAAAATAGATCATGTGGTAATATTTGGAGTGAGTTATAACAGTAAAAAAATTTTTTTGTTTGTGAAAAATGTGTATAACTTAATGTATATGTGATGTGCAAGATAGAACTTGACATTCAAAATTGAATGATGTGTGATGAGGATAAAAAATGTCTATAACATGTAAATATTATATTTAATATTGATGTTGGAAAAAAAAATTATGTCATATTACACCCTGGGGATTTCTAAAATCTCATTTAACCCATAAGGGACCAAAGTAGATAACCTAAAAATCCAATACGCCTCCCTATTGTTCAAATGTCGTTCTCTATCTTGAGAGACATGAGTACAGACCTGTTCTATAGGAATAACACTCAAATCAGAGATTTTCTTATTATGATGGTAGAAAAAATGTTTGGATACACTATGCTGAAGAAATCCACACAGAATATTATGCCTATGTTGGCCCACTCTAGACCTAAGTTTCTGGGTGGTTCGCCCCACATACTGCAAACCACAAGTGCAATTAAGTAGATATATGACAAAACTGCTATCGCAGTTCATCAAAGAATCTATATGGAAGATCTCTGATGTCACAGTGGACCTGAATGTTTTATTTTCATTCGACATCAAGTGACAAGTCTGACAGCGTTTTTTGAGGCATCTATATGACCCTTTGGCCACCGTACCTACCTGTTTGTAAGTTGCCTGACCTACATTTAATGGTTTCGTCATTGTTATCACGCTCTGTTTCTTCATGACCTTATTTCCTTTTCCACCCCCCTTAAATCTACTCAGGGCAATCAAATGTTTTATAGTTTTAGCCCTGCTATATGTTATACATGGTTTCGTTGGTAAGTGTTGTTTCAATAATGGATCTTTACAAAGTAATTTCCAAAGTCTATCAAAAATTTGATAGATTTCATGAGAATTAGAACTAAACCTCATCACAAAGGAGGGGTTTCTATTTTCATCTATAAAATTTGTGATTATTTTCGTACAAGATGATGACCAGTCCCTAGCTCTCTTATAGGAATCCTCCAATAATTTTATTGGATAACCCTTATCTAGGAAACAGTCTCTCAGGATGACAGCTTGTTCTGTAACACATGAACAGTTCCTCCTAATATGGAGGAACTGCCCATATGGAACATTTCTTAACCACCTTCTATGGTGACAGCTGTCAAGCCTCAGAAAGCTATTCCTGTCTACTTCATTAAAATGGGTTTTATAATGTATGGGTGCACCTTTGGCACCCCATAATTCGAGGTCCAAAAATTGTATATTCTCCTTACAGTAATTACTTGTAAACTCCATTCCCCAAATATTATTTTTGAGATGATTAACAAAATTCTCCATGTCTGGAATCCCACCTTTCCAGACAATGAAGATATTGTCAATGTATCGTCTATAGAGGACCAGACTCGCTCCAAAGGGGTTATTAGTATAAACCAAATCTTCTTCTAGATACCCCATAAATAAGTTGGCATAACTTGGCGCGAATCTGGTCCCCATCGTTGTACCCTTGACTTGTAAAAAATATCGATCCCTAAACTCAAAAAAAATTATGAGTTAATATAAAACGTATGGAATCTAATAGAAAGTCACTCTGTCTTTTGGGCATTAATTCATCCCTATATAAATAATGCTGTACTGCTTTTAGCCCTCCTTCATGTGGGATATTGGAATAGAGCGAGGTGACATCTAAAGTTAACCAAATATAACTGTCACTCCATATTAGATCCTGAATCTCATCTATAAGATGTTGGGTATCCCTCAAATAAGAGGGAAGACCCATAACATGTATCTGAAGGTGGAAATCTATATAAGATGATAAATTAGAAGTGAGAGAGTCCACCCCAGAGATGATGGGTTTTCCTGACGGGTTTATCAAACTCTTATGGACCTTCGGTAGATGGTAATAGATCGTAGTTTTTGGATTTCTGATACTCAAGAATGTCTTTTCATTCTTATTGATAAGACCCTCCTCATAGGCTTCTTTGATCAGTGTCTCTAACTCGCCTTGAAATGACCTTGTAGGATTTTTGGGTAGGATACGATAGCATTCCTTATTTCCCAAAATGCGTTCCGCTTCTCTAAGATAATCATCTATATTTTGAACCACTAGAGCACCTCCCTTGTCCGCTTGTTTTATTATAATCTCATGGTTATTTTTAAGAAGAGTTAGAGCCATACGATCCTCCCTACTCAAATTCCCTCTTGTGGGATTACATTTCCCTAGATACTTTAGATCCTCCAATACCAAGATGTTAAAAGTTTCAACGAAGGGACCCTTAGCTTGTGTGGGAAAAAAATGGGACTTTGGTTTGAAATTTGTGGGGACACTACCGTTTAATATAAAATCTGTTGTTTCATCTACAATTGGAACCACCTCTCTACCCTGATCATCACAGACTATATTATGTGTGATGATCGGTATTGCATTTGGATTGTTTTTGTTTTTAACTATTTTATTAGCAAAATATCTTTTTAAAGTTAATTTACGGATAAATTCATTTAAGTCCACAAATAATTCAAAGAGGTTGGAGTCACTTGATGGACAAAAAGATAACCCTTTTTGGAGTAAATTAGTTTCCTCAGGAGATAAAGCATAATTTGAGAGATTTAAGGAACATCTATTTGTTTCAAAGATCTATCACTGTTATTTTCAAAATGAGGAAGAATATCCTCCTCACTTTCATGTTCGACTTCAGTGATAGATCTTTTAAGTTTAGAAGGGATTCTTGAAATTCTCTCTTTTTATATAGAATTATTAATAGTCAGTACTATTCGAATTCACAGAGTGGATTGTTGGTACTCCCTCACTGGATATAGTACTAGTACTACAATTTATATTGGAGTTTATTTTTTCCACATTTCTAGAATATTTTTTATTGTCACTTTTATTTTCAACTATTCTATTATTCTTTCCAGGGGTCTTTTTATAAGGTACATTTTCTCTTTTATCTTGGTTTCTTACATTAGTTGATTTTGGCCATTTTCGTACTTGGTTGTTTGCATAGTCATTACCATCCCTTGTGAATTTGTTTTTCTTCCTTTCTAATAGTTCGATCTGATGTGAATTGATGTTCCTGCTTGTTCTTTCCTCAAATAACTTCACATCTCTACGATTTTTATTTTTGATTTTTTCAATTTCAGCAATTTTTTCTTCAATGGACTTATTTAATCCTACCATTTTACTCTCTCTATACTCTATTAATAATTTCATTAATGAGAACGAACAATGGTCTAAAATCTCATACCAACATAGTACAAATTTATCTTGTTGGGAAGTAGGCAACAAACTTAATCTCAATCCCCTCGTTATCATATTAAACTCCACCTGTGTTGGCGTACTCGGAAATGGGCTATTACTCCCGTGATCCTTGCCTGACAATATATTGGGTGGCGCCACGACGGGGAGTGAGATAGGTGGATTTGAATGGTCAGGTAATAACGGTTTCTGCATGTTGTGAGCAATATAAAGGGATGGTTTTTTTCAGGTGGTTCTTTGTTGTTAGTTTATTATATTTTATTCTTTGGCTTGTTAAGCTTTGAAAAAGCGGCTTTCTAGCCGCGAAACGCATTAGCGTTAAGAGCCTGTTAATTTTAATCAATAATTATTTTAATAAAACTTTGATACAAAGATATTCCGCCTGTTATATTATCATTTGGAAGATTTGAAACATCGAAGCACAGCGAGAGAGGGGAATCCTGAACGGAGACGGGATAATTTCTCCGTATGCCATTTAGTCAGTTGACTCTGATAACAGAGCACTGACAATATTGAAAAGTGAGTGCATTCATTTTTTATCGTTTTTATGGTTATTCATCATAACGTACTTCACTATAGGCGCCCCTATTGTGTTTCTATGTTTTCCTATGCCATATGCATAGTTTTCTCATGGTTTGTGGGAGCTACGGGCCCAAATTGGAAAATGCGTGTTTCCAGTTTCAGATTTGAATTTTCACAGCTTGAATCACTGGTGCCATTTCTCATTTGGGGCTCTGTAACAGTGCTCCACTTTAAGATTTCCCCCCAAAAGTGTATATTTTTGGAAAGTAGACACCCCCAGCTTTCATTTTAGGTGCGTTTTCAAATTATTTACACTACCATTTTACCACTAATCCCTCGTATATCTTGACGTAAGTAAAGAATTCAGCATTTTTCACACTTAGATTTCAATGTTGATGTAAATTTCAAGCACATGATAGGTGTAGATTTTAAAAACTGCATTGATTTGTGTTTAACTCCTTCCTCTGAGTAAGACAATACCCCATATGCATAGGTTTGTCAGGGTTTGGGGGAGCTACTGGGCCCATTTGGAACATATGCGTTTCCTTTTACAGCCATGCCATTTTTACAGTTGGTGCCTTGTCTCATTTCAGGCTATTTGGCAATGCTGCAATGAATTTTACCCCCAAAAGTATATGTTGTAGAAGAGTAGACAACCCTGGCTTTCATTCTATTTGCATTTTTTTAAAATTTTCGCTGCCACACTATCACCAATCCCTCCCAAATTCTGTAGTAAGGAAAAGAAACACAATTTTTTCACACTTATATTTTAGTGTTGATCTGGATTTCAATCAGATGATTTTTGCAGATTTTTTTAGGTGCTTTACATTAGCGGTGAGTTACATCATCTGAGTACGGCAATGCCCCACATGCATAGGTTTGTCAGGGTTTGGAGGAGCTACTGGGCCCAGTAAGGAACATGTGTGTTTCCATTATCAGAGATGGAAAAAACTTAGGGTGCTTTGCTTCCCGTTATATTTTGATAGTGTTAGATCTAATTAAGGATGTGTTTTGTAAAATAAAAAAACAGGATATTTCAGGGGGAAAAAGTGGCCAAATAATAAAAGAAACTTTACAGCACTACTGCATTGTGCCTGAATGGTATTGCTTGAAGCAGTCACCAATGCAGTGGCCAGGTTTGGAAGGGCAATCAGGACAATAAGTGGTTGTGTCTGTCCATATTCCCTTGCTGTAGTAAACCCTGCAGCACTCCTGTGGTTTGTTCGTTTGGGGAGTTAGGGGGATTTTATAAATAAAGTGTGCTACCCCAGGTCTTGTTGGAATGATTTCTGGCGCACCTTGAAACAAAAATAGGGAAATAAGTTGTAGCTGATACTGTAAAAAAGTTCATTTTGGATTGGGGTTTGCCAGTTTGAAATGTAAAAATGAAACTAAACTAAGCTAAACTAGCTTATAACACAAACTGTATTTTTAAATAAAATAACCCATGTCAAAGGCCACAGAGGTTGGCCGAAACGTTGGTCTAATAAACTTCAAATATTTCACGTCAGTGAAGCCTGCTGTGAGTGCTATTCTACAATGATCATCTGTTTATGAAACCACTTTTGGATTAGCACCCAGATGAAATTAAGGACTTTTAACAGTGAGTGCTACCATATCTCGTGTTTATATATATATATATATATATATATATATATATATATATCCATTGTATACCACTGCACATCAGGGTTTAAAAGGGAATTGGAGTAAACATGAGAACTTCAGTAGGGTATAGCCTAAAGGAGCAGCACAGGGATGGCTCTACAGTAGTAGTGTGTTCCACAGCATTGGAGTAACTATATGAGGATCAGGTTGCAAGGCCCACCATGCTGACACGTGTGTGTGCGGCACAATGACATTAGCAGCCAAAACCTTGTTTTTCATGGGGCTTTGTTCACATACTCGATGATGTGTTGATCCAATGTCCCGGGCACCTATACATATGGCTGGTTAGCATTCCCTTGTTCTTACGCTAATGGGTTCCAGAGGAGTAGACAACCCATTGTAAAACAATATGTTTTGTACTTCCCTGGAACACAAAAGGTTAGTGGGATAATGATGGTTCCAAATCCTGCCATCCTTTCCCACAGGCATCTATAGCATGACTCATCATGGATCAGAGTAATGTCCACTTGACTCTCCTGAAGCCTTGACTCCACTTGCATGAAGCTCGCCCCTTAAAATTCTCAAGTGCTTGTGTTGGTGAAGCAATGTGAAACTTGAAGTTCATACCTTTACTTAAACATTCAAATATCAACATAATACTCAATTATATGTGTTGCCTAACATCCGGGTAGAAAATCCATACAGTAAGAATGCTCATTTTCAGTTACAATACCTTTTGGACAACACATGAGCACTTTTTATATTATATGTACCTTTTTGGTGCTCCTGCAAGTCTTCATTGCATATTTCTAATATACAAACACATGTATGTTCAATGTACATATTAAAGGAGAGCCATCCCTGAGCAGACTTGGTGATGTATTGATGCAAGGAGATGATGGCAGTGATACAATAAGGTGTGTTGGGAGGTGATACAGGGAAGAAAACTCTCCCAGTGATATCACATCCTCTGTTCTCATGTTAGTCAATGAAGCCAATGTACTAAGATTGCTCTAGTTCGACATTTCTCAGTGCCTAGGCTCCATTGACAAACATGTAAACTTGAAAAGTGAGATCACTGTAAAAAGTCAGCTTCCACCTTTTCAACTCATTACCACACCCACAATGTTCTCCCTACTTAGTGTAATCAATTGACCACAGTAGTGGCTTCTTTATGTCTTCTATCCAAACAGAACATTGATTGCAATAATCAACCTAACATTTCTAGGTATGTGATGTTTGTTTCCCTATTAGAGTGTGAATCACAGCCTCTTTTGTTAGATGATCTATCTTACAAGTTACTTAGATAAACCTGTTTGGATAACACATTTAAAAACACTTCAATGGATGGAAATGAATAGGGACAGCCTGGCACCTAGTATGCTAAGGGGTAGGTATCAGTTGTTTCAAGTTGTTTTGCATCACTAGATGGATTGTGAGTTGGAACTGGACAGCCTTGTGGCCATGGGGATTGATTATTGAGATTGGTGCAGGGGTCACACTGGAGGGGGAGGTGGTTGCTGTGGACCCCTCCATTGACTGCTGTTCCCTCTCCACATGTAGTTTCTCCCTGCAAATCAGTTCCCTAAGTTCCATGAGAAGCTGACCCATCATGTCCATCATGCATGTGTGGAATTGGCCCATCTCACTGGTTAACACTGCATCCTGTGATTCCCGGGCACGGAGGGTGGCTGTGTTCCTCAGGGAATCCCTTTACAACCTCCTCGGGTACCGGTTTGTTCTCTGGGATTCCATGAGCTGCCTCTTCTGGATAAGCAGGCATTCCCTCTCCATCCCCATGCTGTGTCCACTGGTGGAGGGGGATGTGGCTGGTGTAGTTGACCCCTCAGCATCTTGTGTTTGCTCCTTTAACCATGCCAATTCCCCTCCTTGCCATTCCCACTGTTCAGAACACATGTGATTCCCAGTATCTTTAATCTACTTAGTTGTCATTTTATTCAACAGTGCTTTGCTTTGTGGCCCTGGTGTTTGTTTATTTTGAGGCCTGTGTGTTGTATATACAACCATTTTTTTCTCAGTGGAACTGTGATATGTGAATTGATCCCTGTGGACCAGTGCAATGTAACCCTATTGTATTGGTCATCAGTTAACCTGGAGTGACAGAATGGCAGCCAATGCATTGTGTACCAATGCATTGATCATCCCTCTAGCACTCAAGGGGTTAGGTGATGACTTACATGTGGCTCTATGTGTAACACAGTGAGGGAACATTAATGGTCTTGATATGACAAAGTGATGGCAAGCATTGTTTGTGTGAAGTATGTGTGTGTGCGAAGATCAACACATCAATGAGGGGGTTAAAGCGGGACTTGGACAGGATTTGTCCTGTTGAGCCTGCCCATTTGTGCTTATCTTGTGGAGTTTTTTGCCCTTATTTGAATCCCCTCAGAGCTGTGTTTGTGCAGTAGTGTGTGAATGCCAGCCATGTGTTCTGGTGTCAGTGTGTTGGTTTGTTGTAGGTATGAGGGTTTGTGTGGCGTGAGGTTATTGAATGCTGCTGTGTCTGATCCTCCTGGGATCCCCTCAACAGTCATTTCCGATATGTTCCTCCTTATCATCTCCTCCCAGGAGTTGAAGGTGATATTGTGAAAGGGACCACTATCACTACCTCTGGCGTGCATGGTGACCTCAGCCATTTGTTTCTTCACCTGCCTCTTGCAGTCACCCAGAGCTTCTTGATGGAGTCTAGGGTTCTCTGGCAGGTAGATACTGTATTCCCCGGTTGTGGACTTGGCACCAGGCGACCTTGTAATAAGCCCCCATACCAGCGACCCTCTCTCTAGTGAACAGGCTGCTCTCCATCTCTAGGATACTCTCAATGAGCACCCTATTCTCCAAGTAGGAGTATTTGGGGTCCCTCAGCCTCTCATCACCATCTCCAGCCTGGGCTGTATCAGAGCTGTGTCTTGAATGTCCTGTCCGCGATGTCCCTAGCTGTGTAGGGTGCTCCCTGACAACTACCCCTTGTCCCACTGACTTTTCTGTACCTGTCCTTCATGTGCCTCTCCTAGGTCCGATCTCCCTCCACCCAACTGACCTCTCTCTCCCACTCCTTCCCTGACTGGGGATTCCATGTTCTCCTTCCTCCTCTCCTGCTCCTCTCCCCATCCCTCTCTCCTCCTCTCCTTTCCTCAGCATCTCTCACCCACTCACATTCACTCGCATAGGCCCTCACAGACACACTCGATGACATTCACTCTCTGTCACTCACTGATTCACACTATCAAAATAAAAGATAAAAATGCGTAGTGTGTTATAAACAAAAAAGCTATGTGTGTGTTTGTATATGTGTCAAGGTATATTATAGAAACATAGAATTTGATGGCAGATAAGAACAATTCAGCCCATGTAGTCTGCCCATTTCCTACTTTAAAAAAACCTCAAACCTTTTTTGGTCCTTGGTCTTTTCTTATGTTAAGAACAGCCTTATGTGTTGCTATGGTGTACCAACTCTCTCCAACTCCCTCTGCTCCCAACTCCTTCTACCTTGCTTGAATGACTGCTCCTCTCTCTCGCTCTAACACTAGCCTCTGCTCCTGGGTCCTGTGATGTAGCTAGCCAAATCTTGAAACACAGGCAAGGTATGTTGGTTATTTTGGGGTATATATAGGTGTATTTTAATGTATGTGATATTTTGGTGTGTGTTGTGATTGGCTGTGGGTTTGATCTTGTCTTGACAACAATCAGGGTCACTAGATAACTGTTATCTTTTTCCTTGTCATAAGACTTATTGTACGTTAATTATCATCTGGTTGTGACGTCAGGAGAAAAAAGGTGCAACACAGGTTTTTGTGTTACGTGGATTTGTTGGGCCTACTCTTGTTAGGCATTCTTGTAGGCTACGTATTGAATTCAATGTAAATAATTTCTTATTACCAAATGTTGCCCTTTTTTTTGCCTTAATGGTGGTTCTTTACATTTAAATTTGCATCATGGATTTTAGTTACACTCCCCCATACCTGGATTCTGTCCATCCTTACAAACCATTATTATCAGATGGGTGAACCACTGCCAAAATGTTCTCTCTGCACTCAAAATAATCTGCCTTGGCAGTAGCTAGAGAGAAGTCAAAGGAGTAAAGTTGCTGCTGTTCACTGCAATTATTCCCAGTTTTCTGCCTTCTAGATATTGACTCAAACAGTTCTTCTGAATTTCAATAATCACTTTATTCTTGATAAACACTTTTCTTAGTTTTACTTTTACTGCTAACACTCGTACAATGCTCTCTGAACATTCCATTGTTATATCCCTCTCTCTGGTATCACCTTCTCTGTGCAGTCATCAGACCCACACACTAACTACCACTCTTCCCTCTTGGGGAGATCTGGACCCACCTCTCTTATGCCCAGCCTTTCTCCCTGCTGCTTTTCTTACTCTGTGGTTATATTTACCAAAATCCTGGTATCCCAAAATTCTTACCTAATCCTGGAACTGTTTCCTAACAAATCTCAGCTCCATATCACTTCTTTACATTTAATAAAACATTAACCCCTGCATACATTATGTTGTAATCATTACTCTAGACTGTAAGCTTGCAAAAGCTATGAACTATGTACTTCTTGTTGTAGATAAAGTTTAAGTTTTATAGATCCTGGAGACAAGGCAGATAGTCGTTCACAGGCTTTATGAATGTAACGCTAGACTAGATAGAAGCTGGAATTCACCTGAGTAGTCTGCTAGTAGCCGGGGACGACCTTATGTGTTGCTATGGCTGGAAAGCCTGGCTTTGTGTGTACCCTTGCTGCGGCAAAGCTGGATTTAAATGTTCAGGCCACAAAGCCTGATAGCAGGATGAGTACGCCCAAACACCACTGGAGGCAAACCACTCTAATAGCTGGGATATGTAATGTTTCACAATAAAGCAGCTCCAATTAATCTTCATAGTATTTGGGCCATGGAGAGTATTATTTCAATACTGTCACAGTTGAAATTCAAGAGTAATTGAATGATAAATTATCCCCTCCTGCCCCTTTTACCTAGTGTAAGCTGCCTCCCATCAGATGTGAATCTGGTTGCTTGACCGGAAAACTCACAGCAAGGGACATTCTTCTTACGGTGAGCATAAGGAAAACCCTGTCCCCTTGACAAAGGAGGGCAGGTTTTTCCTAATGTTCACTGAAGATTGTCCCTCACTGTGCTCCATCCTGACAGCCTTGCTGCTCTGAGGTGTGCAGTATTACATCAGTAAATGGGGAGGGAGGGGGGTAATTTATAATTCAATTTCTCTTGAACTACAACTCAGACAGTATTGAAATAACGCTCGCCACGGCCTGAATACTATGAAGATTAATCAGAGCTGCTTTTTTTGTGAAACATTACTGTCCCTTTAACAATGAGCTCCCTGAATCTGTTTCCAAAGAGCATCAGTCAAGGACTGTTAAAGTAGGGATAGTGAAATAATAAAAAAAGATAGTGAAACTATTTAGAAAGCCTCTCTCTACAGCATACAGAGAACTCACTGCCACAGAGATAGTGTTATGTTGTTGCATTATAGCTTAATCTTAGTGACTCGATTATAGAATTGCATTTTTCATTGCTGTTTATTGAGCACAGGCATAGTTTTCAATAAACAGATATAGCAGTACTGAAGCTAGTGAGATGACCGCAAATTGTAGTTTTATTTTATTAAACTAGCTTAAGTGCATTTGTTTTAATCAGCAGGAAAATCTGACTACATTTTTTCATAATTATCATTCCTTTGAGTTCAAGAAAGGTTTGTAACATGTTTGTTATACTTCTTCTAACGGCTAAACAAATTAATAATTATAAATTTTATTAACTGATCACTTAAAGGTTTTTATGTACATAAAAACAAATGTATAAGTGAATCATTTTAACTAACTGTAATAAAAAATAGAATTTAAAAATTGCATAAGTATACCCATAATGTTCTTTCAACTAAAATTGTGCTTGCTTTTCATTTCTAACATGAGGAGGTCAAAGTGATCTTCATTTGTCATTGCTAATGTGAGACAGGCTGCATGCTTTGCTAACACATTTTAGGTTTTCATTTATCAAGGGAGTATTGACTGAAGTGTAGTGTGGGGGGAAGGAGCTGGCTGTAATCCTTTAGTACAGTACTAAAGAATTGCATAGTAAACTGTATAAACAAATACAAGTTTTATTTTTTTTATTGCAGGGGCACAAATGGCATTGGGTTTAACCCTTTGGATGTTAAAGAAGTCTTCAAATTATAGAGAGCCAATGCACTGGGAACCCTCTAACATTCAAAGTTTAAAGCCAATCAGTCATACAAATAAAAAGATGATGTGCATTGAAAAAAATATATATATTATCACATAATAAGCATTTCTGAATTTAGATTTGACTGCTTGCATAGTGTTTCTACTGTTGTAGATTAGCTGATTTATTTGATTTATTACTTGTTAAGGTATACATTTTTGCATAAGCAAAGGAGTTTTAGCTGCTGTTTGACTTTCATTTAACCCCTTTCTCTTTTTTTTGTCTATGCAGCAGTATCTTTGTTTCATATTTGTTAAAAGGTAAGGGCTCGATTTAAAGACATCTGACCCCACAAAAAAAACAGGTGATGGCATTTTGTCAAGCACGGTAAACGATTCAATTACCTGTGCTATGAAAAAATTCTGGCAAAACCCCCCTGCCAGCTATTAAAGATGGATGCAGTTTAGCCCATTAAAAATAAAAATAACGCCACAAGATGCCTTCAATAGATTGCGTTAGCCCTTAAGATCCAGTAAAGAACTCACTTTGGGATCAATTCAAGTGTTGGAGTTAAAACCGACATTAAGGAAAAAAGGCCAATGCGACTTAGTCAAAACCCGTTAACGAGAGATTCAAATCTCCGTTAACCAAAATGGCTAAAGAGCGAAGGTCAACAAAATACATGTACACCTTAAACCTGTGTTGCATACATTTCTGACCTCATTGCCGTGTAAAAATACTCAATAAATAATGTACGATACATCCATATTAAAGAAATAAACGAACGTCTGACGTTACCTAGCACAACAGCCAATCACAGCACCCCAAAGTATCAAGTGCATTCGAAAAACCTACCGTAAAATCTCAGGTATAATACGCACCTGTGTATAATACGCAGGTGATTATTATGCCCAAGATTTTAGGGGAAAACAAGAGTGCCTATGTATAATACACACCCTTGTTTTCCCCTTTACTTAAAGAAAAATATTGCTGCCGGCTACCTTCCCTCCCTCCCCACACAGCGCGACCCGATTTAAAAAGAATTCTTACTTAGTTTTGCTGCGCTATAGCTGGGTGAACCTCTGTGCCATCTTCCCTGCGGGCGGGCGGCAGGCTTTCATTTGCCGCCCGCTTCCTTCAATGGACTGTCAGGGCCTTCTGCCTCCAGCCAATGATAATGCAAGTGCATTATCATTGGCTGGAGGTGGAAGGTCCTAAAAGTCCATTGAAGGAAGAGGGCGGCAAATGCAAGCCTGCTGCCCGCCCGCAGGGAAGATGGCACAGAGGTTCACCCAGCTATAGCGCAGCAAAACTAAGTAAGAATTCTTTTTAAATCGGGTCGCGCTGTGTGGGGAGGGAGGGAAGGTAGCCGGCAGCAATAAAACATTTTTAACTCGGCAAAGAAAAAACTCTCGTGTATAATACGCACCCCCCACTTCACATAAGGTGAAGTGGGGTAAAATTGTGCGTATTATACCCGAGATTTTACGGTATATATAGACCCAAAATAATCATCGCAACTTTGTCTGTTTCGCGTTCCATGAGTTAGATCACAGGATCCAGGAGTAGAGGCTAGTAAAAGAGAGTCAGGTAGAGAGGAGCAGATCACACCAGTTAGTAGGAGATTTTGGAGAGTACACATTGTGACACATAATACACTTTTGTACATACCTAATACACGCATCCAAACATACACACATAGCTTTTTTTTTTTTTTTTTTTTTAACACATCACATACACCTTTTATATTTTTTTGACAGAGTCTGTGAGTGGCAGAGAGTCTGAGTGAGTGTGTGTGAGGGCCTGAGTAAGTGCCTGGGTGTGAGTGGGTGAAAGATGGAGAGAAGGACAGGAGAGAGGGATGGGGAGAGTAGGAGAAGAGGAGGGAAAAGCACAGGTGGGCATCCTGGATCAGAGTAGGAGAGGGAGATCCCTGGGGCAGAGTGGGAACCATGCCAGAGGAGGTACACGGAGTGTAGGGCCAGAGCTGCCAGTGGGATGAGGGGGTAGTCCATAAGGAGCACCACACACAGTCAGGGTCATCACAAGCAGGGCCTGAGAACCAGAGCCAAGGCTCTCAAATTACCCTTGGAGGTGAGGAGGAGGAGGAGAGACTCCGAGTACTCAGCTGTGGAGAACAGGGTCTTGGTGGAGGCCATTATGACAAGGGAGCAATTCCTGTTCCCCAGGGCGAAGGTCACTGGCATGGGGGCCAAGAAGAAGGTTGCCTGGAGTGACATGTTGGCTGCCATCAAAGCAGTGTCCATCTGCAGCTGCTCCCTGGACTCTATAAAAAAAACGGTGGACCAACTACAAACAGGTGGCCAAAAAGAAGATGGATCTGGAGGCCTTGCATGCCCTATGCATGACGGGTGGTAAAAAAAAAATGGGTCTGGAGGCCCCTGCACATGCACTACACAGACTGGGAGGTGGTGCTGAGCAGGAGCATGTTGGCGACAGCTATGCAAGGTATCCCAGAATGGAGTGACACCGGAGAGGAAAGCAGCCTCCAGACCACTGGTAAGTGCATCAAGGCCTAGATACACATCACACAAATCCTTAAACCTACCATGGTCCAACACAGTGACATCTGAACACATGGCCAGCATTCCACACCACAAGTTCAGCAACACAGCTTGGAGGGGGTTCAAACAAGGACAGAATACATGGGAAATGGTCAAGTCCCTGTTAACCCCCTTGATGTTGTCAACATCAAACACACTCCACCAAATCAATGTACACCATCATGTTGGAGGCAAATAAATAACTGTTATGTGTACCGCAATGTCATACATAGAGATCCCCTTGAGTGCCAGTGGGATGATCAAAGCATTGTCAAGTCCCCTGGTACTTAAAGGGTTAGAGAGGATAGCAAGGAAGGGAATTGGTATGTTTCTTGGAGTATTGTTACTGTATTTCAGGCCTATGCGTTGTACATGTAGGTAGTTTATCCAAGTGGAATAGTCAAGGTTCAGCATTCTGTATCATATGTGGCCTGAAGAGTGTGGATGGGCAGGGGGCATTCACCGCCATTACCACTCTGCAGGACATATGTGATTCCCAAGGCTCAACCTTGCCAGGGGGGATAGTCATTAAGGGGTAAGAAAAAGATGACAATGTATAGATGACTCCTCCAGTGATATCACTTCAGCAATCCCTGTGTTGTCTGTTGAGCCAATGCACTAAGATTTCAACAACTTGGGATATATTAATGCATGAGCTCCACAGCATAACATAGGAAAAAGGAGAACTAACTTCCAGTACTGCTGAATAACACCCCCCCATGTTTGCTGTGTGTCTGGTTTTTAGCTGTCCTGCGTTGTGTTCGATGTGTCCTCTAGCTGATTAGGTTGCAGGGCTACACAGTTTATGTTTGTTTGTGTGCTTGCTGTGTCTGTTAGTGTTGATGACATCATTAGTTGGACTCCGTAGTCATTGGTCATCACTGGTGAACTGATATGTTCAGAGGCCCTAGTGTGTTTGCTGTTGAGGCCTAGGTGTTGTACATGCGATAGGTTTGTATCACTCAAGGTGTGATGGTTCAGTTTTGTTCACCACATGTATCCTGATGAATGCGGATAGCAAGGAGGTATGCCTTGCCATCCTCAGTGCTCATGATACACATAATGACCAAAGCTACACCACTGTAAGTTATTGGAATCAATGTATGGGATCATGTCAAGCTCAGCAATGTGTGTCAGGATGGTAACTAATGCATTGCAAAGCAATCCAATGGATACCATCCTGCCACGGAACGGTTCACATGTCATTGTCATAGTCTTGCAGCTTTCCTGTCATAGCTCACATCACTAATTACACTGTGTAATTTCCCCACACAGCATACATGCTAGCACATGCAGAAGGACTCCGGGGAAAGCTCCTCTGAGTAGCCCACCACCTCCAGAGTGCTGCCACCACCACCACGCAGGGATGACTATGGCCACCAGGCCCCACCATGGCATCAGCACCAGCAGCCACAGACATATTATGGCCAACAGGTTCCACCACAGCAGCAGCACCAGCAGCCACAGCCATACTTTGGCCAACAGGCCCCACTGCAGCAGCAGCACCAGCAGCAGCAATTCAATGGCTTCCAGGCCCCACCACCACCACCTCCCATGGGAAGGCCCGTGATGCCAGACACTGTGGCAATGCCACCTGATGGCCAATATAGGCCAACACCCAGACCCCAGCCTCACATATGGCAGGAATCCAGGCAGGAGGAATGTTTTGAATGACCGCTGGACTATGCTCATCGGCAAGCTACAACGTCCCCAGGCCCAAGATGTGTTCACCCCACTGCCTCCATCTGCACCACCACCATGCACACCACCCATACTGTCCAGGGATTGTACATCACAGGGAAGTGAGGCATCCGGGGATGAGCTCCAGATGTCCCCACATTCACTCCACACTGGCACTCTCCAGGTGCGTCAAACAACACCATACCCTCCACCGCCTGAGGAGGAGCCACACCCCACACATGAGGCATCCACAACTCACGCATCAGCACCCTCGACACCGGTCACACCTGCTCAGACAGCAGTTCTGGATGCCAAGTGTGTGGTGATCCAGAGGGCAACTCCAGGAGGCCAGGAGGTGTGTGCGATCCCTCAGGAGGTTGGAGAGGGACTCTGAGAGGATGATGGAGAGCCTGCGAGCTATCAAGACACAACAGGTTGTGCTCCCCACACACCTGAGGACCTTCAGCACCAGCGTGCTAGACATTATGGGCCAAATGCTGGTGGAAATTAGGGAGTCCAACCAGCAGGAGAACCAGCATCAGGCCCAGCCCTCAAATGAGGGATCCAGTAACATTTCCCCTGCCAGCACTCCACCACCACCACCTCCACCCCCACCTGCAGCAACCAGACCCACTAGGGTCACGTGCCGGAGTGTGAGGGAGTCCACCCCTGCAGTCCCTCCCAAACACCCACCCAAAAAAAAAAAAACAATCCCCAAATCTTTCTTGGTCCCCCAATAAATGGGCACTTGTTCATTCCATTTATGTCCATGTCTGTTTTTAATCCAAACAGGTTGAGTGGCAGAGATGTCTCCAATTCATAGCAAAGCAATGGTGAACACAACTCATGTACTTGTAACTTTGTTTTAAGGTATTGCACAATGGGAGGGCCTACACACCAGATACACTGTGGCAGAGATGTCTCCAATGCATTGCAAAGCAATACAGTGAACACTAATCATGCACAAGTAACGGTGTATTAGGGTGTCACAGCATGGGTGAGCACACACATCTCATACAGACACTTTTATTCAAGTTCAACTCACAGACCACATAGCAAAGACAAATGACATGAAGGTGTTGTTTTCCATGATGTGAACTGAACTTGAACAACATACACCTAATAGATAGATCATAGGATCGAAGATATGATCTGAATGACAACAATGATGTGGGAAAGGTAATCAATTGAACCTGGCAATTACAGATGCTCATTGGTTAGGATTGACATTGAAAAGCAACAGGTGATCTTCATGGACATGGAATCAACGTGTCACCGGGACATACCTCTGGACCATGAGGGGTCATGCCAAACCTCTCTTGCTACATTGTAACCTCTGAACTTTGACCACGCACAAAGTGATTGGATGATCGAAGGTTTAAAGACTGCGGTCTTTTTTGAACGCTTTTACAACTTACAAATCTTGAGAAAGGGAATCTAGTTCCCGAAACTCATTGATTTTATTTTAAGTTGTTTTACTCAAAGATGGACTACTGACATCATTTGAAACCATCTGGTTATAGAGACAGAAGAACCAGGGGGACTACGCAAGAATCGGGAACACCGGATCCGCCAACGAGGTTGATTGAATTATGGGCCCGTATACAAGAAACCCTTTGGTGAGCGCATATTATATGCCATCTTGTATTATACTCTTGACACTATGAATATTTTTTCTAGTGTTATATATCCCGTAGCGCTGATTCCCTGCTAATAGGTCCCATCCAAGATTGTTACATTTTTTTGTACCATTTCTAATATATTTCACACACTGGGGATCAAATAGGTTCCTAGATTGTATTATCTATATGGTTTTGTATTTTAAATGGTCAATAATACAGTTTTAATTATGATTTTTAATGACTTAATAAATACCAGTGTTTCTTATGCATATTGATCTATTTTGTGAGACTCTATTACCACACTTAGAGGATTTGTGTGTGCTGTCTTCTGTCTTTCTCTTGTCATGCCATAGATGCCTGTAGGAAGTGAAGACAGGATTTGAAACAGCACTGTAAACACAACAGTCATGCTATTGCTGAACCATCATCATAGGTTTGAGTCTCAGAGGGGTACACAACACATTGCTCATCAATGCGTTGATGATTTCTCTGACATTCAACGGATTAACATTTGGTATTTGAAACGGAGTAGACCATCCATTGCTTGTCAATGTGTTGTCTAGCTGTCATGTACTAACAAGGGGATGGCAAGCAGACACATGTATGTGTGACTTGAACACTGGGCAAACACCTCCTCAGTATGTGAATCAAGACACATGACATGGATCCTCTATTTCGTGGGTCTTGGTTCACATACTAAGGAGGTGTGTGCTTGGGGTTCATGTCACACATGCATATTTCTGCGTGCCATCCCCTTGTTAATAACCTCATGTCTTTATGACGGCTAGGTAACACATTGTCAGACAATGGAGTGGCATTGACACTGTGCTACACACACATGAACAGCTCAGCATGTTGGGCCCTGCAACCTGACTCACAGATTGTTACTCCCATACTGTAGCCAGCACCAACAAGCTATAAGCATCCCTATTCTGATCCATTAGTCATTGCCCAACCATTGCACACATGCTAATTCCATAATCCATTTAACCCTTTGAGTGCCAGAGGGGTACGCAATACATTGCAAAGCAATGCATTACATACCCCTCTGGCACTCAAAGGGTTAATCCATGGAATTCAAGAGTGGTATCCAATGCATTGCATGTCATTGCACTGGATATCCCTCTCTGACTCCAAGGGTTGCAGGGGTGTTATGGCTATGAACAACTTTGTCGATGTAGTATTCTGTCAGTTCAAGTTTGGATATGATGAACATGGCCAAGTTGGTGTCCCATTGATCCCAGGTTGCAGGCTGATATCTGTAACATGCCATTGTCAGAGCGGAGGGCTGTATTGATCGGTCATCCTGTGGAGTAGGACAGATGGTTATGTGTTGTTTGAGTGCATTTGCACGCATTCCACAAGCATGACCATGGTCACACATGCTTTTTACTCACAAGTAAGGTGGTCCCTGATGAGCCTGGTTCACATCTGCATCACACTTAAAGTATCCTCATCTTCATCAGTGGAAACGGGCACCTCCATGGGCTTTACATCATCAACTAGACGTGTCTGTTCAGCAATATTGTGTCATAGGGCACACACCAGAATGATGTCACATGCTTTATCAGGTGCATATTTTAGAGCGGCCCCTGAGTGATCCAGGCAACAGAACCTGGCTTTGAGCAGGCCAAAGGTGCACTCTATAGCATTCCTGGTCTTGACGCGTGCCTCGTTACAGTGCTCCTGTGCAGGTGTGTGGGAATTGGCTATTGGTATAAGCAGCCACAACTTGCACCCATAGCCAGCACCACCTGTGGACAGTGAGTGACATGGTGATGCGAGAATACCATATGATGTGGATGATATACTCCAGGTAAGTGTTTGCTGGTATGTCTGTGGTTAATGGTGTGATTGAATGTAATTGGTATGTTCCTGTCAGGTGTGTGTGTGACGTGTGGGGTGCATCTTGTGTCTCCATTGGCTTTTGATGTTGCATAGGCGAGCTTGATTTGTTTTGTAAGTGACAGGTGTGCTTGTTGTGTTGTTTTTTAACCCCTGTTGTTCCAGGGTATGTTAGGATGGTTTATATTGTGCTGCTTTGTGTTACCCTTGGGGTTGCTGGGTTCTTGTTGTTTGTCTGTGGCTTGTTTGTATGGTCTAGGCCAGTGGTTCGCAATCAGGGTGTCGTGGCACTTTAGTGTGCCATGAGCACCAGCTCGGGATGCCTCACTTTTCCCATGAAGATTTTTTCAACATTGCTAACATTTTTTTTTATATTTGTTTTCTAATGTATATTCATGGGAATTATTATGCACAATTTACTCCTTACTGTCTTTCCCACGGTGAGACCTAATAATTATATATTCAGGGATTGCTCCTTTCCTGAGAAAATGATTATAACTTCAAGGGGTGTCCTAAAACATCCAGAATGCATGTCAGGGATGCCTTCAGTTACAGAAATTGAGAACCACTGGTCTAGGCCTTGCTAGTATGTTTGCTTGACATTGCAGGGGTTAATATTTGACCTTTGTATGCTTGGGTTATGTGGTGTGTGTTGTATGAGTTGCTGTATCTCTTTTTCTTTTCTCTGACGGTGGTTTTTACACTGCATTGTGTGGTGTTCGCCTAGAAAAAGTGGGTCTAAAATTTCTGCCAGCAAATGTTGCAAGTTATCGCTCATTGTCCCTACCGCAAACATTTGCATGGCTCTGGGTATAGCTTTTGCATTGGCCACAATGAGCGATAGTATCACGTCTGCTATGTTTTCAGAACTGCCGTTAGTTCTTCATAGTTGGAACATTTGCATGGCTTACCTTGTTTCTAAAACCACCGTCAGCAGGATGTATTGATATAGGATGCTAAGCCTCATATAAATGCATCCAAAGCACCCAAAAAGTGTCTAGTGATAGTAGAATTAACCCTTTGAATGCCAGTGGGGTATAATTACCACGCGGCCACTCATACGGTTAACCCGACTAAGGTACAAAGCACCATCCCCTGTAAAGTAACACTATTTATCCCGATGTCCAGCGGAGTCTTCAGCATTCTGGTCATCTACTGTCCTTCTTCTTCTTGACTTCTTTTTTCTTCTTCACTTCTTTCCTCCTTCTTCTCTTCATGAAAACTGTTAGAAAAAAAGAAAGGCATTAATAATTGTTATGTAAATAACTTGCACACCCATGCATAGTTTAACCCTTGGAGTCCCTCCGCTCTAAGCTGATTGGCTGGGAGGTATGTAAGCACTTCCCAGCCAATGTCTGTGAGGGAATTAGAATAAAGACTGCCCATATATCAAGGCAAATTCCCTCACTGTGGAACAGGCATTGGCCCATGAGGTAATAACTGGGGGGCTCTCTACAACACAGTCTCTCCTCTGCTGCCACACACAGTAGCATAGAAATAAAATAAAGGAAATATATTTTTATTTCAAAAAGATTTTATTTGACAGTGAACGTGGTCACAAGTAATTGAACTCTTGAGGCAGGTTATGACTTTTGTACCCACAAACCTATACATAGTTTAACCCTTGGAGTTCCAGAGAGGTATGCAACACGTTTGCTGAAGCAGGATAAAACACAAAGTGCTACATATCATCCATCAAAGAAAAGAGCATGTCCAGCTTTATTGCATGGCCATGTTGGATCACTTGAGCACTGGCCCTGTGGTTGACTCTTGGACACTTACACTGTGAAGAGGGAGCTACACAGTAGATAGTAAGTGGCAAGAAAGTTTAATATAAAAGATGAAACAGACCAGCAGTGGATAAGCTGAAGAGGGAGAAACTATATGTGCAGTGAGGGACAAGCCGAGGTTAGGAGCTGGCAGAGTTCATGAATAGTCAAGGAGATACTGAGGTCGGGGCTGGCTTCAAGAAGGAGGGTCTCAAATACAAAACAAGGGTCAAAAACCATAAAAACTGATACTGAGAGCTCTTACTGACACAAGAAAGAAGCAACGAGACTCAACGCAAGAGTGCTCGAGACCGGCTGACAAGGCCTTAAGTACTGGAGGTGTCTGACGTCATTCGCTGTGACATCAAAGGCATCAAACACCTGGAAGACAGAAGAACAGGCCGTACATGCGCGGCCACAACGGCCACACGCGGACAGACCCGGTGAGATGGGAGGTAGGGAACCAGAGCACAACAAATTCCCCCACCCCCCTTACAGACACCCTCCGGGCGGTGACAGAGCCAGGACGCTCAGGATGGGTCATATTGTAGGTCTGAAGTAAGGCAGGAGCATGCAGATTGGAGTGGGGTTCCCAGGAACGATCTTCAGGACAGTAGCCCTTCCAGTGGACTAGGTATTCCAGTCGACCCAGCCGTACCGGGAATCCAAGATTTTCTGGACCTCGAACTCTTCAGTATCATCCACAATAAGTTGAGGTGGTTGTGTGGGTTCTATGTTTGGAAAAGCACTAGGAATTCAGGGTTTGAGTTGCGAAACATGGAATGTTAGGTGCATTTTGTATGCTGGAGGTAGGGTGAGACGGTATGCTACTGGGTTAATAATCCGGGTAATACTGAAAGGTCCCAGGAAGTGGGGGCCCAGTTTCTTAGAGGGACAGGACAATCGAATGTGAGCGGAGGAAAAACAAACTTTATCACCATCAGAGTATGTAGGGCTTTCTTGACGGTGTTTGTCGGCTTGTCTTTTGTAGGTAACTTGCATTTTTTGGAGTAACTGACGTAATTCCTGATGACATTGCTGTAGTTCTTGTATCCGTTTGTTGGCTCCAGGAACAGAAATGCTTGGTGGTAAGTCGGATATGATAGTAGGGTGATAGCCATAGGTGACATGAAATGGTGAAGTATGTAAAGTAGAGTGGTAATGGTTGTTATATTTGGCTTGTTATAAAAAGACGTGACCAGTTGTCTTGTAAGTGTGTGGAAAAGCAGTGCAGATATTGTTCGAGGGACTGGTTTGTGCGTTCTGTCTGTCCGTTCGTCTGGGGATGGTATCCAGGAGACAGATTCCTTTTTATGCATTTACTTGAGCAGCACGCTTCCCAGAATTTTGAGGTGAACTGGGTTCCCCAATCGGATGCGATGGTATGTGGCATGCCGTGTAGGCGGAAGATGTGCTGTAGGTTGAGCTCCACAATTTGAGCTGCAGATGGTAGCCAGAAACAGGAACAAAGTGTGCTAGCTTTGTGAAGCAGTCAATGACCACAAAAATGGTATTATGATGGTCGGACGGTGGAAGATCCACTATAAAGTCCATGAAGACCTCAAGCCATGGCCCCTCGGGAATAGGAAGCGGAAGGAGTAGTCCAGATGGTTTGTTGTGCAGGCTCTTGGACCGGTTGCAAAGGCAACAAAGGATACAACATCTGCTTACATGTTGGGCCACCAGAAACGTCTTTGTATGTTCTCTATTGTCTGTTTGACCCTGCTGTGGCCTGCAGCGGGGATATCATGGTATAAGCAGAGCACTTTTTGGCGTAGCGAAGAAGGCACATATACCAGACGGTCTTTATACAGAAGTCCATTGGTGTAGGTCAGTGCATGACACTGCACCAAGTAGGGGGAAGAAGTGGTCTCCTTTTTCAGTCTAGCCGTCACTTTGCTGTTTAGCATCAGAGAGTGATGAGGGTGGAGTATAGTGTCTGGTGTTTCTGTAGGTACGATGGGAGGGTTGTGGATTCTAAACAAGGCATCAGCCTTCCTATTCTTGGTTCCGGGTCTGTATGTTATATGCATATGGAAACGGTAGAAAAGAGAGCCTATCTAGCCTGTCTGGGTCGTAGTCTACGGGCCCCCCGAAAGGTAATCCAAATTGAAGTGATCTGTGAATATAGTGACGGGGTGTGGAGACCCCTCCAGCAAATGACGCCACTCTTCCAGCGCTCTTTTTATAGCCAATAACTCCTTGTCCCCGACATCGTAGTTTTGTTTGGCAGCACTGAGTTTTTTGGAGAAGAAAGCAACAGGGTGGTCTCGTTCACTGCCCAGTAGCGACATTAGAGGTGTCTACCTCTAAAGAAAATGGTCTGGTAACGTCTGGTTGCTGGAGAATAGGAGCTTGAGTGAAGGCTGTCTTGAGTGAGTCAAAGGCCTTCTGGGCCTCTGTTGTCCATAGGAAATGTGTATCGTTTCGGAATAGAATGGTCAAAGGGGCTATGAGACCAGAGAAACCCCGTATGAATTGTCTGTAAAAATTGGAGAAGCCAATAAACTGTTGTATGGCTTTTTTGTCTGTGGGAGTGGGCCAGTCCAGGATAGCCATGATCTTTCAGGGATCCATCAGTATGTTACCATGGGAAATTAGAAACCATACGAAGCTAATTTAGTTAATTTCAAATATGTACTTTGCGAGTTTGGCATACAGTCTGTGACGAGCTAGTACAGTAATCACATGATTGCAATGTTCCGGAAGAGTAGATGAGGATGTCGTCCAGATATATGATGATGATGAACACATCTTTAAACATGTCAGTAATAAAGTGTTGGAAAGTGTCTGGGGTGTTACAGAGCCCAAAAGGCATCACTCGATATTCGAAATGACTGTACTGTGTACAGAACTCTGTCTTCCATTCATCTCTCTTGTGGACACGGACGAGGTTATATGCACCTCTTAAATCAATCTTTGTGAATATCCGTGCAGCGGATACTCATTCCAGGAGATCAGGAATTAGAGGAAGCAGATACCTGTTCTTAATGGTTATTTTGTTCAGTTCCCTGTAGCCAACACAAGGTCGTAGCTCTCCATCTTTTTTAGGTAAGTAGAATATCCCTGCTCCTGCGGGAGGTGTGGAAGAGTGGATAAAACCTTGTTTAGGGCTTTCTGTGATTTATCTTTTCAGATGTAGAGACTCTGGTCCAGATAACTGGTAGATATGCCCATAGGGAATCGCGGCTCCAGGGAGGAGCTCGATCAGGCAATTGTACGGCCTGTGTGGTGGGAGGACAGAATCCCCCATCTGAGAATCTATGGTACTGGGTAGGCAGAACCCCGGTTTCTGAGGGAGAAAGCATTGTCACAGTGGTGGAAGACAAGCAGTTATCCATACAGTAAGAGGAAAAGAAGGATATCGTAGCAGAGGACCATTTAATAGACGGATCATGGGTTCGAAGCCAGGGTAGCCCCAAGATAAGTGGGAACAGAAGGGATGGCATGACCTCAGACTGCAACTCCTCTCTGTGACCTGCAGGGAAGCACAAAGACAAGGGTAAGGACTCCAAAATGATAGGGCCTGATTGGAGGCTATGTTGATTGCCCATCTGAATCTTGAGCGGTTGTGATTTCTGCTGGAATGGGATGCCCAGTGCATGGACTAGTTCTTGGTTCATGAAGTAGCTGCTGGTACCCGAGTCAACCATGGCTGTCAATTTGGTCTGCTGATCACTCCACTGTAGAACAACAGAAACAGACAGATAAGGGGTGTCACGGTTTTTGATGAACAGACAAGCCTAGTAAGGTTAAAATAACTTGATTAAAATAAAGTACAGACAGCAATAATGTAAGGTACACAAGCCCAAAAGGACAGTACAGATATAGTACAATACACAAAGGCAGTGAATGCACACTCTGAGGAGATGTACTGAGAGTAGTCAGTCCCCTAGCGGGCTAGGGAGAAGAGGAGGCAGCGACTGGAAGATGATGGTACTGAGACTAGAACCCAGAGGAGACCGGAGGCCCACGATAGACTACTGGCAACAAAGACCCTAGATAACTAGGGGTATACGGAAGCAACGCAGCACAGGCACTGGCAACAAGGACCCTAGAACGCTAGGAATCCAGAGGAAGACAACTGGCACACAAACCCAGGAGTGTTGGGTCACACGGAACCCGGTAGAGGACAAGGCAGTTCAGACCCTAGGACACTAGGGTCACTGAAGGACCAAGACAACCACTACTGGTAATAGAGACCCTAGAACGCTAGGGGTGGATCGAGGCAACTGAACATGGAAGGCAACTGGTGTCCCAGCACTTAAAGTGCCAAGATGGTATGCCACGCAACAGCTGGCTCTTGAGCCTTGCTGCTACTGCAGATGGCAAGATGAGCAATGAAACTGCCTAGAGGATCTAGGTACAGAAAGGTTCCAGAGGTAATGCGCCCAGAGGAATATCTGCAACTCCCACAGGGAGTGAGCCCAGCTAGTGGTAAGTGGAGTAGGGGACACATACAGATAACAAGAGTAACACAGTCTGAGCTGAGACAGCACGGAACCGGTACTTCGCATGTGCAGACCGCCAGAGGCGGTTAACCAGTATAAGCTGCTTCAGCAACAAGTGCTCAGCCTAAGGTCGACAAGATAAGTGAAAGCGCCAACCCAGCACCACTTCAGTGGGAACGCAACCAGATTAGTCAGCAGTGTAGCAGGTTCTCTAGCCAGATCTGTCAGCAGCGTAGCGGGTATTCAGCCAGGCCAGTTAGCAACGGAGAGAGTACACAGCCAGATAGTCAGAAACAGAGCGGGTTCTCAGCTAGGACAATCAGCAACGGAGCGGATTCTCAGCCAGATCAGTCAGCAACAGAGCGGGTTCTCAGCCAGATCAGTCAGCAACGGAGCAGGTTCTCAGCCGGATCAGTCAGCAACGGAGCGGGTTCTCAGCCACATCAGTCAGCAACGGAGCGGGTTCTCAACCAGATCAGTCAGCAATGGAAATCAGCAATCAGGATACGCAGGAAAGTTGTCAGGCAGGCCAGGTCATACACGAACAGAGCTTAAACAGGAACTAACGTCAGGAACAGGTACACCATGAAAGGGCGCCCAAGTACTGTCATGACAGGGTATATATAGGCTGGCTATCACGGTGCCCGTGATCCTTTTTGTCACTCTTGGTTGTGGGCGCTCCCATTGGCTGAGATTGTTTGGCCCGCCCATTGTGGTCTTTTTATACCTGGCCTGTTGCTGTGTTCCAGTGTTCCTGCTTCCTGTGTACCGATTTGGCCTGTTTGACGACGCTCCTTGTTTCCTGCTCCGTGATCTGACCCGGCCTGGCTGACGTTCCTGCTTTGTGACCTGACCCGGCTTGTCTGAGAATCCTGCTCCATGATCTGACCCGGCCTGGCTGACTTCCTGCACCATGACCTGAACCGGCTCGCTGCTAACCCTGACTCTGTTCTTGTCGTTGCTGCTTGGTGTCGCCTAGGCGACATTCTGACTTCCGCTGTGCTCGTGGCAGGGCTGATCGTGTCATAGCCTCCGTTAACACTTGCAGAGCCGTGCCTCTGTTCGCTGAGCCTCCGTTAACACTTGCAGAGCTGTTATCTCCGTTCCCTGAGCCTCCATTTACACTTGCAGAGCTGTGTCTCCATTCCCTGAGCCTCCATTAACACTTGCAGAGCCGTTGTCTCCGTCCACTGAGCCTCCAGTAACACTTGCAGAGCTGCTGTCTCCATTCACTGAGCCTCCATTAACACTTGCAGAGCCTTTGCCCTGATCTTCCACTACACTTGCAGAGCCGGTTACCTAGCAGAGCCTTTGTATAAGGCAGTGGCTCATTCTGTCTATCTTGCAGTGTAGTCGGTCTCCGTTACCACGCCCGCGGGAGGCGCTATTGGCTCTAGCTATTACAATGTTTAGTCTCCGTTACAACGCCCATGGGGGCTATTGGCTCTAGCTCTTGCAGTGATTAGTCTCTGTTGCTACGCCCGTGGGGGCTATTGGCTCTAGTATTTTCGCTCTTGCAGTGATATTAGTCTCTGTTAAAAGCCCATGGGGGTTATTGGCTCTAGCTCTTGCAGTGTAGTTTGTCTCTGTTGCTACGCCCGTGGGGGCTATTGGCTCTAGCTCTTGCAGTGTGGTTATCTCCGTTGCAAAGCCCGTGGGGGCTTGTGGCTCTAGCTCATCTCTGCAGAGTATTTGGCCTCAGTTCCTGTTCTGCCTAAGCAGCAATCTCTGTTAAATAGACTGACGGTGTTGTTTCATCTAGCACCACTTGCTGCTCCATTACCACCTTGGGCGTGTCAAACACCACAACAGAGACTGATTGATTTACATGTACTTTAACCATTGAGTACCCTTATGTTTCTATGCCTGTCCTGTGACAGCATATGTATATTTATTTCATCTGTATACTGGGCCTGAGAAGGCATCTGTCAGCCACTGTTCTTTCCATTATTCTGTATTGCCTATAGAGGGCAGGCTTTCTTGTTTTATTAATAAAACTGTGTTTTATTCTAACCTGCTGGTCTGAGTGTCCTACAAAACCGTTACACTGGCCCTGGGTGGAGTCAAGATCAATGACCAATAAAAGTGAGGCAGTAAAAACCAGGAAGTGATAATGTCGCTGCCTGCAGCCAGGAGCACGGGCACCATGAAAAGGGGATATGGTTATAGGCATAAGAGATAAGACAGGAAGTAGAAGACACCCACTACCTTGAGGAAAGCTAGGTCTGGAGGGTCAAGAATGTAACAAGTGTCCTGTTTCACTACAGTACAGGTTTCATTACCTGTGGCGATCCCTCTCAGCCCTAGCCAACTCATCCTTGAGGTCCTCAGACAGCCCCAACCAGAATTGGTCAAACAAAGTGGCCTCGTTTCAATGGGAATCGCAGGATAATCGAGGGAAATCAGTGATGAAGTCCTCCACTGACCTTCGTCCCTGACTAAGGGATCTTAATGCAGTCTGGGTTGTAGAGACAAGGAAGGGGTCATCATAGAGGGCATCCATAGCCTGACGGAAATTAGCGCAAGGGGATAGCAAGGGGCTGTTGCTTTGCAGAAAATGGTGGCCCCAGGTTTGCGGTTCACCAGTTAACAATGTGATGGCAGTGCGGACCTTAATGTAGTCCTTAGCATACGTGTGGGGGTTTACGTCAAACTGTAACTCACAGGAAGTGATTGTAAGCGGTTGCTTACCTTTCAGCTGACCGCCAGACCCTGTAGGCGGCCAGCTTCTGTGTTCTCGTGGCTCGCCGCGCTTGTCAGGAGTGCCGGTGTGCCCTGGTGTCCTTCAAGGCGACCGGTCTCCTTGTTGCTCCCCCTGGCGGCTACAGCCGCATCAGAACTCGGGTGCACGTCTCAGGGATTCCCTGATGACGTCGTGACCCGGTTCTTAAAGGGTCATCACATTTTTTGCCCCACCTCTTGGGGTGGAGCAATTTGTTTATTTACTGCCTGGATACCACTTCAGTTGCCCTTTCGTGGTGTTCCAGTGCAGTTGCGTTTTGTTGCTCTGTGTATGAACCGGTCTTGTCTGACTATCCGTTCTGGTGTTGACCTGTGGCTCTGTCTGACTACCCGCTCCATATATGACCCGTGGCTGGTCTGACATCCAATCTGGTGCAAACCTGCGGCTCTAGCTGACTAACCATTCCGTGTATGACCTTAGGCTTGTCTGAGTACCCGATCTGGTGTTGACCTGTGGCTCTGTCTGACTATCTGCTCCGTGTATGATCCTTGGCTTGTCTGACATCCAATCTGGTGCAAACCTGCGGGTCTGGGTTACATTTCACTCTGTCCCATTCCGGCTTGTTTGACAACCCACCTTGGCGTTGCCTGGGGTTGTCCACTGCACACCCAGCATACCAACGCTCCAGTGGATAACTTAGTGGGTGCCCTTGGTGGCTCTGGCTGACTTCCTCATGTCTCTGTACTTATCTGTGGCATTCAGGTGTGGACCTGTAGTGCAGTTGGCCTACTTGGGAACGTGGTCTATACAGGTGCGGACCTGTAGCGCAGTACCTACTCAGGATCTTGTCTGTTCAGGTGCGGACCTGTAGTGATCCTCAGGTGCGGACCTGTGACGGTTTCCTCCTCTTACCTTCTGGAACTAGTCAGTACCACTACAGCAGCACAATCCTTCCTGACATCCTCTACTTTGCCTGGTGTTCTTGCTGTTACCGTTGTTCTATACGTTGTGTACCTTAATAAAGATTGTGTTTCCTTCAGTACTGGTCCAGTTCTCGTTCTTGAGCCCGTGACAGTGACAAAGGACAGATACTTGCTCCAATCTCCAGTAAATCGATCTGGGAGAGGTACTCTGGGTTCTGAATGATGGGGAAGCTCACCTGATAAGGCAGGAGGTGCTCCAGCCACAGCAGGAGCGGTGGGGTGAGAAGCAGGAGGCTGATGGTCAAGGAGTTTCTGCTGTAGATGGGCCTGGCTTGTCTGCAACTCCTGAACAGACAGGGTTAAGGCCGAAATGTGAGACCCCAATGAATTGAGGGCATCTATAAGCCCAGCAGGCTCCATGTATAGTGTAGAAAAGGCTCTTGCATACTTTTGGACCACTTGAACACGGGCCCTGTGTTTGCCTCTTGGACACTTACACTGTGAAGAGGGAGCTACACAGTAGATAGCAAATGGCAAGCAACTTTAATATAAAAGATGAAACAGACCAGCAGTGGATAAGCCGAAGAGGGAGAAACTATATGCGCAATGAGGGACAAGCCGAAGTCAGAGACTGAGATGGTCAGGAGCTGGCTGAAAGAAGTAGGGTCTCAAATACAAAGCAAGGGTCAAAAAACGTAAAAACCGATACTGAGAGTGCTTACTGACACAAGAAAGAAGCAATGAGACTTGACGCAAGAGCGCTCGAGACCGGTTGACAAGGCCTTAAGTACTGGAGGAGTCCGACGCTACACGCTGTGAGTTCAGAGGCCTCCAACACCCGGAAGACAGAAGAACAGGCCGTGCATGCGAGGCCACAACTGCCAGACGCGGACAGACCCAACAAGACAGGAGGTAGGGAACTGGAGCACAACAGGCCATTATGCTGTGAGTCAAAAGCAAAGACAAATCCTATTGACCACCCATATGGTTATATTTGATAATCTTGTCTAAAATAAATTTGAGTCCTATCTATCTACAAATTCAATTCCCCTATTTGCCACAAAACACATTAGCAGTTCTAACGTGTTTTGCCGCACTGTCAGGCTTCATCAGAGTTGGACATGCTCTTTTCTTTGATGGATGATTTGTGGCACTTTGTCTTTTATCCTGCCTCAACAAATAATATATATGTTTACTTGGCCAATACATATAGGGACGCGGGTCAGTGAACAGGGTTGCGAATGTGGTGCCTGCAATTCCTTATAATGCTAATGTTTACTAGTTGGCCAGGATTATCACTATGATATGAATTAGTGCTATCAATGTAATAGCAAGGATCGGATCTCTATTATAATCAATAAGGTGTATGATCGAGCCTAAGCATTAAAATATAATTAATTGAAGCATTATACTTTAATAGAACTATCTACATCCTTTAAATTGTATTTAATCCTGCCTCGAGTCCCATCTTTATTCGCTTCTACATACCGGATAGGGTTACAATGCTCTTTTCCCTTACTCTTTGTCGCAATAATGCATATATAAAGATTTTTTATATGTTTCTTAAAGTGGAACTTTCAGATAATAGCCAGTCGCCATGCATTCATTAAATGCATGGCGACTAGCTTAAAATTAGATGTCTTACCGTAAAAAAATACATGTGTCTAAAGGAATCCGGCGCATTTCGGGACTGACGGGCAAGTTAGTGCGGTGTATGCCTGCGCCGTCAGTCCCTTCTGGTGACATATGGTGCAAAGCAGTCTACTCTATGGAGATCGGGACTGACGGCGCATGAGCACAACATGATGTCTGCGCTCTAGCCTCAGTTCTGGTCTCCAAACAGGACGGATTCCTTTAGACACAAGTATTTTTTTAACCCCTTAGCGACCCTTGATGTACCAGGACCGTCAAGGGTAAATGTGATCCAACGACCCTTGACGGTCCTGGTACGTCAAGGGTTAAACTCCGTGCGGCCGCGATGGAAGAGTTCAAGCCGCTTGTTACTAAGTGTCCCGGTATCGGGACACTTAGTAACAAGCGGCAGAAACATTGTTGCAACATGCGATTCGCTTCAAAAGCGAATCACATGTTGCAAAACCTGAATGACAGGGACAGTATTTGTAAATACTGTCCCTGTCAGATCTCTCTGCCTCCCTCCACCTTGCATACTGCTGAGGTGGAGAGAGACAGAGAGACATGCTGTTACTGCCTTACTGTAAAAAAAAAAGTAAAAAAAAAGTTAAAATAAAGAAATTTAACCCTTTGATCACTGTTCTGCAGTGATCAATAAGTGCCCCCCCATCTGATCACTCTTGGAGTGATCAATTTGCTGCAGATCAGTGTTTTCTGATCTGTGGGACACCCCCCATCCCCCTTGAATTTTTTTAGATTTTTTTAAAATTTTTTAAATTTTTTTAAAAATTTAAAAATTTTTTTTTTTTTTTTATAGTAAATATAGTTTAGGTATTTTGGTAGGTAGTTGGGTAGGTTTAGTGTAGACGTGTGTTAGGGAAAGTTTTAGGGATAGATTTAGGTTTAGGGGAAAACAAAAAAACAAAAACCAAACCCCCCCCCAAAAAAAAAAAAAAATATATATAATAAGCGCCGTTTAGATAGGTAGTTCAATTGGGTTAGGTAGGTTCAGGATATACGTAGGTTAGGGTAAGTTTTAGGGTTAGATTTAGGTTTAGGGATAGCGTAAGAAAAAAAAAAAAACCAAAAAACCCCAAACCCCCCCCCAAAAAAAAAAAAAATATATATAATAAGTGCAGTTTAGATAGGTAGTTCACTTGGGTTAGGTAGGTTCACGATATACGTAGGTTAGGGTAAGTTTTAGGGTTAGATTTAGGTTTAGGGATAGCGTAAGAAAAAAAAAAAAAACCCAAAAAACCCCAAACCCCCCCCCCAAAAAAAAAAAAAATATATATATATATAATAAGTGCAGTTTAGATAGGTAGTTCATTTGGGTTAGGTAGGTTCAGGATATACGTAGGCTAGGGTAAGTTTTAGGGTTAGATTTAGGTTTAGGAATAGCGTAAGAAAATAAAAAAAAAAGTTTTTTTAGTGGGCAAAATGCAGCGCAGGTACAGCGTTGAAGAGGCATATGCCTTTTTGGCGTCTGACTCTGAGGCAACAGACACTGCGTCAGATTTTGACATAGCGCAGTTTTCAGAAAGAAAAGATCTGCCCAAAGACCTGACAAAAGACCTGCCCAAAGAAATGCCCCAACACCTGCCACTCCGGATCCTAATGAATGGGTATCAATTTATGCCCAAAAATCTCACAATTCACAGGCAACCCAGGGATTCAAATTGATGTGGAAGGATTTACCCATGATCATTTTTTTGATTTGTTTTTGGGGGAAGACATTTTAGGTGAAATTGTTTCCCAAACCAATTTGTATGCAGCCCAGTATACTGCCGCCAACCCTAAGCGTGAAAAACGCTGTTTTTTTTTTTTTTTTACTTACGTCATGGTTTACGAGGGATTGGTGGTAAAATGGCTGTGTATAAAATTGGAAAACACACCTAAAACGAGAGCCTGGGGTGTCTACTTTCCAAAAATATGCACTTTTGGGGGGAAATCTTAAAAAAGAGCACTGTTACACAGCCCCAAATGAGACATGGCACCAGTAACGCAAGCTGTGAAAATTCAAAGTGTGAACCTGGAAACGCGCATGTTCCAATTTGGCCCCCGTAGCTCCCCCAAACCATGAGAAAGCTATGCATATGGGGTATTGCCGTACTCAGAAGAAGGAGCTGAACACTAATCAATTCAGTTTATAAAATCTTCACCTATTCTGTGCTTGAAATTCACATCAACATTGAAGGCAAAGTGTGAAAAATGCAGAATTTTTTTTACTTACGTCAAATTTTCACAGGATTGGTGGTAAAATGGCTGTGTATAAAATTGGAAAACACACCTAAAACGAGAGCCTGGGGTGTCTACTTTCCAAAAATATACACTTTTGGGGGGAAATCTTAAAAAAAGAGCACTGTTACACAGCCCCAAATGAGACATGGCACCAGTAACGCAAGCTGTGAAGATTCAAAGTGTGAACCTGGAAACGCGCATCTTCCAATTTGGCCCCCGTAGCTCTCCCAAACCATGAGAAAGCTATGCATATGGAGTATTGCCGTACTCAGAAGAAGGAGCTGAACACTAATCAATTCAGTTTATAAAATATTCACCTATTCTGTGCTTGAAATTCACATCAACATTGAAGGCAAAGTGTGAAAAACGCAGTTTTTTTAACTTACGTCAAGTTTACGAGAAAGTGGTGGTAAAATGGCTGTGTAAAAAATTTGAAAACACACCTAAAATGAAAGCTGGGGGTGTCTACATTCCAAAAATATACACTTTTGGGGGGAAATTCTAAAGTGCAGCACTGGAACATAGCCCAAAATGAGTAATGGCATCAGTTAACCAAGATGTGAAAATTCAATATTTGTTCAAAATTGGGCCCCGTAGCTCCCCCAAACCTTGAGAAACCTATGCATATGGGGTATTGCCGTACTCAGAAGAAGGAGCTGAACACTAAACAATGCATTTTTAAAAATCTTCACCTATCATGTGTTTGAAATTCACATCAACATTGAAGTGCAAGTGTGAAAAACGCTGTTTTTTTAACTTACGTCAAGATTTACGAGCTATTGGTGGTAAAATGGCTGCGTAAAAAAATTGAAAACATACATAAAATGAAAGCCTGGGGTGTCTACTTTCCAAAAATATATACTTTTGGGGGGAAATCTTAGAGTGGAGCACTGTTACACAGCCCCAAATGAGACATGGCACCAGTGATGCAAGCTGTGAAAATTCAAAGTGTGAAACTGGAAATGCACATGTTCCAATTTGGGCCCCGTAGCTCTCCCAAACCTTGAGAAACCTATGCATATGGGGTATTGCCGTACTCAGAAGAAGGAGCTGAACACTAAACAATGCATTTTTAAAAATCTTCACCTATCATGTGCTTGAAATTCACATCAACATTGAAGTGCAAGTGTGAAAAACGCTGTTTTTTTAACATACGTCAAGATTTACGAGCGATTGGTGGTAAAATGGCTGCGTAAAAAAATTGAAAACATACATAAAATGAAAGCCTGGGGTGTCTACTTTCCAAAAATATATACTTTTGGGGGGAAATATTAGAGTGGAGCACTGTTACACAGCCCCAAATGAGACATGGCACTAGTGATGCAAGCTGTGAAAATTCAAAGTGTGAAACTGGAAACGCGCATGTTCCAATTTGGGCCCCGTAGCTCTCCCAAACCTTGAGAAACCTATGCATATGGGGTATTGCCGTACTCAGAAGAAGGAGCTGAACACTAAACAATGCATTTTTAAAAATCTTCACCTATCATGTGCTTGAAATTCACATCAACATTGAAGTGCAAGTGTGAAAAACGCTGTTTTTTTAACTTACGTCAAGATTTACGAGCGATTGGTGGTAAAATAGCTGCGTAAAAAAATTGAAAATATACATAAAATGAAAGCCTGGGGTGTCTACTTTCCAAAAATATATACTTTTGGGGGGAAATCTTAGAGTGGAGCACTGTTACACAGCCCCAAATGAGACATGGCATCAGTGATGCAAGCTGTGAAAATTCAAAGTGTGAAACTGGAAACGCGCATGTTCCAATTTGGGCCCCGTAGCTCTCCCAAACCTTGAGAAACCTATGTATATGGGGTATTGCCGTACTCAGAAGAAGGAGCTGAACACTAAACAATGCATTTTGAAAAATCTTCACCTATCATGTGCTTGAAATTCACATCAACATTGAAGTGCAAGTGTGAAAAACGCTGTTTTTTTAACCTAAGTCAAGATTTATGAGCGATTGGTGGTAAAATGGCTGCGTAAAAAAATTGAAAATATACATAAAATGAAAGCCTGGGGTGTCTACTTTCCAAAAATATATACTTTTGGGGGGAAATCTTAGAGTGGAGCACTGTTACACAGCCCCAAATGAGACATGGCACCAGTGATGCAAGCTGTGAAAATTCAAAGTGTGAAACTGGAAACGCGCATGTTCCAATTTGGGCCCCGTAGCTCTCCCAAACCTTGAGAAACCTATGCATATGGGGTATTGCCGTACTCAGAAGAAGGAGCTGAACACTAAACAATGCATTTTTAAAAATCTTCACCTATCATGTGCTTGATATCAACAGTAGTATTGAAATGTAAGTGTGAAAACTGCAAAAAAACAAAATATTACCACAATTTTGAAATTTTTTTCTGGAAAAATAGCTGCATGAAAAACTCCAAAATTCTCCTGATTATTTACCTTATGTTGTCTAGTTTTCAGAAACATATACCTTTGTGGGACATTTTTGGTTCTGGCACCGTCAGCTAAGCTATGATGCTCACATGCCAATTGTTGAGAAATCACAAGTTGGAAATAACGGCAGCCATCTTGTAATATTTACCTTGTAAATGTGAGTAAAGGACTAAAATACTAGGTATATGGGGTATTCTTATATTCAGGAGAAGCAAATGAATATATTTAGGGGTATTTTTTTTTCATTAACTAATAGTATGCAAATCCTGACAGAAAAATGTAAGCAAAATGTTATTTTTTTTCAATTTTTTTCCTCTTTTTTTCTATTTTAATCAAATTAAACAATGAGGTATTCATATAATTGTGGTATCAAAAGAAAGCCCTACTTGTGCTTAAAAAAACAGTATATAATTTATGTGGGTGCACAAAAGGAATTAAAGAGAAAATATGGTTGAACAAAGACATAGTCAAAAAAGTCAAAATTGCTCCGGTCCTTAAGTCAAATCAAACTCAGATTTTCCCGGTCCTTAAGGGGTTAAGGTAAGACATCTATTTTCAAGCTTGCCATTATCTGAAAGTTCCACTTTAAGAATGGATATTAATAAAGAGTATATTTTTTATGGTTAGTTCACTCCCCTTAATTAGAAATTCAAATACAGACATAGATACATCAGTTATGGTGATATTTGTATCTTTATAAGAATATATATTGTGGGGAAATAAGAGTGCTGGTTAAAGTAGTTCTGTCCTTCCCTTCCCCCTCTTCTTTTGTCAATTTGTTTACTACTGAGCACCTACACTATTCAGCGTTACAGTATCCATACATGTTTGTTGGTGGTGCCATTCTTTGTTCTTTTTGAATGTGTCCAGGGCTCTCAGTCAGCCTACAACTGGAGTGCTGTGCTGCTGGAGGGTTCTGTCTCCTGGCAGAGTTGGAAGTTGTGGTCTTAACCCTTTGCGTGCCAGAGGGGTATGCAATACATTGCAAAGCAATGCGTTGGGTACCCCTCTGGCACTCAAAGGGTTAAATAACCAGTCAGTTCACCATCACCTAGTGTTGAGGGTGAAGTAGAGTGGGGTTGGTGTCCCTACCTTCCTTGGTTTTGTATACATACATATATATATATATATTTTATTCCCCCATCCAAAAAAATATTATATATGTACTGTTTTTTGTTTTTTTTTAATTCCGATTCTTTATTGTAATAGCTCGGAGAGGGGTTTTTGTTTTAACTTGAAAACACTGGAAGTAATATGTTTGGAATGCCTGGCCAATGTATCAGGCAGAGTCCACTGTTACACTGGGTAAACCAGCCTAAACCTTTGTTCTATGAAGAACTGTCCACCAATCTGTCTCAGTTTTCTTTACTAATATTTGCCTTAGGAGTTGGGTTCAGCAGGCAGAAGCACATCATGCTATTCCAATATGCAGTGTGTAAACGTATCACACTGCTCCACAGCAATAACATAAAACTAACATTAATATTTGTTTAAATTTCAGCATATGTGTTTATAAATTAGACTGTACATACCTGACATCTCAGGGTGTGACCCTGAAGCATACCTCCCAGCCAGTGGTTCTCAATCCTTTTTTGTTCAGGTCACCCCTAACAAGTTATCTAGAACATTTGGGACACCCCTAACATATTTAATGTACTTTATCAAGGGCATAATCAAGGTACAATACATAAATATACAGCTATTATTAAGTCTTACAATCATATGTGCATAACAGTTTCTATAAATCTGAAAGTTCCACTTTAAGAATGGATATTAATAAAGAGTATATTTTTTATGGTTAGTTCACTCCCCTTAATTAGAAATTCAAATACAGACATAGATACATCAGTTATGGTGATATTTGTATCTTTATAAGAATATATATTGTGGGGAAATAAGAGTGCTGGTTAAAGTAGTTCTGTCCTTCCCTTCCCCCTCTTCTTTTGTTAATTTGTTTACTACTGAGCACCTGCACTATTCAGTGTTACAGTATCCATACATGTTTGTTGGTGGTGCCATTCTTTGTTCTTTTTGAATGTTTGTTATTCCATTATCTAAGCGAAAGAATACTGACACTTCTACTATCATTCAGTTATTGGGCATAGAAATTGACAGAGATAATGGAATTCTGTTTGCCAGTTGACGGATTAACCACAATAAAGTATCTTATTGCTGGTGCTTTAACCTTTTGAGTGCCAGAGGGGTACGCAACGCATTGCTTTGAAATGTGTTGCGTACCACTCGGGCACTCAAAGGGTTTTAGTAAATAAGTTCAAGCATAACTGTGTTTTAATGATTATTCTACTATTTTTTTCTGAATTATACTGGATATATTATATTTAATATTAGAATGCACAATGCCTTGGAACAATCAAGTGGAGAAGTTTGAGCAAAGTTTAATGGGTTATTGGGCTCAGAATAGAGTTTTTTTAACTTAATAAATCTGGATGCAATATGTTTGGAACTCCTGGCCAGTGTATCAGAGCAGATTTCACTTTCATGATAGGTAAACTAGCCTATACCGTTGGACTATGACAATGGGTGTGGGTTTCAGTGTTACAGGTAACAAATCATTTATATTAAATAAATCCGTGCACCTTCACTACCAAACAATCTTTATGTATTGATTCTTCCTTTACTAATGTTTCCCTTGTAGTAGGGGATTTGGGTTTGAGGGAGTTGCTTGGGTTTATTGGGAAGTGTATCCTACTGTTCCCATGGGCCATGCACTTGCCCATGTACCTCCATAAGGACTGAAGGTGGCTTCTGAAGTAATCTGTAGTTCAGTGCCAGGATAAGCTAATTGGCTGGTCTTGTGTTGCTGGGCATAAATATAACTTGTCTGAGAGCTGTGTCCAGGGCTCTCAGTCAGCCTACAATTGGAGTGCTGTGCTGCTGGAGGGTTCTGCCTCCTGGCAGAGTTGGAAGTTGTGGTCTTAACCCTTTGCGTGCCAGAGGGGTATGCAATACATTGGAAAGCAATGTGTTGGGTACCCCTCTGGCACTCAAAGGGTTAAATAACCAGTCAGTTCACCGTCACCCAGTGTTGACGGTGAAGTAGAGTGGGGTTGGTGTCCCTACCTTCCTTGGTTTTGTATACATACATATATATATATATATATTTTATTCCCCCATCCAAAAAAATATTATATATGTACTGTTTTTTTTTTTTTTAATTCCGATTCTTTATTGTAATAGCTTGGAGAGGGGTTTTTGTTTTAACTTGAAAACTCTGGAAATAATATGTTTGGAATGCCTGGCCAAGGTATCAGGCAGAGTCCACTGTCACACTGGGTAAACCAGCCTAAACCTAAACCTTTGTCCTATGAAGAACTGTCCACCAATCTGTCTCAGTTTTCTTTACTAATATTTGTCTTAGGAGTTGGGTTCAGCAGGCAGAAGCACATCATGCTATTCCAATATGCAGTGTGTAAACGTATCATACTGCTCCACAGCAATAACATAAAACTAACATTAATATTTGTTTAAATTTCAGCATATGTGTTTATAAATTAGACTGTACATACCTGACATCTCAGGGTGTGACCCTGAAGCATACCTCCCAGCCAGTGGTTCTCAATCCTTTTTTGTTCAGGGCACCCCTAACAAGTTATCTAGAACATTTGGGACACCCCTAACATATTTAATGTACTTTATCAAGGGCATAATCAAGGTACAATGCATAAATATACAGCTATTATTAAGTCTTACAATCATATGTGCATAACAGTTTCTAAAAATCTTTATTTAAAAGTGCATTTTTGTTAGTATCAAAGAGCAAAAAAAGGAGGAGACAGACTACTTTAAAACAGCACACTTAAGTACCTATGATCATAACTTGTAAGATATGGGATCGTTACAACATAAGTATGTAAGAAAATCAAAATGGTATTTGACAGTGTGAGAAAAAGAAAAAAAAAAAACCACATAAAAACATAAGTTTTTATTGACACATAATAGACATACAGTAGCAGAATGGGGCGGATTTCCTTAAGTCAATAATGGGAAAATCAAATATATGTATGTAAACTAGAGGCTGGCAATTTATTAATATAACAAATAAATCCAGGCACCAACTGGTTAATGATAGCAATCTAAGGAATTGCATATACAATATCAAGCAATCCTATATAATGTTTATCGCCCCTATGGATATTGGTTGCCTATGTATGTAAACTGAAGGCTGGTAATTTATGAATATAATAAATCAACCCAGACACCAACTGGTTAACGATAGCAATCTCAGGAATTGCATACACAATATAAAGCAACCCTATATAATGTCTGTCGCCCCTGTAGATACTGGTTGCCTGTATTTTTATATATCCTAAACCTATAACTAAACAGCGAAATGCTCATATAGTATTGATGCTGTACCAAAACGGCACGTTAGCGTGTTAAATTAATAATAGGACAGCGTATATACACTGACATAATCACATCACTATGTCAGTGATGTAAGTAAGAGGCTCGTTATACATAACACGGCCTTAAATAATGTATCTAGAGCAACACTGTCACGGTTTTAGATGAACACTCAGACAGATCGGTAAGGTTAAAATAACTTTATTAGAACAAAGAGCATACAAGAGTATAGGTTCTAGACCTATAAACAGAACAATAGGCAGGCAAGAGTATAGTAATAAAACATGTACAATACAGTAGGGTACTGACAATACGTTCCACAGTATTTGGCAACCTAGGAGGAGTCACCTAGAGTCCCAAGCAGGCGGTAGGATGCCAACACAAGAGGTACACAAATAGGACAAACTGCCCAGACGTCTGGGTACTGGAACCCGTATGAATAGATGGAGAGAGCTGGTACTTGCTGACAATCAGACCTCTTACAGAACTGGTAAGGCAACGCGTGCACAGTCCTGGAATGGCACAGGACCACGGTAGCAGGGAGCCCACAATAAAGGACTGGCACTTGCTGACAATCCGACCTCTGGCAGAACTGGTAAGGCAACGTGTGCACAGTCCTGGAATGGCAACAGGACTACAGTGGCAGGGAGCCCACGGTAGGGGACTGGTTTACGGAGACCTAGGCAGCTGCTACAGGAAAGCCCTAGAATGCTAGGGGTGGATCAAGAGGAGGTAAGTACCGGAACGCAACCAGTGTCTCTCAACCTGTGAGCTGGAAGTGCAACGCTGGCTCCTAAGTCCATGACTCTGCAGTCAGAAATGGTAGAGCTCCTGTACCTGGAATCCCCAGGTACATACAGGGTTAATGGAAAATGCCCAACTAAACTGCAACTCCCAAAGGAGTGAGCCCAGCGATATTGGTGAGACAGACACAGAGAGTGATCAGAGTAACTCAGTCAGCATGGACAATACTGCACCGGTACTTCGATTGTACACACCACCAGATGGCAGTAGAGCAGCTTGAGCACAAGGCTCAGCCTAAAGTCGATAGAAACAGCGCACCATGGCGCACACCGACAATCGCTGCATGGTAACGGAAATCAGTAACCACACGGGGTCACCTGAATGCTCAGACTAACACAGTACCAAGTGGATGGTATCCACTGAGGACAACAGCCACAGTGAGAATGCAGCATGCTACCATCAGCAGCGGAACGGTACTCAGCCAGGAGGCTGTCAGTGACGGAGCGGGTAACAGCCAGGACAGTCAGCAACGGATCAGTTCTCAGCCAAGATACAGTCAGCAACGGAGCGGTTCTCAGCCAGGATACTGTCAGCAACAGAGCGGTTCTCCGCCAGGATACAATCAGCAATGGAGCGATTCTTCAGTCAGGATACAGACAGCAATGGTGCAGGTTCTCAGCCAGGATACACTCAGCAATGGATCCAGTACTCAGCCAGAATAAGGTCAGCAACGATGCGGGTACTCAGCCAGGATACAGTCTGCAATACAGCGAGTTCTCAGCCAGGATACAGTAAGCAACGGAGCTGATAAACCGGAACACAGGAACAGAAGCGTAGTCAGGCAGGCCAGGTCATACACAAAACAGCAAAGATACAGAGCAGACTCAGTAACTCGTGCACCACGAAAGGGCGCCTAAGGGAGAACATCCCAAAGTACATATAGGCAAGCCCTAGTGGTAGCAATAAAGACCAGCCAATCAGGGAACTGCAGTGTTAATAATGTCGCCATTAACAGACGGGAAGCACGGGCACCGTGATAAACACGCTGTCTAAAGCCAGCCTAAAGTCTACGTAATCCCTTAAAGACATCCGCCCTAATAACTGCTACAAAGAATCCATAAAATAGAAACAAACTAACGCGTTTCTCCCGTTACACGGGCTTCATCAGAGGCAAACAAGCCAAATGTATACAACTTCTGGTTTTTATACTTGTTAAAAAAATTTGATTGGACGAAATAATACTAAATGAGCAACTCATACTAGGTTAGCAACTGGCTAATCCATGTGTCAATCAAAAATGCGAAAAATACAATGTACCCAGGTTTCTTCGCTACATTGGAATCCCACAGATTAGACAACATATTCCATAAAAAGGGAGATAGAAAAGCAAAATTTTCGCAATCAGTATTATACATTCACAACCAATAAGAACTATCATGAAAAATTCTATCCCAGTAACTCATTCTTACTAAAGAGAAAATACACATTCTATGGCCACATAGAAAAAGAAAGGATGTTACACTGTCACTATTTCATATGTAAGTGAAAAGATGCCATAATTTCTCTAAAATAGATGACATCTATAAAAACAGAAAATGCTCCAAATTGCTCTCCATTAGTTAAAGCCACAACACCCTATTATCTAATAACGTATCTTAATGGGATAAATCACTAATTTGACAATAGTCAAATAAATATGTACTAATCCCACTCAACAAATATCTCAACACATCTATATGTCATCATACAGAGATATATGTAAAGGTAAGTAGTGTTTATAGCAAAGACAAATCCCACTAGAAAGATAATACAGCTATTGTAAAAAATATTTTTATGACAAAACATCTCAAATCATATAAACATGAATACAATTATGAGAACTACATATATTAGATTGAATCCAGGATCAATCCTAACAGTATAAGAGAAATGCCACATATAGATGTATTACATTTAAAAAAAGGATTTATATATTAAATGAAAACTCCAAAATTCAGAGTTTCATTCATGCCCTCAGGACACAGGGTATTAAGATTGAAAATCTATTTACATTTTTTTTCAAAAGGGCCTGGACCAAATCACCTCCCCCTGATACCCAGTGAGACATGTTCACGCCCCCAGCAAGACAAGCTATTAAGTTTTCCCTGATGGAATCTCATAAAATGTGTGGCTACTGGGGAGAGTTGTCTTCCCTGTTCTTTATCCTTATTAATGTTTTTGACATCTCTTATGTGTTCTCTAATACATTCATGGAGCATTCTTTTGGTCATTCCTATATACCGTTTGGGGCAACCACATTCAATACAATAAATTCCCCCCCTAGTTTTACAACTAATATATGTATCTATAGTGTACTTCTTTCCAAATCTATCCTCAATATATTGCACTTTCCTCATATATTGACAAGTGCTGCAAGAATGGCAAGGAAAAGACCCTTTAATAGGTAATTCACCTTTGCGTCTGGAATAATGGCTTCTCACTAATTTGTCACATAAATTAGGTGATCTCCTGAACGTGACCAGTATGTGAGTGCCAACTACCTCCTGCAAATCTGGATCATTGTGAAGAATATTTATAAGTTTGTTTAAAATATTCCTCACTATTTCAGTCTTGCCTTTGTAGTCCATGATGAACCTAATAGGACCTGTCAGTGTATCTTCTCTTGATTTTTTAAACAATAACGTCTCCGTTTTAGTATGTAATGCCCGATGGTAGGCTTTTTTAATAAGATTATTAGTATAACCTCTATTTAGCAGACGAGTCTTAAGTTCTACAACATTAGGTTTGAATAAATCAACAGTTGTGCAATTGCTTTTAAGATGCAAAAACTCTCCAAATGGTATATTGTTTTTAACTGACTGAGGATGATGACTATTGTAATGCAAAATAGAATTAGTTGCTGTAGGTTTCCTAAATAGATTAGTCATCATTTGATTTTCTAAACCACGTATAATCTGTAAGTCCAAGAACTCAACCTAACTGTATAAGTCACATGCAAATTTAAATCATTATGATTAAGCTTATCAATAAATTACTGCAGGAGATTAATGGGACCATCCCAGAAAAACAAAATGTCATTGATATAACGTACATACAGTGTGATACATGCTGTATATTGGTCATTTTGGTCACAGAATACATATTCGTGCTCCCACCACCCCAAATATAAATTAGCATACGTGGGAGCACAGGCACTGCCCATGGCAGTGCCTCTCAACAGTAGGAAAAAGTTGTCATTAAAAGTGAAATAATTATGCGTCAGTACAAACCTTAATAGTTTGAGAATAAACATATTTTCACCTTGAGTAATAATAGATTGAGAATCAAGGAATATTGAATAGCCTGACATCCTTTGTCATGTTTAATACTACTGTAAAGTGACTCCACGTCACATGTCACTATTTGCATCTGTTCAGAAATACGTAGTTCTTGAAGTCTGTTATTCACTTCCATCGTATCTCTTACATACGAGGGCATAGTTAGTACAAAGTCACTGTTAAGGTTCAGTACACTCAGACACGTTAGGTTTAGGTAAAAAACACAGTTTTATTGAAGCACACAAGAAATAATGTAACCCTCACGGGTCCAGTATATAGCATCAACTGACACAAGACAGGTTACAAATGGTTACCCACTCAGGTCCAGTAAGGTGCACAACACAATACTGACACAGGTCAGGTATATCATGATACAGTGTATGAGTCCGATATTACAGTGGGCCACTGGCAGAGTGGCTAGCAGTAGCTGCGGTACAATGTCGCCTAAAGCCACAGGAGGCTGCAATGGTCCAAGAGTAACGGAGGCAAGGTAACTAGCATGGTTCCACTATGGTGGACGCCCACCGTGGACTGCAAAGGCTGGTCAGAGCTCGTGCCAAACGGAGGCCCAACGGAGAGGTCAACACCAATGCTCTTGCTATACCCCAAAGGGTTAATGTGCTTCACATAAAATGGATGGCAACCGGAAGCGCCCAACTGACCTACAGAAACGGTACGCCCAGGGTATAGGAAGCAACCACACTGGTATAGCAAGTGGATACGAGGCAACACCCCTGAAGGGATTAATAATTGCAATGGTCTGGATAACGGCAACCACGGGAAGCGCCCAACTGAACCCAAATACGACCAAGCGATGCAGCACGGTGTGAAAGTATACTGGCACACTGAGACTCTTAGCCAACTGGTAGGATCGGTCAAGGTACCGGAGTACTGGAGACGTGAGACACACTCTGAGGGAACCGTGAAACTGTAAGCAGCCGGAACTGCCAGAGATAGTCCAGCAAGCAAGCTGAGAGCAGGAACCACCGCCAAACTGGTTTGGTAACCAGCACAGGAATGTCGACAAGCTGAGTCGGAGCAGGAAACAGGAACGTCAATCTCGCCTGGTCGGTACACGGAGCAGGAACGTCAGCCAGGCCGGGTCAGAACAGGAAGCAGGAACGTGAGCCAATCCAAATCGGTACACAGAATCAGGAGCAAAGAGTAATGGCGTGGTCAGGCAGTCCGGGGTCATACACTGGTATCAGAATCACAGAACTAGCGCTAGGCATCAGGTACACCATGAAAGGGCATTAGCCAAGTGACAGCCCAGGGTATAAAAAGGCTGTCACTAGGAGGAGCAATACAGCACAGCCAATAGGAGAGCAGTAATATAGAGATGGACAGAATGTCGCTCAGATCACGGGCGCAGTGATAGTCACGGAGTCTGTAATCCAAATATTTACTGGCCCTTTCTGTCAAGCTATCAATTCCAGCAATAATGGGCCTACCAGTGGGTTTATTAATGTTTTTAATGGATATTTGGTAAGAGATAAAATGTGGCAACTCTGGGATTAGAGACTTCTAAAAACTTGATCTCTTTTTTATGTTTAATAATGTTATTCAATTTTGCTTCATCAATAAGATCTCTATATTTCTTAAGAAACTCTTGAGTTGGATTACGAAAAAGTCTTCTATAGCAGTCAGTATCTTTTAATTGCCATTGCGCTTCCTGCATATACATCTCCAGAGGCCATAATACCACGTTACCTCCTTTATCCGATTCTTTCACTATCACATCCTCCAACACTGAAATTTCCTTTAAAGCAGTAATTTGATTTTTAGTCAAGTTAGATTGTATATCAGACAAATCACTCTTCAAAAATCAGATTTGACCAGTTGATAAAATACCTGAATATGTGGAGAAATATGTATTGGTGGGGTGAAGTTGGATTTTTTTTATAATAAATATATTTTATTATCAGATCGCTCCATACACATCTTAAATACAAAAAAAAAAGCATACATGTAAAATCGTTCAAGTACAACAAAAGTATGTAGATATTTGTAACAATGAAAAGAACATATGCATATCAGTAGGGCTTACAGAGTCAACCTGAGGTTTTTATTATTATTTCAACCTTCAATAACCCAAACTCCTAAAATCTAACCTAACTTAACTGTTACTATACCCCCCGACCCCAATTCCTCTCTCTCCCGAACCCGCAGCACCCCCCCACCCACTAGCCAGCAGTTTCACAGGATCCCGGTATGTACAGGGTTCATACACAATGTTACACATCAATTATACGTCACAACCATCCACACAGCAAGCAGGTATGACCTCAACCAACCATCACCAGTAAGTTGCACATCATCAGGTGCCACAGTATTCGTCAACCAGGTCTGCCATCTTCCCCAGATTTTGTCAAACTTAGTCGGAGTACCCCGGTGTAAGTAAACCAATTTATAATGTGGAATACACTGTAAAACCAGGTTTATCCACACTCTACAATTAGGAACTCTTTTTGACATCCAGTTCAAGGCCACCACCTTTCTCGCCATCACCAAGAACTCACTCAATAGAGATCTGTCAATTGCATCCTCAAACTCATCGGGAAAAACAGACAATAAACAAATCTTTGGAGTCACAGGAACAGGTCTCCCCAACACCAGGGCCACAATACGTATTATTTCTGTCTAAAACCTCCTGACTCCAGATCATATGCAAGTATGTGCCCTGAACATTATCACACCAAAGACAACAGTCGATACCAGAATTCCCCATTTTATACAATCTGATCGGAGTATAATAAATTCTATGTAGGATATTCAACTGTATCATCTGGTATCTAGTCAACGTCGCCACCAGTGCTGGTCCCACCTTAGCCAAATCCCATTCCCAATTCTCTAATGGACCCACGTCCATTCCCCATTTGTTCCATGAAGGAAACTCCTGATACCTCATGTGAGATTCTAGCCACTGGTAAATGAAAGAGAGAGGTCTCGGAGGCTCAAGGATTATCAATCTAGTAAGAAGTGGAAACGTAGAAATCATCGGGGCTCAATCACCCCACTGAGCTCTAAGAGCATACCTAATACATAAATATGAGTAAAAGAGATTATGTGGTATACGGTACTCGTCAGGTAATTGTGCGAAGGATTTCAGCTGATTATCCTGGTATAACTTTCCAAGGGTATTAATCCCAAATCTAGCCCACAAGGGACCAAACTCGCTACCAAGTAAATGGTGTATCACCGCGGCGCCCCATAAGGGGGTATCTGGATCCATGGCTATATATCCCAGTAGCTTTTTTAACTCCACCTACGCCTCATGTAGGGTTGTTGCTAATGGAGTCCGAATTTTAAAAACTGCGGGGCCGCCATGTAAAAATTGGGGCAGCTTATAAGCAGGTTGTAATAATAATGTATCTATTTGAGTAGCCTGGTAACGAAGCTGGGGAGAAACAAAATCTAGTGCATATCAACATTATGCTGCCAAGTAGTACCTATAGAAATTAGGCAAGGCAATTCCCCCCTCAGGTTTTGGTCTCATGAGAGTAGTTAATAGTAGTAGATAATTTTAATAAGGTTCGATCTACCAATAACATTTAAGGGCAGATGAAGCCATGCCATTGTTTTGTCGTTAAAGTATTAAATAATAGGTATCAAATTAATCTCCAAAAAGGAGTCTGTCGTCGCTGCCACCCTAATCTCCAAATATGTACACTCAGCCACATAAGAAAGCGTGATGTCCGTTGGTTGAGATTCCCGTAGACAACTATCAATCGGAATCAAAGAGGACTTAGACCAATTTATTTGAAATCCAGAATATGTACCAAAATCATCCACCAATTGTAATGTGGTCCCCAAGGAATTCCCATCATCACCTAGAAAGAGCAGGATGTCATCAGCATACAGTGTGAGCTTTTCCTCTCTGCCCTCTACACTATGTCCTCGAATCAAAGGATTTGCACAAATTAGAACAGCCAGGGGCTCCAGGGCCAAGGCAAACAGGCCGGGTGAGAGTGGGCAGCCCCGTCTAGTGCCACGATGCAAGGAGAAGGGCTGTGAACTCAGTCCACCCGTCACCACAGAAGCCCTGGGATTACTATATAAAATATGTATCCATTTAATAAAGGATGGGCCAAACCCAAAACCCCGGAGTACGTGCCAAAGGTATTGCCATTCCACAGAGTCAAAGGCCTTAGATGCATCAAGAGATGCTATCACCCGAGTTCCGATGGTATTGTGAGGAAGTTGCAGGTGCATAAACAGCCTTCTAAGATTGTGTGACGTTGATTTGCCTGGGATAAAGCCAGTTTGATCTTCGTTTACTATGGTTCCCAGCCCCATATTTAATCTGGCAGCCAGACTTTTCGCCACAATTTTAGCATCCGTAGTCAACAAGGAAATGGGCCTGTAAGAGTCGCAAATCTCTGGATCCTTTCCTGGTATGGGCAATTTTTTGGCTTAGAATTTTTTAGCTTTATATCAATATTGTATACACTGTGTTGGTATATTTATGGTGCTATTTTGTAATATTTTAAATATATTGTCAAATAGTAATATGCCCCATTCTCTTTATATTAATAGTTTTTTTTGCAATAAGATATATTGCTCCTGCCTTCCATTACTTTGAGCCATTTTTATTCTAATTTGGTGGCTCTTGAGCTAGTTCTAACACCAGTAATAGTTCCTTGTGGCCATACAAGAGGGCTAATTCCACAACTAGCATTTGTTAATATGCGAGTTGTGATGTGTATGAGGAACAACACTTCTATGTAGAAGAAAGAAGGTGTATGACCAAGGAGTGCGAATTGATTTGGACGAAACTCCAAACAGGCGAAGGTGTTGAAAACTGGGAGGCAGTTGCAACCTCAGAGACACGTGAGTGTATGTCCAAGGGGGAAGTGAAGAGGGGGCCATTGCATTTGTCCAAACTACTACACTCAGAGAGTCTGCGCTGTGTCTTTATTTTTTCAGTGCTTACAGATACTTGTGTTTGGGATTCCGTGTGGTGATGTCCCTTTAAGAACTGCTGCGACTTCTCGTGAGGATTAGACTTCTTTGAGACCAGAGATTTTCTTTTTACAAAGGTTACATATAGAGCGCTGTTACTTGCTATATAAATACAATAATGGAAGCATTATTCATTGAATTCGGAAGATGTCCATCATCAATAGAAGCATAAAAGGTATTCAATAGATGGGGGGCCAAGACATCCACAAATTCTTTATACCATTCTGCAGGAAGACCATCCACACCCGATACCTTGCCTGCCGGCAAACCACGGATAGCCTCCACTACCTCTCTGAAGTATAGGAGCATCCAGCATTTGTTTATGTTCGAATTAAAGTTGCGGAAGGTCATATTGATCAATAAAACAAGAAATATGCGACTCAGAGCGGGTCAATCGAGATTCATATAGATGAGAGTAGAAGCGCTGAAATAGCGAGTTAATCATCTGTGGGTCTAGTACCAGTTCACCCCCGGGATCTCGGAGTGAAGAAACCGATGGAGTCCCCCTGCATTGACAAATAAGATGAGTCATTAGCTTCCCTGCCTTATCCCCATTTTCAAAAATATTTTGTTTTGAGTAAAAAACATGACGGGCACTCAGTTCAGACAATTTTATAGAATATTTTAACGAGCAAGAAACAAAATTAGTATAATAGGCCAAATCCCCATTTTCCACAAACTGTTTTTCAGCCTCAGCAGTGTCCGATTCCAATGCCTCCACTTCCCTAGATCTAAGTCTATTTTGCATAGATACAAGAGATATTAATGAGCCCCTTGCATTTGCCTTGGCGGCCTCCCAAACAATGCCCTGAGCAGCAGTATTAACATTATTGACAAAATATTCACATAGATCTTCCCTATGTTTAGACACCAGATGTGTATTGGTCAACCATACGGGACTAAACCTCCACACTCTAGACCTAGGTCTCTGGTCTCGCTGTAGTGTCAATAATAGCTGGGAGTGGTCGGAAGCTACCCTGGTCAGAAAACAGCGATCTGTAACCCAATTCAAGGTCAACTGGTTAGCGAACACTTAATCAATTCTAGATAAAGTTTTATAAGTGGCCGAGTGGTACGAGAATTCCCGGTCCTGCGGATGGAGAGTCCTCCATACATCTATGAATCCCATGTCACCTATGAGACTGAGGAAGGCATCTCTATGCAATTTGGAGTCAACTGCCACCCCACCTAATCTGTCCAAGTCAGGATTGGCAGCAATATTAAAGTCACCCATACAAATTATATGGTGACGTGACTTGACAGAGATATATATATAAGTATGAATCTAAGAATTGAGGGTTCGAAAGGCGGCGGTATATAAACATTCAGTAAAACAAACAGAGCTCCCTGTAACTTACATGTTAAGAAGAGGTAATGTCCCTGTGGGTCGGTCTGGAGGTCAATGAATTCAAATAATACTAGTTTAGTAATAAGAATGGAAACACCTCTAGCATACGTGGCATGATAATGACTCTGTATCCATTGCCTTCTAAGAGACACAACTCTAGTTGCAGTAAGATTGGTCTCCTGCAACATGACCACCCCTGGGGTCTGTTTCCTGACGTGGTTTAAGACTAAGGTTTATTGTTGTCATTACAGAAATAAATATTATGTGTTACATCTCTGGCCACACGGCGGGGTCCGTTGGGGGCGAGGAGCGCCTGGCCCAGAAGAGAGAGGAATCCCTAAGCTAACAACTAACCCAGCCCCTGTCTGAACATCCCACCCTATCTCCATCACTCCCAACCCGATAGAGATTTTATCCCTTAGAAGTTGGATTTTAGATGTATTTTATCCAACCATTGATTAGTACAAGGCTCCTCATTAGTCATGAGTTCCTCCAGTATCTCTAAAGTTGCCAAATCTTGGTCAGAGGATATTCCAGATGTAAAATCATCCCTATCACCAGAAAAAAAACTTTTTTAAAAGTAACTATCTGGTATATAAGTGCAAGTCTTTCATGAGGGAAAACTTACACATCTTAGCTGACGGGGAGAACGAAAGACCTAATTCAAGAACTGAAATTTGTGCTGCCATTAAATGTCTGTCAGATAAATTGACCACTGTCAACTTGTTCTGACTTCCTCCACATTGTGTCTCGGCTCCATATTGTTTCTCTGTCTCGCATTGTATAGATGAGAAGGTCCTTGATTGGTATTTCTCCCCCCCCCTGCCTCGTCTTGCGTTTCTTCCCTTTCTGTTTTTGTTGTGATGTGCCTTTAAAAAAGGAACAGATGAGTTCCTTTTACATCAGACGAATCAATATCAGAACTGGATATATCTGTATCTGTCACTGTAGTTTTAGCAAAACCGGCCCACCTATACACTCTTTTATTACTATAATCATTGAGATCTCTCATAAATGTTCAATTCTTTTTTTTAATAATATCCTCATCAATCTTGTCAACCCTGTTTGTCATTTGTTTAAAAGATTCTTCAATTGCATTGATGTCCTCAAAACTTTTTAGTTTAAGATCGATCTCCTCTATTTCTTTTTGTAATTTTGACATTTTAGATTGATCATATTCTATTAAAAGATTCATTAGTTCTCCAGAGCATTTATTGAGAACTGATTCCCATTTGTCTTTAAAATCAATATCATCTAATGCATATGCAGGGAAGATCTGTACTCTTAACCCACTTGGAATCATATCCTTTGAGATGTAACTTTGAAAAGAGTTAATGTACTTGCATTTTTGTTACTGTTCATTGAAAACATGGGGCACCCTAAGCTGATGTCCGCACCTGGTTGAGAATCACTGCTCCCAACATTTCAAATGGTGCTGGGGACATAACTGATGTGAAGGACATTTCCAGGAAGTGTTAGGTTACTGCATTATCTATTTACACCTCTTTCTGTAACTGAATAAGTAATAGAGAGGAAGACCAATGTATTTATTTACACATACTAATTTATACACAGATATAGTGACATGTAAACAAATATATGTAGAGCAATACGATACACTTATACAAACACCACACAGTCTGATCTCCTAAAAAAGAGAACAGCAGCGTAAGAAACGGACACAAATTATATAACTTTATTACAAGTGAAGCATTACTAGGAAATGTAGTTCTACTTAACGAACAGGTCCACTTGTACAACAATGTCTAGACACCAACTAAACTACATTTCCCATCGAGCCCTGCTTCAAGAAATCCGTAATGACAGACGTAGCCACTACATCTATTCGTTACCGTTTGTTACTACAGAAACATCAGTTCTGTGAAGTGTGAACGGTTTAATCTCCTGAGCGCCGGTGGTGCCAAAAATGCTAGTAGACCACCCTCTGGTACTCAACAGGTTAACGAGAGCGTTTCACAGATCTTTTTTTTACGTATAGGTCATGACATCAGCCCGTACGTCACTGGTTCAAGGGGAGATAGATATTTATGAATGGTGGCGGGAGTTACTATATTGTATGTGTGTTCAAGTTCCGTTATATTTCCGCACACGTGATCCGAAACAGAGCCCACAGGAATATGCCAGTCTTATTGCTGAAGGACGTCGCTGGGCCCATGGAAGCCCAGCTGCCTAGTAATTTGCGCAGATGCCTGCTCAGCGAGCTGGAGCTTGGGGTTACTCAAACCAATAGATGCTTCCTGGTAAATTAGTAACCGTATCTCACAGCATTTCAAATGGTCAAACGGGGACCCTCGTTTTAGGGGTGTTGCAGGGGGCGTGACTAGTGGGCGGGCATTAAAGAGAATTCATAGGTTACATCTAGACCTATTATTGACAGTTCTTTTTGTAATTATATATGTTAAAAAGATGTCCAACATACTTTGTTTACACACACTAGTTTATAATATGCTGGAGTTTAAACAAACGTTAATGTGAGCTTTATTTCTGTGGAGCAATGTAATCTATTTATTGCCTCTTGGCCTCTCTCCCCATATACTACATTTTTAAAATCGATGAAATGATTGTAGATGTTCATACTAAAGCTCAAGTGAATGCTAAAATGTACTTAACCATTTGCATGCAAGCTGTGCAGTGCAATGTATTTGATTCCATTCTGGTACTGAAAGAATTAAGACAGGATACAATGGTTTATTTTAGTTATGCTAGACTTCCCCAAAGGTGCGGTGCCCAAAACATTGGGGTAACTGAAACTATCTGAAATAGTTCTTATTCCATGGTAGTTGTGGTTTTTTTTTTTTTTTTTTTGCTTTTAATTCCCCTCTATTAAAAGAAACAGGGAAAAAAGCTGTCTTAAAAGTGGGCATGATTTAATCCACTTTCATTGTTTCAGAAGAAAATCTTATAGCTGTCAGTTTTTGTCTGTTCTTAAATGTTATTGTCAAAATAAAAATGGTCTGAACATGGAGAAGACGGTTTAAAGGGTTAGTAATGTCTTACATAAATAAAAAGTAATATTGTAAATAATACAAAAAGGAATCCATTGATGCCAGTCCGATCGCTCAGACCTTTATGTTTTGAGAGATATAATGTTTTAAAGTTCCCCCCTCCCTCCCCTTTCCCTGACGTCAGCCTCTAGCTGACAAAAAAAGATCCTGGTCCTGGGACCGACAAGTGGCTCTTCAGCAGAGCCAAAATAGCACAATGTAAAAAGAACTACTTTATTGGAACTGTCTACAAAGTGTTCTTGCACACCAAGTATTTATTTTTAGATCGGTCTTTTTCAGCTCTACTGAAGAGCTGCCTGGAGTCTGCTGACACAAATCTCCTGCTGTCAGCTTTTCAGCTTACATCAGTGAGGGGAGAAATTTAAAACATTATATCTCTCAAACCATAAAGGTTTGAGAGATCAGACTGGCATTTATGGAGTTATTTTTGGATTATCTACAATATTACATTTTATTTATGTAAATAAATGGTTCCTGTTCCACATGGACTATCAGAAAGTTATTTAAAGGTAAGTTCACTAAAATCCTGTTTTCTTCACACCCAATTCTGGCTAACATATCTTTCTAGTCAGTAGGAGCACAAACCTATGCACACAGCAGGTTGGACTTTTCATGCAGACAGAATACAACTCTTGATATTTCTTAACCCCTTAAGGACCCATGACGTACCATCATATTTTCTAGGTATGAATAATGACTGGTCATACCTTTCATGTTGTTGCTATAAACAATTAACCCATTGAGCACAAATGATCACAAGAGAACCAATACATTTTTTATTTATTTTTTAATCATTTTATTTAAAGAAAAATGGTGTGTTATCCATATGTGTGGTATCAAAAGAAAGCCCTGTTTGTGTGTGAAAAAACAGTATATAATTTGTGTGGCTGGAATAAAAGACTTAAGGGAAAACACTGTTGAACAAAGTTAAAATCAAAAAGATCAAAATTTCTTTGGTCCTCAACTACAAACCACCCCAGATTTTCCCTGTCCTTAAAGGGATAGTAATGCTTAAAATGTAAAAAAAAAAATGGTGTAGGGTTTATCCCCCTGAGTAAAACAAGGTTACTCCCACCGCTGAAAAGTGTTTTATTCAAAAGTTATTACAGCTCAAAGTTGATTTTTTTTTTTTTTTTTTTTTTTTTTTAGGTGCAATATCAAAGTGGCCTGAAATTGTACAGTGGCACTGTTGCTACACCATCCTATGGTCAGCTCTGGTACCTGGACTATAAATATCCATAGGATGGTGTAGCAACAGTGCCACTGTACAATTTCAGGCCTCTGATATTGCACCTAAAAAATTCAACTTTGAGCTGTAATAAGTTTTGAATAAAACACCTTTCAGTAGTGGGAGTACCCTTGTTTTACTTAGGGGGATAAACCCTACAACATATTTTTTTTTTACATTTTAAGTATTACTATCCCTTTAAGGGGTTAATCCACGCTGCTTTTTTGGACCTCTGAAGTCTTTTTCTAGTTATTCTGGATGTGTCTTCATTACAAGAGGATTTGGACAAATTGAGTAACTGGGCAGGCAAATGGCAAATGACATTCAGTATAGAAAAGTGTAAAGTTATGCATTTTGGGTATAATAATAAAAATGCAACATATAGTTTAAATGGTGTTTCTCTTGGGAAATCTACTAATGAAAAGGATTTGTGAGTAATGGTAGACAATAGACTTAGCAGTAGCATGCAGTGCCAGCTGGCAGCTGCAAAGGCCAATAAGATATTGGCATGTATTAAAAGGGGTATTGACTCAAGGGAGGAAGATATTATTATGCCTCTTTACAAGTTCATGGTAAGACCCCCACCTAGAATATGCTGTTCAATTCTGGGTGCCGTTTCTGATAAAGGACATTATGGAGCTAGAGAGAGTGCAGAGGAGGGCTACAAAACTAGTAAGGGGAATGGAAAGTTTAAGTTGTGAAGAAAAGTTAAACTTGTACAGACTAGAAAAACGGCGTCTTAGAGGGGTTATGATAACACTATATAAATATGTTCAGGGCCCATACAAAGGGCTCTCCAAAGACCTATTTGTTAACAGAACAGTACAAAGAACAAGGGGCCACCCTCTTAGACTTGAGGAAAGGAGATTTAATCTACAGCAGCGGAAGGGTTTCTTTACAGTGAGGACAATAAAGGTATGGAATTCACTGCCTGAAGAGGTGGTGCTATTGAATTCATTAGATGCCTTTAAAAAGGGCCTGGATACTTATTTAAAAGAGCAGAACATAGAGGGCTATGTACGTTAGTACTGGGATTAATATTTAGTTAGTGCTTGTTGATCCAAGGAGAAATCTGATTGCTATTTGGAAGCAAGAAGGATTTTTTTCCCCCAATTCAATGCAGAATTTGAAATTGATGTATTGAGGGGTGTTTTTTTTTTTTTTACCTTCTTTTGGATAGTGCCATTTATTTGTTTGGCTTGATAAAGCTGTTCGAGTACAGTGAAACGCGTAGACTTTTTTTAATTGCTATTGTAGCTACATATTTTATATTAAAAGTTTTTTGGCATGTTTTTGGAGTGATAGTGTGTATCATGTATGGTGGATGATGAGTGGAGAAAGGAGCAACCACAGAGACACCGAGTGGAGATGGTGAAAATTATCCAAAAGCTTTAAGGTCAGCATTAGAATACTCTTGTTGCTGACAATTTATAAATGTAAGTACAATACTTTTATTGAATATATTGGATATTGTCATTGATATACGTCACTATTTGGCGCATCTTCTTGTTGTTTTTCTTGGAGATAATATATATATATATATATATATACTTGTAATCAGAACTGAAGTGACTGATCTGTCTGTGCTTACAGGGATATGCATAAATACCTGGTCTGTTGTGTCTCAAGAACTAGTCTTGAGAATCACTGTTAAACAAATTATTACTTATTCCCAGGCTATATTTCCTCTTTAAAGGGTACACTCACTGCACTGAAAGGTGCTTTATTCACAGGTTATTACAGAATAAACTTGAATTTTTATTAGAACTTGAGTTTAACTTTTTTGTGACCATTCAAATACGTCTGAGAGTTGAGCGTTACTCATTGGTCTCAGAAGTGAGCACATCCTTGTTTTGAAAAGTAAATATTTTTTTCATAAGTGTTTATTCACATGTAAGGTATAAGAGCATTGCTAGAGTGCCAGTCAGTTCAAACACAGAGGGGCACACCCGGGGTTACCACTGATTGTTGGGAATTGATCTGAATGACCCAGTAGTCTACTTTTCAGTAGTCCATAGAGATCACTGTAAACCAGGGTTAACCAACTGTTAGAAATTACATTTTCCATCTTCCCCAACTAACTGTTGCTAACTGTCTAACCGGGATGCTTGTATACATAAAACTGCCACAGTCGTACATGATAACAGTGATCTTCAAAGTCTCTGATATGAATGTGTCCATTTTTTGTATATTTTAAGAGTTAACAGTACGACCAGGAGGTTCATTTGTTCAACCAATCAGAGACATGGGGCGTGTCCCTTGTAGAATTGGAGGATGGGTTTAAGGGAATATAACCAGTTAAGTCAAGGCAGCCGGTGCCCTTTGAGAAAGCATTTCAGGTTAATGGGGCATATACTAAAACGCTTCCCATATAGAGTTTTCTTTTCTGCCCTTAGTAATTTTTTCAATCACCCACTGTGTGTGATTTTTGTCAAACGGGATAATGCTACCTAATGATTTTTGAAGGTATTGGTTTAGCCAATTAATTCTGAAAAATAAAACAGACATGCTGTGAACAATAAAACTTAACTGTACTCGTGTTACCAGCATCAGCTGATTTTTAGACTGGCACCAGTATAAGTTCTGTACTATAATGATGAATTTATAAAAAAGTGGATATCTTTATCTGCATATATTTACTGTAGTGATCCTGATTGATCTACATGCTGAGTAGAGGTCAATGGCAGTAGCTTTGATCGTAGGAGCATGGGCGTTCTTTACTCCTAGTACTTAATGGCGCAGTTACTCTAGATTATACCTTTATTTTTACTTTTATTTAACAAATAACCTATCATCCTAAGTATACTTCAGTATATCACAAATACTAGATTGATGCTAGGAATTGGGTATTATGTGATACTGTTTCTATTAGTATCAGTAGGATTATTAGTGGATGATCGATGCTTGCTAGATGGTGGGATTTGTCATGGAGAGTCACATTAATAGCAGGTAAATTAAGGATTGTAGTTCTGTATAACATGAAACTGTGTTCTTAGTTTTAAATTTGCTGGCTTTTTAATGCTTTTTACATTTTTGTTTGTAATAAATGTATATTTAAATTCATTATACTCATAACCCATATAATATTTACCTATAGTAGCCTTGTTCCTGTTATTATGGTTTAGGTTTGGTGCTGATAAAGGATTATTTTCTACTTCTATCTTGTTTTTTTCCATTTCAAATTGAATCCTAGCACATACCAGTTTGGGAATTAGCCAACAACCTTTGATATAGGTGGTGCACCATATATTTTCTAACCAGTGTCTAAAAAACAATTCTGTATGGACCTTGCTTTGTGCATGGGGCATGGTCATGTTGAAACAGCAAAGGGCATTCCCCAGACTGTTGTCACAAAGGTGGAAGCATTGAATTATCTAAACTGTCATTATATGCTGTAACTATTAAGATGTCCCTTCACTGGAACAAGAGTCCTAGCCGTATCCATGAAAAACCGCTCCAGAACATTATTCTGTGTCCACCAAACTTCACAGTTGGCACTATGCAGTCAGGCAGGTAGTGTCCTCCTGGCAACCATCAAACCCAGAAATCAGCAGTCGGGCTGCCAGATAGTGAACTGCGATTCATCACTCCAGAGTCCATTGGTGTTCATCTTTACACCACTCCTGCTGACACTTGACATTTCTCATGGTGATCTTGGTATTGTATATGCGTGCTGTGCCATGGAAACCCATTTCATGAAGCTCCTGATAAACAGTTCTTGTGCTGATGTTGCTTCCAGAGTGGGTTTGAAACTCAGTAGTGAGTGCTGCAACTGAGGATAGACTATTTTTACGTGGTATACGCTTCAGCTGTTGGCAGTCCCAGTCTGTGAGCTTGTGTGGCCTACCACTTCCCGGCTGAATTGTGGTTTCTGCTACTAGATGTTTACATGTCAAAACTTACAGTTGACCAATACAGCTCTAGCAGGACAGAAATTTGACTAACTGACATGCTGTGTTGCTATGTTGAAGGTCAAGGAGCTTTCAGTATGGTCCATTCTACTGCCAGTGATTGCATGGATCAGTGCTTCATTTTATATGCCTGTCAGCAGCGAGTGTGGCAAAAATAGCTGAATCCACTAATTAGGAGTCTCCACATACTTTTGCCCATGTCGATGTTTGTGTATTATACAGTTATATGCAAAAGTTTGGGCACCCCTAGCCAAATTACATGTTTTTTTGATGAGTGAAAAGAAGTTAACGTAACCTATGCAGGAAAACCTCAAAATTGACATTTCAGTCAAATTTTTCAATTTTATTGCATGTTCACTAGTTAATTGTTGAATTTAGCACATTGAAAAAGATAAAACAGAAAATGTGGCATGTTGACTAGTCAGGCCTTAATCTAAGTTTGGTGATGACAATTTTAAAGCTTAGTACGTTCCCTGACTTTTTAAACCTCTCAGGGTGTTATGGTTACACTCGACAACTATGGACTTCTCTAAGCGGATGACTGATAATCAGAAAATAAAAGTAATTGGCTTTTACCAAGAAGGAGATTGCTATTAAAATATATATAAACACTTCCTGCTTGCTGTTTCCGCTGCCTGAAATGTGATTAAGAAATGGAAGTTAAAGGGAAACAAGATCTGGAAGACCAATTAAAATCTCCAATAAAAGTGCTTGTAGACTGGTCAGGAATGCAAAGCAAAACCCTCATATTGTTGTAAAGAATCTTAAAGAACATTTAGCTGGAACGTAATCATGATCTACATGGAAGAGCCATCAGAAGAAATCCTTACGTTTCATCTCATCACAAAAGATGATGTCTGAAGTATGTAACACACTTAGGTAAGCCAGAGGCGTTTTGGAGCCAAGTGCTGTGGTCTCATAAAGTTAAAATTGAACTCTTTGGCTACAGTCAGCAAGTTGTCCAGTTTACAAGAATATGTCTGTTTGTTTGCTGCAGAGGTTGTGTTTACTTCTTTTCACTTAGAAAATCAACAAAACATGTACTTTAGATAGAGGTGCCCAAACCTTTGCAAACAATGGTGTATTTTTCTATGTTTATTTGTATGTATGTATGTTTGCATATGGGGACATCAGAAATATTATTTAAAAAATAATGATAATATCAAGGTGTTTTACCGGGAAGGATACGTTGAGATTGTTTCTTGTTTTCAAGTGTGTCCTGTGGTATAGTTATTATTACCCAGTTTAATTGTACTCATTTTATCTACCTTGGAAGCCTGAAAGACTGAGTTGACCCTATCAGGACAACAAACTGCAACACTGAAGTGTTAACATATAGAATAGAGCTAAAATTGCAATTGCACTCACATTTTAGAATGGCTGTGTAATAAACATATGCATATACACAGCTAAGCCAGCATACAGAGAAAAGCTTTTTGTTTCGTTTTGGTTTTTTTACCACAAGCCTGAGGAAACAGCTTGAAGCTGTGTAATACTAAGCAGTACTCGGTGGTATATTTTAATTTGTTTTTAATTTATTAGTAAAATATTTTGGATGAAGATTGACTTGATGTTTTTGGAGATTTGTGTCCTGAACTGAAAAGTGACTGCAGCTATATCAAACTGAACAGAGAAGGTAGGGATTTCTCTGTATGCTGGTTTAGCTGTGTATTTGCATATTTTTATTAGGCAGCCATTCTCAAATTTGAGTGTAATTGCAATTTTAGCTCTATTCTATATATAGTGTGATTTGGCACCCCCTGTTTTTCTTTTTTCCACATGTACTTTGTGGGTGGAGTCCACTGGGGTGAGCAGCCAGAATACTGGAGGAGATTTGTCACTGATGCTGTTTAATGGAGCAACTCTGATTCTGTGGGCTCTATAGCTGGTCTGTACATAAGTGCATTTCCAGCATCTACATCTAGTGAGTAGCTAAGGGTGATGGTGTGGTGAATTTAAAGAGGATATTGCACAAGAAGCGCCTTTTTCTTTGTTTTTCACCTCACATATACTTCAGTTTTTACCAACATACTCTTTCTCCTGCCTTGCCAAGTTCTACGCATACCATCATGTTTATCTGTAATCTTATTTGTTCCCACAAATCCAAATGACCTTATGTCACATGTATGTATACTTTCAACATCCAAAGTACCAGCTGCTTACAGTGGATATAAAAAGTCTACACACCCCTGTTAAAATGCAGGGTTCTCGTGATGTTAAAGAATGAGACAAAGATAAATCATGTCAGAACTTTTTCCACCTTTAATGTGACCTATAACGTGAACAATTCAATTGCAAAACAAACTGAAATCGTTGAGGGGGAAAAATAAAAAACTCACAATAAACTGGTTGCATAGGTGTGCACACCCTCTTTTAACTGGGGATGTGGCTGTGTTCAGAATTAACCAATCACATTCAATCTCATGTTAAATAGAAGTCATTACACACCTGCCATCATTTAAAGTGACTTAGATTATTCACAAATAAAGTTCAGCCGTTCTAGTAGGATTTTCCTGATATTTGCTTAGTTGCATGTCAGAGCAAAAGCCATGGTCCACAGAGAGCTTCCAAAGCATCAGATGGATCTCATTGTTGAAAGAGATCAGTCAGGTGAAGGGTACAAAAGAATTTCCAAAGCATTAGATATACCATGGAACACCGTGAAGACAGTTATCATCAAGTGGAGAAAATATGGCACAACAGAGACATTCCCAAGAACTGGATGTCCCTCCAAAATTGATGAGAAGAAAACTGGTCAGGGAGGCTTCCAAGAGGCCTACTGCAACATTAAAGGAACTGCAGGAATTTCTGGCAAGTACTGGCTGTGTGCTACATGTGACAACAATCTCCCGTATTCTTCATATGAATGAGCCATGGGATAGGGTGACAAGACGGAAGCCTTTTCTTACAAAGAAAAACATACAAGCCGGGCTGAAGTTTGCAATAACAAACATCAGGTCCCCCAAAAGCATGTGGGAAAATGTGTCATGGTCTGATGAAAAAAAGGTTGAACTTTTTGGCCATAATTCCAAAAGGCATGTTTGGCGCAAAAACAGCACTGCACATCACCCAAAGAACACGATACCCACAGTGAAGCATGGTGGCATCAACATCATGCTTTGGGGCTGTTTTTCCTCAGCTGGAACCGGGGCCTTAGTCAGGGTGGAGGTAATTATGAACAGTTCCAAATACCAGGCAATTTTGGCACAAAACCTTCAGGCGTGCGTGAACATCTGTGGGGCGATCTGAAGAGGGCTGTGCACAGGAGATGTCCTCGCAATCTGACAGATTTGGAGCACTTTTGCAAAGAAGAGTGGGCAAATATTGCCACGTCAAGATGTGCCGTGCTAATAAACTCCTACCCAAAAAAGACTGATTGCTGTAATAAAATCAAAAGGTGCTTCAACAAAGTATTAGTTTAAGGGTGTGCCACCTATACAACCAGGTTATTGTGAGTTTTTTATTTTCCCCCCTCAACAATTTTTCAGTTTGTTTTGCAATTGAATTGTTCAAGTTATAGGTCACATTAAAGGTGGAAAAAGTTCTGACATGATTTATCTTTGTCTCATTCTTTAACATCGCAAGAACCTGACATTTTAACAGGATTGTGTAGACTTTTATATCCACTGTATGATATCAGTGTAGCTCATCTATTGGCAAGCTATATCATCTACCTCCACACAGCCAAGAACACCCAATCCTATTTTATACCAAAAACAGACATACACAGCCTCACCACACAGTAGCATTTACTATCTAGAACTAAGATGTAACAACCTAAACTAGTCTTACACATACTGTACCAAATGGCTCATGTCATTATGTTAATTATAATTCATGCCATAAGCTAGCATGTATCTAGAATTTGGCCCGTGTACACTGACTTTTACACTAGTATACATATAATGTAGCCAGAGTCTGGGTGATGTTAACCCTTTGAGTGCCAGAGGGGTGGCACTCAAAGGGTTAAGAGGCCGGTACTGCTCTGCTTACTGCTGCCGCCTCACTGGTGGTGCACGCAATACACAGAATGCTCCCAGCACAGAACTCCCAGCATTCTGTGCGTTCGGGCAGTCTCTACTTGGCGTTACTGCATTGGACAAACATTCTAGCATTTTATTTATTTATTATGGTACAGTCTCACTGAAGCCCCACATATATACTGTAACGGATACCGCTGCCAACCAGCCTTGGGTGACTCCGTTAGTCGCCGCTTCCCTCGCTCTGGAACAGGAAAACTCCACCAGCTTCTCCCAAGGTATCCCAATCGCCAGGCAGGACTAGTGTCAGGATAACAAGAACTCTCCCAGCATACCAGCAGCTTAACCTCACCAGACAACACTTGTGTAGGTTAAAACAAGAACTGCTTTATTTGGACACAAACAAGGTTTATATACAGGTTTGTGAACACAGTCAACCAATAGCAAATAAGATTCACAACACCACCAGTCTTGCTGAGACTTAAATACATTAACACACAATAGAATACAAAACACACAGCCCTCTATCAGGTCTGCTCAGGTAATTACATCAGTGACTGACATAATACAATCAGTTTCACAAACCAACAAATGGAACCACATAACCCCAGGAAACCTACTTTGCATTTAAACAATAACACAGCACACAATGGGTGAGGCAATAGGACATTTGACTCCCAGTCTCCAGATACTGTCCCAGGTAGTCACTGCCCCACCCCCAATACATAATAGGGTCTCAGGCCTAGTGCCATCCTGGAGTCTGGCTGACACCCTTCTCCATTTTTTAGTTTGGCCCATGATTCTGTATGGCCAAATGGCCGCTTCCAGTCCAGGCCCAGTGGTTCCTGTGACATATACAGTGTTCTTTCATTGACTATCCCAGGTGTAACAAATTGCCACTCTAATTATCTTCAAACAACCAGTGTGTGTGTGTTTGCGGTTGATGGGAGTTCTGTCCTTCAGTAGATGGAGTGCCATAGAGTACCTCCCCAGCATGACTGAGATGGTCCAAAATCTTGTTTATCCTTTGTGAACATCCGTAAAGTGTCATGTCCTTATTTTACTGTAGTGATTTGTTTTATATTGATTGCATCATGCTTTTTTTTTAATAATTCCATGCAGTGGTGATGTATAGCGAACATGCAACATTGCCTCTCGTCTGTGACCAATGTAATTTGCAATATATAAAAACTAAAGTTCTGAATACATGGAATAACCATGTGAATCACACAAAGAAAATGTATACTATGCAACCAAACAAACAGATGTGCAAAATATTATATATATATATATATATATATATATATATATATATATATATATATATATATAATGATATTTCACTATGTTATGATATAAAATAGTGGGCAAAATATTCCCGGATTTCAATCCCAATGGAGAGCCCGTGAACACCAGTCCACTGTGCTTCTGGAATGGAGTAGCTTAGTGTATGTTGAAAATGAAATCCATTTCTTAGCCTAACAAGGTTATGCCACCCATTAAACCACTGGCAAGGTGCTGTAACCAACAGCCTCCACTGCATAACAGGGCCTCCCATGCCATGCTCCACAATGGAAGGAGTAAACTGGGAGCTCCAGTCTGCTAGGGAGAGTGAGAGACCTGGCACTGGTCAGCAGAGTTAACATAGCCATACAAAGTCAAAAGGAAAAAAAGGCTGATCACAAAAGGGAGATTTCCATCCCTAACCAAAGACAGGAAACAAAAAAGATACCTGGGTGGGGGGTGTTAAAGGGATAGTATTACTTCAAAATTACTATCCCTCATATTGAAGCCCTTAATAAACTGAGTTAAATGACACCAGCGGCATCTCTCAAACCTTTATGGTTTAAGAGATAGCCGCTTTCAAAGTTTCCTCTCCCCTGCTATCAGTGTTCTGCTGCCAGCAGGAGAATCCGGTCCCGGAACAGGCGGAGGCTTTTAAACAGAGCCGATATCTCGTTATGGAAGGAAAAATGATTCACTGAAACAGTCTTCTACGTGTGCTTGGTTACTAAGCACACGTAGAAGACTGTTTCAATTAAAAATTTTTCCTTCCATAACGAGATATCGGCTCTGCTGAAGAGCCTCCGCTTGATTCAGAGACCAGAAAGCAAAATTAAAAATTCGACTGTGTCACACCGAACATTCCGTGTGTCAAATTAAAATAATTACCCAGTGTATCTGTAACCAACTCTTTGATGGCCAGGTTAATCTCAAGGAAATTGTGTTGATACTTTGTTTTATTTTAATTTGACATATGGGATGTTGGGTGTGACACAGTAGAATTTTTAATTTTGCTTTCAATAAAAACTGAGTTTTGAGAAGTTTGTTTATACCACTAGCTGTACAACAGCACTGAATTGGTCCCCTTAACCTTATCTGATACACTAGGTGAATTACACTGAAACGAAGTCTGGTTCTCCCTATTGGGGTTTCAGATTATTTCTTTTCTATCTTCTTTCTCTTCTTGGTATATGGGTATTTTATATTCACCCATGATTATAATTTTTATATATATATATATATATATATATATATATATATATATATATATATATTATATATATATAATATAATTTTTAATGTTTTTTTTTAGGGTCGTATTATGCTAATCTACCCCTCAACTAAACTTGGAAATGGACTCAACTTATTGAAAACTGTACTTGAAGGTATGAAATTGTATTTTATTTATTGTTTGTATACTCTTGTAGCCTAAAACTGTAAAATGTTTTGCAAATGTGTAATAAATTATGAAATATAGTGATATAGTGTTAAAGTGATAGTAATACTTTGTTAAAGGGATAGTAATACTTAAAATGTAAAAAAAATGTGTTGTAGGGTTTATCGCCCTGAGTAAAACAAGAGTACTCCCACTGCTGAAAGGTGTTTCATTCAAAAGTTATTAATTTTCAAAGTTGAATTTTTTAGGTGCAATATCACAGTGGCCTGAAATTGTACAGTGGCGCTGTTGCTACATGATCCTATGGACAGCTCTGGTCAGTTGACCATAAATCTCCATAGGGTGGTGTAGCAACAGCGCCACTGTACAATTTCAGGCCACTGTGATATTGCACCTAAAAAATTCAACTTTGAAAATTAATAACTTTTGAATGAAACACCTTTCAGCAGTGGGAGTACTCTTGTTTTACTCAGGGGGATAAACCCTACAACATATTTTTTTTTACATTTTAAGTATTACTATCCCTTTAAAAGTAACTAATTATGTAGATATTAAAAAAGCAAATTCATTGCACCCAGCCCTATCTCTCAGACCTCTATGGTTTGAAAGATATAAACTTTCAAAGTTCCCCCTTCCCTCCCCGTGCACTGACGTCATCTTTCTGTGTTAGTGAAGGAGATCCCGGTCCACAGACCGTCCTGTTGCTCTTCAGTAGAGCCATAATTGCGCTAGTTAGAAAGAAATACTTCATTTGAACGGTCTACAACGTGTGCTTGCAAACCAGGCCCACGTGTAGACCATTCAAATGAAGTAATTTTTAATATCTACATAACAAAGTATTGCTATGTAACACATTTTATAACAAATAGGTGATTTGAAAGACGTTTTTAAAAGCACCTATACTTGTCCGTGCATGTCTGGCAGGCATTCCACTCTGCTTTACATACCAACTCTCATATACTTCTGGCTTGTGCTAGTTCATATACATAACTTGACAAATAAAGAGAAACATCTAATGAACTATTGATTGAAATAAAACACATTTATGCAGTGTGATATTCTCATGTTGACATTTCTATTCATGCGACATGTTAACTGGCTCATAAGGTCGCATGTCGTTTCACGTGCGACCTTTTAAAATTAAACCATTATATCTATAAAAGTACTAGAGGTTTTAACTTACACTTGAGCGTTTTTCCTTTCACTTTTCACCTACACCCACAACATTAAACCTTTATGTAGCATGGCGGAGGGGGTGCAGTGCACCACAAATAATGTGTGCTTCACTCTCTCATTCCCCCCTTTCTCACTGTGGACTCTCTTGCCTCTCTCTCTCACTTTTGCTTATCTTTCTCTACTGCCTCCCTCACCTTTCGCCTCTTTTGCCTTCACCTCTCTAGATAATTTCTTTTCCTCTTGCACTCTTATCAAGCTTTTCTCTTTTGCTCTGTTCACTTGATCATTTTTGCTTTTCTGGTGCTTGTTTTTTTCTGGTACTAGATACTCAGTCTTGATCACCTCTCTCCCTTTTTAGCTCCCCCTGTTCTCACTGGCATGCAGTCCTCTCTCTCTCTCTCTGGCATGCAGTATTCCCCCTTTTCTCTCAGGCATGCTATCCCCCTTTTCTCTCTCTCTCTCTCTCTCCCTCTCCTCCCTCCTCTCTCTGCTGTGAACCCCCCCTTTTCCAACTCACACTTTCCCACTTTTTTCTCTTGCACACTCCTCCTTCCTTGCTCTCTCTCATGTATGTGCTCCTCCCACTTTCTCTCATGCACCACCTCTCTTGCATGCGCTCACACCATCTATTGCAGTTGCACATCACCCTCATGGCCATACTTGTAATCCCACACCTCTCTCTCGTGCTTTTGCTTTCCCTTAGCCTGCTCGCACGCCCAACTCTTTCTCTCTCATTCCTGCTCCCACCCCTTTCTTGTGTGCTTGTGCTTCCCTCCCTCTCTCAAGCTGTCCGTGCTCTCCCCCCGCTTCCACTTGTTTTTGCTCCCCCTTGTTCCCTCTTGCTAGTGCTCCCCCTTGCTGTTTCTCTCCTGGTCCCCCCTCGCTGTCTCTCTCGTGCTCCCCCCTCACTGTGTCTTTCTCGACCCCCACGTTCGCTCTCTATCTTTCGGGCTCACCCCCACGTTCGCTCTCTATCTTTCGGGCTCACCCCCACGTTCGCTCTCTATCTTTCGGGCTCCCCCCCACGTTCGCTCTCTATCTCTCGGGCTCCCCCCACGTTCATGCTTTTACCCCCTCGCAGTCTCTGGCTCCCCCCACGTTTGCGCAGTCTCGGGCTCCCCCCCACGTTTGCGCACTCTCGGGCTCCCCCCCACGTTTGCGCACTCTCGGGCTCCCCCCACGTTTGCGCACTCTCGGGCTCCCCCCACGTTTGCGCACTCTCGGGCTCCCCCCACGTTTGCGCACTCTCGGGCTCCCCCCACGTTTGCGCACTCTCGGGCTCCCCCCACTTTTGCGCACTCTCGGGCTCCCCCCACGTTCGCGCACTCGCTGTTTCTCTCGCTCCCCCCAAGGCTGTTTCTCGCCCGCGCCTCCCCCCTCGCTGTTTCTCGCGCGCATCTCCCCCCTCGCTGTTTCTCGCGCGCATCTCCCCCCTCGCTGTTTCTCGCGCGCATCTCCCCCCTCGCTGTTTCTCGCGCGCATCTCCCCCCTCGCTGTTTCTCGCGCGCATCTCCCCCCTCGCTGTTTCTCGCGCGCATCTCCCCCCTCGCTGTTTCTCGCGCGCACCTCCCCCCTCGCTGTTTCTCACGAGCACCTCCCCCTCGCTGTTTCTCGTTCATTCCCTCTCTCTCAGGCTCACCCCACACTCACTCTTTCTCTCGGGCCGTTCCCTTGTTTGATCTCTCTCTCGGGCCGTTCCCTTGTTTGATCTCTCTCTCGGGCCGTTCCCTTGTTTGATCTCTCTCTCTCTCGGTCTCCCGCCCCCCTGTTTACTCTTTGTCTCTCTCTGGAGTGATATTCCTCTCCCCTCTCGCTCGTGTGCAATCCCCCCCTTCTCTCTCTCTCTGCTATGCACTTCCCCCTTTTCCCACTTACAAGTTCCCACTTTTTCTCTTGCTATCTCCTCCTCTCTTGCTCTCTCTCATGCATGTGCTCCCCTCTCTTTCTCTCGTACAACCCCTCTCTCGATCATGCTCCCCCTCTCTTGCATGCGGTCACACCATCTCTCACTGTTGCACAACCCCTGTCATGGGCGTGCTTGCGATTCCACACACCTCTCATGTACTTATGTTTTCCCCTATCGTGCTCGCGTTCCCACCTCTTCCTCATTCCTCTCCCACCCCTTTCTTGCATTCTTGCGCTTCCCTCTCTCTCTCTCAAGCTCCCCCCTCGCTTCCCCTCTTTTGTGCTCCCCTTGTTCCCTATTGCTAGTACTCCCCCCTTGCTGTTTCGTTCCTGGTCCCACCTTGCTGTCTAGCTCATGCTTTTACCCCCTCTCTCTCTTCTCCCCTCACTGTGTCTTCCTTGCTCCCCACTCGTGCTCCCACTTGCGCTCTCTCTCTCTCAGGCTCCCCCTCGCTTGCTCTTTAGCTATCTCTCTGGCTCCTCCCACATTTGTTCTTCCTTTTGGGACTCCCCCTCATTCACGCTCTCTCCCTCGGCCCCCCATTTGTTCGCATTCTCTCTCGGCCCCCCCCTTGTTTGCGTTCTCGGCCCCTCCTTGTTCGCGTTCTCTCTTGAGCCCCTCCTTGTTCGCTCTCTCTCTCTCGGCCCCCCCTTGTTCACTCTCTCTCTTGGCCCCCCCTTTTGTTTGCGCTCTCTCTCCATCTCTCGTGCCCCCTCTCACTCTCCATCTCTCGTATTCGGTCTCTCTCATGCACTCGCCCTTGCTATCTCGCACTTGACCCCTCTCTCTCTCTCTCATACCCCCCCTTCTCGAATTCCACTCACGCTTTCTCTCTCAGACTTGTGAGCACTCTCTCTGTCTCTCCCCCCTCAGGCTCCTTCTCCTCTCCTTTGTGCTCCACTCCTCCCTATTGCACTCCCGTCTTGCTCTTGCACTGGCCTCTCTCTCTTACCTCTTTAAAATGCCCCTGCCTTTTTCGCTCGGGTACTGTCAGTTCTTTCTTTTGCTCCATTTGCGTACCCTTCTGTCTTGTACTTTATTGCCTCTTTAACTGCTGACAGTACTATTGGTCCCTTTAAATGAAGGCTGTATTTAAACAACCCTGAGTGTTATGGAACAAAAATGATCCCTTTTACAACTGATAAGCATAACTTATTGTCTTTTATGTAGATCCATCTGAAGAAATATCTGATTCAAAAATCAAGACCATTGATGCTTTTTTCTATGGAAAGATTGCAGAAGATTGTGAAAAAGTGATTCGACAAGGGGTATATACTACACACACTATAACATTTTTCATTAACATGTAATGGAGAGTTTACTTGTCATATGTGTGTTGTTTTGTTATTATGTAATAGCAACCAAGGGATTAGAAGATGAGGGGTCTGTTTCTATGGATGTCTTCCAGAGACGTAAGAAATCTCTGCTATGTTTACCCCCTAATGCCTCTCTTGACCAGATACTTCTGAATGAGTGGGAAAACTCCTTGTTCAGAGACAATTTTAGAGCAGTGGGCCTCTTCTCCAACTGTTGACCCTCCTGTCTCCAGGTTGTACAAAAACTACTGCCTTGCACTTGAAAGATGCAGCTGATTTAAATAGCCATTGGATATGAAACTGGATTCTATTGAAAATATTCAAATAGTACAGAGAAATACTGTAAATAAATGTATCGTACAAATGTGCTGGTTCCAATTAAATGTTGCAGAAATACATAACAAGAATACTTTGAATCACATAGCAGGGAATATTGATAATAGAGAGTCCATTGATGATATGCATAAACATGTGACATTGTGAGTTCATAGGAAACGTAAAGAGAGAGTCGTGGCCTCATAATGATAAGTATGACAGGTAGACAGCACATAATGGTGTCTGATAGGACTTGAGTACCAGTAAAATGAGGGAAGCTGAGGCAATAATAGGTTGAGAAACCTATTAAATCAGAGAGAGAAAACTAGTGAAGAATAGAAAAGAGTATAATAGAGGTCACAGGCAGGTAAAGAACAGGAGAGGGAGACGTGGGTGGAAGAGAGAGAAGGGGGGGGGGACCTGGACAGCTACCCGGCTGTCACACCATGGATAAAGTAGGGAAGGAGAAGCAATTAAGCATTCGGCTTCACCAGAGAGTGCCAGACCATCGCAAAACATGAGGACAGTATTGGAAGAAGCAAGCAAGCATGGCACAATGAGCAAGGCTTAACTAGTAGAAGAAGCATAGTGCGACCACCTGATCCAATCCACTGGAGTCTGAGTTGGCACCCTTAGACATGCCACATAGTATATGTGAGCTACATGCTGTCTCCACTCGGCCATCGAAGGGGAGGTGGGTGATTTCCAGTGTAATGGTATAAGATATCTCACAACATTGAGGATTTGAAAAAAGAGAGTGGCCTGAGATCAGCAGAATCCGTAAGACCTGCCGGCAAAGGAAATCCAAACAGAAGCTGGGAAGGAGAAAAGCTAATCTCTATTGCCAATATATACTGCATTTCAGATTGTGTTTTGCGCCAGTAGTGGGTGATACCAGGGCAATCCCACAAGATGTGGTGGAGTAGAGTACTCGTATCGGTCCCACACCTCCAGCATAGAGACGAAAAATCGGTATAGACTCGCGCCAGAGAATTGGGGGTGCGATACCACCAAGTGAAGAGTTTGTAATTGCATTCCCTGGTCGGGGTGTCCTGAGAAAATTTCAGAAGAGATTCTCAAATTTTGTGCCATTGAGATATGTCCATCGACAGGGCTAGATCCTGTTCCCATTCCAAGATATGAATGGGCTTGGTGGGTTGGGAGGATGTAAATAAAAAGGAGTACCATTTCTTTAACGTGTGACGGAATATCATTGTACTTTGAAATAGCAACTCAAAGGGAGAAATAGGAGCTGAAGAATCGAATCTGGTAAGTAAAGGTGACACAAAGTGACATAGTTGGAAGTATTGCCAGGAATTTGAGGCCGGAACATTCCTATCTCTAATCAATTCCTCAGCATGTGGGACCCCTGAGTGACGTTGCCTAAAATATTAATCGCCAACGCACCCCAGGAAGCCATGGAACCCCCAGACAAACCCGGGGGAAATGCCGGATTGCCTAACAATGGCCTACAATGGGATGTCCACGACAAGTAGAGGGGAAAGAGGCTGGATCAAACCAACAAAGATGCTGCAGATCAATACCCAGTGCATAATCAGAAATAAGGGTGACCTGTACCTTAATGAGTGTAGCTAAGTTTTTGTCGCATTTGTCTTCTTTAAGGAATCTCTGGAAGCGGAACCACTGAAAGTTTGATCGTGAAAGAGGAGTGATGAAGAAGTGCGAGCTTCAGTAAGCTCTCTCAGAACATCCTGAGATAAGGTGGCTTTGTGAATCGACGACTCCTATATCCGCCTAAGGAAGACATAGATCTGCTGTTGGATGCGTTTTTTCTTACGGGAAGCTATGTCCACGTATGACGCACTTATGTGCTTCCCACACCAAGGTGGCGGAAAAGTCCAGCGTGCAGTTCGTGTAGAAATAAGTAGATAAGAGACTCCAAGGAGGACACAATCTCCGCATCTGACAGGAGCTGGTCGTTAAGTCGCCATTGTGGTCTGCTTCTATGCACCTGTGGGAGGAGAAGCGTAATGGACACAGGGGCATGGTCAGAAAGTGTGATCGGTCCAATATCCGCTTGAGAGACATTGTGCAATTGATATTGATCCACAAGAAGGTAATCAATGCGCGAGTATGTTGAGTGGAGGACTGAATAATAGGAATAGTCTCTCACTGTAGGGTTCTGTAGCCTCCAGACGTCACAAAGATGCGAGTCAGCCAGTTTTGAGCTGAGTGCGCTTGGAGTGTTAAAGGAGTAAGACGATTTCCCGGAGGATGTATCTATGTCTGTATCTACAGCGACATTCAGATCACCGGCTAAAATCAAAGACCCCGACTTGAAAGGATCAAGAAGTCTCAGAACCTTAGAAAGAAAGCGCGGGACTTTGACATTTGGTACGTAGACACAAGCTAGAGTGAATAGAACATCATAAACCGAGCCTTTAAGAAAAATGAATCTGCCCTCAAGGTCTACCACCTTGTTCTCCAACACCCAGGGGACATCCCGATGGAATAGAATGGCAACCCCCCTTTTGCATTCTCCTGCCTATGCAAACATCCCACTGGATAGTGGGAGTTCACAAGTATCGGTTACCGAATGGAGAGAAAATGCGTCTCCTGAATGCAAAAAATATCCGCCCGCAATCGAGAAGCTTCTCTGAGGGTCAGTGACCTCTTTTCCAGGGAATTTAGGCCCCTAACATTGAGAGTTACAATTTTCAATTGTTGCTGTGCCATGCTGCATAGAAATTGGGGTAACGTACATATAGTAACCGAGTGAAGTAGTTGAGTCAGTGTATGGCTTCTCCTTCCAGTGTGTGTGCCCAAGCTGCCATCTAGGTACAGGGAAGGGGAGGAAGATGGAGGGAAAGGGGAAAGAGGGGCACAGAAAGAGAGAAAGAAACAGAAGGAAATAGGAATATATAATAAACCGTGGTATAGAACTGGGGAGAACATCAACCCCAGTTATAAGCAAGTCACGGAGTTGCCCAAAGGGCTGGGAGGGTGTAGACCAGTTATCGGACTGGGTAACATGACTGAAATATACATTAGTGACAGAGCGGACCAGGCATCCGGAGGAAACGTAACTAGGTCCCATATAGTTACATCAAAACAAAACAAAAAACATAGTAACATAGTAAATTGGGTTGAATAAAGACACAAGTCCATCAAGTTCAACCTTCTCCTCATACCCCAGTAACTGATAATTTTATAGCTTTCCTGCTACCAGTTAGGTTAGTCTTTATCAGACCTTCCTGATCTGCCTACTGATAAACGGTATAACTCTGTACGTTCCCTTTTGAAAGGAATGTGTCTAATCTTCTCTTAAATGTATCCATTGTATCTGCCATAACCACCTCCTTGGGCAATGAATTCCACAATTTAACAGACCTTACTGTAAAAAACCCCTTCCTCTGCTAAAGTCTAAACCTCCTTTCCTCTAATCTCAAGGGGTGTCACCTGATCAGGCCTTGGAATAAATAGCTCACCGCAGAGATCCTTGTATTGACCTTTCATATACTTGTACAATGTGATAAGGTCTCCTCTTAGTCGTCTTTTTCTCTAGAGTAAATAAACCAAGTTTGTCTAGTCGTTCCTCATATGTCTAGTCCTCCATTCCCTTAATTAATTTTGTTGCTCTACGCTGTATCCTCTCTAGTTCTACTACATCCTTTTTCAGAACCGGTGCCCAAAATTGCACTGCATACTCAAGGTGAGGTCTTACCAATGATTTTTATAATGGCACTGGGCCAACCTCTCGGAGGTATGTAGTGCAAGAGACTTGCCAGAAGATGGAATAAAGGGAGGTGACATACAAGGACGGGGAAGAAAGAGAGAATTCTACACAGCAGGGCAATCAATGAAAGTTTATGGACCAGGAGTCAGAGGTATATATGGACTAAACTGGTAAATTAGTAGAAGTAGTATACATTATGGAAACCTAGAAAAGCATTGTAGACTGAGAACATCATAGGACAGCATAAATACTCCGCAGTGGCAGTAGATCAACTTATACAGTCATCAATGACGGGAAAGGTGGGTAACGATGAATGTAAACTGAAGCTAACAGAGAGAGAATACGGCCTTACATAAATAGTAGAGGACATCTTAATGACGTCAGACGGTGTCAATAATGGTAAACCAAGATAACTCTGAGCTCTCGGTCAGTAATACTAGACTGGAGTACCAAAGCATACAGGACGAGTTCAGAAGACCCAAGACCAAACAGTCTTCTGTCAGATCTCCTGCAGCTCATCCATCATGCCGGAACTAGTAGATGCAGCCTGTAGTGATGTCCACAGGCAAGTTTGGTGTGGAGGTCAAGAGAACGACAGGATACTACTACCAGTCAGCCCTGAACCAGCAAACCAGACCTGCAACCACCTGTCTGGTAAACAGCAGGCATCTGGGGAATCGTCTACGAATCAGGGAAAGATGAATAGAAGAAAGGAGGTGGGGAAAAAAGGAGTGAGGAAAAGAAGGGGGGGGCGCAGAAGGGAGATGTAGGTTTGCTGGAGGGAAAGGACGGAGGGAGGCGGGAGGTTTAGAAGGCAAACTGCCAATCATGCTACAATGAGTGCCCAGAGTGGGAGCTGTTGTACGTGATAGCAGTATAAACAATATACAGAAACGCTTATCGTGATCAGTATAATTATATGCAAACATAGTAATAGGTATTACAATGGAGGGAAAACCAGTAGCAAGATGAGCAATTATAATTAACTAAGAGGTTCCCCAAGACCAAGTCAGGATGGTGTGTGAGTCGTGGGCACGATAGAGGAGCACAACAATTTAGCCACGGATCAGCAGACCACATTGGTCACTATCCACATGCAAAATGGCAAGCAAGTGGGAATTCCCGCATATCAGGGAGATGGGAAAGGAAGGAAAGATGGGCAGTAGAAAAAGGGAGTGTGTAATGAGGAGGGGAAGGGAATCAAGGGGTAAGGGTTAATTAATGCCCACAAAGGGTGCCATCATGCATGAAAGTAACGGAGTATAAAGAGCATTGCTAAGAACATAAGTAGTATAAACATAGGTGAATATACAGAAGTATAAACCTTCCAGAGTAAGACTCTATCCCAATCAGGGAAGCCCATACAGTGCTACGAGCCCAAGTAGTCTCAAGCTCGGCCCGCTGGACAAAACCCGACTACCACCATCAATTGTATAATGTGCCTATGCTGCATTCGAAGGGCCCTACACTGCTCTCCTTATGCAATGGAAGACCAGCGGCTGAGAGCCCCAACTGGCGGTGACTCATTGCATCTGGACCCCATGAGAACAGCAGTACGAGTAGGTGAAAAATGGTGCAAACCTAAATTAAGGGGACATTGTGTAACATAGAGTCATAGGTACTGCATACGAACAAACCTTCATGGATTTCAGCAGGTCCCCCAAAAAAAAAAAAAAAAAAAAAAGGAAAATCAGGTCTGTTCAGTGAAGGACCATCTAGGAGGGGAGAGGGACCCCTGGATTGTCGGAGCCTGACAAGGTTTCTTTTAGGCGCCAGGGCAGCATTTGAAGTCCCAGAGTCCTAATGGGTCGGTGCATCAATTCCTAGGGTTCTGCAAAACTCAAGAATTTTTGAGGGATCTCGGATTGATGCTGAAGCGCCGTTATGCAGTACATGAAGATGAAAGAGGAAGCCCCATCTATACTGGATTCCCAGGGTGTGTAGGTGATGGGGAGTAAAGCCCAAGGTTTTTGTAGAGTAGAAGGGGATAAATCATTATAGAAGTGCAGGATGCAATCAGCATATTTGATGTCTTCCAATTCTCTTGCACTGGCCATTGTTTTCTCTTTATAAGGAAAATTATGAAACCGGACAATGACATCCTGCTGTTTAGGGCCATGGGGCCATAGGGCCCTGTGAGCTCTTTTTAGCTTTAGCGGAGTGGAGGATGAGTTAGATCCTAATAGGTCCCTGAAAAGGGTCTGTAGAGAGGAATGAAGGTCCTTAGGAGGAATCGTCTCGGGGAAGTACTTAATCCTAATGTTGCACCTTCTGGAGCGATTTATCCAGATCATCAAGTCTGGAGGATAGAATAGATTATCGTATCATCTTGTTGCTGCATCTATTGCTCCAAGGCCTGCATCTGTGACCAAGACGCCTCACGGTCAACTTCCAAAAGTTTGATTCTCTGACCAAGCTGGGCCAGGTCTTTTTTTCAATTCGGAGATCTCAGATTTGACCGTAGACTTCAAATCCTGCTTTATCTCGATCAAGAAGCCTTTCATGTCGTCCTTCATGATGAAGGAGGCTAGGTCGTCCTTGGTCAGGGTAGATGACATTTCTGCTATCTGTGTTAAGTTCTCCTTTCCCTTATGGAGTAGGGGAGCAGACAAACCGTTGTCTCCGTGATCAGTGGACTGGTCAGCTAAGTCCTCACTCCAGTCCCAGGATGAGTTTGCCACATGCAGCTTCAATGGCATCGCCGCCGGAGAACAGCCTTTGAGAGTCGTTGGCAATAAGTCTGTAATGCGTTTATAGTCAGGGCGATTCTGCGCCTTCTTCCCACGACCCTTCATGAAGGCGTAGAAGCCCTGTTGAATAGTGGGATAGCTCTCCTAACCGGAGTAAAGTTGAAAAGACTGCCATGGATCAACAGAGCAACCGAATCAAGCGTCCATAATGTTTAAGCGCGAACTCCGCCCCCCCCCCTGCCCCAGAAACTGGATTCTAATGTCAGCCGTTGGTGTGGCACTTAGACTCAGCTTTGCCTCTGCATGGGTTAATAGGGTATTTGCTGTTTGGGGTGAAGAGCTTCTGGAAGCTGTACGTGCTGAGGTTTCCAGGGATGACTTGTTGGGCCTTTTGGTCAACATTAAAGAGGCCAAAAATGATGTGTCTGAGGCTCTTTTTGAGGAGGTCAGGTTGTCCCCCAAGGCTTCTGCTTTTTCTGTTGCTGCACGATGCACCTTGTGGCTTAAGATTTGGTCTGGGGATCAATCCTCTAAAAAATCACTTGTTTCCTTACTTTTTCAGTCCTGTTTGGACTTGAATTAAAGCCGTTCATTAGTCATGCTACCGGGGCAAAAGAACACTTTGTTGCCTCAGATGTCCTCTGAACATCCCAACTATGGAGAAGAAACTGCTTCATTTTCATCCCTACCAAACGGAGGCGCAAAAGCCGCAAGCTTTGCAAGCCTCCCACGTGCACTCCACCACCAAGCCTAGACAACAGTGGTAGCCTAGGCAAACAGGTCAAAGGGCCAAGTCTGTCCAGCAGTCTTCTGCATGACTAGCAGAATCCTGGTCCGCATTTATGAGTGGAGGGGTCTTCACCTCTTTCGAGATGCCTGGGATTCCTCGGTATCGGATCAGTGGGTTATGTGGGTAATCTCGGAAGGGTACCAAACATGTTTTGTGTTCCTTCCACCATCAAAAGTTCAACTGTTTTGGGAAGCAGTGGACTCTCTGCAAGCCAAGGATGTTCTTATCCTAGTTCCTCCCCAAGAGCGCGGTTCAGGTTTTTATTCCAACCTGTCTGTAATCTCAAAGAAGGGTGCTTTTGTCCAATTCTGGACCTGAAGTGTTTCGACAAATATGTTGTGACTGTGCTTCAAGATGGAATCTTTGAGTTCTGTAATCAGTGATGTACCCTGGGGAGTATGGAGTCTCCAGACCTTCAGTATGCATACCTACACGTCCCTATACAGCCAACGCTATCTGAGTTTTGCCTACAGCTTGTATCACTACCAGGTCACAGCTCTGCCATTTGGCCTGGCTTCTGTGCCCTGAGTGTTTAACAGTCATGGGGGCCTTAGCGGCCTTCATTCACACCAGGGGCATCTCCATGACTCCATATCTGGATGATCTCTTGATCAAAGTTCCCTCAGGGGAGCTTCTGGCCCAGCACAGCCAAGACTATGCCTTCTTCTGGTCCACCATGGGTGGATTCTGAACATGCTGAAGGTCTCCCCAATACCTTCCCAGGAACTGGAGTGATCCTCTGCCACAATCGGAGAGTATATGAGCGTTTTGGGCAAGCTATTGTCAACACTGGTCCATGGTTTCCTGAAAAAATACAAGGGGATTCACAGAGCAAATTTGTGCAGTGGTGGACAGTGGAACAAAGAGGGAGTGTGAGAAAGTTTGAGTGGTTCTGTAACCATTCTTTACTTACCAGTACAAAGTAACATTGTAATATACAGGGCTGTCAGGCTCATGACTGACTGCCACCCTGATAGTTCCCCAGCTCCTTACCTTTGGTGCAGAGTGCTTTGTGACCCTGTTGTAGATGTTGCACGTCACTCTGTGAGTCACAACAGTCACCATGGTTGCTTCTTGTTCTCCCGACATTGCATAGGGGAAACCCATGCTAAGCAGCGCATCTTTTTATTCTCAGCCTCTCGGCATAAGGAACGGAGGTGCCTAGTCATCAGCATGACTATGCCTTCACATCTTCATGCTGCAGTACCCTGTAAAACCCAGGGCTCTCCTTTCCTTTCTTCTGGGCTTTGTTCCCTTAACATCCTCACTTTCTTTCTGTTATCTCATAGTTTTCTCATTGCCGACTTGCCTGCCCAGCCATGTCTGGATAAGCCCCTGTGTTGTAACCTATTCTTTGAGAGGCTTGTATTCCATCCAAGCCTCCTCAGTCAGTAATATACCTACAAGGGTGTGCACATCTCTGCTCCTGGGATCCATCACCTACTTTGGCCTCAGCAGTGTCTGACAAGGGCAGTGACACAAATGGTGTTGTTTTGGCTTTATACTCCAGTCCACTGGATTTGAAATGAAACTGTAACTAAAAGAATAAAGTCCAGCCTGTTAGCTTTAATTTGAGAGTATGTACACCCACAAACAATGAACCATGTAGGAATTGGACAAATCATAAACCAGGTCATCATATTTAGTACTTTGTTGCACATACTTTGCATAAGATGCCTGAAGTTTGTGGCCCATAGACATCACCAGACTGTGGGTATCTTCCCTGGTGATGCTCTGTCAGGCCTGTACTTCAGCCATCTTCAGTTCCTGTTTTGTGACATTTTTCACTTTAGGCTTATCTTTAGCAAGTACAACATGTGCTCAGTTCGACTCAGGTTGGGTGATTGACTTGCCCAGTCAAGAACATTCCACTTTTTGTCCCTTAAAAACTCCTTGGTTGCTTTAGATGTTTGGGGTCATTGACAGAGCTGGATTTGCCATTATGCAGAGTAGGTAACTACCTAGAGCTCCGGATTATTTTGGGCGTACCTCCAGTTGTGCTGACCACACCCACATTTTGAATTGTGGTTGTGGCCAGAACAATCTCCATGTCCCTGCACCAGTATTACATCCCCTTACATCCTATAATTTAACCCTTTGGATGCTAGGAATATCTCCAGTGTATGGCAGAACCATGTCTTGGAGACATCCCTAGCATCAAGGGGTTAACGTTTTTTATTCTTGCTTGTTATAGTCCAGGAAACAGTGTATGGGACTGGGGTGGGGTCATGTGAGGAATGGGGTGTGTGACCATGGGCAGAACTAGAGAATTTTGCCTAGGGGCACCTAGAATGTAAATCTGACCCTGGTTATTGACCTCCTGCAGGATAAAGTGCATTCCATTGTGTTTTGAGGCATTTGGCCAGATCTAAACAGGTAGGAAGGATGTTTTTGTACACTTCAGAATTTACCCTGCTGCTGCCGTCAGCAGACACATTGTCAATAAAGAAAAGTGAATCAGTTCAAGTAGCAGCCATAGACACCCAAGCCATAACACTGCTTCCACCATGTTTTACAGATTAGGTGGTATGCTTTGGGTCATGTGTGGTTCCATTCTTTCTCCGCACTTTCCTCTTGCTTTCACTCTGGTACAGGTTAATCTTTGTCTCATCTGTTCATAAGACTTTGTTCCAGAAATCCACAGTTTTTTATGTAGTTTTTAGCAAACTATAACCTGGCCTTTCTGTTCTTGTGGCTGACCGGTAGTTTGTGTCTTGCGGTAAACCCTCTGTAGTTATGCTGGTGTAATCTTCTCTTTCTAGTACTCTTTTTACACTTCTGTGCCTACATTCTGGAGAGTGTTTTTGATCTGTTTGACAGTTGAAAAGGGTTTTTTATTCACAATTGCAAGCATTGTTTAGTCATCCTCTACACTGGTCTTCTGTTCTCTACCAGGCTGTTTGCTATTGCTGAGTTCACCTGCTCCTTATTAATGTTGATTTTTGACTCTCATAATGTGTCTCTGATCGATTTATTCCAATATTTCAATGTCATGATGGCCTGCTTTACTGGCTTTGACACTTCTGTGGCCCTCCTTTTGGGAGACAACTATAACAGACTACAAATGCCACACCCAGAATCACCTCAAGAACTTTTATTAGCTTTCTTGTGCATGAATGAATGATGCAGTGACACAGCCCTGGCCACAAAACAGCTGAGCGGCCATTTGTCCACTTGTTTTTTGTCCCCTAAAATGTAAGGATCATGTATAAATAGGGCTGTAATTCCTACAGGGTTCATGGCTTATGGGTGTACAGTACTGTACAAAAGTCTTAGGCAGGTGTGAGAAAATGCTGTAAAGTAAGAATGCTTTCAAAAATATGTTATTAGTTTAATTTTATCAATTAATAAAATGATAATGAGTGAACAGAAGAAAAATCTAAATCAAATCAGTATTTGGTGAGACCACCCTTTGCATTCAGAACAGCATCAATTCTTCTAGGTACACTTGCACACAGTTTTTTTAAGGAACTCTGCAGGTAGGTTGTTCCAAATATCTTGGAGAATTAACCACAGTTGTTCTGTGGATTTAGGCAGCCTCGGTTACTTCCCTCTCTTCATTTAATCCCAGACAGACTCATTGGTGTTGAGATTAGGGCTCTGTGGGGCCATACCTTCACTTCCAGGACTGCTTGTTCTTCTTTATGCTGAAGGTAGTTCTTTATGACTTTGGCTGTATGTTTGGGGTCATTGTCATTTTGCAGAATAAATTTGGGGCCTTCGCAATGGTATTGCATGATGGATAAGTATCTGCCTGTACTTCTTAGCATTGAGGAGACCATTCATTCTGAAGAAATCCCCAACTCCATTTGCAGAAATGCATCCCCAAATTTGCAAGGAACCTCCACCATGCTTCACTGTTGCCTGCAGACACTCATTCTTGTAACCCTCTCCAGCGAAGAAACTGCATTCTGCTACAGCCAATTATTTCAAATTTTGACTCATCAGTCCAGAGCACATGCTGCCATTTTTCTGCACCCCATTTCTTGTGTTTTTGTGCATAGTTGAGTCGCTTGGCTTTGTTTCCACGTTGGTGGTATGGCGTTTTGGCTGCAAGTCTTCCATGAAGACCACGTCTGATCAGACATTTCTGCACAGTAGGTGGGTGTACCAGGATCCCACTGTTTTCTTCCAGTTCCGAGCTGATGGCACTGCTGGGCATATTCTGATTGTAAAGGGAAGTAAGCATGATGAGTCTTTCATCTGCTGAACTAAATTTCCTTGGCCGACCACTGTGTCTATGGCCCTCAATGTTGCCTGTTTCTTTGTGCTTCCTCAAAAGTGTCTGGATAGCACATCTGGAAACCCCTGTGTGCCTTGAAATTTCTGCATGGGAGAGACCTTGCTGATGCAGTATAACTTTTTTGTTACTGTGCTCAGTCTTGCCATGGTTTATGACTTTTGACATTAAACCGTCTTTGGCACCTTACCTTGTTAGCTGAGTTTGTCTGTTACTTACCCAGTTTTATTCCTCCTACACAACTGTTTCTATTTCAGTTAATTATGGTGTTTCAACCCACATATTAAACTGATGATCTTTAGCACCTGTTTGGTATAGTTGTTAAATCATACACCTGACTATATGCCTACAAAATCCCTGATTTTGTGCAAGTGTACCTAGAAGAATTTATGCTGTTTTGAATGCAGAGGGTGGTCACATCAAATATTGATTTATTTTAGATTTGTCTTCTGTTCACCTATTCATTTTGTTAACTGATAAAAAAAAAAAAAAAAAAACTATTAACATGTCTATTTTTGAAAGCATTCTTACTTTTCAGCATTTTTTTCACACCTGCCTAAGACTTTTGCACAGTACTGTATATAACCCCAATTAAAGCAGACAGTCTGCTTAGTCAATGTTTAATTTCCAGTTCAATGTGCTGGAGTACAGAACCAAAACAACTTTTTTTTTTGCAATTTCTAAATACTTATGGACGGCACTGTATTTGACACTAATACAATATTAACTCTTGGATGTAAGTGAGATCTCAAACACATTATGAAGCAAAGCATTGCAGCTCGCTAGCATCTGAAGATTAAAGGGTTTGATTGTTGTGGATGAGGGGAGATTTGTATCAAACCAAAGGGTTCCACTGCAAACTGCCTTCTATGCAAATAGGAAATTTTGATAAAATCAGCAACACTTTAATTATGGTGTTCTTTTAAAGTGGATGTGTCACCTATGTATAACATAGCATAAGTAGGCTACATATCGAATACTAAAATAACAACAACAGGTAGAGCAGAATGGAATATTGTGAATCAATCAGTATCTAGCAGCCAGATAAAGAACCCTTGCTCGAAGGTTCTAAAAAATATAACTAACACCAAAGATCCTTGATCGGCTCTTGGAAAACTGAACACACCTTGCATAATAAATGACAATATTAATATAAAATATAGTAACAATATGTGGTCCCCAAAAAACCTCCCCGATCGTAAAATGACAGGAACAAAAATAACTATAGTAAAAGATTTAGTTAAACTATCTGCGTAACGTGTGTTAGGGTACACAGATGATCAGTATGTGCAACCCTTGATCATTAGCTCAACAGTCTGACATCATACATATGTAAAAGAATCTCAAAGTATACACCACAAAGACACAATATCAAATATAAAATAATGGGAAAAACAATACACTGTTAACCTAGAATCCTTTAATTAGGAAAAGAGGTCTCAATATGTTCCCAAACTATAATATATAAAAAAAGATCCCTAGGCATAATATATGCAAATCGAAGACCATAAAATGCAAACCTATAAATGCTAAATGTGCAGTTATATCCAATTAAGGCATAGGATGGAGGCACAAAGGGAAACATAGATCCCTTATGCTTCCAGTACAGTACCCCATGGGATACAAATAACCTGTGATCACTCTAAAATAAAAAACAATAAATCCTAAAAAATATATATGAAAATAAAAAAAAAACATAAACAAAAACAGAGGAGCCCAGGTAACTTAAAAATACAGCGATCGATCGTAAAAAATGATAATTATAAACTTTCACATATGTTCGTGATGGTGGCCCAAAAAGCAGTTCCTTTCTCCTGTTATTATTATTGTGTGGAGTTATCAAGCAATTGGCTTGGAACTTCAAAAATGTACAGCACATATCGAATACTACTAAAATGGTCTTCATTTTTTTTTAAAGTTTTATTTCGTGTAAATGTAACTTATGAAGTCTGTCCTGCAGCTACTTCCACATATACTGCAGTTCATCACTCTGTCTCTGCTCTCCTCCCTCCTCCGATGATGGAGGCTTCTGTCTGTAAGCTGGAGCGCTCTCATTGGATAGATATCGATCTCTGCCAATGAGACCTCTCAAGCTTACAGACAGAAGCCTCTGTCATCTGAGGTAGGAGGAGAGCAGAGGTAGAGCGACGGACTGCGGTTACAGAGCAGGTAACCGCAGTCTATGTGGAAGTAGCTGCAGCCCAGACTTTATAAGTTAAATTTACATGAAATAAAAATTAAAAAAAAATGAAGAGCGTTTTAGTAGTATTTGATATGTAGCCTAACTATTTATGCTGTGTTATATACATAGGTGACTCATCTACTTTTAAAATTTAAAGTTTCCCTTTTAAAACTTTGTTTGCTTTTTATTACAGGATACTCTTGTGATTTCTGGATTTAGGTTAGCCAAGTCTACTTCTGCAAGTAGAGATGGGAGACACCATTGTCAGCTGGACATCAAGGAAGAAAATGGAGCAACTGTTTATGTAAGTCCTTATTCTACAGTAAATGTTTTACCAGATGAAAAATCATTAATTATTTGCACCTAATGTTTCAGTCCCAACAGCTGTGCTGTTTTTGGGGTAACTCAAATTACAGTAATTCAATAGAGGACACTCAAGGCATATTAGATTACATATTACCTATCTTATAGACACACTATCAGCTGCCAACACACTTTTCATACCAGTTTACTAGCTGTAGAGGAGCACTGCTTCCTTTTTCATCCCCTATCATTTTATCACATTTTTAATGTTAATGACGGTTGTAGCGTGGTTGCTTGGCAATCTCTACCTCCAGTATTTATCCCTTGATATAGGGCTATGCTACTCTTATGCAAAAGAGTTGCGCCCATCTCTAATGGAAAAAAAAATGAAAATTGAGGCTATAGCATGACAGTGATTTTCTGAGATGCTCCTTATTAAAGGAAGCTAACCTTGTTTTTCCTCAGTCATTTCTCTTGCAGAATTTAATAGGGTTGTTTGGTGAAAACCAGATTAATTGCTGGATGTAGGACTCCCATGATCATGTTTTTTCACAAGAGGCTGCATGCAAAGACCTCCTCTAATTATAGTATTGTGTGAACAATGGTGGTCCCATTGTTTTTCTGTTCTCCTCTCAGTGAAAAGTTCTTTGCCACCTTTTAGCAAATAATATTGTTTTGATACTTAGGCACAAAGGCTATTTTGCAACTTAATGCATACAGCATCTCCCTATGTGTACTTTAATCTTTTTGCTGCTAATTCTTTTTGCAGCTGTTGCGGATGATGTTTTTGTACTTTTTTGCTGTTTACATTAAAATGACTGCATGTCATTGTTCTGTAAGCAATTCACACACATCCTATATAGTTTTGTTACGTCCTATGTGGAATGCATGAATCATGGAGTCTTCCCATCTTGCACCATTTCACCCCACCCAGACATACTCAGTTTGAACAATGGAGACCGACTCCTACTCCTTCGATATGTATGGGTGATTTCAGTGATGGATCAGTGGGTTTTGTGGGTAATTTTGGAAAGGTACAGCATAGATGTAAAATCCCCTCCTCTTCGCTGTATCTTTTTGTCCAGAGTTCCTCGGGACCCCATTTGAGAGTGTCATAGATTTAGTACCCTCTCTACTTGGAAATGAGGTTTGTTTTTTTTTGTTTTTTTTGAGGACTTTAAGTGCCTCAGCCACTTTGTGTTAGCTACACATGTTGAAATGCAGTCTTCATGCTCTATCAGCAGTTAGCTGATTTTGATTTTTCTCCACTGTGTTTGTCTTCTGGTAGTTTTGCTTTTCTTCAAGATGGTGCTAGCAAGGGTCTCAGCCTTAGTTCTATCAAGGTACAGATCTCACCTCTTTCCTTTTGCAGTGAAGCATTGCTTTGTTTCCTGATGTTAAGACCTTTTTACAGTGGGTGACTCGTGCCTACCCTGTCTTTGGGGTTCCCATTCACCCCAGGACCTGGAGCTGGTGTTGGGAGTGCTGCAGAAGCTTCTTTTTCTACCCTCTCAGCTGCATGCCTGATTGTTCTGATGCTCAAGATTTTTCTGTTTTTTTTTCTTTTGTCCATTTGTGTCTACTCAGGCTTGTCCTGCAAGTCCCCCTTTCTGTTTTTTCACTGGGACATAGTGGTTTTGACCAAGGTTGTTTCGGGGGTTTCACATCAAACAGGAAATCGGCCTTCCTTCCTCTGCCCAGCTCCTTCCAGGACTGTCATCTGTTGGATGTAGTACATCACTTGAAATACCTTTTTGGAGATCTGACTCTTTTTAATCATTCCTGAAGGCCCAGGTGCGGGCCATGCTGCTTCTTAGGTTACCATTGCTTCCCAGAGAACATCCGTCAGGCATATTTCTTCTGTGTCCGTCCACGGCACAAAAAACGTGGGTTTGTCCCTCCTCCCAGCTGGCGTAGGACCAATCCCCTTCTAAAGTTTTAAAAGGGCTTCCCGCCCCACTCTCCACAGTCTTTTTGGTCCTACCAGCTGGGTAGGGGCGAATTGAGAAAGCATACCTGGGTTTTTTGTTTTCTATTCAGCGTTAGCATTCAGCCCTCGGTCTTGCTTGCTTCGGCCGACTCAGGGTGAATGCGTCCGCAGTCCGGTTCTCCCCCTCGGCCTTGTTGCTTGTGCTGGCCCAGGGAGGAGTTTGCATCGCCGTGTCGGCTGCCCTTCCTCTGTCTCTCATCGCGAGACCTTCATGCGGGACTTCCGGTTCCTGGAGGATGCAGAGTACCTGCAAGGTTCAACAGGAGGCTTGGAGACCGGGGATTGTGGCTTCCAGTCCGGATTCAGACATGGCAGTGTTGCAGGAGAGGGTTGGTAAGTCCCTGCATTTGGTTTTTATGTCTATTTGGGCGGCAATGTTTTTCTGGCCTCTGCGTTCCAGTGTGAAACGCAAGCCAGTATTTAAGAGGGGCACTTCTGATATTTGCACTGTGTTGGCCTGTATATTAAGTTTTTTAGAATAAGCTGTATTAAAAGTTAAGTTTTATAGTTATGGCCACTACTCCTAAGCCATCCTCTTCTAAGGAGAAAGCTACCGCTGAGAATAAGGAGGATAAGGCTTCAAGACCCAAGATTTGTGTTTTATGCGAGCTAAAGCCTGCTGTCCCAGAGGCTAAACTATGTCAGGAATTCTCCAGTAAATCTAATCCGAATATGCCTACGCAGTTTCAAGATTTTTTAGCATGGATGAAGTCTTCCATGCAAGAGACATTTAGCTCCATGCAGCAAGCAGCTGGCCCTAGGAAGAGACAGAGAACAGAAGATCCAGATGAGGGAACATCTACCAGAATAGATTGGGAGGATCAGGAGAACACCTTTGAAGCCATCTCGGATTATTCCTCTGAGGAAGAAGGAGAAATTACTGATGAAGCAACTTCGTTTAACTTAGAAAAAATGGATTCCTTTTTAAAGCATGTCAGGAAGACTTTGGGCCTTACAGAGGTTCAAAAGGAGTTAGACGTTATGGACACTGCTTTCCTGGGAGCCAAGAAGCCTGTTCCTGTGTTTCCGGTTCACAGTTCAGTTACTGATTTAGTGAAAGCGGAATGGGCCAAAGGAGACAAGAGAGTATCTTCTTCAAAAAAGTTTTTGAGAATGTATCCATTTGAAGATTCTGAGACGGCTGCCTGGGTTAACTCGCCGAAGATAGATGCGGCAGTCTCACAACTTTCTAAGAAAACCATGATTCCAATGGAGGATGGTTCTGCATTGAAAGACTTATGGACAGGAAAATGGAGAACTCTTTGAAGAAACAGTTTTTTGTTTTAGGCCAGAATATGAAGGTCGCCACTTCTATGGCCTGTGTTTCAAGAGCAATGCGGATATGGTTAACGGAGTTAGAAGACAAAATAGAATCATCTGTTTCCAGGTCACGGCTAATGAAGGGAGTGGCTACTATCAAGGAGGCAGTAGGCTTCGCATGTGATGCCTCTTTAGATACAGTTAAACTATCTGCTAGAGCTTCTTCCTTATCCATTTCTTCAAGAAGAGCATTATGGCTGAGGCCCTGGGGGGCTGACGCCTCATCAAAAAACAAGTTAGTGACTTTGCCATTTTCCGGTAATATGCTCTTTGGAGAACAACTGGAAGACATAATCAAGAAGATCACCGGGGGCAAGAGTACCTTTCTGCCTCAGGATCGGAAGCTGAGATCATCACCCTCTAGGGGGGCATCTTATAGAAACCGCAGGCAGTCCTTTCGTGACAACAGGCGCTATCAGTCGAGGCCTTATGACCAGAAGAAGCAAGGTTATACTCAATCCAGCAGAGGAGGATATAAGAAAGAAGCTTCAAAGAGAGGTCAATACAAGAAAGAATTCTGAAGGTCAGCGGGCCCTGTCTCTAAGCATGATAGGAGGTCGACTGCAGCAGTTTCTTCACATTTGGAAAAAAGAAGCAAATTCAGACAGATGGGTGCTGCAGAACTTGGAAACAGGGTACCCGCTGGATTTCAGGACTATTCCAAGAAAAAATATTTTCAGAACATCCAGGCTGCCTTTAAATTTTATCAAGAGGTCTATGATGAGACAAGCAATACACTCCTTGATCCAAAGCGAAGTAGTGGAAGAGGTTCCAGAGGAACAGAAGAAATCAGGGATTTATTCAGTAATATTCCAAGTTCCGAAGTCTTCAGGGGGGATCAGGATCATCCTAGACCTGAAGATGGTGAATTCCTTTATTCAGTACAGAAGATTCAAGATGGAAACAGTGGCATCGATTTTAAATCTGGTCTATCCGGATTCTTTTCTCACCACAGTGGACTTAAAGGATGCGTACCATCACATTCCAGTCATTCCATCCCACAGGAAGTTTCTCAGATTCACCTTCGAGAATCAGCATCTTCAGTTCAAGGCTCTCCCGTTCGGCCTATCATCAGCCCCAAGAATATTCACCAAGACATTGGCAGTGGCATTGGAAAAGCTAAGAGAGGAGGGAATTACTCTGATTCCTTACCTGGACGATATTCTTATCCTGGCGAATTCTGCATCCTGGGCAGTTCATTCTACTGCCAGAGTAGTAACCCGACTGGAGAGCCTAGGGTGGCTAATAAACAGAAAAAAGAGCCATCTGGTGCCTTCGCAGGAGTTGACATTTTTGGGGATAACTTTCAACACCAGAAGTTCAATAGCATGTTTGTCTCAGGAACGGATCAGGAACATCATAAAGAAAGTCTCAATGTTTCGGAAAATGAAGATTCATACTGCACAGGATTTCATGCAGCTATTGGGTGTCTTGGCATCTTCAAGTCAAGTTGTTCCTTGGGCGAGATTGCATTTAAGACCGGTTCAGAATTTCTTCTTGGAGAAATGGAACAAGGATCCGTACAACAGATCACAGAGGATTCACCTTCCGCAGCAGATCAAATCTCAGCTGCTGTGGTGGATGAACCCAAACAACCTCAAGAAAGGATTTCGGTTGAAAGAGATAAAATGGGAGCTGATACAGACAGACGCCAGCCTGGAAGGATGGGGAGCCTGCTGGGGGAACTTGTTTCTTCAAGGAATATGGACACAAGACGAAAAAATCCTGCACATAAACGTTCTGGAACTAAGAGCGGTATATTACTGTCTAGTAAGGTGGGCTCCTCTACTCAGGGGAAGGCCAGTTCATGTCAAATCAGACAACCTGGTGGCAGTCATGTACATCAGAAACCAGGGAGGAACTCGAAGCAGGTCAATGAACAAAGAGGCAGTAAGACTATTAAGGTGGTCAGAAAGAAACTTGGCAGCAATAGAAGCGTCTCATGTTCCGGGAAAACAGAACATACAGGCGGATTTTTTGAGCAGGAATCGAGTGGATCAGGGGGAATGGGCCCTGAACACAAGAATCTTTCATCAGATAATACAGAAGTGGGGCTCTCCAGAAGTGGATCTTATGGCGTCAATTCACAACAGGAAATGCAAGAAATTCTTTTCCAGAACATACCATCCTCTAGCTCTGGGACAGGATGCAATGACATTCAGTTGGAACTTCAGCATAGCATACATCTTCCCTCCAATATCTATGATCCCCAGGGTATTAAAGAAGATAAAGAAAGACAGAGCAAATGTCATTCTAGTGGCTCCTTATTGGCCAAGGAGAGTATGGTTCTCGGATCTAGTGAATTTGTCCATAGAGCAACCTTTCCCCTTACCTCTCAGGAAAGATCTTCTCCAGCAAGGACCTCTGGAGCATCCGAATCCACGCCTTTGGAAGTTAACAGCTTGGAGGCTGAGAGGGTGTCCTTGAAGCTAAAAGGATTATCAGATGCTGTCATAGATACCATCATCAAGGGAAGGAAGGCAAGCACATTCAGAGTCTATGATAGGATCTGGAAGATTTTTGCAGCTTGGAGTCAGCAGGAGAACCTGACGAGAGAATCGATTGGAGTCCCTCAGATCCTTGAATTTCTGCACAAAGGTTTTCAGCTAGGATTGAGGCCAGCCTCTGTTAAAGTGCACTTATCTGCTATCTCGGCTGTTTTGGCAGAACAATTCTCCGATCATGTTCTAGTTAAGAGATATTTACAGGCCATTTCTAAGGTTAGGCCTAGGTTGAAGGATTTGATGGCTCCTTGGGACCTGAATCTGGTCCTTAATTATTTGTCTACATCAGCTGATTTCGAACCTCTTCAGGAAATTTCCTTAAAGAATCTTACATTGAAAATAGTGTTTTTGACCGCTATTACTTCCGCCAGGAGAGTAAGCGAGTTGCAGGCATTATCTTCTCTATCTCCATATCTGGTGCTGCATCAGGACAAGGTAGTGTTGAGGACTGATCCAAAATTCAGATCTAAAATGGTATCCTCTTTTCATCTTAATCAGGAGATTGTATTGCCTTCCTTCTTTCCAAATCCTAGCACGAAGGAAGAGAAAGTGCTGCACAATCTAGATTTAGTTAGAGGTATATCTATCTATCTTCAGAGAACACAACAATTTAGGAAATCAAATAGTTTGTTTGTCCATTTTTTTGGCAAATTCAAAGGAACTGCAGCTTCTAAGGCATCTATTTCCAGATGGATTAAAGACTGTATAAGAATATCTTATTTGGGAGCGGGCCTAGATCCTCCTAGTGTTATCAAAGCCCACTCGACCAGAGCAGTCTCTACGTCTTGGGCTTCTAGAGCAGAAGTTTCGCCAGAGGAAATATGTAAGGCAGCCACATGGTCATCGCTGTCTACATTCATTAAACATTATAGAGTTGATGTTCAAGCTTCAAGGGACGCTAGCTTTGGCAGGCAAGTTCTGCAAGCTGGTTCACAGTCTAGAAGGTAAGATTCCAATATAGTTGGTTTCTCTGAATGCATATAAATGTCTTTCCCTCCATTGTGGGCACTGCTTTGGTATGTCCCACGTTTTTTGTGCCGTGGACGGACACAGAAGAAAGGCTGAAATTTACCTTTGATATTTCCTTTTCTTCTGTGTCCCTCCACGGCACACCCGTCCCTATTAACCTCTTTGTGTTTTCTTAAAGCTATGACAAAAGTTGACTGTGGAGAGTGGGGCGGGAAGCCCTTTTAAAACTTTAGAAGGGGATTGGTCCTACGCCAGCTGGGAGGAGGGACAAACCCACGTTTTTTGTGCCGTGGAGGGGCACAGAAGAAAAGGAAATATCAAAGGTAAATTTCAGCCTATCCTCAAGAAAAATGTTTTTTGTTTTGATTCACTGCACACTACACCAGATCAGTGGGCATTTATTGGGCTTACAAGATTCAGGCTACTGATCAGTTTTGGCCAGAATGTCCTTCAGGCTGTGCCTGTTTAAGGATATTTTAATTTAATTTTCCTCTACAGAATTCTGAACCCTGTTGTTTCTTGTTCAGTTGTATGGTGTGTTGGGTATCCTTTGACACTGAGGTTCATGTTATCCCAATTAGTCCTGTGGAATACTGGTCTACAGTGGAGGGTTTTTTTCCCTCCTCTTCCCTCCCAGGAATCTCGGTGAATAGCTTGGGTATATCCCCATAGTTCCTGAGTTCCACATTGAATGATAGAGAAAAGTGAATTTTAGTATACTTGCCATTAATTACTTTTCTCTTTTCAGAAGGGTCCTCTTGAGGTCTCTGTTCATGGACTTTCCTTCTTTCCTCTCTCCTTTTTTCCTTTCCTTTGCTATAATTTGAAACTCTGTATAGGAGGTGAGTTAAAGTGGAGGGAAGAGGGGAGTCTCCACCTCAGATGCCTTACCTTTTTTTAAGTTCCCCTACCTCTGGAAGGAGGGAACGTTACCACTTGGTTACTGTGTGGCTATGGACTAAGAGAAAAGGATTTTGTGGTGATACACTGAAAATCATCATCTTTATTTAAACAGAGGTGAACATATAGGGGTAGGGCAGGGCCAGGTGTACGGGGTGCTGGTGGGGCACTGTCTGTCCACAAATGCATATATATATGGGACATGAGACTCTTAATCATTTTATTGCCTTTTTTTTTTTTTTTTTTTTTTTTTCTACAGCGGTTAGCTGGTAGCACACATAAGTGAGGGGAGAGGGTAAGAAAAAGCTGGGCAACTGGAAAGGACATACTAAATAACGAGAGAGGTGGAGGGGACATTACACAAAATGGGGAAGGTGTAGGGAGCTTACCACAGAATGGGGGAGGTGGATAGGGCTTATGTTTTATAACTGAACCCCTTAAGAAGCAGAGAGATGCGCAACATATTGCAATGCAAGAGATTTTGCCTTTTGTTAATGAAGGGGTTAATCAGGAAGCAGAGCAATGTTAACTTGTGGATGGAGGGGGTTCAAATGGAGCTGAACAGGACATTTGTGCTTGGAGTTACATATAGATGAAGCTGCTTGAAATGGATCTGAACAGTTTTGCCCATCATGCTTCATACAAATCTTTCCCTGCTGCAGTGACAATTTTTACTAGTTTGATTTTAACCAGTCGTCCTGGCAGTTGGTGGAAGAAAGCATTATGGGGGCTCCACCCCCACAATGCAATACTCTGCCCATTGCCTGCCCAGGGTTGTAGCCAGCATGGATCACATAACCTTAATTTTATATATATTATAAATATTTTTTTTATTATATTGTGTGCGTGATTGATTGAAAGAAAAATGTTTTGTATTATTTTAATTGATCACACGAGGGATTCACACATGGTTAATATTAATCTCTTTATATTTACATTTTGGATAAGTTATATCAGATTGCATTTTCTTTTGATTGAAGTGAGCTTGATTATTTTTATTATTATTTTTTTTTAATCAATATCCAGATTGTGGTAGGTGTAGTGTTCTTAGCAATCCCTAATGTATGTCATATACCAGTGGAGTACATTTTACTCAGTTAGCATTAACTACTGCATACAGTAGAAAGTTACATAGGTTTTAAAGAAACCAGCACACTTTTTAGGTATTAAACTATAAAAACAAAAAAAATATATTTTTTTTATTTTTAATAGTGTCATGCTTTGAAGATTTCATAGCAATCCAGTCTTGTAGTACATATGAAAATGACCCCATTCTGTAATTGCAGTATGGTAGCATTGCAGTGTTACATGGCATATGTGTACTTATTTTGTGCCTAAAATGCTAATTATATTAAAATATACATATATAAAACACGTGAAGATGGCAACTCTATGTATTTGTTACTTTAGTGGAGTAAAAAGTTGAGTTCCACAAAATTTGTTATTAAATTTTATAGAATTTCAGTATCAAAACTTTTTTTGTATTCCTTGTAGTTTTACTCAGCCACCGTATTCTTTTCAATGACAGTTCCTCCAGAGAAACAGTGAGACAAACAAACACAGCAACATTTTCAAGAAGAATATGTACTCTCATTCATTCTTGATCTGTACTACAATATATTTATTCTTAATATAACATGCTGTTAATATAACATGGTGTTATGTTACTTATTTTTAAAATTAATACAAAAACCGAATGATGTACAGTATATGTATGGATTTGTTCTGAGGAGAAAAACAACTGAGTAAAGTTTTAAAGCTTGTAGTGAAGTGTGACTTCAGAAAACATACAAGGTTTTTTCCATCCTTTAGTAAGCTGTTCTCTCCCTAATTCTGTTTATACTTTTTGCAGTAATATGTTTTAAGATGTTTGCATCATTTTTGTTTCTTTGACTGTTCATCACTCCTCTTTTGCAGAAAAAACGAGTTGCTCCTGTGCAGACCTTCAGTTCAATCCTGTATTTATTTATTTAGAACAATTTATTTGGTAGAGGCAAACAATTATGATTTGTTTTGAGAAGGGAATAACAATAAATAAAATAAAAGAAATTAGAGGAACACAGTATGCATGTTGCAATATTTATTGGTGTAGCTCTTTTACAAGCTAAAAGATACCCACATAATAATTATGCTGCAGTTCTGCTCAGGATGATTTTTCATCAAGAATAAGCACGTTGTTGAATCTATCAAAATGTAGAGGTTCTAAAGCAGGGATGGGTAACTGAATACTCTTGCAAGCTATTTACTGCTGAATCCCTCTATTACTGTATAACAGATATATAAGGTACACCTATATTGCAACAAAACACCTTCTGCCTTCCGTTACCCTGTCTTTTGCTTCCTGTCTTTCCAGCTGATAGGTTTTCCCATTTTGTGAGGGAGCATCTTTCTTTTGGGTCTGACCTGGACCATACTTTTCCAGGGTGTTTGTAACTAGCTCCATGCACATAATTCCTCTTCTTTATACACCTGATGTGGCTAGCTAGACAGAGGGGGCCAAGCGGGTTGTCTGGGCCTAAACTGCAGCCTTATGACAAGCTGCAACTTGTACTTCAGAGTCTTCTGAGGTGACATGCCTGGAAGCTTGGTGACATCTTGCGTGTTTTCTTTACTTGTTTTTGTTCTGACTGCTGTCTGAGTGTGGAGATTTTTTTTCCCCCTTTTAACACGGTTTAGCTGTTCAGGGCATCTGTCTTTTTAATTTGCCCTGTCTACTATGGATCCCTTTCTGCTTCTTAAAGGATCACAATCTTTAGCCTACAGAGGAGTAACTTTTGGTAAATGGATTTATTTTTCATTTAAAAAAAAAAAAAAAAGTGATTTGTGACTGTTTGGACTGTATTGTCTACTCAGCCTTTCTTCTGTCCATGATGGGCCTTTTTCTCATTCTTGACCACCAAGGAAGATCACCAAGTTTGCCGTGATATGTCTCTTCTTTGGTTGTGCTTTTGTGTGCAAAGATTGATGGTACAAAATACTACATGATGCTCCCTCTCTGCTGACCAACATGCCTCTGATTATGAAGCAGTTGGAGGCCCAGGGTTTCCTAGAGGCAACCCAGTCCAAGAAGAGGTTCAGGTCACAAGCATTAGAAAATGAAATGCTGGAAGATAAAGAAGATAGAAAAAAATGGTGAAGTGCCAGTACCGGAAAGACTTGTTCAATACTGTAACCAGCCTTGGCTGTAAATATAAGAAAATAATTGAAGAAATATCCACTCACAGCCTTGATGGAAACGAGTTGTATTAAATATGAAACTATAATCTAAAACAATGCTTACGGTACATATTTAATATAATTGCCGTAAATTCAACCCATTGCCGTATTTGATGATAAAGTTTGCCATACCATGAATGCCATTCATTCCTGGATAAGATTGTATCCAGGAATGAATGCTTATCAGAACATGCTAGTATTTATGTTGACCAAATCTTGAGAAAATTTGTTACTTCATTGCCATTTTATACAAGAGTTTCACAAGATGCCATAACTAAGCTGGAGGGCCTTACGTTATCCCCAAAATAATTTCTGGCATTTTTGGACATAGAATCCATGTATACTAGCATTCCCCATGAAATTGGGATTGCAGCCACAAAATCCTTTCTGTCCACAAGAAGGACACAATACACCAATCACAATACATTTCCATCACCTCTGTAAAGATATGTGCTCACACACAATTTTTTTTTGTATTTGATGGCAACTTTTATCTTGAAATAAGCGGTACTACAATGGGTAGTCCATGTGTCCCATTGTATGCCACTCTGTATCTTGGCTGGTGGGATGACACCAAGATCATCACAGATAAAATGTCCCGATATGTTGAAAAAAATTGATATATGGCTTAGATACATGGTCGTGGCGTACATAAATAATTAATATGCAATTAATACTACATATTTCCATTCTAAGAACCCATATCTTTCATCCATTTTTCTTGCTTTTTTGATCTTTTCATCTATTATGATTGTTTCTCTTTTATGTTTTAGTCTGTGTTTCCTTAAATTTAGGCTATACTTGTCATTTATACGACAAGTTAGTTAGTTTGTCACAGTTAGGAACAAAATCCTCAAGGGCTTTCATACTGACAACTTTGTATCCAATCATTAATCAAAGCAGACAGATTTGAATCTACCAATAGTTAGTTTAGTAAGTTTATAAGAAGTAACAATAGACGCGACACCAACATATAGTGACCCTAAGGAATAGTATAAAGAGACCATATTGCATATGTATAGTATGGAACATATAGCAAAAATATAAATACTAGTGGCCACATAAATAGAGAAAAATAGAAAAGTGTGTAAGACAGTCAATCCAAAATCTTCACCCAGAACCAGGGCTATGGTATAGAAGATGAATAATGAAACATATGTCCCAAAGATATGTATACCGGTAAATGAAGGCATCCTTCCAACAGATCATAAACAAAAGTACATGTAGACAAATGAACGTAAGACACAGCAAGCAGCCACAGTAAGGATATGTGACTCGTGACCCATTTGGATTTCTTCTTATCTGGCCATAGTTGTAGAGTGATTCCTTATGAATAGCGTGATGTACTTGATTCTGTTTTTGAGGTAAGTATTGTTTGAATCTCCCGCTGACCATCTTTTTTTTTTTTTTTTTTTTCCCACATCAAACGACAGATTTCATTTAATGGGAACAAAGTTGGGTCATCTTCCACAATCTTGGTTGGCACTTCCCTTAGATAAATGACTACCATAAAAGGAAACAATTTTGAAGTTATCATAATTTTGTGTTCCATGGCAGCATTTACTAATTCCCTCCATTGTGCTTATTGGTTGAAGGCTTTATAATTCTAGACAGGGTAGTGGAGAAGGGGAGTTGTTTTTAAAGTCTGTCACAGTTTCCTGTTCTGCCAGGTAACCCATAGGTGAATGTTGCCATGGAAGTTACCAAGAAAACAAAGTTACGAGAAGCTGAAACTGTTTTCTCCCTTTTGCAACCCTTTTAGAGGATGTGTAACAATTTTACTGCTGTGTTCCAATTTAAGTGTTTGATTGATGTTACTTGTGTTGAGTGACAAAATCTGAAGCGATTTAATTTAAGATTAGTATCTCCTTTAATTCATGCTGTTATTTTATATCTAACGGTTTACAGACATTGCTGCACTATAATTTCTGAGATTCCTATCAAGTTTGTTAATAAAAACAAACAAACCTGGCTACCTAGGAATCTGCACAAGTTCTCAAATTTATAACTAAATTTGAAGTCTCCATGTACGAAAAAGTTGTTTTTTTTTTTTTTGGTTTTTTTTTTTGTTTTTTTTTAAATATTTGGTAACAGGATTACACAATACTTAAATATATATAACCCAAGTTAATTTATGTATTTATTTACTTTTGTGTGCATGCCATTTTGCATAATATTATCAGATTAACTTATATAGTACATTTCTTTTAATAGATTTTTAGTAAACCTGGTATTCTGGAAGCTGCACAAGCAAAATCTATAGTAAGTACATATTCTGTGTCCTTTTATTTGTTTACTTGAATATCATGCTGCTTTTGGTTTAACACCTTAAGGAATATGGATGTACATGCACGTCATGGGGAACATATACGTCATGGAATTCAGGGGTAACTGTGTGGCTGCACACCGGGTACCTCTGATTCCGATTAAAGGAAAAAAACGCGCCGTGGTTCTTAAGTGCTGGCTGCGCAGCTAGTCCTTAAGAGGTTGATAATGCTGAATTTATAATGGAATACAATGTGTGTGAGCTCAAAACAAACTGCACGTTTCTGTTTTTTGTCTACTTGTTTTGCATACATAAAACAAAAATTACATTAACCTGTTATCAAAAAGTATTTGGAAGTCGGGGTTTAAAAATGATATTTATTTTGCTTACCAGATTATTATCAGATGAAAAAAATTAAGTTTTGTTAATTGTAACCCACTTACATGTTTTGGCCCAATGGTTTATGCTATAGTGATATATATGTGTAAAATGTGCTGTGCAAGTGTATGTATATCACCCTAACTAATGCATTGTGGCAGATGGCAAACTTCTCTGATAGGGTTGAGTGAAATAGTTTTATAAATGTAGTAATCGCCCAAAACCTTAAAGGAGCAGTAAACATTTTTTTATGAAAACACATATTTTATAGAACTTTTCCGGCTGAATAAAACAAGGTAATTTCAATTGTTGTCAGATGTTTTATTCAAAATTTATAGCAGTTTAAATAATCAGGAAGTGAATTTACTGTGTTTACTTCCTGATAGTTCTAACTGACAGGAAGTGACTGGCAGTTTCTATCACATTCTATGGAGAACTGTATGTATCTGACTTTTCTGACTTTCCTCTCTATTAGAATCTAACAGGAAAGCTAATTAGAATTTGACCACTGGAGGGCACTGCTAATGTAAAAAACATGGGTTTAAACTATAATAACTCTGGAAATATAAATCTCTCGGCAGTGGGAGTACCCTTATTTTACTCGATAGGAAAATCCCTACAATATATATTTTTTTTTCATAAAAAAAGTTTACTGCTCCTTTAAGAAGGAGTTGTTTTATATTTTATTTTGTTTGCTGTTTTATCCAATTGCAGGAAAAGCATTCATATGAAATAAAATAAATAAATAAGGATCCTGCGTTCAAAGAAAAAGAACTAGAGGTGATCACAGTTTCTACTGTAGCCAACCTGAACACTTCTTATACTCCATCCCAGTATGATCTTTGTGTTCTACTCTTGGTTCATGGGGTATCTCTTAGTTGCCCTGACCAGAACTCTCCTTAGCAAAAGACTCTTACAAAAGAGACCATAATAGTCTTGTGTAGTTAGGTCCTTTTTTTGTGCATGTTCGCTGATGGGACTATTATAGTCTCTCTTGTCTTTTCCATCAGCCATCATATGCTGGTCTACTGAGAGCATCACCATATCTAACAACAATGCGAAAATGAGGCTTCAAAGACAATGGAGCCTCTCAAGACTTGAGACCAGTTCTCCCAACTAGCAACATGCACTGAATGGACATGGAAAAATGCCATTTTGAAATGGTATGATCTTGTTCTATTTAAACTAGTATTTTGATTTTTTATTTATTCTTGTGACCCTGATGAATTGATAAGATTCACCTGAAACTTGTAGGGATTTTTGTTGTGTTCATACAATACATTTTGGCTACATACTGTTGTCCTCTGTGGGTCATCTATTCAAGTTCCAGTAATTTTGGTTGTGTACCAAGTATCCTCCTTAAGATGAATTGTACCTGTCTGGTGAGTGTGGTAACTGGGAAATTGTGGGGTTCTTTAATCTTACAGCATTACCCTTAGAGGGCTGGTATGCTATTTCCTTGACCCTTTATCCTTTAAGATTGCTGGACACTATTTGGAGAAAGGGAGTATTTGACCAGAAGGTGAATACAATCATACCAAAGCTAAGAGGAACCTATATAATATCAACAATGGAAACAAAGAACAACAAAAGAGGGGCGCCAATGATTAATACGTTCATCCTTTCTTTATACATTGTTATATGTGAATTGGCTTTTGCAGCTTTTAAAAAGCGGCCCCCAGCAGTGAAACGTGTTGGCATTTAAAGCCTTTTCATTTTTCATTTTAAATAAGTATTTGTTCCGCCTGATCTACTTATTCAAAGTCTATAAATCATTTCAAGAATATGGGAGATACCTGAACGGAGACAGGTTGAGTTCTCCTTATGCTCGTTTGTCAGTAGACTTTCATATCTGAGTCTTGACCACTTCTAAATGTGAGTGTAATTTATTATACATTTAAGTGCACTTATTTTGATGAACGTATTACACCATTGGTGCCCCTCTTTTGTTCTTTTTTTCTTGGTTTTCTTTGCTGATTTTGCCACTGTGGAAGAGCGTGTCCATTTGAACAAGGGAGCAACCTCTACTCTATCCATTCAAAGGTGTATATCTCCAGTTGCCTGTGCTTTTCTGGTAAATACCGCCACTAACACAATCCCTTTGTGAGTGCGCACATTGAGGTGTATGGTGGTGGCCAAAATGAATCCAATTCGAAATACACAGGGGCGTCCCTGTTTGTTCTCTGGGGAGATAGTGAGGGGAGTAGTGGGAGTTGATTCTCAAAAATAGGGGAGGCGAGGCTTGTATATACTTATAAAAAGGATAGTTTCCAAGAGCTACCCTGATATGTGTCCATCTTTATCAGCTGCTAGTACCTCCCCCTCTTGCTGCCTCTTCTTTAGCACTATTAGTTGGAAGTAAAATGTCCACCTGTCCATATCACCACAAGTCTGCAGCAGGAATGATGACCCCACTCCAACCAGTGCCCAGCATGGCGGACTCCCCAGCCTGGTTCTCACCATGCCTCCCTCCCTGGTATGATGTGTTTGGGCTAGGAACACTCTCAGAATCATGTCTGAATCATCACCTCCACCCTCATCAGGGAAAGCACCAACACCTTATCCTTTTTCCTGTCTTGCTTTTAGTGGCGACTTTGAGTCGACATAAGTATAGCTGATGCATCTGGTATAACGTCCAGACACAGCAGCAGCAGGCCCAGTCAGATAGCTGCAACTCTATTACCCACAGTGACATGGGGGAAACACATTTCTCTCTTTCAGAGGTTCACCACCACCATTTTCTGTGGATGACGACAAGTGAAACAGCTTCTGGTGGTGATGTGAGCTGAGTCACGGGGGTTGTGGTGGCATCACTCTCTCTCTCTGAAGATGCTGGTGGACTTTGCTAGCCGCTCCTACTACTAAAACTATTGCCATTACTGGATTTCTCCAGAACAGCAGCAGTCATTCGATGCCTCTTACTCATTTTCTCACACTGGTACTGCAGTACAGCAAACAACAGCAAAAACGTGTATTTGTGCTAACTCTGGCTACACAACTACTCCAAAGTATACTTTTTTTCTCTTTAGCTTTCTCTCTCTCCTTCTACAGCTATCTGTATCTCAACTACACCTTACAATCACATTGGGAAGTTCCACATTTTTACAATAGTGGGGTAGGAATTATTATGGACATAGAAAGCAAAGGTGGCAAAAGGCAAAGGTCTTGAGAGAAGCTTGATGGCAGTAGCAGGAAGGCTGACATTTTAAGTATTGTGAATATGTGTAAATTTCCTCAGACATAGAAACCATTTTCAGGTTTTCCGCGAATATTACCTCAAAACGAAAGTTGCTAGTCCTGTGTCTGTAGGATGCCGACTCATAACAGTGGGGTGCCATTTTACTTAAAAGGTCCTGTAGTTAAACAACATGGGGCTCTATTCAATAGTCCCCGTCATCCAAAAATACAGCCAAAGGTATTTTTTCAAGCACGGTAAGCCATTCAGTTACCTATACTATGGAAAAAATACTGCAGGAAAAAACACATTGGGCACTAAATGTTGTGCCCATTTGAACCCATTAAAATGTCTTATTTTCCCATTAAGTTCCATGCGTTAGACAGTAAAATGCGTTAAAGGGATAGTATTACTAAGTTTTAAAAAAAGCGAATCTTGTAGGCATTAAACGTTTAAATAAATGCCTCCAGTGCCATCTCTCAAACCTTTATGGTTTGAGAGATATTCTGCACTAAAGTTCCCCCCTGCCTCCCTTTTCTGTTTGTCCTGGGACCGGATTCCCCTGCAGTCAGCTAGAGTGCTGAAGTCAGGGAAAGGGGAGGGAGTGGGGAACTTTAGTTTAGAATATCTCTGGGGCCTTTAGTTAAATTTTTAATGCCTACAAGATTCACTTTTTTTTAAAAAAAAACTTGGCAATACTATCCCTTTAAAGTGATAGTAACACTTCAAATTTATTACAAGACCGGAGGCTCATATTATGCTTATATTAATCTTTCCTACTCAATACAGCAGCATGAAGGGAAAAAACAAGTTAATCATTGATAGGGAAAAAACACGTGTTCTCATGGGATTACGCCTCTCTGTCCAATCAGTAGTGCCCTTCTAATATAGGTTATAGAACTGCTGAGGTAACGCCCTCTTTCTTTGCTGCTCTGCATGAGATAAGTACGTTGTGAAGTTGCTCTCTTAACCCTTTGAGTGCCAGGGTGCACACAACACATTGCTTTGCATACCCCTCTGGCACTCAGAGGGTTAAGATTATATCATAATATAGACTTTTACATTTTTTTCATTGAATATATTCTGTTGCTAGTTTTATGCATTGTAAACTGTTATTTGCCTTATGTTTCCCCTTTTATTCTGTCAGTTTTTCCTCTGTTTCGGTACATAGTGTTTTTTCCGGTTACCTTTCTCTTAGTTTTCGCTATTTGCCTTTGTTTCCACGATTAACCGCTGTCCTTTCTAACCCCACGGAGTTCCTTTCAAACCGCTTTGCCCGTTTTGCTCTCTGGCTGCCGATGATGCCATCTTAGTTAAGATAACTGTCTCTTCTTCTCTGTGCATGCACTGATAGGGACACGCACATTCAGCTTCGTTCTGACTGAAGAAATTCTAGTCAGACGCGCCGGAGCATCGGCGAAGCGGCTGTGTCCATATATATTCATTCAACCTCCCACAGTGTTGTTTTAATATAATACGGTTCTTCAATATACTTATCTATTGGGCCATATATTTTCCTATACTTCCTTAGTAGTTATATTCCTCATGTCTCATAAGGAGATCCCCATCCCCTCCACTCCCCAAAGACCAAACGGATTCCCCCTCATTTCTTTAGACAGGACTCCTCAAATAGTTCCATTTTTCAGGATACCCATAATGATTCTGTGAGTTTGGCTGACCAACAAATACAGGCGCTGAATGGACACCTCAGTGAATAAGTCTGTGGCTGGGGCTATTTCATCCTACATGGGTCAAATGTCAGAAACAATTGCAAAGACAATTGCTGAGGGTCTTTCAAATGAAAACCCTATTGTTACAAGTCCGGCAACTAATCTGCAGGTGACTGACACTGCACACTTTCCACAAGAGTCTTCCCTTACTAAAAAGGATAAGGGTGGTAAAAAGAAGACTACACTGAAACATTGTAATTCTATCAATACTGATGCTGACATGTCTAGACATACTGATTCTAGTAACCCTAGCATTTTGACTGGTGGCTCACTACCACATAAGAGACCCTCAACACGAGAGGAAGACAGTCCGGGTAAAAGGTGCAAGTTAAGACAAAAAACTGATTCTTATTGTCTTTCTTCGTCATCGGAGGATGAGTCAAAATAATCTTTTTGTTCTATTTTGGATTCTACTGATCCTGATTATGAGTTTGAGTCCCCTCTGGACAAAGAGCCCAATAAGCTAATTACAAAACCCCCAAAAGTTACTTCCTTTTTGGACGATAAGGGACAACCTATGTTTGACCCAGAAGGGATCAAACACCCCAGATCGTCAGAGTGGATCCCATGAGCTCACATGGCAAATAATATAGAAGGCTGGCTTCGCAAGTCATTAGATAATAAAGCCAAGAATAAATTATGGGCAGAATGCCCAATGCCTTCAATCATATTTATGATATCCCTGTTATTGACCCCCGTATGGTGATATACCTATCTAAATTGGGGAAGGAACCAAGAAAGGGTTTAGATCTCTCTCTAAAAAATTGTCATGACAAGCTCTTAGATCTACTGGGACCATTAGCTAAAATCTTCGACCTAACAGAAGATTCTGTACATACCAATAAACCGGTTGATACTTCAGTCCTTAGGGGATGGATACAAGGACCTTCTGCCTCTTGGGTAACGCTAATACTGCGCTATTGATGGAGAGAAGCAGAGCAATCTTATTGAAGATCGATCCAAAATTGACTGAAATGGCGTCCTCTGAGGTGGGCCCAGAGGCTGAAGGACTTCTTTTTGGGGACTCTTTCATAAAAGAATTGGACAAGTATGTTACCACCTTTACGACCCTTGATAAAATACAGAGTTCCATCAAAAAAGTATTTAATCAAAGAGTTTCTGGAAAGGCCAGAAAATGCAAGGGTAGATTTCCTGGCCATTCTTCCCAGGGTCCTTCTAGAGGGCACATCAGATCTAATCCAGACCCCTAATATTTAGGAGGACAGTCATACCCCATTGAGACCAGGGCTCCCTATCCCTTTTTTCCCACAACGATCCAGGAGTTGGAGATTCAGAACGTCTAGAGGACAGACCTGGCACAGAACTTTTCCAGGTAAGTACTCTTACCCTTACCCCTCTTTGTCAGGAAAATTGGGTGGCAGACTGACCCATTTTTTTCCGTTATTGGTCTCGGATAACCTCGGATCAATGGATCCGTCAAACTATCAGAGATTTCCGAATAGAATTTTATTCAATCCCAGTTCAAAGAAAGACTCCTCCAGCTTTTCAGTTTTCAGCGGAGGAAAGACATTTAGTGGATTAAGAGTTCCAAGATTTATTCAGAAAAGGGACAATTGTTCAAATTTCCATAGACACTCCTGGGTTCATAAGCAACGTATTCCTGGTAAAAAAGAAAGATTTGGGTTTGTGTCTGGTGATAAATCTAAAAGAACTGAACTCATATATAATGTACAGGCATTTCAAGATGGAAGGCATTCATTGCCTCAGAGACCTGTTACTACCAGCGGATTGTCATCTAAACTAACTATGCTTCTTTGCTTGGTATCATCTAAATGAGCATCTGATGTTCATGCCCTGGACATCAGATTTCGTGTTTTCACCCCGGAATGAGTTACGTTTCTTATGACTCAGAGAACAAAAACTCTCTTTCGCGAGATTTCATATCCAGCTTTTCCTTTAAAACCCCAACTTTGCGTAGTCAAATGCCTTCAAGATTATGAATCGATTACTGCCAATCTTAGATCTCCAGATGCACACCAATTATTGATATCATTCAAGAAACCTCATTTACCAGTCTCCTCTGCTACTCTAGCACAATTGACGCAATGGATTATACAGTTAGCAGGAATAGATGCCACCGTTTTTGGGGTTCACTCTTCCAGAGGTGCCATGGCAACAAAATCTTTTGTGTCCGGGGGACAGCTGGAAGATATACTTAAGGCAGCTGATTGGTCCAGTGAATCCACCTTTAAATCATTTTATTTCAAACATATTTCCCATGTTTTTAAGAATGTGATTTATCAGCATAATATGAGCCTCCGGTCTTGTAATAAAATTTGTAGATTTTCTTTGCCTGTGAAGGAAAATCTGGGTTTTATTAAAGACACAAAGGCAAATATTTTCTCTCCCATATGCACGCTCCCTTACCATATATGTGTTTTCTGTTTATTGTCCAAGGTTAAAGATTTACAGTATATGGATAAATTGAGTTTATAAGTTACAGAAACCACTTCTGCAAGTTGAAGTTATCTCAAAGAAAGAGGGAGTTACCTCAGGAGTTCTATAACCTATATTAGATGGGCACTACTGATTGGACGGAGAGGCATGATCCTATGAGAATACATGTGTTTTTCCCTATCAATAATTAACTTGTTTTTTCTCTTCATGCTGCTGTATTGGAGTAGTAAAGACTGATATAAGCATAATATTCGCCTCCGTGTCATTAACAAAATCCAGACTTTCCTTCACAGGCTAGGAAAATCTACGAATTATCTTTAATTATTCTTGTTCAGGTACAGGATTCCCCTGCAGTCAGCTAGAAAGCTGACTTCAGGGGAGGTGGAACTTTGAAAGCGGCCATCTCTCAAACCATGAAGGTTTGAGAGATGCCGTTGGGCTCATTGAATTTGGATTTTCAAGGGCTACAAGAATATTTAAAGATAATTGTGTTACTATCCCTTTAAGTGACCAGTAAATGTATTCATATAGGGCACTAAGCCCCATATCAATACATCCAGAGTACTATAAAAATGTGTGAAATGTTAGTAAAATCAACCATATGAGTGCCAGTGGGGTATGCAATGCATTGCATACCCCACCAGCACTTACAGGGTTAATTCCACTAGGCATAAATCTGAAATCTGCCATTTTATGTCTGGCTACACCAAAGTGTCATGCCACTGGTTGTCTGGCACTTTCTTTAGTCTCAAGAGTCCCCTCCAAAGCCTTATGTATGGAACATTTGTGGTTATTAATATGTTCCTTGAGTGTAGTAATAGTTTTTCCTACATAAGAGTCCATAATTTTGGACTTGCACTGCTTGGTTGACCTACATCAAATAAGACGTTTTTTCGATACTTGGTATCTTTATGCTCTACATATTCCGTTTTTTTTAGCATGAGATATACGTGTACTCAGTCTAACCAGGGATATTATTTTCTCCTCATCTCTGTTGCATCTCTGTGTTTCTTTGACAAAATATATTGAGTTGCTATGTGCTGGAGTCCCGGACTTGTGTTAACACATTTTGAGTTAGGATGTCTTTTACTTTACCTTATTTTTTAGATTTGATTGATATCCAAATATTTTTATTTTCTTATTTTAATTTTTTTATATATTTCATTTTATATTTTATATATTTTATATGATTTATATATAAAATCAAAATGAAATTAAAAATAAGAGTGGAAATGCTCCCTGATGAGATGTAATATTAACTAATCGAAGTAGGAGGGGGACCCCTTTTCCTTTTGTTTTGTTAGATCTATAAAGGTCCCCATGTTTGGTGATCTCTCCCTAATACAGGTACACTAGTCCTCTCCCAGTTTTTTAAATGAATGTTTGTTCATTGTTTTTAATTGCATACATGGGGACCTTTATAGATCTAACAAAACAAAAGGAAAAGTGGTCCCCCTCCTACTTCGACTAGTTAATATTACATCTCATCAGGGAGCATTTCCACTCTTATTTTTAATTTTATTTTGATTTTATTTTTAGATAGGGATTAAGTGTTGAGAGTAGGTACTCACCATAATGAGGAACCTTGGCGTGGTTGGTGAGCTTACCCCCTCTTTTTTGGGCCAAAAAGGTTGGCACTAATGCCTCAAACTTATTCACAGTGTTATTGCACATGCCCAATATAGGGTGCACTAATTATTAGAACACTGGAGGAGCGCAGGTTTATGGTCTGTTCTATATATATATATATATATATATATATATATATATATATATATAATATGGAAATCAAACACTGCATGTGGTCTCCTGGCCACAAAATGCTCTATTGAGCTTAACGTGCAAAACTCTATGAGGTGTCTGAATTCTAGCGGCTCTTTAAATCCTAACCCAAAGGCCATTAATTCGTTCCCTTGATTGAACTACCTACGATACCTGTAAAGATCAAAAAAGTGATATATTCAATATTCTATATTTACATATATCTCTCAGTGGCAAAAGACCTAATCCTTACCAGTATATATAACCACATACATCTAAAACTTGAGCTTTTTATTATAAAACAACCCACATATTTTTAAAACTACTTTATGAACAACATGTCCATAGCTAAGTCATGTCGCTCCCACGTTGCTTATCCTCTCCCTTTTGTCTAAAACAGACAGAGAGAGGCTCATGGGAGAGAGGTTGCACAGGTAGAACATATAGAGAGCCTATGCTGGACTCTCATAAAATCAAAATCCATTAAATTACTGGTTTGACTTTTAAATCACTAAGATTAAACGTGTCTTAAAAAATATAATGTTGTTGTGTACAGCAAGGGAAGGGGAATATATGTTGTATTTGTTCTTCCTCACATATATCAAAAAAAGATCGTACAGCAATTTGAATTAAGGGACCATAAAGAATCCTTAAAGTCACATAATATTTTTAATCTAAATATTAACAATCACTAGAACTCATAATCTAGCACCTTTGATTTTTTAACACTTTAAGGACCCGTGATGGTCCTGGACCGTCATGGCTTGTTATACACTTAAGGACCCATGACGGTCCTGGACCTTCATGGAATTCCAGGCTCCCCGCGCGTCTGCACACTGTTTGGGGAGTCCGTAATCGGATTAGGAAAAAAAAAATGCTCCTTGGTCCTTAAGTTACCACTGCGTGCGTGCCCGGCCGGTCCTTAAGGGGTCAAAGATATGCACATATTATCAGAGAGCATGATTATTCTAAATAGAAAACTCGTATCAACCTACACACACTGATAGGTTTTGTATACAGACCACTTTTACCACTGCCTCTCAACAAATCAAAAGGTCAGTGTTTAAAGCTTTGGCCCATTCTGGAAGGAGACCCCAGGTTGGGATAAGTCTTCAAGACAGCCCCTTTATTTTATTGTTGAAGGGGTAGGAATTTAAAGGACAAGCTTGTCCAAACAAATTCTGTAAAGTACACACGCAGTAAGACCTGGCTGGCAGGTCCCAAGGGTGTATACAGGTGTAGGGGCTGCACCAATTTTGGAAACCTTATAATGGGTTAAACATACCCACATCCTCACACAGGGAAGATGTAGTACACAATTTATGAAAAAAAAGCTGCCAATTCTATGTTTTCATTCAACCAAAAATGTTGTAGGGTTTATCCCCCTGAGTAAAACAAGGGTACTCTCACTGCTGAAAGGTGTTTTATTCAAAAGTTATTAGAGCTCAAATTTGAATTTTTTTAGGTGGAATATCACAGTGTCCTGAAATTGTACAGTGGCGCTGTTGCTATACCATCCTATGGACAGCTCTGGTCCCGGGACCATAAATCAGCCTGGGAATCCCTGGTTGCAGCAAGAGACAGCACACTTCTATGTTGAAACAGTAAGAGACCCTTTATTGTAGCATCATAGAGAGCCAAACATTTTCAGTCCTGTAAAGGACCTTCCTCAGGGCTGGATTGTAATACTTTTCAATTTATTGTGGTGTGTGTATCAACTTTAGATGTGGAACCTGCTGGGTGATTCAATTACCTTTATTTCAATATACTGCAGATCTATATTATGTATGTATTTTGTATATGATTTTTGATGTATGGAATAAAATATTCTATCCTTCTACGTTCTAAATAGTCGTATACTTTTTTTTTTTTTTTATATATATATTGTTTTGTTTTTATTATTGTAGTTTTTCAGTTTTTTTCTGTCTATCTTTTAGAGATTGTCACATTTTTTATTTCGTACTTTGATATTTATTCTGGTTAGAACTTATTTCTGCCTGATTTGTATCTTCTATTTGGTTTAAGGTCGGCGCAATTAAAGACGTGGTAAGCTCTAAAGCTTCATATCTGTTTGATTCCTGTTGTGATTTGTGTTGGTAGGGCAATTGAATACTGTCGGTGACGCAGTGTGTGTACTTGTCGGTGGCCATTTTTTCTCTACTGACAGTTTTAATGGGGCAAATTAAATCAAGACCCTAATGTGGTATTACATGGTTATCAACAATTTCAATACTTTTGAGTGTCATTTTTATTTATTCCTTGTTATATTTTTGGAGATGTCTCCGCAAACCAATCTTTGGGTAGGAATGCAAATGATCAATATCTGAAATTGAACTTTTGTGTCTTTAAATGGTCTTTAATGGTTTATTTTTTTTTTTATTCTGTACCTGAAATGCACAGTAGTACAAATTTTGGGGTGGGGACAAACCTTTAGCATTTTTGTTTTTATTGGGAAGAGCTATGCATAAAACATGATTTTTTTTTTGTCTTAGACAAGTAAATATCAAACTTAAAACCATAAGCATTTGCTAGTGGAACATAGAAAAAAGCACACTCCCTGAGTTGTTTGTCATTTACTTTACTATTGAAATTCCAGTTAAAGGGAAAAAAAATGTTTCTTGCATTCTGGGTAAAATGTCTAGGTCATGGTAGAGATATCCACAACCCACTGGTGACTGTTGAAACTTCTGGGTCTGCTGAAAAAAAGCACTGCAAACTGCAACAAAAGCACATGGGTATGAAATTGCTTAGTAGTGAAGTGGTTAAAAGGTTAAGATTAACATGGGCAGCGAGCAGAGCTCACAGAGGTCCTATGATCCTGTCAACAACTGTCATATCTGCCTCCAAGGACATGACATCCTGGACTGATTGATTGATGATGTTGCTTGAACAAAATTCAAGGGCCAAGTGAGTTATTAATAGAAGTTGTTAATTTTCTTTTAAGGCTGGAGAGTTCTGGAAAGAGAAATTGCATGCATCAGCTGAGACTATGGGTTTAAATGTAATACCACTAGTAACTTGGAGACAATCTTACAACAAATGTTTAATTGCAAACACTACCCTTGCTAAAATAAGCAAGCACTGTGATTTGTCCCCCCAATCTTTTTCAAATTTATTATTTATTTAGAAAATGTTGTACCAGGAAGAATACATTGAGATTTCTCTCGTTTTCAAGTATGTCCTGGAGAGTTTTCAGTAAAGGGTTACATATTTACACTAATTGTGAGACATTATATACAAACATACATAAATATACATACTTACAGTTACACACTGTTTTTAGATATAAAGAAACATTTGCTTTTAAGAATTTTAGACTGAGAGCAGATGTGATTATTTCCAGCAGATTGTTCCAGATTTTTGGAGCTCTGAATGAGAAGGCAGATCTTCCTGCTTCTTTCTTGTATTGTGGTACACGCAGTGAGTTGTTAGTAGTGGAGCGGAGGTTGTAGTTAGTATGGAGAGCAGGAGTAGGCATACTGCTCAGGTAGTGTAGTAGTTTTCCAGAGAAGTGGTTGTGTACTAGGCAAGAAAGATGAAGGGCACGTCTAGATTTAAGTGTTAGCCAATTTAGTTCTGTAAGCATGTAGTGATGGAGGAACTAAGGGGAAAATGATAGTGGTGGGCCCAGATCATAGTGCATTCACATAATTCACATGAAAAATTGGTATAATATTTTTATAGAACCTTAGGTCTAACATTACTTTAACTCTTTGCATGGTAGATAGGTCTCCAACGAATGTGTTGAATATCTTTCTTGTATATAAAGCATTAAATGGGAACTAATACTTTAAAATCACTTGGGTGATGTTGGCAGATCTTTCTTTTCTTGTGTCTAATGTGGAACACAGGAACATGAGGTAAAATTCCCCTCATCCAGAGGGCAGGGCACTTAAAGAAAAAAAAGCAGGGCCTCTGAGGCGGAGACGTCTCTCTTCCCTCCAGCTTTACCCCAGCCTCTTCAGTTTCAAGTGACCTGGCCTCAAGATAGGGCTTGTTAGCACTGTTCTCTTAGTTAGACTTCAAGTTTATTTTTATTCTGAGGATATTGGGCTGTATAATCTCCCATTAGGCAGGCTCCCATTAACTGTCTTCCCTGGAGTTTAAAGTGATAGTAATGTCTTAACTAAATAAAAAAGTAATATTGTAGAGAATCAAAAAAGAAATTGATCGATGCAACTCGTATCTCTCAAACCTTTATGGGTTGAGAGATATAATGCTTTAAAGTTCCCCTCTCCCTGCCCTTTCCCTGATGTCAGCTGTAAAGCTGACAGCAGAAGATTTGTGTCAGCCAACTTGAGGTGGCTCTACAGCAGAGTCAAAATAGCTCGATTTAAAAAGAAATACTTTATTGGAATGGTCTACAAAGTGTGCTTGGTTTGCAGGCACACTTTGTAGACTATTCCAATTAAGTATTCCTTTTTAAACCGTGCTATTTCAGCTCTGCTGAAGAGCCGCGTGCTGGTCCCGAGACCAGGATCTCCTGCTGTCAACTAGATGCTGACATCAGGGAAAAGGGAGGGAGGGGGGAACTTTAAAACATTACATATCTCAAACCACAAAGGTCTGGGAGATATGAGTTGCATCAGTTTCTTTTTTGATTCTCTACAATATTAGCTTTTTATTCAGGTAAGACATTACTAACCCTTCAATTGACCAGTTCATAGGTGTATTTCTGGACCTTTCCCTGTGGAGTATGACTTTATCATACGGCTGGGTCTCACCATCAAACTTCTTTGATGTTCACTATTTAAATTGGTAGTCTGAAGACTGGTAATTAACCATTTAAATGCTATGGTCCTATCTCTATGTCCCTGCTATTCCTTGGAGTACAGACTGGGATGTGGTGTTCTTGTCAGAAATGCACACTTGCATTCTATGTCTCTAAAGGTGGCTTTTTGACAGATCTTTCCAAACCATTTATATTTTCAAAACCACTTATTTTTATCTTAGCAATACTTTATCTAAACTATAGTTTGCGGTATTTATCTTTGTCAGTTTATAAACATTCATCAGTACTGGCTGGCACAGGCTGGTGTGTCAGATACTAATATTCTACTCTCCCTCCCAAATGCTACTTCCTAACATGAAATACTAGCTCATTTGAATAAACTGCCATGAATAAAGCTAAGTGCCTCATAAACTATAATTTTAAATAAACAGTGGATAAGAGACACATAAGCCCTTTCAAAATCAACCAAGTCATTATAACATGTAAATTCCACTTTAATATATATATGTGGGCGCTGCTCAGTCTCTGTGATTGTATCAGCGACATTCAAAAAGGCGACATCAAAATGTCATCCGACAATTCTTGAGCATGCACCTGTGTTTTAATTTTTTGTACTATACTACAATAAGACATGCAAATATGAAAATATCAATATATTCTTTCTGGTAAATAAAATACAGCACTTAGTTAATTTATAACTCAAAAGGAAACTCCTCACTTTCCTCTGCCCTGTTTAATCCCTCACCGAACAGTAGAGGTAATTTTTTAAGTGTCCTCATATGAGGTACAGGGCAATTTTAAAGATGAAGACTATGAATATCCCCTTATCAGTCTTACAAAGCCTTGGACCAGAGCATCCAGATATAGCCAGTTCTCTGGTCCATCTTCTTCTTGAGATGCCACCAATGAATATTTCTAGCAAACAGGCTCTGTCCAGAAATGGTAACTGTTAGGGCATTATAGCCCTATAGCCGTATAGGACTGGAAACCATGGATTTTGGATTCCATTATTCTCCCAAGGCCATAGTACAGTAAGTAAACTGGAAAAGTGGGAATTTGTAAGATAGTTAAGATGGTATATTCTTTGTTTATAATCATAGTGTATATAGATTACTGTTGTTGACTCACAGGACTATGTAACTGTCCATATGAGTACTTTCATGAGGCAATGAATTCTTATGTGCCCATAATATTTTGCATATTCTTCTCACTGTTATTATTGCTGCCAAATGAGATGCTTGTTTTTCTGCCTGCATGTTATATGATTCTTGACTTAATATTTTGCTACTGCATTTCTGTATGAGACCCCTTAAGGCATTGGTTCCACATATTACCTGCTTGCATATCTTTTTTGAACTCAATGCCTTTTCACTCTGTGTGCAAGCATTGGGTTCATACCTGAATATATATGGTGTTGGGATGTCCCAAATCGGGCTTTCCATCCTCAAGCATGGCATCACTACCTAAAAAAAACATACTCTAGTCCTTAGTTTATCCCTGCTATTGTTATTTTTTTTTCCTGTCAAGGGTGCAGACACAAAGTCGATATTAATCCAGAATGGTTTTGTTCCTCTTACATATCTTCTTCAGTGCCTATTCCAAGTATGGCAGGTCCAACCCCTGTAGTCTACCTTCCAAGTGAAGTGGACTTGGATAAACATTAGCTTTGGTAAATGTCTGCCTTAAACAGACTGACAAGGATGTGAGTAAACCGCTTGTATCCTGTCTTGCAAGAAAGAGCACAGCATTTTCTAGTTCATAAAGGAATGTCTATTTCGATGGACAAACATTCTTCAAAGGAATCGAGGGAAACGTCTTCAGGAAGTGAGAGGGAAGATGCACCTTGGCCTTTCTCGGAATCCGTTTGAAAAACAGGATTCTGATAAAGTTGAATTACCCATTAGACCTACATTGTGGTTAAATGTACTATTGCTTCTTCAGTGGATGCACCAATATACAGACTATCAACCGGCATTGCCTTGCCAGTTCAAAATGCAGTAGCTTTCTGGGATTTTTCAGTTAGAAAGATTGTTTCAGCATTAAATATTTTTCTCTAGTGCAGGAACGTATATCAGAATTTCTTTTTCTGTGCTTTCGCAGTCAGAGCCATGAAATCTTGGGCATATCCGCTTATGCAGGAGGATACTACCAAGAAGTTAATTCTACAGCTGGTAGCTCTGATGCAAGTAGCAAACTCCTTCAGTGAAGCTGTAGTTGAGTTAGCCGGGTATCAGATTCACTGTTACTTCAAGAAATATTACACTATCATTGAACAGCCATAGTTTTTCGTCAAACAATTTCTCTCTCTAATTCAGGGGTCCTTATTCCTGTACTCAAATAACAGAGATTCCAATGTTTTTATCCAAATGTGTTTATTGGCCCTAAAGAGATGGTGGGTTCAGATCATTCTCCTGTCTCAAGTCACTCAAGAAGTTTGTATGCATACCATAATTCAAGATGGAATCTATCAGGCATGTAGTAAGTGATATTGAACTGTAATTATGCCTTTCTTCCTTGACATAAAGAATTTAGCACATTCTGATGTGAAACAAACTGTTATGTTCGGTTTGCATGCCAGAACCTGCATTATCAGTATGTAGCCCTACTATTCTGGATTTGTAATTGCTACCAAAATGCATTTGTTCCTCTGGCAGCAGCACATTTATGGGAAGTTGGGATCAGCATCATTCCTTATCATGACTACCTGGTTATCAAAGCCAGGTAAATACATGTACTATAGCAACATTTACAAGTCACAATCATACATCTGGTGAAGAACGGATGTAAATACTCAATCCTGACAAATCAAACATGGAGACATGGCAGTACATTACCTTTTTTGTGCTTTTAAATCAGCACCTTACAGCAGAAAGTATTTGTCCCCAGTCAAGCTCTCAATGGTCAAATCCAGGATTCATTCTCTCTCCTTCAAGAGAAAAAACCTATAGTCTGAAACTACATGACGATTGTATGAACCGTGGTATCCGCATTGGAAGCAGTCACCTTTGCTCTGTTTCACATAAGACAATTACATCTGGATATCTTATGAATAAGGTTCACTTTGTGAATTACTTTTTTCATTTATCCCCACTGACTTGATGCTCACTAGAGTGGTTGCTGAATGAATAGAATCTCTTAAAAAGGAAGACCTCCACTCTTCCCAATATTTAAAAAGGATGCCAGCCTTAAACATGGGGAGTTGTTATCTCACCATTGAAGGTCGATGGTCCAGACAGGATGTCCCCTGTACCTGTCAATGACTTGGAACTCAGAGCAGTCTCCGAAGCGCTTAAACTTTGACAACCCTACTGAGTACCACAACAGTGGCATACATCAATCACCATGCTAGAGCCAAAAGCAAGGCAGCCTGGTTAGCTTTACAAAATATACAATGGGCAGATAGAACTATGATAGCCCTGTCAGCCGTTTTCATTCCAGGAGTAGAAAACTGGGTAGAATGTGAATTCAGCAGAGCAAGAATAAAAAAATATCCAAATGGTGGTGGTCAGAAATAAACCTGAAGGTGAAAGTATCTCAAGGTGTTACAACAGATGCTAAGGTGTTCCTTTGGGATCTTCTAATAATAATGGTCCTAAATGTTCTCTCAAAGATCAAGAAAGAAAAGTGTTCTCATAATGGCCACTCTGAGCTTTGTACCATACTTTTATGGTTTTATCCTCAGCAGAGCCATGGAAATTACTGATGATCCCAGACCTACTATCTCAGGCTATAACACTGCATTCAAATTTAACGGTATTTAAATTGAAGCCACAATATTAAATTGAAAAAGTTTATCTAACTATGACATTCAAACAATGATGAAAGTCAGTTTTCCCCAAGATCTGCAATAGAGTTAGAACACGTATCAATTTGTGACCAACAGAAATTATAACCTGTGTCTTTCAGCTTTCTTCTTTTCCTAGCTTTCCACCAAACAAGATACAATAAAGGACTTGTTTCCTTAGTTACTTGAAGGCTCAGATTTCAGCCTTACAGGTATATTTACAAAACAAAATTGTAGACATTCCAGAAATACTGACATTTCTATAAGTAGTACTCCACATGGTTCCTCTTTACAAGGATCTGATTCCTCCCTGGGATTTGAAATTGGGTTCTAGAGGTTTTTCAAGAAGAACTCTTTGAGTCATTATCTTCAGAATCCCTCAGGCATTTTACATAAAAGTTTGTGTTACTAACTATGGTTTCCACAGGTCGAAGAATGTCAGATCTTAGTGCTTTGTCATGTAGTCCCCTTATTTTTTTATCATCACTATAAAGTGGTTTTACAGAGTATTCCTGAACTTGAACCTAAAGATGTTTTTGACTTCCATGTCAAACATGAACCTAAAGCTGTTTCTGCCTTCCATGTCAACCAGAAATTAATTCTACCTTTCTTTATTCTAACCCTTTTAACATATTATGAATTTTGTTAGATTCTTCAAACATTATGTCCAAGATAGGAAGCATCAGACCTCTTCTCATTTTGTAATTCCCGAAAAGTAAAACCTGCCTCCAAATCCACAATAGCATCATGGATTTAAAAGACTTTAAGAGAAGCCAAATCAGTACCTTTAGAGAATATAGCTCACTCTACAACAACTATGTGTGGCTCTTGTGTGCAAGCATCAGGCTTCAAGTGACTAGACCTGTGAAGCAACCACGTAGTCTTCAGTCCACACATCTACCGAGGTCCACAATGTCAATTTTGTTGCTGTGACGGGTCCCCTGTGCCCCGACCAGGCACACCCATCTGAACAGCTTCTTCCCATCAGCCAAACCACCAATGTTGGCCCGATTTCAAAGATTCGGTCTGCTAACACCTTTTCCCCAAGAACATCAGATGACACGTGATGCTCGAGGTAAAAACAGGAACTCCTTTATTTGGACACACACAGTGTTTCTATATATATGTCTCTGAGCAGATAAGTTTCACAAAACCCCCAGTCTTACTGAGACTTAATTACGATAACACAAAATAGAATACAAACACAGTCCTTCTAGACAGGTCTGCTAAGGTAATTACATTTACATCAGTAACTGACATAATACAATCGGTTTTCACAAAGCAACCAATGAAAACACGTAACCCCAGGAAACCTACTTTGCATATCAACAACAACACAGCACACAATGGGTGAGGCAATAGGACATTTGACTACCAGACTACCAGTAGCCCCTACCCTACCCCCAATACGTAATAGAGTCTCAGTCCCGGTGCCACCTGGGAGTCTGGCTGACACACTTCTCCATTTTGTGGTTCGGCCCATGCTTCTGTATGGCCAAATTGACGCTCCCAGTCCGGGCCCACCCAAACCAAAAGGCCCCTGGTTCACAAGTGACGGTGTTCAATCACAGTTGGCTCAGCAGTTGCCAGCTTTGGGTGCAAGGGTATTTCTCTCCTTCAATATGTTTTTGGACCAAGTTTTGGGCATCTCCATGGTTCCTGTGCACCTCATTTGATGCAAGAGAAAATGCGATTTTCTTTATTCTCTGATACATCCTTATTCCACTGGGGGACAGAGGATATCCCTCCCCTTAGAAAACTTCTTGTGTGGTTTGGGTTTTCCATCCATTTCCAAGCTTCTCTAATTTGTTTCTTCTTCCTTTCATTCTTTGCTATACGTATACTGGCATTTTGTGTGGAGTGAGAGATTAAGTAGGGCAGTGGAAAGGAAGAAGCTTCTTCTGGTTTAAAGGTTAAATATTAAGTTCCCTGCCTCCTGGTGGTGGCTAATATACCCAGTTGTCACTGACCCCAGTGGACTAATCATATTTAACAGTAAGTATATATAAAAAAAAAAAATCTGTTGTTGATGCTATTATTTTATTTTACATGCAGTTATTCTCAAATTGTAGAATTAATCTTCTTATTTTTCCTTTAAGGTTCCCTCAAAAAAATATATGTATACCCCACTTGATCAACTAAAAGAAGGCACAGTAGCAAACATTTTTGGTGTTGTGAAATTTTTCAAGCCTCCATATCAAAGCAAAGGAAGGGGTATGTATGAGTACTAAATAATTAACAGCGGACATACTCATTAGACAAAATGAGGAGATCATAGTAGCCAATCAATTAGCCCATCTAGGGCTCGCTTTAATAGTTACTGGTAAAAGTGTTGGTAGTGTTGTTCTAAGAATTAATTGGGGTGCACTTATATCTAAGTGATAACTCCGCTTTAAAGAAGAAAATTTGAACTGGATGACCAGGGTGCTGAAGACCTCGCTGGACATCAGACTTACAGGTAAGTGTTTATTTTCAGGGGATGGTGTTAGTTTTAGTGGGATTATCCCTGTGAGTGCCAGTGGGGTATGCAATGCGTTGCATACCCCAAAGGCACTCATATGGTTAATTTTTCTAACATTAGACACATTTTTTCATTACTTTGGATGTATTGATATGGGGCTTAGGGCACCATATCAATACATCCACTGGTCACTTAGGGTTTTTTTTTTTCCTCAGTTTTTTCCAGCGTCTGTAGTTTAAATCATGCTTTAGAAGACACTGCTCTAAAAAAAAAAAAAAAAAAAATTGGTGCAGATTTTTGGCAATAAAGTGGGGTCCCTTAAAGCATGTTACTGCCCAGCAAGTGGAATTGAATCGAGAATCCGCAATATTTTTAATTGCATCCAAATTTAGTGCCTGAGGTGTTTTCGTTTTTTTTTTTTTTTTACATGTGGTAATTTTTCACAGCTCAGGTATTTGGATGGCTTACTGTGCTTGAAAAACCTAGTGTCGCCAGTGTTGTTGTTGTTTTTTTTTTTTTTTTACCATTAACCCCTTAAGGACCGTTGTGCACACATGAAGCCAGTACTTAAGAACCAGGAATAATTTTTTTTCTTTTTTTTTTTCTTTTTATTTGTGATCCCGGTTCAGGGGTCCCCGAACGACGTGCAGCCGCGCGGGAGCCCTGAAATCCATGACAGTCCTGGTATGTCATGGGTCCTTATGGTTTGCCAACCCATGACGTGCCAGAATCGTCAGGGGTCCTTATGGAGTTAAATCAAGCCCCTAGTTTGTTCATCTACATATAACTTTATACATATAAAATTAACTTGTCTTGTTTTATCATCACAATGACTTTATTTAGAAGTTTAGTTACTGCTAAATTTGCCACTACCACTTAACATTATGAATTCTGTGGACTGAATTTGCCATAATTTTTTTTTTCTTGTAGTATTTTTGAATGTTACCTTTTAGCCTACCTTACAATTTCATATCCTGTCCTCTTCATCTGCCATTCTTCTTTTACTGGAAAATTCCTCCTTCCAAAAATGGGTTATCCGATTAAGCCCGAGTTCCCCTTTTATTGACAAACATTTCATAAACATAAATGCTGTGCATAAAAAATGACATGATTATTTCAGATCTCATCAGGGAACACAGTGCAAATGGCTTTTTACATATCTTATTTGTTGTGGATTATCATTCATCTGTGTCCTTTCACTACTTAGGAAATGGACTGACTAGACGAGTAATGGTAATATGTATTTTTATTTATTGTTAGGCTTTCTGTTACACAAAACTAACCATGATGAACATACCACTATTAGTTAGTACTGCTAGCGTAGTGTTTTTTATTCTGCTTTTAAATGGCTCGCTTGTATCCATATGATCAGGAAATGAATGGTAATATTTATCACCCCATTGGTTATTTTACTGTTTCCTATGCATATAAAGCTATTGATCCATAATACATTTTTAAATTGCGGAAACACTTATTATTCTGTACTTCTACCGCTTTTTCACAGAAACATATCAACATTTTTTTTCAACAGCATTTTTTTTTTCTTTCCCTCATCACTGCTTACTAAACTATCATCAATAAAATCAGCTTGTCATTGTATACAGAACAGAAAATGTTATTTCACTCTAGTCTGCAGTCACCACCTCTGTTTAATAGAGAACTATTTAAAGGGATAGTAATGTTTCAAATGTTCCATAGTATTTGGGCCATGGAGAGTGTTATTTCAATTCTGTCAGAGTTGTAGTTCAAGAGTAATTGTATGATAAAATATCCCCCTCCCTCCCCTTTTAATGATGTAACACTGCTCACCTCAGAGCAGAAAGGTGGTATCCAGATGGCTTGCAAAGAGGAACAATCTTCAATTAGCATAAGGGAAAAACCTGTCAAGGGGGGGCCAGGTTTTCATTGTTCTCACAGTAAGAAGATTGCCCCTTGCTGTGAGCTGTCTGGTCTTAAGATTCCACATCTGAGGGGAGGTGGCTTATCCTATATAATAATTTGTCAAGTTGTGTGTAATGCCGGACATGCGCAGTAGACACTGCTGCGCGTGCGGCTGATACAGAGCTGGGCGCTCCGAAGGAGCGTCCAGCTCTGTATCAGCAGTGGCGCGGGCAGTCTCTGCTGAGCGTGACTGCCCCGCGACCGGCTGCCAGAGGCACTGTGGCCCGTGTAACGGGCTGTTCAACTAGTTCTAGATAAAAGGGGCGGGAGGGAGTGGATACTTTATCATTCAATTACTCTTGAACTACAGCTCTGACAGTATTGAAATAACACTCTCTATGGCCCAAATACTATGAAGATTAATTGGAGCTTCTTTTTATTTTGAAACATTAGTATCCCTTTAATTCTGCACTCTTCAATGAAACCTTTCTACCAAAGCCACTACTTCTTGTCTTCTGTAACACTTAGTAAATCTGTACTTTGGCTTCTTTTGTTGATTAAGGAATACTAACACCTAAATAAACTAAGGGTAGATACTCTTAAATACTTCATGGTAACATCTGTAAAAATATTTTTTGTTTTTTCCATGAGGATTAAAATGTAGTCATAAATATTCTTTATGGGGGGTACCCATGGACGGATTGTCCTATCGGGGGATCTGGTATCTGGGAGGCGATCCGCCCCTTTAAGTAGGCAGGAACATTCATCTAAATGTATGCAGGGGTTGGAGCCTCCCCTCCCTCTTAAGCTGCCTTCAGCCAGAACCAGCCTGAATAATTTGTTCCTGCGTGCTGTGGACACCAGGTGGAGAACATCTCTCAATCAACTTTAGTTTTTTTATTGTTTTCTTCAAATATGGAATACCACCATTAGGCGGGTGACCATGGCTGACAATTGCCCTCTCCAAAGTGGCTAGTGCAGCTTCCAGGGATTTTCTGGTGGACCTTATGCCCTGAAGAGGGAACAACTTGAGTCAAGTAGCTTCCCTGCTGGGGATTTTCCCTGTGTTAATTCCCTTTTAACATGGTTACCTGAAGACAGAAGTCCTGCAGAAAGGTGAGCCACCCTTTGAGTGCTGAAGGTCCACTTGTCCCACAGTATCCCTTCATTGGGCTTGTATTTGGGAGTTCTCATTATGCACTCCAGCACCCATAGGGTGTTTTTCTTCATATTGCCTGTATTTATGCAATGTCTGTGTGTATTCCCTGGGTTTTGGAGCAGTTTATGGGGGTTTTAACCTTTTCCCTGCTGTTTTCCTCATTGGGATATTGTTTTATCATGTTTCACATGTGTTTTGTGTGTGTTTGGTAACTTTTTTCTGTCAGGGTAAATTTATTAAAAGTTAATGTTCCGCGCCTTTAAGCGCGCTTTTCCCGCATAGACGCCATTGCTCCTTTACTCTCTATGGGTTTACACAGTGTGGGACGTATCTCTGGAACCGCTTGTCACAGCGACTTCAGAGTGGGCTCATTTTGTTGGTCTTCCCTTGCTCTATCATCCGGTTGCATGATTTGGTGTGTTGGGGGTCTGGGGGGGCTTCGGGCACTGTTTTGGGGTACTTCTGAGAAAAACTACGTTTCCCATGAGAGCTGGTTTCACGCCCGTTTTCTGATTGGCTACTGTCACGGCAGCCATTTTGTGCGTTATTCTCAGCGAGTATACTACGCAGGGACCGAGCCTTCTCTCTCTCCTCCACAGATTAACCCTTCGCTTGCCAGATAAGTTTTTAATTTTAAGCATTTCTGGGGTGAATTTTTAATCTTTCACACTTCAATTGGGTGATTCTTGTCAGTGGAGTATATCTGACGCTGTGAGCATGTCTACTCCACTGGAGTCAGGGGCTAGACCCAAGACTAAGGAGGCTGGGGTGTCAGTTTCCCCCATTGCGTTTTGCTCCTCTTGTCACTCTGGGCTGCCTAGAGAATTTTCTGGTCATTTATGCCCAATATGTGCAGAAAGCCATGACAGCAACCCAGGGCTTTCCAGTCACACCATTGAGCCAACTTGGGTGAAAGAGTTTAAGGCTGCCACTAGGGATCTCAGATCCACTCTTCAGCTCTTTCCCTCTCAGGTTCAGGGGGCTCTTCAGGTTTGGCAAATCCCCTCCACAGTCAGGACCTCCATGCCCAACCCACAGGTTGCTCCTGATATGTCTGATTCTTCTGAGGAAGAACTATTACAGGATTCTGATGCTGAGGAAGGCACTGTTATTGAGTCTACCAGGTCCATTGGTGACCCTTTTGAATGTGACCCTGAACTCTATGCTGAGGGTTTGATCAGGGCTGTGCTAACCACACTCAACCTTCCTTTGACTCAGGAATCTACTCATGATCCAACTGACGTTTTTCAGAAACCGTCTAAAGTTGTTATATGTTTTCCTACTAATCCTACTCTTGCTCGTTTAGTCTCTGATGCATGGAGAAATCCTCTTCTGTATCCAAAAAGTTTGCTAAACTTTACCCTTTTCCTGAGACTGAACTGGCTAAATGGGTTCATCCTCCTAAAGTGGATGCTCCAGTTTCTAGGTTATCTAAATCTACTGCCTTAGCTGTATCTGATGCTTCTGCCCTGCAAGATTGGACAGACAAAAAGTTAGAAACTTGTCTTAAGTCTATTTTTGCCTCTATTGGCACTGCCATGCGTCCAACCTTTGCAGTGGCGTGGGTTAACTGGGCCATTGCGGCCTGGACTGAACAGCTTACTGAGGAGGTTCGCCAGGATGTGCCAGTGTCTGAGCAGCTACAGCTTCTGGCTAATATATCAGAAGCTCAAAATTATGTTTCTGACTCTGCTTTTGATGCTGTGCGCATGATGGCGAGGGCCTCCACTTCCTCTGTGGTGACTAGACGTGCTCTTTGGCTGAAAATTTGGTCCGCTGACACAGCTTCTAAGAAAGCCTTGCTTTCTTTGCCCTTCCCAGGGACTTCACTGTTTGGATCTGAACTTAAGGAGATGATTAGTGAGGCTACTGGTGGTAAAAGTACTCTTTTACCATCAGTCTTCAAAAAGAAATTTCCTGCCAAACGCAATCGGTCCTTTCGTTCCTTCCAAACTGAGACACGCTCTACGTCCCAGGCGGGTCCGTCCTCCACGCGCTCCTCCTCCAAGCCCAAACAGTCCCGGAAGCCCAAAGTTGCCCCTAAGGCCAAGACCTCCAAGACTGCTTCGGCATGACTCACCGAACCCGGGTCCGCATCCGGCTGTAGGTGGACGTCTCCACATCTTTCGCCGGATTTGGGAGGAGTCAGTGACGGACCCTTGGGTTGTTCAGGTGGTATCAGAGGGGTACAGGATCCCTTTCTCTTCCCTTCCTCCCTTTCGGTTCCATTTTACTCGTCCTTCTCAGGAACCTACAAAAAGACGTCTGTTCGACGACGCTATTCAGGATCTTTTGGACAAAGAGGTCCTGGAATTGGTCCCTTCAGGGGACACAAGTTCAGGATTTTATTCCAACCTGTTCGTTGTGGCCAAAAAGGATGGAGGTGCTCGTCCTATTTTGGACCTCAAGGATCTCAATTCCTTTGTTGTGAGTTCCCACTATCGTCAAGAATCACTGCGTTCTGTGATAGCCGCAATGTCTCCAGGGGAGTTCCTTGCCTCACTGGACCTTCAGGATGCATATCTTCACATCCCTATTCATCCAGAGAGCAGGCGGTATCTCAGGTTTGCCTGTCACAAAGGCCACTTTCAGTTTTCAGCTCTTCCCTTTGGACTGACTTCAGCTCCTCAGGTTTTTCAGAGAGTATTGGGAGCTTTGATAGCTGTGCTTCATCGAGATGGTGTCAGGGTGACTCCCTACATGGACGATCTGCTCCTGAAAGCTTCATCTGCGGAGATCCTTCACCAGCAGGTTCAGTTGTGCATCCAGACACTCAATCGCCACGGATGGATCGTGAATCTGGACAAGTCAGACTTGATCCCATCTCAACAGATCCTTTTCTTGGGTCTCTTGTTCGACACTCAGCAGTGCATGGTGTTTTTACCGGAAGAAGTGGCTCATCAGATTGCTCTCTGTGTATCCAAGATCCTGGAGCTCGAAAGGGTTCCAGTGCCGAAGTTGACTTCTCTGGTGGGGAAATTCATTTCCACAATAGAGGCAGTGCCATTTGCTATGGCGCACACCAGGGAACTTCAGAGGTTTGTGATTCAGACGTGCAGGAATCATCCAGATCATCAGCATCTGTCAGTCACTCTGCCTCCTCATGTCGAGCTGAGCTTGGAATGGTGGTTGGACCTGTCTCATCTCCTGAAAGGAAGGTCCTTTCAGATACCCTATTGGACCACAGTCACGATGGATGCCAGCCTCCGGGGTTGGGGGGCAGTGTTGGGTCGTTTCAGTTCTCAGGGGAAATGGGGACTGGAAGAATCTCTCCTCTCCATCAGTGTTCTAGAACTTCGTGCCATCTTTCTAGCCCTGAGACACTGGGAATCTCAGCTGGAGGGTTGTCCAGTCAGAGTGGAGTCCGACAACGCCACCGCAGTGGCCTACATCAACAGACAAGGCAGCACAAGAAGTCTCACCGCTTGGTTAGAGGTCAAAGCCACCTTATCTTGGGCAGAAGCTCATGTTCCTGTCATTTCAGCGGTACACATTCCAGGCGTAGACAGCGTCATGGCAGACTTTCTCAGTCGTCACACAGTCGACAGCGGAGAGTGGGCACTTCATCTAGAGGTGTTTCACCTTCTAACCCAGATGTGAGGGGTACCTGTGGTGGATCTGATGGCTACCAGACACAACGGGAAGGTGCCAGTGTTTTGCGCTCGGTGGAGGGACCCTCTTGCTCTAGCAGTGGACGCTTTGTCAATCCCTTGGGAGTTCCCCCTAGCGTACATCTTCCCTCCTCTCCCTCTGTTGATCAGAGTCATCCAGAAGCTGAAGATGAAGCGTTGTCCTGTCATCCTAATCACCCTGAATTGGCCTCGTCAGTCCTGGTATCCGGAACTGCTGGCCATGTCAGTGGCGGGTCCCTTCCCGCTTCCTGCCCTTCCAGATCTGCTTCTTCAAGGATATCTGTGGAAGGAGGATGTTCAGCATCTCCATTTGACGGCTTGGAGGTTGAATCCTCAATTTTGAGGAAGAAAGGGTTTTCCTCTTCTGTGGTGTCTACGATGCTTAGAGCTCGCAAGCCTGTGTCTTCCAAGATCTATCATCGCATATGGTCAACTTTTGTTGCATGGTGTGCTGATAAGGATCTATCACTTGATTTCCATCTTCCCACGGTCCTGGCCTTTTTGCAGGATGGGGTGGAAAAGGGACTCAGTCTGAGTTCTCTCAAAGTTTAAACTTCTGCTCTGTCTGTATTTTTCCAGGAACGCATTGCTATTCTTCCTGATGTCAAGGATTTCTTCCAAGGTGTGGCTCATGTTCGGCCTGCCTTCAAGAGTCCAGCTCCCCAGTGGGACCTCAGTTTGGTGCTGGGGGTTCTGCAGAGACCCCCGTTTGAATCCTTGGCTTCTATTTCTTTACGTCTCTTGACATGGAAAATGGCCTTTCTCTTGGCTGTTGTTTCAGTTCACCGGGTAGCAGAGTTACAAGCTCTGTCTTGTAAACCTCCTTACCTGGTGTTCCACAAGGATAAGGCTGTGCTCCGCACTTCCAAGGAGTTTTTACCCAAGGTTGTCTCCGAGTTTCACATCAATCAGGAGATTGTGGTGCCCTCTTTCTGTCCTAACCCTTCCTCTGACAAGGAGAGGGATCTCCATTTGTTGGATGTTGTGCGTTGTCTTAAATTTTATGTTCATCGCACTGAGTCTATCAGGAAATCTGACGCTCTGTTCGTCATTCCTGAGGGGCCTAAGGCAGGGAGACCGGCATCCAAGGTGACTATTGCATCTTGGATAAAATCTACCATTCGTGAAGCCTACAAGTTGCGGAATAAGCATGTTCCCTTCAGGGTTACTGCTCATTCCAACAGATCAATTGGGGCCTCTTGGGCCTATAAAAATCAGACGTCTGCTGATCAACTGTGCCGGGCGGCCACTTGGTCCTCTGTGCACACATTCTCGAAGCACTATCGTGTAGATGTACTGGCCTCGGCTGATGCCAGCTTTGGGAAGAAGGTCCTGGAGGCAGTCTTGCCTGTCTAGGATCTTCTACTTCTGTGGTTCTTAGTGCTTCCTTGCTGTTGAGCCCTGTTGGCTCTAGTTCAGTGTGCTGTGATAGTTCGGGGGTTCGTTTTTACCCCTGGTTGGTGTCCGTTGACACTTCTGTTATTGGGCTCTATGATTAATTGGTTCATAGCAGTTCTGGTGACTTTTGGGCCTTGCGCTTGGTCCTTGCCATCTTCCCGCCTCTGGGAAAGCTCAATGTTTGTACATCCCATTGTACCAGTAACCTGTATTGGATGACAGTGAAAATAGGATTTTAGTCTTACCTGTTAAATCCTTTTCACTTAGTCCATACAGGTTACTGGTCTCCCACCCTGTCAAGGGACCATGCTTGGCTCTCCTGTGGCATTCAGTGGGAGACCTTTGGGGCATGCTCACAGGAGTCTTCCTTTTCCTTCTTATCTCGGGTCAGTATTAGTGTCTCAAATCGTTCTGGCTGAAGGCAGCTTAAGAGGGAGGGGAGGCTCCACCCCCTGCATACATTTAGATGAATGTTCCTGCCTACTTAAAGGGGCGGATCGCCTCCCATTGTACCAATAACCTGTATGGACTAAGTGAAAAGGATTTAACAGGTAAGACTAAAATCCTATTTTTCAAATATGTGGACTGGTTAACCCCTTGACTGCCAGAGTGGTATGCAGCACATTGCAGAGCAATGCTTTGAGTACCTCTCTGTCAAAGGGTTAAAGTAATGCAGCCATTCCAAATAGCAACACAACATCATTACCCTAAATCGAAGAATGTGTGTCAAAATCGATTTTGCTACAAACATTTTTTCCTTCCAAATAGAAAGTCTTATGTGAAATATATTGCACATGGCGTATTGCAATACATAAATAATTTGGGGATGTCACTGACTTCGCCGACGCCTGATCCTGTGCGTGGGTAATGTTAACAGAGACTGGCTTTTATATGGTCAGTCTCTGTTCAAAATAACTTCCAGACATCCACTGGCTGGGATGTGTGCTTATGCACCTCCCAAACATTTGGCTCCTAGCGAGGGGATGACAAAATTCACTAGGAGCTTACTGGTTGGGAGGTGCGTAAGCACATATCCCAGCCAGTGGATGTCTGGGAGCCATTTTAAACAGAGACTGGCCATATGAAAGACCGTCTCTGTTCAATTTTCACACACTGGTTTGGGCATGGGCCCGAAAGGTAACAAGGTGGTGGTGGGGGGGTTGTCAGCCTGACTTCCTGCTGCCAGTGACAGTGGTGGAGACCCAAACTATTTAGGAATTCCAGTGCACAATATGTGATATATTTTGCATAAGCCTGTATTTTTCTATTTGGAAGGAAAATATTTTGTAGGGAAATGGATTTTGACACATATTCTTTGACTTTTGGAGAATGGTGTGCTGCGATTTGGAATGGATGCGTTAGTTTAACCATTTGAGTTCCAGTGAGGTATGCAACACATTGCTCTGCAGCCAAGGTGGTAACCAGTCCATATATTTGAAAATTGTCTTTGGAGCATAAGAAAACAGAAGAGGACTGAAGATGAAAAGAAAGAAGGAATATGCTGGCTGCAGAATATGGACACAGGAAGTGTTATAAAGCTGTTGGTATTAGATTAGTGTCAGGGGTTGTATTGTTGCACTTTACTTTTATGCGGTAGTGTTTGGGAGGGTGACTGTGTGTTGAACTCACTCTCTGTCAAGTACCAATTGTTAACTCTTTTCCTTTGATGTTCGCATTAGCGTGGGTTTTGGGAACTTAAAATACACGATGGATGTTTGGCCACGTTTCTGTGGCCCAATGTTCGTTGTGGTTTCAGTTGGTATGGCAATTGAATACCAACTGTGACACAGTTTGTGTATGGGTCTGTAGCCATTTTTGCCTTACCAGCTGTTTTAGTGGGGTCATTTGAATCGAGGGCTATGTGTCTACCTGTGACGCGTGTGCCAGAATGAAGGACAGAGACTGCAAGTTGTCGAGTTTGTTGCAGCCATTACGTGCACCAGCTGATCCATGGCAGAACATTACCTTGTATTTTATTTCGGATCTACCATACTCAAATTGACACAATACTTGTGGTTGTTGATTATTTTACTAAGATGGCACATACCCACAAAGGGGGTCATCACATCTACGCAAACAGCAACTCTATTCCTACAAGAGATATACAGACTCCATGGGGTACCAACATCATTCGCCTCAGATCTGTGTCCTCAATTTGTATCAAAATTTCAGCATTCCTTCCATTCCTGTTGATCAATCACTTGCAAGCTCTCTTCTGCCAGAATGGGCAGACTGAACAAACCAATCAAATTTTGGAGCAATATCTCCACTGTTACCCGACTCACCTTTAGGACGATTGGAACCGGTCTCTCACTTTAGCCGAGTTCACCTACAGTCATCAAATACATTTTTCAGTTTGCACTTCCCCATTCCATGCCCTCTATCGGTATTACGCTCGGGCCCTACTTGGCCTTCCTCCGGACCCCACTGTTCCAGATTCCACTCGGTGTATTCAACATCTGCAGCTATGCAACCCTTTGCTTCGCCGCATTATAGCCGAGGCTCAACGCACTAGCAAGATGCATGCAGATGCTCACCTTACTAAGAACCCTTCCTATATTGTGGGGGACAAGGTCTGGTTGTCTTCAGCAAACTTGTGATTCTCCTGTTGGGTCTCTGCTTTCTTAGTCCATTTACGATCGTGTGGGTCATCAATCCTGTGGCCTTTTGACTTGCCTACCATCTACCATGCGGTTCCACCCTACCTTTCATGTGTCCCAATTAAAACGATGGAAACCCAGTTCCTACTCTGGTTGTGAACAGTCCTGACCTCTGCCTAGAATATCTGGTGCATTGGGCCGGCTATGCACCTGAGACTTTATGCAATGTACATGCCCTGCCTTGATTCAGACCTTTCCCAGGACCCATCCTTCTCGACCCTGTCCTTCTTGCAATCAGAGGCTGCTCTTTGGAGGGGGGAATGTGTCGGCATGTTCCAGAGGCTTGGTTCCCGAATTCAGGGCGGTGTGTAGTGCGTTATGATGTCACTCGCACTCTGTTGCATACATGGTGGACTAGCGGGGACCTTCCACATAGAAATAAGTTCCGCAGCACATCCTGTGCTTAGTTGTACTGTGCCTAGCCCATGCATCTTGGCATTCTTGCAGATTCGTATCTCCTGGCTTTGAACTCTGGCTACCTTCTTACCACCACTGTTGTCTGCCTTCCCTGATCTCCTGGCTTGCCGCTGACCACAGCTCTCTGCCTGACCCCCTGGATACCTTGGACCAGTGCATCCCAGCTGACTCAATTGGAGTTCACAGCAAGTAAGTTGGCTTGTCTTTACTGGTGTATTGGGATATCTTCTACCTTGTTACATATTTATATCTATCTGTCAGTTGCATTATTATTTGGGGTCTTAGTGTTAGTGCTGAATGGGTCTGTCCTGCTTCTGTTTTCCATTATAGGCCTCTGACCCTTTCCTGTCTACTACTCGGAGCAATTCACTTTCTCTGTTGTTCAATAATGCTTACAGGTACCATGGGGAGGCAACTGCTCCTCCACCTAGTAGGTTGGAACAATTCTTTGTTCCAGGGGCTGAGCCTCCCTCTCGTCCTAGCAGGCTACCTAGCTACTCCCCAGTTAAGATGTGTTCCTCGTTCTGGTAGGAAGGTTGTGAACAGTTCCTCTTAGTTTTAGTTATTTTATTATTTTTAATTACATATGGGGTGTCCAAATTCCCCCATTAGGCAGAGTACCATTACTGGCTTCCCCTGGTGGATTGCCCAGTTTACAGGAGCTGCTTATGGACCTTTTCAGCCTTGGGAGAGAACCATGCAACCCATGTCTCTCTCTCCAGAGGGAATCTCTCTGAGGCTTCTTCCTTACAATGGTAATCTGAAGAAAGAAGACTTGCAGAAAAGGTGAGCAACACTTTGAGTGATATGGTCCGCTGTCTCTTCTGCACAAGGATTTCATTGGAGTTCTATATGACTCCTGCACTCATGTTGGGTATTATTACTTTATTAATGGTTGTTGATCTAGGATCTTTGCTGCATTGTTTGCTATGTGGTACTTAACCCCTTCCCTGCCAGTATTTGTCAGTTTATAGTATATGGTGTTTTACACTTTCCAAACATTTTTTAGTTTTGTGTGTACATTTTGAATTCAGGGCGTGCTTTACCGCGTAGCCGCAATGTGCTATTGATCTCTATGGGACAGTTGTTATGCCACCTTACCGGATGTCAAGGTCTTTTTCCAGGATGTCACTCATGCCTTCCCTTCTTATAAGGCTCCTACTCCACAGTGGGACCTTAACCTTGTCTTTGGAGTGTTGCAGCGGCCTCCTTTTGAGTCCTTGGCTACCATTCCCTTGCATCTCTTGACATGGAAGATGGCTTTTCTCTTGGTGGTGGTCTTTGTCCCCAGAGTGGCTGAGTTTCAGGCTCTGTCCTGCAAGCCTCCTTTCCTGGTGTTTCACAAGCATAAGGCTGTTCTCTGTACCTCCCAGGAATTTCTTCCTAAGGTGGTCTCTGAGTTCCACATTAATCAGGAGATTGTTGTGCCTTCCTTTTGTCCTGACCCTAAATCTGACAAGGAGAGGGATCTCCACTTGTTTGATGTGGTGCACTGCCTTAAGTTCTGTGTGCACCTCACTGAGTTTATCTGTCAGACTGATGCACTTTTTGTCATCCCTGAAGGTCCCAGGGCTGGTAAGGTGGCATCCAAGGTGACTATTGCATCTTGGATCAAGTCTACCATTTGCATGGTTTATGAACTTAGGAAGAAGCCTGTTGCCTTTCGCATCACAGCGCATTCCACTAGGTCTGTTGGGGCCTCCTGGGCCTACAAGAATCAGGCCTCTGCTGATCAGTTGTGCAAGGCGGCCACTTGTTCTCCTGTGCACATATTTGGAAAATACTACTGTGTTGATGTTCTGGTTTCGGATGATGACAGCTTTGGCCCGAAAGTCCTGGAGGCAGTTTTGCCTGTCATTACTTTCCTATGCCTTATGGTCCTTTATCCTGTTGAACCCTGTTGGCTCTTGTTCTGTGTGCTGTTTTACAGTTATTCAGTGTCCACTGACAATTTGTTAGTTTGGGCTGTTCCGTGTCTGGATAGTCCAGGGGAGCTCTGGTATCATGGGGACCGGTGCCTGGTCCTTTCCTTCATTTTCCCACCCTGGAACTCAATGTTGGTACATCCCCATGGTACCTGTAAGCTATATTGGATGACAGAGAAAATAGGATTTTAGTCTTACCTGTTAAATCCTTTTCTCTTAGCCCATATAGCTTACAGGTCTCCCACCCAGTAAAAGGGACCATGCTTGGTCTGCTGTGGCTGGACGTGCAAGTCCTATTGGGTCCATGCTCACAGGAGTTTTCCTCTTCTTCTCACTATCTAGCTCAGTAGGTTTTATGTCACAAATCTAACTGGGGAGGGGAGTAGCTAGGAAGCCTACTAGGAGGAGAGGGAGGTTCCGCCCCTGCAACTTCTTTGAATAATTGTTCCAGCCTGCTAGAAGGAGCTGTTGCCTCCCCATGGTACCTGTAAGCTATATGGACTAAGAGAAAAGGATTTAACAGGTAAGGCTAAAATCCTCTTTTCTGCTCATTCTTCCTGGAGTTTCTGTCTCCATAGATTAGGGTACAGCAAGCATACATTCGTGTATATAAATATATATATATATATATATATATATATATATATAATTACAGTCTCTGTACTCTAGACTGCTCACACCTTACACGAAATACAACCACTGTGTTACATGCTTGTCTTGTAAGAATTCACCGACTTCTTTCCTGGTGTTTGACCAGGGTAAGGAGGTGCTTAGTACTTCTCAAGGTTTCTTAGCTAAAATCATTACTGATTATTACATCATCCAGGAAATTATTCTTCCTTCCTTTTGACCTGATCTTCCCCATCTACTATTGCAGGAGATAAATGTTAACACCTGTTTTATCAGACATTTTCCTATTGAAGTCTATGGAAAAAACTGGAGATAAAAGCAGTGATAAAATTAACACCTCTAACAGAATACAGCCTTTGATGCCTTAAGAATTATGTGCATCGTACTCAGTCTATTTGCAAGCCAGATTCCCTTTTTTGTAATTCATGCAGGTTCTATAGCGGGTCCAAAGTCACTATTGCTTCTTGGATCAAGGCTACCAAATGACATGTTATGTCATCAGAAAGAAACCTATTCCTTCTGAGTCACTGCGCACTCCACCAGATCTGTGGGTTTCTTATGGGCTTGCAACAATCTCTGCCGAACAGCTGTGCAAGGTGACAAAGTCATCCTTGCACATGTTAACCAAACACTACAGCATTTATGTCCTTACCTCGGCTGAGGCCAGTTTTGGCTGGAATGTCCTTCAGTCGGTTATTTCTATTTAAGGACTCTTTTTTTCTTTTATATACATACTGTTCAGTATTTGAACCCTGTTGGCTCTTGTTTGGTTGTTGATGTGTCAGTTTGGTGTCTGTTGCCACCTTATGTTACATGATACCAGTTTAGTCCTGTGGTATTCTGAAGAGTTTTTTTCTCTCTCTGGAATCTTATGGATGCTTTAGTATATCCCCAAGGTTCCTGTATTCCATATTGGACATAAGACAAAATAGGATTTTAGTGAACTTACCGTTAAATTATTTTCTTAGTCCATATGGAACACAGGACTTCCCACCCTGAGAAAAACACTGTTTCCTTCCCCAGGAAGAGGAGTTCTCTTGGGGTCTTTGTTCAAGGGGTTTCCTTCTTTACTTCCAGCTGTGCCACTTTGCTACATGTGAATCTGGATAGGCGGGAGGTTGAGCTGGAGGAAGAGGAGGGAGTCTCCACCTCAAAGACCCTGTCTCTTTTTTTGTATTATTTATTTATTTTTTGATGCCCTGCCCTTTGGAGGAAGGGAGCTTTACCCCATGGTTCCTTTGTTCCATATGGACTAGGAGAAAAGAATTTAATAGTGAGTTCACTAAAATCCTATTTTATCACCTATGATGCAGTTGGCTTGCTTTAGTATTGTGCCACATTTGATTATTGAATATAGCTTTGTAAATTTGCAATTACCGCAGGAAATCTATGAAACTGGCCTGCATGTTTTAGTTATTTATCTCTGATAATTTTATGTACAATCACTGTAATTGCCACAAATGAATGAGAATTACTGGGATGCATTATTGTACCTTCCGACTTGTAGGGTAAAAAAATATTTTGTTTGATGATTGTTAGAAGGGTGTAGAAGGAAATCAGCCTTATGTACAAATACAAGTGGAACAGTTCTGGAGAAAACCAGCAAAAAAGTTCTAGGGATTAATAATCCAGCATGGAGGTGAAGGGGGTTTTTAGACCCTTGAATGCTAGAGAGGCCTTCAACACTCTGATTTTGTGGGATTAAAAGATCCATTTAAATGTATGTGAATTTGGAGAATTTTTATTTTTCCTTTATGGTGACGTTGCTTTTGCTCCAGAATTGTTACGTTTGCCTCAAAACACAAGGCCCACTATTTTAAATGTAAAGTTTTTTTGTTTTGTTTTTTATTATAACATTGAATTTTTCAGTTGTACAGTATTTTCAATAAAATATGTAGTAATGATAAAGCATTAATTAAATATTCCAAATTATCTTGCTTCCCCTTGAAGCTACAAAATAATGAGTACATTTCAGGAACATTAATAAATTACTATTTAAAGATTTCAGAAAATTCTGATTAACTGCAAAGAATTTTAGAAGATAGACCATTGGAGCAAACAGTATACAGAATGGAGCAATTAAAACGTTGAAGGCCTGATATGGATTGTTACTGCTACTTTTGCATCTGAATAAATGCAGATACTGCATTGAATAAGGCACTTATGTACACATTAATTAAATTTGTTTGTCATTTCTGCACACCAACATCAGAAACATTCTTTGATAAAATGGTGTCTAAAGAATCCAGTCAGATCAAAATGATGGCATGGTTGCAGATTGATGGCAGCACTCCTCTTTCTCCACTTTGTTCTCATGTGTCTGTTTTGTTTGATATTACCATCACAGCTCAGTTTTTTAATAAAAGTGTTACTTTTGATAATCTTATAGAGAATACTTAACTACTTTGCCTTGATATGTATTATGGAACTGCAGTGTAATTTGGGTCCTTGACTTGTGGTCTAGGACCAAAAGCAGTGATTTGCAGCTATCATGATACTGTCCTGTGATCTGTGTTTGTACACAAATTGAGGTTATGGACTTAACCAGTTTTTGAGGAATGATGTACCAGGACTAGGATTGGGTGAAAAGTGGGAAAAATTTCCCTCATGACTTTTTGCCTATTTTACCAAATGTTTTGCCTATATTTCCTATGGGTACTACATTTCCCACTACAGTATTACTTCTTCCGTGGGCTGTAGTGGAGAAATAAGTAACTGAAAGCCAAAGTTGTGAGTCCTACAGGAAAATATACTTTGAAAATTTTTTGAGGTTTTTATGCGAATCGGGAGGAGGGGGTACAGAAAAGATATAGGGATGGAGGTACAGCATTTCAATGTCATACTAGTAATAGACGTTATACTGCAATACATAAATACATAACACTCTCTGGTGAGATTCAGTGGTGTGGCCCACTGCCACCCCAAAGCAAGGTCAAGATATTGCACTATTAAGGTTCCCCAATTGCAAATACAATTCCCAGGAGATTTAGCTAAGGACAGCTCCAAACAGTGAGAAAGCATAGCGGAACCAAAATGGAAGTGGGGAGTGAAGCTGAATGAGAATAGAGGCTACTCTACAACCTGTCTCTCACTCCGCAGGCCATGGTGCCTAACCTGGGGGGGAATCTGTAGCAGGTGACGATTATAGTCTGCAATTTCAAGTAGCAATATAGAATCAAACTGTAGAGCACAGGTGGGCTGCAACCCGAGACCGTGGCCTGGCAGCAGGCAGCTTCTGGCCCTCTGCACCAGGCCCACCCATCGCTCTGCCACAATGTACTGGGGGAATCGGCCCCCAGTAGGGACCAGGCTGACAGTAAAACAGATATCACCAGGAGGGGTGGGGAAGAGGGAGAAAAGGAAAAGGGAAAAAAAAAGGGGGGTGGTAGGTTTTCCCCGGGGGGTGAGGGTTCAAGCCAGAGGAGGGAAGCAATGAAGGAGAGCAGTCCCCAGAACTCGCTCCACCATCTGAATGTCACGGGTCCGGTCATGTAGGTTAGCCACAGTTCCCAGGTCTGCAAAAAGCGTTTCGGGCTGTCTGAGATTAGTGACGTTAACCACTCCATGGAGTGGCTCTTCCAAATATAACCCAACAGGGCCACCCTGTTCAGGAGTCCAGCCTCTTCCATTGGGCAGCCAGTGCATTTCTGGCTGCAAGGAGTATGTATGACATCAATTTAAGGCCTGAGTAGTAGGCTTTAGACCCATGAGGAGCCGCCAAGGCTACTGGGGGGGAGGGGGGAGGAAACAGACGTGTTTCTGACAGCAAAGAGCCCACCATCTTCCAAAAGTTATCAGCCACTGGTCAGGTCCACCAGCCATGGTACATGGTCCCCCGCTCTCCACACACAGAGGGGACTGACCCGGATCGATTAAGTACAAATGGTCTGGAGTCAGATACCACCTATACAGTGGCTTGTAGGCCCTTTCTTTTTGGAGTATACATATAGTGCTTTTGGATGTGGCTGCCCAGATTTGCAGCCATGATTCAAGCGGCAATTCAGACCCTATGTCTCTCTCTCTCAGGCCAGCATATACTTAGTTTTACAGTCCTCCGTCCCTCGGCATATACGGATGTAAATACATGATATCCGAACAGTGGCAGTGGATCCTTCCTGGCACAATTTCTCGAACCACGTAAGGCCTAATGGAAAGCGGGCTGGTGCCACTGTCCAGGCAAAATAGGTGACCGTCACATACTGGTAGACTTCTGAGGGAGGTAATGCGTGCTCTGCTAAGAACAAGTCAACCGAGAGCACCTGAGCTCCATTAAAACAGGTTTCCAGAGTTATTGGATACAGGTGATACCAGTGGGCAAAAGCCTTGGTGTCAAGGTTGAAAGGCTGGATTATCCAATACCGGCATCAAATGAGCTACCGAAAGGGATATGGATTTCTGTGTCCTCCCTGCATCCAGAGGCCCAGGGAGTAGAGGACTGTGGGCATTCTGGATGCCTCAAGTGGCCTGGCTGGGTGAGGGAGCCACAACAAGTGCGACTGGGGGGAATGCTGGACCACGCCCCTCTCTATTTCAACCCAGGGCAACTGTTTGACTAAATTCCTTCTTAAGTGACACTGGCACATATTCATGATGGCCTTTCCAATACTGGATGCATTCTCTGTCAACACGTGTTTTGATATATATGCTTTTGACTTGACTTCCTTGGTGCAGAATTTGATTTCCACCATGAAGGCAGTTCCATTTGCGATGGTTCACATAAGGGAACTACAGTCGTTTGTGAACTAAGTTGGCACAGGGATTCCAGATCTTTGGAACCTACCGGTCTCTCTTCCCTTAAATGTAGAGCTGAGTCTTCCTTGGTGGCTGAGTTTCTCCAGCTTGCGGAAAGGAAGACCGTTTGTGATTCCTTTCTGGACCACGGTGACAGCAGATCCCTGCCTATCCTGTTGGGGAGTGGTCCTGGGTCACCTGAATGTCCAAGGATGACAGTCAGTGGAGGAATCTCTCCTACCCATCAATGTTCTGGAACTCCAGGCGATATTCCACACTCTGAGGTACTGGTCATCTCATCTCGAGGGCTGCCCAGTTTGTGTCCGGTCAGACAATGCCACAGCTGTGGCTTGCATCCCCAAACAAGGCGACACCAGAAGTCTTGCAGCTTGATTGGAAGTCAAGGCTATTTTGACATGGGCTGTGAACACGTCCCTGCCATCTTCGCAGTGCATATTCCAGACGTAGAAAACATCTTAGCCAACTTCCTAAGTTGACATATAGCGGACAACGGAGAATGAGAACTTCACCGGAGGTGTTCAACCTCATCGTTTGGAGATGGGGACTTCCCTGGATCGACCTGATGGCCAACAGGCACAACAGGAAGGTTCTTATGTTTTGTCCACGCTGATTAGATCCTCTGGCCTTAGCAGTGGATGCTCTGTCGATTCCCTGGCAGTTTTCCTCTAGCCCACATTTTTCCTCTTCTTCCCCTGCTCCCCAGGGTGCTGAGGAAGCCACAGATGGAGAAGACTCCAGTTATCCTAGTTCATTCCTACTGGCCACTGCAACCCTAGTTTTCGGAGTTGCTGGACTTGTCTGGGTGCAAACCTTTTCTACTTCCACGTGCACCAGATCTCCTCCTGCAGGGTTAACGGTGGAAAGAGAACCTGGAGAGTCTGAGTTTGACGGCTTGACGACTGAATCATCTATCTTGAGGAAGAAGGATTCTCTCCTGCAGTGGAAGCCACTATGATTCAGGCTCGAAAGCCTGTCTCCTCTGAAGCTTACCACTTCTGGTGTGTGGACAGGGATCTGTCCTCACAAGAGTTGATCTGCCGACTGTCCTGTCCTTTTTACAGGATGGAGTGAACAAGGGCCTTAACCTGAGTTCCTTGAAGGTTCAGACCTCGGCTTTCTCTGTCTTTTTACAATTGCACATTGCTATTATTCTGGATGTCAAGTTTTTCTTTCAAGGTGTCACTCATGTTTTCCCAGCCTTCAAGCATCCCTCTCCTCAGTGGGACCTTATTCTGGTTCTGGGAATCTCGCAGCGGCCTCCGTTCAAGTCTTTGGCTACCATTCCTCTTTGTCTCCTGACTTGGAAGCTGGCTTTTCTCTTGGCAGTCGTCTCTGTTCGCAGAGTCACTGAACTGTAGGCCTTGTCAGGCTAGCCGCCTTATCTGCTGTTTCACAAGGACAAGGCAGTTCTTGGTACTTCCCAGGAATTTCTTCCTAAGGTGGTTTCTGACTTCCAGTTCAATCTGGAGTTTGTTGTGCTGCCTTTTTGTCCTGACCCCAAATCTGACAAGGAGAGGGATCTCCACTTGTTGGATGTGGTCTGCTGCCTTAAGTTGTATGTGCAGCGCACGGAGTCTGTCCATCAGACTGATGCACTTTTTGTCATCCCTGAGGGTTCCAGGGCTGGTAAGCTGCGTCCAAGGTGACTATTGCATCTTGAATCACGTCTACAATTCACAAGGCCTGTGAACTCAGGAAGAAACCTCCTCCTTTTTCTTGTCACAGCTCATTCCACCAGGTCTGTTGGGGCCTCCTGGGCCTATAAGAATCAGGCCTCTGCTGATCAGTTGTGCAAGGCAGCCACTTGGTTGTTTGTGCACATCTTTGCAGAACACCACAGTGTTGAAGTTCTGGCTTTGGCTGAAGCCAGCTTTAGCAGGATAGTCCTTGAGGCAGTTATGCCTGTCTAGGACTTTATTTCCTGCGTCTTAGAGATCTTTAACTGTTGAGCCCCGTTGGATCTTGTTATGTGTGCTGTGTTCCAGTTCAGTGTCTGCTGAAACTTCATTTGTTTTGGGCTATTTGTGCTCTGATTAGTTCATGAGAGCTCTGGTATCTTGGGGACCAGCACCTGGTCCTTACCTTATTTCCCACCACTGGGAACTCAATGTTGGTACATCCCAGAATCTCCTGTAAGCTGTGTTGGACGACGGAGATTTTAGTCTTACCTGTTAAATCCTTTTCTCTTAATCCATATAGCTTACAGGTCTCCAAACCCTGTCAAGGGACCATACTTTGTTCTCCTGTGGCTAGACGTGAGAATCTTTTCAGGTTCATGCTCACAGGAGTCTCTCTTTTCCTTCTTGCTCTCTAGCTAGATAGGTTAGTGTCTCAAATCTAACTGGGAGGAGACTAGTCATCAGCTAAGGAGGGAAGGAAGGCTTCACCCTGCATTCTTTCCAAGAATTGTTCCTGCCTACTTTAAGGTGCTGTTGCATATCCAGAGTTACCTGTAAGCTATATGGACTAATAGAAAAGGATTTAACAGTTAAGACTAAAATCCTCTTTGCTTTCAATTTGAAATGGATATGATATGCTTCAGTTAAAGTTTATAACAAGGGAGCCAAACAATTGTGAGGAGCACCCATCAAGTGCGGACAAGGTAAAGTGCCTTGTTCTAGGTATGGTAGCCTCTCAATTGTACTACAACTCACGTTTTTCATTCCTATGTGCCATTACAGAGAGGAAATGTCTATACCCATATCAGACTGGTCATGCCCACAGACAGTCCAGCTCCGAATGCCAGACAAATCCTCTCTGCACGAGAGAGACAGCAAAACCAGAGGCATACGTTTCGGCCTATGTGGGCCTCGTTGGTGTGGTGCAGTTGAATCCCTCTAGGCACATGGAAGCAAGGGCCCATGCCTGGGATGCCCTTATACTTAGGGAGACAAACAATTGTGAGGATCACCCATCAAGCGCGAACAAGGTAAAGTGTCTTGTTCTAGGCATGGTAGCCTCGCAATGGTGCTACAACTCACATTTTTCACTCCCATGTGCCATTACAGAGAGGAAATATACATATCCATATCAGACTGGTCCTGCCCATAGACAGTCCAGCTCTGAAATGTCAGGCAAATCTTCTCCGCACAAGAGAGACAGCAAAACCACAGACCTACGTTTTGGCCTGTGTGGGCCTCGTTGGTGTGGTGCAGCTGAATCCCTCTAGGCACATGGAAGCAAGGGCCCATTCCTGGGATGCCCTTATACTTATGGAGACAAACAATTGTGAGGAGCACCCATCAAGTGCAAACAAGGTAAAGTGTCTTGTTCGAGGTATGGGAAGTTGTTGGTGGTGCTTAAGGGATCTGAGTATAATATACAATAGATACAGTGTATAAAGGATATATTTCTAACTTTATTGTGAAAAATGTATATGGATGAGCAAAAAATGCGGACGTTTAAAATAAAGTGTCTATATCTATATACACATGTAAATATATGCTACAAAGTGACCACATAAAATATAATAATAATATTAATCTAAATTATAACACAAAATGAAATACAATCACAGACAAGTTCAAAATATTTGATCCAGAGAAATGCTCTGGGCAGATAGATTAGTATAAAAGCACCTCTGAGCTCCATGTCAGCTAAATATATATTATTTATAACCAATTAGGTCAACAAGTCTTTTAAATAAATATTCAACAGTACTTTTGAGATATCCGGTTCTTGCAGTTAAGATGTGGGTCTTGAGTATGCCCGGTATCACGTTGTAACTTGTTCGTTCTTGATGGGTGCTTGTCACAATATTTGTTTCTAAAGTGTATAACAACTCAGCAATCATATTGTCATTAATGCATGTGAGAGCGAAGGGTTATAAAGGCGTTCTAAATATAGGTGTACACTCACTTGACCACATACATTGTCATAACCAATTGGCATTTTTTTTCATGACTGAAGGTGCAGAGCTGTGATATGAGGGAGTCTCGCTTATGCTGGTTCATCCATTACTTAACTTGCTTGTTATTTGCTAGTTAGACAGTATATGACTTGCAAGTGAATATTCATATCTTTTACTTTGTGTTATGCCCATGAGACTTTATCTGCTTTATATAAGTTCCCCAGATAATATAAATATACTATATACATAAATTACCATTAGTTGAGATATTGATAACTGTGATTTATTATTTGTCTAAGCCTCAACACACGCACTGCAAGTCTGATTTTAACATCAGGTGTATATATTGAAGGTTTGTATGTGGATAGAATGGACTCTGCATGAAATTATGGACCCTCAGTCTAGAAGTTTGTTTTTAACAGAAACAAATTACATTGTATTCTGTCTTTGTATGAGGTGTGAAATTTTGTGTTAATTTATTCTGTCACTGTCAGTAACCTCCATTCATTACATTAATTGGCAACAAGTGATCCTTTCGCTTTAGTTAATGATGGCAGAATTTGGCATCTTTTAGGATATTTGAATGTTCACAGGGTATATAAGTGTGGTGTTTGACTGTGTTGTGTATTCTTGATAAAGGCCACAAGCTTTGGCTGAAACGTTGAAACAATAAAACATGGTATGTCTGCTTCATTTGAGGAAGTTACTGTGAGTGGCATCTGTCCGCAAAAGAACTGTATGTATCTTGATATACTTTGATGTGCATCCAGGTTGATTATCACATTTACAGCATGTGCATCCAACCATAGATTATTTAAAACTATAGTTTTGTATTATAGTATGTAATTATAGTGAACATACAATTTCTCTTTTACAGATTTTTGTTCAATTGTCACAATTGTGGACCAATCTGATGTGAAGTTGAAATGTATTCTCTTTAGCGCAGTTCCAGAAGCATTACCCAAAATTTATAAAGTTGGAGATATTGTTAGATTTCATAGAATTAAGGTATGTGTTTCAATACATTTAAAATTAAATGTTGGACACAATGTTAGAGATGCAATACTGTCAAAGAATGCACTCCAAACTTTATCGGAAGTGTTTTCTTGCAGGAGTTAGAGAGCTTTGCCACTATTTGATGCTGCTCTTATTTTATTACAGTGTTGTATGTATTGATTATTTGTTAAAGGGATAGTAATACTCTAATTTTACTTTCTCTGTCGTCCAATACAGGTTACTGGTAACTTTGGGTAGGCGATTCGCCCCTTTAATTATGCAGGAACAATTCTAGAAGTGAATGCAGGGGGTGGAGTCTACCTTCCCTCCTTGGCTTCAGCTAGCCAATCAGCTCCAGTAAGATTTGTTCCTTGGTGAAGACACAGGCAAGAGAACAGTTCTGCTATAGTTTTAGCTAATTTTTTACTTCTCTGTTAGATATGGAATACCACCATTAGGCAGATTACCATAGCTGACAATGCCCTTAGATGTGGCTAGCTCAGTATCCAGGTGCTTTTTGTGGACCTTAAGCCCTGGGGGGAAAATCTTGGGTTCAAGTTCTTTCCTCAGGAGTTGCCCACTGAAGCTTCTTCTTAATACATGGTAATCTGAAGACAGAAGATCTGCAGGAAAGGTGAGCAACCCTTTGAGTGCTATAGGTCCACATGTCCGAAAGTGCCCCTTCACACAGGGGTTTTCCTTTGGAGTTCCTATTGCGCACTCCTGCATTTACTGGGTTTATCTCTATGTCTGTTGGGTGTTTTGAAGCAAGTTTCTGTGGTAACTTAACCCTTTAGCTGCTGGTTTTGCATCTTTTGGGGGGTTATTTGTACTTTCTTTACTGGGTTCAGTGTTTTTTGGGTCTGCTAACATGTTTTACTGATGGTTCATGTAATTTTAATTCACAGTTTCAACTTTGCAAACATGCGCTTTACCGCATAGACGCCATTTCTCCATTCACTTCTATGGGACTGTACAGTTTGGGACATATCTCTGCAACCGCTCAAAGTAGCGACTTCAGAGATGGCTCATTTTAATTGTCTCCCCTTGCTCTGTCATCCAGTTAAAGTTTTGTGTGTGTTGGGGGACTCAGGGGGCTTCGGGCACTGTTGGGGTACTTTTTCTGGGAAAAAGACATTTCCCATGAGCGCTTGCTTCATGTGCTTGTTTCTGATTGGCTCCCGCCGCGGCAGCCATTTTGTGCCGTTTCCTGAACGAGTAGCCTACGCAGGTCTTGGACTCTGCAGATTAACCCTTCGCCTGCCAGATAAGTGCATTTTAGCGATTTCTGGGGTGAACTTTTAATCTTAGATACTGTATTTGGGTGATTCCTTATACTTTTAAATGTTTTAACACTGTGAGAATGTCTAATCCGTTAGAGCTTGGGACCAGGCCTAAGACTAAGGACGCTGGGGTCTCTGTGTCCCCTATTGCGCATTGCTTCTAGAGAATTCTCAGGTCATTTATGCCCAGCATGTTCTGATGTCTCCGAGTCTCTCCCAGGGACCTCAAGCCATGTAGAGCCAGCTTGGGTGCAAGAGTTCAAAGCTGCTACTAGAGCCCTACGGTCTACATTGCAACTCTTTCCATCCCAATTACAAGGGGTCTTCCACTCCTGGCAGACCCCTTCCTCTGTCAGATCTTCCCTGCCGAAACCGCAGGGAGTACCTGATATACCAGATTCCTCTGAGGAGGAGCTGTTGGTGGATTCGGATGTTGAGGAATGTTCTGCTGTGGGCTCCTCTCAGTTAGTTGGGGACCCCTTTGAGGCTGATCCTGATCCCTTGGCCGAGGTCTTGCCTACCTTAAACATTCCCTTAGTTCAGAAGGTTTCTTTGGATCCCTCTGATTTCAGGAGTCTAAAAGGCCCTATACTTGTTTTCCACCTAACCCCACACTTGACTGCCTTATGTCTGATGAGTGGAAGTCTCCGGACAGGAAAACTTCTGTTTCCAAGACATTTGCCAACCTTTACCCCTTCTCTGAGGTGGCGCTTGCTCAGTGGGTTCATCCCCCCCAAAGTGGATGCTCCTGTCTCCAGGCTGTCTAAGTCCACTGCCTTGCCAGTTGCTGATGCTTCTGCTCTGAAAGACTGAACTGACAAGAAACTTGAGGTCTCCCTCAAGTCCATTTTTGCCACTGCTGGTACTGCCATGCTTCCAGCGTTCGCTGTGGCATGGGTGAACCGGGCCATTGCGGTCTGGACTGAACAGCTCACCCTGGCTGTCCGTCAGGGTGCTTCTACTTTGGATATGTTGCGGCTTCTTGCCAGCATTTTTGTGGCCCAGCACTATGTTTCTGCTGCCTTATTTGATGCCATCCGTTTGGTGGCAAGGGTTTCCACCATGTTTGTGGTTGCCAGACGAGCTCTTTGGCTCAAGATCTGGTCTGCTGACACTGCTTTCAAGAAAGCTTTGCTCTCATTGCCTTTTCAAGGCACCTCTTTGTTTGGGCCAGCTCTTAAAGATCTGATTAGTGAGGCCACAGGGGGCAAGAGTACCCTTCTGCCTATGGTCCCCAGGAAGAAGACTCCTCTCAAGTGTAATCAGCTTTTTCGTTCCTTCCAGACTAAGACATATCCGGTGAACCAGGCTGTTCCCTCAGCTCCACATTCCTCCTCCAAGCCCTAACAGCAATGAAAGCCCAAGGTCTACTCCAAGACCAAGGCTTCCAAGCCTTCTTCGGCAGGACTCGCCTAACCCAGCTCTAAACTCAGCTGTGTGTGGCCGTCTGCGTCACTACCACAGCATCTGGGAGGATTCAGTGGCGGACCCATGGGCTTTACAGGTGGTGGTGGAAGGGTACAGGATCCTTTTTGTCTCTCTCACCCTCTTTTTCAGTTTTTCCCATCTCATACGCCTCAGGGTGTAGAGAAACGCCATCTGTTCAATGGCGCTATCGAGGCCCTTCTGGACAAGGATGTTCTGGAACCTGTTCCAGTTCGGGACAGAGGTATGGGTTTTTACTCAAACCTCTTTGTGGTCTCCAAGAAAGATGGCAGCTGTCATCCCATTTTGGATTTGAAGGATCTCCGTTCCTTTGTGATCAAGACTCATTATCACCAGGAGTCCCTAAGGACGGTGATTGCTGCTATGTGCCCGGAGGAACTCCTTGCCTCTCTGGATCTTTAGGACGCGTATCTACACATCAGCATTCATCCAGAGAGTCGGCAGTATCTCAGATTTGCCAGCGACCAAGGGCACTTCCAGTTTTCGGCTCTTCCCTTTGTTCTGACTACAGCTCCTCAAGTCTTCAACCGTGTCCTGTGAGCTTTAGTATCTGTCCTCCATCGGAATGGCATCAGAGTTACTCCATACATGGACAACCTGCTTCTGAAAGCCCCTTCTGCGGAACTTCTTCAGCAGCAGGTTCAGGACTGCATTCATGCTCTCACCCATCATGGGTGGATCATCAACATGGACAAGTCAGATCTTGTCCCATCCCAGCGTCTGGTCTTCCTGGGCCTTCTCTTCGACATTCAGCAGCACATGGTGTTTCTCACGGACGAGGAATTCCAGAGGTTTGTGATCCAGGTGTGCAGGGGTCAGCCGGACCTTCTGAAGATGAGTATCCCTTCCTCTTCATGTGGAACTGAGTTTGTCATGGTGGCTCGACCTCTCCAATCTGCTGAAGTGCAAGTCCTTCCTGGTATCCTTCTGCACCACGGTGAAAACGGTTGCTAGCCTCTCTGGCTGGGGAGTGGTACTGGGTCGCCTGAGTGCTCAGGGTTGGTGGTCTCCAGGGGAATCTCTGCTTCCCATTAACGTGTTGGAGCTTTGGGCGATATTTCATGCCCATTGACATTGGACACCCCAGCTGGAAGAATGCCCAGTCCGGGTCCAGTCCGACAATGCCACGGCCGTGGCTTACATCAACAAGCAGGGCGGAACTAGAAGTCTTGCCGCTTTGTTAGAGGTCAAGGCTATTTTGTCCTGGGCAGAAGAACATGCTCCTGCCATGTCCACAGTGCAAATTCCTGGTGTAGACAAAGTCATGGCAGACTTCCTCAGTCGACACACGGTGGACAGCAGAGAGTGGGAACTGCACCCAGAGGTGTTAACCCTCATTGTTCAGAAGTGGGGTCTTCCTTGCATCGACCTGATGGCAACAAGACACAGCCGAAAGGTTCCGAAGTTCTGCTCTCGCTGGAGGGATCCTCTAGCTCTAGCAGTGGATGCCATGTCCATTCCTTAGTTATTTCCTCTGGCTTACATCTTTCCTCCCCTCCCCATGTTGCACAGGGTGTTACGGAAATTTAGACTGGAGCGCTGTCCAGTCATTCTGATTGCTCCGTACTGGCCTTGACAGGCTTGGTTTCCGGAGCTTCTGGATCTGTCAGTGGCGGAGCCATTTCGGCTCCCTTGCCTTCCGCATCTTCTTCTACAGGGTTACCTGTGGAAGGAAGATGTTCATTGTCTAGCTTTGATGGCTTGGAAATTGAATCCTCAATACTGAAGAAGAGAGGTTTTTCTTCTGGTGTGGTGGCTACTATGCTTAGTGCCCACAAACCTGTTTCTTCTAAGGTCTATTATCGTGTCTGGTCGACCTTTCTATCTTGGTGTGCTGATAGGGACCTTTCTCAGGATTTTGATCTCCCTATGGTCCTGGCTTTCTTGCAGGACGGTGTGGATAAGGGCCTCAGTTTGAGTTCCCTTAAGGTTCAGACTTCTGCGCTCTCTGTTTTCTTTCAGAGGCGCATTGATATTCTTCCTGATGTTAAGGTTTTCTTCCAGGGCATTGCTCATACTTGTCCTTTTTTCAAGACTCCCGCTTCTCAGTGGGATATTAACTTTGTTTTGGGCATCCTTCAGCACCCTCCCTTTGAGTCCTTGGCTACTATTCCTCTACACCTGCTGATGTGGAAAATGGCCTTTCTCCTGGTGATCGTGTCTGTTTGCCGTGTCACGGAGTTACATCCTCTGTCTTGTAGACCACCCCTTTTTGGTGCTTCACAAGACAAGGCGGTGCTTCGCAATTCTCAGGAGTGTCTCCCAAAGGTGGTTTCTGAGTTCCACATTAATCAGGAGATTGTGGTGCCTTCTTTCTGCCCTGACCCTAGCTCTGACAAGGAGAAGGATATCCACTTGTTAGATGTCTCAAGTTTTATGTACATCGCACTGAGTCCATTTGACAGTCTGACTCGCTGTTCGTCATTCCTGAGGGCCCCAGGGCAGGGAGACCTGCATCCAAAGTGTCTATTGAGTCTTGGAAGTCCACTATTCGTAAGGCTTATGAGCTACGGAAGAAGCCTGTTCCCTTTTGGGTCATGGCTCATTCTACTAGAACTATTGGGGCTTCTTGGGCTTACAAGAATCAGGCCTCCGCTGATCAATTGTGCAAGGCTGCCACTTGGTCATCTGTGCACACCTTTTCGAAGCACTACCATGTTGATTTGCTGGCTTCGGCTGACGCCAGTTTTGGGAGGAAGATCCTGTAGGCAGTCTTGCCTGTGTAGGATCTTCTTCGGTTCTTTGGTGCCTCCTTCACTTTTGAGCCATGTTGGCTCTAGTTCAGTGTGGTGTGTAACCGCTCCTGGGGTGGTGTTATCCCTGTTCAGTGTCCATTGACACTTCATTTGTTTTGTTGGGCTGTCTCTGATATGATGGTTCACATCTGCTCTGGTGACTTTGGAGGCCTTGCTCTTGGTCCTTGACTTACTTCCCGCCTCTGGGATACTCAATGGTTGGACATCCCAAAGTTACCAGTAACCTGTATTGGACAACAGAGAAAAGAGGATTTTAGTCTTACCTGTTAAATCCTTTTCTCTTAGTCCATACTGGTTACTGGTCTCCCACTGTCTAGGGGCCATGCTTGGTTCTCCTGTGACCCAACGTGGGAATCCTTTCGGGCTCATGCTCACAGGAGTCTTCATTTTCCTTCTTGCTACCTAGTTCATAGTTAGTGTCTCAATCTAACTGGAGGGGATTGGCTGGTGACCATTTAGGAGGAAAGGAAGGCTCCACCCTGCGTTTCTTTCCAAGAATTGTTTCCTGCCTATTTAAAGGGGCGGTCGTCTTCCAAAGTTACCAGTAACCTATATGAACTAAGAGAAAAGGATTTAACAGGTTAGACTAAAATCCTCATATATACAGAGGGGCAAAAAAGTATTTAGTCAGCCACCAATTGTGCAAGTTCTCCCACTTAAAAAGATGAGAGGCCTGTAATTTTCATCATAGGTACACTTCAACTATGAGAGATAGAATGGGGGGAAAGAATACAGGAAATCACATTGTAGGATTTCTAATGAATTCATTGGTAAATTCCTCGGTAAAATAAGTATTTGGTCACCTACAGACATGCAAGATTTCTGGCTCTCAAAGACCTGTAACTTCTTCTTTAAGAGTCTCCTCTGTCCTCCACTCGTTACCTGTATTAATGGCACCTGTTTGAACTTGTTATGAGTATAAAAGACACCTGTCCACAACCTCAGTCACACTCCAAACTCCACTATGGCCAAGACCAAAGAGCTGTCGAAGGACACCAGAAACAAAATTGTAGACCTGCACCAGACTTGGAACACTGAATCTGCAATAGGCAAGCAGCTTGGTGTGAAGAAATCAACTGTTGGAGCAATTATTCGAAAATGGAAGACATACAAGACCACTGATAATCTCTCACCCCGTGGTGTCAAAATGATCACAAGAACGGTGAGCAAAAATCCCAGAACCACACGGGGGGACCTAGTGAATGACCTGCAGAGAGCTGGGGCCAGAGTAACATAGGCTACCATCAGTAACACACTACGCCGCCAGGGACTCAAATCATGCAGTGCCAGACGTGTCCCCCTGCTTAAGCCAGTACATGTCTGGGCCCATCTGAAGTTTCCTAGAGAGCATTTGGATGATCCAGAAGAGGATTGGGCGAATGTCATATGGTCAGATGAAACTAAAGTAGAACTTTTTGGTAAAAACTCAACTCGTCGTGTTTGGAGGAGAAAGAATGCTGAGTTGCATCCAAAGAACACCATATCTACGGTGAAGCATGGGGGTGGAAACATCATACTTTGGGGCTGTTTTTCTGCAAAGGGACCAGGACGACTGATCCGTGTAAAGGAAAGAATGAATGGGGCCATGTATCGTGAGATTTTGAGTGAAAACCTCCTTCTATCAGCAAGGGCATTGAAGATGAAACGTGGCTGGGTCTTTCAGCATGACAATGATCCCAAACACACCGCCCGGGCAACAAAGGAGTGGCTTCGTAAGAAGCATTTCAAGGTCCTGGAGTGGCCTAGACAGTCTCCAGATCTCAACCCCATAGAAAACCTTTGGACAGCCCCAAAACATCACTGCTTAGAGGAGATCTGCATGGAGGAATGGTCCAAAATACCAGCAACAGTGTGTGAAAACCTTGTGAAGACTTACAGAAAATGTTTGACCTCTGTCATTGCCAACAAAGGGTATATAACAAAGTATTGATATGAACTTTTGTTATTGACTAAATACTTATTTTCAACCATAATTTGCAAATAAATTATTTAAAAATCAGACAATGTGATTTTATGGATTTTTTGTCTCATTCTGTCTCGCATAGTTGAAGTGTACCTATGATGAAAATTACAGGCCTCTCTCATATTTTTAAGTGGGAGAACTTGCACAATTGGTGGCTGACTAAATGCTTTTTTGCCCCACTGTATATATAGATAGATAAAACATACACTTTTTAAAGGTGACTAGAATGCGACAAATAATAGGTACTGACATAATTCATTTTAAAAATCCTATTAAATCATATCTTAAGTAAAATGTTTGCAAAAGGTCTACAGCAGTATTGATATATCTGTCTATCAACAATGCAAAAAATGAATCCACAAAACATGAATAAAAACAAAAAACTAATAAAACAGACTTAGATTATAATAATATTGTTCATTGTATAAATAGGTATAGTTATATTTTATAACACACACGGTGCTATTTGTGGCCCTCTCTATGAAATATTTGCCACATCTGCAAACAAACTGATTGCAGTTACTCTCTCTCTCTCTCTCTCTCTCTCTCCATCTCTCTCTCTCTCTCTCTCTCTCTCTCTCTCTCTCTATATATATATATATATATATATATATATATATATATATATATATATATATATCCGAAATTCATCAGAGGGAAAAGCAGAGTATCAAATATGTTGATCTTTGCCAACACTGCAATCATTGATCAATAATCTATTTAATTTCCCTGCCTTGTGTATGCGAAGCAGGGAGAATTGTGTAAATGGGGCAAATCCTGCGTTATACCCACTTATACACTTACAAGGAATATGTATTCATGTGTTTGCCCAATAAATTGTAATGGGATCCTCCAACTTGAAGCTGGTGTAGGAAATTAACAGATCTGGCCATCTCTTACAATTCAGCAGTTGCTGAATTGATGAATGGTTAAGGCACAAAGAAATCATCTGATTTCCTTGCACATTGAGCCATTCTCACCTTGCTGAATTCCTGCTGAAATCTTTACTGCATTTAATCCTGAAAGGTTTTATTCCTTACCTTATCCCATCTCTTAACCCTTTGAGTGTCGGAGGGGTATGCAACACATTACTTTGCAATGCGCTGCGTATCCCTCTAGCCCTCAATGTGTTAAGAAAGAACTGACAAAGTTGATAGACCACACTGATCAGATGGACTTCATGTTACAACTCTTGCAAAACAGTATGTTTTCTGAACACAGAGAAGCAGTTTAGATGGAAATGGGGTAAACGTGCAATAAAGCTGACTGACTCTCATCACCTTCTTAATAAAAGAGTTGAAGGGGATATTAGCATTAGGGGCATAAAAACTTTATAGCAGTGTTTCTCAATTTTAATCCCTGGGGCACACTAACAGGTTGGCTTTTCAAGTTATTCCTGCTTACTTACAGGTGATTAATCAGTGACTCAGTGTTATTTTGTGTCTATGCTTAAATAGGGATATCCTGAAAACCTGACCATTTAGTGTGGACTGAAGCTGAAAATCATAGGGTGTGAATGACATCAGTCACTCTCTAAAATCTTGCTTATAGTTATAAATCAACATGTTTTACCATTAGTAACTTTACTTTAAATGTGTAAGTTACACTCATCCTTTTTAGGATAGATAGTGTAATTATCAGTGCTAGAGAAATGTATTTTTATTCTTGTTTTCTGTGTAGATCCAGAGTTTCAACAATGAAATTCAAGGCATTAACAGTATTGGCTTTTCATCCTTGGTATTTGATGGCAGTGTTAATGCACCAGTAGATCCAAAAACATCAAGTAAATGTTACAGCTTCACTCCGGAAGACAAAAAATGCGTCGAAGTTTTACGTGATTGGGCAGCAAATCATCTTAATACTAATGAATCAAGAGTAAAACTCTCAGATATTCGGCCAGTACAGTTTTTTGACTTAATATGCCAAGTTGTTGGAAAAGCAGAAGTCGACAAGTCATCTTATCTTCTTAAGGTAATATTTATTATTTTCTTTTAAATGTTGCTGTTACTGTCACTTGTCACATGATGTTTAAGTGACATTAATTCCATTTATACAATGGATAGAAAGAAGGGATTTCATGTAAATCTCAATGAGGTACACTAGTTATTTTGTTTTCACAGTGCAGCAAATTTGCCAGAGTCATGTATTTAGAGTTTTATTAATTATGTAATACAGTGTAGCAATTCACAGGTAGAATGTTTTGGGTTTTATTCAGCTAGAAATGTTGTTTTCACTGTCGTCCAATACAGGTCACTGGTACTCTGGGAGGCGATCCGCCCCTTTAATAGGCAGAAACAATTATGCAAATGACTGCAGTGGGCGGAGCCTCCCCTCCTACTTAAGCTGCCTTCAGGCCAGAGCCACCAGATTGATTTGTTCCTGTGTGCTGTGCACACCAGGTGGAGAACATCTTTGCATTCATCTTAGTGTTTTGTTATTTTTATTTCAATATGGAATACCACCATTAGGAGGGTGACCATGGCTGTGAATTGCCCTGTTTAAAGTGGCTGGTGCAGCTTCCAGGGATTTTCTGTGGACCTTATGCCCTGAAGAGGGAACAGCTTGAGTCAAGCGGCTTCCCTGCTGAGGAATTTACCTCTGGTCTATTCCCACTTTATCATGGTCACCTGAAGACAGAAGTCCTGCAGTAAGGTGAGCCACCCCTTGAGTGCTGAAGGTCCACTTGTCCCCACAGTGCCCCTTTGATGGACTTGTATTTGGGAGTTGCATTGCACTCCAGCACTCATAGGGTGTTTTTATTTGCATTTATCATGTTTATGCAACTTCTGTGGTATTCTCTGGGTTCTGGAGCTTTGGGTATAGTTTTATTTATGTTTCTCATGTTTTGGATTACTGTTTAGCACTTTTTAAAGTTTAGTGGGACTTTATTAAAATTTAGTGTTCCCGCTTAGACGCCATTGCTCCTTTACTCTCTATGGGATTTCACAGTGTGGGACATATCTCTGCAACCGCTTGTCACAGCAACTTCAGAGATGGCTCATTTTACTTCTGTGCTCCTGCTGTATCATCCGGTGTATGTTTACAGGGTGTGGGGAGTTCAGGGGGGCTTCGGGCACGGTTTGGGGTACTTCTGAGAGAAAACTACATTTCCCATGAGCGCCCGGTTCGCGCTCGTTTCAGATTGGCTGACCTGACGGCCGCCATTTTGTGGTGTTATTTCTCAGCGAGTATACTACGCAGGGACCGAGCCTTCTCTCCTCTCAGCAGATTAACCCTTCGCTGGCCAGATAAGTCCGTTTTTAGGCATTTCTGGGGTGAAACTTTAATCTTTCACACTTTTACTGGGTGATATTGTTACGTGGTGTATATTGACGCTGTGAGCATGTCTACTCCACTGGAGCCAGGGGCTAGACCCAAGACTAAAGAGGCTGGGGTGTCTGTTCCCCCCATTGCGCTTTGCTCCTCTTGTCACTCTGGGCTGCCTAGAGATTGTTCTGGTGATTTATGCCCTAAATGCACTGATTGTCGTGATAGCAACCCTGGGCTTCCCAGCCATGCTATTGAGCCATCTTGGGTGAGGGAGTTTAAAGCTGCCACTAGGGATCTCAGATCCACACTCCAACTCTTTCCCTCTCAGGTACAGGGGGCTCTCCAAGTTTGGCAGACCCCCTCTACAATCAGGACTTCCCTACCTAAGCCACAGGGAGCTCCTGATGTGTCAGATTCTTCTGAAGAAGAACTATTGCAGGATTCTGATGCTGAGGAAGGCACTGTTATTGAGTCTAACAGGTCCATTGGGGACCCTTATGAATGTGACCCTGAGGTTTCTGCTGAGGGTTTGATTAGAGCTGTGTTAACTACGCTCAACCTTCCTCTGACTCAGGAATCTACTCATGATACAACTGACGTTTTCCAAAAATCATCTAAGGCGGTGGTATGTTTTCCAACTAACCCTACCCTTGCCCGTCTAGTCTCTGAGGCATGGAGGAATCCTGACAAATCCTCCTCAGTGTCCAAAAAGTTTGCTAAACTTTACCCTTTTCCTGAGACTGAACTGGCAAAATGGGTTCATCCTCCCAAGGTGGATGCTTCTGTTTCCAGGCTATCCAAATCTACTGCTTTAGCTGTCTCTGATGCCTCTGCCCTGCAGGATTGGACGGACAAAAAGCTAGAACTTTCTCTTAAGTCTATTTTTGCCTCCATTGGCACTGCCATGCGTCCAACCTTTGCAGTGGCGTGGGTTAATAGAGCTATTGCGGCCTGGACTGAACGACTGACTGAGGCAGTCCGCCAGGATGCACCGGTATCTGAGCAGTTGCAGCTCCTTGCTAACATTACTGAAGCACAAAATTATGTTGCTGATGCTGCCTTTGATGCTGTGCACATGATGGCGAGGGCCTCCACTTCTTCTGTGGTGGCCAGACGTGCCCTTTGGCTGAAAATTTGGTCTGCTGATACAGCCTCTAAGAAAGCCTTGCTTTCCTTGCCCTTTCAGGGGAACTTGCTATTTGGTTCTGAACTCAAGGAAATAATCAGTGAGGCTACTGGTGGTAAAAGTACTCTTCTACCCTCAGTCTTCAAGAAGAAGTTTCCAGCCAAACGCAATCGGTCCTTTCGTTCCTTTCAGACTGAGACACGCTCCACGTCCCAGACGGGTCCGTCCTCTGCGCGCTCCTCCTCCAAACCCAAACATTCCTGGAAGCCCAAAGTTGCCCCCAAGGCAAAGACCTCCAAGACTGCTTCAGCATGACTCACCGAACCCGGGTCCGCATCCGGCAGTAGGTGGACGTCTCCGCATCTTTCGCCGGACTTGGGAGGAGTCAGTGGCGGACCCATGGGTCATTCAGGTAGTATCAGAGGGATACAGGATCCCTTTCTCTTCCCTTCCTCCTTTTCGGTTCCATTTTACTCGTCCTTCTCAGGAACCCACAAAAAGACGTCTGTTCGACGACGCTATTCAGGATCTCTTGGACAAGGAGGTTCTGGAGTTGGTTCCTCCAGAGGACACAGGTTCAGGATTCTATTCCAACCTGTTCGTGGTGGCCAAAAAGGACTGAGGTGCTCGTCCCATTTTGGATCTCAATGATCTCAATTCCTATGTTGTGAGTTCCCACTTTCGCCAGGAGTCCCTGCGCTCTGTGATTGCAGCAATGTCTCCAGGGGAGTTCCTTGCCTCCCTGGACCTTCAGGATGCGTATCTTCACATCCCTATTCATCCAGAGAGCAGGCGGTATCTCAGGCTTGCCTGCCACAGGGGACACTTTCAGTTTTCAGCTCTTCCCTTTGGGCTGACTTCGGCCCCTCAGGTCTTTCAGAGGGTGTTTGGTACCTTGATAGCTGTACTCCACCAAGAAGGGGTCAGGGTGACCCCCTACATGGACGATCTCCTCCTGAAAGCCTCCTCAGCGGAGCTTCTCCAACAACAACTGCAGCTGTGTATTCACACTCTGAACCGTCACGGCTGGATCCTGAATCTGGACAAGTCAGACTTGGTCCCATCTCAGAGGCTCATTTTCCTGGATCTCCTGTTCGACACTCGCCAATGCATGGTGTTTCTACCGGAGGAAGTGGCTCATCAGATAGCCATCCGAATAGCTGGGATCCTGGAGCTGGACAGAGTTCCAGTACCGAAGTTGATGTCTCTGGTGGGGAAGTTCATTTCCATGATCGAAGCGGTACCATTTGCCATGCCTCACTCCAGGGAACTCCAGAGGTTTGTGATCCAGACGTGCAAGAATCATCCAGATCATCAGCATCTGTCAGTCTCTCTACCTCCTCATGTCGAATCGAGTCTGCACTGGTGGTTGGATCTCTCTCATCTCCTGAAAGGGAGATCCTTTCAAGTTCCCTATTGGACCACGGTTACAACGGATGCCAGCATCCGGGGATGGGGTGCTGTGTTGGGTCGTTTCAGTGCTCAGGGGAAATGGGGACTGGAGGAATCTCTTCTGTCCATCAATGTTCTGGAACTGCGTGCCATCCGGCTTGCCCTGAGGCACTGGGAATCTCAACTGGAAGGTTGCCCAGTCAGAGTGGAGTCCGACAATGCCACCGCAGTGGCCTACATCAACAGGCAAGGCGGCACAAGAAGTTGCACCGCCTGGTTGGAGGTCAAGGATATTTTATCTTGGGCAGAAGATCACGTGCCTGTCATTTCAGCAGTTCACATTCCAGGCGTAGACAACGTCATGGCAGACTTTCTCAGTCGTCACACAGTCGACAGCGGAGAATGGGCTCTTCATCCAGAGGTGTTTCACCTACTCACCCAGAGGTGGGGGGTACCTGTAGTGGACCTGATGGCTACCAGACACAACAGGAAGGTGCCGGTGTTTTGCTCCCGGTGGAGGGACCCTCTTGCTCTAGCAGTGGATGCCTTGTCAATCCCTTGGGATTTTCCTCTGGCCTACTTCTTCCGTCCTCTTCCTCTATTGATCAGAGTCATCCAGAAGCTGGAGCGCTGTCCTGTCATCCTGATCGCTCCAAACTGGCCTTGCCAGTCCTGGTATCCGGAGTTGATGGCCATGTCGGTGGCGGAACCGTTTCCACTTCCTGCCCGTCCGGATCTACTTCTTCAAGGATACCGTGGAAGGAGGATGTTCAGCATCTCCATTTGATGGCATGGCGGTTGAATCCTCGATTCTAGAGAAGAAAGGATTTTCTCCTTCTGTGGTGTCGACGATGCTTAGTGCTCGTAAGCCTGTGTCCTCCAAGATTTATCATCGTATCTGGGCCACCTTCGTGGCTTGGTGTACTGATCGGAAGATGTCCCTAGATTTTCATCTTCCCACTGTCCTGGCCTTTTTGCAGGACGGTGTTGAGAAAGGGCTCAGTCTGAGTTCCCTCAAAGTCCAGACTTCTGCCTTGTCTGTGTTTTTCCAGGAAAGGATTGCTATCCTTCCTGATGTGAAAGTTTTCTTCCAAGGTGTGACTCATGTTCGGCCTGCCTTCAAGAGTCCTACTCCCCAGTGGGACCTCAATTTGGTGCTGGGAGTTCTCCAACGACCCCCGTTTGAATCCTTGGCTTCCATTCCATTACGTCTCTTGACTTGGAAAATGGCCTTTCTCTTGGCTATTGTTTCAGTTCGCCGGGTAGCAGAGTTACAAGCTCTGTCTTGTAAACCTCCTTACCTGGTGTTCCACAAGGATAAGGCTGTGCTTCGCACTACCAAGGAATTCTTACCCAAGGTTGTGTCTGAGTTTCACATCAATCAGGAGATTGTGGTTCCCTCTTTCTGCCCTAATCCGTCATCTGACAAGGAACGAGATCTCCATTTGTTGGTTGTGGTGCGTTGCCTCAAGTTTTATGTTCATCGCACCGAGTCTATCAGGAAGTCTGACGCTCTATTCGTCATTCCTGAGGGGCCTAGGGCAGGGAGACCGGCTTCCAAAGTTACCATTGCCTTTTGGATTAAGGCTACTATTCGTGAAGCCTATAAGTTGCGGAATAAGCATGTTCCCTTCCGGGTGACTGCCCATTCCACCAGATCTATTGGGGCCTCTTGGGCCTACAAGAATCAGGCATCTGCTGATCAACTGTGCAGAGCGGCCACTTGGTCCTCTGTGCACACATTTTCAAAGCACTACCGAGTTGATGTACTGGCCTCGGCTGATGCCAGTTTTGGGAGGAAGGTCCTGGAGGCAGTTTTGCCTGTCTAGGCCTTCTACTCTGTGGTTCTTAGTCCTTCTTTACTGTTGAGCCCGGTTGGCTCTGGTTCTGTGTGCTGTGTTAGTTCAGGGGTTGTTTTCCCCTGGTTGGTGTCCGTTGACACTTACATTTTGGGCTATGAAATTAACTGGTTCATAGCAGTTCTAGTGACTTGGGGCCTTGCGCCTGGTCCTTGCCTTACTTCCCGCCTCTGGGTCAGCTCAATGTTTGTACATCCCAGAGTACCAGTGACCTGTATTGGACGACAGTGAAAATAGGATTTTAGTCTTACCTGTTAAATCCTTTTCACTTAGTCCATACAGGTCACTGGTCTCCCACCCTGTCAAGGGACCATGCTTGGCTCTCCTGTGGCATTCAGTGGGAGACCTTTGGGGCATGCTCACAGGAGTCTTCCTTCTTGCTTACCTATGGTCAGTTTTAGTGTCTCAAATCAATCTAGTGGCTCTGGCCTGAAGGCAGCTTAAGTAGGAGGGGAGGCTCCGCCCACTGCAGTCATTTGCATAATTGTTCCTGCCTATTAAAGGGGCGGATCGCCTCCCAGAGTACCAGTGACCTGTATGGACTAAGTGAAAAGGATTTAACAGGTAAGACTAAAATCCTATTATGCTTATAGTACAGATGTTATTTTCCAGCTGAAGACAAAAATGTTATGTACATTCTATAAATTAAATGTAATTTCTTAACAAATTACACATGTTAAATTTGTCTTTAATTTTAGATATTCTCTATCAAATAATATTATTAGTTCAAAATTTAAAAAGTTAGACCAGAGCTATTGCTCTTTCATCATGTATTCATGTCTAAAGCTACTGGAAAATGACTTGATCGCTAAATGAAAAGTATTATCCCATAATAAAAACCTTCCACTCAATTTCCTATTGCCAGGAAATCGTAATGGCCCCAATACATTTGCCCTTGTGCTTTTGTTCAAGAGAGAAAGCCTTCAATCCGTATTGCATGTCATGAAGCAGGCAAAGTGCATTCGCTTACTTAATTGATAGGTGCCAGTAAGCTTTTCTGAGCAAAGTAAGGTAAATGGGGAGGGTGGGGAGGTAATAGGAGGTGCTACTTATTTAGTGATATGTATTTTGTTTATTTATAAAGGAGTATTGTACATCATTGCTAGTAAAAATATATCTGAACCATACATAAGGGGTAATGCCCAATTAAAGGTACATGGAAATCTACCAGCAACATCAGCGGTCTCAAATTTAAAATTCATAAATATAACTACTCTGTGCAAAATAGCATAGTAACATAGATAATGAAGCTGAGAAATGACATGTGTCTATCAAGTTAAGCTCTTGTTGATACAGAGAAAGGAAAAAATAAACTGTTGAAGCCATTTACAGTTAAGCCGCAAGTGGGTAAAAAAAAAATTCCATCTCGACTCCAAAAGGTAGTAAGATATTTTCCTGGATCAATTTGCTATCTGCTTTGAAAGCAACTGTTATAATTTCAATATTGATTTGAGCTAGAAAGGTATCCATTCCTTTTTTGAAAGCAACAAAATTATCTCCAAGCACAGCATCCAGAGGCAGATTCCACAATATCGCTATCCTTACTGTGAGAAATCCCTGCCTTTTGTTGTAGTTGAAAATGCCTTTTTTTCTAGTCTTATTCGATTACCTTTTGTTTTTTGCTCAGCTCTTTGAGTAAATATTTCCTTAGAGAGTTGACCTTGAAAAAAAATATAGCAATTAAATCAGTGCTTGGGCATCTTCAAAGTAAACAAACCTAGTCTGGCTAGTCTCTTTTTAAAATGCAACTCCTCCTTTATCATTTTTGTCATTTCTGCATTTTTTCCAGAACTGGTGACAAAAACTCTCCTTCATTTTCTAGATGAGGCTTACCAAGGATTTATATAGGGGTGGAATTATATTTTCATCTTGTTCATCTATTACATTTTCTATACCTGAGAATTCCACATTGGCTCTTGCAACGACTGCTGTGAAATCTATTTTTTAGCTGTACTCCTAAATCTTTCCATAACAAGGACCCCCTGAGTACTTTACCATGTAGTATGTATATAGCATGTTTGTTTCTGCAGCCCAAATGCATAACCTTAAATGTATCTATGCTGAATCTCAGCTGCCACTTTTCCACCCATTAATTCAGTGTATCCAAATCTCTCTGCAGAAAAAGAACATGATGCTCTGTATGTATTTCCTTACACAGTTTAGTGTTATCAGCAAAGATTGTGACACTTTCAATACCCACTTCAAGATCAGTAATACATTTAAAATCATTGTGCCAGGGCTGAACCCAGTAGCACTCCATTTACAATTTTAGAATGACTTAAAAAGTTCCCATTTATAACTCCCATCTATCATTTTACCAATTCTCCATCCATATACAGATATCCCTTTCCAAGCTGAAGCCTTTTAATTAGCGCAGTAACCTGTTTTGCTGCATATCGGCAAAGGATTTTGCTAAATCCAAGAGTACTACGTCAACAGCAATACTCTTGTCTAAGTTTCTACTTACCCTTTCATAGAATGTGAGTAAATTAATTTGACATGATCTATTATTCATAAAACCATCCTGACTTACTAAAAATGTTGTTGGTCATCACATAGTCCTGAATACTATTGTTTAGTAATTCATCTGATATCTTAATCACTTCGAAAGTCAGTCGCACAGTTCTATAAGTTCCTGTTCCCTTTTTTGCATAATGGTACTGCATTTGCTTTCTTCCAATCACAGGGCAATATGCTTGATGATAGTGTCTCAATCAGTTAATATGAAGTTCTGTAATTACCCTTGCGTGTATGCCCTCAGTGTATGCCAGGTGCTTTATTCACTATAACCTTTTTCCTGTCACTTTTGGACTTTCTCCTCAGTAAGCTATGTACCCGATAGATGAAATGTTGTGATTCCTTCTGTTTGCCCATAGCCTGCCATTGTTGCTTCCTTCGTATATACAGAAGAAAATAATTTGTTTAAGGCACAAGTTATTGTTTAATTCTCCTATCTCAGATTTAAGGGGACCAATATCAAACTAAATATTTTTGCAGTTTATATACTATGGTGACAATTCATTCGTATCATTTAAACCCAAGGCTCTAGTAGCATGTAGCCTTATAATCTATCTTGATTCTCTTTTCAACAGTTAATTTTCTTTATTACTACCTCTGGAGAATCTTAATAAATTTGCATCTTTATTATGCAGCACCATTCTAGTACCAAAGTGGCCTTTCTTTATCATCCACTGTGTAAAACAGGAACAATGGGGTAAAGTATCTTGCAGCAGGATGGCAGATTTCCATAAAAGCAGCTCTCTGGTTGAGACATACCCACCAGACATACTCCATTTTAAAAGTGACCTCAATGGAGATGGTCAGAGCAAATATTCTCTTTTTGTTTAATTAAGATACATGGGGCTGTTCAGTTCTCCATTAGATGTGCTCCTATCCCTGTGTCTATTTGGACCAAATATGGACCAGCGTGCAAACTTCTAAAAATCATGCGTGAAGTATTGCCATACTGTTGACTTAATAGGCTGAGAGGTTATGAGGGGCTGCTACTACTCATGGGGCTAGATGTTGCATTTATACTACTAGTAAATATCAACGCTGGAGTGTGGCTCATTATTTTCAGCGTTCTTAAATGGTTTATTAATAATACTGGTAGTGGAAGAACTTTATATGTCTCTTTTCAAACCGTCTCCTCAGGAGGAGAAGGATAATCATAATTTGTTGTTCATGCAGCAGCAACCATGACAGCAGTTTATGGACTACCGCTTTACTAACACGCCCCACTCCCTTCATGACTCCTCCTTTTCCCCTACCCCTGCCTCTACTATGTTTTCTGGACATTATCAAAGTAGTGTAGTTTTTAATGCTTGCGTTTTGCACTTCACAAAATACTGTATGATATAAGTCTATAATCATAGCCCACATCAAGTATTTCTCTGTCACCTAGCAATCAGTCTTTTTTACATTTTATTTATTTATTTATTATCTGTCACTTTTTATACAAAAAATAAATAAATACCACTGACACTCACTGCATGTGCAACTGCTTCAACCCCTCTTATTTCTCCCTCCCCCTCTGCCTGTAGCCAGTGCCGAGAAGATTCAACACCTGCTTTCTCTCCCAATATCAATGCAGTCTTAATTTTTACAGTAAAAGGCAGTCAATATGCTGTCATTACATCTATCTTTTGTTGGAGTCACTGTCAGTTCTATTTGTCTCTTGGGTGTCGGTCTACAAAGTATATCTGACAGTCACAGACTCTCAGCCAGCTCAGAAAGTAACTTGGATCACCTTCCTGTATCAGTTAAACAAGAGTTTTGGTTATTTTGCGTAAATCTCCTATGTCCCTTTACACTCTTCCAGAGTCCAACAAATTGCCTGCCCAAAACACTTCCTAAACTAAACTTCAGCTTTCTTTGCCTATCTTTTCTAGCTCCAAATTTGGGCTGATTCTTGTCTCTCTCTCTCTCTCTCTCTCTCTCTCACTCTCACAAACACAGAATGACAAGCTGCAGTAACCTGACACCCCTTTTATGCTATTCTGGCAGTGCTCTGTGACTTCAGCTTCAGACATGCGTGTCCATACTGGAGCAACACTGTTGGGTGATCAGTTTCAAGAAATCCTCTCTGGTTTTTTCACAGGTTCTAATCTTCCTTGGCATCTGTTTCAACACACTTTAGGGAGAGGTCTTTCTGCCAGAGAACAAGATTCAGTAATTTTCTTGGCACAGGCTTGAAGGTGCTGTTGTATTTGGTGTCTGCCTTGGAGACGGTTCTCTTTGTCCAATTCCACACCAGTAGTTTATACATGTAGAATAAAAAAGCACTCTCAGGACTTCAGAGATGCCAAAAAATCCAATATTTACTGATCTGCTTTCGGTTACAGCATCATAACCTTTCTCAGATTTGGTCTTGACGTTTCCTATTCTTCTCTTCTCTCCCTCTTCCCCCTTATCTTCTTTTCTTCAGTATTTGTATTAAAATAAAAATATTTCAAAATAAGCTAAGAATGAAAAAATAACACGCAATGTTCTTCAGTGCACACTACTTAACTGCCAATTATGTAGAAATTTTTCAAACTGTAAAAGCATTATAAAAAGAACAGTATACTTAAGAACTGTACTCAGTACAAGGCTTTACATTCGTGTCCCACATTTTAGTAGCCTAAAGAGTGATAAAGTGGAGATGACTTCCCCAGTTCCTATATTATTTTATACAGTCTGTGCACTAAGATCTCCAAAGTTTGAGAAATCTTAGTATATTGGCTTCATAGAATAACATACGATCTGGAGAAGTGATATCACTGGAAAAGTCATCTCCACTTTATCATCTTCACTTTATAACCTACATGTTTTACTTTACTTTTATTACTATACACCTAAGGACAGTCCATGCCAATCACATCAGTGGCTAACAATACTGAGGTGGAGTCATCACTAACACTTGTTTAGTAATCAATTTGTATACATTCTGTAGATTGTGTTCTATTCTGACAATAGTTAACAAATGATCTGCGCACATTGGTTTGTCTTTACTTTAGCTTAACATCATGCATTAAAGAAGTTTTTAAAAATATATTTTTTAGGTGTGGGATGGTACCAAATGTGTTTCACCATCGTGGAAGGTGTGTGTAGAAGATGAAGCTTTTGAAGGCAACATCGATTTTATCAATAAGTTGCAGGACCTGATTGTGGACATTCTGGTTTATGATAACCATGTGGATGTAGCAAAAACACTGAAGGTAAATTACCAATATTTGTAATTTTTTTTTATTAAACTGCATTTGTTTATATTCATATCTGTATCATAGTTTTCAGAATATATTAAATATAATAATATAATAAAGTATTGTAAGAGTAAAATGGGTTTAAACGTATAGTAATGTCTGAAATAAATATTGCTTTCTGTAGTATTCGAGAGGTTATGTCTAGTTACACTCTTTGCTGCTGAGCAGTTTGAAATAAAATGTTTTTCTTACCCTACCCATTTTACTTATGTCAACCATTTCCTCATTGAAAGGGCTGTAGTGTTCATTTCGCTGGCATGGGCTGTGGTGCCATGGGATCTCAGCTAATGCTCACATGCACAAAATCACAGTGCATTTTTTCAGCCATTACTGTAGCTTTATAAACTCCTTACTTAGTGATACCTTTATTATGCTTTAATGCATGCATTTTCTTTCATATTGTTATAATGCCCTATGTATGTGCATGTTGTAATGTATTTCACAAAAACTGGAATTAATGGTCTAAGTGTCTATGTAAAATATAATTAAACTTAAGTAGTGAAAATTATGTAAGGTGTCTTTTAAAATCATATGTGGCTTTTAACTTGATGAGCAGAAGTAAGTGAAGTACAGGGGAAGGGACCACATTTTCACATTACATGGATTTGCTGTATTGTGTTGCCACCTTGTGTATCAGTGGCAACTCTCTCTATTTATTAAATATGTTCCATAATGGCCCTCCTTATTTATTTTGTGTAGATCTTACTCTGTCGGGGCAAAATCCTTTTGAGTATGGATATAAGCTAAACTTTCTGTATCACATACATCCTTATGGGTAGAATCTAGTCCCTACCCCCTTTTCAGGAGTACTGTCCCTTTAGAATTGTGTTTCCCCACAATCAATTTTATTATTCTTATTTATGAAAGTGTCATCTAATCGGTGAATAACAGGCTTAGTCATTTTGTTTCATTTACCTGTGTTCATGCTGTGTAATCCTTAAGGACTTTCCTGTTAGTCTTCCCTCATGAATAACGTTGAGAACCACCGGGCTACATAAACATGTTTTAACATTTCTTACTGCTTATGTAGTGTTTCCCTTGTGATTACGCCCATAAAGTGTTATGTGTTTTCCCCTAGTAAATTGACACACACGTTTTTTTTTTTTGTAGGAACATTAAAGAAATGTTAATTTCTTTAAGAATATATTTAAATAGATAATACTATTTAGCACAAAATAAGAAAATAGGGAAATTAACCCTTTGTATGCCAGAGGGGTATGCAACGCATTGCTTTGCAATGCATTGCGTACCCCTCTGGCACTCAAAGGGTTACAAAACTAACTACAAGTTGTGTACTCAACTCTTAATTTTTTTTTTTTTTTTTTTTTGGAAAAAATTCTTACCACCTCAAAAAACACACTACAGTTGGAGTACTTGCTCCAACAGAAGATTTTTTGTAGGCATGTTAGAAAAATAAAAAGGTTAAATTTTAGTCAGGCAGCCCATCAGATCTTTAGAATATCTGATAAGTGGTCAGCCCAATAGTACATCTATCTGGCAGATGGCATGTTTTTTTCGTAGCTTCTTCCACCACATCTTGTGTTGCCCTCTGTTGAACTGTGCACACTCACATTGTAATACCTGATGTGGGTTTGCACATTGAATGACAGGACCTAGAGAAGTAAGCAAAGAAGCTGGAGGCAAATTCAAACTTGCTACCTGCCAAATGGATGTTCTGCCTGGATACATAGGGTGTTTAAAGAGGGAGCGTGGAAGGGATGGATGGACTCATGGGGTTGGTTGCCTTTTATATTAATTTCTTTTTCCCTTCCTCAATTAAAAATTTTAATTTTGTGTGGTCTTATATTCAGATCACCCAGTATTTGGAAAAACACAGTAGGTAGCCAAGTCCACCACTGGATGATGCTGATAAATGACCACTCCTGCCTTTTAACCCTCCTAAAAGAAGTGCTTAGTAGTTTTAGTGTGTATCCTAAGAATTTCCTTAACAACAAAGTTGCAGCATAACACAACAACAGTATTAAGTTTTCTTTGAAAACATTTTGGCTACGTTTAATTTTATTACAGAATGCCAGTTGTGGTGTTTTATATTGTGTTTTTAAAAATTAAAAAATAGATCGTGACAGCAGAAGAAAACCTTTTGGCCCATGCAGCCTGGACCGGGATAGGGAATTTCTGTCACATTATTACATTTTTGATTAACTTTTACAACAGACACAGGTTCAACTGGAAGTATAAGTATCTTTGACACCTCCAGAGGATGACTGCACTTTACATCCCATTCCTTTACCATTCACTGATCAAAGAATCTGGGTCTGGACTGAGCTGATCATATCTGCTTTCCATTGTAAACAATTAAATGTGTGCTTGTATTTAAGGGAGATGTTTTCATATTTATCTGTATAGCATGCCTGAGGACGAGACCTGAGAGGTCTTGAAAGCTTGCATCCGTAATCTGCTTAGTTAGCCAACAAAGGTATCAGCTTGACTATACTTGCTTCCCATTTTCAGTTGTAACATTGGTTAGCTTTCAGCATAAAGAAAGGTCCCATGTCTTAGTAAAAGTAGACTGTTTGTGATAATGCCAGTTTCTGGTGTCCATGTACTTTTACAGAAATGCATTCTTTGCTACAAACAATTATAATAAGCAACTCTAAGCCAATGTATATCAGACCATGCTGCCTTTAGACCAGAGAGGGATACAGATTCATTACCTGTTCCTTTTCTAGAGACTCCTGCAATTTAGTGGTAGCCTGGGATCATTTTAAGTATTCCGCAATCTGATTTGTTGCTCTTTGTTTCTACTCTTTTAATTCTTTATATGTTTTCATTATTATGCTTCAGTAAAAAACTTAATTTGAGATTGCTGACTAGCGTTCGGATTTTCCATTACACACAAACTAGCTGCTTTATGTTAATTGAGGACACAGATATAATCTCTTACAAAGATGTAGCCATCTGAAATCCTTTAATACACATGGATTAATGTGGACAAGAAAAGTAAGGAGATAAATTGCTAATAGAAGAAAGCACTCATCCGGTCTAAATAATTGCAGAGAAGGAGTAGTTTCCTTTTCAGGAAACTCGGCTAAAATGGTTATATAGTAACTTCAATATAGTAAGAGGAAGAGCACTCGGGGACCCCCTCTGTCAACTGTTATTTATTCATTGGAGGTTCAGGAGAGTGGAACTTCTCCCTCCTATTTTAATTAGTGAGGTATGAGGTTTGTATTCAAAACAGAGGGTGGATTAACATGCTGTACATGTTAAAGTAACCTAGAAATTCAAATTTTTTATATATTTATTTTGAAATTGTATAGATAATAAAGGTGTAAACCAGCAGGATGTGCTAAGGAGTCTGGCATGTTGAACTTTAACACAGACAGAAAAAAGGTCATGCAAGGTTCAGCTTTTAAAACAGGGAGCTAAAGAAAACCATCTTAGAAATAGTTTTAAAATCTAATATGTAGTCAACTTTTTTATTTTTTATTTCTTTTAAATTTTTTTTATTAACAAAATAATCAGACTTATGATACAAGAAGGAGCATTACAGTGGTCAATATTAACAACACAGTGGAGTATCAGTAGAACAAGTAGGTACAAAGCAAGGCAGCCTTGACAATTTTTCAACTATTTAGATAAAAAGGAAAACACACCCAAAAAACAAACAAACAAACCCCACAAACTCCAATTCCGGTCCCTGTGGGGACTTTAAGAGAATTGGATAGACTTATAGCTAGCTATGTTTGGGATTCAACAAAAACCTAGAATCCCTACAGAGTCGTTGAAAAGAAAATTGAGTTTAGATGGAGTGGGATACCCAGATATCTTTGTTACATGAGGCGTGTATGCTTTCCTATTTCCTTATGTGGGAAATAAAGAGGGGAATGGGATTGGGTTGGCATAATATAGAATTGGTTTAAAGTGCGGGTTATGATCCTTTTCTCTTTTTTTGGCTGGAAACCAGACGCTTTAAGAAACTGAGGGTAGCTAATAATATAGTGGAAGGATTAATGACTTGGATTTATAATTTTCGGACAAAACATTGATCCTTTGTAAGGGAGAGCTATTTGAATCGCTCTATTTCGATTAAGGTATTGTCTCTCTACTTGGAAAATCTGGATCTTGATCACTGGCTTGTGTTGATTATCAATAAGATCGTAGACTTTTTTGATCAAGACACTCTGCTCCCGTTTCTGGAATTGCAGCAGAAGTATGGACTGGTCTCTAGCGATGTTTTTAAATATATTAGAATAAAAGTGTTTCTAGCTAAGGAAAATATTCTAAACTCGGATATAGGAGTGATGATAGCTAAGGTTCACACAGGCAGTCACACTATCTCCAGAGTTAAAGATATTTTGGCAAAAATAGTTCCTCTTCAGAAACCGCGAGCTTGTCGAAATGGGAGGCAGAGCTTGATATTTTTGTTCCTTTACAAAATTGGTATGAAGCATGGAGGATTACTAGGCGTTCGGTTCACTGTATAGGTCTGATAGAACTGTATTATAAATTAGGGTGCCGCACCTTTTATGCAGGTTTCAGGCCGGACTTCCGAATCTGTGTTGGAGATGCTCGGCAGAAGCAGGCACTCAGATGCATATCTGGTGGGAATGCCCTAAGCTTATTGGTCTTAAAGAAACTTTAGCCAAATTACTTATCAAATTATTTCAGATAAGGGTTGTCTTGAGTCCTAAATTATTTTTGTTTCATGTGGACCTCCCTGTTATAAAACTTAGTAATAAATATTTATGTATTAATATACTGCTGGCAGTTAAGTTAGGAATTGCGAGATATTGGAAGAGACAGGAAGTTCCGACCTGGAACGAAATTGAGGCTCAAATCAATTTTCAATGTGATTTTGAAAGATATTTTTTTAATAGAAATCAGGCTATGTGTAAGAACTACAAGGAAATATGGGACTTGTGGCTTCAAAGAAAAGTTGATCTTAACCATCAACAAGAAAATAGAGGTTAGACTTCAGATATTGGAGGTGAATCTCTGACTAATTGTTCTGGCTACAGGTATTAGAAGTCGCCCCCTTATAAAATTGTTAGAAGAGCGGGAAAAGATGGAATCTCTCCATTATGCTAGAGATGGTGTGTGAAGTTTTGAATGGATGGTCTGTATAAGTTATGGTTGCAGACTTATGCTTAATTTGTAACTGGTTATATAAGTCTGTTAATTAATGTACTGATTGTGTTTTAAAATGTATAAAATCAAATAAAGAATTAAAAAAAACCCCACAAACTCTTCCTCACCTCAGAGGGACCACCACCACCCCCAGCGTGCGCCCGCCTCAAGTGGTCAGAATATTTACAGCCTATCAAGGAGAAAGGTCATGTTCAAAATGCGTCACCCAGGCCCCCAAATGCCATGGAACCTGTACAGAGCCCCCCCAGTGAGCAAACACCAGGTGATAATGCGGAATATACTGATCAGTCTAATCCACTGGTTGTGGGATTGCAGGACAGCAGACATTCAAGCCTCTCCTGCAAGAGAGATCTGAGAGGTTGCAAGTTGAGGTCATCAGGAAAAATAGAAAGGAAACCCAACTTCGGCGTAGGGGGAACCGGCCTTCCCACAATGTCGAACAGAGTTGTGAACACATCATTCCAGAATCTGAAAAATACAGGACAAGTCGAAATGAGGGGCATGAAAGTACCAACGGCAGTAGAGCACCTATCACACAGGTCATTCCCACGCATCCCCATCCGGAGCAATCTTTCCAAAGTGAAGTATGCTTTGTGTAAGATTTTCAACTGGATCATATGATGTCGAGAGTGCAACAAAATCCCCCGCTGACTGAACTTAGCCAGAGACCACTCCCAATCCTCCAACACCCCCAAATCCCCCTCATATTACAATCTCGGAGAAGTATCTGCTTGCGGTGCTCAAGCATCCAGCCATCTGTAAATAAAAAGGAGCGATTGGTCAGGTCATTGAGCCATGGAGGACGACTGAAGGCAGAGCCATTCAACAACGTTTGCACGAGCTCTCCACTGAGCATGAAGCGCAGGTAAGATTAGAAAACACAATGCGGGAGGCCAAATTCTCTGTGGAGCTGATCAAATAACTTGAGGCTGTTATCAGCATACACATGCCCCAATTCCGTGATTCTATAGCCCGTCCATATGTACCAAAGTCCAGACCACTCAGCTGTTTAAAAGTCGGATTAGCCCACGGGGGGGAGAGGAATCATCGCCCCTCCATTCCACCAGTTTCTGCAACTGTATCCATGCCCCAAAAACCGCAAACGCCAGGGTTGTTATAGATCTATTCACAGCCGGGCCCAAAGTCAGGAGTTGTGACAGGCACCAACCATCCTCCAGAACCGATGTCTCAAGGGTGAAGAACGTATACTGGGAATCACGATTAGCCCAGGCCAGGGCGTATTGACCCTGCACTTCCAAATAGTAACAGTGAAAATCGGGTAAGGCTATACTCCCTCCAGTCAGGGTCTGCACAGTGTAGCGAGCACCCTAGGCTTCCCCCGCCATAAGAACCGGGATCTGTTTGAGTCTAGCTCCCAAAGAAGGATTTGGGAATGTGAACCTGCATGTTCTGAAAAATGTAGAAGAAGTTCGGGTACAAACACTATCTTAATAAGGTTAGCTCATCTGATAACATTAAGAGGCAGGGTCAACCATCTATTAGTTTTGTCCCAGTAGTAATACACCATAGGTCAAGATTATTCCAAAGAAATACAGTGGTGGTACCAGAGACCACAACCCCGAGGTACTTAAAGGAGTCAGTAATTAAAAGATCAGTGGAAAGCAGGTGGCATTGACCTGGAGTGGATCTAGAAAGAATAGGGTATACTTGGACCAGTTGATTAGACCAGAATATTGGCTAAAGACATCAACCTGCGACAGCAGGGATGGTAAAGAAGAGTCCCCATTGTCCAAGAAAATTAGCATGTTGTCTGCATAGAGAGCCAGTTTCTCGACATGGCCCCCCAGGCTCAGACCAAAAATGGCAGGATCATCCTGAATTCCTGCCACATGTGGTTCAACTGCCAAAGCAAAAAGGCCCGGCAACTGCGGACAGCTCTGTCTAGTACCCCTACTCAAAGTAAAATCTGAAGTGGAGACTTCCTCAATGCGAACAGAGCCCATAGGCTCAGTATACAAGGTACAGACCAAATGCACAAAAGTGGGCCAAAAATCGAATCGCTCAAGCACCACCCACAGGTACTCCCATTCCACAGAGCTGAAAACCTTAGTGGTGTCCAAGGAAGCAATAGCTCGACGACCCCGAGCCTTGTGAGGCAGCAGAAATGAGTATATAACCGTATGAGATTATGAATCGTCGAAAGACGCAAATTAACGTGCAAAGATGCAGACAGAGGTGTAGCTTAGGAGTCTTCCCCACCATCAGTGGCATAGTCTCGCTCGACCACACAAGTTTCATTCACCATCCATTGAGCCTCCGCGGTGCAGCTCTTCGTGAAGGCGCATGCCAGGGAAATCAGAGACACAGGGACATAGGCTTTACCAGCCTCCAACACCATAGCATCTCCTGTCGTGCCCATATTATTACCAAAGTAGCTTGTTAGATCTGCCACATGAGGAACAGCAGCTGCATCCACTCTCAACCAGTCGGGCCTCTGTGTCCAGGTGCAGATCCTGGGGCTGGGGAGCTGTTCTGGGTCCCTTCAGAGCTCAAGGGAAGTGGTCCATGGAGGAGTCCCTTCTCCCAATCAACATCTTGGAACTTCGAGCAATATTTCATGCTCTACGTCATTGGGTGTCAACTAGAGGACTGTCCAGTCCGAGTGGAGTCCGACAACGCCACGACAGTGGCCTACATCAACAGACAAGGCGGAACAAGAAGTCTTGCCGCTTGGATAGAGGTCAAGGCCATTCTGTCCTGGGCAGAGGTTCATGTTCCTGTCATTTCCTTAGTGCACATTCCAGGCGTAGACAACATCATGGCAGACTTCCTCAGTCATCACACAGTGGACAGCGGAGAGTGGGAGTTACACCCCAAGGTGTTTCAACTCCTTGTTCAGAGATGGGGGATGCCCTATGTGGATCTGATGGCGACAAGACACAACAGGAAGGTTCCGGTGTTCTGCTCTCGGTGGAGAGACTCTCTGGCTCTAGCTGTCAATGCGAAGTCCATCCCTTGAACATTCCCTCTGGCCTACATCTTTGCTCCCCTTCCATTGTTGATAAGGGTGTTGCGGAAACTAAAGATAGACCGTTGTCCGGTCATCCTGATTACTCCTGATTGGCCTCGTCAATCTTGGTATCCGGAGCTTCTGGCTCTATCTGTGGCGGAGCCCTTTCCACTCCCATCCCATCTGGATCTTCTTCTGCAGGGTTACCTGTGGAAGGAAGATGTCCATCGGCACAATTTGATGGCCTAGAGGTTGAATCCTCGATTTTGAGGGAGAAAGGTTTTTCTTCTGCTGTGGTGGCTACTATGCTTAGTGCCCGTAAGCCTGTTTCTTCCAAGATCTATCATCGTGTCTGGTCGACCTTTGTGTCTTGGTGTGCTGACAGGGATCTGTCCCTTGATTTTCATCTATTCCTGGCTTTTCTGCAGGACGGGGTGGATAAAGGACTCAGTTTGAGATCTCTTAAGTTTCAGACCTCTGCTCTTTCTGTCTTTTTTCAGAAGCGCATTGCTATCCTTCCTGATGTCAAGGTTTTCTTCCAGGGCGTTGCTCATGTTCGTCCTGCCTTTCGGAGTCCCGCTTCTCAGTGGGATCTTAATTTGGTTTTGGGCGTTCTTCAACGTCCTCCCTTTGAGTCCTTGGCTACTATTCCTCTACGTCTCTTGATGTGGAAAATGGCCTTTCTCCTGGCGATCGTGTCTGTTCGCCGGGTTGCGGAGTTGCAAGCTAGCTTGGGTTGGTTAGCTGCAGCCTAGGAGAGAAGGGAGGCTCCGCCTCCTGCATACATTTAGAGAAATGTTCCTGCCTACTTAAAGGGGCGGATCGCCTCCCAGAGTTACCAGTAACCTGTATGGACTAAGAGAAAAGGATTTAACAGGTAAGACTAAAATCCTCTTATTAATTTAATCTTAAACAGAATGAGTGGATATAATTGTGCTCATCAGAGATAACAATAATAAACCCTATTGAAGATGAACCGGTTAACCAAGGGCCAGCAAATATAAGCAAGCTGCCATCCAAGATCTAGTGTGCTAAATCTAAAAACAAACAAATAACTGTAAAAGGAGAGCTCTAAAATAATAAGTACTGGGACCTCCTGTTTATGGTTAGGAGGCAAAAAGAATATGTTCAAATGACTGGAGAGATATGTGGATAACTAAATAAACTTTACTAAAAGTAAATAGGTACATAAATCATAAATACACAAATGCACAATGATAAAACAAATATCATAATAAGTCCAATAAAGTCAGATGTACAAATATGGATAGCTTACAAAGTACCTTTCCTGACTGTGGAGGCCTGCAGTGTGACCAGGTCTTGATGTCTTTTCCCATCCTTATTCCTCTGTGCTCGTATAAGATATCAGAGGTGTAGCCAGAATCCATGTGGCTTCTCCTGTCTTCTTTCCTCCAATTTCCCCTGTCGGCTGCTTGTGGAATAGTTGACACACAACAAGTGGATGTAATTGGCTGGATAATTGGGGTTCCTCTCAGATGTACCTTCCAATTGGATCAAACCAATCTGTTCACAGATATGGGGGTGAGGACTGCGGGAAGAGCTCTGTGGACTCTTGCAGAGTAATGCAGGGAAAGAAGCAGGCAGAGGTTCTTCTCCAACACAGCAGCGTCAAGCTTGACAGCGGGTATACACTTGCAGCAGTCTAGATAACAAAAGCTTCCGCGGACTGAACGTGTTAAAAACATGTATAACTGCTCTTCCAATGCATTTTGTGTCTATATCTGACACTTCCTCAGGGAGTAAAATCTACTACCAAGCTAGCAAATGCATATATAGCTATTAACTAACTAAACAACCAATGGCTGTTTGCTAATAAACAATCCTCAGCTGGTGCTAGATCAGAAAAAGGAACACTAACATTAACCCCTACATACCCTTCAGTCCTCCAGTCAGTTAATCCCTTGAGTGCCGGGAAGGCATCCAGCACACCAATTTCTTTAATCTGTCATCTATTTACAGCATATAAATATATTTAGCTTTCTATGTAAAATTGTAACAGATTTAAGTGCAATACATTGCAACCACCATGGCACTTAAGTGTTAATCATCTGGCCACAATACTACCTTATTCCTTACATTTGTGGCATCACTGACTTGACATGTTAAAACAAATCTGGCTATTATTTGACTCTACAACACCTGGAGTGCTACGTAATGCCTAGTTTTGCTTTACACTCCACTATCTTTGCTGTTGAATGCAAAATCCCTGCAGTATAAATTCCCTGCTGGTCAGTCACACATGCAGTAGAGGCTGACCTTCGCATGATTGCTTGTACAATTAGATTTCCTCCTTCCTCAGTATTCCACCATTCCTGTTCTACCCCCCACTAACCACATCACTGAGTTTTATTTAGCAGTGATTATTATGTATGTGGCAGAACAGCAGGGGTACAAGAGCACTCATGCAGGAGGAGATCTAAATATAAAAGGAATCCATCAAGGGACTGAGCTTCTGTGTGGAACCTCTGCTTCACGTCTCCAGCACTGTGACTTACCAACAGGTCTGCTTTACACTGCATGTATCCTGATGTAGGAAACAAGGCCAGTTGACTGTAAAGTAGGAGTGGTCAACATGTGATACTCCAGTTGAATTTTTAGACTACAAATTTCATCATCCTCAAACAGATTATGGCTGGCAAAGGAGTTTGGGAGCTGTCCAACAGCAGCTGGAGAGCCTTAGGTTGGTCACATTCTACTGGACCTGATTGCTTTGAGATGGGTATTTTACCCTCTCACAGATTCAGACACAGACAGAGGTAAAAAGAAAAAAAAAGCTTTGCATTTTGGAATGAGAAATTTTAAAAGTTGAAATTTTTATTTCACTCCAATACAGTTTTGTTCCAAAATTAAAATATAAATACACTTTAGAATGACTTTTATTTAATCATTATGTTAGTAGTATTTACAATCACTATTCTGTTGCTTTTTACTTTACAATATTTATATATATTTATATATGAAACCAGCGATATATTCTTAATTAAATCATATCATCATTATCCATTCATTTTTGTAAATGTAATTGAAATAATGTTTCTGAGGCTTTCTACATATGTAAAACAAGTATGACAATGCTGCCCCTTTGTGGCATATTAGGATTTTATATAGTACTAGTATAAAAGACTGTGTACATGGGCCAAGGTCTGGGTAATGTTAACCCTTTGAGTGCCGGAGGGGTACGCAACGCATTGCATGCGTTGCATGCCTCTTTGGCACTCAAAGGATTAAGCGGCCGCTACCTCACTGCTTCACACAATGCAGTCTTGCGTCGCCTCACTCACGCTATGCAATCATGTGCAGTAGAGACTTACAGAACTCGCTCAGTCTCTACTGAGCATGAAGGCTTCTGACAAACATCATAGAGAATTATTATATAGGATACTAGCTTGAATTTTGCTGACTGCGCTACAGTCCTTTGATTATTCTTTAATTGTTCATAAATATGGATGATTATAAATTCAGAAGAATACACCAGGGCCATTTCTTTTCACACAGCTTTTTGAAAAGCAAGAAGCTCTAAAGTCATACTAAACACATGTGGGTTTAACTTTCATACAAGATGAAGACTTCTGAAATCTTCCTTGAACTGCCTGTGTACTCCCTTAGGGGGCAAGATTCGTATGGTAACTGCACTCAATACAATTGGTTTCCTCTAAAGTTTCAGTGATCTCCACTGACATCTGTGGATGCTTATATTGTTTTACCATGTATATCTTATATATATAATAAATCTAAGTGTTTCTGATTTGTTGCCAGCCACACACTGGGGAGGTAGGAGGACAGAGTTAGCCCTCACTGCAGTAAATTTTCAGGGTCTGTAGTACTACCAAGAGTTGCTGGTGCAAGGGTGAAGTTAGCCCTCCCTGCAATGAATCGCCAGGGGGTTCACTTTCCAATTTACTCCTCCCATCTACTACTTTTCCTCCCCATTTTCCCCTCCGAGCCTCCCTTTCACCACCCCATTTTGACCTCCCACCTTCACTTCTCCCTAATCCCTTCCTCATTGCCACTTCTCACACGCCCTTTGCCTCATCATCCTCCCGTTATGCACCCCATTCATTGCTTCCCTATTGCCTCATTGCCTTCATCTCACCTTTTCACCTCCCCCTCACTTCACCACCTCCCCTTCACCTGCTCTGTCCCTCCCTCCATCCAATCCCCATACCATGGAAACAGGTTAACATAAAAATAAGTGTGTCTAAGGCCCATATGTTCAAAGAAGTAGCGAAATAGCTTTTGTCGTTTGTAACGACTCTTCAAAGTACAGTGTCGTTGGGATCATTAATATTTTCAGAGAGTGTCGGTTGTGATTGGAAATATGTTGTTTGTCCTGACTGAAATTGTCGTATGGAACGACAAAAAATGTCTTAACTAAAGACAAAAATGTCTTTAAAAATGTCTTAACTAATGACAAAAATGTCTTAACTAAAGGCAGAAATTCTCACATTCAGAACACATTCCCTCCACTGTTTTCTTAACGTACAAATTTTGTCTTTTGAAAGACATTTTTTTGTCGTTAGTTACGACAAATTTTCTTTTCCTCTATACGACACTGGAAAATAGTTTAGCCACGCCCCTTTGCCCGTCAGTTCTGGAGTTGTGTCTTACACAACGGACATTACTAGTTTTTTGTCGTATACTCTATAGAAAATATGTCGTTCATGCATTCAATTACTTATTTTTGTATTTCATCCGACAATTTTTTATTGTTATCCCTTTGAACATACGGCCCTATTTGTTTGTCTGTAATGCAGTGTGGTAAGCACACTCCCTCCAAAGTGAATTGCTTGAGTGCTGTCACCAAAAAGGACCAGTCTATGTGTATTGCAGTGGAATGGTCAGTGCTCACAGATTTTCTGTTTCCAGAGTTCTTTAATAAAGTGTCAACATTTCAGTCTGAACCATCACATTTTCCTCAGGACCTGCTGTGGCCCCTGCCCCTTCTCAGCCAACTCAAACTGTGCTTCACACATGCCTTTGGCTGGCCACTAAGCCTTTCCAGGGGAGTGGCTGCCACCGATCCAGAAACCTTTTTCAAGGCACCCAAATCAATGCTAGCCTTTTATATTATATATAAAAGATCTCTGAGGTAGAAACTCCCAACCTGGACATTTTCAATTTTGAATTTGACCTTCATGGTCAAATTGTCTGTCCTAGCTGGTCTTCTTTTTTTATTTTATACTGTAGGTTATGGGGATGTATAATCCCTCATTAGGCAGGCTCTTCTTCCTGGCCTCCTTTGGAAGGAATGATCAGTGCACAGACTTCCAGGACTTGGGTCTGTGAATGATAGCTTGCTAGTTTTATCCATAGTTGTCTTGTTAAGATACTAATGTTTGTACTTTTTTTTTTCTTCATTCTAAAGTGAAATGCCACAATTTGATGTAGAATGATTATAGATTTTTTTCTTCTTATTTAGATTGGGAGCTATATTGTAATCCATAGTGTCCATGCAAAGATGCATACAGCGAGTAATGAAAATGAAGCACGATTTTGCTATGTGGATTTTCATCTTCATGGAGGCACTGCTTACGGACGAGGCATTTCTGTTCTTCCCGAAGACAACTGTGATGTTCAAGAATTGCAAAAGTAAGAATTATGTATATCGCATTTAGGCATATGGTTGTTCTTGGGTTTTCTCTGTATGTGTAATATAATGTGTTTCTGGGCATGCAAACACAGTAAGGCAGCAGTAAGGAGGAGTTATGCAAATCTCCTCTATACTGCTGTCCCATTAGTGTAAGCATGGGGGCCTGATTTTGACAGGCGTGGGCAAGGGGGACTATGCTTCCCCTGCCCACTGTCAAAATCTCTGCATGGAGTTACACACACTCCACTATAACTTAGGGCATGATTTTCTTACACCAGTGGTGAGGGTGGTGTCACTCAGTAAAATGCAAATCAACTTATAACTTATTTGAAATGCGTTTTTCAGGATTTTTTTGTTGTTATTCTGTCTCTTACTGTTCAAATAAACCTACCATTAAAATTATAGACTGATAAAAAAAAAAAAAAAAAAAAAAATTATAGACTGATCATTTCAGTGGGAAAACATACAAAATCAGCAGGGGATCAAATCATTTTTTCCCTAACTGTACATCAGCCTCTAATGTGCCACAGTGTTAACGTGGCCCATTTTCTAGTGTTTGTGTGTATGTATACTATTGGAAGAAATGCAAGAACGCATTGAAGAGCTACAACTGGAAAGAAAAAATGTTCTGAGTATCAACAAAGCACAAGTCATGTTTAACAAATTTAACATAACAAGGAAAAATCACAGTAGATGGACATTAACTAGAAGAAGTTGATAGGTATGTTTTACCTTGGATAGGAAATAGGGATGGCAAACATTTGAAAAACCTAGTAGTACGGTCTTTAAGGCAAATTTACCACTCTCACTCAAGGAAAGGTTTTTGACCAGTGTGTCCTCCCAGTCCTTGCATATGGCGGTGAAACATGGACACTGTGTGCCAATGCCATATAAAAACTTGAGGTTAAACAGAGAACTATGGAGCGTTGAATTGTAAAAATAACAAAGAGACAGAAAAACGTGTTCATGGATTTGTCCGCAAAAAAAGGTCTATGACATCATTGAAAGAGTAAAACGTCCGAAATGGAAATAGGCAGGCTACATAGCAAGAAGACCTTATGGTAGATGCATCAAATTAATTCTGGAATGGATTCCACTTGATACCAAATGCCCAAGAAGAGGACCAAAGACAAAATTTGTAGATGGAATTACCAAATTTGTTGGTACACAGTGGCAGCAAAAGGCACACGACCAAAGTTGTTGGAGGCTTGCTGAAGAGGCCTTCATCCTTCAGTGAATCAGCAACGGCTGCTGCTGCTGTTGAGGATGATATATGAGATTAAATACCTTACATGTGGAAATAGAAGATAGGGGAAAAGAGAGGTGAGATCCAGCACAGCATTACATAGTATAGACAAAATTTGCTACAAAACCTGTCAGGAGATCAACTTTTCTACTAAGGGAATTCACTTATGCACAAAAGTTGGAAATACCAATTTGGAATATTATGTAAAACGGAAAATATATTTGTCAAGCACTATATTGAATCTTTTATCTGGTTTTTGAATTGGAGGTGTTTTAAATCTCCAACAGAGTTCCCTTGAGCAATGCTGAATCCATCTAGTACAATTATGTGGTACTAGTTTTAAAGCCTGTGTACACGGGCCAACACTGGTGGCGCTGCAGTCATGCGCAGTTAGACTGCCTACACAGCGACTGATACAGAGTGGGGTGCTCCGAATTCAGACTGGTGTCCTCTCTGCGTATCTTCCTAGGAGCGATCCCAGGAAGGTGTGCTAGTCCGACTCCAGTCTGAATTCTGGGCTCCCCGCTCTGTATCAGCCGCGGCGAGGACAGTCTGTACTGTGCATGACTGCAGCGTGCGCAGCCGTCTCTACTGCTCGTGACGGCTTCTGACAAACATCCTTAGCGAATTATAATATAGGATTTGAGAGTTACGATTCCAGAGTGGAGTTTGTGTTACATCTAGTGCCTCCCAGTTGTCTTACAAAATTCGATTTTACATCTATTTGATCTTATGCTATTTTTAATACATTTCAGTCTTAAGATGCTACTATGTGTAGTGTTAGACTGGTGTTTCCTCCTTGTTTTTCCACAATTTCCTAGCTGGTGTAATGTACACCTACAACTGCATCCTACAAAATAAAAATTTTAGTATTGGTCTTATTATTTATTACCTTTTGACATTCACATTATATTTATTTATTTGACTATTTATAGCACCTTATCATTTGTACTAGAATTCTTAAAGGGCACCTAACATGTTTTATTAAAGGGATAGTAATGTTTCACAGAAAAAGCAGCTCCAATTAATCTTCATAGCATTTGGGCCATGGAGATTGTTATTTCAATACTGTCAGAGATGTAGCTCAAGAGTAATTGAATGATAAAGTACCCCCCCCCCTTTTAACTAGTTTAAGCCACCTCCCCTAAGATGTGGAATCTGGTCCTGGGACCAAACAGCTCACAACAAGGGACAGTCTTCTTATTGTGAGCGTAAGGAAATTCCTGCCACCCCCCCCAACAGGTTTTTCCTTATGCTCACTGAAGATTGCCCCTCTCTGCGATCCATCCAGACAGTCTTGTTGCTCTGAGGAGAGCAGTGTTACATCAGTAAAAGGGGCGGGAGTGGGATATTTTATCATTCAACTACTCTTGAATTACAACTCTGACAGTATTGAAATAACACTGTCAATGGCCCAAATACTATTAAGATTAATTGGAGCTGCAATTATGAGAAGTGAGTGCTGGGTGGAGCCTACCTCCTCTCCTTAGCTTGCAGCTAGCCAATCCCCAACCAGTAAGATTTGTTCCTTGGTCAAAGACAGAAGGCAAGAGAACAGTTCTGTTATAGTTTTAGTTTTTTTATTTTTCTGTTAGATATGGAATACCACCATTAGGCAGACTACCGTCACTAACAATTCCCATCACCCAGATGTGGGTAGCTCAGTTTACCAGGTGCTTTTGTTGATCTAAGCCCTGGGGGAAACATCTTGGCTGCAAGTTCTATCCCCAGGAGTTGCCCACTGAGGCTTCTTCTTGATATATGGTAATCTGAAGGCACAAGACCTGCTGAAAAAGGTGAGCACACTTTGAGTGCTGAGGTCCACATGTCCCATGCTTCCCCTCTGCACAGGAGTCTCATTTGGAGTTCCTATTACATACTCATGCACTCATTGGGTTTATTCTGTATGTCTGTGAGGTGTTTGGAGCAAGTTTCTGTGGTAACTTAACCCTTTTGTTGCTGGTTAGCATATTTTGTGGAGGCTTTGGACACTTCCTGGCACAGAAGGGGTTAACACATACAGTCAGTGGGTTAAATTGCACAGATCCTTGTCACAAATCACTTTAGAGATCAGTACCTGTGTGTGCTCGCACGGTATTAGTGCCCAGAAGCTCTGCCTGCTCGTACACTGAAAGAAAGGCTTCAGAAGAGATGACAGAATGGAACAGGGAGTTCCTGATACAGGCCACAGGACAAGAGCGATCAGCAGGAGTATAGGAGTGTACACATGCACAACACAGACAATAGATACACACATAATAAACACACAGAAAAAACACATACACACAAGATGCACAACAACACACACAGACAATACACACACACACACACACATAAACACACACAGAAAAAACACACACACCACAAGATGCACAACATACACAGACAATACACACATGCCCACAATACACACACACACGTACAGCATATACAAGCACAAAAAAACACACAAAAAATACACACATGCCTAATACACACTCATATTCAGTGCACACACATGCAATACACACTCGCAATACACACACACATGCACAATACAATATACATACACAAACACACACATGTAATACACAAACACACACCACACACAAATTCAACAATCCAGTCCATAAAAACATTGTCTCCTTTCTGGATTTACCTGGATGTCAGTACCCCTGAAGCACTCAAGGAACTTCATCCCCATGGGCAACGCCGTGCCCCTTTTGCTAGGTAATAATATAGTGATAGGCAAAGTAATAATTGTATTGTGGTGAATAAATCTGCATTATTGAAGTAATCCATCTTCTTTGGCAGGCATCCAGGGCACAGAGCTTACAAGAGAAGCTCTGTGCACCTGCGCAGGGAGCAACTTCCATTACCTTAAGGTAACCAACGAACGTCGCCACCAATCCGGGCAGTATGCGGGACAGACAGTGCAGACTCGGAGACAACGTCCCTCTAAGATGTCTGCACTGTTGTCTGCTGGATGCCTGCCAAAGAAGGTGGATTACTTCAATAGCGTAGATTTACCATAATACAGCTATTACTTTTCCTATCACTATATTACGAATGTATTGGGGGCAGTATTATAAAGCTGAAAGTTCTGCTTTAATATTTCCTAACCCTGGCTGTTGTTTTGGTAAATTTATACATTTACTCTTATTAACAATTGTTTTTAAGTTTAGACTTTTTAGCCTTCATTAACTGTATTTTTTTGTAATTTACATTTAAAGATATCGTAAGCTTTATTTTAATTAACTTAATATTTATTCCAATGTTCTTGTGGATTTTTCTTTTTAAGGGTTCTAGATTCGGTGCATCGGTGTTTGGATTATATAACTTCAATTGATTTAACAAGCTCATTACAATCCCCTTCAGGTACGTCATATTATGTTTTTTATGTGTATTTGCTGTGCTTTTCCATACCTTATATGTTTTGTGTCATAGAATGCTATTCTTCCTTTGTTATAGCACAAAGAAGAAACATTACGGTTACAGAAGCAAAGAAAGTTCTCCTGTTCTGGTCTGCACTACTGTAAAGAGACCAGTTCAGTATTAATCGTAACTAATTTGAATTGAAAAGAGAACTAATTCGAGTGTAGATGTTTACTTTTTAATGTACTCTATTTCCTCTAGGTTGTTCCCCTCATGGTGAAAACAGATTCTAGTCTATCTCTCTAAAGAAAGGTACAGTAAATCTCCCTTGAAATAATACATTTCTGTCTGGACACTTTTTAATATTTATATATATTATATAACTCTGATGATGTAAAAGTGTATTTGATTATTTCAAAGTATGTTGCATACCTTAATTGTATGAAGGGACTAAACATAGAGAAGTCAACAACATGCTCCCAAAGTACTGGGACCTCTTACATGAAGATAATAATTTGGTACTACATTTGAGACCCAACATAACCTACAGAAGAAAGAGGGACTTGAAGGATATGTTGGTCCACAGTCATTATCAGAAAGATCACAAAAGTACTTGGCTTACTTATCAAATAAAGAGAACATACCCTTGTGGTTCTTGCACAGCCCGCAAATATACACAGAAAGAAAAATCCTTTAAAAACCAGGATGGCACTAAGACTTTTGAGATGCAGCAATTCATCAACTGCAATACTGTGGGGGTGATTTATCAAACGGTCTTTACAGTGGAAAGACGAAAAGGGAATTCACATGTAGAATTTTAGCGTGACATTCACAACAGGAGAGAAAAAAAATATTAAGACGTACTGGAATCCCATAGAGGTCATTAAGTTAAGGATATTCAACATATTAGTGGTGGGCGAGCTGGATTTGAAATTATTGAAAAAGGAGGCATATTGGATTAAAGATTGGGACCATTGAATCCGAAAGGATTGAATGAAGGATTCACATTTAGTCCTTTTATAAAATGAAGATATGCAACATACTTTGAAATAATCAGATACCCTTTTACATCATCAGAGTTATATACTATCTATAAATATAAAAATTATGATATGGGAGGGCGTTGTCTGACAGAGTAGCTGAATGGACGCATAAGCACAGAGCTCCGTACCCAGGGAGTGCACTCTTCAAGATACCTGCTTCTCTATACCTGTTGGCATAATACTTCGTTACCCTTGAGCATGCCTAGAGGCAAACAGCACTGCAAAGGAGATCGCAGGCACTTTTTTATGAAATCCCAAGGATCACAGTTGGCACCTAATCCTACCAAGATGGCGGAGACTTTGGATCACTCTTCCTCACCTAATGGTGGAGAGAGCTTACGCTTGTGTCTTCAATGATCTCACGCTTTTGGCCATGCAATGGCACCATGAATTGAAACCTATCACCCCTGCTCTGCGAGCCCAAAATCTAAAATATAGATGGGGCTATCCCCTCATGTTAATTGACCCAAAGACAGTACCACTCATGTCCTATGTTACCAAGGCAATTGTAGAGGATTCATCTCTGTGCTACACCTACAACTTCCAGAAGTTTCCGCTATCCTTCCCAAACAGTCCTCTTCCATGTCCTGGGGGGACGCTATGGACATTCAAGCATATTGGAATACGCGTCTCTAGGCTGTCGCCCACATCTACTGTCGCGGCTAAGTAGGCCTGCTCATCAGCTGGATGAAGACATCTTTAGAGAAGGCCTCAATGCCTTGAATTTCAGTTCCTGTGTTATGCCTATTATATGAACAGTAGCCTCTGTTCCTGTCTTGTCACCTTAGAGATATTGGCAAATAGGTCAAAAACTGTGCTCCCACCATTGATCCACCTGTATCAAGCAGGATTTGCACCATGACAACAACAAAGCGGCGCTTCTCTATGTATAAAATAAATATGTGCCCTGTATCTAGCATATATAATAATATTTCTAAATAAATAAAATAAGTGAGATATTAGTTTTCACAAATTGGCCAAGTTGCGGGTAAGCTTGCCACCACGCGAAGGTTTCTCACTATACGGCAAGGCCTACTCTATACATCTATAATACCCTATCTAAAAATGAAACTCCCTGATGAGATGTTATTATAAACGCGTTGGCGAGCAAGGGACCCTTTAAATGTGCTCCTTTTATTGCTTCTGGGTCCCAGTGTGGTGCAATTAAAAACAGTAGACATACATTCCAATAAAAAGATGTACATAGTGGACTTACCTAATACAAAAAGACCCCAATGGATCTACATTGTGAGAATATGAGGGAGCTGTGGATCCAACAGCTCACTCTATAATAATGTGACCTTTATATCAGCCCCCACAGGTCATGTGAGGAATATTATAGATTTAAAGGGTCCCTTGCTCGCCAACGCGTTTATAATAACATCTCATCAGGGAGTTTCATTTTTAGATAGGGTATTATAGATGTATAGAGTAGGACTTGCCGTATAGTGAGAAACCTTGGCGTGGTGGCAAGCTTACCCGCAACTTGGCCAGTTTGTGAAAACTAATATTTCACTTATTTTATTTATTTAGAAATATTATTATATATGCTAGATACAGGGCACATATTTATTTTATACATAGAGAAGCGCCGGTTTGTTGTTGTCTGTTTGTTTACACTTTGGGTTTTTGCCTGAAGTTGGAGGGTCTGGAGACCCCTCTTATTCCTGGCTGCTATCTATGTATACACTTTATATTCACATTTAAAAATTAAAATTCACTTATTGTATGTATTGGCTATGGTGAGTTGGCGCTGGGAGTTTTTCTTTTTTTTTTTTTAGGATTTGCTCCATGCTGGGAAGCTAGGGATAGTGCCAGATGCCTATTGAACGTCTTACATCACGTGGAGACTCACAAAACACCAGCAGTGTTTCTGACCATGGATGCCGAAAAGGCTTTCGATAGGGACAACTGGTCTTTTATGAAATCTACTTTACTGACTTCTGGCTTTGGTCCCAGCTTCCTTACCTATATCCAGACTCTCTACATTAACCCGGATGCTAAAGCCAGAGTTAATGGCCATCTCTCCTCAACCCTCTGAAACACTAATGGCACTAGGCGGGGATGTCCTCTGTCACCCTTACGCTTTGTTTTAATTATGGAAGCATTGGCACAAAATGTAAAAGTAACCACTCCATCCCAGGTATATGTGTTGCGGGTGCTATACACAAATTGTTTTTTTTGTGCTCTCTCTACCCTTCTATGTCCTTTGTCCCCCCTCTCTCCCTGACCTTTCCTCATCCACACTTTCTCTCCCCACCCCGTTCTGGCATTCAGGGTTGATGGGTGTTTTTGACTATGTTGGGGATTTGACCGTCTACTCTCAGAAATATTTGCCTTGGCTCCAAATGAATTCCTATTTTATGAGCTATGCCATTGGCTAATCCAAAATGATTCAAGTCATTTCACAAAATGTAAAGGGTCTCAATTCACCTCGCAAATGCTTAATGGCTCTGGGAGAATTCTTCCATATGGGAGGCAATGTAGTGCTATTAGAAGAAACTCACTTCAAACGAGTCTCTGAAATGCTCCTCACAAATCAATATTATTCCCAAGAGTACCTGGGCTCTGCTTTGACTGGTAGAAGTGGGGTGGCCGTCCTTTTCCACAAATGGTTGCCATTCATATCACAAAATCCATTAAATATAAAGAGGGTAGATTCCTTTTTGTAAAGGGCTTAATTGATGGTCACATATACTTTTGCTTCCATTTTTGCATCCAATACAGATCAGTTACCCTTCCTAACCCAGGTGTTAAACACTTTAGTAGATTTCCAGGACGGTACTCTGATACTAGGGGGAGACTTTAACTTACCACTGTTACCTTCTCTGGACTGTTCTTTACGCTCTTCTTCATACCCTAGACCCACATTGCATACATTTGCACAACTTCTTTACACATTCAGCCTCAAAGACGCCTGGAGACTGTTCCTCCCTAATACTCGTGATTAAACTTTCTACTCCCATCCCCATGGGAATTTCTCTGGACTAGACTATTTATTACTAAACTTAGCAAGGAAAGCCTAGATAGGCAATATTACCTGGTCAGATCATGCTCCAATTTCTCTTTATCTCCAATCCTCGACACTGTTTCAATCTTCCTCATCCTGGAGACTGGATGAGTATATACTGCTCCAGTCCGATGTTTAGAAAGCTATGGAGCTTGCACTTGACAACTATATATATACGTGACAACTGAAATGGTGAGACATCACTGGTTTCTGTCTGGAAGAGCACAAGTGTGTGATTCGAGGTGAGCTTATCAAATTGTCAGCTAGATGGAAAAAACAACAAAAATTGGAAAGGGAGAAATTGCTCCAAGAAATTAATAAGCTGGAAATCCTCTTTGGACCCATCCACCTTATCTCGTCTGATACGTCTCTGGAATGACCTTAAATCACTTTTAAACTTTAAAGTGGAGTGGTTGTTCCTTAGAACAAACCCACTTTCAACATGGGAACAAACCTGGAGCTCTTTTAGCTAGACAATTACGAGCCAGAGCTCAATGAACATACATTCCTTTGATTAAAAATGGTCCGGGTCCCTCTCCAATACTCCAAATGAGGATGCAGAGACATTTTGTGAGTACTACGCTGCACTATACAACATCCGTGATACCACCTCTCTGTCTCTGGAGCGAGCAAGCTGCATTGATGACTACTGCTGTAAACTGACCTCCAACAGTTAGACGACAATGCTAAATGCTTCCTGGACCTTCCGATATCTGAGGAAGAAGTCTCTTTGGTGATTAATGCTCTACAGCCTGGTAAAAGTCTAGGCCTCGATGGCTTTTCTGAAGCATACTATACACTTTCTTTGACTGTTTCACTCCATTATTCACCAAGTCCTTTTTAACTCTTCCTACTGAAATCACAAGACACCCCTTTGTGACTGAGGTTTTCATTACTGTGATACCTAAACAACAAGGATCCCCATTCCAGCACCAGCTATAGATCTATCTTGCTGCTTAACCTATGCATTAAAGGGATAGTAATACTTCATTTTAACTTTATTTTATTTTGTAGGCATTAAAAAAACATGAAGAATGATATAAGTCTTATCTCTCAAACCTTTATGGTTTATGAGATATTCACAAGCAAAGTTCCCCTCCCCGCCCCTTCTACCTAGTGTAAGCCATCTCTTCTCAGATGTGAGTCTGGTTGTATGACAGTACAGATAACAGAAGGGGACAATTTTCTTTGTATGAAAACAATGAGAGCCCTTCCCCCCCTTGACAAGTTTTTCAGCTTTTTCCTTTATCTTAATTGAAGATTGTCCCTCTCTGCAGTCTACCTGGGCATCTCCCTTCTGATCTGGTTGAACGGGGGGGGATACTTTGTTTGTGAATATCTCTTAAACCATAAAGGTTTCAGAGATAAGACTTATATCATTCTTCATGTTTTTTTAATGCCTACAAAATAAAATAAAGTTAAAATAAGTATTACTATCCCTTTAAGCTGTATGCTAAGATATTGGCAAATAGGTTAAAAACTGTGCTCCCCTCATTGATCCACCTGTATCAAGCAGGATGCTGGGAAGCTAGGGATAGTACCAAATGCCTATTGAACCTCTTACATCACGTGGAGACTCACAAAACACCAGCAGTGTTTCTGACCATGGATGCCGAAAAGTCTTTCGATAGGGTCAGCTGGTCTTTTATGAATTATAAACATTTTTTTCCTGGTGGTATTACACTCCTTTTAGACTACATATCTTTCACCCCCTCAATTTATATACAGTGTTGGCGATGTATTTGTCACGAGGGCACGTTCCTTCTCATCTGGTGGTCTTGCCCCCTGATGCAGACTTTCTGGACATGCTGTCTGCCCCATATTGAGCTGTTCCTGTTCCCAAGACCCATGGTACATACTGTTGTTTTATAGGATGCCACCTGCTTCTTCTCCTCTGAAGACTTTTCTTTTCACACTTTTAAATCCAGCAAAAGCACTTATCCCTCTGTGGTAGAAGGACACATCCCCACCATCACTTAAAGCCTGGCCTGACAAGGTTGAAGAAAAGACCCTTTTCACTAAAATGGCATGGATGATGAAAGATCGAGACCCATCTATTTTTTCACTCTTGATGGACAGATGGTTAGATAATAGAGAGGCTCTATTACAATGATTACTTTATCGTACTCCAGCCTGTTCTCCATCTGGTTTATTTCTTATTCTTCCAACTGAATATATATATATATGGAACAAATATAAATAATAAGGTACTCTTCCATTTATAGGACTATTTTTCTCCTACGTAACAGTCTGCTAATAATAAAGATCATCAAGGGATCAAAGACCAAGCTTTTACCATTATATGTCCAAGGAGTGTGGAATATAAGTAGTTAGGTTAATACTAAGCCCCTGTAGAAACCTATTTTGAGGCAGGTCATGCAAATACATTGATAAGCTTATGATGTGGATATCCTTTATCATTTTGAAACAGTAGGATAACAAATTTTAAACCAACCTATCAGGGATTAATTACCATAATAACACCCATTAAGTCACTAGTGCATATATCCATTAGTGATGTACTGGAGATGAGTAAAAATAATAATGAAAAATATGTAGAATCAACATCAGTACTGATAAATGTAAATGAGTCATTATACTATCTATCTATCTATCTATCTATCTATAAAATATATAAACTACTTACAATAAAAAGAGGATCTTTGATTGACTCTAAAGCATATTTAGAATGGATACTGTATCTACATACGTGGCCAAAACTTTTGGGACACCTCAATTTTTGCTACTTCTAGTTATTGCCAAAAAAGTGCATTTGTTACATTTGTTTCATCATATTTTATAAATTGTTTACAGGAAATTTGATGAAAATAATGGTATCTTTAGAAAGCCCATCTTATGGCAAGAAAAAAAGTATATAAAATATATGGGTACATTAAATGAGTAAGAGGAAAATTACAGCTAAACACAAACACATTAGAAATGTTAAAACAGACATTGTCCTTCTGGACCATGGCTGTTTTAACACATATGGAACATGGCTGTGTTTAGCTGTAATTTTCCTCTTACTCATTTAATGTACCCACATATATTATATACGGTTTATATTGCCATAAGATGGGCTTTCTAAAGATATACCATTTGGGAATAAGCACAAGAGAAGTAAAGCGAAACCAGTGTGGATTAATAATGTGGTTAGCAGGGAAATGAGAAATAAAAAGCAGGCTTTTAAAGTGTTTAAGTCAAACGGGTCAGATGCATCATTTAAAGAATGTAATAAAATCTGCAAACAAGCAATTAAGCTAGCTAAAATAGAAAATGAGAGAAACACTGCAAATGAGAGCAAGAAAAACCCTAAACAAGGCCCATATAAAGGGCTTTCAAAAGACCTGTTCATTAACAGAACAGTACACAGGACAAGGGGCCACCTGCTTAGACTTGAGGAAAGGAGATTTAATCTACAACAGCGGAAGGGTTTCTTTACAGTTAGGACAATAAAGGTATGGAATGCACTTCCGGAGGAGGTGGTGCTATCAAATACATTAGATGCCTTTAAAAGGGGCCTGGATACTTATTTAAAAGAGCATAATATAGAGGGCTATGTACGTTAGTATTGGGATTAATATTTAGTTAGGGCTTGTTGATCCAGGGAGAAGTCTGATTGCCATTTGGAGTCAGATGCCTTCTTTTGGGTCAGCGATGGTAAACAGGAATAGGAAAAGGGTTGAACTGGATGGACGCAAGTCTTTTTTCAACCTAAATTACTATGTAACTATATGTAACTATGTAACTATGTATACACCCAAGGGTACTTAAGGAACTTAGTTCAGTAATAGCAAAAACATTATACTTAATATTTATTGATTCACTTTCATCAGGCATAGTGCCCTGTGATTGGAGGAAAGCTGATGTAGTTCCATTGTTTAAAAAGGTAGCAAGATCCAAACCAGGAAAATATAGACCTGTTAGCTTGACTTCCATAGTGGGTAAGATACTAGAAGGGTTATTAACTGACAATATTCAGGGCTATGTGAAGACAAACAATATCATTAGTAGGAATCAGCATGGTTTCATGAAGAACAGATCATGTCAGACTAATTTACTTGCACTTTATGAAAGAATTAGTATTAATTTTGACAGGGGAATTGCTGTTGATGTAGTATACTTGGATTTTGCAAAAGCCTTTGACACAGTGCCTCAAAACAGGTTACTGCATAAATTAAAAGTCTTCGGTTTGGGCGGTGTTATCTGTACATGGATTGAGAACTGGTTAAATGATAGATGGCAGAGAGTTGTTGTAAATGGAACTTTTTCAAATTGGTCTAAGGTTATAAGTGGGGTGCCGCAGGGTTCAGTCCTGGGCCCAATGCTTTTTAATTTGTTTATTAATGATCTAGAAGTGGGAATTGAAAGTAGCATCTCAGTCTTTGCTGATGACACTAAGCTATGTAAGGAAATACATACAGAGCTGGATGTTTTTTCCCTACAGAAGGATTTAGATAAACTAAGTGAATGGGCAGAAAAGTGGCAGATGACATTTAATGTAGATAAATGTAAGGTTATGCATTTGGGTTGTAGAAACAAACTTGCTACATATACTCTAAATGGGAAACAACTTGGGAAATCCTCATTAGAGAAAGATTTAGGAGTACTGATAGACAATAGACTTCACAGCAGTGTGCAGAGTCACTCAGCTGCTGCAAGAGCAAATAGAGTACTAGCCTGCATAAAAAGAGGTGTAGAAGCAAAGGATGCTAATATTATCCTACCTCTGTATAAATCCTTGGTTAGGCCTCAGCTAGAATATGGAGTACAATTTTGGGCTCCTGTTCTAAAAAAATACATTACTGAACTGGAAAAAGTGCAGAGACGTGCAACAAAACTGATAAAGGGATTGTAGGATCTGAGTTACAAAGAGAGACTATCCAAACTGGATTTGTTTACATTAGAGAAGAGACGTCTATGGGGTGATATGATTACCATTTACAAATACATTCAAGGTCAATACAAAGAACTATCCAATGAATTATTTATGCAAAGAGCTGAGCTAAGAACAAGAGGTCATCCATTAAGACTTGAGGAAAGGTGCTTTTGACTAAAACATAGGCAGGGATTCTTTACAGTAAGGGCGATAAGGCTGTGGAATTATTTGCCCTCGGGATGTTGTGCTTGCAGATAATGCAACTGCATTCAAAAAAGCAATGGATGCCTATCTAGCACAGAACAATATTGACAATTATGACAGATGGCTTCAAAGCAAATAGGATATTGATCCAGGGAACTATTTGACTACCAGTTGGAGTGAGGAAGGAATAGTTTCCCCCCCCCCACACACACACACTTGGGACTACATTGGAAATTGCTCCAGAGGGTTTTTTTGTTGCCGTCCTCTGGATCGACAGGGGTGTTATTGGCATGGGCTGGACGTGATGGACGCATGTCTTTTTTTCAGCCTTATCTACTATGTTACTATACCATTATTTTCATCAAATTTCCTGTAAAACAATTTATAAAATATGATGAAACAAATGTAACAAATGCACTTTTTTTTTTTTATAACTTTGACACTAAAATTTTTTTACACATCTTCAAAAGCTAAAAGAAACCCTGCTGAATAGATTATAATATTTGTCTTGATTTTAGAAATACCCAATGTTGACATGTTTTTCTAATGTTTTTGTCAAGTTATATGGCAGTAACTAAAAGTAGCAAAAATTGAGGTGTCCCAAAACTTTTGGCCACTTATCTATATACATATAATTTATTAATAATGAAATCAAGCATTTATTTTATAGGTACTGGATCGAGTATTGATTATATCTTAGTAAGACTATATACATCTATTAAAATGTAGACATAATTGTATCAGCCTAATATATCATCGCAAGTTACTTGAAAACTAATATATGGATGGAAAATGTGATTACAACAGCTTCTGTTGCAATTTAGCATTGAGAGTATTAAATTCAGTATCAATTTACAGCGTCACTGTGTATTTCTAATAACAACAATGATTTAATCAGAAGCCACTTCTAGGATAATAAATATCTCTTTCAACACTATAATGTATGAAAATAATTTCCATGGAGGAGTGATAGTGATTAAAAAATTATTTCAGTGCAAAAAATAAATCCTATGAAATGCAAATGGTTAATCTAACTACCCAGAGTAGATAATGCCACATTGACTAATGAGTTTAGGTCACTGAATGAATTACAGAAGATCATTCTCCATCATCATTGGTCTAGACAAATAAAAAATTTGACACACCCAGTACCTCAAAAAGGTATAAAAATGGGAGAACAGCTGGACATTTCTTACTATAAGTATCCCTTGATTAAGCTGTGCAGCGACAAAACATGTTGGGCATTACATCTACTGAATATAGGCTTATAATTGTAGACCTGTACTGTAATTTAACACACCCCTAAATTGATGATCGTGAACTTAGCCAGCAAGACTAGAATGTAGCTTAACCACGAGGGCCAAGAACAAGAGGCTCAATAAATGTGTGCATCGTTAAGAACAAATCTCCTTATACTAATTCTACCAATCTAGTAAGAGAGAGAGTAGAATGTGGATTAACCAGGAGAGAACGAGTTCAATGACAGAATGAAGTATATCTGATCAACCAATTGTTAATGTAACATTGCTACACTGAGACCACGCACATGGAAGGGCTCAGTACACACATAAAAAGGCACCAAATTAGTGAGTGCCCTGACATTATAGGTATTATTTCAAGGGAGATTTGCCTTTCCTTTTGTCAGAGAGAAAGATTAGAATCTGTTTTCACAACAAGGGAAACAACCTAGAGGAAGGAGAGTACATTAAAAACTAAACATCTAAAATCATTCTATCAGAAGAGCGATAAAGAATCTTGCTGTCAACAAATTGTAACCTTTAAACATACATAATAATTCATTGTAGAAACATCAATGTTACATTTACTTAGTTATTGACAGAGTAATAACACATTATTAAACATTATGTGTTGAGCATAAGTATCCGACTGTGAAAAGCGTAAAAGTAGAATTAAAAAGTTCATATCAAATAATGTACTTAACCACTGATTCACTGATATCAGACACTTATACTGAGAATTGCCTGTTAATGTTTTTATTCAAATCACACTTTTTCTTTTAACTGAAATGAATAAAGCTATATTTTGAATGAACCTGTGTTCCATCTAATACCATACTGGTCTCTTTATAATAGTACAAATCAGAAACGGGGGAACTTTTCTCTGTTTCTGTGACTGCTATGTGTTTCTTCTTTGTGCTATAATATTTCTGTGAAATTGAAGATCTGCACTATAAATTACTATACATCTTATTCCAGTAGACCGTATATGCTTATTGATACTTCCTGAGCTTTAATCACATATCCTATATAAGAATTCGCTAGGATGTTTGTCACAATGCAGTCATGCACAGTAGTGATTGCCCTCGTTCGGGCAGTCTCCACTGCACATGATTGCATCACGTGAGTGAGGCGACGCAAGACTGCATTGTGTGGAGCAGTGAGGTAGCGGCCTCTTAACATTACCCGGACCTTGGTCCGTGTACATGGGCTTTTACACTAGTACTTATATAACCATTTAAGGACCAGAGGGGTGCGTAATGCATTGAAAAGCAATGCACTGCACACCCTCCTGATTCTTAAAGGGTTAAAGCAATAAGCAGCCCAACAGCCCAAGCTGGATATGTCTGTCATTCACATAAGTATTTGACAGATTAAATATATTGAGAGTACCCCATTAAAGGGAAAAAGTGGAACTTTTCTTATTGTATGAACATCGTATCCTATGTGCCGCCCCATTTTTTTTTGTCTTTTTGCCTTTCTCAACAGTTAAGGATTGCTACTTTTGAAAGAAGCATAGAAGGATTTAGATTTTTTTTTTACCAAAGGAAAATAATTTAAAAATGGTTATCAGAAGTACATGATATTAAAATGGATATGAATCCTTTCATTTTTGGTGATAATATCCTTTAAGTACAGTACCAAAAATTCTACCTAAACATTTCAATTACAGTGCTGACTTGAAGAACTTTTGATACAAAAATTGTCAAATCAAATAATATGTATCCATATTTATACATGATTAGAAAGGCAAATCAAAGAAACAAAATGTGCTTTACAAGATTATAATACATTGTTCCCCAGTAAGCAGTTCTCAGCATGAATGCCATGTGGCACTTACTGCAGTTTGAAGAAACTGGATGTGTTCTCTAATCAGATTAAATGATAACTTAACAAAAAGCTGCTCTTGACAAGATGGTGACATTTATTGAAGTATCCACTAAATTATATTGATGGAAAATTGATTAATTTATAAGTTTAATATGTGTAAAGATATAAGTTTGTCATGTACAGAAAAACTACGAGCTAGTGTTATTTAAAACAATGTATGGACTAGATGGACTTGATGTAACATATCTTAAACCTATTAAGCTCTAGGAAATCTATTGCAATGCTCATGTTTCCCCCAGCTTGATTAGCCTTTTTCTTTGTAAACATGTCTCACATTTGCAGTACTCTTATCTGGAAAACAAAAACAAAAAAAACCTCCTTCCTCAACTCTTCCCCCAAATTTACTGTAACAGAGGATCTGTTCTCTATGAAAAAGTGTCTCTTAAAGGGATAGTAATGTCAATATTAATGTGCACCTCAGAGTCTATATGTTTTTCTAAAACACTTAGCACTATGTTTAATTACTTACTGTTGTGTAGTTCAAAACATATTCAAGCTGAAAAGACCCCCCTCCTGCCCCTTCTAGCCACGTCACACTTCCTCTAACAATGGTCCAGATGGAGAGTGGCGAGGGACAATCTTCAGCAAGCAAAAGGAGAATCCTGCCCTCCTTGTCATGGGGGGTAGGGTTTTCCTTATACTTACTGACTGAAGATGGTCTTCCTCTGCATTCATCCGGTCCCACGACTGGATCATAGAGTCAATTAGAGGCAGCCAGAAGGGGGAGGAGGGAGATTCTTTCAGTTTGAATATTTTTTGAACTATAGAACTGTAAGTCATTAAACATAGTGCTACTTCTTTTTAAAAAAAAAAAAAAAAACCTATAGAAGACTGAAAGTGATGTGCACCTCTAACATGCTTAGTAGAAAGGCTAATCTCTGAAGGTCACTTTCAAGTAATGGTCACTTATCGTTATATAATGTATTTGTCTGCATTTTATATCAGTTCTAGCCTCCTACTACTTATTTCAGTTTACAAGCTGATAAAGATAATTGACCCTTATGATCCACTCAGAACTTTTAGCGTACACTGTTTGTTGTGATGAGATGTGAACTAGAAACAAACAGAGAAACAGTACAAAAAGTATATACATAAAGAGAGAGTCTTATTACATAATTTATGTCTCCTTGGGAGACACACACACACCCATGGGCGGCCAAAAGGAGGAGATATTAATTTCTCCTCCATACTGCTAGTCCTGGAGATACAGAGAGCATGATTTTGACAGGAGTGGGCAGGATCTCGAGGCCTCTGATTTTGCCGGAAGTTGAGGGAGGGCCAACTACTTGCAGACATTTTGACAGGAGTGAGCAGGCCCCTGCCCACACCCATCAAAACCTCTGCAAGGAGTTGAGGGAGGGCCAACTTCTTCCAGAGATTTTGACAGGATTGGGCAGGCCTCAAATACCATTTGCAATATGAAAAAACATAGCCGGCTCACACTCATTAAACACAAATACACACATGACCCACTTAAACACCACTAGAATTAAGCACTCCCAATGTTAAATCTCCCTTCACCTGCATACAATATTTAAAACATACCTAACTTTACTGTTTGCCCACCCTACATGCCCGACTGACACGCTGCTTACCCATTCTATCTTACACTGAATCTTATTGTCATTAATGCAGACCTCGCATACAAAGATTTCACCACCCTCCACACAATACTTGCACGTGCTACCGGTACCAGACCTCAACCTAAATCCATTTTGTGAGTCTCTTACTGTGCAAGGGAAGAATCACAGTAGCGGACTAAACGGCTGCACTTATACTGGAGCCAACACCACATGCTTTGGCCGCTATACACACTGCAGACGCTTACTACACTGAGAAGATTATCACCTTGCTCACTAACACACAAATGCAGGTATACAGCCTCATTGCTCAAAAAATGACCTCAAAAGATTTTTTCACAGCATCATCAAGCACACATCAACCGGTGGAGACCTGCACCATATAAGTATACTGTGGGTGCTCATGCACGCAAGAGGTTAATGCAATGTCCTTTGTAGAACTTGGAAAACCAATTTGTTTTTCCATGTTCTGTGGAGGACGTTCTATTAACCACTTGAGTCCATGTTTGGTGTATATCTTGGTGTATATCTTCCTCGGTTGATGTGTGTCAATCACTTGCTAATTACACTTGGTTTTAGTGCATATCACTCTTGCAGTTCATGACAATCTCACATAAAACGGCCTCTGACTCACACATCCAGCAGCTCCCCTGCCTTGTACAAATGCAATTGAATGGGAGTTTAGTACCTTTGGAACATACTGTAGGGGTGGGAAGTCTGGCACTCTCTAGTTCTTGGACTCTGTCCCTCATCATCCTCTGCCTCCACTGTCTTCAAATGTTCAAAAAACTACTTTTGTGATTATTAGCTTCACTGTATATTGGCAGCCACATTAACCCTTTGAGTGCCAGAGGGGTGCATAACGCGTTGCTACTCAATACATTGCATACCGCTCCGGCATTCAAAAGGGTTAAAGTACCCATTTTTTTTCATTGTGTTTCGCTGTGTATGTATATGTATGTATATGTCTGTGCATGCGTATATCTGTGTGTTTCTATGTTCATGTGTGTGTTTACTAATATGTACGTGTGTGTGTGTGTCTGTATGCATGTAAACTAAATACAACATATCCCAAAAAACAAAACAAACAGATGGACAACGCCGTCGCACACTGGTAAAATTAGACTGTTTATGAAAGACACCTACCTTGATAAGTCCTTCTGTTAAGTCACTTAATCCTTTTAGCTCTTTAATAATTGTAAACACTATGCTGTTTTAATTGATGCTGCTAAAGAACAAAAGAGCAGAGAGCAAAACATCTGAGAGCAAACGTCTATGGGTGAAATAGTTTCAATGATTGTACTCATAGGAACTATTCATTGTGTGGGCTCAATATGGAAAATCCAAAAGGTTCTCAAGGTTCTTTTAGACTTGATTGAAGTTACATTGAATTCACTGAGTTTTCAGGTAAATGTAATTGGACTTGCATGAAAGAGAAGAAGCAAACCGAGCCAAATCCCTCTAAGGGTAAACCTATGATAACATTGCTCCCACTCAGAGGATAAAATGACCCTACTTACCAGATGAAAATAGGAAAATGCCTTCAACAATAGTGCAATCTGAAATACAAAGAACTCTGGAATACCAGTGTAATAAAATGTAATAGTATAAAAACAAATATATAGATAAAATATAACAATACTAGTTGAACAGCCCGTTACACGGGCCACAGTGCCTCTGGCAGCCGGTCGCGGGGCAGTCACACGCAATGGAGACTGCCCGCGCCTCGGCTGATACAGAGCCTCTGGCAGCCAGTCGCGGGGCAGTCACACGCAGTGGAGACTGCCCGCGCCTCGGCTGATACAGAGCTGGACGCTCCTTCGGAGCGCCCAGCTCTGTATCAGCCGAGAAGCGGGCAGTCTCTACTGCGCATGACTGCCGCACGCGCACCAGTGTCTACTGCGCATGTCGGGCGTTACACACAACTTGGCGAATTATTATATAGGATTATGTCCCTATACATTTCGTGAGGGATTTCCTCACTTTGTCAGGGGAATTACAAAGTGATTAATACTCCCAGTAAATTCGATTCTAGGTGCTATGTCAATGTCTGTTCTAACTCATAGATGATCCCTCCAGCCCTCAAGGAACCTTTAACATGCCCATTTTTAAACCTGTAAAACAACAGTTCCCTGCAGCCCATTCTTCCCATGTTTTTTGACGAGGGAAGAGGTGGTCCTTAACAGACACTCTTCTTTTGGGTTATAATAGTCACATTGATCCCTTGAAGTCAGATAAGAAGTTTTACACTGTTCTATTTTTGTTCTGTCTCCTCATCTATTTAAGGGGTTTTAGATTCTTGGTCCATGTGACGCCCAGCTCCCTTAAAAAGGTGATTAAGTTATGTTGTGGACGGTCATCCCCCCTTTATTAGGGATTGTTCTACGAAGGACGGGGAAACTGATGTAGACTACCTAGATTTAGCCTTCTCTGTTAGGGACGCTTATGAGGAAGATCCCGGTTCTTCCACTTCTTATTAGGACTGTCCTTGAGCTGGTTAAGTTATCGAATGCCTCTGATTCTTTTTGAAAGTGGATTTTGCATCTTAGATTTTGAATGCCGTCCAAGTGGTATTTTAGACCCTTTTTTTTTTTTTTTTTTTATTCCAATACAATGTGAGTATAGAAAGCCAATAATTATACATTCTGATGCTTTTTCGTCCTAAGACTTAGTCATAGATATAAGTGGTGTAAGTAAAACGGAGTCCTAAATAACCTTCCCTCAAAATGGCTGCCTAACAGGCACATTCCTGAATGGTCCATTCAAATATAAATATATAGCAATCATATTATTAAGTTCTCCAAACTTCACACTAACCATACCATCTATAAGTGTATATAATACAAGTAAAATATATTTAGAAAGAACTATGGGAATAGTTAAATAGATTCAGAAAATGAAAATACTGCAATACAAAGCTATTAATTGCAAGTGCTAAACAAAATGGTCCCCTGATGAAGCCGTTTCAGGCGACAGGTGTTTGATTGGACAGTACGTCAGTGTGTTTCTTATTATAACTTATGTGTGATATTCACCTGCATTAGTTGATTGCACCTTATAGTGTGGCCTGGTTGCAGGCCTCTGTTTTGTGTAGCACTGTCAAACTTGTTAGTTTTTTATTGCAGTGTTTTCATTTCCTGAGTCTGTTTGTATGTATTTCTCAACAGTGAGTTGATATGACATTAACTATTGTATTATTTGCACTGATATTATTTGTTGTCTTACTTTATATTTGTATGGCCTTGTATGTCCCTCTCGGATATGTTTTTAATTGATTTTGTTTGATTCACAGTATATTTTGTATTTGTTACATATTATCTTGGTTTGAGTGCCTCATTTATGAACTTGTTCTGTATATGGGATCTCTTTTCCCTTTTTTGTGTCTTTTGGAAATCTGATTAGCTGTGCAGGCCAGGATATGTTTAAGGTAACCGTTGCGCCTTCGTTCAAGACCATTCTTCTCCAGGCATATATCGTAAGGAAGAAGCCTGTGCCCTTTCAGGTTATGGTGCATTCCACCAGGTAGATATGTGCTTCATTGGCCTACAAGAATCAGACCTCTGCTGACTAGCTGTGTGAGGCAGCTACATGGTCATTACTTCAAATATTTGTAAAACATTACTGTAATTAATGTGCTTCCTTTGGCTTATCCAGTTTTGCTGGAAGGACCTACAGGCAGCTGTGCTTGTATAGGTGTCCTCCTTGGTTTAAATTTTGGCCAGTAACCTGTTCTTTGATTTGCAGTGTTGGTGCCTGTTGGCAGCTGAGGTTCATATACCAGTTTGTTTCTGTTAGAAGTGGTTTGTGGTTTCAGAGTTTTTTTCTCTTTCCCTCCACAATATCTTGGTGGATGCTTTGGTAAATCCCCAGGCTTCCTGTGTTCCACATAGAACATAAGAAAAAAAGGGTATTTTTGTGTACATACTGATAAATCTCTTTCTTGTACTCCTTTTGGAACACAGTACTCCCCTCCCTGAGAAAAATGAACTGTCCAAGTATCAGGTGTATGTGGTAGGGGGTGTTTTTCTTGGGCTCTCCAGTTCAGGTGTTTTTTTTCTTGTTCCACTTATGTTTCTTTTATCTTTGCTATACATTAAAACTGAGCATGTCCATGCAGAGGTAAAGTGGAGCAAGGTTGGAGTCCCTGCCTCTGAGCGCCATTTTTAGTCAAGTGCCCTGTCCTTCTGGAGGAGGAGACTTTAACCCATGGTTCCTATATTCTGCATGGTTGAAGGCAAAGGATGTATCAGTAAATAAACAAAAATCTCCTTTTCCTATATCAATGAGTATTTAAATCTTTAGTTTTCTGCATTAAGCAATTTGAGTAGGTAAGACCAAATTAAGGCACAAGTGAAATCATCCTAGAATCAATTACTTCCTTCCTTGAGATAAACTTGGTTATTGTGAAGTTCATTTTAAATTTGGAATTACCAGTACTGGAAATGAAAAGGGAGAGATTGAGAAACAAAATGAACCCTACCCTAGTAAAATGCATTGTTATTTTGGTCATATTTAGATTTAGAAGTGATGGTAAACTGTAGTAATATAGTTAATTGAGGTACATTTTAATATTCTGAACTACATACAGCAAGTCCTTCTGCTGCACAATATACTTGTGGAATGCTGTATATTTCTTGTCATAAGGTAACAATGAACTGGATTGAAATATAAATTGCAAGACAAGATGTAATCATAAACTATGCTAACACATTTTCTGAAAATGTTTTTTCTTCTTTAATCTCGTATACAGGCCAAGAGTTCCCACCTGCCAATGTTCTGGAAAGATGCCAGCAGCTCTCTGTGACAGGTATAAGACCATTAATGGATTTCAAGATCACAGTGAGAAAAGCACACTTCACAGCAGGTTGTGTAGTTATCTCAAATGAGCTGTTCAAAGCTTTACTGTGGTAGGGCTCATATAAAAGTAGACGGTAATAGATGGAGCCAAGTAATAAATGAAGAGAGATATTGGAAAGCAAAACTGTGGTTTTATTTTAGACATATTTTACATTGCATGATGCATATCACAAAATTGGAGAATGTCAAAATTAGGCTTAATTTCTTTGTTATAGCATAGGTGTATTTATCTGAAATGATTACAGGCAAGAGAACAGTTCTGCTGCTGTATAGTTTTAGCTGTTTTTTTTATTTTTCTGTTAGATATGGAATATCACCATTAGGTGGATTACCAATGCCCTTAGATGTGGCTAGCTCAGTATCCAGGTGCTTTGGTGGACCTTAAACTCTGGGGGAAAAATCTTGGTCACAAGTTCTTCCCTCAGGAGTTACCCACTGAGGCTTCTTCTTGATACATGGTAATCTGAAGACAGAAGATCTGCAGGAAAGGTGAGCAACCTTTTGAGTGCTAAGGTACACATGTTCCACATTGCCCCTCCGTACAGGGGTTTTCTTTGGAATTCTTATTGCACACTCCTGCACTCACTGGGTTTATCTGTATGTCTGTTGGGTGTTTTGGAGCAAGTTTCTGTGGTAACTTAACCCTTTGTTGCTCGTTTTGCATCTTTTGGGGGTTTATTGGCACTCTGCCTACTGGGTTCAGTGTTTTTTTGGGTCGGCTAACATGTTCAAGTGATGTTTCATGTAGTTTTAATTCAGGGTTTCAACTTTGCAAAATTTGTGTTCCGTACCTTAAAGGCGTGTTTTACTGCATAGACGCCATTGCGCCATTCACTTCTATGGTGCAGTTTGGGACATATCTCTGCAACCGCTCAACGTAGTGACTTCAGAGATGGCTCATTTTAATTGTCTGCCCTTGCTCTATCAGCCAGTTAACATTTTAAGTGTGTTGGGGGGCTTCAGGCACTTTTGGGGTACTTTGTCTGGGAAAACTACATTTCCTATGAGCGCTTGCTTCGCACGTTCTTTTCTGATTGGCTCTTGCCGTGGCAGCCATTTTGTGCCTTTTCCAGAATGAGTATCCTACGCAGGACTTGGACTCTCCTCTGCAGACTTACCCTTCGTCTGCCAGATAAGTGTATTTTATCAATTTCTGGGGTGAAATTTTAATCTAGCACACTGTATTTGGGTGATTCCTTATACTCTAAACGTTTTTGACACTGTGAGAATGTCTAATGCGTTGGAGCTTGGGGCCAGGCCTAAGACTAAGGAAGCTGGGGTCTCTTTGTCCCCTATTGCACATTGCTCCTCACGTCATTCAGGGTTACCTAGAGAATTCTCAGGTAATTTATGCCCAGCATGTTCTGATGTCCCTGAGTCTCTCCCAGGGATCTCCAGCCATGCATTGGAGCCAGTTTGGGTGCAAGAGTCCAAGGCTGCTACTAGGGACCTCCGGTCTTCATTGCAACTCTTACATCCCAGTTCCTTCTCAGAGGAATCTGATACATCAGGTACTCCCTGCGATTTTGGCAGGGAAGATTTGACTGAAGAAGGGGTCTGCCAAAACCGCAGGGAGTACCTGATGTATCAGATTCCTCTGAGGAGGACCTGTTGGTGGATTCAGATGTTGAGGAATGTTCTGCTGTGGGCTCCTCTCAGTTTTTTGGGGACCCCTTTGAGGCTGAACCTGATCCTCCGGCTGAGGGCCTAATCAGGGCTGTCTTGACTACCCTAAACATTCCCTTAGTTCAGTAGGTTTCTTCAGATCCCTCTGATTTGTTTCAGGAGCCTAAAAAGCCCCTTACTTGTGTTCCACCTAACCCACTCTTGACAGCCTTGTGTCTGATGAGTGGAAATCCACGGACAGGAAACCTTCTGTTTCCAAGAAATTTGCTAAGCTTTACCCCTTCTATGAGGCGCCGCTTACTCATTGGGTTCATCCCCCAAAGTGGATGCTCCTATCTCCAGGCTATCTAATTCTACTGCCTTGCCAGTTTCTGATGCGTCAGCTCTGAAAGTCTGGACTGACAAATAACTTGAGGTTTCCCTCAAGTCCATTTTTGCCAATGCTGGTTCTGCCATGCATCCTGCGTTCGCTGCAGCATGGAGGAATCTCTCCTTCCCATCAATGTCTTGGAGCTTCGGGCAATATTTCATGCCCTTAGTCATTGGACACCTCAGCTGGAAGACTGCCCAGTCCAGGTCCAGTCTGACAACGTCTCGCCAGTGGCTTACATTAACAAGCAGGGCGGAACAAGAAGTCTCGCCGCTTGGTTAGAGGTCAAGGCTATTTCGTCCTGGGCAGAACACGTTCCTGCCATATCTGCAGTGCACTTTCCGGGTGTAGACAACGTCATGGCAGACTTCCTTAGTCGACACACAGTGGACATCGGTAAGTGGGAACTGCACCCAGAGGTGTTCACCCTCATCGTTCAGAACTTGGGTCTTCCTTGCATCGACCTGATGGCGACAAGACACAACCGGAAGGTTCCGAGGTTCTGCTCTCGCTGGAGGGATCCTCTAGCTATAGTGGTGGATGCCACGTGCATTCCTTGGTTGTTTCCTCTGGCTTACAACTTTCCTCCCCTCCCTATGTTGCACAGGGTGTTGTGGAAATTAAGACTGGAGCGCTGTCCAGTCATTCTAATTGCTCAGTACTGGCCTCTACAGGCTTGGTTTCCAGAGCTTCTGGATCTGTTAGTGGCAGAGCCATTCCGGCTCCCTTGCTGTCTGGATCTTCTTCTACAGGGTTGTTTTACCTTTAAGGACCCATGAAGGTCCAGGACCATCATGGGTCCTTAAGGTGTTAACCTCTTAACGACCCATGACGTACCAGGACCGTTATGGGTTAATTTACCATAAGGACCCATGACAGTCCCGGTACGTCATGGGTTAACTCTTCCATCGCCACCACACAAAGCGATGGGAAAGCAGTGGGCTGGCTTCTGAAAAGTGCTCTGATAACGGAGCACTTAGTTTCGCCCAGTGAAGACATTGTTGCTACTTGCAATTCGCTAGATTAGCAAATTGCATGTATCAAAAGCAGAATGACCGGGATAATGTTTACATACACTGTCCCTGTCCCATCTCTCTGCCTCCCTCCTTCTCACACACTGCTGAGGTGAAGAGAGAGAGACAGAGCAGACATATTGTATGTATATATGTATATCTTTTTATGGCACCACACAGTGTACTCAGCACCTTACAACAAACGTAAGTTACATTAAGTAAGAGGGGATAAAATAAGTGCCACATTCATAGAAACATTAGGAGAGAGGTCCCTTCCCCAAGGAGCGTACAGCCTAAATGGGTAATAGGAGACAGATAACAGGGTTTGAGGGTATCAGGTGCTGAGATTACAAGTGCTGGCTTTGGCGATGAGGGAAGAGATGTAAGGAGGGGTTTCAGTGCGGAGAGCATTAATGGTGAGAAGAAGGACTTTGTAATTGATGCGTTGCTGAGTAGGGAGCCAGGACAGGTTCAGTTTTTGGGGAGAGTGTGGTTATTCATGCAGCAGAGTTTAAAACAGATGTGAAAGATGAATAGCAGGGAGGCCAGCTAGTAGAATATTGCAATAGTCTAAGCGGGACAGAATGAGGGCATGTACAAGAGTTTTAGTAGTTTGTTGGGAGAGGAACAAGCGGATTTTAGCAATGTTGCAGAGAAAGAAACAAGATGTTCTAGCAACAGAGTTAATGTGAGGGGAGAAGGAAAGAGAGGGATCAAATATGGCCCCAAGGCAGCATGCTGAGCTGACCAGATCAATGTCAATTTCATCAACTGTAATGGTGAAGCTAGGTGTTGAGCGAGGTTTTGGAGGGAAAATGAGCAGTTCAGTTTTGGACATGTTTATCTTCAGCTGATGGTGTGCAATTCAGGAGTAAATGACCAAGAGGCAGTCTGAAATTTGTAGCTGGATTTGAGGTGAAGGATCAGGAGTGGAGATGTAAATTTGGGTATCATCAACATATAGATGGTACTTGAAGCCAAATGAATTGATAAGTTCACCCAATGAAAGGGTGTACAGTGAATAAAGCAGCGGACCCAGAACAGAGCCTTGAGGCACCCCCACAGACAGATGGACTGTGGAGGAGGTGTTATTTCCAGAGGACAGAAAAAAGGAATGTTGTGAGAGATAGGAGGAAAGCTATGAAGCACAGTGGGGGAGAGAGAAGTATATAAGATGGTGGTCTGATAGAGGAAATGGGGAACCTGAAAGAGGAAAGAGCCAGGCTCTTAGTAAAGACAAGATCAAGGCAGTGACCAGCTTTGTGAGCGGCACAGTCAGCCTACTGCCGGAGATCAAGTGAGGAGGTTAGTTCTAGAAGACGGGAAGCCCAGGAGACAGAGGGGTCATCAATATGACAGTTAAAATCACCCAGAATAAGGACAAGATTGTCAGTGGAGAGAAGGAAAGACAGGCAGGATTCAAATCTGAGAGAAAGTTTGAAGAAGAGGAGTTAGCAGATGGCCTGTACATTACAGCCACGTGCATTGACAGGGGGTAATAGAGCTGGATTGCATGTATTTCAAATGAGGAAAAGTGCACAGATGGTGGGATTGAGAGGTTCTGGAAGCGGCAGTGGGAGGAGAGAAGGAGACTTACCCTCCCACCCCGACCAGTAGAACGAGGGATGTGTGAGAAGCAGAACCCTCCATAAGAGAGTGCAGCATCCACCACTGTGTCCTGTGCAAACAACCAAGTTTCTGTGAAAGCAAACAACTGCAGTGATTGCTCACAGAAACAGTCTTGAATGGGGGTTGTCTTGTTAACTATGGAGCGGGTGTTCAGCAGAGCACAGGAGAAAGGGAGAAAGGATGGTGAAAGACTAGGAATGTTTGAGATTTGAGGAGATAGTACCCTTCAGGTAGCAGTGGGAGGACATGGTAAACTGTGGTTGATAACAGGTAGGTATGGGTTTCGGGCCTGGGTTGGGATCAATATCCCATGCAGCAAGCAGAAGGATAAGACAAAGGGCAGAAATATGGGAGTGGGACTTGTATTGTTGTTTTGGAATAGGGACTGCAGAGGGAGAAGGAGTTAAAATCTGGAGAAGTGTGTAAGAGCAGACAGGTGTGATGGGAAGGAGAGAGGGGGAGATGTAGTCTGGAAGGTCAGAGGGAGAGCTGAAGCTGATAAGAATCCTAGGGATCACTGAACATATAACAACAAGGTAAATAGCAAATGTGAACATGGTAAATCAGTTCCTGGTGCCAGCGGATTATCTTCCTACAGCTGCTCTTTACAGGTAATGCAAGAGTTCTGGTGCCTTGTGTATTGTCCTCGTTGAACTCAGTTGGTAAACTCTTGCTGACACTTTAGATGATGGGCACTTAGGAAGAGGGGCATCAATGCTCTCCCCCAGAATGTGTCAGATATATAACCCCAAAATACTGATTAGCAATCAAACTATCAGCATATCAAAGGTTTGAGCATAAGGCTGAAGGGAAATGGAAGGTGTGACAGGGAATTAACTCCTTTGCAGGGGAATGCAGTCAGACAGTCTATGAGCTAGCAATGTTGATAAATTAGATACACAAGATGTTAATATCTGTGCATACCCAGATTAATTGCTCCAAATGCACCAGGCACACAGCGGTTAAAACAAGGCAGATAGACATAGCGATCCAGTGTCCCACGATGTGATCAAGCACAAGTTCAAGTTAAAAAAAAAATATATATATATTTTAACCCCTTTGATCACTGTCCTTACAGTGATCAATAAATTTCACCCCCTCTGATCACTTTAGTAGTGATCAATTTCTGCAAATCAGCTTTTGCTGATCTGTGGTATTTTGTTTTGCCCCTATATATATATATATATATATATATATATATATATATATATATATATACTTTTTTTTAACCGTGTGAGTGCCAGAGGGGTACGCAGTGAGCGCCAGAGGGGTATGCAATGCGTATCATTCTGGCATTCGAAGGATTAATAAAAAAATAGATTTTTTTTTTAGCCTTTTTAAGGTATTTAGTTTAATATAGTTAGTTTAAATAAAAAGTTGAGTTGGTTAGCTAGGTTAGGTTATGTGTGCGTTAGGGAAAGGTTTAGGGTTAGATTTAGGTTTAGGAGTAGAGTAGAACAAAAAAAATATTTTATTTAAAAATTAATTTTATTTATAGATTTTTGAATAATTAGCATATTTTAGATAGGTAGTTGGGTTCAGTTAGGTAGGTTTGGGTTATACATGGGTTATGGTAAGATTGAGGGTTAGATTTAGTTTGAAGAGTAGCGTAGAAAAAAGCAAACAGAAAAGTTTATTTTATTTAAAAATTGATTTTTATAGATTTTTACAGTTAATAAGATAGCTTATATAGATAGTTGGTTTGGGTAGGTAGGTTCAGGGTATATGTAGGTTAGGATAAAGTTTAGGAATAGCGTAGAAACCTCCCCCCCCCCCCCCCAAGAAAAAAGTTTATTTTATTTAAAAATTGATTTATTGTAGATTGACCATTTGGGGTTAGTGGGGTTTTTTTTCTGTAATTTAATTTAGGTCCTGTTTCTTTTTTTTTTTTCCAATTTTCTTTTTTATTACATTAATTTATTTTATATTCAGAAAGTTTGGGTGGGTAGTTAATTTAGGTAGGGTTAGTGTTTATGTGGGTTAGAGTGAGATTTAGGGTTGGCGTTAGGTATAGGAGGAATAGAGTTATTTATTGTATAGAATTTACATAGTAATAGTTGAGCGGTGGGTGGTTATTTAGGAGAAATTAGAAATTGATTAAGTTTGGGGTAGGTGTACATAATGCAGCAGAGGTACAGTTTTGAAGATGCATATGCCTTTTTGGCATCTGACTCAGAAGCAACAGACTCTACGTCAGACTTTGATATCACACAGTTTTTGGAGAGTGAGAACTCTAGTGATGATGTTGGGCTTTCTGTTTAGAAAACATGTACTATCAAAAGAGCTGCCCCAGCAACTGCCCAAAGAGCTGCCCTAAGAAATGCCCCAAGACCTGCCACAAGTACTACCACTCCTGATACTAATGAATGGGTATCACCAATCAATTTATACCCACAAATTCCTGAATTCACAGGCAACCTAGGAATTCAAGTGGATGCGTCAGGATTTACACATGATCAGTTTTTTATTTGTTTTTTGGGGAAGAAACTTTGGGGGAAATTGTGTCACAAACCAATTTGTATGCAGTCCAATATATTGCCGCCAACTCATCAGCTTTTGATGTTAAGCAAGAGCTATGGAAACCCACAGACCTCTTAGAATTCAAGCAGTTCTGGGCCCTAATAAAGGCCCTAATAATGGCAATGGGGATAATAAAAAAAAAGGCAAGTATCGGATCCTACTGAAGCAAAAAAAAAACATGTATGATACCCCTAAAGTCTCCAAATCAATGACCAGGTGTAGTGATTTTGCATTTTAGTGATAATACCCTGTGCCTCCCAAAAGAACACCCCAGTATGACAGGCTGTACAGAATTAACCCCCTAATAAATCATTTACAGAAAAAGTTTCTTCAAGTATATACACCTCAAAAACAAATAAGCATAGGTGAATCCCTAATGAAGTATAAGGGCAGGTTAGCTTTCAAGCAGTACATTCCTCCCAAGCTCTCCAAGATTGGTGTTAAATTTTATAAATTGTGCAAAAGTGCTACAGGTTATACCCAGGCTTTTAGAATTTATGAGGGCAAGGACAACCAACTTGATCCTCCTGTTTGCCCCGCATCTCTGGAAACAAATGGGAAAATAGTTTGGGATCTTATTAACCCCTTAAGTACCATTGACGTGCCAGGACCATCACGCTGGACCTGCACTTAAGGACCATTGGCAGTCCTGGCACGGCAAGGGTTAACTCTCCTATCGCCGCCGCTGTGCGCAATGGGAGAGACGCGGGCTGACTGTTACTAGGTGCTCCAATATCGGAGCATCTAGTTTCGGCCAATGCCCCATTTGTTTGTACATGTGATTCACGATTTTAGCGAATCACATGTATTAGACCGCATATGGTTTAATATATATGCACACACAAAATCAGAACTAGAGCACAAAAAAGTATATATTGTCATCTAGGTCATGTTATTTAGGACAACTGAGGGTTTTAGTTAGTTACAGATGCTAGTAGAGCATCATAGATAGGAGTTTGGCTGCCGTTAGGTGTGTTTTCTCCCTCCTAGTGCATTTTGTGATAAGTGCCTAAAAACACTTGTATGTATATATTGTCTCATCAGCTCTCTCACACTGAGGGGTGTAGTAGAATTAGATTATGTATAGTTTGTTAACTTGAATATGTAAGAGAAGCGGAGTATTGATCTAAATCCGCTTTTCGTTCTTTTCAAATTTATGAAGGTTATTGTTCATCATAAAATTAGTTTTCATTTTTTTTACGCATCTTTTTCACTGGGATGTTGAACTTTGCTTTCTGGCAATTCAGCAGTTGGGCAGTTAAAATTGCCCTCCATAGTACTAAAATTGTCAGAGAGTTTTAAGTTAAATATTACTTTAGTTTTCACTAATATTGTGGTACAAGTGGAGGTTGGGTACAAAAAGGTTTTATTTGTATTTGAGGTAGTTGGTTGTTGAGGGGGTTAATGTTGTCCTTTTGTCCTTCAACACTGAGTGATAATTGATAGTTCACAGTATAGAGGCAGTGTTAACCTCTGGGAGTAAGCACGATTGTATTTGTTAAGTCAAGGTTAGACACTTTGGAGAGGGAGGGAGATGATGGTTATTTTGTTAAAGAAAGTGTAATTAACAATTAGTGAATGCCTCACTTTATTGAATGGATATGTTCATATTGAAAGTGCAGTTAATAGGAATAATATGTAGAGGAAATCTTGAAGCTCAAGAGGGTATTCATATACAGCAGTTACTGGATCAAATTTAGTGAACCAGTTATAGTAATAGAATTGTCTGCATAGATCACAGTAAGACGAGTGCAATTCAGCCAGACAGGTTTGGGGAGAGCCTACTGAGAATTTTAATTTAGTGTGTATTGTAATTTATTTTAAAGAATTAATAAAAGTTTAAGTTTTAAATAATTTCACCTGCGAAAAATATGTACCCAGAGGGTTAAAATTTATTTGATATCATCAGTTGCCCCATTAATTATCTATTTTTTTTGTGGAGAAGATAGAGATTTTTTCTCTCTCGTCTCTCCAGTCTTTTTCTTTCTTTGTGATAAATTAGACTGCATATGACAGAAGCAGTGTTTTCAAAACACTGCTTCTGTCACATCTCTCTGTCTCTCTCCTCCTCAGACACAAATCTGAGGAGAAGAGAGACAGAGAGATCGTTGCTGAAGTGTTCCAATGTTGCAGGCTTGCAACAAAGTTAAAAAGAAAAAAAAATATATTTTTTTTCAATTGATCAGTATAATACAGTGATCAATTGATCCCCCCCCCCCGATCACTCAGTTTAGTGATCAAGTGCTGCAGATCAGCTTCTGCTGATCTGTGGTATTTTTTTGCCCCCCCTCCATTGAAATCCCTTTTTTTTTTAATTAAAATTTGATTTTTTTTTTTAAGTAATTTAATAGGTTAGTTAGTGGGGCTAGGTAGGTTTAGAGGGTACGTGGGTTAGGGTACGTTTAGTGTTTAATTTAGGTCAGATTTAGGTTTAGGGAATTATTATTATTTTTTTTTATAAAAATTGCATTTATTAAAATATTTAGGCTTTTTAGGTAGTTTAGTTTAGTGTGGCTAGGTAGGTTTAGAGTATAGGTGGGTTAGGGTAAGATTTAGTATAGAATTTAGGTTTAAAGATTAGGGTTTTGTAAAAAAAAAAGTGTGCGTATATGTATGGATGTGTATATATATATATATACTAGTTGAAGAGCCCGTTACATGGGCTACAGTGCCAGTGCCAGCCGGTCGCAGGGCAGTCATGCGCAGTAGAGACTGCCCGCTCCATGGCTGGTACAGAGCTGGACTCTGTATCAGCCGTGGCACGGGCAGTCTGTACTGCTCATGACTACAGCACATGCAGCAGTCTCTACTGCACATGACTTCGTCATTACACATGTTTTAGCAAATTATTATATAGGATAGATATATATATATATATATATAGTTTTATTGTAGGAATAGTAACTATAGGTAGGATTAGGGTTGACGTGAGTTAGGGTAAGGTTTAGGGTTAGAGTTAGGCACAGAAGAAAAAACTAACAATATATAGTGTTATTGTAGGAATAGTGACTGTTTGGGTTAAGTTAGGTAGGATTAGGGTTGGCGTGGGTTAGTGTAAGGTTTAGGGTTAGAGTTAGGCACTGAAACCCCCCCCCCAAATAAAACAAAACCCCCCAAAAATATATATATAGTATGTACGTAGGAGTAGGGACTTGAGTGGGTGGGTAGCTATTTAGAAAAAATGAGGGTAGGTAGGTTTAGTTAGAAGCTATTTAGAAAAAATTAGGGTAGGTAGTTTAAGATGCAGCGTTTATACTCTGCTGAAGAGGCGTACGCCTTTTTGGCTTCTGATTCAGAAGCCACAGATACTGCCTCTGATTTTGACATCTCCTAGTTCACAGAGAGCGACAGTGATAGCTCCAGTGATCATTCTGGGTCATCGTCTAAGAAGAGGCGTACTGCCCCAAGAGTTGCCCTAGAAGCAGCCAAAAAAAAATGCCCTAGAAGCAGCCAAAAAAAAATGCCCCAGATGCAGCCCCAAGACGACATGCCCCAGAAGCAGCCATAAAAAAAAATGCCCCAGACACAGCCCCAAGACGACGTGCCGCAGACGCAGCCCCAAGACGACATGCCCCAGAAGCAGCCCCAAGACATACCCCAAGACATACCCCAAGACCTGCCCCAAGGCCTGCCCCTCATCCAGAGTCTATGGAATGGATTCCACCAGTGGGATTAAGTCCAGAAATACCCTATTTCACAGGCAGCCCAGGAATAAATGTAGATGTGGCCGGTTTTAACCAGGAGCAGTTTTTTAATATACTTTTGGGGGAAGACCTTTTGGGGGAGATTGTAGCACAAACAAATATTTATGCAGCCCAGTACATTGCAGCCAATCCCACACGCAATGTTTCTAAGCAGCAATCATGGTACCCCACAGATGTTGCTGAATTCTGGGCCCTAACTATGGCTATGGGGATAATTAAAAAGCCAAGCATCAAGTCATACTGGAGCAAAAATCCTGTATATGTTACCCCCATTTTTGTGCAAAAAATGAGCAGGAGACGCTATGAAATGCTTTTGCACTTCATGCATTTCAACGAGAACACCCTGTGCCTCCCCAAAGATCACCCCCAGTATGACAGGCTGTATAAAATTCGCCCTCTTATAACTCATTTGCAAAAAAAACATTTCTGAAAACTATACCCCCAAAAACAAATATCTGTTGATGAGTCCTTAATGAAATATAAGGGAAGATTGGGCTTTAAAGGGATAGTAATACTTTGTTTATAATTATTTTATTTTGTAGGCATTAAAAAAACATGAAGAACGATATAAGTCTTATCTCTCAAACCTTTATGGTTTGAGAGATATTCACAAGCAAAGTTTCTCCTCCCGCCCCTTTTACCTAGTGTAAGCCATCTCTTCTCAATGTGGAATCTGGTTGTAAGACTAGACAGATAACAGAAGGGGACAATCTTCTTTTGTGAGAACAATGGAATCCCTGCCCCTTTGACAAGTTTTTCAGGTTTTTCCCTTATCTTAATTGAAGATTGTCCCTCTCTGCAGTCCACCTGGGCACCTCCCTTCTGATCTGGCTGAACAGTGTTATATCAGTAAAAGGGGCGGGAGGAGGATACTTTGTCATTGAATTACTCTTGAACCACAACATCTGACAGAAATGAAATAACACTCTCTAAAATCCAAATACTATGATGATTAATTAGAGCTGCTTTTATTATGAAACATTACTATCCCTTTTAACAATATATCCCCTCTAAGTTCTCCATGTTTGGCGTCAAATTTTATAAGTTGTGCGAAAGCGCCACAGGATACATTTATGCTTTTCGCATTTATGAGGGTAAGGACAGCCAGCTTGATCCTCCTGGTTGCCCTGAATATCTGGGAACCAACAGCAAAATTGTTTGGGATCTTATTTCCCCCATATTAAATAAAGTATACCAGTTATTTGTAGATAACTATTACACAAGCCACCTTTTATTCAAATCACTTTTTTATTTTGACACTGTGGCACTGTTAGGAGAAATTGTAAGGAGTTGCCCAAACAAATGATAAACTGCATACTACGAAAGGGAACGTCCTTGTCTTTGTGACAAGAGGAGCTGCTGGCAATCAAGTTTAGAGACAAAAAGGACGTGTACATGCTGACAACTATGCATGACGAGGGAACTATGGCAGTCTCTGTCCGTGGCATGGTCCTCAGGAAACCAGTCTGCATCAGAGACTACAATAAACACATGGAGGGGTGTTGATCTTTGTGATCAACTCATGCAGCCTTACCTCAATGCAGCCTGGTATAAGAAGGTTGCTATTTTCCTCATGCAGACTGCAGTTTATAATTCATATGTCATTTTTAAATTGGCAAACCCCACTCAAAAAAAGTTTACAGTTCCAAATGCATGTCATTTCCAGTTTTTTGTTTGAAGGGGCAACAGCAGTTTTACATCAGAGACCCCGTTTAGGGCACTTTGCATTTAAAATCCCCTAACCCCCCAAAAGAGTAAGCCACAGAAACGCTGCAGGGTGTGCTACGCCAAAGGCAAACGGACAGAAACCACCTTCTACTGTCCTGATTGCCCTACAAAACCTGGGTGCTGCATTGAAGACTGTTTCAAACAGTATCACTTACGTGCAATGCAGTAATTCAGTAATATAATTATTTGGCCACACTTTCCCCCTGAAATATCCTATTTTTTTTTCTCCAAAACACATCCCTCCTTAAATCTAACACTATGAAAATATAATTGGAGCAACCCTGTTTTTTCCATGTCTGAAAATGGAAATGTGCATGTTCTCAACTGAACCCAGTAAATCCCCCAAACCCTGACAAACCTATGCATATGGGGCATTGCCATACTCAGAAAATGTAGTTGAATTGTCGACAGTGCATTTTTACAAATCTCCAAATATCCTGTGCTTGAAATCCACAGCAACACCGAAATATAGGTGTGAAAATACAGGGTTTTCTTTTTCTTACTGCAGGATTTGGGAGGGATTGGTGGTAACATGACTGAGAAAAAATTGCCAAAATGCATCTAGACTAAAACCCAGGGTTGTATTCCTTACTAAAAAATATATTTTGGGGGTAAACTATTAATTGCAACATTGCTTAACACCCCAAATAATACAAAAGGCACCAGTTAAGCGAACTGTAAAAATGCCACATCTGAAAATGGAACGCGCTTATTACCAACTGGGCCCAGTAGATTCCCCAGCCCCTGACAAATCTATGCATATGGGGTATTGCTGTACTCATAAAAAGCAACTGAACATTAATCAGTGCAGTTTTTTAAATGTTCACCTATCCTGTGCTTGAAATCTACATCAACATTGAAACGTAAGTGTGAAACACGCTGAATTTTTAATTTAAATAACGTTTTACAAGGGATTCATGGCAAAATGGCTGAGTGAAAAATTTGAAAACATGCCTAAAATGAAAGCCTGGGTTATCTACTTTTCAAAAATATACACTTCTGGGGGGAAATGGAGCACTGTTACACAGCCCCAAATGAGACATGGTACCAGTTAAGCAAACTTTGAAAATTCAATGTTTGTTCAAAAGTTGGCCTGTAGCTCCCCCAAACCATGAGAAAGCTATGCATATGGGGTATTGCCATACTCAGAAGAAGCAACTGAACACTAATCAATACGTTTTAAAAAATCTTTTCCTATCCTGTGCTTGAAATTCACATCAACATTGAAATTTAAGTGTGAAAAATGCTGAATTTGTTACTTACATCAAGTTTACAAGGGATTGGTGGTAAAATGGCTGCATAAAAAATTTGAAAACATGCCTAAAATGAAAGCCTGGGGTGTCTACTTTACAAAAATATACACTTTTGGGGGTAAATCTTAAAATGGAGCACTGTTACACAGCCCCAAATGAGACATGGCACCAGTGATGAAAGCTGTGAAAACTGGAAAGACGCATGTACCAATTTGGGCCCTGTAGCTCCCCCAAACCTTGAGAAACCTATGAATATGGGGTATTGCCGTAATCAGAAGAAGGAGCTGAACACTAAACAATGTATTTTTAAAAATCTTCACCTATCCTGTGCTTGAAATTCACATCAACATAGAAACCTAATGTGAAAAACGCTGAATTTTTTACTTACATCAAGTTTACAAAGGATTCGTGGTAAAATGGCTGCATAAAGAATTTGAAAACATACATAAAATGAAAGCCTGTGGTGTCTACTTTCCAAAAATATACACTTTTGGGGGGAAATTTTAAAGTGGAGCACTGGTACACAGCCCCAAATGAGACATGGCACCAGTGACGAAAGCTGTGAAAATTCAAAGTGTGAAACTGGAAAGGCGCATGTTCCAATTTGGGCCTCGTAGCTCCCCCAAATGTTGAGAAACCTATGAATATGGATTATTGCTGTACTCAGAAGGAGGAGCTGAAAACTAAACAATGCATTTTTAAAAATCTTCATTTGTTAATGTCTCTTGCCATAATTGTACGCTGCATATTATGAAGCAATAACTTTTGACCTAACAAAGTAAGGGTAAAGGATTATTAAACACCACAAACCACTTATGGTGTTAAATTGTTACTTTAGGGAATACATAGATCCACTTTCTCCCCACATAATATATTAATGGTTAGGCATAAATAAAAATATTGTGGTGGAGATAACTTGTTAACACCATAGAAGGATTTATTTAACCATGGGAGTTGACGTCCAATGATCCTGATTTAATGAAAAGGGAAGAAAGATTCTAAATTAATTGGTCAGTTTTATTCCATAATTGCACAAGCAGGACATGAGGTAGGGGGAGACAAAAATCAAGGGGTATATGCAAGTCCCTCCAGCCTAAAGGAGCTTTTAGCCTTAAGTAGATTGCTATAGTCTTTGACTTTTACCCAGTCCACTTGTAATATTGCTCAACTCAAGGCTGAAAATGTTCCACAGAAGAGTGAAGTCTGATTTAATTATTGACCAGTGACTAATTGACAGAATATTTTTAGTCTATAAATGCCATGGTCTAAACTGAGACATATATGCTGATGTGAAGTATAAACCCAAGGTCTGGGTCATGAGCAAAGGTTTACAAGCTGTGCTCAGGGGGCACAAGAATAGAACCATAGCAGACAAGTCAGGGTCATAGGGGCAGGGTTGTAAGTGTTGTCACAACATAGTTCAGTAGACAGAATCAGTAACTGCAGGGCATTTTCACAGTACAAAGTACTTTTCTGGGCATATAATTAAGTTAAATAATGCTATTTAAAGGCAGAAACCATTTCCTGATCAGTCTGCTTCCAGTCACTCAAAAACAGATGACAAGCTTTGAAAAGGGTAGATGGGTCTTGCTTGGCACTGACTTCCTAAGGAAGTAAGATGCAACTGCACTGGTAATTTATATAATAACTAGTTGAAGAGCCCATTACATGGGCCACAGTGCCACTGCCAACCAGTCGCGGGGCAGTCATGCACAGTAGAGACTGCCCGCGCCGCAGCTGATACGGAGCTGGCTGCTCTGTATCAGCCTCATCATGGGCAGTCTCTACTGTGCATGACTGAGTCGTTACACACGTTTTAGTGAAATATTATATATGATGATTTTTTGGTTTGTTTTTATAAGACGCACTGCTGTTTGCTCTGAAATGGCTTCAGTGCTTTAGACCAACTGATTGTGCTCTCAGTGAGATTATGAGTAGTATTAACCCATAATAAGGCAATTTTTTTTTTCTATCATTTATAAAACAAATGAACAAAGCTTGTAATTGTTTACTTGTTTTTGCTTACAATCCCAGTTTTCCGTGTTATAAATTGTGACTTTTGTGCTTGTTTGAAAATAATCAGAAAGTTGCTTGCTTGATAGTCTAGTACAGAAGTACAAGTCAGACAGTTTTGAGTTCTCCGTGATATATTCTTTCAGGAAATGTATAATTTTAGGAGATTAGTTTGATGTTATGATGTAATGACTGCATTTTGGGTATCTCCATGAAAATGTCAATTGTAAATTTTGTTATGTGCTGTTACTAATATGGAGCACCAGGGAAGGTGCACTTATAAATACACTTTTTTGTTTGTTACACTAAGATTGTTTGAGATGTTATCCAGAAAATAGTGTACATTTCTGAAAATTCCTTTTTTTAACAATCGCTTGCTTGATCATTTTGTGTAGGGAAACAAGCCATTTTCTGACTCTTTAGGTTGTCTTCTTTTTTGAAGTATGCATTTATATCGTTATTGAACAGTTTTAAGGGTAGTTTTTGCATTGCTGGTCTACAAATTTGAAAATACCCTTTTGTGATCCTTTTTAATTTGGCCTGTGCAGGACATGCATGGAAGTAAAATATGATATATTTGGCATCAGTGTATTAACACAGTATATGATACTGGCAGAATACATTTCTTTGTATGCTTGGTTGTATTTAATCGGACCTAAACAGATGCATATCAGAATGCTGCAAAATGTGTCCAGCCTCCAGGATATTAAAATTGAAATGAGCTTCTGGATCTGAAAGAACTGATTTGTTATTATTCTGTTTGCTCATTTTTCGTCTGTTTGGATGCTGTATTAAAAATAGAGAATCCTTATGTCAGTTTATAAATTTGGATATAGAAATAAAATAAGAAAAAAAATTAAAATAAATCCTTGATTTAGGAAAGCTGTTAAACATTACAAAGGATTTTTCATTTCATTACACATTTGAAATTGCTTTTCTTTGCAGTACTCAACTCTCGCCAGAAATGGCAGGCAACACCTCTAACCACTGTCATTAAAAACAAGGCCCCTCAGAAATATCGTATTCGAGCAAGATTGAGAAGCTTTGAACCTCAGAAACTCTATCAATCTGTTAAGCTTCATTGCACTAAATGCAAATCATTGTAAGTATGTTACATATATTAGGGAATCTTCCATAAGTCTTAATACATTAGACTGCAAATGTTCATTTTGAAAAGAAATGAAAGGAAGTATAGTTTGGTTTGAATTTTGTTGAACTCGCCTTACATTTTTAGTATGTTTGATGTAATTTTACATCAGTAGCTTTAGTTACATATGTGTATACAGTACTGTGCAAAAGTCTTAGGCAGGTGTAAAAAAATGCTTTATAGTAAGAATGCTTTTGAAAATAGACATGTTAATCGTTTATATTTATTAATAAAATGATAGTGAACAGCAATAAAATCTAAATCAAATCAATATTTGGTGTGACCACTCTTTGTTTTCAAAACAGCATCAATTCTTCTAGCTACACGTGCACAAAAGCAGGGATTTTGTAGGCATTTACAAACAATTATACCAAACAGGTGCTAATGATCATCAATTTAATATGTAGGCTGAAACAAAATTATTAACAGAAACAGCTGTGTAGGAGGAATAAAACTGGGTGAGGAACAGACAAACTCGGCTAACAAGGTGAGGTTTCTGAAGACCGTTTAATGTTAAAAGTCATACACCATGTCAAGGCTGAGCACAGCAACAAGACACAAGGTAGTTCTACTGCATCAGCAAGGTCTTTCCCAGTCAGAAATTTCAAGGCAGACAAGGGTTTCCAGATGTGATGTCCAAGCTCTTTTGAAGAAGCGCAAATAAACAGGCAATGTTGAGGACCATAGAAGCAGTGGTGGGCCAAGGAAACTTACTGCAGCAGATGAAAGACACATCATGTTTACTTCCCTTTGCAATCAGAAGATGTCCTGCAATGCCATCAGCTCAAAAGTGACAGAAAACAGTGGGGCCCTAGTCTGGTCAGAAGTGGTCTTCATGGAAGACTTGTGGCCAAAAAGCCATACCTCCAACGAGGAAACAAGGTCAAGCAATTCAACTATGCATGAAAACACAGGAACTGGGGTGCAGAAAAATGGCAGCAGTTGCTCTGGACTGATGAGTCAAAATTTTTAATATTTGGCTGAAGTAGAAGGCAGTTTGTGCTCCAAAGGGTTGGAGAGTGGTACAAGAATGAGTGTCTGCAGGCAACAGTGAAGCATGGTGGAGGTTTCTTGCAAGTTTGGGGCTGCATTTCTGCAAATTGAGTTGGGAATTTAGTCAGAATTTATGGTCTCCTCACTGCTGAGAAGTATAGGCAAATATTTATCCATCATGCAATACCATCAGGAAGGCATCTGTTTGGCCCCAAATGTTTTCTGCAGCATGTTAATGACCCCAGATATACCTCCAAAGTAATTAAGAACTATCTTCAACGTAAGAAAGAACAAAGAGTCCTGGGAGTGATGGTATGGTCCCCACAAAACCCTGATTTCAATATCATAGAGTCTGTCTGGGGTTACATGAAGAGAGAGAAGCAACTGAGGCTGCCTAAATCCACAGAAGGAGTGTGGTTAGTTCTCCAAGATGTTAGGTTGTTCCGATCTGCCGAGTTCCTTAACAAACCGTGTGAAAGTGTACCTAGAGGAATGGATTCTGTTTTGAAGGCAAATATTGATTTAATTTAGGTTTTTCTTCTGTTCACACAGTCATTTTGCTATTCCTTTGAATGCCAGAGGGCATTCTTACTTTGACATTTTTCGCACCTCCCTGAGATTTTTGCACAGTACTTTGTGTGTGTGTGTGTGTGTGTGTGTGTGTGTATGTATGTATATACACACACGCAAATGCACACGCATGCACTGAGATGCATAAAGAGCGACACAGTCATACACACATACATGCAATGCACAACATGCAGACACATAGAGTGTGATACAGACATGGAACACATAGGCACACACAGAGACACACACACACAGAAGTGAGTCATAACGGGGTGACTTACGTGTCATTGTAATGAGTTTGTGTTTGTACTTATGCCTCCACTGTGGCATTCATTCATATAATTGAAATGCATGTGGTAATTGCACATACTATGGTGGAAGGCGGATCATGCTGGCTCCCGGGGTGTGAGTGAGTGGCATTCATTCATATAGTTGAAATGTATGTGGTAATTGCACATACTATGGTAGATGGTGGATTGTGCTGGCTCCCGGGGTGTGAGTGAGTGTGCGTGAGACTATGGTGGAAGGTGGATCGTGCTGGCTCCCGGGGTGTGAGTGATTGTGTGTGAGTGATTGCGTGTGAGTGATTGCATGTGAGTGATTGCGTGTGAGTGATTGCGTGAGTGTGTTAGTGTGTGAGTGAGAGTGAGTATGTGAGAGTGTGAGTGAGAGTGAGTGTGTGAGAGTGTGTGAGAGTGTGATTGAGTGTGATTGAGTGAGAGTATGAGTGAGAGAGTGTGAGTGTGTTTGAGTGTGTGAGTAAGAGTGTGTGAGAGTGTTAGTGTGTGATTCAGTGTGAGTGAGAGTGTGTGATTGTGAGTGAGAGTGTGTGAGTGTGTGAATTATTGTGAGTGTGCCAGTGTGTGAGTTCCAGTGTGTGATTGAGTGTGTGTATTTTTGTCTGATGTGTTTGTGTCTGTGGTGTAGGAGCGAATGGCAGCCATTTTGTTTTTTCAGTTACTTGGATAGTGGTGGGCGGGCTAGATAGTGGGGGCAGGCCAACTCCCTGCATGATTTAAATCACTCCCCCACTGAATCACCCAATGGGAGCAGTAACTCCTCCTTACTTAACCCTTTGAGTGCCAGAGGGGTACGCAACGCATTGCTTTGCAATGTGTTGTGTACCCCTCTGGCACTCAAAGGGTTAAGTTATGGTAACATAGCAATATAACACACGGTGGCTCTTCAGTTGAGGCAACGTAGCAATATGCTGAGGGAACAAATAGATAGTGGTGTTTGAGGCTTGAACTCTGTAACATACAGAAAAGCATCTCACTCCCTTTAAAGGGATAGTAATACTTCGTTTTAACTTTATTTTATTTTGTAGGCATTAAAAAAACATGAAGAATGATATAAGTCTTATCTCTCAAACCTTTATGGTTTATGAGATATTCACAAGCAAAGTTTCCCCCTCCCGCCCCTTTTACCTAGTGTAAGCAATCTCTTCTCAGATGTGGAATGCAGTCCATAGACTGGACAGATAACAGAAGGGGACACTCTTATTCCTATGAAAACAATGAAATCCCTGCCCCCCTTGACAAGCTTTTCAGGTTTTTCCCTTATCTTAATTGAAGATTGTCCCTCTCTGCAGTCTACCTGGGCAGCTCCCTTCTGCCCTGGCTGAAAAGTGTTACATCAGTAAAAGGGGCGGGAGGGGGACACTTTGCTTGTGAATATCTCTTAAACCATAAAGGTTTGAGAGATAAGACTTATATCATTCTTCATGTTTTTTTAATGCCTACAAAATAAAATAAAGTTAAAACGAAGTATTACTATCCCTTTAAGGAGAAAGGGTGGGAAGCAGGAAGTGGAGGAGTGACAGTTGAAAACAGACAGTTAGTGAGGTGACTGAAGAGATGAAAAGCTTTAAATAAAACAGTTGTTATTAAGTCTATCCCTGAGTTTGCATTTTATGGAAACATTACACCCTTGTACTGAAACAGTGTATGGAGGGTTACAATTATCTGTAGGAGGTGACAGTGTGTTTGTGGGGTCATGATCCTGAGTGAGAGTGTGTGAGGACCGGGAGAAGTTATTGATATCCCCTACTTCAGGAGCGAGTGGCAGCTATATATTTTTTTGTCTGTTGGATAGTGGTGGGCGGGCTGGAGGGGGCGGGCCAACTCCCTGTATGATAAACATGCCCCCATTGAGTCACCCAATGGGAGCAGTAAAGTCCCCATTGAATCACCCAATAGGAGTTGTGTCTCCTAATGAGACATAAAGTATGTAATGAGGCATTCTGTTCAATGTATGTTTTCTGAGGAGACATAAATTATGTTCTGTGTGTGAGGTACCATAAATTATGCAATAAGGCTTATTCTTTTATATATATATAGATAGATATATATAAAATATAATATACAGTAGTGTGAAAAAGAAAGCACACCCTCTTTGTGGTTTTACATATCAGGACATAATAATAATCATCTGTTCTTTAGCAAGTCTAAAAATTAGGTAAATAGAATCTCAGATGAACAACAACACATGACATATTTGTCACCGTTTGCAAGCAAGACAAGAGTCAGACAGTATAGTAAAATTCACCTTTATTAGAATAGCAATAACTAAAATAGCAAATCCCCGGATGGAGCAGAGGGTAACCAAAGAGACAGTGACTCTATCAGAAATAGGAGGATGCCTCCAAGTTCCCAAACTGCAGAGACTAGGCCGAAGCCAATGGTAGTCTCATACGCCAGATAGGAATCTCGTAGTCCCAAATGATCTCCCCTAAGAATGGTAACCGGGGAGAAGACTGACTCACGCCTGCAGTCAGGAAGGAGAAGGCCGTCTCCCAAAAGGGAAGGTATCAAGGGGGACTACTGACTCATGCCTGCAGTCAGTAAAGGTAGAGTCTGCCAGAGCCACAGGTCTGCACCAGTTAGGATATCCACTAAACAGGAGGCAACATAGAGGGTAGCTAGACAGAGCCCCAGGTCAGTACCAGGTTGGATAGTCAGACAAGCAAGGGTCATACACTGAGTGAGTAGTCAACCAGAGCCACAGGTCTGCACCAGATTGGATGTCCAGACAGATAGGGAGCGCACAGAGAAGAGTCAGTCAGAGCCACAGGTCAGCACCAGGATGGATGGTCAGACAAGTCAGGGTCATACAGAGGATATCAGGATACAAGCAAAATACAACTGCACTGGACAACAATGTAAGGGTAACTGGATAGAAATCCAGTTCCCTTAAATACTAAGAACCAGGAAGTAGATAGGAGGAGACAGACAAATCTTCCTGTATAAAGTAGTGGCCTGCGTCAATACCCATCCCCACTCCCGTAATTGACGCATCTAGCGAGATGCGTCAAACGCCTGCACCCATCCCACTTCATCCAGAGCCGCTAACCTCCTAGCCAGATGACATGGGCGGCCACTACAGACTCCAAGCACACCCAGACTCAACGCCCAAAACGACACGTGGGATGACGCCGAAGCATCATTTCGAGGTGAATTGTTACAATATTAAACCGTGTCATGATTTATTTAACAAAAATAAAGCCAAAATGGAGAAGCCCTGTGTGAAAAACTAAGTATACTTTATGGTTCAATAGCTTGTAGAACCACCTTTTGCAGCAATAACTTGAATCGTTTTCTGTATGACTTTATCAGTCTCTCACATCGTTGTGGAGGAAATTTGGCCCACTCTTCTTTACAACGTTGCTTCAGTTCATTGAGGTTTGCGACATTTGTTTATGTAGAGCTTTCTTAAGGTCCCGCCACAGCATTTCAATCAGGGTGAGGTCTGGACTTTGACTGGGCCATTGCAATACCTTGATTCTTTTCTTTTTCAGCCATTCTTTTGTAGATTTGCTGGTGTGTTTGGGATCATCGTTCTGTTTCATGACCCAATTTCGGCCAAGCTTTAGCTGTCGGACAGATGGCCTCACATTTCACTCTAGAATACTTTGGTATATAGAGGAGTTCATGATCGACTCATTGACTGCAAGGTTCCCAGGTCCTGTGGCTGCAAAACAAGCCTAAATCATCACCCCTCCACCACCCTGCTTAACAGTTGGTATGAGGTGCTTGTGCTGATATGCTGTGTTTGGTTTTCGTCAAGTGTGATGCTGTGTATTATGGCGAATCATCTGCACTTTGGTCTCGTCTGTCCAAAGGACATTGTTCCAGAAGTCTTGTGATTTGTTCAGATGCAACTTTGCAAACCTAAGCTGTGCTGCCATGTTCTTTTCAGAGAGAAGAGGCTTTCTCCTGGCAACCCTTCCAAACAAACCATACTTATTCAGTCTTTTTCTAATTGTACTGTCATGAACTTTACATTTAACATGCTAACTGAGGCCTGTAGAGTCTGAGATGTAACTCTTGGGGTTTTTTTTTTCAGTTTCTCTGAGCACTGCACAGTCTGACCTTGGGGTGAATTTACTGGGACGTCCACTCCTGGGAAGATTGGCAGCTGTCTTGAATGTTTTCCACTTTTGGACAATCTTTCTCACTGTAGAATGATGGACTTTAAATTGTTTGGAAATGGCCTTATAACCCTTCCTAGATTGATGGGCAGCAACAGTTGCTTCTCTAAGATCATTGCTGATGTCTTTCCTCCTTGGCATTGTGTTAACACAGACCTGAATGCTCCAGACCAGCAAACTGCTAAAACTTCAGCTTTTTATAGAGGTGGTCACACTTGCTGATGATCAATTATCAAGTGGATTTGATTAGTAGCACCTGTCTGCTACTTAGCATCTTAATTTCAATGGAAGTAGTAAGAGTGTTCTTAGTTTTTCACACATGGCTTCTCCATTTTGGCTTTATTTTTGTTAATTAAATCATGACACTATGTAATATGCCATGTGGTGTTGTTCATCTGAGGTTGTATTTATGTCAGTTTTAGATCTGGTAAGGAACAGATGATTGTTATTATGTCCTGTTATGTAAAACTATAGAATTCAAAGAGGGTGTACTTTCTTTTCACATGGCAATATATATTTATGACATAATAATACTAAATAGAGAGGTATTATGGCACAAAAGAGCTGCACCATCTGCAACACACAAAAATGCTAATTTATTTTTATGGGGCTTTTAACCCTTCGGATGTTAGAGAGGTCTTCAGTGCATTTTTTAATGAAGTTTGTGGTATTTTGTATTTGATTCAGTGATGCATTGTATAGGCTTCATGTCCCAGACAACCTGATGTAGGATGGAGAAATGGAACCATTTTGAAGCCAACCAGCTGCCAGAACAATTAAATAAACATTCCCCAAATGTCTATGGTTTACAAGACCGGGATAGCATTAAAGGTGCTGTGCAATTCGTTTAGTCAATAGTTACTCCACTCCTCTTTAGTACATTAGCCTCACTGTTCACACATGTCTAAATACCCACTGTCACCCAAAGACAAATTTAGTTTGTTTTACGTATAACTAAAAGCTGCCTTTCTGTTATACTAGTCATTTTTCTGTAAAAGATTTACTCTTCATATTTTTTGACACTTTATGCTAATGTCCTGCAGAGTATGGTAATTATTTCTGTTCCAGGCAAAACGTATTGATTGCTGTGCTATTAGAAATGGCCATAGCACAGTGTGTGGTAATACTGGCCTAGTGCATAATCTAATTAGGATAAACTGCAAGACTGTGACACCAACAAATATAGGTTAATTTCTTACAAATATTTTATTACTATTGGGTGTTACACCGTTTAACCTATTTCTCCTTTAACCAAAGTAAACATGTTTTAACCCTTTGAGTGCCAGAGGGGTACTCAATGCATTCCTTGCCCCTTTGGCACGCCAAGGGTTAAAATGACAGGTCAACTCACAGGTTTGTTTGAGCCTTATGGAACCTGTATGTGTTTCTTTTTTTTAATCGCTGGTTATGCTATAAGGCATGGTAAAGAGGTGATAAAGCAAACATGACTTCTCCAGTTCCTATGTTATTCTATGGGATCAATGCACAAGCATCTCCAAATTTGGAGAAATGTGGGTTCATTGTCTCCTTAGAATAGCTTAGTGCATCTCCCCCGTTGTTTCTTTGGCTTCACTGTTATAGCCTGGAGCATTCAGCATTTGAATGTAATATATCACATTATATGACGGACAAATAAAAGTAGCTTAAATTGTTTTGTAGGTCCAGTCCCCTGATTATGAGTTTGCATACATCATTTAGCCTGGCTTGCCATTTTTGATGATGTATTTGAGGGGTCCCCGTAATAGGCTGTATATCAGTGCTATTAATATATAACTCATATGGCATTGTGCAGGAAGCAAATTATGAGCAAATCAATTGTGCTAGAGGGAGTAAAAAAAACAAAACCTAGGATGTCACTAACCCTGTTTATATTACTGGAAGTAAGTGTCTGTTTTGTGAAGGATTATCACAGCCTTAAATGTGTCTGCCTTGGACTTTCTCACCCACATGTATCTCATTTTATTTGAGTGTCTGAGTATATATAACTGCTTTTGTATGTGTCTTAGACAGAAAGTATACCATCTTTTTAGACTCATGAGGCCACATGCACAAACTAAAGTGGAGCAACTCTGGGGCAAACCAACCTCACCTCAGGAAAAATTCCTAAAATTCTCATTGATTGAAAGGGCATTTTCATCTTGGATACTGGAGATGTCTGCAACTCATTGCTTTACAGCATTCGAGGGGTTAATAAATACACATATGTTAATAGAACGTTTTGCTTGTCCCTTATTTCACAGTTGGCTTTGCAGAAATATTTGTATAAACTGAGGGAATGGGTGGAAAAGTACAAGATGAGGTTTAATATGAATAAAGGTAATAAATGTATCCTGTTGCATTAACCCCTTAAGTGCCAGAGGCTTGGGCCATTTCCTGTACCCTGCAGGCCAGACACTTTTTCAGCATTTTTGCTATCCTTCTGTTTATGCTTGATTTTCTCTGGGGATTTTTAGTTAAATATGGAAAACTATATATTGTTTTTTTCAGAACGAATTGAACTTTCTCGTGGTACCTTACATGAAGTGAATTTTACATCGTGCAAAAAGCTATGATGTCATAATGACAAAAAAAAGTGAACATTTACTAATTTTCCTAAAATCACATAATATGTATCAAAAACATTTACCTTGATTGAAAAAGTTTCAATTATTTGAAAAAGCCCCAAGTCCACCGAGTAAAAAAATACCAAATTTGTATAGTTTTACCTACGTCCATGGCTAGCGTAGAGCCCTAATCACCAGCAGCGCAAAATGACATTTTCAACTTTATAAACTAATATGCGCATTCTAGGGTTTTTGTGGTAAAACTACCCTAAAACAGTGGAATAACTATATAAAACTATATATTTCGGAAAAGTAGACAACCTGCCGCATCTAATAAGGGGTAACTTGCCTTCTTACCCCAAGCCTGGTGTGCACAAATGCCTCCAGAAGATGGCGCTAATGAAAAAAAAGGTATTTTCTTACATTTCTGCCCCTTCAAATGTACTGAAATTTGTGAAAACCATGGCATTTCCAACTGTATTCATTAGCTAGTGCTCTTAGGAGAAAAATGACACCCCATTGGTATGAGTTTAACTACCTCAGGGGGCGTTAGAAGTGCAAAATGACACCTACTACAACCTCAAATTTTTCTAACATTTTCTCAAACATTACTTGTCTGTACACAAATGGTTATAACAACTACTGAAATGAAGAAAGGGTACACAAACCATACCATTTTGAAAAGAAGACACCCTGCCGCATCTAATGATGGGTTACTTGCCTTGTTACCCCAAGCCTGGAGTGCACAAATGCCTCCAGAAGGTGGCGCTAATGAAAAAAAAAAGGCATTTTCTTACATTTCTGCCCCTTCAAATGTACTGAAATTTGTGAAAACCATGGCATTTCCAACTGTATTCATTAGCTAGTGCTCTTAGGAGAAAAATGACACCCCATTGGTATGAGTTCAACTACCTCAGGGGGCGCTAGAAGTGCAAAATGACACCTACTACAACCTCAAATGTTTCTAACATTTTCTCAAACATTACTTGTCTGTTCCCAAATGGTTATAACAACTACAGAAGTGAAGAAAGGGTACACAAACCATACCATTTTGAAAAGAAGACACCCTGCCGCATCTAATGATGGGTGACTTGCCTTGTTACCCCAAGCCTGGAGTGCACAAATGCCTCCAGAACGTGGCGCTAATGGAAAAAAAAAGGCATTTTCTTACATTTCTGCCCATTCAAATGTACTGAAATTTGTGAAAACCATGGCATTTCCAACTGTATTCATTAGCTAGCGCTCTTAGGAGAAAAATGACACCCCATTGGTATGAGTTCAACTACCACAGGGGGCGCTAGAAGTGCAAAACGACACCTACTACAACCTCAAATTTTTCTAACATTTTCTCAGACGTTACTTGTCTGTACACAAATGGTTATAACAACTACAGAAGTGAAGAAAGGGTACACAAACCATACCATTTTGAAAAGAAGACACCCTACCGCGTCTAATGATGGGTGACTTGCCTTGTTACCCCAAGCCTGGAGAGCACAAATGCCTCCAGAAGGTGGCGCTAATGAAAAAAAAGGCATTTTCTTACATTTCTGCCCCTTCAAATGTACTGAAATTTATGCAAACCATGGCATTCCCAACTGCATTCATTAGCTAGTGCTCTTAGGAGAAAAATGACACCCCATTGGTATGAGTTTAACTACCTCAGGGGGCGCTAGAAGTGCAAAACGACACCTAGTACAACCTCAAATTTTTCTAACATTTTCTCAAACATTACTTGTCTGTCCACAAATGGTTATAACAACTACAAAAGTGAAGAAAGGGTACACAAACCATACAATTTTGAAAAGACACCCTGACGCATCTATTGATGGGTGACTTGCTTTGTTACCCCAAGCCTGGAGTGCACAAATGCCTCCAGAAGGTGGCGCTTATGAAAAAAAAAGGCATTTTCTTACATTTCTGCCCCTTCAAATGTACTGAAATTTGTGCAAACAATGGCATTTCCAACTGTATTCATTAGCTAGCACTCTTAGGAGAAAAATGACACCCCATTGGTATGAGTTCAACTACCTCAGGGGGCGCTAGAAGTGCAAAACGACACCTACTACAACCTCAAATGTTTCTAACATTTTCTCAAACATTACTTGTCTGTACCCAAATGGTTATAACAACTACAGAAGTGAAAAAAGGGTACACAAACCATACCATTTTGAAAAGAAGACACCCTGCCGCATCTAATGATGGGTTACTTGCCTTGTTACCCCAAGCCTGGAGTGCACAAATGCCTCCAGAAGGTGGCGCTAATGAAAAAAAAAGGCATTTTCTTACATTTCTGCCCCTTCAAATGTACTGAAATTTGTGAAAACCATGGCATTTCCAACTGTATTCATTAGCTAGTGCTCTTAGGGTAAAAATGACACCCCACTGGAATGAGTCGACCTACCTTAGGGGTGCCAGAAGCACATCACTACACCTACCTGTTTGCTTCTTCGAAAATGGCGGCTTGTACTAAAATGTCCATAACTGTTAGAGACATGAAGGAAAGGTATAAAAGGTATACCATTTTGGAAAGTAGACATTTTCCCGCATCAATTGAGGGGTCACTTGCCTTTCTACCCCCTGGGCTGAAGTGCACAAATATTTCCAAAAGGTGGCGCTATGGGAATAAATACATGTTTTTTTACATTTCCACCACTTCAAAGATACTAAAATCTTTGAAAACCATAACATTTCCTGCTGTATTCAGTACCTGCTACCAACATGAGAAAAATGGTAGCCTATTTGTGTGGGTTAACATACAATATGTGGGTGCTAGGAACACGTACGTAAACCTGACACTTTTGTTTTTGAAATTATCTGCATGCACTAAAATGGTTATAACCATAATAGATATGCAGAAAAGGTAGAGAAACAATGCCATTTTGGAAAGAAAACATCCTTCCGCATCTAATGAGGGGTCACTTGCCTTCTTACCCAAAGGCTAGTATGCACAAATGCTTCCAGGAGGTGGCGCTAGTGAAAAAAAAGGCATTTTCTTACATTTCTGCCCCTTCAAATGTATGGAACTTTGTAAAAACCATGGAATTTTCCACTGCATTCATTAGCTAGTGCTCTTAGGAGTCAAACGACACCCCAATGATATGAGTTGACCTACCTTAGGGGGTGCTAGAAGTAGAAAACTACACCTACTACAACCTCTGATGTTTCTAACATTTTCTCAAACCTGACTTGCCTGTATAAAAATGGCTATAACACCTTCAGAATTGAAGAAAAGGTAGATAAACCATACCATTTTGGAAAGAAGACAACCTGCCGCATCTAATGAGGGGTCACTTGCCTTCTTACCCCAATACTGGTGTGCATAAATGTTTCCAGAAGGAGGCGATATAGGAAAAAAATAGCATTTTTTTACATTTCTGCCCCTTCAAATGTATGGAGCGCTGTGAAAACCATGGAATTTTCAACTGCGTTTGTTTGCTAGTGCTCTTAGGAGTCAAATGACACCCCATTGGTATGAGTTGAACTACCTTAGGGGGTGCTAGAAGTAGAAAACTACACCTACTACAACCTCTGATGTTTCTAACATTTTCTCAAACCTGACTTGCCTGTACGAAAATGACTATAACACCATCAGAATTGAAGAAAAGGTAGATAAACCATACCATTTTGGAAAGAAGACAACCTACCGCATCTAATGAGGGGTCACTTGCCTTTTTACCCCTAAGTTAGTTGGCACAACTATTTCCAGAATGTGGTGCTACAGGAAAAAAAAAAATTTGTTTTACACATCAGTCACTTCAAAGATACTAAAATGGTTCAATGGCGTGGGATTTCCTAGGAGGACTTCTTGCCAGCCTAAGAAAAATGGTACCCCACTGCTGTGGGTTGACATACCAATTTACGCTACAGGAGCGTAGCTACCAGTGAAACAGAAATGGTAAAGCAAACAGTGTATGTGTGATTTTATGGCTAACAGATGAAAGAAGCTAGGGCGTCAGCCGGTGTACGTGCGGACCTGTGACTACAAGTGTAACAAAGTATGTGGGAGGGTGAGGGATTAGGCAGTGTGTGTGGGTATGAGCAGAGGAGCAAGGATGGTGGTGATGGTGGGGCAGTGTTTGATAGTGTGTATGGGAGATCTGTGACTACCAGTGTTGATAAAAAGTCCTGTGTGTGCCACAGGAAGGGGGTCGGCATTGAACTCCCCTTCTAGTGGCACACACAGGGTTAATTTGTGTTTTATTTTTTTTTTTTATTATATACCTCATTGAGGGGCATAAGGACCCCCTGATCCCTCCCCAATGAGGTCTTAGTAAAAAATATATATATATATGTCCACAAACAGAGGGACCCTGAGAGTGCCACAGGGGTCTCCAGCGCATTGCAAAGCAATGCATTGGATCCTTGTGGCACTCAGAGGGTTAATTTTTTTTTTTATCATTACTTGGTAACCAGAGCTTGTTGGGGGGCCATCAGGACCAATCATGATTGCCCCCCAACAATCTCTGATAACGAAGTAATGATAAATGCCCTGTGTGTGCGCCGCAGAAGGGGGGCTGCATTGGCCCCCCTTGTGGCACACACAGGGTTAATTTTTTTTTTCTTTACTTTTTTTTTTATTATGGACCTCATTGGTGGGTATCAGGACCCCTCTGATTCCCCCCAATGAGGTCTTAAAAAAAAAAAAAAAGGAATCAAAATAAATGTCCCTGTGAGTGCCAAAGGGGTTTCCAGCGCATTGCAAAGCAATGCATTGGACCCTTCTGGCACTCAGAGGGTTAATTTTTTTTAAATTATTACTTTGTAATCAGAGCTTGTTGGGGGGCCATCAGGACCAATCCTGATGGCCCCCCAACAAGCTCTAGTAACAAAGGAATGAGAAAAGCCCTGTGTGTGCCACAGGAGGGGGGGGTGCATTGGACCCCCCCCCTGTGGCACACACAGAGTTAATTTTTAAAAAAATAATTTTTTTTTACTCATAGACCTCATTGAGGGGCATCAGGACCCCCCTGATCCCCCCAATGAGGTCTTGCAAATAAAAAAAAAAATCCCCCACAAGAAGTGACCCTGTGAGTGCTACAGGGGTCTCCAGCACATTGCAAAGCAATGTGCTGGGGACCCCTGCGGCACTCACAGGGTTACTAAGGATTTTTTTTTATTTTTATTTTTTTTTATTTTAATCTTTTCAGACCTCGTGGGGGACATCAGGACCCCTCCTGGTGTCTCCCCAGTAATTGATCTCCCAGCCGATAGGCTGGGAGACCAATTTGGCGACTGCAGGAGAGCAGAAGCTCTCCTGCCTTTCACTCCTACCACCGGTAGGAGTGAATCGGGTAAGGGAAACTTCCCTAACGTCATCGGTGATCATGTCACCAATGACGTTAGGAGGTTTCCCCCGGTCCCGCCCACTCCTACCCGGAAGTTCGGTTAGGAGAGACGGAAGAGGAGAAGCTGCGCTTCTCCTCTTCTTTTATTGATCTCCCAGCGCGATCGGCTGGGAGATCAATAACAGGGGGGACATGAGGAGTGATCCTCATGTCCCCCCACAAGTGCCAGGCATTTTTTTTTTTGAAATGCGGCCACTGCAAGCCGGTTATACCGGCTCATGCAGTGACCGCATTTCACTCTTACGCCGTACGAGCGTGGCACAGCAGGTACAGCTGTGTCCACTCGTACGGCGTAAGTAGCTGGCACTCTAGGGGTTAAGCAGGAGCAGATAGGGTAATATCCTGAATAAAAAGGGATAGATGCACTAAATACAAATATATATGTATATAAATCATTGGTAAGTCTTCATCTAGAATATGGAGTATAGTTGTGGGCACCAGTTCTTAAACAATACATTTTTTGAACTGTAAAAAGTGGAGACTTTCAACAGAACTGAAAAAGGAATTAGAGGATCTAATTGACAAAGATAGACTAGCCAACCTGGGTTTATTTACCATATAGCTGAGACATCTGAGGGGTGATATGATCATCAATTACAAATATATTCAAGTGTTAATACTAATTACTCACTAAGGAACCCTCTCCTCAAAGGGCTGAATAAAAAACAAGGTTATTCATTAATACTAGAGGAAAGGTACCGGTGACTAAAACAAAGGCGGGGATTTTTTATGGTAAGTGTAGTAGTTATTGAATTCGTGGCCCTGGTTGTTTTCTTGCAGATACTCTAGATGCTTTCAAAAAAGTTATGCATACAATTGTAACTCAGAACAATATTGGGAATTATAACATTTATTTTCAAAGAAAAGAGGATGTTGAGCCAGGAAAATATATGAGTGCCATTTGGAGTCAGGAAGAAATATGCATCTCTTTAGAATGGTAGAACCATATTTGCTGGAATGAAGATCTTTTTACTATGATATATAAATATGCTTGTGTTTTATCTTTAAAATATTTTTGTTTTAGGCAAGATGTCCCAAATGAGGATGATTTAAGTATAATTTTGCAAAAGAGAGCAAATCCTGATTTCATTCAAAGAGAGAAGAGTACATATTGGTACCATTCTGCAGTGTGGGAGACAACTAATCAAAGGAACAGAAATGTAACCATTCATTTTGTAAAGAAACATGACATACAGCAAAACCCAGAAGACACTTTAATCATGATAGAAGGTAAAGTGTGCAATGATTTTTTTATTTTTACTCAGTCTATTTAATAAAAAAAATGGTTTGATGTATTGATTATTTTTGTTATTATTTTTTTAGGTAATATGAGTTACTGTGTTCGCTGTGGAGACTGGTAGAATAAAAGTAATATCTTTATTGGCTTATATCTATAACATGCCCTAGAAAGAGACATAAGTGGTCTTGAAAGCTTGCACTCAAAAGCTTCTTAGTTAAAGGTATCACTTTTGCTCTACAAGTCTCCTCATTGTTTTTACAAATTCATTATTTGATTAAATGTACAACTGCAATTCAAAGAAGAAACCTCTGGGTGTCAGTGTTGCAACATGAAAAATGTACAGCTCACAGTATTAGGTACACATTTGTTTAAGTATAGTTATTCTGAAGATGCCTATTATAACGTAGGATGGGCAAAAAGTCATGTTTTTTGCAAGCATCTTTGTGGGAGAAACAGTTTGAAAATTTTACGCTGAAATTTTCTCACATAGAAGATATGTACAATGTCTACCTTTTCACTACTGCCAATGAATTTCTAGCAAAACATTTTCCTTTTTCCATATATGCTTTCTATTGCCATGGGAATTCCTGCTGCAATATTGGAGGTCAGTCTCAGTATGTGTGGTTCTATGGCTACCAGTGCAGTGGTACAAGGCTGAGGGGGGGTCAGTATATGTGGTTGTTTGTCTGCCAGTATGGAGGAACAACATCGGGGGATTAGTATGTCTGTGGTTCTACAAAGCTGGAGGGTCAATGTGAGCAGTTCAATGGCTATCAGTAGTACAGGGCAGGGGGATGGTAAGCATGTGTTGTTCTCTGGCTACTAGTGCAGTGGGACATGGTCAGTGTGGTTTTATGGCTACCAGTGGTACAACTCTATGTGGGGTAAGTTTGTGTGGTTCTCTGGGTACCAGTACAATGAGATAAGTCTGGGATATGAGTATGTCTGGTGCTAAGGCTACCATTTGGACAAGTCTCGGAAGTCCATGCTTTCAGCAGCTTTCTCTCTATTCCAGCACAGACTGACAATAACGTAAACAGACGCTCCCTTTTATTCTTTCAATGCATGATAAAACTGCACATCTCAGGGGAATTCCAAAACAAAGCAAAAGCTGCAATTTTTCTCTTTTATTGTGAACATTTTTGCTGATTCCTAATTATTGTAGTCCTGACCTTTTCCCAGTACTATTTAAATCTGATCAGTTTTTTAAATCTGATCAGTTTCCAGAAAACGTTTGCAAAAAAAACTTAATTTTGGAGGGTGTGGTTCCTTGCATTTCACTAAACGAGACAAGTATTTCTGCACAAAAAAGGTGTGAATAGTGGCTTATTCCATTTAGTAACGCTTACAAATAAAAACAGAGCGCCGCACCCCGTGGATTCCTTAAGAGGTTAATCCCTTATGACCCATGACGTGCCAGGACCGTTGTGGGTAGATTTGACTTAAGGACCCATGACAGTCCTGGTACGTCATGGGTTAAATGATAGCAGTGCGCCTCTGTGCACGCTGCTATCATTAATTCCCGGCTGAGACTGAGTGCTCCGGGGCCGGAGCATTCAGTCTCAGCCACTTTCACAAGTGCTGGATCATGGGATTGCTGCATCAGTGATCCCATGTACCAGCATTCTGAAAGAATGATTGAGTCAGTGTTCTACACTGCCTGTAGTGTCTCTTCTCAGCCATCTGTCCCTTGCTATCAAAGTAAGGGACAGAGAAGCAGAAAGGAGACACTTAGTGGAGAAATAAAATGCAGTAGCTGGGGGTAATAACAGGCTGGCTAAATGCAGGTCCATTTTTGACCTGCAAAAATTAACTTTTTTTTTTGTTTGTTTTTTTTGTTTTGTTTTTTTAAAGACACAACTCTTTGTTAAATTAAAAAAAAAACATTTCAATAACCAAAATAGGAAGTGTGATTTGTTGTGGAGCTATGAAATACATTTATACACACCGCCAAATTTCATCAATAAAAAAGTGGGAAAAGGGACATGGGGTTTTTCACCCGGGGGGACAGTGACCACTTAAATCTGCCCATTTTGTAGGTATGACTGACCGGTCATACCTTTCATGCAGTGTCCATAAAAACTTAACCCATTGTGCCCAAATGATCCCAAGAGATGGTTGGCTATCAATATAAGTATGGTATCAAAAGAAAGCCCTATTTGTGCGTAACAAACGGTATATAATTTTCATGGGTAAAATAAAGTACTTAGAGGGAAAACACTTTTGAACAAAGACATAGTCAAAAAGGTCAGAATTGCTCCGGTCCTTAACCCCTTAAGGACCGGGAAATCCGGCCGAAGACGCGACTCAACGACCACGGAGCAAAATTTTTTTTTTGCTCCGTTGCGTTCCGGACACCCCGAACGGCGTGCAGCCGAGGGGGGGGGGGCCCGGAACTCAATGACGGTCATAGTACGTCATCGGTCGTTAAGTGAAATCGACCCTTGACGTACTATGACCGTCAAGGGTCGTTAAGGGGTTAAGTGAAATCCACCTCAGATTTTCCCTGTCCTTAAGGAGTTAAACTCTATTGCATGCTGCCCTGAACCACGCAATTGTAAAATATTTTTTTTTTCCCTTTGAGTGCCATGGAGGTATCCAATGCATGTTGGATACCTCTCTGGCACTCAAAGGGTTAAACCAAGTACTTTGTAAAGGTGGCATTCATGAAGTGTGCATGGGTGAAGTTTCTATCTTAGTTTGCCTTCTTTTTTGTTTGTTTGTTTTTTTTCCTGTAGGGATAGGGCTGTGTTAATCCCCAATGAGACATGCTCCTATTTCTGGCCTCCATTATTGGTTTGAACCAGAGCACAGGTTTAAACCTTTGAGTGCCAGAGGGTTGCAAAGCAATGTGTTGCGTACCCTTCTGGCACTCAAAGAGTTAAGCGATCTGGGTCTGTTACAGAGTGGTTTATATTGTCAGTCCTCTGCTCTCTTTTTCTGCTTGGCGTGTCTGAGCATACATTTGTATGGTACATAGGCGCCTAAAGACTGAAGAGAACAAGTTTTCCTGCATTCAGAGTGCACAGACCCTGCAAATAAGTCTTTCTGTTTGTCAGGGAGCCACATTTCCATTATCTTTGGTACTTTGACTAGACTGGCACTGCATTTGTGTACATCTCTGTCTCTCCACCCTATACATGTTGGTATCAATATTTAGTATATGTAGCGATTAGCTGGTAAAACTGTTTCGTTTTCAGCAAAATACCGATTTTATTTATAAATGACTCAAGTATAAACTGCCCTGTGCCCTACTTCCAGACAGACTGCGGTTACCAGCTCTGTACCACAGTCTGTCACTCTTCCTTTGCCCCCCCCCCCCCCGTATCCGGTCTCCTCCTATGACGGAGGCTTTCTGCCTGTAAGCTGGAGCAGTCTCTGACCAATGAGAGCACTCCAGCTTACATGCAGAAAACCTCTGTCATCGGAGGAGGTACCGATTTTATTTAAAAAATGAAACCGTATTACCAGCTAGTCACTACATATACTAACTATTGACACCAACATGTATAAGGGTGATAGATCACCTTCAATTCATTTTGAATTATTTTTAATTCATTTTACTTCAGTTAAACTGTTCATTCACTGTATCTCATTCTATTGAGCTTTAGGTCATCTTGTTTTATTGTTTTACCCTGTTCCATATGTATTCTCTATCTGTTATACATAAGGGAGTGTTCACACCAGTAATATAGCCAGGGTATAATGAGCACTAATGTAGTGAGGTGCACTCCTAGGATCAAAATACAGAAGTGTAGTTTAATAATGACGCCACCATTCTATAGAAATGCTAGGTTGTAATTGGTTGCTTTCTACTATATAAAGAAAGAGAGTGTGAAGTATGTAAGCTGTGAGTTGAAATAAGCCACATAGTGAAATTTGCTGGACAAATTGATGTGCATTTTCTTTGTTGTGTTAGTGTGGTAAGGGAGAGGTTAAAAATGAAAAGCCTTTTTTCCCTCCCTTTGCAGTTGTTCAAGTTAGGACTTTTTCTATATACAGTACATTTCTACATAGAAAAGCTGAATTTTACAAGCACAGGTATACCTGGCTGGCCCGTTTACTATTATATTAGCAAAATCTCCCTTGATTGCGAATATTAAAAATAATCCCACTTTCTCTGTCGTCCAATACAGGTTACTGGTAACTTTGGGTAGGCAATCCACCCCTTTAACTAGGCAGGAACAATTCTAGAAGTGAATGCAGGGGGTGGAGCCTACCTTCCCTTCTTGGCTGCAGCTAGCCATTCAGTTCCATTAAGATTTGTTCCTGGGTGAAGACACAGGCAAGAGAACAGTTCTGCTATAGTTTTAGCTAATTTTTTATTTTTCTGTTAGATATGGAATACCACCATTATGCGGGTTACCATAACTGACAATGCCCTTGGATGTGGTTAGCTCAGTATCCAGGTGCTTTTTGTGGACCTTAAGCCCTGGGGGGAAAATCTTGGGTTCAAGTTCTTTCCTCAGGAGTTGCTCACTGAGGCTTCTTCTTAATACATAGTAATCTGAAGACAGAAGATCTGCAGGAAAGGTGAGCAACCCTTTGAGTGCTGCAGGTCCACATGTCCCACAGTGCCCCTCCGCACAGGGGTTTTCCTTTGGAGTTCCTATTGCACACACCTGCACTCATTGGGTTTATCTCTATGTCTGTTGGGTGTTTTGGAGCAAGGTTCTGTGGTAACTTAACCCTTTAGCTGCTGGTTTTGCATCTTTGGGGGGTTTATTGGCACTTTCCCTACTGGGTTCAGTGTTTTTTGGGTCTGCTAACATGTTCTAATGATGTTTCATGTAATTTTAATTCCCAGTTTCAACCTTGCAAAATTTGTGGTGTGCTTTATCGCATAGACGCCATTGCTCCATTCACTTCTATGGGACTGTATAGTTTGGGACATATCTCTGCAACCGCTCATTGTAGCGACTTCAGAGATGGCTCATTGTCTGCCCTTGCTCTGTCATCCGATTAAAGTTTCATGTGTTTTGGGGGGCTTCGTGCACTGTTGGGGTACTTTTTCTGGAAAAACTATATTTCCCATGAGCTCTTGCTTAGTGCGCTCGTTACTGATTGGCTCCTGCCACGACAGCCATTTTGTGCCTTTTCGTGAAAGAGTATCCTACACAGGGCTTGGATTCTCCTTCCCTCCTCTCCAGATTAACCGTTCGACTGCCAGACAATTACATTTTAGCGATTTCTGGGGTGAAATTTTAAACTTACACACTGTATTTGAGTGATTCCTTATACTTTAAACATTTTGACACTGTGAGAATGTCTAATCCGTTAGAGCTTGGGGCCAGGCCTAAGGCTATGGACGCTGGGGTCTCTGTGTTCCCTATTGCGCATTGGTCCTCATGTCATTCAGGGTTACCTAGAGTTCTCAGGTCATTATGCCCAGCATGTTCTGATGTCCCTGAGTCTCTCCCAGGGACCTCCAGCCATGCATTAGAGCCAGTTTGGATGCAAGAGTTCAAGGCTGCTACTAGAGACCTCCGATTTACATTGCAACTCTTTCCATCCCATTTACAGGGGGTCTTCCACTCCTGGCAGACCCCTTATTCCGTCAGATCTTCCCTGCAGAAACCGCAGGGAGTACCCGATGTATCAGATTCCTCGGAGTAGTAACTGTTGGTGGATTTGGATGTTGAGGAACGTTCTGCTTTGGGCTTCTGTCAGTTTTTTTTTTTGGGGACCCCTTTGAGGCTGATCCTGATCCCTCGGCTGAGGGCTTGATCAGAGCCATCTTAACTACCCTAAACATTCCCTTAGTTCAGGAGGTTTCTTCGGATCCTTCTGATGTATTTCAGGAGCCTAAAAGGACCTATACTTGTTTTTCCACCTAACCCGACTCTTGACCGCCTTGTGTCTGATGAGTGGAAGTCTCCGGACAGGAAACCTTCTGTTTCCAAGAAATTTGCAAGCTTTACACCTTCTCTGAGGAGGCGCTTGCTCAGTGGGTTCATCCCCCCAAAGTGGATGCTCCTGTCTCCAGGCTATCAAAGTCCACTGCCTTGCCAGTTGCTGATGCTTCCGCACTGAAAGACTGGACTGACAAGAAACTTGAAGTCCATTTTTGCCACTGCTGGTGCTACCATGCATCCAGCGTTCACAACAGCATGGGTGAATCGGGCCATTGCGGTCTGGACTGAACACCTCACTCTGGCTGTCCGTAAGGGTGCTCCCTTCTTGGCAACATTTCTGAGGCCCAGCGCTATCTTTCTGCAGCCTTATTTGATGCCATCCGTTTGGTGGTTAGGGTTTCCACCATGTCTGTGGTTGCCAGACGAGCTCTTTGGCTCAAGATCTGGTCTGCTGACACTGCTTCCAAGAAAACTTTGATCTCATTGCCTTTTCAAGGCACCTCTTTGTTTGGGCCAGATCTTAAGGATCTGATTAGTGAGGCCACAAGGGGCAAGAGTACCCTTCTGCCTATGGTCCCCAGGAGGAAGACGCCTCTCAAGCGTAATTGGCTTTTTCGTTCCTTCCAGACTGAGACACGTCCGGCGCACCAGGTGGTTCCCTCAGCTCCGCATTCCTCCTCCAAGCCCAAACAGCAATGGAAGCCCAAGGTCTCTTCCAAGCCTTCTTCAGCATGACTTGCCGAACCCAGGTCCCTACTCGGCTATGGGTGGCCGTCTGCATCACCACAGTGTCTGGGAGGATTCAGTGGCGGACCCGTGGGTTTTACAGGTAGTGGCGGAAGGGTACAGGATCCCTTTTGCCTCTCTTCCTCCCTTTTGGTTTTTACCCTTTCATACGCCGTGTGTTCAGTGGCGCTATCCAGGCCTTCTGGACAAGGATGTTCTGGAACCTGTTCTGGTTCGGGACAGAGGTATGGGTTTTTACTCAAACCTCTTTGTGGTCTCCAAGAAGGACGGTGTTTGTCATCCCATTTTGGATTTGAAGGATCTCAATTCCTTTGTGATCAAGATTCATTATCACCAGGAGTCCCTAAGGACGGTGATTGCTGCTATGTGCCCGGGGTAATTCCTTGCCTCTCTGGATCTTCAGGACGTGTATCTACACATCGACATTCATCCAGAGAGTCGGCAGTATCTCAGATTTGCCTGCGACCAAGGGCACTTTCAGTTTTCAGCTCTTCCCTTTGGTCTGACTACAGCTCCTCAAGTCCTCAACCGTGTCCTGGGAGCTTTGGGATCCGTCCTCCATCGGGATGGCATCAGAGTTACTCCATATATGGACGGCCTGCTTCTGAAAGCCCCTCCTGCAGAACTTCTTCATCAGCAGGACTGAATTCATTCTCTCACCCAACACTGGTGGGTCATCAACATGGACAAGTCAGATCTTGTCCTATCCCAGCATCTGGTCTTCCTGGGCCTTCTCTTCGACCACTCAGCAGTGGATGGTGTTTCTCACGGACGAGGTGGCTCACCAGATCACCCACAGGGTTCTGCTCTTCTGGCTCACAATCCAGTTCCCGTCAAGAAGCTGTCCTCTAGTGGGGAAATTCATCTCCACCATAGAAACGGTGCCATTTGCCATGGCTCACACCAGGGAACGCCAGAGGTGGTCAGCTGGACTTTCTGAAGACGTCTGTATCCCTCCCTCTTCATGTGGAACTGAGTTTTTCGTGGTGGCTCGACCTCTCCAATCTGCTGAAGGGCAAGTCCTTCCTGGTATCCTTCTGGACCACTTTGACGACGAATGCCAGCTTCTCCGGCTGGGGAGCGGTCCTGGGTCGCCTGACTGCTCAGGGTCGGTGGTCTCCAGAGGAGTATCTCCTTCCCATCAATGTGTTGGAGCTTCGGCCAATATTTCTTGCCCTTCATCAATGGACACCCCAGCTGGAAGAATGCCAAGTCCGGGTCCAGTCTGACAACGCCACAGCCGTGGCTTACATCAACAAGCAGGGAGGAACAAGAAGTCTTGCCGTTTGGTTAGAGGTCAAGGCTATTTTGTCCTGGGCAGAAGAACATGCTCCTGCCATATCCGCAGTGCAAATACCTGGAGTAGACAAAGTCATGGCAGACTTCCTCATTCGATACACAGTGGACAGCGGAGAGTGGGAACTGCACCCAGAGGTGTTCATCCTCATTGTTCAGAAGTGAGGTCTTCTTTGCATCAACCTGATGGCAACAAGACACAATCGGAAGGTTCTTCTCTTGCTGGAGGGATCCTCTAGCGGTGGATGACATGTCCATTCCTTGGTTATTTCCTCTGGCTTACATCTTTCCTCCCCTTCCCATGTTGCACATGTGTTACGGAAATTGAGACTGTAGCGCTGTCCAGTCATTCTGATTTCTCTGTACTGGCCTCGACAGGCTTGGTTTCTGGAGCTTCTGGATCTGTCAGTGGCGGAACCATTCCGGCTCCCTTGCTGTCCGTATCTTCTTCTACAGGGTTTCCTGTGGAAGGAGGATGTTCACCATCTAGCTTTGACGGCTTGGAAATTGAATCCTCAATATTGAAGATGAAAGGTTTTTCCTCTTGTGTGGTGTCTACTATGCTCAGTGCCCGCAAACCTGTTTCTTCTAAGGCCTACCATCGTGTCTGGTCGACCTTCCTATCTTGGTGTGCTGATAGGGACCTTTCTCAGGATTTTGATCTGCCTACGGTCCTCAATTTCTTGCAGGACGGTGTGGTTAAGGGCCTCCTTTTGAATTCCCTTAAGGTTCAGACTGCTCTCTCTCTGTTTTCTTTCAGAGGCGCATTGATATTCCTGATATATTCCTGATGTCAAGGTTTTCTTCCGGGGCATTGCTCATACTCGTCCTGCTTTTAAGACTCCTGCTTCTCAGTAAGATCTTAACTTGGTTCTGGGCATCCTTCAGCGCCTTCCCTTTGAGTCCTTGGCTACTATTCCTCTACGCCTGCTGACGTGGAAAATGGCCTTTCTCCTGGCGATAGTGTCTGTTCTCTGTGTCGCGGAGTTACAGGTGTTGTCTTGTAGACCACCCTTTTTGGTGTTTCACAAAGACAAGGCGGTGCTTCACACTTCGCAGGAGTTTCTCCCGAAGGTGGTCTCTGAATTCCACATTAATCAGGAAATTGTGGTGCCTTCTTTCTGCCCTGACCCTACCTCTGACAAGGAGACGGATCTCCACTTGTTAGATGTGGTGCGTTGTCTCAAGTTTTATGTACATCACACTGAGTCCATTAGACAGTCTAACATGCTGTTCATCATTCCTGAGGGCCCCAGGGCAGGGAGACCTGCATCCATAGTGACTATTGCGTCTTGGATCAAGTCCACTATTCGCAGGCTTACGAGCTAAGGAAGAAGCCTGTCCTCTCCCATCTCAAACCTTTCTCACTTTCTGTTCCATACCTATGGAACTCCATATCCCTCTCCTTACGTCTTGAACAATTCCTCTCTGTCTTTAAGTCTACCCTGAACTTGTAACTTCTGGAGCACTAGGAGCATGCACTACTTTTGGTGAAACTCAGCACTTGTAATCTCTGCACTTGACACCCTCCTACCCTGTTGTCTTCCTCCTATTACCCATTTAGACTGTAAGCTCCTTGGGGCAGGGACCTCTCTCCTAGTGTTTCTATGAATGTGGCATTTATTTTATCCCCTCTTATTTATTGTAACATACATCTATTGTAAGGCGCTGTGTACACTGTGTGGCGCCATATAAATAAAAATATGCATACATACATATATACATTAACTCACATACCATATGTAGAATCAGCTGACAGGGCCAATTCAACCTTCTGCTCCATTGTACTGGAAATATCCCTCCAATGGCATCCTCAGGGCTTTGGCATCTCCAGCAGAAGCATAACTGGGAAAGACCTGGCTCTTAACAATGCCTGCCGACACGTATTATGAACCTAACTGTTTAATTAATCAGGACTTACAGCTGGCCTCCTCCTTCCAGACTAAATACTCCCATAGTGTTGTGTCGGGTCCTGATCGGACTGTAACAATTCTTATTTATACGTACAATCCTGCAATAAATTTTTATCAATATAATAAAACATCTAAACACTATACTTCTATAAGTAGTATGATGCCGCACAGTGCCGCAATTAGCATACATTAGCATATGAATGAAGTGTGAATATCTCCTGAACTGTACATTTGCTGGCCTTTTTGTTAACATGACAAATAGGCAGTTTTTAATGTAGTTTTTAAATATGCCAACTTGAATTAAGGTGATAGTTCCCCTTTAAAGGGATAGTGCTGTTTCAAAAAAAAGCAGCTTGAATTAATCTTCATAGTATTTGGGCCATGGAGAGTGTTATTTCAGTACTTTCAGAGTTGTAGTTCAAGAGTAATTGAATAATTAATAAAGTATCCCCCTCCCGACCCTTTTACTGATGTAACACTGCTCACCTAAGAGCAACAAGACTGTCCGGATGTGTCACAGAAAGGGACAATCTTCAATGAACATAATGAAAAACCTGTCAAGGGGGGCAGGGTTTTCCATATGCTCACAGTAAGAAGATTGTCCCTTGCTGTGAGCTGTCCTGTCAAGAGACCAGATTCCACATCTGAGGGGAGGTGGCTTACACTAGGTAAAAGGGGCGGGAGGTGGATATTTTATCATTCAGTTATTCTTGAACTACAACTCTGACAGTATTGAAATAACTTTCTCCATGGCCCAAATAATATGAAGATTAATGGGAGCTGCTGTTTTTGTGAAACATTACTATCACTTTAATGGAAAATATTTTTTTCCTCAAATTCCTCTTATAACTAGTCCCTATCTCTAGTTTAGAGTTTGTCTGTATGTTTGTGTTCATTTTATTCTGAACAATGATTCCTTCCTGAACCTTTTTAAATCCTTTTACAAATATGAAAGTTTCAGTGATATCCCCAATCTCCCCTCTATCATTCAAGCTATGTATATTAAGGTTCTGAAGTAATTACTGGTGTGTTTTACTATGCCATGCACCATTTTTGTTAAACCCTTTTTTTGAATAGTGTCTAATTTGTTGATATCCTTCTGTAGCTGTAGTCTCCAGAACTGTTCACTAGGTGAACTCAAAACCGTGATCTATGAAGTGGCAATATGCCTTCTCTTTTAATGCTTCTAATGCCTCTTCCTGTACAATCTATCATTAACCCCCATAGCTTTTGCTGCATTGCTTGACTACTATACCTTTAAATCATCATAAATCATCAGCACCAGAGGGGTGCATGTTGCATGTTTTCAGTGAGGCTGAACTAAGATCAACTGGGTAATTTTGGGACTACATGATTGCACTATAGGGGACGAAGAAACATTCCCCACATATTACCAAAATTTGTTTCTCTGTTCTCCAGTGTGAAACACAGGAACCATGGGTACAGCCCTCACTCCCATACTCCCTCCACTTTACCCCCATCTTCTACTCCCAGTATTATGTGACCTACAGAAGAGGGTGTATGGGCATTGGTCTCTTAGTTAAAAGTATTTTTTTATTTTAATTTCTAGTATATGGGGCTGTATAATCCCCCATTAGGTGGGCTCCCCTTAACCAGATTCCTTGTTCATGGGTTGACTTTACTTTCTAAGTATTTACCTGACTCTCTGAAGCTTTTCTTTATACTGCAATGGTAGTTTGTAGAGTGGATATCCTTTTAAAAGGTTTCACGCAATGGCGACATGAGAATCTCTGCATGACAGAGCGAGACTCTCACGTCACATAGTCAAACATCGCATAACCGTAACTACAACTCCCATCATGCTCACCTGCGCATCAAATACAATTCCGCAAGATATGTGTGTGCTGCCACCCTTCACGTATACATTGTTCCTCACATTTTGATATTCAATGCCCCTGTAAAGTAATGCTGTGATGGCATTAACATTTATTCATGGCATTAATGTTCAGTGCTACTCCGGGTTCTCTCTCACCTTCTCTGTCAGTTTGCACGCAGAGAAGGGGAGAGAGAGCACGAAGCAGTGCTGAGCATTAATGTCATGAATAAATGCTGCAGATGAGTGCTATGGTCCTGTTTTATGTCCCTATTCTACTGGAACTCCCTGGAATGTGGCGTGTTGCCTGTAATGCACTCTATTCTCAGTTTTTTTATATTATGTGTGTGTTTCTACTGATGCTCCTTTTTCTATAAGAGCCTTCTATTTCTTATCTTTACACGTTTGGGGCATTTCTCCTTCTTATGGAGACATATGCTTCACTCCACTGAGCTTTCCTATTGATTTGCTCACTTTTTATTCTTTTACTAACTTTTTTCTTTATAATTGATCGGAAATTTGGCACGGCCCTTTTAAGATCAGGTGCCTGCACAGTGGCCATTTGTATCTAACACACTGTGCTTCTATGAGACATATCCTCTACCTCTGTTCAGCTCTCTTGTGGGTCAGAATGAGCTCATATTAAATCAGATGCTCTCCATGGCATTTACCTTGGGGACTCTGTCCTGATTTCAGGAGGATGTTGTTCTTGAAAGGCTGGAGAACCACTGTTTGTGTTACCTATATTACAAAATGGCAACCTTCAAAATCCCCTGTTTTCTAGGGTAAAAGTGGGGGTCTTTTAGGGGTCTCCCAGATATGCCTTTCCCTAAACACAAGCAGACTTGTCAGAGCATGTTATCTCTCCAAAACCAAAGTCTGAAAAGCAGCCTCCACATGACTAGTGGAGTCCTTATCTGTCATTGCCTGTAGGGGGTTGTCTCTGCTTTCTTAACCCTTTGAGTGCCAGAGGGGGTATGCAACACATTGCTTTGCAATGCATAGCGTAACCCTCTGGCACTCAAAGGGTTAAAGACACCTTGGCATCTTCCATGATGGAGGAGTGGGTTTTGAGGGTTGTTTCTGAAGGGTGCTGTACAGATTTCAAGTCCTTTCCTCCTCATGGCTTCTTTTTCTCAAAGGTTCCTCGAGAGCATCTCTTTATATACTCCATCTCCTCTCTGCTGGACAAGCAGGTTCTAGTTCTGGTCCCAGCTCATGAGCACTATTCAGGTTTTTATTACTTGTTACACTTGAATCTGGATTAACCCTGTGAGTACCAGAGAGGTATTCATCGTATTCCCGTGCAATGCACTGGATAACTCTCTGGAACTCAAAGGGTTAAGGTGTGTGGGGGGATTTTGAGCTTGAGGAGAGAGTCTCCACCCAAAAGACCCTGTCTTTTTGATGTGTCCTGCCTTCCTGGTGGAGTGAGCTTATGCCCCATAGTTCATGTGTTCAATATGGACTAAAGAGAAAAGGATTTAACAATAAGTTCACTGAAATCCTATTTTGTATTTATTTGGGAATACATATATGAAAACCAGTATAGATAGGAGACCTCACTATCATCCAGAGGGATAAAGGCTCCACTTAAATGAATGGAAAATTGCAGAATACTAATTTTAACCCTCTGATGCAGTTTTGCTCCAGAATTGTGCCTCTTTAGCTTTATAAATAATACCCTGGGAGCTTTAGCTTACCTATTTATCTACAGGACTGTCATTTCAATAAATACCTTGCACCTTTTGGATTGATTTCAAGGTATTTTTGACCATATTTCAGTAACACTTTTTGTAATCCTTCGAGTGTCAGAGGGGTAGCCATTGCAATTCAAAGAAATGCATTGGCTACCCTTCTGGCATCCAAAGTGTTAACAATTCTTAAGACTTAATTCATTTTTCCTTTCAGAATTAATAATATTTTTTTTAAAGGAGGAACTCCCCAAGAAATTTACAAACTTTCAAGACATTTTCAAGGCGTAATTCCAGTAAGACCCAACAAAGAGCAACTTGAAATAGATCTATCAGCTCCATTTCTCATTCAAGGCAACAGATGGCACTATGGGTATGTTGATTAAAATCATTTTTATCCTCAGTGCTTTATCTTTTACTGTATGGTTTATTTATTACAATAGTAGTAATGTAATGCAAGACCTGTACTTACATTTGCATTTAAAGGAGAATTTTATCCTAGGGATAAGTGGATCATTATCTGTTTAATATACTGACTTACATAGGTTGGTTTCCTCCATGCAAGTCAAGTGTCGAGCTATCTTTTTCCTGTATAAATTGATTTCTATTGACATCTGTTTCTAGGTCATACCACCTCACATCACACAATGGGCTTTAATACACCTGACTTAAAGGACTCAAGTTATCTGATTTTATGCTGAAACAATTAGCAGTAGACCAAAATAGAGCTCAGATGCAAAGGAAAACAGTAAATATACATATATAACTGATTGCTGTTGCATTTTGAAGGACATTTGCCTAAGCATTTACAATAAGTCATTTATTCTTAGAGAATAGTTCTACTTTAAACATCACTATCAGTGCATAAGACACAACACAAATTAGAATCTAGGGAACTATATAATTTACTAAATACATCAAACAGTATGCAAAAATTAGATATTTAGGCCCGACTTGAAGATGTGAAATATTCTCTGACATCAATTGTTTCTCCACCACATAGGTGGCCATGTAATCTTTTCTGCTGCAACTTGTTTGGATTTCTGTAGCAGTTTGAATGATTGACACCATTCTCTTTGAACCAGTCAATCCACCTTTCATGAGAGACATAATGCATACATTAGGGCTGTTTTGATGTGACCTGATATTTAAGTGCAGAAGCTGTCAGAAAATAAAATATGCCTAGTAAGGCAATATTATAAATCCAAGCATGAACTTCTATAACTCCTGGTCGTATTTTACACTGAACACATCATGTGAGCACACACAGTTACAGGTAATTCTCCTCTAAGAATTCAAAGGGTTAAGAGTTTCATTGTTAGAACTCCACAAACACTACATCTACCACAGCTAAAGGTTAAGAAACACTGCATTGGGACAGTGGTGTGTAAAATACAGTCGGTGAGCCAGATTCAGCTCTCCTTTTCATTTTGACTGACTCCTAAAAAGGTAGCATCACTTTTTAAATATGGAGCTGAATGAGTTCTCCAGAAAGCCATCATCCAATAGATGATCTAGTGCAGGACTGTCCAGGTTCATTCCTCAAGAGCTGCCAATGTTCCAGGATTTAAGGATTTCCCTGATTGAACACAGATGGATCAGTTAAAATGATTAACTCACCTATACTTAATCAGGGAACATACTTTAATCCTGGCCTGTTGGTGGCCCACGAGTATTGAACTTGGACACCCATGATCTAGGCCTTGATCCAACAAAGCACAGTAAAACTGCTATTAAGGCAAAAAGTACGTTACAATTACTGGGCCATACTGATCAAGCTCCTTACAGAGGTAATCTCCTACTCTCTAGAGGAGGCGCTAGCTCCATTAATTACGTACTCCTCTGGTTGCAGTCTGCTGCTGAGACGTGCCTGACTGTTTTATTATTTGTGTGCAATAAAGTGATTGTTACCTTATAAGTACCTGTCCTGTGTTCATTTGTACGAACCATTACACTAACGATCGTAAGCCACAAAAATCCACGTAGCTTCAAAACATGCGCTGCACCTTTTTTTCTACCTCACGGTGCTTTCATTTTAATCTCTGAACAACAACAGGTGCATCAACTTCAAAGGAAACAAGACATTATCTAGCGAAGCTAAACATTGTCAACACAAGTTCAAATCCACAGCTAATCACAACACACCAAAGAACAGTTGTAATCAAAATTATTCAACCCCCATTGCAAATCCGGATTATTGTCAGAATTTACAGACTTTCATCTGTTTGCAATGAACAAATCAAACAAAAGCAATTGCAATAGCTCAACACAATGAATTCTTCAAGTGGTTTCCCCAAATTCAACTGAAAATGCAACTTATAATGACGTCTCCAGTTTCAAAATTATTCACCCTCTTCATTGCAAGCATCTTTTAGTACTTAATAGATCACCCTTTTGCTGTTATGACCTGCTGCAAACGAGATGCATAGCCAGACACCAGCTTCTGGCAGCATTCATGAGGAATCTTAGCCTATTCCTCATGAGCAATTGCCTCCAATTCAGTAATATTCTTGGGTTTGTGTGCTGCAACTGCCTTCTTCAAATCCCACCACAGATTTTCTGTGGGGTTCAAGTCAGGTGACTGTGATGGACACTGTAGAATCTTCCAGGACTTCTTCTGCAACCAAGCCTTCGCAGGATTTCAGGTATGCTTGGGATCATTGTCCTGTTGGAAGGTCCAGTGACACTCACACTTCAGCTTCCTCACAGACGGTATGACGTTTTCTCCTAGGATTTCATGATACTTCAATGAATCCATCTTGCCTTCCTCACACTGCAGGTTTCCAGTGCCAGTGGATGCAAAGCAGCCCCAGACCATCACAGAGCCACCACCACGCTTATCTGTAGACAGAGTGTTCTTTTCAGCTTATACTTCATTCTTCTTCCTCCAGACATACCGCTGATCCATTGGGCCAAAAGTTACAGTTTTGTTTCATCGCTCCACAGAACAGAATCCCAAAACTTCTGTGGCTTATTTATATGATTTTGAGCATATTGAAGCCGACTTTTCTTGTGCTTTTGGGTCAGTAGTGGTGTACATCTTGGAGTTCTTCCATGGAAACCTTCTACGTTTAGTACGCGCCTTACTGTGCTCACTGAAACCTCAGTGCCTGTTGCTACCAAGTCTTGCTGCAGGTCTTTTGCAGTCACTCGAGGGTTTTTCTCTTCTCAGAAATCTGGTTGCAGCCATCGATAGCTTCATTTTTCTGCCATGTCCAGGTAGTGTAACCACTGTTCCTTTGAATCTGAACTTGCGAACTGTGCTTCAAACGGTGTCTCTAGGGACAGTCCGTGCTTTTGTTATCTTTTTGCATCCTGTTCCTTGTTTGTGAAGGGTGATGATCTCTTCTCTTAACTTTTTGGACCATTCTCTTGACTTAGCCATATTTCTAACATGCGTCAAACGAGACTGTCAACAAACCCCTAGCAGCCAGTTCAGGTATTTCCAGCTCAAGCACACCTGGTGCAACTAATGAAGCGCTTGATTAGTTGCATCAGGTGTGCGTAATACAACATCTGCTTTGCATATTTGTTCTGTTGTGAGGGGTTCTATTAAGGAGGTTGAATAAATTTGAGACTTGTGAAGTCATTATAAGTTGCGTTTTCAGTTGAATTTGGGGAAACCACTTGAAGCATTCGTTGTGTTCAGCTATTTCAATTGCTTTTGATTGATCTGTTCATTGCAAACAGCTGAAGGTCTGTAAATGTTGATAATAAACCTGATTTACCTTTACATAAACCCCCAAATAACTGACACACCTTGCCTGTGTTTCAAGGTTTTGCGAGCTAGAGCACAGAGCCCAGGAGCAGAGGTTAGTGGTAGAAAGAGAGAGGAACGGACATTTGAGCACAGTGGACACAGTTGGGAGTGGAGAGCGTTGCACTAAAAATAACACATTATACACTTTGGCATATTGCATGCACATACACATCTTTTATTTTTGTCACACATAACACATCTCTAGCGTTTATACAGTGTGATTCAGTGAGTGCAAGGGAGTGGCAGAGTGAGTGTGATCAAGTGTGTCTGTGAGAACCTGTGTGTGAGTGGGTGTGAAATAGCAGAGAGAGGAGAGGAGGCTACAGGGATATGTTGATGCCCAGGAGAGGAGGAAGATGAGCAGGACATCTCTGGTCAGGGAAGGAGAGGGGGAGGGAGAGTGGCTGGGTGGAGGGGTACCTGAGTACGGAATGGAACACTGCCAGTGGGATGAGGGGTGAATGTCGGAGAGCACCACACACACAGGCAGGGCCTGAACCACAAATCGGCAGTCACAGTTCAGACATGTTCCAGACTGGTGCTGATGATGAAAGATTGAGTGACCCCATGTATCATGAAAAAAGGGGGGAACATCTTGGTTATGATTGAGAGGGTCAGTGGTATTGGTGCAAGGAAGCAGCTCACCTGGCGTTAGGTCCTCTCCAATGTAAATACTGTGTCCAGTTGTAAGCAGACCATCAAGTCTATCACAAATCGGTGGAGCGATTTTAAAAGGTGTGTGAAGGACGAGATAAGATACCTTGCCATGCACGCCAGAAGCACCAGAGACATTCCCCCTGCTAACACCCACTTTAATGCCTGGGAGGAGATGCTGCTTCAGAAGCTCTAGATAACAGCTGTTCAGAGGGTCTCTGGCTGGTGTCACACTGGCACAACACTAGACTTCTGGTAAGTGCATCATTCCAGAACTGTACACCACACAAACACTCATAACTAGTATTGCACAACACAGCGCCATCTGAACACATGACCATCATTGAGTTCACCAACACAGCGCTGATAGGGTTCAAACAAGGAAATATCAATGTACAATCAAAGCAAACATGCGAAGGGTTAAACAGGCCCAATCCTGTACAAGTCCAGGTTGAACCTCCTCGTTGCTGTGTTGATCAAGTAGATATACTGCACACAAACAATGCTTGCCATCACGATGGCATACAAATATCTGTTATGTTACACACGGAGCCACAGGGAGATCAGCACCTAACCCTTTGAGTGGTAGAAGGATAAGCAACGCATTGTTCATCAGTGAGTTTGGTACCCCTCTGGCACTCAGGTTTAACAGAATATGAACACAATACAAAAGGGTTACATTGCCCAGGTCCACAGGGGTCAGCTCACACATCACAGTTCAACTAATTCAAACTGATTGCAGGTATAGGCCTCGTGCGCAAAACACAGAAATGCACCTTTGACACAACCATGACGAAGTATAAACAATGTCAGCAACACATACAGGCAAAGCAAACACACACAGACGGGGGTAACACAGCAACATAAGCAGCTGCAGGACACGTTTCACCCACCACAAAACCACACATCCAACATGTCCATGGTTGAGCTTTAGTTATCATATATAACTTGAAGACTGGGAATGGCAAGGAGGTATTCTATGCTATTGGCACTCTTCAGGATATGTATGATAACCAAAGCTCAACCACTGTAGGTTGCTTCCATCAATGTACGGGATCTTGTTAAGCTGATCATTCAATGATTGGCAGGATGGTATCCCCGCAATGCATTGGATACCATTCTGTCACTCAGTGGTTCACATGTTAATGTCATCATCTTGCATCCTTCTTGTCATAGCTCAGGTTAATTATCACACTATCTCATTTCCCCACACAGCATCCATGTCTTCAGTACAGCAGGAGGAGAGTGAGGAGGAGACTCATGCCATCCCCCCAGTGACACAGCCCCTGAGGAGTCAGGAGAGGGCACCTGCTTGTGGTCAGGACCGCCATCTCCACCACCACCCTCAGAGTACTGCCTGCCACCTGCAACTGGCACAGACTGGATGCCGCAGGGGAGGTGGATGCCTCTGGCCACCGCAGGCCACTACTGGATGGCCCCACCAGCTCCACTACCATAGGGATGTCACTGAATGCCAAGCAAGATAAGTACAACACAATATGGGGCATATGACCTCACAGCTACCCACCTGAATGCCACCACACCAGGAGGCCAGTTATGACCCAACACCCAGGTGGGAATCCAACACATACCAGTGACTACGGTATGACCCATGGCCACTGGACTACTAACACCTGCTCCTTATAGGCGAGCCACAGTACCCCCAACCACCCTCAGCGAACAGGTTGCACCAAGGAAACAACCATCTGTGGCCAGTGAGGAGTCAATCAATGTGGTGGGGACAGAAGCATCCTCCACACATTCCTCACATGTTGACCTCCTGACACCTGCCTCTCCTCACACTTCCCCACCAGTTTCAGAATCTGATGAACATACAGACCAGGAAGAACACAATGGGCAATAGGCAGAAGCCAAACAAGGAGGAGAGCCATCCCCAGCACCTCAATCACCACCATCCACACCCTCATCCTCTGCCACAGGTCCCCAAATTATCAGGATGGATGAGGAGTCCTTTAGCATCCAGAGGAGGCTGCTGATGGAGGTCAGACGATCTACAAGATACTGGAGGAGGTGACAGCAACATATGCAGAGAAACACAGCCACCCTCACCACAACTGAATCCCAGCAAGCCATTCTAACCACTGAGTTAAGGCACTATAGGACCAGGCTGATTGATGTGCTTGGCCAGATGCTGGTTGAAATGAGAGAGCAGAATCACTTTCAGAGGCCGCAGACTGAGAGGGCAAGACAAACCATGGAAGGGTCAACTGCAACCACCTCCCCTTCCAGACAGTACTTTAATATGTTGAACAATACAATCAGCAAAAAAAGTACTTCTTTAAAAAAGGCATTGTATGTTTTTGTAAGAACTCAAAGGGCATGTTCATATTAATAACAGCCTCCTGGAAACAAGTTGACTTGCTTATATGTTTTCAAAGAGGTCTTTGAAGTCTGACGAAGAGCTATATTGCTGTACAGGTGTTAGATCTTGAGCATTTTCTGAATGTTTGAACAATTTTTTTTTTAAGGAAAAAGAATTGTTGTGATTACACACAGACAGTCTGTGGTATCAGTCTTTCAATGATTAAAAATTAACCTTTATTAATATAATACTTAAAAACTAGATGGGTTTTTAAGATGGGTTTCTGGCTGTCTCGCCAGCCGGAGCATCAGCAGTTGCAACAGGTGGAACATGTTCAGGTGTGCTTGGGGGTTCCTGGGGCTTCCTAGCCCATGCACGCCGCCTTCTGTGATGTCTTCAGTGGAACTGCAATGGAAACTTGATGCTCGTAATGTCTCTCTCTCTCTCAGTGGTTTCATGGTAAACACACCACGTTTGCAGACAGTAGGATGTTCTTTAAGTTAGTGGTGGGTGGTGGAGTGTTGTCCAAGCACGGTCATCAGGTACGGAGGTTCCATTGGGAAGGTGTATTGTAACAGGTTATGTTGTCAGGTATTGTTTGTGGTAGATTAGTAAACTTCTTGTCCGGGGTTAATGGGTTGCTGTTGTTTCTCCAGGACTTCATTGTAAAGCATGCACATTTTCAGGGTAGTTCCTTGGCATTGCAGGAGTTAATTTTGTCATTGCTGACACTGTGCTATGTGCTAAGTGTTGTGTAATCTGTTCCATGCTTAGATTTCATCATTGTTTTTTTTTTTCTTCCGTTGTGTGCTGTATACCAAAAAAAATTGGTGCAGAATTTCTGCCAGTAAATCAGTTTATTGTACTTTGACACTGACCGCACAGAAATGAATCGCACATGGGGAGAGGTATTCCACTGATTTCAATGGGTGATATGTTATTGGCTGTTGTCATTCTTTTTTGGTCCATTAGCAGCTGACAGCACGGTTTATTGGATGCCTTACTGTGCTTGTAAAACTGTCATCGGTGACTACTGGAGCCCCAAGTACTTAAAATCAGTTTCACATTTTCATGAACTCTGCAGCCGTGCCTTCAGTTCTCCAGGATTCACTGAGCTGTGTGAGAGAGGTCTGTCATGTTAAACATTAGTGAATAAGAGTAATAAAGTGAATGTATGAACCACAAAGTGATTGTATTATGCAAACAACACCACCAAACAATTAGGCAGTGGAGGTGCCAAGTGGTAATACTAATACGACATTTTCACATTTCTGAACTTGTTACATATGCCATACCTGATATGAGAAAAACCTATATAAACCAAATGTGTGATAATGTAGAATTGATTTAAAACAAAGCAATTAGAATAATCAATGTGATTAATGAGTAAGAGTTAGATCCAAAAAGAATTCTAGTAGTCTAGACCTCACGTACTAACAGTGGTTATACAAATCACAGTCCTTTGCATTTTGTTTGTTTTGGTGATTGGAAAGAATATGAAGAGGTTTAGATAGAAGATTCCATGGGTCTTTGGGTATGTCAAGGTGTAAGCAGTCGGACAGTAAAGCATGAATTTGTGTCCGGAAATGTGTCCGTTTAGGGCAGGACCACCAGGTGTGAATATAGGAGACCTTTGGTTGACAGCCCTTTTAGCAGTCATGAGCTCTTTTCCTGGACATTGCAAAAAAGCCTGGAGGGATTAAGATACCATAACAAGAGAGTTTTGTAAGCCTGCTCTTTATAAGTGACAGAAGTAGAAAGAGTGGATATTTTCTCTCATATATCCTTCCAGTCTTAAAAAGAGAGTGAAGTGCCCAAGTCTTGCTCCAAGACTATCATGTAGCCAAATTTAGTTTCAGGTGTGAGTTCTGTTAAAGTAGAATAGATATGAGAGATCAGACTTCGAGGACTTCTTGTCTGCACATGCCCTTTCAAATTGTGTACGCCTTGTGGTGCTCCCTGAACCAAAGTAAAGAGATTGAGCGAAGCTCTGGAGTTGAAGAAAGAGAAAAAATTTTATGGAGGGAGATGTCTCTCTGTACAAATGTAATGAAAATAAATAACTTGACTGTCTCGGAAAAGGTCTCAACAAGAGATGCCACATTCCTTCAAACCCTTCAAAAAAAGTGTCTCTGAGTTATGGGGTGAGAGGAGATGGATCTGATGTTAGACACCTCTTTAGAGCTAGCTTATCCCAGATTTGTAAGGAATTGGTAATAGAGGGGCAAGAGAGATGGAATTTGGGTCTGTGCTTTTTGGGGACTTAGATAAAGTTAGGAGTAAGCTTAGGAAAGATCAGGCCAGCTGACCATCCTTTTTAACCTTCCTCCCGGATGTGGTTTGGGCAACTGCAGAAGTGATAAGACCACCCCAAGTTAAGCCAAAGCAACACAAAAATCCTATATAATAATTTGCTAAGATGTTTGTCACGATGCAGTCATGCGCCCATGTTCGGGCAGTCTCTACTGTGCATGATTGCATCGTGTGAGTGAGGCGGTGCAAGACTGCATCGTGTGGAGCAGTGAGGTAGCGGCCGCTTAACCCTTTGAGTGCCAGAGGAGTATGCAATACATTGCAATGCGTTGCGTTCCCCATTTGGCACTCAAACGGTTAACATTACCCAGACCTTGGCCCGTGTACACGGGCTTTTACACTAGTATTAAATAATATCACAAAAATTCCATCCACAAAAGATTACTTCTTTGTCCCTAGAGAACAGAGAAAAGACTGGTAATGGGTTAAATCCACTGTATCATCCTTTAAAGGGATAGAGATACTTAAAATGTAAAAAAAAATGTTGTAGGGTTTATCCCCCTGAGTAAAACAAGAGTACTCCCACTGCTGAAAGGTGTTTCATTCAAAAGTTAATTTTCAAAGTTGAATTTTTTAGGTGCAATATCACAGTGGCCTGAAATTGTACAGTGGCGCTGTTGCTACACCATCCTATGGAGATTTATGGTCCCGGGACCAGAGCTGTCCATAGGATCGTGTAGCAACAGCGCCACTGTACAATTTCAGGCAACTGTGATATTGCACCTAAAAAATTAAACTTTGAAAATTAATAACTTTTGAATGAGACACCTTTCAGCAGTGGGAGTACTCTTGTTTTACTCAGGGGGATAAACCCTACAACATATTATTTTACATTTTAAGTATTACTATCCCTTTAATGTGTTAAATGAAAAAAAGGACATATCACAGACTACAATGTGAAGTAAATATGAGAGATATAAGCTAATTGTAAGTCTTTATCAAGTGGGCATATCCGTAATTCCCTGTTATGTTTGTGCTATCTTAGCAACCACAAAATTCCCAATGAACTAATTTAAAATTCTTGAAATATATGGATTATAATAAATCACATAGGTGCCCATCATGTTTCAACTTAATTTGCTAATTTAGCTTATTTTGCTAACAGTAGCATGTTTTATATAATCTCTGTTAATACGTGAGGTTTAGGCTATTAGAACTGTTTTTGCATCTCACTCTATTACTCATTACATAATGATTTTTGGATTTCTAATGTTTTAAATCATTTTTATACTTTCACACTATTTTGTTGACCAAAAAAATATCTGAGTGAAAGTGCTTTATTAGTGCCTGTCCTGTCCTCCTTTTTCATGTATCTTATTTATTGAGAGCCTTATTTTGAAAGGCAACTGCTGTAGTCACTCTTTTAAATTCCTGCCATTCTTGTCTAGAAGACTACTATACCCTGTATCTGGAGCTCCCTTTAATCAGACTCCTAGAAAAGGTGTGGGTTTATAAGTATTAGGGAAGCAGAGGGGAGGGTACAAGAAAGACGCAGTAGGGGAGAGGAAAAAAATAGAAGCAGAGAGAAGGGCAAGAGAGAGAAACATGGAAGGTGAGAGCACCAAAGAATCAGGTAGGAGAGCATAGGAAGGAAAAACGGTGAATGCTAGGATAGGAGAAGAAGAAACAACAGCCAGAGAAAGAAGCAGGATGGTATTCAAGATAGAAAAGGAGAGGTAAAGGGGGAGAGCAAAAGGGAAGAGCATGGGGAGAGAAAGAAGTAAAGGAGAAAAGCAAGGATGAAGCTGGGGAGGAAGTTGGGTAGAAATCCAGCATTTGGCTGTGGAGAAAGGTAGCATGCAGCTGGACAGAAAGCCAGAGTGCAGCTAGGGAGAAAACAAGAGAGCAACCAGAAGGAGAACAGAGGGACTGGGGGAGAGAGTAAAAGAGAAGAGGAAGGCAAGAAGAGGGGAGGGGGCGGGTGGAAAGACCAAGTTGAAATCATTCAAGAAAAAAGCCATTAAAGGGATAGTAATGTCTGAAAATAACTTTATTTTATATTGTAGCCCTAAAAAAATCATGAAAAATGATATAAGTCTTATCTCCCAAACCTTTATGGTTTGGAAGATATTCACAAGTAAAATAAAGTATTGTTCACTTTTCCTTGCTGTTTCAGCCAAGTCTGCCATCTAGTGGACAGATTTGGAATTCGTCCACATAGCAACCGGCAGCTCTTTAGCAGTGCCGAGATCACGATCTTTTTGAAAAGAACTGCTTAACTGGAACGATCTACAAAGTGTGCCTGGCTTGAAAGCACACTTTGTAGACCATTCCAATTAAGAAATTCTTTTTAAAGATCATGATCTCAGCACTTCTGGAGAGGCACTGCTGGTCGTGCGACCGGATCCCAAATCTGAAGGGTGGAGCAATGATGTCACTCCAGGGGAAACTTTACTTGTGAATATCTTCCAAACCATAAAGGTTTGGGAGATAAGACTTATATCATTTTTCATGATTTTTTTAGGGCTACAATATAAAATAAAGTTATTTTCAGACATTACTATCCCTTTAAGATGCGGGACAGAGATAAAAGCAGTGAGTAGGGAGCAAGATAGAAGAAGGGGGAGAATATGAGAGACGGTGAGGAGAGCCAAGGGGAGGTGGCTGGGGGTAGAGATGAAAAGATGAAAACAGAAAAGAAGCTCACAGAACTAACACATCATAACATGCATATATACAAAAAGAATAAAAGTGAACAAAATATGAAGCTCGGACCCAAAAATAAAATAACCAAAGTCAATTCTGCACTGGTTCATGCAAATTACTTAAAGGGGAACTATCAACCCAAATAAAGTCATCCCCCAATAATTAGCCATCTAGCGATAAGCTTACAAATAATAATATTAGCCAGTATAAATTATGCTTTATTCAGAATTCCTACTTCTTCTGATACTGCCGGCCAGGCTTCTTGCTTTAGAGGCATCTGCGCTCCTGTACCATCAGTCCCTTCTGTTACCTTAAGGTACCATTCAACGCTTCCTAGAGGAGACTGGGACACAGGCAGGCAGAGGTCTCTAAGCCATGTTATCTGCGCTGATGCCTGGCTGTCCATCTCGGAAGAACTAGGATTTCTGAATTTCGCTGTACTTATGCTGGCTAATGGTACTATTTGTAAGCTTATCGCTATATGGCTAATTATTGGAGGGCACTTTATTTGGGGTGATCCCCTTTAACTGAGAACCCTGTGGATAGACTATAGTATACCAACATATTCACTTGTTTCAGAAATAAGGGTGGTGTTGCAACAAAATCTTTATTTTTGAAAAAAAGTGAATTTTTATAAAGCACAATAAGACACTGGGAAGAAAAAACAGAATCAAGAATTCTGGAAGATCCCACCCCTGTCCACTGGGAGAGGACTCCCACATACTAAAATATACATATAATGCAGGACCCTCTGAAATATCCCCTGCCACATCCATAAATAAATATTGACAATGGGCCCTCACTAAAATAAAGTGTCACCCCCTTCCAAACCCTAAGTAATTATCTTTCTCTGTCCAGTATAGCTTACATGTACCATCGGGAGGCAACAGCTCCTCTTAGTGGCTGGAACAATTCTTCAAGACGTTGCAGGGTGGAGCTTCCCCCTCCTCCTAGCAGGCTACCTAGCCACTCCCATCCAGATAAGATTTGTTCCGTTACCTAGAAGCAGAACAGTTCTGCTTAGTTTTTAGTTATTCTTATTATTTTATCTTGGATATGGGATGTCAAAATTCCCCCATTAGGCAGGTTACCATTACTGACTTTCCCTACAGGCACTGATGTGGACCCTTGCAGCCCTGGGAGAGAACTATGTAACCCATGTCTCTCCCTCTCCAGAAGGAGTCTCTCTGAGGCTTCTTCCAATTCAGTGGTAATCTGAATTTTCTTTATACTGCAAGACACTTTTTTCTCCTGTAGGATGTCTGATCCACTGGGACTTGGGGCTGGACGTAAGGGCAAGGACTCAGGGGTGTCTTTGACCCCCCCCTTACTTACTGTTCCTGGTGCCAAACGGTGCTTCCCAGAGAATACTCGGGTCACTTATGCACCTCATGCACTGTGGCCCATGCTTCTCCATCAGGTCCCTCCAGCCATGAACAAGAGCCACCTTGGGTCAAGGACTTAAAATCCTCTATGGCACAGTTTCCTCTCTCTTTAGGGGGTCCTCCTGTCCTGGAGACCCCCCACACCTTTCAGGTTTATGGCATCTGAGTCTGAGGATGGTGTGTGTTCAGAAGAGGCAACTTCCCACCTGACCCTGAGCCCTCTGCTGAGGGTCTCATTAAGATGTTTTGTCTACCCTTAACATTCCTGGTAATCCTGTAAAACCACAGTCTACTTCTGACGTCTTTTCCAGGTGCAAGAAGTCCACCAGTGTTTTTCTGCCTAATCCCACTCTGGATCAAATTATCCTGGGTGAGTGGAAGACACCTGTCAAGCTTCTCACTCTTTCTAAGAGATTTTCTAAGCTATACCCCTTTGCAGATTCAGTCTTGGCTCAATGGGCTACACCGCCTCAGGTTGATTCCCCTATTTCCAGGCTTTCTAATTCTACTGCCTTGCCTGTTGTGGATGCGTCGGCGCTCAAAGATTTGACTGATAGGAAGCAGGAGGCAATTGGTGCGGCCTTGAGACCCACCTTGGCATCCACATGGGTTAATAGGGCTATTGCTGCTTGGACTGAACAGCTGACTGACTCTGTCTGCAAATGTGCCCCTAAGGAGGACCTTTGGCCCATTTTGGCAAAAATATCTGAGGATCAGCATTATATCACTGATGTCTTGTTTGATGCTATTAGGCTTGAGGCTAAGACCGCCACCTTCTCTGTTGCTGCCAGATGCACGCTGTGACTTATGATTTGGTCTGCTGACTTGATCTCTAAGAAATCACTGGTCTCTCTTCCCTTTCAGGGTATATCCCTTTTTGACACTGAATTGAAGAATATCATCAGGGAAGCCACTGGGGGTAAGAGACGCAGAGGCCGAACCCGGTGCCGCCTCAGGCCAACACCCCCCACGCCACCTCTAAGTCCAGGCATCAGTGGAGTTCAAAACACACCTGCCCCAAACCCATTGAACCTACTTTGGCATGACTCGCTGAACCCTGGTCCTCATTCACCTGTGGGTGGTCACCTGCAACTTTTTTGAATACTAGGACAGGCTGTGTTGCAAACCTGTGGGTATTACAGGTGGTTTCAGCAGGCTACAGTATTCCCTTCACATCCTTACCTCCCTTCAGATTTCTCCCTTCTCGCTCCCCTCAGGGACAGCAAAAGCTCTGTCTTTTCAAAGGGGCGGTTCAGGCTCTCTTGGACAAGGGAGTCCTAGCTCCGGTACCTCAGCCAGTGGTAGGTTCAGATTTCTATTCCAACCTCTTCGTTGTTACCAAGAAGGGCGGGGGCTGCCGTCCTATCCTGGATCTCAGGGATCTCAATTCTTTTGTGGTCCGTTCTCACTACAAGATTGAGTCTTTGTGCTCTGTCCTTGCAGTGATGTGTCCAGGAGAATATCTGGCTTCTGTGGATCTGCAGGTTGTGTGCCTGCACATTCGGATTCATCTGAACAGTCAGAAGTACCTCAGGTTCTCTTACAGCCTAGGGCACTTCCAGTTTACCGCCCTGCCCTTTTGGGCTCAGCACGGGTCCTCAGGTGTTCGCCCGGGTCCTAAACACCAAAGGAATTCAGGTGACTCCATACATGGACGACCTTCTGCTGAAGACTCCTTCCAGAGATCTCCTGGACCGCCAGGTTCAGGAATGTGCTCAGGTTTCTTCCAACACAGATGGATCAAGTCTGCTCCGGTTCCTTCTCAGGACCTGGTTTTCCTTGGTCTCCTCTTCGACACTCGGCAGGGCATGACAGAAGACTCTGTGGAGCAGATCACATCCAAGGTGTGTCAAGCTCTGCAGTGGACTTCTGCTCCAGCAAGGAAGTTCTTTTCTTTGGTGGGCAAGATGATATCTACTGTGGAGGTGGTTCCGTACTCCATGGCCTACACCAGGGAGCTTCAGAGGTTTGTAATCCATGTGTGCCGGGGAGATCCAGCCCTCCTGTATCACCCTGTCTCTTTCCCTCATGAAGTGAGACTGCATCTTCGTTGGTGGTTGGGCTGCTCCAACTTGGGGAAAGGGAGACCATTTGTGATCCTGTATTGGACCATTCTCACAACCAATGCCAGCCTGTTTGTCTGGGGAGCGGATTTGGGACATCTGGGTGTTCAGAGTTGTTGGTCAATGGAGGAAACCCTCCTTCCCATCAACATCTTGTAGCTTAAGACTATTCTCCATGCTCTGAGGCATTGGACCTCTCATCTCAGTCCAGTCCAATCAGACAACACGACAGCCTTCACCTACGTCAACAAGCAAAGAGGCACCAGAAGCTGCACCGCTTGCTTGGATGTAAAGGCTATTTTGGCATGGGTAGAGTTTCCGCCTTACACATTCCAGGCATAGAAAATGCCTTGACAGATTTTCTCAGTCGCCAAACAGTGGACTCCGGGGAGTGGGCACTCCATCCAGAGGCCTTCGACCTGTTGGTGCAGAAGTGGGGTCTTCCCTGATGGCCACCAGGGACAACCGAAAGGTCCAGACATTTTGCTTAAGCTGGAGGGATCCTCTGGCGTTCACAGTGGATGCTTCGTCAATTCCTTGGCACTTTAATATGGCCTACATCTTTCCTCTGCTTCCCAGGGTGCTGAGGAAGATTTGGATGGACAGTGTGTCAGTATTTCTGATTGAGCCTTATTGGACCAAACAGCCTTGGTTTCCAGAATTACTGGCTCTGGCTGCTCTAGATCAGTTTCCTCTGCCACTCAGACCAGATCTCCTCCTCCAGGGTTACCTCTGGAAGAAGGATTTGGACAGTCTAGCTTTGACAACATGGCTGTTGAAGCCTCCATCTTGAAGAGGAAGGGCCTTTCTCCTGAGGTGGTCTCCACCATGATCCAGGCCAGGAAACCTGTTCCTGTGTCTTCTAAGGCTTACCACAGGGTTTGGTCTGTCTTTCTTTCTTGGTGCGTGGACAGGGATCTGTCCTCCCAGAAGTTTGACCTTCCATCTATTTGATCCTTTTTGCAGGATGGTGTGAACAAGGGCTATAGCTTTAGTCCCTTGAAGGTTCAGACCTCCGCTCTTTAGATCTTTTATCAAAGATGCATTGCCATGATGCTGGATGTCAAAGTCTTTTTTTTCAGGTTATCACTCATGCTTTCCTTGCTTACAAGGCTCTCGCTGCTCAGTGGAACCTTACTCTTATATAGGGAATTGCAGCATCCTCCTTTTGAGTCCTTGGCTACCACTCCTTTACATCTTTTGAAGTGGAAGATGGCTTTTCTTTTGACTGTGGTCTCTGCCCGCAGAGTTGCCGAACTGCAGGCTTTGTCCTGCAATCCGCCTTTCTTGGTGTTTCACAAGGATACCTCCCAGGAATGTCATCCTAAGGTGGTCTCTGAGTTCCACATCAATCAGGAGATTGTTGTGCCTTCCTTTTGTCCTGACCCTAAATCTGACAAGGAGAGGGATCTGCACTTGTTGAATGTAGTGCATTGCCTCAAGTTCAATGTTCACTTTACTGAATCTATCCACAAGACAGATGCTCTGTGCTTGTCATCCCTGAGGGTCCCAGGGCTGGTTTGGCTGCATCCAAGATGACTATTGCATCCTGGATAAAGTCTACCATCCAAAAGGCTTATGAGCTCAGAGGGAAATATGTTCCTTTCAGCATTACAGCACACTCCACCAGGTCTGTTGGGGCCTTCTGGGCCTACAAGAATCAGGCCTCTGCTGAACAGCTGTGCAAGGCGGTCACTTGGTCTTCTGTGCGCACACCTTTGCCAAACACTACCGTGTTAATGTACTGGCATCGGCTGAAGCCAGCTTTGGCACGAAAGTCCTGGAGGCCGTTTGGCCATCTAGGACTTTATTTTCCTGTGCCTTATAGCTCTTTAACTGTTGAGCCCTGTTGGCTCTTGTTCTTGTATGCTGTGTATTGTTATATCAGTGTATGTTGACATTTAGTTTGGGCTGTTTCGTGTCCTGGGTAGTCCATGGGAACGCTGGTATCATGGGAACTGACCCTTGGTCCTTTCCTTCTCTTCCCTCCCATGGGTACTCAATGCTGGTACATCCCCATGGTACCTGTAAATTATACTGGGCGACAGAGAAAAGAAGATTTTAGGAGGAGGGGGAGGCTCCACCCTGCAACTTATTAAAGTTGCTCAATCCAAATGTTGGAGTAAAAAATGCTGATAGGACAAAATGGACACTGACTGAAAAAGAAAATGTCTTGGTTGGTATTCAAATGTCCTACCGGCATTAAGCACAATGGACGTTAGGCCACAAAACTGGTGTTGTGTCCAAACATCCGTTTTGTGCGTTAAGTTCCCAAAACACCGCTAAACAATGGTAGTTTTGGGAACTTAACAGTAAAAAAGCTAACCATCAGTTCCTGACATACTGCCAAGCACCGATCGTTAACTAAAGTGTCTTACACTTACCTGTCATCCACTGTCCTTCTCCTTCTGTCTTGTTTCTTTTCTTCCTTCTTCTCTTCTGTCTTCTCCTTCTTCCTGTAAAATAAAACAATATAAGTATTACAAAAGCATTAACATTTATAGAATTTAACCCTTTGAGTGGCAGAGAGGTACGCAACACATTGCAAAGCACCTCACTGACACTCAAGGGGATACAGTTTATTGTGCCATGAGTACAACGTAAATGCCTCCATGTATTTTCCCAATGTGTAAATATGCCATAGAAATATATATAATCAGACAAATATTTAATACAAATGCTAAGTAAAATCACGTAGCCTGTATGGTGTGGCTGTGGAAGCGGCAGCGGCTGAGACGTACATCCCAGCCAATCCGTTTAAAGAACAGCCACTCAGATCTGATTGGCTGGGATGTGCGTAAGAACATCCCATCCATTGGCTGTGTAGGAAATGGAAGTTAGCCTATCCATATATAAAGGCAGGCTCACTTCCAGTTACCTCAGTGTACAACAGACATTGGCCCGTTGAGGACTGGGGGCAATGATATGGCTGGTCTGTGTCTCCACCGCGGCCTCACCAAGCGGTGGAGACCACCATATAAGCTAAGTGAATTTACTTAGCATTGCTGTGTTAAATATTTGTCTGATATATATATATATTATTTCTATGGCATATTTACACATTGGGAAAATACATGGAGGCATTTACGTTGTACTCATGGCACAATAAACGTATCCCTTTGAGTGCTTTGCAATGCGTTGCGTAACCCTCTGCCACTCGGAGGGTTAAATTATATAAATGATAATGCTTTGTAATACTTATATTGTTTTATTTTACAGGAAGAAGGAATAGAAGAAAGAAGAGAAGACTGAAGAGAAGGACAGAAGATAACCAGGAAGCTGAGGACTCTGCTGGACATCAGGAGTAATGGTAAGTGTAATGCGATTTTTTTAATAACTTAGTCGGGTTAACCCTATGAATGCCTGCTGGGTAATTATACCCCACTGGCACTCATAGGGTTAATTCTACTAACGTCTGACACATTTTTCATACTTTGGATGTATTGTAATGTGGCTTAGGGCCCCATATCAGTACATCCACTGAGGTTTTTTTTTACTTCAAGTTTCTGCGTCGGATGTTTAAACAGCTAATAAGGGACTCAATTTAAAAAAAAAAAAAAAAAAAAGTAAGTGTTAATTTCCTGCGATAACGTGAGTCCCTTATCGGGTTTTCATGGCTAACGCAGACATTTGAATGTATATATGGTGTTTTCATAATTTTCAATGGCTGAAAACACCTCTTAATTTTATCAAACGACGGCTCTTTTTTTTTTTTGTCGGTATTTTTTCACAGCACAGACATTTGAATAGCTTACTGTGCTGGGGAAAATGCAGTCGGCAGAAAAAACAGACATCTCCAAAATTTGGATCAAGCCCTAAAATTCTCCTTTTTTTTCAGTGCCTTAGCGTTGTACAGATCATTTCCACTGGAGCCCCCTGCTAAAATCTACTGCACAGTTTCCTCTCATCTGCCACTAATAAATAATTCCAAGTTTGCACGCCCCTGAATCTGAACTCTGTCAGGATCATCTGCTAACCATTGTCAGTATTTAATCCTTTAGGTCTCACAGGGTTTTTGATTTGGATACTACTCTGGCATTCTAAGGGTTAAATGCTTACAGCTGTGAATGGAGTTGGTATTGCTTGTTTATTTATTTATTGGTGTGAAGGGGGCACAGAGGGTACTGCATTCAATCCTTCATTGGGGGGGGGGTTACTGATCCATTAGTATGATTTGATGGGTCACTGCATTTGAGACGGGGAAATTTGTGATCAGCTGAAACAGAGTATGCATACTGTGATAGCTGATCGCACTTCTAAATGGGAGACAAGTTCAGAGTCTTATAGAGTCCATGGCTCCCCATCACTTAGGTAGTTAGCTATGTCTGTTTGATTATCCTTCACCCTATAGATTAGCTTGGAATTTCCTGGCTGTGCTGTTCTGTTTCTAGGATGCACACACAGCCTGCATGGACGTTGATAGTGAAATGTGTTTGTGAACATCCTAGACAAAGGCTCAGGGTGTATTGGGGAAGGGTAGTAAGTCATTTGCATGTGAACCATAGCCTCTCATACAAAAATGATTACAGATGGGAAAAAATATTAACACTAGTATAACATGACATAGAAGATAGCTTAATGTGCACAATTTTTACAAATAGAAAGAAGCACTTCCTTTGTTCAAGGTTTTTTAAACATGTTTATTAAAATAAATAAAAGCATGTTTCTTGGTAAAAGTTTCCCTTTAGATACCCTGTACTACTAACTAACATCTTTAAAAAGTCTCTCTTTGTTACCCGAGGCCTAAAATCTAGTCTAGGCAGCATCAATTAATGCTTTATGCTAGACTCCATTATCATAGCAGTTTTAATAGATGTTTCAGATGTGATAGTGCAGTATTGTCTGTAAACTCTGAGGTATCATTTATCAGTTAATGTTTCTTAAAGCTCTTCAAATCCAAGCCAATTCTATAGATCCCTGATCGCTATGCAAGCTTCTTCAGAGCCCTTTCTATATTTTGGAGCATCCTTACAGCAGCACCAAACATAACTCCATAATGATTACCTTGCAGTTAACCAGTTTACTGATTTATTCTTCTCAGTATTTTTAAATGTATTTTACTATAGGACAATGTTCAGCATGCAAACTATGAAAAGAGAATAAAATCATACTCTGAGTGCATAATAGTCAATGTTTACGCTTTTAAACTAAATGACATTCAGTCTATTGTATGCCATTATATGACCAGTTATTGACATTTTTCAGGTGCAGAAGCTGCTCTGATCTTAAGAGTATAGAGAAACTCCGCTTTTTATGTCAGGAGGCTTCATGGAATGCCGAAGCAATATCAGAAGGTTAGATTTTGTGAAACCAAATGAAATTTACTGTAATCTGGCAGACCTTTAATGATATTTTTTTTATTAAAACTAGTACAATACTGCTTAATGGAGATTCCATAAAAGCAAGTGTGCATGTGAAAGAGAAAATGCCATTGAATAACACTTTTTTTTTTTTTTTTTTATTTCTTCTAACCTTTTATTCAGTTGGGGGGGTTATACAATATTTGACTATACATGACAAACTACCATACTAAAACAAAAAAAATCCGGCAAATCATAATTTTAGAAATTAAATTGCTAATAAAAAAGATAAATATATTGTGTTTTAAAGTGTATTAATGAATGTAAGATTTTAATACTTGTCCTGACTTTAACACTCAACAGACCTCTTTTTTTTCACATTTTAATCATGTGCATGAAATAATATCTACAACATTTTTGCATTTTTTTTAGGTATTTTTCTGTGTATTACCATTGTAGATAGAGGAGCACAGATGCAAGAATTGCCTTCTATGCATCAATAAGCAGCTGCAATGACTTAATTGAATCTGTGCTCCAGTTCTATATTTTAAGTCCTAATTTTACCATTTTCCCTTACAAACAGAAAAAACAAATACATTGATGTATTTCCATGTCGGTATCTGTAAGTAATAATATGTATCCACTGAAAATTAGTAATATAATCAGTAATTTGAGTGAATGTAAAAATACTAAGGGTCCAGATATATGCAATAGTCTTCTAAAGGTGTAAACCACATTTTTCTTTCATCAAAACCTTATATTGTTAATGAACATATGACACCTCTACCCAGCAGCAGTATTGGCAGACTTACATTTTTAAAAATGAACCACCATCTAGTACCATATGAGTATCATTTAGCAGAAGTGAAAATAGCAGCGCAAGAGAGAAGCACATGTAGTAGTAGTAACAGCAGAACTGAGGAGGAAGATGGATTAACACAGTTGCCACCATCTGCAATTAACAGTGCTGTGAACACTGATGAATTATTGACAAATCATAGTTCAAGGTTATTTAAATTATATGTGGTATTGCATATAATTTATCTAGCAGTCCTACTTATTCATCATAATGATACATTTTGCACCACTATACACAATGTTAAATTCAACCTTTTATTTTTAAATATCTTTTTGAAATATTCTAAGCATGCTTACAGCAAGAAATAAATGTTAGCAGGCTTGCCGCTAGGTAGGAGTCCGAGTTTAATCATCATCCCCACAGTCTGTAATGATGGTGTAACAGCAGCCACATTGACATGGTACAGGTGGTGGTGATGACATCAGCAAGTCATAACCACTTCAGGTGCATCTGGGGAAAAGTTGACAAATCACCATAATTCTTCTCATCATCCACCTCCTATAAAGTCATGGGTGGTGGAATATTTTCCTTAGTATCTGGGTCGGATTGTGCAGTTAACAACAATTTCAACACAGTTTGTCAGAAGGTGGAACCACACTTGGCACATCTGTTTTCTTGAAGCACAACCAACATGACTTGTGTTTTCTGGCTTTATATAAAAATGTGCTTTTCTATCCTTGATCCACTGCCCACTGGTAATCATAGATCCATATATACTTCTTCCCCAGCCTTGATATGCTGTCCTCTAGTAATCATAGACCCAGATACAATACCAACCTTGTTCCACCATCCAATGGTGATCAATAAGACCACATACACTGCTTCCCCACCCTTTTGGTTAAGAGAGGACACCAGCAGGAAGGACTTACATGTCCTCCCTACTAAAGACATGCATCTGGGTCATGACATATAATCCAGTACTGCCTTTATTGTTGTCTTCTACGTATGTAATGATAGCATGCTTGTCTTGTGAGTACCATGAGTGGGGGTGTCAATTTGGTGGTGCAGTGTATATTGCCCAAGGATTTAGGGCACCCCCTTTGTGCTGTACTATGTTTTTTTCCTAAAGACATAAAAACACATTCATATAATTGAATAGAAGCAAACTGATTCCCCCAAATGCTGAACTGGCTTCTGCCGTTACCATTGTCCTACTAACATTGGTGTTATGTGATGCCACCATCGTTGATTCTGTTGAGGTCAGAACAGAGTAGTGGTAAAGTTAGTATCTAGAAGACCTCCCCAGCTTCTTTTCTAAAACTAGAAGAAATTGCCTGATGTTGTCCTGTGTGTACGTGTGTGTGTGTGTGTCTCTGTCTTTATCTTAGTCTGTGTATGAATTTGCATTTGTAGAGAAATTCTTGCATGTGTGTCTATCTCTTTTAAAGTGTGTTTGCAAACTCTGGTCCTCTAGATGCTGTTTGATTACAGCTTTCATCATACTCGGAGCCAAAATGCAGATGAGGATGATGGAAGTCATAGTTCAACAGGTGACAGACCTCTAACACCACACTTAATTCTATCTCACACTTCCGTATGTACACACACACCTACATACACATACCTACACATGCATACTTACATATGCACATACTTACATACACTCACCTCCCCTCTCCCTCCCACTGGCTGCCTGTGTCACTTAAACCACAACCATTTCTCAGAGAATATTGGGTAAGAGAGTGTTGAAGCTGCAGGCTAGTTCAGGAAGAGTCTGATGCATGCTACAGGTACATTTAAATCACAAGCTGGAAAGTAGAACATAGTGGGAGTTGTGAAAAATACTAGATGTGAAGTGACGTTGTTGCCCAAGTGGTGTACTGTAAATAAATATACAGTGTATTTTCCCAGCCACACTTCCTACTCTCTTCTGATATGTCCTGGGAAGAGACTGGGGTGGGGGGGGGTTGCAGGACACCTTGTATTACTTATTGCAAACATGTTAAGCTCAGATACAAATATGAATTTTCAGATGTTGGGGTCTATGGCATACTGTCTGACAGCCCCAGCCTTAGTCCACTGGTAATCACAGCGCCTCACATATGCTGTTTGATATCACAGTCTTGTTATACTGTCCACTTGTATGCACAGAACCACCTGTACACCCCAGTATTGTCCCTCTGGTAGTCACAAAATATACCACCTGACACTTCAGCTTTGCCTTACATTTTGTAATTATAGTTCTCTCTGTGCACCTCCATCTATGCCTAAATCACCTCTTCATCCCTCCACAAGACAGACAGACACACACACACACACACACGTCTCTCCCCCTACTTCTCTAGAAATATTCTCCCTTTCGTTGTCCTCACAAACCAACAAAGTTTTTGGTAAACGTTTGCAGGTTTCTCCTGTTTACACAAAAACAAGTAACCCCCACCAACAGATCTCAGCCACCTCAAACAAATGATATGGAGACAAAAAAGGGTAGTATAGTATAAATACATAGTCGATCAATTCTGGGTTAAAGCAGCTGCATTACAGGGAACAAATATAAATAATACACACACAAACACACTCATACACATCTCCCCTTTGGTACACTTGGTTTATGCCAGAATTTTTAGCTTGATGAATAAGTCTCAGTTTGTTTTGCGGGTAATGAAAGCTAATATACAAAAGAAAAGTGGTGCAATTCTGGAGCAGCCAAGTGCACCATAGTCTACAAATAAAAATATATATTGCTTTAATTGGGACTTTTAATAACTTGAATATTAGATAGGAGTCAAATTCCTTGCTTTTCATTGCTTTGGAGACCACTCTAGCATTGAGTGGGTTAAAAGGCCACTTTAAACCCGTGGTCATTTGGTAAAGTTTTAGTTATTCCCTATGGTGCACGTGGTTTACAATGAAATTGCACCAATTTCTTAGTACATCTGCCCAAGTGTCGCTATACATAATGTAACAAAATATACAGCCATGTAACACCTACATTATCTGGGGAATAAAGTGTCCAGAATGATTTGATCTAGCACCCACAGACACATCTGCACCTTCCATTCCTGCTTTGTTCAGTCTGCAGCTCTCACTTACTGTGCCCCTCCCTACACACTGCAGTCACGGGACTGCTTGCCTCACCATAGGCCCATTAGAATTTAGCCACTACCTTGTGGATCATTCCAGCACCCTGCAAATTATTCGTTATGGGTTTCAGGACCAGTGAAACACCGACTTAAAACTGGACATTTGACAAGCCTAGGATGAAGTTTGGTGGTTGGGGGGAAAATGTTGAGTCTCATTTGGACACTTTCAGTGGGCAGACCAATCCGCACTGAAACTGCTGTAGTGCCCTGTTGGGACTTTAAGGTGCTCAAAATACTTTATTGAGGTGGGGGTAGGGAGGGAAGGGGGGGTACTCAGAACATAGTATTGAGGTGGAAAGGGGGATCCAAACATAGTATTGAGGTGGGAAGGGGGCTCAAAACATAGTATTGAGGTGGGGGGAGAGGGATGTAGGGGAGACATTTTTTTTGCATCTTATACCAAAGATTTTGCAGTATTCTAAACTGTTTTACTAAAAAAAAAAATATATATATATATATATATATATATATATATATATATATATATATATATAAGAATAAGCCTCATTACATAATTTATGGTTCCTCACACACACAACATAATTTGTCTCCTCAGAAAACACACACACATTGCACAGAATGCCTCATTACATGATTTATGTCTCATCAGGAGACACAACTCCCATTGGGTGATTCAAGGGGGACATTACTGCTCCCATTGGGTGATTCAATGGGGGCATGTTTCTCATACAGGGAGTTGGCCCGCCCCCTCCAGCCCACCCACCACTATCCAGCTGACAAAAAAAAAAATATAGCTGCCACTGGCTCCTGAAGTAGGGGATATCAATAACTTCTCCCGGTCCACACACACTCTCACTCAGGATCATGACTCCACAAACACTGTTTCACCTCCCACAGATAATTGTAACCTTCCATACACTCTGTTTCAGTACGTGGGTGTAATGTTTCCATAAGATCTCTTTTTCTCTCGCTCCCTCAGTTTACTTCCTATTACTGAAACTTGGCTCTCTCAATCTGACACTGCTTTAGAGGCAGCAATCTCCTACGGTGGTCTCTCCTTCTCTCACACTCCACGCTTAGCTGGATGTGGGGGAGGAGTGGGTTTGCTGCTCTCCGAACATTGTCATTACAATCCAATTTCTCCCCCATCTTCACTCCGCTTCTCGTTTGAACTGCATGCTGTCCGTATCTTTGCTCCAGTCTCTCTACAAGTTGCAGTCATCTATCGCCCACCTACCACTGCACCTTCAGACTTCCTTTCTGACTTTGAATCATGGCTCTCCTTCTTTCTCTCATCAGACACACCTTCACTTCTTCTGGGGGACTTCAACTGTCATGTGGACGATCCCTCCATCTCCTGGGCATCCCGTTTTCTCTCTTTAACATCTGCATTTGGACTAACCCAGTGGACGAATGCTAGTACTCACAAGGACGGTCACTTCCTAGACCTTGTGTTTACTAGAAGCTGTGCACTCTCGGATTTTAATATCTCTCCTCTTCCACTATCAGATCACCATCTTCTAACTTTCAGCACTACTTATACACCTTCCTCAATCCCTGCTTCCTCTCCCCGCTTAATGCGTAACGTCAAATCCCTTAATCTCACGGCTCTCCAGTCCTCCCTGGCTACTGGACTTTCATCTATTCCCATTAATCCTGACACTAACAGCCTTGTCAAAACATACAACTCAGTCCTATCCTCCTCTTTGAACCTGCATATGCCTCTGTCTCTGCAGAACTAACCCGCGGCCATGGCTTAATAAAGACACCAGCTTCCTCCGCTCCTGTACCCGTTCAGCTGAACGACTGTGGAGAAAGTCTGGCTCTCTGGCAGACTTTCTCCACTACAGGTTCCTCCTTTCCTGCTTTAACTCTGTTCTGTCCCTTGCAAAAAAACATTACTTCTCACAACTAATCAACACTCATAAATCCAACCCCCGACGACTTTTCTCTTCCTTTGACTCCCTCCTTCGCCCTCCATCTGCTTCCCCCGCTAACTCCATACAGCCACAAGACTTTTCCTGACTACTTCAAAGCCAAGGTGGACTCCATCCAGGATAATATACCACCTTGTATATCTCATCCTAGTCTCCCTCGTTCCCCTCCTGGCACTCTGGACTCTTTCTCAATAGTCACGGAGGAGGAACTGACTAACCTACTATCCTCCGCTCCGTCTACTACATGCGCACTTGATCCGCTCCCCTCTCACCTCATCCAATCCCTCTCCCCCACACTAATCCCTATCCTGTTACAAATCTTTAACTCCTCCTTTGCCACCGCTACCTTTCCTGATGACTTCAAACATGCCTTAGTAAAACCTATCCTTAAGAACAACTCTTCTGACAGTAACACACCCTCTAGCTATCGACCAGTTTCTCTTCTGCCTTTTGCCTCTAAACTCCTGGAACACTTAGCCTACTCACGCCTGCTTGACTTCCTCAGTGCATACAACCTGCTTGACCCTTTACAATCTGGATTTCGTAATGCTCCACTGAAACTGCTCTTACAAGAGTTGTCAATGATCTTCACATTGCCAAATCTCAGGGTCACTATTCAATTCTTATCCTGCTTGATCTCTCAGCAGCTTTTGATACTGTTGATCATGCACTCCTCCTCCGCATTCTTCACTCTTTAGGAATCCGCAGCACAGCACTGGACTGGCTCTCCTCTTTTCTATTTAACAGATCCTTCAGTGTCTCCTCTGCCACCTCTTCATCCTCCCCCATCCAACTCTCTGTTGGGGTTCCTCAAGGTTCTGTTCTAGTACCGCTTCTGCTTTCTCTTTACACAATAACACTTGGCGATCTTATTAACTCATTTGGTCTCAAATATCACCTCTATGCAGATGACACCCAGATTTACTTATCTGTACCTCAACTCACTTCTGATATCCAGGCTAAAGTCACAGATTGCCTCTCGGCTATCTCAGACTGGATGGCTCATAGACACCTCAAACTCAATATGTCCAAAACTGAGCTGCTCCTCATTCCACCTAGACCTGGCCCTGTAGCGCCCTTCCAGGTGACTGTAAATGGCACTACCATAAATCCAGTATCAGAAGCACGGTGTCTAGGGGTAATAATTGATAACTCTTTCTCATTTTCCTCTCATATTAATGCCATTACTAAATCGTGTCGCTTTCTTTTGCGTAACATTGCAAAAATCCGTCCCTTCCTCTGTTCCCCCACAGCCAAAATTCTTATACATGCAATCATCCTCTCCCGCATGGAATATTGCAACATTCTTCTGTCTGGCATTCCTGCTTCCCATCTCCAACCACGTCAATCTATACAGAATGCTGCAGCACGAATTACTCTTCTGTCACCTAGGTTTGTCCCTGCCCCACTCCTCCTCAAAACTCTCCATTGGCTGCCTATCAAACTCCGGATATCTTACAAAATCTTACTTCTCTCTTTCAAGACACTTCTCTCCTTTACTCCTTCTTACATTTCCACTCTCATCTCCCGTTATACCCCATCCCGACACTTACGTTCAGCTAATGACTGTCTTCTCTCAGCTCCTTTTGTCTCTACAGCCCTGTCACGTATCAAACCTTTTTCTCTCATTGCTCCGTATCTATGGAATGCTCTGCCATCCAACCTGCGCCACTGCACCTCTCTGATAACCTTCAAATCTCACTTGAAAATGCACCTCTTGGATAAAATCACAGCATGCTAGAAGGCACTGATGTTGTACAATGAACGCTCTTATAAATTATTTACCTTACTGATGTCCTCTATTATCATGAAAACTAGCACTGTATTCAGCACTTGACCCTAATGTACTCTGTATGTCTCCCATTACCACTTTAGATTGTAAGCTTTCGGGCAGGGACCTCGCACCCAATGTTTCACTCTACAAAGCACCTGTAACCCTGTATTGTTTAAACCCTGAAATTGTAAAGCGCTGCGTAAACTTGTGGCGCTATATAAATAAACATATTCATTCATTCATTCAAAATACAAACTCAGGGGTAAACTTAATAGCAACTCTTTTATTTAACTCTTTTCATCTCTTCAGTCAACCTCACTAACTGTCTGCTTTCAACTGTCACTCCTCCACTTCCTGATTCCCACCCTTTCTCCTTAAAGGGAGAGAGATGCTTTGCTGTATGTTACAGAGGGCAAGCCTCAAACACCACTTTCTATTTGTTCCCTCTGCATACTCCTACGGTGCCTCAACTGAACAGCCACCGTGTGTTATATTGCTATGTTACCTCAGCTTAAGTAAGGAGGAGTTACTGCTCCCATTGGGAGATTCAATGGGGGAGTGATTTAAATCATGCAGGGAGTTGGCCTGCCCCCATTATCCAGCCTGCCCACCACTATCCAAGTGACTGAAAAAACAAAATGGCTGCCACTCGCCCCTACACCACAGACACAAACACATCAGACACAAACTATCACACACACTATCACACACACTATCACACACACTATCACACACACTATCACACACACTATCTCACACACACACACTCTCAATCACACACTCTCAATCACACACTCTCAATCACTCACACACTCTCAATCACTCATACATTCTCTCACACACTCTCTCTCACACTCAATCACTCACAAACACACTCACACCCCGGGATCCAGCACGATCCACCTTCCACCATAGTATATGCAATTACCACATGCATTTCAACTATATAAATGAATGCCACAGTGGAGGCATAAGTACAAACACAAACTCATTACAGTGACACATAAGTCACCCCCTTATGACTCACTTCTGTGTGTGTGTTTGTGTGTGTGTGTGTGTGTGTCTCTGTGTGTGCCTGTGTGTTTCTCACTGTGTTGGATGTCTGTATCACACTCTGTTTGTCTGCATGTTGTGCATTGCATGTATGTGTGTATGACTGTGTCACTCTTTATGCATCGCCGTGCATGAGTGTGCATTTGCGTGTGTGTGTCTCTGTGTCCATGTGTCTTGCATCCATGTGTGTGCATTAATTCCCTATATAGCCTGACGGGCAGCGCCGTCCCACATTGCTAGTATACAATATAAATAAAGATCTCCATTTAAAACAAAGAAGAATACACATTGTAAAATATGTTTATATATTTTGTTTTTCATTTCCTCTGTTTTTGAATCTAGCATTGGGCATTGAACCATTAAGATATGTGTTTGTAATGCATCTTACGCTAGATGATGGAACTGGATTACTAAGTTCTTACTTGTGGAATCATGCTGTAAGTAAATATACCTGTTTTCCTAAAACTGTATACATATTTTGTTTTTAAGTAAGCATTACGTTTATACGTTTAGATTTGATGCACATATTTTCTTTCTGTTTACTTTATATATGTAACCAAGATTTAGTTCTTTCTGCATTCCTGATGAAACACACATACAACTGTTTGAACACTATAAATAATTGCTAATCTGACCTCTCCAGGAACCTGTATATTATATTTTTTGTATTCAAAATATGTTCCATGCAGTGACTGCAGCTTACAGTATGTATATGACAGCAAAGTGTTTGTATAAATACATTACTGTTTTGTGCATTAACACCTTAAAGCTGGACTATCATCTTCATAATATTGCCCCCCGAATACATTACTAATAATAATTTGGTTAAAGGAAGGAAATACTTGGAAATATTTGCATTGTATCTCTGTTGTAGCATACTACTCATTGTTTCAGTTTAGAGTCTTATAAAGAATATTAATTCTTACAAGCTATTCAGACTATTGAAACCTATTGCTTGTTCAGAGGATGATTTGAACTGATGGAATAATTCAACAGAGATCACTATATAGGAAATGGCAGATTTAAAGGGATAGTAATACTTAAGATGTAAAAAAAAATATATGTTGTAGAGTTTATGTCCCCAAATAAAACAAGGGTACTCCCACTGCTGAGATATAATTTTTTTAAAAAATTACAACAGCTCAAACTTAATTTTCAGGCCACTGTGATATTGCACCTAAAAAATGTAACAGTGGCACTGTTGCTACACCATCCTATGGAGATTTATGGTCTTCAGACCAGAGCCGTCAATAGGATAATGTAGCAACAGCACCATTGTAAATTTCCAGGCCACTGTGATATTGCACCTAAAAAATTCATGTTTGAAGTGTTAAAATTTTTAATAAAATATCTCTCAGCAGTGGGAGTACCCTTGTTTTACTCAGGAGGATAAACCCTATAGCATATATTTTTTTACATTTTAAGTATTACTATCCCTTTAATGCAAAAACATACAGATATACCTGACTGCTGCTTGAAGGACATTGAAGTCTTTATATTCAAAGCCACTAATTACTAACTTCCCCTTTAAAGTTCGTTTTTTCACGCGGTAGTGAGCAAATGTAAATGTTATGGTCCTTGCTTATTTTGTTTTTATTGTTTAAGAAGTCTGATTTAGACCAGATAAAGCTCTGGTCTGTATATTCCAATGTAGCTTATTTTATCATGATATGTATTTTATTTTTCATTTCCAGTTTTGGACTGTATTAACATATAATATCCTCAAACCTAGGAACAGTTCTTTCAGATTTCTGCATCAGAGATTGTAATGGATGATAAGCTTCAAGCAAGACTCCATTGCATTATGGATACATTGTGTCCGCCAAGTAAAAATATTAGTAAGTATATGTGATATCACTCTTTAACTCCGTTATTTTGTACCACAAATATATCACAAAGTTGAAGGGGAACTATTACACCTATACAAGTTTGGCTTAAAAGTAAGTTTATATAGTGACTAGCTGAAATACTATTGTCTTTTTTTTTTTCTTCTTTTTAAATTCGTTGTTTGGCCGAAATTAAATGTTTAACGATAATCCTGTGCCTTTCAGATAGACTGTGGGTACAGAACTGCACCACAGTCTGTCACTCTTCCTCTGCTCCCTCCCTTGATCCAGCCTTTTCCAATGATGGAGGTTTTCTGCATGTAACCTGGAGCACTCTCATTGGCCAACGAGAGCTCCAGCTTACATGCAGAAATGCTCCGCTATCAGAGGAGGCTGTATAGAAGGACAGGAGAAGAGGAAGAGTGACAGACTGCGTGCAGAGCTGTAACCACAGTCTGTCCGTAAGGAAGGCACAGGATCATCATTAAAATGTTTAATTTTGGCCAAACAACAAATAGAAAAAAAGACAATAGTATTCCACCAAGCCACTATATAAACTTACTTTTAAGCCAAACCTGTATAGCAGTGTTTCTCAACGTTAGTCCTCGGGGCCCACCAACAGTGCAGGTTTTCAGGTTGTTCCTGCTTAATCACAGGTGAGTAATTAGTGGCTCAGTCATTGTGATTGATTCACCTGTGATTAATTAGGGATATCTTGAAAACATGACCTGTTGGTGTGCCCTGAGGACTGGAGCTGAGAATCACTGCTGTATAGGGTGATAGTTCCCCTTTAAACCATATTATTTGCATTGTATTAGCATGCATATTCTATATATTTGTTACATTTAACACATATTACAAAATATTTGTTAACATTCCGCATATACAATAAAATCTTGTCACTATCCTTAAAGGGATAGTAATATTTCACATTAAAAACAGCTCTGATTAATCTTCAAAGTATTTGGGCCATAGAGAGTGTTATTTCAATACTGTCAGAGTTGTAGTACAAGAGTAATTGAATGATAAAGTATCCCCCTCCCGCCCCTTTTACTGATGTAATACTGCTCACCTTAGATCAGAAAGACTGTCTGGATGGATCGCAGAGAGGAATAATCTTCAGCGAGCATAAGGAAAAACCTGTCAAGGGGGGCAGGGTTTTCCTTATGATCACGGTAAGAAGATTGTCCCTTGCTGTGAGCTGTCTGGTACCAGGACCAGATTCCACATCTGAGGGGAGGCAGAGTAAACTAGGCAAAAGGGCAGGAGGGGGATACTTTATCATTCAATTACTCTTGAACTACAACTCTGATAGTATTGAAATAATGATCTACATGGCCCAAATACTATGAAGATTAATTGGAGCTGCTGTTTTTGTGAAACATTACTCTTCCTTTAAAGCAAAATTTAACGCAGTCTGTAAAGAGAAATTATGTAAAGGGACAGTAAGCCCCAATTTTGTGAAATATGTAGTAAAGGGCTTTTCTTGCCTGTTAAATCCTTTTCACTTTAGTTCATATGGAACACAGGTCTCCAACCCAGAGAAAAAAAAAAAACGTACCTGTGTTTCCGGGCAGAAGAGCCCTCATAGGGTCACATGTTTTTGTCTTTTGTGATGTGCCCTGCCCTCCGGGAGGAGGGACTCAACCCCATGGTACCTGTGTTCCATATGGACTAAAAAGAAAAGCATTTAACAGGTAAGAACACTAAAATCCTGTTTCCATTGTATATTGGAAATAAAGCACATCATTTTGCCACATTTTTTAACAAATTGCATAAACAATGTTTTTATCCACCCTCTTTTTCTTCAAGTTTTGTGGTGCTTTTTTTCCAATCTTTAATGTTATTGTCCCTTATTACTTACTGTTATGGTATAGTGTGATTGCACAATAGTTGATTGCTACATGGTTGGGGCTTTATTCATGTAAGTTATTATGGATATTATTTGTCTTAACGTTTTTGATCTGGGATTAATTGGTTGGCCTTGTTACATCTTTTTAGATAATTTATTCAGATACACACATTATGGGTAACCTGGATTTGATACTGTATATTTTATATTGTGGACACAAGGACTGATTGCTTTATAACAAAGGAATGTGTTTTTTGATAATAATCTGGATTGTGTGTTATTGAACATTAATATATCACATTAATGTCAAAAATTAAATGGCCAGGATAGACCTACATATGTTATATGATTTGTTTTACATTCATGTGTCCACTTGCTAGTGTTGAGAGTCAAACCAATAATGAATGCGAGGAATATTCCAATCTGATAAGACAAAGGTGACAACTCCTACGCGATTGGTGTTTAAAAAGGAGGCTTGGATACAGCCTCAGCATCTTATACCATGCATATGAAGTCCTGACAAAACGAAAGTCCTATGGACAACATCCCATAAATAGTTAGGCAACATATCCAATACCATGAAAATGTTATTTATTTTTTATTTTAAGTTTTGATTTCATTTAAATTTAAAGTACAAAAGTCTGGGCTGCAGCCATTTCCGTGTAGACTGCAGCCCGATGCTCTGCCTCTGCTCTCCTCTTTCCTTCGATGACAGAGACTTCTGTCTGTAAGCTGGTGCGGTCTCGTTGGCTAGATATTGATCTCTGCCAATGAGACTGCTCCAGCTTAGACAGAAGCCTCCATCATCAGAGGAGGGGAGCAGAGGCAGAGCTCTGTAACCGCAGTGAACCATAGTCTACGCGGAAGTGGCTGCAGCACAGACTTTTTAATTTAAATTTAAAAGAAATCAAAACTTAAAATAAATAATAAGTAACGTTTTCATGGTATTTGATATGTCCCCTAACTATTTATGGGATGTTGTCCATAGGTGACACATCCAATTTAATTTTTGTTTTCCTTGATTTCATGCCACCAGGAGCTGCTCCCTAGTACGCATGATTTTTTAGGTCAATCAGGCACATATGTCTCTTTTTTTGGGGGGAGGCAATTAAATGTATTGAGTGTCTGTAATTCATTCGGGTAAAAAAGTGCCACCACTCACATGTCAACAAAACAGAGATACATTGCCCGGTAACTGGAGCTTCTTTTCTTTTCTGGTTAGGCATCTTTGAGAAGTGAGTGATCATTATTTGTGCTTACATTTATCTCATATATTGCATGGCATTTTCTCTGTTTCCTTCCTGTCCATATCAACCTTTAATGGTTGGGACAAGGCAAATTTGGAACTAAAGAGTATATGTACAATTTTTCTTTGTCCTTTAGTGTTCATTTACTGTTGTTTGGTGTGCACTGGCACCTGAGATTTGTGCTGGGTCCGCCCATCAAGAGCAGAGTGTTGGAACCTTCCTGTTGTGTCTTGTTGCCATCAGGTCAATGCACGGAAGACCCCACCGCTGGACAATGAGGTTGAACACCTCTTGATGCAGTTCCCACTCTCTGCTGTCCACTGTGTGTTGACTGAGGAAGTCTGCCAGAATGTTGTCTACGCCAGGAATATGAACTGTGGGAATGTCAGGGACATGGTCCTCTGCCCAGGACAAAATAGCCTTGACCTCTAGTAAAGCTGCGAAACTTCTTGTGCAGCCTTGCTTGTTGATGAAGGCTACCGCTGTGACGTTGTCTGACTGGGCCCTGAATGGGCAATCCTCCAGTTGGCGCGTCCAGTGTCGCAGGGCATGAAATATCACCTGGAGCTCCAAGACATTGATGGAAAGGAAAGATTCCTCCTGAGACCACCGGCCCTGAGCATTCAAGTGCCCGAGGACCGCTCCCCACAAGGAAAGGCTGGCATCTGTCGTCACTGTTGTCCAGAATGGAACCATGAAGGGCCTGTCTTTCAGCAGATTGTCCAGGTTTAGCCACCAGGATAGACTCAGGTCCACATGAAGAGGGAGAGATGGGGACGTTTCCAGGAGATCCGGTCGACCCCTGCATGCCAGGATTAGAAACCTCTGAAGTTCCCTGGTATGAGCCATGGCAAACAGAACCGCTTCTATGGTGGAAATGAACTTCCCCACCTTGGATGGCAACTTCTTGGCTGGAACCGGATCCTGATTCAGGACAGCCTGGACCTTCAGTGCTATCTGATGAGCCACTTCGTCCGTGAGAAGAGGATGACTAGAACACCATCCTCGAAGAAGATTTCTCGACTGCCCAATTTTAAAAGACTTTAGTTGATGGTCTATCTGAGGAAGAACATACATATAATTCTATCCAATGTAGTTTGACTCATTATTTAGGTGAATATATTACTATGTCTCTTACAAAATTTGAAACCTTTTTTAAACTATGGACTCCCTCCCAAAAGTCTATTTCTCCCATTTATAAAATACTGCTATATGATACGTCAAAACTAAAGTGTCAGCACTCGTGGGAGACGATGTTACAACGTTCCTGGTCACATGAAGACTGGCAATGAATTACCACTTGAATACATAGGAGCAGCCTGAACCTGAACTTGGTTGAACAATCCTACAAGATGCTTCATCTTTATCACTTAGTTCCAGCCAAACTTGCTCTGATGTATCACAATATCCCTGTTCTGTGTTTTAGAGGCTGTCAAGATATTGGGACTTTTTTACATATGTGGTGGTCCTCTCCCAGATTCAGGCACATTTGGGAAAAAATTAACAACCTTGTTTTAAGAATTCTTCATTAAAGGATCTCTCTTGGTAGTTACAAGGCCCTGCTAGGTGTTAGAGTAAACTTGGTCTCCGAATCCCGAGACAAGCTTATTGTCAGAGTTTGTTCGGCAACTAGAACTTGCATTGGCACTCACTGGAAGAAATTTGACATATCTTGATCTAGTATTATAGACAAAATAAATTTTATTTGCAAAAATGAATATCTCCACTCGATTTTACTTGGAAACTTTGACGTTTTTACCTCTATATGGTCTCCATGGCTGGACAGAGAATGTTGTTACAATAAGATTTTATGTAGATCTTAATTTTGCCTCTCCCATTGGATACTTTGGCTCTCTTTTTTAGCCTTATCACGCCACTTCTCTCTGCTCCCTACTATAAATTTATTGTAATATTAATAATCCTACATTATATAATGTTATACTGTATGGTGTTATAATGTTATATATTTTTATTTCATTCATGTTCTCTCTAATAAACTTTAGTTAAAAAGAAAAAAAAAAAAAAACATCCACTGGTAAGGAACAAGGTTTGACTTGTCCAGATTCATGATCCACCCGTGATGGGACAGAGCATGAATGCAATCCTGCACTTGCTGATGAAGGAGTTCTGGAAAATATGCCTTCAGAAGGAGGTCGTCCATGTACGGGGTAACTCTGATGCCGTCCCGATGGAGGACAGAAATCAAGGCTCCCAGGACTCTGTTGAAGACCTAAAGAGCTGTAGTCAGGCCAAAGGGGAGGGCAGAAAACTGGAAATGCCCTTGGTCACAGTGGAGATATTGCTGACTCCCTGGATGAATGGTAATGTGCAAATATGCATCCTGAAGATCCAGAGAAGCCAGAAATTCCCCAGGGGATATGGCAGCGATCACCGTGCGTAGTGACTCCTGGAGATACTGGGACCTGACCACAAAGGAGTTGAGATCCTTCAAATCCAAAATGGGACGACAGCCACCATCTTTTTTGGAAACCACAAAGAGGCTGGAGTAGAACCCCAACCCCCATTCCTGTGGAGGAACTGGTTCCAAGACCACCTTGTACAGAAGGGCCTGAATGGTTCCCTCGAAAAGGTGGTGCTTTTCTGCTCCCAGAGGAGAGCGACAAGAGAAGGTCCTGGAAGGAGGAAGGGAGGTGAAGGGGATCCTGTAACCCGCAGCCACCACCTGCAAAAACCATGGGCCCACCACAAAGGCTTGTCAGTCCAGTCTTTCAGAGCAGATGCGTCAGCCACAGGCAAGGCTGTGGCCTTAGAAAGCCTGGAAATAGGGGCATCCACCTTAGGAGGATGAACCCACTGAGCTAGGGCCGCTTCAGTGAATGGGTAAAGCTTAGCAAATGTCCTAGAGACAGACTGTTTGCTATCTGGAAATGTCCACTCCTCCGACACCAATCGGTCAAGGGTGGGGTTAGGTGGAAAACAAGTACGGGGTCTGACAGGCTCCTGAAACACATCAGATGGGTCAGAGGACATCTCCTGTACCAAGCGAATGTTCAGGGTGTTCAACACAGCCCTGATCAGTCCCTCAGCCGATGAAACAGGATGAACCTCAAAGGGGTCCCCAAAAACTGAACGGAAGGGACAGCAGAACAGTCTTCTTCATCAGAATCCACCAATAACTCCTCCTCAGAGGAATAAGACACATCGGGTACACCCGGCGGTTTAGGCAGGGAAGATCTGATAGGGGTGGGGCCTGCCACGAGTGGAAAACCCCCTGCAAGGTGGCTGCAAGGAGTTGTAAGGTAGACCGGAGGTCCCTGGTGGTAGCCTTAAACTCTTGCATCCAAACTGGCTCTAGTGCAGGAGACTCGGGGACAGCAGCGCATGCTGGGCAAACGTGACCTGAGTATTCTCTAGGTAACCCTGAGTATTCTCTAGGTAACCCTGAGTGACATGAGGAGGAATGAGCAATGGGGGGGGGCACAGACGCCCCAGTGTCCTTAGACCTTGGGGCTAGGCCTAAGACTAATGGAATAGACATTCTCACAGAGTCAAACGGTCAAAGTATCAGAAACACCCAAAAAATAGTATGTATGATAATGAAAATCACCCCAGAAATGCTAAAATAAACTTATCTGGTAGGTGAAGGGTTAAACTGCTGAGGAGAGAAGGAGAGTCCAAGCCCTGCGTAGGATACTTGTTCAGAGAAGACAGAAAATGGCTGCCATGGCGGGAGCCAATCAGAAACAAGCAAGCGAAGCACGCGCTCATGTGAATTGTAGTTTCACTGAAAAAGTACCCAAAACAGTGCCGGAAGCCCCCTGAGCCCCCCAACATGCCCAGAACATTGACCAGATAACAGAGCAAGGCAGACAAACCAAATGAGCCATCTCTGACCTCACTACGTGGAGTGGTTGCAGAGATATGTCCCAAACTGTAAAGTCCCATAGAATTGAATGGAGCAATGGTGCCTATGCGGTAAACGCGTGCCTTAAAGGTGCAGAACACAAAATTTACAGGGTGAAAACCAAAATGTAAAACCACTCCAGGGGCCACTAGAACATGTCCGTAAAGCCAATAAACACTGACCCCAGTAGGAAAAGTGCCCACAACCCCCCAAGAGATGCTAAACCAGAAGCCAAATGGTTAAGTTAACACACAAACGTGCCCCAAACACCCCACAGACATGAAGATAAACCCAATGAGTGCATGAGTATGTAATAGAAACTCCAAATTAGACCTCTGTACGGAGGGGAAGCATGGGACATGTGGACCTCAGCACTCAAGGGGTGCTCACCTTTTTAGCAGGTCTTCTATCTTCAGATTACCATATATCAAGAAGAAGCATCAGTGGGCAACTCCTGAGGAAAGAACTTGTAACCAAGATTATCCTCCCAGGGCTTAGGTCCACAAAAGCACCTGGTAAACTGAGCTATCCACATTTGGGTGATGGGAATTGTCAGTGATGGTAATCTGCCTAATGGTGGTATCCCATATCTAATAGAAAAATAATAAAAAAGCTAAAACTATAGCAGAACTGATCTCTTGCCTTGTGTCTTGACCAAGGAACAAATCTTACTGGATGGGGATTGGCTAGCTGCAAGCTAAGGAGAGGAGGTAGGCTCCACCCAGCAGTCATTTCTCAGAATTGTTTCTGCCTACTTAAGAGGGCTGATCGCCTACCCAGAGTTACCAGTAACCTGTATTGCACTACAGAGAAAAAGAAGCATTTGCTTTTAAGGATTTTAGGCTGGGAACAGATCTGATTATTTTAGGCAGATTGTTCCAGACCTTTGGAGCAAAGGAGAAGGCAGATCGTCCTGCTTCTTTCTTGTATTGTGGTATATGCAGTGAGTTGATAGCTCTGGAGCAGAGATTATAGTTAATATGGAAAGGAGGAGTGAGCATACTGCTCAGGTAGTCTGGTAGTTTTCCAGAAAAGTGATTGATAAAGAGCAGATGACTTCTCCATTAATATCACTTCTCCAGTTTTATGTTTTTCTATAGAGGCTATGAACTAAGATCTACAGTTAGATTAATCAGTGCATTGGCTCCATACAATAACATCAGACTTGGAGAAGTGATATCACTGGAGAGGTCATCTTCACTTTATCACCTCTTTATCATGCATTAGCATACCTGGGAACTTCCAATTGAGGTCTACCTGGAGGAGAGTCCTCTGGTGCAGCAGGGGGTGACAATAATGATGTGAATCGCGTCAAAAAAGGGGCGGGGCTTGATGCTCGTTTAGGGGGCAGGGCTTAAAGGTGTCACACAGAAGGCTGGGGAAGGAGGAACACCGGGAGAAGCAGCAGATGTGGGCAGAGTTTCATTTGAAACTCCCCATATCCGAAAGAATCAGCTTCTGCCCCGGAGACCCGGTAAAGCTCTGTCAAAACCGGAGTCTCCGGGGCAAATCCGGAGAGTTCCCAGGTATGTACATTAGGCTTTTCCCATTGTCTTCAGCTGATGAAAACTTTAGAGGGAAAGTTCTTCAAGTAACTTGTTGTTTAATATGTTCTGATATTTTATTCTCCTTCCCTTTGTTTTGGGACCAATTTGGGACATACCACATCCTTGTGTCTCCCATTGAATATAAGAGAAAAGCGGATTTTCATATTCACTGAAAATTCATTTCTCTCAGTCCATTGGGGACACAGGACATCCCACCCTTACAAAAAAAATGACATGCAGGTTGGGGTGACCTGCAGTTCTTGGCTGTTTCTGTCATAGTAATTTTTCTGTCTTATACATTGCAAAATGAAAATTGTAAGTAGATGGAGAATAAGGGTAAACTATGGCTAAGGAGGAGGAACAGAGTTCTTTGTTCAGTTAACTTTCCTCCAAATGGAGAAATGTTTACCTTTGTCCGTGTGACTCTCAGGGGCTGCAGGAAAAAAGGGTTTTATAAGTGATTATAAAAATAACCTTACAGTAAGGGTTTACCTGCTGAGTAAAACATAAGTATGAGTTGTACCCACACACAATTGCTTGCCATTGACCTTTCCTTTTTGTTTCATTTACATAAAGATATGGATGTGACTTAGACATATGTACAAAGAAAAAGTTTTGCAAACCAACTGCAGCACAGCACCATATATAAAAATAGCTAAACATACAATTGATTTAAATTGGACTTATATACTAGAGACTTGCATGGTAGAGTGATCTTAAAGGATAGTAATGTCTCATGCTGAATTAAACATTGTTGATTCATTTTACTTTGTTAACAGTGCAGAGTGAGATGACAATGTTCTAATCTGTCTACTTCACGTGTAATTTTATTATAAAGTGTACCCCTCCCACCCTTTTTACATACGTCAGTTTTCTGTCTTTAAATCAGAAAGCCGGTCCAGACTTATGGAGATGAGGGACAATCTCCTGTCAGTATGATAAAAAAAAAAACCCTGCCCTCCTTTGCTAAGGGGGGTAAGATTTTTCTTCATACTGATAGAAGGAAGATTGTCCCTCATTGCGATCTGTCTTGTCAGATGACCGGATTTCAGATCTGAGGGGAGGCTGCTTGACATAAGTAAAAGGAGCAAGAGGGGGATGCCTTATAAAATTACACATGAAGTAGACCAATTGTTACATTGTCGTCTCACTCTGCACCGTTGACAAAGTTTATGAGATTAATAAAGCTTAATTCTGCTTGTTTTAGAATTTTCTCTAAAAAAAAAAAAAAAATTCCTACATACGTGGCCAGTAGTTTTGGGACACCTCAATTTTTGCTGCATTTAGTTATTGCCATATAACTTGACAAAAACATTAGAAAAACATGTCAACACTGGGTATTTGTAAAATCAAGACAAATATTATAATCTATTTAGCAGGGGGAGTTTTTTAGCGTTTGTAGATGTGTAAAAGCTTTTCACTGTCGTCCAATACAGGTCACTGGTACAATGGGAGGCGATCCGCCCCTTTAATAGGCAGGAACATTCATTCAAATGTATGCAGGGGGTGGAGCCTCCCCTCCCACTTAAGCTGCCTTCAGGCCAGAGCCAAGCTAGATTGATTTGTTCCTGTGTGCTGTGCACACCAGGTGGAGAACATCTATCATTCAGCTTTAGTTTTTTTATTGTTTTCTTCAAATATGGAATACCACCATTAGGAGGGTGACCATGGCTGTGAATTGCCCTCTCCAAAGTGGCTAGTGCAGCTTCCAGGGATTTTCTGGTGGACCTTATGCCCTGAAGAGGGAACAACTTGGGTCAAGTAGCTTCCCTGCTGGGGAATTTGCCTCTGGTTAATTCCTATTTCAACATGGTCACCTGAAGACAGAAGTCCTGCAGAAAGGTGAGCCACCCTTTGAGTGCTGAAGGTCCACTTGTCCCCACAGTGTCCCTTACTTGGGCTTGTATTTGGGAGTTTGCATTTTGCACTCCAGCACTCATAGGGTGTTTTTATTTCTATTGCTTGTATTTATTCAATTTCTGTGGTATTCCCTGGGTTTTGGAGCTTTGGAATATTATTTTCTCATGTGTTAAAAGTATGTTTGGTGTACTTTCTATTTCAGAAATACTTTATTAATATTTGATGTTCCGCGCCTTTAAGTGCGCCTTTTACCGCATAGACGCCATTGCTTCTTTACTCTCTATGGGTTTGCACAGTGTGGGAAATATCTCTGGAACCGCTTATCACAGCAACTTCAGAGAGGGCTCATTTTGTTGGTCTTCCCCTGCTCTATCATCCGGTGGCTAGTTTCGGGGTGTGGGGAGTTTGGGGGGGCTTCGGGCACTGTTTGGGGTACTTCTGAGAGAAAACTACATTTCCCATGAGTGCCCGTTTCGCGCTCGTTTTCTGATTGGCTACCATCGCGGCAGCCATTTTGTGGTGTTATTCTCAGCGAGTATACTACGCAGGGACCGAGCCTTCTCTCCTCTCAGCAGATTAACCCTTCGCTGGCCAGATAAGTCCGATTTTAGACATTTCTGGGGTGAAACTTTAATCTTTCACACTTCTACTGGGTGATTTTTCTTAGTGGTGTATATCTGACGCTGTGAGCATGTCTACTCCACTGGAGTCAGGGGCTAGACCCAAGACTAAGGAGGCTGGGGTGTCTGTTTCCCCCATTGCGTTTTGCTCCTCTTGTCACTCTGGGCTGCCTAGAGAATTTTCAGGTCATTTATGCCCAAAATGTACAGATAGTCATGATAGCAACCCTGGGCTTCCCAGCCACGCTATTGAGCCAACTTGGGTGAAAGAGTTCAAAGCTGCCACTAGGGATCTCAGATCCACTCTCCAACTCTTTCCCTCTCAGGTTCAGGGGGCTCTACAAGTCTGGCAGACCCCCTCCTCAATCAGGACCTCCCTGCCTAAGCCACAGGGAGCTCCTGATGTGTCTGATTCTTCTGAGGAAGAACTTTTACAAGATTCTGATGCTGAGGAAGGCACTGTTACTGAATCTAATAGGTCCATTGGGGACCCTTATGAATGTGACCCTGAGGTTTCTTCTGAGGGTTTGATTAGAGCGGTGTTAACCACGCTCAACCTTCCTCTGACTCAGGAATCTACTCATGATCCAACTGACGTTTTTCAGAAACCATCTAAGGCAGTTATATGTTTTCCAACTAACCCTACTCTTGCCCGTCTAGTCTCTGATGAGTGGAGGAATCCTGAAAAATCCTCTTCTGTGTCCAAAAAGTTTGCTAAGCTTTACCCTTTTCCTGAGACTGAACTGGCAAAATGGGTTCATCCTCCCAAAGTGGATGCCCCTGTTTCTAGATTATCCAAATCTACTACTTTAGCTGTATCTGATGCCTCTGCCCTGCAGGACTGGACGGACAAAAAGTTAGAGATTTCTCTTAAATCCATTTTTGCCTCCATTGGCACTGCCATGCGTCCAACCTTTGCAGTGGCGTGGGTTAATAGAGCTATTGCAGCCTGGACTGAACGACTGACTGAGGCGGTTCGCCAGGATGCGCCAGTGTCTGAGCAGTTACAACTTCTTGTTAATATAGCAGAAGCCCAGAATTATGTTTCTGACGCTGCCTTTGATGCTGTGCGCATGATGGCAAGGGCCTCTACTTCCTCTGTGGTGGCTAGACGTGCTCTTTGGCTGAAAATTTGGTCTGCTGATACTGCCTCTAAGAAAGCCTTACTTTCTTTGCCCTTTCAGGGGAACTTGTTGTTCGGTTCTGAACTTAAGGAGATGATTAGTGAGGCTACTGGTGGTAAAAGTACTCTTCTACCTTCAGTCTTCAAGAAGAAGTTTCCAGCCAAACGCAATCGGTCCTTTCGTTCCTTCCAGACTGAGACACGCTCCACGTCCCAGACAGGTCTGTCCTCCACGCGCTCCTCCTCCAAGCCAAAACAGTCCTGGAAGCCCAAAGTTGCCCCTAAGGCCAAGACCTCCAAGACTGCTTCGGCATGACTCACCGAACCCGGTTCCGCATCCGGCTGTAGGTGGACATCTCCACATCTTTCGCCGGATTTGGGAGGAGTCAGTGACGGACCCATGGGTAATTCAGGTGGTATCAGAGTGGTACAGGATCCCTTTCTCTTCCCTTCCTCCTTTCCGGTTCCATTTTACTCGTCCTTCTCAGGAACCTACAAAGAGACGTCTGTTCCACGACGCTATTCAGGATCTTTTGGACAAAGAGGTCCTGGAATTGGTTCCACCAGAGGACACAGGTTCCGGATTTTATTCCAACCTGTTCGTTGTGGCCAAAAAGGACGGAGGCGCCCGTCCTATCTTGGATCTCAAGGATCTCAATTCCTTTGTTGTGAGTTCCCGCTTTCGCCAGGAATCCCTGCGCTCTGTGATATCCGCAATGTCTCCAGGGGAGTTCCTTGCCTCCCTGGACCTTGAGGATATGTATCTTCACATCCCTATTCATCCAGAGAGCAGACGGTATCTCAGGTTTGCCTGTCACAAGGGCCACTTTCAGTTTTCAGCTCTTCCCTTTGGACTGACTTCAGCCCCTCAGGTCTTTCAGAGGGTATTGGGATCTTTGATAGCTGTGCTTCATCGAGAGGGTGTCAGGGTGACTCCCTACATGGACGATCTGCTCCTGAATGCTTCATCTGCGGAGATTCTCCACCAGCAGCTGCAGCTGTGTATACACACACTCAATCGCCACAGCTGGATTGTGAATCTGGACAAGTCAGACTTGGTCCCATCTCAACGGCTCCTCTTCTTGGGTCTCCTGTTCGACACTCAGCAGTGCATGGTGTTTCTACCAGAGGAAGTTGCTCCTCAGATTGCTATCCGAGTAGCCAGGATCCTGGAATTCGACAGGGTTCCAGTGCCGAAGTTGACCTCTCTGGTGGGGAAATTCATTTCCACAATAGAGGCGGTGCCATTTGCTATGGCACACACCAGAGAACTTCAGAGGTTTGTGATCCAGACATGCAAGAATCATCCAGATCATCAGCATCTGTCAGTCTCTCTGCCTCCTCATGTCGAGTTGAGCCTGCAATGGTGGTTGGACTTGTCTCATCTCCTGAAAGGGAGATCCTTTCGGGCTCCCTATTGGACCACAGTCACGACGGATGCCAGCCTCCGGGGATGGGGAGCTGTGTTGGGTCGTTTCAGTGCTCAGGGGAAATGGGGACTGGAAGAATCTCTTCTCTCCATCAATGTTCTGGAACTTCGTGCCATTCTTCTTGCCCTGAGGCACTGGGAATCTCAGCTGGAAGGCTGTCCAGTCAGAGTGGAGTCCGACAACGCCACCGCAGTGGCTAACATCAACAGACAAGGCGGCACAAAAAGTCTCACCGCCTGGTTAGAGGTCAAAGCCATTTTATCCTGGGCAGAAGATCATGTGCCAGTCATCTCAGCAGTACACATTCCAGGCGTAGACAACGTCATGGTAGACTTTCTCAGTCGTCACACAGTCGACAGCGGAGAATGGGCGCTTCATCCAGAGGTGTTTCACCTTCTCACCCAGATGTGGGGGGTGCCAGTAGTGGATCTGATGGCTACCAGACACAACAGGAAGGTGCCAGTGTTTTGCTCCCGGTGGAGGGACCCTCTTGCTCTGGCAGTGGATGCTTTGTCAATCCCTTGGACGTTTCCTCTGGCTTACATCTTCCCTCCTCTTCTTCTGTTGATCCGAGTCATCCAGAAGCTGAAGGTGGAGCTTTGTCCTGTCATCTTGATCACTCCAAATTGGCCTCGTCAGTCCTGGTATCCGGAACTGCTAGCCATGTCTGTGACAGATCCTGTTTCGCTTCCTGCACGTCCAGATCTACTTCTTCAGGGATATCTGTGGAAGGAGGATGTTCAGCATCTCCATTTGATGGCTTGGAGGTTGAATCCTCAATTTTAAAGAAGAAAGGGTTTTCCTCTTCAGTGGTGTCCACGATGCTTAGAGCTCGCAAGCCTGTGTCTTCCAAGATCTATCATCGCATATGGTCCACCTTTGTAGCATGGTGTACTGATAAGGATCTGTCTCTAGATTTCCATCTTCCCACAATCCTAGCCTTTTTACAGGATGGGGTTGAGAAGGGACTCAGCCTGAGTTCTCTCAAGGTTCAGAATTCTGCTCTGTCTGTGTTTTTCCAGGAAAGAATTGCTATTCTTCCTGATGTCAAGGTTTTCTTCCAAGGCGTGGCTCATGTTCGGCCTGCCTTCAAGAGTCCTACTCCCCAGTGGGACCTCAATTTGGTGCTGGGGGTTCTCCAGAGACCCCCGTTTGAATCCTTGGCTTCTATTCCTTTGCGTCTCTTGACCTGGAAGATGGCCTTTCTTTTGGCTATTGTCTCAGTTCGCCGGGTAGCACAGTTACAAGCTCTGTCTTGTAAACCTCCTTACTTGGTGTTTCACAAGGATAAGGCAGTGCTTTGCACTTCCAAGGAGTTTTTACCCAAGGTTGTCTCCGAATTTCACATCAATCAGGAGATTGTGGTTCCCTCTTTCTGCCCTAACCCTTCCTCTGACAAGGAAAGAGATCTCCATTTGTTGGATGTTGTGCGTTGTCTTAAATTTTATGTTCATCGCACTGAGTCTATCAGGAAGTCTGATGCCTTGTTCGTCATTCCTGAGGGGCCTAGGGCAGGGAGACCGGCATCCAAGGTAACTATTGCCTCTTGGATTAAATCTACCATCCATGAAGCCTACAAATTGCGGAATAAGCACGTTCCCTTCAGGGTTACTGCTCATTCCACCAGATCTATTGGGGCCTCTTGGGCCTACAAGAATCAGGCATCTGCTGATCAACTCTGCAGAGCGGCCACTTGGTCCTCTGTGCACACAGTCTCGAAGCACTATCGAGTTGATGTTCTGGCTTCGGCTGATGCCAGCTTTGGAAGGAAGGTCCTGGAGGCATTTTGCCTGTTTAGGACTTCTATTTTGTGATCCTTAGTGCTTCTTTACTGTTGAGCCCTGTTGGTTCTAGTTCAGTGTGCTGTGTTAGTTTGGGGGTTTGTTTTTCCCCCTGGTTGGTGTCCGTTGACACTTCTGTTACTGGGCTATATGATTAATTGGTTCATAGCAGTTCTAGTGACTTGGGCCTTGCGCCTGGTCCTTGCCTTACTTCCCGCCTCAGGGACAGCTCAATGTTTGTACATCCCATTGTACCAGTGACCTGTATTGGACGACAGTGAAAGTAGGATTTTAGTCTTACCTGTTAAATCCTTTTCACTTAGTCCATACAGGTCACTGGTCTCCCACCCTGTCAAGGGACCATGCTTGGCTCTCCTGTGGCATTCAGTGGGAGATCTTCGGGGCATGCTCACAGGAGTCTTCCTTTTCTTGCTTACCTCTGGTCAGTTTAAGTGTCTCAAATCCATCTAGCTTGGCTCTGGCCTGAAGGCAGCTTAAGTGGGAGGGGAGGCTCCACCTCCTGCATACATTTGAATGAATGTTCCTGCCTATTAAAGGGGCAGATCGCCTCCCATTGTACCAGTGACCTGTATGGACTAAGTGAAAAGGATTTAACAGGTAAGACTAAAATCCTATTTTTAGTGCCAAAGTAAAAAAAAAAAACGTACATTTGTTACATTTGGTTCATCATATTTTATAAATTGTTTTACCGGAAATTTGATGAAAATAATGGTATCTTTAGAAAGCCCATCTTATCCAAGAGAAACAGTATATACTATATGTGGGTACATTAAATGAATAAGAGGAAAATTACAGCTAAACTCAAACACAGTAGATGCGTTAAAACAGCCATTGTCCTTCTGGACAATGGCTGTTTTAACGCATCTACTGTGTTTGCGTTTAGCTGTAATTTTCCTCTTACTCATTTAAAGGGATAGTAATACTTAAAAATTACTATCCCCCATCTTGTAGCCCTTCAAAAACGGAGTAAAATGAGCCCAGAGGCATCTCTCAAACCTTTATGGTTTGAGAGATATCCTCTTTCAAAGTTCCCTCTCCCCTGACAGCAGAGGTATCCGGTCCCGGGACCAGCGGAGGTTCTGCAGCAGAGCCGAGATTGCGGTAATAAAAAATAAATCCTTAACTTAAAGGGATAGTAATACTTTGTTTTATCTTTATTTTATTTTGTAGGCATTAAAAAACATGAAGAAGTCTTATCTCTCAAACCTTTATGGTTTAAGAGATATTCACAAGCCCCTTTTTCCTAGTGTAAGTCATCTCTTCTCAGATGTGAATCTGGTTGAAAGACCAGACAGATAACAGCAGGGGACAATCTTCTTTGTATGAAAACAATGAAAGCTCTTCCCCCCCTTGACAAGTTTTTCAGCTTTTTCCCTTATCTTAATTGAAGATTGTCCCTCTCTGCAGTCTACCTGGGCACCTCCCTTCTGATCTGGCTGAACGGGGGGGGATACTTTGCTTGTGAATATCTCTTAAACCATAAAGGTTTGAGAGATAAGACTTATATCGTTCTTCATGTTTTTTTAATGCCTACAAAATAAAATAATGATAAAACGAAGTATTACTATCCCTTTAAAAGGTCTGTTATGTGTGCTTGCAAACCAAGCACACATACAGGACCTTTTTAGTGAAGGATTTATCTTTTATTACCGCAATCTCGGTACTGCTGCAAAGCCGCAGGATGATCCCAGGAGAGGATTCCCCTGCTCTCAGCTAGAATCCTGACGTCAGGGGAAAGGCAAAAAGAGGGGACTTTGAAAGTGGATATCTCTCAAACCATAAAGGTTTGAGAGATGCCGCTGGGCTCATTTTACTCGGTTGTTGAAGGGCTACAAGATGGGGGTAGTAATATTTAAGTATTACTATCCCTTTAATGTACCCACATATATTGCATACTGTTTTTCATGCCATAAGATGGGCTTTCTAAAGATGCAATTGTTTTCATCAAATTTCCTGTAAAACAATTTATAACAAACTATTTTTAAAGCCCGTGTACACAGGGCCAACACTGGCGGCGCAGCAGTCATGCGCAGTACTGGCTGACCGAACACGCTGCTGATACAGAGCAGGGCACTCCGAATTCAGACCGTAATCCTCTCTACACACCGGGCAGTCAGTACTGCACGTGAGTGCAGCTGTCTCTACTGTGTATGACGGCTTCTGACAAACATCCTTGGCGAATTATAATATAGGATGATGAAACAAATGTTACAAATGATTGTCTTGATTTTAGAAATACCCAGTGTTTACATGTTTTTCTAATGTTTTTGTCAAGTCATATGGCAATAACTAAAAGTAGCAAAAATTGAGGTGTCCCAAAACTTTTGGCCACGTATGTACATAAATAAAACCAATTGTATATGATGATCAAGTATAATAATGTTCATTTCAGCTGTGGTATTTTTGTGTCACAATTATGTTTTCTTTAACCCTCTAGATGTCATAGACTCCAATGCATTGTAAAAGCAATATATTTCAGGTGTCTTTAGAATCAAAGAAAATAATTTACATTGTGCATGTTTTCAGGTGAACATCCTTGGTTAGATTGCTGTATCAAGTCCTACAATTGGACAGATGGAAGAAAACAACAGATATGCTATGAAATTTTTGACACTGTCATTACTGGAGAAGACTTTGAAATTGCTTGAAAATATCATGGCAGTAAAACCACACAACCATCAAAATGCAGAAGCAAAATTAGTACATATTTAATCAGCAGTAATAATATAACGCTTACAACAAGATTTTGCGGCAAGCATTCTTTTAGTTTATACCAGTTTTTAACACTGTGAAATACTATTTGTATATATTATTAAGTATTTTGTTACATCAGTGCAGAACTATATATTTTGCAAGATGGAACATAACTGATTTTGAAAATATCATGTATTTTTTTTAACACCTTGGATCGAGACATCTCCAGCATATTGCAGAACATTGTGCTGTAGATGTCTCTATCATCCAAAGGGTTTCAGAAATTATGGCAGATTTTAAAACGACAAAATAAATTTGAGCATCTGACACTGACCATGAATTGCTACTGTTTTTGGAGCTCAAATACAATCTCTCCATTACTATTTTGTTAGAAACTTGCGTAGTCTTTTTTTCCTCCTTTCCCACAAATTTGTCATGTTCCATCATTTTTAAAGGGATAGTAATGTTTCACAATAAATCAGCTGCAATTAATCTTAATAGTATTTGGGCCATGGAGATTGTTCTTTCAATACTGTCAGAGTTGTAGTTCAAGAGTAATTGAATGATAAAGTATCCCCCTCACGGCCCCTTTTACTGATGTAACACTGCTCACCTCAGAGCAGCAAGACTGTCCGGATAGATCTCAGAGAGGGACAATCTTCAGTGAGCATAAGGAAAAACCTGTTGAGGGGAGCCGGGTTTTCCTTATGCTCACAATAAGAAGATTGTCCCTTGCTGTGAGCTGTCTGGGGGGGAGGGGGATACTTTATCATTCAATTACTCTTGAACTACAACACTGACAGTATTGAATTAACACTCTCCATGGGCCAAATACTATGAAGATTAATTGGAGCTGCTATTTTTGTGAAAAATTACTATCCCTTTAAACTATTTTGATAAAAATCAGGCAAACTACAAATGCACAAGAAGGATTTCAAGCTCTGAATGTTCAGTTTCCCTATTAACTGCAATTATATGGGTCATTGGAACGGTCTACAAAGTGTGCCTGCAAACCAGGCACACTTTGTAGACCGTTCCAAGGAAGTATTACTGTTGAGATTGCGCAATTTCGGCTCTGCTGACTCCTCTCTCTAGGCAACTTTAGGAATGTATCTCTCTCAAACCATAAAGGTATGAGAGATAAGCCTTACATCTTTGTGCATTTTTTATGCCTACCAAATTCAATAAACTTAAAGATAAGTATTAATATCCCTTTAACTAAACACATTAATATATAGAACAACCTGCTTTCTGTTGTATTATGTTTACATTTATGAATGATGTTAGAAAAATTTCAACATTCTAATAAGTCTATTCACGATCTTAACTTTGGTTGGCAAGTGAAGTTTGTATAAAAGTGTTGGTAGTTCATTATCAAAATTGGGAAAGTTCCCTGCCATATGTAGAGTAGTCAGTAATCCGCAATCTTCCAACCTAATTCAAAAACTGGCAGGAGTTGGAGACAGCTGCTTACTTACCTCATTTCAATTCCATATTATGACCAAGTTGGACAAATAAATGATTATAAAAATCAAAGCTATGTAACAGCCTGTACAGCGAATCAGTCCAGCAATACTGGAGGTAATCAGTGCCCTTCTGTATGTGATCTTGTAACTGTTCTTTCCTGGTGTTGAAAGCTCAGTCCTCTATCAATGATGTCTCTCTCCTGTGGCATTCCTACAATGTGCGGCTTCTACGGAGGAGGTGTGACTGAGAGGGAACTCATAATCAATATGAATCAATCTGTTGACAATCCCAACACGTATCACGGAAACTACTGCCTGCTTCCTCAGAGGTTACAGGAAGCATCGGCTCACAAGATTAAATACTTCCTCTACTTGCAATCCAATCTGAACGAGCCAATGAAATCCCTGTGACCAATTTTCATCTACATATTGCTTAATATGTCATACCGATATCACGTCAGTATCCTCTCTTTAGCTAGAGTAAATACAAAATCATAAAAACACTATAAAAGCACTGTAAAAATAGATTACCAGTGTAAAAACTTTGAATATATTCATAAAGATTTGCAAATAAAACCCATACCTAATGTGTTAACAGATCTCATACCTTTATATGGACTTGTATGTTCACAGTATACCCACTTATTCAGTGTGCAAGACATATATTAAATGATCCCAAAATCTCTTGCATCCACCTACCTGGGCTACAAAAGCAGCATCAAATCCGTACCCTCCTCCATGTTCTACAGTCACTACAAAAAGTGGCATAAAACAGAACCAGCAGATGTAACCACAAATCGAGCCAATGGAAGCGAATATACATTGGACGCTATACCAAAAACTCCTTCCTACTAAATATACATGCAGTCGTGGGCATTTGGCTCCCCGTGCCCACGCCTGAATGGACATTATTATAACAGCCCCAAAACAAACAGCTGAGTCAGCATTAGATAAACACATCCAGGTTCAGTTCCATATTGAATCCATTAGCATGTAGCATTTTTAGCTGGTGGATCCAAAAAGTTTCTCTTCTCCTGAGTTTGAATAACCTAGTGCCACCCCTCTGTGATCCCCTCATGTTTATACTGCTGATGTTCAATAAAATGTTTGGGGACACTATGTTTTTGCATTTTATTGGCGATATTTCTGAGACTCAAATGAGTGCAATCCACCCCATATATTGAATTACAATTTAGGGATATGTTTTTCCCGTTACTGTTGATTTAAAGGTATTTTTTGATGCATTTCTCATCAACGGATTGTGCAAACGAGTGGTATAGCCCTTTCTCCCACATTTAAAAATACTCTTCTCCATAGTCAAGAAATTAGTTTGATTTCTATTGGCCTCTCTCTGTCTCACAACCTTCTTATACATATCACTGGGCATGATCAATTCTTTAATATTTCTGTTTCTCTGAAAGGAGACTTTTGGAACCTCCTCCAGCACCGTACCCAGGATCAGGTACTTTTTTTTAGTATATACCAAAGTTTTCTAAGTATTTTTACTATATGGTTGGCACTTTCATTATAATTAGTGGTGAAATAGGGCATCCACTCTTTTCTTTCTATTTACTTTTCTTGATACCTAGTGAGTTTATCCCAAGGAATTATTCTTATTTACATAGAGCCAATTTATTCTGCACAATAGGGAATAGACATACAGAGATATTAAATAGTACAAATGGAACATGGAAAACAGAAGTATCAGAGGGCACTGCTCATGAGAGCTTAGGGATCTTCCTCACTTTCTGCTCAGCACTATTTAGCAAATATCTGTTATATCCCTTCTCTATAGACTTATTCCTAACAATCATCGCTTTGTCTTCAAAATCTTCCTCAGTAGTACAATTGCGCCTAATCCTCTGTAGTTGTTCAAATGGTATATACTGTTTTCACCTCTTGCGGTGGCCACTATTAAAGTGGAGGTACCCATTGCTATCAACTTACAAACATTTTTAGTATGGATCTGAATCTCTTCATGGTATAAGATCGACTAAAAACTCAATACTGCCCTTATCTGTATGGGTTGTAAATCTTAAATTAAAAGCATTCCTATTGATATATTTCACAAACCTCTACCAATTCCATTGATACGTCTCATATAATTAGAATGTCATCTATATTTCTCTTATAATGGAATTTTTTTCAAAAGGATTGTTCTTTCAGATGGACCTCAACTCCCGCCTGCCCATGTACAAATCAGTAAGCGATGAGGCAAATGCATAGCCCATAGCAGTAGTAGTCCTTTGGCTATACAACCTATAGTAATTTAGTATTCACAGTCCAATTGGCAGTTCCTAGACAAGGCATCAGAGGAAGCGGTTGGAGATAAGCATTATCAGCATAAAGGATCCTGTAAGTGTTTTTATACATTGTACCTGAGAAATAAATTTTAAACTCTACTTTTAGATGGTGTTCTTTGCTCTACCTTTTAGATTGTATATATTTGAGCAAGGAAGCTGCCATATTGATGTTTAGATAGGAGATACCTGCCCTCATTGTTAGAGAAACACCCTGCCCGAGATGCACTAAGGTTTGATAAGCGGTATGGATGGTTATCCTATAACATAAAGGGGTAAAATGTGTAGCTCACTGTGAGCTGTAACCACACATGCGCAGTAGAGAGTCTCTACTGTGCATGTGTGGTTTCGCACACAGGGAGCTTCGCTGTGGGCCACCTGGAGCTCCCCACTAAGGATCAGCGCATTCAGCAAGTCTCTACTGCGCATGACTGCAGTCATGCACAGTAGAGACTCGCCGAACGCACTGCCCCGCTCCGGATGGCTCACCTCCTGTCTCTGCTCCCGGCTCAGGGGCAGCTGGGTGCACTTTAGCCCATGTATACGGGCTTTCATACTAGTATTGTATAATGTGTTAAATTTTCTTTGAAGACATCTTGATACATGCACTAAGATGTCTTCGCCATCACCTCCCTATGAATCCACTGCAAATACATCATCATGAACTGCCATTCCTTCACCAGGTTTACAATTTTGCAGCAACTACTTGGCTAATTTGCATATTGAAGTGCAACACCACATTCATAACCTATAATAGCTGCCTGTGCTGTCGGAGGTCACAGTTACAACTTTACCAACTTCAGTTTGGTGAAGTTGAGATCTTCCTATAGCTCTGTATGGAGCCAGAGGACAGCTTGCTGTCTCTACTGAAAAGCAGAGACTGCAGCTGCCTTCCTTTAATGCATTTGCTCCCCTGTGGCACTGAAAGGGTTACAACATTAAACTCCATTGCCACCATTTATTTATACAATGACAAAACCGGCAGAGAAGCATAAAACTGTTTCTGTACTCACTGAACCAGCAATTCAATGTGGGCTATCTGCTGATCAGCTGATGCAGGTAAAGAAAGGACTCGCAAGGTAATCCACATTGGATTGCCTTGTAATTTCTGTTCTTCCTGAATCAGCACTTCCACCATCCCAGTCCTGTCTTATTTTAGAGACTCAATTACATGTTTAGCTTTATGTCTGTTAATTGATTGGTGATAGGGTGCTTTTTAAATAGAGCTGGGGGTAATGTGTGGTGAGATGAGATTATAATGTAATCCCCTCAATTTTTTGTGCTTATTAACCCTTTGGATACAAGAAACTTTACCAACAAATTGCTTTATATTGCATTTTTACATTAAGGCATGTATTAAGCAATGCCTATATGTCTCCTGGAGTGTTGTTCATGTATGTTGGTATGTGTTATTGAAACCTAGCCTAAATATTTCCTTTAGTAATGGGGATTGCTAAGCTAGAAAAGCAAATAACAGTTTAGAATGAGGAATGTGGAAACCTCATCCACTCAGTGCAAAAAAAGTCTATTCTTTACTGTAATGTATTTTAAGAGTAAAAAATCACTAATAAAGTGTCTTCATAATAAATGTGGTGTTTTCAGAAAAACCTGAGATTCAGATGAACAGAGGACTCAAAAGACAGTCCATTGTAGAATCAAGTACTTTGTTTACCTGGATCTGTTGATCAGTGCATGGCCCATTGAACTGCTGGATCAGGAAGTACAGAACTTTCAAGGCAGTCTGTTGGGGTCTGTGGAGTACTTTACTAACCTGATATTAAGATAATGTCTAAAGCACCAATGCTCACAATGGGATAGGTAATTGAGAAGAGTGCATAGTGTTTATATAGAATAAAAAAATAAAGTGATGAGCCGAAACAACAGTATCATGAACAAACTGAAATTTGTAAACAAGGGAAGGACGATGTGAGCTAATTTGCCTGGACTTCTATTACAGAATCTTGCTGTTTGTTTACTTAAGTACAATAAACAGGCTGAAAGCTAATACATGTACTAGTGAGTAAGTACTGATGTATTGCTGGCAATGGGAGAATTAAATGCTGGTAATTCTAAAAAAATATTGGCAACAGGAAGTGGGAAATTGAAGTACTATTACCTATAAATAAGTATATGTGGAATTGTCTCAGTTATGGTATGGAATACTAGACAGTGAAGGAGCAAGGATGAATATGAAAGTAAAAGTAATGATAGAAACAAATGTAAAAGTCTGCATTCTTAGAATATGAGAACACAAAGTTTAATAATAATTGATATACAGCCCATATATGTGTGCAAGCTCACATAATATTCTGTATCACATGTATACAATGGTTAGTCTTTGAGGAGAAGTACCTAACACATTCATATACTTTTTGGGACCAAACTTGCTTGTTTTTATATTTTTCTCTCAATTACCCCAGTTAGCATAATCCCTTATTACTACATAAGCAATCTTCATATCCTTTTAATATAGTCCCTTTCCCCAGGCCACCTCCATCTTGTATTTAATTCCGTTGTGCGATTATTATATATATATTTTAATTATTTTGAGAAATATCCTTTTTATCCTTTATCATTGTATTTTTGTATATTGTTTTGGCTCTTCCTTATTTGTTTCTGACACATTTATTTCAGAAATTTCTCTCTTTTGCTGAACCAGAGGATTGGTGGCTAGCCCTCTGAACAGCTGTTTGAGTAAGTACATGGCAGAAAAGCCATGTTACAGCTTCTCTGCTGCCTCTCTGTATAAATCAATGGTAGCAATGAGTTATAATGTTGTTGTTGCAATCCACAATCCTATGGCATGGAAAGGGTTATAGAATATGGTGGCAGGGATGCTGAAGTCTAAGCACATCCTCTTATCTCCCACTTGCCTCCATTACACATCATCAACATTAAAACAACTCTGCATGCTAATGATTATATTCTGTCCCCATCCCCTTGCAAAACGAACTCTTAGTACATATGGCGACGTGTGTCATATTCTCCATGCTGAGGTGATCACCACACATTGACAGATACACTTAACCATAGCATCAACCCTTGGTTCACCCCCCCACCCTGTCTCTGCAGTCCAGTCTAGTTAACACCATGATTACCAGGGAGATTTGCAACTTTCTTTGCCCAGATTTGACACTCAACAGGTTAAACATTCATTTAGCCATAATTTCTCTTAAATGCTAGGTGGAACACAGGGATCTTATGGTAAAGTTCTCTTTACCCCCACCAGACATGCTTGGTTTTAAAAGTGTTCTTATAGGAGGTACACGGGCAATTCTTCTCTCTTAGTTAATAAAGAAGACTGAAGAGAGGCTTCTCTCCCATGATTGTACAGGTCCTGTGAGTATGTCCCTACTTCTCTGTCTGGCAGCCACATTTCTCTGTGCTTTGGAAGCCTGAATTAAACTTTCTTGAAGAGTTTGCTTGAGCAGCACAGCACAGCACATCTATGATTTAAAAGTTCTATGCGTTTAGTCTTTGCACTAGTGTTTTTTCTTAACCCCTGCTCTGCATGTCTGTGGGCCCTCCTTGCCTTGTTTGTTCTGCGGGATTTTTCTTTTCATTTGGGAGTGGTGCTTACATACTTTTTGCTTACTTTTAGCAACTTTGCTAGCTTATTAGTTTTTGAAAACATTTAACTTTTTTAGGTTGCAGTGCCTTTAAGAATGTTGGCATGTGGTGACCATGTTGGATGGAACATATAACCTTATTCTAGGACTTCTTTTGTCTCTTTCTGTGTTTTAGAGGCTGATTGTGATTCCAACTACACACTGTTCACTGGAGCCCATTGAAACCCCCCGCCCCCAGATATTGCCATTAGATGTTTCCTGACAGCTGGAGAGCCACTGAGCCATTTTTAAATCAGGGAAACTACAGTTTCCAACAGCTCATTCTTCCCATGATTTTTGGCAAACGAAGAGGTGGTCCTTCACTGACTATTCTGTTTTGGATTATTGTTTCTCCTCTTCCAAAGCTTTATTGACGATAAAAGAGCATACATACAAAGTAGTCAATCATATGATGTAAACATCATCACATAAAGGCATGGGTCCCCACACTAATCAAGTGTGGAGATGCACCAAATCCCAGGATAAAGCTGGCTGAGAAGTTAGTCTCCACCCTGGAGGGGAGAAGAAACCAGTTTGCCCACCCACTGCAGAGAAGTAGGCAGAGGAGACTGAAGAAAAATCAAGATAGAGAGAGTAAGTGGAGCGAAGGTAGAAAGCAAAGAGAAGGGATACAAGAGCCCAACAAGCTGTAGCGTCCCAGTGACTATAATGTCCCAGAGGTGTCAGAGGAGTTAAGCCAAGGAGCCCAGATCAGCCTATGACTCTCCATTGTTCCTGTCATGGAAGCAGGAAGTATTTCCATAGCCATATAATTGTTAACCCGGCTCTTTCATGTGGACAGAGTCAGGGGGTGTCTGAGTTCCATGGACAGGGATCTCAGCCCTAGCAGCTAAAAGGAGGGAAATGAGCAGAGTACCTGTGCGGAAATTAAAGACGTCAGGAGGGTGATGAAAGAGGATCCCTGGGCTGAAATATCTGGGTAACAAGCCTTATGGCATAGCGTACATTCGACCAGCAGGGTCTTATCTGAGTGCATTTCCACCACAGGTGCAAAATATTGATTAATTCCCTATCACATCTCCAACATTTGTCTGAGAAAGTGGAGGAGAATCTGGAAAGGGCCAAGGGGTTCCAATACCATTGAACAATAACATTTTCTCTGTCGTCCAATACAGGTTACTGGTAACTTTGGGTAGGCGATCCGCCCCTTTAATTAGGCAGGAACAATTCTAGAATTGTATGCAGAGGGTAGAGCCTACCTTCCCTCCTTGGCTGCAGTTAGCCAACCAGCTCCAGTAAGTTTTGTTCCTTGGTGAAGACACAGACAAGAGAACAGTTCTGCTATAGTTTTAGAAATGTATTTATTTTTCTGTTAGAAATGGAATACCACCACTGGGCGGATTACCATAACTGACATTGCCCTTAGATGTGGCTAGCTCAGTAACCAGGTGCTTTTTGTGTATCTTAAGCCCTGGGGGGGAAATCTTGGGTTCAAGTTCTTTCCTCAGGAGTTGCCCACCGAGGCTTCTTCTTAATACATGGTAGTCTGAAGACAGAAGATCTGCAGGAAAGGTGAGCAACCCTTTGAGTGCTGCTGGTCCACATACCCCACAGTGCCCCTCCTCACAGGGGTTTTTCCTTTGGAGTTCTTATTGCACACTCCTGCACTCACTGGGTTTATCTGTATGTCTGTTGGGTGTTTTGGAGCAGCTTTATGTTGTAACTTAACCCTTTAGCTGCTGGTTTTGCATCTTTGGGTGGGTTATTGGCACTTTCCCTACTGGGTTCAGTGTTTTTTGAGTCTCCTAACATGTTCTAGTGATGTTTCATGTACTTTTATTTTACTCTTTCGACTTTGCAAAACTTAAGTTAAAGACACGCTTTACCGCATAGATGCCATTGCTCCATTCACTTCTATGGGACTGCACAGTTTGGGACATATCTCTGCAACTGCTCAATGTAGCTACTTCAGAGATGGCTCATTTTAATTATCTGCCCTTGATTTTTCATCCGGTTAAGGTTTCAAGTGTGCTGGGGGGCTCACGGGGCTTCGGGTACTGTTGGGGTACTTTTTCAGGGAAAACGACATTTCCCATGAGCGCTTGCTTTGCGCTCTCGTTTTTGATCAGCTCCCGCCACAGCAGCCATTTTGTGCCTTTTCTAGAACGAGTATCCTACGCAGGGCTTGGACTCTCCTTCTGTCCTCTGCAGATTAACCCTTCACCTGCCAAATAAGTGTATTTTAGTGATTTCTGGGGTGAAACCTTAATCTTACACACTGTAATTGGGTGATTATTTATACTGTAAACGTTTTTGACACTGTGACAATGTCTAATCTGTTGGAGTGTGGGGCCAGGCCTAAGACTAAGGCTGCTGGGGTCTCTGTGTCCCCTATTGCGCATTGCTCCTCATGTCATTCAGGGTTGCCTAGAGAATTCTCAAGTCATTTATGCCCAGCATGTTCTGATGTCCCTGAGTCTCTTCCAGGGACCTCCAGCCGTGCATTAGAGCCAGTTTGGGTGCAAGAGTTCAAGGCTGCTACTAGGGACCTTCGGTCTACATTGCAACTCTTTCCATCCCAGTTAAAATGGGTCTTCTATTCTTGGCAGACCCCCTCTTCAGTCAAATCTTCCCTGCCAAAACCGCAGGGAGTACCTGAAGTATCAGATTCCTCGGAGGAGGGATCCTGAGCCCTCGACTGAGGGCCTGATTAGGGCTGTCTTGACTACCCTAAACATTCCCTTAGTTCAGGAGGTTTCTTCAGATCCCTCAGATGTGATTCAGGAGCCTAAAAAGCCCCTTACTTGTTTTCCACCTAACCCCACTCTTGACCGCCTTGTGTCTGTTGAGTGGAAATCTCCGGACAGGAAACCTTCTGTTTCCAAGAAATTTGCCAAGCTTTACCCCTTTTCCTGAGGCGGCGCTTGCTCATCTCAAACAACCTGCACGAGACTCACTACCAGCTTGGGTGCACGAGCTGCGAAGACCGGTTCTCTCTTCCGGCACTGGAAAGCCACGTGTAAATTAAAGAGGTAGCTGCACTACAAAATAAGTGGACTTGAATGAGAATAAAAAATGTTTCTTTATTGAATTCTTTAAAAGAAGAAAAAATACATATCAATCGACTGATCCACATATACCGTCTAACGAATTTCGCACTTGTTATAGTGCTTAATCATAGACTTGATATACACCCTGAAATACGTCACTATATACTCACAAGCAACCCATTGGAAGGGGCAATGTGAAGTTGAAGGGGCATTATGGAAGGGGCAATGTTGAGATGAAGGGAGCATTGTGGAAGGGGCAGTGTGGAGGTGGGGAGAGTGTGGAGGTGAATATGTGGGCGGGGGCAGGGGATTGTGTCTGAGTCAGAGGGGGGCATCAAAATGCACCTTCGTCTGTGTATACAAAAATCCTTGCGCCGGCCCTGCTTCTGATTTAGGGACATTAGGGTGAGATGAGGTTCTATCACAGTTTAGGAGTTAAATATCAGCTGTCGGGCCTCATACAGTTGTTCAACAAGAGTCTCTTTGTTCAGAGCTAGCCCAAAAAGCATCCATCTCGGATCAAGGCAAACTCTGCCCTCCGTTTTAGATTCTATTTGCTATGCTAGACCCCTCCTAGTTACCACACCAAATCCTTGTAAGTACTTTTGTTCTACTTTTCTAATACTTTGACTGTTTTTACTTCACTGTTTAGGGGTTTCAGAATCTAAGGGAACATTGGCAAGGCTTCAGGTGTTCCTTATAGCCCCTTACTCCTCCTGAATACCGCAGCTCTGCTTGTAACTGCCATCCCTACCGCCATAGACATGACATCCAGGACTGATTTAAGATCTATTCTTTTGAATGCAATCACTAAGATTTTCTGGCCATAAAATATTTGCTTTAATATGCCTTTCAACACTGGTAGATATACACACACATATTCCTTCTTTTAAGAACGGGTAATGATGAGTGGAGCTTTGGGCTCCTAGGGGACCTTGCCAAGAAATGCCACAGATGTAAATCTTGTCCAGACTGCTGGGTCCCATTATTAACCTGTCACATGATTCTATTCTTTTTTTATCAGTGTAAATGACAAATGCTTGAGTTTGTTTCTTTTTTTATTTTACACAAAATACATATATACTTTCATATTATATTCTGTTGTGTTTCACTGTTATTTAATATATAAATCTGTATTAATAGCACTGTAGATGGAAGTTTGGGGAAGAAGAAATATTTTTCCCCACGAAGACACTGTGTTTAAGTATTCTGTAGTCATGAGTGAAATTAATTCAGGAGCTTGTTCTCTAGACTACAAGAATTTGTAAGCACATTATGGAAATTTCCCTTAGTGCTGTTCTTAGATTTTTTTTATTTTTAGCTAAACAATTCTCACTTGTATTCTTACTACCTGATTTACCGAACCAATATCCTTGTCATGTTGTGTGCAGATAATTATCATGCCTGAACTGTTCCTATTAGCTAATTTAAATGTTTGCTAATAAACAATCTAAACTCCTGAATTAGTAAGTCAGTTCTATAAGAAATATTTCTTAAAGAATGCCTTATCATACCAATCAACACAATGATGTCCAGTAATTAGAAATCATCTCTCTTTCTTTAACCACATGTTGAAATCCTGTATGTTAAATATCCTAACTTCATCCTACCTGTGTACAGACATCTAAGAAAAAGGCACTGGCAAAGTCAATTGATCCAAACTGTTTCCTCACTAACAGAACACTTTCTGCACTGCACTATGCAGTTACAATATGAAGCCAGATCATGGCCCAAAGGTAAACAACAGCATCTAACGCACATCAGTGATGTGCTGCCTCAAAAATCCTTGCAATACTCCTGCTTTCCTACTGAGCCATAGCTCTGGGAAGACAGAAAGACACCCAACTTCATCATCTTTCAAATCAACACCTCTGACAAGTCTCCAGTAAGGGGGGGGGGTGGACTGGACAGTGCAAAAATATCTTCTGTGTACTATTAATACATTAAAGGCCATTGTATATACATGTTTTGCAAGATTTATGGGCTATATATGTTATTAGGGCTCTGTGATCTCCCTCAGATTTGGTTTTAATTGTTTTTATTGAGTCACTATATATTTCATTCAAAATGTTTTTGATATGTCTAATAAAATTATTTTGTTATATATGTTTGGACTAGTGTGCCTCTTTTAACCCTTTCAGTGCCAGAGGGGTACGCAACGCATTGAGTGCACCTGGCTACATAGTTATTATTCATATTCCAACATTTTACATTGCCCTGTGCTAACCACAATCAATCTATATTTAATATAGACAATCTGTGACTGGTACTTGCCTTCCTTCAAGAATGCAATTCGTCAGGACATTTAACCCACTCATACAGGGCCCACTCATATTTTGTTTTCTTCCGTCCAGCTCTACTCCTATCTGGTATCACTCCCGTCTCAATTTGACTCTCGTCCCAAATCACCATTGTACACGCAGAAATGTCACATCTGTACACTCTTCTGTGCACTTGTGCACCCCCCTCAGGAGATAGTGGAGTGTCCAATTACCTGAACCTAATTTATAGATTATTGCATCAATCACAAAATAGGAGTGGCCATAGGATTACTAATAAGACACTTTGTTATTATAATAAACAATCATTTTTATTGATACTGCACTTGAGGATATTTTTGCACTGTCCACCCCAGCTATAGCTTGTTCTTTTCCTCTTCCTTTTTTGTGTGTTTTTTTTTTTTACATTGAATTTGGTGGTCCATCTGCAGAACACCTATGTGTAGTGCTGCCCTAGTATTGATAACTCTGTCTTTTTTGTTTTACATTTCCAAGTCTCTGGTAAGCAAGTCCTTCCTCTTAAATTTTCCTTTCTCCTCAGAAATACAAACAACCTCATGATTTATCACTGGGAACTTAGCAAAGTCTACATCTGAGTCTTCTGCCACACCACCACTGTCCTGTTACAGCAAAGGAAATGTACAAAGGCACAGCTTATGGTGTATGCCACTGACCTACCTTCCTCAACCGACCAGGGCCCAGTGTAGGCCAGAGGGTCTGCTTTCTGAGGCAAAGGGGACTTTAAAGTGTGTAATTCAGAAGAACCCAAGGGGTTCTAAAACCTCTCAATATTAAAATTAAATTTAACAGTTGCATCACTCAAAAATGAGAATTGCTTGCAGATAGGACAACACTTTAACCCCTTAAGGACCCTTGACATGCCAGGACCTTCACTCCAGTTCGGCACTTAAGGACCAGTGACGTTTCTGGCATGTCCTAGAATTCTCAGGTCACTGAGTGGCTGCGTGCCGCTAAGGGACCCTGGAATCCAAAGCGGACAAAAAAAAATAAAAAGACCCTTGGTCCACTCTGCTAATCAATTAGGGGTTAAAGGTTAAATAAAAAGTAGAATGAAAAGAAGCCAAACAGCTGCACTCACCAAACCAGATACTAAAATAAATATAGATTTATATATATATATATATATATATATATATATATATATATATATATATATATATATATATATATATATATATATATATATATATATAAAACTTGGTTAAATCAGCACTCACAGGACTTGAGTAAAACAATAAAAAGAATTTTTTATTTGATCGACGTTTCGATCCCTCCAGGGATCTTTATCAAGATAATCACCTCGTGCAAACATCCTCCATTATGTACCCTACACCTGGTGATGACCTCTAACCCCTGAGGTCAAAAGTCAAGTGAATACACGTGTATATAAACATTAAGTGAAATATAAAAACAAAATATGTAAAAACAGACAAGTACAGTATCAGTTAGTTGAATCATTAGCGTGTGTGCATTATATTTATTACATCTACATAACACGTACTAGATATTAATTACCAAATGAATTCTATTGATGGTTATTCGTCAGAAGAATTACTGCTTAAATGCCCGTTGCCCGTGTATGTATATTTAAACATGTCTTAGTTGCCACTAAACCATTCGAATGGGACACCAAGGCATCGCAACACAAGTGATCACATAGCATAATACCATTGACAACATCGTATAGTGCAATTGATCCTATGATTTATCAGTTCACCATTATCCATATCGGGGCACATCCCGCTTATGCTACTGTATCTCCTGTAGGTTATTACATTGTAGCAAAATAAAGAGACCACAGGGATAAAGTGTCTTATGTGTTACTTGTTACAGAAAACTGACCTATTAGGTAGATCGGTAAGAGAGAGCGCCCCTAAGATGGTGAATTTTAGAATTAAACCAACACTTAGAGATGACCTAGCTCTAAAGCTAGTGATTGTTTTACCAATATATAGAAGGGAGCAAGGACATTGCATAAAATATATGACATAACTGGATGTGCAAGTGAGTTTATATTTAATAGGGATCATTTTATTATTCCTAGGGTCTTTGAAACCTGATCCTGTGACCAGGTTCTTACAGGTTACACAGTTTAAGCACTTGAAACATCCAGGTCTGTCATTCTGTAACCAATTCTATTTTTGGATGTATAGCAGTGTTTTGGATCTGTCTTCACTAATAATGTTCTTAAATTAGGTCCTCTTTTATAAGACATCAACGGTTTGTTGCGAAAAATAGGGGACAAAGATTTATCCGCACTGACTATTTGCCAATGATTCATAATGGCCTTTTTAACTCTTTGAGTATCCTGTGTGAATGTAGTGGTAAACACTAAACGATTCAGTGTCTGATTCTTTTTATCTGGAGTATTTAATAGTTCTTCTTGTGATTTCTGTAAAACTCTCCTTTTGTGTTCCTCAAGTTCACTCTTTGTATATCCACGCTCCTCAAGTCGCACTGTGAGGTCATCCACCTATTTGATACCCTCCATACGGTCACTATTATTCCTTAGAATTCGTGTCATTTGTGAATAAGGAACCAATTTTTGACATGTTGAGGATGACTACTGCTTCTTAGTATGATAGTATTCCTATCAGTATCTTTCCTATAATTGGTAGTTTTCAATCTGGGGCCATCCTTAATCACCGTGATATCCAAAAAGTTTACACTCATTTCATCCACCGTGGATGTGAATTTAATGGGAGTGTCCAAAAGATTCAAAAAGTCCACAAATTTATCAAATGATAACCTGTCTCCTTGCCAGATCAAAAATAGGTCATCTATAAATCGATGGTAACAAATCAAATGTTCCTTAAAAGGTTGTATAATGTATTTATTCTCAAAATCTGTCATGTATAAATTGGCATAGGACGGGGCAATATTTGACCCCATCGAAGTTCCTGATATCTGCAGGTAATAGCTTCTTTCAAATTTAAAATAATTGTATCCCAAGCAGAATGCAAGAAGACTTAACAAGAATTCAATTGGAGGTCTATTGGTGTCTGTATCCATAATGAGTGCCTTCCTAACTGCTTCCATCCCCTCCGTTACTGGAATAACCGTGTACAGTGATTTCACATCTAGTGTTGCTAATAATGTCTGATTAGGGAGATCACTCAAACTTTGTAATTTCAGTATAAAATCTGTAGTATCACGGATATATGAAGTAGATTTTTGTACCAATGGTTGTATAAAATGGTCCAAATATTGAGCTATTGGCTGAAATAAAGAGCCAATGGCCGATACTATAGGTCTCCCAGGTGGTGTAATGGGATTCTTATGTATCTTTGGGATGGTATAAAGAATAGGGCAAATGGGATGATCCTGTGTAAGAAAGCATTTAATGTCCTCATCAATCCATCCTGCCTCCCACGCCTGATTAATAATCACATCAGCTATTTTTTTATATGTCATGGTGGGGTCTCCTTTTAATTGTTTGTATGTTAGGATGTCATTAAGTTGGGATAATATCTCCTCTCTATAATAGACATAATCCAACACTACAATTGCCCCACCCTTATCTGCTGGGCGAATGACTATGTTGGGACTATTAGCCAAAGCTTCAATTGCTTCTCTCTCTTGTATAGTTAAATTAGGGTGTATTTTGTGCTTAGTCTTAGTTTTCAATTCAGTTTCCACCAAATTGAAAAAAGTTGTTATAGAGTTTGGAGTGTTGGGTGGATCAAAAGTGCTTTTAACTTAAAATTTCTTCTGTTCCTTAGTATTATCTCTCTTAAAAAATTCTTTCAATTTCATATTTCTTTGGAATTTAAATAGATCCACTGCAATATCCAAATCCTTAGGCTAACTTGTAGGAATAAAAGTTAAACCTTTTGAGAGAACATTCTGTTCTTCCTTTGTTAAAATATGAGAAGATAGATTGAACACTACTTCCTCCCTCTGGGTGGAGGCTTTTGACCGCTGTCTATAGTATTTATGTCTTCTTCCCCCTCTCCTTCTGTGGGGCCTGTTCTGTTTTTTAATTGATTCCTTGTGGTAACTCCTAAAAAAGAAGAGGTAGAGGTGGTAGCAACAGGTTCTTGTTCAATTGAGTTGGGATGTTCCGTAATGTCAGTCTCTGTGCCAGATGAATTACCAGAGGAATTGTCTACACTTGAAAAATTTGGGAGTTGAATTCTACTACGTGGGGGTTTCCGACAGGGATCTTTCCTTTGGTCACTACCACCAGTGAGCCATCTATATACTCTTTTTTCTTTATAGTCCAATTTGACTTTTTCCACCTTACTTTTTTTAAATATATGTAGTTCTGATTTAAAGGTATTTAATTGCTTATTAAGTTTCTCAGTCCAATCTGTTTTTTTATCCGTTTCCAATACAGTAAGATTAGATAATTCAAATTCTTCAATCTCAGTCCTTACTAATCTTAATTCTCTGGTTACTTCCTCAATAACCAACAACATGAGGTCAAACGGACACTTATTCAGAATAGCACACCACTTCCTACAAAATTCACCATTATTTCTTCCTATGGTAGGTATGTTAGAAATTCTGAAACCCCTAGGAATATTCTTTTGTCTGTAATAATCTGAAAGGTACACACAATGTAAGTGTAAGTCTATTTCTCTCTTTTTCAAACGCAATAAAGAATGAAACACATCTACTGGTACCTTCTCGGGTGATTCATCTTGCGCAGTTTCTGTAAACAAAATTGATATATATATATATATATATATATATATATATATATCAAATAATCTTAAATAAAACATCTATTTAAGAAGAGCAACAATTCTACTCTTGATACTCTTCCTTATCAAATTGTGACTAACTTAACAAAATCTTAGCTCCATTTCGTTTTAGAAGCACAGCTCAGTCAGCTTCTCCTTAAATTTCCACAGCTAACAACAAGGGTGAAATTTATAGCAAATAAGTTGTTAATTTACTTGGTCACTATATGGCCATCTTGAACATAGTAACATAGTTCATGAGGCTGAAAAAAAGGCATGTGTCCATCAAGATCAGCCCAAGCCATGTAATCCATGTTAATCCAGAGAAAGGTGAAAAAACCCATTGAAGTGATTTCCAATTAACCCCCAAGTGGGTAAAAAATGTCCTTCTTTACGCCAAACGGCATTCAGATATTTCCCTGCTTTAAAACCAAAAGTCATAATTCTTAATATTGTTCTGTACTAGAAAGGTATCCATTACTTTTTTCTAAAGTAACTACAGTGTTTGCAAGTACAACATCCTGAGGCAAATATTTATATAACTATACTGCCCTTACTGTAAAAAAAATCCCTGCCTTTGTTTTAGACAAAAACCAATTTCCTCTTGTCTTCATGGATGACCTCTTGTTTTTTTAATCAGCTTTTTGGGTAAATGGGTCATTAGTGAGTTCTTTGTATTGGCCTTGAATATATTTGTAAATGGTAATCTTTTCACCCCTTAGGCATCTCTTCTCTAATGTAAACAAACCCAGTTTGGCTAGTCTCTCTTAATAACTCAGATCCTCCAATCCCTTTAGTAGTTTTATTGTACATCTCTGTACTTTTTCCAGTTCAATAATGTATTTTTTAAAGACCTGTGCCCAAAACTTTATTTCATATTCTAGATGGGGCCTTACCAAGGATTTATACAGAGGTAAAATTATATCCCCATCCCATTCATCTATATCCCTTTGTATATAGGATAGTATCCTAATGGCTCTTGCAGCAGTTGTGAAGTCTATCTCTAGCAAGAATTCTCCAAGTAGTTTCCCATTTAGTGTATATAATGTAGCATGTATGTTTCTGCAACCCAAATTTATAACCTTACATTTATTTATATTAACCCTTTGAGTGCAATGCATACCCCTCTGGCACTCAAAGGGTTAAACCTCATCTACAGCTTTTTCTGCCCATTCACTCAGTTTAACCAAATCTTTCTGCAAATATGTAACATCCAGCTCTGTATGCATTTCATTGAAAAGCTTAGTGTCATCATCAAATATTGAGACACTGCTTTCAATACCCACTTATAGATCATTAATAAACAAGTTAAAAGCATCTGGCCTAGGACTGAACCTTGTGGTACCCCACTTACAACTTTAGACCAACTTGAAAAATGTTTCATTTACAACAAATCTCTGACATCTGTCATTTAACTAGTTCTCTGTCCATGCACAGATATCACCTACCAAGCCAAAGCCTTTTAATTTATGCAGTAACCTGTTGTGAAGCACAATATTACTACTTACCCTTTCATAAAATGCAAGTAAATTAGTTTGGCATGATCTAGTTTTCATAAAACCATGCTGGCTTCTAATAATAATGTTTTGGGACATGAAAACTATAATTTAGTAATCCTTCTTATATCTTACCCACCACAGAAGTGAAGCTCACATGTCTATCATTATCTGGTTTATATCTTGCCCCCTTTTTCAGTAATGTAACTATAGAAACTTTCCTCTAATCAGAGGGCTCTATGCCTGATGATAGTGAATCAATAAATATTAAGTATGAAGGTCTTGCTATTACTGGGTGTATGTCATCAGGTGGAGGTGTATTATTCACGTTAACCTTTTCCATCTTCTTTTGGACTTTGTCCTCAGTTAGCCATGTACATGATGGAGGACATTTTCTGATTTTCTCTATTTTGCCCACAGCCTACCATTGATGCTTTGTTTGTAGGTGCAGAAGAAAAAGAATGGGTTCAAGGTGTCAGCCATAGCCGTTTCCTCACTGATTGATTATCCTATCTCAGTTTTAAGATCATCTCATTGAAACAGGTAGCTCCATAGATTTTTCTATGCAACAGTCATCATGTTCTTTTTAGTGCCATTGTGACTCACTGATATGCGAAGAAGCACCATGACTTTATTCTAGACTTTGTGTGTACAGACCAAAATCCCCTCTTTCACGTCTTAAAAGAACATTAATAGACACAAAAATATTTAAATGAATATATGCTACAGACCAATTGATGTATGCATTTTACCACGTGGAACAGAATCATTGTAAGCTTTGGATTATTTGCCAGGGGCAGGTTTTCTGATCTGATTCAGACTTGTAAATGTATACACAATGCATTATAAAGGGACTTTATTTTGTATGGTGAAGGAATTTTTTTGCCACTATTTTACTTATCAAAACCTAATTACCCATATCTTTGTAGATTTGGAAGCTTGTTTGAGCTTGAAACACCATTGTGGTGTGCAAATCATTTTTTTTTAGAAAACTGGTAAAAATTGGGAGATTCAACTTACTTAAATGTCCTGTGCTTGTGGTAAGTAATGCTTTGTAAGCCTTTGTTATAGACATAAAGTCAGGATAGGTCCCTATTGGTCTAGAGACCCATGTTTATTTAAGCCTTTGAGTGCCAGAGAGGTACGCAACACATTGCTTTGCAATGTGTTGCGTACTCCTCTGGCACTCAAAGGGTTAATCATGTTTATGATACTTATTTTTACTCACTAGCATTCAAGGGTCTAAAACTCCTTAAAAGGCTGACAGCATTTGTTTTATGGCTGTACATTGCATCCTGGGCTTTTTAATAAGTCTTCTCATGTAACAGCATTGTTTAGTAAAACAAGATGAAGGATAGAAAGGATCCCAGGGATCCTTGTGTAGGGTCAGCTGGAGAGAGAGTACATGCAGTGATACTAACAGATGCTTTGTGTACTACTAATATATCTGTTGAATTACTTATCTGTTTGTTTTTACAGATAAAGTATATTTTCTGTTACTTGTATTTCAACAGACTGCAATATAGCAGCACCAACATAAAATTGGAAGGCCACAAGACATTTAACACAACCACTAACAAAAGCACAAGCCCATCTGAAAATGCCTCATGGTCCTGAGGGCTGGACCACTGACCCCACTGTGGCCAATTTCAGGCAGCAATAATTGTTAAAAAATGGGCAAGAATCACATTAGTTGGAAAACTCAAAATGTGACTGTGTGTATTTGATCAGCTGTGGATGTTCCAAATGAAAATAAAAAGTTTCAATTTCGGTCCCAGCATTCAGACGAGACACATTAAAGGCCTGGGCAACAAAAATGTAGTGTTGTGGTAGGGTCCAAAATGCTTATGTGCTTTGTTCCCACTTGTATGCTTATGTTGTGGTCACATGCATTCAGTGAAGCTAAGCACCCCCCAACATGTGGAACCAGTGGGGGAGATTGGTTCCACATCCCAGCCCCAGGCAACAGAATCAACTGCAGCATTCTATTTCCAGCCAAGCATTTCTCACAATCTTGTGCAGGTGTTGCACTTGATCTTTGTTAAAACATTTAGAAGGCCCAAGCATCACCAATACTTACATTTTTTATGATATTGATCCAAAACATGCCATCAAATTATTAAAGGAATGGTAACTGACCATTTGGTTATAGTGAACAAACAAGTGAAAAAATCCCTCCACCATATAAGAGTACAGGCCTTTTCTAATTAACTTTTGAATACATTTACAAGTTTGAAACAGATAAGGAAACTTTCCTCTGGCAAAGAATCCAAAGCTTACAAGGTTACCATTGCATGCCTAGAATTAAATGTGGCAATACGCAATTAATGCATGCAGCGTTGAAACAGTTGTTTTGTAGATTGACATACATTTCTAACCACTTATTGGCTGTATAAGCTGTGTTTAAACAGCATACAGTAAAGATCTATATGACTGCACTGTGTACTTTAATTTCTATTTTGTTGCATGGAATTCTGGGAATGCAATAGAAATTTTTTAAATTTTGGATTTTTTTGCTAGAGACAGGTGTTATATATGTACTGTAATTGAATCCACTAAAATCAATGTTCTTTATGGATCATACTTAACATAGTTGATGAGGCTGAAAAAATACATGCGTCCACAGAGTCCAGCCCATGCCAAAACCAACCCTTTTTATCCAGACGAAGCCAAAAAAAGCCCTCTGAAGCCGTTTCCTATTTAGACCCTGACTCCAAATGGCAGTCAGATAGTTCTCTGGATCAACAACCTATCTGCATTGAAGCCATCTGTCATAATTTTCAATATTGTTCTGTTCTAGATAGGCATCTGTTTCTTTTTGTGAAAGCAGCTGCATTATCTGCACGTACAACATCCAGAGGCAAATAATTTCACAGCTTACTTTCTGTAAAAAATCCTTGGCTTTGTTTTAGTCAAAGGCACCTTTCCTCTAGTCTTAATGGATGACCTCTTGTTCATAGCTTAGCTTTTTGCATAAATAATTCATTGAATAGTAATTTTTATTGATTTTGAATGTATTTGTAAATGATAATCATATCACCCCTTAGATGTCTCCTCTAATGTAAACAAACCCAGTTTGGCTAGTCTCTCTTTATCCCTGTATCCGTTTTGCTGCATGTCTCTGCACCCCTTTCTAGTTCAACAATGTCTTTTTTAAGAACTGTTTCCTAAAATTGTACTCCATATTCTAGATGAGGCCTAACCAAGGATTTATAAGGAGGTAGGATAATATTAGCATCCCTTGCATCTACACCTCTTTTTATACAGGCTAGTACCCTATTTGCTCTTGCAGCAGCTGAGTGACTCTGCACACTGCTGGGAAGTTTATCATCTATCAGTACTCCTAAATCTTTCTCTAATGAGGATTCCCCAAGTTGTTTTCCATTTAGAGTATATGTAGCATGTTTCTTTCTGCAGCCCAAATGCATAACCTTACATGTATCATTAAATGTCATCTGTCACTTTTCTGCCCATTCACTTAGTTTATCTAAATCATTCTGCAGAGAAAAAACATCCAGCTCTTATTATGTATTTCTTTACATTGCTTAGTGTCATCAGCAAAGATTGAGATGTTACTTTAATTCCTACTTCTTGATCATTAATAAACAAATTAACAAGCACTGGGCCCAGGACTGAACCCTGTGGCACCACACTTATAACATTAGACCAATTTGAAAAGGTTCCATTTACAACTCCTCTCTGCTATCTATCATTTAGCCAGTTTTCAATCCATGTACAGATAACACTGCCCAAACTGAAGCCTTTTAATGTATGCAGTAACCTGTTGTGAGGCACTGTATCAAAGGCTTTTTCCAAGTATAATACATCAACAGCAATTCCTTTGTCCAAATTACTACTTTTCATAAAATTCAAGTAACTTAGTCTGACATGATATATTCTTCATAAAGCCATGCTGACTCCTACTAATAATAATGTTTGTCTTCACATCGTTGTAAATACTGTCAGTTAGTAACCCTTCTAGTATCTTACCCACTATTGAAGTCAAGCTCACAGGTCTATAATTTCCTGGTTTGGATCTTGCCCCCCTTTTAAACAATGTAACTACATACAGCTTTCCTCCAATCACAGGGCACTATGCCTGATGAAAGTGAATCAATAAATATTAAGTATAATGGTCTTGTTATTACTGAACTAAGTTCCTTAAGTACCCTTGGGTGTATACCGTCAGGTCCAGATGCTTTATTCATCATAACCTTTCCAGTCTGTTTTCGACCTTGTCCTCAGTAAGCCATGTACATGATGGAGGAAATTCCATGGTTTTGTCTATTTGTCCATAGGCTGTCATTGCTGCTTCCTTTGTATATACTGAAGCAAATAATGTACTTAGGGTGTCCGCCATAGCCTTATCCTCACTAATCAATTCACCTGTCTCAGTCCTAGGATGCCCATTATCAACCTTAACTTTTTTTTATTAATATACTTGTAGAATTGTTTAGGGTTTTTCTTGCTCTCATTTGCAATATTTCTCTCATTTGCAATTTTAGCTAGCTTAATTGTTTGTTTGCAGATTGTATTACATTCTTTGTATCTTTTAAATGATGCATCTGACCCGTTTGACTTAAACAATTTAAAAGCTTGTTTCTTTTTTCTCATTTCCATGCAAACCTCATTTTTAAGCCACATTGGTTTCACTTTTTCTCCTTTTGTGCTTATTCCCCAATGGTATATATTGATGCGTATATTTGTCCAAGAGCATTTTAAACACATTCCATGATTTCAAAATTACATCCCACTAAAAATCCTTAATACATATTTTAGCTTTGTAAAATTAGCCTTTTTAAAATTGAATGTTTTGGTTAAACCCTTGCTATTAGGTTTCTCATAACAAATTTCAAAAGATACCATATTGTGGTCACTGCTGCCCAAAAGGTCCCTTACTTGTATACTGTTTATCATGTCAGAATTGTTTGAGAGCCCTAGGTCAAGCAAGGCCTCTTTTCCAGTTGGCTTCTCTACTACTTAGGGCATAAAATTATCATTAATCATACTTAAAAAATTAATTCCCTTTGTTGTGCCGGAAATCATATTGCTCCAGTCAGTTTCGGGATAGTTGAAATCTCCCATTATAATTACCTTTCCTGACCTAGAAACCTTTTACATTTGCAGTAAAAGTTGGGCTTCCTCCAACTCCCCATTATTAGGTGGCTTATAGCAAATCCCCACTAACATCTTTTTATTATGTCCGCCCCCAGTGTGTATTTCAACCCAAAGAGCCTCTACCTTTTCATTGGACCCTTAATTTATATCTTCCTTATACTAGGTTTTAAGGCATGCTTTACATATAGGTATACCCCTCCTCCCCTTTTATTAACCCTATTCCTCCTAATACTTCAATGTATTCTTAAATTTTAAAGAATAATAAACAAAAGCCATGGCATCTGAAGGAGTTCTATAATTTCTCCTTGGAGGAATGGCTTCCACCTTATTAAATACTGCTGGATTCAAAACACAAGGCTACGCACAAAGTACTGAATGCAAGAATGTGAATAGTTTTCATGATTGTGTTTCTTGAAAAATGTAATTATTTGTTAAACTAACAACACTGTATTGATCAACGCGTGTAACGTTGGTATTAAAATGTTCATGCTCAGTTTATCTGAACAAACATTCTGGTAACTAGTTTTTAAATACAGGTTATGAATAATTCTAGAATGTAATATATATATTTATTTTGGAATTATGTAGCTGCTCATGTTACAGGTTTAAGCGAATGAAGTATTCAATGCATGTCGAACTAGCAATGTTACACTTTTTTAAAGCTATAGTAATGTTTCACAAAAACAGCAGCTCCAATTAAGCTTCATAGTATTTTGAGCCATAGAGAGTGTTATTTCAGTACTGTCAGAGTTGTAGTTCAAGAGTAATTGAATAATAAAGTATCCCCCTCCCATCCCTTTTACCTAGTGTAAGCCACCTCCCCTCAGATGTAGAGTCTGGTCCATAGACCAGACAGCTCATAGCAAGGGACAGTCTTACTGTGAGGACAATGAAAACCCTGCCCCCCTTGACAGGTTTTTCAGCTTTTTCTCTTATGTTAGTTGAAGATGTCCCTCTCTGCAATCTACTTGGACACATCCTGCTGTTCTGAGCTGAGCAGTGTTACATCAGTAAAAGGGGAGGGAGGGGAATACTTTATCATTCAATTACTCTTGAACTACAACTCTGACAGAATTGAAATAACACTCTCCAAGGCCCAAATACTATGATGATTAATTAGAGCTGCGTCTATTATGAAACATTACTATCCCTTTAAAGTAGCCACTTTATTAGAAATTTTAATTATTTCACACTGTGCACCTTTCAATGTAGCTAAATTAAATTTCCCATGGCAATTTTTCTTTTTTCTTTCACGTCTTGTAAGCCTTACAGCATTTTCTCTGTATGTCTGCTTGCATTAGGCAAAATGTATTTTATTTTTTGTCTTGCCCAGAATCATGCTTTTTGAGCTCATCTGTTACTTTTGCTCTAGAGCCTATAAATTATGGTGTGGCATTCATCAAAGGTTACTTAGATTTTGCACTAGGGCAGATAGGATTACAGATTGAAGAGGTATTTCTTTTTATGTCAAACATTCTATGACATGTTACCATTTTTTATAAAAAAAAAAAAAAAAGCCAGGAACTGTGTTGTGCAGCTGTAAGATAACTTGTGTCAGCTGTTTGCGGTGGCGGTCAGGAAAATGACCCACTCAGCTGACAGAGGTGCAGGATACAACCAGGAAGTTTGGTGCTGAAAAAAAAAAACAGGGGTGGGTATGCAAATGATGTTGCATACATGTACAGGTCAAAATGGGTGGAGACAGCTCGCTGCACATGATAGTTTACAATCTAGGATTGTGTGCACAGCCTCACTGACTGCTAAGGCTGGGTTACAAATCTATCACTAGCATTCTATAAGGCCTCTTCCAATGGAAATTGAATTCTTGCAGTTAAAGAGATAGTAATGTTGCACTATAAATGAACATTTTATTACTCCTTATACTATGTAATAATGCTCTGTCAATGTTCTGATCAGTGTAGTTTTTGTATAATTATATTTTAAAGTTACCCCTCCCACCCCTTTTACAGATGTCACTATTCTTCCCCTAGATATGAAATCTGTGACAGTAAATTTTGGGAAGGACAATATATGATGTCAACCATTATAAGGAAAACTTTGCCCCCCTTAATGAAGGAGGGCAGGTTTTCCTTATGCTGATACAGGATTATACCTCGTTACAATCTGTATGGACCAGCTTTCTGCTCTGAAGAAAGAATAGTGACTTATGTAAAATGGGTGGGAGGGGGAAACTTTAAAATATAATTAAAAAACTACACAGATCAAAACATTGCTGATGACAAGTTACAAAGTATAAGGAATAATCGAATGTTTGTTTCATGTGAGACATTACTATCTCTTTTAAGGCAGGTATGTAGGATCAGAGCAATAGCACTGTAGGTCTTTTCAGTCCCACTGCTCCACTATATAGTTACATAGTAGTTCAGGTTGAAAAAATGACTTGCGTCCATCAAGTTAAACCCTTTTCCAATTCTTGTTTACCGCTGTTGATCCAAAAGAAGGCAAAAAAATCCTTATTTCAGCAATTACAAATTCTGCTTTGAATGGGGGAAAAAATTCCTTCTTGACTCCAAATGGCAATCAGCTTTCTCCTTGGATCAACAAGCACTAAATAAATATTAATCCCAAAACTAACATACATAGCCCTCTATGTTCTGCTCTTTTAAATAAGTATCCAGGCCCTTTTTAAAGGCATCTAATGTATTTGATAGCACCACCTCTTCAGGCAGTGAATTCCATACCTGTATTGTCCTTACCGTAATTGATACCTTCCGCTGTTGTAGATGAAATCTCCTTTTCTCAAGCCTTAGCGGGTGACCCCTTGTCCTTTGTACCATTCTGTTAATGAACAGGTCTTTGGAGAGCCCTTTGTATGGGTCCTGAACATATTTATATAATGTTATCATATCCCATTCAAGATGCTGTTTTTTTAGCCTTTCTTTAGAACTAAAACTTTCAATTTCCCTTATTAGTTTTGTAGCCATCCTCTGTACTTTCTCCAGTTCCAAAATGTTCTTTTTCAGAAAAGGTGCCCAGAATTGAACTAAATATTCAAGGTGGGGTCTTACCATGGACCTGTAAAGAGGCAGAATTATATCCTCCAGTGAGTCAATACGGCTTTTGATACATGCCAATATCTTATTGGCCTTTGCAGCTGCCAGCTGGCACTGCACACTACTGCTAAGTCTATTGTTTACCATTATTCTCAAATCCTTTTCATTGGTACATTTCCCCAAAGAAACACCATTTAAACTATATGTTTCATTTTTATTATTATACCCAAAATGCATAAGTTTACACTTGTCTATACTGAAGCTCATTTTCCATTTGCCTACCCAGTTACCCAATTTGTCCAAATCCTCTTGTAATGAAGACACATCCAGTTCAGACTGTATTACCCTACTTAATTTTGTGTCATTACAAACACTGATACATGGCTTCCTATACCCACTGGGAGATTAAAAAGAAGAGGTCCCAGGACAAATCACTGAGGTTCTCCACTTATTACATTTGTACAATTTGAGACCTTCCCATTTACCACCACTCTTTGCATTCTATCTTTCAGTTTCCAATCCACGCACAAACATTTGCCCCCAAACCTATTTTAGTCAATTTGTATAGTAACCTTTTGTGTGGAACCGTATCAAATGCCTTAGCAAAGTCTAAACAGATCACATCAACCTCCGCACCCAAATCTATATTTTTAATCAGTTATTTATAAAATGCAATTATGTTAGTTTGACAAGACCTGCCTTTCACAAAGCCATGTTGGCTCCTGCTTATGATATTCCTGTTAAAGATGAAATCTTGAATATCTTCCCTTAGCAACCCTTCAAACAGTTTCCCCACCACATGATTCACAATGTAGCATCAGCTTCACCCACAACTCTGCTCTGAGAGGAACTTATGTGCCAAATAGGTACTATCAGTTGATAGTTGGCCTTTAAAGGGCAACTGTCAAATGGTAGTTGTCCTATTGGCAGGTCTACTCAAGTAGGTGATGGAGCTGTGGCTTCATTGTAACCCCTGGCAAATCAGCTAGATAGAAGAACAGACATCTGAAAAGAGACCCATGCACTCTTCTGCTCATCCCATGATGGTCACTGAACTGCAAGATTTGAAATATTGCAGGGTCACGTGGTACCTTACCTAACATTTCCCATAGCAATCTATAGGGCTGTGCAAGCATCCTCTATGAAAATTGTGTCACAGCCTTACCTGGTCCCGCTCTGCCTCTGCTCCCTGTCCCGATGTTTATGCGGCTGCCTCTCTTGCTCTGACGGCATTACTTCCTGGTCTGATGTTGCATCTGTTTTTTTTTTTTTATTATTCAGGTATGCACAGTGGCTTCTGTTGCATAGCCTTTAAGGGACATAGAAACCTAGAATTTGACGGCAGACAAGAACCATTCGGCCCATCTAGTCTGCCCATTTTCCTACTATAAAAACCACAAACCTTATGTGGTCCTTAGTTTTTTCTTATGTTAAGGACAGCCTTATATCTATCCCATGCATGCTTAAATTTTTTACTGTAATAACTTCTGCCACTTCCCCTGGTAGGCTATTCCACTTATCTGCTACCCTCTCAGTGAATTAAAACTTTCTTACATTACAACTAAACCTGTGTCCCTCTAGTTTTCGACAATGGCCTCTTGTTCTAACATTTTTACTCCTTTGAAATGTACTTCACTCCTGCACTTTGTTGAGTCCCTTCATTTATTTGAATGTTTCTATTATATCCCCTCTCTCTTCTCTCCTCCAGGCTATACATGTTACGATCCGTTAGTCTATCCTGATATTTCTTTTCCTGTAAAGCAGTCACCATTTTAGCAGCCCTTCCCTGAATTTTCTCTAAAGTATATATATCCTTCTGGAGATTGGGTCTCCAGTACTGTACATAATACTCTAGGTGAGGTCTAACTAGAGATCTGTAGAGTGGCATGACCACTTCCCTTTTTCTGCTACTAATCCCCCTAGCTATACAACTCAGCACCCTGCTTGCATTCCCCGCTGCTTTATTACATTGCCAGCCTACTTTTAAGTCATTAGAAATAATTACTCCCAAATCCCATTCCTCTGTTGTCTCTGACAGCACAATTCCTTTAATAGTGTATTTTTCCTTTGGATTTTTATGTCCCAAGTGCATTATTTTAAATTTATCAACATTAAACTGCAGCTGCCACACTCTGGTCCATTTTTTTAATTTACCTAAATCATTTGTCATTTGGCTTATTCCCCCCAGAATGTCTATCGTATTGCAGATTTTTATATCATCTGCAAAAAGGCATACCTTACCTTGAAGACCTTTTGCAATGTCACTAATAAACATATTAAAAAGAATGGGCCCCAGTATAGATCCCTGAGGTACCCTACTAGTAACATTCCTTTCGTCCAAATATTCTCCATTTACTACCACCCTCTGCAATTTAGTAATGAGTCTTCATTGAGGGACAGTGTCAAATGCTTTACTGAAACCTAGATAAGCTATATCTACTGCTCCCCCTTGTTCTATTATTTAGTTACCCAGTCAAAAAAAAAATCTATGAGATTAGTTTGACAAGATCTCCCTGCTGTGAACCCATGCTGTTTGGTATCTTGCAAGCCATTCAAATTCACATATTCAACAATTCTTTCCTTTAACATAGTCTCCATTAATTTTCCCACTACTGATGTAAGACTAACTGGTCTGTAGTTACCATACCCTTCCCTGCTACCTTTTTTGTAAAGTGGTACTACATTTGCTGCCTTCCAATCTTCTGAAACTACTCCTGTCAATAGTGACTGATTGAATAATTCTGTTAAAGGTTTTGCCAGAACACTCTTAAGTTATTTTAATATCTTGGGTGTATCCCATCTGGTCCCATTGATTTGTCTGTTTTACCTTAGAAAGTTGAAGTACAACTTCTTCATCTGTAAACATGCATGTTTCCCATGTCTTGCCATTTTGTTTGTCTAACAGAGATCCCTTCCCTTCATCTTCCTCTGTAGAAACCGAACAGAAATATTCATTGAGACAGTCAGCTAGCCCTTTATTCTCATTTACATACTTTCCATGTTTTGTTTTCATTTTAACTATTCCTTGTTTCATTTTCCTGCTTTCACTTATATATCTAAAACATGTTTTATCTCCTTTTTTTATTGACTTGGCAATTTTTTTCTCTGTGTGTGTTTTGGCATATCTAATAATGCATTTGGCCTCCTTCAGCCTAGTCTTGTACCGATACCTATCTTCTTCCTTCTGCGTCTGCTTACCGTAAAATCTCGGGTATAATACGCACAATTTTACCCCACTTCACCTTATGTGAAGTGGGGGGTGCGTATTATACACAAGGGTTTTTTTTCTATAATAAAAAAAAAGTTGTGTCTGGCAGCTATTTTCCCACCCCCGGCGCTATCCGCTTTCAAAATAATGTTTACCATGCTCCACTGAGGAAATAGAATAGAAGGCGAACTTCAGCTGTGTAAATGTTTCCTGCGGGCGGCATGCTTGCATTTGCCGCCCGCTTCCTTCAATTGGCTTTTAGGACCTTCTGCCTCCAGCCAATGGTAATGCGCTGTGAGGATCTCAAGGTCCTCACAGGGCAATACCACAGGCGGGAGGTCCCGCAGCCCTTTGAAGGAAGCGGGCGGCAAATGCAAGCATGCCGCCCGCAGAGAACATTTACACAGCTGAAGTTTGCCTTCTATTCTGTTGCCTCAGTGGAGCATGGTAAGCATTATTTTGAAAGCAGATAGCTCCAGGGGTGGGAAGATAGCTGCCAGGCATAAAATTTTATTTTGGAAGGGGGAAAACAAGGGTGCGTATTATACATAGGCACTCTTGTTTTCCCCTAAATCATGGGTATAATATGCACCTGCGTATTATACACAGGTGCGTATTATACCTGAGATTTTACGGTATATTTCTTAAATGCTTCTTTTTTCTCCTTTACTATATTTGCCACTTCTGTGGAGTACCACAGTGGTTTTCTTTTTCTTTTACCCTTGCTGACATGTCTAATGCAATGCTCTGTTGCGTTTAGCAAAACACATTTCAGATAATTCCATTTCTCCTTTAGATCTCCATCTAAAGATCTCCAAGTTGTTTAAGACTGACATAAGAATGTTTCCATTTTAGAAAAATCAGCCTTTCTAAAATCTAGAACCTTTGTTTTTGTGTGGTGCAACTACGCCTCATTCTTTATATTAACCACACAGATTGATCACTGGAGCCCAAACACTCTCCTACAGCTACATCTGATACTAAGTCTCCATTAGTAAATAATAAATCTTGTGTGGCTTCCTTCCTAGTTGGCTCTTCTACTAATTGACTAAGAGCTAATCCTTATAAAGAATTTAGGATATCTCTACTTCTGGCTGAACCTGCTGCTTGGTTTTTCCAGTCCACATCAGAAAGATTAAAGTCCCCTATAATAATAACTTCACTTTTCATTGTCATCTTAGTTACTTCCTTGACCAGCAGTTAATCCAACTCCTCTGCTTGTCCTGGGGGTCTATAGATTACACTAATACAAGTGACCATCTTATTCCCATATTCTAAGTTTATCCAAACAGTCTCTGTGTTCTCCTCTGTACCCTGTATTAGATTAACATTTAAGCTATTTTTGACATAAATGGCAACCCCTCCTCCTTTTCTGCCTTTCCTCTCTTTTCTAAATGAGAGTACGCTGGTATTTCTACATCCCAGTCATTTTTTACATTGTACCAGGTCTTGGTAATCCCCACAAAGTCCACATCTTCACCAGTTATAATTGAAATGAGTTAAAGGATCTTATTCCCTAAACTGCAGGCATTTGTACACATGGCTTGAAGTCTACTGGTTTTTGACATACCTTGTTCAACTTCATCTGTCCAATGCTGTGGGGTGCAATTGGTTTTATCCTGTATCATTCCATTGCCCCACTCTACTAGTTTAAATACCTATTAACAAAACTTCTGAATCACATGCTAAGAACCTCTGTTCCCTTTTCAGAAAGATGCAAGCCATCCTTTTTGTACAACTCCTTGTTCCACCAAATAGGGTTGGTGTGAGAAACAAAGCCAAATCCATGTTTTTGGCCTTACTTCCCTAGCCATGAATTAAAGTCTCTAATTCACTGAATCCTACAATCATCTTCCTTATACACTGGCAGAAGCTCTGAAATAGATACAGTGGAAGCAACTTGCCTCAGATCCTTACATAGCTTCTTAAAAACATCTTTTACCACACTCACCTCATTTCAAGACAAATCATTTGTCTCTAAATTGACTATGACATCCAGCTCTCCATTCTGTCTCGCTTCCTTAACAATTTTTAAAATGTGTCTTCTTTCTGTGAGCTGTAGCACCAGGAAGACATCTGACTTCTTTGCCATCACCATGACTGTCCTCCAGAGTCACGCCTCTTAATATAGAATCCCCCAATAATAGTTGCTTCCTCTCAAAGCAGTTTGTGCTTCTTACCTTTGTCAGTTTGTCATTGGTTGCAGTCTGATTTACCTGGCTGGTGAACCAGTAGTCTCTGCTTCCGGAATTGTTCCAATATTAAGGCAGTATTCTGAAAGTGCAGCAAAAGATTTATGAATAGGCACGGACTGTGAGACATGCCTCTTGTCCACAACTCTTACCCTTCCAGAACCAACTGTATTTCATCTGCCATTTCTTGGAAGTGTCTGAGGCAGTGGCACTTGTTTCTTCTGCATCTGTGTGGAGCTCACAGACAGCTTGTAGATTTCAGCCTTCAAATGATCAATCTCCTGCTGTAAAACAGAAAACTGCTGCAAGCCTGTCTTAGTATTGCTGTCCGTATATGACCCTTTGGCTAGCCTTAGACCTTGTCCTTGCCTGTTGATTTTTTCCTGGTGACTCTCCATGTTTGACCCAGCTATCAGTTGCAGTCCTGAATGAGTATTATTGTTCCTGCTGGATTCTGTTTCTCCCAGGGGATAGGGGTTGTATAGTTTGCTTTGGGGGGACTATCTAGGGACTCCTTCAGCTCAACTGAAGGGGGCCAATATAGTTTTGTGGCTAGAAACCTGCTTGGCCACAGCACAATTCCCTTTAGGCAACCCACGTGCCCTAGCCACAAACCCTAGCATCGCACCCTAGCATTTTGCTCCTCTATCCCTTGTTGGAGGAGTCTTATCTTCTCAGTACTTCCTGGCTCACTTGGGTAGCTAGGTGTTCGTTATACCCATTTAGATCACTGATTAGCTTTAATAATGAGATCTAATGTTAAACTTATACTTGATTCTGGATAATTTGTTTAGTATCCCTTCCTAAACATCATCATCATATATTCACTGCCACCATCCATATCCACCACTTGAATTCAGCTTTTAATGTTTTTTTTTAATTATCCTTGTTGTTGTATGATGTTGATTATATTACTTTATCACCATTTATTTATGAATATAATTTTAAACTGACATGAAGCAAAATAGGGTTTTTTAGTTCATAGTACACAGAAACATACAGATGCTATTCAGTACACAGGCACACACATTCCATCTTCACAAATATATAATCAACAAAATATATATATGACTTAACTTTGGAGGACTGGGAAATCTTTCCACTTTATTATTTTAACTTATCATATCCAATTATCCTCTGTATTCCCATTTTAAAATGACAATACAAAGAGTAATAGTGTTATACAGATCATAAATCAGATTAGTCAAACACCTGTGAAATAGACAGCTGATATTCCTTTCCAAAAATATTAATAGGCCACAGAAGCATGGCAGTGTAGAGAGTACAGGGCTACTGTAGAGCAATAATAATAATAAAATCACCTTTAAAACAAAATGTAACTTCAGAGATAGTAATGTCAGCATATGAAGTCAAGATCAATTGTGCATTATACTTTTTAGAATGAACTGTACCTTTTTAAATATCCATAACATTGTATTCTTCTTTGAATTTTATTTTAAAGTTATTTTAAAGTTTCCCTTTCCCGCCCCTTTTCCCTATGTCACACAGAGTCTTCTCAGATCTGAAAGCCAGTCCGGACAGGCTAAAAACTACTTTCTTTATGTGCAAATAAGGGGCAAGTGAGACACCTCTTCTTTGAACATTTAAAGGAACACTTGATCTCATCTATCGAACTACCCATATTAGTGGAACTAGTTACACTAGTGATACTAAAATGGCTGGGTGCAATTCTATTCTTCAAAGTGTAGGACTGATGTACCCTCGTGGTTATTTGAAATCACATCTTATAGGACAGGGTCCCACTTAAGACTATCCAAATGTCTCTTCAAGATCTTATAGATCTGACAGATGCCCTATTAAAGTTGGTAATAAATAAGAGCATGCCTGAACAAGGACCCTGGGAAGTCCTATTTTCAATAACAGACTCTAAAGATCTCACTTTTTTTGTACGACTCCCAGAAGTGCTGCTGTAGAATTAAAGACTGTTAATCATAATCTGTAACAGTAGTGCAGTCTGTCAAATATGGCGGCATTGTCCTTAAGGTATGTTCTTTAACCCTTTGAGTGCCAGAGGGGTACGCAACGCATTGCAAAGCAATGCATTGCGTACTCTTCTGGCACTCAAAAGGTTAACCATTTCTTATGGTGACATCTATCAAAATAAGTTAGCTGTTTTTATCTGTAGCTTTAAAAAAAGTTCAAGAACTTCAAGAAAATAAAATTCTAAGGCTACTTATTAACTTAATTGAATCATTTTAGGGGACTCGTTGCTAGAGAAAGACTTGGATATTCTTGTACTCTAACTCTAAACTTGGAAACAGTGACCAGTGTCAAACAGCAGTAGCAAAAAGCAAACAAAATCCTGTCTTGCATAAAAAGGGGTATTAAAGCAAGAGTGGATAACATAATTTTGCCATTGTACAAATCGTTAGTAAGACCTCACCTTGAATATGCAGTACAGTTTTGGGCACCAGTTCTGAAAAAGGATATACTAGAACTGGAGAGGGTACAGTGAAGAGCAACAAAATTAATTAAGGGAATGGAGGACTTGACGTATGAGGAATGACTAGACAAACTTGGTTTATTTACTCTAGAGAAAAGACGACTAAGGTACAAGTATATGAGAGGACAATACAAGGATCTCTGTGTTGAGCTGTTCATTCCAATGGCTAATCAAATGACGAGGGGACACCCTTTGAAATTAGAGGAAAGGAAGTTTAGACTTCAGTAGAGGAAGGGGTTTTGTACAGTAAGTTATGTTAAATTGTGGAATTCCTTGCCCAAGGAGGTGGTTATGGCAGATACAATGGATACATTTAAGAGAAGATTAGATACATTGCTTTCGAAATGGAACATACAAGGTTATACTGTATATAAGCAGGCAAATCAGGAAGATCAGATAAATGACTAACTTATTTGGTAGCAGGAAAGCTATACAATTCTCATGTAACTGGGGTATGAGACAAAGATTGAACTTGATGGACTTGTTTCTTTATTCATCCTAATTTACTGTGTTACTATGTGTCTAGTATTGGAACTTGGGCACACTATTAATTCCAAATTCAGGTATTGTATTATCGTGGTTTCAGTGATAATATTGAACTCAATACCCCACTGATTCACACTAATATGGTTCATGAAAGTCTCTAGCTCACAGTTACTTCCCTTCCAGCCGATAATGATATTGTCAATGTAACATCAAAAGAACACCAAGTTTGTGCTAAATGGATTGTTACCAAAGATCATGTCCTCCTCTAGGTAACCTATAAACATACTGGCAAAACTAGGAGTGAACTTTGTGCCAACCTCTTTAACAGTGATCTCTAAGTAGAACTGTCCATTAAATTAAAAAAAAAAAAAAATGTGTGTCAAAATTAATTCATTCGCTGTGAGCAAGAATTCAATTTCTGTTAATTGGCATGAGGGGATGATGTAGTAAAAAAATGTAGTGCCTTCCAAGCCTCCTTCATGAGGGATATTAGAATAAAATAACATCACATCCAAAGTCATCCAACTGAGATCGTTTGTCCAAATAATGTCTTTCAGTGACAACAGAAGGTGGGAAGGGTCTCACAAATAGGAGGTCAGATACACCTCCAAACTCTGGAGATAAATTTGTAATTTTATAAAGATTTATAATTGTGGAAATTAACCCTGAAATGATGGGTCTCCCTGTGGTAGTTTAGAGAGATCTTAGGAAGATGCTCATATATAGCTACCTGGTCTACCAGGTCTGGTAACATAAATAAAGACTTTCTCCACTCTCTCAAGGAGACCATCATAATAGTCCTGCTCAAGTAAGGCACATTTCCACTATAAATGTCACTGTAGGATCACCCCTCAGAGGTCTATAGTAGTCTGTATCCCAAAAATATGGATAGCCTCCATTTGGATGTCCCATGTATATTTTACACTATAATCTTAAGGGGTTAAAATTGTCCATGACAAGAAAGCAAACAGATTCACAAAATTTAGAACTTTATGTTGTTGGATTAAATTAAGATTTGAGAATCAAAGGTATGCTGCCATTCACAATAAAATGTATATGTGTATCAAGAAAGGAACAATTTTATCTGTTACTATTGGTATTTCTTCAGGTGTTGACCAGCAAGGACCTTGGGATGTGGTGGTAGTACTATCTTCTGGTGGGCTCTGAGTCACAGGAGATGAGGTGGGGTAGGGGAAAGTGCAACTATATATCTGGTGCTGGTAGCTCTGTGTCACATGTAGAGATGGGTGAAATGTTTTTACAGCAGGAAATTTCACAAAAAAATATATAATTTTCCATGGCAAATTCCCGCAAAACTTTTACTGGAGAATACCCTGTACTATTGATTTCCTGCCTTATAGAACAACACCTCTTCATTTCCCCGCTGACTAAAACCAAGCACTTCAGTCTGGTATTTGTTAGTAGTGAGAAGAGTGGAGGTGTTTCAGGAGAGGAGGGAGCTCATAAAAATAGAATTTGCAATTTGTGTAGTGTGTGAAATGTGTGCAAATTAGGCATAGGTTAGTGAGGGTGAGTCAAGTGAGTTTTAGGGTTAGGGCAGTGAGACACATTCAAATCATGCACATTCGTGTTAGGATAGTGAGGAAGGGTAATTCAGATTGTGTTAGGGCAGGGAAGGGTATTCAGATTCAATTAGTGTTAGAGAAGTGAGTGTTCATGTAGTAAGGGTCAGTGAAGTGTGTAGTGTGTGTGTGTGTGTGTGTTTTTTATTATTATTTTAAAATATATTTTAAATTTTAATTATTATGTAATAATTGTTTTCTTTTTAATACTTTTCTTTATAATATTTTGTTTTCATAATAAAATACATGCTCATGTCTATTATAAAGACTTGTAGGGGATGGGGAGGAACCGGAGAATCATCCTCATCAGGGTAGATAGGCAACACCTAAATGAGGATGCTCTCTCTGTTGCCAAAATGGAAAGAGTGGCACCAGTTGTTAGCAGCAGTGCCTTTGCTACTGCCACTAGCAGCAACAACACAGTGGAGCCCCAGCCAGTGCAACCTGTACCAACAATGGTAGTGACACCAGGTGGACCACCCTTGTCACCAAGCAACCTAGTATATAGCAGTGATGGTTAACCTGAGTCTTTTAGCATACTCCAAAGATTTTTTTCACCAGATGAGAATAAATTGACACAGAGAGGGAATAGAACTGGGGAGTGAGGATTCAGAAGACACTGTATAATTGCAGTTGGGTGTAGGTTGGGTGTAGTAGATGACAGAGATCCTCTTGTAAGTGGGCAACAGGAGGATAGTGGAGGATCCTGCGAGTGGGCAAGAAGAAAAGGTTTAGGTTCCTGTGAGGGGGCAGGTTTTGGCAGTGAGTGGACAAGAAAAGTGTCATGTTCCTGTGAGTGGAGAGGAAGGGGGGCAAGTTCTGGCAGTGAGGGGGCATGAAGATGTGGTGGGACTGATGATAGAAGCTGTAGAGTTTGAGGAGCTTAATCAGAGAGGCAGAGCCTTATGTTCAGCTTGGGCTGGGTCACACTCAGGCTCTGCAGCACTTGTTTCAGACACAAGACACCATCTCCTCCTCCTCCTGCACTGAAGTCCTGGGAGTGTGAATATTTCTTCTTGAGCTCTGGAATAGTTCCGGAAACTACAAATGTTTTTTTGCACCCTGTGTGAAAGCATAGTAAAGAAGGGAAAGGAGGATCCCACTTTGGCACATCTGCATTAATTAAGCATATGCAATATAGACATACTGATGTGTATCCCCCAAAAATAAAAGACCTGCTGCTATGTTACTGTTGCTGACCCTTTTGTCACTTCTGCTACCCCTTTTAAAAAACTTGGACACAAGACAACCTCTACTAAAAAAGACTTGGCTGCAGAGACCAATCCCCCATCAGCTTTTGCAGCCATGACCACCAGTGGATCCCCTCCCAACTTCTGTTCCATTCAAAGTGTTCCCATTCAGTCCCAGATCCCTCTAACAATGCCTTTACCTGTCCATGTAACATGCCTGAGGAAGAGACCTAAGAGGTCTTGAAAGCTGGCATCCTAAATCTGTTTAGTTAGCCAATAAAGGTATCGACTTGACTATATTTACCCCTCCAGACAACAGTTCTGTGCAGGCACGAATATGCAGTATGTGTCCACTCTATGTGGTGCAATGATTACACATGGTAATTTTGTGGCGACAAAGTGGATGCAGGGTATAAGAAAACACCAAAGAACATTGCATCTTGCAGAATTATTTGTATTATTTTTTTTCCTTTTCTAATAATGTGTTTGCATGAAGCTGTTGACAAGCTGAGTAACATTTTTATGTTTACGTTGTACATTTGTTTTGCTTTAAGTTTCCCACCTCCAAATTTTGTTTCATAGATTGCCAATATGTAGGCTATTATATAAACAAAATATACTTCTAACCTTAATTTTTTTTTTTACTATTGTGAGTTAAGGAAGAATACAATAATGTGTATATATCACAGTCACTCCTATTATATGTATAATACAACAAAACATTCCTCTTTCTTAAGCCCTCTTATTCCTATCAACGAAAGAAATATAATAAAACAGGCACGCATCCATATGTTTTGAAGTGCCCACAATTTCATATGTCATGAAAATATAAGACATTAATTTGCTGGATTAAAAAAGACACCATTTATGTAAATAAATAAAAAATTATGAAGAGACAATAAAAAATGGTTGTAGATGGCACATATATCCATATGCCAAATCACCCCTGTTGTGCCAGAGGAAGGGAAAAAGTTACAAATTTACTCACTGATATTTCCTTTTCTTCTGTGTCCTTCCATGGCTAAGAATGGGCATTGTCTCTGCCCTCCGACCGGGGTAGGACCAATTAGATTCACAGTAAAAAAAAAAAAATCTTAAAAGCTAGTCATCGCCCTGCACCACTAGTCTCTTTTGACCAAGCTGAAAGATATAAACAAACAGGTTAAGGGTAGGGGAGCCGTGGAAGGACACAGAAGAAAAGGAAATATCGGTGAGTAAATTTCTAACTTTCTTTTGTGTCCTATCCCCGGCTAAGAATGGGATATACCCAAGCATATAAATTCCTCATAGGATAGGATACCAAAGAGATTATTTCCGCTATTCTGGGATGACAGCCTGGAGCACTTGTCTTCCGAACTTGGCATCCGCTGAGGCCTGGACATCAATTTTATAATGCTTAATAAATGTATTTAGAGAGGACCAAATCGCGGCTTTGCAAATCTCCTCTGGGGATGCTGAAGCCTTACAAGCCCAGGAGGTGGCTAATAATCTGGTGGAATGGGCCTTAATGGAGATAGGAGAAGCAAGCTTTGCCTCTGAATATGCTAGCACGATACACTGAGTTATCCATCTAGCTATAGAAGCTGGGCTACCCTTGAACTTCCCAAAGAAATGTACAAACAGGGAATCAGATTTTCTGAATTCCTTGGCCCTATCAATGTAAACAGATAGACATCTGACTAGGTCCAAAGACCTAGTGGAACTTCCTCTCTTTCTATCACGGCGCCTGTGATCTGGGCGACATTCTGTCCATCTTGCTATTGCTTCTCTCCTATTGGCTGCGCTGTACTGCTCGGCCCAGTGACAGCCTTTTTATACCCTGGGCTGTCACTCTTCAAGTGCCCTTTCGTGGTGTACCTGATGCCTAGTGCTAGTTTTGCTGTTGTGATACCAGTGTATGACCCAGGACTGCCTGACCACGCCATTGTCTTGTTCCTGACTCTGTGTACCGATTTGGATTGGCTGACGTTCCTGCTTCCTGTTCTGACCCAGGCTGGCTAACGTTCCTGCTCCGTGTACCGACCCGGCGAGACCGACGATCCTGCTTCGTGTACCGACCCGGCGTGTCTGAGGTTCCTGCTCCGTGTACCGACCCAGCTTGGCTGACGTTCCAGTGCTGTGTACCGAATCGACTTGGCGGTGGTTCCTGCTTCTCCTGTGCCCGGCTGGGCTTTACCGGACTGTTCCTGCTGCTGCCTGCCTGACACCGTTTCCTCATTACTGGGCCTTCTTGTATTCCAGTACGCCGGTTGCCAGTTATATTCTGCCGTGGGTCAGAGTCTCAGTGTTCCCCCACACTGTGTTGCACTCACTTGGTCTATATGTTGGTTCAGTTGAGCGCCTCCGATGGTTGCCATTATCCAGACCATAGCGCTATTAACCCCTTCGGGGAAAGTGCCTCGTTCCGTTACTACCACTCTGGGTCTGTTGGGCTCCGTTACTCTGTGCGATTGAGTCTCCATTTGGTTCCGCAGTGCGCTTCCGGTTGCCATCTATTTATACTATCACACATTAACCCTTGATGGTAGTACATGCACACAGTGGTGGGCTGTTCCGGTAGGGCCTCTGTTCTGGTACTAGCTCTGACCAGCCTTGTGTAGTCGTTGGTGGGTGTCCACCGTTGCATCCTTCTACAGGTGTCCTGTTCCTGTAGTTGCAGTCCTGTCACTGTCACCTCCCGTTGCCAATAGGTGACATTGGGCCTTCGCTGTACTCATACTTTGCCAGTGGTTCCATTGGTCACATTGGACTTTCATACACTGTATCAAACTCGTTTACCTGACCTGTGTCAGTATTGTGTGTGTTATACATACTGGACCCGTGTGGGTTAACTTGCTTGTAACCTGTCCTGTGTCAGTTAATGCTGTTGTTACTGGACCCGTGAGGGTTACCTCATTCCTTGTGTGCATTAATAAAATTGTGTTTTACCAACATCTACCGTGTCTGAGTGTACTGAACCGTAACACTCTCTCATTTTGAGGATTATGGCAAAAAGAGGGAAGAATTATTTCCTGGCTTAAATGGAAATCAGAGACTACTTTAGACCTAAAAGTAGGCTTAAATCTAAGGACCACCTTATCTTGATGAAAAACCAAATAAGGGGAAGAGCAAGATAAGGCTTGGATTTCCGAAACCCTCCTGGCTGAGGTTATGGCAGTGACGAAGACTGTTTTGTAGGATAGTGCTTTAAAAGAAGAGGAGCCTAGAGGCTCAAAAAGAGGGGAGCTAATGAGTTGCTCTAAAACAATATTCAGATCCCAAGGAGAAACTATAGCCCGAATATGGGGTCTGGCCTTTTCTATTGCCTTGATGAATGTCCACATAAGGAGATTTTCGGCAAAAGGCCTGCACAACAGGGTTAAAAGAACTGATAGTTGAACCTTGATAGAAGATGGTTTTAGCCCCTTGTCAAACCCATCCTGAAGAAAATCTAGGATTCTGGCTAAATTGATATCAGAGAAGCTGATCTTTCTTTGTTTACACCATGTCCTGAAAATCCGCCATACTCTACAATAGATTTTAGATGTAGATGGCTTTCTGCCTGTTGCAATGGTCTTAGCTACTGATTCGGATAATCCCTGCTGTAGAAGCATTTTCTGCTCAATCTCCAGGCCGTCAACTTGAAGAAAGCCAGATTGGGATGCGTCAGTGGTCCTTGGGATAGCAGGTTTTGACTGAGAGTAGAGAGATCTGTTTTTCTATCGAAAGATTGATCAGGGGTGCAAACCAAGACCTTCTGGGCCAGAAGGGAGCAATCATGATTATTTCTGCCTTGTGCAAGATTATCTTCCTTACAACCTGATGGATCAGAGGAAGAGGAGGGAATACATAGGCTAGTTTGAAATCCCAGTTCCAAGCTAGGGCATCCTGACCCATTGCTTTGGGCTCGTACCATCTGGAGAAGAACCTTTTCGCATTTCCTGTTTTGGGTCTATTTCTGGGACACCCCATCTTGATGTTATGTCCTTGAATACGTCCTGATTTAGGGACCACTCTCCCTGGTCCAGGTGATTACTGCTTAGGAAATCTGCTTGCAGGTTTAAAGTTCCTAAAATGTGTTGCACTGTGATGGACGCTAGATTGTTTTCTGCCCAACTCAACAACCTTTGTGTTTCCTTCAGGAGCGCTCCGTTCTGGGTTCCCCCTTGATTCTTTATATAGAGGACAGTAGCCGTGCTGTCTGATTTTATCAATACAGCCTTACCAGAGTCTTCTGAGGCAGTTTAATACCGCTCTTATCTCTATTAAGTTTATGTGGTTCCTTGACTCTCCCTTTGACCATCTTCCTTGAGCTGTTAGAGACCTGCAGGTGCCTCCCCATCCTGTTAGGCTGGCATCTGTTGTGATTACTTCTTTTATGGGTTCTTGCAAAGGAAGGCCCTCCTTTAAATTGTGACTGTTCATCCACCATGCTAGGCTTCTTCCGGCTGGTTTGGATAGGGGTATTAACTGAGTCTTGTTTAACAATTGTTTGTTCCACCTGGCTAGGAAAAAATTCAGAAGTGTCCTCAAATGAAGTCTCGCCCAAGGAATGATCTGGATGGTAGAATTCAAAATTCCTAACAATTTCATATAGTCTTGAGCAGTCAAAAATCTCTCCTTCCTGAAGCATTTCACTGCTGACTGCAGTCTGGTTATTCTTTCTTGTGTGAGAAACACCCTTTGTTCCACAGTGTTTATTCTCATGCCCAGAAATGTAATTTCTTGTGTTGGATTCACCTGACTCTTCCGGAAGTTGATGATCCAACCCTGATTCTGCAACCATGAGATCACCTGGCTCTTATGATTTAGGGATTGCTGTCTTGATTGGGCAACTATCAAGATATCGTCTAGGTATGGGATAATATTCCCTTCAATCTCAGGAATTGGAGAGAGACTGCCAACACCTTAGTGAAAACCCTTGGGGCTGATGCCAGCCCGAAGGGAAGTACTCTGAATTGGTAATGTTGATTCCTCAGTTTGAACCTCAAGAACTTCTGGTGTGACTGAGCCACTGAGATGCGGTGATAGGGGTCCATGAGATCCACCGTTGTCATGAAGGCATTGTGTTGTATTGCTCTTAATACTGAAGACACTGACTCCATCTTGAAGTGGCACACTTTTAAAAAGGAGTTCAGGTGCTTCAGATCCAGAATAGAATTTATCCACCAGAGGTCTTTGGGGCTAAAAACAGATTTGAATAGATACCTGAATTCTTCTGGGATAGAGGAACCGGCTCTATAACCTTCTTCTCCAACATGTCTAGGACTAGCTTCCTGAGTTCTAAACTCTTTTGTGGATTCCGAGGAATCCTTGAGGATATCAATTGACTTGAGAGAGGAGTAGATTGAAGCTCTAGCAGATACCCTGTCTCTGTGATGTTGTAAACCCAATTATCTGAAATTGGATTTGTTTCCCATGCTTGAAAAAAGTGTACCAATCTTCCTCCTACTGGTATTAGAGACAGGGCCTGCTCCTCTTCATTGTGGATCTTTTTTTGTGGTGTACCTTTGGGAGTGGTCCTTCCTGAACCCTCCCCTGAATGAATGTGAGGACTGTCTCTTCTGATCATACCTCCCGTATTGGAACCTTCTGGTATCACGAAAATTGTGTTTGTTCCTGAATCCCATAGATCTTGATGGAGAAGGTCTTGCTTTTCTTTCTTATGGAAGAAAGGAAATTTTCCCTCCAGTGATCTTTTTGATTAATTCCTCAAGGTGTTGTCCAAATAACATGCCACCAGAAAAGGGAAGAGCCACTAGATTGTTCTTGGAAGCTGTATCAGCCCCCCCAAGAGCGCAACCATAGTGCGCGTCTAGCAGTAAATGATAATGCTGATGCCCTGGATGATAATCTAATGACATCCATGGAAGCATCGCAAGAAAAATTGACAGCCTCCTTTATGGAGGCTACTTCTTTGATAAGTTTGAAGAGGGAAACATTGGAGTCAATCTTTTCTTCCAATTCGCTTAACCAAATTCTGTCACACAAGCTAGTGCTGTAGCTGCTCTCAAGTCTTGGCCTATTATAGCAAACTGTTTCTTTAATGCGGATTCCATTTTTCTGTCCATTGCATCTTTTAAGGCGGATCCATCTTCCATAGGGATGATGGTTTTTCTTACAATATGATAAATGGCTGGATCAATTTTGGGGGCTGAATTCCATGTGCTGATGTCTTCCTCTTTGAAGGGGTACATTCTGTTGACGTTTGGTAAGGCCAATTTTTCTGTCCCCTTTTTCCCATTCGAACTGATTAGGCCAGAGACCGAATGATGTACAGGGAAGACAGGGGAGGTCTTACGGCTCCCCATAAATGCAGCATCTAGTATACCTAGTTCCTGTTGTTCTTCAGTAAGACCTAAGGTTTTTCTCATGGCCTTTAAAAAGTTATCCATGTGATCCAAATTAAAAACCTCTGTATCTTCAGTAATTTCTCCCTCCTCAAAAGATGAATATTCCAATAATAATTCATGAGCACTATCCAATTCTTCAGGGCCTTCCCTTCTAGAGGACATACCCTCTTCAGGGTCCTCCATGTGAGGGCGTTTCTTGGGTGCTGCTGCTTCTTGCATTGCCACAAACATTTCTTGCATGGAGGATTTCATCCAAAGGAGAAAGTCTTTGAATTGCATGGGCATATCTTGCTCTGCTGATTTCCTGATACACTCCTGACAAAGTTTAGATGATTCAGAGGGGGATAGTTTCTTATCACAGGCTAGACAGACCCTAGGTTTAACAACAGCCTTATCCTCCTTGCCAGTACCCTCAGGAGGAGTTTTATCCTTGCTAGGGGCAGACATAATAAATAATAAAATCACTCTGTTTTATTTATATAATTTAAAATTCTAACTTTTAGTCTGAGAATTCCTAGCCTGCCTACAGATCCAGATACCAAGTAGAAACTGCCTTATATGGGGAAAACCCTCTACATTTCCTGTCACAAAATCTATAAATATAACAGGTTACTTACCTGCCTTCCTGATGGCTTCGTATCAAAAATCCTGCGGTCCATGGTTGAAACGCATGGTTTGCCATTGCTGGAAGCAGTCTGCTGGATCCGTATCCGGTTCAGGTAGGAACTTCCAGTTTTCGCGGCCTGCATGCTACCGCAGTGTAACCGCGACCTCACCGACTCAATGGAGACGGCCTGCTGCATTCCCAGGAACATAATAGCCACCATACGGTCAGCACTGAATTGCGGCCCACACAGGTATGATTTGCCCATAAATTCCCTACTCGTACGTAGGGCTTTATCCTTACACCCGACCACATAGGACCAAAGGACGCGCTTTTAAGATTTTTTTTTTCTTCTTTGAATCTAATTGGTCCTACCCCGGTTGGAGGGCGGAGACAATGACCATTCTTAGCCAGGGATAGGACACAGAAGAAAAAAAACTTTAAAGCCATTTCTAATTAAGCCCCAAGTGGGCCAAAAAGGTTCCTTCCCTAACTCCAAATAGCAGTTGGATATATCCCTGTGGACCAATATTCTATTTAACCTTCCATTATTACTATATTATTCATAAACATTAATTAGTGGTCTTAGCTGTGGTCATAACAATGGTAGATGATAGTAACCCTCCTCAGTGCTGCTACTTTGAGGACTGGTGTTTTTACTTTCACTGTCAGACACAGCAGTTGGTTGAACTGCAACACTTTCTTCCATCATGTCATCAACACTAGATTGTGAATAGCTGTCGCCTTCACTGTTCTTACATGTTTTTTTTAATAGTTCTGCCTCAGTCACAGCTCACATCAGTCAAACATTTTTATTTTTTTTTTTTTTAAATTAACTGTCCCCATCGTAAAAAAAACAAACACATTCCCTGTTCAACTGCTTCTTTCCCCATACTCCCCTAACATAGAGATAATAATCAGATGGATGGAACCTGGATCACGGCTGCCTGTGTCATCCCAGTCACACAAAATATTATGGTATTTGTAGTAATTCTACTTTTCTCCCTTCTCACATCCCAGACGACTCTAGCACAGAGATAACAGCCAGATGAGGAACGAACTTAGATCACAGCTGCCTGTCTCAGACATACTTTTGATCAACCTCCTTTCTCCCTTCACAGTCCCTCAGACTCCCCAAACACATTATTATTTTTGCCAGGAAAGCTTTTCACATTGTCTGATCTGATTCCATAGTTGAAGCCCTACTTCAGTTTGGTTTAAGGGACACATATTTCAAACAATACATCACATTTATGAAAGCCTAACATAGTAACATAGTTGATGAGGCTGGAAAAAGACATGCATCCATCAAGTCTAGCCCATGCCAAAAACACCCCTCTTGATTCAGAGGAGCCTAAAAGCACAAATTCTATTAGCTAACACCAGACCAAGCCCCTTAACCTATAGACTGGAATAACACATGGCTGTCGTGTATTATTTAATTTGATATTGAAACTCCTGAGTGTATTTTTCAGAACATATTAGAAACATCTTTCTAGTTTGCCAGATAAGATAAATGTTTGATTGGATGCAAAATGTAAACACCATAATCACCCCCAATATATAAATATCTTGCTACCTAAGCATTATTAATTTCCATTTATTCTTTACTAGTTAAGAAGCCCTTGTACATGGGCCACAGTGCCACCCAGCAACCTCGGCTGGTGGCCAGATCCTGTTGGTCGCGCTGCAGTCATGCTCAGTACTGACTGCCAGATTGCGCCGCGACTGATAACAGAGTGTGGCGCTCCGAATTCTGAAACTTAGTCCTCTCTGCACACCTTCCTGGGACTGTCCTCTGCGCACCTACTGATGAAAACATAAAAAGCCTGAGGAGAAAATGCTCTGGCCAATTTAAGGGTAACTTACTCTCAGGAATAAGGAGATTCCTTCTGGTAACTGGTAGGAACAGTAATGTAAAATATCTCAGAGCCTATATTACATATAGTAGAATTCTAAATATCCTAAGTGTTACTTGGCTGTAGCTGACTTGGTCCACTCTTTCTGGTCATACCCATATATCACTTGTTTTTAGGAAAAGGTAATTGACTAAAAGGTCAGCATTCCTATAAATCCAATATTTCTCATTTTTGATGACTTTCTTTCTACTGTTTTCCCAAAGCATATACATAATATCATCTAAGAAGACTGCTTTCTCTAGTTAAATCGATCTAACCCAACTGCTATTTTACAACTAGAAAATGATTTAACAGTTCTCTTTAGAAACCCAGCCTAGACATCTAGAAATAGGCAGTCCTTTTCTAGATCCCAGTTTATTTCCATAATACCCCTTTCTGGACAACCATTCAGAAACCAAGCAGAATGAATTAGAATATTTTCCTTTTTCCATCCTTGGAAATTATACCATTGCTGTTGACTAAATTCAGCCCTTACTTATTACAAATTCCAGACTTAACATTTGAGAAATTGCTTCCAACTAACAGAGCAATATATCACCCCTTCTTCTCATTATTTATATTTATTGCTAAACACCCCCATTTTGTTGTAATTATATTCATTTATTTTGATTGTATGCTTTTTGTTGCTTAAATGAACCAATTATGCTGTTATTTAACCCCTTAACAACCGGGGAATCCGGAAGCGGAAGTGACTCAACGACCACGGAGCAATTTTTTTTTATTGCTCCGTTGTGTTCCGGACTCCCCGAATGGTGTGCAGCCGCGAGGGGAGCCCGGAACTCGATGACGGTCATAGTATGTCATTGGTCGTTAAGTCAAATCGACCCTTGACGTACTATGACCGTCAAGGGTCGTTAAGGTGTTAAATCAAGACAAATGTTAACATTTTATACAGCACTCTGAATTCTTTAAATAATCTTTATAATGTTGTTTGCTATTAAGGTGAATATATATGCAGACCACTGTTCATTATGACCTGTATATGTACTGCGAATAAAACAAGTATATTTGTATGCCTTTATATTTAAATAAATGTTTACAAAAAAGTAAACAAATGTCTATATTTCAAAACATTATTATGCATTGCCTGTAAGTATAGTGTTTCTAAAAACAACTGAATTATAAACGTATTTAATAATATTGTTATATTCAAGCATTGCAACTGAGATAAATGTGTCATTTTTTTTAACAAAACATTTCAGTCATGTTTGGATCATTACATGCTAAGGGAGTTTTGGAAGAGTATCAAAAGTTTCCAGGTATTTCTTTAGGCACTAAAATGAGATTGGTGTACATTGTCAAATATAAAAAAGGAATCTCAACACAGGCACTTACAGTTTCAGGGCTCTTTTGTTAATGCAATACGAATGTTGATTTAATCCATTGGCATTAAATTGCATTCCTGGAGGTCAAAGAGAGTGCAGGCTTAGGGATATATACGCTTGATTTAGCACACGGAGTTCATTTACTAAGCCAGTGATTAACACCTATTCAAACTGTGACACCGCTAAAACATGCACTGTATTAACCCACTGAGAACAGCATTAGTGACCCTTGGTTTAACCTTTTGAGTGTCAGAGGGGTACGTAACGCATTACTTTGCAATACGTTGAGTACCCCTCTGGCGCTCAAAAGGCTAATCATTCAAATGTTTTGGCATTCATTAGACATTTATAAAGGGGAGAAATGCACACTTTATTAAGTTACCATTGCTTTAAATAAGAATGTTAACCCCTTAAGGACTGGCTGCGAATGCACGCAGCAGTCACTTAATGACCATGGAGCATTTTTTTTTTTTTAATCTGATTCCGGACTCCCCGAACAGCGTGTAGCTGGTACATCATCGGTCCTTCAAGCAAATCCAGCCATGATGTACCAGGACTGTCAAGGGTCCTTAAGGGGTTAATCTAGTGCAGGGATGTCCAAGTTCAGTCCACAAGGGCAACCAACAGGCCAGGATGTAAGGATTTCCCTGATTAAGAACAAGTGAGTTAATCAGTGGATCATTCATTGTGACTGACTCACCTGTGCTCAATCAGTGAAATCCTTACATCCTGGCATGTTGGTGCCCTTGATGACAGAACTTGGACAGCCCTGATCAATATGAATTATTTCTTCCCTATGGAAGGTTTGCCCCCAAATTACTACACTTTTCTGATTAACTTAACACCCTTTAATGAGATTATGAATACTCAAATATTTTTTATAAAATCAAATTTAAATATCTTCAAACTAGCAAACCTCCTGCTCATAATACATACAATAAAGAAGAGGAAGCAAGCTTGTTTTTCATTTATTTTCATTGATTTATTTTATGAGCAGGAGGAAGAAAATTTCTTTTCATTTTTCCTTCGAAATATGCTTTCCATTGAATTCTTCTCTCACAGTATTACAATAATACACACACATTTGTGGTTATATTTTATGTGATATACTACAGGTGGGCACTGATCTAAAAAAATATGAAATTCTAATGTAACCAAATCAAATAATGGGGTGCATCAGGACTCGGAAGATAACCATGTAACAAAATGGAATAGGAAGGTCTAAAAGAAAAAAACAACCTCCATACCAGAAAAATCCTTTAAATGAGGCACTCAGATCAGAAAAGTTTTTTATACAAAAATACAATATATATCTTTATTAGTGCGAACAATACAAAAATAGGACAGACATTTAAAATCACTAAAAAATACATGAAGAGTGAACCTAATTAGAAATACACCCCAATTGATGGCAAAAAAATATATAACACCATTTTCTATATTAATACAGAGAATAGCCTATATAAGTGTGCAAATCACTAAACAGTAAATGGTATGAACCGCCATCACTTAAGGTATAAATGGATAAAACACATACAGATAATAAATCCTCACTTGAAATTGTAGCAAATGTTCAAAACTGGATCCCTTATAATAAAAGGAGAACAAGAAAGGTTAAAGAAATAAAAAAAATCAGTTACCATGAATAATACAAGTGGAGGAAAGGTAAGAAACTAAATGTACTTATCCATAGATTCAAGAATATCTACTTATGGGTCACCCAACACGCCAACCATCCCAACGCGTATCGCCTGCAACCAGGCTTCGTCAGGGGAAAACAAGTTTTGGCAGTTAAAACACATTTAAATTCTGTGTGGTCCATTGGGAACATCGGGAATGAATCACATGAAAACACTTCACATGTTACAAATCATCACATGACCACAGTGTTAAGAATGGTCAATTGGAAAACTGTATATTACAAACCCACAAATCCCCCCCACAATCCCCCCCCCACACACAAATCTATCGCCCAATACAAAAAACATATATATATATATATATATATATATAAAGTAAAAATGTAATAAGATCGTCGGTAATAAAGCGCATGCGCGTACAACATGTGGAGAAGTCGGCTCTAAATATATGTATAATACGGCAGCCCAACCCGAAGTAAACAAAGCACGAGCACATTACGCACATGCGCACCTCTGGTTACTATCCTCCATAATTAATGACGCGCATACACACCACAATTCCCAACGCACACTAGCATTCACCAACCATGGACATCCATAGCTGATGAAGCGCAATGGCATAATTCACATACTGGGTTCAATGGGGAAGAGATATGGTAAGAGAACATACATGCAAGTACTTAAACATTTATATCTTCACAAAATCTTTAACCCGATTATAAACCACTGGACCACACAAAACACCCTATAAAAAGGAGGCGACAAAAGAGCTCACAACAAAATTAATAATATCAAAAAATAATTAAACAATAAAACTCATATGTGTGAATTAAGAAAAGTAATATATTAAATGCATAGGCTTAATAAGGAAGAGATAGCTTCCCCACAAAAACCTTTTCAATCATCTTACTAGTGCAACGTCAAATCATTAAATTATCTTCACAAATAAATTGAAACCCACACCAATGAGTCGCAGCGCTCAGAGACTCATAGTGAGTTGATGTATCAAACAATCTCACTGTGAATCAAAGAACACAACAACCCTCACAATACATAACCCATACAATATAGAATCCCATGTGCATTATCTCATAACTAATTTGCCATGATGTAAAAGAACCCAAGCAAATATTCCTCAAGATATTTATTAATTTTATATTTGAATTTAAATTATTAGTTCGAGGTGGTCCCATAGTCTTAATTCCAAAAGGAAGAGTAGAAGCCATAGAGGAATTCTTCACCACATATGTTATCATCCCAATCATTCCTGATGTTCGAAGATATAATATGCCAATGCTTATTAAACAAATGTGTAATTGTAGACCACTGGTTGTTGTATGTAGTTATAGGTTGAATAAAGCTCTCTCTAATTCCACTCTTCCTATGCAGATTTGCCCTGAGGTAAGGGTTTTTTGCCAGCTTATGTATCAAGAGATTTTGAATTTGTCTTGTTCTCCAATTTATGCATCAAATGTATCATATGGGGAAAAGAAAGCTGTGCAAGAAATTAAGAGGTGGATGGACATAGAAATTAAGGAAGCTGACAAGGGAGGTAATATAGTCCTGTGGCTATGAGAAATGTATCTACAAGAAGTCCATCGCCAAATACTATAATTGGAGCTGCTTTGATTATGAAACATTACTGTCCCTTTAATGTGAATTTGCACTGTATGCCTTCTGAGGGAATTCCTGCAGAAGTGACATTTCCACACCCGTTTTTTTTTTTTTTTACCAGGCCACATTTTGGGGTAAAATATCAGCATATGTTTATGTGTATGTGCGTTTGGAAATTCATATCACTCAAGTCAATGAATATATTTTAACATGTTTTTTTCTTGTGAGAAATTCTGCAGAGTGGCTTAAACTTTGATTGGTACCAAGGAAGACAGAATGAGTTAAAGTGAGTGAGGACCTAGCAACCATTGGCAGTATCATGTCCCAAAACTCAGAAGTAATACTTGCAAGCCATAACTCATAGCCATTGGGAGCCAGGCTAAACTATGAAAAGTATCATCTGCTTTCATTATTTAACATTCCTATTTCTACTAGCTTTTTTCATTTAAATGTAAATGCTACTTGTTTTTGGTCAATTATTTGGTTATGATCTCAACATTGCCTTTTGCTTGTGCATTTTATTTGGGGGTCACCAATCCCAAACCCCATATAAATACCATTTTATCCATACCCATTCTCTTGGACTTAATTGGTGAATGTTCTGATCTTATATTTACATGTGAATGGACTCTTGTCTTTTGTTTCAGCACAAATTAAATTCCAGGCCCTAGATTCACTAAAGGTCGATATTATGGCAATATGATCTTATCGATGTGTTTGACATATTCACTAAAATTGTCAGATGCAAGGGGACTGGTGGAGAAGGTCCCTTTTAGCATACAGGATTGTCGAAGTACTGTCGATGTGGAAGAGATGTCCTCCCTTCACACATCTCCAACATTACGACAATTTTGAAGTTGAACAGCATTCTCTCTGCTTTCCTACTTGGCCAGTAGGGGAGTGGAGAGAACAGTTTCAGTACCATGGACAACACTGAGTGCCATAGTGATGTGCATTGCTCACCAATGTGGTACTCAAAGGGTTAAAAAATTAGTACATTCAAAAACCAGGTGTTTGATTCATTCATGAAAGCGTAGCTCAGCAATGCTCTTCTCATGAATGAATGAATCCAGTGATAGGGTTCACTACTAGGACTTCTACTGGAGCTGGCTTAACAGCGGCTCCAGTAGAGAGCAAAGGAAGGCAGCAAATGCCTTCCTTGTAACCCACATTGATCACAAGTGCTACGGGGGATATCAGGAGGGGTCCTGATGCCCCCCTCGAGGTCTGAAATATATATATTTTTAATAGAGCTCATATAACATATGTTACACTTACAAAGGCAAGGTATGCATTTATATGTAACATATGTTATATGCTATTAAAAATGCCTGCATTGTTGCCCGCATTGATCACCTATCCTACTGGATAGGTGATCAATACTAGGGGGTGTCAGGAGGGGTCCTGATGCCCCCCTCGAGGTCTGAATTATATTTTTTGAATAAAAAGTGACATTATTACACATATAAAGGCAAGGTATGCAGTTGCATACCTTGAATATTAACCTTTTGCATACCAGAGGGGTAGCAAACGTATTGCAAAGCAATGCATTGCTACTGCACTGGTACTCAAATGGTTAAGTATGCAATACATATACAAGGGGGCATTATGGATGGGAGCACTATATGTCGGATTTGAAAGGCAAAAGTAATTATGTTGATGGGAGGACTATATATCGGATTTGACAGGCAAAAGTTATTATGGCGGACGGGAGCACTATATGTTGATTACAAAGGGGGGTTAGTATGTCAGAGGGGGGATCTCTATGTCGTATTTCTAACATGTTGTGCAGCATGGGGAACAACACCACTGTGTGTTAGCCCCAAATGCACTGCCTGACATCCCCAGCCTTCTTCCCTTGCCCAGGAAGTGGCCATGGGTAGGGCTGGTGCAAGGATTTTTGCCCCCAAAGGCAAAACCTCATTTTGGCACCACCTTGTCTCTGCCCCTTTATGCCAGAACACATAACCCTTCCAACGCAACCCTCTGCCCCCTCTCTCATAATCATCACTAATCCTCAGATTGCTCCTGCCACGCACAGTCACCAGTACCTCACAACTCAGTTTCTCTAACATTAGGGCAGCATTCCGATTATGCAGGGACTAAAATGATCAGATCTTTGTTTTGCCTTACACTACAGTTTTGTGGTCACAGGTGCTCAAAGGGTTATTCAATCCACTGAATAACCCTTTGAGTGCCTATGTCCACAAAACTGTAGTGTAAGCTAAGAACTGTGTAGGTAGCCAGGGTTAGGGAGGGAGCCCAGATACATTACTTAATTTAATTTTATCCTCTCTTTGTCCCCTGGAGACACCAGTAAATTAAATAACTGTGCCTAAATTAAAAATTAATCCTTTGAATGCCAGAGAGAGGTACTCAATGCATTGCATACCTCTCTCTGGCATGAAAAGGGTTAATTTTCAGTTTAGGCAGTTAGGCACAGCTATTTATTTTACAGGTGTCTCCAGATCAGGGGCCAACAGGGGTCAGAGAGAGAACAAAAATAAATTAAGTAATGGATCTGGGCTTCCACCCTAATCCTGGCTACCTACACACTGTATAGTTAGTTACTTGCCAAAACACAAAAAATAGGTGTACCACTGCACTGAGAGTATCAAAGGTACTACTGTGGTCAAAGGGAATGTGTTGGGGTAATTATAAAGTAACAAAGAAGAAGAAGAGAAAACCCATATTTAACATCAATCCCACCCTTATTCCATATATACAGGTCATGGTTGATATACTGGGTAGAAGTTAAATAAACCAGGGGAGAAAGGGTTAAAAAATTGTATTTATAATAATTAAACTTTATTTTAATATATACTCATAAAAAAGCTGGTGAATCAAAAACACAATTGTAACTCAATTGGGGTTAATAACATATACATTCAGATCATATACGTACATACTTTGTGATTCAAGGTGGATTCATTAGCGATCACTATGTATATCTCACATTTTAGTATCCACTGTCTATATACAGATATATAGTTAGTGATCTTGCCACTTACCCCTTACCTGTGTGCCGCCTCCTCTGAGAGTGTTAGGCTCCATCAGGAATGAATCCAACTCCAAAAAGGAATAGTGCCACCTCAGCGGGACCAACTCAGCCCCGTACACATGTGCCAGGATCAGACAACATTAAAAGTCCTGACACGTGCACTAAGCAGTGGGACAATTGAGGGCATGATGATGTTATGTGGTATAAAGTGGTTCGGCTGCCACTATCAGCAGTCTTCTGTTGAAGCAAGCGAGGAGGAGGGGTGCCCCCAGTAGTTGTGCACCCTAGGCCGGTGCCACCCTCGCCTGTAGGTGACACCTGTCCTTGCCATGGGGATTTGTGGCTAGCAGTGGGCAAGTGTAAAAGGCTGGAGAGGGTCAGACAGTGTACATGGGGATCCGTGGTTACCAGTGGTCAAGGGAACAAGTCTAGGGTCCAAGTATTGGGTTCTATGGCTAACAGTGGGCAAGAGAACAAGGCTGGGGGGTAAGTGGTAGACACAAATCCCCACAGATGCTGCGTGGCCCCCATTCTTGTTCCCCTGGGAGTGCACAACATGTATAATATATGATACATAGGTTAGGTGTACTATTTTTTTAACCCTTTGAGTCGAACAGGGGTGAGCAGTGCACATGGCACTCAATGCTGTCCATGGTGCTTAAAGACTTCTCTTTAGAACCCTACTGGCCAAGTAGGAAAGCAGAGAGAATGCTGTTCAACTTCAGAATTATCATAGTGTTGGTTATGTGTGAGGGAGGAATTACCTTCCACACTGACAACTCCCTTCCTGATTGTGATTGCTTGAGGGCTGTTACTGCATAGGAAAGTACAGGGAGATCCCAACTTCGACAACCTGAGGTGGTTAAAGTTGAAACTGTGAACTCCAACAGCATACGCTGCTATCAGTGTTTTAGTGAATGTGTCAGAGTGTCAAATTAACATCTCAACACACCCCCTTGAATACAAAACTGTCTCATTATGCTTCATTTCCATATGGAAATAGGCCATTGTCAATTTGATTAATGAAAATTCGTAAACCTGTCGGATTGATGTCGATGTGGGCATGTTTTTGTCGGCGTGCTGGTGATGTAATGTCGTAGACACTTTAGTGAATACTATCGATGTGTTTGACACTGCTGCAACAGGACGTCAACATTTTCAGCCCTCTTCGAATTTTAGTGAATCTAGGCCCAGGTGTTATTATTCCAATAAAGTTTTCTATTATTTCCACTCTGTTTAAACCTCAAGTGATCATTGTGTTTTACTTTTCAGTGACTACATAGCTTTGAATTAGCATGCTTGGTAATCATTAGGCTTTGCAATGAGACACTTTATTTCAATATTAATTTGTTCACCTTTTCAATTTGCTTTCGTAATTTTCCACATCCTGTAAGTTTCTTACCCCCATTCCTCTCCTTACTTCACAGACACCTCCACGGGCACCTTTGTGTGCTCTGAGTGGAACCAACTCTCTAGGAACATAAGACTGTCCCATATCTGCAGAAGTTCCTTCTAATATCATGCATTGAGGACAATGGAGTAGGCGTGGAATGGGATAATTCCTCACACGTGTTGAATGTTGTACAGAGTGAAATACATATCGAGTACAGGCTATGCATTCAAAGAAAAAGTGACACAATTCTGGAACAAATGATCTGTACCATAAGGAACAAATAACAATTTTAAAAATTCCCATTAATTTAAATTGGCCTTTTAACCCTTTGAATACCAAATACTAGGGGTCTCAAATGTATTGCAAGCATTGATTTAAATTAACTGGAATGCCCCATGATTGATCTACTTTTTCCTTGTACAAATGGCCAACTGACATCAATTTTCATGTCAAGCTTTTAAACAGACATTATGCAGATGATTAACCCCTCTGGTGCTAGAGGCATCTCTAATGCAAATGCAGTCCATTGGAGATGCTTCTAGCAATGAAGGTGCTAAAATTGAAGACCCTCAACAAGGGTTTTTAAGAGCTTACTTGTTTAACTAAAAATATAACCTTAACTCATGTAGTGAAGCTTTATTCATAAAAGTGTAACATTGCATACAATACTATGGATTCTTGATTTGCTTCATTTTTATGTACACTGCTTTGCTAAATATATTCAGCATGTATTAGGGGGTGAATGGGGGAAACACAGAGAACTGGTCTAGTGTTCCTTTATGTTTTGCCACAGTTTGGGTGGGCTCAAAGGAACCACCAGATCATAGAGAAAGTCAGAATGTTAACAGTAAAAAACGCCATCTTTATTTTGAAAGTTAAAGACAAAACAATTTGGTTAAGAGGTAAAGCATGGAAAGGAAGTAGAGCACGACCCACCTAACTCATTTCATGAAAATGAAAAACTTAGTGATAGGGAAGGGGTTGTGTGAGGAATTAATTTTAAATTCTAAAAAATAGAAAATGAAGGCCAATGGCAAAACATCAACCATACTCCAGAGTCCAGTGATTGAATCCAATTCACTTCCAAGTTTGTGCACCAACTCTAACTACTCATGGAACCGAAACCACAAGGATGATTGAGCTACAGTTAGTAAGGACACAAATGCTCTCTCAGTCTCACAGAACAACAAGTGATGTAGATAAGCAAGAGTTGTACCTACTGATTGTAATATCACTCAAAGGCAAAAAGCCAAATATGATCACTTAATAATTAGGAGTAGGCAAAAAGTCAGAAATGTTTCCCGCATTAAGTTTCTCGAAAAATATACGATTTCTTGCTTTTTTTGTGAAAGTTTTTTCATTTTCACCACTGCAAAAGTTTTCTCCTTTTTACGACTGCCAAATAATTTTTGGCCTATGTTTTCTATGATTGCAACATTACCCACCACAAAATTACTTCTTCTGAGGCCTGAAGTGGAGAAATAAATAGAGGCAAGTAAAAGTTGTGAGCCCTACAACATATGCCTTGAAAAGGTTGTTAGGAACCTGAGTGCCTTTGTCCTTTGCCTACAACACTTCCTGCTTAGGTAAAACTAGCACAACGATCCTTGAATAATGACTGCAGCTTGGAATATTTCAGCAAGGTGCAAGACATGACATCAGGTCTTTAAAGCCTCTGTTTTCAACAAAAGAAAAGGTTAGCATGTAAAACGCCAACATTTTGGCAAGTTTACTATTCCATAGGCATATGTTTGCATTCTTATTGTGCAGTAGTTGAACTTAGTACTTGTGAGATGGCACTACATAGTAGAAGAACTGTGTAACTGTATTGCTTTAAAAACATGACTGGTGGGGGTGGTGGCGTTATGTGTAGGCACTCTATGACTCTTGTCATATCCAAAAACAAACTCAGAGTCATACTCTTCTACAGCGTACCCCAGAGCCCCAGGAGTACTCCTGCTGCTGCTAGCACCTCTGACCTGTTGATGGTGTGTCTCCCAGTCAGACCTATGGTTGTGCTTCAGGTGGGAACTCAATGAGCATGTGCCTATGTGAGAGCTTGCTTTCTTCCTGCTCACGTGCTTCTTACACAGACAACAGTTAGCAACATGCTTAGCTTTTGGATCCTGAATGAAGTATCTCCATACTGTGGACTTCAAAGGCTGTGCGGTTCCTGACAGGCTACTACTACTGGGGATATTTGTTACTGAATTTGTACTACTAGATGCCACAATAGCTGCATGTTCAACAGCAGCAGTGGCACTCAAAACTAAGGCTGTAGATGTTGATAACCTGTGTTGTTGCTGGTTACTCAACACTATTAGTGTGTGTGGCTGAGTGGGATTTGGACTTGTAAGCGGCGATGATGCTGATGATGACTGACAGGATGATTGCATACTTTTTCAATCTTTGCTTGACCAGGATCAGACTTTCCAGTTGTTTTCTCAAAAAGTTTATAGACAGGCATAGTGCTCCTTTTGAGAGGTGGAATATTGAGCTTTTGCCTTTCTGCTAACTTTCTAGCCATGCCATCTCTCAACTTTATCTGGTTCTGAAGAAGAGGAGGATGCTAGAGGGATCTATTCTAGATCTACATCAGCATCATCAGTCATTAGATCATCCTCAGCATCGCCTGTCTCTTCAGTCATGCCACTGTACAGATAGTCATGCCACTGTACAGATCTCTAGTTAGACCTCACCTAGAATATTGTGTACAGTACTGGAGACCCCATCTCCAGAAGGATATTGATACTCTAGAGAAAATTCAAAGAAGGGCTACTAAAATGGTGACTGGTCTACAGGAAAAGAAATATCAGGATAGACTAAAGGATCTGAATATGTATAGCTTGGAGGAGAGAACAGAGAGAGGGGATATGATAGAAACATTCAAATACATGAAGGGATTCAACAAAGTACAGGATGGAAGTATATTTCAAAAGAGTAAAAACATTAGGACAAGAGGCCATAGTCTAAAACTAGAGGGACACAGGTTTAGATGTAATGTAAGAAAGTTTTACTTCACTGAGAGGGTAGTAGACAAGTGGAATAGCCTACCAGCAGAAGTGGTAGATGTCAATACAGTGACAGAATTTAAGCATGCATGGGATAGGCATAAGGCGGTCCTTAACATAAGAAAAGACCAAGGACCAAAAAAGGTTTGAGGTTTTTTTTTTGTTTTTTTTTTTAACACAGTAGGAAATTGGGCAGACTAGATGGGCCGATTGGTTCTTATCTGCCGTCAAATTCTATGTTTCTATGTTTACTTTGATATTCCTCTAGGCTTTTAGTGGTCTCAGACAATTTCTTTTTACTTTTTTTCCTTGGAGGGATTTTTACAAGTTTCATACTACTTTGAGGACATGTTTTTATGTGTTTGTTTTTCTCACTGTCAGAAGCATTACTTGGTTTAGCTCCTACACTTTGTTACACTATACCAGCAACACTAGAATGTGACTCTACTCATCGGTGCTTTTAGATAGTTTATTATTAGTACTGGTGCTGGAATGTTTGGTTGAACTTTGACAAACTACACCCTCGGAGAAAAGGGATCACCATCATTTATTGCACATGCTGCAGCAACCATGACTGCAGTCAGTTTTTGGACTACCATTTTAAGCACATGTCTCTGCACTGCTCATAATCCATTCACCCTACCCCTTCTACATTTACTGGACGTTACTCAACTTTTACTGTTAAGTACACAAAAGAACTGTTTGTGTTTGATGTCTTGCCCTGGATCTCTACAAAATCCTCTATCTCGTCTGGTATAAGACTGCCTCAGTCACCAATCACATTAGGGTCCCTGTCACCTATCAATTTTTAATTTATTTATTTATTTATTTATTTATTATATTATTTATTGCAATTAATTAGCTGTGCCCCCATCCCTATAACTTTCAACAAAAAAAACAACAAAACATACTCCCTGTACAACTGCTTTTTTCCCTTATCTCCCCTAGGACAGAGATAACAGCCAGATAAGGAAGAAACTTGGATCATGGTTTTACTAGTCAGTCGCACAGAATGTTGGGGTATTTGGGGTAATTCTACTTTGCTACCCTGTCTTAGCCACTGACTCACCTAGGACAGATATAACATTCAAACCAGGAAGAAAATTGGATCACCTCTACTTGTGAGTTCCCAGTCAGTCACACAGAATTTTGGGGTAATCTCCCTTGCTCCCTTCTCACACCCCCAGATTCCCCTGACAGAGATAACAGCCAGATCAAAAAGGAACTTGGATCACAGCTGCCTGTTTCTATTTGATCACACAAAATTTGGGGTAAAACACCTTTGCTCCCTTCTCACACCCCTAGACTCCAGTAGGATATAGATAACAGCAAGATAAGTAAGAAACTTAGAACATGACTGCCTGTGTCTTCCCAGTCAGTCAAACAGAATTTTGGGGTCAAACTCATTTCTCCCTTCCTGTCCCCAAGAATTCCACAGACTTCCCTAATACAGAGAACAAATTTCCTTCCTACTAGACTCCCTAAACTAAGCTTCACCTCCACTTTATCAACTTGTCTTCTCTAGCTCAAAAATGTGCTGCTCTCTCCTCTCAAACACAGAAATGGCATGCTGTGAGAGCCTGATACCTTTTTATATGCCTGTGGGAAAAGATTAGATAATTGCCACGTGATGGCGAGAAATTCTGTCTTTCCATTGAAGTGAAGAAAGTGGGAAAACAGCACTTTTCAGGAAAAATTTCCCCTTGGCAAAAAGTGCCATTTTTCTTCTGTTTCCCACTTGAGGCAAAAACGTGCTATCATCTCTACATATAAAGTCTGAAGGGGCAGTTATTCCCTACTCTTAGTACAAGTTCACCTACCGCTGATTTTGTATATGTAGAATGGGCTCACAATTCCTTAGAATGTAGTGCGCACAATAAAGAAAGGGTAAGAGTTTCAAATATATTTAAACAAGTATATATTTATTATGCATATACCATAGATTGTACAGAAATATAAAAAACATATGATGAGCAACAATCTATAACATTAGTAAATCCAGTCTAAAAAATAGCAGAGTATAAGTATAAAATATGCTTGCACTGAGTAAGCTTTGCCACACCTTTTCTTTACTCTAGTAAAAAATACTCTACTTTGACTCAAAAAGTTAAATTCTGGCATAAGAACAGCTACTTTGGCTCAAATAGATTTATTCTGGCATAAACACTTCCACTTGTATTCAGTTGACCAGTCAGCATAATATTACAAAAAGTTATATCCAATCGTGCAACAAAAAGAAATAAAAAACAAAAAAGCATTGTTTACCTAAGCAGGAGATTGTCTATAAACAAAAGATAATGCTCTATACAGTCCTTGGCACTAGAAGCAATACATATAAACAAAGTTTCCAACACATTCTGCAAATGACCTTGTACCCACTGTGCTATAAGAAAAAATTAAATAGCTAAATGGTAAAATGTGTTTTAACCATTATATATCCAGAACATAGTTTCATTGATCTCAATACCAGACTAATCATAATCAAATATTACCCATGACAAATGGAAGACCAGAAAGAAAGAAATGTCCTCAATGCCTAGGGAAGCTAAAAACTCCCCAGAGCATAGACTGGCTCTGATGGGGTGCCAAGACTCAACCTCAAACTGGAACGAAAGAACAAAATGGTTGATAGGATGATGTTATCTGTCTGGATGGTATACTAATAGACAGGAATGGAATCCCATAAATCCTTCCAGGGGATGAACAGGTACTAGGACCTGTGTCCTCTATGTCCTCTAGAAATAAACCATCCTTCATTGGATTGAGAGGAACCCTGGACACAAGGAAGCGAATCAGAGGAAGGGATAGAAAAAACTATGAGATACCACTCCAGGTACACCCATAACACTCATTGGTTCTGCCAGAATATGAAAAGAAGCATAAACAAACTCATGTGGACCAGACCACTGCAAGTCCTGCAGAAGAAGTTTCATTAGCTGGAGGCTTCTGGGTATGCCTCTTGCCCATTCAGGCCTGTTGAGATGTCCTGGGAGGGTGTGCCTGGGTTAAAAAAGATGCTGTTGGCATTGGTGGGGATAACAACAGCCACACAAAGAGAGAAGGAACATCTAGAGGTAACCCAAGACCACTGAGCACTCTTGACCCCAGAGGCATGTCAAAGAATTCTCCCAGTGAGCCTAACAGAGTCCAAGGCCTACACTGCATTGGCCTGAAGGATATTACAGCTAGCCAGAACAATGTCTTGTCTAGATGTGTCTGCATGTAGGAGTTGCCCCCCCAAACAGCAATAGAACTCTTAATCCTATCAACACCAGAGGTGCAGCTGCCAAGGTCACCTTAAGGATACATTTCAGACATCTATCTGTTTTGTCCTTAACCTGAGAAAGGTGAAAGATCTGAGAGTCTGCTGGTGGAGAATAACACATTGCTGCAAATGAACATGGGAGAAATGATGAAGGAAAAACATCTGGAAATAATAAGTCGCTTATAAGGCACTTTCTATTCCTTTAGAACCAGCTGATCCAAGGAATGATGGGAAGGGAAAATACAGTATCCTCCCATAGTTGGAAGAAGGGCTTGAGGTAGAAGTATCAGAGACCTGCAGAGCATCCAGAACACCCTTTACAAGACAAGGCCGTCAACAGTGGTCTTATTCTTCCTCTGAATAATCCCCAGGAGAAAGGGACACAAACTCAGCAGAATCCCTCCCTTCAGAAAAATCCCCCTCAGCCAAGATAGAAATCTCTCCCCCAAGTAAGACTTTCAACCCCCACATACTACTGGTTAGTAGAATTGGATCCTCAAGTAGATTGAGTAGGGCACTCAGATCTAGAGGGGCATACATCCTCCCAATAATATATAATAATCTGGTTATATTAGACTTATCTATGGGTCTATTGTGCTCAGACATAAACAGGAAAACTCCCAAATAGGGAATACATGACAGAGATATAGACAAAACACTTAAATGCCTGAAAGGGCCAAGTACAGAATACAAGGAGGGAAAATCCAGCCTTGTGATGCACCTGCTGTGGAGACAGAAAGTGGAAGAGAAAGATACCTCACACTCCATTACCTAGAGGACCAGGAAACTGGACCTCCTGGGAACATAATTTTCCCTTTCAAAAAACAAAATGTCACGGCCTTCAACCATTGCCATTCTTTGACACATTGTATGCCTCTAAAACTATTCAGGAATGTCCTGGGGAACTACAAAACAAATAATTTCATATTTGCTGTAAAGACCTATTCTCGACTTTCACAAATAATGTTAGTAAAGACAGAAATGTTAACCCCTTATTGCCCATCAGTGTCACCTGGTGAGAACTTAACATCCACTCTCTCCCATTGACCACTACAGAATTAAGGCATGCACCACCAATGCTAAGAGCAATATTTAAAAGCCGTAGCTGGCTTGTAAATAAAGCAAAGATGAAGGCAACCTTTGGTAAGGAGTGGAATGGGGATGACATACAGTACTGTGCAAAAGTCTTAGGCAGGTGTGAAAGAAGAATGCTTTCAAAAATGTTATTAGTTTATTTTTATCAATTAACAAAATGATAGTGAGTGAACAGAAGAAAAATTTAAATCAATATTTGGTGCCTTCAAAACAGCATCAATTCATCTAGGTACATTTGCACAAAGTCAGGGATTTTGTAGGCATATAGTCAGGTGTATACTATGGAACTATAATAGCCAGCAGGTGTGCACTCTCACAGATACCTGTATACACACACATACATGAATATATAAATGTATATGTGTGCTCCTGTGCGTATGACGCCCCCTTACCCACCGACTGTACAGTATCCACCTGGCAAGGAAAACTCCCTGTAAAATAAACTGTAGGGGTTTTCTCCACCTTATAAGTACAACAATAATGGGGCAATGAGGCAGACAACCCAAATGCTATGTTATGTATAAAATTATAACAATACAATTTATTCAACAATGACAATGTCACATGTACATATATCAATGCATACAAATAAATATTTTACAATTCACTAGGATCATATCCAAATGAATACTGATATGTTTGTGTATCCCTTTAAAATCAGCGTCCAAAGACAGACTACAATAAGGAGTTCATTCTATACTGGGAACTATCAAATATTGTAGATTTGTGCTCCAAAGCTGTGAATATGGGAACAATGTAACTTTACTGTCTTTATAGGCCGCTCTGAGTCCACAGTGTATTTCTTTCTTACCACCACCTCGCTGTTAATATGTGGTTGCGCGTGGGGAACCTTGGCTGATGGTTTCCTCCCGTGCTTGGTCTTCCCTGTGCTGGAGATCTATTTCAGTAATCTACCTCTAGGCCTCCATGATGCGAGTGATCAGCACCTTTTGCAGCAGCCTGCAATAATAATTAAGCCGGGTTCTTACCCACTACAGCATTCCTATATGTGTGCCCCAACAGCTCCACTTCCTCCTCTCTGTGGTGGTAGTCTGGCGCTGCAGGTGCTCTCAGTGGTGGGGTGTGAGCGAAGATGCGTGCGTTCCCAAAGATGTTAAAATATGTTTCTTTTGAATAACACTCTTTTCTCTTATAGTGCTCCTTTGGACAAATTCAAATTTCAGTCTCCTAATAACTTCTCCAACACGTTTCGTACTAAACAGTACTTTCTCAAGGAGTTTGATATTAGCTGTAGATATGTTGTACATGCTTCCTTTTAAACTCTACTTGAGTAGTCAACCTATGGGCTGTTAATTGCAATGTCCCACAGCTGCCATGAAGCCAAATGTTTAACCCTGACAGCCCACAAATGTGTATAGCTGCCACAAAGCCAAAAACTTTGAACCTAACAACCCACATAAATGTAAATATTAAATTGGGCTACAATAAAGGCAGGGAACACATAAGTGTGTATAATAAGGCTACAGTGGAGGTACCATACTGCCCTTAAAAAAGTTGACTGCAAAACCAACACTTAAAGAGATTTAAACCCTGCTATCTACAAAGGATGACAGGGACACGTTTAATGTTAAATATATAATTCAGCAGAATGATATTCCACCAAGACAGGGTATATAAATATATATAAGCTCTTCCCCTCAAATGAATGGATGAACTACCTAATGCAACATTGCTAATATATTTGGGACTATTATCTCAAAATCAGCACATAGCACCTGCACCATACATCTCTCCTAATATGGAGCAGGTACCATGTCAACGCACTTTATAATGGGGCTATAATCTCAATGCTTGGATTTTGAGATAATAGATAGCTGTGAGATACACTGTGGACTCAGAGCTGCCTTTAAAGACAGGAAAGTTACATTGTTCCCATAGTCACAGCTTTGGAGCATGAATCTACAATATTTGATAGTTCCCAGTATAGAATGAACTGATTATTGTAGTCTCTCTTTGGACTCTGATTTTAAAGGGATACACATACATATCAATATACATTTGGATGTGATCCTAGTGAATTGTAAAAGCTATATTTGTAGATAGCAGAGTTCAAAACTCTTTGTGTTGGTTTTGCAATCAACAATGTTATGGACAGTGTGGTGCCTTATTATACAGACTTATGTGTTCCCTGCCCACAAATATACATTTATATATTCATGTACGTGTGTATGCGGGTGTCTGTGGGGGTGCACACCCACTGACTTTTATAGTACCATATATAGATTTTAGACATTTCTTGCTTGTTCTTCCTACATGCAAATACTTATCCATCATGCAGTACCATCAGTGAGGCATCTTATTAGCCCCAAATTTATTCTACAGCATGACAATGACCCCAAACATTCAGTCAAAGACATTAACTCCTTGAGTGTCAGAGGGGTACATAACACATTGCAATGCGTTGTGTACCCTTCTGGCACTCAAAGGGTTAAGAACTATTTTCAGCGTAAAGAAGAACAAGGAGTCCAGGGGGGAGTAACTAAGCGGTGATAAAGTGGAGAAGACTTCTCCAGTTCCTTTGTTATTCTATGGAGCCTATACACTAAGATCTCCAAAGAGATGCCATTAGTTGCTGCTTTACAGAGAAATCAATGTAATGTGTGTTACTTGCATCTACCAGTAGATGGTGCACCAGTGCATATGTATAGAATGAAGATACATGCACTATTTACATCTGTAGTAGGTCATTACCAGATTATTGCAGTAAACCACTTTCATGACATCTTAAGAAATAACTGCAACAGACATAAAGCATTATGTATACCAGAATCTAGTAAAAAAACATATGAATAGTAGAAATATATAGCGAAAAGGCTCTCAGCAGGATAAGAATTTGTTTGCAGACATCAAAAGCAATTTCAAGTAGTAGATTCAGTAAGGAAGTATCTGAATGCCCACTGAAGAGATGGTCAGACCCATGTTTGCTATCCGATGTGGTCCCAAAATTCCTTACATGACAAAAGAGAGCAGGGGGGATATACACTAAGTGGGGATTCTATGGCGATGTGTGTTTGGTAATGTGTGGGGAACACATCGCCTTGGTGAGGGAGAGACACATGACCACATGCAATAAGAGTTAAGTGTGCAAGGAAAGTGGAGAGAATTTACTCAACAGCATGCAAGGTTGTCAAAATGCTGACAATATGTAAGGGATGCTCTCCCATAGACATCGTCAGCAGTTCAACAATCCTGAAATAAGAGCACATCCTTTCTGCTCCCCCCACTTGCCCATTGGGGAGTGGAGAGGATTCGCTCAGACTTAAGCAACACAAACAGCATTGCTCCCTTAACCTTTTCAGTGTTGTAGGGATGTTAATTCTACACCTCTGTGGCACTGAAGGGGTTGCAACATTAACAGATATTGCCAGGATTAATTTATCATTGAGAGAATGGCAGAGAAGCTAAAACATATCACAGCTTCTCTGCCATTTTCTAAAGGAGAAATCTATTAATCTTGTAACCTTTCAGTGCCAATGGGGTATGCAATGGACATCCCCACTAATATAAACATACATGCCTAGTCACAGATAAAGGATTTTGTGTACAACACAAAAGTGGAGATATTCTGGAGCAAGCTAATTCCAGTTTAAATGTAGCTTGTGATGTTCTGAATTGTTAAGAGGTCTTCAACACACCCCTCTTACAGTAAATAACAATTCACGAGTGCACAATCAAATATAAATAAGAATATGGAAAGAAAGAAGGGCAACACGTGAGACTTTTACAGGCAGTGAAAGTAATTTACTATTGGTCAGCATTACAGTCAAGAAGACTATATGCAGTAAGTAAAATTGAACCAGTAACACTGTCTATAGCACTGAAGTAAAAAGGCTCAAGTTTCACAGAGAAGCCCAGGGAGACAATTAGAAATAACTGTTCAATCCAAATGTACTAATAGGAACCGTGTAATTCTGCAGAAACTCATTATACCACAGGGAGCAAATGCAAATTGCCATTGAGTCAAATGATGTTTTAAGCCATTGAATTATACGAGGTCTCCAACACATTGCTTCACAATGCGTTGGAGACATCGCTAATATTCAAGGGGTAGAATCTATTTAAATCAATGGGAATTTTTGAAATGTTTATTCCCTATGGTACACTTGATTTGCACCAGAATTGAGCTGCTTTATATTAGAACACCAGCCTTGTTATGTGCAACTGCTGTGAACTACATAGGCAGTTCATAATATGAAGGCTTGTATTACAGGTACTGTCATCTAATTTTCCTTTCATTTATAGTGTTTATTTATATTGCTCTTAAGTGGATTAGTCAGACACGTCCCCAGACTGACCCCTTCATTATAGAAGTGGAGTAATAACTCTTCTACAGAGAACCACGTCATCAGTCTTTGTAAATATACACTTTTCATATCTGTGTACATGTGGATACAATTTTAAAGGACACTTCAGAGTATGAACTAGATTGAAGTCTATGGAAGTTGGAGTGATGAGTATTGTATCACAAAACAATTGTATGTAAATAAGATGCAAATTTAGTACACTGAAAGTTTCTGCATGTTTATTCTTTTATGGATCATACAACATGTTTAGCATAGATTGGGGAGCAATAAAAGAAGATTATTAGCATTACTAAGAATGAGTGACTAACCAGTATTAGTCCAATAAAGGTACTGGGCAAGCAATGCAGCAGAGCAGGGAGCAGCCTTGACGGTATCTCCAGTTAGGCAGCTCTGATCTGAAGTGCTCATTGTGTGAGGGTGTGTCTGACAAGTCACCCTTACACAGTCACAGGACTCATATGCTCCTGCGGCATTACAACTTACAAGTTGTGGTGAGTGTAGGGAAGATTCAAACACTAACCACAGAGCATGAAATAAACTTCATGTCCACTCTTCTAGATGGAAATCCCAATGAATTTAAAGTTCCAAGTGGACAGACTCCACAAAAAGAGGACATGTCCTGGAAAATTCAGAGATGTGGTAACCCTACTCATCCCCTTGTTTAAAAAAATTCAAAAAATGAAATTTAAAAAACAAATTACACAACTATATATCATGCACTTTAACCATTTAAATACCAGAGGAGTAAACAACATATTGCTTCACAATATTTTGTGCACACCTCTGGTCATTAGATGGTTAATGTTCCTGAAATATAAAATATGCATGTTTTCATTCATTACAAATTATCAAATTAGATTTCATGTTTGATGTCTGACTGCCAAATCTGATGAATGCCACTGTAGGTACTGAAAGTTGTACACTACAAGCCATTGTTGGTGCATCAGCAGGTAACAAGCTACCTGCAATATTTTCTCTTGTTTGCAGAGTGCAGTGGGTGGAAGAGCTACTGCCGTGCTACGAAATAACAGAGCCAGCTGCTTCTCCATACCAGCTCACATCATACTTGCAGCATTCAAAGCTTCTGCCCATTCCCCCCTCCTCCTCCACCTCCAGTCTTTGTGTCAGCTCTAGTACTAAAAGAAATTGCTGCTCAGTGCTCAGACAGGAAAGAAAGGAGCAGCTGCTTACACTATTCTGATTTTAATAGAAAATTGAACTGTATTTTAAAATATGTAGGAACATTATAGTCTACCTAAAAGTCAAGGGTCTTGCCTTTGTCCATTCATTGCTACTCTGTGATATAAGAAGACAGAAGAATCTAAAGAGACTGCAAGGTGTGATAATTGTTTCCAGCGACCTCTGATGGAGATAAGGTGTATGTAAAGGAGGAGTGAGTGTGTCTGCTTCCATGCCCACACAAGCGCAGGCTCAGAAGAGGGTGTTGTAAGCCAGCAGGCGGGGCTCACCAGCACTTCCCTGCATACACAGCACTGACAGCAGCACAGCTAGGGACAAGCAGCTTGCAAAGGTGCCTCTCCTCTTACACCCTCACAATTTGCAGCAAAGCTTCACCCTGCTGATTCTCAAGTGCCAAGACAAAAGAACCAGTCAGTGGAGCGGGGATGTTTCTTTTTCAATGATTGCAAACCCTCGTCCTCTATTCAAGAACATCCTTTAATCTGCCCTGATGACATTTCTGCAACCTGTTTACTACCAGGCAAGGAGGGATTATTTTCATTTGTGATTATCAAGTGAAGGAGATAGAGGACTTTCTGGTTATCCTTGCTACGAAGCAGATCACATTATTTAGGAGAAAATCTAAATAAGCAGCAAGGATCAACCTTTGACAGTTTTTTTTTTCCAGACACAGTGGCACAAATAGGGTGGAGCCCTGGCATTTATGTGGATATATGGCACTAGGGACAGCAACTTTTTTTTTTCCTAAGCAGCCTATGCACTCAGAGAAAGGCAGAAGCACAGAACTGCAGTGTAATTTCTATTGTATTTGTATTGTACTGAAGAAATACCTGCAAACAAGGTGCAACTTGACCCCATGGATGGTGTAAGCTACACCATTTTCTTAACTTATCTCCTTTACTACTGCTTTTGTCTGGCGCACAGGTATTAGGTGACATGTTAAGAACTACCAATGTATTCCTTAGTTTATAGCTGATCTGTTTTCATCATGCAGTATCTGTCATACACTTTGTTTTCTTTATTCTTTGCCTGGGCTTTAATAGTGAGTGCCCTTGGAGTGCAAGATGGTTTAATTCACCTGGAAAAGGAAAATGTGATTGGTTCAAAGTGGTGCCATGATCATTATTTTGCCAGTGGCAATATAAATATAAATAAGGCAAGCAATCATACAGTTCATAGGCAAGCTTCTCATGAAAGGACTTTAAAAAAACTTATTTGTCAAGTTAAGTCATCTTTTTCATATGGGGAGGTGAATAATCCTACAGAACCTGCATTTCTAGGGTGGAATACACCACAGCATAATGACAATAAACAAGGAGATGCCATACCTGCATTGAATATGCAGTCTGAAATCTTTATCCAGGAGCATAAGAAGGCAAGCAGCAACATAGCCATGGAAACCAGGCAAGAAATAGATAGGTCAGAGCAAGAGCATGTGGACCACAGGGTTATTCTAAACATCCATACTCAAAGAAGCAAGAGGGGAGCCAGTGAACTTCAGTGGAGGAAAAGCAACACAAGCAAAGCCTCCGTGGATTTAAATGAAAATCTGCAAAGCCAGAGCTCATTGAAAGAGAGAGATCCACAAGCCTTGCCTTTTAATGGCTCTGTTCCTATTGTGACCAATGATCTTAAAGTGTTTTCAGATAACATGGAAATTAATCAAGCTATGGTACCAAAGAATGCCTCTAATAAAAGACCACAAATAAAGAACCCTTTTTACCCAATAACAGAAGATTCCTATGGTGCCTATGCTGTCATGTGTCTGTCTATTATTATATTTGTAATAGGTATTATGGGCAATATGGCTGTTATGTGTATAGTCTGCCATAATTATTACATGAGAAGTATATCCAACTCACTCTTAGCAAACTTGGCCTTTTGGGACTTTCTGATCATTTTCTTCTGCCTGCCATTGGTAATATTTCATGAAGTGACTAAGAAGTGGCTACTAGAAGACATTTCTTGCAAAATCGTACCATACATTGAGGTAATATTTACAAATATTGGGTTTATAGTGTGTATGTTTGCTATTGTACTAGCCAGTTATCGTTTCAATTGGAATTATAGTTCACTGAGCTTTGTTTTCATAATTTTTCATTACATGCTATGCAGCTCTCCCGGCCTCATCTTTCTCTCTGTGTGAGGGGGATAAACTAAGAGGAAATTGAACAAATCTGGGGCAAACCAACTGTACCATAGGGGAGAGATAAAAAGTCCTAAATCCACAAATTGGGTTTTTAATCCCCATTGAATCTCAGACAGGACTTCACAATGTTTTGTCCTCTATAGCATTCAAGGTGTTAAAAAAAACAAAAAACAACCCTTTGCTTTGCAATGTGTTGCGTACCTCTCTGGCACTCAAAGGGTTAAATCAAGGGCATTTTATTTATCCCCTAAGGTGCTCCATTTTGTCTTAGTGCCTCAGCCTCTGCATGTCTCTGTCTCAAAATTATGACATCATTTTATTTAATTTTTGTACTTACTGCATAGATTGTTATTATCGAGAATATGGTTTCACTTTTCAGGATAGCTTTGAGGTATAAGCCTATATTATAATTTGCTAAGTATGTTTGTCAGAAGCCGTCATGCGCAGTAGAGATGGCTGTGTGTGCTTCAGTCATGTGCAGTACTGACTGCCCGAACGTGCCACGGCTGATAACGGAGTGGGGCACTCTGAATTCAGACCGCACTCCTCTCTGTGCACTGTCCTGGGACCGCTTTGTCCCAGTAAGGTGCGCAGAGAGGACTATGGGCTGAATTTGGAGCGCCCCGCTCCGTATCAGCCGTGGCGCGTTCGGGCAGTCAGTACTGCATATGACTACAGAGCTATCATTGTTGGCCCATGTACACAGGCTTTAAAACTAGTATAGCATAAAATATAAATAGGTTTCAGCAGGAGAACTGACATCCCAATTATGGTCTGGAAAAAAATACCGCTAAACTCAGGATGTCTGTTTCAGATTTCCATGCAAATTTGTTCTTTATTTAAAAGTGACCTATCTTTAATTCAGTGGCAACCTTTTGGCAATCATCCTATAGCTGCCAAGCAAGTTTACAGCCAACTGGCTTCAGTCCGAGCACTATTCACCATATGTATGATTAGAAAACAAAAGAAGAAACACAAACACACATACAACTGCAACACTAGGGACAAATGAATATTCCCATTTATTTAAATGGAGCTTTTAACCTTTTGAATGCTTGACAGGTTCCCAAGGTATAGCACTGGATAACTCTATAGCTTCAAAGGATTAAAACTCTCATTTAAATCAATGGACATGTGTCCCCTATAGTATGGTTGTTTTCACTAGTATTGTTTCTCTTTTGTAGTGCATATGGCCCTTAAGAAAGTTTTCAGCAACTAAACTCAATTGATGTGTACTTGAGCACTGCAGTGAGTTCACCGGTTTAAAAGTGCAACTGTATATAACATTTTTAGTGTGTGTATATATATTTATTATGTCTCTGTATTTGTGCAAATACGCAACTCTTTGCTGTAAACACTCCAGGATATACTTGAAAACGAGAGAAATTTCAATGTATTCTTCCTGGTAAAACATTTTCTAAATAAATAAATAAGCAATATCTGTATTTCCTCACAGTAAGAAAGCAGGAGAATATAATCACTGATATTCTTCATGTGATGTTACCTGCAAATATAGCAGTATAGCATCACCATACAGGTTATCACTATAAGTATCAATGCAATGCATTTCACACACTCCTGACCCCCACAGCATTAGACAGCACTTATATGTTATACCTTGAAGGAATGGGCCTATTTCTCATCTTAACAACTACATCAGATTTTACTTGTTTGCAAAATGAGGCGTCACAGGTTTATTGTTTAATACACCCAGACAAGTTAAATATTATTCTGTTTGGGACAGAGTAAGATTTCAGTTGGTACCATATGAACATATATATTACCTAATTTTGTATTGCTGAATATAGATAATTATTTAATGAAAAACATATTTCAGTACTATGCCTCTTGTTTACAAATAATTAGAGCAATTTAATAAAATCTACTTTTTGGTGTATTGTGGCACTTGGCAGTTATAGTGTTAATTTTACGAAGTGAAGCTTATGTTTTCTAAATATACTGTCATTTTATTTTCATTATTTTATTTTTTTCCTTTCATACCCTATGACATGGTCTGAAGCATGCCCCTACCACTATAATTGTGCGCCTTGTGTATGTTTCACAGCGCACACATTGATATAATTCCATTGATAAAATCTTGCTAATGAGAACCATGGATAGTTGTTTAAAATAGTGTGGTACCCTGCACATGGTTGCGCACTGGAACCCACTGTCATTACTGAAGGGATCTGGTCATATTGGTTCCCTTCACTGGCAATAGAGACTGGTTGTCAAAAACAGTCAGCTTGAGTTTCCTGGTCATAGACTTGTAGCACTGTCACTGTTAATAGTGCTTCCAGTCTGGTTAAATGACCACTGCCAAAAGGGCACAGTTTATAAACAGTGACATGGCTCTAAAGGGGTTCAATGATGATTTTCAAATACTTATCATAACTGAATTTTTCTGATTTTGGAACTTGGACTCCATGTTGCACTGCTGGATCCTACAATCTTTGTAACTTGCACAATCTTCTGAAGGCATGTCAGTTATAAATAGATCTTATATGGGATCCTGTAACCTCTCATTTAAAGTGTAAAAAAATTGCCCCAGTTTGTGAGATATATATTTTCACATGTTACAGTTCTACACATGCACAGAATGGGTTTCAACTGAAAATGTCATCATTCATGCTCATGCAAAGAACAGACTGTGCCATGTGACCCAGTGTAGTATAGCTCTCATGCCCTCATATGGCCAGTGTTGTAGACTGAAAGACAAATGAAATAAGTACATGGACTTTTTTGTGTTTAATTGATGAAGGATGATCAAAAGCAAAGAAATATCACATTTTCTCAAATTCAGTGATCAAAAAATGAATCACTCTTCCAATTCCAAAAATATGTATAATTGCTCAAAAGCCTCTGTACTTAATTGATAATGCTAAATGCTAATGGTAGTTAGCATTTATCAAACACAGGAGGAGTTTATTGTGTTGTAAATGTACTACAAATGGAGAAAATTAAAGGGTAAAAAGTATTGTGAATGTGAAAGTTAAAGTTCTGCCTTAAATGAAGAAAGCAGAGTAATTTAGGGCTAAAATTAACTAACATTAACTCTGCTCTCCCATTGTACATTTGCACAATGCAACTCACCCTATATTATAATTCACTAGGATGTTTGTCAGAAGTCGTCATGCGCAGTACAGACTGCTGTGAGGGGTGCAGTCATGTGCAGTAGAGACTGACTGCTTAGCAGTCATGCACAGGATTGACTGCCCTAACGCACCAAGGCTGATATGAATCAGGGCCGCTTGGTTGCAGGAAGGTGCGCAGAGAGGACTACGGTCTGAACTTGGAGCTCCCTGCTCCATATCAGCCGCAGCATGTTCGGCCAGTCAGTACTTCGCATAACTGCAGCGCTGCCAGTGAGAAAAGAGGCTCCGGCCACCAGGCCAGGTTACTGGGTGGCACTGTGGCCCGTGTATACTAGCTTTAAAACTAGTTTGTATTATTATGCTATGTTATGTTATATTGTTATGTTAATGTTTGTGAAAATTCACTCCTGAATTTCAGTCTTTTCTGAAGACAAACTGATTTACTTGCCTTTTACAAAAGGGTAAGTAATAATTTGGACAAGGGAATTTCTGATGTAGTATACTTAGATTTAGCAAAAGCATTTGATACTGTGTCTCATAAAAGGCTTACTGCATACATTTAAAAGGCTTCAGATTGAGAGTGATATCTGTGCATGGATGGAGAACTGGTTAAATGAAGATGACAGAGCGTTGTTGTAAACTGAACCTTTTCAAGTTGGTCTAAAGTTGTATGTGGGGTGTCACAGGGTTCAGTCCTGGGCCCGTTACTTTTTAATTTGCTTATTAATGGGAAGTGGGAATTGAAAGTGGTTTCTCAGTCTTTGCTGATGACACTAAGGTGTGTATGGAAATGCATATAGAGCTGGATGGGTTTTTTCTCTGCAGAAAGACTTGTATAAACTGAGGGAATGAGCAGAAAAGTGGCAGACCAGGTTTAACCCTTTGAGTGTCATATGGATATCCAACTAATTGTGAAGTAATGGGTTGGATTATTATTATTAAGTAATTGGTTAGATTATTATTATTATTTATTTAGCACCAACTTATTCCTGAGCATTGTACAATACAGAGTGGACATACAGAGATATTAAATAGTACAAATGGAATATGGAAAACAAAAGGATCAGAGGGCCCTGCTTGTGAGACCTTACAGTGCCTCCTGCCACATGAACTGCCGGTCAGTGGGTGGGAGAATGAAGTGCTATTGAGAGTAGTGGTCCAGAAAAGTGGTGGTTCTGTTTGGGAGAAAAGCCTGTGAACAATGAAGTTGCGATGGGGATGTAGGTGGCAGAGTGATTTTAGAAAGGAATAAGAGTGAGCAGAAGTTGTACAGACTGTTGGTCTGACCTTGCTCATAACGGTTATGCAGGTAGTTGATACAATTCCCTGAAGTGTTAGAGAAGTGATGTGTCAGATAGAGTAGTCTGGCAGCAGAGTTCATTATAGACTGTAGTGGGGTTAGTCAGATGAGAGGAAGGCCAATTAGAAGTGAGTTACAGTAGTCGAGACAGGACATGATGAGTGTTTGGATTAGAATTTTAGTAGTATCTTAGGTGAAAAAAGGTCGGATTCTAGTGATGTTACGGAGGTGGAGGCAGCATGGGTTGGAGATTGACTGAATTTGGGGAATGAAGGATAGAGCTGAGTCAATGGTGACACCCAGGCAGCGTGATGTAGGGGTTGGTGTGATGGTGGTAATGATAACAGTGAGGGTGATATCTGGGGTAAGGCTGGTTGGAGAGAGGGAAAATGATGAGATCTGTTTAGCTAAGGTTAAGTTTGAGACTATGGGATGTCATCCAGGAAGACACAACAGAGAGACTACTAGATACCTGTTACAGGAACTTAGTGAGCCAGTTATATACGAGAAGTTCAAGGAGCTTGGAGGTAAACAGAAAAAATGGACCGGTAACTTGAGAGTTAGTTTGGGTCCAGGGAGGGTTTCTTTAAGATGGGTATGATTAATGCTTGAAAGAGGATGGGAAGGTGCCTGTTGTCAGAGAGAGGTTGAATAAGTGATTAAGGGATAGAGTTAATAGAGGAGGAAGTTAATGAGTGAGCTGAGATGGGATTAGGTCAAGGTTGCATGTGATTAAGTTGGATAACCCTCTGGTACACAAAGGGTTAATGTGGATGAATGTAAGGTTATGTATTTGGGCTGTAGAAACAAATATGGTACATATACACTAAATGGGAAATTACTTGGTGAATACTCATTAGAGAAAGATTTAGGAGTACTGATAGACGATAGACTTCACACAGTGTGCAGAGTCACTCAGATGCTGCAAGAGCAAATAGGGTGCTATCCTGCATAAAAAGAGGTAAAGCGCATGGGATGGGTACATAATTATACCTCTGTATAAATCCTTGGTAAGGTCTCATCTAGAATATTGAATACAGTTTAGGGTGCCTTTCTAAAAAATACATTATTTAACTAGAAAATGGGCAGATATGTGCAACAAAACCAATAATGGTATTGGAGGATCTGAGTTATAAAGAGGGACTAGCCAAACTGGGGTTGTTTACAACAGAGAAGTCTAAGGGGTGAAATGATTACCGTTTGCAAATATATTTGAGGACAATACAAAGACCTCTCCAAGGAACTACTTACTCCAAGAGTTGAGCAAAGAACAAGAGGTCATGCATTAAGGCTAGAGGAAAAGTACTTTAGACTAAAACAAAGGCAGGGTTTTTTTTACAGTGAAAGCAGAAAAGTTATGGAATTCTTTGCCTCGTGATGCTGTGCTTTCAAATCCTGTAACTGCTTCTAAAAAAGTAATGGATACCTACCTGTTACAGAACAAAACTCAGAATTCTGACAGTTGGCTTCGAAGCAGATAGGATGATCCAGGGAAATACTGGACTGATATTTCAAGTCAGGAAATAATTTTTTTACCCACTTGGGGCTTAATTGGAAATGGTTTAGTGTTTTTTTTTACTTCCTCTGGATCAACTGGGTGATATAGCATGAGCTGAACTTGATGGACATGTCTTTTTTCAGTCTCATCAACTATGTAACTATGTCAGACTAAAGTAAAAGTTCATTGAGCCATGAATTGCTCAATGCACAATAAAATCAGAGCATTAGCTTTTCAGCTTAAATATTAAAATGCTAAACTAAGTATTGTTTTTTTTCAGGATAAAATAAGGTTTCATTTGGTCCAATATGTAAATATTTTCCATATTTTCTATTTCCAAATATGCACAAAATTGGTATTCTGCCCCTTGTTTGAAAGCACTGTAAAATATTCCTAAATCATTTTTTTTAATTTATGAAAATTACCTATATTATATTTTGGAAGTTATTGGCTTAACTTTAAAAGGGTATAGCTTATATTTCTATATATACTATACATTTTTATGATCTTAAAATCCTTAGTCTGGGACATGCTCTGGTGAACAAGTGACTCTCTCGAGGTATCAAGTCTCATAAAGGTTGCCTTGCCCAATAGTGAGAGTCATTCCCAGATGCAGCCTATTGCAACTTTCCTGTGACCAATGATAGACATAGGCAAGTTATAAGAAGAGAGTGTTGTCTATGGGGCTGCAGTGCTTGGGAGTAACTAAAACTTCCCAGAGTCTTAGCCTTTCCTGATTTTTGACACTGAAAAAGTCACAAGTCCAACAGGTTATATATTTGCTAGTTTTTATTTTTGAGTGTGTGGGGGGGTATATTGAATCAATTTCCAAATTTGTTTTAAAGAGACATTTTTATAGGAACCAGATTACTTTCTGAATGAATAACCTGTTTAAATCAGTTGTCATAACCCTGCATACTATTCTTTGTTTTATGTTTTCACTGTATTCATGAGGTCTTTTGTTCATTGTGAATGGCAAGTCTTTGTTCTTGAACTTGAATAGAAGATCTGTTCTAGATTGATGAATGGCCTACAATCAAAACTTGTAAAAGTGCTTGTTCTTTTGCAGGCTTTCTTATTTTTTCCTTTAATTTAAGCTCTGGTTTGAAGTTTTCTCATTAGTCCCTTAGCCCCCATTAGCTCCTATGCATTGCTGTGAGTTAGAGGTGTCTTTAGCATCTTATGGAGCAGTGTTCTAAATTAAATGTAGTCTTAATGAACCCTTTGCATGCCAGAGATGTATCCAAAGCATTGCAACGCAATGCATTGGATACCTCTCTTTAAAATAACACATTTTGAAAGCTATAAAAACATATTTTTTTAAAGTTAATGCCATGAAAAGCAACTTTAAGGAAACTGATTTAAAGTTGGGAGTGGCTAAATATCAATCAAATCATGTTTCAGAAATATTATGTTATTAACTCCAAAAATTTCCTCCAATAGAAAAGTGGAGAAATTCTGGGCACACCAACTGCCTCATCCTATATAATAATTCGCTAATGTATGTTTGTCAGAAGCTGTCATTTGCAGTACAGATGGCTGCACCGCGTCTGATACTGGAGCGTGCCGCTCCGAATTCAGACCTCAGTGCACAGAGAGGACTACAGTCTGAATTCGGAGCGCCCTGCTCCGTATCAGCAGCGGTGTGGGCAGTCTCTACTGTGCAAGACTGCACAGAGGCCGTTGCTGCCTGACACTGTGACCCGTGTACACGGGCTGTTCAACTAGTATAATAAAATGTAATATTACCCAAATCTCCATTGATTTAAATGGGATAATAACGCTTTGAATGGTTTACAAAGCATTGGAGACCTCTCTTGATTTAAATCAATAGGGTTTTTATTTAGCCTCTTTGGTGCTGTTGATTTACCCCAGAATTTTCCCCACGCAGGAGATGCACTAAGGGTGTTGTGGTGATTTGTGTCTGGTGATGTGTGGCGAGCAGATCTCCTTGGTGATGGAGAAACATGTCACCATATGCACTAAGAATTAGTGATGCAAGGAGGGGGGAGAATCTCCTCATTAGCATGGAGGGTCGTCAAGTTGCTGGCAGTTTGGCAACCAGCAGTTTGACAACCCTGAAGTCTGAGTGCATTCAACACTCAGCACTACTTCAGCACCACAAACAGTACCATAAATCTTTGCAGTGGCATAGAGATGTGCATTGCACCCCCCCCGTGACAGTGAAAGGATAAAAAAGAAAAACACCCATCGGTAGGAAGCAAAAGAGTTACTTTAAATGCACTCTAAGATGTCCTTTAGCAGAGACAGCAAACTGTCATCTAGCTTCATAGAGAACTAAAGGGAGATTCCAGCATAGCCATCCTCATGCATACAATGTTGTTATCGTGAACTCTGATAGCAGAGGCTGCTATCAGAATTGTTTGTGGTGAACAGCCACGTTAACATATAAACACACCCACATCAATATGACAGTGGCTCATTACCCCCTTAAGGACTGGCCACACACACACGCGCCTGTCACTTAAGGACCAGGGACCTATTTTTTTTTCCAATCCCGGTTCAGGGCTACCTGGTCGGTGTGCAGCCACGCAGGGAGCCCTGAAATCCATGACGTACATGAACATGATGGGTCCTTTAGGGACATTCACCCCATGATGTACATGTACGTCCTTAGCCCTTAAGGGCTTAACCTGCATTTCCTAATGAACATGAGCCACTGTTGACATATTCAGTGCAAAATCTTAAACCTGTTGAAGCCATGGAGGATTAATGGCAATGACAGTAGGTTGTGGATTGAAGGGGATATGATGGAGAAGACATATTAGTGCATACTGGTGCCTTCAACATCAATCCAACACAATATATCCATACTGAACCTTTATTGAACTTTAGTGCATCTCAGCTTCCCTGGCATGGTATATAACATCCATGTCTATATAAAGAATGTTTCTTGCCTCCATTTTCTGAGAAAATTGTGCTAATACGTCATGTTTTCAAAAGTGGAATTATGCTTCTGAGCATTACAACTTAAAACAAAGTGACATTAAAACTGACATTTACATTAAAATTTCCTAATAACCATTTTTGGGCCTTAAGAGTTTCAAATGCAAAGCTTTTTATTTTTCTATAATTTCAACATTTTTTTTTCTTTCAAAGCAAAAATCCAGATTTTAACACTATATATATTTGAGCATAGGTAGTTCAATTATCATTTACCTCATTTATTCAAAGGCAAACCAAGATGTGTTGATTGTGTATGCTCAAACTGAGGCATCTTTACAGTTAGTGCTTATGGATGGGAATTTCTATAACAGCTATATGGCTATGCTTATATGAATATATTCTTCTCCTGATTCTGTTCAGAAAGAAACTATTTGTTACATAGTATTACTAACAAGGGAGTTGTCAGTACCCAGTATAAATGTATGTAATGTGAAATTGTTACAATAACAAATGTGGATTCATAGACTGCAGGAGTAGGCAGTAGTTCAACCTGCAGCTGTAGGGTCAATGAGCCCCCCCCCATCCCCAATGAGCAAATGGCAAGATGATGATAATTTTAGTCCCCAAAAGCTAACAACCCAAAAATTGACTATTCCAGATATACAGTGTGAGTAGAGGAACAAACACTAAGAAAAACAATATAATTCAATTTGCATTCAGCTCTATAGAAATAAAAATTGTATCCTAAGCAACTGCAGCAGGATACCCTCAGTACTCACACATTTGCCATACATTATAAACATTATTTAAATTAGCACTAAGCACATATTATGTTAATTGGGGGCATAGTTGCAGGTTCTTGGGCATTATTTTCATATTATTTATGAGAAAGAATATTGCATTTATGTAGTAATGTAGATTTATGGTTCCTGTGTTTCTTTCACAATGTGAAGAATTGTTAGCTCAAGTATGCTTTGTCAGCATTAGACATATCATTCAGCTGGCCCTCAGGCTGCACGCAGCCCCTTCCTTGCTCATCTGCCACCTGATGTGGATCATTGTGGTGTAAACACATGTAGCTTTGGATCTCACGTTGAGCAAGATTCTGAAATACTGGTAGTATATCATAATGATCACAATAGTCACTTGTGGAAGCATTGTGTGCATAAGGCTATAACATGTTTAACTTCTGAATGAGAGATGAGTTGCTTCCAACATTCCCACCAATATGTGCAGTCCACCTCTCAATTTCTTGTCTCATGCTGCCTAAATGGGAGCAGGAGATGGGAAGTTGAGAGACAGCTGGCTATCGTGATGGGTATGTTGAAAGCAATTCATCTCTCCATCAGATGTTAAATGTGTTCCAAAGAGCTCAGTTTGCATGCCAGAATGTAGTTGTGTGATTAGCAATGTGACAGTGGAGGAACGCTGGTGTGTCAGACAGGTATGTGTGGTTCTGTATCCACCAGCAGAAAAAGCCTTGTGTATTAGACAGTGTATGTTTAGTACAGTAGAGAGTGGAACAAGATTGGGATGTCAGACAGTATATGTTTGATAATGTCACTACAAGTGAAACAAGGCTGGGTGTCAGCCAGAGTTTGCATGGATCTGTGACTATCAGTGGAACAAATCTGGGGTGTCTGGCAGTGTACTATAGATCCCATCAGTAATATATAAAATGTAAACTTGTGTGTGCATGTGTGTTTGTATGTACACATACATATATATGTACACAGACTCTAGCAGCCAATGTTGCAGTCCTCTGTGGTGGCAAATTTTGCATATGTGGTTCTCAACTCTATTTGAGTTTGACATGCTTGGTGTATACAATAAAATACACTTTTATGTATCTGGTACTTAAATGCATGAAGTCCCTGGAAATCAACTGGACAAGATTTATGTCTACAGTTGATCCAGATGACTACCTGCTGTGCTAGGTATAACAGATTGGACTAACTGCCTACCTCAGCACTTATTCGGTGATCATGGAAAAGGGGCTTTGATGAATCTACACTGGACTTTGATGAATCTACACTGCCATTAATCTAGAAACATGTAACAGTGAAACAGTCTAGTGCAGAGATATCCAACCCCGATCATGCCTGTGCTAAAACAGCACTATTAAGAGCTCACAATGACTAGGATTATCTACCCCTGGTCTAGTATTTATATGCCCTCTGCTAGGCCTCATCTAAAGTCTTCCTGTTTTGCACCTCATGCTAACAGCATGCCCAGGATCTGGCCATATTATTTCTGGCTGATCTTGCTATATCTTTTCTGATTTTGTTGCTAAGTAAATGAGATCCAGCCACACACCAAATGAACATAAAGTAACAATAGCTCAAAAGTACAAGAGTATTGCTCTTCATGACTATAGGCATTCAGTACCAAAACCAGCAACAATACAATCTACTTCAAAATACATTATATTTAAAACACAGCTAATGATAAAACAAAAAGTTTCTCATATATTAGATTTGAGCTTTAAACTAGATATAAGTGGTTCTTTATTTAAAGGGATAGTGATGTTTCCGGTTACACATAGTCCAGAATGTTGAGCATGTGTAATAGTACTGCTCCTCGATGTTCATATCCTGCAAAACATGCTAGTTACAGTGTAATATTAAGTTAAAGATGATACTTCCTGCCCCTTTCGCCATTCAGAAGCCACCTCCCCTCAGATCTGAAGTCCGGTTGCTTAAATGGACAAATCACAACAAGAGACAATCTCTTGTCACATGTTCAGCGTTCTGAGCTATGTGTAATCTGAAACATTACTATCCCTTTAACAGTAGGACTTTCATCTGTGGCGCAGCCTGTTGCAAGATTAAAAGGATAGTAACACTTAAACATGTTGTATGGTTTATCCCCTAATTAAAACAAGGGCACCCCCACTGATCTCCTATGGAGATTTATTGTCAACTGACCAGAGCTGTCCATAGGATGGTGTAGTAACAGCACAACTGTACAATTTCAGGCCACTGTGATATTGCACCTAAAACAATTAAAGTTTGAGTTGTAACAACTTTTGAATAAAACACCTTAACATAGTGGCAGTACAAATGTTTTACTCGGGGGGGATAAACACTACAATATACTGTACATATTTATTTACATATTAAGTATTACTATCCCTTTAGGCTTACAATTTGATTAAGACAAGTGACCAATATGAACCATTCAGGTGTCTATTCAAGCCTATTGTTTTGTTGTGAGCAGGTGTTCAACAGAGATCACAATACACTGGCAATTGCAAATATAATGTCTTAGATAGATAGTAGACAGACAGACCTGACAGGTTACAAGGGTAAGTCTTTCTGTTATACAAATTATTAGCCATATATTCCTAGGAAATAGTTCACCATTTTCTTATACATATTATTAGTGATGAGCGAGCACCCCAATGCTCGGGTGTTCGGGTGCTCTGACCGAGCGCCCCCGGAGGCTCGAGTGCTCGGCCGAGCACCCGAGCCCCATTGAAGTCAATGGGAGGACTCGAGCATTACACCAGGCACCCCCTGCTCTGATGAGGGGAGGGTGCCTGGTCCATAGGAAAAGGGCAGAAAATGATGGAAACACCACAGAAATGGCTCAGGGACAGCATAGGGAGGATGTCTGGATGCATCTTGGACTCCAACATCGCTGCTGGGAACGATCTTTCGCCCGTAGTACGCCATTTTTACAGACTGACCGTAAAACACACAAAAAGGAAGATAAAAACGACTTTAGGCGAAAAATTGTTACCAAACAGTATTTGCTGTATATTTACTTGTATATCATCTGCAAATTCTGCAAAAAATTTCATTGATTTTTTGGAACTGGGGCCATGATTAAGAGGGAAACGTGCGCAGAGGCAAATTCTCCCAAAAATTTCCTTGATTTTTCTGAACTGAGGCCATGATTAAGAGGGAAACGTGCGCAGAGGCAAATTCTCCCAAAAATTTCCTTGATTTTTCTGAACTGAGGCCATGATTAAGAGGGAAACGTGCGCAGAGGCAAATTCTCCCAAAAATTTCCTTGATTTTTCTGAACTGAGGCCATGATTAAGAGGGAAACGTGCGCAGAGGCAAATTCTCCCAAAAATTTCCTTGATTTTTCTGAACTGAGGCCATGATTAAGACGGAAACGTGCGCAGAGGCAAATTCTCCCAAAAATTTCCTCGATTTTTCTGAACTGGGGCCATGATTAAGAGGGAAACGTGCGCTGAGCCGACCATCTAAAACATTATGGGTGATGGTCTGCTGTGGAGCTGACCATCCTAAACATTATATGCGAAGGCCCGCTAGTGAGCTGACGCTATAAAACATTATATGAGAGGGCCCGCTAGAGAGCTGACCCAATAAAACATTATATGAGAAGGCCCGCTGGTGAGCTGACCTATACAAAAATTGTCAAACAGGGCCCGCTGGTGAGCTGGCCCTATATAAAAATTATATCACAGGGCCCGCTGGTGAGCTGGCCCTATATAAAAATTATATCCCAGGGTATATGGAAGAGAGTCAACCATATACCCGTTTTTTGGGTGGAAGGGGTGAATGGGAATACAGAGTATTCCCATCATTGTAAATAACATATATAAAGTCACTTTATGTTCCTCCGGGGCTTTCCTCCAGTGGAGTGGAGAAGTCAGGGGAAATCCAGGCCTTGTTCATTTTTATAAGTGTCAACCTATCAGCATTTTCGGTGGAAAGGCGGATACGCTTATCTGTTATGATGCCACCAGCAGCACTAAATACCCGCTCAGACAGAACGCTGGCGGCAGGGCAGGCCAGCACCTCCAAGGCGTAGAGTGCCAGTTCATACCACGTGTCCAGCTTGGACACCCAGTAGTTGTAAGGCACAGAGGGATCATTGAGGACGCTGACACGGTCTGCTACGTACTCCTTCACCATCTTCCAAAACTTTTCCCTCCTTGTGACACTAGGCTGCGCATCAGGGTGAGGGTGCTGGCGGGGTGTCATGAAGGTGTCCCACGCCTTGGAGAGTGTTGCCCTGCCTTTCTCGGAACTGCTGTGTGCTCCCCTTTTCTCCCCTTCTCGGTTGGCCAAGGTAGCACGTACTCTGCCGCCAGCGTTGTCAGATGGAAAATTTTGGAGCAATTTTTCAACAAGAACCTTCTGGTATTGCACCATTTTGCTTGTCCTCTCCACCGGAGGAATGAGAGATGAGAAATTCTCTTTGTAGCGGGGGTCCAGAAGGGTGAACACCCAGTAATCCGTGTTGTCTATAATGCGTATAACGCGTGGGTCACGGGAAAGGCAGCCTAACATAAAGTCAGCCATGTGTGCCAGAGTACCAACAGGCAAGATTTCGCTGTCCTCACCAGGAGGATGACTCTCAATCTCCTCATCCTCTTCCTCCTCTTCTGCCCACCCACGCTGAAGAGATGGAACTAAAGTTCCATGGCTACCCTCTGTAGCGGAGGCAACCGTGTCTTCCTCCTCCTCCTCCTCCGCCTCCTCCAATTGTCGCTGAGAAGACGAAGTGAGGGTGCTCTAGCTATCACCTTGTGTAAGCTCTTCCTCCCGCATTTCCACCTCTTCCACATGCAAAGCGTCGGTTTTAATTGTGAGCAGCGAGCGTTTCAGTAGACACAGAAGTGGGATGGTTACACTGATAATAACGTTATCGCCGCTCACCATCTGTGTCGATTCCTCAAAATTGCGTAAAACCTCACAGAGGTCTGACATCCATTCCCACTCCTCACTTCTGATTACAGGAAGTTGAACGGAGAGGCGACGACCGTGTAACAGCTGGTACTCCACTACTGCCCTCTGCTGCTCACAAAGCCGGGCCAACATGTGGAAGGTGGAGTTCCAGCGCGTGCTCACGTCACACAGCAGCCGGTGAGCTGGCAATTGTAAGCGCTGCTGCAGCTTCAACAGGCCGGCTGAAGCTATAGATAACTTACGGAAATGTGCACACACGCGGCGCACCTTTGTCAAGAGATCATGCAAATTGGGGTAGGTTTTTAGAAATCGCTGAACCACTAAATTAAATACATGCGCTAGGCATGGTACGTGTGTGAGCTTGCCGAGCTCCAAAGCCGCCACCAAGTTACGCCCATTATCACACACAACCATGCCTGGTTGCAGGTTGAGTGGCGAGAGCCATTGCTCGGTCTGGTGACTAATCCCCTGCAACAGCTCTGAGGCCGTGTGCTGTTTGTCCCCAAGGCAGATCAGCTTCAGCACGGCCTGTTGACACTTCCCCACTGCAGTGCTACACTGCTTCCAGCTACCGGCTGATGGGTGAGTGGCGCTGCGCGCAGAGAATTCGGAGGTGGAAACGGAGGAGGAGGAGCCAATAACGTAGGTGCTGGCGGAAACCCTGATGGAGGTAGGGCCCGCAATCCTCGGCGTGGGTAGCACCTGTGCCATCCCAGGGTCCGAGTCGCTCCCAGCCTCCACGACATTCACCCAGTGTGCCGTCAGGGAAATGTAGCGTCCCTGGCCACAAGCACTTGTCCATGTGTCAGTCGTTAAGTGGACCTTCCCAGTAACTGCGTTGGTCAGGGCACGGGTGATGTTACGGGACACATGGTGGTGTAAGGCGGGGACGGCACACCGGGAAAAGTAGTGGCGGCTGGGGACTGCGTACCGAGGGACAGCTGCTGCCATCAGAATGCAGAAGGACTCAGTCTCCACAAGCCTAAATGGCAGCATTTAGATGGCCAGTAATTTGGAAAGGTGTGAGGTTAGTGCTATGGCCTGTGGGTGGGTGGCTGGGTATTTTCGCTTGCGCTCAAATGCCTGGGGTAACGACATTTGGACGCTGTGCTGGGACAGGGAAGTGGATGTGGTCGCTGATGGTGCTTCAGATGGTACAGGTGCAGGGCGGGAGGTATGCGGGCCTGCGCCTTCGACAGGCGATTGGCCGGCACCGAAAACAGGGGAAGAGGAGGCAGTGGTGTGGCCTGCAGACACAGATTGGCGATCCGGGCGTTCCTCCCACTTATTACGGTGCTTGGATGCCATGTGTCGGATCATGCTGGTGGTGGTGAGGTTTCTAGTGTTCATGCCTCGGCTCATTCTGGTGTTGCACAGGTTGCAAACTACAATTCTTTTGTCGTCCGCACTTTCCTTAAAAAAACGCCATACCGCGGAACACCTACCCCTTGGCAAGGGAGATTTACGCAAGGGGGTGCTCCGTGGAACATTTGCGGGCCGGTTTGGTGCGGTCCGCCTTCTTTCTGTAGCCACACCACTGCCTCTTCCAGCCTGTTGCGGTGCTGCAGATGGCTCACCCTCAGGACTGCTGTCATCGCTCGGCTCTACACCTTCCCAGGTGGGGTCAGTCACCTCATCGTCCACCAAGTCCTCCTCCACTTCCTCACTCTGATCATCCTCCTCATGTCTTGATCCCACCACATACTCAGTCATTGACAACTGTATATCATCCTCCTCATCAAGGTCTTGAGACAGTAATAGTGGTTGATTTAATGGCAACTGTGTCTCATCATCATCATCATCCACTTCCTTTGACCTTAAATGCCGTTCACCTCTGTCATCTTCTTGTGATTGGGTACCCTCTAGAGGTTGTGAATCAGGGCACAAGATGTCATGTTCCTCTGCAAGCGTGCTTGGAGAGAGGTTCAAATTAAGGATTGGTGATGAGACGAGCTCCTCACTATATCCCAGTGTGGGATCACTTCTTTGACCAGATCCTCTATGGTGGGAGGAAGGATGATCAGGGTGAGGATTATGTTGACCAGACTCTTGGCTACTGACAGTGGACTTGGTGGAAGACAGGGTGGTGCTTAACCGACTGGAAGCAGTATCAGCTGACATCCAACCGACCACCTGTTCGCAGTGGTCGGACCTCGAGAGTGATGTCCTGCGACGCCCTGTAAACTGAGACATGAAGCTAGGTATGGTGGATGTCTTTCTGTCTTGTGCTCTGGCACCAGGCACAGTTTCTACGCGTCCTGACCCGCGCCCTGAACTATCAGGATCACGTCCACTTCCCCGTCCCTTTTTACCCGCCTTCTTCATATTACACGGAATATGTGCTGCAAATCTGCAACTTTGCACAGTAAACAGAATGTGCTTCTTAACTGCGGCTACGCACAGTGAATGGAATATGTGACTTTGATATTTTACAGTTTGAACACTTAACAGAATGTTCTCCTAATCTGAAACTTTGCACAGTAAACAGAATGTGCTTCTTAACTGCGGCTACGCACAGTGAATGGAATATGTGACTTTGATATTTTACAGTTTGAACACTTAACAGAATGTTCTCCTAATCTGAAACTTTGCACAGTAAACAGAATGTGCTTCTTAACTGCGGCTACGCACAGTGAATGGAATATGTGACTTTGATATTTTACAGTTTGAACACTTAACAGAATGTTCTCCTAATCTGCAACTTTGCACAGTAAACAGAATGTGCTTCTTAACTGCGGCTACGCACAGTGAATGGAATATGTGACTTTGATATTTTACAGTTTGAACACTTAACAGAATGTTCTCCTAATCTGCAACTTTGCACAGTAAACAGAATGTGCTTCTTAACTGCGGCTACGCACAGTGAATGGAATATGTGACTTTGATATTTTACAGTTTGAACACTTAACAGAAGTGTTCTCCTAATCTGCAACTTTGCACAGTAAACAGAATGTGCTTCTTAACTGCGGCTACGCACAGTGAATGGAATATGTGACTTTGATATTTTACAGTTTGAACACTTAACAGAATGTTCTCCTAATCTGAAACTTTGCACAGTAAACAGAATGTGCTTCTTAACTGCGGCTATGCACAGTGAATGGAATATGTGACTTTGATATTTTACAGTTTGAACACTTAACAGAATGTTCTCCTAATCTGAAACTTTGCACAGTAAACAGAATGTGCTTCTTAACTGCGGCTACGGACAGTGAATGGAATATGTGACTTTGATATTTTACAGTTTGAACACTTAACAGAATGTTCTCCTAATCTGCAACTTTGCACAGTAAACAGAATGTGCTTCTTAACTGCGGCTACGCACAGTGAATGGAATATGTGACTTTGATATTTTACAGTTTGAACACTTAACAGAATGTTCTCCTAATCTGCAACTTTGCACAGTAAACAGAATGTGCTTCTTAACTGCGGCTACGCACAGTGAATGGAATATGTGACTTTGATATTTTACAGTTTGAACACTTAACAGAATGTTCTCCTAATCTGAAACTTTGCACAGTAAACAGAATGTGCTTCTTAACTGCGGCTACGCACAGTGAATGGAATATGTGACTTTGATATTTTACAGTTTGAACACTTAACAGAATGTTCTCCTAATCTGAAACTTTGCACAGTAAACAGAATGTGCTTCTTAACTGCGGCTACGCACAGTGAATGGAATATGTGACTTTGATATTTTACAGTTTGAACACTTAACAGAATGTTCTCCTAATCTGAAACTTTGCACAGTAAACAGAATGTGCTTCTTAACTGCGGCTACGCACAGTGAATGGAATATGTGACTTTGATATTTTACAGTTTGAACACTTAACAGAATGTTCTCCTAATCTGAAACTTTGCACAGTAAACAGAATGTGCTTCTTAACTGCGGCTACGCACAGTGAATGGAATATGTGACTTTGATATTTTACAGTTTGAACACTTAACAGAATGTTCTCCTAATCTGAAACTTTGCACACTAAAAAGAATGTGCTGCTAATCTGCAACTTTGCACACTGAACAGAATGTGCTCTAATCTGCAACTTTGCACACTAAAAAGAATGTGCTGCTAATCTGCAACTTTGCACACTGAACAGAATGTGCTCTAATCTGCAACTTTGCACACTAAACAGAATGTGCTGCTAATCTGCGGCTAGGCACAGTGAACAGAATATATGAAGATTTTTTTTTTATATCTCTGCCCCCCCAAACATAATAAACTGCTGCCCCCACACACAGTAGTCCTAAAAAGGACTTTTGGGTCTTTTTCTTCTCCCTACACTGACTTTCCCTTCCTATCCTCATCTCTCCCTGGCTAAGACTGAGCCGAACTCGCTGGTCAGGTGCTATACAGCACCTGATCACGGGTTCTGGCCAGCCAATCAGTGTAATGCCAGCAGCCAACATGGCTGCTGGCATTACACTGATGTCAGAGCCTCCCTGCACGTTTATTGGCTGCGCAGCAGCCGTGAAACGTGCGGGGAGGAGACCCGAACATGGCGGGCGAGCACATGCGGTACTCGTACGAGTACCGCCATGTGCCGAGCAGAGCGATGCTCGAGCCGAACCGAGCTTCGGCCGAGCATGCTCGCTCAACACTACATATTATTATTATTATTAGTAGTAATATTATAAAAATACTTTAGTTGTATAGACACAGTTTATTGTGCAAAAATGTAGCTATCATAAGCACACATGTATGCATTTTCTCTAGATTTACTAGGGTATACTTTCCTGTTGCTATCTTATATACACAGTGCTAACACTTATACCAGGCATATATAAAAAAAAAAACAATTGTGAACAAATTCTATATTACCAAAACACAGTTTAACCCTTTGACTGTGAGAGGGGTATACAAAGTATTGCTTTCCAATTCCCTATGTACCCCTCTGGCATTCAAAGGGTTAAGGCAGTAATATACTGGGGTAATCTGCAAAGCCTCTAATTTGATGATGGTCAGAAACCCCTTTCATAACATAAGTACATTAAATAGCTGTCTTCCAAAGAAACTGAGCCATTCAGTAGAGATTCTCTATAAAGGATCCTTCACAAGTGACAGAACCATAACAGCTACACTTCTGGACTTACCTTTCTCCAGCATTTCCCCAGTCAGTCCATTACAGGAGAGCCATGGGTGACGGATGGCCCATATAAACTCCAGATGAATATTATTAGCTGCCTCCCGCGTGGGTTGGGAATGCATTGGATGTTGTAGTAAGCACAGCAACTTCCAGCAACACTTGTGTAAAAAGTTCTGCCAGCTGCCTCATTGGCCAACTTGCAGAATAATCCTGCTGAATCTTTACCATTTTCCTGTGTGAGTGCAGTAAAAATTTGGTGCATCTGTGCCAGGCAGTACTACCTTGTTTAATTTGCAATGTTGGTGTTGCCAATGTAAAAGGGACCTAAGCTACCTGGGGAGTAGTCTACTCTGGCTGCTGTTAAGGATTGAATCTCCCATGAGATAAACAAACTGTCAGCTTACTAGTAATAGCAGAGTACAATTTTAGAAATCCAGTATACTACAAATTTGATACATTTAAATAGCACAGTTCCTGTAAGTTCTCCACGTATGGTATATTTACTAATCAATGACACTTAAGTGCCAGAAGCATGTCTAATGTATTGCTTTGCTTTGTAATGCACTAGAGACCTCTCACCATTCAAGAAAGCCCCATTTAAATCAATAGGAACTTTCATTTGTCCCCTTTGGTGCATTTGGCTTGACCCACAATTTAGCCAGGTCTTCTTCAGCCTCAGATAGTTCTGTAAACATGCAAAATGGTGCTTCTCATAATCCATCATAAAAACAAAACAGACATTTGCCAACTGATGCTAAGCACTGACAGTAATTAAATGCCCCTAAGTGCCACCATTCTTCTAGTTATACCTATAACATGTCAACATTTTTAAACTGAAAGAATAACTGCATTATGCATGTTTCCCGTTGTGTAGGCCTTCATCTATTAAGGCTATTATAAATGGAATTGACTCTAACAAATGATCTATGTTTTACTTTGTTTTGTTATATAACAAAGCCCTTTGTTTTCCATCTGGTGGGAAAATACATGAGCTGCATTGCACCATTAATCTTTTGTTTTTCTCTTTTTGTCCTATGGTTATTTAGAACGACCATTATTTAGTTTTTTTATACTATGACACAATGTTGGATTTTAGAAACAAACACCTAGCAACCTTAACGTTTAGTCACACAGTGTTTTTTTACAAGATAATTTTTATTGTGATCAAGGTTTACAGAAGGGTAAAGGTAAGGTAGTGAAGGGTTGTGGCGAAACCTACATGATGGAGAACCTAGATGCAAGCGTGTATTAGTGACCCTGAGTAGAGTGCCCACCCTAAAGGAGCGATAGAAAAAAAGGGAGTGTTGGAGGGAGGGGTTCACCTAATGATGTGACCAGTGAGTGGCTAGAACTTGTGGTTTTAAAAGAGCATACAGCCCCTCCCTCAAAGAGCCTTGTACTTGTGGTCAAAGTATACTTCCAAGTAAAGGGAAGGAAGTAGAAGGTGAAAAGCTAGTGAAACCTAGGTGATGGCAAATCTAAGTGCCAGTGAGTTTGATTAGAGGTCATAAAACTAAATTAAATATTAAAGCAACAAAACTATACAAAATATTATGGCAAAGAGGACAGACCATTTTAGTTAGGTATTTGGATCGAGAATGTATCTGAAAAGGCAACCAAGAGTGCCAACGGCCTAATTCTAAGTGATAAGAGCAGGGACAGAAATCTTAAAAGCAGAGTGTCAGGAATTCGTGAAATATGCACGTTTAAGGTGTCCCAATAGCTGGTAGCAGTAAAGAATCAGCAGGAAGGAATAAGAGGCTAAGAATGCAGTGACAGAAGAATGATTTGTACTCCTTCCTGATTGTCAGTTCTTCATGCTATAAAAGTCAGGTGCCCCTAAAGGATGATTCTCTATCTTTATCCAAAGGTCAGGACTTAGACACATAAGTACAATTTAACAGACGTGGCAGCAAGAAACTGGACAGTCTTAGGCAAAACTCAAAAGGAAACAATGCAGGCAACAGAGAATATAATGTTCATGCATCCTTTTGTGGATGATTTAGAATTATCAAGTTTATTGTAAAGGAAACGCAGAGTACCATATCAAACAAGGGGAACTGAGAACAAAAGAGTCCCAGGGATTCCCTAGAGGCAAGCTGTGATGTGGGAATCAGGCTGGACACTTGAGATATAAGTTGGAGAGGTGCTGGATCAAAATGACAAGCAACTGGCTTAGCCATGTTGAGAACACTCAGGAGATAAGCAGGTACCAGGGGAAAGCCAAAGTCAAGTTGGGGGGTCCATCAAAGGGGAAACCGGGGTGGCAGATGTCTGGAGAGCAGGGGGGACAAACAGATAAATCAGGATTCAGACAGAAACAGGTGTTCTGGATCAGTGTACAAAGGCAGAAATAATCTGGTAAAAGGGTGGTTGAGTTGCTTCATATATAAAGGGGAGGAGATACTTACCAGTTGCATCAGGTGAGACTTTAGTTAACTTTTAAGGTACTTGTGAACCTTTCCGGTACTAGATCCTAACGCAGAGGAGCTCGTTCCTACTAGGAATGATTGTCCTGAATGTATGCAGGATTGATGCCTAGTAGAGTCAGTGGGACCCTAATGTATTTGATGAAAATGGAAGCTGGAGACTTCTTTATTGTCCAAGAAGTTGGAGAGCTTAAGTACTGTTGCACCTGGGCACCATTTACATATATGGAGTAGAATGGAATGACTACTCCTATGCTTAGTTGTTCAGTTAAGATAGTAAAGTCTGGTTCCTAAAGGAAGGGGCTGGAGTTGGAGGAAAGTGAACATTTGTATAGTCTAAGAAGAAGTCAAGGTAGATAGATGCTACAAGGATGATGGATGGATTGAACTACAAAAGGTCAGACATTTTCCTGAAAGTTTTGCCATATTTTGGAAGGAGTGTGCATGCTGGTGGTTGATAATATTTATAAGGCCTTAAAAGAATATATTAATGTAAAGAGAAGAATGGAGGAAGGGCAGGTGGGATTGGAAATCAGCAAGTCAAAGTTGATACCTACTAGATGTAGTGATAGGTAAAAGTAAAGAGTTTTGTGGCAGTATGAGGTAAAGCTCAGGATTGTAGAGATGGAGTAACATTGAGCTTGTTTGGTTCTTATGAGGTTGCAGAGTTTGTTCTCTGGAATGCTTGCTTCCTTAGTGGTCGAGTCTAGGTGAATTCCAAAGAAGTCTATGGAGTAGGGACCACTGGATTTTTGTTTTGCAAGAGGGATGCAGAGATCTTTGAAAACTGATTTGAGTTTAGAGAGGTTGAAGGGAAGGGTATGAGAGGGTGCAAGGAGCATATAATTGTCTAGATAATGAATGGCCATGGGGCAAAGAGCAATATTCAAGAGTAACTTGCAGAGAGTTTCTGCAAATATGTCAGATATTTTAAGGTTACTGTCTGGACTGACGGTAAGGTGGAATGCAAAATACTAGGGATTTAATCACCTGATACCATGAATAATGGAATGAGTGAATATTGAGTAGTTGGATTGTGGGGGGAGATATTTGCTTTAAAGGGACAAAATCCTTGGCCAGAGCTAAGGATGCATATGATGTTCATTTAAATAATGAAAAACTCCTCTAGGAGAATGAGGAAGTTAATGCTGGGTGTAGACAAAAGAGAAGGTGGTTGAAAAATTAAGACGATTCTTTCTAGAGGGAGAATTTCCTGGATACTAAGTCCAGGGGTGCTAACTTTCCCAAAAGAGGAAATGAAGGAACACTTCTACAAGTACTCTGGTCTGGAGCAGGTCTATGGATAGAGTGTCATCTAAGGAAGAAAATAAGTTAAAACATGCAAATGCAAATGAGTAACAGATGACTGGGCCTGTGTGGAACCCATCGAGTCAAAAGTGATTGGGGTGCAGAAGTGGATAAGTAGGGAAGAGGGACAGATGACAGGGAGGTGATTGCTGAGGTAACTGAGTAACTTTGAGATGGAACCTAGGTGGAGGAACAGAAATTATAGGGGATGGAGAAAAATTGATGAGACTGGAAAGGTAGATGTAGGCATTTGGATCTATATCAGTTGCTGTTGTGTGAACAATGCTGAAAGCTGGCTTGATAGAAGACCTTTGAAGAGAGGGAAGGAGATATGAAATAGTTCTGCTTTTTTTGCTGAAGTTGAGTAAATTGCTCATCCACTCTGAATGGTCCAATCCTTAAGAGGAAGAGGGTTGCTGACAGGTGGCAGCATTGCTCTTTGCTTAGAAGAAGAAGGCTCTGAGTGTGAGGCCTCTGAGCCTGTAGCAGTGCACTTGCTGGGTTTTGAAAGTCTTTTACAGTTCAGTAGTTATAGCTGGGGAGTAAATAGAGTATTAGTGTCATGGTCACTTCTCTGGATGCCAGACTGCTAGGTGTAGCCATTCATTTGGGACATGTCTAGTCCAGTTTTATCCCACCTCTAGATTTGCCTCTCCCTGGGCTTGAATAGCAATCTTACAGGGTCTACTATTACAACCACTGCCACCAAAGGGTCTTCTGTCAGCAGTCTGTTCTGTAGCAGCATTGTCCCTTTGCCTTGCCTAGCTTTACTGTATGCTGGGTCTGCCTCCATGCTTCTGTTGTTTCATGGCCTCCAGCTGTACCTGATTTGGGAGACTATTTAAACCATCCTGTCTGCACTCCCAGTTCTTTGGCCTGTCTAGAAACTCAGCCTAGCTTCCTGTTTGTCTCTGTTGGCATCCTGATTATCTGATCATCTGATTATAGGCTTTGTTGATACCTACTATTTTTCTTTTCTGCGAGCCCCTGACCTTTCCTTACCCCTTGCTTATGAACCTGTGCCCCTTGCCTTGACATGGACCTGCTTGTGACTAAACATTTGTTTGCCAATTCCAGTACTGTGTTTTCTCAGCATCTGTTTCTGGACATACTGCCATTGCGATGACTCTTTTCCCATTTTCAGGCCCCTCACTGGGGTGATTTTGTTTTGGTGTGCTCCATTCTGGAGATCCAACTCCTGAGAGTGTACCACCTAGAGGCTGGTACATCAAAGTTCATGAAAATTAATGAGAGAGAGTGAATAGAAATACAGATGTGGCTAATGTACTAGAAAAAAAGTGGGGGGGGTTCAGAATTGCTCCTCTTTCTATTTCTGCACAAGGCCCCATACACTTCTGTAAAAAGAGTGCACAGATGCAGTCCAGTTTATCAAAAATTACATATAATGCCCCAATTTGGCTCATCAATGTAAACCACACTGTTCATTGCAGAGTTCATTACAGAGATGTGGCAACTGGCAAATTAAACCTTTGACTACCAAAGGTATGTACAACGCTTTGTGAAGCAATGCATTGAATACCTTTCTGGTCTTCAAAAGGTTAAATGTTACAGTAATTCATGTTACACATTTATTTTGTAATTATGCAGCATGTGTTAGGATTTTGTGATTTAGTGTATGGCTTTTCATGTGTCCCAATTAAAGTTTTTTACTGGAATTTCTATACTTGTTCAAGTAAATGTATTTTCATGGGAGAAAAAAAAAACTGTGCATATATATAAAACCTATTTATGTAACCAGTAAATGAAAAGGGAAGTATGCCTGTAGAAAAATGTATTAATTAGTGTAACCAAGGTATGTTTCCTTCAAATTGAATTATTTTGTAGTCTATATACAGATATACCTGACTCCTGTATAAAGTAGGCCTGTGCAGGAAAGTCCTTCTGTCAAATAAATTCAGAGCCCCTTATCCCTAGGCTATTGTTCCCAGTCTATTGAGAGCCACTTTTTCCAGTAGGCATAGTTAAGGACAACAGCAATGCTATTCCCTACACAAAGGATAGGTAAAATGTTTAACTAGGCAGAAAACAGGTTCCAGTAGGAATGTTGTTTCCATCTGTGTCTTCCCCCAGTGATATTGGTAATTGAATGTGTTTGTGGGTATACATGAGTTTACGTGATGACACGTGTGTGCAGGGAAGTTAAGCCCATTAAAATCAAAGTGCTGAATTCTTTAAGGACCAGAGGCATGTGCAATGCATTGCACACCACTTTAACCCTCTGAGCACCAGAGGGATACGCAACGCATTGCTCAATGGGTTAATCCATAAGGGGTTAATCTTCTGACAGCATTTTGATATTTTTGCTAGCATTTGCTTTCTTGCAGGAACTTCTGTGGAAGTTCCAGCAGGAAAGAGGTACATTTCTTGCCCATCCCTTCCCCAGAATACAAGGCAATATGTAGCCAGAACTGTTTTGTTAAAGCTTATGAGATATATTACTGCACTTCCTACAGACACAAAAGACTGTTTATAATGAAACACAAATGTGTACTTGTTGTTTCACACAATAGTAGCAGACTAATTTACAAAGAATGAATTAGCGTGTTTAAAATCCTCTGGGTTACTTACTGATTCTGAAAATAAATTAGTGGTGAACATTTAACCCTATGAGTGCCAGACAGGAACGCAACACATTGCAGAGCAATTCCTTTCATACTCCTCTTGCACTCAAAGGGTTAAAGCTACAAAAGAGGTTGTGATCTTTATTGCTACAGATGTGTCCAGTGAATTGCTTCTCTATATATACTAGGATGTAAGCATTAGACATTTTTTATGTTCAGCATGTCTATGTATGCAACATAAAGGGAATTTAGAAAACAATATTGTATTTACAGTCTCACTAACAAGGTGTGATTCTGAAGATTCTGTGTCTGTGTAACTCACAAAGAGACTGTAGGAATATTAACTTATGCAAATGTAACACCCATTCCCAGAAGGGAGTCCAGAGAAGTCTGACTCTTTGGGTGCCAATATGTCGATTTCTCTAAGGTTTACATCAATTACTAGCTAGCTGCTCTTGCTCTTGCTTACTTAGTCTCCAGGCTATAGGCCCTACAGGATCAGTGTGTGTGTTGTGTGTGTGTGTGTGTATGTCTATGTGTATGTGTGTGGTGCATAAGGAACACTCAGATGGGATCCAGGGGCTTCCAGCTGATCTCTATTCAGCTATAGCAGGTCACATAAGTCAGTCTTCATTTGCCAAGATACTACCTGAATCTGTGCTTTTCTTCTCACTAGTGATCTCTATGTATGCTAGGCTGCTCCCTCCTTGGCAGGTTCTTGGCTACATCCCTCTCACAAGGGAGTTTGATTTAGTGCCTCCCAGGTAATCCACCCTTGACAAGGTCCCAGTTCTTTCCCTTACATGCATTGTGCTTCAGCCCCCAACCCAAGGAACACCTTTCCCTTGGGCATCTGGAAAAAACAAAAATGGAACAATGCTTAGTTAAGTCCATTGTACCATAGGGGCAAATAAAAAATTTTTGCAAATTAGGCTTTTAACTCCTTGAATGCTAGAGAGGTCTTCAGCTCATTGGGAAACAATGAATTGGAGACCTCTTTAGTATTCAAGGGATTACATCTCATGTTTAAAATAATAGGAATTCTAGGAATTTTTGTATCTTCTCTATGATGCTATTACTTTGCCCCAGAATTGCTCATAATTTTATCCATGTGGTCCGTTGTCTTCAGATTATTTCCACTAGCAGCAATTCCTGACAACAGGTGATTTTAACCCCTTAAGGACCACCCACGCACGCACGCGGACGTCACTTAAGGACCAGGGACCTTTTTTTTTGGCAGAATCTGATTCCGGACTCCACGAACGGCGTGCAGCCGCGTGGTGAGCCCAGAATTCCATGACGGTCCAGGACCGTCATGGGTCCTTAAATAAAAACAAGCCATGATGGTCCTGGACCGTCATGGGACCTGAAGGGGTTAAAAGTAATGACATGTCCAGACAAACTCATTTGCATGCTAGCTGCATCAAATAATGTGGGCTTACATACACAGATGTGAATAGCATCCTCTCTCTACTACAGCACACCAATTTACTTCTCCGACCAGATTTATTGGCTTCTAAAACTGAAAATGTTATTAAAAAGACTTGTGTGCAGCTATTACTTTTACAAGATGGTAACTCCTTGATTAGTTCCAATCCAAGCATAGAAAATCTGAATAAATATGCTTTCAACTAAATGGAATTATTATAATCCTTAATCGAGTACAAACATATTACATGGTGCTATCTAACATATGGGTGAAAACATATAATGACATACAGAACCCGATTGAAACAAATGGGGTCCTGACCATGAAAGCTTACAATCTGGAGGGTGAGTGAATATGTGACACAAAGTGAAAGGGGAGCATAAAGTTTGGGAAGCTCAATTGGACCCAGAGGAGAATGAAGCATATAAGAAGTTTGGGAAAAGGATTGTGTGATGAGTTGTGTTTTCAAAAAAGAAATTGAAATTAATAAAGTTGGGTGAAAGTCTAATATGGCATGGCAGTGAATTCCACAGCTGTTGTGCAAACCTGAGATACAGGAGGTTATTAGGATGGATGAGAGGAGGTGGTCAAGTGAAGAGTGCAGGGAGTGGCTTTGGGAATACATAGATATGAGCAATTAAATGTAATGGGGAACTGAGTTGAAGAGAGCTTTATAGGATTGTGTGACAATTTTGAATATGAGTCTGAAGGGAATGGAAAGCTAGTAAGCACTTGTAAAGAGGGAGTGTTGTTCAAGATTGACTGGTTAGGTAGATTAGTTTGGATACAGAATTTTTGGATAGAATAAACTTGAGTGAGGCGGGCCAGAAGAAGGTTGCAATAATCAAATGCTCAAGAAGAATTAGAAGAGAAAAGTGTCCTTTAGATTTGACCAATAGTAAGTCATTAAACACTTTGGTCAGTGCTGTCTAAGTGGAAAGTAGGGGCAGAAACAAGACTGTAATTGGTCAAGTAAAAAGTTGGATGAGAGAATGTGGATTAAGTGGCTGTATCCAATATGTTCAAGAGGTTCAAGAGGTTTAGAGACTAAATGGAACAGAGAATTATGGCAGTAGTTTAAGAGAATGCTAGGGTGAAGAGAGTTTTTTTTTGTATGACATAATAGCTCTGAATTAGGACCTTTACTGAGGTCCATTGACTGCGTGGAAACTGTAGTTTGGTGGTTCACTTTCCATTGCATTTGAAACATTTATCAATGGTTTTAGTAGGCATGGGTGATTTTTTTTTTACCTCAAAAGCAAAACAGGCAAAAAAAAATGGCACTTTCTGCCAAGCAGGAACTTTCTAACGAACTGTACTTAATTTCCACCTAGCTCATTGCATTTAAATAAATGGTAAGACTGACCCCCCCATGTGAAAAAGTGTCCCTTCTCCACAGGGATACTATAAAAGGGATGTCATGTTCCCACAGCATGTCATTTTGTGTTTATTAGAGAGCAAGTAGCACAAATTTTCAGCTAGAGAAGTGAAGTTCAGGTTTAGTTTAGGGAGTCTTGTGGGCAGAAAATGTATTCTCTGTTATGGGAGTTTATAGAGTCTGGAAGTGTTTGAGTGGAGATTTTCCAAAATACCCCAAAATCTTATTTGACTGAGACAGGCAGATAGTAACGTAGTAAATTAGGTCGAAAAAAGACACAAGTCCATCAAGTTCAACCCTTGCTTCATAACCCATTGAAATGAAGATTATATAGCTTTCCAGGTGCCAAATAAGTTAGTTTTTATCAGACCTTCCTGTTTTGCCTACTAATACACAGTATAACCCTGTATGTTCCCTTTTGAAAGAAATATATCTAATCTTCTCTTAAAAGTATCAATTGTATCTGCCATAACCACATCTTTGGCCAAGGAATTCCATTATTTAACAACCTCCTTTCCTCTAATCTCAGGGGGTGTCCCCTGGTTATTTGATCAGGCCTTGGAATGAATAGCTCACCAGAGAAATCCTGCATTGACTTGTACATTGTGATAAGATCTCCTCTTAGTCATCTTTTCTCTAGAGTAAATAAACCAAGATTGACTAGTTGATCCAATTTTCTTCGTGAACTGCTTGTTCTCTGTGTCAGCAGAATCTAGGTGGGGTGTAAAAGGGAGAAAGGAGATTTTCCCCAAATACCCCAAAATCTGGTATGACTGAGAAGAGACAGAAGGTGATCCATGTTCCTTCTTTAGTTGGTCGAGCCTCTGTCACTGATTGGCTGACCAACAGAATATTTTGCATCTATAGAAAACGAGGCACAAAGATGACAATCTAAAAGCACAGTTTATTAAAAACACTTCCACGCTAAAAAGAAACACACTTACAATGTATCAGTTTTATGAATGCATGTATCTCTCTGGCCTCTTATGACACGCATTTAGTCCCCCTTTCCTTCCTCAGAGAAGTCTGTGTGGTCCAGATGTTCTTTCCCAATGTTTGTGATATATAGTGACAGAGGGGATCACTCCTCTATAGCAGGTATTCTTTCTATTGCAAAAACAAAGCAACTGGATCTGGGCCCAACAATCTAAGTGCTATCCAGTACGTAATGGGGTAGACCCACATAGAGCAAGCAATATCGGCCTGACCAGGAGAGATCTTGCCATAAGAAAGATATCTCTTAGTCTCCCAATGTGTATTGCAGACCTTACTGTCTGCTTCCTAGTAGAATGACACTCAATAGACAATAGACCGACAAGATCAACTGACAATGACTCATTCAAAAGCTAGAAGAAGAGACTGACTTGACATTGGGGGAGGAAAAGCAGCAACTGAAATTCGAAAAACACAAGCTGCAGGCAATAAGGCAATAAGGACATTTAATAAAACAAACAAACAATTAAATATTTTGATTGATAGGTGTCAGAGAGGGAACCTAATGTGAGCTGTGACTAAGACAGACACACACTATCAGATCTGTGCTTTTTGTGCAGGTTATGGGTTATATCTGGTTATATTATTAATGACCGTAGGACACGACTGGATTTGAACATGTTGGAATACTGTGTATTTGTATTCTATTACAACAACTATTGTGTATAATTTTTAAGTGTTATATACTGTTCAGTCAGTAGGTGGTGCTGTTTTTAGATTCACTGTTCACTGTCTATGGTATCTTCTTGTTTGTCTTTAATAAAAACAGCATGGCAAGCTGCAGCTACATTTTACAATAGATAAGCCTGTGTACACTTTATTTTCTGTAGAGCCTTATAGAATTTCCAATAGGTTATGGTCCCAGATAAAGCCTGCTACAGTAAATAAGTGCCAGATACAGCAACAGATAAAGACTGCAACAGGAAAAAGCAGAAAGATGACAAGTAACACAGTTTCAACAAAACTTTGATTTGTAAATCTGACAAACCAGAACTATCAGTCCTGGAAATTCAAAATGAAGATGCTGCTAATAAGAAAAGGTACGTGGAAATGTGCAAATGAAGCTAGACTTGCAGATCCCACAGATGAATGGATAGAAAAGGATCTTAAAGCTCAGAGCACTATCTCTCTCTGCATAGACGATGATCAAATTCTACATGTATGGAATTGTGAAACTTCTAAAGAAATGTGGGAAGAACTACAAAAGGCGCATTAAAGAGCTAATCTCAGTAATAAACTGTATTTAAATAGAAAGTTATACCAGACCAAGCTGATGAAAAACTAGGATATGCAAGATTATATAAGGCATACACTGGGAATGGTTGAAAGACTGAGAGGTACAGGAGAAGAAATAAAAGACTTTCATGTTGCAGCACTTTACCTGAAAGTTATGAAACACTAGTTCCAGCACTTGATGCACGTCCAGATGATGAACTGACATTGGAATATGTTAAAGGCAAACTTGTGGATGAATATAAGCGCAAAACAGAAAGCATTAAAGCGGAATTTTCAGATAATAGCCAGTCACCATGCATTCATTAAATGCATGGCGACTAACTTGATAATAGACGTCTTACCATAAAAAAATACATGTGTCAAAAGGAATCCGTCCTGTTTCGAGACTGATGGGCAGGTTACTGCAGTCTGTCAGCCGGTGCCGTCAGTCCCTTCTGGTGACCATATGGTGCAAAGCAGTCTACTCTATGGAGACCGGGACTGACGGCGCATGCGCACAGACAAGATGTCTGCACTCTAGCCTCAGTTCCGGTCTCCAAACAGGACGGATTCCTTTAGACACACATATATTTTTATGGTAAGACATCTATTTTCAAGCTAGTCGCCATGCATTTAATGAATGCATGGCGACTTGCTATTATCTGAAAGTTCCGCTTTAACTGTGAAAGTGCTTCCAGTGCAGAATCTGCATTAAAGATGAAAACTAGAAACAAAAACAGCAATGTGCTGTTAGAAAAGCACGAATGCTTTGTGTGCAAGAAATCAGGTCACTTAAAGGCAGATTGCAGAATTTGGAAAGTAGAATGCAAAAACAAGTTAAATTGCAGAAGGCCAAAAGTGTGAAGGAAGAAACAGATGAAACTGAATATGTTTTTCAATCCAAATTTGGCACCTCATCCTTGAATACATTGTGTGTTGATTCAGGAGCTACAAGCCACATGAACAATGACAGAAATTTCTTTACTCAACTTGATCAAAGTAAAACAGAAAAAATCACCTAGCTAATGGGCAAGTAATAGAATCAGAAGGAATAGGAGATGGTTTTCTTTACTGTCCTATCTCCCAAAGTGTCACCAGAAAAGATACTTATGGAGAATGTTCTGTATGTGCCTGCTCTTGAAAGTAATCTTTTGTCAGTAAAGAAGTTCACAAAACAAGGCAATGTAGTAACCTTCCAAGGAGACAGTTGTGTCATCACAAAAGGGATTGCTTACTCGCAAAAGCTAAAATCACAAATGAACTGTATCAGCTGAACTGCAATGAAATGGTTAATATTGCCAAAGAGGAGAAACATTCAAACTGCATCCACACTTGGCACAAGCGACTTGGACACAGAAATCCTGACAAAATAAAGAAAATGGTTGAGAATGACTGTGCAAGTGGTATAAAAATGAATCCATGTGATCAATTGATGTACCAGCTGCATTAAAGCAAAAATGACAAGCTTTCCCAAAGCAGAGCATCAGCAGAGCTCAAAAGCCTCTAGACTTAATTCATTCAGATCTTTGTGGTCCAATGAAAACCTTGACTCAAGGTAAGAAAGGGTATTTTCTCACTTTCATTGATGATTACTCCAGGTATACTAAACTGTATTTGTTGCACAACAAAGATGAAGTACCAGAGAAACTTGAACAATATCTAGCTAAAGTAAATAACATATTTGGCAAAATGCCAGGTATGTTGCATACAGACAATGGAACTGAGTATACAAGTGGTATCACACAAGCTATTCTCAGAATGCACGGAACTATGTTCCAGACTACTGTTGCATACAACCCAGAACAAAACGGAGTTGCAGAGAGAATGAACCGTACTCTGTGTGAGTGGAAGGAGCATGCTTTTTGATGCGGATATTCCAACCACATATTGAGGAGAGGCAATTATGACAGCATGCTATATCCAAAATTGCCTGCCAGGCAAAGCAACAGAGAAAACCCCATATGAACTGTGGAATGGCAAAGCACCAGATTTGAGACATATAAAATTTTTTGGAAGCAAAGCCTACGTGCACATTCCAAAGGAAAAATGCACAAAATGGGATGCTTGTGCAAAAGAAGGTGTACTCGTGAGTTATAGTGAGTCCCAAAAGGGATACAGAATTGTACACCAAGATACAAATAAGGTAACAGTAAGCAGAAGTGTGATTGTTGATGAAACCTCTATGTGTTCAAAGTTACATAAACACTGACAATCCAAATGCTGAACAAGAAGAAACTGAGCCACAAGTGATTTCAGTTAGGAAATACACCAAAAGTAATAAAAGTATTCCAGCCAAATGTCTGTCTTATATGGCTTGTGTAGTATTACAGCCAGAGCCAGCTTCATGGGACGAGATGCAAAGACTGCCAATCAATGAGAAGCAAAAATGGATCAGAGCTGCTGATGAAGAGATGACATCTCTTAGTGAACTCAAGACATGGACACTTTCAGAGCTGCCTCAAGGTAAAAGTGCAATAGGATGTAAATGGGTCTTTAAAGCCAAATGTGACTCTGGAGGTAAAGTTTGTAGGTACAAAGTATGTTTAGTGGCAAAAGGGTACTCACAAAAATACGGTGAGGATAATGATGCTACTTTTGCTCCAGTTGCAAAACAAAGTACTTTCAGAACACTGATGTCAGTGGCGGCTGTACAGAATATGATTGTGAAACATCATGATATCTCAACAGCATTTCTTAATGGTGATATTGAAGAGGAAATATATATGACACAGCCAGAAGGATATGTGAAAGATGGAGAAGAGCATCTTGTGTGCAAATTGCAAAATTCCCTACATGGACTTTAGCAATCAGCTCGAACGTGGAATTTAAAAAGAAACAAAGTTCTGCTAAATGAAGGATTCACAAGAAGCAAAGCTGACCCATGTGTATATTCAAAGTGTGTAGACTCTGAGTATATGTATATATTACTATGTAGATGACTTGATTATCACACACAAAAGGAATGAGGAAATTGTAAAGTTGACTGCAGTGCTCAACCAGCACTTTGAGACTAAAGACCTTGGAGATGTGACATATTATCTAGGAATTAACATACAGTGTGAAAAGGACGGGATTTTTCTGTTGAACCAGAAATCCAAAACTGATGCAATTCTTCAGCAGTTTGGCATGACCGAAGCCAAAGAAGCGAGCACTCCCATAGACACAGCATATCTAAAGTTTGAAGAAGAAGGAGATCTTCTTCCTACGAATGATCAGTACAGACAAGCAGTGGGGGCACTGCTATATATTGCGACCACTACACGTCCAGACTCATAGCTCCCATGTCGCTTCTCTGTAGACACGTAAGTGAACCACGTCAAAGGGACTGGACTTCAATAAAAAGTGTAATGAGGTATCTCAGACAAACGAAAGACTTGAGTCTGAAACTGTCTGTAACAGGTGACTTGAACTTCATAGGATATGTGGACTCTGATTGGGTGGGTAACCTCAATACTCGCAAATCTACAAGTGGATACTTGTTTAAATTGGGAAACAGTCCAGAAAGAATCACATCTCAGTGGCTTTGTCTTCTACAGAGTTGATTATATCTCTGCTGCCTATGCTAGTCAAGAAGTTGTTTGGTTGTGTCAGTTGCTTGAAGATCTTGGAGAGCCAATGTCCCTCCCCACAGTCTTATATGAGGACAATCAAGGATGCATTAAACTTGCAAACAGTGAGAAGAACATTGCAAGAACCAATCATATTGATGTCAGGCATCATTACATTCATGATTTGGTTGAACAAAATGTGATTGTGCTTACATACTGTGAGACTGACAACATGATTGCTGATGCTATGCCAAAACCGCTCACAAGAAACAGATTTGTTGAACTAAAATCCAAAATGGGATTAATATAAGGAGTAGTTGTTGAGTGGGGGTGTTGGAATACTGTGTATTTGTATTCTATTACAACAACTATTGTGTATAATGTTTAAGTGTTATATACTGTTCAGTCAGTAGGTGGTGCTGTTTTTATATTCACTGTTCGCTGTCTATGGTACCTTCTTGTTTGTCTTTAATAAAAACTGCATGGAAAGCTGCAGCTACATTTTGCAACAGATAAGCCAGTATACACTTTATTTTCTGTAGAGCTTGATAGAATTTCCAATGTTAATGTGAATAATTTGTCTAGCGTTCATACTATGAATCATAATGATTACCACCATGCACATCTGCCACATTCAGTATAACATTTTTTATATATATCTTTAAAATAATGGTTCTCATAACAGCAGGCTTGCAGAAAGAAACTATTTACATGTCTCAAGCTTGAAAATAACAAGCCCTGATAAAAATGGTATGCCCTACTGTTCTAGTGCCAGAATTGCTAGTTGGTCATGGTAATGATATTCTACCATTTGCTACTGATGTCATTCCTGTTTCTGATTCATCTAAGCACCAAGATGATTCATTTGCTGCATGGGACTGGAATCAATAGCACAGATATGAGACATGTGGTGGTACAATGATACTCCCACTTGTCACTATCACAAGTCCTGCTGAGGCAGCATCTACAACAAAACAAACCCCAACACCACTTCAGGTGTATTTAGAGAAAATAAGTTGGCTATTTTGGAATATACACTTTTCCCTTGAGAACAGGAACAGACTCTGCAGCAACTCATTAGCAACATCAACGTGCACAGTGTGTGTAAGGAAACATGGGGAAGGAGTAGGAAGTATTAAAACAACTGATACATCTGCACTCATATTAAGCAACAAGCACAACTGCAACCAACCACCTTGACTTTTAGGTCAGCAGTTTTAAACCATCCTCCAAGAAGTCAAGTATTGTGCTTTCACTATAGCCTTTGTCCACTCCACTAAACACATGTGATGTCAATAATAATAATAATAAAAAATAATCCTCCCTGCCACCAGTTTAACATATTCAGCAGGATGTGACGTTTGGAACAGCCCCACTCAGTCCCAGAACTCAGCTTAAGAATTCTTTGATTAGGTGCTCTTATATACAGCTCTTTTAACCTCCAACAAGAGCAACGATATCCAATATCGGTGAGTGCCTTTTTCACTTTTGCTATATTGGATATTCAGCAAGATGGGGTGCCTGTAGCTGCAGATGTAGATACTCTGCATTTGATTGCTGTCCACCACATTGCCATATGTGGTCAGTGCACCACACAATGTGCGATGGATGGACATGAAATGCCAGATTCTCTCATCTCAGACTCACTATCACCTGGTAGGGGAGGTAACAGAGGCCAAGATGGTACACTGGAGGAGGAAGGGGATCCTGAGTGTGCCATTATGGGCACAATGGGTACATTTTCCTTCACCTGGACCCTAGCACAAGAATATAATGACGAAGCAGGTGTTTCACTCGTCATTGAACTTCCTGGCTGGGTTTCTCTTGTCTTCTTCTTCTGGGATTTTCTCCCCTGTTCTTTGTCCCCTTGGGGAGGGACATTTTTGACATTCACATGCTTAACATAAATGTTGTGGTGTCTGGGTAGCATGTGCTTTATGAAGGCGGATGTGCCAATATGTATCCTCTCATTTCCCCTTTTCACAACCTTATCACAAGTGATGCACAGTGCCCACACCTATGATTTTAGTGAGGGTACAGGTGGAGAAGAATGACCTTCTTCTTCTTCTTCTTCTTCTCCAGATTCACCTTCATTGGCTGGGGCAAGCGCTGCCTCAGCATCAGCACTAGAGCTAGAACCAGGAGTAGTGTTGCCACATGAAACCTGTTCTAGTCCCAAATCATTGCTTTCTGAACCCAGTCCCATGGTGTTCATGGTTGTCTGTGGCACACTAGACTGCTCATCATCATCTTCTCCTGAGACAGATAAACATCTTTCTGATGACTCATCAGCAGGAATTACAGCAGCAGCAAACTCCAGAATGTCAATGCTGGTAGTAGGGGTAATGCCCATCCCCAGTTACATCTCTTTATCTCATTCCTTATTGTTTTCTATCAAAAACCCTCTGATACTCTTCTCCACACAGATGCTCCACCACCACCCTGACTATCATCATCACCACCAGTCTTTTGCTACTTTATGGGACTGGTTCAGGATGACAAATGTGACAGTGGGTCCACTGCTGTTACACTAGCCATCACCTGAAAAGGTAGAACATGGATAGAATTAACAGGCACAGGCAGCCGACCTGTGCTGCTCATACTGCTGCCCAGTAAACTTTTCTTTATTATACTTCTCCAGATTCCTAGGGAAACAGTTGAGGGACTGTGGATCATGTGTGCAGTGGGAAGTGGGCTTCCTTTACTGCTGCTGGATTTTCCTCACATCTGAATCAGAAGCATCAGCAGTGCTCGTCCATCAACAGCTGACACTCATTGTCCTAGCAGTAGTGAACACAACTTTATTTTTGTTTTTAAATTTTTACATTTTCTTTCTATGTCTCTCCCTTTCTGCTTCCAATCTCAGGAAGATTCACTGCTATTGAAAAACATAGGCCGGAAATGGAACTGTTCTCATGGAAAAATTCTGTGGTGTCAGCAAAACGGTGAAAAATCTATAGGTTTCTCTGTTGGTTTGAATTCATGTGAGAAAAGTGGAAAACCGTGCCTTTTTTGAAAAAATTCACATGGAACAAAATAGGATGTTTTACCCATCATTAGGTTTTAGCTGCACATTTCCCCATAGATGTCAACAGGAATCTATTAGATGAAGTCAGCCTATACCACTTATCAACTGCAGTGCAATGTAGGCCATAGTTACATAGTTGATGAGTTTGGAAAATGACATGTCGCTTCAAGCTCAACTTATGCTAGATCAACTTTGTTGATCAAGATCAGTGATTCACAACTACAGTCCTCAGTGCATGCCAACTGGGGAACTTTTAATGATAATAATAATTTTTTTAGCACAGGTAGATCAAACACAATGACTGAGCCACTGCCAACTCACCCGTGACCAAGTATTTATAGCCAGAAAAACTGATCTGCTGTTGTGCTGGGAGGACTACAGTTGAGAAAAGCTGGTCCAGTTGGTTGTAAACAAAACCCAGTCATGCCCAAAGTAGGTAAAATGTTCCTTCCGCACTCCAAAAAACAGATTTCTGGCTTGCAGATCTCAATGAAGTTCTCTATAGTTTATGGAGCTTTGGCATCCTTCCACCCAAGACATAACATGTATAATTTATAAGGTATAATAGACTGAGTAAATCAGTACCAACAGCACATTTAAATTAAATTTATAGGCAAAGTATTTAAAAGTAATACTAAAACATTTCCTATCTGCAGACCGGTTTAAATGAAATAAAAGCTTGATTTATTTTCCAATATATTATATCTTAAAATATAATACTTTCAAGATGCTTAGTATCATCAAATGCTGGAATTAGTTGATGCCAATTTTGGCTCCATGTAACCAAACCAAACCTGAGCCAATGAACAGGTTTGCAACTTTCTGGCTCAGTAAAAATATTAGTTAGGATTAGATGATATTAGATCACAAGTTCATTTTTACCACAACAGGCATGGTTAAATTATAAAAAAATAGCTATAATTCAGTTGTACCTAATGTTGGCCCTCAATAGACGTTAACATACTTCAGGATTTCCCACCTGAGCACAGGCAGATAAATCAGTGTCTCATTGAACTTAATTGCTATATTATGAAAATATGCATGATTAGTAGGTCTAGTGGACTAGCATAAACAACTAGGAGTTGTGTGAAAAGTCCAGTTTTTTCTTGTGGAACTTTTTGCAGAAAAACAGCAGTTTTTTCCCATGAAAATCCTTACATATAGAACCATCCAAAATGTCCCCCTTTTTGCTAAACCAAAGAAATTTCCTGTGGTAACTTTGTTAGCTCCCAAGGGGGTTTTCAAACTCTATATGTGAGACTCTGGCTATACCAGTGCAGTGGGACACTGCTGGAGATTGGAATGTACAAATCTATGGATTCCAGTACAGTGGGACAAACCTGGAGATTAGCATTTGCTGTTCTAAGGCTATTGTAGGACAAGACTTATGAGGTTAATATGTAGGATTCTGTGCTACCATGGCACAAGGCTGGGAAGGTTAAAATGTGTGGTTTTATGGCTACTGTGAGGCAAGACCAGAGAGGGGGTGGTAGAATGTGTGGTTCTGTGGTTAATTTGAGATAAGGCTTTGGGTGGAAAGAATGTGTGGATCTATGCTTACTATGGGACTGGGGTTCACATCAGTGGTGGGCAACATGAGGCACTCGATTTGTTGCCAGACAATAACTCTCATTGTGGAACTTGTTATCTGTCATCAGGTTTGGTGGCCAGTACATGTCATTCTATGATTAATGTGGAATGAGGCTGGGAAGTCAGTATGTGTGGTTTTATGGCTGTTATGGGACAAGGCTGGCCAGTTATTATGTGTACTTCTATGGCTACCTGTGCATTGGGACAATGCTAGGGTTCATGGTGGAAAGAAAACCAGAAAAAAAAGGTTCTGACCCAAATTTTTTACTCATTCCTACTGACAACCCCTGCTATGTCATTTTAAGTATTATCATGAATGCCATGGAGATTTTAAAAGTGAAGAAAATTAGTTTAATTGTTTTCTCACATTTTAAACACATTATGAAGTATAAAATATAAAGGGAACAAAATAAATTAAAGGCATAATAGTGTTAATATCTTAAATACTAGAGATCTCTATCAAGGCATTGGAATTTTCTCTAGAATTCAAAGGGTTAAACCGAATTGTTCTTCTAGTAAATACAAAGCTTTAAACAAGATTGACATATTTAAAACTTTACACAGCATCACAGGACTCTGCATTTTTTAATAAATAGCATTCTTGTCCAGGCTTAACTGCTCCATAACTCACGCCCTCCCTTCACATTCTTGTCTTTTCTTGGTAATATAAACATCAGACTTAGTAGACTGATTACAATAGTTCACATTTAAGGATCACAGAGTTGACTAATTCATAGCTTTGCAATGTGTTGCACACTCCATGGTCTTTTAAGGGTTACATTAATAAATCACTGGATTTTTAGAACTATAAATCCTTTTTTACAAATATCTAGTTCTGTTGGATAATAAATGCAGGTTCCATTAGTGTTAAGCCATTCAGAAAGAGTCAGTGAATGACTGAAAGAGGCATATATGAAATGAGGTTTCAGTGTTTAATGTAAGTCATCAAATAAACATACTATAGGAGTACCTGTACAGGTGCCATAGTACATTCAGATGTAGCCCTACTCATTGTACAGAATTTCTCTTTCTATTTGTAACATGGTTTTATGCCTCTTTCATGCTGGTGACAAAGCTACTGTAGCTCCCTGCAACAGTTCTGTCACCTGTGTAATTCAGTAACCTCTTTCCTACGTTCTACTACTGATTAAAATGAGGACTGGAGTTTGTCCCAGCTAGCCTACATAATGAGGGAGCTACTTTCTGTTAAATTCTAGGGGTGGGCGAAAAGTAAGAAAAATTTTCTGCTTGACTTTTTGTGAAAAACAGCTGATTTTTCTCTTTCTTCGTAAAAGACTTCTCTTTTTACAATGCAAAATTTTCCTCCTTTTCTCCTATTCCAGCATATTTTTTGCCCATTTCAACACATTATTCTCCTATTCTAACACATTTTTCGCATTGTCTAACATATTTTTCGCCTATGCAACACATTTTTCTATTATTCTACACATTTTTTCCTATTCCAACACATTTTTTTCCTATGTATAATATGGTGCAATATTTCCCAGAGCAATATTACTTCTTCTGAGGGCTGTAGTGGAGAAATAAGTATCTGGAAGTCAAAGCTGTGAGTCCTACAGTAACATATACATTGAAAAATGTGTTAGCATGCAGAGTGCATTTTGTCCTTTGCTTACAACACTAACTTCCTGCTTAAGTGACACTGACACGTATTCATGATGATGTCAACTGATTAATAAAAAAATAAAGTACAACCTACAATGTGGCAGATGTGTATGGTAGTGGTGGTGCGGGACTGGCATGGTGTGATTGGTGGGACCTTGACAAACTGCAGCCACCCAGGGAAGAGAGGGATCATCATCATTTATTGCACATGCTTCAGCAACGATTGCTTCAATCAGTTTTTGCACTAACACTTTACTCCCATGCTCCTGCACTTCCTCCACCTTTCCCCCACTTGCTTGTGCATTTGCTAGACATTACAACTACCGTGTGTGTTTTTACTCTGTACAGTACACAACTGATGGAGTGTGATGTCTTGCCTTGACCCTCAACAAAATGCTTAATGTCATCTGCTGTCTATCAAGTCTGTCTCAGTCACAGAGCTCCCAGTCAGCTGTCTAATATATTTATTTGTTTAATTATTTTTTTTTGTTTTTTTTGTTTTTTTAAGTTGTCCACCATATCGAATCACAGTTAGTCCCAAAAAATGTATATAACTAAAAAACAAAATCAACAACTTCTTTCCCCAGACGTCCCAAGCTCAGAGACAATAAAAGTAAAATCAGCAAGCAATTTGGACCCCAGCTGCCTGTGTCTTGCTAATCAGTCACACCAAATTTTGAGGTATTTTGGATCAACCTCTTTCCTCCCTTCTTCTCCCCATTGTGCCCCCAGACTGCAGAGAACAAATGTCCTACCTAAATGACTCCCTAAAACTAAGTTTCAATTACACTTTATTTGCCTATCTCCTCTAGCTCAAACAAGGTGCTGCTCTCTCCTCTCATAAACACAGAATGGCTGCTGTGAGAGTCTGACACCCTTTTATATGGCTGTAGAAAACTTTTGTGAGGTGGAGAAAATTTTTTCTACCCATTGATTTCAGTGCAATGAGCTAATAGAAAAAAAGCAAGAAAAATGCCACTTTTCGCGGAAATTTTTTTGCCAAGCTGAAAGTGCCATTTTTTGCCAATTTCAGTTTGAGGCAAAAATTTTCGCACACCCCTATTTAATTCCAGGAAAAGCCAATCTGGGCAGGACCTGTCAGTGTTATTATCTGCTACTTATGTCTATCTTATATGTTTAGGACTTGCACAGTGTGTACTCGCCACATATCGACAGACACACATCTCCTTACCACCAACCCTTAGTGCATCTCCCCCCCATGTCCCTCAGGTACACTGTTTTCCACCTTCCCATGAAGCCTATAGATCAGCCATATGGGTACTCTGCTTCTGGATGGATTCCTAATATGTGTACTCTTCACACATGAACATCTGTATGGCTCAAATTCCTATGTTTATTGAAAAATATACTTAGAACTATTACAAATTTAATTTAAAAGCTCAATGGCTCATCTTGCAATAATTGCTCAGAAGCTCAATAGCTCAATGAGTCTTGTGACTATATGTTAGTTTATCAAGAGTTTGTAATGAGTCGTCCACGAATAAGGTGGAAACCAGTGTAGTTGAGAGACACCAGCACTGGAGTCTGAGAGGGAGGCTAGTTTTAAGCCTCTGAAAATTGTATTATTCTATCAACGTGCTGCTTAGTGAAGGCACAAGAGAACACAAGAAATGCTCAGAAACTTAGAGACTGTGTGCACTGCCTCTCTTCTTTTTTCTCTTGTTTGTGGCTATTTAGTGGGGATAACCTACTTACCTGAAGTTCAGCTGGACTAGACTATTGAAAGATTCAAAACCTTATTGTTTTCAAGATTATGAACTAGTCACTAGAGTAGTGACTATCATATGAATATTATTTTAATTATTAAAACAAGTTTTAATATATTTTTGTATAACACAAATAGTATACTACAATGGTTTATAGAAGTGCTCTTTATTGTCTATCATGTGGGGCGCAACCCAGAAATGATGTAATCACTCTTGAAAACTCCAGCCTTTTTTTCTGGAGCTTGTGTACAACAATTCATTTTGTCATTGTGAGTCCCAAATTTCCAGGCAGGCTCCATCTAGCCCAGCTACTAGTCAACTGGGTTAAACTTCTGAATCACAGGAGCCATTTTGGGGCAGAACAGTGCAGATGCCAAAGTTTTGGTAAGTCTGCTCCCATTGGAAGCATACTAAATAATACATTATAATTGCCATTAAACCCTGCATATTTGTCCCTTACTTTTTTCTTTTAATCATTGATCCTGTTTTCTACTTTGTTGTTTATCCTTTAAAATGAAATAAGCATAAACATATATAAAAATGAAATTAATAATTAATTAACAAGTTCAGTAAAAATTCCCTTAATATCTAGAAAAACTAAACAAAACACTTGTTAATGTTCTTAGAAGGACTTCTGGACATATATATATAACCTGTTTGGAAGGACTTCTGGACATTATATGTCGTGTGAAAAAGAAGGTACACCATATTAGAATTCTGTTGTTTTACTTATCAGGACATAATAACAATATATGTAGTAAAAAACAAAAAAGGGAGAAAGAGCAAACAATCTAAGTGTAGACTGTTTAAAAGTCAATAAGAGTCAACATCCACTGTGCTTCATGGACAGCTGTCCCCTGTTTGGAACAAACAGGATGGATGGAGACCAAGGAGGACGGTGGAGGAGAGATACAGTAAACCACTACTGGGAGTTTATCCAGTGCAGGACCATACACCTTGATATGGGATTTGCCTCAGTAGAAGGTTAGTGGGAATATTGCCCATGGTGAAGACGTATTGTGAACACAGTGAAGGGACAGCTGTCCATGAAGCACGGTGGAGGTTGAATCTTATTGACTTTTAAACAGTCTGCACTTAGATCGTTTGCTCTTTCTCCCATTTTTTTTTACTACATATATTGTTGGGGAGCTGAAACCAGAGGTTCGTGGGAGGATTGGTGGCAACAACAAGCAGGCAAACTCTCACTTTTCCACCATAAGTGTATTTTCAATATATAATTGTGTTTATACATTAGCGCCACAGATAATTAGTGGTTGTGTGTTTTGGACATAATAACAATCATGTGTTCCTTAGCAGGTCCAAAAATAAGGTACAACCTCAAATGAACAATAACACATGACATATTATACCGTGTCATGATTTATTTAACAAAAATAAAGCCAAAATGGAGAAGCCATGTGTAAAAATGAAGTACACCCTTACTGCTTCCATAGGAATTAAGATGCTAAGTAGCAAACAGGTGCTGCTAATCAAATGTCCTTGATTAATTGATCATCAGCAAGTGTGACCACCTCTATAAAAGCCGAAGTTTTAGCAGTTTGCTGGTCTGGAGCATTCAGGTGTGTGTTAACACAATGCCAAGGAGGAAAAACATCAGCAATGATTTTAGAGAAGCAATTGTTGCTGTCCATCAGTCTGGGAAGGGTTATAAGGCTATTTCCAAACAATTTAAAGTCCATCATTCTACAGTAAGAAAGATTATTCAAAAGTGGAAAACATTCAGTCTTTCCAGGAGTGGATGTCCCAGCAAATTCACCCAAAGGTCAGACCGTGCAATGCTCAGAGAAATTGCAAAAAACCCAAGAGTTACATCTCAGACCCTACAGGCCTCAGCATGTTAAATGTTAAGGGTCATGACAGTACAATTAGAAAAAACACTGAACAAGTATGGTTTGTTTGGAAGGCTTGCCAGGAGAAAGCCTCTTCTCTTTAAGAAGAACATGGCAGCATGGCTTAGGTTTGCAAAGTTGCATCTGAACAAACCACAAGACTTCTCGAACAATGTCCTTTGGACAGATGACATCAAAGTGGAGATGTCTGGCCATAACACAGCATATCAGCACAAACACCTCATACCAACTGTTAAGCATGTTGGTGGTGGATTATGGTTTGGGCTTGTTTTGCAGCCACAGGACCTGGGAACCTTGCAGTCACTGAATTGACCATGAATTCCTCTGTATACCAAAGTATTCTAGAGTCAAATGTGAGGCCATCTGTCTGACTGCTAAAGCTTGGCCAAAACTGGGTCATGCAACAGGACAATGATCCCAAGCACACCAGCAAATCTACAACAGAATGGCTGAAAAAGAAAAGAATCAAGGTGTTGCAATGGCCCAGTCAAAGTCCAGACCTCAACCCGATTGAAATGCTGTGGCGGGACCTTACGAGAGCTGTGCATAAACAAATGCCTGCAGACCTCAATGAACTGAAGGAACATTGTAAAGAAGAGTGGGCCAAAATTCCTCCACAATGATGTGAGAGACTGATAAAGTCATACAGAAAACGATTACTTCAAGTTATTGCTGGTAAAGGAGGTTCTATAAGCTATTGAATCATAAGGTGTGCTTAGTTTTTCACACATGGCTTCTCCATTTTGGCTTTATTTTTGTCAAATAAATCATGACACAGTGTAAATGTCATGTGTTGTTGTTCATCTGAGGTTGTATTTACCTAATTTTTAGACCTGCTAAGGAACAGATGATTGTTATTATGTCCTGATATGTAAAACCATAGAATTCAAAGAGGGTGTATTCACAACTGTATATTTTTTCCCATAATTGCTCTTGTTATGATTTGACTACACATTTAACCCTCTGAGCACCAGTGAAGTATCCAGTACATTGCGATTCAATTAATTGGACTATCTGGCACTCAAAAATGTAAAAGGGCAACCTCTGGGGCATTCTTGTATAAGCCTTAAAGCTGCTAAATATCTCCTTTACAGTGTGTATGTATTTCTTGTAGGGAGCAGCTGTTCTAGAGGTTTTACGACATGACCCTTGGATGGACAAATAATGAGCATAACTGAATGGTTTCCAGGACTGGAATAAAGTCACATTCTCAAGATAATTGACAAAGATATTACTGTCACTTTCCATTTGTATAAAATATATACAATTTGTTGTGTGTTTAATAGAACTAGATAAAGAAATATGTCCTTGTAGTGAAAAGTATCTCCTCAACATATTGTGCAGTGGGATAAAGCTCCATTTCCAAGGATAGTTGATCTGGGTATACTAATATATAAAAAGAGAAAGAGAGCAGCACAAACGTCATAGTGAAGGAAGTAAAATAGGTTATTAAACAACAAGAAATACACATATTTAAAGTGACAGTAAATCTATTTTTATTGCACATATTCAGTAAGTGAGTAATGTGTAAATTGCTTATCCTTTTATTTTCATCTTCACATATATGTCCAATGTTATGTATTTGGACTGTAGAAACAAACATGCTACATATACTCTAAATGGGAAATAACTTGGGAAATCCTCATTAGAGAAAGATTTAGGCGTACTGATAGACAATAGACTTAACAGTAGTGTGCAGAGTCACTCAGCTGCTGCAAGAGCAAATAGGGTGCTATCCTGCATAAAAAGAGGAGTAGATGCATGGGATGCTCATATTATCCTACCTCTGTATAAATCCTTGGTTAGTCCTCATCTGTAATATGGAGTACAGTTTTGGGCACCAGTTCTTAAAAAAATGCATTATTGAACTGGAAAAATTGCAGAGACGTGCAACAAAACCGATAAAGGGATTGGAGGATTTGAGAGACTATTTGGAGTCAGGAAAGAATTTTTTTACCCACTTGGGGCTAATTTGGAAATTGCTTCAGTGGTTTTATTTGCCTTCCTCTGGATCAACAAGGGTGTTTTGGCATGGGCTGGATTTGATGGACGCATTTCTTTTTTCAGCCTCATCAACTATGTTACTATGTTATACTTTAATTTTTGTAACAAGGAACTCTCTGAATTAAGAGAGCTATCTGTTTAGGGACTGTGAAAGCAGATACAGTACAACAATGTAAAAAAAGTGCAGGTCCTGTGGTCTTGCTAGAAAATGTCATGACCAGGGCTCTAGTCCTGCAGGAACGCATGGGAACTGCGTTCCTGTACGTTTTCTGCAGCAGGAACACTATTCCTGCTAGCAGGAGTTCTCAAACCTGTAACTGCTGAGCTCCCTCGTCGGTTCTTTAGTAATGCAGAGCGCTGGGAGATGACATCATCTCCCAGTGCTCTGCATTACTGAAGAAAAGAAAGCGCGGGAGCACCAGCAGCTACAGGACTGTACCAAAGGAGGCACAGACCTCACCTGCCATACCTCTGGACCATCAGGGAGGTAGGAAACAGACACTGGGGGGGGGCAATGTGAGGGAAATATGGAGATGATGGGGGAAATGTGGAGATGATGGGGGCAAATTGGAGATGATGGGGGCAATATGGAGCTGATGGGGGGAAATGTGAGGGTAATATGGAGATGATGGGGGCAATGTAGAGATATTGGGGGGCAAGTTGGAGCTGATGGGGGGAAATGTGGAGATGATAGGGCAACATGGAGCTGATGGGGGGAATTGTGAGGGCAATATGGAGATGATGGGGGCAAGTTGGAGCTGATGGGGCAATAAGGAGCTGATGAGGGATATGTGAGGGCAATATGGAGATGATGGGGGCAATGTGGAAATGATGGGGGAAATGCAAGGGACATATGGAGATGATGGGGCAAAGTGAAGATGATGGGGGAAATGTGAGGGCAATATGGAGATGATGGGGGCAATGTGGAGATGATGGGGACAATGTGGAGATGGTGGGGGGCAAGTTGGAGCTTATGGGGCTATATGGAGCTGATGGGGGGAAATGTGAGGGCAATATGGAGATGATAGGGGCAATGTGGAGATGAATGGGCAAGTTGGAGCTGATGGGGGGCAATGTGAGGGCATTGTGGAGCTGATGGGGGGCAATGTGGAGCTGATGGGGGCAATGTGGAGATAATGGGGGCAATGTGAGGGAAATGTGGAGATGATGGGGGCAATGTATAGATGATGGGGGGCAATGTGAGGGCAATGTGGAGATGATGAGGGGCAATGTGTGTGCATGCATGCAACAGTGATAGAGACAAAGACACATGCAACAGACATACACACATATAGACACAGAAGCTCCCACACACATGCACTGACATACATAGCGTGAGATAGACACACTCATACATGCAATGATACACACACACATGTATAGAGAGAGACACACTTGACGTGAGCCATACATATTTATTTTGGGCAGGAGGAAATCTTGGGTGAGTTCACACACTTTTTTCCCAGGACTTGACCCCTGGTCATGACCAATTCCTTAGACATGACAGTTAGTAACTGTGGTCCTGTCATATACCTCTGTGGTCCTGTCATATTCCTCTGTGGGCATTGGATCCACATACCTCTGTTGGCACTGGATCCATCCAGTTCTGACTGAAGGTTCTGAGCTAAATGTATGAATTCGCCAGTGCAGCCACACTTTTGGCTGTATTTCATGGTATGCTTATGATCAATAAAGTGCATACTGGCACTATTGCACACTCTACCATTGTAGGATTCTAATGCCATACATGTATGATCCTTGTTTAATACATAGTTTTAAACAAGTCACAGAGGGAAAGAATACAAAGAAATGCCCAGATATGCCCCTATTGCCCTCACTTTTATGAAAGTAGTGTTAATGGGAGGCTTTTTGGTTTATGTAGCTTAGTAAGTAAGGCATGCATTGGAAGTAAATTTCAGTTACACCACCTGTTCATCAGATCCCAGCTTTTTACAATATATAACCTGTGACTTACTAACAATAATAAACAGTGAGATTTAGAAACATGTTTGTAACCACAAGCATGTGCAGTTTGCTCACAGCATCAAGTTATCTCAGATTGGCAGGTTCCAATCTGCCTCAAGTTTTGAGTGAACATATATTTTGCATAATGACATCAAAAAGCAGTGATTCTATCATATTTTTGCTGTGAGAAAATCCCTACTAAGATTGTTTGTTCACAACATGCACAGAAAGTAAAGAAAAGAAAAAGTCTGTATATCAGATCCAAACTTTTATCAAGAAATAAACTATGACTTACTACAGATAATAAACAGTGAGGATTTGGCCAAAAACTTGTTTCTACATTTCACTGTTTATTATCTGTAGTGTCATAATTTATTTATTATTAAATGTTGGGATCTGATGCGGAAGCATTTTCTTTTGTTTCCTGTACAAGTAGTTAAAATGTTTTCTTTGCTGTTCTCCTAACTACTCATAAATGTAACCATATGTTACTTATCAATAGTGTTCACATAATTACATTTAGTATATGTGTATATCTAGGAGAACAGCAGAGACAATATTTTGGTAACTTACACAAACTAAATAAAAGTAAAGATCTGTGCATTAAACTGCAACTTCTAACATTAAATAACCCGTGACTCTAGCTCTATCTTACTTAAAATAGTGTTCAAACAGTTAGATTTGTGTAGTTAGGAGAGTAGCAACAACTATTGAACACTATTGATAAGTAAATCTCTCCATGTTTTTATGTAATTTTTATTTAAAACAGAACTGCCATGGTATATTTTCCCCGTTATTTCTTGAACCAAGGATGCAAGGATAGAATTCATAGGGCCATTTTCTGGCCATAATAAGTAAGTGAGAGGTTATTATTAGGAGGTATTTGTGTTCCTTTAACTTTCTAGAGATAATGGAAATATCTGGTGGTGACATTTGTTAGTCTGATAGGTCATCAGCTCATGTACTGTTATGTTCTATAAGGCCCCACAGATGACATTGTTGCAGTGACAGAAAATTGTATGAAAAATGCATGAGTGGTGAATCATTTTGACCTATGGGTCATTTCACCCAGACAACATGTACTGTGTTTGTCAGTGGGGATTTATCATGCTTCAACTTTCCACAGACCGTGTGGTACAACTACAAAGTTTTATTATTGATTTCACTGGAATACCATTTAAATGGCACAATTGTTGCAGGTAGCTGTATTTTCTCTGCAATTTCATCACTTCTGTTTTTGTATTGAGACAATAGGATCCTGGGAAAAACTTACTAACCTGTAGCACCAAGGCCTCTTTCACAAGGGCAACATAACAGTTGCAGCTCCCCGTGTCAGTTTTGTTACCTGTCGGTCTATATTCACCTCTCTCCTGCATTCCAGTGCTGACTGGAAAGCAGGGGAGGCATGTCACATGGCTTGCCCATTTAACTGCCAGACAATATTGGCTGCATGTGAGTCAGGCATTCATTGGAGGATGTGATGACGGCTGCAACCTCCGTTGCTGCTCATGTGGAAGGTTTGCCAGAGGCCACTGTGCAGACCTTCCTTGATGCAATTTTACTGTGTTATATAGGGTACACATTAAAGTTGCTGCATGCTGGACATTGGTGCAATCCCATTGTGTGATAGTCTCCTGAGTGAAAGGTACCATGGTTCAGCAGGCTTGTACATATAAAATGCACATTGTTGATGTTACCCATGTGAAAGGGACTTAAGGCCTTTGTTGCAGGTGGCTGCATTTTCCTTTGTGATTCTGTCATTTCTGTTTCTACTATGGGAATGAGATGTTTGGAAAGCCTATAGCACTAAAAACATATCAATATTTTCCATTGCTACAGAAAATCAACTACAAAACATTGCGCTATAGAAAAAAGCCATTCTACAAATTCACTCTAAAAAAGTAATACTACAAAGTTGGTTGTGTATAGCAGCCCTTAGAATTCTATTTTTCTAAGTAAATAAGTTTTACTAATATAAAGTCTTGCACCATCTGAAACAAAGGTATAATACAGTGATTCTGTGGATCTGTCACCTTTGGTGACAGGTAAAATGCTGGGATATGGTGCCTTTCCTCAGGCGATTATCACCCTAGTGAATGCACCAAAATGTAGCAAGTTCCTGAGGGAATGCAGTGAAGTTGTAGGAATGAGGATCTGAGCTGTGGCCCATAGGGCCATAGGACCTCAAACACTACTCACTGCAAATATTAATCTTGACCTTTAAGGATCAGAGGGGTATACAATGTATTGATTTGCAATGCTTTCTGCACCTTTTCGTTAACTAAAGGGTTAAGTAGGCATATGTACTCTACCTGCTTCAGTGTAAAAAAACACCCAGCAACTGTCATGTCTGCTTCCATGGCCATCACATTGATAATGTTATCTCCTGAAAAGGCACAACATCCATTAGGAAATTTGGATTTGTTGGCCATAGGATGTGTTAGTTCTCCTTTCTTACTGTATTGTCGCTAAACAATGGTGCTAATGTACTAGGAAACTGGAGCAATTCTGGAGCAAATCATCTGCACCATAGGGGACAAATAAAAACTCCTCAAATTCCTATTTCTGCATTGCCAGGGCTCCAGGGCTTTCATTACCATAGCGATCTTGATAGGATGTCTAAAAAGTGACTGTTCTGCATTATGTTTAAATGGATTGAGATAAAGTAACAACCTTTCTTAATGGAAGAATGATGGTGCTAATCTAAATACTTTAACAGTATTACCAAAATGTGTTATGTAGGATGGTCTACAAGTGCATTACAGCTGCAAGTTTAATATTAGATTGTAGGGATCGAACATAAAATATTTAAACTTCACACATACAAACCAGAAGTATCATATTTAAAATTATATAACCCAATTACATTTTAGGTGCTTGTGTACCTTTACGGGTTTTACTTTTTAGCTTTCTTCATGCAAAAGGGATTTCCAATAATAGTGTTAAAGGGGAATATTTACCTCTTAAAAAGTTTTTAGCAAATGTAACAGGATTTTGCATAGGCCCGCAAATACCACTGTGGGGGCTGATCCTGAGTCTCCGCTACCTGAGAGTTGGGGTACATGACAGCGACAGTGCCTCCACCCAGCTGGGCATCCAGGGTGTGAATGTGGGGCCCAGTTTGGGAACATATTTAAGTGAGCAATAAAACTGACACAGAACTATCTTAAATAGAACTTTGTATTGCACAGAAAGAAAACCCTATACAGGAATATAACCGATACGCAGGAATATAATAGACTAACTTCGGGGAAGGGGGAGGGAGAGGACAACTTTAAGAGCGATTATCTGGGGGCACTGATGACACTGGGGGCAATACATTTATTTTTAATATGACTTAAATATAGGGATTAGTAATAATTATTACTGTCCCTTTATGTGTGTTTAATCCTAAACCATCTTTAGGTGTGTCCATATAATATTATTTGCATGAAGACTAGCATTGCCTATTTCTGAAAGCCACAAATGGCCCAAGGGCCTTAGTTTAGATATCTCTGCTCTAAACTCTGTATCTGATATTCCTTTGGTTAATATAATACCGTATTATATGCAGTTTTCAAGTATACAAACTTAGTGGAAGTACCATTTTATTACATGTTATTAATGACAATTATTTACTTTTTACAGGTAGCTTCACTTGGAGTCACAACATTTACACTGTGTGCCCTTTGCATTGACCGGTTTCGTGCTGCTACCAATGTACAAATGTATTATGAGATGATCGAGAACTGCACTTCAACGACGGCCAAACTAGCTGTGATATGGGTTGGAGCTCTGCTTCTAGCGCTCCCCGAGGTGGTTCTTCGCCAGTTATCTAACGATGAGTCAGAACTAAATGGCAACTTTTTCCAAGAGCGATGTATCGTTAAGATATCCACTGACCTACCTGATACCATTTATGTTTTAGCGCTCACATATGATGGTGCAAGACTCTGGTGGTACTTTGGCTGCTATTTTTGTTTGCCAACCCTTTTTACAATCACCTGCTCTTTGGTAACTGCTAGAAAAATAAGAAGGGCAGAAAAGGCTTGTACAAGAGGGAATAAACGCCAAATTCAACTTGAAAGTCAAATGAATTGTACAGTGGTAGCCCTGACCATTTTGTATGGCTTCTGCATAATGCCTGAAAATATCTGTAATATTGTAACAGCTTATTTGTCAACTGGTGTGTCCAGGCAGACTCTGGATCTTCTTAATTTGATTAGTCAGTTTCTTTTGTTCTTTAAATCATGTGTTACTCCTGTCCTCCTATTTTGCCTCTGCAAACCTTTCAGTCGTGCTTTCATGGAATGTTGTTGTTGCTGCTGCGACGAATGCATTCAGAAATCCTCAACTGCAACGAGCGATGATAATGACAATGAATACACTACAGAACTGGAACTTTCCCCTTTTAGCACAATACGTCGTGAAATGTCTACATTTGCTTCAGTCGGAACCCACTGTTGAAACATTTGTTTTTAAATTACTTTTATAATATTAATACATACACATTTGAAATGTGTTTAGTGTACTTTTTTTAATGAAACATTCAACTTTGGTATTTTTAATTATTATGTTTTAGAACTCCTAACAGGGTATGTTTTCAAGAAAAGGTTAACTTGTTTCTGCACCTTATGGACCATATGCATAAATGAAAAGTGGAGCAGGTCGGGGACAAACCACCTGTGCCAGCACACATAAAATGTCCCATAGATTTACATCTGGTGTTTAACCCCTTAAATGCTAGAGAGGTGTCCAACACATTTCTTCCCAATGTGTTGGAGATCTCTCTAGCATTCAAGAGGTTTAACCCTAATTGAAATCAGTAGCACTTTGGGGATATATTATTCTCTATGGCATAATTGATTTGCCCCAGAATCGCTCTTCCTTTCATTTGCAAAATGGCCCTAGTTAGTTTGTTGCTAGCTTTTTGATAATCACTTTTAACTTTTGAAGCTGATTAAGAAATATATAAAATTAGGTCAAATTAGTATATACAATGGTGGTTTTCTCAGAAATTTGGTATTGTACCCTTTTTCCCTATACTTTAGCACTCAGAATTTAAATAAACTATATTTTGTTGTTTTTCACAATCATTTTTGTGTAAACAAATAATTTATGTAAACAAAATGGATGCCAACACTTACACTGTGTAATGCATCATAATGTATTTCTCTTGGCATAATAACGTACTAATTGTATTTACATATACTGCCACTTTATACCCTGAAAACTAAAGACACACAAGCATTTAAACATTTGGGTGCCCTACTGGTGTCCCCTGCATTGCAGAACATTTCACTGCACATCCTTGTGGCACTCAAAGGACTAAACTATAATACTGATGTGCAAAATCATGTGGACACCATTCATTGATAGTTTAGGACATTATACAGAAAGCATAGTTTAACAGTTTGTTTAGGTTTTTATTCTTATTGATATTAAATAAATCAAATTAGTAATTGCTATACTTATCTTGATTTCTACATTGCAAACAGTTGTGACGCACTTTTGAACACTTCTATTCACATGTAAAAAGAACATTTATGAAACAGAGAAATTAATAGGAGCACAGTGCATTAGCTCTGGTTATATTTACGTCCTTAAAGGGATAGTAATGTTTCACAAAAACAGCAGTTCCAATTAATCTTCATAGTAATTGGGCCATGGAGAGTGTTATTTCAATACTGTGAGAGTTGTAGTTCAAGAGTAATTGAATAAAGTTTCCACCTCCCGCCCCTTTTACTGATGTAACACTGCTTAACTCAGAGCAGCAGGGTGGTGTCAAGATGGATTGCAGAGAGGGGCAATCTTCAATTAACATAAGGGAAAAAACCTGTCAATGGGGGCAGGGCTTTCATTGTTCTCAAAGTAAGAAGATTATCCCTTGCTGTGAGCTGTCTGGTATGTGGACCAGATTCCACATCTGAGGGGAAGCGGCTTACACTAGGTAAAAGGGACAGGAGGGAGATACTTTATCATTCAATTATCCTTGAACTACAACTCTCACAGTAATGAAATAACACTCTCTATGGCTCAAATACTATGAAGATTAATTGGAGCTGATGTATTTGTGAAACATTACTATCCCTTTAACTTAACTCCTGTGCTCATATTCAGAAGACTTATTTTCTGCAGGTGCATTTCTCCACCAGTTTATGACTACCATATGAACAAGCCCTATGGCAAAGGAAGAACTTTGTACTGATTTAATCTGCTCTTCAGTAATACGTGGAGTGGGAAATTACACAGAGCAATGGTGCATCCCAAACTCCCACTCACACCTACACTTCCCACCCCTTAACCCCTTAAGGACCAGCCGCGCACGCACGGTGTGGTCATTTAAGGACCACAGTCATTTCTTTTTTTTAACCATTCTATTCCGGACCCAAACGACATGCAGCCGCACGGGGAGCCCAGAATTCCATGACGTACATGTACGTTCTTGGTCCTTTAGGGACCACAACCTCATGAGGTACATGTACGTCATGGGTTGTTAAGGGGTTAAATCATCATGCTGCTACCTTAGATGGTAGGCTGGCTTGAAAAACAAAATCAATCCTTTGTGCATATTTTGCAGATGTATATTCATATGTTTCCCTCAGTGTATCATAGTAACATAGTAACATAGGGGGAGATTTATAAATATGGAGTGAAGCAAAAAGAATTGTTAAATTGGCTGTAACAGCATCTTCGATAGTTATAAAACTATGAACGTCAGTTTCAGAGGGCTGTATGCCATGTAGTACGTTTTTTTTTTAAATGGAGTAACTAGTTTGTAAAAAGTTGCACAGCTAATTTATAGAGAAATGCCGCTAGTTGCAACGATTTTATGACAGAATTTTCACCAGAATCTTAATGCAAATCATATTCTGTCCTTAAGCATTCCAGCTTTAATATCAGAGTAATAACATCATATTTATTAAAATGTCTTAAAGAGGAACTATCATGCTAATAACATTGCTCCCCAATACCTTACTAAACTAGCGATATGCAAAGTCATCCTTAAAGTGTCAGTAATGTAGATATCTTAAAATGGTAATATTGCAGCTATTAGAAAATGAAATGAAACAACCCCAGTCCCATCCCTCAAACCTTTAGAAGTCTAAAGTTCCACCCTCCCTCTGCTTCCCCTGCCATCAGCTGTAAGCTGACTACAGGATATCCTGGTCCTGGGACAAGCAAGTGGCTCTTCAGCACAGCCAAATTAGCGCAATGTGAAAAAAAAAAACACTTTGTAGACAGTTCCGATTAAGTATTTCTTTTTACATAGCGCTATTTTGGCTCTGCTGAAGAGCCGCCTTGAATCTTGATTCTCCTGCTGTCAGCTTTACAGCTGACATCAGGGAAAGCGAATGGAGGGTGGAACTTTAGCCTTCTATATCTCTCAAACCATAAAGGTTTGAGAGATGGGACTGGGGTTGTTCAGTTATGCCACTGACTCCTTTCACTGCTTCACCTTCAGCATTTAAGCTTTTAAAAGCTCAATTTAATGTAAGGAATGTTTTTATATCTCATCTATTATATCATGTCACAAAATGGTACTCTGGAGTTTCTGAAGTGTTGATGTTAATCTAGTTATTCATTGCGCATAATGGTTCTGAAGAACTATTTTACAGGTATACATGAATATGTAATCCTTCTCAAAATTCAATCACACTAATTTCTTCATTAAAAAAATATACTCTGTCTCCATCCTAAAGCGTAACCCTTTGAGTGCCAGAGAGATGTCGTTGGACACTCCTCTGGTACTCAAACGGTACCTTCATTTATCTCTTCACAAGAATACAATATATACTCTTGGAATTTAATGTAAGTAAAGATGCAAAAATAGTTCAAAGCAAACTGCCTGACTGTAAGAGAGAAAGTAAAACTGATGCTAAAATACATCTCTCTATTACATGGAACAGCATATTTTAACATTCACAGATGTATATGGGTTCAGGGACCTTGCTCACATTCTGAATAGTCGGTATGGTTAGTGCAATCTCAGTGCCCCTGCACCATTCTATATACCCCTTTACAGGCTATTATTTGACCTCAAGTATGTTAGAAAGGTCTTCAATAGAAAGCAATGTGTTAGATCTCTCTCTTGCCAGTTGCCACCAACAAATTAAAATAATTTGTGCTTGCATGTTATATAGGCTAACAGAATTTTCTGTGCCGGGGCACAGCAGATATGACTGAGGGTGGGTTCATGTGAGTTCTAGGAAGTGTGTGCATGGATAGAGCTAAGGCTACCTTAGCTGCTTTACCTAGAGTCACCTGGGATGATATCCGGCAATGAAATGACTCTAGCTATATGATTCTGCAAGTATTGTTTTTCAGCAGATTGGGAGAAGTATTGGTCCTCTGCCCCCTCAATTCCTGTGGTATACTATTGGAATAACATTGCTTAAATGGAGGCAGTCAAAAGGATGACTTCAAAAAATGTCACCAGTGTCAAAAGGGCTGCTTCAAAATGTCACTGTTTCAAATGTCATACGCTTGTGTCCACTGCTACAAGTTCCACAGAGAGGACCCCACTGCTTGCATTAAAATGGTGACTTCAACATGTCAACATGTCAAATATCAAACCCTTGTGTTCACTGTGATGCCCTCTGGGGTGACTGCTATAAAGCTGTAGAGGTTGCACTGCAGTCTTCATGATGCCAGTGTGCTCACTGACCCTTGATTTCATGAGCATAACATATGGGGTGTTTCTTTATGCACAGTCTTCATGATGCCTGTATGCTCATCTGTCTAGATCACTACTGACACCGCTTCCCTCCTGCCTGTGTGGAAATAAAAAACATGTGCCCACTGAAGCCGGGAGAGAGACTAGCACTTAGGTCCCCAATGATGGTGTCAACTGGCTGCTCTTTGGGGAAATCAGTACTGGTCACCCTCCCGGCTCCAGTGGGCACAAGATATTAATTTCTGCCCAGGAGGAAAGTGGTGTCAGCTGTGATCTAGATTACAACCTCTACAGTTTCATAGCAGTCACTCCAGAACATTTGTTCTAGTAGTGCTGCCTGTCCGGTCAGAGCAGATAGAGAGTGTTCTAACTTCTAACCAGGACTCCTTGGAGTGCAATTGAAAGTAGCGGCGACATTCTGAAATCACCTATTTGATGCCATCATCATTCCAAAGTCACTTTTTAGAAGCCGGTGACATGATGGTGACGACATTTACAACACACCCTTTTTACACTCGTCCCGTTGACCATGATGTTTTAATAGTAAACAAATCATACTACATCATTCACAATCAAGTACAAAGGATATATTTCCACCTAATCTGTTGAAACACAGCACATGCATTGTTATATATTTTAGATCCATAGCAAACATAATCCTTGATTGCACTACAGTTGATATGTGTTATCACTGATTTGGTCTAACAGATCCCACTGAAATCCATGATTAATTGTACAAATAAAACCCTTGATCAAGTTCTTAGCTGCAATGAAAGGCCTTTATTGTAGTATTTAATTTCCATACACTGTTACTGTGTGCCTACATGGTCACACTCTCTATGCCTAGTCTGCCACCATTGGATTCTGTGCTCCTACATCGGTGTGCCCTGTGGTATTGTGTGAATAAGTATGGACACTCAGGGGACACCTAATCAGGCATCCATTTTAATCTGTGAAAGTAATCATACCTTTATTGTGACGCAGCAGGCACCAATGTAGATGCACAGCAAGGATCATGTACAAAGTACAAAGTGGTACAAACCACTGGAAAAAATAGGAAGCAAATAAAAATTCCATTGATTTAACTGGGCCTTTTGACCCTTGATTGCTAGAGAAGTATCCAGTGGATTGAACTGCAGTGTATAGGAGACCTCTCTTGCATTCAAGGGGTTAAAATTCATGTTTAAATCAACTTAAGTTTTTGAATTTTTTTTTATTTCCTATATTGACCTTGATTTGTATCACAATTGTGCCACTTTTTGTTAGTACCTTGGACCCAGCAGGTTCTCAGATTAGCTCACGGAGTGCCCCCATGCATTGCAGAGCATGTTGTGCCTGATTTTCCGTGAAAAAATTAAATAATACTTGACACATATGTAAGCTCCATGAAAAGCTAAACATTTTTTCATGTATAAATGTAACATTACAACATTCTCTTGTATATTGTATCCAAGAACATTGTATTTGAGTGTTAGTGTTCCATAATATAACAAAAATGTGTGAATATAAAAAGGGAACCATCATTAATTATATAATATCTTGTCAGATGCATCACAGTAATCAACTTATCACATATCAAGACAGATGTATTATGGGAAAGTGGAGCTATTCTGAGACAAAGCATCTTCAACTTAAGCAATTGTTTCTCTAACATATTGAGTTGCAGTAGAGCTCTCTGTGATTCATTTGGTTAAATCCCCATTAAATTGATAGGAATTTGTGGAACTTGTCTTTGTTTACTGTATGAAGTTGGTTTGTCAGAGAATCGCTCCTCCTTTTTTTTCTTAGTACATCAAACTCACTGTTTTTCATATGCAAATGTGCTGTGTTATAAAATTATCACATATCAGATACTATTTTATACATTTTTAAGCGTGGTTCTCGGTGAGGTGCAGTGCTTTAAATAACCTTCCAGTGTCAATAGACACTCTGCACTGTTTAAAAATATAATAAAGCTTGTGTTTTTTCTTATTGCCCGAATTAGCCCTGTAAATAACATCCTATAGGAGAATAGTTCTTTCACTAGAGGGTAGAGTAGGAAAGAAATTGAAAGAGATATTGCATCTTCCTCTGACCTTAATGCATAACACTTCAATCATTATCAATATCCCTTCTTAAACACTAGTGAGTATAGCAGATAACTATGAATTGTATCGATCTTCTGATTTGACTCATTAGTTTTCAGCAGATACAGCTCTAAGTTTTCCCTGTTATAATTTCACTGAACACATGTTTGAAAATGATAAATACAACTCAATAAGGATATTTATTGTTGATTTGCAAAATTAAAATAAAAAATACAAATCACTCTCTCTTTCTCCCTTTCCCTTTATTTGTGACCTGTGATGTTAACTGTTGACAGAGTAACTTTGTGATTTTATAACCAAGTATTAATCAATAAAATCAATACTTTGTGAGTTAAACATTAATAACAGCATTACATTTTGTCAGAAATAATAGTGTTTGTTTACAAATTTATTTAAAAAAAAAAGCTAAAAAGAAAATGTAAATTTGCTAACATCTCTTTACTAAGCCAGGGATTTTTTTATTCATGTTTGCTGATAATTTTATTGTGATTTTCCTATGGATAGTTAATGTTACATTTTTTTAGCAGATATGATTCAGCTTATTTAACAATTATTGTCTACTGATATCACAATGCTTCATGTACTTGTTCATATACCTGGCTGTATTCCTGTCTTTTTTATAATGTTATTTAACAATTTTAAATAAAGCTCTTTGTAAAAAAATAAAATTCATAAATTGACTATGAAATAATACAGCTATATAATTTTAAATCTTAACACAATGTCTAAAATAAATTCTAAAAATGTGTATTTGCAGATCAATGACAAATACCTTCCAATATTTATATAGTGCTGTCAGTGCATACAAATATACACTTCCATACTTATGTAGACAAAGAACTTCATATATACTTTCAAAAGAAATCAAAGGAGGTTTTGGTTGAATAAATTTGTATTTAAATAATAAAAACATTTAAAAAAATTATATATATATATATATATATATATATATATATATATATATATATGCCACTTTTAATTGAATAACCATTATTGTCTAACGATTTTCTTTATATTATAAACAGGCTGTTTTGTAAATAAACTCTGTTGGAAACCACTGAAGTTTAACAATATGTAAACCCCACCCAAAAATGTTTTTGTTTGTATATGACTGGAAAACATTAATTACATATTTCACGTACAGAATTTTAGAATATGTTTAGAATATTGTTTGATGTTTAATTGTATTAATCACCTGTATCTCATCATCAAGTCTGTATTGTATTAATTGAGCCAAGGGTAGGCAACCTTTGGCTGTCTACCATTTGGAGACTACATCTTCCCTCATCCCAAAACAACCAGGGGCATTGAAGGAAAGAAATAAAGATAATCAATAATTTAAATTAGGCTTCTAACTCATTAACTGCTAAACAGCTCTCCCACTTATTGGTACTATGAAATCATAACATGATAGAAAAGTGATTAGCAAACTCTAATATGAATACCATACCCTAAGCTGGGTTTACACTTCAAGCAGACTTAGGTAAGGCACCCAAGACACACAAAATGAAACAGCAATGCAGGGGAAAGAGTCTAATGCAGTATGTAAATATTTAATAGTGTAGGCAAAAAACAATCAGTTCTCCAAAATTGTAAAAATAAATATAGTTAAATGCAATATATAAACATTGAAGGAGGTATAAATAAATCTTAGAAGCTAAAACACTAAAATGCTTATAATGGCTTGTTCGTTAAGAAGAAAGTGGCTGTCAAGATATATGGCAACCTATACTGTTCAGTTAGGAGATCTATATTGTTCTACACTTCAATAGGCTGTCCAATTATTTATTTAGATCTATTAACACTGTTCAATGTAGTGATATTTATACTTTGATATCACACATATTTTTATATAATTTTTAAAAAATAGCCTATTATTTCAGCTTTGGCTTTATATGTAGCCTTTTTCCCTCAAGGCACCCAAGGTGCCCTTAGCCACCCCCATGGCCACACTACACTCCTCTTTTAAAACCACACCTAGCTCCATTCACTGATGCATGGCAAAGAAAATACAATTAGGCTGCACCATACAAGCACAAAAAAGCTTTTCTTCTTCAGGTTTCTACAGAGTTCTCTAAAACATTTTGAAGAAACACACTGGGGACCTCTCTAGAATTCAAAGGGGTACATAATGACCAGCAAAGGGGCATCTAAATTGGTAAATAAACTAGCCACCATAAACTAAGAGAAGCTATCAGGTGTAGGGGCACAACTCACAATATAGATATAGATATGGTCAGCACAGATGAGGCAATCCTCAAAAGTGGGAAATATAGACAACTATCTACTTTGCCTAATGGGAAATACAGCCCTAATCATCATCCTGCAACTTATATTTGTATTGTGCAGATATTTATCAAGAATGTCTCTATGACATTGTTCACTATATAATTCCACAGAGATTATTCTGTGGAAAAAGTAAAATCTGACAGTGTACATATTTTAACTGTAATAGACAGGGGCAATTCCAGGATTACCAGAGAGGGGTTTCCAAAGGATAACATAAGAATAGAATAACAATTTGTAGAATTTGTTTTGTCTAATACTTCATCTAACAGCCTCAACATATGGGCAACCTGTGGCCCTCTTTCAGCTTTGATTAGACTACAGTTCCTAGTCCAGCCAATGATGGGTGTTATAGTCCAATATAGATGATGTGAGTTATAATCCAATAACACCTAGAAGCTGGCAGGGGGTAATAGTCTCACTAGAGCAGCTACTGATTTCTCAGCCCTGGCATAGACATATGCACAATAGCATCAAGAATTTCTCACTACTAACTATGGTGATAAGCTTTGTCTCCATGATTTTATAGGGGCACACAGCACCAGAGGGGTTTCTGGGCTACTAGAAACCCACTCTATGTTTGCCTTTGATAGATATCAAAGAGAAAATATATGTTAAACGTGTACTGCTTAGTGTTAGGTGTTGTGTTCATTTCCAATATATGAACCAAGGTCCCAAAGTCAAGGAATTACCTTTGTATAATATTGTATAGGGTTCTTTAAAAATCTTTTCTTTTTTTTGTTTTATTGTTTGTGACTCATGACTAAGGCTACCATCAAATAATTTCTGGAAGTACTGTAATACTGGGTTCATTCAGTCTGTGGGGCCTAGCATTTAAGTAAATATTTTGTTGGGTAAGCAAGATGGGGCCCTTCCCCCAACTTGTATTTGACAGCGGTTTCTGGTGGCTCCTGAAATGTGGCTATAGGAAAGCCATAACTGAACATGCAACAAAAATATAGCACTTGTTTACTTATTTTGCCTTAACGTTCTCACTATACTCTAAGAAAAAGTGTTTCTTAACTTTTTTCAGAAATAATTACCTTGGTAGGTGTCCCTTAAATAACAGCAAAGTTATTTCCATTTTAATATTTTTATTTACATTTGATCTTTATTTATGTTTACTACTATTTTTTTAGTTTATAGTCTGATAAAGACTAGTATCCCTTGTAAGTCATTCAAGTCTAGTGCTTTGTTTGATGCGAGGAGCTGTGACCTAGTGTCATACTTCAAGAGAGAGAACTACATACAGGAAATAATAAACAATTACATTTTCATTTTAACCCCTTAACGACCCTTGACGGTCATAGTACGTCAAGGGTAGATCTGAGTTAATGACCCATGACGTACTATGACCGTCATGGAATTCCGGGCTCCCCCTGCGGCTGCACGCTGTTCGGAGAGTCCGCAATCCAAATAAAAAAAAAAAAAAGCTCCATGGTCCTTTAGTGACCACCGCGTGCCTGCGCGGCCAGTCATTAAGGGGTTAAAGGCACCTTCCTTGGAAATTCATGAACACATTGAGTCACTTTTTTCCTGGGGTATAATTTCCCTTTAATATATACACCCCAGTTTCTAACACAGTCATTAAAGTGAAATCCTATCAGTACATCATAAAATATTCTTAATTTAACAGAAGCACTTACCTAAATAGTATAATACCATAGTGCCACATATCTGTAAATGTTATTTTGCATTGGAATTTGCAGCAGCCTTTAGCAGGCTTCCATTTTGTAATTCTTCTTGCATCGTTCTATTGAACAATGTGGTTTATCCATTAGGTACAAGTTTTTCATTTAGCGTATTTGTCTATTGTAGATTATGAGCAGGCATGATGTAAATACAAATTTCAAATAGACGTCTGGAAAAATTATATAAAGGACTTACTTAAGGATTCCTTTTTAATGTAAAGAAAAATCATTCTCTAGCCATCTGAATGAGGATTAAAGCCAGCTCAAAAATAATGCAATAATTATACATTGTATATTTCCTATGGTCACTTTGTTTTTATAAATTTACTGTAAAAGTACTTTAGCTTTTTTGTATAGTAAGTTGTGTATGTGTGTAAATATTAAATGGACAGTAAATAATAAAAACACTCTGCAGCACAACACTGCATAATCCCAAAACCACTGCTGCTAAATTTGTCATTTTTGCATTACAAATGAATTGAACTAAACCAATTGCTTTTCTTAAACTGTAGGTGGAAATTGTGAATGATGTACAATTGTTTTTCATTGTTTTTGTCACCATACAAACTATATTTTAATTCCTTGGATGACAGATGTCAGTTAGAGACATCCCTAAAATCCACGTGGTTACACTGTTGAGGGCCAGAGTTGTGCACAATGCATTGACAAACAATGTCTTTCACATCCTTTTGTCCTCAAGGTGTTAAAGGGAAACTGTTTTCTCTTCTGGTATCTTGGCTGTATAGTTAAGTGTTTCAACTAAAAATGTATTACAATATCACTTAGGTAAAATATTTCTTTCCATAAACAATATTTTGGCTCTAGGCTATTTTTTAAACTTAATACTAACCAAATTCAAGTAGGTAATTTAAAGATACATTAAATATTTCCTGTATTTACAGTAATTAATTTGCACACTTGCACTGTATTATTTTATGTAGATTTGAACTGTGAACATTCATCATTCTGTATGTTTTGGAATAGAAGAATTTGATTTATTTGAAACTACAATTTTTCACACTGTAATAAATGAAGAACTTGATTTATATAGTTTTGCAACTGTTTCAATAAATAGCCTTTTATTGTTAAATCCTTATGTATTTCTTTTTTTCCTGCTTTCCATAAGAATTCCCAGTAAAGGTTCTAAAGCTTTTTTCCAAGTAAAGGGAAACTACCACCCATGTACCAGAATTGGAATGGGGGGCTCAGTGGTTAGAAAAAAGTCTCTGGATTTAATATCAGTAGATTTAGTTGGTAAGTTTTATAACCATGTTGACCCTGGTGGAAGGGACCTTAGCCAGCACCTTAACATTACATTGAGGAGGGAGATAGAATGGGATGAGCTATATAACACTGGCTTCTTCTTCTCCTATGAATGAGAGCAATCCCAGCTCCTCACATAGTTGGAAACAAATGACTGATCTCAAAAGCTTCATTATAAGCCTGAAGCAGGGTATTAGAAATTAAATCAGAATACCATTTAAACCATTCCACCGCAATTCCACCAGGGCAAGGAGATTTAGAGTTAGCAAATGTCTTAATGGCCATTTGGACCAACCCCAGTGTAATTGGGGCACATCAGCACTCCCTATGAATGAATGAATTAATATGTTTATGTATATAGAGTCACAAGTGTAATAGTACTTTACAATTTAAGGGTTTAGAGTGGACAGTACAGGGTTACAAGTGCTTTGCAAAGTGAAACACTAGAAGTGAGACCTAAGAGAGTGCTTGAAAAAGGGAATAGGTCTAAATAAGTATCCAGGAACTCCCCCACAGTATAAGTAACCCAGGATTTGTAAAGAGAGGCGTAAATGAATTTGTAAAGAGAGCATTACATTGTAATCCTCTCTAGAAAGCATTGCCAATAGCTTCCCATGTTTGGGAAACTATTGGCAATGTTTTCTTTTTGTCCATTCTCAAAAATACATTGAGTCTAGGAATGGATTTTTTTGGGGGGTGTTCCTCCTGCAGGAGGGTTAGCTCTCTCTGCAGGGAAGATAAGACCTGGTATGTCTCAGAAGAAGGATAAAATATACTGATAGCTTTAGTTTGCTTGAAATAAGACTATTCCAATCTATCGCTCTATTTAAGCACAGATCTCTTCAATAAAATATATGTACAATAATATATGCCTTCAATAAGTCTCAGACCATGGCAACAGATGCCAACCCACTATTTACCTCCAAGAACACTTCCAACTGCTACTGTACCCCAGTCTCCACCAACCCGTTAGGAAGCCATATTAGGCTAAGTTTCACACCAATTCTGGATTGGGGCTTGTGCATTACAGAATGATAATTCTTATGGGGAATGACCTGGTAGACCACAGGGGAGGTAGGCAGTTGACAAAGGGGTGTAAACATCTCAGAGGAACCAAAGGTCATATCTAAATGGGATAAAAATGTATGGGACATGGAATGACATGAAAATTGAGTAAGGTTAGGATGCTTACTTTGCCAAAGTTCAACAGAGCTAAAATCTCCCATAATCATTATAGGATCTTGGGGAAGTTCAGCAATTTTTCCCTCTTAAGAGACAATAAAAAGACACATCAAATGGTGGGGGAAAATAAACATTGACAAGGAAAATACTGGTATTCCATAATCAGCCATGGAGGAGAATGAAACTACCCACTGGATCAACAGAAAGGCTGTGAAGCAAATAAGAATTGATCTTCCAGATTAATATAGGAAACCCTTTAGGAAAACTGGAATACAAAGAGTGATCAGTCCATCCTACCCAGAGTCTTTAAAGGTGAGGGCTTTGCTACCTGAAAGGAGGAGAATAACTAAAGGAGAATAATATGTAAGGAATTTAAAAGAACAAGGATCGTTTATATTTTGAGTCAAATCCCCTAAAATACCAGAAGATTATCCATCAGGTAGAGGGGAAATGACAAATCTCACAGCGACAATTCCTCGAAATACAAAATGCAGAAAGAAGCATGAGGCCATGGTCAGAGACATCCAGGTGCACCATTCACATACAGAAAGCATATAATAAACCCTCTCCAAGTAACAGACACAACTTAGAGGTTGAGCAGGGAAAAGAAAGAAAACAGTGCCCTCAATAGTCCAATCCCACCCTGTCCATCCTACACAACCTAGGATGAGTTTTCCAATACTAACAATATAAACTAGTGAGAGCAAGGAAACAATCTTATCCCACAATGTTTAAATCTGGGGTCACAGGTTCAACTGGATCTGAAGTGGACAAAGAGGAAGATGAGCTAGATCTAACAGGTGCCACAGACAGTTATCAGTTTTAGGAAGGTGATCCACTTGTTGTTTAGTCTGCTCCATTGCAGAGAATTATTAGCAGCAATAGCAAAAAATAAAAAATGAAGGAGTCAGCAAGCTCAGACAAAACAGTACTGTACATGAAATATCTACTAGAATCAGATGAGGTTGCTGAAGTTTATGGAAGTGCTGAGATGACCTGTGACCAGTCATACAGTCTAATGGACCAATGGAGCAGCCACTCACCCCCAGAGACTAGATGTGTTTTTGTGGGAAGTTTAAATAAGACGATTTAAGTCTTACTTGTTAAATCCTCTTCTCTTAGTTCATATAGGCTCCGTGGTCCTTGATGAGCCATCTCTCAACTCGGTGCATAGAGAGGTCCCAAGTAGTCTGTCCCATAGAGATCAATGGAGCATTGCGGCTATGTGGTAAAGAGTGCCCTTAAAGGCGTGGAATTTAAATAAAACGTCTAAAACGAAACATTTTATAAGAAGTGCTAGTACACTCTTAGGACCCCAATAAAGCATCGGGAACACATAAGACCAAAGGAAAAATGTGGAAAAGAGTCCAAGCACAGTGCATTAAAGCATGGAAGTGCTTAAAAATCACCAAACAACCCAAATGCTCCAAAGGCTCAGACAGACAACATAGAATATACCCAACATGAGTGCAGGAGGGGGATTGTGGGACAAGTGGACCATGACACTCCAAGGGTTGCTCACCTTTTCTGCAGGTCTTCTTTCTTCAGATTACCATTGCAAGGAAGAAGCCTCAGAGGGAGAGACATGGGTTGCATGGTTCTCTCCCAGGGCTGAAAAGGTCCACAACCAGCTCCTGTTAACTGGGCAATCCACCAAGGGAAGCCAGTAATGGTAATCTGCCTAATGGGGGAATTTTGACACCCCATACCTAAAGAAAAATAATGAATAACTAAAAACTAAGCAGAACTGTTCACAGCCTTCCTACCAGGATGATGGAACAAATCTTAACTGAAGGGCAGTAGCTAGGTAGGCTGCTATTGAGGAGAGGGAGGCTCCACCCCTGCACTTCTTTGAAGAATTGTTCCAACCTACTTGGAGGAGCTGTCACCTCCCCATGGTACCTGTAAGCTACATTGGACGATAGAGAAATACTGTATAACAGCAGCCAGAACATCTTTCCAAAAAAAAGAGTAGGCGGAATACAGAGTAAGTAGGGACTTTCTGATGACAGCATCTTGTGGCTGGTATGGCCCTGCAATGTAAGTCCATAGCTTTGTGGCCTAGACAGTGAGTTGTGGCCACATTGCTCCTGCTGATTCAAATCACCCCAGAAGGGTGACAGATGCGGAGAGAAGAAGGACACAGTGACAACCTATCCAGATGACTGCTGGACACTCCCCTTTATTGTTTAATTTACAGTGAAAATCAACACTACTATCATTATGTTCACCAAACATTCTAGGAGCAGGTGTAAGAAAAAAGGACTAGGAACAGTGCATTAATTTGTTGGTGATAGTGTTGTTGTACTGAAAAAACTTACTGTGGCCAAGGTTGATAGATCTTGTACAGTAAATGATAATGAGGAGACTTTTTTAAGAATGGTCAACCAATAGTAGTAGTAGTAGAGACTTTTTGAAGAACGGTCAACCAGTAGTAGTAGTAGTCATAACAAACCTTTTAACACTGAAGATGATGATAATGACAAGTTGCAATCTAATATTGTTGCCATAGCAGTGGCAGCAGCAATGAGACCAGCTGCTGCATCAGACATCCAGTTGCAAACTAGTGATCAATTTTCTTTGTTACCTTAAAGGGAAAAATAAAAAGCTACAATAAAGTAGTTGGGAGAAAGTAGATGATGCCGCCAGCCTAATTATTGATGATATTGAGTTAGAATATGTTCCCCTTTGTCATTGAATCGTTTATTGTATGTGACAGTATGTAAAATAGTGCATATTGCAGGGTTAACAACTTGTAGCCATTGGCTATCTGAGGATGATGTGAGTTCTAGACCATCAACAACTGTATACTCACAGATTCCCTACCCCTACTCTTTGGATCTAGTTAATAATGCCTGGTGGTATCTTTTGCTGTTTATTCTAACATCAGCATCGCAAAGGAAAAGGTACTTATCTTCTGTCTGTTTTTATAATATAAATTGCTAGACTGCAAAGCTCCCTGTGTGCTTAACAGCACATGCGCAGTAGAGACTACCAGAAAGATGCAGTCATGCACAGTAGAGACTGGACGAACGAACTGATCTGGAGTGGGGCGCTCTGAAAAGCTCACAGCCTGTCTCTGCTCCCGGCTCTGGGGCAGCAGCCGAGGCCACTGGGTGGCACTTTAGCCTGTGTACACAAGCTTTCATACTAGTTAACAATAATTCAGTAGCGATTATTACCAATTTATTCAGATGTGAGCTGCTACTGTTTAGTGAAAGAAAATGTTAACTGTCACTTTACTTTTATCTTATCTTCTTATCCTACAGACTAACAAGTTATCAAAGAGAGATACAGCAGGGGAAAAACAGTATTTCCAGACAAGAGTTTCCAAAATATAATATAGGTACAAAATAAACAAACATTCTTATAATATGCTTTGCTCGAATCTGCATCCAAAAGCTTTTACAGCTACCTGATTATAGACTAGGCCTGGGCAACTTGTCACCAGCTGTTTTTTGGACTAAAATTATCATCATCCACAATTAGGCAACAAGTGGTTGAGGATGATGGAAGTTGCAATCCAACAATGGCTGCAGGTTTGCAGATTGCCCATCCTTGACATAGACTTACATAAAACAAAAGCATAACTACGTCATTATTGTTCATCCTACTCATCTGTACAGGTATGGGGGGTCATTGCAAATAGAAACCACAACTTGGTTTGCCCTTGGATAGACAATCTGCACTAATGTTTTATCTAACTTCCAATGTTGATATATTCTTGGGTAGTGCTTATAGCAGTTAAAGTTTGTCTGCTATTTTAAATTAACTTTAAAAAGAATTAAAAACTGCCTACATGTTGTACTAACAATTTGTTTATAGCACAGATCATTTTTAAGAAATGAACCTCTGTTTGTTGGTGGTATAGTCTGGAACTTTCTGACACTTTGTTTATGTGCTGAGCCAATATTACAACACACTGCAATCATTTTTAATAGCTGTAATTTTGGCCTCGAAAATAAATAATTGTCATACTGTGTGGGAAATTAGTAAAAAGTGCTACACTGTACCACCAAAACAGAAAGGCTAATTTCTCAAACACTTTATATTTTACAGAAAAATATTGTACGATATATGCATATTTTAATCATCTGTAAAATAAACAGTGCTTGTCTTAATGGGATAGTAATACTTCATTTTATCTTTATTTTATTTTGTAGGCATTAAAAAAACATGAAAAACGATACAAGTCTTATCTCTCAAACCTTTATGGTTTGAGAGATATTCACAAGCAAAGTTTCCCCTCCTGCCCCTTTTACCTAGTGTAAGCCATCTCTTCTCAGATGTGGAATACAGTCCATAGACCAGACAGATAACAGAAGGGGACAGTCTTCTTCTTATGAGAACAATGAAAGCCCTGCCCCCTTGACAAGTTTTTCAGGTTTTCCCTTATCTTAATTGAAGATTGTCCTTCTCTGCAGTCTACCTGGGCACCTCCCTTCTGATCTGGCTGAACAGTGTTACATCAGTAAAAGGGGCGGGTGGGGGATACTTTGTCATTTAATTACTCTTGAACTACAACTCTGACAGAATTGAAATAACACTCTCCAAAGTCCAAATACTATAATGATTAATTAGAGCTGCTTTTATTATGAAACATTACTATCCCTTTAAGGTGACAGATCCACTTTAACAACAAGTCAGATGGACTGACTTCTTGCAGTGTCGAATACTCAGTGAGTTGTTAGCAGTGGAGAGGAGGTTATAGTTAATATGGAGAGGTGGAGTGAACATACTGCTCAGGGAGTCTTGTAGCTTTACAGAAACTCAGCAACAAACTAGGCAAGAAAGGTGAAGGGCATGTTCTAGATTAAAGTCTTAGCCAATTTAGTTCTTTAAACATATCACAGTGATGGGTAGTGAAATTACATTGGAGGATAAAATGCCATAATGGGTTATACAGAGTGTCACGTTTTTAAAACCTTAACATATTTCACTGAAACAATAAATATAAAGTAATTTGCTTCTTTACTTTTTCCTTCTCAGCTTGCATAAAGCCCTTGTAGCCTGAGGTAAATTCTCTTACCATTTGACCTACTTGCTGAAAACAAAAATGTGTTGTGTAGTGAGCAAAAATACTCACTTGTACATTAGTATTCTAAGGCGCTGTTTTAAAGAAGAGATACATAGTCAGTTCTGTCAAAATATATTATGTTTATTTCACTCTCAATTAATGGAATGCTGTATTACCAGTTTCACAGAGAAAATCTGGGCTGTGTGCTTAGAGGGTTTAAAGATTAATGACTAGAATTGTAAAGCCACATTTAATCCATGTATCAGTTTCTCTTTTTAGTATATTTCATTAGCATTTAAAAGCACAAAACAAAGCAATTTCTATATTGTTTGCTGTATAAAGAAATTTGATTTAATTCTTTTAGTGCCAGAGGTGTATCCAAGGCACTGCAGTGCAATGCGTTGGATACCACTCTGATACTCAAATATTTAACCCCTAGGATGCTAGAGACATTACCAGTGTATCCAGTGGTTTAAACTGGTAATACTTTTTAATGGACCAAGATTGCAGACAGGCTGTCACCTATGTAATGTAACATATTCAAATCCATTGTATTTGACTAACTCCGAATTCAGTCTTGACCAGGATTGATTTTCAGCCTGATCATGCCAGGTCAGTGACCCAGTACTTTTGTATCTGGTGTTACATGAGACCAAAGTAACCTGGTGCCGTTCTTTTCAGAAAATCACCCTGCTCCTCATATTCACTGAGCTTGTGAAACAGCATATATAAAGCTCTGATACAATTTCTGGAGGCTCCAACATCAATTTGAACATCCAGAGCATGCCCTACTGTCCTCAGATAGGTGACAAATGAAGGTGCAATAACAGAAAGGAAATGATGATAAATTAACAAGTTAATATCAAAATCCAAAAGTCAGGGAATGCAGTGATACCTCAGAGGATTTAAAACTCTCACCTTTGGCCAAGAGGAGAAATAACCATGATCTACAGCTCTACTCACCCATACCCAAGGAGTCTTATAAAATGTACACCCTGTGATTCAGTGATTTTTGTCTTGAGGATAGCAATAAAGGACCTTGGGGACATATTTTCATAAATTACAACTTTAACCAGCATAAGTCACTCTAAGCTTTCATTCTTCAACAGGGAAGACTCTGCAGCTTCCTTAGGCATTATAGGTTTAGAGGGATTTACATGGATACATCCCTTTTTCATGTGGTGTTTATGAGGGAATGGATGACCTTTTGTATATGCAATAGGTGGTTACTAAGTTCCCTTTCTCCCTGTAGTGAAAAATAGATATAAACACAGTTTATAAATGCAAACAGACACAACCAACTGCATCAAAGAAAAAGTCTACAAATGTATTTTGCATTAAATTGAACTTTATAACCACTTGAATGCTAGAGAGGTCTTCAATGCATTGCTTAACAATGCTTTGGAAACTCGCTAACATTTACATGGATACAACTTACAAGTAACATTTTTATCAATGGGTATTTTTAATTTGTCCACTGTGGCGGAGTTGGTTTGCCCAGAATTGCATTACTTTACTTTTATTTATAAGACCATATATCTCACATGCTGTTTGAGAGCTCCACTTACCATAGGGCTTGTTCACAATTTTATACCTATCTTTTTGGTACATGTGCATATACAGGTCATATATCTATGGAGGTAGGATGGGTGGCTCCTTAGGTGTTTTTACTTAATTTATTTAACCACTGTAGTGCAATTTGTGCTGTTAAAAGAACACTAGCACCAAAACATGAAATTAAATGTCTACTCCCTCAGAGCATATGTAAAAGGCACAAAAACAAAAAAATATTTCTACACATGCTAATATGAAGTACCGGGTATTTAATTGTATATAACCACAGTTTATTATTAATGGGATAATGGGAAATTAAAACTGTATAATATATTTTTATTTGCTTTATAATACAGTCTAAGAAATCATTAAAACAATTGGATATATTTAATAAATATTACTTCTTTAAAATGAGTATTTGCCCTAAATTGAGCTTGGGACACTTTGTACTGTTCACGCTCCATATTACTTGTAAAAATATTTAGTGGCATAAAAATCTCTGTTCTTTGATATCAATAGATTGATATATTTAAGTTATTTGTGTCAGGGGGCAAAAAATATATTGAATGCATTAGCAGTGAAGAGGGTAATCATTTGAGTCTTGGAGGATACATGATTCATTAGCCACCCATTTGGCACAAAAAGGTTCAACTGCATGTAATCTATTTTCCTTTGCTGATGAGATGCTTTCTGTGAATTGTAATCCAAACACTTCTCATTAATTCTTTGCAATTATATGAAGCTCCTGTAAAAGCTCTCCAGGATATACTCCATGAGAAGTATGAGAGAAATCTCAATGTATTCTTGAACATTTAAAAAACATTTTCTAAATAAATGCATAAAATAATAGTAAATAGTACAGTCACCTGTTTATGAGCTTTTGAAGCATAGTGTTTGTAATAATCAAGTGTGAACTAAATGTAAACTAAATGAAGGAGGACTGAGGGGCATAAATCAGTCCCCATGCTATCAGCAAGATGAATGTATGGGAATATACAATGGCAATTCCATTCAAAATCAGCAACTAGAATTGTTTTGTTGTCTCTGTGCCTGCCATCCATAACTTTATTATGCTACATATGACAAAATTCCTCTCCTTAATGCCCCATTCCCAGTGAGTAGGATTTTTGAGCAGTATGTGGGCATCTTTGGGTGTTCCTTTCCTTTACATTCTGTTTATGGTGTTACTGTATGGCAATTCCCCGTTCATGCTATGGAGCAGAAGTGCTGGGCTTGATGGCATTAAAATTGTAATGATGGCAGTGATTGACTGCTTTTATGCATTACAGTGCTCATACCATGAAGTACATGCACTGGTGTTATAGGATAATGCCAGTGGATCTGCAGTGAAGAATTTGTACATATGCCCCAGTGCCTCAGAAGTCTGGCATACAAAACAGTGCTGAAGTGTGGTAATTACTTTTTTCCCTAATAATACTGGAGCTGGCCTATACACTGTACTAATGTCAATGATGGCACTTCAGGGTATGCAATACAGCATATATTTTCAGTAGTGCATATCAATGGGCACACTCTGCCACCAATATGACTTTAATGCCAGCATTCTCCATACTCCAGCCTCATAGCATGCCCCAGGATATGGTGATAAACCATGCCTTTTCTTATACGTCTTCTTAATAACGTTGCCTTAGACAAAGTGGAGAGACTATCCTCCTTGGTATCAGGTTGCATTAAGGAGGGACATGTTTTGTGTAAGAACCTTAGTAAATTAATATTAATCAGATATATTTGATTCCATCACCTGATTTAGTTCAGAATCACTATTGTTCATTCATCTCAAATTCCCCATTGACAGAAAAAAAACTTAAGATATGATCTTCAGAATTATATAGTATAGTGATCCAAAATTTTGGAGACATCTCTGCAATCTGAGGAATTCAATAATTATTCTTTTAAAACATCATTTGAATGGTCTTCAAGCCCACAATATACACCTCTCTTTTCTCCTGACTAAAGTGAATTATTTCAGGGATTTGTTTTGCCTCCTTTCAAAAGAATGTTACTGAAGATTGTGAAAACATGTTAATACTGGGCAATTTAAAATTACTGGCAAAACAAATGTTTTTTTCCTTACATTCACGAAAGAATTTGTAGAAGCATCAAGAAAGCTTTGCATTCTCTCTACATGTTTTGACAACACTAACATTACTTGGGAGGTTCTGTGTTCCCTAAACATATGTCTTGTAGTGGCATGAATGCGTGAATCATACCTTGCATACTTTTATCCTTGCATAGGTTCAGCAACAAACTATAAAATGGAGCTTTACTCTAGGAATAAGGTTGCCTTAATTTGGTTAAAAAAATTAACGTGTTTTATTTTTTAGATAAAAAATGTTACCCATCCCTAGATACTATATAGACTAATGAAGAAAATAACATAATTTCAGATTGCTAACAGAAAATTTGATTACTCATGCACTTCAATAGTTCATACCTCAATAAATAATTGTACGAAACTTTAGGCAACTTAAATTGTGCTGTAAATATGATTTTTGAGAGGCATCCATGGAATTGAAAACTGCTTACAAATGGGCGTATACTTGCAAATCTTTTGAGAATGGCATTGAAAGAGCATCCATGACCAATAGATACACCTTTCTGGTGACTAAACCTAAGAGCAAAATGTATGCTTAAGTTTGAATTATTATTATTATTACTCCAATTTTCTAAGTAGCAAAATTCTATTTCAGTATATTCATGTTGATAAATGAATAAATGTGAGCAACACGAAGCAAAATCTTTGTCTACACATAAAATATCTAACCATGACAGGTTTGGATTGAGTACAGATCTTCTACTTACTACATTGGCATTACTTTGACTCACAACCCTCATCATCATGTCATGTTCCTCTGCTGAGTTGGGATTTACTGACCCCTGTCCCTTCATACTCTACAGCCCCAAGTTCATTCTCTTCTCATATAACTGTTAACATCCCATAAGCCTCTCCTTATCTCTTTCTGATTTTCTGTTCCAAAAGTATACCTCAACCTCCTTTAATGTTTGATCATTCTTCAGAAAATCTCAAAGTCACCTTCAGTCTCTCTTAAATGATCTGATTCCCCCCCATCTTTACATAGCCAAAAAATAATATAAACAATACATTAAGTATGCTGCAGTATGTGAAGGTTAATGTCTATGGTTCTTATGTACAAAGGATAGTGCTGTTAGAATTGTACTCATAGTGCTAGCCTGTTATTATTTTAAGAAGATGTTTAAGTAGAAGTTTTGTAAAAGGAAATAAATTGTTTTGTAAAAGGCAATAAATAGTAATAAGTATGCATTGATTTGTTATAACAGTTTATTGTCCATTTAAAAATCTCTGCTTAAGCATATTAAAGTAAGAAGATGCAAGCTTTCTGAATAAAATACATCCCAGTAGATTCTAGTCAATAAACGAAAGCAATATTCTGTTCTGTTTCTGTTTCAGAAGATCTGTAAATCCTTAATAGACGTTCCTTCTTTCAATGATAGTGGGAATTTGACTCCTTTTAGTAGTACCATGATTTATATAAGGGGCCTTTAATCTGTCTTTAAAAGTCTGTTAACGTCTTTCGTGTATTAAAGAGAGCCTGCCACCTTTACAAACCCTTCCTTCAGTGGCAATCTCCAACTTTAATGGGTTTACACAAATATCACTCCAAATTAATTTATTCCATCTCTCTGGTGGAAACTGATAGGGTCTAAAAGCTTAAGGCCCATTCCCCATGGGCAACACTACCGCAGCATTGCCAGTGATGAAAAGTAACATGCTGAACTATGGTATTTTTCACATGGATTGCAATCACCTTGTCTAAACACTTCAAAGTATAGCATGCTGCAACTGTATTGCATTTGTACAGTAATAAAGTTGCATTAAGTAAGTCTGCACAGTGGCCTATAGAGCCACTAGCAGATTTTCCAAGTTGGCAGCAATTTGTAATATTGGCTGGTGCCCACTTGGGCTGGTCATCAGACACATTTCTAATGCGTCTGAATTGGTGGTGGAATGCATGAGAGAGTTAAGTGAAACAACAGAGATGAAGAAAATGTTGCAGGGAGCTGCGAAAGTTCTGTCATGCATGTGAAAGAGGCCTAAGAAAGAGGAAGGAGGTGATATCCTGGACATGAGATTACTTATTTAGGCTTTATCAGATAGGTCAGAGAACAAAGTTCTGCTGAGAGTTGATTCCCTACTTACTAAATCGAAAAACCATTAATTTAAAAAAACAAACAACAAAAAGCACAAATTATAGGCAGTTTGAATAGATATATTTAATGAAACCAAAAGCTGGGTAGATAACAGGTCCACTATAACTATACTACTGTGAAATCTGAAGCTAATGTTTTGTAGAAAATATTTGGGAAACACAGGATTTGTTACTAAGGAGAAAGCTGTTGTCATAGTAGGAAAATAAAAATGGTTGCTTGCAAAGACAGACAAAATTATATTATCACACAATCTAAAAATGCACAACTAAAAATAATTTCACTTCAGTTGCTGTAATATGTTTATAAGATAAACATTAACATTTTAAAGTGACAGTGATCCTTTTGTTTTACATATTCTTCATGTGCATGGTATGTAAAGTCTAATATTTTTTTCATCTTCGTCTAATTTTTAGCCTCTTAACCCCTTAAGGACCATTGCCGTGCCAGGACCGTCACTGAGGTCCGGCACTTAAGGACCAGTGCGGCTGCACACTGGTCTGGAAGCCCTGAAAAGGAAGCAATAATAAAAAAAAATGCCCCGTGGTCCGCAAGTGCCGGCTGCGTGTGCCGGTCCTTAAGGGGTTAAGGATGGGGAAAATCTGGGGTGGATTGCACTTAAGGACCGGAGCAATTCTGACCTTTTTGATTATTTCTTTGTTCAACAGTGTTTTCCCTCTAAGACTTTTATTCCAGCCACACAAATTATATACTATTTTTTCCACACACAATTAGGACTTTCTTTTGATACCACACTTATATGGATAACCCACCATTTATTTTATGAAAATTAAAGAAAACTTTAAAAAAAAAGTAAAAAAAAAAATATTTTTTCTCTTATAATGTGGGCATAATGGGTTACATTTTTATGGAGACTGTCAGTCATACCTACAAAATGGGCAATTTTAAGTGGGCACTGTCCCCCCAGGCTGAAAATCCCCATGCCCCTCTTTCCCTCTGTCTTTTCCCAGTTTCTTATAGATGAGATTTGGCAGTGTGTATAAGTTTACTACTTGGCTCCACAACAATAAAACTCCCATTATTTTTTGTTTAAACTTTAAATTAAACTATGTGATCTGTTTTACAAAAAAAAGTTGCTCTTAGCAGGTCAGAAATGGACCTGCATCCAGTTTGACCCCAGTACCAGCACTGAAGGGGTTAATACCCCCCAACTATTGACAGAATTTATTTGTATATGTGTCTGCTCTCTGCCTCTCTCTCCCTTACTTCAAGCACACTGCCTTTTTGAATCAAAATGCCGGTACATGTGATCACTCCTGGAGCTAACACATGTACTGGCAGAACAGACAAGGACTGAATCTGAGCGGTCTAGTCCCAGAGCGCTCAGTTTCAGCCTGAAAAGCACGATAGCAGCGTGCACCCAGGCGCGCTGCTATCATTTAACCCATGATGTGCCAGGACTGTCATAGGGCCTTAAGTCAAATCTACCCATGATGGTCCTGACACGTCATGGGTCATTAACGAGTTAAACTGATTTTGTCCCTTATAGGGAACTCTCTGAATCTTTTTCCAGAGTTTTTTCTGTCAGGGACTGTGAAAGCAGGGATACTGGAACAATGTAAAAGTACAATGTAAAAAAGACAGAGATACAATGTAGTGGCCACTTCTATAGCATACAGAACACTCAGTGATAGACATGTTATTTTACATTATTGCAGTATTCCCACTTTCAAAGTCCCTGACAGAAAGGCCTCTGGAAACAGAGATTCAGGGAGATCAATGTCAGGAACATAAAATAAAAAACAGGTGAATATAAAAAAAATCAAAGTAGAACAGTAATTGTATGCCACATATTATGCACTCGCAGGGAATGGAAGGTAAAAAAAGATTGATGTAACTTTAAACCCATTTATAAAAGCAAAACCTAGTTCGATCTACAAAGTTTAAATATGTAAAGATATATGTTCATGCTGTGAAATTAACATCTTATTTAGGGCTTGATCCAAATGTTGGAGTAAAAACCAACATTATGAAAAAAAACGCCGTCGCAACATAACCAAGACTGGGCAATGAGAGATTCAAATCTCTGTTAGCTAGAATGGCTAACGGGCGACAGCCAACAAAATACACATAAACTTCAAAACCTGCATTACATAAAATTCTGACCTCATCGCCATCTTAAAACACACGATAAATAACATGCGATACGTCCCTATGAAAGATAGAAGTGAAAGTCTGATGTTACCTAGTGCCCCATCCAGTCACAGCACCCCAAAGTATAAAGTTCATTTGAATAACCTAGATAGAGACCCAAAATAACCAACAAACCTTTGTCTGTGTTTCGAATTCCATGAGCTAGATCACAGGACCCAGGTGCGAAGGTTAGCGACATGTACAAGGTTAGAGAGGAGCATTACACTACAGGTAGAAAGAGATTTGGAGAGTGCATACACATAATACACATAATACGCTTTAGCACATATCCAATATACGCATTCAAACACAAACACACATATACACACACTTAGCCTTTTTTCTTTTGTCACACATAACATACCTTTTAATTTTTTGTTTGACAGTGTGAGTCTGTGAGTGCAAGTGAGTGACAGATAGAGAGAGAGAGTGAGCGTGTGTGTGAGGGCCTGAGTGAGTACCTGGGTGTGAGTGGGTAGGAGAAATGGAGAGGAGGACAGGATAGAGGGATGAGGAGAGTAGGAGGAGAGGAGGAAGAGGCACAGGTGGGCATCCCTGGTCAGGGTAGGGGAGCCACTCCAGAGGAGGCACACATAGTGCAGGGTCAGAGGTGATAGTGGGATGAGGGGTAGGAAATGGAGTGCATCATGCACAGCCAGGGCCATCACAGGCAGGGCCTGAGAGCCAAAGCCAAGGCTCTCAACCATCTCATGGTGGTGCTGAGGATGAGAGGATGTGTGAACCTAACTACGCCACCGAGGAGAATAGGGTCCTGGTGGAGGATCCTGTTCCCCAGGCAAAGGGTGACTGGCATTGGGGCAAAGAAGAAGGCATTAAGAAAAGATGGACAGACTGCAAGAGAGTAGTAAAAAAGAGGATTGGACTGGAGGTGCTGCATGCTAGAGGCACTGGAGGTGGCCCATCCCTGTGCATGCACTATAAAGACTGGAGGAGGTGCTGCACAGGACCATGTTAGAGAGAGTTGTGCCCGGGATTCTGGGATGGAGTGACACCAGGGAGAAAAGCAGCCTCCAGGCCACCATTAAGTGCATCAAGGCTTACATACACAACACAAAAATCTTGACACCTACCATGGCCCAACACAATGACACGTGAACACATGGCTAGCATTCCAGGGGGTTCAAACAAGGACAGAATACATGACAAATCCAGCATAAATGGGAATGGTCAAGTCCCTGTTTAACAAACTCACTCACAGCACAAAAACAATACACACCATTATGTTGGAGGCAAATAAATAACTGTTATGTGTACCACAATGTCATAGATAGAGTGACAAAGAGGTCAGCACATAACCCCTTGAGTGCTAGAGGGATAAGCAATACATTGTTTGACAATACATTGGCTAATACCCTGGCACTCAAAGGGTTATCAGAGAATAGCAAGGAGGGGAATTGGTGTGTTTCCTTTTGTATTGGTACTGCAGTTCAGGCGTTGTACATGTAGGTAGTTTGTCCAAGTGGAATAGTCAAGGTTCAGCTTTCTGTATCATATGTAGCCTGAAGAGTGTGGATGGTCAGGGGGGCATTCACTGCCATTACCACTCTGCAGGACGTATATGATTCCCAAGGCTCAACCATGCCAGGGGGGACATTCACTAGGGTATAAGAAAGAGGTGACAATGTGTAGATGACTACTCCAGTGATATCACTACTGCAATCCCTGTGTTAGTCTGTGGAGCCAGTGCATGAAGATCACAACTTAGGACATAGCAGTACATAGGCTCCACAGCATAACATAGGAAAAAGGAGAAGTAACCTCCAATACAATGGAATAAATTCCCATGTCTGCTGTGTGTTTGGTTTCTAGCTGTCCTGAGGTGTGTTTGATGTGTCATCCAGCTGATTGGGTTGACGGGTTACCCATGAGATGGATACTCTGTTTCATGGGTCTTGGTTCATGTACTGAGGTGTTGTGTGCTCAGGGATCACATAGCATGTACATATTTCTGCTTGCCATCCCCTTGTTCATAACCCCTTGTCTTCATGACTGCTAGACAACACATTGCCAAACAATGGAGTGGCATTGACACTGTGCCACACACACATGAACAGGTCAGTATGTTTGGCCTTGCAAAATAAACCAAGCAGCAGAAAGTGCAATTCAATGGAAATTCCCTTCTATGGAGTAATAATTTCACAAACCTTTAGAGTTAAGAGTTGCAGGAGAAAAATAATAGTAAACTCTACTATAAAAAAACATAAAAAATCTGTATAAAATCCATGCACACTCTCTCACTCAGAATATATGTGTAACTATATATAAGACAAACCAGATATTACTAAATCTATGTCTTATAGTAAAAGCAGCAATTATGTGAGATTTCTTAACATAGAAAATCTTATCTTCAGTTTCAGTCAATCAGGAAGTATTAGGAAAAGGCTATTATGAGGATCTTATCATAGTCAATCAAACCTCTTTAATCTTTCTCCCACACTTTGCTGACCTTCTCCGCTTTAAGTTATACACGGGAATGCGTCACACATTTACTTCTAAATTGCAATTAACTCCTTCCGAACACTTTACACAGTCAGATCTCCACAGGAATCTGGTCCGCGCTATCCCTTCAAACAAAATACAAACAGACCATAGTGTAATATTTAGTGCATACGGGAGCCCTTCCGCCGCTAGTTATACTCACACTCTTATGGTCTTTTAGCGCATATCTTAAAACTGGATGAATTAATAAAATGTGGACAACGTCCTTAAAATCACATTTTATTCTAAAACCAAACATAAATGAATCAGCAGTATCCGTATTGATGCAATAACCCAAAACCCTGTAGTATTTTACCAGCAAGCTGCAGTGAATCCTCTCCTATTGTTCTAGATCCCAAACTCCAGCGTCTGGTGTCACTACCGGAATTCTCACATACAAAGGGGTATGCCGTCCACTGACTGACTCACTAACTCCGCCCAATGCATTTCGTAAATGATTACTTCATCAGGGGCCCGTGCTTTTAAAACCACCATCGGCAATTTTTTCTGCCAACGCCAACATTTGTATCAAGCCCTTAGTATCCACCTATTCAAAGGACCAACACCCCTTTTAATAACACTCCCAGTTACCTTACTATGGCCATACAATCCTAAAGACTTTTATGAATTTTGCCCTTGTACTTTTGTTCATGTGAACACCAGTCAGACCTGATGACAGAACTGACAGCTGCTAGTAAGTTTTTCAAACTGAAGCAGGTAGAGTAAATGAGCAGACTTAAGACTTTTAGTACCAGAGGGAGACGTGATAGATTGTGAAGTATAACTTGGACATAAATCCAGTCCTGAAATGGTTAAGATTCCTTTGCATAATTCGCTGAGCTTGAGGTTTTGTGGTCCTGCTAGCAAATGCCACCACCATGGTCATCATGTCATCCAGGACAATATAAAGATGCTATCTCTTCAATGAAAGATCAAGAAAAAAAGTCACAGAGGCCATTAAGAATAACCTGGCATAGTAAAGTAAGTGTGAGGCATTAGGTTTCCTTTAAAGAAAATGTGAAAAGGTGTTATTGGCACATTCATATTTTCCATATAGAAATGTAATACATATTTATAGAATGTTATATCCTCTTGAATATTATTTTTAATAAAAATGTTATATTGACTAACATTATTTTACTTATTTCCTATAAATTATTGTGCAGTGACAAATAAGGCTTTGCCAAGATGAATAGCTGTGCATTGCCTAGACCTTGTCCTACATACAAGAAAGCAGGCAGAGACTTAAATTAACAGGCAATAAGAAATGCATGACAGTATAATTGCCTGCCAGGAAAATTATGAAGAGTTCATTTGCTGCACCCCTCCAGCCTGCAACATCATTAAATACAGAAATGTTTAAGTGGCACGATAAATGTCAAACATGCAAACATTCAATTAGAGAATTGCACACCACAACCACAATGAATGACTGACAGCAGTCATTATGTAGCATAAGCACAGATATGTGTTACTGTTACAGTGTATGACCATTATTTGCAGCATTGCCTAGAGAGAGGTAAAGGAGTGAAACTGAACAGATCTGACGTGTTTTCCTTAAGGATCTTTGTGTGTGTGATGAAGGGAGAATAAATGCAATGGGGCGATGAACTAAGGTTTATCATGTTGACAGTAGGGCTGACAATTTCGTTAGAGCTTATGAAAACACACAAAAAAAACAAAAATAAAAAATGTCATCAGTCTGAAAACCCCTTGTTAAATAACTATATTTATCAAGGGCTCAAATTAAAAATAATAATATTTACATTTCATCTGTACACCTATAGGTCATCATGAATGAAAATAGGTATCATCAAGCTATGTCCTTGCATGTTTACTCCCATTTGTGGTGAAGACGGACTGTAATGTAATGTGTAGTTAGACCTTTCATTGTTATAGGCTCAGGGAATTTGTTTGCACCAGTATTTTTGCTTTCCATCTTTTAGATATGATTTCTGCAGATATAATTCCAGTTGTACAGTATTTGGAGGACTATATTGTGTTTTTTGTTTGTTTTTTTCCCGAACATTCAGCTTTCCATGGTGTCTCAATGAAGTCAATTTTGTATTGTGCAATAAGCTATTATGTCATAAATATGAAAATGTAAACAAACACACACATGCCCATTTCTTCCCTTATTTTGTTGGGTGGAGATTTTGCCACTAGGGCCATGATGTTGTCTTTTCCTGCTGCCTGTGGCTGATAACACTGTTGAGGTAGATGGCTTCTACTTAGAGGGAGCTGGGTACTAGTGTTAACCTGACTATTGTCTCGTGGCTGCCTGACAACTCTGGTCACAGCATGAATAGAGGAAGCACTTCTAGACATTTTGAAGGGGAACTACCACCCGACACAATATTTAGCTTCACTAAGTCCCCATCTGGCGACTAGCTGCTTAGTAGCGCTAGTCGCCAGAATAATCACCTTATTCGCCCACGTGATTCGCCCACATCGGCTATAGCCAAACATGTGCAGGAGAGGCATGGTGGTGATACAGGCTGTATGTTCTTCCAGGGCATAGAAAGGGTTGTGTTGCCCTGGAGGGGTGGTAATATCCTGGATCTTATTAATAAGAGGGAGGCATATTGGAAATTTTATTTACACACTCGTTATCCACAAGGAATGAACCTTGAATGGGATATTAATTATATTATGTAGTTTGTATAAGCTGTTATTCGTACTGTTGAATTTCTTTTCACCAAACATATCTAGGTACATCTCTATAGGGTTAGCTCTGGATGTATTTTACTACTAGGGTTGTTTCCCTTTAAGAGATGTCCTTTATAGGTTGGTTTTTGATTAATCCCTTTACCATTGGGTGAAGGGGTTACATTTTCAAATACCATGAACTTCCGTTCCGGATCCGGGCAGGTTGAACAGGTGTTTTTCATGATCTTTTAATTATATTAATATATATATTATATTGTTATATATGTTGTGTATAGCACTGTGATTTGTAAGTCTATGAGTAAGCGCAATATTATGCGCGAAACGCGTTAGACTGTGTTGGTCTTGTCTTCATGTCTGGTTGCCATACTCGTGGTTTTTAATATTCCAATAAAGTACACCTTGTTTTATGCTTTAACATCTCTTTGCGTTGAAGTGTGCCACCCGGACTTTTTTATTCACCATATTTTTCAGGCTGGGAGAGCCTGATTGGGCTGAGCACTTGTAGACAGAGGTGAGTCCACTTTTTGGACTGATTATTTGAAGAACGCTACTTGTTTGGATGTTCCACTATTTGACTGCGTTGAGGCACTATTGTTTGTTATTCGACCTTATTTAATAGATTTCTGCTCTCTTCTCCGATTGACAGGCAGGACGGAGCGCGGACATCTTGCCATTATGACGTCCGTGCTCCTGCTCTGTCAGTCCCAGCCGGGTCTAGTAGGCGTTGCTAGGAGCCATTTGGCTCTGGCTGGGACTGACAGCGCAGACGCGCAGACGTCACAATGGCAAGATGTCCAGGCTCCATCCTGCCTGTCAGCCGGGGAAGAGAGCAGAAATCTATTAAATAAGGTAATTATTCTGGCAACTAGCACTACTAAGCAGCTAGTCGCCAGATGGGGACTTAGTGAAGCTAAAGATTGTGTCGAGTGGTAGTTCCCCTTTAATTACTATTAATAAAGAAAGATTTTATGTTAAACTCTTTATTTTCTTTTGCATTACATTTTTTTTTCTTTGCACTAAAACACTCAGGAGCAACGGCAATAGTGGGTCAGGACACACGCAGCTCAACTAATGTGGATTGAACAACAAATTGAATATGCACATGCACTTCTTTTTGAACAATAAATCTACTTTTTAATTTTTTTTAATGAAAACACTCAGGAACAACAGACTTAGCTGTAAATCTACAGTACAATGCAAAAGTCTTAGACAAGTGTGAAAAAATGCTGTAAAATAAGAATATTTTTTATAATTAACACAATGCATAGTGAGTGAACAGAAGAAAAATCTAAATCAAATCAATATTTGGTGTGACCACCCTTTGCCTTCAAAACAGCATACATTCTTCTAGGTACACTTGCACAAAGTCAGGGATTTTGTAGGTATATAGTCAGGTGTATGATTAAACAATTATACCAAACAGGTGCTAATGATCATCAATTTAATATGTGGGTTGAAACACAATTAAGGCAGACAAGGGTTTCCAGATGTGCTGTCCAAGTTCTTTTGAAGAAGCACAAAGAAACAGGCAACGAGGAGGACCATAGATGCAGTGGTTGCCAAGGAAACTTAGTGGAGCAGATGAAAGAAACATCATGCTTACTTCCTTTCGCAATAGGAAGATGTCCAGCTGTGCCATCAGATCAGAATTGGTAGAAAATAGTGGGATCCTGGTACACCCATTTACTGTCTGGTGAAGCCTTGTCAGAAGTGGTGTTCTTGGGAGACTTTCGGCCAAAAAGCCATACCTCCGACATGGAAAAAAGGCCAAGCGACTCAACTATGCACAAAAACATAGGAGCTGGGGTGCAGAACAATGGCAGCTGGTGTTCTGGACTGATGAGTTAAATTTGAAATATTTGGCAGTAGCAGAAGGCAGTTTGTTCTTGAAGCGCTGGACAGCGGTACAAGAATGAGTGTCTGAATGCAACAGTGAAGCATGGTGGAGGTACCTTGCAAGTTTGGGGCTGCATTTATGAAAATGGAGTTGTAGATTTGGTCAGAATTAAAGGTCTCCTCAGTGCTGAGAAGTACAGGCAGATACTGATCCATCATGCAATACCATCAGGGAGACATCTGATTGGCCCCAAATGTATTCTGCAGCATGGCAACGGCCCCAGACATACAGCTAAAGACATTAAGAACTATCTCCAGTGTAAGGAAGAACAAGGAGTCCTGATGGTATGGCCCCCACAGAGCCCTGAATCTCAACATCATGAAGTCTATCTGGGATTACATGAAGAGAGAGAAGCAACTGAGGCTGCCTCATTCCACAGAAGAATTGTGTTTAGTTCCCCAAGATGTTTGGAACAACCTACCTGCCGAGTTCCTTAACAAACTTTGTGTAAGTGTACCTAGGTGAATTGATGCTGTTTTGATGGCAAAGGCTGGTCACACCAAATATTTGATTTAGATTTTTCTTCTGTTCACTCACTATGCATTTTGTTAATTGATAAAAAACTATTAACATGTCTATTTTTGAATGCATTCGTACTTTACAGCATTTTTTCACACTTGCCTAAGCCTTTTGCGCAGTACTGTAAATTCAAATTTTTTTAAAGTGATAGTAAGCAGCTCGGATTAATCTTCATAGTATTTGGGCCATGTAGAGTGATATTTCAATATTGTCAGAGTTGTAGTTTTAAGAGTAATTGAATGATAAAGTATCCCCGCCCCTTTTATGTAGTATGCCGCATCTCCTCAGATGTGGAATCTGGTCTCTTGACTGGACAGGTCACAGCAAGGGCCAATCTTCTCACTGTGAGCATAAGGAAAACCCTGCCCCCTCTTGACAGGTTTTTCAGGTTTTTCCTTATGCTTACTGAAGATTGTCCCTCTGTGCGATCCATCTGGACAGTCTTGCTACTCTGAGGTGAGCAGTGTTACATCAGTAAAAGGGGCGGGAAGGAGATACTTTATCATTCAATTACTCTTGAACTACAACTCGTACAGTATTGAAATAACACTCTCCACGGCCCAAATTCTATGAAGATTAATTAGAGCTACTTTTTTGTGAAACATTGCTATCCCTTTAAATTAAAGCATTCAGGAACAACAGGTATAGTTCCTTGATAAAGGGCAGTGGCATGTCTGGACACAAGCATATCAGCTACAATGGACTGGACCGCACGCTGAGTCTGGCAGTATCTATAGACATGTTTTCTTGAATGGTAAATATACTTACATTTTTTTAATTAAAACACTCAGGAACAACAGGCATAGTTGCTTCAGAAAGTGGACACAGGCAGCTCAGCTACTTGTAATGTTTTTGTTTATGCTAAAACACTCAGGAACTAAATGTGTCTTTGGAGGAGACTGAAATGGCATCTTAACCAGTCTCACTAGTGCACACCATCCACGCTGGCTCCACAACATCTCATACGGACAATTCCAACGAATAAAACATAGTTGTATTGAGACTCACACATCTGAAGAACAGGCAACTTCATTATCAAAAAAATTATTTGAAAAAGCATACAAGAAAGCCATAGTTGCATCTGTGCTAGCAAAAAACAGGGCTATTTCAAGAACTGATTTACTCCATCCAAAACCTAAAGAAACACAACAGAATCCAACTGACACTGATAAACCTAATAGGATCAACACTGCATTTATCACAAGATATAATTCAGCAAGCCAAACCATTCCAAAATTATCTGGAAACATTGGCCAATTCTCCACAGAGACAGACATTTACACACTGAAACACCAAAAAAAACACCTATCATTTTCAAGAAAGCTAGGAATTCGAAGAACCAACTAGCTCCAAGTATGTTGGCCACAGAAAAGACACAAAATGTACAGTTATGCAGCATATTAGATGGTCAGCCTATTAAAGGCAATTTTAAGTGCAGGCATACCAACTGCATTACATGTGGACACATATAACATCAGAGGAATACATTCAAATCAAGTAACAGCGATGAGGTATTTGACATCAATGGTCTGTTTAGATGTACTTCCACTTATGTGATATACTTATGAGAGTGCCATTTAATAAACAATACAAAGGCAGGACAATCAGACAGGCAAAATAATGTTTCCTTGGGGGGAAAATTATAAGAAAAACATAGTGTGACAAGGCACTTTATTGATCATCATGAAGCTCAAACACAGGACCTCAAAATAATTGTCATTGATCAAATTGGTCCACAAACCAGAGGAGGAGATCAATACAAAAAAATTAGCACAGAGAGAGAGCTACTAGATATTCAAATTAAACACCATGGCACTGCAAGGGTTAAACGAAGAACTGGACCTCTGTTGTATGTAGAATACCATCATCCTCTTCATTGGCCCCAAAGCCTAACCCCCTCACTATTACATATACAGAGAGATATACAGCCCTGTCTATCCACAACTAGGGCAATCACACCCATGTCCATATTTATCTATGATTCATTTTTTCATCACTGTTATAGATACGTATATAGGTTGATGGACTCTTTTGTCCATTCCATTCCTTTCATGATTACACACCCTGATGGCATCCTGAAGTAGTCACATAAATTGCTCCAGTGCCCAGCAGTACTATCATAAGGACAATGGACCCTATGACAGCTCGCTACAGTAGCACTTTCACGTCTAAATTCGAGTTAACGCCCCCCCCCGCCTCCCACCGCTGGTGATTGGTTAAAGATTTTTTAAATAGGGTAGAGAATGGCACCCATATGTACATCCTTGAAAAAGGCGCCAACAACAGCGCCGAAACGCGTTGGATACTCCTTACCTTTTCTGCTTGAAGATTGATTTATTACAGTGAATGTTTTCCCTCACTATTTATTTACAAGGATCTGACTACCAAATGCGGTGCCGTGTGGATCACTCAAACCGCTAGCAGCAGACACATTGTTACTTCGAAAGACAATGCTAAGTGGAGCCCAAGAGACTGCAACACGGACGCTCCAGAACTCAGCGCATCGTGGAGATGTGACCTTCGAATTGAGATACTAGGATCGAGGAAAACCACTTGAGTAGTGGAGGCAGATTACTCTTCCGGATATCGCTGCACGACAGACTACATCTAAAGACCAGCAAGTACCTGGACTGGACACTCCACAGAAATCGTGTGACCCTCGATCCTATTGCACGGAAACAAGACATCTTTAGTGTAAGGGTACACCTACATCACCACTTTTTTATCATGCTTTGCTTGATTTGTATCGAATATTGCCTGTTCTATCAGTAACAAGGTCAGTATACATCTACACTTTTGGGAATGCACTTTTAGCCTTGTTTGTACTTAGAATCTTTCCTCCAATAGACTTTCAAGATACACAAGAACTGTTTTAATTTTATATGTAATATATAGAAATAAACCATATATACTTATTTCTCATCCACTAGTAGATTTTTTGATCTACATACAAGTTTATTATATAGGCTGGTGTGTTTTTTGTTTGCATACCTTCTTATATAGCACACTCATTTAAAAAGCATCATACTACTAATAATACTACACTTAGTATGTACTTCTTTTCTCTTTATCTCTTTTATGCACTTCATGCGCTGTCTACCTGCAACCGCACTCTTCTTGACTCACGAGCTCATACTAGGATCTGAGCAATAACAAGACTGGCTGCGCAAGTGTACAAATTGATTGAGATCTACTATCAGTTCCTAACAGGACACCATGTTAGTGACGATATTTATTAATTCATTATATAGATCAGTTATATTTTGCAAATATAGCTTTCCCATTGAGCATTCTTTCTAAATATATCCTTATATTGCACCCTATCCCCTCTGATTCACCTTTCAATAAAGATAACGCCAGCTACACTAGTTACCATTTGCATCTTTAACCCATTAGTGACTGGCCGCGCGCACACGTGGCCGGCACTTAATGGCCACGGTACATTTTTTTTTTTTAATCAAAGGATTCCAGACTCCCCGAATGGCGTGCAGCTGCATGGGGACCCAGAATCCCATGACGTTCATGTACGTCCTTTGTCCTTTAGGGACATCCATCTTGGGACGTACATGTAAATCATAGGGCGTTAAGGGGTTAACAGACACAGCAATTGGTGTTGATTAAAAAATGCAGCTGACAGTAGCAAAAAAGTGTGCTATGGGTACTTTAAATTTAGGGTTAAAGTGCCAAGATTAATTTATTAGTCAGTCACTAACAGAGCCAAAAATTTGCCACTAGAAAGGGCACCAGTATGGTATTGGAGTGGACTGGACAGTGAACTGAACAGTGGACTGGACAGTAGGGGTGGGTGAAAAATGTAAAAAATTTCCCGCATGACTTTTGTGAAAAACTGCGTTGTGTATATATATATATATATATATATATATATATATATATATATATATAAAAGAATAAGCCTCCTTGCATAATTTATGGTACCTCACACACAGAACATAATTTATGTCTCCTCAGAAAACAAACACACATTGAACAGAATGCCTCATTACATAATTTATGTCTCATTAGGAGACACAACTCCTATTGGGTGATTCAGTGGGGACTTTATTGCTCCCATTGGGTGATTCAGTGGGGGCATGTTTATCATACAGGGAGTTGGCTCGCCCCCTCCAGCCCGCCCACCACTATCCAACTGACAAAAAAAAAATATAGCTACCACTCTCTCCTGAAGTAGGGGATATCAATAACTTCTCCCGGTCCACACACACTCTCACTCAGGATCATGACCCCACAAACACACTGTTTCACCTCCCACAGATAACTGTAACCCTCCATACACTCTGTTTCAGTACGAGGGTGTAATGTTTCCATAAAACATAAACTTAATAGCAACTCTTTTATTTAACGCTTTTCATCTCTTCAGTCAACCTCACTAGCTGTTTGTTTTCAACTGTCACTCCTCCACTTCCTACTTCCTGATTCCTGCCCTTTTTCCTTAAAGGGTGAGAGACGCTTTGCTGTATGTTACAGAGGACAAGCCTCAAACACCACTTTCTATTTGTTCCCTCAGCATATTGCTACGCTGCCTCAACTGAAGAGCCACCATGTGTTATATTGCTATGTTACCTCAACTTAACCCTTTGAGTGCCTCAAAGGGTTAAGTAAGGAGGAGTTACTGCTCCCATTGGGTGATTCAATGGGGGAGTGATTTAAATCATGCAGGGAGTTGGCCTGCCCCCATTATCCAGCCCGCCCACCGCTATCCAAGTAACTGAAAAATGGCTACCACTCGCTCCCATACCACAGACACAAACACATCAGACAAAAAACACAAACACACTCACACACAATCACACTCAATCACACACTCTCACTCATACTCACATACTCTCACTCACACACTCTCACACACACTCACACTCAATTACACACACTCAACACACTCAATCACACACACACACTCAATCACACACACACACACACTCTCACACACACACTCAATCACACACTCAATCACACACACTCTCTCACTCACACTTTCAATCACACACTCACACTCTCTCACTCATAATCTCTCACTCACTCTCATACACCCTCTCACTCACAATCTCTCACACTCACACACACTCACTCAATCACACACGCTCACTCAATCACACACGCTCACTAACACACTCACACACAATCACTCACTCTCGCACTCACACGCACTCACACTCACTCACACCCCAGGAGCCAGCACGGTCCACCTTCCACCATAGTCTCACTCACACTCACTCACACCCCGGGAGCCAGCACAATCCACATTCTACCATAGTATGTGCAATTACCACATGCATTTCAACTACATGAATGAATGCCACTCACTCACACACACTCACTCACACTCACTCACACCCCGGTAGCCAGAACGATCCACCTTCCACCATAGTATGTGCAATTACCACATGCATTTCAAGTATATGAATGAATGCCACAGTAGAAGCATAAGAACAAACACAATCAATGACACATAAGTCACCCCCTTATGACTCACTTCTGTGTGTGTGTGTGTGTGTCTCTGTGTGTTCCTCACTGTGTCTGTTGCATGTATGTATCACACTCTATGTGTCTGCATGTTGTGCATTACATGTTTGTGTGTATGACTGTGTCGCTCTTTATGCATCTCAGTGCATGCGTGTGCATTTGCGTGTGTGTCTCTGTGTGTGTTTGTCTTGCATCCGTGTGTGTGCATTAATTCCCTATATAGCCTGACGGGCATCGCCGTCCAACATTGCTAGTATATATATATATATATATATATATATATATATATTTTTATTTTTTTTTTTTTTCATACAGCAGTTTTTTACCATTATCATGTTTGTGTCCGAAGTAAACTATCCTCTCAGTTTAATAATACTAATTACTTATTGGTTATAGCAGTGGTCCCAAGTCTGGCTAATGGTAGCAACCCTCCTTCTCATCTTTTGGATCCTGATTGAAGTATCTTGATACTGTGGACTTCATGAACTGAGGGGATCCTGAGAGGTTGCTACTACTACTACTGCTGGGGCTAGATGTTGATGCAATTCTACTTCTACTACTACTATGTGTCAAGTTTCAGCAGTTCCAGCAGCAGCAGAGGCACTCTTCATAGCCAAGGTTGTGGATTTTAATTACCTGTGTTGCTGCTGCTGGTTACTCAACACAAGTGTGTATGGCTGAGTGGGACTTGGACTTGGAAGCGGTGATGATGCAGATGATGACTTACAGAATGACTGTGTACTTTTTGACATCTTTGCTTGTCCAGGGTTAGAGTTTCCAATGGTTTTGTCAGTTTACAGACAGGCACAGTGCTGCTTTTTAATGGTGGAAGATTGAGCCTTTGCCTTTCTGCTAGCTTTCTGGCCAGGTCATTATCTATCTCACTCTCAAATTCATATGTATCTGAAGAAGAGGATGCTGGAGTGATATATTCAAGATCTGCATCATCACCATTATCATCCATCATTAGGTCATTATCACGGTGCCCGTGATTGCTGCCTTTTTGTGTCAATTACCTATAGGGGGCTCTCCATTGGCTGTCTGCTTTCAGCCCACCCTGCATTGCCTATTTAGACTGAGCCTGGGCACCCTTTGGTTGCCCTTTCGTGTTGTCTCTATGCTGCTCGTATCTCCATAATGTTCCTGAGCTTCCTGGGCCCTTTGCTGTGTTCCTGCTACCAGAGATCGTCTAGTTCCTGTAGTTACCTGTCCAGTGGTTCCTGCTTCTGTTCCTGATCCGGTTGGAGTTGCCGTTTGGTCACCGCTTCCTGCTGCCAGTCCCTGCTGCCATTCCTGATCCGGTTTATCGTCTGAGTGCTGTTTCCTGTTTCCACCTGCTGGTTCCTATCCAGATCGCCTGTAGTCAGCTGCTGTTCCCGGATCGCCTTGACGACATTTCTACTCTTTGTCGGTTTATCCAGTACGTGGGTACTGGTTTGCTCCACAGCCACCCGGCTGTTATTGCAGGATACGATTAGCATTCCCAGTACAGGGTACTGGTTCGCTCCATAGCCACCCGGCTGTTATTACAGGATACGATTAGCGTTCCCAGTACAGGGTAGTGGTTCGCTCCATAGCCACCCAGCTGTTATTGCAGGATACGATTAGTATTCCCAGTACAGGGTACTGGTTCCCTCCATAGCCACCCGGCTGTTATTGCAGGATACGATTAGCGTTCCCAGTACTGGGTACTGGTTCGCTCCATAGCCACCCGGCTGTTGTTGCACGATATGAATAGCGTTCCCAGTGTGTGGGTACTGGTTCGCTCCACAGCCACCCGGCTGTTATTGCAAGATACGATTAGCATTCCTAGTGTGTGTGGACACTGGTTCGCTCCTCAGCCATCCGGCTGTTATTGCAAGATACGAATAGCACTCTCAGTACAAGGTACCAGTTCGCTCCACAGCCTCCCGGCTGCTATTGCAACTGATGTGTTCAGGTTTCCCAGTACACGGGTACTGGGTCGCTCTTTAGCCACCCGGCTGCTGTTGCACCTTGTAAACTTGCTCCCAGTACAAGGTACTGGTTCGCTCCACCACCTTTGAGTCTATTACCAATTTGTGCATTACTGTGTTCCCAGTACGCGGGTACTGGTTCGCGCTTGTTGGTTGTGGCTGTCAAGTCCTAGGCAGCTCCCTTGTGTTTCCCAGTGCGTGGGTACGAGTGGACTCTGGCATTCCTTGGCTTGCAACTTATGCTGACTTAGCCTCTTATGTCATCCTTGTGACTGCTGTTGCCACCTTACAGTCACTGAGGCTTCAGTGGTTGCCATCACACCTTATTAGGCTGCCTTGCCCGGTATTTTGGTAAGGCCGGTAGAACCTTATTCTATTGTACATCTTGGGTTGCCTTACCTGGTATTGGCAAGGCCGGTAGAGCCTGTATACTCGCTGTCTGTCTATTGGCTGCCTTGCCCGGTATATTGGCAGGGCCGGTAAAGCCTCTATCCTTAGAGTACCAGTCCTGGCTGCCTTGCCCGGTATATTGGCAAGGCCGGTAGAGCCAAACTATTCCTCCGTGTACTAGTGTCCAGGCTGCCTTGCCCGGTATATTGGCAGGGCCGGTAGAGCCTATCTATTCCTTGTACCAACTTCCTGGCTGCCTTGCCCGGTATATTGGCAGGGCTGGTAGAGCCTATATCGCTATTATTATTGCTTTTCCTGTCAATAAATATATATGTAGGAATGTGTATGATACCCTATGGGGTTTTATTAAACTTTTCAATAAAGTTGTGTTTTTACCTAACTTTGCGTCTGAGAGTCTTAACAAACCGTTACAGTCATCCTCAGCATCAGCATCACCCACCGCTTCTTGCCCACTACCCTTATATTCCTCTAAGCTTTTAGAGGTGTCAAACAATGTCTTTTTACTTTAACTTTCAAAAAGTTTGCTACTACTTTGAGGACAGGTGTTTTGTTACTTGTTTTTCTCACTGTCTGATGCAGCAGTTGGTTCAGCTGCTACACATTCCTCCATTATGCCATTGCCATCATGAACAATAGAATGAGACTTGTTGTCGTCTTCAGTGTTTTTCTTAAATGTTTTTTTTTGTACTGACGCTAGTGGTGATGGAACTTTTGGTGAGACCTTGACAAATTGCATCATCCCTGGGAGTTGAGGGATCATCATCATTTATTGTGCATTTGCTGGACATTACTCAACTACTGTGTGTGTTTTTACTTTCTACAGTACACAATTGATGGAGTGTGATATCTTGCCTTAGCCTTCAACAAAACTCTCAATGTTGTATACTGTCTATCAAGTCTGCCTTAGTCAGACAACTCATGTCAGGCTCCCAGTCAGCTGTTTATCACCTAATATATTTATTTGTTTATTTATTTATTATGTTTTAGTTTTTAACTTTCATTTCTTTTTCTTTTTTTTTAAAGTTGTCTACCTTATCTTATCACAGTTAGTCAAAAACAAAAAATTATAACTGAAGCCTTAGCATCTCTCTCTCGCGGGATAACTGGCAATCGTTGTTCTTTTTAAACATCCCCAAACTTCCCTTTTTAGAGAACACTCTACTGCTCACTATGCTTCTTGTCGCAAAAATTCTCATGCCCCGACATTGGAAGGACGAAAGTCCTCCTACCTTGTCTGAATGGTCGATTGGTTTTAGGCACCATATCTCCATGATGAGAATACATATTGCTAACAAAGGTGGAGACCCGGACCCCATAGCTACTTTTTTTGCTGCTTGTACTTTTTGACTCTGATTCGAAATCCATATCTCTAATACCTCAGGACAAGGAATGTTTTACAGCTTCTGTATCCCTCCCCCTCCTCCTTAATATTTTTTCTCTCTTCCCCTCCTTCTATCTCTCTTTCTCTTCTTTTCCTCTCCTTATATTCTTCCTCATTTTCTATGACGATGAGTGCCACCTATTAATATGCAGTGTATGTTATGCTGTTCACATACCTCACGACACACGGATTCCCCAATGTGTCGCTTCTAGAATGTTGACAACTTTTGTGAATGTTTCTGACACTGACTAAGAATGTTATGTACTCAATGCTTTTGGTGCTTAAACTGCATATCGCACACCATGGATGTGCTCATTTTTATTGTTGTTCATTAACTTTTTTCAATAAAGCTTTTGAAAACAAACAAAAAAAGAGTAAATGTGTGAGTATTCAATGGATAAGACAAATAAAACAAACAAACAAACAAATAAATAAATAAAAGAATCTTTAATTGTTAAAAAAATATATATAACTGAAAAACAAAATCAACAACTTCTTTCCTGAGACTTGCCTAGCACAAAGTTTTGGGGTATTTGAGATCAACCTCCTTCCTCCCTTCTTCTCTCCCAAAATGCCCCCAAACTCCCCTAATAGAAAGAACAAATGTCCTACCTAAAAGACTCCCTAAACTAAGCTTCAATTCCCCTTTATTTGCCTATTTTCTCTAGCTCAAAAACAAGCTACTTTCTCCTCTCGCAAAAACAGCATGCTGTGAGAGCCTGGCACCCTTTTATATGCCTGCAGAAAAAGCAGAGAAAACTTTCATGTGGTGGGGAAAAATTTTCTTCCAATTGATTGCAATGCAATGAGCTAGGCAAAAAAAGTGGGGCAGCTGCATTTTTCGCAAGAAATTATTCTCCAACTGGAAAGTCCCATTTTTCCCCTATTTTGGTTTGAGGTGAAAATGTTCACCCATCCCTACTGGTCAGTCAGTTATGAATTGGACAATTTTATATGAGGACTTTAGAATGAATACAATGATAAAAAAAGGGCCTTGTTGTTTCTTCACTAATTGCTCTAACACTAGTGCCTGCTCCTAGGCCTAGATTCAATTCCCCTGCATCACATAACCCCCCCACCCCCCGGAATTTTTTCAAGCATGGTAAGCCATGCAATTACCAATGCTATGAAAAAATACTGGCAATAAAAAACACAGGTCAGGCTCTAACATTAGAGCCCCATTGAACCCATTACAATGCGTTGAAACAATGGCCATATTTCTATTCATTTCCATCCTTTAGGCCTTAACATGCGTTCATCATCCCCCCACTAGGAGCTGATTGGCTGGGAGGAGTGTAAACACATATCCCAGGCAATGGACATCTGGGACACATTTTGAACAGAGACTGGCCATATAAAAGCCAGTCTCTGTCCAAATTCCCACTACCTTGCTCATGCATCGACCAGAAACGTACGAAGGGTGGGGTTTGTCTGTCGCACTTTTTTCCGCCGCTACCACCAGTAGCAACATCTAGCACAGAAGGATTTATTTATTATTATCAACAATATTTCTGCATTTCAGTTTCTATCTGGAAAGAATAATATTTGTTGGCAAATGGACTGGGACACTGACTTTCTACATTGTGGGACATATTGTCTTCCGACTTGAAAAGTATGCATTACTTTACTATGAGTGCCAGGGAGGTACGCAACTCTGGCACTTCAAGGGTTAAACAAAGCACATATATCCAAGTTATGATTTTGGCCCCAATTTAATGTTTCTTTTATTGTCTTTAAAGGTCACAATTTGAAATCAAGAAGAAGATAAGAAGACAGAAGAGGAACAGACAGAAGAGAAGAAGACAGAAGATGGATGGAAAAAAAGACAGATGATAGAACATGACAGAAGGAAAAGGACAGTGGATGATATGTAACTATTTACATAGATCTGGGTGCTAGGCTAGTGTTAGGACTAATATTGTTGCACTTTACTGTAAGGGGTAGTTTAAGTTTAGTGTTTGGGAGGGTGCCTGTGTGTTTAGTGATAGTTAGCTATTTTCCTTTGATGTTCCCATTATTCATGCTATTTAGCATGAGTTTGGAATGTAAAACGCACAACGGATGTATGGCCACAAGTCAGTTTCTGTGGCCCAAGGTTCGTTGGGGTTTCAGTTGGCTGGGCAATTTAAAACCGACTTATACTTTTTTTTTTTTGGTTGGTAGACAATTTTGCCCCACTTCAAGTTTTAGTGGGATTAATTGAATCGAGGCCCTAGTCCCTAGCATTTAATTATTTACTAAATAACCTACCTCTAACTACTGCAAAACTAACAGTACTTTAAAAAAGGTTGTAAAAAAAGGATAGAAAAAAAATAGAGAAAATACTAGTAGGGCTTGTAGGTTTAAAGTTCAGACTTCTACTGCAGTCCTACTGAGGAACAGTGATTGAGGTCTGTGCAGCTGCCGAATTGTTCTCTGTCTTTTTTGTCTCCTTCTCCAAGCCACTCTGGTATAGCCTCAAGCACCAAAGGAAGGCAATCAGAATAACAATATATAAAGAAAGATAAGTCACTGTTTTTCCCAAAAAAATTCAGGGAATTTAGATATTCACACTATCTGTTAAATGTGCTGCTAAACTGAAAGTAAAGAAAAAATGCTGCGTTCAGATTATATTAGTTTGAGGGGCCATCCATTTGAAAATTAGGATTGGCATCACAGATAAACTAGAGATTCACAGGCTGTAGCAACAATCAATCACATCCATCACTAAAGAGAATGTCCCTCCACTTCATGCCAGGATTACATTGGCTATTCTGTGCATCAGTGACTACTATCTCTACTCTCTTATACACAGTCCCTTATCAATTTCCCCTCTGAAAGAACATGTGAAGCAGAATGAATGAATGGATTTGTATAAAAAAATACTGAAATTGCCATTCGTTGTTCGTATACTTCATTTATTGTTCCTTTACTGTGTCATTTTTATACAAATCTAAAGAAACCTATAATTTTTGACCAGTTTCAAATTTTTTACAAAATGAATGCACATGTCTGGTTCACACAGATTATATTCAATTTAATCCTGTTTCAACAGTGCTAAACAGCTGTAAGAAAAAGTAACAATAACACACATTTGTATCACTATCTATATCAGTGATTCTCAGCTCCAGTCCTCGGGGCACACCAACAGGTCATGTTTTCAAGATATCCCTAATTAATCACAGGTGAATCAATTGCAGTGACTGAGCCACTAATTACTCAACTGTGATTAAGCAGGAACAACCTGAAAACCTGCACTGTTGGTGGGCCCCGAGGACTAACGTTGAGAAACACTGATCTATATCAAAGAAAGAGTGCAAAAAGAAAGAAATTCTAAAAGCAGTGTTTTATTCAATAATGATCTTAAAAATAAATGAAGTAGTTCATGGGAATGAACAATGTTCATGGAGATGGAATGGATGATTAATGGTAAAAATGGAATGTAGAAAGTAGAGCTGATGGATGAACAAATGGAATGAAGCACTACAATTAGTGATGATCGAGCACCCCAATGCTCGGGTGTTCGGGTGCTCTGGACGAGCACCCCCGGAGGCTCGAGTGCTCGGCCGAGCACCTGAGCCCCATTGAAGTCAATGGGAGGACTCGAGCATTACACCAGGCACCCCCTGCTCTGATGAGGGGAGGGTGCCTGGTCCATAGGAAAAGGGCAGAAAATGATGGAAACACCACAGAAATGGTTCAGGGACAGCATAGGGAGGATGTCTGGATGCATCTTGGACTCCAACGTCGCTGCTGGGAACGATGTTTCGCCCGTAGTACGCCATTTTTACAGACTGACCGTAAAACACACAAAAAGGAAGATAAAAACGACTTTAGGCGAAAAATTGTTACCAAACAGTATTTGCTGTATATTTACTTGTATATCATCTGCAAATTCTGCAAAAAATTTCATCGATTTTTCGGAACTGGGGCCATGATTAAGAGGGAAACGTGCGCAGAGTAAAGCAGGTGTTCAACGTGGTTATGGCCCGGGTAAGGTACAGCATTCAGGAACGGAGGCCGCAGCTACCACAGGTTTTAAAACATGTCCGTTTGCCCTTGTTAAGTCCAAAATTTATAGTCGGAACAGTGGGGTCTGATCCATTCAGTAAAAGTGACGAAGTGACTTAGTGGATGAAGCCAAGAACTACCTTCTGCTCTGTCGAACACCCCAGCCCTATTTAATTCAATGGGAGGACCTGAGGCACTCCGATACAACCTGTATATCACAAAATGGAGGGCCTCATTCACATTGTGGTACAATAGTTCAGGTAGTGGTCCAACACTCATAAAGCCGATGCACTAAGTGAAAGGGCTGCCAAAAATTAGACTGAAATGTCACTCCAATACACCCTTTATTACACATAAAGGAGGGCATCATACACACCCTTGAAAAATTAGGATTAATAGCCTGCTGGTGACCCTCTAAAACATTAGGGGTGAGGGCATGCCGCTAAGCTGACCATCTAAAACATTAGGAATGAGGGTCTGCAGCTGAGCCGACCATTTAAAACATTATGGGTGAGGGTCTGCTGCGGAGCTGACCATACTAAACATTATATGCGAAGGCCCGCTAGTGAGCTGACGCTATAAAACATTATATGAGAGGGCCCGCTAGAGAGCTGACCCAATAAAACATTATATAAGAAGGCCCGCTGGTGAGCTGACCTATACAAAAAGTTGTCAAACAGGGCCCGCTGGTGAGCTGGCCCTATATAAAAATTATATCACAGGGCCCGCTGGTGAGCTGGCCCTATATAAAAATTATATCACAGGGCCCGCTGGTGAGCTGGCCCTATATAAAATATCACAGGGTATATGGAAGAGAGTCAACCATATACCCGTTTTTTGGGTGGAAGGGGTGAATGGGAATACAGAGTATTCCCATCATTGTAAATAACATATCTAAAGTGACTTTATGTTCACCCGGGGCTTTCCTCCAGTGGAATGGAGAAGTCAGGGGAAATCCAGGCCTTGTTCATTTTTATAAGTGTCAACCTATCAGCATTTTCGGTGGAAAGGCGGATACGCTTATCTGTTATGATGCCACCAGCAGCACTAAATACCCGCTCAGACAGAACGCTGGCGGCAGGGCAGGCCAGCACCTCCAAGGCGTAGAGTGCCAGTTCATACCACGTGTCCAGCTTGGACACCCAGTAGTTGTAAGGCACAGAGGGATCATTGAGGACGCTGACACGGTCTGCTACGTACTCCTTCACCATCTTCCAAAACTTTTCCCTCCTTGTGACACTAGGCTGCGCATCAGGGTGAGGATGCTGGCGGGGTGTCATGAAGGTGTCCCACGCCTTGGAGAGTGTTGCCCTGCCTTTGTCGGAACTGCTGTGTGCTCCCCTTTTCTCCCCTTCTCGGTTGGCCAAGGTAGCACGTACTCTGCCGCCAGCGTTGTCAGATGGAAAATTTTGGAGCAATTTTCCAACAAAAACCTTCTGGTATTGCACCATTTTGCTTGTCCTCTCCACCGGAGGAATGAGAGATGAGAAATTCTCTTTGTAGCGGGGGTCCAGAAGGGTGAACACCCAGTAATCCGTGTTGTCTAAAATGCGTATAACGCGTGGGTCACGGGAAAGGCAGCCTAACATAAAGTCAGCCATGTGTGCCAGAGTACCAACAGGCAAGATTTCGCTGTCCTCACCAGGAGGATGACTCTCAATCTCCTCATCCTCTTCCTCCTCTTCTGCCCACCCACGCTGAAGAGATGGAACTAAAGTTCCATGGCTACCCTCTGTAGCGGAGGCAACCGTGTCTTCCTCCTCCTCCTCCTCCTACTCCGCCTCCTCCAATTGTCGCTGAGAAGACGAAGTGAGGGTGCTCTGGCTATCACCTTGTGTAAGCTCTTCCTCCCCAATTTCCACCTCTTCCACATGCAAAGCGTCGGTTTTAATTGTGAGCAGCGAGCGTTTCAGTAGACACAGAAGTGGGATGGTTACACTGATAATAGCGTTATCGCCGCTCACCATCTGTGTCGATTCCTCAAAATTGCGTAAAACCTCACAGAGGTCTGACATCCATTCCCACTCCTCACTTCTGATTAGAGGAAGTTGAACGGAGAGGCGACGACCGTGTAACAGCTGGTACTCCACTACTGCCCTCTGCTGCTCACAAAGCCGGGCCAACATGTGGAAGGTGGAGTTCCAGCGCGTGCTCACGTCACACAGCAGCCGGTGAGCTGGCAATTGTAAGCGCTGCTGCAGCTTCAACAGGCCGGCTGAAGCTGTTGATGACTTACGGAAATGTGCACACACGCGGCGCACCTTGGTCAAGAGATCATGCAAATTGGGGTAGGTTTTTAGAAATCGCTGAACCACTAAATTAAATACATGCGCTAGGCATGGTACGTGTGTGAGCTTGCCGAGCTCCAAAGCCGCCACCAAGTTACGCCCATTATCACACACAACCATGCCTGGTTGCAGGTTGAGTGGCGAGAGCCACTGCTCGGTCTGGTGACTAATCCCCTGCAACAGCTCTGAGGCCGTGTGCTGTTTGTCCCCAAGGCAGATCAGCTTCAGCACGGCCTGTTGACGCTTCCCCACTGCAGTGCTAAACTGCTTCCAGCTACCGGCTTATGGGTGAGTGGCGCTGCGCGCAGAGAATTCGGAGGTGAAAACGGAGGAGGAGGAGGAGGAGCCAATAACGTAGGTGCTGGCGGAAACCCTGATGGAGGTAGGGCCCGCAATCCTCGGCGTGGGTAGCACCTGTGCCATCCCAGGGTCCGAGTCGCTCCCAGCCTCCACGACATTCACCCAGTGTGCCGTCAGGGAAATGTAGCGTCCCTGGCCACAAGCACTTGTCCATGTGTCAGTCGTTAAGTGGACCTTCCCAGTAACTGCGTTGGTCAGGGCACGGGTGATGTTACGGGACACATGGTGGTGTAATGCGGGGACGGCACACCGGGAAAAGTAGTGGCGGCTGGGGACTGCGTACCGAGGGACAGCTGCTGCCATCAGGCTGCGGAAGGACTCAGTCTCCACAAGCCTAAATGGCAGCATTTCGATGGCCAGTAATTTGGAAAGGTGTGAGGTTAGTGCTATGGCCTGTGGGTGGGTGGCTGGGTATTTTCGCTTGCGCTCAAATGCCTGGGGTAACGACATTTGGATGCTGCGCTGGGACAGGGAAGAGGATGTGGTCGCTGATGGTGCTTCAGATGGTACAGGTGCAGGGCGGGAGGTATGCGGGCCTGCGCCTTCGACAGGCGATTGACCGGCACCGAAAACAGGGGAAGAGGAGGCAGTGGTGTGGCCTGCAGACACAGATTGGAGATCCGGGCGTTCCTCCCACTTATTACGGTGCTTGGATGCCATGTGTCGGATCATGCTGGTGGTGGTGAGGTTGCTAGTGTTCATGCCTCGGCTCATTCTGGTGTGGCACAGGTTGCAAACTACACTTCTTTTGTCGTCCGCACTTTCCTTAAAAAAACGCCATACCGCGGAACACCTAGCCCTTGGCAAGGGAGATTTACGCAAGGGGGTGCTCCGTGGAACATTTGCGGGTCGGTTTGGTGCGGTCCGCCTTCTTTCTTTAGCCACACCACTGCCTCTTCCAGCCTGTTGCGGTGCTGCAGATGGCTCACCCTCAGGACTGCTGTCATCGCTCGGCTCTCCACCTTCCCAGGTGGGGTCAGTCACCTCATCGTCCACCAAGTCCTCCTCCACTTCCTCACTCTGATCATCCTCCTCATTTCTTGATCCCACCACATACTCAGTCATTGACAACTGTGTATCATCCTCCTCATCAAGGTCTTGAGACAGTAATAGTGGTTGATTTGATGGCAACTGTGTCTCATCATCATCATCATCCACTTCCTTTGACCTTAAATGCCGTTCCCCTCTGTCATCTTCTTGTGATTGGGTACCCTCTAGAGGTTGTGAATCAGGGCACAAGATGTCATGTTCCTCTGCAAGCGTGCTTGGAGAGAGGTTCAAATGAAGGATTGGTGATGAGACGAGCTCCTCACTATATCCCAGTGTGGGATCACTTCTTTGGCCAGACCCTCTATGGTGGGAGGAAGGATGATCAGGGTGAGGATTATGTTGACCAGACTCTTGGCTACTGAGAGTGGACTTGGTGGAAGACAGGGTGGTGCTTAACCGACTGGAAGCAGTATCAGCTGAAATCCAACCGACCACCTGTTCGCAGTGGTCTGACCTCGAGAGTGATGTCCTGCGACGCCCTGTAAACTGAGACATGAAGCTAGGTATGGTGGATGTCTTTCTTTCTTGTGCTCTGGCACCAGGCACAGTTTCTACGCGTCCTGACCCGCGCCCTGAACGATCAGGATCACGTCCACTTCCCCGTCCCTTTTTACCCGCCTTCTTCATATTACACGGAATATGTGCTGCTAATCTGCAACTTTGCACACTAAACAGAATGTGCTGCTAATCTGCAACTTTGCACACTAAACAGAATGTGCTGCTAATCTGCGGCTAGGCACAGTGAACGAAATATGTGACGTTTATTTTTTACACTTTGCACACTAAACAGAATGTGCTGCTAATCTGCGGCTAGGCACAGTGAACGGAATATGTGACGTTTATTTTTTACACTTTGCACACTAAACAGAATGTGCTGCTAATCTGCGGCTAGGCACAATGAACGGAATATGTGACGTTTATTTTTTACACTTTGCACACTAAACAGAATGTGCTGCTAATCTGCGGCTAGGCACAGTGAACGGAATATGTGACGTTTATTTTTTACACTTTGCACACTAAACAGAATGTGCTGCTAATCTGCTGCTAGGCACAGTGAACGGAATATGTGACGTTTATTTTTTACACTTTCCACACTAAACAGAATGTGCTGCTAATCAGCGGCTAGGCACAGTGAACGGAATATGTGACGTTTATTTTTTACACTTTCCACACTAAACAGAATGTGCTGCTAATCTGCAACTTTGCACACTAAACAGAATGTGCTGCTAATCTGCGGCTAGGCACAGTGAACGGAATATGTGACGTTTATTTTTTAAACTTTCCACACTAAACAGAATGTGCTGCTAATCTGCAACTTTGCACACTAAACAGAATGTGCTGCTAATCTGCAACTTTGCACACTAAACAGAATGTGCTGCTAATCTGCGGCTAGGCACAGTGAACGGAATATGTGACGTTTATTTTTTACACTTTGCACACTAAACAGAATGTGTTGCTAATCTGCGGCTAGGCACAGTGAACGGAATATGTGACGTTTATTTTTTACACTTTGCACACTAAACAGAATGTGCTGCTAATCTGCAACTTTGCACACTAAACAGAATGTGCTGCTAATCTGCAACTTTGCACACTAAACAGAATGTGCTGCTAATCTGCGGCTAGGCACAGTGAACGGAATATGTGACGTTTATTTTTTACACTTTGCACACTAAACAGAATGTGCTGCTAATCTGCGGCTAGGCACAGTGAACGGAATATGTGACGTTTATTTTTTACACTTTGCACACTAAACAGAATGTGCTGCTAATCTGCAACTTTGCACACTAAACAGAATGTGCTGCTAATCTGCGGCTAGGCACAGTGAACGGAATGTGTGACGTTTATTTTTTACACTTTCCACACTAAACAGAATGTGCTGCTAATCTGCAACTTTGCACACTAAACAGAATGTGCTGCTAATCTGCGGCTAGGCACAGTGAACGGAATATGTGACGTTTATTTTTTAAACTTTCCACACTAAACAGAATGTGCTGCTAATCTGCAACTTTGCACACTAAACAGAATGTGCTGCTAATCTGCGGCTAGGCACAGTGAACGGAATATGTGACGTTTATTTTTTACACTTTGCACACTAAACAGAATGTGCTGCTAATCTGCAACTTTGCACACTAAACAGAATGTGCTGCTAATCTGCAACTTTGCACACTAAACAGAATGTGCTGCTAATCTGCAACTTTGCACACTAAACAGAATGTGCTGCTAATCTGCAACTTTGCACACTAAACAGAATGTGCTGCTAATCTGCAACTTTGCACACTAAACAGAATGTGCTGCTAATCTGCGGCTAGGCACAGTGAACGGAATATGTGACTTTTTTTTTTAAATTTGTACCCCCCCAAACAAAATATAACTGCTGCCCCCACACACAACAGTCCTAAAAAGGACTTTTGGATCTTTATATGGTGTTCCAACACTTTTCTTCTCCCTACACTGACTTTCCCTTCCTATCCTCATCTCTCCCTGGCTAAGACTGAGCCCAACTCGCTGGTCAGGTGCTATACAGCACCCGATCACGGGTTCTAGCCAGCCAATCAGTGTAATGCCAGCAGCCAACATGGCTGCTGGCATTACACTGATGTCAGAGCCTCCCCGCACGTTTATTGGCTGCGCAGCAGCCGCGAAACGTGCGGGGAGGAGACCCGAACATGGCGGGCGAGCACATGCGGTACTCGTACGAGTACCGCCATGTGCCGAGCAGAGCGATGCTCGAGCCGAACCGAGCTTCGGCCGAGCATGCTCGCTCATCACTAACTACAATAACTCACATCAATAGCTAAAGCATTCAACAACTGGTTCATTGATCAAACAAAATAATAGTTTGCAAAGCATCTTTTTTGCACATGTATGCAGATTACACTGCATGTATGCAGATTACACTCAACAGTAAATTCAAATATATCACCACTGGAGGCTGTATTACAGAAATATTTCTCTGAGGTTGAAAGATGGATCAATAAAAACAAACTGTTCTTAAACACAGACAAAACAGCCATGCTAGTATTTGGCAGAAGGAAAAAACTCCACAATACAATTACCCATTAGTCCCATAACTGGGCATTAGGGGTAGGCGATAGGTCTTGCCGTGTTCCCACCTGCAATTCAGTGAAAACCATGTTCTCTGCTTTTTCGAGGGAAAATCTGCTTTAAAACCAGCAATTAAAATTGAGATAAAATTAAAATCGCATTTTTCGCCTATTGGTCAAAATTCTTCTCCCTTTTTTCAATGGCTAGAAAGTTTCCGCCCATTAAGATACATGTTTTTTGCCTTTTCACTATTAAAACATGATGTATTCCAGGAAGTGAAACACAACAGAAGTAGGTAGACGTGTTGTGCTGTTTTGCTGTGATTTGTTTGGAAAATTGAGGCAAGAGAGGCTCATAGTGACTGCTATAACTATGAGAAAGTTTAAAGGGGATATATCACCCCTGTACAAGTTAGCCTGAATAGTTATATTATATAGTGAATATGTGTAAAAGTTTATTAATTTCTTTTTTTAAAGTCTACTTCCAAATAGACTGTGGTTACCTGCTCTGTAACCGCAGTCTATCACTGTGCCTCTTCTCAACCTCCCTCTATCCAGCCTCCTCGGATGACAGAGGCTTTCATTTGATAGATATCGATCTCTACCAATGAGACCATTCCAGCTTACAGGCAGAAAGCCTCTGTCATCAGAGGAAGCTGGATAAAGGGAGGGGAGCAGAGGCAGAGTGACGGACTGCGGTTACAGAGCAGGTAACCACAGTCTATGCGGATGTCAGTGCAGGGCACATTTTTGACCATATGAATAAACTTTTACACATATTCGCTATATAATGTAACTATTCAGGCTACCGTGTATAGGGGTGATACATCCCCTTTAAAAATAATAAAAGGAGGAACTGTAAGGACCCTTTTATGTCCACTGAGGAGGAGGAGGAAGTGAGCACTACAGAAACAATGGTGTCCAGTCCCCCTAAATCACCCATAGGGATCTTGGAGAAATTAATGTCCCCTTAGGGACCTTGGGGAAATTAATGTCAAGGGAGGAAGAAAAGGGTAGTAGTGAGAACAGGACAGGTCAGATGTGCTGCCCCTGCTTCCACCAGTGCTGTGCCTACTGCCATTGCTGAACCTGCTGCCACCAGTACTGTGACTGCTGGCAGACATGCTGCCCCTGCTGAAACAAGTGCTGTGCCTGCTGCCAGTGCTGAACCTGCTGCCACCAGTACTGTGACTGCTGGCAGACATGCTGCCCCTGCTGAAACCAGTGCTGTGCCTGCTGCCAGTGCTGAACCTGCTGCCACCAGTACTGTGCCTACTGTCAGACATGCTGCCCCTGCTGCCACCAGTGCTGTGCCTGCTGCCAGTGCTGAACCTGCTGCCACCAATGCTAAACCTGCTGCCAGTGTGCCTTGTAATAATTAGGCGGGGGGAAGGAGAAGATGATGCCACGTGTGACAGCAGGGGACCCTAGGTCAAGCTTTCCCTACCCAAGCAGTCCCGCCTGTGCTAGTACTACTACTAAAAAGGTCCAGCTGTCCAGCAGCTTGTTAGTGTTAGGAGTGAAGGAGGAGGGTAATCAATATCCTCATATTACTAGTGACTGTAAGTCGGAAGTCTCAGGGGCTGAACTTGATGTGGTTGGTGTTAGTAGTAGTAACAGTAATGGTGAAGCAGCTGGTCGGACTAATGTTAGGGGAGTGGTAGGGTAAACATTTGAGAGCACCCAGACTAGAGCCCACACCATTCATCTGGCCTTCAGAGTCCCCTTCCCATCATGACAGTGTCCAGGTGGAACATGATCCTGAAGAAGCCAGAACTGGTGGTGGATAGCATGAGCAGCAATAATACCACCAACAGCAAGAGCACAAATCAGCTGCCTTTGCCTTCTGCTACTGCTGCCAATCTGCCTTCTTCATGGAACCAAGAAATGGCAAGTGTGACATTAGGGGACCCTCTGTCACATTACTCATCACCTCCTCCAACCAACAGTGAGATGTCTGTAATAGAGCAGCAGCAACACATAGGGACTAGTGGTGGTGGTGATGATGGTGGTGGAGAAGCTGGGGTAAGAGAAATTAATGGCCTTTTTAGCCCAAACTAAGAAGGAATGGAAGACAGGGATGAGGATGGGCATCACCACCAGCACCAGCAGTGAGCTTTTGGAATTTGCAACTGCTCTAATTCTGCTGCTGAGTTGGAAGGGCAGCAGGATGCTGAGGAGCAAGCTAGTATGCCACTGTGGACACTGTGGGAATGGGGTCAACAAGTGATGTGGGACTAGGACATGTTCCACTTGCCAACAGCAGCAATACTCTTGGTCCTAGTTGCAGTGCTGATTCTTAGGTAGTAGCAGCAACAGCAAGAACATCATCCTCTGCCCCAGACAGTGAAGGGAATGTGAAGGAGAAGAAGAAGAAAGAGGCCATTCTTCTCCATATGTTCCCTATCCCCTGAAGTCATGAATGTGGGACTATTTTTCTCTTGAAGCAGGCACAGTGCAGTCATTACTAATGGCACTGTCAGTGAGAAGGGGAAAGGAGAGAACACACCTTGGCACAAATGCCCTGATAACACACATGAAACACAGACACCATGACATTTATGTGAAACATGTTAAAGCCAAGCACCCACCACAGAAATTAAGCACCACTGTTGCTGTACCCCCTGAATCTCCAGAAAGGCAACAAGAGGCAAGGCGGTGATCAAAGAGGAGGAAGAATAGAGAAACCCAGGCAGAGGCTGGAAGTTCTATGATGAGAGAAACAACTAGTTCACCATCTCCTTCTTCCTCTAGTGTAACTGCATCTTCTGCCAATCCACCTCCTTCATCGTTACCTCCCCTGCCAAATAATAGCCATTCTGTAGATGTTAGGATGTGGCAGTTCATGTCCACCCACTGCACACTGTGTGGTGTGTGGCAGTGAGGTGGAGGAGAATCACAAGCAGGGTATCAATACCATCTTAGGAGATTCCATCCCAGAGAATATGCTAAGATGTGGCAGGGAGAGTTCATCATTACTATTACACTGTCAGTAAGTTGTCATGTGTCTTTAGTGGGTTGTGGACAAGTTACATAGTGACAGCAGCAGTACTTGGTTTCTGGTGTCATGGTGTTTGGATCCATTTGTGCCCCAAAGTGTATGTTTTTTTTTTTTTACCACACACACTGTGCACATTGCAGTTGATGATGAGAGGCACAGTTCCTCCTCTCAAGGGAAAAATGTCTATTCTATTAACAACACACCCATGATTTTCTAGGAGGAACAAGTGGAGAAAAATTACTGGCCAAATTCTTCTTTTCTCCTCATATACTGGGGGCTACTTATTGTGCTGCTACTGCCTCAGGTGCATCACTGGAGCTAGTCATGGCAAGTGGAACCTTCATCATCCATCACCCATGTTACTGCTTTTGTTGATCCCATTCCCTTTGAGCTGCCTAATCATCCTGCTTCTTAAACAACTCAGCAGCAGCAGCAGCAGCAGCAAGAACAGCAGTCGCAAATTCCGCATCCAAATCAGGGTATTTGACAATGGCCAGTTGACGCTGGCTAATATGACATGACATGCTGGCACTAGGCCAGCAGGCCATTTTTTTGTCAGGGCTTGTGCTTTATATAAAAAAATACAAAAAAAATAATAAAAAAACTATAGGCCATTTTTTTGTCAAAGCTTGTGCTTTATATAAAAAAATACAAAAAAAAATAATAAAACCCCCATAGTCCTACAAAAAAAAAAAAAAAAAAAAAGTTTTGGTTTGTTTCTAACAAGCCTAAGTATTACAAATCAATGTTTTCTTAGGGCTTGTGCCAAACAAGTCTAAGTTCTACAAATCAATGTTTGTTCAAAGCTTTTGCCTCTAATAAGTCTTAAGTCCTACAAATAAATGTTTCCTCATGGCTTGGGCTTCTAACAAAAAATCTAACAAATCATTCTCAAAATACTCCATCAAGTCAAGTATCAGTCTACTCCAGTGACAGCTTATGTCAGAGGATTCCTGTCTCTATCACTTTACATACAAATGTCTTATTTTATTTATTTATTTTTATGAACGGTCCCCCCAATACCAGTCATGAAACCCCCCAAAAAAATACCCTGCTCAAATGATTTATTCCCCATACTCCACCCACCAACACAGGCACCCTCCTCAGATCCCTTTTATACCATGTCTTATGGGTTTTTTTTAATTGAATTTAGGATTTATCTTTTATTTATGAACTGCCCCCAATCCCAGTAAACAATCCCACCAAAAAACATTCCCTGTTCAACTGATTCCTTCTCCACACCCCACCAACATAGACACCCTTGTGCCCCTTTTATACTATGCCTTTGGGAAATAAAATAATATTTGTTATGTGTTGTGTGTAAATTTAATGTTCCCATTGATGTCAATGAAATGAGTTAGGCAGAAAAAGAGGAAAAACTGCACAGGAAATTATTCGCCAAGTGGGAATTGCCATTATTCACCGATTTCAGTTTGAAGCGAAAATTTTCGCACATCCCTGCTGGGCATGTTTTAACATTGTTCAGTAATATTGAATAGCTCCACAAGTATAAATTGTAAATCTAAAGGTGCATACCTCATTCAATAAAAGATAGGAAGGTGAGCACATCTTATTTTACCTATGGGATGTTCTTTCAAAACTGTAGGCTCCTTCACTTCTATCTGGCACATGGGTCATACTTGATATGTCCCTTAGGTATGTTCATCAGTACAAGCAATCCAAAAAAGGTAAGATAACTGAGTAGCAACAAAGTGCTCTATTTCCATTCTGTAATTAAAAGTAATACATTATTCACACTATTGAACTATTCTCAAACTAAAGTAATGACAAGCAGGTAGTTAGACCTTGCAGGCCTACTAGTTGATGCTTACTAGCTAATCAGGCAAAAAATTGCTTCTGTTAAATGTATTAGGGAGGCCACACCCTGGGGTCAGGCATCCTGCATTTCACAAACATGTGAAAGAATTAGTGGAGGTATGAATGTGTTTGAGGTGTCTAGTTTAGGTGTGAAGGTGAAGACAGTGAGTTGGGTATGTGGACAGTTAGAGAAAGTGACAGGGATAGGAAGATGCAGAGGGGATGCTGGAGGTACTGGCCAAGTCCAACTAACGAATCTTGGTTTGCATGCCAATAAATTGTAATAGAAATCAACTTGGAAAAACACTCTGATAAGAAAAATGCATAATTAGATATAGCTATTGAGCAATATTATGACTATTTATATGGGAAAGTTGTTACTAAATGAAGCAAAGACAAAAAATATATCCATGGGAAAACAGTATCAGTAATTATGTATGCAATTTGGCAAAGTTTAGTTTGAGAGCGGGGAAGGGTATATAATAGGAAGGGGTGAGTGGGATGTTGTGGGAGGAGCTGGAGAAGGGTAAGGGTTTAATGTGGTTTAGTTGAAATTTTGTTTATGCATTTTCTAAAATCCTTGAAAATGTAAAGTAGATCAAAAACTTTATACTAAAACTGGAGTAATACTAACACGTTTTACAATGATAATTTATAAAATATAAAAATATACTTTCAATCAAAATGTGAGCTCATCATCTAAACGCTAATATGCCTTCACACTTCAATATATTCCAAATTACATTTATTCATGTATATGATTCCTTAGGTCAAAATCAAACTTAACCTTTTGAGTGCCAAAGGGGTACAGAACGCATTGCTTTGCAATGCGTTCTGTACCACTCTGGCACTCAAAGGGTTAATTTAATATTAGAGTTCACCATGATGTGATTAAAAAAAGACATTCCACTTCAAGAAAAACTGGTCAGCCTCACTTCCCTGGTAGTCTTATCCCAACAGAGCCATAGAATCACATATTCTGATTTCCCAGCCTTGTCTCACACCACTGGTAGCCATCCATTAACCACACACACTGACCTCCCAGCTTTGTACCAAAGAAAGCCATGGAACCACATATACTGACACTAAGCCTTGTTCCAATGACTGGTAGGTGGGATGGGCAATGTGAGGCCCTCCAGTTGCTGCCAGACTAAAACTACTATTATTGGCTGGTGAAAGATGATGGGAGTTGTAGTCTGGAAGAAGACGGAGGGTCTCTTGTCCACCACTGCTTTACTGACCCGCAGCTTTGTTTCCCAGTAGCAGCAGAACCCAGCCTTGTCCCACTGCAATAGTAAACACAGAACCACACATGCTAACCCTCAGACTTGTCCTAGGGCAGCAACAGAACCAAAGACATACTGATCCCCCAGAACTGGACTGGTAGCCAAAGAACCACATTGTTAACTTGCCTCCAAGTCACACCTTGTCCCATTGCACTGGTATATCCCTTGGCACAGTTCCCACTGGAAATGTCTTGGATTTGCACTTACACAAAAAAAAGAGGCAAACTACTGGTTTTATGCCAAAAATCCTGTAGAAAAAAAACTTTTTGCCCATCCCTATTTATACAAATGCCCTAGAGAAACTTTGAGTTCCTAAAATATTTTGCAGTATGAATAGAGAATAACAAAGCTTTGTAACTGGATTTCTTATCTCAGCGGCTTATGAATCTATGAATATATGTAATAACATTTGAATTACTTTGCTTATATTAGTAATTTACATGCATAGTGCAAGGCAAATGTGTAGTATTGTCTATAAACACATACTCACTACACTGAAATCTAAGCCACAAATCTTCTTGGAGTTTTATATTACAGACACAATGGTTTCAGTATGTTTGCAATATGAATGTCATGCATTATATGTAAAGTATAGAAGTCCAATGCAAATCTAAAGCATAAATTTAAAAAGTAATCAAACAAAGCTTAAAGATCACTTCAAGGGAAATAGAACTTAACATGACTTGTCTAAGCCATTAGCATTTGGGGGCAAGACATAAGAATTACTGATACTTTCAGAAAACTGTCAGACTTCCTACAATGAAGCAGTTTTGTTCACGTGGAAAACAAGAACATTTGTGGCAAATGAAACCAAAAGTACTGCTGTTATAGATCCAACATAGTACACACAATGGCCCATATTTATAAAAGCAAACTGAAGTCATTCTGGAATAATCCAACTGCACCATAGGTGGGAATAGAAATTCTGTTAAATTAAATTTGGCTTTTAACACCTTGAATGCCAGACAGGTCTCCAATGCATTGTAGACCTTTAGCATTCAAGGGGTTAAAGAGCTCTATTCAAGTGCATAGGAACTGAGGAATGTGTATTTGTCCCATGCGGTGCAGTTGGTTTACTCCAGAATGACTCCAATTTTTATAAATATGGGCCATTGTGTGTACCGTACTTTGATGGAGGTTACATTTGCTACAGATGTTCTTGTATTCCAGTGGGCATTATGTATAAAAACACTACAATAAAGAACAAATGAAAACTCCTATTGACTTTGAGTGCCAGAGAGGTAATTAATGCATTGAAGGGCAATGCATTGGATACCTTTCTGGCATTCAAAGGGTTAAATGAGTTATTTTTAACCTCATAAATTTTAGAGCAATGCATTGGAGAGACCTCTCTCTGGCATTCAACAGCTGAAATGCACCATCTAAATCTATGTGTAATTTTATTGTCTCCTATAGTGTAGTTGGTTTGTACTAGAATTGCATCTCTTTAGCTTTCAGAATAAGGTCCTGTTTTATGGGTGCTTTTTCCTGTTTATTAACCCCTTGGATGGTAGATACCCAAAAAATATCTTCAATAGGAACAATAATACTTAACACAACAATCTTACTCATCCAACAAAAAATAATCACAAATCAAGTCCCGATTTTGTTGGGACTTTGTTTCATTTGAAAATCAAATGATTCCCTTTTACAGACACTATTTTAAATTTTGGATAGACGCTATACAGTCTTATCAAATTGATGGCATGATATCCACTCATTCATTTGTGCAATTTATGATAATGAAGAAATTAATCCATTGAGTGCCAGAGTATTGAGCAATGCATTTATCACTGCCCTGGCACTCAAAGAGTTAAGTATCATATGTTAATTATGACAACAGACAGAATATAGCTTTTGGCTGTGATACACAGCAACAAATCATCTTGTGTTGCCATTTTACCACTACAGCTGGCAGAGGGCTGTGCTAAGAAAGTTCAACTTGAAATAGGACACTTACAAATCTTGCAGGTTCAGGTTTATCTCAGATTCTGCCAGAGCAGTCCAGGGGTTCATTTTCTTGACTCTGTGAGTTGACAATGTTTCAGATCAGATGAAGTGCAAGATGCGGTCCCAGCTAGCTTGGAAGTTCTTCTTCAACTGGAGGAGATCTACCTTTGTTACTCTACTGTTCTTATTAGTGAGAGAAGTTGTAAATGTGAGGTAGACTAAATGAATCTACTTACTGCAAGGGCTCACAAGCCAACATGTAAGTGCTGACATCAATAATTACCTTATTTTGTCCTTTTGGAGAAACAGGAACATGTTTATTTCCGATAAGTTCTTGGCTAGCTAACACTGAGAGAGAGCTCTGCTTCTCTAGGTAGGGACAGAAGGTTAAAAGGAGCCCGCACATTCACCATCCACATTACAAAAAATTAAAAAAAAATAGCCTGGTCAATGCATTTCAGGAACCTTTCCTGAGGAATCTTAGGCTATAATAAAGCTGCCGTCATCCCTTGTTCTCTTGCACAGGAGTTACTAACTTTAATTAAGCCAATAAGTGTGCAATACAGAAGACATGAGGATTATTTTATCACAGCAAAGAGTTACATTTTTAGGAATGATCTTGATTGGTATATCTAAGTGCTGCTTTCATTATTTTTTTAATGAATTGCATACATATTTGTGAGAAGGGATGGGCAAAACTTTTCACCACAAACCAAAATCGTCAAAAAAAGGCACTTCCTACTTGACAAATAATTTCCAGAGAAAAAGTGCATTTTCCTGCATTTTTCGCACAGCTGATTGCATTGAAATCAACAGAAAGACAACGTTTTCTCTACTTTTCCTGCAGGCATATAAAAGGGTATCAGGCTGTCACAGCAGCCATTCTGTGTTTGTGAGAGGAGAAAGCTGCATGTTTTTAGCTAGAGGAGATAGAAAAATAAAGGAGAATTGAAGCTTAGTTTAGGGAGTCATTTAGGTAGGACATTTGTTCTCTGAATTAGAGGAGTCTGGGGGCACTCTGGGGGAGAAGAAGGGAGGAAGGAGGTTGAACCCAAATACCCCAAAATTTGGTGTGACTGACTTGCAAGACACAGGCAGCTGGGGTGCAATTTGCTTGCTGATCTTGCTGTTATTGTCTCTGTGCTGCAGAAGTCTGGGGAAAGAAGTTGTTGATTTTGCTTTTTAGTTATAATTTTTTATGACAGACTGATAAGATAGGGTGGACAACTTAAAAAAAAGGAAAAAAATAATAACAAAAATAAAATAAAACTAAAAAAAAATAATAAATAACTAACTTAATAAATAAATATATTAGGTGACAGACAGCTCACTGGGAGCCTGACATGAGCTGTGTGAATGAGGCAGACTTGATAGACAGCAAATTACATTGAGAATTTTGTTGAGGGCTAAGGCAACACATAACACTCCAACAGTTGTGTACTGCAGAGAACAAATACACAGTAGTTGAGTAATGTCCAGCAAATTCACAAGGGGGAGGGGGAAATGTGGAGCAGTTCAGAGATGTGGGAGTAAAGTGGTAGTTTCAAAAACCATATGTAACTTGTGTGTTATGGCACCTGACTGAATATTTCTTTCAGTAAAGGGTTAGATACTCTTCTGAATGCACTATTAGAGGGGGCAATATTTTCTTCAAGAAAGGAGGTTTAATTCACAAGAAGGGGGAAATTTACACACCAGTATTTGTTTTCATTCTTTGTTCCCCCAAGGCAATAGAGTGGGCATTGTATCTGTCCTCTTGCTGGGTAGAATCAATCAGCACATAAATTGAATGCTGCAAGTACAGATTCCTCAGTTATACTTTTGTCTGAGCTGCAAAACGAACATAAAGGAAAGGTTACGGTGTGCCATGAAGGTACACAGAAGAAAAAGAAATATCTGTGACTAATTTCCCTCCTTTCTTCTGAGTCCTCCTCCATGACAATAGAGTGGGGCGTACAGAAGTAGTATTTTAGAAGTGAGGGAGAAACTATACCCCTAGAAGAATAAATCACCAAAATAAAGTGCCCAGGAATACCACCACTCCTGTGACAAAGGAGAGAAGGATGGGGAAGAAAAAAAATTCTACCTTGAAACTGGAACCACTGCTTGTAAGACCTTTCTCCCAAACCTGGCTTAAGCCAATGACTGCACAGCCACTTGGAAATAATTAATGACAGCAGCAATTGAGGACCAAGTTGTTGTTCAGGATGTGGAGAGGGATCTTGTAGAATATGCCTTCTTTTTGATAGGAGGCTCAGTCTAATGCATTCTTCTTAGTCTATCCAGTTAAAGATGCATTAGAACTGCCTTGCCATCTCACAATGTCCAAGTTATGGCATTTTTTTAATCCCCCTTTGATTTTGAGCAGAAGGAAAATAGCACTTTATTCTGATTCAATTCAAATGAAAAATCCTGGCCAGAGCTCTAGGAACTTGATTCTCCAGACTATTTATTCTCAGCACCAGTCCTCAGGACACACTAACAGGTCAGGTTTTAAGTAAAACACAGGAAGTGCTATCAAAATGACTAAGCCACTGATTACCCACATATGAACAAGCAGGGATGTATTGAAAATGTGACCTGTTGGTGTGTCTGAGGACTAATGCTGAGAATCATTGCTCTGGACATTATGTTCTGAAGGCTTTCTATAACCTGCAGTATATTCTTTAAGTGACTGATTTTCCCTCTTAAATAATAGCTCTAACTACTTCTTTTGTTTTACCTCTAAAAATCAGTGTTTACTGCTCAGCCTCAGAGGCTGTCAACCTCAAAAAGGCTGGCAGAGACCAGGGTTGGGCTACTGATAATTAAACCAGATCTGAGAACCAGATTCTCCTTGGCCAGTCTAGGGCTATCAATATTACTTCTGTGTTGCCCCTCTTGATCTTCCTCATTACATCCATCATAATTTGTGTAGGAGGAAATATATAACCCAGAAGGAAATTTCACTTTACCTCCAGAGCATCCTATGTCAGATATTCTGCAGCAGGAGAAGTAATACTTGCAGTTCTTGCTGCCATGAAGCCCACTGTCAGCCACTTCCATTTGTTTACCACTTTCTGGAAGATCTTCTGATCCAGGGACCATTCCCCCTGTTCTACAGGGGTACTGCTTAACCAATATTCTTGAATGTTTTTGTAGCCTGATATGTGAGAAGCTAAGATCCTCTAAGTTTCTGCCCATCTCAAAACTTTCTCTGCCTCTGCATTTAGAAGTCTCCTTCTTGTATCCCCTGTTTTTTCAGATACATGACTGAGGCTATACTGTGTGATCTGATGCAGACTGCCTTCCTGGAAACATGTGCTACGCATTGTCTGAGGGACTCTGAGTGACATTGTTCCATACTACTCCCCGACGTGAACGACTTGCACATGTTGTGATGACTTCCCAGAGTGGTCCCTCCAGTGGATGACCTCGAAGGTTTTGCTTGTTTAACCATCACCTGAGATCCCTTCGACTGATTTTAGAAGGGGAAGTATCTGCGATGTGTTGTTTGCCTGCATATTCTAGAATCTCTGGAAATTGTTCTCAATTTTCCTGAGATAGTGTAAGGATGTAAGCTTACTGAAGCCTATCTCTGGGTGGGAGGAGCCACCCAGAGATTAGCAGGAAGCTATATACTCTAAGAACAGCGAATATGGATCCCAGAATGCAGGGAATCAGTAGATAGGCCAAGGATAGCTTTATTAAGATAATGCAAGTCCAGTAAAACAAGCCAGAGGTCAGGGCAGGCTGAGATGATGCAAGTCCAGTATAACAAGCCAGAGGTCAGGGCAGGCTGAGAGGATGCAAGTCCAGTATAACAAGCCAGAGGTCAGGGCAGGCTGAGATGATGCAAGTCCAGTATAACAAGCCAGAGGTCAGGGCAGGCTGAGATGATGCAAGTCCAGTATAACAAGCCAGAGGTCAGGGCAGGCTGAGATGATGCAAGTCCAGTATAACAAGCCAGAGGTCAGGGCAGACTGAGATGATGCAAATCCAGTATAACAAGCCAGAGGTCAGTACCTGAGATTATACAAGTCCAGCGTAGCAAGCCAGAGGACAGTACAGGTTGAGATATAGCAAGTCCAGCGAAGCAAGCCAGAGGTCAGTACCTGAGATTATACAAGTCCAGCGTAGCAAGCCAGAGGTCAGTACAGGTTGAGATATAGCAAGTCCAGCGTAGCAAGCCAGAGGTCAGTACAGGTTTGAGATATAGCAAGTCCAGTGAAGCAAGCCAGAGGTCAGTACCTGAAATTATGCAAGTCCAGAGAAACAAGCCAGAGGAGGTTGGATGGAGGACCCCAGGAGAAAGGCTGGCTGGAAGAAGCTGGCTGGCCTGGAGGACTGCAGGAGAAGGCTGTGCTGGCTGGCCTGGAGGACTGCAGGAGAAGACTGTGCTGGCTGGCCTGGAGGACTGCAGGAGAAGGCTGTGCTGGCTGGCCTGGAGGACTGCAGGAGAAGACTGTGCTGGCTGGCCTGGAGGACTACAGGAAAAGGCTGTGGAGAAGGATGCAGAGCCTGCAAGCAGGAAGAGGCTGGAGCACAAAACTGCGGCAGGTATACCGCCCGGGACTCAAGCGACAACTGAGCGCCGAGTCCCGGTTGCCGCCAGTTTTAAAAAGAACGCCGGGCGCCCAAGGAATGACGTCGGTGCGACGACCGACGTCAGGCCTCGCAACTGCGCATGCGCGAGGACGCGCGCATGCGCCCAGCCGTCCTGAAGCCAGTAGAGCTACTGGCAAGGACGGCGAGGGCGAGGGACCTGACAGTTCCCCCCCTTTACGACCAACCTCCGGGTGGTCAGGTCAGCAGGTCGGTCTGGATGCTTCTGATGAAAGTTACGAATACAGGCCATGGTGTTGAAGTTGCCTGCGGGTTCCCAGGAGCGGTCTTCTGGGCCGTACCCCTTCCAATGTACCAGGTATTCCAAACGGCCCCGACGAAAACGAGAGTCTAGAATCTCTTTGACCTCGAACTCATCAGGATCTGTAATAGAAACAGGAGGAGGTCTAGAAGGTTCTCGACCAGGAAACGGGCTGGGAATCCATTTCTTCAATTGAGAGATGTGGAACGTTGGGTGGATCCGGAATGAGGAAGGTAGTGCCAGGCGATATGCTACTGGATTAATGACTTGAGTGATAGAAAAAGGTCCCAAGAAGCGAGGTCCCAATTTTTTGGTGGGACAAGAAAGGCGAACATGTGAAGAGGACAGCCATACTTTATCCCCAATTTGTAGTTCAGGTCCTCTCTGTCGGTGTTTATCAGCATAATGTTTATAGTCTTGCTGTGCAGATCTCAGAATTCGACTTAACACATGATGAGACTGCTGTAATTGTTGTATTCGTTGATTAGCCTCTGGGACTGGAGTGATGGGAGTGAGTCCTGGTAGAGCTGCCGGGTGGTATCCATAGTTGGCCAAGAAAGGAGAGTTTTTTAAGGTACTGTGATAATGATTATTATAAGCAAATTCTGCCATGGGGAGTAGGTGGTACCAATTATCTTGTAAGTGAGAAGAGAAGCAACGTAAATACTGTTCCAAAGTCTGATTGGTCCTTTCTGTCTGCCCATTTGTTTGTGGGTGATATCCTGAAGATAGGTTACTGGTAATTTGAAGACCGGCACAAAATGCTGTCCAGAATTTTGATGTGAATTGGGAACCTCTGTCTGAAGTAATGGATTGTGGTACTCCATGAAGACGGAAGATTTCCTGCAGATACAAAGAAGCGGTTTGGCTGGCTGAAGGTAGACCTTTGCTTGGGATAAAATGAGCCATCTTGGTAAATCGGTCTACTACGACCATAATGGTATTATGTTGGTTTGAACCTGGTAAATCCACAATGAAATCAATTGTTACATCTCTCCAAGGACCAGAAGGTATGGGTAAAGGATGGAGCAAACCGGATGGTTTGGCGTGTTGGCTTTTAGCTCTGGCACAAGTGTCACAAGAGGATACGTAGTGATTGACGTCCTGCTTTAAGTTTGGCCACCAGAAATACCGCTGAATGGCTTCTAAGGTCTTTTGGATTCCCCCGTGGCCTGCAACAGGAAGATCGTGAAACTGGTGAAGAGTCTCTTGACGGACAGATTCAGGGACAAAAACTGTATCTTGCTTATACAATAGGCCATCAGTGAAGGTTAAGGCGTATAGTTGTATCAAACGAGGAGAAGGAGTGGTGGCTTGTTTGATACGTTCCAGTAAGTTGGTGGTGACAAGGAGGAATTGACGTGGTTGCAAAATTGTATCAGGAAGTGCGGTAGTATTGGAAGGTACCGTATACATCCTGGACAAAGCATCTGCTTTCAAATTTTTTGAGCCCGGTCTGTAGGTGATGTGTAGTTGGAATCGTGCAAAAAACATTGCCCATCTGGCTTGACGAGGTCGTAATCTGCGGGCTGATTGGAGATATTCTAGATTTCTGTGATCTGTATATATTGTAATAGGGTACTCTGAACCCTCTAATAAGTGTCTCCATTCCTCCAAGGCGCATTTAATAGAGAGCAATTCCTTGTCTCCCACATCATAATTTTGTTCGGCAGGTGTGAGACGCCTGGAGTAGAAGGCTACTGGATGTAAACGATCTTTAATGCCCATATGTTGCGACAGTACTGCCCCTGTAGCGATATTAGAAGCATCAACTTCTAAAAAGAAAGGTTTATTGACATCAGGTTGTTGAAGAATAGGTGCTTGCGTAAAGTTAAGTTTTAAACGGTCAAAAGCCTGTTGGGCTTCAGGAGTCCACTGAAAACTGGCATCCTTCTTGGTTAAACATGTGAGTGGTGAAATACATTTTGAGAAATCCCGGATAAAGCGTCGGTAGAAGTTGGCAAAACCAATGAACCTCTGAATTGCCTTCTTGTCAGATGGTATGGGCCACTTCAGTATAGCTGTTATCTTACGAGGATCCATCTCTAACTGCCCTGGGGAGACAAGGAAACCTAGGAATTCGATCTTAGACACTTCAAAAGAACATTTCTCCAATTTAGCGTACAAACCATGTGTACGAAGCCTAGTTAACACTCTCCTGACATGACTGCGATGTTCCTGTAGTGAATGTGAGAAGACAAGAATGTCGTCTAAGTAAATGACAACAAACTGATCCAGAAGATCCCGAAAAACATCATTTACAAAATGCTGAAACGTTGCAGGAGCATTACATAACCCGAAGGGCATCACGGTGTATTCAAAGTGTCCATATCTGGTTCGGAAGGCGGTCTTCCATTCGTCTCCCTTGCGGATGCGAACCAGGTTATATGCTCCTCGCAGGTCGATTTTTGAGAAGATCTTTGCGGTTGACATGCGTTCAAACAATTCTGGGATCAGTGGTAACGGATAGCGGTTTTTAATGGTAATGGCATTGAGTTCCCGATAGTCTACGCAGGGGCGCAGACCACCGTCTTTCTTGGGTACAAAGAAAATCCCAGCTCCAGCTGGAGAAGTGGAAGGTCGAATAAATCCTTTCTCCAGATTTTCAGAGATGTACTCTCTAAGATGTTGCAGTTCTGGTCCGGATAGAGGATATATATGTCCATAGGGGATAGTAGATCCAGAGAGAAGTTCGATAGGACAATCATATGGTCTATGAGGTGGAAGAAGGTCAGCCCCTTTTTTATCAAACACATCTGAGAAGTCCTGATAGACCATGGGTATGGTTGGCGTTGTAACACAGGTCAACAGTTTAGGCTCTGTTTTGATAAGACATTTTTCTCTACAGTGGGTGGAAAGAAAGGTTACCGTCTTGGAAGACCACTCAATATGGGGGTCGTGAATTTGTAGCCATGGAAGACCCAAAATAAGAGGAAACAAAAGAGATGGAACAACTTCAAATTTAATCTCTTCTCTATGATTTACAGCAGTGAGAAGATACAGAGGTAAAGTCTCATAAAGAATGGGACCTGACTGTAGGTAGCTTGCATCCGCCATCTGAAGTGTGAACGGTTGGGTTTTGCGTTTGATGGGTATGCCCAAGGATAAAGCTGTCTCCTGGCTCAGGAAACAACTACTGGCTCCGGAATCTATGATGGCCGACACCTCACTCTGCTGTGTGTTCCACTGTAGAATAACAGAGAGGGATATGTAAGAAGAAGTGGGCAACAGAATAGGAGCGGATGATGTTGCAGGTAAAAAATGCCTACCTTGGGAAGGCCGTGGTCTGGTATCACAGGTCCTGAGATGGTGACCCCCTTTTCCGCAATAGAGGCAAAGATTTAGAAGGCGTCTACGGTCTCGTTCGGCTTTAGATAGAGGTCCCCGTAGAACACCCAGCTGCATAGGCTCCTCTGTGGTGGTGACAGTAGCAGGTGGTTGAGATGAAGCTGGAGTACGATGGGGAGGAGAAGAAGTGGCAGAGCGTTCACGCCGCCGTTCTCTCAAGCGGCGGTCAATTTGTATGGAGAGATGAGTGATCTCGTCTAGTGTAACTGGTATAGGTACTCTAACCAGTTCGTCCTTCAGGCTTTCAGATAGGCCTAGACGAAATTGATCCATGAGTGCAGCTTCATTCCACTTTGAATCAATTGACAGACGACGAAAGTCAGCAACGTAGTCCTCAACTGGGCGTCTCCCTTGAGTTAGGGACCTTAGTGCTACTTGAGCTGAGGCCGTTTTAAAAGGGTCATCGTATAATGCATCCATAGCCTGCCGGAAAGCCTGCCATGTAGTTAATACAGGACTATTGGTCTGTAAGAGGTGATGGGACCAGCCCTGTGGTTCTCCTCCTAACAATGTGATGGTAGTACGTACTTTGGTGAAGTCAGAGGCATAGGTACGTGGGTTGATTGAGAACAGTAACTCACAAGCCGTGATGAAGGACCTGTACCGGGCTCTATCCCCATAAAATCTTTCAGGCAGGGGAACACGAGGTTCTGGAGCGGAGTTCATCTCAAGGCTAGGAAGGGGTGGTGTAGAACCACCTGCTGCTTGGGTTAAACTTGGTTGAAGGTCCTGTAGTTGCTGTTGGAGATGTGTTTGGTTGGCCTGTAAATCCTGTACAGAAGCAGTGAGAGCAGCTATCCGACTACCCAGGGTATTTAAGGCTTCGAGTAATCCCGCGGGTTCCATAACAATTTTGGGGCTCAGTTGTTACTGTAAGGATGTAAGCTTACTGAAGCCTATCTCTGGGTGGGAGGAGCCACCCAGAGATTAGCAGGAAGCTATATACTCTAAGAACAGCGAATATGGATCCCAGAATGCAGGGAATCAGTAGATAGGCCAAGGATAGCTTTATTAAGATAATGCAAGTCCAGTAAAACAAGCCAGAGGTCAGGGCAGGCTGAGATGATGCAAGTCCAGTATAACAAGCCAGAGGTCAGGGCAGGCTGAGAGGATGCAAGTCCAGTATAACAAGCCAGAGGTCAGGGCAGGCTGAGATGATGCAAGTCCAGTATAACAAGCCAGAGGTCAGGGCAGGCTGAGATGATGCAAGTCCAGTATAACAAGCCAGAGGTCAGGGCAGGCTGAGATGATGCAAGTCCAGTATAACAAGCCAGAGGTCAGGGCAGGCTGAGATGATGCAAATCCAGTATAACAAGCCAGAGGTCAGTACCTGAGATTATACAAGTCCAGCGTAGCAAGCCAGAGGACAGTACAGGTTGAGATATAGCAAGTCCAGCGAAGCAAGCCAGAGGTCAGTACCTGAGATTATACAAGTCCAGCGTAGCAAGCCAGAGGTCAGTACAGGTTGAGATATAGCAAGTCCAGCGTAGCAAGCCAGAGGTCAGTACAGGTTTGAGATATAGCAAGTCCAGTGAAGCAAGCCAGAGGTCAGTACCTGAAATTATGCAAGTCCAGAGAAACAAGCCAGAGGAGGTTGGATGGAGGACCCCCGGAGAAAGGCTGGCTGGAAGAAGCTGGCTGGCCTGGAGGACTGCAGGAGAAGGCTGTGCTGGCTGGCCTGGAGGACTGCAGGAGAAGACTGTGCTGGCTGGCCTGGAGGACTACAGGAAAAGGCTGTGGAGAAGGATGCAGAGCCTGCAAGCAGGAAGAGGCTGGAGCACAAAACTGCGGCAGGTATACCGCCCGGGACTCAAGCGACAACTGTGCGCCGAGTCCCGGTTGCCGCCAGTTTTAAAAAGAACGCCGGGCGCCCAAGGAATGACGTCGGTGCGACGACCGACGTCAGGCCTCGCAACTGCGCATGCGCGAGGACGCGCGCATGCGCCCAGCCGTCCTGAAGCCAGTAGAGCTACTGGCAAGGACGGCGAGGGACCTGACAGATAGAGCCTGGTCCAGAGAATGATCTGAACAGTTGATGTGAGAACTCCTTGTTTTCTTAAGCTGAATCAGATGCCTTATGAAGGATTGGACCCTTCTTTTCAGCCTTGAAATCTTATTCTCTGAGAGACAGGCCATCTGCCTGTAAGTGTTCAGTCTTATTCGATGAAACTTCAAATTTTGGGAAGGTTATAGCTGGATTTTCTCCATGCTTATCAGCCAACTATGACTTATTCGTAAACAGAATTTCCTGAGATCTTAAACCTGTAACTCAAAGATTTTGCCTGAAGGATTGATCTAGGTCTTATTTCTTGAGGAAAAGGAGCTTCTTCCTCCTGAAATCTTCTTTATCAAATCTCAACAGAAAAGAGCAGGATACCAGCTTCACCTTGGAAGAGGAATATTCTGCCCAAGAACTTAGCCACAGAGAATGTTGCTCAGTGACTGAAAGAGCTGAATATTTGGCCTATAACTTAATAATATCCAGAGAGAGGTATCATAGAATAAACTTGTGGAATCTTTAATAAATGCCACTTCCTTCATTAGTCTGGATCTGGATAAAAAATATTAAATCTTTTCTTCCAGTTCCTTTAACCTGATCCTCTTTTTCCTGGCTATGCATGCAATCACTGTAGCTGCTTTGAGATCCTGGCCAAAAATAATATTTAGCTTTTTTGAGGCATTCTCTATTTTCTTGTCCATTAGATCTTTCAAGGATGTGCATTGTTCCATAGGAATAGCTGTTCTTTTGGGTTCACTTTTAAAACTGTGTGTGACCTAATGGCAAAATAAGCATGTTGCTTTGATGAAAAGGGTGACATGAGAATCTCGCCCTGCATGAAAGCGAGAGATTCTCATGTCATCACTTAGGCTTCTTCCTCCTTTCTGGGTCCTCCATGTCTCCCAGAATTCCTGTCCTTGTTGCCCTGTCTGTGGTGCTGCTTTCCAGGATGGCAGCTGCCTTGACAGGAGGCTTTTACTGCAGGCATCTTGTGTGTTATGATGTGCTGGAAGTGAGCAGAGATGCCAGCAAGAGATAGCTGGGGCATAGAGACAGCTGGCTAGGAAGTATCACCCTGACTGCTACAGACCTGGCGACAGAAGAGGAAACCAGGCACACACTGTAACCAGGACAACTATCCTCACATCCACCACAGACAGGGCAACAAGGACAGGGAGCCTGCTTGAAAAGCAGCTACAAGTTAACTGTAATATGCGTGAGCTAGAGAGTTAAGCAAGTTAATGCTATGGAAAGTATTAAGATGAATAAGAGACACAAAGGACCCAGAAAGGAGGAGGAAGCCTAACTGATGATTGAACCGGCAACAGGGCTAGTGCTAGCATAAGGCTGTTTAGGCTGTTTAGGCCGCCACCTCAGGGTGCCGCAGTGTAGGGGCACCGAAACAGGGGGAGCTACTAAATTGTTTTTCGGGTTTCGGGGGTGGGGGGCATCAAAATGCACATACTCCTGTGTAGACAAAAATCCTCGCACCGGCCCTGACCAGCAGAGCGCTAAATGGGCACAAACATTGATGCAGGTTAAATGGACGTTTAAGGGCACAACACGAGAATCTCGCACTTTTTATAAAGGACAGATCCTCATGTCTCCCTTTTCACCAAGTTGACATGGTTATTGTGCCCTTAGGTCACATGCTGTTTTGTGTGCGACTTTTTAAAAGGACACTGTTCTTTTGCTAGCTGTGCCACAGGTTTGTAGATCTTAGGAGGCATTATGCACTGCTTCACTTCAGTCTCATGAAAGGGATACATTTTTTAGTCTTTTGGTTAAACTGAATCTTCTATCTGCATTCTTCCATTCAGTTTTAATAATATCATGAATGGAATGAGGAATTGGGAAGATTTAAGAAACATTTTTATTTCAAAGGAAAGCATTATCCACAATGTCCAATTCCTTTTGAATTTCTGATATTAGGGATTTCCTCATGCTTTTAAATAGGATTTCCACCTTTTATGGATTAAAAGAGCCTGCTTGTTTACCTATCTCTCCCCTTTCCTGACTTCAACTCTTGAAAACCTGGGCTATGCTCATGAGTCTCAGTCCTTGAAGAAGGGCCTCCATCAGAGTCATCTATATGCTTTTTTCCTGTGAACTGCAGTCTTCTACATCTCCTGCATCCATGGTAAGAATTCTTGAAATTTCAATGGTATTTCTTGCCCTGCACTCTTTCTCAAACATTCAGGATGCATCCAAAAACAGCAACTTTTTATCACACCCTGCACAGGGCTTAGTTTTCTGGAACTTGTTATCTTTATTAATGGGGAGGGGTATAGTTGGGGTCTACTCCCTGGAAGAAGATTTAGGTGTATTAGACATGTTGCAAAATGAGAAACAGCACGATTCAAAACTCAAACTGGTGCCATAATAGAAGAAAATAAACTGTAAACCTTAGAACAAGTAACCAGTAAATTGCTGTAAAACAGTGATCCAAGCCTTTAAATAATGCCAGCTATTAAGTTTGCATTTCACTGGCAGTACTCATAAAAACCACATTGACTTCCTGGTGCCACAAGTGGAAGAAAATAATGCAGCCTAGACAACTGAGATCCAAACCAGAAGGAAAAGGCTGCACAAGCTGACAAGAACAGTATTAACACTGATAACTCAATCCCAGAAATGAGGGCAGAAACCAAAAGGTATGCTGAACAGTGAATAAAGCCTCCATCTCATGCACTGCAGTTAGTGGGTTAAGGGCAGGATGAGTCTTTTACCTTCCTCCTGGCAAGTGCTAGTATACATGGATCCAGGATCTTCATAGGCTTCTGCCACTGGACAAATGGCATCAGGATACTGCCATAAACAGTTGGGATGCATCCTATGTTGAACCACATAATTTATCAGAATAAAACAAAAACTAAACTCCTACAAAGGGAGCTAATGGCTGGAGGTTTATAGATATCTGTCCTCCAGCTAGGTATGACCAAGATAACAGGGAACCACACTTGGAGCAACCAGTTTGTGCACTGACTGGTCCTACCCAGCTAGAAGGTGGACACAAGTTCCACTCTATTGCTGTGGAGGAGGACACATAAGAACATGTTTTCTCACATCTAGTAAGATAAGTAGATGCAGTGTGTATTACAGAACCCGGAAGAAAGTCTTCTTGAGGGGTAAAGCTCCATCTATACCATATTTTATGGAGTTCTTAGCTGATGCTTTCTCTAAAGACCTGTGTCCCAGAAAGCTAAAGTTTCGATTTTATGCATTAACAAGTTTTTGAGGTCATCCATTTACTGCTAACAGCTAGTGAAGAGATTCATCAAGTCTCTCATATGCCTAAGAATAATTCTCACATATATTCCTTGGGAGAAAGATTTATGGAAAAATCCATTTGGAATACTTTCTCTTAAACAGTTTTACTCCTGGCGTTCATGTCAGCTAGCAGACTGGGAGAACGTCAAGACGTATTCATCAAACCACCTTATTTAGTACTTAAACTTAGTTGATCTGAAATTGTCTCCAGAGTTTGCACCAAAAGTGTCTCCATCTTTCTACAGAAATCAAGATATCTGTATTCACACCTTCTGTCTTCATCCTCATAATACCAGAGAATTGCCTACATATGTTGGATGTCAAAAGATGTGTACAATAACATTGTACCTGAACAAGTTTCTTTTGGAAAACATCCTCTTTATTTGTCAACTTCTTTGGTTCTTCCAATGGAATGAAGGCCTCTAAAGCAATAACAAAAGATGGGTACATTCAGCTGTTTTTGAAGCCTGTAAGATATAGGGAAGAGAACCTCCCAAGAAATAAAATCTTATTCAAATCCATGCTGCCATGACAGCATCCTGGACTGGAAAATCAGACACTTCCCAAGATCAGACATGTGCAGTTACCACCTGGCAAAGCATTCTTACCTGCACAAAGCACTACATATGCGATCTTCAGGCAGGACTTTGCATATTAAATCCTTCCCGTGATTAAGCTCTGATCTCTCATGTGTGCTACTTGTCAATTCTGTCCTACAAAAAGAGGCACTGCTCTTTGTTAGTGTGTGCTTCTAAAGGAGATATGAAGGAAAATAATTGACAGATAAGGAGCAAACCATAGGAGACAAATAAAAATTGCTCAAATGCCAGTTGACATGGCCCCTTGAAATCATATGTATGATATTTCTCTAGCCTTCAAGGGGATAAAAGCACCATTTTAAAAAATTGGCCATTTTTAATTTTCCCCCTCTGTTGTTCTTGGTTTGTCCCATAATTGCGCCAATTCTTCTTAGCACATTAGCATCAATTACTTTTGTTGGATAGGGAGCCCAAGCCGCTATATGCCCTTTGTCATTGGTTGTGAGTCTGTCACAACAGAAGAGACATCAAGGCTAGTTTATAAGGAGAACTGGAGCACTTCTGGAACAAACCCACTTTATCAAAGGAGAGAAATTAGAATTTCCCAAATGCTAGAGGAGACTCCAACACATTGTGAACAATAAAGATTTCTTATCCCAAATGCCTCTAGACTGCACAATTTCCTCTGTGCCTTGTTTAATGCATGACATTAAACAAAGCACAGAGAAAAGAACACCTTGAAATGCCCATACACTCCCACACTACCTTCCACTTCACAAAGCCAGCCTTAAAGGAATATTAACACAATTTCCAAGAGGAGCAGACAGTAAAAAAAGCCTGAGCCTGCTCTGTCCCAGCATCTACAAGCCAGTTGTGGGGCGAGGGGAGGGGTCAGAAATCTGATCATCTCAGCTGCAAAGCATACCAGATGTCTGTGCATGTTTGCTTGTGCATTCCCTAGCTTTTTCAAAGCAGAGACCATATCAACATGGACATTTCCTGTCCTGCTCAGTGCACAGAGATAAACCAGAGGAACAACGGGGATGTCCTTTCAGACCCCCTTATTGGAGAGAAGGACTCACAATGCAGGCACAGCTTAATTAACAGGTCTGTTCCCAAGGGATAGTTGTCTTTTAAGAGGAGAATGTTTTGTGTAAATAAGTTAAGAAATGGCATTGGCCCTAGTAAATTCATTTTAATGCCTGGTTTAATGCAGTATCCTAGTAGTACAGTCTTCTTTCAGAAAACCTTTTGTTAATAAAAAATTGCATTCATATTTGTAGTATAAATAAAAGTAACTGTCTCTGCAATTTTCTTTTTGCAGTTGTTTATCCTATTGCTTTTTCCATTGCTTTATTACAAGGCTTTGTGTTCACCACAATAATAACCCCAAATCTCCTTCTTCTCTGTAAGTTCACATTATGCGTCATTAATTCTGCAATCTGCCTTGAGAAGTCTGGCACTTGAGAATTGACAGTTATTATTTTGGATTTCTGGAATTATATTCTAGTTGCCGTGTGGTTTATTTTCAAGTTTCAGAATTTTGTTTATGCATTCTGAGCTTCAACACCATTGTAATCTGCAAAATATGATTCCCCTTAACAAAAAGTCACCAAAGCACACAAGACAATGCAAGTTATACTGTTATTTTTGGGGATATCTCACGTGCACCTTCCTGCTAAGTGGCATACACACTAGAAGATGTCAAACTATGATCAACCTATTTTGTGGCATATGATTGCTCCATAGGTAAATATATAATATACCACCTAACACATTAAAATATGCATTACATTTATCAGAGAACACACCATACATAATTGCATATCTGATCCCATCATTACAAAATAAATGAATGGTGGTGGCAAAAAAAACCAAGAATAAAACATATTTATATTGATAAGACAGCACATTCTGTTCTTCAACCCTATTAATGCCAGACCTATTCTGCCCTGAAGCACCACAAGAAAATGTCGTATCTTTCTATTCTTTGGTTTAAATTTGATTGCTGTTGACAGGTTTGTATTTATGTATATATGAAGATTCATACAATGTGGACAAGATCCTGTGTTTAAAGGGATAGTAATACTTCATTTTAACTTTATTTTATTTTGTAGGCATTAAAAAAACATGAAGAATGATATAAGTCTTATCTCTGAAACCTTTATGGTTTAAGAGATATTCACAAACAAAGTATCCCCCCCTGTTCAACCAGATCAGAAGGGAGATGCCCAGGTAGACTGCAGAGAGGGACAATCTTCAATTAAGATAATGGAAAAAGCTGAAAAACTTGTCAAGGGGGGAAGGGCTTTCATTGTTTTCATACAAAGAAAATTGTCCCCTTCTGTTATCTGTCCTGTCATACAACCAGATTCACATCTGAGAAGAGATGGCTTACACTAGGTAAAAGGGGCGGGGAGGGGAACTTTGTTTGTGAATATCTCATAAACCATAAAGGTTTGAGAGATAAGACTTATATCATTCTTCATGTTTTTTTAATGACTACAAAATAAAATAAAGTTAAAACGAAGTATTACTATCCATTTAAGTGGTATGTTACTGTTTCTAAAAGGTTTGTTTCAACAGGGCTTATTTTAGTCTCCAGCTTATGCTGCTGCACTACTTTGGGGTATGTACAACAGTGGATGAATCCTTTAGAGCACATTGGTGCAAACAGTTCTCCACCACTAAGCAATCTCTGAATTATCCAGCTTATAGTGTGTGCAGGTAAATGGAGTAAAGCTATGTCTGGTTCCTCTTTGTCACACAAACAAACACTTTCCCACTCAATGCACATTGTATCCTCACTAACCAATTAACTCAAATGAGCAAAAGGACAACCAGTGGGTGTACATAAAGATCTAATGTCCTTTAAATTATATAGTATGACTAAACATCACAAAATGTCAGGCTAACTGGCTTGTTACCAGTTCTATGTAAGGGGAAATTTATATATTTATAAATTGTTGTATTTGTATATGGTTCTATGTGGTTACCAAATATTTGTATAAAAGTAGTGAGCACTAAAATGAGCTTTAAACTTTTTAGTGAGTCTAAGCTATGTAGCTACTGAATGAATGAATGCACCAATGATGCCATTCAATAAGCAGGCACAAAAGAATGTCTTTATGTTAAATAGCTTACTAGGACATTTGGTTCCCATAATCCAGAAGATGTCATGGTACTTCAAGACTCTGCTAGAAATAATTTTAAAAAATCTGTCAGCTCATAAAAGCGTATTATCTCAGAGCTCTTCCTAATTACTACAGTACCATAGCAACCATGTTAGATGTATTGTTTGAATTTTACACAGAAAGTGGAACTGAACACTAATTGATCTTGCTTGAATGAAACTTCAAAAAGGTCATTTTTATTCTTGTTCACACATAATTTTCCTGAGGCCCAGATACTTAGAAGAAGATTCAACATATGAGAGATATTTTTTTTTATTTTGTGAAAGAACTTGACAGTATGTGTCATAGTTTAAATGTATTTTTCCCAGTGTTCATTCAGTACTTGGATCCACTGTTATAATAAAATTAATTGGGGTTACATTATGTTATATAAATGCAAATTATGCTATATAAATGCAACTAAAGTATACTTCACAGTTTTGTTTTAATAAAACAGACACAGATAAATATTTATTTAGTAATAAACAAATATTTTAATTAATAACCACTGAGAGAAAAATACAAAAAGACATGCTCGCAAAATCAGTTATAATGATGCTATAGATCATGAAACATCACAGATAACTCTCTGAACATACACTTTTTTGGGGGCATAAGGGATACTTGGAAAGTGATTATTTTGAGACATAAGATGTTATTAACAATACAAGTTAAACAATAAGTATCATCAAATAGCAAGTGTTTTCAGTTGTAAAACTGAATAAAAGAATTTGGAAATTGTATTATGTACTGTCACAGCTTACCTTGTTTCCAGCAACGATCGGCGTCATTCCACACGTCATCTGCAAGCGCGAGGCTTCAGAGTGAAGCAGGCCTCTGTTTTATGCCATGCTTCCTGTAGTCTCCTCCTACCTGCTTCCTTCCTCTGAGCCTGCTCCTCCTACCTACTTCCTGAGGAGGGGTTTATAGGGCAGCCTGAGTCTGTCTCAGTTGCCCTTGCGTTGTTGTTCAAAGCAGTTCTATTACCTTGGGCTCTGTGTATGACCTGGCTTGTCTTCCATCTAATCTGGTGCAAACCTGTGGCTCTGGCTGACTACCTGAACTGTGTATGACCTGGCTTGTCTGACTAACCTCTCTGGTGCTGACCTGTGTCTCTGTCTTACTATGCTTTTGATTTTCCCCTGTACCTGGCAGACACCCTATCTGGTGCGGGCCTGGGGCTCTGGCAGACTAGCTTTGATACTGACGTGAGTCAAGTATCTCTTCCTTATACTGACTGCAGGCGTGAGTCAGAGATAATCTCCATTCTGACTGCAGGCGTGAGTCAGATTTTCTTGCTACCTCAGATCAAGACTTCGAGTTCCAGTGCCTAATCATTTCTGGGGAACCGTGACAGTACGCTAGGGCCATGAATTCAGACAGTGATAATATTATTGCAGCTCTTCAAAGCATCCTGGACAGGACAGAGGCATTGGATCAGCGTATTGACCAATTGTCTTTTCCCTTACAAGCCTTGTTGCAACGCACAACGCAACTTGAACGCTCTAAACCACGAGTGGTGGCCACCCCCGCTCCCTCCCCAGCACCAGTGGCCCAAACCTCTTCTGATGCAGGCATGATCAGAGGGTTATCAGGTTCCGCTCAGCTCCCACAGAGGTATGGTGGGGACCCAGATTGTTGCCATGGTTTCCTTAATCAACTCGGCATATACTTTGAGATAGTTCCGTATGCCTTCCCTTCTGAGCGCAGTAAGGTTGGCTTTCTGAATTCTTTCCTCACTGGTAGGGTGTTGACCTGTGCTAACCCACTATGGGAGATGGACAAACCCATTGTGTATAACTTTACAGAGTTTGTGGACTCCTTCAGAAAAATTTTTGATTGGCCAGGCTCCATGGCCTCAGCTTCAAAAAACCTTATGACCATTTGTCAGGGTGCACGTATTGTGGCTGACTACTCTACTGAATTTCACACCCTGGCTGCAGAAATAAGCTAGAATAATGAGGCCTTGATAGCCGCCTTTTCCCAAGGGCTGTGTGACACATTGAAGGATTAAATATAGTCAAGTTGATACCTTTATTGGCTAACTGGCTTTTAAGACCTTGCATCCTAAATCTGCTTAGCTAGCCAATAAATGTATCAACTTGACTATATCTGCCTCCTGTACTTCTGCGGCTAACATGGTACCAACTCTCATCTTTTATCAAAGAAGAATTGGAGCAGTTTTGGGGCAAACCAACTACAACATTTTTTACATTAATGAGATTTTTATTGTAGCCTATTTCAAATATTTGAAATGTTCCCTATGCTTTTATTTCTTAGACACAATTATTCTTTGTGTGTCAGTCTCAGAGAATATTCAGCATGTGGCAATTTAGTCTTAACATTTTTCACATTAATTTCAGCAAATTAAAATTTGCCTGTAACCCTAAGATATGTTTATTTTAAAGGGAATTTAAAACTTCCTGGATTTTGTTTTAGTCGGATGTTTGTAATACAGATATGTTTTGAGAAATTAACATTTATGTGTTGTTGGTAAAATTCGGCACCTTATGCAAATGTGTTTGTGTGCTAAGCCAATATTACCACACACTGTGCTATGAATGAATCTAGATAGAGTCCGCTCACTGGAGTAATTTCTAGTAGCAAAAAAGAGTGCTAAGCTTGACTTTGAATATAATTAATTGGAATACTGAGCAGGTAAGGCCACACTAAACCACCAAAATATCTAGAATTAATTTCTAAAAACAATGAGGGTTATGTACTAAGGTGTGATAAAAAGATGATAAAGTGGAGATGACTTCTCCAGTGATATCACTTGTACAGTTCCTATGTTATTGTATAAAGCCTTTTAACGAAGATCTCCAAAGCTGAAGAATTCTTACTGCATTGGCTCCATAGAATAACATAGGACTTGGAGAAGTGATATCACTGGAGAAGTCATCTCCGCATTATCACCTCTTTATCACCGCTTAGTGAATCTCCCCAAATATATTTTACAGAGAAATGGCTAGTACAACATATTGGTAAATTTCTGTAAAACAAGCTACTCTTGTCTTAGGGTGACATCAAGATTAAGATATGCTATTTGTTACACTTTTGATTTCTAAAAAGTATATTTGCACACACAGATCTAACTTTTATTGGTAACTCCTCTTAACTAAGACTTGCTAAAATGGATCTGTAAGATTGATATTTTTGTAGAGTTACTAAATATGAGCAGTTTGGCTTGCTTAAAATTATTTTGTTTATAAATGTAATTACATTTTCAAGTTAAGAGTTAATGACTTTAAACTGCAAAACAAATGAAATAAAAATTGTTAGAATGTAACATAAAATTTCAACATATGGTAAATTTTTAATGAGCTATAACATGAAGCAAAGTGTAAAGGAGGCAAACGATCCCCTTGAAGGAGAACAAGAACCTCCCAAAAATACTTTTGGATGGGAGAAACTTTTGCCTAAAAATATACAAGTGCAAAAACAGCACTTTTCATGATCCCCAGCATTCAGTTATACTGGTAGACATAGAACAAAACATACTAACCCCATCAGCCTTGTCTCACAGCAGCCATAAAACCACACATATACTGTTTCTCCAGCCTTGTCCCACTACATTGGTAGCCATAGAACCACATATACTGGCCCCCAGCCTTGTTCCATGGTAGCCAGAGAACCACACAAACTGAGTTCCTAGCCTTGTTTGATGGTAACCATAGACCCACGCATATTGACCGCCCAGCCCTATCCCACTGTCTGTTAGGTGGGAAGGGCAATGTGAGGCCTTCCAGCTTTTGCCAGACCAACTCCATTCAATCAGCACCACCTGAATGATGACAGTTGTAGTCTTGGCAGCTGGTGGACATCATGTTGCCCAACACTACTTTACTGACCCCCCCCCAGCATTTTTTTACAATAGCCATAGAACCAGAACACACGCTGACCACCCAGACTTGTGGCAATGCCTTACGAACCGATGACATGTCAGGACCGTCACTCATTTTCAGATGTTAAAGACAGGTGATGGTTCTGGGACGTCATAGAATTCTGGGATTGCAGAACAGCTGCATGCAGCTCTGCGATCCTAGAATGCATTGGTGCAAAAAAAAAGGAAAAGTGCAGTGATCTTCTAGAGCCACCCCCCATGACCGCTCAGTCCTTAATGGGTTAAAGAGTTAAGTAAGCTCATGTACTTCTTCTGTTTGAAAAAACTGACAGCATTTGTCTTGTCCACCTCCATGGATACAATACAGAGGACTCACTGATGATGTTATCCCTTTAACACAGGAGAAATTTATAGGGGCCATAAGAATTTTCTGTCCTTATTAAGGAAGTGGTGGATTATAAGGAGGTTTTAGCCCTCATTTAATATGCCGTATTTGTGGCAACCTGGATACTTGGAAGTTGCATGAAAAAAAACAAGAGATGAAAAAGTGTTCTGATAAGATTGATAAAAATATACCTTAACCTTTTGAGTGCCAGAGGGATTAACAACACATTGCTTTGCAATGTGTGGTGTACCCCTATGGCACTCAAAGGATTAATATTATGTAATATGATCATCAAATTAATTGAGTCTAAATGCAAAGAAGCTTCACAAAATAATGGATAGGTGACCTTATTTTTATATAGGCCATCAGAATGAATTTGCTTAATGGAGTGATGCATTGTGTATTGTTTTCCTTTGTTGCTTGCGTTATAATAACTGATATGATAATATTTTAAACTTCTTGGGGTGAATGTAACATGTCAATTCCAAACAGTAACAGGTACTGGAATAGGAATTCTGTATTCCTTTGCCTGTTGAAAGTCAATTTACTATGATACCTACTACCCAAATAGTCCACTTAAAGATATTCACACCAAGCAGAGTACAAGCGGGCAATGTATGAGAACTGTGAATTTCTAGTGCGTTCCCTGTCTAGGCTAAGGATATGCCCATATTTTAGTGACATGGGTTCTACGTATGTCATACTCGTCATAACATGGTCTACTGCTTTACAGAACACTTTAATTGTCCCTTGCCATCACATTCAAACATGTTGCACAACATAAGTATGCTTATATTGCCTGTCTTAAAGAATAATATTGGGCCAAAACAACAAGCACAATATTGTTACAAATCTGTTAAAAATAAGTAATACTGGGGCAAACGAACAGTACCGTAGAGAGCAAACAAACTTTACAAATTTTCCATTGACTGAAATGTGACTTATACCCCCTTGAATGCTAGAAATGCACCCAATGCAAATACCACTCAATATGAGTCTTCTCAAGGTCTCCCTGTAACCATTTCATCATCTACTAGTGGATTGCTATATACCTATTAGGCACACTGCTCTATGCCATGCTTTAGGTCAAGGCATTGAGGAAATGACGTAATTGTACGCTATTTCCCTGCTCATGCTATGAGGATGTCATGTGCAAGTCCAATGCTGGCAGTGTGTGTCCGCATGTACTGCAGTTGTCATATACAGTAGGCACCACAGAGGTACTCCTATATAAAAATTTGCTAGGGATGTTTCTCAGAAGTTGTCATGCGCAGTAGAGGCAGCTGCGTGCACTGCAGTCATGCTCAGTAGAGATTGCTCGTGCCACGGCTGATATGGAGCGGGGCACTCTGAATTCAGACCGAAGTCCTCTCTGCGCACCTTCCTGGGACTGCTTGGTCCCAGGAAGCTGCGCAGAGAGGACTACGGTCTGAATTCGGAGCGCCCCGCCCATATCAGCCGCAGCACTGGCAGTCTCCACTGTGCATGACTGCACCGTGGCCGTTGCTGGGCGGCACTGTGACCCATGTACACTGGCTCTTCAACTAGTATATATATATAAATAACATGTACTCCAATAAAGCATCAGTAGTGTATACCCTAAGGTGCAAACACTGGTGTTAGAGGCAAATATTAAGGGGCTGTTTTGGTGAATTTGCCCCACTATCTCTGAATGGCTTTGCATGTTGCTCATTGACTAAAATAAGTTTATCATATGCCAGGACACATCACTATCAAAAGCTAATACATAATTTGGTGTAAGGTCACTTGTTGCAATGTGTTATGTTCCTGTTATTATAGTCTCTGTAATCCCATTCAATCACAAGCAAATTTGTGCTAATAATGCATCTTATGTATAAAATCAAAGTGGGGAAATTACTGGGCAAAATTTTTGTTTAACCCCAAGAGTACTAGAGAGGATTCCAAAGCAATTTGAATTTTTGTTTATCCTCTGTGTTGCTTTGCCCCAGAAATACCCCTATTTACTTTACACAGAGGAGCCTTTGAATTTACTTGTAAGAAAAAGTTCTACAAACCTGTAGTGATGGAATGAAGAGAGATGTGTAGAGTACTGGACTGATGTGTACTGGACGGGTTCCACTAATGGCCTGCATGCAGGATATTTCATAAACACACTGAATCCCATAGATAGCAATCTTTGCCCCGGATTACATTGCAGTTGATACATTTATTAAGGATTGTATCCACACCAGTATTTTTCAATCTTCTTTTTGCTCAAGTCGCCCCTTACACGAAGTCTGGAATTTTTGGGAATACCTAATACTTTATAGGTCATTTGTTAAGTAACAATGAAGGGTAGAAATATATAAATATGTAGTTATTTGTAGGTCTCATAATCAGAATAAACAATAAATTCAGGATTCATATTTTTTGTAAAGAAGGAGACACACCCTAAGTGGATTATCTGTGGCAAACCAAAGAGCTACAGCACCCTGCTGGAAAACCACGGATCTACACATATTTTCACATACTTCTACAGAAACCTGTTATTAAACCAGTCAAAGCATTATCTGCTGGAATATAATATGAACGTATTTGTTAGTAAATTGATCCCAAAGGGCTGTTAATATCAGATTTTATATACCCCCTTCTTTTATACTCAGCCAATCTGAAACACACAGTTAAATTTTACAAACTATTGCCCATATTTATACAAGTAAACTGGAGCTATTCTTGAGGACAAATACAAATTCCTGTTCAATTAAACTGGGCTTTTAACCCCTTGAATGCTAGAGAGGCCTATCTGGCATTCAAGGGGTTAAAACAATCTATTCAAGTGCGTGGAAATTTAGGAATTCTTATTTTGTACCATGTTTTGCAGTTGGTTTACTCCAGAATTACTCTGGTTTGCTTTTGTAAATATGGGCCTATATGTTGTATGCAGGAAGAAAAGAGGACCAATTCTTGAATGCAAGAAAGGTCTTTGATACATTTGCTCACAATGTGTTACTGATTCTTTACAGTGTCATGTCACCTGTTCTATAGAACCACTGCTTTCTACAAATACATTGGAAAAGCAAGTCTATAATTAGATTTTATGTACCTGGAATTAAGTAAAGACATATTTTACACATGCTAAATTGAACTGCATGATATTTAAAGATACAAGTCCATTGGAAATTGTGAAGTTGATGTACTCAGAAAATGTTGAGCAATTCCTTACCAACTTTAACATAGCGACAAATGAAAATTCACATAATTGCTATTTTTTAATGGGGATCTTAATGAATGAATCTCAAAGTCCCATTTAATCAACAGGGATTGTCATTCTCCCATATCTACAAAGACTTCAGTATTCCTGAGAACTAAAACGTTATACTATTAATCCCCCCATTTACTTCACTATGACCAGAAAAATCAAATGGCCCTATGATTTTTTCCTATGATCTTTGCTTCAATAGATAACATCTTGAACCCTTTGAGCGCCAGAGGGGTTATGCAACACATTGCAAAGCAATGCATTGCGTACCCCTCTGGCAATCAAAGGGTTAATCATTCCTAGATGTCCTTTCAACAAAGGACCATGCAGAACCACATGACCTCAAACTCTGCTCATTACACCTGGTAATCTTAAGTAGACCTTTGCACTATGCTCGCTTCAGTATAAAAAAATTGACAGCAACTGTCATATCCACCTCTTTGGAAAATGTACAAAGGCAAAAAAGGGTCCATTGGGATATTCCAGCCATAGTACAGTAAGTGGGGGTTACTATCTGGCGATGTTATTTATCTTTTAAAGATTCTTTATTGCTGAAAGCAGTTAAGCCACTGCTGTGAGATTGCAGCACCCTAATCAAAAGTGATGAAGTGGAAAGCTGGTGATTTCTGATGCAGAACAACACTTTACAGGCAAATGCTACAGGGAATGTACGCTTTTGAGATTTTCTATTTTGGAATAAGAAAATAAGAGCTATCACATAAAAATATCTCACACTAAATGGCAGTTAGTACTCTGGGGTCTTTTTAATTGGAAGTGGCATGGGTGAATACATTTCAATAACACAGTCATTAGATTAAAAATAATAATCAATCAAATGTTAATAAGGTGGAAAATGAAAAATAAGACCAAGGAAGATTTGAAAACAAATTAATAATTTAACACTCATTGGACCTTATGTAAAAAGACAAAATGGAGCCATTTTGTGGCAAACCAAAACCAAAAGCACGTTAAGGCGTTGGCAAAAATTCCAATTGAGTTAAAAATCCCATTAAACCCCTTGAGTAACAGAGAGAGATCCAACGCATTGCAACACAATGCGTTGGATACTTGTTTAGCAATCAAAGGGTTATTAAATTAATGGGGAATTTTAGCTTGCGCTTGGTATGGCAGTTGGATTACGCCCCCCCCCTTATCTTTATATTTAAGATTTGACTGATGTACTAAGAAGAGCTAGAGCAATTCTGAAGCAAACCAGCTGCATCATAGGAGACAAATAACATTTCTGACAATTCCCGTTTATTTAAATAGAGTTTTTAAGCTACAGATAATACATGTTAACAATAAGATATTCTTATGCTAATAACATTTTAATACTATAATTCCACTGTATATAGAAACCAAGCAATGAATTAGAGACCTCTCTAGCATTCAAGGGGTTAAAAATCTCTATTCACGTGCATGGGAATTTCTGAATTTAGATTTGTCTCCTTTGGTGCAGTTGGTTTAATCCAGAATGACTCCAGTTTGCTTTTATATATATGGACCAATATTCCCTTATGGAAGAAAAAAAGGTTAAGTGAACATAATGTACTCATTTTGTATTGTACGTTATTAGTAATGGGAATTTTCTCCTACCTTCAAATAGTTTTGGAACAAATGCCATTAGAATCAATGGAAAATGTTTAGTAAATGATTGGCATGAATGGGTAATTTAAAAAAAGAGAAAAATAGCTAGATTTCATCTGTACTATCCCCGTTCATACTAGGATTCTTCGTGATTTTTTTCTGAGTTCTGATAGGCACATAGAATTTCTTTGCTAAAGACTGGGTTATATTGCATTACAAGGACATTTCCAAATATCACTTTTGTTGCTGTTTATTTGGTATGATCAAGCTGGATTTGCTTAGAAGAAGATAATCAGGAGCCCAAGGCAAGACATTCTAGATCATTTAAATAAGCTCAATAATCTGACAAACTGAATCTGCACAAGACTGACTTTTAAAGAGGTAGAATGAGAAGGTTCATATAGATGCGAAACTAAAGAACATTTCAGAACTGATCAGTACAACATTATCCTCACAGCATGAGATGTCTGTTATCCAAGACAGTGCATTGAGCAAAGCTGAAGTCTCACATGCCTGCAGTCTCATGTCAAAATCCTGGCCGATAGTGCAGTGGATGAAAGTTGGGAGTGCTTTTTAGTGCAGTTATACAGAAATGGGGAAGATATGTGAGGAGAGAAATGGGCTGTAAGGACAGAGGGGTCCAGACATTATTTGGTCCTGATAGGGTTGTGGAGAATAGAGTGGTATATAAAAAGCCACAAAAATAAGCAGAGGATGTGTGAGTTGTGTATCTGTCCTAGATAATGGTAAAGCACTGGATATTGCTATATCTGGATTTTGCAAAGGCAACTGATACAGTGCCACACAGTGTCTAGGTGATAACATTTGCAATTGGATAGAAAACGTGTTGAAGGATAGGGAACAGTATGTTGTTGTAAATGGAACATTCTCCAATACATTTAAAGTTGAGAGTGGAGTATCTCATGGTTCAGTACTTGGCCCACTAGTGTTCAACATGTTTATAAATGACCTAGAAATAGATATAGAAAGCAACATTTCAATATTTGCAGATGACACTAAATTATGCAGGGTAATTAATTCAGAACAGGATATCTGTTCTCTACAGAGGGATTTACATAAAATAGCAGACTGGGCAAATAAATTAAATTTGAATTTTAATGTGGGAAAGTATAAAGTCATGCATTTGGGAAGGAAAAAACACAATGCTACTTATGAACTTAATGGAATAATGTTAGGGGACTCGTTGCTAGAGAAAGACCTGAGAATCCTTGTAAACTACTAACTTGGAAGCAGTGACCAGTTCAAATAGCAGTAGCAAACGCAAACAAAGTCTTTTCTTACATAAAAAGGGGTAAAAATAGTGGATAACATAATTTTACCACTGTACGGATTGTTGGTAAGACCTCACCTCGAATATGCTGTGCAGTTGTGGGCACCAGTTCTGAGAAAAGGTATTCTAGAACTGGGGAGAGTACAGTGAAGAGCAACAACATTAATTAAGGGAATGGAAGATGACGTATGAGGAACAACTAGACAAACTTGGTTTATTTACTTTAGAGAAAAGATGACTAGGGGGAGATCTTATCACATTGTACAAGTATATGAGCCATCAATACAAGGATTGGTCTGGTGAGCTTTTCATTCCAAGGCCTGCTCAAATAACCAGGGGCCACCCCTAGAGATTATTGGAAAGGAGGTTTCATCTTCAGCAGAGGAAGGGGTTTTGTACAGTAAGGTCTGTTAAATTATGGAATTCCTTGCCCAAGGATGTGGTAATAGCAGATACACTGGATACACTTAAGAAAATATTAGCTACATTTATTTCAAGAGGAAACCTACAGGGTTATATTAGTAGGCAAAACAGGAAATTCAGATAAAGACTAACTTATTTGCCAGCAGGAAAGTATATCATTCTCATTTCTCTGGTTTATGAGGCAAAGGTTGAACTTGATGGTGTCTTTTTTTCCACCTAATTCACTATGCTACTCTTATTGAAGATCTTAATACTGTAGAAGAGTCTCATGGAATGGAGAAGAGAAATTATCAGGTTACGTAATGTTTGGAAGAAATCTTATAGAAGGGAATGAGAGGAACTAATGAGAGATGAGAAGAAAATACATTTAGAAACAAGAGTTGAGATATAGAAGAATACAGTGTTTGTATGGACGCTATACACTAAAATTGTGAATTAACATCCTATATAATAATTCGCTAGGATGTTTGTCACGAGGTCAGGCAGTCTCTACTGTGCATGATTGCATCGCGTGAGTGAGGTGACGCAAGACTGCATCACGTGGAGCAGTGAGGTAGCGGCCTCTTAACCCTTAACCCTTGGCCCGTGTACATGGGCTTTTACACTAGTATTCCATATTTTGTATAATAATAGCAACATCTGTTAATATCTAGTATACATCAAGTAAGTTCTACAGATATACGGTACAATATTTGGAGAAAAACAAAATTATATTTTGCTGAGAGATAGGATGTAGGGTCCCACACCCCACCTTGGGTGATTATAACACCTTACCCAGTGTATTTGTATCTATTGACCCCCATTCTATTTCCATCAAGTACATCCCCTATGTGGTTAATGGGTTTGTGGTCGTTGTATCCCATACTTTTAAAAAATCCATCTATAAAGCCTTCCCATCCAATGTAACTGATGGGGGAAAAGGGTAGATCCCCTCTTGGATATGTGTGACACCATAAAGTGTTTCTGGGGTCTTATGACTTCTTTAAGTATTATTTGTTATTTGTTATAGTCTTCACCCCCAAAGACAAAAGGGTGAAGAAGGAAGTTTAGTAATGAAAGGTGTTTGCACCCCTTTCTTTAGTATGTAACGTAAGAGTATAAGGGAAGTCAAAGGATGGTAGAAATTAAATATGGAATGATTACCAGCAGTAGGAGGACGAATAGGAGTGAGACAGTGAATGTGACAAGTAAATAGGCACAAGAGAGATTTCTCATGAAAGAGGCTCATTTGTCATAGGCATTTACAAAAATTAGACATATCAGAAAGCAAAAAAAAGGCTGATAATCATTGGTTATGAAAGAGGCTGCTTGACCCTTTGAACTCCGGAGAAGTATCCAATACACTGCACTGCAATGCATTGGATCCCTCTCTGGAACTCAAAGAGTTAAACTAAGTGTGTGGACTTATAACGTAGTTATTTCTGTTGTTTTACCTTGATTTCTGCCTTCAAGAAAGCAACCCCAACATTGTTAATAATGTATTACACTGCATGTGAATAACTCTTAAATGTAGATCTTTAATGATGATGAACAAGCAGATGTGAGACATGAGCAGTCTTGCAGGCCATTTAGTGAAATGTACTGTACATGTGCATGTTCACACCTGCACAGGACTGTATTAGCCTTTAAACATTTCCATCTGTATTAACAGGTTTAAATATTCAGTGTAAAATATAATTGTTTCATGTACATTAGTTGTGTTACAGCACTGATAATCTTGTTTGCCTTGTGCCTTATAAAACCATGGGGGATATGCACTAAGGCGTGATAAACAGGTGATAAAGCAGAGATGACTTCTCCAGTGATATCACTTCTCCAGTTCCTATGTTACTCTATGGAGCCTATTCACTAAAATCTCCAAATCTTCAGAAATGTTAGTGAATTGGCTCCATAGAATAACACAGGAATTTGATAAGTGATATCACTGTTGAAGTCATCTCCACTTTATCACTTTTTTATCACAATTTAGTAAATAACTCCCCATGTGTCAATCCATTTCATGATGATGATGGGATATACGGTTATGAAACAATACAAAATGGGTCTTATGCAGAAAACAGAACATGAACAATTCTGCAGCATGCCAACTGCACCTTAGGGGACAAATAATAAAATCTAATTTCCCATTGATTTAAACAAACTTGAAAGGTACCTGTCAAGCACTCAAGGAGTTAAACCCCTATTTTAATCAATGGGAATTTTCCTTTGTCCCTTATGGTACAGTTGGTTTGCTTTGAATTGCTTCTCTGTTTTTGTGCGTGCAACCCTTAGTTTAATTGTATGTTTATAAAAAAAAATAAACAAACAACTACATCTCTTGGGTATTGACCCTATGGCACAGTTGGTTTGAGCTAGAAATGCTGTTCTGTAGCTTCCTGAATACCATACCTAAGTTCAAAGGCTTCTTTTGTAAATAACCACTCTATCTAATCCCCAAATGCTATCCAAGATACATTAAAGATTTACAATTAAAGATAAATGAGCTATACAATTAAATATGCAAATAATTCAGTAAATTACTTAAATGTGTCATCTGGATGGTTATATACATATACATTGACCTCAGTAAATATGTTTATAGTAATATTGATCAGTGATCTGTTATGAGTTCTATCACTTTCTGTCCTGTCTATCACTGTACCTTTTAGAACCTATTTAAAGGTGCAGTGCCTCCCTGGACAAACTTGAGATAGATGCAGTACCATTTAAGAAAATAAAACAGATTTGTATTTTTTTATTCAACTCTTTATTCGCAGAAAAATGAATTCTTGAATGCATCTTGTGTTGCTTTGGCAATGGGGGAAGGTGCTTACTCACAATTCCTCAGATTCAAATGAAGTCAGCTAGTGAAATACAATCCAGCCTTCTCAACTCCTTGGTGTGCATAAGATTTCCTATAGTGAGCTTGTCTTTGATGCCATCAGTGGTAGGTTTAAATAAAGAAAGTTCCAGGAGGAGGCAACCACAATAATTTACCAGAACTGAAGAAAATCAGATAAGTGTAAAATTCTATATATTTTTAAGGTCCATGGTTCCACTTCATACTGTCACAGATAAAGCCCCCAATTCTCAGAGGAAGTGTTTTTTAGCACGAAACACATTAGAAGTTTGGTAGTCTATACGACTCATGTATAGATGTTCAGATAGCTATTCTTTTTCATTCTAGTTTCATTCTATGGGAGAAGTGAGTCATGACTTCAGTTCCTCATGGAACTTAATATTACTACCTGACTTCAGTTCTTCATGGAACTTTATATTACTAGTTACTTGTACACCATTTTGTGACAGTTTGAATTTTTATAACTTTTTAATAAAAAAAGACCTACAGTGGGAGTACTCTTGTTTAACTCAGCAGAAGAACCATATAACACAAAGGTTTCACTGGAAAAAAAATCCTTTTTTTAACTTCTGTCGCTGTAATAAAGCCACTGTTAATCTATGTACATGTACAGGCAGACTTATTTCTCTCTATATATATTTATCTATAAACATACACAGGCATGATGTGCACAGAAGTGCTTAATAGCCTACAGCCTAGAACTGTGGAGTCAATCTGTGCCTCTAAATTTCATATTTTTTTTTCTTTGTCATGGATTACCTAAAAGACATGTCTATCAGAATGCACAGCAGGCAATCTAATAACATCTGTCCACTATTCATTATGTACATTTTCTTGGAAATATGTACCATAGCGATTCATACTGTAGGCATACTTTCCTATAATTAGTAAGCTATCTTCCAGCATAAACACCTTATGGCACTGGAAGATATCTGACAGCCCAATGACCTACATAAGCTGTCATTCTTCACATGGATGTCCTTATAGGGAAGATTTATTTTATCTAGATTAATAGCAAAGTTAAATATACATGAAATTTCAGGGAAATTATTTATGGATATGGAATTAAAAGCACTACTATACAGAATAATGTAATTTTTGCCTAACATATAATTGCTAGATTAAATCAACATGGGGCTTTATGCAAAGAAAATAAATCTGGAGCAAACTACCTGTGCCATAGGGGAAAATTAAACATTCCCAAAATTTGTATTGATTAAATGGGAATATTAACCCACTGAATATTAGTTAGATCTAAAATAGGATAAGGAAAAACTGCCATTTTGTACAAGTATGAATTTCTACTAAAAAAAATTCTACTTTCCAAGGGAATTTCTGTGGAATGTGAAAATTGTAATATTCCTCTGATTTTTAATATGATTACTCTAATTTTACTGTTATCATAGATTTTTTTGTCAGCACCAAGACAGAAAAGACCAGTGGGAAAACTACAATTGCCATTGATTTTAAAGGGGTAAACAGTGTTATGATGAAGATACTTATCAATTTTGATGATTACATCTGATTACTGTGACTTATTGCTAATCCATCGTGGGCTGACCTGCTACTACATATGTACTGATAAGTGATCACCTCCGAGTTAAGATGGGATAAATATTTCTCCCATTATATTAGTCATCCTCTTTACATCACCCAATTTCATCTATTGCAAATTCATTGTTTCTGCTTCGAGGTATAGCGGATTTCATCCCATTTGCACTGATGGCATTTATTTGCTTTTAATTTGCATCTTTTGAGAGGTTTTATGAACTTTAACTTCTTAAGGGTCACGTAGTCCAGGGGTGGGTCACCCTAGCAGACCAAGGCACTTTTTTAAACAGATGCATTCTGGGATGGCAGAGCTGCATCCCAGAATTTCATGACATGCCAAGACCATCACCGGTCCTTAAAGTCCAGACACGAGGAGTGACCGTCCTTGAACGTCACATGTTATTAAGGGTTTAATAAAAGTTAAGTTTTATTTATTGGTGCCCTCTCTATTTTTGGGACAACCCTATTACTTCCCATTTATTAGGGGTGGGTCTGTTGCTTATGACTGCTTTCTTTCCTGATTTTTCTTCATTATCTTTATGATGTTATAACAGAATAACATGTTCCCTTTAGTTCAATCACACTCTTTACACCTTAACGAGTGGTGCACCATTTTATGCTGCATTTTAGTGAACATTGATCATGTTAGCTGCACCATCAGTAACCACAAACCCCATTTGCACCTGTGTGCCTGCCTGCTCCCCTAGCCATTGCGCCACCATGTTCTGCAGTGCTTTGCAAATGTTATCTTAGGTGTGCTGCTGATCCATTACCTCAGCATGGAGGAGGAAAAGAGGCACCCTGCCTGCCTATACAGCTGTGACACTGGCAGTGTGACGCTGAAGATTATTCAAACAAATAACTTGTATTAGGAATAATTTTAATAAAACCAACACATGTGGGTCTCCCTTGCGGTGGCGAAAAGGCACGCTGCCTGCCTATACAACTGTGACACTGGCAGTGTGACACTGAAGATTATTCAAACAAATCACTTGTATTTTTTATATTTTTACTAAAACCAACACATGTGGGTCTCCCTTGCGGTGGCGAAAAGGCACCCTGCCTGCCTATACAACTGTGACACTGGCAGTGTGACGCTGAAGATTATTCAAACAAATAACTTGTATTAGGAATAATTTTAATAAAACCAACACATGTGGGTCTCCCTTGCGGTGGCGAAAAGGCACACTGCCTGCCTATACAACTGTGACACTGGCAGTGTGACACTGAAGATTATTCAAACAAATCACTTGTATTTTTTATATTTTTACTAAAACCAACACATGTGGGTCTCCCTTGCGGTGGCGAAAAGGCACCCTGCCTGCCTATACAACTGTGACACTGGCAGTGTGACGCTGAAGATTATTCAAACAAATAACTTGTATTAGGAATAATTTTAATAAAACCAACACATGTGGGTCTCCCTTGCGGTGGCGAAAAGGCACGCTGCCTGCCTATACAACTGTGACACTGGCAGTGTGACACTGAAGATTATTCAAACAAATCACTTGTATTTTTTATATTTTTACTAAAACCAACACATGTGGGTCTCCCTTGCGGTGGCGAAAATCACCCTGCCTGCCTATACAACTGTGACACTGGCAGTGTGACGCTGAAGATTATTCAAACAAATAACTTGTATTAGGAATAATTTTAATAAAACCAACACATGTGGGTCTCCCTTGCGGTGGCGAAAAGGCACGCTGCCTGCCTATACAACTGTGACACTGGCAGTGTGACTGAAGAGTATTCAAACAAATAACTTGTACTTTTTATATTTTTACTAAAACCAACACATGTGGGTCTCCCTTGCGGTGGCGAAAAGGCACCCTGCCTGCCTATACAACTGTGACACTGGCAGTGTGACGCTGAAGATTATTCAAACAAATAACTTGTATTAGGAATAATTTTAATAAAACCAACACATGTGGGTCTCCCTTGCGGTGGCGAAAAGGCACGCTGCCTGCCTATACAACTGTGACACTGGCAGTGTGACTGAAGAGTATTCAAACAAATAACTTGTACTTTTTATATTTTTTTTTAAGAAACACAGATGACCCCCTTGCGGTGGTGAAAAGGCACCCTGCCTGCCTATAGGGCTGTCAGACTGGTTGATGTGACATTGAAAATTATTCGAACAAATACCTAATATTTTTTTATATTTTGCACAGGAACAAATATTACTCGCTCTTGCAGTGGCAATAACTGTAACTAATGCTGGCTGCCTACCTATGCCTAGCCTAATGCTACCTGCCTGACTACACAACAACTGGACACTCTCTAATCTCTTCTTCTCTCTCTGAGCTCCAACAAAGCAATGAGGAAATGCAGGCTGTCTGTCTGTGTGACTGTGTCATTAGTCCAACCCCCATCATGAAACGAAGAAGGCTATTGGAATGCAGACAAAAGAGGGAAGAAGTGCATGAAACGGAGAATGGAATTGGACTAGAGACATGGAGGGAAAATTATGGAGGGAAAGTAATTGAGCGCGCACAGGAAGTACAAAAAAGTCCTGGTCGAAAGTAGTCAAAACTTTTGGAAATTTGTCGAATGCCAGAACTTCCGAAAGTTTCGACGAATTTCGGTCCTGGCCTGTTCGGAGTCGGATCATTTTTCTCGAACGACCCTTGAGTTTCGGATTGGCCGAATGTCTCCGAATGACCCCATTTTCGACGAAATCCGAATGTCTCCGAATCAATTTGCACAAGTCTAGTGTGGGCTCCTTTACTGCTAGTCTGGATGCTCTGCATTACTTCCCCTACCACTCCCCTAATGCTACTACCAACAGATGCTTCACCATCACTGTTACTACTACCAGCACCAACCACTTCAATTTAAGTCCCTGAGTCTTCCTCATCACAGTCACTAGGAATATGATGGTCACACCCTCCTTCACTCCTAACACCCTGTACAAGCTGCTGGGCCTTCTTAGTAGTAGTACTAGTGGCAGGACTGCTTGGGGATGGCAAGTGTGAATTAGGATGCCCTGCTGACACACTTGGCACCATCTACTCCTCCTCCCACCCCTCCTGAGAATTACAAGACACACTGGCAGCAGGCACAGCTCCGGTGGCAGCAGGGGCAGCACTGGCATCAGGCGCATCACTGGCAGCATGCACAGGCAGTTGATCTGTCATGCTCAAACTACTACCCACTAATTCCTCCAGTGAGATAAATTTACCCAAGGTCCCTTGGGGTGATGCAGGGGGACTGGCCAGCATTGGGACTGGGGAACTAGGGCATCTAGACAATTTCATGTTGGTGGTAGTGGTCACTTCCTCCTCTTCAGTGTCACTGGACACATAACCGTCCTTCCAGGTCCTCCTTTTATTGTTATTAAAACTGCTCATAGTGATAGTAGTAACTATGAGCCTCTCTTGCCTCAATTTTGCTTGTATGGTGTTTCACTTCCTGGAAAACAGCACATTTTTATAGCAAAAAGGGGAAAAACACATTAATAAAGTGGTGAAAACTTTCCAGCCATTGAAAACATAGCAAAGAATTTTTGCCAATGGGTGAAAATGACGACCTTAATCACTGTATTTAAAGCTGATTTTCCAGGGAAAAAGCAGACAACCACATGGTTTTTGTGGATTTTTTTCATGGTAACATGACAGGACCTTTCGCTCACCCCTACTCACATCTTAAATACCCTTCACAATGTTATAGAGAAGCTTGATAATCTACAGTTGACTGTTGCAATGCCTCCTTCAGCTCTTTTTCCACTCTTCCAACACTGCTCAAATCTTGCTACAGTTGGTACACTCTGGCCTGCGGAGGTTTTTAATGCACAATACACTTTCAGTTCATGCCATTGTGCTTTGTATACAGTTGCCTGTAAAGAATGATTTCTCTTGAAATCTGCATTTAGTTCTCACTAGCTTGATAGTAGTCATGAATGGCTTGTAAAGTACCTAGCCTTTATCGTATTGTTAAATGAAACCAACTAACTGTAGGCAACAACAAATGACACGAACTGTAAAATAACAAAACTATGTTTGAAGGATACTTCCTAAGTTGCCTTCTATTAAAATAAATGAAGAAACACCAATCCTTAGAGTATATTTCCACTTTAAGAATATATGAGTAGGAGAGGTCCCACAAGAGACCTTTAATCCATACTGTTCCTCCTTTTTCAGCTCTTCCTACTCCTGATCACAAGCAAATAAAATGTTCAGTCTGCCTTTGTCTATTTTTTACCTTAATGGACATGTTAATGTTTGTTCCAATAAGAACGGAATCTTTAGTGTCCATTGCGTATGAGATAACACTATGAGCATATCATCCTTCCAAAAAGTTTTTGAACTAGGCTTCTCTTTCCTATTTAACTCTGCGTAAGCTCATCTGTTTGTACCTAGGTCTCTACTTTTTGAAATGTCTGTTGTGTCTTTTAATAAAGATATAATCTTTTTCAGTTTCATAAACTGCTGCACCTAAAATTCTCAGACTACCTTGGCTCCAGCAACATAACCCTGTCTTCAAATTGGCTGCCACAAAATTTCAATTCTCTGAATTCAAAATTTCTTGTCCTGTTCACTAACAGGTTTTCACTGATTTGATCAATATGAGTCTGAAGTGCTTCCTAGTCACTAGACATTTGGCTTTCTTACTTTCTTACTTCTCTTGTGGGTGTACTTGAAACTATTTTTCAAATACTCTTGAATATACATCTGAGTTTCCTTTGCTTCACTTGTGGATCCACATTACATGCAAGTGCAGGATTCTTCTTTGTTTAAAATGGTGTAACATAGGCTATGCAAATACTATAGGAGTCTGAGCAAAATCTCCATAAGAAATTAGTCTATTTCTAGTATATCTGGCTGTCTTTGAAAAGACTATATTCACCAAGTTTGATCTGTGTGGAGCTTATAGTATCAGTTGGAAAAGTAAAAGGGATAAATGGAAATCAACTTATGATAGTCAGTATGAATACCTGCCCATGCCAGTGTCCTTAAAATCTTACAAAACATTATTATTGAGGTATTCCAGGACCATTTCTAGAAATGTTAGCCAACTATATAAACCGTGTCTTGGTTTTTGCTTCCTTCATTACAAAATCATGTCTAAAGGCCAGTTCCAACACACTGAGTTTTATGTTAATTTTTAAAATTTTATTTTTCTTGTCTTTTACACAATATTACATTTAATAATTTTCACTTGTTTTCCCCTTTTGCGTCATCCACCCTTTATTAGGAATCTGGAAATATACCCAGATAATATCCCTTAAAACATATCTTCAAAAACAATATTGATATGATTGGATTATCAGTTTATATCATTGTTATTCAAGACTACATATTTTCATCTTATTTCACTGATATTCATATTGACATTTTAACTATTTAATTTTAGGATTTTTCTTTGAAACACATTGCATTTAATTTTCTTTGAAACACATTGCATTTGGTTTAAATTCTATAATAATCATTGGCATTTATAGTTTGTGTTATTATTTCTATAATTTGGTGAAGAAAAAAGGTATGAGTGATCCACCATTTTTGGTGGGTATTTCTATGTCCCATTTTTTGGTCTACCAAACAGTGATTGAGTGCCTACGTAATTTTCTATAAGCTTACTAGTAACGCACAGAAATCTACTTCATCATATTCTTCTGGTTAGGGTTCAAAACCACCATGAAAGATAAACTCATCCATTAGTTATCTTGTGATGAATCTGATCAAGTGAAATGGGTCCTATTATATCACCAAATATCAACATTTCTGCCATTTCACCTAAATTAGTGGAGCAAGTTATCCACTCTCAAGGCCCCAGTCTTCAAGTTCTCTCTGGCAAACTGTATGTGAAACCAGGTCTAAACCAAAATACTAGTCTTCCCAGTATCATTTGATAACTGCAGAACTCTAAAAATACCTGGTACTTTATTACAATATATCCAGTGTGTGATAAAAGTAAGATACCATGACATCTTCCAGATGGATTACTTCTTTGACAGTTCCTTGTTGTCCTTGGTCATAGTTGCTTGATTAATTCTCTAAGTAGACTCAGATCATCCCTCTTAAGATGTGTACAAGTTTAACTTTTCTAGCCTCTCTTCATAACTAAAACTTTCCATTCCCCTTACTAGTTTTGTAGCCCTCCTCTGCACTCTTTCTAGTTCCATAAAGTCCTTTTTCAGAAAGGGCGCCCATAATTGAACAGCATATTCTAAGTGGGGTCTTACCATGGACCTGTAAAGAGACATAATTATATCTTCCTCCCTTGAGTCAATACCCATTTTAATACATGCCAATATCTTATTGGCCTTTGAGGCTGCCAGTTGGCACTGCATGCTACTGAAATAAAACTCTCCAAAGTCCAAATTCTATGATGATTAATTAGAGCTGCTTTTATTATGAAACATTACTATCCCTTTAAGCTTCATTCATTTGAGTGCCTGCTACAACATAAACATACCTTGCTCTCTCACTCTCCTTCCCCTCAGTGTCTGTGGCTCATAATGATTTATATTTTATTATTATGAGCCTCGGAAGGAAGGAGATCAGTACTGATGACTAGGGATGGGTGAAAATTTTTGCCTCAAACTAAAATCTGCAAAAAATATCACTTTCCACTTGACAAAAAATTTCAGTGAAAAGTGAAGTTTTCACACTTTTGTCGACTAGCTCATTGCATTGGTCTCCACCACATGAAAGTTTGCTCTAGTTTTCTACAGCCATATACAAAGGTGTCATATTCTCACAGCATGCCATTCTGTGTTTGTGAGAGGAGAGAGCAGCAGGTTTTTGAGATAGAGAAGATAAGCAAATAAAGGGGAATTGAAGCTTAGTTTAGAGAGTCTGTTAGGTAGGACATTTGTTCTCTGTATTAGGGGAGTCTGGGGGCAATCTGGGGGAGATTAAGGGAGGAAGGAGGTTGACCCAAAATACTCCAAAATTTGGTGTGACTCACTGGCAAGACACAGGCAGCTGGGGTCCAAATTGCTTGCTGAAAGAAGTTTTTGATTTTGTTTTTTAGTTATATATTTTTTGTTGTTGGACTAACTGTAATAAGAAAGAGTGGACAACTGAAAAAAAATAAGAAAATAAAATTAAAATAAAACAAATACATAAATAATTAAACAAATAAATATATTAGACAGATGACTGGGAGCCTGATGTGAGAACTGTGACGGAGGCAGACTTGATAGACAGCAGATGACACTGAGAATTTTGTTGAGGGCCAAGGCATGACATCATACTCCATCATTTGTATGCTGTTGAGAGTAAAACACACAGAGTAGTTGAGTAATATCTAACAAATGCACAAGTGGGAAGGGGAAAGGTGGAGCAATGCAGACACCTGGTAGTAAAGTGGTAGTACAAAAACTAACTGCAGCAATGGCTGCAGCAGCATGTGCAATAAATGATGATGACCTCTTTCCTCCTGGGGTGAATGCAGTTTGTCAAGGTACCACCAATCACACCAAACCCGTCCCTCACCACCACTACCATACACATTTGCCACATTGTAGGTTGTGCTATATTTTTTACAATCACTTGACATTATCATGAATATGTGCCATTGTCACTTAAACAAGAAGTAAGTGTTGTGGGCAAAGGACAAATGAACTCTGAATGCTAACACATTTTTCAAGGTATATGTTGCTGTAGGACTCACAACTTTGACTTCTGTATTTCTCCACTACAGCCCTCAGAAGAAGGAATATTGTGCTGGAAAATGTTGCACCATATTAAACATAGGAGAAACATGTGATGGAATAGGTGAAAATGTGCTAGAATAGGAGGAAAATGTGTTGGAATAAGCAAAATATTTGCTGGAACAGGCTACAGGAGGAACATTTTGCAATGGAGAAAAGGAGAAAACTTTCACAGAAAAAGAGAAGAATCATCGGTTTTTCGCAAAAAGTCATGCTGGAAATTTTTCTCACTTTTCCCCCACCCCTACTGGTGACCTAAATATATTTATGAAATATGCCTGGAGTCAGTGAGTCACTTAAAGCATTGTTATGCCTCCAACTATGTTTCAGAGGAAATGATGGATATCGCAGAAAACTAGATGGACATCTGGGCCTATTATATTAATTCTAATATTCTAGTTGTAGAATCCATCCTGCTAAACCAGAAGGGTAAAATACACAGGAACATAAAGAACCTTTGACAGTGCCCTTCAAAAAAGTATACACTTACACCATTCATGTAGTATATATGTATTTTGTATTGGCCACCAAGATATGTTTTTTCAACTTATCATATGTGCATGAAATCAGAGTAATTTACTCCATAACCGCCACCTTTCTTGTCAAAGATTATTTCATCTTTCTCTTCCCTTCTGGATGGATCAATGAGACAGTAAGAATGAGTGAGTATGTGTGTTGTATATTCTGACATTTTCTGAGAAAGCTTCTTCTTCTAATAAAAGGATGCTGTCCTTCCTGAATGCCCTGTCTGATACCTCTACCACTAACTGAAGCTATGTGCCAGTGCACCTGATGACATGTGAAGAGGAATGTTAAAATGGGTTTTATATATTTGCCCAAGATGATGATTCATAACGTATCACTTAAAGTTATATTTTTCCTGCCCTCTCCTTTAAATTTGAATGATGAACAAAAGCAAACTCACCATTGGAGAAGAAATTGAGACTGGAGACTTTACTCTCCTTAGAGGAGAAGAAATTGAGAAAAAACCCTAGTCACCAGTACCGCTCTCCTTCCTTCTGCAGCTCATAATAATTATAATTAAAAAAAAAAATCAGTATGAGCCTGGGACACTGAGGAGAAGGCAAGAGTAAGGTATGTTTATGTTGCTTTGGGCACTAAAATGATTGACGCTTAAGCCAGTGACATAAGAATCTCACCCTTTTGATGCGGGCAAGATTTTCATGTTGCCCTTTTCATCCTGGCAACATGGTTAATGCACCGTTTAGTTGGTCTCTCAATAGTGGGCGACATTTCAAAAGGATACCCTTGGAGGTAGTGGTACATTTCTCCTGCAGCTATTGTTCTGAGAAAATGGGCACACTGAAAGAACAAATCACAGGTACACATAATTAAATGCTTAAATAGGTTCTCTCCCTGCTTCAGATGGCCTAACTTCATTGATAAGAAGATTTAACCTTTTGAGAGGAAGAGGTGTGAGATGCAAAAAGTTTAAGCTGTAGCTTCTTCAAGTTGCCACTTGTAAGAGCAAAGAAACTAAACTTCTTCTAGTGGATGTCCAAGGAGACTTGAGTGTGCAGGGAAACCTGAATGATGAGCCCGAAGAGTAGAATTAGCAAATAGGCCATAAAATTTGATCAGAGGCACTACAGATCTAGCTGCACAAGGACCTGGAGAATTGTTTGTGAAGTAGTTAGTGGGCCCAGAAGGACTGCAAGATAACTCAGAGGTAAGCTATTTAAAATTGGTACAGAGTGTAGTTGCCCAGCAGCTGTCACATCAAATCAATGTAATCAGTAGCAAGTTGGGTCTGGGGGCACAGGTATTGGAACCAGAAGGATTGACAGATAACTCAAATGTAAGCTGGTTAAGATGGGCACACAGTGTAGTTGCCTGACAGCTGCGAAAGCCAGATAATCAAATCAGTGGAGCAAGTAGCAAGCGGGGTCTGATGTGCACAGGAAAACAGTAGTTTCAAATGTAACTAAGTAGGGATAGGCAAAAGTCTTCGCCTCAGCGCAGAAATAGATGAAAAATGGCACTAGCAGGAAATTTCCCGCGAAAAGTAGTTTTTCCATTTTTTTTTGCCTAAGTCATTGCATTGAAATCAATTGGAAGATTGAATTTACACACAACACATAGCAAATTCCAATTTATTTCCCACAGGTATAGTATAAAAGGGGTCTGAGGGTGCCTTTGTTGATGGAGTCTAGGGAAAGAATCTGTTGAACAGGGAGGTTTTTTTTTTGTATTTTGTTGACTGAGATAGGGGGGACAGTTAATAAAAAAACATAAATGAAAAAAATAAATAAATAAAAATTGGTATGTAATGTGAAAGAGATTAGAACCTCCCTGACATAAGCTGTGACTGGGGCAGGCTAATACTTAAAGGGATAGAAGATTTTGTAAAGCATTATTTCTAGGACTTAGACTTGTTGTTAGATGCCCAAGTCCCGAGGAAACATTGATTTGTAAGATTTAGATCTGTTAGGCAGAAGCCCTGAGGAAACATTGATTTGTGGGACTTAGACTTGTTGTTAGAGACCCAAGACCTGAGGAAAAAAAGATATTTATGACTTACACTTGTTAATCACAAGCCATAAGGAAACATTCATTTGTAGGACTTAGACTTGTTGTTAGAAGTCCGTGCCCTGATGAACCATTGATTTGTAGTTCTTAGACCCGTTAGGCATAAGCCCCATGGAAACATTGATTTGTAGGACGACTTGTTATTAGAGGCTCAAGCCCTGAAGAACAATTGATTTGTAGGACTTAAACTTGTTAGGCACAAGACATGAGGAAACATTGATTTGTAGGACTTAGACTTGTTGTTAGAGGCCCAAACCTTGAGGAACAATTGATTTGTAGGACTTAGACTTCTTAGTAACAAGCCCCGAGGAAACATTACTTTGTAGGACTTAGACTTTTTAGGCCAAGCCCTGAGAAAACATTAATTTGTAGCACTTACACTTTTTAGGCACAAGCCCTGAGGAAACATTGATTTGTAGGACTTAGACTTGTTAGGCCCAAGCCCTGAGGAAACATTGGTTTGCAGGAACATAGCTTGTTAAAGGCACAAGCCCTGAGGAATCAGTTCTGATTTGTTGTACTCAGGTTTGTCAGAGGCATAAGTCCTGAGGAAACAGTGACTTGTAGGACTTGGGCATGTTAGAAACAAGCCACCAAAATTGTTTTTTATATAGGCCTCTTGTTTTAAAGAACAAGCCCTGAGAAAAAAATATGCCCTGTTGGCATCATTTTATGGTGCCACTGGCCAATGGCCATTGGCAAATGCCGTGGTGACATTGTGGAATTTGAGACTAATGTTATTGCTGCTGATGAGTTGTTTAAGTAGTAGGATGATTAGGCAGCTCCAGGGAAATGGGATCAACAACATAAATGATATGGGTGAACATGATCATGGTTCCACTTGCAACTTGCTCCACTGATGCAACTGAGGCAGTAGCTGCACCACATCTAACCCCCACCACTTCAGGTTTATCTAGAGAAAAAAAGTTTGCCTATACTTCTCCTCCTGCACCTCCTCCAAAATCATGGATGTTTTGGAATATTACTTTTTCCCTTGAGAGCATTGTGTACAGTGTGTGTAGGAAATAGGGGAAGGACTGGGAACAATGGAAACATCTGCACTCACATCAAACAACTGGAACAACTGAAAGCAAACATCTTGATGCTTAGATCTGCATTGTCAATTCATCCCCTCAGAAGCCATGTACTGCTGCTGTCACTATGCCCTGGGATGGAATCTCCTCAGATGCTGCTTGATTGAATGCTTGTGATTATATTCCACCACATTGCCATATCTGGTCAGCATACCACACAATGTGCAATGGTTGGACACTAACTGCTACATCCTCGCATCTACAGAATCACTATCAGCTGGTGGGGGTGGTAACAATGACAGAAGTGGATCACCAGAAGATGTTGCTATGTCTTCCCACACCTGGACCATACCTCAAGCCATGGAACTTTCAGGATCAGGCAGCGGTACTCTATTCTTCTTCCTCTTTGATTTCCACCTCAATTCTTGGTGCCTTTGGGTAGAGACATAGGTTATAGCAAGAGTGGTGCCCAATTTCTTTTTTGGGGGTTTGGGTTTAACATGCTTCACAAATGCCATGGTGTCTGCATTTCATGTGTGTTATCAGGGCGGTTTTGCCAAGGTGCGTTCCCTCCTTTCCCCTTTTCACTGACTTGTCACAAATTGTGCATTGTGCACTGACTGCACTGTACTTGCCCAGTTGAAAAATAGTCCCATACCCATGACCCCAGGAGGTAAGGAAAAGTAGAGAAGAATGGCCTCTGGCTGGAGCAGAGGATGCTGCTGCTCTGCCTCAGAATCGGGATTGTTGTTGGCAAGTGGAATCTGTCCTTGTCCCGCATCACAACTGCTGGACCACATTCCCATGATGGTCTGGGGCACACTAACCTGCTCATCATCAGCAGCCTGAAGCCCTTGCCACTCAGCAGCAGCAAGAATTAGAGCAGGAGCAAACTTCACAATGTCACTGCTGGTAGTGGTGGTGGTGTGCTTATTCCAATTTGCATATCTGTTTCCCATTCCTTATAGCTTCCTGATAAAAAGGCCTTTATTGTCTCTTCCACCCCAGCTTCTCCAACATCACACTTATCACCACCACAACCACCACCAGTACCTCCTTGCAGCTGCTATTCTAAAAGAGCTTTGCAGTGGTTGTGGATGATGACAAATGTGACAGAAGGTCTCTTACTGTTATACTTGCCACCTCTTGAGGTGCAGAAGGCAGAATGGCATCACAAGCAGCAGGCACAGGCCGCTGATCTGTGTTGATGCTAATACTGCTAGCCAGTTCTGCATTAATCAGCATCATGTCCCAGAGGCACAATGCCAGGTGAATGGGAATAACAGGGTCAAGAGGATGTTGTGGGCTCACTTTACAGCTAGGCTGGCTGCTCGTCATCATTTTCACTTCTTTCTCAGCAGGAGGATCAACACTCATGCTAGTCCCACCACCAGCTGCTTAATCATAATTACCATCACCACAACCCCATAACTCACCCCAACATTCTCTAGCTGTTGCTTTGCAGTAGTGGAACTGCTTGTGGATGTCAAGTCTGACTTAGGGTCTTCTGCTGTCACACTTGCCATCACCTCCTCCTCCTGCCATCATGTGGTTTTCGTGGAATTTCTCACAGGAACACAACAGGACCAGTCACCCATTCTTATAGCTGAGGTTAAATTTCAAGAGGATAGGTAAGGAGTCAGGCCAGGTTGCCTCAGAGGAAGCAAGGAAATCAACCAAAGACTAGAATCACTAGCCTCTTAATAGGTCAGAACAAATGTATCCCTTAGAGTGCCTGATGCCAGTGGTTCTGTATCAGCTTAGGATGCCTCTACAACACAAGGCTACTCTTGCCACAGCAAGGGTTAAAGGGATAAAGGGACCAAGACAGAGTTTTAACTCTTTGAGTAAGAGATGAGCAAACTATTCATACCTCTGGCACGTCAAGGGTTAAAACATAACTACTCTTTGTATTTAACCCTTGGAGTTCAAGGTAGAATGTACTATGTGTTTCCCAAGAAAAGTAATTTAAGGACCTCAATAATACCAGATACCTGTAATATTAATCTGGAGCACTCAGTGAACACAGAAACCCACAATATGCACTTCCCCGATTCTCAGAACAGTATCAGTAATGTTTATTTTTGTGTGAGCTAGGCTTTGTAAAAAATTTTCTCCAGTTTGAAGTTTTTTCTCAAGCAAGGCCTTTGTTCAAACATTATGCATTTTGGCAGACTGTTTGCCAGAAAAATGTTAACTATTTCAAGTGGTAATTGCTAAATGCCAGAATTAATTTGTCTCACATAATTATTATTTAAGTTGACAATCAGGCATTTAAATTGGTCATTAAAATTCACTAATAACTGAATATGTGTCTTTCACTTGTGCCAAAGTAAAACACTGCAATGCATCACTAATTTCTCCCCAAGAACAATGGCTCCTATTTATAAAAGAAAACTGGAGTTATTCTGGAATAAACCAACAGTACCATAAGGGACAAAATAAAAATTTTGTGTTAAATAAAATTTAGTTTTTAACCTCTTGAATGCGAGTGGGGCCTCCAATGCATTGCAAATCAAGGCATTATAGACCTTGCTTTCATTCAAGGGGTTGAAAAGCTCTAGTCAAATGCATGTGAATTTAGGAATTTGTATGTGTCCCCAATGATGCAGTTGATTTACTTCTGAATAACTCCGGTTTGCTTTTATAACAATGGGCCATAGTGCTTTTATACTTAAATTCCTGGTTATCACATATTTAGTGTTCTTTTGAAAATATTTCAAAAAATGTGAGATTAGTGTTTCAAATGTGCTCATCTAAAATGTTAAAAATTCTTCAGTAAACATTTAAAAAATTAGAACCATATGAGCCAATACGTGCAGATCATACACTGATTTTATAAAATGCAATTAGTCAATAAAGTACACACAGATCCATACTTCCCTCAATTTCCTGCTTTAACTGTCTATCGGATGTGTTTGCCAGATCCTATTCTCCGCACAGCATGCTGCTGAACAAAGTACATGACCTCATATTCACAAGAATGGACAATATTTCTCCTGTGTCAATGTTGTCTTCAGTAAGCTCATTATATTCACAAATGATTCCCATAGATTATACAATTACAATATAGCCTGTGGATGTAATTGTTTAACAGTTTGTACTTAGTAACATAGTAACATAGTAAATTAGGTTGAAAAAAGACACAAGTCCATCAAGTTCAACCTTCGCTTCATACCTCAGTAACTAAGAATTTTATAGCTTTCCTGCTACCAATTAAATTAGTCTTTATCAGACCTTCCTGATCTGCCTACTGATAAACAGTATAACTCTGTATGTTCCCTTTTGAAAGAAATGTATCTAATCTTCTCTTAAATGTGTCCATTGTATCTGCCATAACTACCTCCCTAACTGCAAGCTTGTATTTTCACAAAACTTTTGAAATTGTATATTTCAAAAACCTCTTTTATATTTGTAACATTTGTACTAAGATTGAGCAATGCTTCCAAGTAGTATGCAAATTATTCATTCATTTTCTGGCACATTTTTGTCCTTTTTAATGAACTACTAGAATCCCAGATATCTATGGTTAGATTTAAAGGCATCTGTTAGCAAAAAAAAACAAAACAACACTACCGGGTGCGTTAAGGTGTATCTAGCGATTTAAAGATCTGTCTGAAGAACAGCTAACGGCAGCTTGATAATCCTTACAGCCGATACACTTACGTGCATTGAGACGCATGGAACAAGAATCCCCAGAGCCATTTAATGGCTTGCGGTACTGTTAACGGCTGAAAAAAAGATACACTTAATGGACAGAAGTTAAGAGCCAGTTTTCTTAACCATTAGACTTAACAGGCCAAAAAAACACCCGTTACATAGGAAAACAGACAAAATGAAACACCTTTCAGCAGTGGGAATACTGTTGTTTTACTCAGGGGATAAACCCTACAGCATATATTTTTATTTTCACATTTTGAGTATTACTATCCCTTTAAAGAGATGGCAATGGTTAATTTCACCTTGATGTAATATTGTAGGCATTGTAAAAAGATGTGGATCGATGTTAGTCCTATCCCTCCTACCCTCATGGTTAGACAGATATTGCTCTATGTGACAGCTGGAGATAAAAGTCATTTGACCACATGGAGGCTCTTCAGCATAGTCAAAATTGATGCATTTAGAGATAAATACTTCATTGGAATGGTCCACAGAGTGTGCTTGCAAACCAAGCGCACTTTGTAGACCATCCCAAAGATGTATATATCTATAAATGGGTCAATTGTGACTCTGCTGAAGAGCCTCTGTGTGGTCAAATGAGAGATATCTCCAGCTGTAACATAGAGCAATATCTGTCTAACCATGAGGTTAGGAGGAATATGACAAACATCGATCCACATCTTTTTCCAATGCCTACAATATTACATCAAGGTGAAATTAACCATTGCCATTCCGTGCAAGGTACAAGAAAGGAAAATGGTCAGATATGTATGTGTATATGTGCTTTTCATATGGGTACAAACATATCCTTACTGTATATGAACCCAGAGATCAGTTTAGTACATGTGATTGTCTTACTGCCTATATATGTGCACCCATCACAAAATAACTTTTATTTATATCATCAATAAAAACAAGACTGGCTCCCATATTTTACTACATCATGTAATACACGAGCAGGAAATATCAGCCACATTTTAAATAAATACTGGTATCTTGTTAAGAATCATCCGGTCTTGGGTCCGGTTATTGGGGAGAGAGTAAAAATATCATTTAAGAAAAATAAAAGAATGAAACAGATTGTAGCTCCAAGTGACGTCTATGAAAGAAAAGCTAATAAGAAAGAGATGAGAAAGACCGGTTGGTTAGATAATACCAGTGGAACTTTTAAATGTGGGAGGAAGCAGTGTAGTACATGCCCTCATATGCCAAGGAGCGTATATAGTAGGCAAATCACCTCGAGGGCCACAAGGAAAGAATATATGGTAAGAGGAAAATGTAATTGTAATTCCACACGTAGTATATTTGATTACATGCATGTGTGGATTACAATATGTGGGCAGGACATGTAGAAAATTAAAATTCAGAACCAGTGAACATCTAAGGAATATTGCTAATAAATTTGAAAAGCATAGCCTTTCCAGACATGTGTTTGAGGAACATGGGGGATCGACTAAGGGATTACAGATACAGGCTATTGATCAGGTTATAACTAGGAGAGGGGGTAATAAATTATTGACACTGAGGAAAATGGAAACCAGATGGATAAGGGAGTTGAGGACCCTGGAGCCAGATGGGTTAAATGTGGATATAGATTTGGCAGCTTTTTTGGAAAAATAAATGTATTGGGGGGAAGGGGTGGTCTGTGAGATATATTTTTATTTTTATATTTGTATCTTCATTTTATTCTATGAGATAGGTATATTTATTATTGTTTTACTATATTAAGTTTTTTTGTTTTTTTTTATATGGATGTTAGTTATGGGAAATTTTATTCTCCCAACGGGTAGAATAAATAGCACTAATGCAGGGGTGCACTTAATTGAAATGATGCCAAGGGTTTACTTCAAGTGATATAGGTTAGAAAGTATGACGAAAGGGATGATGTGGGAAGTGAAACCTTTCTAAGGAAAGGATGCATTATGGTCTGTAACCCCTGATGAAGCAGCTAGAGAGCCGTGATACGCGTTGGGTGATATATATTGGTGTTTTAGTGTTTGAGTAAAAATTATATATGTTACTCTGGTACCTCTCGGCAAGATTTTAAGCCTAACAAACCGACTCTGAGAAAACGGAGGTAGAGTCTGGGGATATACCACAGACTGAGTGAGACTGGGCAATCAGTGGAGAAGTGGAATGCCTCATTGATACAGAGTGTCTATTAGCCGGGAGGTGGTAGAGCTCATGATACGGGTTCATCCGGTGAGTGCAATTTGCATATTGTGCCACTATATTGTATAATAAATAGTGTTTTTAGATTCTGTTCTTTTTGTGTTCCTTGTATTCTAGAAATTATGCATTAAGGACATTTGTATTCATTATGTCACTCTAGGCATTTTGAAAGACATTTTTGTACTTATATATATTGAGTAGACATTTCAAACCACCTTCCTAGTATGTATAGGTACAAAAAATGTCTTTAATGTAAAGGAAAATAGCAGAAATTAGATCTTTGTTAGCACCATTCCATGCCTTATATTATGCTGTATCAGGTAATCACAAAAATGGGAGTGAATCAAAATAAAACATAATTTTTATTGAACAACCCTATATAAAAAGTAATGTATAAAAGTAACTACAATCAATTAAAATGAAAAACAGTGACATTCCAAATGATTCTAGAGTTCTCTGAAGTAGTATTGAAAAGCTCCTAGTATATAATAACAGGTTAAAGATAGTCTGAATGTCGAACCATCCACAATCTATTAATGCATAATACTGGCTAATAAACCTCTCTTGCTGATATATTTCTCTCCATGAGTAGTATCAATCTTTGTTATTACAATAAAGGTAATTTCCTTCAGTCACACTTAACACAAAGAGTAGAGGAAACGTTACCTGCAAAGTACATGTTGCACCTCAACGCCAGCAAAAATAATTTGGTAATTGGCTAGTAATAACACATTTAGGGGTAGATTTAAAGGCAGACATTAGCAAAAATAAACACCATTGGGTGTTTTAACGTGCAGTAAGCCATTTAAGGGTCCATCTAATGAACAGCTAACGGCAGTTCACAAAGTATTACAGCTGCTACGCTAACATGTGTTTTGGCCCATTTAAAAAAAAAAAAAAAACACTCCAAGTGACCATTTAATGGACTGTGTTAACTGTAAAAATCTGATAAGGGACTCACTTTATCGCATAAAATTTAAGACCCAGTTTGTTTGGCCTTAAAGTCCCTTATCGGATCTTTAGGCAGCTAATGCAAAAAATCCCAGACAATCAGCTCTGAGCAGCTGTGCTTTGAAACTGATTGGCTGGGATGTGAGTAAGCACATCCCAGCCAATGGCTGTGACTGAATTGGAAGTGAGACTGCCCATATATAAAGGCAGGCTCACTACTAATTCCCTCAGTGTGTAACAGGCATCAGTCCATGAGGAAGACTGAAGGGGGAGGCTCTGTACTGCATGATGCTGTCTCTACTGCCGCCAACTCCGCAGCCGAGCATTATTAACAATAAAGCTAAGTGTTTTGAACAAATAAACTTAACATGGCATTATTTAACATGGCATATATGGCGAGATTTATTGAGAACAACTTGGACATTGTATATAACTACCTGGCAGCATATTTATTGAACCGGACAATGGTAATACATTCTTTAACCCTTTTGAGCACCAGAGAGGTATGCAACATATTGCTTTGCAATGCACCGCGTACACCTCTGGCACTCAAGGGATTAAAGTATGTATTAGGGTGTTGCTTATTTCTCCATTGTACTTATTTTCTTTTTGTTTTACATCAAGAAAACCGAAGAACGAAGAGAAGACAGAAGATACATATATATATATGCTTCATCTAAAGTTTTTTTTTTTTTAATAAATTTTATTGAAAAATAAGCAGTACAAGATTCTAAAATTAGCAGAAATATGCAAAGAAGCAGGTTACAAATTTCAAATGAGTCTGAATATACATAATGCAATGAAACAACACATACAATGCTCAAAGCAAAAGAATCAAGTCATAGAATGTATGACATCTGAGGAGACATAAGGAAATATACAGCACAGGGAGAAATAGGAAAGAAGAGAGCGTACTAGAAATGAAACATAGATAGGGAGGACCTAACAAAAAGAGAGCACGAGGATAGGAAATAGGGTAAACGGGGAGGTAATCATACTAGCAGGGGTCTTGGGCAACATTTCTAGAGGTTACAGGTGAAAATCACGTGTCGTGGGAAGATAGAAAAGCACTTCAAGTGGAGAACCGTACATTGAACTCCGAAAGAGTATTCGTTGAGAGAGAATGCAAGTGTTCCATTTCCATCAACGATTTCAGTCGCAGTTTCCAGTCAGACACCGTGGGAGAGTCAGCAGAACCCCAGCGAGCAGGAACACAAATCCTAGCAGCAGTCACAAGCAAGAGCCACGAGCGTAAACACTCCTTAGACGGTGTGCACAACGTGTCCTCAGTTGGCCAAAAATCCAATAATAAGACCTGGGGTAGCAAAGGTAGGCGAATCCCAGTGAGTACTGCAAGAAAGGAGTGAATAGAAGTCCAGAATGGTTGTATAAGAGGGCAACTTCACCAAATATGTAAAAGAGACCCGACATCTCGGCCGCACCTCCAACAATCCCCCAACACATTGGGGTAATAACGTCTCAGTTGTAATGGGGTTCTATACCATCTCAGAGTGAGTTTGTAATTCACTTCTCTATATGCTGTACAGGTGAGATAGGAAGTACGCCATTTGAAAGCTCTATACCATTGATCATCAGTGATATTAATGAGAAGGTCCCGTTCCCACAGTGACCTATGAAAGGATGGGGAGGTAAGTGAAGAAGGACATAGGAGTGTCCGGAGCTTTGAAATGCCCCTCAGAAGAGGTCTATCTGCCAGGATCAACTTCTCAAATGCAGTAAGTGGTCTAGGGGTGAAACCTCTCACAGCCGGAGAATGAAGTAAATGTCGAATCTGAAGATAGTTCCATAATTCCCCCTGCAGGATGGCGAATTGCTGTTGAAGGGTTTCAAAGGAGGGGAAAGAATCTTTAGGAACAAGATGATCTAAATCGGTCAGTCCTGCACGTCTCCACCAAACAAAATGATCCTGATGAAGCCCTAGCTGAAAGGCTGGGTTACCTAAGATGGAGAAGAGAGGGGATGGGGAGATGGAAAGGGAATGAACCGTGGACCATTTATAGCAAAGTTGAAATAAGTGCCCTACCACTACGTTACTGGAAAGAGTCTTAGGCAACGTATGTCGCGGGGCCCACAGTAGTTGTGGGAAGGATACAGAGGGGCGTAAAGACTGAAGGATACAAGCCCAATCTTTCCAGGGATTCGCGCTGCATAATTCCAATAAAGACTGTAAAGAAATCGCTTTCCAATAGTCAATGAAGTTAGGCGTACTCAGACCACCCTTATCTAGGGGTCTAGCCAAAATAGATTCCTTAATTCTAGGCATGTCAGACCTCCAAACAAAGCATCTTAAACGAGATTGGAGGCGCTTGAGATAGGACCGAGAAGTAGGTATAGGCAACGATCGAAGAACATATAAGATTTTCAGCAAGAGTACCATTTTAGTCAAGTTGATCCTGCCCGTCCATGAGATGAACAGGTTTTTCCAAGATGAAATATCCTGTTGGATCACGGTGTCCAGACTCGTCAAATTCAAAGGGATGACAGAAGCCAATGTTGAAGGGATGAGAATCCCAAGATACGTCAAGTGAGAAGCTGCCCACGAGAAGGGGAATCGGGATTGCAAATCAGATTTCAGCTGTGGCTGCATGTTGAGACCTAAAATCTCAGATTTCTGAAGATTAACCTTCATACCAGAAAAAGAGCTAAATTGTTCCAAAAGAGCCATAAAGGCTTCAAGAGAGAGAAGGGGACGGGATAAACTAGCCAGCATATCATCCGCAAAGCAGGATATCTTGACAGTTCGATGACCTACTTGGATACCCCTAATAGAATTGTGAAGACGTACAGCAGACAAAAACGGTTCTAACGTTAGCACGAATAACAAAGGGGATAGTGGGCAATCTTGACGCGTCCCATTGCTGATACAAAAGGGAGATGAGAGGGTGCCGTTAACCAAAATCCTTGCTGAGGGAGAGTTATATAAAGAGAGGATCGCAGTCAGAAACCTATTTTTCAAACCAATCCATTTCAAAACCTCAGCCATATAGACCCAATTCACTCTATCGAAGGCCTTCTCTGCATCCAACGAAAGGAGCAGAGAAGAGTCTGGACTAAGAGAAACTGCTTGTAAAAGGGAAAGGGTGAGTATGACATTGTCTCTAGTTTCCCTTCCCGGGATAAAACCCGCTTGGTCCGGTGCTATAAGAGAGGGTAAAAGAGGTTGAAGTCTCAAAGCCAAAATCTTCGCAAAAAGTTTTAGGTCATTATTCAACTATGAGATTGGTTGATCTTTCCCCGGCTTCGGAATAACTGACACATATGCAGTTAAAGCATGGGGCGACCAGGGTGATCCAGATAGAATAGAATTGAAAAAGGAGGTAATGTGAGGAAGAAGAGGGTCCAAAAATGTCTTATAATACAAGACGGAAAAACCGTCCGGTCCCGGGCTCTTCCCTAACGGCGTAGACTTGAGAGCAGATCAGATCTCTTCCTCCATAATTGGAAGTTCAAGTCTATCGATAGCTATATTATCCAATGTAGGCACGCGGGCTTGTGCCAAGAACGTCCGTATAACCGAGACCTGATCATCAGGGGTCTTCATAGAGTCATGTGCAGGCAAATTATAAAGATCAGAGTAAAAGCGTGCGAATTCAGCTACAATATCTGTATATTTATGTAAGGGAGTACCCGACAAAGACCTAACACAAGGGATATGAGTAGAAGCACGAGCTTTCCGTACCAGAGATGCAAGCATTTTACCACATTTATCCCCATGAAGGTACCGTTGATATCGGTGCCACATGTGGGACTTTAAGCTGCGAGCCCGTAAAATCGTGGCGAGTTCAGCTCGGAGGGCAGTAAGTTGTGTCGAAAGGGCAGACGTTGGTGTTGATTTATGTTGTGTTTCCAAAGTGGAAATACTCGACATTAAGCGATCGAGAGACTGTCTGAAAAGTTTCTGTTTCTTGCTACCAGAAGCAATCAGTAACCCCCTAACATAACATTTATGGGCCTCCCAAATTGCTGCACTAGCCACCTCAGGAGTGTTGTTAAGGGAAAAATAGAGGTCTAGGCCTTGCAAGACACGGGACTTAACATCCTGATCAGATAACAAAGATTAATTCAGCTTCCACTGCCGTACCGGCGTGGGTACCGCATCAAATGAAAGGGTAAGGAAAATGGGAGCATGGTCAGATAAAGTAATTGACCCAATCCTAGCGCTTGCAAGCATGTCAAGATGATACTGACTCAGAAAAAAATGGTCTATACGAGAATATGAATTGTGGGGGTGGGAAAAGAAGGTATAGTCTCTAGAAGTCGGGTTGGTGACGCGCCATGCGTCCACAAGGCCAAAGTCAATCAGGGAAGAAAGTATCCGAGACTCCATCACAGTCGGTGTAGCATGAGACGTGGATGTGCGGTCAAGACCCGGGTCAAGACAGATATTAAAATCACCACCCAAGACAACCAGCCCTACCTGGAAGTCCTGCAGCAGTCTCAAAGATTCCTGAAAAAAAGACAAGTGCCCTGACGTAGGAGCATAAACATTAGCCAGAGTGACATGGGTGCCCGCTAAGGTTCCCTTCAAAAATAAAAATCTACCCTGTGGATCAGCTTTCACACCTTCACAGTGCCAGGGGACATTACGCCCCACCATAATAGCCACCCCACGTTTTTTCTCCAGAGATGACGCCGTCCAGACCGTCGGGAACTGTCTGGTTGTGAGCCTGGGCTGTGAGGTCTGCACCAAATGCGTCTCCTGCAAAAAGACAATGTCTGACTGGAAACGCACCAGTTCATGCAGGATCATAGAACGTTTCTCAGGGCTATTGTACCCTTTCGCATTATATGATACCAAATGAATATGAGGGTGTGGCATAACAATATAATATCAGGAAAGAACACCTGGAGAAAGAACATCATACCTGTCGCAATTACCCTGCAATCTCTACAACTGTTCCATGGGGAAAATAAGGGAGGGTGAGGAAAAGACACATAAAGAGGAAATAGAGAGGGAAAAGAAAATGAAGAAGAGGAAAGGTAAGAAAGAAGAGAGAAGAAATAACAATAAGGTGGCGTTAGTAAATCACCCGCGGCATCCCCAGATGACAGCCACAACTGACAGCTGAGGATGCAGTACACATATGCGGGCAAGACCCTAAGGTCACATACATAAAACCGTAAGGCCACATACATTATCAAAACTGTAAAGGGAGTCATGACAGTGCAGACAGTACATGACACCGGGCCTGAGGCTGAATAAACAAGCAGGTGGGCATAGGAACATCTCAAGATACATAACATAATGGAAAAAAAAAATTAAAAAAAAAATTGTATAGGCATATATGAGAAAACACAACTAAATGTTCAAGAAAGATTAAGATATCCAATCGTAATACCCCCTTGCAATTGGTAAAATACAAAATCCAACAGTAATAATATCCATCAAGTGCGATACATGAGGAGTCCTGTTGAAAAGATCAGGAAAACATATTAAATGAGTAGAAAGTCAGGAGATACCTAACAATGTCCTCCAGCTAGAACAGAGCAGCAAAAAAGCAGAGACATGACATAAAATTAATGCAGTCCCATTGAGAACATTATACACCACACCTCTGTGGTATTTGTCATCAGTGGTTCCACCCTGCACCTCTTGTGTTTTGGGGGGACTGCCACCAAATGCCATCTCAGCCGCTGGTTCGCCTCAAGTTTAGGACCAACTCCCTGCATCGGTTCTGGCGGGGGTGGGGGTGTAGAGTTGCCAAGGGATTCACAAAAGTCCTCCATTTCAGCGGGGTCCCGTAGTACCACTGTTTTACCAGTGTAAGATGCAGATAAGTGAAAGGGAAACCCCCAACGATATAATATCCCCTGCTGACGCAAATGTTCAGTAAGTGGTTTCAGTTGTCTATGAAGAGACAGCGTGTAGGGTGATAAATCCTGGAATACTTGTATTTCCACTCCAGCATGTTTCACAAAGGATTTGTTGCGGCATGCAGCTACAATCGCTTCTTTATCTCTGTAGTAGTGCAATTTACAGATTATGTCGAGCAGAGAATCCGCCGGCCCTCCTTTGGCCCTAAGCGCTCTGTGCGCTCTATCCAACACTGTAATGTCCTCCGGAGATTTTTGCTGAATATGTGCACAACACCATTATGATAAAGGCTTATTACGGGGTTTACAATTTATATTATCAGTATGGATCAGGGCAGGTTAAATTTTGCTTTTGTGTTTCTTCTAGGTTTTTCCAAAATTTGGGGTTTGGGAACAAGCCTCCTGTTTCCTTGCAGCGTTCCATACCTTAATCACTAGATTCATTCATATCTTCACATTAAATATATTAATCATGGTGGTTTAGCGCTGTGGGTTTTCTGTCTTTGTTTACAATACATATCTGCCACACTGTAGGTTGTACTTTTTTTTTTTTTATTACTTGATATCATCATGAATATGTGCCAGTGTCACTTAAGCAAGAAAGTGTTGTCGGCAAAGGACAAATGCATTTTGGATGCTAACACATTTTTCAAGCCATATTTTGCTGTAGGGCTCACAACTTTGACTTTCAGCCACTTATTTCTAAACTTCAGCCCTCAGAAGGAATAATATTAAAATGGGAAATGTAGTACCTATAGGAAATATAGGCGGAAATTGTGTTAACATTGGCGGAAAATTTGGTAAAATTGGCAAAAAGGAGGACATTTTTGCATAGGCAGAAAGGCAAAAATTTTTCTCAGGAAAAGCAAAAAATCTGCACATTTTCGCAAAATTTTTCACTGGAGATTTTTCACACTTTTCGCCCACCCCTACTGGAGAACCCTCTCATTCCTCGCTGCTATCTATGTATTCACTTTATATTCACATTAAAATTGTATTTATTATTTGGATATGTTATGGTGAGTTGGCGCTGTGGGTTTTCTCTCGTTTTCTGTCGACAATTAAAATTGTGCTGGCAAACATCTGGAAAACTGAGTAGTATTATCTTTAAGACAAATTTACTGCTCTGCCTGAATCGAAAGGTTTTTGACCAATGTGTCCTCTCAGTCCTAATTCTTAAGTATGTCTGTGAAACATGGACACTGAATGCCAGTGCCATACGAAAACTTAAGCTTACACAGAGCGGCAAATTCTAAACATAAAAAAGAGACTGAAAAACGTGTTCATGGATTTGTCAGCAAACAAAGGTCTATGACATCACATAAAGAATAAAGTGCCTGAAATGGAAATGGGCAGGCCACATAGCAAGAAGACCTGATGATAGATGGACCAAAAAAATTTTGAAATGGATTGCACTTGATACTAAATGACCAAGAAGAAGACCAATAACAAGATGGGTAGATGAATTTACCACATTTTTTGGTATACAATAGCAACAAAAGGAGGCTTGCTGAAGAGGCCTTCCTCTTGCAGTGGAATGACAACAGCTGATGATGGTGATGACACATTGGGTATCAGTGTCCTGAAGAGAAATGTGGTGTTCATGTTCTTATGTGGTGTTCATATTTTATATTTGTTGTTTCTTATGCTAAGCCTGCTTGAGATGTACAGTAAGTTGAGTCAATAGTGTCAATTTTCTGAAAACCTACTTTTTTAACAAAATGTCCTTGTTCAGCAATTCTTTGATTTGTAAATTAGTCTACTTTAAGGAAATATATGCTTTTATATAGATACTTAGCTGTTTTAGGGTTTTAACATGCAACAAATGGAATGTTCATCAAGTTAAAAATAAAGATTGAAGGCAGCAGTTTGTCTGTGCAGGACATGGCTGTGGGCAAAACTATATATATTTGGCATCATTATACTTGATTAATCATTTTTTTCCAAGTCCAGTAAAGTTATCTGGTTCTCTCTTCCTCCAGCCCCTTTCTCCCCTTAACTCTCCCACTTATTAAATCAAAATCACATCCAGTGAAGGAAATGTAAATGAACAGCATGAGCTGAGAGAGCTGAAGGGCATCAGCTGGCATCATAACAGGAGCAAGGATTCAGAACAAAGACTGCTAAGGTCTGTGTATGTTTGAGTGCTTATGTATGTGTGTTTGCTCATACATATATTTATCTTATCTCTGTCTCTATCTGTTTGTGTCTATCTCTGTCTGTCTCTCTATCTTTATAACTCTAGCGATCGGCCTATATCTGTCTGTTTGTGTGTGCTGGTCTGTCTGTCTGCCTGTGTGCCTACCTGTCTGACTGCCTGTTTGACTGCTTGTCTAGATTGAGAGCTAAGATACACTGTTTTACAGCCCAGACTTGTTGCCCTTATAGTCATAGATCCACAAATACTGGGTCTGACACAGCAGCCTTTAACCACTGTCTACTTATAGTCACAGACCAAAATATACACTGACTGACACCCCAGCCTTGTTCAACCGTCAACTGGCAGTCACAGAACCATTCATATATTGTATGTTATCCCAGTCATCTTCCATTGGCATTTAACAGACCCACACATACACTGTATGTTAGAAATTAAAAAGTAGCTGTCCACTAAATGTCTCCTTCACTGGTCATCTGTAATTCTAAACTCTAAGATGTCACTTCTAGTAACCAGAGTAGACCACTGGTATATTTGTGGAGGGTCTTATCCAGCAGGTGTTTCATCTTCAAAGAAACTGCTACCACCAAAGGCAATTTAACATAGACAAGGCCATACCAGCAGATTGCTGTAATCTGAATGCAAACAATCTACAGTCTCATCCATACCAGTATAATCCTGAAGTTTCCTGAAGAAAAAGCCTATTCCAGTTCCAAATCCAGTTTACTATTGAAATGTCGCTATCTATTTGGTAACCATGAAAATAGCGATATACTAATGTCGCCCACATTAAAATGGTGACATTCTGATGTTGTACACTTAAGGGTTGACCTGCTCCTTCTCTGTGTAAAAGGGCATAATAAGCTAGCTATGTTATGCAGTGTTGTTTGAGAAACCATTAAGTATTTCAATGCCATGCAATCTGATATCCCTCATGGTATAAAACCGCATTCTGAGTCAGTAGTTGGCCAGCCTGTGGAGGTGGAAAACAAAAGGAATATAGGAACACCAAAGCAGGCTAAACCTGGATCCTCCTCCTAAAGATTCATGCATGTTAAATACTCATTCATAAACACAGAGATCTATTACATAGGTACAGAGGCCTTAAAGTCACAGCAAATGGAGCTGTAGAAGGTCTGCACCACAGTATTCATAAAATCATTCCTTTTTATTGACCAGCTCTAAAAACACACACATGGTAGAAGCTAGATAGAAAGAAGCTGTTGCTACATTGATAGCTCCAAGAGGGTAATATTTTTCTTTATTTTTGTCTATTAAGTCTACTATGTGTTTATAAATGGTCAATAAAGAAGAATGGTTTTATGAATACTGGAGAGCAGCTGTTCTCTATTGCTGAGAGCAAGCAAAAAAGAAAAGTGCAAAAACACTCCACTATATCCTCTAAACAGCAATGTGATCAAGTAAAAAATTCTATGGTTCAACAATCGAAAATCTTAATACAGTCACACATATAAATTGTCAAATTAAGGAGTCAAGTCCACAGTCTCAAGTAGATGGATGAAGATGAGGTAATGAATGATTGTATATGAAATGAAGTGGAATGAAGATAAGTAATCGTTCCAGTTCTTTATCATAAGGGGATGTCCTGTGCAGCAAATCTATATCGGTGGTCTTGTAATCCACCCTCCTAGTAGCAAATCCAAAATACAAGAATGCCCTCAAGGGCTCCCATCGTATGTATACCATAAAAAAGAAGAAAAAAACCCTCTAAGTGTAATATGTTTTAATCAAACCATATATAAAAAGCATACAAATGCACACTCACAATAGCCAAATTGGAAACAAGCATCTCGAGGTCCCAGACCCCCATACTGGTCACAATGCCGCCTTCCTCTTGTTCCTTGCGTCTCTGCTCCACTGAAATCCATTACGCTCGATCCAATTAAGTCCAGAATGTTATGGTTGTTCTAATATCCACAGATGTATTTAAGGATAATATGGACCACACAAGATGGCTGCTACAGGAAAAAGGAGATACTAGAGACCAAGGGTAAAAAGGATATGCTAGAGGGGGACCGGGGCTGGGACCGGCACTAAATGAGTGCACACAAAATACAAAGCCGAATGAGTTTTTATCTGCGTTCTGCCGACTTCATCAAGGGCTATGGTATGTTGACTCAGATTGATAATAGTTAAGGGCGATATCCCCTCCACGAGTTGTTGCCTCTGTGAATCTGTCTTTGACCATACCCCCATACTTCTCTCTTAGCGCTCTTTCCTCCCCTCCTCCTGTTTTTTCTCCTGTGTTGTAGTAGTGTCTCCTGCCCCATCTCCTGCGTGGGCGCTGCCCTAAAAAATTCCTACTACCTCTTCCTTGATCTACTGTAAAAACCTGATCTGTGGGATCCTCAAAGTCTGACACATCTGACTCAGAAAAAACTATTTCAGATTTATCTTGATAATTAGATTCTGATTTTGTATTTTTTCAGATGTAAACTTTACCCTCCTTAAAATATTTAAGATCTCTCTGAAACTTATTCCTCTTTTTCTCTATGAATTTTTTCTCCATTGAATCGATTTAATTATTGATTTTCTCAAGTTTGTCTTTCAGATTTTCACAGTTAAGTTCTTTAATTTTATTTTCTATCTCCTGTATTTTAGCAGCTGACATCTGTTTGTTCTGTTGGCCAAGGTTGATTGACAGATTGAACAGCCAATAGGAAGGTTAAAATTTTATCTCAATAGATCAGATCTTGACTATAAAAACTAGCAAATCATGCTGGCTCTTAACCCTATGAAAAAAACAAAAGTGGGTAGTCGTGCGTCGGGTGCACTGAGGCAGACCTGTGTGCTCCGTGCTATCCCAGCAGTTGCTATATAGAAATCTACTTTCGCTTTACCTGCATACATTAACTGCATACTTTAATTTTAGTAATACATTGGTCATGTATTGAACTCTGATCGTATGTTACATGAGTAGGAGGAATAACAGTGGTTGAAAACTACAATTGATTACTGGTCATTGATTAGATGCTACTACCGTATTTTGCATTGTATTAGGTCGGGTTATTGAATTAACCCTTATCGTACAGTTGCAGTGCCTAAAAAAGATCGGCACCCATCCCTACGATGAAATGTCCATTTTGCAGCAATAATAGAGGTTTATATATTAACCCAAGCTGCATTTATGTATTGATATCGGGGTTATTACAATATTGATAAAAAGTTCAGTACAAAAAATCTAGACCGATTGCAACCCTCATATTAAATATTTAACAGGCAGGTGCCTTTTGATACAATAATTTGAAGTGCAATATTCCCCTTTTGACAAGGCAAGGTGGGACAAGAATATCATTCTCCCATATAAAAGAACAGTGACTGAACACCTCATTGAGGGGGTTAAGGTTGGGATTTGCGTTACGTAAGCTTCTCCTAATTCTAGTGGTTTTACATTACCACACGTAGTTTGCCAGTGTGTACATAATTAATTGCTGGTTATATTTTGGAAATTATACATGTTATTTACGTGACTCCTCAAAACAGTTAGCGCTTATAGACACTATTCATATAGTGCTGAAGAGAGAGTCCGTTACACATAAATCTAAGCAACTGCAGGGTTGTTTTTAAATTCGCCCCCCTCCCCTTTTTTTTTGTTTGTTTATTTTATACAAATTCAATAAGGGTTAGTTTTTAGAAGTATTTTAATTTACTCTGCACCTATCCTATTTGCATCACCACTTTCCACACTATGATATCTCGTCCAGGAATGTAGGTTTGGTGCTATTGAAGGTCCTTTTTCTTTTTCCTTTGACGTAATTACATTTTACTGATCTGAGCACATTCCCTTTAGAATACTTTTCACTTCCAATACTATATCTGGGTAGTGCACCACAATTTCTAATTATAAATTACACTTGATTAGTTGCCAGTGCCGCTGATGAAGTGAAAGGTGTTTGAGCAAAATTAATTTGGCTTCCAGAGGGGCACAGCATGTACTAACTACCTTACATTTTTATGCTATGTTTGGATACAATAAGCCATTTTGGTTTTAGCTTATACTAGATTTGGATTCTTTACCTCCCTGGAAGGGATTGGACTACAGCTCCCTCCATCCTCCCTCCATCCAAAGATAGACAATGGCCATCTAAACATGATAAGGATTGTAGTCAAACAACAAATGGAAGTTTCCAATGCCTGGCTTATACTTGGGTAAACTGCAATGACTTTTGTATGCAGAATTACACAGTAAATTTTAGGTATTTGTGTCTTTATTTTTAAACCCCCCTCTGAAAATTCTGGTTTGCCCTGTGTTGGGCCAAAGTTCAGAATTGCTATGAAAATGAAGCGACAAACCAATTTAAATCAAACTTTTAGCAATGTGCCAACTGGTGTTCAAAAGACCATTTCTCATGCACTTTATGAGAGAGCATGAGTCATAGACTAAATGGGAAGAAAGAGCACCATCTAGTGATCACAAAAGAAAAGTGAAATTATATGCAAAAACAAAACAGTGTGAGTATCCTTGTTTTACATTGCTGGAGAAGCCCTCTAACATAAAAAGTACTTATCCTTTGAAAGTCATTTTCATAAGTACAGCAGGACATATTTTTAGTTTCATGAATGAGTACTGTGGAAAATGATGCAAAGGGAAATTCTAAATTGAAGGAAATCAACAGAAACACAAAAGACTAAATACAATGGTGCATATGTTATAGACCTTTCTAGTATTCAAGTATTATAGACTGTAAGCTCTCACGAGCAGGGTCCTCTGATCCTTCTGTTCTCCACATTTGATTGTACTATTTAATACCTCTGTATGTCTACACCCTACTGTAAAGCTCTGTGGAATTTGTTGGCGCTATATAAATAAAGATTAATAATAATAATAATAATAATTGCCCCCTCTAAATCAATATGATTGTTTATTTTTTATAGGTTTCCATATGATGCAGTTTGTTCCAGAATGACACAGTGGGGGAGATTCACTAAGCGGTGATAAAGAGGTGATAAAGTGGAGATGACTTCTCTAGTTTATCACTTCTCTAGTTCCTATGTTGTTCTACAGAGCCTATGCATGAAGATCTCCAAAGCTGAAGGAATCTTACTGCATAGGCTCCATAGAATAACATAGGAATTGGAGAAGTGATAAATTGGAGAAATCATCTCCATTATATCACCTCTTTATTGCTGGTTAGTGAATCTCCCCCAGTTTCTCTTTGTGCATATGGTCCTTTGTAAATATTTATTTTAATTAACCCTTTGAGAACCAGAGACGTGCTCAACGCATTCCTGCACAATGTACTACTTACCCTTCTGGCATTCAAAGTGTAAAAAGTAATATTGATGTACTTTACCTAGTCACATATTTGTCTGTATAGTATTCCCTCAGGCAGTTCCCATGCTTTTAGTGCATACAGTTATCTATTACTGTTATATACTGTTACTGTATTATTGATGTTTATGATTTGTCCTTTTGAATCACTTTGATAATGATAGGACAAAGAAACGACACATACAGAGAGTCACTGCCAACTGCCAAATAAGCCATATTTATACACACACTCACAGGGCCATATGGCCTTTGCAATCTGGGGAAGCTCCAAACAACTGAACAACAGGTTTCGGCAAACACAAAGACACAGGAAGGGAGTGCTTGAATATGACAGCCAGTAATAGAGATAAAAGAAAAATCTCAAAATGTATTTCAAAAGATTCAATCTAAAAGAAAGTCCATGATACACAGACACTTAGACATGACCTATCTAAAAGGTTTCGTGAATGTATCACTTAGTCATTGGCAGGGTACAGTGCGAAACATCAGACCTTAAATAGCACAAAAAAGACAGGTGAACATAATTAAAAAATAATGGAAGTGTGCAATTAGAAAGGATTTACTGGCTTCAAAATTCAAATAGAAGAATTTCCCATAATTCAATACAGAGGAGGCATTCCCACATTCTGCTCTAATTACGGATGCTCAGTCTGATCAAATAAGGTTACAGCGACCCTAATGGTCAAGAACAACATGTCAGAATAAGAATCTTAAAACAGATCGTAATCAATCATCATTGACAAGGATCATCCTCATTTATTGTGCACACTGCAACAACTACTATACTAATGTGCATGCATTGCTACTAATCCTTTTGCCCTAACCCTGTCGTAAGTTATCTGTACATTATTAAACAGCGAAGTACACAGCAGAACTGACTGTGTGATGTCTCACCCTCTACAAAATACTCTCTCTCTTCTAGTATCCATCTGCCTCAGTCATAGCTCATGTCAGGGTTCTTGTCACCTATCAGTAAAATATATATTTATTTATTTAACTGTCCCGATCAGAATATAAAAAAAAAAACACTCCACAACTGCTTTCAGTAGAAAGTAAAATAAAAAATGTCAGGTGTAATTTTGACGCAAACTATAGGAAACTGAATAAAGGGGATTCTACTGGTACCCAAATTAGAATTATAACTATGCTGCTTAGGTTAAATGTTGCAGCTGTTGATACACGTCTTCAGACAGAAAGATTGGTCCATAGGATGGCTTAGACCTCTGCATTTTTGTTATAATGTATTATTATTACTACAACTATACTATTTAGTAAGTTTGTGTGTCATGAAAATGACAAGAGGTCTATTTAGCTATCACACGGTAAGGTATTATTTTTCTTCAGACAGAATTGTACAAACTGCCAGAACACATTTCTCTTGGGGAAATAATATTTGAAAAAGAAAAGGTCATTTAAGTTAAACAAATACTGTTTTAAACTAGAAAAATGTCTGTCACACACAAGAATAGCTGTTTTCTTAGCTTTGTTGCTTTTCATCTTGTGTTTGACCTTCCCACAGACAGGACTGGTACAAAAGAGTACTTTTCCTTGCAAACAAAGAATATTCCCCATTTCTCTGTAGTAAATCTTCCATGATTTCAATGTAACACCACTGAATTCGAAAGCAATCAATTTGAGGGTCAGTCAGGCTTGAAAATTATTCAGCCTCCTATAAAATACTGGTGATGAAAACAGTACAATATAGCAAGAGTTTATTTTATAATCTTAATTGTGTTTGGTTTTAAATGGTCAAACAACTTTCAAACAGCACAGATTTTGTACTGGTTTTGTCAGTTTTTGTATTGGTTTTATTTATATATCAGCTAAACTCTTTGTGCACCAGTGGGGTATGCAAAGCATTGCATAGCAATGTGTTGCATACCCCTCTGTCATTCAAAGTGTTTTAAGGCCTGGATTCCATTGTGATTGATAACTTTACTCACCATTTTCTCCATAGATGTCAAAGGGATTTGTTAGATAAAATAAGTGATAGCCACTAGGGATGGGCGAAAAGTGAGAAAAGTTTCTGCATGACTTTTAATGAAAAACTGACAATTTTTTTTTTTTTTTTCTCAAAAGTTTTCTCCTTTTCTCCAATGCAAAATTTTCCTCCTTTTTGCCTATTGCAGTAAATTTTTTGTCTATTCCAACATATTTTTCTCCTATTCCAACACATTTGTCTGCTATTCTAACACTTTTTCTCCTATTCCAACACATTTTTCTCCTATTCCAAAACACTTTTCTCCTTTGTTTAATATGGTGCAACATTTCTTCTGAGGGCTATAATGGAGTATATGTAAGTCAAAGTTGTGAGTCCTACAGCAACATATAGTTAGCATGCAGAGTGCTTTTGTCCTTTTCCCACAACACTTACTTCCTGCTTAAGTGACACTGGCACATATTCATGATGATGTCAGGTGATTAAAAAAAATAAAGTACAACCTAGAATGTGGCAGATGTGTATGGTAGTGATGGTGGGGGACTGGCGTGGTGTGATTGGTGGGACCTTGACAAACTGCATCCACTCCGGGAGGAGAGGGATCATCATCATTTATTGCACACTCTGCAGCAACCATTGCTGCTGTCAGTTTTTGTACTACCACATTACGCCCACGTCACTTCACTGCTCCACCTTTCCCCCTCCCACTTGTGCATTGCAAGACATTACTCAACTATTATGTGTGTTTTTACTTCCTACAGTACACAACTGATGGAGTGTGATGTCTTGCCTTAGCCCTCATTAAAATTCTAAATGTCATCTGCTGTCTATCAAGTCTGCATCAGTCAGGGAGCTCACAACAGGCTCCCAGTCAGCTGTCTGTCACCTAATATATTTGTTTGTTTAATTATTATTTTTTTTAAGTTGTTCACCCTATTTCATCACAGTTAGTCCAAAAATATATATATATAACTAAAAAATAAAATGAACACCAAATTTTGTGGTATTTTGGGTCAATCTCCTTCCTCCCTTCTTCTCCCCGCAGTGCCCCCAGACTCCCCTAATACTGAGAGCAAATGTCCTACCTAACTGAATTCCTAAACTAAGCTTCAATTCCCCTTTATTTTCTTATCTTCTCAATCTCATAAACCTGCTGCTCTCTCCTCTCACAAACACAGAATGGCTGCTGTGAGAGCATGACACCTTTGTATATGACTGTAGAAAAGTAGTGAAAACTTTCATGTGGTGGAGAAAAATTTTCTTACCATTGATTTCAATGCAATGAGCTAGGCAAAAAAAAGTTATAAAACAACACTTTTTCACTGGACATTGTGCCATTGTTTGCAGATTTCAGTTTGAGGCGAAGATTTTCACCCATCCCTAATAACCACTTATCAAGTATAAATGCACTGTCACTGAAATGGTTAAAGGGATAGTAATACTTCGTTTTATCTTTATTTTATTTTGTAGGCATTAAAAAAACATTAAGAACGATATAAGTCTTATTTCTCAAACCTTTATGGTTTAAGAGATATTCACAAGCAAAGTTTCCCCCTCCCACCCCTTTTACCTAGTGTAAGCCATCTCTTCTCAGCTGTGAGTCTGGTTGTAAGACCAGACAGATAACAGCAGGGGACAATCTTCTTTGTATGAAAACAATGAAAGCCCTTCCCCCCTTGACAAGTTTTTCAGCTTTTTCCCTTATCTTAATTGAAGATTGTCCCTCTCTGCAGTCTACCTGGGCACCTCCATTCTGATCTGGCTGAACGGGGGGGATACTTTGCTTGTGAATATCTCTTAAACCATAAAGGTTTGAGAGATAAGACTTATATCGTTCTTCATGTTTTTTTAATACCTACAAAATAAAATAAAGATAAAACAAAGTATTACTATCCCTTTAATGACTAGACATGAGCAAAACTGTTCACCCTCAAAGAGAGACACTTGCAAAACAGTGTTTCCTCTTTTTCCGTGTGAAATCATGATAAAGGTATTTTTTTCTGTTTTTTTTCCCCCTTGAAATAATGTATTTCCCTCCCCAATTCCCATGTCTTCCTTCCCTGCTAACAAATAAAGGGGCGTCAGTTTACTGCATGTTGTCTTTCTGTGCTTGGGAGAGTGACAGAAAACAGCTGAATGATTGATACTAACTAACATGGGCAGACAGGCAAAGAGAGGTAGCAGGACATACCTGATAGGATTCTTCATGGTAGCCACTACCAGTTGTTCTATGGGTGTGGGTATGAAGGAAGAAAAGAGTGTTAAAAAGAAAAAGAAGAAACTTTTCAACTGAGAAGTAACAAGGTTAGTCAGACAGGGGAAGCAATCCTTCCAACCAGAGCTGATTGACTGAGTCTGAGACTCTAGTGAGACTAAGGGCACAATTCAATTGGCCCCATTAGCCAAAAAAACCCCTCCTATTAAGAAATGCCGGCAGAAAAAAGCACCTCAGGCACTAAATGTATCACTCATTTGAGCCCATTGAAATATAAACAAAATGGTGTAATTGGCCATTCAGTTGAATTTGTTAAGCATTAAGATGCGCTAAGGGACACACTTAAATGTGGAAAAATATGCACCCTGTTTTTTGGGCGCAGGGTCCCTTAATGCATCTTTAAACAGCCGACGCATGAATTGAATATGCAAAAAAAGCCTAAGAGAAACCTAAGTCACCAGTGGATGTATTGATATGGATTCTGAATCCCCATATTAATACATCCAAAGCAATCCCAAAATGTCTCAGATGTTAGTAGAATTAACCCTATACATGCCAGTGATGTATGCTTACCCCACTGGCACTCACAGGGTTAATCCAACTAAGCTAAAAACACAACAGCCCCTGAAAAGAAACACTTAACAGTAATCTTGATGTCCAGAGGGGTCTTCAGCATCCTGGTCAGCTACTGTCCGTCTTCTTCTATCTTCTCTCTTTCCTCTTCTCTCTTCTTTCTCTCCATCTTCTTTCTTCTCCTGTTCCATCCTCTTCTGTTCCATCTTACATTCACATTCCTGTAAAAGAAAGAAAATTTGAAATATGTGACACAAACATAACTTGAACATATGTGCACAAGTTTAACCACTTGATTGCCAGAAGGGTCATTTGGCCCAGATAGTACTGCTTCCACCAGGGTCACCATAAAAATTCATGGGGTCCTATAAAAGTGCAACAGATAGGGCCCCCCAATAGATGTCACCTAGTCAGTGGCCTCACCCACTATTTCCCCATTCAATGTTTCCAAACTATATAGAAATGCATTACGTTTTACAATAAAAACATGTAATTGTAATAAATTCCCTGGATTTTAGAGATACTCTAGCATGTCTCTAACAACTAAGTGGTCAATGTGTTTCTTTTAAGAAGGACTGATCCATAAACATGGCACTGCCATTAGTAGGTACAGTAAAGTTCAATAAGTTGAAGAGTTGCAATTCTGAAAAACAAACAAACTGAGTCATAGGGATCAAATAAAAATTTCCCAAATTCCCTTTGATTTAAATGGGTGTTTTAACTCCTTGGCCTAGATGCACTAAAGGTTGATGCGGTGTCGACATTATATTGTCAATGTGTTAGAATCACTCTGACAATTCGATCTGGGAGGCATTGCTTAGCAATGTGTTTGCTAACACTCTGGTACTCAAAGGGTTAATAGGCAAGGTATGCGGCTGCGTACCTTGCCTGTATATGTGTAAATCATTTAATGTGTAAAACATTTAATTATATGTTTAATATAATATGTTTAATGTGATTAATGTGGTTAACCAAAACATTAGACCTCAAGGGAGGTATCCAAAAGGATGGATGATCCATGGGGCCACCCCAAAGGCATTTTCTGCCTTCTTCATACTGCCAGCACTCTTATCATTGAATCAGTCACACGGTCTGGCCCCAGTGACTGAATCAATGATGAGAGGGCAGTGCTGCACTTTTTATGAATGAACCTGATGACAGGGTTCATTCATTCAAGGCAGCGCTTGATACAGCATTGGCTTATACAGCTGCCGGCAGTATCAAGAAGTCAGAAAATGCCTTTGGGGTCACCCCATGGAACATCTATCCTTTTGGATAGATTATCCATGATAAGGCGACTATCAGGAGGGGTCCTGATGCTCACTGGAGGTCTGAAAGTATTATTTCATTATAAAAAGCACATATAACCTTTAATTAAAAAAACATGCTAGGGGGATGTCATGAGGGGTCATGATACCCCCCTGAGGTCTGATGTTTTGGGTAATCACATTAATCACATTAAACATATTATATTAAACATATAATTAAATGCTTTATACATTAAATGTTTTACACATATACGGGCAAGGTTGCCTATTAACCCCTTTAGTACCAGAAGGGTAGCAAATACATTGCTAAGCAATGCCTTCCTACCTTTCTGGTACTCAGAGGGTTAAGTGTTGAATAAAGGACAGGTTCTCCTCTACACTAGTTTCAATACATAGTTTCTAGAGGCTCCAGTCACCACTTATAACAGGAAGCAGATCCAATCTAAAAAAAGGTTGGCTTGCTGTTGTATACTAATAACACTGCACATTTCCTCAGCCTCCCTTGTGAACAGGTATGCTGCAGGTCCCTTATTGGCCCAGTGGCTGGGACACCAGTCCCTCCATATACCCCTGATAGTGACCCTGTAACGGTTTAATGGACACTCAGACACAGTAGGTTTAGATAAAACACAGTTTTATTGAAAAAAAACACAGAAAAGGAATAACCCTCGCGGGTCCAGTAATATATGTACACAATATAGTACTGACACCAGTCAGGTTACAGTAATCAATACCCACACGGGTCCAGTATATATATATATATATAACAGCAATAATATAATACTGACACAGGTCAGATATAGTTGGTGTGATTCCCAAACGAGACAGCAGTGAAATGGTTACTATTAGGCCAGGAAGACTGACAGGCCCTAATAGCGTGAGGCCCACATGACACTCACTATGCAGAGAGTGACACAATAGCGAGTAATGCCACAGGAGTAAACCGAGGCCCAGGACAAGCGGTAGACTGCCGTAGCAGTAATGGAGGACTGCAACTGTAGGCACAGGGGAACACCCAACTGAGACTGCAATGACTGTGACCAGATGGAATATGACACCAACCCCGAAGGGGTTAACTAACGCTCAGACCTAGAGTCGACTGCCAGATAGTGAGAGCAGCCTGAGGCGCCCAGGAATTGACCAACCTCAGCTTGCAGCAGTAAGAGGTCAAGAGTACCGTGGTGCAACCAGATGGATCTACCACACCGGGGTGTCACCCACGCGACTCAATAGGTGACCGGGTCACAGTAACGAGGCTGCCTGAGCAGCAACAAGGCAACAGAGGATCTGTCCGTAGACATAGAGGACACCGGATGACAGCCCCTAGCCGGATACCGGATGGGACAGCAGGCCGGTCCTGAGATACACGGAACAGGAATGTTCGACAAAACTGGGTCAGTACACAGAGCAGGAACGTCAGCCAATCCGAGTCAGTACACAGAGCAGGAACGTCAGGTGCATTATCATTGGCTGGAGGCGGAAGGTCCTGAAAGTCCATTGAAGGAAGCAGACGGAAAATGCAAGCCTGCCGCCCACCCGCGGGGAAGATGGAACACAGAGCTTAACACAGATCACTGTATTCAAGTGCAGCAAAAGAAAGTAAGGCTTCTTTTGACATCGGATCACGCTGCCTGTGTTTTAGTCAAAAGCACCTTTCCTCTAGTCTTAATGGATGACCTCTTGTTCTTTGCTCAGCTCTTTGAGTAAATAGTTCACTGTAGAGCTCTTTGTATTAAACTCATATATATTTGTAAATGGTAATCATATCACTCCTTAGACCCAGTTTGGCTAGTCTCTCTTTTTAACTCAGATCCTCCATTCCTTTTATTCAGTTTTTCCAGTTCAATAATGCTTTTTTTATGAACAAGTACCCAAAACTGTACTCCTTATTCTAGATGAGGCCTTATCAAAGTTTTATATGAAGTCATATATTATATAGATACGCAAATATCAACTACAATCAGAAACAAATAATAGTGGATCATAATAGTAGCCATAAAACAGTACTATAGCAAGTTGATGAGGTTGTAAAAAGACATGCATCCACCAAGTTCATCCCATGCCATCTCTTCACTGTTGAGAAAGAGGAAGGAAAAAAAACCCTTTAAACCCATTTCCAGTGAAGCCCCAAAATGGCAAAAAAATCCTTTCCTCATTTCAAATGTCTGTTGGATATTTCCTTGTGGATCAACATGCATATGTTATTTGTTCTCATTAGATCAAATTCATTGTTATTTCTTGTTGACACTTCCACTATTTGTGACATGTAGCTATCTCTAAGCATACTCGCAAACCTCCTTCCCTTTTTACTTTCTCCTGGAAAGTTAAATATTCCATAATGATAGTATGCACAACATATTAAGTTTTTTTAATTTGCAGTAAAAGTTGGGCCTCAACATTCTCATCAATATTTGGGGGCTTATAGCATATACTCACAACACCTTTTTTTTTACGTTTTACACCACAGTTATCTACAGTTTCTGCCTACAAGGACTCCACTCTATCACTGGTTTTCTCTCACAAATATTTTTCTCTTAAAATTTGATTTAAATATGGTTTCAATTTTAGTGCACACTTCCTCCTCTTCTTCTTTTAGGCCTTTCTCTCCTAAACAAAGAATATCTTTCAATATGTATAGACAAGTCATGTCTATCATCCCACCATGTTTCAGTTATACCAATTATGTCCAAATCCTCATTAGCTGCCATCATTTCTATCTTTCCCATTTTGCCTACCATATTCCTTGCATTCTCCAACATACTATTCATTTTGTTGCCATTATGTATTTTACTCAATACTTGCCTTTTTTCTATAACTGAATTTAATTGGTGTATTTCCCTTTTACTTGAATTTATCTCCATCCCTTCTCCTTTAATTTGATCCAGTTCCTATCTACACTATCTACCCTGTTTTAGTAGTTATCACGTCTTACCCCATTTCCTAGTTTACAAGTTCTTCATGCCTTCTAAGAATGTTATCCCCTTGTATAGAAACTCCCTTTCCATTTAGGTGAAATCTGTCACTACCGAGTAGATTGTGCACAAGAGCAAAATCTTCCCAGTGCTATAAAAATCCCAAATTCTCCTTCCTACACCAATAGTTAAGCCATGTGTTTGATCGGGAGACATACTAGCAGAATCAGAGGTGTGACAACTAGCAGCAGTAGAAACACTCCTAAAAGTACACAGGACCAATGGGCACATAATAATGTTGTAGATGTCTCCTTGGGGAGTGGTACAGCAATTTTCACAGTAGCAATAACACACATATATCCTACTGCCGCTATTGTGCAAATGAAAACCACACAAAAGAAGAGAAGTTGGAGGTGGCATAGAGTCCTCACACCCACCTCCAGACCAATACCACTTGTCATGTTGTTAAAACAATTATGCTATACAATACCTCTATGTGCTGCCAACCTACCTTTAGTAAGTTCTTTTTTTGCTGAAAATACAGGTGTTAAACAACTGATTTTTTGTGTTGCACCTCACTTGCATATCTTAAGCCACAGTTATTATTTAAAAGTGGCGGTGACAGAGTTTTTACAAGCAGGAAGTTAGTATCATGGAGTAAGGGAATCAGCCTGCTTTCACATTTTGCAAGGTGTATGTTGCTGTAGGATCCACCTTCTAACACCTTTTCCATTCACCTATACATTTCACAACGTCGGCTCTCAGCAGAAATAGTATTACAATGGTTATTCTTGAAGCCATAAAAAGTATAGTTAGAAAATGGCAAACTTCTCATGGGAAATTCTTTGGTAGTAACAAAAATGTATGCAATTCTTTGCTTGTGAATTTCTACAGAAAAATTGGGAAGTTGTGTTTTTATCTGTGAAAATTCCAGCAAAAAGGACATTAACATATGTATAATTCTATTGTTTAAATATTTTACTTTAGTAAAAAGTTATGTTTATATAATAAATGTAGGTTAAGCTACTCAGACCCAAAAGTAGGGATATGAATATCACCCATTTTGTTTCTTAATAGACTGGAATATTTCTTCTTTTTGCAGAAGTTCCTGCAGAAATGGAAGATGGAGTAAAACAATAATAGGGAAAATGTAACCAACAGAAGTTTCAGGCATCTTCAGGCAGTGTATATACACATGAACACACACACACATCAATCATAGTGAAAATTTGAGGAAGTGGCTTTTTCATGGGATCTCTCAGTGGATGAGAAAGGAGCAGTATTCCATCTGTTTAGATTTTGGTATGGGAACTGTTTTCCAAACCAAATGATCCACTCCCAGACTGGTACACAGCTGTATTGATATAGAGCACCTGAGTAACAGGGAACCCTCTGATCATCTACTGACCTCAAAAGAGAATAAAGACCAATTACGTAGTTGTTGATATGGGTAATTAAACTGTATTTTTTCTTATTTATTTTTATTTTTCTTATTCATTTATAATATCTACTTCAGTGTCATATGGGTTATTAAGATGTTTCTCACCCATCTGACACTATATTAGTATACCCTTAAAAACTGTGGCATATAACACCATGCCAAGGATGGCTTATCAGGCCAGGCTATAGAGGGTGCTAGGCCTAGGTGGAAAGAGTCCCTGGGAAACTTTTTGAAGGGTCAGAATGGGTTATTTTGGCACCTCTCGGCCACCACCCAACTCCCAGTTTGTCAATAGAGTTTCTTGGAGTAAAAAGACCACTTTTATTTATTGTATATTATACTTTCTTTCTTGAAGATTGGAGAGTGAGTCTGTAGGCCAACAGCTTGGGCATTTTACTCCATTTGTGGGATTGTGGGCATTTTTTTATATTCTATACTTTCCTTTTGCCCATTCTAACTAGTGGAGGGAGGAGAAATGCTTATTCTACCTACTCTACCCCCTTTGGGCAATATAAATGAATACCGAGTCCACTGGACATTTTTTATTCCCCCCTCACAAAACAGTATGCTTACATAAAGGGTTAATAGAGTGTAAGGGGGAATATGGGGCATATGCTAGGGGGAGGACAGAGAAGATGGGGGAGTTTTTTTTGGTTACGGATGTGAGCAATACCATGGAGGTGAAGTTTACCATTTCTCAATAGTACTTCCTACTGAAAGAAATATTAATGGCCATATTCATGAATCTAAGGAGGTGCAAGAAACCAAAGTAAAATGGAATAGAGTCTAGTATCTCTAAATCTTTCCACACACACACACACACACAAGCCATGCATTATCTTATCCACATATTTTCATTAGAAGTAAATTCACTTAGAGAATCTGAGTCAATGTTCATCTGAGGTCATCCAAAAGTAATTTTAAGCACTTGTTCATATGTGATTAATAATAGAATGCCTATGTACATGCTTTTATATTTTTCAACTGTGAACAGAAAAGCAGTGTACTGACAGTTTTCTAAATAGAATATGCTTTTGGAGAATGACAAATTGTATTAATTTGTTTTGAGATTTCAGGATGCAAAATGAACTACAGAATTCCACGAACATGAAATAAAATAGAGCATTTCCTCATCCATAATGCAACCTAAACTTTCATCTGCTCATTAATCATTCCTAGGGTATTGTAGCCTTTGACTGTACTCCCACTAACCTTATTCTCTCCACTTCAGTCTATCCAAAATGATGCCAGATGTATCTACCTAACTTGTTGCTCAATGGCTGCAACTCTTTGCAAGTCCCTACATTAGCTTCCCATTCTGTTCCGAGTCAAGTTCAAGTTACATACAAATCACTTGTAAATGTCAGCTTCCCACTGCATGTATTTTCTCATCTAAATATTCCTCTAACTGCTCACTACTAGGGATGGGTGAAAATTTTCGCCTCAAACTGAAATTGGCGAAAAATTGCACTTTCCTCTTGGTGAAAAATTTCCCTCGAAAAGTGCTGTTTTTTTCAGCTTTTTCCCTATTTCTTTTGCCTTGCTCATTACATTGAAATCAATGGGTAGAAAAATGTTTCTCCACCTCATGAAAGTTTTCTACACCCATATAAAAGGCTGTCAGGTTCTCACAGCAGGGGAGGAGAGAACAGCATGTTTTTGAGCTAGAGAAGATAGGCTAATTAAAGGGAATTGAAGCTTAGTTTTAGGGAATCATTTAGACAGGACATTTGTTCTCTGTAGTAGAGGAGCCTAGGGGGGACAATGGGGATAAGAAGGGAGGAAAGAGTTTGACCCAAAATACCCAAACATTTGGTGTGACTGACTTGCAAGACACAGGCATCTGGGGTCCAAATTGCTTGCTGATTTTACTTATATTGTCTCTGTGCTGGTGAAGTCTGGGGAAAGAAGTTGTTGATTTTGTTTTTTAGTTATATATATATTTTTGGGACTAACTGTGATAAGATATGGTGGACAACTTAAAAATAAATAAATAAAAAACATAAATAATTATACAAATACATATATTAGACAGCTGACTGGGAGTAGTTGAGTAATGTTTAGCAACTGCACAAGCTAGTGGGGGAAAGGTGAGGAAAGTGCAGGGGCATGGGAGTAAAGTGCAAAAATTGACTGCAGCAATCATTGCTGCAGCATGTGCAATAAATGATGATGATTCCTCTCATCCTGGGGTGGATGCAGTTTGTCAAGGTCCCACCAATCACACCAAGCCAGTCCCCCACCACCACTTCCATACATATCTGCCAAATTGTAGGTTGTACTTTATTTATTTTTTTAATAACTTGACAGCATCATGAATACGTGCCAATGTCACTTAAGCAGTAAGTAAGTGTTGTGAGCAGAGGACAAACACACTCTACATGCTAACACATTTTTCAAGGTGTATGTTGCTGTAGGACTCACAGCTTTGACTTCCAGCTACTTATTTCTCCACTACAGTCCTCAGAAGAAGTAATATTGTGCAGGAAAATGTTGCACCATATTAAACATAGGAAAATGTTATGTTGGAATAGGAGAAAAATGTGTTAGAATAGGAGAACTAGGAACTAGGAACTCACTGCTATGCCATACTGGATTTTCAACCCAACTATATTCGTTTTAAATGCTCCTTCACACAAACCTTTTTTCAAATTCTTTTTGACAGTCTCTTCTGGGTCCAAAAGCTCAACTGGCCTAACTTTACTCTCCTCTTTCACCTTATGTCTCTCATTTTCCATTACCACATAGATTGTAACCTCTCCCTCACTACCATTTGGTTTGAGCAGGTCCTTTATGTCATTGTATTATCTCACACCTATCTTAAACAGTGCTAAGGAAATGTTGGCACTCAATGAATAAAGGATAATAAGGATAATCCTATATAATAATTCGCTAAGTTGTGTGTAACGCCCGACATGCGCAGTAGACACTCCTGCGTGTGCGGTAGTCATGCGCAGTACAGACTGCCCGCGCCGCGGCTGATACAGAGAGCGCCCAGCTCTGTATCAGCAGTGGCACGGGCAGTCTCCACTGCGCGTGACTGCCACGCGACCGGCTGCCAGAGGCACTGTGGCCCGTGTAACGGGCTGTTCAACTAGTAATATATAATGGACTTGTGCTTTTGATTTGGAACAAACTGAAATTTTACAGAAAATCATGTGTTTCATGAGTTTCGGATTAAAATAACATACTGAATATTAGTTGTATGGCGTGTTAGAATAACGGACATCAATTTCAATGTTTTTCTTGTGTTCATTCATTTGGTCACACCCTTTTGTCAGGGAAGGTGGGATGGGACTGTGTAGTAGGGTAGACAGAAGTAGTGATTGATTAAAAACAATAGCCAGTACAATCCTGTCAGGAAGTGGAGGGTTATGGCTGTGACTGATTGTTGCAACAGCCTATGAATCTCTACTTTATCTGTGATATACTTAATGCCCAGGTCAATGCTGATTACCAAATAAATGTCCCCTCAAACTTATATAATCTGGATATAGCATTTTTTCCTTAATTGCAAAAGCAGCAAGAAGAAAAGTAGTGTCATAGCCAGTGTGATCATCTAGTCTCCCTATATTTCTAGTCAGTATGTCTAGTATAGTAGTCACTCAGAGTAAAAAATCTGTCCAGAGTGGTCTAATGGTGGTGGTGGTGGTGCTACTACAATGCCAACTCTTATCTCATGTATCATATTCTAACTCCTATATTATTCTACTAACAAAGTCAAAGATGCTGCTGCTTCCCCCCTTACTCTCAGATATCACAGTTATTGTTATTTGGGAGGCTTTCTGTTTGACTCAACCATCTGTGTTTCCTCTTTCTATACACCATATACCATGCTGCTGTATTTGTCTGTCCAAAATGCTCTAAAGCTGGTGCTCATGGTGCTGGTACTGCAATGACAGCTCTAGTCTCCTCTCTCAACTTCTAACTCCAATATTTTATACTTCGAACACAGTCAAAGATGCTTCTGCTTCAGTGTTCCCTTCCTCTCAGATATCACAGTGTATGTTTTTTTTTTGGGGGGGGGCTTTGTATTAGCCTCATCCACCTGTATTTCCACTTTCTTTAGAGTTTTCTACCCCATATACCATGCTGCTGTATTTGCCTGTCAAAACTGGTCTAATGCTAATGCTGGTGGTGGTGGTACTGGAATGCCAACTTTCTTCTCCTCTATCACCTTCTAATTTCCATATCATATGTCTACCAAAGTGAAAGATGCTGCTACTCCCTTACTCTCAGAGATCAGTGTATGTTATCTGGGGGACTTTCTGTTGTTAGGCACAGCCTCTGGTACTTTCTGATTCTGTAGATTGTTATAGTCCCTGCTGCTGTTGTATGTGACTGTTCAGATTAGACTAATGCTGGTGCTGGTGGTACTGCAATGCCAACTCTCATCTCCTCTATCACCTCTTAGCTCCCATATTATACCATTCCCACAGAAATAATTTTGTCTTGGAATAAAAACTTTCAGAGAAATCCTAAATAAACTAACTGTATTGCACACTAAGGTAATATTTGCAGTAATAGATCAGGCTAAACTAATTTTCTCACGATGCATGTCTGATAAATAAGGAGCATACTCATTTCAGATTTCCATATCATAAAAGTCTGAAAAAAGTCTTTACCTTTATATACATATTATCATACACAGAAAAAAAGACATTCTGGAGCAAATCAACTGCGTTATAATGAGCAAATGAACATATCCCAAATTCCTAATTATTTAAATTTAGCTTTTAATCCCTTGAATACTAGTGATTTCTCCAATTCATTGTAAAGCAATGTGTGGAAACTTCTCTAGCATTCAGTGTGTTCCATATCCTGTTTAATCAATGGGAGTTTGGGGAAATTGTATTTCTCCCATTTGGTGCAATTGCTTTGCCCCAGAAGCCATTTTATTTGTGTTCACATATAGAGCAGTTTGGGTTTTTTTGTACAAAACCATGAGTATGGTGTGTACCCAAATTCCCATTTATTTAAACTGGGTTTTTACTGGCTTTTGAATGTATTCCTTAACACTGTATTCAATAAGTGTCTAGCATTCTAGGGGTTAAATTCCCATTTAAAACCAATAGAGCTAAGGGGAATTTCATTTCTTCTCTGTGGTGCAGATGATATGCTCCAGAATTGCATCTTTTTAGTTTCCTGTGTACAGCCCTACATTTCTGCTACAGAGCTGACTGTATGTATATTTAAGCTGTCAATCATTTTAGAAGCACATATTCATTAAGCCTGCTTCCACATACCCAGCTGAGCCACTTCCTTAACTTCATACACATGAGTCACCAATGCAAGATGTTGGTAGGATGCACTTTTAAACTGGTTAGCAAGCAGCAGGAATGGAGAAGAGGTTGTTTTTTGTTGTTTATTTTCGGGGGGGATATTGATTTATTAGGAATTAGTGCCAGAATGCTGCTGGTGCTGCTACTGCTGCTAGGGAAAGACTGAAGGGAAAAAAGAAAACAAAAGACTGGCATCTTTACAAAGGGAGAAAAATCTAAAGGCCCTGCAGTGGTGTTTATTATAAATCTTCAGTGCCAAGGGTACCAGTCTGAGAATTTTACACAGCTACAAATCTCAAACAATGAGACCCACGGTTAAGTGTTAAGTCAATGTGGGCCTGTCACATGAAGATACATTTAGTTAATATGGAAGATTATTAAAAATTGACTAAATGTTCTACTAGCCATTTGTTTGTTATATGAAGCCTTTTTAATATAATTTTCAGGCAGTTTTTAATTTTATAAATGCATCTTAAGGTGACTTGCCCACTTTAAGCACCGCATGCACTATTTGCTTGCTTTCTCAAAGAAATTGCTTAAAGCCTGTCATATGACAGGGTAAAAAATGCAAAATGGCTCGACATGATTAAAGTTGAATGAAAAGATTTAAATTGGATTAATATATTTTAAGATCTTCACTAGGAGGGAAGATGCCCTACAGTTCATTGCAGTGTCATAGTGTGTCCAGCAATATGAGGAGAACATGTCACCATGGAGAATACAGCACATTTCACCATGGGAACTAAGAATTAGATAAGCAAGATGAGGGGGGGAAGCCATTGATCAATAGCATATCATGTTGAAGTTAAAAATGTAATGTGTTGGGGATTGCAGAGGAGCAGAGAGGATGTGTTCACCCTCAGATTTCAGTACCATGTACAGCAGCAACCATCCCTTAACATTGTAAGAGACAGAGTGCTAAGTAACACATTGTAAACAAGGCATGTCACACCCCTCAGGCACTCAAAGGGTTAACATAAAACTATTTCTTTATCACAATACAGATCTTGATGTCCCATCCACGGAGCACTAAAGAATTGGGATATAATCAAAGCTCACAGCCACCTCCCCACAAGCCCCCAATAAGCTGCTTCCTGTAAGCAATACAGATCTGATGATCAGCTAGCTGATCATTGTAAACAGTGCAGTGCTATGTCAGCTAGGGATGGGTGAAAGGTCCCTTTGTTTTCCCGCGAGAAATGCAGAAAAAAACATATGGCTGTCTGTTTTTTCTTTAGAAAATCCGCCCCTGCTAAATGCCCTTAAAAATGTATTCTTTTCTCCTACATTAAAAATGTTTTTGCTATGTTTTTCAATGGCTACAAACGTCCCACCTGTTTACTACTTGTACTATCAATGTGACATTTCCAGAAGTGAAACAGAAAACTAAGCATCTAATGAGATAGCAAGGGAGAAAGGACATTTTTTAGCTATTCAGTGAACAAAATAAGGGAAGCAGCGGCTCATACTATTGGCTAATACTATGAGCACCCATATGAAAAAGAAAAGGTGGCGCTGGAAGGATTGTGATGTGTCCAGTGAGTCTGAGAAAGTCATGACTACCAGCATAGAAGGGTCCAGGAACCCTGATTCCCCAGACCCAATGATGCTCAGTCCCCCTACATCATCTCTTGATGAAGATATGGGTAGAAGTTTAAGCAGGATAGGTCAGCTTCCTGTGCCTGCTGCTACTGCTGCCACTGCCAGTGTGCCTTGTGATACTCAGGAGAAGGAGGAGATGATGGCAAGTGTGACAGCAGGGGACCCTAAATCACACTTGTCATTCGCAAGCAGTCCTACTACACCACACAGCAGCTAGAGAGTGGTGGAGTGAGGATGGTGGTGGTGGTGGTGATGATGATGATGAATGTGTAGCAGCTGCTAGGACTAGCTTGATTGTTGATCCTCCTAATGCTGATGAGGAAGGAGAAGTCATGAGTAGCCACTTATTTCTAAACTTCAGCCCTCAGAAGAAGTAATATTACAGTGGGAAATGTAGTACCTATAGGAAATATAGGTGAAAAATGTGTTAAAATAGGCAAAAAATATGTTAACATATGCGAAAAATAAATTTGCTAAAATAGGCGAAAAGGAGGACATTTTTGCGTGGGCAGAAAGGAGAAATTTTTCACAGGAAAAGCAAAAAATCAGCATGTTTTCATGAAATTTTTTGTGAAAAATTTTTCACATGTTTTTCCCACCCCTAGCAGTAACCAACAGCTTCACTTCTGTAGCTGTTATAACCATTTTTGTACAGAAAGTAATGTTTGAGAAAATGTTAGAAAAATCACAGGTTGTAGTAGGTGTATTTTTGTATTTCTAGCACCCACTGAGGTATATCAACTCATACCAATGGGGTGCCATTTTTCTCCTAAGAGCACTAGCTAATGAATACAGTTGAACATTCCATGGTTTTCACAGATTTCAGTACATTTGAAGGGGCAGAAATGTAAAAAAATACAATTTTTTTCCTTTAGCACTACATTGTGGAAACATTTCTGCACAACAGGTGTGGGGTAAGAAGGCAAGTAACCCCCTATTAGATGCTGCAGGTTGTCTACTTTCCAAAATGGTATGACTTATCTATCCTTTCTTCACTTCTTAGCTGTTATAGCCATTTTCGTACAGGCAATCCAGGTTTGAGGAAAATTTTAGAAAAATCTGAGGTTGTAATAGGTGTAGTTTTGTTGTTCTAGCAACCCCTAAAGTAGGTCAACTCATACCAATGTGGTGCCATTTTTCTCCTAAGAGCATAAGCTAATGAATACAGTTGTAATTTCCATGGTTTTCACAGATTTCAGTACATTTGAAGAGGCAGAAATGCAACAAAACGCCAATTTTGCGCTCCTGGTGATTAGGGCTCTGTGCTAGTCATGGACATAGGTAAAACTATACAAATTTGGTATTTTTGTACTCGGGGGACTCCGAGCTTTTTCAAATAATTGAAACTTTCACAATCATTGCAAATGTTTTTGATACATAGTATGTGATTTTAGCAAAATAAGTAATTTTTCACTTTTGTATGCAATTATAACATCATAGCTTTTTGCACTATGCCAAATTCACTTCATATAAGGTACCATGAAGAAGCTACAGTTTTCCATATATAACTAGAAATTTCACAGCAGAAATCAGGCCTAAATAGATGGATAGCAAAAATGCTGAAAAAGTGTCTGGCCTACAGGGTATGGAAAATGGTCCAAGCCTCTGGCTCTGAAGGTGTTAATAGTAATGATGAACCCTCCCTGCCACCATCTTAGCATATTCTGTGGGATGGAATCTCCTCACATGCCGATTGTTGCCCTACTTGCGATTCTCCTCCACCACACTGCCAAGTGTGGTCAGTGTATCACACAGTGTGCAATGGGTGGACATGAACTGCCACATCCTAACATCAACAGAGTGGCTATCATTGGGTGGGGGAGGTAATGATGAACGAGGTGGAGTGGCAGAAGATGTACTTACAATAGAGGAAGAAGGTGATGGTAAGCTAGTTGTTTCACTCATCATGGAACTTCCAGTCTCTACTGGGTTTCTCTATTCTTCCTCCTCTTTGATCCCCGCCTCATCTCTTGTTTCCTTTTTGGAGAGTCAGGGGGTACAGCAACAGTGGTGCTTGATTTCTGTGGTGGGTATTTGGCTTTAACATGTTTGACATAAATGTCATGGTGTCTGTGTTTCATGTGTGTTATCAGGGTGGTTGTGCCAAGGTGTATTCCCTCCTTTCCTCTTCTCACTGACTTGTCACAAATTGGTCAGGGTTCCATTGGTGATGACAGCACTGTGCCTGCCCCAAGAGAAAAATAGTTCCATACCCGTGACTTCAAGGGATAGGGATGGGGAACAGGTGAAGAAGAATGGCCTCTTTCTTCTTGTCCTCCACATTCCCGTTCACTGTCTGTGGTAGTGGATGATGTTGCTGCTGTTGCTGCTACTGCCTCAGAATCAGCACTGCAGCTAGTACCAGGAGTATTGCTGCAGCTGACAAGTGGAACCTGACCTAGTCCCACATCACTTGTTGACTCCATTCCCACTGGGTCCATGGTGATGTGTGGCACACCAGCTTGCTCCTCAGCATCCTGCTGCCCTTGCAACTCAGCAGCAGCAGGAATTAGAGCAGCTGCAAATTCCAAAAGCTCACTGCTAGTGCTGGTGGTGATGCCCATCCTCATCCCTGTTGCCCATTCCTTCTCAGTTTCTGCTAAAAAGGCCATTACTGTCTCTTCCACCCCAGATTCTCCAGTATCATCATCACCAGCACCACTAATCCCTATGTGTTGCTGCTGCTCTATTACAGATATCTCACTGCTGGTTGGAGGAGGTGATGAGCAATGTGACAGAGGATCCCCTATGTCACACTTGCCATTTCTTGGTGGCGTGAAGAATGCAGCAGTAGCAGAAGGCACAGGCAGCTTATCTGAGCAGCTGGTGTTGGTGGTGGTACTATTATTTCTGCGCCTGCTATCCACCAACAGTTCTGGCCTCTTCAGGATCATGTTCCACTTGGACACTGTAGTGAAGGAAAGGGGACTCCCAGGGCCAGAGAAATAGTGTGAGCTCCCTTGACTGCTAGTCTGGATGCTCTCAAATGCTTCCGCTACCACTCCCATAACACTAGTGCCACCGGCTGCTTCACCATTACTGCTACTACTCTAACACCAACCACATCAAGTTCAGCCCCAGAGTCTTCCTCATCACAGCCACTATTAATGAGGATATTGATTACCCCCCCTTCACTCCTAACACTAACAAGCTGCTGGACCATCTTAGTAGTACTAGCACTGGTGGTACTGCCTGGGGATGGCATGTGTGACTTGGGGTCCTCTGCTGTGATACTTGGCATTATCTTTTCCTCCCCCCCTCCTTAGTATTACAAAACACACTAGCAGCAGCTTCAGCACTGGTGGTAGTAAATTCAGCACAGGCAGCAGGCACAGCACTGATTGCAGCAGGGGCAGCACCTCTGACAGCAGGCACAGTATTGGTGGCAGCAGGTTCAGCATTGGCAGAAGGCATAGCACTGGTGGCAGCATGTCTGATGGCAGGCACAGCACTAGTGGCAGCAGGGGTAGCATGTCTGACAGCAGGCACAGCAATGGTGGTAGCAGTAGCAGCATGTCTGGCATTAGGAACAGACAGCTGACCTGTCCTGCTCTCACTATTACCCTTTTCTTCCTCCCATCCCATTAAATTCCCCAAGATCCCTAGTGGTGCTTTAGGGGGACAGGACAGCATTGGTTCTGTAGTGCTCACTTCCTCAGTGGAGAGATAAGGGTCCTTCCATTTCCTCATTTTACTATTTTTACATTTTCTCATAGTGATAGCAGTCACTATGAGCCTGTCCTGCTTCAATTTTTCAAAAAGATCACAGCAGAACAGCACAGCACGCCTACCTTGCTTTGTAGCTGCTTCTATTATGTTTCACTTCCTGGAATACATTACGTTTTTATAGCAAAAAGGCAAAAAACACATAAATCAATAGGCAGAAACTTTCTAGCCATTGAAAAAATGGCGAAGAATTTTGGCTAATGGGTGAAAAATGCAAAGATTTTAATCGCTGGTTTTAAAGTGGATTTTCCTGCAAAAAAGTGTACAGCAATGTGGTTTTTGTGGAATTTCTCACAGAAACATGGCGAGAGCTTACGCCCACACCTAGTGGCAATTAGGTTGGCGAAAGTAGACAAATAAACTTGAATTGAATGGGAGCACAAGAATAATCTTAAAATGTTTTTTCAAATACATAAATAGCAAAAACACAAGAAGGAGTGCAATGGACATATCAAAATGAGATGGGTGAGTTGATTAGGGAGGACAAGGAAAAGGCTAATGTTCTGAACACTTTCTTTGTACCGGTATTTACCAGGGAACAAGGAATGGTTGAACAGCCTCAAAAGGTAACAAATAAAACCATACTATTATAAGATAGTGTTACTGTTAATTTAATACAAGAAGAGGTCAAGTGAAGTCTGGACAAAATTAACACTGACAAAGCACCTGGTCCACCAAGGGTCCTTCAGGAATTCAGGCAGCATTAGCAAAACAATTCTTTTTACTCTTTAAAGACTCTATAACCACATGCTCATTGCCACAAGACTGGTATAAAGCCTTTATTTAAGAAGGGAATTAAAGCAGAAACTGGGAATTATAGACCTATGAGTTTGACCTCTGTAGTGGGAAAACTGCTAAAAGGGATAATAAGGGATTATATTTAGCATTACACAATGGAAAATAAGATTATTAGCAGGAATCAACATGGTTTTATGAGGAATGGATCTTGCAAAACTAATCTTTTGAGCAGAAGCGTATCTAGAAGTCACTGGGCCCCGGTGAAAAAATTGCCATGGTTCTCCCCTAACCACATTGTTCCCATTGGGTATCTCCACATTGCCCCCAATGTCCATATCTCCACACTGCCCCCAACTCTCCACATTGCACCCAACATCCACCTCTCTACATTGCCTCCAATGTCCTCCTCTTCACATTGCCCCAGCTCTCCACATTGCCCCCAATGCCCTCCTCTCCACATTGCCCCAACCCTCCACAATGCCCCCAACTCTCCACATTGACCCCAATGTCCTCCTCTTCACATTTTCCCCAACTCTCCACATTGCCCCCAACTCTCCACATCACCCCCAGTGTCCATCTCCTACCTCCCTGGTAGTCCAGTGGCATGGCAGGAGAGGTCTGTGCCTCCTTCAGCACCTCTGTGAAGACCTGCACTCCCGCATGGATCTCTCTCCACTAATGTAGAGCGCTGGGAGATGATGTCATCTCCCAGAGCTCTGCATTACAAGAATGCGATGAGGGATATCGCCTTTAATAGATGTCAGTGACGCTGGGTGGGGTGGGGGGGTCGCAGGGGGAGGCTGGGCCCATGGATTGAAGGGCCCGGTTGCAGGTGCGACCCCTATTGTTATGCCACTGCTTTTGAGCTTCTGTGAAGAAGTAAGTAGCAGCCTAGATAATGGTAAAGCAGTAGATGTATATATTTAGATTTTGCAAAACTATTGGATACAGTGCCACACAGGAGACTGGTGTATAAAATAAGGATATTGACTCTAGGGGATAACCTTTGCAACTGGATAGAAAACTGGTTGAAGGAGAGGAAACAGTGTTTTGCTGTAAACTGAAAATTCTCCAATACAGTTAGTCGAGGGTGGAGTATGTCAGGGTTCAGCATTTCAACCACTGCTTTTTTAACATGTTTGTAAATGAAAGCAAAATTTAAATATTTCCAGATGACACAAAATTATGCAGGGTAATACATTCAGAACAGGATGTTTGTTCTCTACAGATGGATTTGCATAAAATGGCAGATTGGGCAAACAAATGGAAAATGAGGCTTACTATGGGAAAGTGTAAAGTTATACATTTGGGGAGAAAAAAAATCCCAGTGCTAAGAAAGAATTTAATGGAATCATGTTAGGAGGCTCGTTGCTGAAGAAAGATCTGGGAACCCTTGTTTGGAAGCAGTGATTAGTATCAAACACCAGTAGCAAACAATGTCATCTCTTGCATAAAAAGGGGTATTGAATTAAGAGTGGGCGACATAATTTTTTCTACTTTACAAATCTCTGGTAGGACCTCACTTTGAATATTCCGTGCAGTTTGGGACACCAGTTCTGAAAAAGGATATTCTAGAACTGGAGAGAGTACAGTGAAGCGCAACAAAATTAATTAAGGGAATGGATAACTTGACATATGAGGAATGTCTAGACAAACATGGTTTATTTGCTTTAGACAGAAGATGACAAATAGGAAATGTTGTTACACTGTATAAGTATATGCAAGTTCAGTACAAGGATCTCTCTTGTGAGCATTTTATTATAAAAAACTAGGGGCCACACCTTAAGATTAGAAAAAAGGAGGTTTCAACTTCAACAGAGGAAGGGGTTGTTTAAAGTAAGGCCTGTTAAATTGTGGAATTATTAGCCCAACTAGTGTAAAAACCCGTGTACACGGGCCAATACAGTTGATGTTAACCCTTTGAGTACCCCTCTGGCACTCAAAGGGTTAAGAGGCTGGTCCTGCTCTGCTTCCTGCCGCTGACTCAGTCATGCACTGTAGAGACTGCCCGAAAGCACAGAATGCTCCCATTAGTCTCTACTACGCATGATGGCTTCTGACAAACATTCTAGCGAATTATTTTACAGGATGATTATGTGGTAATGGTAGATACAATGGGGACATTTACGAAAAGATTGGATGGATTTCTTTGAAGAGGCAACATATTGGGTTATACTGATTATTGGCAGTTATAATAAGAAGTTCTGGTAAATAGATTGATACTCATTTTGGTGACAGGAAAGCTTATATAATTCAATGAGCTATGAGGCGTAGGTTGATCTTGATGAACTTGTGTCTTTTTTCAACCTAATTTACTATGTTACTATGTTACACAGTTAGTGTTATCAGCAGTTACACTACTTTCAATACATACATCATGATCATTAATAAACAACTTAAATTTAAACCATTAAGATATTAAGTAATTAATTAACATAGCACTTTTCTCCACATGGGACTCAAAGCACTTAGAGCATTGAAGAAAAAAATTTAAAAGTAGGGGGGGAATTATTATGATTTGATGGGTATTAATAAAAGTTTGGATAAAAAGAAATGAGTGTTCTTTTGAAAATATCTAAAATGAGGAGTCTGACTGTTATGAGCTTCAGAGAGTTCCAGAACATTGGTGCTACATACTATTTTCTTTTCTAAATCACAGTAGAAAATAGGAAGTGAGGAGCAGCTTCAGGTACCTGGGGCCATTTGTCATGTAGAGCTTGGTATGTTTGCAAACCATGCTTGAAGTGTATGTGGCTATTCACTGGGAAACAGTGTAAATAAGAGAGGACAAGTGTTCTGTGACATGAATACAGGTGGTTTGTTAATAACTTAGTAATAATGTTGCTGCATCATTCTGTAAATGAAGATTTGATCATCGCTCTTTCCATGAAAGGCTGATTCTGGATTCTTTGAATCTGGAGCAAAAGCCAAAAGATCTGTGTGTTGTCTTCATGGAAGTGATCATTATAGGACATACGTTTTCAAAGCACTCCCCTAAAAGTGCAAGATTTTGCTTATTTCCTCACATAATCACAAGTGGATCAATCAGTAGTTCACACATTGTAACCAGTCAAGCCATTCTAATGATAGAACCATATTTTCACAAGTTAAAATGTCCTTAAAGGGATAGTAATACTTCGTTTTATCTTTATTTTATTTTGTAGGCATTAAGAAAACATGAAGAACGAAATAAGTCTTATCTCTCAGACCTTTATGGTTTAAGAGATATTCACAAGCAAAGTATCCCCCCCCCATTCAGCCAAATCAGAAGGGAGGTGCCCAGGTAGATTGCAGAGAGGGACAATCTTCAATTAAGGTAAGGGAAAAAGCTGAAAAACCTGTCAAGGGGGGAAGGGCTTTCATTCTTTTCATACAAAGAAGATTGTCCCCTGCTGTTATCTGTCTGGTCTTACAACCAGATTCACATCTGAGAAGAGATGGCTTACACTAGGAAAAAGGGGCGGGGAGGGGAAACTTTGGTTGTGAATATCTCTTAAACCATAAAGGTTTGAGAGATAAGACTTATATCATTCTTCATGTTTTTTTAATGCCTACAAAATAAAATAAAGTTAAAACGAAGTATTGTTATCCCTTTAAAATCCATGGGGGGGGTATCTTGAGGACAGGTTTGTGTAATAGAACATAAACAGATATATGACCCATTTCCATTTTGATGATTGTTTTAATTATCTTATAAAGGACAACATGCAGCTTTATCTCTGTAGTACAAAATGTAATTAATTCTATTACACTGAAAAAACTGCATACAAATAAAACATAGGACAATTCGGTTCTACATTTTCATTGTATTCCGATGATTCATAAACCATCCTCATATATCATTACATTAGGCTAATAATAAAATAAAAAATGCAGGGGACATTGCTAAGATAAATGCATTTAAAACAACAGAAAAAATAGGAGCAACTTTAGAAATGTTGTGAATGTAAATTAACAGATCTACTAAAGCTTATGTCTTTATCCTTTAAGTAGGAGGATTTCCTTCCAGAATCTCTACCCTGATTTTTATTCAAACCATTTTAACATGCTAAAAACGTGCAGCTTACTAATGGAGATGAATTATTTCACCAATCTTTTTTATTACTGTCTGTTTTGGATCTTGATGTTACATAACCAGAGTATTGGTAACTAAATTATCTCTCCAATATTAACACAGTGTAGGTCATCCTGTGGTTGTCCAGGTGTTGTTTTTTTAGCTGTCATTGGACTAAATCTCTCATTATAATAACCAAAGTGAGGTTGTCTACCCCTTTCCAAACAGATCTTTTTTTTAACCCTTTCGATACTAAAGGGATCTCTAATGCATTGCTTCACAATTAGTTGGAGATGTTTCTAGCATCCATGGGTTAAACCTTTTGAGTGCCAGCAAGGTATCCAATGTATTGCAATTCAGTGTGTATACCTCCATGGCACTCAAAAGATTAAGCTATGACTTCATAAAAACAGGTGGTTTATTTGGGTGACAGGTTCTCAATCCATGCCATCAAGGACAGGACGTACACTTTTAAGGACCCTAGTGGTGAACAAAGCCTTGTGAAGCAATGCAATGCACACCTCTCTGGTCCTTAAGTAGTTAAATATGTCCTGCTTGAGCATGGGGGAGTTGATCCAAGTCTCATTTTGAAAAAATCAAATGTGTTCGAGCAGGGTAATCCACAAATCCTGGTAGGTGTTTCTCTAAAAATCTGTAAAGGTCCCATTTGACATATTGGTGGAGATTCCAGACTTCACTTGACCTCTTCTTGTATTAAATTAACAGTAACACTATCTTATAATAGTATGGTTTTATTTGTTACCTTTTGAGGCTGTTCAACCATTCCTTGTTCCCTGGTAAATACCGGTACAAAGAAAGTGTTCAGAACATTAGCCTTTTCCTTGTCCTCCCTAATCAACTCACCCATCTCATTTTGATATGTCCATTGCACTCCTTCTTGTGTTTTTGCTATTTATGTATTTGAAAAAACATTTTAAGATTATTCTTGTGCTCCCATTCAATTCAAGTTTATTTGTCTACTTTCGCCAACCTAATTGCCACTAGGTGTGGGCGTAAGCTCTCGCCATGTTTCTGTGAGAAATTCCACAAAAACCACATTGCTGTACACTTTTTTGCAGGAAAATCCACTTTAAAACCAGCGATTAAAATCTTTGCATTTTTCACCCATTAGCCAAAATTCTTCGCCATTTTTTCAATGGCTAGAAAGTTTCTACCTATTGATTTATGTGTTTTTTGCCTTTTTGCTATAAAAACGTAATGTATTCCAGGAAGTGAAACATAATAGAAGCAGCTGCAAAGCAAGGTAGGCGTGCTGTGCTGTTCTGCTGTGATCTTTTTGAAAAATTGAAGCAGGACAGGCTCATAGTGACTGCTATCACTATGAGAAAATGTAAAAATAGTAAAATGAGGAAATGGAAGGACCCTTATCTCTCCACTGAGGAAGTGAGCACTACAGAACCAATGCTGTCCTGTCCCCCTAAAGCACCACTAGGGATCTTGGGGAATTTAATGGGATGGGAGGAAGAAAAGGGTAATAGTGAGAGCAGGACAGGTCAGCTGTCTGTTCCTAATGCCAGACATGCTGCTACTGCTACCACCATTGCTGTGCCTGCTGTCAGACATGCTACCCCTGCTGCCACTAGTGCTGTGCCTGCCATCAGACATGCTGCCACCAGTGCTATGCCTTCTGCCAATGCTGAACCTGCTGCCACCAATACTGTGCCTGCTGTCAGAGGTGCTGCCCCTGCTGCAATCAGTGCTGTGCCTGCTGCCTGTGCTGAATTTACTACCACCAGTGCTGAAGCTGCTGCTAGTGTGTCTTGTAATACTAAGGAGGGGGGGAGGAAAAGATAATGCCAAGTATCACAGCAGAGGACCCCAAGTCACACATGCCATCCCCAGGCAGTACCACCAGTGCTAGTACTACTAAGATGGTCCAGCAGCTTGTTAGTGTTAGGAGTGAAGGGGGGGTAATCAATATCCTCATTAATAGTGGCTGTGATGAGGAAGACTCTGGGGCTGAACTTGATGTGGTTGGTGTTAGAATAGTAGCAGTAATGGTGAAGCAGCCGGTGGCACTAGTGTTATGGGAGTGGTAGCGGAAGCATTTGAGAGCATCCAGACTAGCAGTCAAGGGAGCTCACACTATTTCTCTGGCCCTGGGAGTCCCCTTTCCTTCACTACAGTGTCCAAGTGGAACATGATCCTGAAGAGGCCAGAACTGTTGGTGGATAGCAGGCACAGAAATAATAGTACCACCACCAACACCAGCTGCTCAGATAAGCTGCCTGTGCCTTCTGCTACTGCTGCATTCTTCACGCCACCAAGAAATGGCAAGTGTGACATAGGGGATCCTCTGTCACATTGCTCATCACCTCCTCCAACCAGCAGTGAGATATCTGTAATAGAGCAGCAGCAACACATAGGGATTAGTGGTGCTGGTGATGATGATACTGGAGAATCTGGGGTGGAAGAGACAGTAATGGCCTTTTTAGCAGAAACTGAGAAGGAATGGGCAACAGGGATGAGGATGGGCATCACCACCAGCACTAGCAGTGAGCTTTTGGAATTTGCAGCTGCTCTAATTCCTGCTGCTGCTGAGTTGCAAGGGCAGCAGGATGCTGAGGAGCAAGCTGGTGTGCCACACATCACCATGGACCCAGTGGGAATGGAGTCAACAAGTGATGTGGGACTAGGTCAGGTTCCACTTGTCAGCTGCAGCAATACTCCTGGTACTAGCTGCAGTGCTGATTCTGAGGCAGTAGCAGCAACAGCAGCAACATCATCCACTACCACAGACAGTGAACGGGAATGTGGAGGACAAGAAGAAAGAGGCCATTCTTCTTCACCTGTTCCCCATCCCTATCCCTTGAAGTCACGGGTATGGAACTATTTTTCTCTTGGGGCAGGCACAGTGCTGTCATCACCAATGGAACCCTGACCAATTTGTGACAAGTCAGTGAGAAGAGGAAAGGAGGGAATACACCTTGGCACAACCACCCTGATAACACACATGAAACACAGACACCATGACATTTATGTCAAACATGTTAAAGCCAAATACCCACCACAGAAATCAAGCACCACTGTTGCTGTACCCCCTGACTCTCCAAAAAGGAAACAAGAGATGAGGCGGGGATCAAAGAGGAGGAAGAATAGAGAAACCCAGTAGAGACTGGAAGTTCCATGATGAGTGAAACAACTAGCTTACCATCACCTTCTTCCTCTATTGTAAGTACATCTTCTGCCACTCCACCTCGTTCATCATTACCTCCCCCACCCAATGATAGCCACTCTGTTGATGTTAGGATGTGGCAGTTCATGTCCACCCATTGCACACTGTGTGATACACTGACCACACTTGGCAGTGTGGTGGAGGAGAATCGCAAGTAGGGCATCAATCGGCATGTGAGGAGATTCCATCCCACAGAATATGCTAAGATGGTGGCAGGGAGGGTTCATCATTACTATTAACACCTTCAGAGCCAGAGGCTTGGACCATTTTCCATACCCTGTAGGCCAGACACTTTTTCAGCATTTTTGCTATCCATCTATTTAGGCCTGATTTCTGCTGTGAAATTTCTAGTTATATATGGAAAACTGTAGCTTCTTCATGGTACCTTATATGAAGTGAATTTGGCATAGTGCAAAAAGCTATGATGTTATAATTGCATACAAAAGTGAAAAATTACTTATTTTGCTAAAATCGCATACTATGTATCAAAAACATTTGCAATGATTGTGAAAGTTTCAATTATTTGAAAAAGCTCGGAGTCCCCCGAGTACAAAAATACCAAATTTGTATAGTTTTACCTATGTCCATGACTAGCACAGAGACCTAATCACCAGGAGCGCAAAATTGGCGTTTTGTTGCATTTCTGCCCCTTCAAATGTACTGAAATCTGTGAAAACCATGGAAATTACAACTGTATTCATTAGCTTATGCTCTTAGGAGAAAAATGGCACCACATTGGTATGAGTTGACCTACTTTAGGGGTTGCTAGAACAACAAAACTACACCTATTACAACCTCAGATTTTTCTAAAATTTTCTCAAACCTGGATTGCCTGTACGAAAATGGCTATAACAGCTAAGAAGTGAAGAAAGGATAGATAAGTCATACCATTTTGGAAAGCAGACAACCTGCAGCATCTAATAGGGGGTTACTTGCCTTCTTACCCCACACCTGTTGTGCAGAAATGTTTCCACAATGTAGTGCTAAAGGAAAAAAATTGTATTTTTTTACATTTCTGCCCCTTCAAATGTACTGAAATCTGTGAAAACCATGGAATGTTCAACTGTATTCATTAGCTAGTGCTCTTAGGAGAAAAATGGCACCCCATTGGTATGAGTTGATATACCTCAGTGGGTGCTAGAAATACAAAAATACACCTACTACAACCTGTGATTTTTCTAACATTTTCTCAAACATTACTTTCCTGTACAAAAATGGTTATAACAGCTACAGAAGTGAAGCAAGGATAGACAAATCATACCATTTTCAAAACTATACAAGCTGCCGCATCTAATGAGGGGTTACTTACCTTCTTACCCCAAGCCTGAGGTGCACAAATGTTTCCATAAGTTGGCGCTAAAGGAAAAAAATAATTTTTTTTTTACATTTCTGCCCCTTCAAATGTACTGAAATCTGTGAAAAACATGGAATTTTCAACTGTATTCACTAGCTAGTGCTCTTAGGAGAAAAAGGGTACCCCCACTACAACCTCTGATTTTTCTAAAGTTCTCAAAGATTATGGTACAAAAATGGTTAAAACAGCTACAGAAGTGAATAAAGAATAAACAAATAATACCATTTTGGAAAGGAGACAACCTGTTGCATCTAATGAGGGGTTACTTGCCTTCTTACCCCAAGTCTGGTGAGCACAAATGTTTCCATAAAGTTGTGCTAAAGGTAAAAAAAATGTATTTACATTTCTGCCCCTTCAAATGTACTGAAATCTGTGAAAACCATGGAATTTCCAGCTGTATGCATTAGCTAGTGCTCTTAGGAGAAAAAGGGCACCTCCATTAGTATGAGTTAACCTACCTCAGAGGGTGCTAGAACTGCAAAACTACACCTACTACAACTACCTGATTCTTCTAACATTTTCTCAGACATTACTTGCCTGTACAAAAATGGTTATAACAGCTACATATCACAGTTCCCCTAAGGAGGCCTTAACTATCCTGTGCTTCCTTTCTCTGTTGGGAGGTTGGCCAGCATGTTTGTGGCTACTTCCAAATTTCTCACATTATGGAATGGGCGCTGTGTTGTGCGCCTCTTTATGGGCCTATTCTGCTTTGCCTAATAGGTTCCCGCCTTTATTAACCTCCTTAGGCCTAGGAGCCATTGCCGTTACGTGGTGTTTCTGCTAGTGTCTCTTGTGCTCCGTTGTGATCTGTGCCTTATCTAAGAATCCACTCTGTGTATAATCCGGCTTGTCTGACTATCCACATCTGTTCTGATCTGTGGCTCTGGCTGACTAACTCGCTCTGTGTATGACACCGGTTTGTCTGACTACCGATATCGGTTCTGACCTGTGGCTCTGGCTGATTACTCACTCCATGTATGACTCTGGCTTGTCTGACTGCCTACATCGGTTCTGACCTGTGGCTCTGGCTGACTACTCTCTCCGTGTATGACCCCGGCTTGTCTGATTACCCACATCGGTTCTGACCTGTGGCTCCTGCTGACCAACTCGCTCTGTGTAGTCCCCGGTTTGTCTGACCTCTGGCTCTTGTTGACTAACTCACTCTGTGTAGTCCCTGGCTTGTCTGACCTGTGGCTCTGGCTGACTACTTGCTCCTTACACTTCTAGTGTGCCTGACCATTAGTGTCTGTGTTCCATGGCACAGGCCTGCTCTTGCTCCCTGTTGCCTATGGTCGTGTGACCCGGGGTGGAGACTTGTTCCTGCTGGTGTTCCACCAGTTCCTCTGTCCTAGTCTCCGGTATGTTGCAGTAGTGCAGTGCGCAGCACAGTGTTGGGTGGGATTGTGTGGGCTAATACTATTATTGCTGTACATGATAAATAAAGGTGGTTATATATTATATTATTGTGTATGTCCTTCTTTTCCTGAAAACCGTGACACTACAGAAGTGAAGTAAGGGTACACTAACCATACCATTTTGGAAAGAAGATAACCTGCTACATTGAATGAGGGGTCACTTGCCTTTCTACCCCTAAGTTAGTGTGCACAACTATTTCCAGAACATGGTGCTACGGGAAAAAAACAAACATATTTTTTACACATCAGTCAATTCAAAGATACTAAAATGGTTCAATGCCATGGGATTTCCTGGGAGGACCTCCGGACAGCTTAAGAAAAATGATACCCCACTGCTGGGGGTTGACATACCATATTGGGTGCCAGGAGCGTGCCTACCAGGAACAAGGATGTGGAAACAGTGTATGTGTAATTTTATGGCTACCAGTTGAAACAAGCTAGGGGGTCAGCCAGTGTGCATGCGGACCTGTGACTGCCTGTGTAACCAAGTGGTGGGGGATGAGGGGATTAGGCAGTGTATGTGGGTATGTCTACTAGTGGGCAGCAGAGCAAGGATGGTGGTGGTGGTAGTGGGTTTGTCAGATAGTGCATATGGGGGAAACTGTGATTACCAGTGTGCACTCTATGTCCCCCATACACAGTTTGATTCCCAGCCAGAATCTACCAGTAGGCAGTGGAAACAGGCTGGATGGTCAGGCTGGGGGAAAGAGACTGACAATGGGCTCTGGAACCAGGCAGGGGGTTTAGGGTAAGTGGGGGGTTTGGAGACATTTTGTGTGCATGCCACAGGGGTGCCCAATGCACTGCAAAGCAATGCATTGGACCCCCTGTTGCACACAAAGAGTTATTTATTTTTTCTCTTATTATATTTTTCATACCTTTTGGGGTGCACCAGGACCACTCCTAATGCCCCCCAACAAGATTTGAATAAAAACTAGATAAATGTATGTGTGCCACAGGAGGTCCAATGCATTGCAAACCACTGTGTTGGACCCCCTGTGGTGCACACAGGGTTTCTAAATATTTTTTTATTTAGTCCTTGTTGGGGGGCATCATGACCCCTCCTGATGCCACATAAGTGAGGGGTAAATAAAATAATAATTGGAAAAAAATCCTTTGTCTGCCACAGGGGTGTGTAGTGCATTGCAAAAGCAATGCACTGGACCCCTGTGGAACACAGAGGGTTAATTTTTTTTAAATCATTACTTTGTATTCAGACCACTCCTGATGGCCCCCCAACAAACTATGTATACAAAATAATGATAAAAAGTCCTGTGTATGCCACAGTGGGGGGGGGGTCTGCGTTGGACCCCCCCGCTTGGCACGCAAAAAGGTTAATTATTTATTTTAATATAGATCTCATTGAGGGACATAAGGACCCCTCATGATCCCCCGACAATGAAGTCTGAGTAAAAAAAAAAATATTGCCCCAGATGAACCTACCCTTTGAGTGCCACAGGGGTCTCCAGCACATTGCAAAGCAATGCATTGGACCCCTGTGGCACACAGAGGCTTAATTTTTTAATCATTACTTTGTATTCAGAGCTTGTTGTGGGGCATCAGGACCACTCCTGATGGCCCCCCAACAAGCTATGAATACAAAATAATGATAAAAAGTCCTGTGTATGCCACAGAAGGGGGGGTCTGCGTTGGACCCCCCCTTGGCACCCAAAAATTGTTAATTATTTATTTTAATATATATCTCATTGAGGGACATAAGGACCCCTCATGATCCCTCAACAATGAGGTCTGAGTAAAAAAAAAATATTGCCCCAGATCAACCTACCCTTTGAGTGCCACAGGGGTCTCCAGCGCATTGCAAAGCAATGCATTGGACCCCTGTGGCACACAGAGGGTTAATTTTTTAATCATTACTTTGTATTCAGAGCTTGTTGTGGGGCATCAGGACCATTCTTGATGGCCCCCCAACAAGCTCGGATTACAAAATAATTATAAAAATTCATGTGCATGCCACAGAAGGGGGGTCTGAGTTTGAACCCCCTGTGGCACACACAGGGTTAATTTATTTAATTTATTATTTATTTTATTATAGACCTCATTTAGGGGCATCAGGACCCCTCCTGATCCCCCAATGAGGCCTTAGTAAAAAAAAAAAATATAGCCCCAGAAGAACCTACCCTTTGAGTGCCACCAAAGGGGTCTCCAACGCATTGCAAAGCAATACATTGAACCCCTGTGGCACACAGAGGGTTATTTTTTTTTATCATTACTTTGTATTCAGAGCTTGTTGGGGGGGCATCAGGACCACTCCTGATTGCCCCCCAACAAGCTTGGATTACAAAATAATGTAAGTCCTGTGTATGCCACAGGAGGAGGTCTGCATTGGACCCCCTCTCTATGGCACACACATGGTTAATTTTTTTATTTATGTATTTTTTTTTATTATAGACCTCTTTGAGGAGCATCAGGATCCTTCCTGATCCCCCTAATTATGTCTTAGTAAATAAATATGCCCCCAAAATAAGTGACCCTATGAGTGCCACAGGGGTCTCTAACACATGCAAAGCAATGCCCTGGACTTACCCACAGCACTCATAGGGTTACTTTTTTTCCAATAAGTTTCAGACCTCGTGGGGGACATCAGGACCCCTCCTGATGTCCCCCCCAGTTATTGTGCTGGGAGATCAATATGGCGACCGCAGGAGAGCAAAAGCTCTCCTGTTCTTCACTCCTACCCCCTACTCCTACACTAGGAGTGAATGGGACCAGGGAAAGTTTCTTAACGTCATTGGTGACCATATCACCGATGACGTTAGGAGGCTTCCCCTGGTCCCGCCCATTCCTACCCGAACGTTCGGGTAGGAGAGAGGGGAAAGGAGAAGCTGCTCTACTCCTGTGGAGATATTGATCTCCCAGCAGGATCAGATGGGAGATCAATAACTGGGGGGCATGAGGAGTGATCCGCATGTCCCCCCAAGGGTACCAGGCATTTTTTTTTAATCAGTTTTTGTAGTGACCGCATTTTACCTGTACATTGTATGAGCTTGGCACAGCAGGTACAGCTGTCCAAACTTCTGCAATGTACCCACCTGTCACTGTAAGGATTAAACTGTCAGTAAGCTGTCATGTGTCCTTAGCGGGGTGTGGACAAGGAGTCTAGTGACAGCAGCAGTATTTGGGTTCTGGGTGTCATGTTGTTTGGATACAGTTGTGTCCCCAGATGTTATTTACCACACACTGTGCATATTGCATTTGCTGATGAGAGGCACAGTTCCTGCTCTCAAGGAAAAAAATGTATATTCTTCAGTAGCTGTATATTCTAATAACAACATACCCATGATTTTGGAGGAGCGGCAGGTGGAGAAGAATTCTTGGCCAACTTCTTCTTTTCTCCACATATACTGGGGACTACTTATTGTGCTGCTACTGCCTCAGGCGTATCACTGGAGCAAGTTGTGGCAAGTGGAACCTTCATCATCCATCACCCATTACTGCTATTGTTGATCCCATTCCCTTTCAGCTGCCTAATCATCCTGATGCTTAAACAACTCAACAGCAGCAAGAACAGCAGTTGCAAATTCCACAATTATGGACTCAGGAGGACATTTAACAATGGCCAGTGGTCACTGGCCAACATGACCTGCTGGCACTAGGCCAACAGGGCATTTTTTTCTCAGGGCTTGTGCTTTAAAAAAATAAAATAATAATAATCATAATAAAAAGCATAGTACTACAAAAAAAAAAGAAACAATTTTGGAGGGTTTGTTTCTAACAAGCCTAAGTCTACAAACCAATATTTCTTCATGGCTTGTGCCTATAATAAGTCTAAGTCCAACAAATCAATGTTTCCTCAGGGCTTGGGCGTCTAACAACAAATCATCCTCTACAAAATACTCTATCACATCAAGTATCAGTCTACCCCAGTGGCAGCTAATGTCAGGGAGTCCTGTGTCTATCACTTTACATCCAAACTTCTTATTTTATTTGTTTATTTTTTTATTAACTGTCCCTCCAATACCAGTCAATTCCCCAGACTCCACCCACCAACACAGCCACCCTCCTCCAACCCCTTTTATACCATGCCTTATGGGGGGGTTTAATTGTATTTAGGATTCTTTTTAAACTGCCCCAATCCCAGTAAACAACTCCCCCAAAAAACATTACCTGTTCAACTGATTCTATATCCACACCCCACCAACACAGCCACCACCATGACCCTTTTATACTATGCCTTTGGGAAATAAAATAATATTTGTTATGTGTTATGTGTAAAATCAATGTTCCCATTAATTTCAATGGAATGAGCTAGGCAAAAAAATAGAAAAAACACTTCTCATTGGAAATTATGTGCCAAGCGGGAAGTGCCATTATTCGCTGATTTCAGTTTGAGGCGAAAATTTTCACCCATCCCTATTAACCACATTGGTTGTGATTTACTTCTTATTCATTTGTACTCCAAAAGTATATACTGCTGAATATATTTCTGCAACTTAAATTTAAATTCTAGCCATTTCCCCTCAGTATTTTTTCCTTTAAATAATATATCCCAGTTTTTTGTTGCATTGATGCTGTTAACATTATAAGCTTTTTGGTCTGGTTTGTTTGAACCTATACAGTATTGCTTCGTCAAGCTGATGTCAAATGAAACCATGTTGTGATAACTGTTTCTCAGACATTCAACTACTTTTATATTGGACACCATGTATATGTTATTTGTTATAACTAGATCCAATACATAGTTATTTCTTGTCGACACTTTCACAATTTGTGTCATTTAGATATCCCTAAGCATGCTCACAAACCTACTTCCTTTAGCACTCTGACAGATCTCATGTCTTGAGTTTATATCTGGATAGTTAAAATCTCCCATAATTATAGTATGCCCAAAGTGCACATCTTTTCTTATTTGCGATAACAGTTGTGTCTCAACAATCTCATCAATATTTGGTGGTTTGTAGCATATGCCCACCTTTTACCTTTCAAATTCTATCCACAAGGATTCCACCTTATAGCAAGTTTCCTCACAAATATTTCCCCTTAAACTTGGATTTAGATCTGGTTTCTAATATAAGCACACGCCACTCCCTAGTCTATTAATCCTGTCTCTCCTAAATATTGAACAGCCCTCAATATTTACAGACCAGTCATGTATATCATCCCATCATGTTTCAGTTATACTAATTATGTCCAAATGCTCATTAACTGCCAGCAATTCTAGTTCTCTCATTTTACTTACCATACTTCTTTCATTCACCAATATACAATTAATTTTGTCATCATTACATATTTGACCCATTACTTGCTGTTTTTTTTCTTTCGAATTTAATAGTTCCTATTCCTTCTCCAGCCCCATGATCTTTTAATTATACGCAGTTCCTGTCTTCACTATCTACCTCATTTTTTCTAGCTATTCCGTCTCCCTTCCTAGTTTAAAGCTCATCCAACCTTCTAATCATTGTATCCCCAGCACGGCGGATCCCTTACCATTTAGGTGCAATCTATTACTACCATACAGATTGTACCAAACAGCAAAGTCAGCCCAGTGCTCTAAAAGCCCCAAACTCTTTGTCCTAGACTAATACTTAAGCCACACCTTAAGCTCCCTGAGCTGCCACTGCCTAACTGCATTGGTGCATGGTACGGGTAGTATTTCAGAAAACACAGCCCTGGAGGTCCTTGCCCTGAGCTTGCACCCTAAATCCCTGAAATTATTTTTTATGGACTTCCATGTTCCTCCAAACTGATAAATGGATTGGCCAAACTGGGCTTCTTTATATTAAAGAACAGACAACTAACCCTTTACCCACAACCACCTACTTGTACAACTCTGGCCCAGCCATCCTTGAAAAATAACTGTAACTTGGGATATGTTGGCAACAATAGAAAAGAGCAGCATGTTATTGAGAAATATTTTGGCATGTTCGCACTTCAAAAGTGCACACTGTGTTTATCTTTGTGCATTTTTTTAACTTCTAAGAATTCAGTAAATGTGGGATGAAAGTACATAGTTGAGGAACCGTGTAACTTCATTGCTTTAACAACTTGACATGTGATGATGGAGGTGGTGGAGGGGGTGGTGGAAGTGGTAGGTGTGGGCATCTCCAACAAGCTCAGAGTTAGATACCTCCACATTTTACATTTGCAGAAAAGCAGCAAGCATCATGGATGTTATTATAAATGAAGAAGATGTGGGTCCACTCTCTGAGACATTTAGAGCACTACTATTATGTGCCTGTGATCTTTTAGGAGTTCTTCTACTGCTGTTAAATTCTGCACGTCTGACATGCTGATGCTGTTCTCCCCAATCAGACCTGCGGTTGTGCTTCAGTTGGAATGTTAACATGGATGTGCATAGATTGGATCCTGCTTTTCCCTGCTCATATACTTTTACACAGAAAAAAGATAACAACATGTTTAGTTTATGGATCAAGAGTGACGTGTCTTCATACTGCAGATTTTATAGACTGAGGGGGTTCTTGAGGGACTACTACTACAGGGCTAGATTTTTGCAATTGTGCTAGCAGTAGGTAGCAATGGTGCTGAACCTCCAACAGCAGCAGAAACACTCCTCAAAAGCTAGAGTTGTGGATACTGTGTTGATATTTTCTAAATGATAGTATGTGTGACTGGTTGGAGGTTGGATTTGGAAACGGTGACGATAATGATGAATGACATGATGATTATGTATTTTTAGGCATCAATACTTGCCCAGGTCATATTTTCAAATTGATCTCTCAAAGAGTTTATAAACAGACATAGTGCTCGTTTTCAGTGGGGGAAGACTGAACCTTTTCCTTTCAGTTTATTTTATGGCCATAGCATTATCATTCTCCATCTATATTTTATCTGTATCAGTAGAAGGGAAGCATTGTGAAGGGACCTATTCTACATCAACATCATCATCACTAAGTAGGTCATTATCAGCTTCCTCTCCCCTGCTTTCATATTCTTCTGCTTTTTGAAGTTTTAAACTATTTCTTTTTATTCAGTTACAGAATACGCACCCCTACTTCTGGTACTGTCACTGTCAGACACAGAAGTTGGTTTAACAGATAAATCCTACCCCACTAAGGCAACAACACTAGAATGTCATTTGTCATCTGCAGTGTTTTTATAAGGTTTTGTACTATTAAAGCTGGTGGTGATTTTTACATACAACGTCCTCAGGAGATGGGGGATCATCGTCATTTATCACACAAGCTGCAGCAACCATGGTCACAGTCAGTTTTTGTAGTACTATTTACTACCACATCCATGCACTCCTCCTACTCCTTTCCCCTTAACCTCAGTCCCTAGCATCTTTGCTGAACATAAAGAGAGTAGTGTTGGTTTTACTGTACAGTACACAACACAGTTGTCAGCATGTGGAGTTGCATTTTGTCCACATGAAAATAATGTATGATGTATGTCTCCTCTTTAGTATTTTTCACTGTCAGTCTCAGTCGCAGCTCAGGTCAAAGCTCAGGTCAAGGTCGTTGCCTGTCTCTGTCACCTATAAAGAAATCACTCGCACGCTCACTGGAATTCGGATCACTCGCCTGTCTTACTTTTTCTGACTGTCACTTAAATGGTTGTTTCCTTTTTTATTCTACTTTCTCCCTTCATAATTCCTGAACATGAGAACAACTTGGCTACCACCAAAACCAACTATCTTTGCCTGTCACTTCTAGCATCAAAATACAGCTGGTTTCTTTGCACAGACTGAAAATATACTGGAACCCGATATCCCTTTTATACTGGAACAAAGGGGAAACATGGGATACTCTCCACATGGAGAAAATTAATTCTTATCATTGATATCAATGCAGTGACAAAGGCTGAAAAAAGCTGGAAAATTATACCTTTCTCTGAAATTTTCCTGCATGAAGCAATGTGTTGCATACCCGTCTGGTCCTTAAGGGCTTATTTTACTAATTTTTCTGAATGTATGATTTAACTTTCTTTTCTTACCTTGAAACAATGAAGTAGTATTTGGAGCAAGTGACATCTAGAGAGATGGGTGGAATAGTTGTTATAACAGTACAGTTTTCATTTCATTTGTTATAGTTCCTTGAATAAGTGTAAAGAGAATTACTCTTTTCCCCATAATGTTCTAATAGTACCCTTATGTTAAGCATTTAAGGACTAGAGGGCTGCAAAATGTGTTGCACAACTCTATGGTCCTTAACGGGTTAACGAGTTCCTATAATCAATCAGTAGGAAACATTCATTTCAGGCTTTTGAACTTCTACAAGCTTTACATCATTTTTGGTGGTGGAATATAAGCTTTGCATCATCTTTGGTGGTGGAATGTAAGCGTTGCATCATCTTTGGTGGTGGAATGTATAAAGTAACATGATGCCTTATGCAGAAGGAAAAAAGGAGAGCAATTCTGGAGCAAACCATCAGTTACATGGGGGACAACAAAAATGTTACATTGATTAGATGGGGACTTTTAACTCAAATGCTAGGGATGTCTCCAATTCATTGTGTTGGTCACCTCTCTAGCATTCAGATGTTTAGAAGTTTCCATTTAAATCAAAGAAAACTCATGACTTTTCATTTGTCCCCTGTGGTGCAATAGGTTTGCTCCAGAACTGCTAATCTTTTGCTTTCTCTGTAAGGCCCCATCCATGTATGTGTTTTCTTCTTCTGGCTCATTGCTGCCTTTATTAACCTTTATGGTCACCATAATGTTTTTGTGCCAATGTTCCTGATTCGACCAATATCAGGCAATTTTGACAGTACATTTTATCTGCTGCCAGAAGTCATATTGATCTATGCCAGTGGGTACTAGGGACTTTATTAGAAAGTAAGAAAATAATTATTTATCTGGTACAGCAAAGTAGAGCACTGGCTCTGGCAATGGCAACTGTCGTGTTTTGTCTCCACCAAGATGTAAACAGGGTTTTTGACATTTTCTTGTTCATCCATCGTGCATATAGAGTATGACCAAAGTGAATCCTCTCATTACCTTCTGCTGTTCTCATATTGCTGCAACACACTTGGTTTGGTTATTTCAGTACTACATGGTTTCTACTTTTATAGCTGTTTCTGGAAGAATTAACTCTGCTGAACAATTACAGAATTCTCCACCTGGTCCTGTCTAATAGGATATAATCGATGGACACCAGGGAGGGCAAAAATGTATGCTTTCTTTCCAATGGAATTTCCATGGAATGAGAGACATCTTTCTACTTTCTGATGAGGTTTCCTTGGTAATGAATACCATCTAACAATGTTGAATTTTGAAAGGAAGGTGACGCACACTGATTTCAATGGACTTTCAACACACACTTGCACCCTTACATCATTATGCATGGGAGCACATATGCATGAATGCCATTTTGTTATCAGTTTCAGCTGAGTGTTTCCACTGCCTTGGCCAGGTCCAGTCTAGACATCAAGCATGCAGCAGTGTGCCGATGCCTGTTTAGCTTGGAAGCTAATTCATATCCAGCTAGTAAGTTCCTAATCTTGCCTGTTTTTCAAGTTCTCACTCTGTGCCAAACCATTCTTCAACCTTCAGTTTTGGTGCCTCATTCAGTGCTTCTCCTTGGACCCAGAATCAATCAGGTGTAGCAGTACCTCGTTTGGTTTCAACTGGTGCTGTGCAACTTTTCTACCAATCTCATCTACTCACTTGAGGCAGTCTACTTATGCAAACTATTTCTCATTATACTTCCACTACATCTACCATGTTTGAGTTCACTGGATGCAGATTGTTTAATCTTAGTTCTATCTCTCAAAACCTGATATTCTGTTGTTACTTACCCTCTTAGGTGAGGTATTCTTCATTTACTTCTCCCTTGTTTGCCTCTGCTTCTCTGTCTCAGGGAATCTTCTGTTGTTTTTGGTCTCCCTCTAGGGGCCACTTTTGGTAAACCCCAGGAGTATTTTCACTTTCTAAACCAGTTAAAGTCATTAAGCCAATAGGTGCTTAGCCTGTAAACAGTCTTTCCATGACTCCCTTGCCAATGCTTTAGCTCATCTGGTGTCTGCTATGTAACCTTGCAGTTGGCATCTCTACCACAGCTATAGTTGCAGCAAGGTTACTGTTTGAGTCCATCAACACAACCAAGCCATTCTCCCCAGCAAAGTACTCAAGCTACAGTGATTAAATGCCAGTCAGTAGCATCATCTACTGGTTAGTAGGATGAACCCTACTTCTGGTGGTACCCAGCTTCTTGTCTGCCACACAGGTGTTCACACATGTATGCAAACATGCATGCATGCACACATATACACACAGACACATTTACTTAACATCACCATCCACAGTGTAACATAGTTCATGAGATTAAAAATAGACATGAGTTTATTAAGTCCAATGCTGTATCTTCTCTGAGTCCATCAAGTACAACCTTTGCTGTTTCTTTTCTTCTGCCTCTAGAACATCTTCTTTCTTAACCTTCTCTCCATGTTCTTGAAGACTTGTGCTGACTCGACACAAGGCATGTCTGATCATACAAAATAGATAAATAAAAAAGATACTCTCTTCTATGTGAAATATACTTTTAGAAATTTCTAATTTCTTCCCATGATGAAAATCTTCACCTGTCTCTAATGATCAGTGCACAGCAGCATAGTGTGAGCCTCAGCTTGTCAAGCTATGGGTATAATTCACATCCCTAAAGAGGTGACAATAATACCTACATTAACAGAGGGGGTGGGAGAGGGAGATGCCTATGTACTAAGTTATCTATGGCAAAAATACTCCTCTAAGGGAAGGACATTGGAGAAGCACACAGGTATTTTGGGTATAACTTTAATCTACACTTTGTTTAACTCTAAGCACAGGGTGCCTTGTTTAACCCTTTTTAAGTACGGGGTGCCCAAACCTAATCTCATGAGTCATGCCCACCACCTAAAAGTTCATGTCTTCATGTTTTTCCCCTCACATTATCACAAGTGGATCAGTGAGTGGCACATTCATTCTGAAGGATCTGTTTGAGTTTAAAACAAACACATATGTTTAAATGAAGATATTCCGAAACATGCATTGTTTTTTTTTTTTTGGGGGGGTGGGGCTCATGGACAGGTTTGCACTCTCCTGTTCTAGTCCATACCTAGCAGTAAAGTCATAGGATTTCTTTGTAACAATGAAATAAAACAGTTGATCTGTTGGATTTGTACATCCCTCCTAATGCATTATAGTTTATTTCTAATACAGAACATTTCGTTTATGAAAATCTAGTTTTACAAATTTTAGATTTTGATTTGATTTATGAATATGTAGTATTGTTAGGTTTTTATAGATATATTTAGGGAGAAAATGAGGACCTGTAAAACACAAAACTAATTAAGTTCTGCACAACGATTAAACGTCTACCAAAGAAACATACTGAATTTATAGATCCATCTGGACTGGATATGTTTTGGAAATCACTGATCTTTTGCTGTAGAGGAAAGTAAAATGTAAATTACATTTACCAGGGTGTGCTGTGAAAGTGACCTTCACAGTGGCATATCAACAAATTTTATAAATGAGGAATACATTAATCAGACTCTTGACACAGTGATGTCAGTACAGGCAGTTTTCTGAGCAGTTAGAGTTGAAAAAAAAATATCAGCAGTGAGGTAACATAACCAAATATCACACTGATGTTAAAAATAAAGGAACTGCTAGCAATAATACCACTTGGTGTCCATACAAATCATCTATTGCCCAGACAGTTATTCTATGCATTCTGTGGGACAGATTAGCCAGTGCTCTGCAGAATGTGATAGTAACAGCTAGGGATAGGTGAAAAGACCCATTTTGTTCAGCTGTAATTTTCATGGAAAATACAATTTGATGCTTTTTCCAGGGAAATAACTGGGGGTAGACAATACTTATTATTTTTTGCCTTTCTACTACCACCAATGAATTTCTTGTGAGAACGTTGCCATTTTTTCTTATGCTTTCTATGGTCCCTAGAATTCATTCTGCAATACTATAAAAACCCAGAACCTCCTGCAGTGTTGTGGGTTTTAGTTAATAGAAAGAGACATCAGTAGAAGTACAGAGAGAGCTAGAGCCGTGGTAAAATTGCAAACAAAAAAACAAGAGGATGCAAAGGAAGCACCCTAGTGCTTGGGATTACTGTCCACCACCAAATATACACAACACTTGTGGGTAATCATAAACATATATATTATCCCTCATATATATAATACAGAGCCAAATGAGCATTTCTGGATATATCCTCCTAACCCAGTAACAGGACGCTGACAATCAGGCTGCTCCTCTTCACCACGTTCTCTCCACAACGGATAAAGTACCACTTAGAAAACACAAAAGAGAGGGCACCCAATAGTCATACCTGGGAACTTACAGAAATGACTCGCCCTGAGATTTCTGAAAAAAAAAAGCCTTATACCAACTGTCTCACTACTAGGACACTGCAGAGCATCTCTTCAACCCACTCATTGCTAATACACTTGTGAAAGCATCTCACCAACCCATTGACTGCAAATAAATGCTGGAGAGCAGCTCCCCAACCCATTCACTGCTATTATACTCCTCAGGGCAACTCACTAACCCATTTACTTGTGTAAGCATCTCACCAACCCACTGACTGCAAATAAACATCAACTCAGTCACTGCTAGTATACTGCAGCGCATCTCACCAACCCACTCACTGCAAGGGGAAAAATGCAAATCATCTCACCAACCCATTAATTGCTAGTAACCCTGCCAACCCACTCATGGCTAGTTCACTTCTTAGCATCTCACCAATCCATTTACTGCAAGTACATTCCACAAAGCATTTCACCAACCCCAACCTACTAATTGCTGGGACACTGCAGAATATTCTACCAACCCTTTCATTACCAGTACTCTCTGTAGAGCATATTAACAAACCTCTCATTGCTCGGACACTGCAGAGTAATTAACCAACCCAACTCTGCAGGACATCACATCAATCCACTAACTGCAAGACACCTATGTGCATCTCTCCAACCTATTCAAACTACTAGTAAATTCTGAAGAGCATCTCACCAACCCACTCATCGCTAGTAAACACTGCAGAGCTTCTCACCAACCATTAATTGCTAGAAAACCCTGAAAAGCAATCCGCCAAGTAACTCACTCCTAGGATGCTGCAGAGCATCTAACCAACCCCTTCACTGAAAGCAAATTCTGCAGAAGATCATACAGGGGCACACAGCTCTAATAAACAGGTTGTCCCCCTGTTTACCTCAAAGCCTCACCTTTCTAACTTATTTTCATTGATCTTCCTCCTCCGGCTCTGACATATAGAACTTGAATGAACTTACCAGCCAACACTGGCTGGACTGGAGTGGACTCAGGGGAGACTGGAGAGGTGGTGAGCAGGTTTTCTGTTACAGCTTCACTGTCCGTGCTCTGCCTCCACTCACAGCTTCTCTTGCTCCGTGCCCTTCTACTCCAACATTATAATCACGTTGTCCTCACTCTTCCTCAGATTTGCCAACAAATGCCTGGCTCGTCTGGGTGAGGAAGGAGGTCCCATCACATGTTGGCAATAACGTAAGTGTTGTGGTAGGGAGATACTGACAGATACAATGCAGGCAAGCCGCACATATTTTCTGTCCGGTCATTTTGCACAATTAAATTAATTCATTTTCATTATAATTAATTTTTGTGTCTTTGCATCTCAGCCTACCCGGAGATTAGAAGGTTTCATCCAGAGACCCGGAGACAGAGCTCTGAATCCGGAGTCGCCGGGTAACACCTGGCATGTTTCCAGCTATGCCAATAGTGCAATACAGCTGATACTTCAAACAATGCATAAAAAGTAAATGAATATGCACTCACATTTGGATGTGGTCAAATGCTGGCTTATACCAAGGTTGACTGTACAGGCATGTAGAAATAAAAAACATTTCCACTCAGCTCACTCCTAGATGTATGGCTGCTGCTCCAAGACAAACAAAAAAGCTCATCTGTAAAAGTCTCCTAATATATTTATATAGAAATAATTAAAGCATAGCACTTATTTAAAAAACCAACAAATAAGACATAATTAGACAGGCTGACGCGTGTCGTGTGTCCTTCCCACTTTCTCAAAGCCTAGGTGCCTATGTCAGATGGCCGCTTCCAATGGCTATATAAATAATACATAAAAATGACTGGTGGAAATTTGAAGACTTGTCTTCATTTGGAGGCTTTTCCCAATCCGTAATAAGTACGTAATGGTGAAAGTCCTTAAATTAACCCAAGACAGTTTGAAAAAAAGAAAACTTCCATACCATCACAATATAGCCATAAAGTGACCATATAAATCAAAATTCAAATGATGGTATGGAAGTTTTATGTGTTACTTATTTATATAGCCATTGGGAGCAGCTGGCCAACATATGCATCTAGGTTTTGAGAAAGCAGAGAGGACCCGCGAAAAGCGTTCATCTGTTTAATTATACAACTTATTTGTTTTATGTTTATCTTTAAATAAATATATTTGGAGACTTTCTAGAGCAGCTTTTTTAGTTGTCTTGGAGCAGCAGCAATTGAGGAGTGAGCCGAGTGGAAAAGGGTTTTATTGCTCATCAAAGATCATAGTACTGGTCTCAACTGTCATAGGTGGTAATAATTGTGCAACTCCTATTCAGCGCTTTTACCACCACTACATGTGCCATGTGCATCTTAGCCCTGTGTTGTTGTTTTTTCACTTCTACTACATACTCACATGGTTTAGATCAGTGGTTCGCAACCTTTCTAGTGCCATGACCCTTTGATAAAATTTCCCAAGTTTCAGGGACCCCTAACAGTAAAATTATTTTCGTTGCTCCTTCATCGCTATAATTTTGCTACTGGTATGTTACCAAAAAACAATTTTCTGATTTTAGGCAGGGGTTAAGTCCTGGGAAAAGAAATGGAAACTCATCCCAGATTTACCCCCTGCCCAAAATAAATATGTATGGCTCACATCAAGATTGTCTCTCTGTATGTCAGTGCATGTGTGTGGGAGTTTCTGTGTCTATATGTGTGTATGTCTGTTGCATGTGTCTTTGTCTCTATTAGTGTTGCATGCATGCACACACATTGCCCCCCATCAGCTCCATATTGCCCCATCAGCTCCAACTTGCCCCCTCATCTCCATATTGCCCTCACATTGCCCCCATCTTTTTCATATTGCCCCATCAACTCCAACTTACCCCCATCAACTCCACATTGCCCCATCATCTCCATATTGCCCTCACGTTGCCCCCCATCATCTCCAACTTGCCCCCATCTGCTCCAAGTTGCCCCATCATCTCCATATTGCCCCCATCAGCTCCACATTGCTCCCCATCAGGTCCAGCTTGCCCCATCATCTCCACATTGCCCCCATCAGCTCCACATTGCCCCCCATCAGGTCCAACTTGCCCCATCATCTCCACATTGCCTGTCCAGTAAAGATAATCCTGGCTGGGATACAAAGGGCTGACAAGAGCCGGTTGGTGGCTAGGTTCCTGACTGGTTTGGTGGCAAACTCAGAGGCTGGCTGCTCTTCACTTCCATTTCTATATCCCTTGATCTCAGCCCTTCTTCCCCCCCCCCCCAAATATTGTTGTGTGGTCATGTGGATTCCTCACCCACCCTGTCCCCATCTTTTTTAAAACTCATTTGTGCAGTACAGTACAGCATGCAACAACCCATTCCGATTCCTAGCATCATGTCAGACTCACTCATTCACTCTTGGCACTCTGTCTCTGCTCCTGCTCACGCTACTCTCTCTGCATCTTCTGGTGGCGGTGCTCAGATAGGGTGCGTGTGTGCGTTCTCCTTATGTCGTCATGGATAATTCAGTGTGAATCAGTGAGTGGACTCCGTCTCCGGGTCTCCTGCGCTGCTGCCTGTGGCTCACAGTGGCTGCCTGCCTCAGGCACTGTCACATCATATGAGAGTGAGACCACCAGTCACTTACTGAATAGGTCTCAAAGAGACTGCTCAAACTAGCTGTCAATGTGCAACTTTGTTTACCTTCTTAAAGGGGAACAAACACTGTAACTATGATAATGAGGCTATGCACTATTTACAGTTGTAAAAATTCTACAGCTCAGGAGATTCCGCTTAAGTGAAAAAAAAAATAATAATTCTCGCCGTTTCAGCACCCCTCCGCTAGCGCTGGCCCTGATTCATACTAACTCACGCTATAAATGAGACAAGTTAGACATGTTTGAGCTTTATTAAGGTGTACATTAGACACATTTCGGTGACCCCTGGCAAATCATCATTCGACCCCCGACAGGGTCACAACCCACAGGTTGAGAACCACTGGTTTAGAGGCTGATTAATTTATAAAATTGTATGTCTACCAACAATGCTGCTGTATTGAGTTGTCTACAGTCATTAGCTATATAATCACCTGCCCAGAAAACCTACTACGACTACACACTTGCTGATGGGAAACTATGGTTCCACAGCAGTATGTGTGAGTGTTGGCCACACCCACTGTTTGCTTTCCAATTTTCAAATGAGTCATCATTTTGTCCTAGAAAATAATTACAAGCTAATGTATGTGAGGGGCTCTGAGCAAGAACAAAAGCAATGTTGCCTGTTCTGCGGCTAGTCACCGCTCAGAGCATCACATTTTAGCTCTCTTTTGCCATTACAGAGGATAAATTTCCACATACATATTAGCCGAATCCCGCCACAAAAATGCAGTCTAGTTCCAAATTGACTGGCAAGTCCCTTCTGCACGGGAAATATCAGTTAACCCCAGATGTACTTTTTGGGCTTGTTTGGGCCTCATCAGTGAGGTGCAGCTGGTCTCCCTAGGCACTGATAGCAAGGTGTCCACATCTGGATTACCCTTTACTCTTAAGGAGAGACCCTAAGAGTGTTTCAAAAACAAGTTAAAGGATGTGAGAGGCTCTGAACACGAACAAAAGCAATGTTGCCTGTTCTACCACTCAGAGCATCTCATTTTAGCCCTCTAGTGCTATTACAGAGGAGAAATTTCCACGTACTAGTCTTAGAACAGGTAACATTGCTTTTGTTGGTTCTCAGAACCTCTCACATCCTCTGGTTTCTATTTCAAACACTCTTAGGATCTCTCCCTAAGAGTAAAGGGGAATCCAGACGTGGACCCCTTGCTCCCAGTGCCTAGAGAATCTAGCTGCACCTCACTGACGTGGCCCAAACAAGGCCAAAATGTATGTCTGGGGTTATCTGGTATTTCCCGTGCAGAGGGGACTTGCCCATCATTTTGGAGCTTTACCGCCTTTATGGGTGGTATTAGTCTAACATGTATGTGGAAATTTCTTCTCTGTTATGGTACTAGAGAGTTAAAATGTGATGCTCCTGAGCTGTAACTAGCCGTAGAACAGGCAACATTGTTTTTGTTTGTTCTCAGAGCCTCTCACTTCCTCTGGCTTCTATTTCAAACAATCTTAGGGCTTCTCCCTAAGAGTAAAAGGGAATCCAGACATGGGCCCCTTGCTCCCAGTGCCTAGGGAAACTAGCTGCACCTCACTGACGAAGACTAAACATACATCTGGGGTTAGCTGGTACTTCCCATGCAGAGGGGCCTTTCCCATCATTTTGGAGCTAGACCACCCTTATGGGCAGGATTAGTCTTATATGTATGTGGAAATTTCTCCTCCTTATTGGCACTAGAGAACTAAAATGAGATGCTCTTGAGTGGTAGCTAGATTTAGAACAGGCAACATTGCTTTTGTTCGTTCTCAGAGCCTCTCACATCCTCTGACTTGTACTAGAAAATTATTAACCTGAAATACTGTAAACCTCTCACATGCAGGGGGCCACACCTTGGAGATGGAAGTAATTCATGCATATCAGTTACCAACCCATATTCTGGGAGCAAGTGCTATAGATATGTGCCAATGATACCATCACAAATGTTATACTGCATTTCTGAAACAAAGTAACTGCTTTCTGTGATGATTACTTTTTCTGGCAATTGTTGTGATGTAATTGTTGTTGTTGCTGATGCTGAGTGTATAATATGTTTGCGTACTTCCTTTTCACTATGCTTTCTAGCACAGTTGCCCCTACATTTCTTCCACTGAATCTTCACGATGCATTCTTCCACTCAAGCTATAAGGATTTCTTTATCTGCTTTTACAGAATCCAGATCCTTAGAGTGCTGCTGCTGCTCACACCTTAGCATAAATTCAGAAATGTTATATTAATGTGGGTGTTTAGTAATGTAGCATAGATACTGTGTGAGGATCCTGCTCAAAGCATGCTAACATGTGATTCACAGGTTGTTTCATGTCTATGTTGTTATTGTAAGAATCTCTGGCTCTTTGGGGGTTCTTTTGTAATAAATATATTAGAAGGAGTATCTTACTGATTTCAGCATCGCCACAACTAATCAGTAAGGTGAATACAAAATATTATATCTCAAAGGTACGGAACTACCACAAGTACCCACCCTGAGATATACTAGGAGGCGCCACAAAAAACACAGTAAAAATCAAAAAGTTATACCAATAACTATTCTCACAACAAGTCCATAAAGAAGGTGAATTAAATTCTTCCAATGATGGCTCTCACGGTCCAATGCTGCTGAACAATGGGTTGGGATTCCCAATAACGATACTAGAAAAACGAAAAGAGTGAACAGCGCAAATGGACTCCTCTGAGTGTAGTATTTTCCAAATCCTTTTACCTTCACCCACACCACGTGCTTCAAATTGGGTACTCACTTGTAGTTGAGGTTTTCACTGCCTCCCAGTATATATCAGCATCCCTGTTAAACCCAGGTAGGTTATATTTCTCTGTTCTCTTCCAGATGTTCTCCACCTTTCATTCACTTGCACCACCAAGCAAATATCACTATCACCCTCTTATTAGTTAGAGGGTATAGTATTAAAGACACTATTGTCTCAGCACAGGTACAGTGATTAGGCCAGAGATATACAATATTGAAACATGCGTGGCCCCAAAGAAAATATCAAATTGAAGCACCAATAAAGAGGTGAGGTAAAAAATATTTAATAAAATATTGACATAAAAAACTCTCTCAATCTTCATAAAGTGTATATAAATACAATAATACTTAAAACAATACTAAAGAACAATCAGGATAACGCTCAACGCGTTTCGTAAGCCTAGCTTACTTTTTCAAGAGCTGCTGATCAAAAATCAATTGATTTTTTAGTATTGTTTTAAGTATTATTGTATTTATATACACTTTATGAAGATTGAGAGAGTTTTTTATGTCAATATTTTATTAAATATTTTTTACCTCACCTCTTTATTGGTGCTTCAATTTGATATTTTCTTTGGGGCCACGCATGTTTCAATATTGTATATCTCTGGCCTAATCACTGTACCTGTGCTGAGACAATAGTGTCTTTAATACTATACCCTCTAACTAATAAGAGGGTGATAGTGATATTTGCTTGGTGGTGCAAGTGAATGAAAGGTGGAGAACATCTGGAAGAGAACAGAGAAATATAACCTACCTGGGTTTAACAGGGATGCTGATATATACTGGGAGGCAGTGAAAACCTCAACTACAAGTGAGTACCCAATTTGAAGCACGTGGTGTGGGTGAAGGTAAAAGGATTTGGAAAATACTACACTCAGAGGAGTCCATTTGCGCTGTTCACTCTTTTCGTTTTTCTAATCAGTAAGGTGGACAACTTAAAGGCTTAAGGAGCTCATCGAAGTCACACACTAGTTACCATTTTCCAGATGACAAAGAGGCAGATTTGTTGGATTGTTTTGCAAAGCTTTGCATGTATAAAGGGGCATGTTGATTGTATGGGTTACCATGCTGCTTGCCTTTACTATTAGGGAAAGGCAATACTGATGGTGACCGGATTCTGCATGCAGATGCCTACTGATGGTAAAGATACCTTGTGAGCAGTGACAGTCATATAGTCTGTAATCTGGCCACTTATCCACATATCTGTGGTCAGGCGAATTTCTAGCCATATGATTTTTCAAGACCTTTTCCCCAAACATTAGTCACCAACTCTGGCAGAGCCATACTTGAAAATTACCTGGAACTTGGGATATGCCAGTAGGGTGCAAATCATGATACCAGTTCTTCAAATCCTCTGTTTCCTACAAGACAATAGGGCAAGACTGGCAAATTATTCATTCCACAAGTGGATTATTTTGTAAACTTTTTTCTAAAGCACACAGTAAGTGATGATTGGCACATACAAGAACTGTGTAGCTTAATTACTTTAACAACATGGCTAGTGGTGGTGGAGGTGGTGGCAGTAGGTGACTCTTGTCATCTCTAAGCCACTCAAAGTCATCTTCCTCCTTTGCTCTGCAATTCCACCACAGCATCAGTGTTATTTTTACTGAGGAAAATGTTGTGATTACGCATCAGGTGGAATATCAATGAGGAGGTGCCTAGATGTGATCCATATTTATATATATATATATATATATATATATATATATATATATATAGAGAGAGAGAGAGCGAGAGAGAGAGAGTGAGTTTAAATGTAGTTTTCCCTTTTGGTGGATATATAGAACCTTGACCACTAGTTTCCAGGAGGGTCAGTGCCACTGTTTGGTCTCACTACTAAATTCTCGTCCTCTTTGCCTACGACACTAGATTGTGAATTGTGGTGATTTAAAAGTTTTAGTACTGCTACTGGTGGAACTTTTCATATCACCATATCATCATTATTAACTGCAAAAGCAACAGAAACCATGGCAAGGATCAGTTTTTGTAGTATGACTTTACTAACACTCTCAGTCTCAGCTCAGGTGTAGGATATGCAACCTGTCTGTCACTTACCAGTCAAATTATTTTATTTTTGAAATTGTTCCTGACATTGTCTGTGTCTACAAAACATGTACCTACACTCCCTGTAACCATTTAGAGAACTTGCTAGGACCAACACTCCTATCAAGAAAGTCAACTATTTCTAATTCACTGTCTCCCAAGTACAGACTGACAACATGGGGTAACCTGACACTCCTTTTTATAATGGTGAGTTAGATCAGTGGAAATACATGGGAGAAAAAAGCAGAAAAAAAGAAAAACAGCATTTTTAACAGGAAAGTCCATGGAATGCATGAAGTGCAGTTTTCTGCATTATTCACTGTTAAAGCAAAAAGGTTAATTGTAGCACTAGCTCTTCTACTCACTGGAGTCTTATCCTATGACCCCCTTCAATTACTTATTTAAATTAGTAAATATAATCTTCTTATCTCTATGTGGGAAGAACTATTTTGGTTATATACACATATATTACACACACACACACACACACACATATATATATTTAAAGAGAGAGATATCTTAAGCCCTTACTTTTTCTCCACATTTTATCATACCGCATCCAGTAATTTACATTTACTCTTTGTTATGGTACATTCATTATTGGAATATTCATTACTAGTTGAAGAGCCCATGTACACGGGCCACAGTGCCACCCAGCAACGGCAGCGGTGCAGTCATGCACAGTAGAGACTGCCTGCACCGCTTCTGATGCAGAGCGGGGCACTATGAATTCAGACCTTAGTCCTCTCTGCGCATCTGAATTCGGAGCCCCTTTCCGTTATCAGTCGCGGCGCAGGCAATCTGTAGTACGCATGACTGCAGAGCACTCAGCCATCTCTACTGCGCATGACGGCTTCTGACAAACACACATTTAGCAAATTATTATATAGGATCTGATGACTATCCATTTATAACAGTACTGTATCAGTGTATAATCTACTTATGTTTTTACTGTCTCTGTCTTTTGACATGGATATGATGTTCAATTAATTTACCATTTTTTGTTTAACTGAATTTTTCAAGGATCTATATTTATATTCTCAACAGATATCTGAAATTATTGCTGTATTATATGCATTTTATGTTCACTGGTTATCCTCAGTGAGAATTAAATCTTAAGAAGAACTGAAGTAAATTGGGGGGATGAATCAACTAAATGGTAGGGGACTCATAAAAATTCTAATTGACTTAAACGGCAGCTTTTATCCCCTTGAGTGCTGGATAAAAACTCAATTTAAGTCAATTAGAATTTGGGAAATGTTTATTTGTTCCCTAAGATTAAGTTGGTTTGCTCCATTTCTTTTTATTACATTATCAGCACTGATTTCACCCTTTTCCTTAACATTTCCATTGTGGCCTAGGACTTATAATCTGAGAGTAGACTTAGCTATAGAGTGAGGGAAAACAGAAAGACAGACCCGATACATTGTAGTCAGAAATGGATATGTTCATAGGCAGTCATTCTTGCAACATTCTGATGTGCTGTGCTTCCCGTCCCCTACGGTCTTCTCAAGGGTTCTTCCTGTCCTCTCTCTACACAACTCGAGCCATCTCTCGACTACAATCTTTCTCACTGGCTGCTCCTCGACTCTGGAATGCCCTCCCCATCACCATTCGCCAATCATCCACAATCATCACTTTCAAGCAACTCCTCAAAACCCACCTGCTCAGGGAGGCATCTCAATAGCAATGTCCTCCTTCTGCACACTGACAGTCACATCAGAATCCTTCTGCACTTCTTTCACCACACCTTGTACCTGCACTTATAATACTCCTCCTAGTGTCTCTGTTTGTCAATATGAATTCAGCCTAGATTGTAAGCTCCTTGGGGCAGGGTCCCTCTCCTAGTGTATGATTCCCTTGCTGCACTTTCCCTCACAAATAATGTAATGATTGTACTTAACCTTAATGCTCTTAACCCCAGTTCTGTCGTTTTTGTATTGTATTATTTCAACTTCTGTTAAGCGCTGTGTACATGTATGGCGCTATATAAATAAAGATACATACCTACATATATGATATACCTTTGTTTTCTCTAGAAGTGTAACATCTTCCAAACATTGTAATTATGTTAAACTGTATTATTTGAATAATACATAATTTAAACCAGATATACTCAAGTTAAGTGTGTGATACGGTTTCTTGCTTAAGTGAAACAATGCCAAAAGACAATTTAAAAAAAAAACATGTCAATGTAAAATGAACAGTTTACCAATATAGTAGCATCTATCTTGATTATCAGTATGGTAACACTGATATAACCACAGTAGGAAATTGGTTTTATACTGTGAGGAATATTACCTGTTTGAACCTTGAATGAACTGTTCTTGCACTGAAATAGAAAAAACTAAAACAAAAGATTATCACTATAAGAACTACCAAAGCCCACAGCTATAAGCTGATTGCATTTCTTTATATCCCCCAGCATAGCTGAGTGTTGTGTAGCCATGTGAAAGCTAAAGATGTCTAAAATGCATTGTATTGCTTTGGAGAAAACTTTAGCATCCAATGAGTAAAGGGCCTTATGCAGAGTATTGAAGAGATGCTTACCAACTGCCCCACTGGGGACAAATACAAACTGTCACAATTACTAGTGATTTTAATTATTTTAACCCCTTCAATGCTAGAGAGTTCTCCAAGGCATTTATTCACAATACATTAGAGTCCTCCCTGATTCCCTAGCATTCAATGGTTTAGAACAAATGACATATTCCCCCCCCCCCATTTTGCAGTTGGTTTTCTCCAAAACCATACCTCTTTAGCTCCCTGCTTAATAACCAAAGAGCAATATTCAGGAAGCTAAAGGGGCACAATTAATGAGAAAACCAACCGCACAACAGGGACAATAGAAAATTCCCAGTTATTTAAATTGGGCTTTTTTTCCCCAACATATTTTCATTGAGTTTTTGATAAAAAAAAAATAAACATAGAACAATGCAGAATTTCCAGGACACAGCAAGAAAAATCTTACCAAAGGTTAAGTACTTCTCATGTATAAAGTTAAAATCTAGCATAATTCTTTTTTTTCCACATAGCATTAGTGATATATAACAAGTAGGCTACCTTGGAATATGGAGAAAATAGTTGTATAAAGACAGAGAAAGAGAGAGAGATACTCAGTGGAAGTGAAAACAATAGGATGTAATGAAACAATAATAATGGATGCCAGGTATGGGTAGGAAGTGACTAAGCTCACATTCTGAAAACATCACTGATAAGCCAATAATAATCATATCAGTAATATAGTAAAAGAGAAGGAGACGTTAACAATCAGTGCAAAGCAATGTATGACTGAATTGAGTCAAAAGAATACTTATGAGGTGAATTAGAACTAGCTAAATGTTCCATAGTCATGATATAGGTTGTTTTGAGTTTCTATTCCAGTAAGGAAGGGACTTTAGTTTGCAATTTAGCAGCACATACCAACTGTGATTAACCTGGGTTTGTAACACAATGAAAGCTAGAAAAGTCTCCTATGCATTTCAGAGCAATGAAACACATCTACAATAAAGGTAAGTGCACCAAGAACCTATCCAAGTAACTACAGCTACCCCTTTCACTGACATACAAACAACATTATAGACCTCAGAGGCAGAGTTGTCCAATGAAGTTGCTGTAGTGCTCAAATGGTTACACTTGTTTGTACTAATAAACAGGTAACACATTGCATCACCTGTCATCCAGCCTAGGATGGATGAACAGACATTGTTATATAGGAAAGGAATGCACATTTCAGATCAATGATTCCCAATTTGTTCCAATATTGCAAGACTGATAAGTCTATGGCACATCATTTCTTATCATTTAAACACCCTTTATCAAGATTCACTTTGGTGGGCCCTATGCTCAAGAGAAAACTGGAGTATTTCTGTGTTAACCCTTTGAGTGCCAGAGAGGTAGCCAATACATTGGCTACCCCTCTGGCACTCAAAGAGTTAATCCATTTGTACCATTGAGGAAAAATGCAAATCTCCAGTTACATAAATGTGGTTTTTAACTCACTGAATGTTTCTGGGGTTTCTCTTGAATTCAAGGACTTAAAATGCTCCATTTAAATCAATGTGAATGTTTTGCTGTACAGATTAATTTTATTTTGGTTTCCTGCATAAGGGCCTAAAATTTGTAATTTGAAGAAAAAAAAAGTTTGCATTTATTTTAGTGTGTGAACCTGTGTTAAATCTTAATGCAAACTCAATAAAAATCTGTTCTCCGTTCCAACCTCTGTGCTTAAGTCCTTCACACAGATCACACATTTCATTATCACCTAATCCTTTGAGTTTTCTTGTATATTTTATTGCTAGGATCTGCAAGGCTTTTGTTCAAGGTGAGAAAATGCATTATTATCTGCTTATACTGACGCCAAGAAGTACCCCGGGCACCTCAGCTGTCCGTTTCTGCTTTGTCGGCCTGTGAAAATAAGGCTGATTTAACAGCTGTGACTTTGTTTCTTAATTACTTAATGGAGTGTATGAACTCAGACTCAAAATTAATGTTTTATAAATCATTAAAGGTCCCTGCAATTTTTATCACACTGTAGGGAAAGCTTTCAAGAGCAAAACAGTCAGCTTAAACAAACAAACAAAAATCTCCAGTAAGATCAGAAGAATCTCTTTGGTAATAGCACAATGTTAAATGGAAATTATCACATAAAAATCTGTGTTTTTTCCTATGTAAATATTCTATACTTATAGCCAGCATTATTAAATGTTTCATTTGATATGAAAGGTCAAAACCTTTTCACAAATTAATGTGAGAGAGGCTACAGTTTGGCTACATTTGTTACACAACTTGATTAAATAATCATGCAGACATAATTTCTGAGATTAGAAATTGAATTCTTCTTTATAAATTCATATGCTGCTTTCACATGAGCAACATCCACAGAAAGATGCTGCATTTGTTGCAATATAGTTTCAAGTGAGAATTCCATTGGCAAGTTAAGCTGGAGTTCCACATAGAACTCCTCATGTGCACTAAGGAATTGAGCCCCAAGAATCATGCAGACATAGTGGACACTGCAGAACAGAAACTATCCAGAAGGGACTGAGACACATAGGGTCACAAGGAGGTTGATCCCCAAGGATTGCACATATGCCAGTAGGCTCAGTAGAAAAGCTGAATGAGGCAGCCATAGACACAAGTCAGAGGCAAGGTCTGGAGACAATCCAAGGAAAGTTTTTGCATGGCCAGGTCCAAGCAAAAGGTGAAGTCAGAAGGTCAGCTCAAGGTGAAATCCAGGCAATTAATCCAACAGAGAATATCAAGTCACAAAGGGAAAGCCTGAGATAATTAAACACAGGGACTAACATACAGGGACATTTAAAACTGTGCCAAAAAAGATGCATGCACAATGTCAAGAAGTAGTAGAGAAGGCCTGCTCCCAAATTATCACATCAGTTCCACTGGTACACTTAAAAACATCAAATGATCTAATTCGTTTTTTTTTTGTTTTGTTTTGCTTTTTTTTTTTTACAAAAAATAACATGACATTCAAACATCATCAGCTAAGACAAAGCAAACATATACCATCTTGCTCCATCTATGTCTTTGCTTTTACTACAGGCGCTTCAAAGGCTTGAATTGCATATGAGTGATCAGTACATTTAAGAACAACACATTTATTTTATTTAGAAAATGTTTTACCAGGAAGAATACATTGAGATTTCTCTCGTTTTCAAGTATGTCCTGGATAGTTTTCAGTAAAGGGTTACATATTTACACAAATTGAGAAACATTATATATTAAATGTTATTATATATACATACACATATAAATATACATTTTGAATATTAAAATTATATACCGTTACACACTGTTTTCAGATATAAAGAAGCATTAGCTCTTAAGGATTTTAGACTGGGAGCAGATCTGATTATTTCAGGTAGATTGTTCCAGGCCTTTGGAGCTCTGAATGAAAAGGCAGATCTTCCTGCTTCTTTCTTGTATTGTGGTATATGCAGAGAGTTAGCAGTGGAGCAGAGGTTATAGTTAGTATGGAGAGCAGGAGTGAGCATAGTGCTCAGGTAGTCCAGAGTAGTGGTTGTGTACTAAGCAAGAAAGGTGAAGTGCACGTCTAGATATGAGTGTTAACCAATTTAGTTCTTGTAGCATATCACAATGATGTGTAGTATAATTACATTGGAGGCTAAAGTGGAATGATAAATTATACAGGGTGTCAAGTTTATTAAGATGGATTTCTGGCGCTGGGGCATATACTACATCACCATGTATGACTGGCAGCAACATCTGTTGTACAATACGTTTTCTGACCAGGGTACTTAAACATGATCTGTATCTAAAAAGAGTACTGATTTTGGGATAAGGCTTGGAGGTTAATTTGTCAATATGAAGACCAAAAGTGAGGTTGGGGTCAAGCCACATACCAAGATATTTGTAGGAGTCCACTGGGGCCAATTTACGATTAAACTCTGTAACAATGTGTAGGTGGGTATTGCAGAGATTATGCAGTTTGTGCTTTGTGCCAAATATCATTGTGACACTTTTGTCTGTGTTGAAGAACAGTTTATTCTTTGCTATCCATCTTTCAGCCTCACAGAAATCATGTTGTAATATGGATTGAAGGTGTGATATGTTTGAGTTTTTAGCATAGATTATAGTGTCATCTGCATACATGTGTACTGAAGATGATTTGCAAACCTTGGGCAGATCATTTACAAAAAGAGAAAACAGAAGAGGGCCAAGAATGGAGCCTTGAGGAGCTCCACTTGTTACTTTGAGCGGAATGGAGTCATTGTCAGTAACTGGTTGTAAATGGACAATTCTCCAATACTCTTAAAGTGGAGAGTGGAGTACCTCAGGGTTCAGTATTAGGTCCACTGTTTTTAACATGTTTATAAATGACCTAGAGATAGATATAGAAAGCAAATTATCAATATTTGCAGATGACACTAAATTATGCAGGGTAATTAATTCAGAACAGGATAATTGCTCTCTACAGTGGGATTTATATAAAATGGAAGATTGGGTAAACGGAATATGAAGTTTAATGTGGGGAAGTGTAAAGTCATGCATTTGGGAGGAAATAATCCCAAGGCTACTTATAAACTTAATGGAATCATTTTAGGGGACTCGTTCCTAGAGAGAGACCTGGGTATCCTTGTTAACTACAAACTTGGAAACAGTGTCAAGCAGCAATAGCAAAGGCAAACAAAATCCTGTCTTGCATAAAAAGAGGTATTGAAGCAAGAGTGGATAACATTATTTTGCCATTGTACAAATCATTGGTAAGACCTCACCTTGAGTATGCAGTGCAGTTTTGGGCACCAGTTCTGAAAAAGGATATACTAGAACTAGAGAGGGTACAGAGAAGAGCAACAAAATGAATTAAGGGAATGGAGGACTTGACGTATGAGGAACAACTACACAAACTTGGTTTATTTACTCTAGAGAAAAGATGACTAAGAGGAGACCTTATCACATTGTACAAATATATGAGAGGTAAATACAAGGATCTCTGCGGTGAGCTATTTATTCCAAGGCCTGATCAGATGTCCAAGGGACACCCCTTGAGATTAGAGGAAAGGACGTTTAGTCTTCAGCAGAGGAAGGTTTTTTTTTACAGTGAGGTATGTTAAATTGTGGAATTCTTTGCCCAAGGAGGTGGTTATGGCAGATACAATGGATACATTCAAGAGAAGATTAGATACATTTCTTTCCAAAGGGAACATACAGAGTTATACTGTTTATTAGTAGGCAGACCAGGAAGGTCTGATAAAGACTAACTTATTTGGTAGCAGGAAAGCTATAAAATTACTGGGGTATGAGAAGAAGGTTGAACTAGATGGACTTGTTGTCACGGTTTTTGATGAACACTCAGACAAGACTAGTAAGGTTAAAATAACTTTATTGAAATAAAGTACAGACAGCAATAATGTAATAGGCACACAAGCCAAAAAGGACAGTACAGGTACAGTACAATACACAATGGCAGAGAATGCACACTATGAGGAAGACGTACTGAGAGTAGCCAGTCCCCAATGGGCTAGGGTGAAGAGGAGGCAGCAGCTGGCTGATGATGGTACTGACCTAGAACACAAAGGAAATCGGAGGACCACGACTCAGACTGCTGCCATCAAGGACCCTAGATCACTAGGGGTAAATGGAGGCAATGCAGCATAGGCACTGACAACAGGGACCCTAGAACGCTAGGAGTCCAGAGGAAGACAACTGGCACACAAACCCAGGAACGCTAAGGTCACACGGGGCCCGGTAGAGGATACTTGCAGCTCAGACGCTAGTACACTAGGGTGTAGAAGGACCAAGGCAACCTCTACTGGCAACAGAGACCCATACCCACCTACTCGAAACATATCACGCATCTCGGGCAGCTGGGCATGTAGGTAGAGACCAATTGATTTGGTCTCTTTCACAGTTGTTCTGGTGGCCTTCCTTACGTGCTGATTGCACCGCCTTCATGGCAGCCTGCACTACTTGTGCCCATGGCAAATCCCCTAGGCACCTCCCAGTTGGCTTGCTTCAATCAATGCCTAATGGCGAGTGTCCTTGGTCCCATGTTTCAATTGACTTCCTGGGAGAATTGCCAGTGTCTAGGGGATACTCATTTATTCTGATGGTGGTCGATAGATTCTCTAAGATGGCATACTTTGTGCCTCTTCCTGGCCTTCCCTCTGCCCAGGAGCTGACTATTGTTTTTGCCAGACAAGTATTTTGGTTGCATGGTGTACCCAGGGTGCTGGTGTTGGACCGCGGGAGCCAATTTGTGTCCAGATTTTGGAGGGCATTCTGTGATCAAATGGGCATACAATTGTCCTTTTCTTCTGCCTACCATTCCCAGACCAACGGGGCCTCCGAGAGTGCCAATCAAGGATTGGAACAATTCCTCTTATCTTGGAAAACTAATACATTCTTTTGGGTTTTACCATAATTTCTATATTGATGGCACCCAAATCTGCCTTTTTTTTACCAAGACCTCTTTCCTTATCTTTTATCCTGTGTATCCAATGGTCTGCTCTTTCTTCTTGGATGTCCTTCTGCAATGTAAAACGCAACCTAAGTAAAACAGAACCAATAAAATTAGCTCTCACTCCAATCTGCCTTTCTCTTGATATCTCCCTCACTGTTACACATCAACACCACAATCACACCAACTTCTAAAGCACATTGACTGGGGGTCCTTCATTCACCACATTCCTTCAATCTCCAACTCATGCTGCCTCCATCTAAATAACATCTCTAGAATTCAACCTTTTTCACTCAAGAGACTATCAAAATTTGAATCCATAACACTCATTATGTCCCATCTTGAATACTACAACACAATCCTAATGGTCTTCTTCCCACCTGACTAACCACACTACCGGCCATAATTAACTATGTTGCCAGATTAACCTACCTTGCACATTGCTCCTTTAAAACAGCTTCTCTCTGCTGTTCCTTTCACTGGCTCTCCTTATCATTTAGAATAAAATTCAAACTACAGGTGTTAATAGACAGAGACCTTACTAACACTACAACCTCCTACATCTCATCTCTTGTTTCCAAATAGACTCCTACTTCCATCTTCATTCTGTACAAGATGTTCTTCTTTCTGAATCTCTAATTACATCCTCCCATTTCTGCCTGAAGGAATTCACTCCTCTTCAGGGAAGCCTATAATCTACTAGAACCTTTACGAATAAGAACAGATCAACAGCCTGCTCACACTGAGCTTTTTTTCTCCTGAACAGATCTGCTACATGTCTGGACCACTGCACTGAAAAGTGCTTCTATTTCTACCACCCACATAGCAGGAGGCATTTACACAGCGTAGTACTTATATCTTCCCTGTTCCAACCTATTTTCTTCTAGCCTGTAAGCTCATTGTTTTCTATGTGCTGTTTGTACTGTTTTATAACTCTTTATGTCTATTTCCTGTTGCACGATGCAGCATAATAAGTTGGTGCTTTATAAATAAAGGATAATTATAAATAATAATAATAATATTGCTGGTGCACCGAGAAAGCTGTGATCTGGCAACGGAGGGATTAAATAATTGTGGTAATGATGGGTTGGGGTATTTATTTTTATAATGTTCGTTATACTTGGAGTTAACTACTGTTGGCAAGGATGTAGGGAGGGTTGTCAGGAACATAGATGACTGATCAGGCTATTGGCCCCTCAGATACCCTGCTTGATCCAGTAAAAGGGAAATGGTTGATGGTGGCCATCTTGACTGGGCTTCTTCAGCTTTATTGTGGGATTATCTTGCAGCACTCCAAAAAGGTTTCCAAAGGGCCATTAAAAAATGCAGTACAACACTCAGATTCTAACCCTTGTTCAGAATATAATTGCAGAATTGACCATATAAAAATATCTGCTGAAACTAAAAATAAAATGTTTAATCTGTAATTAAATCATGTCCTATATTTGTTTACATTATAGCTATAATTTCCTGTATATAAAGAAGTTTGGCTCTAGTTCACACCTCCTCGCAACATTGGGCTTCAATAGTCCTGAATAACTTTTTACGGATACTAGTGTTTTTCAGATAGTAAACTGAAACAATTTCCAGTAGACTGTAACAAAACACATCTACCCAGACAAGTCCTTCTGATAACTTACTATTTAAGGTATAGGCCCTACTTAAACTGAGAGGTTGAACAGTGTATAAAGAAGCTCTATGGCAGTTCAGATGACCTGGTTTATTTTAGAATCTGTATGAATAACAAGAGCTATTTCCTTGAGTAAAATGTAATGGAAATTTTAAAACATAACTGAATATGAAAAAATAATACCACAGCATGGCAAAATGTCTAATCATCCTATAGCTGTTAGGTAATTATCTAGTTTCACTTAAGTTCGTGAGCAGATGAGGGTGCTATTTAAATGCAAATTACTATTGCCTCATGTCTTTGCTACTTGTTGTGACTATTAGCTGTTTGAAAAAAAAATGCTTAGGGCTTAACTAGAATTTTCCAAGATCCAATTTGAAAGGGTTATTGCTCTGAAAGCGTATTTTGCACTTTGAAGGTTAAGCTTACAGATGTCACTCTTCATTTTGAAACATTTAGAATTACCTTTCTTCATCAAAAGTTTAACTAATATGATTAGTTCTTTGGAAAAACAAAAACAAAAAAAGAACATTTAATGTTGAAATAGAAACTAGCAGCAAAATGTAAAATTTAATCCAATACATTTAAATGTATAACACTTTCAGGTACCCTCTATTACAGGCTGGGGATTTGATATATCTAAAAGGTAAATTATTGTTATTATTATTTTTCCCTTTAACACTTTTAGAGTCATAGGGAACTCTAATGTTTAAAGAGATAGTAATACTTACTTTTACGTTTATTTAATTTGGTAGGCATAAAAAATATGAACAACGATATAAGGCTTATCTCTCAAACCTTTTTGGTTTGAGAGATATACCTTCCTAAAGTTGCCTCACGAGAGGAGTCAGCACTGTAGCAGACAGCTGAAGAATCCAGTCATTGGATAGGCTGGCAGCTCTTCAGCAGAGCCGAATACGTGCAATCTAATTATCAATACTTCATTGGAACGGTCTACAAAATGTGCCTGCCAGCAGAGCCGAAAACGCTCGATCTAAATATTAATACTTCATTGGAACGGTCTATAAAGTGTGCTTGTAAGCCAGGTACACTTTGTAAACCGTTCCAATGAAATATTAATATTTAGATTGTGCGTTTTCGGCTCTGCAGAAGAGCCTCCATCTGGTCAAATGACCAGATTCTGCAGCTGTCGGCTACAGCACTGACTCCTCTCACGAGTCAACTTTAAGAAGGTATGTCTCTCAAACCATAAAGGTTTGAGACATAAGCCTTACATCGTTGTTCATATTTTTTTTATACCTAGCAAATTAAATAAACGTAAAAGTAAGTATTACTTTCCCTTTAAAAACAATGTATAAACATAAATGATGAGTATGGGGGAGGGGCAAAAATCTTTATCTAAATTAACCTTATAAGGATCAGAGGGGAGTGAATTGCATTGCTTCACAATTCATTTCACATATAGTTAATACTGGGTTTGAAAGCTAAAATATTGACCTAATTACATATTTTCTTTGCCGGCCTTAAAGGGATAGTAATACTTAAAATGTGAAAAAAATATGTTGTAGGGTTTATGCCCCTGAGTAAAACAAGAGTACTCCCACTGCTGAAAGGTGTTTCATTCAAAAGTTATTAATTTTTAAAGTTGAATTTTTTAGGTGCAATATCACAGTGGCCTGAAATTGTACAGTGGCGCTGTTGCTACACGATTCTATGGACAGCTCTGGTCCGGGGACCATAAATCTCCATTGGATGGTGTAGCAACACCGCCATTGTACAATTTCAGGCTACTGTGATATTGCACCTAAAAAATTCAACTTTAAAAATTAATAACTTTTGAATGAAACACCTTTCAGCAGTGGGAGTACTCTTGTTTTACTCAGGGGGATAAACCCTACAACATATTTTTTTAAGTATTACTATCCCTTTAAAACTGGTTTAGAAAATGTGCTTGAACAAGAACTGACACACAAACACCGCACATACATAAGTATATTGGGAAAAAGAGCTATTTTACAGTGAGTCCTCTGGAAAGTCCCTGGTTAGCCCAAGACATAGGTGGTTCCCTACCATTATAGGAAATCCTCAGGCTGATGCATGAGACCTCCATTGCTTAGTAGCTTGGCTTGGCTAAAACCAAAACCATTTAGAGGGAATCAAGTGACTGAAAAAAGCTGCAGGTAAGACAAAGGCTCAAATACATCCTCCCTGTGTTGGCTTAACCCTTCTAAGAGTGAGATTGATGTGGTTGGTCCACTTCCTCCTTCCAGCAGTGGAAGGAGAGCATTTCTATTGGTGACTAATTACACCACCAGGTACCCAGAAGCTGATGCCCTGAGATCAGTGACTGCACATACTGTGGCTGAGGCTCTTATGCAGATCTTCTACAGGGTTGGAGTCCCTCAAAAAGTTAATTTATGCCAGGGTACTCCAGTTATAAGTGATGTGATGCAGTTTATAGCATATCAGAGATGTTAACCATCACCCCAGCACCGACAAATGAACTCTGAAAGGTTCAGTGGGACCCTCAAGAATATTCTGAGATCCTTGGCTGTGAAGCACTGGAGACTGTGAGAGAAGTATCTACCCTGTCTTCTGTTTTGTCTACAGGTGGATATTCCAGGGCTGAGGTACACTAAAGGTCAGTAAGGGCTCTGGGTGGTGATGTTTTGTCAGATCTTTGTTGAAGGCACATCGCCAATATAAACTAAGATGTCTTTGCCATCATATCCATGTAAATCCACCACCAATCTGCCATCATCTACATGAATATGCTATGCCTTAAACAGGTCCACGATTTTGCAATTAACAAATTGACAGTGGCTCATTTCCATATGGAAATGTAGGTTAATGAGCCATTGTCATATTCAAGTGGGAGTGTTTATATGTTAATGTGGCACTTCATCACATGCACTAAGCTCTGATAGCTGCCTCTCTGTCAAGTTTACAGTCCAAACTTTGCCTTTGTGAGGCTGGCTATGTTGGCATCCCCTGTAGCTCTCTATGCAGCTACAGCCATGAACACAACTCCCTCTTAATATTTGTATAAGTGCATGAATATCCTGTTAGAAATAGAATGTAAATATAGTCTGAATAAATGTGCAGAATTTATTTTCATGCTATTTACGTGCTAGAAAAATATTTATATAAACACCTTTTCACACATGAACAGGTAAATAGATTTAGAGAACAGGTAGGATTTTATTAAAATATTTTGTACTTTTCCAGGCACAAAGGGGGGATAAGATTTATTTACTTGTTGAACTCACTCTCCAGTTAACACTTGGTCTTTCAGTATCCTCTCTGCTCCCTCCCATCCCCAGCACTTCATCAGCTTGACAACAGAATGATATGCTAATGATCGCAGTCTCTCCTGTCCACTTGCATTCATAATTTTTAGTGCATGTGGTGATTTGTGTCTCTATCCCCAAAGCAATGTGCCTGCCACACACTGACTGACACACATCGCCATAGCATTGAACCTTAGTGCATCTCCTCCCCAAGAGTCTACTGGGTTCAGTCCCTTTGAGCTGCTAAATGGATGAAAAATTAAAAGGTCTCCTTTAGATTAATTTGAACAGAAACACAGGGAATTAGACCATGTCATTGTTCTCTATGTGCTGTATATACAAACAAGCTTACAGGAATTCATGTCTCAGAGAAAATGGAAGATGCTCAAAGGAAACAAAACAGGTGGCATGGCCAGGACGTCCCTCTCTGCTCTTATATGGAAGGGCAGAATGTCTTACCACTAGGCCCAGCAAGGCCTGACAAGATGCATGCTGCATGGACTGGACCCTTAAGATTGTCAGGACTGTAAACATGATAAAGTCTTACCACCAGTGTGGGGAGTTGGCTATGTTTGTCTGTGACCACCCTCAAGATCAAATGTAGGATGGAGATAAAATCCCTGATATCCTGAAGAGAGTCAAATGACCTCCACCCCTGGGGTTCTACACAGAACTGTAAGCCACCAAAAAGGCTGAGCTGAATATGTTTTTCCCCTTACAAGAACATTCTATCCAGTCTTACCTGGAATATTGAAAGCTGGTCAGTTTCACTACCCTGAGGGATGCACAGAGGGAACTGCAAAAAATTTTGGAGACACGCATCATAACTAGGATCCACCGTGGCTGGTCTAGCCTTTTTTGTTCTAGTAAAAAAGCCAGATGGTTCTATCCAGTTCTTAACTGACTGTAGAAGGTTAATCAACATCACCAAGGTTAACGTCAACCCAATATCCAGGATGGATGAAATGTTAGACAGACTAGGTCCTGCTCAGTTTATCTCCATTATAGGCCAGACAAAGTGGTACAGGCAAGTGGAGCTGACTGACAGGGCAGAGTCAGATCAGCCCTCATTTGTCCCAAGGTGATACCCTTTGGCATGACGAATGCCCCAGGCACATTCCATCACCTTATGACCCAGGTCATGGTTGACTTGAAACCTTTTACACTAACATATCTAAACACTACTGTCATATACAGCCAGTTCTTGGTAGTCTTATCTCCATCATCTTTAGGTAGTGGTGGCTTGGATTCTGGAGGAGGGATTAAAGGTGAAAGTACAGAAGTGCTGATTCATGAGGGAAGGTAACCTATCTGGGACACATTGTGGGAAAGAGGAAGTTAAGGCTGTGAAGGCTAAGGGGGAAGCAGTTGAGACATGGACTGTGCCCCCGACCCAGAGGTAAGTGTGAGTCTTACTGGACACTATTGCATACTGTTGTGTCTTTGTCCCAGAGAATTCTGCTTTTGCCGCTCCTCTGACAGTGCTGCTTAAAGGGATAGTAATGTCTATATTAAAGTTTAGCTCTGCAGCTCTATGTTTAAATACTTACATGTTTGTAGTTCAAAAGATATTCAAGCAGAAAGGATCCCCCTCCTGCCCTTTCTGGCCATGTCACTCTGCCTCTTTGTCTGGTCTGGATGGAGAGCAGCGAGGGACAATCTTCAGTAAACAAAAAGAAAACCCTTCCCTCCTTTGTCATGGGGGCAGGGTTTTCCTTATACTTACTGACTGAAGATTGTCCCTCACTGTATCCGTTAGGTCACACGTCCGGATTGCAGCTCTAAGGGGAGGCAGCCAGAAGGGGTGGGACAGGATTCCTTTCAGCTTAAATATCTTTTGAACTACAAACATGTGAGTAATTAAACATAGTGCTGCATGTTATAAAAAGCTTAAGGAAGACAGGGAGCGAAACTTTAATATAGACATTATTATATCTTGAAAAGAAGATGTCCAGGAAATTAGAATGAATATCTGCCTGCCAGAAGAGATTTGATTCTTAAGAGGATCCTCTGCCAGGAGCCTTTATTGATTTTCCTTTGTCCATGACAACCCTTCTATGTACAGACAGATGCATCTGAGACAGAAATCAGAGCTGTCAGAAACTAAAGGGATGAGTGGGTTCAAGAGAAACTTATTGTTTGTCTTCCAGGAATTCATTGCCCTGGGAGCAAAAGTGGTCAGTGGCTGAAGGGAAGTGTTAGGCAGTTGTATATGCTTTGAAGGTTACAGACATACTTCTGTTCACTTCATAGTCCAAAGTAACCACAATCTACTGACCTTCCTACATCTATAGGTGGATATCAGTGGAAATCCACTGAGATGTCTGACCCTGCAGGGCTACCAGTTTTTAAATGAGACTCTTGCTGCCTCTGAAAATGCAGATGGCATGTCTAGGATATCAATGGATGAGGGTGATAAGGGACCAGGACTAGATAGACTGGTCCCAATTTTAGCCTCTTCAGGCTGGAGATGACAAGCTAGTTAGAAAACAGGGTCTGAACTTTTGAATTTGTGTCACTAGTTCCTATCCCAACAATTTGTTCTGTCCCTAGAGTTATTTACCATATTGCCCACTCCCATCATGGAACCGCTCACCCCTTCGGTTAGTCAGAATTTCAATGAAGGTTTTCATTGTCAAACGAGATTTGTTCACAGGTATTCTGGATATTAAGCCCCCCCCAGTCATAACACTTACCTTAATGTTGAAGATCCAGCGGTGCCCTCAACAGCTTGGTCCTACTGCATCTTCTGTCAAAAACCAAATAAACATTGAAAAAAAATTAAAACACAGCCACTACCGTTACCTACATCAGTGACCCCTCCAGCTAGATGATGATTGGCTGGGAGGTGAGGTTAATACAGGGCACTTTCTGTGCCCTGTGTAATCCCACAATCCCAGCCAATGGGTGCATGTGAACTAATTTGATCTGGGACAACTATTTCAAAGTGTAATACTTTTTATGAATGGTGTAAGCTCAAGAATAATTTTGAACGAATGAGGTGAATGTGCTGTTCATGTTTCTGAAATTGGGTGTGCCATGCCATTCGTTTGTCACTTAAATCTGAGTGTCATGAAACACGTTAAATTTTGCATTTGTTCCTAAACCAATGCACAAGTCTAGTATATATTATATTAATGTATTAGATGTGTCAATTATATTGTAGCCTTGACTTTTTTTCTAATGCTTTGGAATAGTTGTTAAATGTTCCTTGACCCAGTTTAAAAGGTACCCCAGGAAGTCATTGCTATGGAAGCCTCTCGGAGTATTGTTGATTGAAGAGACACACTGCTACCTGTGTCTTCGAGCCACAACCACACTTCAGCATGTCATGTATTAGCTCTCATCCAGTCAATTGTCCAGGCATTGTGATGTTCTGCACAGAACTGGGACTCTTCAGTGAAGAGAATGGATCACCATTCCTGTCTCCAATGGTACCCTGCTCAGAACCATTCACAGGTCTAGTTTGATGACCATGTTTGTCACACCTGGACTTTTGTCATGCAAGTTACATTGACCAATTTTGGTTGATACAGCTGTACAGTGGCTCTCTGTAGTACATTTTGCAATGTTCTCACCATTATAATAGGGATGTGCAATGCCACAACTACAATCTTGGTCAAATGTTGTGAGCTATTCCTTTTGTGTTCTCAGACTCAAAGAAACAAACAGGACCAACAACTTTGAAGTTGTGTCAGGACAATCACAGCAGTGTCTAGGAGGAGAATGCTTGCTCTGCAGGATATTCTAGGACAGATAAGCAGGAAGGGGAACATTATACTGACAGGTGGAGTTGTCCTGTAGCAAAGATTGCTCAGTAAGCTGAGCACTTCCTGCTATGCTTGTATCCCCAGGTATTAATCATGGACACGTTAGATTATAACATATAACTGTTTTATTATTCAGAAACTTCATATTTCTCTTCAATAAGACAATAAAGGGAAGTGCACAGCTTGATTGTCCTATTACGTGAAAACGTGTTTTGAAATAATTTTGCTATGTACTCTAAAGGAACATATATATAATTTATAAGAAGTTTTAAATTTTTTCATAAAATTATTAATTCCGCCTAAGTCCCCCAAGGACTTCACATCTATATGCATATGTGAATGGATTGATTACTTCTAATTACGATGTTTATTAAAGAAAGTCATCACAAAATAAATTTACATGCTATATTTCATTAAATTATGTTTGTAGAAGCCCAAACTACTAATTAATTTTTACTTACCTAGGGGACATAAATACCTATAGTTTATATACAAAAATATGCAATTCATAGCTTCAACTACAGTGCATGGTCATTTACCTAGACAGCCAGTTTCAATTGTCGGGTTCTATTTCTGCACCAGACAGCTGAAGATTCTGGCACCATTCCCAGAGTATTTGGCAGGAGTAATTGGGATAATGGTAATTTCTTTACATTGCTGTGAGAGTCACTACTTTAAGTTAAAATTGCTCTGAATGCAATATTTGACTGTGTTGCTGAATGTTTTAAGTCAATTAATTTACCAAATGCACTGGTTTGTTAAATTTTTATTGTTCAATCAGTTATAATAGGTTAACTCATAGGGCAACTCTATGCATTATGTATATCTTTATGACAATCCCTAATATATTTTTTCTAAGAAAGTATGCACCATGTATCATAAATATATACATATTCATATTTAAGGTAATTCATTTCCCAAAATTATCATTTTTTTGTTGTAAAAAGTTATATATCTTCACTGCACACCAAACCTTGTCATATTTTCCCAAGAAACTCACCACAACATATAATAAAGTATATCAGTATTCATATTCTGTAATTACATTTATTGGATTTGCCAAGGTTGACTTCAGGCCCTAACACATATAACAATTGATCAACACTTGCATATGATGAATGTAGCCTGCTAGTCTTATTATTGAGTTTGCCTGGCAAGTTAAAAACAAGCATGAACATTTCATATACACTATTGTACAAACACTACTTTGTGGTACAAAAGAATGTCATTTGTGCAGCAGCTATAGCATATATATCAAGCTTTTTACATAAAAACAAAGCACAGTTGAGTAACATGTGAAATGCTGCACAAATTTGTGCTACCACCATATAAAAATGCTTTACAGGGACAATAAAGTATTCCCCTCCTGCCCCTTTTACTGATGTAACACTGCTCACCTCAGAGCAGCAAGACTGTCTGGATGGATCGCAGAGAGAGACAATCTTCAGTGAGCATAAGGAAAAATCTGTCAAGGGGGCCAGGGTTTTCCTTATGCTCATAATAAAAAGATTGTTCCTTGCTGAGAGATGTCTGGTCAAGAGACTAGGGCCTAGATTTAAAGGCAACCGTTAAACCAGCCGCTAAGTGAAAAAGGCACATCGCTCGCAAATAATACAGGAGTTACGGCAGATTCAATAGCTACTCTACAAGAATAGCTATCGAGCGTAGGCACACAAAAAACACGTAACACAAAACCCGTTGTCGCTCATGTTAATGCACAACGGGCGGCCAAATCACACGATAACTGAGCTCCAAACAACATGTAATATAACGGCTGCCGTTGTCAAGCAACCATGATTGATGCCAAAACAAATTCAAACACACAGCCAATCCCAAAGCCCCAATGTATCAAATAACTTCAAATACACCTATATATACCCAAAAATAACTGCCACACACTGTCTGTTATCGAGTTCTTCAGAGCCAGATATCAGGACCCAGGAGCGGAGGATAGTGATCAGAGAGAGGGAGACAGGAGCGTTCATTGGAGGTAGAGGAGTTTTGGAGTTTGGAGAGAGGAGAGCATTGCACAGAATACGACACATAGCACACCTTTGCACATATTACATACACACATACAAACACATACACATACATACACATAGTCCTTTTATTTTATAACACCTCACACATTTTACTTTTATTTTTGACAGTGTGAATCTGGGAGTGAAAGTGTGTGACAGAGAGTGACTGGATCGAGTGTGTCTGTGAGGGCCTGTGGGAGTGCCTGGGTGTGACTGGGTGAATGATGGCGAGGAGAGGAGGACAGGAGAGAGGGATGGGGAGAGTAGTGGAGGAGGAGGAAGCTCAGGAGGGGATCCCTCAGCAGAGCAGGGGTGGGAGAGGGAGATCCGCAGGGCGGAGGGGGACCCGGCCCACAAGAGCAGGAACACGCAGGACAGGGACAGAACCTGCAGTGGGACGAGGGGTAGTTGCTGGGGAGCACCCCACACAGTCAGGGTCAGACCAGGCAGGGCACTCCGGCTCTGAGTCATCCCATGCCGGAGCTGATGAGGCCAGGATCAGAGACCCAAAGTATACAGAGGAGGAGAACACGGCTCTTGTGGAAGCTGTCCTGGAGAGGCAGAGTGTTCTCCACCCGACAGCGAAGGTCCCTGGCCTGTCAGCGAGGAGGAAGGCAGCCTGGAACCAGATCTGCAGCCGGGTCAACGCGGTGGCTCCATGCAGACGGGACGTGGAGTCCATCAAAAAGCGATGGGGCGACTGCCGGAGGGTGGTCAAGAACAAGCTCTCCGAACTCGCCAAGCACGCCCGAGGCACTGGAGGTGGCCCACCTGTCCCTATCACCTTCTGCGGCTGGGAGGAGATGGTGCGCCAGAATATGTCCCCAACCCTGATCGAGGGGGTTGTTGGAGGAGCTGACACTGGGGATGAGAGGACCCTCCACACTACCGGTAAGTGCAACACTACAGAACCCAACACCAGCTGCACACACAGTCACACCTCAACACATGCCCATCATTCATGCACACAACTGCACCAACACAGCACCCTGAGGGTTAAAAACAGGACACAACACAAGGACAAATATCAAGGTCCAACTTGGAACAAACCTGTCCAAGTCCTACTTCAACCCTCCTGTCGCTGTGCTCATCACACACAATACACAAACCATGCAGTTCCAAATGTCGACTGTCATCACTGTTCACACACAATGTCACCCATGTCCCCGCTGGGATGTCAGCACTTAACCCCTCGAGTGCTAGAGGGATCATCAATGCATCGATCAACAATGCTTTGGCAACCCCTCTGGGACTCAAAGGGTTAATCAGACAACAATCAAGTCAATAGGCCAACGATCACATGCTACACAGGGGACATTCACTAAGCGGTGACAAACACATGGTGGAGAGAAATTCACCCTCACACTTCCTCATTTCACCAATACCAGTGTTAGCCTATGGAGAATATGCAATAACATGAATCAAGTTGCTAAGGTCCCATCGTATACACTCCATAGAAAACACTCTAAATGGGGAAATGAGATCACTGGAGAAGTCAGCATTATGTACACTCCATCATGTCAACAACACCGCTTACTGAATCACAAAAAGGATGGAGCAGGTCACACATCACAGTGGCACTGAGAATAACTGCTTGTATGTGCAACACACAGGCCTCAAACAATACCCCAGAATTAAAGGGGGAAAAAGTAGGCCTTGGTGTTGTGTCTGCAATCATTTACCCTAACTTCAAATGACATATCTCACATCTGATTCCCACATGGATCCTCAGGGGTGCTGATGCCATGGATGGATGGTACACCAGACACTGTTTGCAGGATACACATGGGAACCAAATATCATCCATTGTACCTTGGTCACCAACAGGCCATGAATGATAGATATCTCGGATTGAGTACGGTTGCCTCACTCAGAAGGATGGATGGGCTCATACTCAAAGAAAAACAGGCCTCAATCAGAGATATCCCTCACTACTGGCGTGATTGTTGCCCTTCAGGATTCAACTGGAACACACGACATGGACAGGATCCTGTCCAGTTCATCAATCTCTGATTGCCAGGGTGGTATCCCATGCCCTACAATGAAATGCATAGGATATGATCCTGACAACCAGAGAGTCACCTGTCAAGTAATGAAAAATTGTGAATTGGACGGGATCAGCTAAGAAGATAGGGTTGAATAACACTTGATTCCCACTGCACATCTGTTCAAACAAAGATATGCACACAAAGGAAAATGGTCAGATATGTACCTTTCAAATGGCTCAAAATATGTCCCAACACGATGTGAACCCAGAGATCATCTCACTGCCTGTGATTGCCCTACTGGCCAGATATGTGCATCCATCAGAAACTAACTTACATTGATACCATCCAAATACACATACCTAGTATATCCCACTCTACGTAGATGGGATATACGAGGTATGTTCATATCCATCATATCAATCCAATGTATATTTTGATGGGTGCACATATATAGCCAGTAAGGCAATCACACCTACTGAAATGATCTCTGGCTTCATATCTGGAAAGGATATATTCATATCCATATGAAAGGTACACATCCACATGCATATATGACCATTTCTCCTTTTATGTAACTGTAATGGCATAGCAATTGTTAATTTCACCAACATGTGGATCCATGTTAGTCCTATCCCGCCAACCCTCATGGTTAGACAGATATCGCTCTATTTGACAGCTGGAGATTTCAGTCATTAGAACACACGGAGGCTCTTCAGCAGAGCCTAAATTGCCCCATTCAGAGATGGAGACATCTTTGAGATGGTCAACAAAGTGTGCCAGGTTTGCAAGCACACTCTGTTCACCATTCCAATGAGGTTTACATCTCTGAATGGGGCAATTTAGGCTCTGCTGAAGAGCCTCCGTGTGGTGAAATGACTGTCAAACATGTCAAAATGACTGTCAAATAGAGCAATATCTGTCTAACCATGTGGGTTGGAGGGATAGGACTAACATCGATCCACATCTATCTCTTACAATGCCTACAATATTACATCATGGTGAAATTAACCATTGCTATTCCGTTAAAGGGATAGTAATACCTAACATGTGAAAAGAAAAATATATTGCAGGGTTCATCCCCCGAGCAAAACAAGGGTATTCCCACTGCTGAAAGGTGTTTCATTCAAAATTTAGCACAGCTCATAGTTGACTACTCCAGCGGCAATATCACAGTGACCTGGAACTCTAAAATGCCGATGTTGCTAGACCATCCTATGGACAGCTTACGTCCAGACACAATAAATTCTCATAGGATAATGTAGCAACAGTGCCAATGTACAACTTCAGGCCACTGGGATATAGCACCAAAGCAATTCTACTCTGAGCTGGGAGACTTTTTGAACAAAAACCTCCTCCAGCAGTGGGAGTACCCTTGTTTCACTCAGGGTGATAAACCACAAAACATATATTTCCCTTTCTGCATTTCATGTATTAGTATCCCATTAATCCCATCATGGCTATGTTTACTAATCACACAATCTCAATTCTCCACACAGCTTATGGACCTCCATCGCAGCAGGAGCCCGTGGAGGAGCCGACCACACCACCCAGTGAGGAGGATACAGAGGAGGGGACTAGCCACTGGGAAGCGTCTACAACCACCACACCTCCTCCCCAACTGGCTGCATCACCACTGCCTGCCTCTCAACTGCCTGCCTTTCAACTGGCTGCATCACCACTGCCTGCCTCTCAACTGGCTGCCTCTCAACTGCCTGCCTCTCAACTGGCTGCCTCTCAACTGCCTGCCTCTCAACTGGCTGCCTCTCAACTGCCTGCTTCTCAACTGCCTGCTTCTCAACTGCCTGCCTCTCAACTGGCTGCCTCTCAACTGCCTGCTTCTCAACTGCCTGCCCCACCACAGGATGCTCGACAAATGTACAGCGGCTGGATTCAGGGGGAGAGATGGATGCATCCCACTAGCACCGGGAGCTATTACCCTCCAGCAGCAGCACCACCACCACCAGGGAGGCAATGGCTGCCCGGGAATGTGGCCACCAGCCAATATGGGCCATATTCCACTGAGATGGATCTACCCTCCTGGATGGCTCCCCAGCATGGCCCCAGGTATGATCCCAGGTGGGGGCCAAGCACCTACCACTGGCCAAGGTATGACCCTTGGCCACTTGACTACCAACACCTGGGCCTGATTGGGGAGCCCCAGCGCCCTCAGCCAAGGGACTTGTTCACCCCACCACCTCAACCAGCACAGACATCAGTGGGCAGCAGTGGGTCCCTTGATGTGGTGGGCACCCACACACCGTCTGTGCAAGCCACTCCACCAACACAAACAGCAGTAGCAGCCACAGCACACCCAGTACCAGCAGAGGAGACAGCAGAGGCTGGGGAGATAGAGGCTGAGGAGACAGCTGAAGCTGGGGAAACAGAGGCTGAGGAGACAGCTGAAGCTGGGGAAACAGCACATGTGTCACCGGCCACTCCCATCTCCAGCAGTCAACGCACCCCAGATCTGGAGGCTGAGTGCATGGCCCTTCAAAGAGGACAGCTCCGGGCAACCCACGCCACCAACGATAACCTCACGAGGAACCGGAGGGAATCCCGGAGGAACACGAACAGGTTGGAGACCAGAATCCAAGCTCTGGAGTCAGAGGTTTCCAGGGGGAACACACAACTCCACCAGATACATACGGGGATGATGGACATGTTTGCACAGGTGCTCGTGGAGTTGCGAGAGATTAACCGCAGGGAGAACCTGAGGATGGAGAGGGAGAACCTGCGTTCCACAGAGGGGTCCACTGCACCCACCACCCCTTCCAGTGTTACACCAGAAGCCACACCTAGGGGACAGAGGGTGACAAGGCAATCAGCCAGGGCATCCACCTCTGGCACCAAGTCTAAGGCCCCCCCCAAAAAAAAAAAGAAATGAAAGGCCCAACCTGTCATCTGCCCCCTCAATAAATGAAAATTGTGCTTTTGAATCCTGTCTGATCTGCTGTGTATTCACTTATAGATTGGGTGGCAGGGTTGTCTCCAATGCATTGCCAAACAATGCAGTGAACTCAACTCCTGCCTGGGGGAAATGTTTGTGTGATGTTACAACATGGGTTCACACACACCCACACCGTTGTCCAAATTCACCTGGCAACCCATCCCTGTAGCCATATAACACAACAGTGTTACATGGCCATGATGTGTGTCAGATTTGATCAGAACATACCCCTTAGCACAACAACTGGTGCAACACTGAACATTCGTCTGCATCAATTGTTGTGTTTGAGGGGAAAACCAAACTAACAGCTATGCGACTTAGCAGGGAAATAACAAGCAGGACAGATTGAACATGCATCAATATGGTCTTTAAATCAAAATTCTATTGTGCAGCTGACATACTGGGGAACACAATGTACACCCTAGGATCTCAATGTGTGTGTTACACATTGTGATCCTAGGGTGAGCATTGTGTTCTCCAGCAAGTCAGTTGCACAACAGGAGTTTGAATCACAGCCTAACTTACTGCATAACCCAATGATCTTCCTAAGATTTCATTGTGTAGCACGCACATTGGAACCTTAGGCTGAGCATTGGCTTATGTATTAAAGGGATAGTAAACCTTGAAAATAAGTTCATTCTATATTGTAGCCCTTAAAAAAACATGTAAAATGATATAAGTCTTATATCCCAAATCATATATGTTTGGTAGATAAGACTGATATAATTTTTCATGGTTTTTAAAGGGCTACAATGTGAAATAAACTTATTTTCAGGGTTTACTATCCCTTTAAGTTGTGTTGTTGTTTAACTAAGGTTATAACACACTTCACCAGTAATAACACTTGTCCACATGGTTGTTTTTGTTGATGTAGCCCATGTACTGAGATATGACAACCTACAGCAATCTCAGGACATTGATTATATTGAGCAACACACAAACCATGGACATCACATCACAGTGGAAGTGTGTCCCCTGTATCACCAGCTAATCACTCACAACACACATCAGTGTATCACTGCCATCATGTCATTGCATGTATACATCACAAAGTCCACTCATGGTCAGGCAACTAGTGGACTCCTGTGATGTAAATCATGCCTTCCTTTGTATGAGGGATACTCTAGCCTTGGGTACGGTTCCACATTGACAGGTGTTTGATCCAACATTCATTCATACAGACACGGATTGAGTAGTGATGTTTCTTGTGTATTTAGCCAATATGCATTAAACACTTGTATGAGCACAAAAAGGTACATCTGAACTAAATAGGAATACATTAGAAATGCTAGTGAACTGCTCATGTGTTGTCTACATCGTTTGGCATCTGTGTATGAGCAGTCTTACTGTACAGGTCTGATACCTGGATGTTAGTACACACATAAATTTGTGTCCATATGTGAATGTTCCAGTAGAGGTTGCTGTGAACATCAGGTCAAACATTGCATCACCAACACAATCACTTGGAACGCCAAGGGGTGAGCTTCATGGAAGTGTTGTCCAGACTTCAGTCCAGTCATATGGAAACTCCTCTGTTCAAGGATGGATCGTGCTATGGATGCCTGTGGGACAAGAGGACAGGATTTGGAACATCACCCTCGAAGTGATCGTCATGCAACAGCTACAACATCATGATCCTCTTAATCTTTCCCGTTACATAAGTCTACACAAACCACTGCTTTGTAATGTGTTGTGTACTGGTCTATGAACCATCATGGGGGGAACTAAGGGGATGTTAACCATCCTTAGGGATATTTGCCCCTGACATGGTTACACACATCAACAAATATGTCCTAATAGCTTCCTGACAACAATAGATTTGGGCTGCCACTGTCAGAGACAGGCCAAATATGTTTGGTTCATGGAGCTAGTAGGACATATTTGTTAATGTGTGTATTTCTTTCTGGGGCACATATCACTGCACACACACACACACACACACACACAGGGCAGCATGGTGTCCATGGAGATGTGATCCACATTTCATGAGCTCCATGTTGTGTAACACACTATTACTGTCGATCCACCCCTCTGCTGCTTTCTTCAACTGTAGCAAGCTACTGGTCCCATGTCCCCACGAATGCCCCCTGAACCCCTTATATGACAGAGTTCTATCCGATGCATTGGCTTGGATGAGACTCCCTTGCTACAGGGGTACCATGGTTGCTATGGGTCTGATCCTAGCAGAACACTTTAGTTGGTGCCTAGGGAGCTGTGGGATATGCTGAACAAGGTTAAAGTGTTGTACCTTGGTTTCCAGGGGGGGCATGCATGATATCCTTGAGGTAGCAGTATCAACATGGACGACAGGTTGTCAGGTGTATTCGGAATCTCTAGGCCCAATCTGACTGGTCCACGGAATAGTTGATGCTGGTGGTCCATACTGCAGCCAGTGACAGGACTGTGTCACTGATCCTGTGGGGTGAAACAGAACATGTGTGTTGTGGTGGGTGTGTATGCATGGATTGTGTGCATACATGTATTATACTCACAGCAGAAGTGATCCCTGATCAATCTGTCCCTTGTCTGCATCCCTGTTGGGGTTTCCTCACACTCAACGATATCCACAGGGTCTTCAGGTCTGGGTGGGGGATGGACATCGTCGATGAGTCTGGTGTCCACCGTGATATTATGTAGGATGGCACATGCCACGATGATGTCGCAGACCTTGCCTGGTGCATACTGCAATGCTCCCCCCGAGTGGTCCAGACATCGGAATCGGGACTTGAGGAGGCCGAAGGTCCGCTCAATGGCATTCCGTGTTCTGGCATGAGCCTGGTTATATCGTTCCTGGGCATCGTTTTGGGGATTGGCGACCGGGGTGAGGAGCCATGGCTTGCATCCATAGCCAGCATCACCTGTGGAAAGTGAGTGACATGGTGTGACAAGGAGCACATATTGTGGTGAACATACTAGCACATGTGTATGTGGTGTCATTTGGTGCTGTTAACTCACCCAGAAGCCATCCGCCTGTATAGGTCCCATTTTCGAAATCCCTCTGCACAGATGAATTTCTGAGTATATGTGAATCGTGACAGCTCCCGGGAAATTTCGCACAGACATTCATTATGGCCAGGTTGCTGTCACACACCATCTGCACATTCATGGAGTGGAAGTTTTTGCGGTTCAGGAACATATGTCCCTGACGTGCTGGTGCTTTGATACGGTCATGGGTGCAATCTATTGCACCCATGACCCTGGGCATGCCTCCCCTTGCATAGAAGCCCTGCTTCAGATGTGTCCACTCCATATCGGTGATGGGGAAACGTATGTAGGTACTGGCCTTGGCTTTGAGGGCTGGCAAGACCTGGGCCAGCACCCTAGAGAATGTGGCCTGGGACATGCCAGATGCGTAACCCTCTGTCGACTGAAAGGCGCCACTTGCCATGAAGTGTATGGCACACAGGAGTTTTTGAAGGCCAGCTAGAGCATGGTTATGGGTGCATATGGGATCCACCTGCTCCTTGATGACCTCATACAGGGCTATGATGCTGTGTGGCCTCAACCTGTAGCGATCAATAACCTCGTCATCGGTCAGTCCAAAGAGAGTGACCCTTGGACGGTATACCCTGGGCCTTGGTGGTCGTCTATGCATCCTGGGCTGCTGCAGGGGTCCCTGTGGCAGCTGGGGAGCATCCTGTTGCTGCAGCTGTGCATCTGCAGGCAGGTGTCCTCCGGGTGGGGATGGGCTCCTGTGTGGCTGCTGAGCCAGAGCCTCCTCACTTGCAACAGGTGGAGGCTGTTGATGAGGCGTGCTTGGAGGTTGCTGATGTTCCCCAGCTCTCTCCCTTGCACGCCTTCTCCGCAGCCTTTGCAACAATATGTAACCCAACATACTGTTTGCTCTCTCTATCTGTCTCTCTCTATCTCTCTCTCTCTCTCTCTCTCTCTCTATCTATCTCTATCTCTCTCTATCTCTCTCTCTCTCTCCCTCCCTGAGTGGAAAACAAGCCACAAGTGAGTGTGTTGAGTTGTCCCTTTAAGTACTTGCTAGGGCGTTGTGTAGGTGTGTTGATGAGGTGAGTGCTGACCAATGGTGAGTTGTTTTTGTCCAGGTAAGTGTTAGCAGGTGTGTGTGTGTTATAAGATGTGGTGTGTTGTGCTTGTTCTGTGTGTGCCATTTGCGGACGTGCAGTTGTGGGGTGCAGGTGGCGTGTTGATGTTGCCCAGGTGAGCTTGTATTTGCAGGTGTCCGCTTTGTGTGATGACCCCCATTGTTCCGTGCCATGTTGTGTTGTTGTTTTTGTGTGTCGTTGTCCCTGTGGTGTTGGTTGTTGTTGTTTGTGTAGTGATTTGTGTTGTATGTGCATGTTTTTGTGTTGTTTTGGCATTGCACGGGTTAATTTTCCCATTTACATGGTTGTGCGGTAAGCATTTGGTGTGTTTTCCTCTGTAACGGGTGTTTTGTTTTGGCCGTTAAGTGTCTAACGTGTGTGAGAAGTGGGTCTTAACTTTTAGCCGTTAGGTGTGTCTTTTTTTCAGCCGTTATCAGTACCGCAAGCCTTTGAATAGCTCTGGGGTATGTTGTTCCATGCGTCTGAATGCACGTAAGTGTATCGGCCGTAAGGATTGTACAACTGCCGTTAGCTGTTCTTTAGACGGATCTTTGAATTGCAACATGACACTTAACGCACCTGTTAGTGATTTTTTTGGCTAACGGCTGCCTTTAAATCGAGCCCTAGATTACACATCTAAGGTGAGGTGGCTTACAAATAGGTAAAAGGGGACACTTTATCATTCAATTACTCTTGAATTACAACTCTGACAGTATCGAAATAATTATCTATGACCCAAATACTATGATGATTAACTGGAGCTGCTTTTTTTGTGAACCATTACTATTCCTTTAAATCATTCATATTCAATGAAGCAATGATTACTTAAATGTGTGCAGACTTTGATTATACATTTCCACTTGCATGTACAAATAAATCATCAATCCAATTAATTAGATACAAAAGCTGTCTGCTTTATGGTCCACAACTTTCACACAAGCAGAAAATATGTTATCCAAATGTATATGCAATATTTGCCTATGTACTGATGTGGCACATCTTTCCTTGTACTTCTTACTTGCAGTGCATGCTTTCCCAAACTGATATGATTAACCCCTTAACGACTGCATGCCGTGCTATGACCATCACGCTGTTTTTGTGTTAAGGTCCGGTGACGGTCATGGCACGTCATGTACATTTTACTTACTGCTCCGGGAGAGCTGTAAGTAAAAATGGGGAGTGAAATTGATCGCTCCAAGACTGGAATGGTCTCTCAGTCCCCACTGCTGTATGCCGGTATGTGTCACAGGTCACATGTCCTGCTCATGCTCGTACATTCTGCTGAATATCTCTTAAGAGCAGTTGAGTGTCATTACATACCACAATTAACTACATGGAGGTTAAGAATTACTATCTCGACATCAGATATATTGCAGGTGAATTGTCTGAATCAGATGGCAATTTTAATATAAAAATCAGGTCAATGTGATCTAATTTTGGAACACATTGGGGGAAATTCGCTAAGCAATGCGTTGTGCATCCTCTTGATCTTTACCTCCCTGTAGCTATTTATGGTGTATAATGACACTCAACTGCCCTTAAAAGATACTCAGCGTAATGTACTAGCATGGGCAAGACAACTGAAGACGACACGGAGGTAAAGATCAAGGGGTTAAACAAGGCAGTCAAGGGGTTAATATGTGCCTGGAGCAAATGCTGCATTGACACAGCACCCACATGGTGACCTTTAAGCGGGCAACATTGTAATGTCGCTGCATCTTAAGCAGGTGATATTCTGATGTCCCCCTTTTGATGTGAGTGACATTCTGAAGTAGCCCTTTTGAGGGCCACCATGTAGGCAACGATATTTCAATAGTAAACTCATTTGGTGTGCTGCAATACTTCTTAGCACATCGGCTTCTCTTAGTTCGCATTTCCAGTCAAACAAAAACAAAATAAATCAGTTGATACTCTTAAAGGGATAGTAATGTTTCATAATAAAAGCAGCTCTAAGTAATCATCATAGTATTTTGACTTTGGAGAGTCTTATTTCAATTCTGTCAGGGTTGTAGTTCTAGAGTAATTCAAGGACAAAGTATCCCCCTCCCGCCCATTTTACTGATGTAACACTATTCAGCCAGATCAGAAGGGAGGTGCCCAGGTAGACTGCAGAGAGGGACAATCTTCAATTAAGAAAAGGGAAAAACCTGAAAAACTTGTCTAGGGGGGCAAGGCTTTCATTGTTCTCACTGTAAGAATATTGTCCCCTTCTGTTATCTGTCTGGTCTATGGACTGCATTCCACATCTGAGAAGAGATGGCTTACACTAGGTAAAAGGGGCGGGAGGGGAAACTTTGCTTGTGAATATCTCATGTTTTTTTTATGCCTACAAAATAAAATAAAGATAACTTGAAGTATTAGTATCCCTTTAAAGGGGATCTTTACTTATAAAATAGCTAATAAGTTAATAATCTGTTAACATTTTCTTATTTTTGAGCAAAGATTTTTTAGAAGGGTCTATAAAGGCAATATGACCCTTTTTCGTGAATACATACTTCTTGTTATTCTTTTCTGTCTTTTAGGAAAACATTTGCTTAACCTTTATAAATCATGAGGTTTTAAATAAAATTACCACAAAGAAAAAAGAAGACACAAAAAGCAAATAGCAAAACATAGGTCTATCCATCATAGTTAATAAAGCATCTCATGGTAAGAATATAATTATAATTGTTTAACTAAGTGAAGTGCAGCGGGGTCATACTAGATGAGCAAATATTTGTAGATGGAGCTTATCAGCAAAATGGAACAAGAAAAGCAATGACACTTTTAGATTATTACCAGGGGACAGGAAGGGTTCCTCACATATAAAGTCTTGTAGTTCCCTGATTCAGACCAGACCAGACCTACTTTGGTTAGTTCTGTAATAAACCTATGATTATACCTCATGCACCTCACCTAAAATAGACACCTTTCTATTAACCTAAAATACATATTTCTAAATCAAAATCAAATTTCTGGACTAAGCAATCCACAATAAAGACACCATACAGTTTGTAAGGCAACAAACTCACTTATCAACCTTTCATTAGTTTCTACCCTGGACAAATGAAAATTATATTATTTACAGATTGATTGTTGGGTACAGACTTTGAAACAACAGACATTAAACCTATTACTACTCTGCAAGTTTGAAAATAATAAAGTAAACAGAAACAACTGCTTACCTTTGAAGCCTCATAAAATCAGACACAATAATAAAAATGGCTGCTATTAGTGGTTACCACTGATTGCAAACATTAAATGCACTGAACTCCATTATGGAAGAGATGCATTAAAGTGCTGCAATAATATATGTGTTGCTATTTTCACAGAAAATATGGCTGCAAATATGTATAAACATGTTCTGCATAAAACCCTTTCCTTGTGTGAGAACAGTTTTATAGCATAAAACAAATTTTATTGCATGCAATGTAGAAAAATGGCTGCATTTTGACAGTTTTAATAGCATGTTTTGCTCATAATTTGTCCATCACTATCCCCTTGGCATAATCACTGTACTGCTAGTCTATGTAAAAAGATATGTAGAAAATGTCACAATGCTGGGAAAAACGTCACAGAAAGGTCACAGAAAAGTTGCACTTGAGAGTTTTTCATTAAGCTTATTAGGCATCTATGTAACTCTTGCTAACATGTATATACGTATGACAGGCAGACCTTTAACCGGGGACACATAGGAAATAGCCATTTTGCAGTACTTCACTGAAATCAAAGCAGTCCTGCAGTATGCATTTCTCCTATGCGTCCCCGGTTAAAGGTGAGGTCTGGTCAGCCTAACATATGATCTAGTACAAATAGCACACTAAACCCACTATTGCATTTTCCTTAGATCATTTTAATACATTTGCCCATATTCTCCCTACAATCTTTGAATAATTCAGTTAGGAGTATCTTTAATTACACTAAAAGAACATGGTAAGTTGTACTTTCGACTGCCTTCAAAGTAGACAAAAATATACACAAACCCCAGTTATACACACTATACAATTGATAGGGTGTCTATAAAACACAGCTTATAGGATCGATCTCAAGAAAAACATACCGGCAACAGGATCTAGGGTTCAGGTAACAAGGGCTCCCTCTCCATCAGTATAGAGTATAGCTTCTGCAGTTCGTCTTTAATCTGGGAGTAGCCCCACTAAAGCTCCAGGACAGACATGTTTGGCAGAGAGGTGCAAACATTTGCACAACTACATTAACTGGGAGACATGGGAATAAGTATAGATTTCCCTAGCAGTGGGGGTTTGCATGGGGTGGAGGAGAGATATTTAATCAGCAGACAGAAGAGAAGTCAAAAATAGGTCAAGGAAGGTGGCATAGATTCATAACAATAGGCCACGGGGGAGGGGGAGAGCAGCAGATGTATGTAAATGGTTTCCCAAGCCAGGCGCCAAAGGTAGGCAGCACAGGTTCATAAGAAAAGGTCAAGGATAGTCATTGTCAGATACCAGTTGATCAAGCACAGAAGCAACAGGGCTGAGTTCTGAAGACAAGGCCACAAATAACTGAGCACTGAGTGCCCATGGACTTTCATTTAAATATCCTCTGAACATTCAGCATTTGTGATTGCCTACTCAGGAGCTGCAGAACTGCCCAGATGAAACAAATAGCAGGGGCTTAGGGAAGGCTGCTACAAAAAGCCAGAAATACAAACTACCTTGAGCTGCAGACCAGCAGAGTGCAGGATAAGCAGCCATGATGTTGCCTGTTCAAGACTCACCTGTGCTGTGCTAAATATAAGTAACATCAGAAGTGATGTGACCATGTAGTAATTAAACTGGGACCAAAGTGACAAGATGAATATGCCCCTTAGGACATGAAAGGAAATTATTGTATTATGCAGGGTGAAATACTATAGGTATTTAAACCATCTAGTGGGTAAATATTAAAAACTTGTACCTTACAAAATTTCTAGTAATGCAGAGTTAAGTCACAGAGGGAGTGTTCGGCGAGATTTGAGAGGGATCAAAAGAAAATTAGCAGCCCCCCTGCAGGTGTGAATTACAGTAATCTGATGATTTTTGACCTGCTTCTAACAAGTCTGTGCTTGAAAACAGTGAAAGCAGCTGAAATTTTTATGCTGGATTTGTGTGATAGACGTGTTGACGGTATCCACTACCAGCTGCTCTTTGGGCGTGGATGGGAAGGGAGAAAGGAGTATTAAAAAAACATTTTTTACCAAAAAGTAACAGAAACAGACAGGCAGGTTAAGTGATTCTTCCTACATGAGCTGGCTGGCTGAGCCTGAGATGCTAATGAGAGACATATACAGCACACACAGACAAATACATCATACATTCAAGACAAAGAGATATGTACAGCTTGATATACTGTGCAACTTACACACATTTTCAAGAAAAAGATGGAGTAGTTTATACTGAGGTGTGGGGATGCTTTACCAGTTGCTGTTTGTTCTGTCCAGTGCTGTACTGTAAAAATTACACTACAGTATTTTGAAGAGAAACAAAAAACTGCTGGAATTTTTACCCTAGCTGCTAGGCAAAGATGGTGCCTAGGAATGAACTTTGGAGTACTACTTTAGGGAAATATACTGCCTTGTGCGGCAGCAACTGAGGGTGATAGTGAAAGAGACATAAATCATACATTATTTTCAGACAAACAAAACATCACTCTACACGCTAGTAGCCCTTTCATGTACCTTGCATTAGAAATAAACATTAACATCAATGTCCAACAAAACACCTCTCTCATCATCACCACAGCAACCGCTTCTAATTCCAACCTCCACCCTGTCACAATTACTATTACTGACTAAGCAGCAACTCAGGTCAACATCCACAACCTTGCCATGACTGCATCTGCAGTTGTTCAATCTGCAGCACCACTGATATCCACTGCTAGTCTTTTTGCAACATCTAGGCTCTGTTGTAGTACTGGTAATCCTTCAGGAATGCCAGTCTATGAAATCTCTAGATACTTCACTAATGATCCAAAAGCTAAACATTGCATTCTGCTGTCACTGTAAAACATGTGAGCAGGGGGGAAAGAAGACTCACAAATGAAGCACAGACATGGGTCTCACTGGGAGAATAACCAGCAACATCTACAGAGGTACAATCACTAGCAGCAGTAGAAGCACTCCTCTGTAAAAGTAACACCCATCTCTCCCACTTCTGCTGCTAGTTGAGATGATAAGAGTCATAGAGTCTGCACACCCACTTCCAGGCCTGCCACCACAACTAGTAGCTATGTTATTAAAATAATTAGGTTACATAGTTCTTCTTCTGAGTACTAGTTCTTTGAAAGATGATTAAATGCATAAAAAGAATCCAAAAGTACACATGTGGAACAGCAATCTCTATTCCCTTATGTAACATAAGGTCCTCCTCCTTTGAAGGGGCTGACTCAGAAGAATGATTAACGGATATGGGGTTGCCATACCAACCATACCCAGCAATTAGTCAGTGACCTAGGACAGGTCTATGCCATGGCAGCGTTGTTAAACTTCCAATCCTAAAAATTAACCAACATCAAATAACACAATGTTTATGTTGTTTATCAATATAATTTAATTATAAGCATAGCCTACTATGGCAAGATAAGCATTGAAAAATATTGAAAGGCTTACAAAAAGGTAAGCCACCTCAAATATTGTACCACCAGTGACATTGTGGTGTTTGCTAATTTACTTCATGCTTACTTGTCTGAGCAACAAATGTTACATTATCAGGCTGGTGTATCCCATATCCATGAAAATTAGTAATAGAGGGAGTGGGCCTAGGATCAACAACCCCACTGACTGTGGTGGCAGAACCAGCACCATCACTGATTTTGGACAGGTGTTGGTGGTTCCTATTATCTCAAGCCTGAGGTAGCAGCAGCACTATAACAAGCCACAACCAAGGTGCATCAGGGAGAAGGTATCCAGTCACTATAATCCTTCTCTAACTCCACCTCCCCTGAAATACTTTTCCTTGCTCTAATTAAGCACATCCAACATAATCAGCCTGTGATTAAGGCTTAAAATTTTAAACTGTCCACCAAAAAATTAAGTGTTTTCTTGGCTGTCCCTGACAACAATGTTGTGCCCCAAAATCCCACATTGAAATGTTTGTACAAGCAAACCCCTCCACTAGCCAAGAACAAAAAGAATATCATTTTCTGCCTCATCTTCTTCTACTGTCCAGGGCCAGGCTACTTGTAATAATCTCAATTGCCCCCTGGCACCCACAAGGTCCTCTATGGCATTGCCATTGTCATTACTTTGTCCCTGAGGAAGTGGATTGAGCATGTTTAGGATTTCTTTGCACTTATGTTTGTATCAGATCCCACCCATACACAATGTTAGTTTCCTTCCAGTGCCCCTTCTACGGCCCACTAAATCATCATAACACCAGTGGTGGCCATATTTTTTTATAGTATTTCGGTTTCCTGTGGTTGTCTTTTTTACAATCTGTTTTTGAAAGTTTGCAGCAATAAAGAGAACAGCTCAACTGCCATTACTAACATTGGACCAAATATACCATTCATCAACACAGAGGAACAGGCAGGACGACAAATGTGAATAACCGAAAGGCCATCTAAAACACATTACCAGGAAGATACTTGGAGGAGACAGCTTTTTTTTTTTTTGGTATTCATGGAAGAAACCCCTGATAGGATGCATGTGAGAGCATATATTGAAGCATGTATGTATATTTTTATCCACATTAAATTACTACATTTAGATTCTTCTGTGTGTTTAGTTATGGTTTTTTACCAGATTTTCTATACCCTACCCCAGCACACAGGGATTCAGTTTACCTTGCCATGGACTTCAGATTCTAACAGTTTTAAAGCTTTCCTTGGATTAGGCCTCCATCTGCTAACCATTTTTTCAAGGCTTTCTTTGCTGCAAGCCTCGACCTCCCTGATGAGTTTTTTTAAGATTGTCATGATGTATATTTTTATCCACATTAAATTACTACATTTAGATTCTTCTGTGTGTTTAGTTATGTTTTTTTACCAGATTTTCTATACCCTACCCCAGCACACAGGGATTCAGTTTACCTTGCCATGGACTTTAGATTCTAACAGTTTTAAAGCTTTCCTTGGATTAGGCCTCCATCTGCTAACCATTTTTTCAAGGCTTACTTTGCTGCAAGCCTCAACCTCCCTGATGAGTTTTTTTAAGATTGTCATGATTCTCTGGGTTTTCTCTTACTTGTCTCTTGTTTTCCTGTTTTCCCCACCTTGTTCTAGTGATGGCCTGCTTTGGGCCTTTATCAAGAACTGACACCTTTGTGTCAGTGCATGATGAAAGCGTTCTGAGTACCCAGTCTTTGAAGTTTGTTTCTAGTTTTTCCAGTGTTTGACCCAGTTTTCCTCAATTACATCTCTTGTCTCCTGATTCTGCTACGACTCCTGTGTTGGTTTTTATCGTGGCCCATTAGTCATTAATCTGTCTGCTGATTTTGTACCGTGCTGCTGATCCAGTGTTTGATAGAGGCACCTATACTTCTGGTAGATTTTATACGTTGATTCCTGATCTGGGGCTCGATTCTATTACCAACGCTAAAAAAAAAGCCGTGTTTTTTTAAGTCAGGTTTTAGCATTCTATTAACTGACTTGTGATAACAAAATCAACGGTAATTATACATACCGCCAGTCAAAAAAAGCCCATATGAACCAATTTAAAACAATGTGTAAGTAGCATTCTATTAACCACTCTAAGTATTAGCACCTGTTTGTGGTCACATTTTCTGTCGGTAATCCTGCTCCTCACAGATGAGGAGCAGAAACCACAATGATGGTTTCAAAACCATCGTTGTTTGAACAGAAGCACTGCAGAATACAGTATACAACATAGAAATCCAATATAGAGTGCTCCCCTTCAACATATTAACCCCCCCTTTGAAATTCGAATTATAGTGCTTTCCTTCACCAAAAGTCCCTGTGGTAATCTGTGTTCTTTTCACGCATGCGTGTGACAGTTTTTGTTCATGTCATGATCATGTCACACACGTATGCTTGGCTCCAGACCATGGCACACACCTACAGTTCCCATTTGATGGCTAGCACTAATTGAGTGTGGGTGGATCAATCACAATGATAGTGATGATCTACCTGTGCCCAGTCAGGGTTAAAGGGCAAACCTGACCTGTCAGTGTGTCCACAGCATGGGTGGTCAATCCTGTTCTCAGGCCACAAGTTTGCTGTTTCTCATCAAATTAACTCATTTTTTGGAGTAATTCTCAACAATGGTCCTGTTTGTTCAAAAACAAACCTGCGCTTCTCCATACTATACTGTGACTCTGTGTCCTGCCTTGGGCATATCTAATAACTCTTTTGATAAATATGAGGATTTAGTCCATGATTTGTCCAAAAAATGTTAAGCTTGCCACCTCACCAAGGTACCTCAAATTTGGCAAGTACCTATTCTAATCCTATAATAAGTTGCTAAATGTGTGTTTGTCAGAAGCCGTGATGTGCAGTAGAGACGGCTGCGTGCGTTGCAGTCATGCATGGTACAGACTGCCCGCGCCACGGCTGATAACGGAGCGGGGCTCCAAATTCAGACTGCTTCGGGCGCAGAGAGGACTACAGTCTGAATTTGGAGTGCACCTCTCCATATCAGCCGCTGAGAGGGCATTCTCTATTGTGCATGACTGCACCGTGGCCATTGCTGGGTGGCACTGTGGCCCGTGTACATGGTTTCTTCAACTAGTACTCCTATAAATCCCTATCTGAATTAAAATTAAAATTAAAATCATAAGGTTGACAAAGCAGTTGAAGATGTTATAAGGAAACGAGTACCTGATTGTTAAAAACTTGTATGACACAGTGTATGCAATTAAAAACAAGAGTTTTTGTTTGTGCACTCTGGGTTTAGGCCCAATGTTTTTGGGGGACTGGGGAAGCCTGTCATTCCTTGCTGCTTTCTAGATGCCAGTTATTTTATATCATTTTCACTTCAATCACTACATGTATATATTATGGTGAGCTACCGCTGTGAGCTTTTTTCTTTTTGTTTTGCCAACAGTGCTTTTTGTCACTTGAATACAAGTGAATGTCAATACCTCTTGTGTTTAAGTGAGAACATCCTGACAACATGCACTGTTATGGTGCTTAGAGAACATGACTGTGCATTCTAGACAATGGGACCATTGCTGAGAATCACCCCTCTAAATACATCAAACATCTGTGTGCCAGAGAGGTGCTAACTGCTTCATATTTCTTCTTTTTTCCCCCACAGCTGCATCTGATGAAGAGTAGCAGTACCCTTCCCTCCAGGAGCACGAAGAGACCATGGATGCCCTAGGTGGGATCACAGCTGTCATCTGGGGCATATAACAGCAGCTGGGAAATGCCTTGCACAGTCTAGAGGCTCTGTTCCAGCAACTGGTAGTGCAGAACAGGGTGTTCCTGGGCCTCCAGATTGCACAAGGCGTGAGTCCAGGTCCAGCCCCCACCTCCAGCAGCTCCTCATTGGACAGCAGCCTGGCATCATCCGATGCCCTGCCTTCTGCATGTGGTGGTAGGTGCCACCTAGGCAGATGGGGGCCTCACACAAGTGGGGGAAGGTGGTGCCTCCACTGACTCCGTTTACAGCTGAGAATATTTTATTATATTATTATTGATATTATTATTATTACATATTTAAACTAAATTAAAAATGTTTCACTTTCAGCATTGTTGTTGTCCATTTATTTTATACACAAACTGGGGGGAGATACACCAAAGTGTTATGAAGAGGAGATGACTTTCCAGTGTGATGAACGATCCTTGCTTCTTCCATCTAGCCAGTGAACCAAGATTTAACCAACCTGTAAGTTATTAGTGCATTGGCTCCATGGAATAATCCACGTATTGAAGCGTTTAGCACACTGGAGAGGTTCTCTACTCCACATAGCCATTTGATAACACCTTAGTGCATAACCCCACTGCTGACCCACTCGCCTGTGTGTGTCTCCAACCCTTGTGTGTCTCCCTTAGAGATTGGAAAATGTAAGGAGACACACAGATTTGCAGGAAGGGAAGCTGACAGAGGGACAGAGAGGGAAGGAGACGGAGGGATATTGACAGATAGGGAAGGAGACAGACAGAGGGAATGAATGTAAAGGAGTGAAAGTGAGGGGTGTAGACTGATGGGGCTCGATACTATTATTACCAACTCTAACAAACAAATGCATACAGGCCACATCAATACACTCAAGTAAGGCATGTTACCTGATCTCAACACAGGCTCTGGAAGCAATCATTGTTCCATGGCCATTGATCATATGTCACCTGTGATGCACACCACATCACATGGGAGACACTGAAGGGATCAAGAACACAAGCAGTTTTGGGATGTTTGAGGTGTAGTTTGAAGAATACACAGACTCAGTCATTGTTACCTTGTGCTAGTGTTTGCATGTGTCCCAGATATCACAGTCTTGTAGACTGCCTCGAGCGCACACCCTGTGTTAGGGTCTGGGCTTGTGTTGCGGTGGAGGATGAGGGTGTGGAGGCCAACTGCTGGCGAGTGAGGAGCTTGGTTTGGTTCCAATTATGCTCCCTCATCTCCATGACCATTTTACCAAATTGCTTCAGCGCTCAGGGCTCACCCAACCTCACTTGGAGTATGGTATCCAATATCATATAAGAAGAAAAAGAAAAGAAACCACCTAAGAGTAAACTTAATAAATATAAATAAATAAAATGCACTAATGTGCAGTCACAAAACCCAGATGAATAATGGGCATCTCGGGGTACATGCCCCTTGTTGGTCTCAATGCAACTCTCTCCAAATCCAAGTCCAATTGGAATCGGCTACTCGCACTCTCTCCTCTGATACAAATCCTCCACCTTGGAGCCGATGCCTGGCCGATGTATTAGGAGTCCTCCTCCCAGCCTTCAGTGCTTGAAGATATATCATCCCAAGGGAGTGATTCTCTTACGTAAAGGAGGGTACTTAGCCGACTCACTTGAGGAGCTCTCTAATAAAGAACTTGAGGCAAGGACCAATACTACATAAAGTGCACATAGAACTAAAACAAAACAAAGCAGCCAAACGCGTTTTCATCAGCTCCCTGACAACTTTTTCTCAGGCTGACATCCAGCTCTATGAAGCTGCAATTACAAACACATCCCTTATTTATTACTTCTGGACTGGTGCTAATTGATGTTAATTGATTGATACTATTCAGACTCCTCAAGATATCCAAAATAATTAAGAACAATAAGAATAATAATCAACCATAAAACAAATTAAATAAATTCCTTTTCATGAGGAGACTGGAGAGTACCAAATCCCAACACCTTAATTCAAAGTGTATATGAATGTTTCTCATTATATAAACAGCAAACAAAACAGATGAGGAAAAAATGTCAATACCACCAAACCCTCGCATGTCTCTAAATGCATACACATATGTAACAAAGTATAGAGTGGTATAGTACAACTGCTCACCTTCGGCCCTACCATCAATAAGTGGTGCAACTCGTAGGATCGTAATAGTAGTGACTGGTCTAATCGAACAAATTTGTGTGTAGTCCGTGGGTCTAAATAAGCCAGAGCAAATTGTCCCTGAGCAGCAAAGTAATAGTGATACATATTAGGAAGGGCTATATCCCCTTGTCTGGAGTGTTGCATAAGTATAGACATTTTAATTCTAGGTCGGCCTCCATTCCATAAGAAACCCAATAAAATGCTGTTGATCTGGTTAAAGTAAGCTCTGGGGATAGGAATCGGGGTATTTAGGAACACATAAATTAAAGACCATCTTAAATAGATTAGATCTACCTATCACATTAAGAGGTAAAGACTGCCAAAATGTCACTTTGTCTCTTAATTTACATATGAGGGGAAACAAATTGTGTTCATTAAAAAGTATGGGATCCACCATCACTTTTATTCCCAAGTAGTTGCAGACCTCCACACATTTCATCTGGGTATCTACAAGTCTTGTCTGTAGGGTCAGGTCATCCAAAGGCAGAACAAAGGATTTGGACCACTTAATTCTGAAACCAGAGAAGTCACCAAACGTGTCCACTACAGTAAAAACTCTCCGAAGTGAGTCATCTGCACCTCCCAAGAATAGTATCATGGTGCCTGTGATCTTGGCTGCTGCTTGGCGACATTCCTACTTCCTTGTTTACTTGCTGCATTCTTATTGGTCCCTGGACCTGAATCCACCCTGGGCCAGCCATTTTACACCCTGTCATGTCAGTATTCGGGCGCCCTTTCTTGGTGTACCTGAACCTATCGCTAGTTACTGCTGTTTCGCTGTTCGGGTATGACCTGGCCTGCCTGATGACGTTCCTGTGTATCCTGAACTTCTGCCGCTCCATTGCTGACCTGACTGGCTGAGAACCCGCATCCGTTGCTGACTGGACAGGCTGAGAACACGCTACGTTGCTGACTGGACTGGCTGAGAACCCGCTTATGTTGCTGATCAGACTGGCTAAGAACCCGCTATGTTTCTGACTCAACTGGCTGAGAACCCACTTGCTCTGCTGACCGGACTGGCTGAGAACCCGCTACATTGATGGCTGGATTGGCTGAGAATCCGCTTACGTTGCCGACCTTTGGCTGAGCCCCCGCTGCTCTAGATGTACTTACTGATATCTACCGCCTGTGGCAGTGTGCACTTACGGAGTACCGGTTTCCGTGCTGTGAACAGTTGGACCAAGTTACTCATTTCCTTGCTTATGTGTCTGTTGTTACCACTGTCACTAGCTGGGCTCACTCCCGCTTGGGAGTTATAGTATCACGGTGCCCGTGATTGCTCACTCTTGCTGTCAGATGTGTGTATTCCCCATTGGCCGCCTGTTTAACGCCCGCCTAGCACTGCCTATTTAAACCAGCCTGAGACACCCTTTGGTTGCCCTTTCATTGTGTCTCTGTACCTGCAGTCACCTGTATGATGTATCCTTGGGCCTGTGATCTTCTACCAGTGTCAGCGTTTCTCCACTGTCAGAGCTGCCGCTGCATGGTTCCTGTCCTCGTTCCAGACCCGGTTGTCTGTTGTTCCTGATCCTGCTTCTGCTCCGGTTCTGGCTTTGTTCCTGCTTCCGTTCCTGCGGTTGTCCTGAAGGGCAACCTGTTCCTGTGCTGTATCCTGATTCTCTGCATCTGGCTGCCTGTCGCCTGGGCGACATCTTCATCATGGGGTTTACTCCATATACCGGTTGCTGATCCCGTTGCATAGAACCGGTTGGGCGTTCCATTTGCTCCAGTACCCGGTACTGGTTTACTCCATATACCGGTTTCTGATCCCAGTGCATAGAACCGGTTGGGCGTTCCATTTGCTCCAGTACGCGGTACTGGTTTACTCCATATACCGGTTGCTGATCCCAGTGCATAGAACCGGTTGGGCGTACCGGTTGCTGATTCCGTTATATGAACCGGTTTGGCGTTCCATTTGTTCCAGTACGTGGTATTGGTTTACTCCAATTACCGGTTGCTGATCCAGTTGGGCGTTCCATTTGCTCCAGTACTCGGTACTAGTTTACTCCATCTTGCCGGTTGTTAACCTGTTGCATAGTACCGATTGGGCGTCATGTTGCTCCAGTACATGGTACTGGTTTACTCCATTCACTGGTTGTAGACTCTGTTGCATAGAACCGGTTGGGCTATTTCTCTGTCCTCATATTCCAGCAGGCTGCCTTGCCCGGTATATTGGCAAGGCCGGTAGAACCTATTTACATTCTGTTTAACCATCTTCCTGGCTGCCTTTCCCGGTATATTGGCAGGGCCGGCAGAGCCTATTTACAGTCTGTTGTAACATCTTACTGGCTGCCTTGCCCGGTATATTGGCAGGGCCGGTAGAGCCTATTTACAGTCTGTTGTAACATCTTACTGGCTGCCTTGCCTGGTATATTGACAGGGCCGGTAGAGCCTATTTATATTCAGTTGTACCATCTTACTGGCTGCCTTGCCCGGTATATTGGCAAGGCCGGTAGAGCCTATACTGCCTTATCTTGCTACTACTGTTTGCACCCAGATTGTTTAATTGATATATGTGTACGTACTGACCCATGGGGGTTCCCATTAAACTTTTCAATAAAGTTTGATTTTTATCTTACTCTGTGTCTGAGAGTCATAACAAACCGTGACATATAGGCATTCCTCTGGGCGTTATAACACCATTGTTGAACCTCGCTATCTCCCTAGAATTCTAGGTGCGGTTCACTGTCTCGCCCTGCCTACCGTACCACTGTGGCCTTAGGGCTCAAGAGCCAGCTGAAGTGTGGTGGTACTGCTACTGTACCTTGCGTACTACTGGACACCTGTTGCCTTCCGTGGTCTGTTGCCTCCGCATCACCCCTAGCGTTCTAGGGTCTTTGCTGCCAGTAGCTGCGAGTCTTGGGCCTCTTACTACCCTAGCGTTCTGGGTCCCTGCTGCCAGTAGCTGTGAGTCTTGGGCCTCCATCTACCCTAGCGTTCTAGGGCTACCGTGATGCTACCAGGAGGTTGCTGCCTCCATCTCACCCTAGCACTCTAGGGCTCCTGCTACCAGTCTGTAATTTATTGTTATACTGTTCCTACCTGACCTGTGTAAGTTGTGGGCAGTCCCTGTACTGTCTCCCTCTGGGCCTGTGTGGGTTGGGAAAGTATTTGCTGATTGTACATTTGTCACGGAGTGACTAGGAATTGAACACACTGACAAGTACAATTGAACTAAATATAAAACATTATTGAGTAGTATGAAAAGCAGTAGAAAAGGCAACAGTCAAATGGCAATAAATGACACACGGTAGTATAACAATGAGACAAGTGACAGTAGATAGTGGCACGTCTTTCATGTGACAACGGTGGCAGCGGACAGTGGCACACCTTCACGAGGCCAGGTAGGAACACCGGAGGTGCTTCCTTACCCTTCACAGGACAGGTGGTCAGAAACGGAATGGCCCTGAGACTACACGGAGATAAAGGTACAGTGCGGAGCACTCTTGTACCAGGATCGGATGGCACACCTTCACGAGACCAGAGAGGAACAGTGTAGGCACTTTCCTCACCCTTCACAGGACAGGTGGTCAGAAATGGAATGGCCCTTAGACTACAAGGAGATAAAGGTACAGTGCAGAGCACTCTCGTACCAGGATCGGATGGCACACCTTCACAAGACCAGAGAGGAACAGTGTAGGCACTTTCCTCACCCTTCACAGGACAGGTGGTCAGAAATGGAATGGCCCTTAGACTACACGGAAATGTGAGAGGGCAGTGCAGAGCAATCCCAAACACAAAGTCAGCAAAGAGTGGAGTAGACCAGTATCCCCGCAAGGGATACACTAGGCAGTAGCCAGGTGGAGATGGCTAGGCAACACAGGCCGGTACAGCCACGGGAGGTCAGACACACGGAAATGACCGACAAGCGCCGGTTCACGGAAGCGAGCGCTATGCAGAAGACACAAGGCAGCATGAGAACCAAACCGTAAAACGGAATGGTCACGGAACGCAACACAGAGGGTAAACCGGGAGGCAGCCAAAGGTCAAAAACGAATCGGATAGTCAGACATCGCCAATGGTCGTAACTGGAACGGGCAGACAGACGAGCCAGGGGTCAGAGCCGGAACGGGTAGTCAGACAACCCAGGAGTCAGAACCGGAAAGGTAGTCAGACGAGCCAGGAGTCAGAACCGGAACGGGTAGTCAGATGAGCCAGGAGTCAGAGCTGGAACGGGTAGTCAGACGTAGCCAGGTAATACACAGGAACGGTAATGCACCAACACAGAAATAAGCTCAGGTACACCACGAAAGGGCACTGGAAGTGACACAGGCTGAGGTTTAAAAACCCTGATGGGTAGGTGGAGCAATGACCTCATCAGTGTGGTGCCCTATAAGAATAGCGACTCAGCAAGAGCGACAGTTAGATAGTAAACAATGTCGCTCCAGGGCAATGACAGTCACAGGCAATCACGGGGCACTGTGATAACATTATATATAATATAGTTCTTTTAACCTTACAAGTCTTGTCAGAGTGTTCTTCAAAACCGTGACAAATAGTAACACGTTGTCCGCATATAAAGCTATTTTTTCTTCCCAATCCCCGATATGAAATCCCCGTACCCCACAGTCTGACAGTATCCTAGCTGCCAGAGGCTCTATTGCCAATGCAAACAGGCTCGGAGACAGAGGACATCCCTGTCTGGTCCCCTTAGCCAATGCAAAATCCTCTGAAGTGAGACCCCCAGCAACCACCCTAGCTCCCAGGGCATTATATAATATGCAGACCCATCTTATAAACACAGGACCAAAGCCAAATTTTTCCAACACACCCCAGAGGTATTGCCATTTAACCGAGTCAAATGCTTTTGATGCATCCAAAGTAGCTATCAGTCTGTGTCCAGTATTATCATGCATGAGCTGAAGGTGGGTGTACATTCTTCTTAAATTATGAGCAGTGGACTTACCAGGGATGAATCCTACTTGGTCCAGGTGAATAATAGACATTATGACAAAATTCAAACATTTAGCCAGAACCTTGGCTAGTAATTTTGCATCGGTAGTGAGCAGTGATATGGGTCTGTATGAGTCACAATGTCTAGGATCTTTACCTGGTTTAGGTAATACTATAATAGAGGCAATATTAAGGGAATCGGAAAGGCTACCGCTGTCTAAGGCCACATAGTATGTGTTAAGTAAATGCAGGGCAAGTATATCAGAGTACTTTTGGTACCATTCTGCCAGCAGGCCATCTCCACCTGCAGCCTTACCAGTCAGGAGGTCAGAAATAGCCTCAACTACATCTCTCAGGAGAATTGGGGCATCTAACACGATTCTATGGTCATCTGACAAAGTCGGAAGATTACATTGGGCTAAGTATTCCTCGATCTGGTCAATATCTTTCGTTAAAGGGATAGTAATACTTAAAATGTAAAAAAAATATGTTGTAGGGTTTATCCCCCTGAGTAAAACAAGAGTACTCCCACTGCTGAAAGGTGTTTCATTCAAAAGTTATTCATTTTCAAACTTGAATTTTTTAGGTGCAATATCACAGTGGCCTGAAATTGTACAGTGACGCTGTTGCTACACGATCCTATGGACAGCTCTGGTCCCGGGACCATAAATCTCCATAGGATGGTGTAGCAACAGCGCCACTGTACAATTTCAGGCCACTGTGATATTGCCCCTAAAAAATTCAACTTTGAAAATTAATAACTTTTGAATGAAACACCTTTAAGCAGTGGGAGTACTCTTGTTTTACTCAGGGGGATAAACCCTACAACATATATTTTTTTTACATTTTAAGTATTACTATCCCTTTAGTTTACTATCATATAGATTTTCGTAATAAAGAGCAAATTGTTTGTTAATCTCTGTAGGACATGTTATGAGAGAGTTATCATCAGAAATTAGAGGGAATATTAGACGGCCCCCTGCTGCTCTGTATTAAATGCGCCAACAGTTTACCTGCCTTGTCTCATTTTCAAATAAATTTTGTTTTTTGTAAAATAGTTGTCTAGAACTAATGTCTGTTAGTTTAGCATTTAATTGTAGGGTACTATTTGTAAAAGCCTCATATGATTGTGTGTCACCTTTATCAACGTATTGTTGCTCTGCCGTTCTGGCCCCCTCCTCCAAGTCTCTAATCTCCCTTTCAGTCCCCTTCTTATATGAAGCTAAATGGGAAATAAGGGATCTCCGAGCTACCGCCTTCGCTGCCTCCTACACCATGCCCTGTGAAGTAGAGTCAGAGTTTATGTCAAAGAAAGTGGACAAGTCGCCCCTATGTCTCTCTCCCACCTGCTCCACTGACAGCCAGGCTGTATTGAGTTTCCAGGTTCTAACTACCCTCTGTCTCCCCAGATCCAGAGTAAACAACAGAGGCGCATGATCCGACTCCACCCGGGGAAGAAAATCGCAAGCCTTTGTGGCTCGCCAGGCCAAATCCGAAACAAAGGCAAAGTCAATGCGGGAGAGAGTTTTATATGTGGTTGAGTGACAGGAGTACCCCCTCTCTATAGGATGCATTAATCTCCAGGAGTCCATATCTCCCAATAAGCTCTTAAACAATTGAATGCTAGCAGCGCTTTCACACGAGCTACCCCCCATTCTGTCCAAGGTGTTGTCCATGACTATATTAAAGTCTCCCATGCAGATAATTAAGTGATTCGGTCTGTCTGTAATGTACTTCAGGGCCTCTCCAAGAACAGATGGCTCAAAAGGTGGCGGAATATAAACATTAATCAATATACATAGGGTTCCATGAATTTTGCAGGTCAAAAAGATAAACCTCCCTTTAGGGTCAGTCTTACGATCTACAAATTCAAAGTCAATTCTTTTATGTATAAGCAAGGAGACTCCTCTAGTATGAGTACTGTATGTTGAGTGATAATGCACCCCCACCCACAGCCTCCGAAGAGATAAGAGTCTACCCTCAGTTAAATGAGTTTCCTGTAACATAATTATATCTGGGGATTGTTTATTAACAAAATTCAGTAGCAGAGATCTTTTAACCGGGCCACCTAGGCCCCTAACATTCCATGTTAGAAATTTACATGCATTAATAAACATGTCGTGATTTAGTACAGCTTGACTTCATTTGTGATTAGCATCCCCCGCCCAGAGGAGAAGAGAGCACCTTGATGGAACCCAACCCTGCAGTAATCCCAAAACCATAGAAATCCAATTTGAGACCACATGCCCCTCCCCTCCCCTTAAAGCTTATATCATGAGGGGGGGGCAAAGGACCAAACAACATTATATTACAATTAGGAATATCATACTTGCACCCCTGTGCTCAACCCAGATTATCCACTCATCTCAGGGCTTTTGTCTCCGAGGTGAAAAATTCAGTGGAGGTGCCATGAACCACCCTCAGTTTTGCTGGGTACAACATAGAATATACAATACCCTTTTCCCTGAGCTTTTTCTTGACCTCCATGAACTTTCTGTGTTGCCTCTGTACTTCTGGAGAAAAATCTGGATAAATCGAAATTCTGTTATTTTCATATTGGATGTTGCCCTTTATGCGAGCCAGACGGAGTACAGAGTCACGATCCCTAAAATTGAGTATCTTTGCGATGATTGGCCTAGGAGGTGCACCAGGAGGAGGGGGAGTCATCGGGATCCTGTGTGCTCTTTCAACGATAAAGGTACCGGATAGGCCCGGATAGGATTGTTTCCCTCCTTCCTTTTGGGGATACCCAGCAAGCGTATATTGCTCCTTCTGGAGCAATTCTCTAGGTCATCTGCTTTCTGCTGTAGCACTTTAATTTGTTGTTTAACCCCTAGAGTGCCAGGTGGGTACAACGTACGAATGGACCTGCTGTGCCACGCTCGTACGTTGTACAGCTAAAATGTGCTCACTGCATAAGCCGGTATAACCGGCTTGCAGTGGCAACATTTTAGCTCAAATGCTGCCTGGCACTTCTGGGGTGCATGGGGATCACTCCTCATGCACCCCCAGTTATTGATCTCCCAGCCGATCTCGCTGGGAGATCAATAAATCAAGAGAAGAAGCGCAGCTTCTCCTTTCCCCTCTCTCCTACACGAACTTCCGGGTAGGAGTGGGCAGGACCGGGGGAAGCCTCCTAACGTCATCAGTGACATAGTCACCGGTGACCTTAGGTGACTTTCCCCAATCGCGATCACTCCTACCGGAGGCAGGAGAGCAGGGCAGGAGAGCTTTTGCACTCCTGCAGTCGCATTATTGATCTCCCAGCACAATCTGCTGGGAGATCAATAACTGGGGGGATACCAGGAGGAGTCCTGATGTCCCCCACGAGGTGTGAAATCTTAAAAAAAATGTAATAAAATAAATAAATAAAAGTAACCATGTGAGTGCCACAGGGGTCCCCAGCACTCACAGGGTCACTTATTTTGGGGCGATTTTTTTTTACCTCATTGGGGGGATCATGTGGGGTTTTGATGTCCCTCAATGAGGTTTATAATATAAAAAATAAATAAAATAACAAATTAATTGTGTGTGTGCCACGGGGGGGGGGGGTCCAATGCAGACCCCCCCTTCTGTGTTCCTGATGGCCCCCCAACAAGCTCTGATTACAAAGTAATGGGAAAAAAAATTAAGTGCCACAAGGGTCCAATGCATTGCTTTGCAATGCGCTGGAGACCTCTGTGACATTCACAGGGTCACTTCTTTAGAGGACATTCTTTTTTTTTTTTTTTACCAAGACCTCCCTAGGGGGAATCAAGAGGGGTCTTGATGCCCCTCAATGAGGTCTACAATAAAAACATAAATAAAATAAAAAATTAACCCTGTGTGTGCCACGGAGAAGTGGTACAGTGCAGACCCCCTTCCTGTGGCACACACTTTTTATCATTACTTTGTAATCAGAGCTTGTTTGGTGGGCAACTGAATACAAAGTAATGATAAAAAAATAATTAACCCTTCGTATGCCACAGGGGTCCACTGCACACAAAGGATTATTTATTTTTTCCCCCTTTTATTTTTTTATTCAGACCTCATTGTCGGGTTCTGATGCCCCCAATTAGGTCTACACAAAAATATTGGGAGGAAAAAGCCAAAAAAAACCGCACGTGCCACAGGGGGGGTCCAACGCAGTGCTTTGCAATGCGTTGGACCCCCTGTGACACACACACACACTTTTTTCTTTTTTTTTTTAGACCTTGATGGGGGGCACCAGGAGTGTTCCTGATACCGCCTCCCCAAAGAGGTATGAATAAACAATAATAAATAAAAATAACTCTTTGTGTGCAACAGGGGGTCCAATGCATTGCTTTACAGTGCATTGGGCACCCCTGTGGCATGCACACAAAATGCCTCCAATCCCCCCACCCCCACATACCCTATCCCCCTGCCTGGTTCCACAGCCCACTGGCAGTCCCATTCCCCAGCCTGTTTCCACTGCCTACTGGTAGACTCAAAGTACCAGTATGCACTAGATTCAGGCTGGGAATCAAACATTGTATGAGGGAGGCATACAGTGCACACTGGTAGTCACAGATTTCCCCACTGCCCCACCACCACCACCACCATCCTTGGTCCGCTCCCCACTAGTAGACATACCCACATACACTGCCTAACCCCTCAACCCCAAACACACTTTGTTACACTGGTAGTTACAGGTCCGCACGTACACCGGCTGACTCCCTAGCTTCTTACAACTGTTAGCCATAAAATCACACACACACTGCTTGCTTTCCCATCCCTGTTCTACTGGTAGCCACGGTCCTGTCACCCAAATTGGTTTTTCAACCCACAGCAGTGGGGAACTTTTTATTATTAGGCTGGCAAGAGGTCATCCTGGGAAATAACACTGCGTTTTCCTGTAGCACCACATCCTGGAAATAGTTGTACAAAGTAACTTAGGGGTAAAAAAGCAAGTGACCCCTCATTCGATGCGGCAGGTTATCTTCTTTCCAAAATGGCATGGGTTGTCTACCCTTTCTTCACTTCTGTAGCTGTTATAACCATTTATTTACAGGCAAGTCCTCTTTGAGAAAATGTTAGAAAAATCAGATGTTATAGTAGGTGTAGTTTTGTGCTTCTAGCACTGTCTAAGGTATGTAAACTCATACCAATGGGGTGTCGTTTGACTCCTAAGAGCACTAGCTAATGAATACAGTTGAAATTTCTATGGTTTTCACAGATTTCAATACATTTCAAGAGGCAGAAATATAAGAAAATGACATTTTTTTCCCTTTAGCGCAAACTTCTGGAAACATTTGTGCACATCAGGCTTGGAGTAAGAAGGCAAGTGACCCCTCATTAGACGCGGCAGGTAATCTTCTTTCTAAAATAGTATGGTATGTGTACCCTTTCTTTACTTCTGTAGCTGTTATAACCATTTTTGTACAGGCAAGTCCTGTTTGAGAAAATGTTAGAAAAATCAGATGTTGTAGTAGGTGTTGTTTTGTGCTTCTAGCACTGTCTAAGGCATGTCAACTCATACCAATGGGGTGTAATTTGACTCCTAAGAGCGCTAGTTAACGAATACAGTTAAAATTTCTATGGTTTTCACAGATTTTAATACATTTCAAGGGGAAGAAATGTAAGAAAATGCCTTTTTTTCCATTAGGCATTTGTGCATTCCAGGCTTGGGGTAACAAGGCAAGTCACCCATCATTAGATGCAGCAGGGTGTCTTCTTTCCAAAATGGTATGGTTTGTGTACCCTTTCTTCACTTCTTTAGTTCTTATAAACATTTTTGTATAGACAAGTAATGTTTGAGAAAATGTTAGAAAAATTAGAGGTTGTAGAAGGTGTCATTTTGCACTACTAGTGCCCCCTGAGGTAGGTAAACTCATACCAATGGGGTGTCGTTTTTCTCCTAAGAGCACTAGCTAATTAATACAGCTTGAAATGGCATGTTTTTTTCAGTACGTTTGAAGGGGCAGAAATGTAAGAAAATGCCTTTTTTTTCATTAGGGCCACATTCCAGAGGCATTTGTGCACACCAGGCTTGGGGTAACAAGGCAAGTCACCCCTCATTAGATGCAGCAGGTTGTCTACTTTCCAGAAATATATAGTTTTATATAGTTATTCCACTGTTTTAGGGTAGCTTTACCACAAAAACCCTTGAATGCGCATATTAGTTTATAAAGTTGAAAATGTCATTTTGCGCTGCTGGTGATTAGAGCTCTATGCTAGCCATTAGACTTGTGCACGGGCAAAATTTTCGGTAAAATTCTAATTCGGACGAATTTTTTTTTTCTAATTCGGATGATCCTAATTTCGGACGGGGCCTATTCGATTCGGACGAAATTCTGATCCATTCTGAATTATTCGTGTGTTAAAAAGAAAAATTGAGACATTCTGATGTGAACAAACTGCAACACAGGAGAGAAATAAAAAAAATGCTTGACATCTATACTGAAGAGGGATCCACAGCATTGTCTTAGTATAGCAATATCACCGTTTTCCGTGAGTGTGCAAAACAGGGCTCTACGGTAATTGCTGGGCATTTCCCAATGTCATAATCAGGGGATGATGGGAGTTGTATTCTAACTACTGTTAGGAAACACATAAGTGATGCACATTCATCTCCCACCTAGAAATTATTTACACACGAGGCAACTCCCCCAAGTAATACCTAGCCCCTTTCCAAGTGAAAGGACTTCCAGAAAGGCTTCAGATCTCTTAGTGACTCACCTGTTATTGCCAGTCAGCGGTACCCGGAGAGTAGGAGGGGGTGATGCTATGGCTGCACGGCACGGTGCTCTTAGTTGGTCACTTGTCGCAAGTATTTTAAGTAAGTAAACACCATAATGTCACTGAAGGTGAAAAATGAATACGCTTTTCCAGTGCACCGTGTTGCAGATCTTAATTTGAACATAGTTTGTGACAGTGTAAAAACTATGTAAAATAATTAAAATAGAAATCTTAAATTCTGCTTTCAACCATTTAAGATCTAGGTATTATCAATTCAAACAACAGAAACAGTTGTAACACATTATTACAGTTTTACAAGTTAGATTCTGCCTAAGGCAATTTTTTTATTCAGACATGGAGAAAAAAAAACCTAGGGTCATAATTAGGTAGAACAAATATACACAGAGACAAAATATAAACATACAACTTCATGGGAGTAATGAAATATTATATTGCTTTTGTGAGATATAAAATATCATCATTTATCCATTTAATGCAGGACAATTCTGACAAACGCCATTCAGTAAAGTTGCGCTGTAACCAATAGCCTCTATTTTACAAATTGTTTATCTCTAGCTTGAATTGTACCTCATCAGCTACCTGAATACAGACCTTCAATTCCAAAACAAAAAACCGAACCAGTAACACATATTTCTCTGTTGTCCAAAACAGGTTAGTGGTAACTTTGGGTAGACGATCCACCCCTTTAAGTAGGCAGGAACAATTCTAGAAGTGAATGCAGGGGGTGGAGCCTACCTTCCCTCCTTGGCTGCAGCTAGCCAGTCAGCTCCAGTAAGATTTGTTCCTTGGTGAAGAAACAGGCAAGAGAACAGTTCTGCTATAGTTTTAGCTTCTTTTTATTTTTCTGTTAGATATGGATTACGACCATTAGGCTGATTACCATAACTGACAATGCCCTTAGATGTGGCTAGCTCAGTATCCAGGTGCTTTTTGTGGACCTTAAGCCCTGGAGGGAAAATCTTGGGTTCAAGTTCTTTCCTCAGGAGTTGCCCACTGAGGCTTCTTCTTAATACATGGTGATCTGAAGACAGAAGATCTGCAGGAAAGGTGAACAACCCTTTGAGTGTTGCAGATCCACATGTCCCACAGTGACCCTCCGCACAGGAGTTTTCCTTTGGAGTTCTTATTGCACACTCCTGCACTCATTGGGTTTATCTGTATGTCTGTTGGGTGTTTTGGAGCAAGTTTCTGTGGTAACTTAACACTTTAGATGCTGGTTTTGCATCTTTTGGGGATTTATTGGCACTTTCCCTACTGGGTTCAGTGTTTTTTGGGTCTGCTAACATGTTCTAGTGATGTTTCATGTAATTTTAATTCACAGTTTCAACTTTGCAAAATTTGTGTAAAGGCACGCTTTTACCACATAGATACCCTTGCTCCATTCACTTCTATGGGACTGTACAGTTTGGGACATATCTCTGCAACCGCTCAATGTAGCGACTTCAGAGATGGCTCATTTTAATTGTCTGCCCTTGCTCTGTCATCCAGTTAAAGTTTTATGTGTGTTGAGGGGTTCGGGGGGGGCACTGTTGGGGTACTTTTTCTGGGAAAACTACATTTCCCATGAGCACTTGCTTTGTGCGCTTGTTTCTGATTGGTTCCCGCCTCTGCAGCCATTTTGTGCCTTTTCCTGAATGAGTATCCTATGCAAGGCTTGGACTCTCCTTCTCTCCTCTGCAGATTAACCCTTCACCTGACAGATAAGTGCATTTTAGCGATTTCTGAGGTGAAATTTTAATTTTACACACTGTATTTGGGTGATTCCTTATACTTATACGTTTTTGACACTATGAGAATGTCTAATTCATTAGAGCTTGGGGCCAGGCCTAAGACTAAGGACACTGGGGTCTTTGTGTCCCCTATTGCGCATTGCTCCTCATGTCATTCAGGGTTACCTAGAGAATTCTCAGGTCATTTATGCCCAGCATGTTCTGATGTCCCTGAGTCTCTCCCAGGGACCTCCAGCCATGCATTAGAGCCAGTTTGGGTACAAGAGTTCAAGGCTGCTACTAGAGACCTCCGGTCTACAACTCTTTCCATCCCAGTTATACTTCCACTCCTGACAGACCCCTTCTTCTGTCAGATCCTCCCTGCCGAAACTGCAGGGAATACTTGATGCATCAGATTCCTCTGAGGAGTAACTGTTGGTGGATTCGAATGTTGAGGAATGATCTGCTGTGGGCTCCTCTCAGTTTTTGGGGACCCCTTTGAGGCTGATCCTGACCCCTTGGCTGAGGGCTTGATCAGAGCCATCTTAACTACCCTAAACATTCCCTTAGTTCAGGAGGTTTCTTTGGATCCCTCTGATGTATTTCAGGAGCCTAAAAGGCCCGATACTTGTTTTCCACCTAACCCCACTCTTGACCGCCTTGTGTCTGATGAGTGGAAGTCTCCAGACAGGAAACCTTCCAAGAAATTTGCCAAGCTTTACCCCTTCTCTGAGGTGGCGCTTGCTCAGTGGGTTCATGCCCCCAAAGTGGATGCTCCTGTCTCCAGGCTATCTAAGTCCATTGCCTTGCCAGTCGCTGATGCTTCCGCTCTGAAAGACTGGACTGACAAGAAACTTGAGGTCTCCCTCAAGTCCATTTTTGCCATTGTTGGTACTGCCAGGCATCCAGCGTTCGTTGCGGCATGGGTGAACCGGGCCATTGTGGCCTTTATGGTTTAAGAGATATTCACAAACAAAGTATCCCCCCCTGTTCAACCAGATCAGAAGGGAGGTGCCCAGGTAGACTGCAGAGAGGGACAATCTTCAGTTAAGATAAGGGAAAAAGCTGAAAAAGTTGTCAAGGGGGGAAGGGCTTTCATTGTTTTCATACAAAGAAGACTGTCTCCTTCTGTTATCTGTCTGGTCTTACAACCAGATTCACATCTGAGAAGAGATGGCTTACACTAGGTAAAAGGGGCGGGGAGGGGAAACTTTGCTTGTGAATATCTCATAAACCATAAAGGTTTGAGAGATAAGACTTATATCATTCTTCATGTTTTTTTAATGCCTACAAAATAAAATAAAGTTAAAACGAAGTATTACTATCCCTTTAACTCTTCTCTTCTTAGGGCCATATGTTCAAAGTAGTAGCAAAATAGTTTTTGTAATTTTCTAACGACATTTCAAAGTACACTGTCGTGCTCATTAATATTTTCAGAGAGTGTCAATTGTGATCAGAAGTATGCCGTTTTTTTCATTGAAGTAGGATTCCTGACTGAAATTTTCATAACTAACAACAACAATGTCCTAACTAAAGACAAAAATGCTGATATATAGGTATGGTAACTGTACGTTTGCTGTGTTTCTTTCAATTTTTATAGGTTTCTCACATTCAGAGCTTTATTCCCTTCACTTTCGTAACGTACAAATTTTGTATTTTGCAAGACATTTTTTGTTGTTGTATATGACAAATTTTCTTTTCCTCTATACGACACTGGAGAATAGTTTAGCCAGGCCCTTGCCACGCCCCTTTCCCTGGCAATTCTGGAGTTGTGTTGTACACAACAGACATTACTAGTTTTTTGTCGTATACTCTATAAAAAATATTTCGTACATGCATACAATTACTTAATTTTGTCTTTCATACAACATTTTTTGGTCGTTATCCCTTTGAACATACGGCTCTATATGTTTTTTACACAGTGGAATAAATATCTGCCCAGGAAGTGAGTTGTGCAGTGTAAAATAGTTTCACCATATGAGAAAAAAAACATGCCAACAAAGAAGCATAGGTAGATACATATATTAAATTACTTCCAGGTATGTAAATATTTACGTGTTACACACATATCTGTGAATGTTACAGAACTAAGTTTTACATACAAGCAAGTTTTAATTTTGGGCAAGTAAACCTTTAAATGGCAGTAAACATTTTTATGAAATACATATATACATTGTAATTCTTTTCCTTCAGAGTAAAACAAGGGTACTCCCACTGCTAGAAAATGTTTAATTCTAAAGTTATTCCAAATCATACTTATTTTTTTAAATTAAATAGCAATTTCTGGTCACTTATTTTGGAGGGCCATAGTTTATGACCCAAGCTCTCCCACAGACTACATTGTAAAAAAATGCCTTTTGGACACCAGATGGTTCCATTACTAACAGCTGGATTTAAAAAAAAAAATCTGAGCTGTAATCATGTTTTAAATTAATACTATTGTTTTGCACAATATGAAAAGCACTACAAAGTTTAAACTCAACCTAACATAAACTTATCCTAGATGATAAAAGCAACATTTTCATTACTAATGCAATAGTTTTCCTTTATTCATTTTCCTTTTTTAACCCTTTGAGTGCTAGAGGGGGACAGAACGTATTGCTTTGCAATGCATTCTGTACAGGGGAGGGCTGGCAACTTGTGACCTGGGGGGCAAATACAATCTAATGGCCCACTGTCCCAACCCATCCCATTTAGTTAATTTTAATATTTGCATTAATGCTGTTAAGTAAGGCAAACAAGACCACATAGCTTACAGTTGAAATATGGATAGTCTAGTGATACCATTGAGCTTTCAATTTAAGTACAGCTACATGACTGATACCATAGAGCTTACAAGGGAAATGGGTTACGCTGCTAGTGTAGCTCTGTTTGGATTGTAGCGCTATGGTATCACGTGTGTAGCTCCATTTTAAATCTAAGCTCTGTGGTATCAATAGGGTAGCTCCATTTACAGCAGCAGTTGGGAGATTGAGTGAGGCAGTGGCCCACTGGCCCAGACATGCAACCAGCCCAGCGGGCAATTGCCCATCTGCCCCCCAGGCCAGCCCTCCCCTGATTCTGTACCCCTCTAGCACTCAAAGGGTTAAGCCATGTCCCATTTTTTATTCCAGTCTAGTGACTCATCAACCTTCATCATGTCTCTTCCCTCTCACAAGATGCAAGGTACAAGTCTATACAACATATAAGCTAGACATACATATTTTAATAATGCAAATAAACATTTATTTGTTGTCTGCTCTGCAAAGTTTAATAATGCTGGAGAGGTCCTCAAAGGGATAAGAAATGTAAATATATTCTAATTTATCTGCATAGTTGTAATATCTGCAACTCTGCTAGAGAATATTAAAAGCAACAACTTAAAATATGAAAAAGCAATATCTACATTATATTACCATCTCATCTCATCATGCTTTACATTTGGATAATTGTGTAATTAACATTTGGATAACTATATATATGTATATACTATGTACCTATATAGTTGGAGAATTGTTTACTTATTTATTAAGGGACTTTTCAAACCACAAGCTACATTCAAACCAGGAAAACAATTGTTTCATTCTGCACAAAGCACTCAGTAAATATCTTCTGTCTCTGCCTTTATATTCCCTATAGAATAGAACTTGAGGAGACCTAGATTTCATAAATGAGGATTTACATAACAATCTCCCTGCCTCTCTGTGCTTTGTTTTAATTACTTGTCATTGCCAAATATTAGACATTAAAAAGGAGGATACTTCGGAAAAAATATGAAACATATCAGTATTGTAATTGTGACCTACAAAAGCTTTTGTCTTCTTTTGTCACATTTGATATTCAGCTTGGCCTGCATTAAATGCATATTGAGATTGTCAGATGTCATATTGTTTTAAGTTATCTCTGAATGGCTGTGATAAGGTCTCCAAGAAGTTATACTATAGTGTCCTCATGTGGTCATTCCTTAAAGTACATACCATATTCTTTAAAATGTCCTTAGTACAGGTTTGAAAGAGGTCTAATTATTACATTACAATATATGAGTAAATGTAGATATAAAAAGTTGCAATCCTGTATTAACCCCTTGAGTGCCAGAGGGGTACGCAATGCATTGCAAAGCAATGTGTTGTGTACTCCTCTGGCACTCAAAGGGTTTTAAAACAATTGTAAACAAACTTGGCTGTCAGTAAAAATATTTTCAATACTGTCAGTAAAATGATTTTCAGGGGTTGGTATCATTGGTGTAAGTAGCAGCTACTTTCTAATGCTGCTCTAGGCAACCTCTGGCCCTCCCATTGTTAAGGAAGATGAGGAGAAACATCTGGAGAGCCAAATGTTTCCTATCCCTGCACTAATGTCTTATAGATGAAAAACCTGGCCAAAGTAATGTTAATCAACTGCACCATATAGGGCATATGTGTTAAGTTGGTTTAAACCAGAATTGTTCCACTATGGTTTTATACATATGCCCTAATGCAGGTTTATCCACGTTTTTTTCAGTCATGGAACATATGGTCAGAAATCCATACATGTGAGAGCCATATTCATTTTTATTGATAGTAATGGAGTATTAAATGTAGGCCTTTTAGCAGTATTACAAAAGCAGTACAAAGACACTTTTGATAAACTTTGACCAGATGTGCACAGTTATAGACCCAATGCAATTCACTGATCAATTTTGATCCAGTCAGTAAGAATACTGGATTCAGCAGACATTTCTCAAACAAAATAGTAGAGGCAGGCAGGTGGTTAAGCCTCACTGGCCTACTAGTTCATGTAAGCTGGCTAATTAGCATTTGTTTTTTGTTAAACGTCTCAGGTGTGTCTATGACCTAATCCCAGATATGTCATAACTGTCAACTGGACCTATAACCAATGGAACAGAACTTTCTGGCTTTGCATTATTACTCTGTCAAAATTATCGTAGTTTCCATTTTACAATAAATAAATTAAACATGTACGATCTGATATAAAGGGGTGTTTTATTATTTGTATAACTGAATAGTGATGACTGTACCAGTAATAATATAGGTACAAGTATAGATATGATTAAACATATAATGTACAGTTTTATGCCAGTTCTTTAAAGCCTCTGTTTTCAACAAAAGAAAAAGGCAGCATGACAACTACCAAGATTTTGGCACATTCACTATTCCACAGGTCTACTTTGCATTATTTTTGTGCAGGTTTTGATTTCTTTCTAAGAACTTAGTTACTGTGGAATGACAGTACATAGTAGAAGAACTGTGTAACTTTTTTTTACTTTAAAGACATCACTTGTGGAGGTGTTGGGGATGGTGGATGTATGTGTGGGAACTCTATGACTCTTGTCATCTCCAAAAACAAACTCAGAGTCATACTCCTCTGCAGCAGGAGCAAAAATTCTTGTCACGTTTACTTCTGCTGTTGCTAGTTGTGGCACCTCGACTTGTTGATGGTGTGTTTCCCAGTCAGACCTATGGTTTTACAACTATCACTGTCAACAGAAAATAAAACACACTCCCTGTTCAACTGTTTCTGTACCCAGACTCCCCTAGCACAGAGGTAACAGCCAGATCACCTCTGCCTGTGTGTTCCCAGTCATTCAAACAGAATTTTGGGGTGTTTGGGGTAATTCTCTTTTGCTCCCTTCTCATACCTTCCAGAGTCCACTGCCACAGAAATAACGGCCAGATCAGGAAGTAACTTAGATCACAGCTGCCTCTGTCTGCTCGAACACACAACATTTTAAGGTAAACCTCCTTTGCTCCCCTCTCATACCCTCACACTCCCTTAGCACAGAGATAACAGCCTGATCAGGAAGAATCTTGGATTACCGCTGTCTGTGTGTTTCCAGTCAATTACACAGAATGTTGGAGTTTTTGGAGTCATTCTCATTTGCTCCTTTCTCACACCATTAGATACCACTAGCACAGAGATAACAGCCAGATGGAGAAGGAAGTGGATAACAGCTTCCTGTGTCTTTCCAATCAGTCACACAGAATCAGAGATAACAGCCACATCAGGAAAGAACTTGGATCATGGATGCCAGGGCCCTTCCAATCAGTCACCCAGAATTTTAGGGTATTTGGAGTCAACCTCCTTTCTCCCTTCCTGTTCCTTAGAGTGCCCCAGACACCCCTAATACAGAGAACAAATGTCCTGCCAACAAGTCTCCTTAAACTAAGCTTCAACTCCACTTAATTATAATCTCTTCTTTAGCTCAAAATATGCTTTGCTCTTCCTCTCACAAACAAAGACTGGCATGTTGTGGGAACCTGACACCCTTTTATATTATGCCCACAGGAAAAGAAGGTAAACTTGCAACATGGGTGGGAGAAATTCAGTCTTCCCATTGATTTCAATGCAGTGAGTTAGACAAAAAAGCATAAAAAATAGCACTTTTCACAAAAAATTTGTTGCTCGCCTAAAAGGTATATTTTTCTCATGTTTCACTTTTGAGGTGAAAACTTTCAACTATCCCTACTTAACATCACTGGAATGCTGCATGGGAGAAATCGAGAAACAGGAAAGATCCATATAAGACACTGTATCATGAACAGCATGATAATGAATTAATAGAACAATTTATTTAAGCTGGTTTTTGGCTCTTAGGGTATACCGTGTCAAGCTTAAAAATCAACTGTCTCTCATTCCTTAATAGCTCTAAATTTAAGTTACATCTCATATCTTTAGGGAGTGAGTATCAATTGCAAATTCTGTCATTTATTAGTGAAGTAATTATGATGGTACATGAAAGTTTTCCCACTTTTATAGTTATATTATAGTGTGCTGACTAGTCCTTTTTTTGCTATAATAAATACCCCCAGCTCTGCTTAGAGTCATTCATAGCATTGTATGTGGTAATTTGGACCCAACACAGAAAAAATTCAGTATAATGTTCCAGAAACAAGTAATGGTTAATTTCTCAAAAATGTATATTATAAACAAATGGCTAACACAACAGACATATAGTCAATTTTTATTTCTCTTCTAAAATTAACTGTTAGGATATTCCCTATAACATTCATGTTTCACAATGACTGATACATTGGTTATCCACCTGTTCTCAAGCAGGGATATCCAAAACAAAATTGAGAAATACAAGATTGGTGACCTGTTACCAATCAGCTTAGTTGAAAACTACACTGACTACAATTATGCCACAGAGAAATTCAGTGAGAAAACAATGTGCACAGTTTAATACAGTGCATGCCCTTTCCAAACAAAGACTGACAGAACACAATGTAGAGAAGTCACTGAGGCAGTCAGACAAACTGTTGATTATTTTTGTCAGACTCAAACATAGCAGACATTTTGTGGATCACCATAGGGTTACTACATAATGATCAAGCAATGATCAAGCATAAGGACATTGATAATCACTGTAGCTAGAACAAAATTGGAATTATGGAATTCACAGTGATAAAGAATTTGTCAAGTCACACTGAAGAAGAGTATATACTGGGATCTTCAAAGGAAAATACTCACTCTACACATTGATAATATTAACATGCATGCATTTCCATGATAATAAACATGATTTGGTCAGTCGTGAATATTAAAATGGTACTCAAGCAGAAACAATGTTTAACTTGTTGAGTACTAAGAAGATTATCGAAGCATTGGTTTGCAATGCATTAGAAAGCTTTCTAACCCTTTGAGTGCCGGAGAGGTATACAATGCATTGCAGCAGAATGCTAGTTTACTATACTTTGATACAGCAATGATGCTCCCCTAAGGATTTAAAGGAAATTCTGAGGCTCAGTAGCATATCTAGACTGGTTCAGTTATTTAATAAAAACAATAACCGTTTGTCAAGAATAATATTTATAAATGCTTGTTATAATATCCCATTCTGATGCACTTGGTAATATTAGTGTTGCATAGGGGATAAGATAATTGAGTCATGAAAGATCTACATACCTGTCAGGGTTGCTGGAACAGTCAAGCAGTGAGTCTCCATGTCTCCCTTTTAAAACAAGGGAAACATAGAAGCCTCCAGACCATGCCACTGGAGGAAAAAAAGCAGCAGTTTGGAAGAATAAAATCCTGGTGGGCCTCCAAGTACCACCATTGAGAAACAAATGTGGCTTAAAGGAAGACTAACTTTTCCTAATAATAACCCCACACTTGCCTTACTGTGGCCATTATATCCTGATACCCGTGGTAAAAAATTGGAGAAAAATGTTGTCTTCTTCCTCCCATGGAAGTTCCAACATGAAGATTCCTCATTGCTGACTTCTTCCTACTGAGGCATGATAAAAGTAAGTGTGTGACTGGACATGCAGGTGAGTATGGATGATGATGATGTGTGTCATGCATTTTTTATGATGTCACATAGGAAATGCTGAAAATGTGGCATGGGAACTACTCTAAGGATAGTGTTGCACATTCCAGTGGTACGTTTTATAGCTTTTTTAATTATGAGAGAATTTTCCAAGAATGAAAGGATATATCCTATTTTCATATGAAATTATTGTGAGGATATCATTCCTCATATTTTTTCTTCCATCAGTCACATATTGCCACAAAAACTTAATCCAAGCAAAAACCAGGTTACCTTTTGCTAACATGTGTGCATTTATCAACACACAAACACACTACAATATATATATATATCTTGTGTGCACACCAGGAGGACACTGGCAAAAAAAAATTGTGTCCCACTTTAGATTCAGAGGTTGAGTTTAAAGTGGATGTATCACCTATGCACAACATCCTCTAAATAGTTAGGTGACACATCCAATAGCATTAAAACCTTATTATTTTTTAAGCTTCTGTTTGGTTTAAATGTAACTTACAAAAGTATCTGCTGCAGCCACTTCCAGGTGACTGCAGTTCTCTGTGGTTCTCCGCTGTTACAGAGCTCTGTCTCTGCTCCCCTCCCTCCTCTGACGACAGAGGCATCTGTCAGTGAACTGGAGAGATCTCATTGGCAGAGATCGATATCTAGCCAATGAGACTGCTCCAGCTTACAGACAGAAGCCTCCATCATCGGAGGAAGGAGGAGAGCAGAGGCAGAGCATTGGGCTGCACGCAGTCTATACAGACTTTTATATGTTACATTTAAACCAAACAGAAGCTTAAAAAAATAATAATAATGTTTTAATGCTATCGGATGTGTCACCTAACTATTTAGAGGATGTTGTGCATAGGTGATACATCCACTTTAACATGCCTGGGAAAAAAAGTGCAGGTTTGACATGTGTTGAGAGGACATGTTATAATTACTCTAATTGTTTTCATTTCATCTTTTTATATATCAATATTAAATTATTTAATCAAAGTCAAGAGAAAGTGGGTCCCTGACTTTACATTGCATTGCATCATATGATTGAAAACTGAAATTCACTGTGAAGGCATCACTGCATGCATTAGTCCTGATTGTACTCTTTGGTGAGATTGAATGTAGCATTTTGGTTTGCAAGGCACTAGAGACCTTTCTATTATGAGATTTTTTTTTATTTCTCCCCTATGGAGTAGTTGATTTGCTTTAGAATTGCTCATATTTCTCTTTCTGTATAAGGGATGAATTGGAATGCCAGTTGCAAGCCAGGCCTTCCCGTCCAACATCAATGCCTGATCTCACAAATGCTCTTTTGGCTGAATGGGCACAAATTCTCACAGATACACTCCAAAATATTATGAAAAGCCTTCCCAGAAGAGTGGAGAAAGTTGTTGCTACAGAGGGAGGGTCAATTCCATATTAATGCCCATGTCTTTGAATCGGATGTCCAACAAGCTCATATGGGTGTGATGGTCAGGTGTCAACATACTTTTAGAATGCCTCAAACGAAAAAACTATACTTTGAGGTGGTGAAAATGTAGAGAAACTGGGAATTTTTAATTTATCCCAGAGAAAGTTGAATATTTGGGATATCAATCTTCTAAGAAAGGGTTTGAGTTTTTCTCGTGTCAATAAACCTGATCACTTTGCATTATTTAACAATAAAAAATTTCCACATAATGTGATAGACTGTCACGGTTTTTAGATGAACAGTCAGACAGGATGGTAAGGTTAAAATGACTTTATAGGAAACTGGATTGACTCTCCTGAGAACTTTGAATGGACCAATAAACCGTGAGGCAAACTTGTGACAAGGAGTTTGTAAGTTCAGATTCTTTGATGAGAGCCACACACAGTCCCCAACCTGAAACACCGGAGCTGGCAACCTCCTTCTGTTGGCATGGTGCCTGTAACGTTGAAAGGACTCACGTAGCGAATTCTGCACTTGTGCCCAGGATACCCATTTGGCCGCAGAATGCCTTCCAAAACCTGGAAATAAATTGGCTGCCCCTGTCTGATACCAACACCTGGGGTACTCCATGGAGTCTGAATACCTCACGAGCGAACACAACTGCCAATTCCTTAGCTGAAGGCAAACTGGGCAAGGGCACGAAATGGGCCATTTTAGAGAATCTGTCTACCACCATCAATATATATGTGTAACCCTTTGAGGCAGGTAATTCACCCAGAAAATCGATAGACACATGTGACCATGGACGATCACCATTGGGAACAGGTTGCAATAGGCCCACTGGCAGGTGCCTGGGAACTTTGGAATGGACACAAACATCACAAGCAGCTGTAAAATCAGCGCAATCTGCCCTTAGTGTGGGCCACCAGAAGATACGAGATGATGACCAAATTAATTGATCTCTGCCCACATGGCCAGCTGCTCATGAAGCATGATATGTTTCAAGGAATCTTGCCCAAAAAAGGTTCAGCTACAAAACATTTGCCCATGGGTTTTTCCGGGTGGGATTCAGTTTGCGTAGCCAAGATCTCTTGACCCAAAGGAGAGGTGATGCTAGTCCGCAGGGTGGCCAGGATGTGATCTTGAGGAATAATTGGTACAGGCTGTTCCTCAGACTCTAATTCAGGACCATGCTGCCTGGACAGAGCATCAGCTCTTACATTCTTAGAGCCGGGTATATAGGAAACAATGAAGTTAAACCGAGAGAGAAAGAGGGCCCATCTGGCCTGTCTAGGGGACAATCTTTTAGCTTCTGAAAGGTACAACAGATTCTTGTGGTCGGTTAGGATGAGAATCGGTACCCTGGTGCCTTCCAACAAGTGAAGCCATTCACGTAAGGCCAGGATAATTGGCAATAATTCCCGGTCACCGATCTCATACACCGATTGCGCCTTAGTTAATTTTTTAGAAAAGAAACCACATGGCTTAAGTGGTTGACCCGGACCAGACCTCTGAGAAAGGACTGCCCCTACACCAGTATCTGATGCATCTACTTCAAGTATAAATGGTAGGTCCACCTTGGGGTGCGACAGGACTGGTGCAGAGGCAAATGCTGCTTTGAGTGCCTCGAATGCCTCCTCGGCCTCCTTAGACCATTCAGATGCCTTAGCGCCCTTATGTGTCAGGTCTGTAAGGGGTTTAACAATTCTGGAAAAGTCACGGATAAATTTATGATAATAATTTGCAAAGCCAATAAACCTTTGAATAGCCTTGAGGCCCTTAAGACGCGGCCAATGAAGTACCACTGACAATTTCTCTTTATCCATGGAAATGCCCTGACTCGAAATAACATAACCCAGGAATAGTATCATTGATCTATGAAACTCACATTTGTCAAGTTTACAAAATAATTTATTCTCCATTAATCTTTGAAGTACAGTAGCTACATGCAATCGATGGGTCTCTAAATTGGGAAAATAAACTAAGATGTCATCTAAATAGACGACTACTCAGGACTGCAGAAAGTCGCGGAGAACATCATTAATTAGATTCTGAAATAATGCTGGGGCATTACACAGCCCGAATGGCATCACCAAGAACTCGTAGTGCCCACTGCGAGTATTAAAAGCCGTTTTCCAGTCATCACCTTCCTTGATACGGATGAGGTTATAGGCAGCTCTTAGATCTAGTTTAGTGAAAATCGTCGCCCCTTTGAGGTGATCAAACAGTTCATTGATGAGTGGAATAGGGTAGGCACTCTTAACCATCAATTTATTAAGGCCCCTATAGTCAATACATGGCCTTAATTCTCCGGACTTCTTCTTAACGAAAAAAAAATCCAGCCCCCATGGGCGAGGATGATCTGCGAATGATGCCCTTCTCTAGGGCATCAGATATATATTCCTCCATGGCCACATTCTCCTCACACGAGAGGGGATACGTTCTGCCCCTAGGAGGGACAGCACCAGGCGCAATATCAATGGCACAGTCATACGCCCTGTGCGGTGGCAAGGTGCTAGTCTCTCCCTTACTAAACACATCGCTGAAGGATTGGTATTCAGGCGGTAAGGAGGGAGAGGTACAGAATATTCTCTTAGGTTGATGCAGACAGTGATTAGTACAATGCTCAGACCAGGCCACAATCTCACAGGAGTCCCAGTTAATTCTGGGATTATGTGTTCTTAACCATGGGAATGGGAACCCCAGAATGACCGCATAATGGGGTGACTGGATAATTTGAAAGGACAGAGTTTTGAAATGTAATGCCCCGGTCTGCACAGAGAAGGGACAAGTCGCATGGGTGACCTGTGGAGGCACCAAAGGTCACCCATCAATGGTCTCAATTTCCATCGGATTGTCTAGTAAAACCAATGAGATATTATGTAACGCAGCAAACTCTTGGTCCATAAAATATCCCGCTGCTCCAGAGTCTATTAGTGCAGGTATAGTAATGGATAAGTTGGAGGACAAAATGATCACCTCAACCACTGGTTTAGAAGGCACAACCTCTGGGGACTGCTGAATACCACCTAGGGCCTGTCCCCTAAGGAAACCTAGGTGCGTGCGTTTCCTGGCCGCTTGGACAATTACGCAACAAATGAACTCCCTTCCCACAATAAAGGCACAGGCCATTCTTGCAACGAAATGACCGTTCCTCCTTTGTGAGTCTAGTAAAGCCCACTTGCATAGGTTCCGTAGCTTCAACCTGACCAGGAGGCATGGGAGGAGAGGGAGGCATGGGTGGGAGAATATTTTTGTGCCACTGCCTTGTAGGAGACCTTGGTTTACAGTCCCTATTTTGTGTTCGTTCCCTGATCTGAGTATCAATCAGATTGACAAATTCAATGTACTTGTCCAGAGATTCAGGTACCTCCCGGGCCGCAATCTCATCCTTAATGCAGTCATTTAACCCTTGAGCAAATGCCTCCACTAACGCTTCATCATTCCATCCCAACTCGGCTGCCAGGGTGCGAAATTCAGTGGAATAGTCTGCAACTGTACGATTGCCCTGTCGGATAGTCATAATTTGCTTGGCAGCCGAGATATTGCGTCCAGGGATCTCAAAGACGCTTCGAAAGGCCCTCACAAACTCAACAAAATTGGTGGTAATGGGCTTAGCCGTCTCCCAAATTGGATTTGCCCAGGCTACAGTCCTGCCCGTCAACGATGATATCATAAAGCCAATCTTGCTTCTCTTCGTAGGGAAAGCTTGAGGGGCTAATTCGAGAAAAATTTCCAGCTGGTTAAGGAACCCTCTACAGGGTGTTGTTACTAGAATAGACATTTTCCCCTTGTGAGCAGGAAGTGTGCCTCTCACATCATCACCTGCAATGTACACAGTGTAAATAATGGAAGGACTGGGAACAATGGGTACATCTGCACTCACATGAAACACCTGGCACAACTCTAACCAAACACCATGACACTGGTTTACTATCGATATGTCGACCACCGAATATCGCGTCTTGAATTGGCGCATCTGTTTAGGTGCGTCACTCTGAATGGCGCATCTATTTAGGTGCGTCACTCCGAATGGCGAATTTGAAATGTTGCGCGTAAGGGAGTCGCAAAATGTGGAATGACGCATTTAGCAAGTCGCGCATTTAAAGGGGTAGTGAAGTGCAAGAAATACAAATAACAAAAAGTTAGTGAAGTTGAAATTTTTATTTGAAAGCAAAAAGTTCTTCTCAAAATATACATGAAATTTAACCCTTTTGAGTGTCAGAGGGGTGCAGAATGGAATGCACTGCAATTAGTTGCATACCCCTCTGGCACTTAAAGGACTAAACCTAACAGTTCAATCTAACTTAAAGCGGTAGTGAGCAGCAAGAAATACAAGTAACAAAAAGTTAGTGAAGTTGAAATGTTTATTTGAAAACAAAAAGTTTTTCACAAAATATACATGAAATTTAACCCTTTTGAGTGCCAGAGGGGTGCACAACGCAATGCACTGCAATGCGTTGCGTACCCCTCTGGCACTCATAGGATTAAACCTAACAGTTCAATCTAACTTAAAGAGGTAGTGAGCTGCAAGAAATACAAGTAACAAAAAGTAGTGAAGTTGAAATGTTTATTTGAAAGCAAAAAGTTCTATCGACAGGACGGAGCACGCTGTTGCTGCGCCATTTAATGAACTCGACCAAAGAGATGCGCCATATAATGACACACGACATAAGAAATGCCCCATTGAATGATGCGCGCCATAAGAAATGCGCCATTTGAAGGCGCGCAACATAAGAAATGCGCCATTTGAAGGCGCGCGGTACGCGAATCAACATATGAAAAGGATACCGTATCCACGGTGGTCTGTGGCACACTAGCCTGCTCCTCAGTATCCTGCTGCACTTGCAACTCAGTAGCAGCAGGAATTAGAGCAGTAGCAAACTCCACAATTTCCAAAAACAAACTGCTGGTGGTGGCAGTGATGCCCATCCTCATCCCTGTCCCTGTCTCCCATTCCTTCTCAGTTTGGGCTAAAAAGGCCATCAATGTCTCTTCCACCCCAGCTTCCCCACCATCATTATCACCACCACCACCACCACCAGTCCCTCCGTGCTGCTGCTGCTGCTCTTTTACAGACATCTCACTGCTGGTTGGAGGAGGTGATAAGAAATGTGACAGAGGGTCTCCTAATATCACACTTGCCATTTCTTGCTGACCTGAAGAGGGCAGACTTGCAGCACTAGCAGCAGGCACAGGCAGCTTATCTGGGCTCCTGGCAGTGGTGGTATTGTTGCGGCTAGGCAACAATACTGTCTTTTTCATAATAATGTTCCACCTGGACAATGCCGAGAGGGGAAGGGAACTTCCAGGGTCAGGGGAATGGTGTGGGCTATCTTGACCGCTAGTCTGGAGGCTCTCAATTGCTTCCCCTACCACTCCACCTAACGCTAGTCCCACCAGCTGCTTCACCTTCACTGTTTCTAGTACTACCACAAAAACCAACCACATCATTTTCAGCCCCTGAGTCTTCCTCCTTACAGTCATAACTAATATGATAATAATCCCCTCCTTCACTCCTAACAATAACAAGCTGCTGGATCTTCTTAGTAGTAGTACTGGTGGTGGGACTGCTTGAGAATGGCAAGTGTGACTTAGGGTCCCCTTTGTCACACTTGGCATCATCTTCTCCTCCCCCCTCCTGAGAATTACAAGACACACTGGCAGCAGGTTCAACACTGGCAGCAGGTACATCACTGGTAGCAGGCACAACACTGGTGGTAGCAGGGGCAGCACATCTGGCAGCAGGCACAGGAAGCTGACCTGTCCTGCTCTCACTACTACCCTCTTCGTACTCCTTTGAGATTAATTTCCCCAAGAACCCTATGGGTGATTTCAGGGTAGTGGCCAGCATTGGGTCTGTAGTGGTCACTTCCTCCTCCTCCCCCGGTCTACGATTAAGAGCAGTATTCCGTGAAACATGTCAGACAAGTTCTGGTTAATCATTGTTTTTTGATACATTTGTGTCCTGCTCCCTCTGTCATCTGGAGTACCTGATTGATGGATTTTTTACTTTGATTCAATAGAAGTCTGTTTTTATTTTTATCGGCCCGGCCACTCCTAACAATAACAAGCTGCTGGATCTTCTTAGTAGTAGTAGTACTGGTGGTGGGACTGCTTGAGAATGGCAAGTGTGACTTAGGGTCCCCTTTGTCACACTTGGCATCATCTTCTCCTCCCCCCTCCTGAGAATTACAAGACACACTGGCAGCAGGTTCAACACTGGCAGCAGGTACATCACTGGTAGCAGGCACAACACTGGTGGTAGCAGGGGCAGCACATCTGGCAGCAGGCACAGGAAGCTGACCTGTCCTGCTCTCACTACTACCCTCTTCGTACTCCTTTGAGATTAATTTCCCCAAGAACCCTATGGGTGATTTCAGGGTAGTGGCCAGCATTGGGTCTGTAGTGGTCACTTCCTCCTCCTCCCCCGGTCTACGATTAAGAGCAGTATTCCGTGAAACATGTCAGAAGTTCTGGTTAATCATTGTTTTTTGATACATTTGTGTCCTGCTCCCTCTGTCATCTGGAGTACCTGATTGATGGATTTTTTACTTTGATTCAATAGAAGTCTGTTTTTATTTTTATCGGCCCGGCCAGTGTGACTTGATTCATCTATCCATGCGGTTTGGCGAGTGCTCCTGAGATCATTTATTGTTTACTTCCTCCTCCTCCTCAGACTCAGTGGACACATAAGGGTCCTTCTTGCTCTTCCTTTTATTATTTTTAAACTTGCTTATAGTGATGGCAGTCACTATGAGCCTATCCTGCTACTAACTCATAATAGAACAAGCACAGCACATCTCTCTCACTCTGTAGCTGCTTCTGTAGTGTTTAACTTCCTGGAAAACGGCATGTTTTTATAAGGAAAAGGTGAAAAACATGTTAATCAATGGCCGAAAACTTTCTAGCCATTGAAAAAGTGGTGAAGAATTTTTGCCAGTGGGAGAAAAAGGTGAAGATTTTAATCGCTGTATTTAAAGTGGCTTTTCCCATGACAACAATGTGGTTTTTGAGGATTTTTTTGTGGTAACATGATGGGTCCTTTGCCCACCCCTACTTTTTCTACTGTTAAATATGTGACACCAAGGCAAAAACCTTATTCATTGTGTGTGCATCCCTCACATGGTATATATAATTTGTTTATTATTATTTTTAATTATTATTTTGACCAATATTTATTTTAATTTTTTTAATTATTGTTTTGTGGAAACCATGCAATTACAATTGTGTGGGATATTCTTCAGAGGAAATTTTGTCTTTTATACCATTGTTGAGTGCCATTAATACTGGTCTTTTCAAAGGGGACCTCCTGTCCCCTGAATGTCTAATTTAGTGGTAAAATGTATCTGACTAAAGACTCTGTTGGTATACATCTTAATAAACCTATCACATCATTTTAAGGAACTGTATTTAGCTATAAAGTGTTCAGCTGATGGGTAGATTTCCCTATTGATTTCATTGGTTGAAAAATTGATATCCTTAATATTTTCATTGGTTGTGAAATACATGGATGGGGAGTGAAATATGTTATTGGCTAGTTTTTATCTTTTCATTTTATAAAAGGCTCCTATTTGATGTTAAGTCTTTCTCTTTATGTCCCTGATGAAGAAGGATGTAGCTGGGTAATGTGTTGGGCTTAATTTTGATATTATTGATTTTTATTTTTCTTATATTAAAATAAACTTTTTATATAATTTTTATAATGAGCGCTGTTTAGTTGTTTCACCTATAATTGTGTTTCTTCCTCCCTTTCTTCTTTTATTAGTGCAGAACAAAAAATAGGAAGGCGCTCCTGGTGCAATACCGTCAATAATTCACTGTTTCACCACCCCACCACCGGTGTAAGAAACGTACTCACAATATATCGTGATCAGCTTGACACATACGTGACTGCTGATTATATCGCTTGTGGGGTGTATTAACACTGCGATTGATCTGGCAGGTCGCTCCTCAAAACAACTCTCCGGAAGTATAATACATACAAAAAAACACAATAGACACTATTGGGTGCCCTCTTTGTGTTTTTTTGTATAAATTCTTTTATTAGTATCTCATCAAGGTTCACTGATTCACCAGTAAGGATGAAGGTACTGGAATTGGCAACAGTTTTTGAGATCTAAACAAGAGGCAGCCCTAGACTGTATGCTAAATGAGTATTTCTCTAAAGGGTGATCTGGTGATTATTTTAACTGTTGCCTACTACACTTAAAAGACCCTGTGATTTCTTTCCCCATTGTTATATTTTTGGGAGATATCTGGTTATAACCTCACATTTGTGAAATAAGAGCATTACATACTTTCAAAGAGAAACCTCCACTTGGGTGAGTGCTATGTACCACAAAGGATGACTTTTAAGATCCTACCAGTTCCAATTAGAATTAAGGAAAAGTTCAAACAATATTTCTGATTCTCTTTGACTGCAGTGCTGCTCTTCAAATGGAACCGCTGGCAAGACGACTCCCCATATACATGTAAAAGAAAAAACACAAAAAGAAGAGTGCACATGTTCTAAGTGCAGACCATATTCAATATATCAACCACCACCTTTCGATATCATCTTGTTAGTGCTCAATAATCCTATTCACATTTTCTAGAGGCATGAACCAGCCTCTTAGTATGACAGCATTCACTGGATTACCCCCAGTGCAGGTATCTGTATGGCTCTCTCCCCATCCTTGTCCTTCTTCCCTCTGGATTGGATCTTGACTCCACACCTTACTAGAATTGATCTATTCTGGATCTCTAGCTAATGGTAAGCCTCAGATAGATCCAATTACTAGCATATAGTAGGTAGGAGATATAAGTAACTACCCAATATTTTTTATGGGAAATAAGAACTAATTAGGGAATAGCCTCACCAGTTATGTACTTTTAACTAGACATAGTCATAGTTTTGTATAAAAAATATGAAAAATTGAATGTCTCCAATATCTTAAAAACACACAAAAACAGAAACACATAAATAATAAAAAAATACATATATGTGCATATACAGTTCATAAATATATGTCTAGTTACTAGTCTAGTTATGTCTAGTTACTAGTAAAAGTACTAGTATATACTAGTACTTGGATCAATTTGAGGCTTACCATTAGCTAGAGATCCAGAATAGATCAATTCTAGTAAGGTGTGGAGTCAAGATCCAATTGTCACGGTTTTTGAAGACTCTCAGACTTAAGGTTTGGTAAAATAACTTAACTTTATTAAAAGTTAAAGGCAGTCCCCGTAGGGTAAACATACATAACAATACAACAGTAATATAACATATAATAGGTTCTTCCGGCTTTGCCTAAATACCGGGCAAGGCAACCCAAGTGACAGTTTTAATGACAGGCTCTACCGGCCTTGCCTATTCCGGGTAAGGCAACCGTGAGATGACATATACCGGTTCTACCGGCCTTACCAATACCGGGCAAGGCAGCCCCCACGGAATGCTGAATGTAGGCTCTACCGGCCCTGCCAATACCGGGTAAGGCAACCTTAAAGATGGTGAGTTACATGGTTCTACTGGCCTTACCAATACCAGGCAGGGCAGCCCAAAGGAGTACTGGAGTAGGCTCTACCGGCCCTGCCAATACCGGGTGAGGCAACCTACAGGATGGTATCGTCAAGGTTCTACCGGCCTCACCAATACCGGGCAGGGCAGCCTGAGCAAGTAGACCAGCTGTCAGGTGACTAAGACAGCATAGAGCATAAGTATAGAGGTCTACTCAGCAGGAGTCTATTGCCAGGGATACTCAGACAACTGCAAGGAAGTGGACAGCGACTGACCACAGTACTGGATGTTCAGGAGCAAACCAACTTCCGCACGTTGGGGCTAATGATAATAGCGCCACCAGGTTTAATGGAGCAAACCAGCGACCGCACGCTGGAACCAACAATGTATATCACAACCAGGTTTAGTGGAGTAAACCAGCGTCCGCACGCTGGGACCAACAACGTATATCGCAACCAGGTTTCGTGGAGCAAACCAGCGTCCGCATGCTGGAGCCAATAATGTATCTCACAACCAGTTTAGTGGAGTAAACCAGCGTCCGCACGCTGGGACCAACAATGTATATCGCAACCAGGTTTAGTGGCGTAAACCAGCGTCCGCACGCTGGGACCAACAATGTATATCGCCACCAGGTTTAGTGGAGTAAACCAGCGTCCGCACGCTGGGACCAACAATGTATATCGCAACCAGGTTTAGTGGAGTAAACCAGCGTCCGCACGCTGGGACCAACAATGTATATCACAATCAGGTTTAGTGGAGTAAACCAGCATCCGCACGCTGGGACCAACAATGTATATCGCCACCAGGAACCAACAAAGTATGATCAGCAGCGAGAAGAACAATGTCGCCAGAGCGACGGCTGGAGCAGGAGATTCAGGAACTCAGTAAGATTAACCCGCCAGGTGCTGGAACACAGGATCACTGGAACTCAGTAAGATTAACCCGCGAGGTGCTGGAACACAGGAACACTGGAACTCTGGAACACAGGAACACTAGCATACAGGAACACTGGAACACTGGAACACAGGATCAGCAAGTGCAGCAGGAACAGGCCCAGAAACCTGACAAGCAGGTCAGGCAGAGTGAAGTCAGAAACACCACGAAAGGGCAACCTGGAAGTGCTCAGCCTGGGTTTAAAAAGGCTGTGTGAGGAGGGCTAATCACAGACAGCCAATCATGATACTCAGCAAGTGACTGATACTGAACAGCACCAATCACGGGCACCGTGATACCAATCCAGAGGGAACAATGACAAGGATGGGGAGAGAGCCAAACGGATACCTGCACTGGGGGTAATCCAGTGAATGCTGCCATACTAAGGGCTTGGTTCATGCCTCCAGAAAATGTGAGTAGGATTATTGAGCTCTGACAAAGTGATGTCAAATGGTGGTGGTTGATATATTGAATACGGTCTACACTTAGAGCTCGTGCTCTCTTCTTTTTGTGATTTTGCCTTTACATCATTTCAAAGAGGCCTCCCTGGAGGTGCCAAGATCCATGTTGAAAATGGCATATATAGCCACTGATCTATGTGAGTAGATGATCCAAAGGGTGTCTGTGTTGGTGGATATTCAAGTATAGAAAATTCCTCTGCTTAGACTGGTATACAGTTGTCTGTTTTTATTCTATATTTATCCAGTAACAGGTAATATTGTGGTTGCTATACGGATCAGGAGGATGATAGAGAAGCTGAAAAAGTTGCATGTGCACCATCATGGACACCCCAGAGTACATGCTGACCCCCCTCTGTGACCCAAGGGTAAAGGGAAAGATAGCTCACAAAGATAACATCTTTTAAACTTGTTGGGACAAACTTGTCCGCAAGGTGTGTTGGATGCAAAGCAAGAGGGGCATACCATTGGTCTAATGCTGCTGCTGCTAGTACTGCAATGCAGTCTCCTCTCTATCATACTTCTAACAAAGTCAAATGTGTTGCTGCTACCTTGCTCCCAGATATCATTGTTTGTTTTTTTTGGAGGGGGGCTTTCTGTTGTTAGACAGCCACCAATATTTCCTCAGTACATGGACTTTTCTAGCCCATACTATGCTGTTGTAGGTGTCTAAGATAAACGAAAACAGAACAGAGCAATCCTCTCTATAGTATTATCAAAATGTTTGATTCAACTCAAAATTCCCATAGAAGAGTGTACTAACATTTCAAAGAGGGTAGTCCTGCCTCTAGGATGAATCACCATAACTGGTTCTGTCCCCAGTCTAGGTCTTTTTCATGTTCTCTCCATTCCTCCAGCTCCAGTGTAAAATAATCCTCATATTGGTGCACTAATATAATATTAGGGAGGAACAGGCCAAATACAACAATTAGATGTATTAAATAAAGGACAATGTCCAATATATGTTTAAAAGATGGTAGATGCTCCAGATTCTCCTGATGAAGTAGAATACAGCTACAAAGAGTGTAGGGAGTATTTTATTGCAGCATATATTGGGCATTGCCCTTTATTTACCTTTTGATAGTCTCACTCAGTTCCCTATCTCAGGTTGTATTTGGCCTGTTCCTCCCTAATATTATATTAGTGTACCAGTATAAGGATTGTTCTACACTGGAGCTGTGGGGGTGGTTAAATTCCCTTTAAACATCTTTACTAAAATGAATAAAAATAATATATAGGCCCTAAATAGGAGTCAAAGGTTTAATGAAAAAAATAAGATACAAAATATAATACTGAACTGGTACAGGAAGCCAGAAATAAAGCAAAATGTTTAAAATGGAAAGACCTAATACAATAAAAAATAAAGATGAAACTAAAATGTCAAATCGCAATCTCACACTTTTTGTTATGAAGCATAATTGTCAATGCAGATAGGGAACTATTTGACTGCATTTGGTGTCAGGAAGGAATTTTTTTACGTACTTGGGGCTAAATTGGAAATGTTGTCAGGGTTTGTTTGGGCATGGGCTGGACTTGATGGATGCATGTCTTTTTTCAACCTTGTCAACTATGTTAATATGTTACTATATCCTGCATTGGCACTGACACTGGCACATCCTTAGGAAGGATCCCATTTTGAAGCAAACCCTAGTTGATAGGCCAAAAGTAGTATGCTAGAAAAACATTATCATTGGTTTAATATAGCCCCCATTTATAATTATTTATTCCATTCATTCTACATAATATATTTATTCATTTTATTTTATTCAATCTTTTATCAATTACTCTTCATTGTTTGTGTGATGCATTATATGTGTACTAGTAGATGAGCCCATGTACACGGGCCACAGTGCCGGTCATTACAAACGTTTTAGCAAATTATTATATAGGATTTGAGTTAATTTATTTTCAAATCACACAATTTCTTAACTCTTATTTTGGACTTCTGAATGCTAGGAGTTGCCCGATGGGTGCCTGATGCATTACTAATGTACTGTGATGGACACCTCTATGGCACTCAGGTGGTTAAATACATTTTGCACACCTATATAGCAATTAGGCAAACTTTAGGAGGATTCCTGACTCTAAAACATAACCTTTATTGCTTAATCTTGAAACACAGCAAATAAAAAAAAAATCTAAAAATGGTAATCTCAAGGATGTATAGCAACCTATCACAGTTGTGAGGATAGATCTTCAAATTCTGATGATTGCTGGATAAAGAATTAATTATAAAAGTAGTGTTAATGCAACAGAACCACTAATTTAAATAGAGTATCATAATCCATTCTTTGGTTTGACTTTGAGAAAACGTTATAGCACATACAGTCATATACAGAGGTTGTTAACCCATTGTGTGAATTGCACTCTCAGCTTATTAACCAAATTCATCAGAACAAAATTTTTTGCTAGGCATTGGCATAAGCAAAAAAGCAGTGCTAATTAGTTTGTACCAAAACTATCCAGCAACTAGGGTGACCACATTTCCATTCTGCCATTCCGGGACATGTGGTCACCCTAGTCCCGCGGCTGAGGCTGCCACCAGTGCTGACCATCTTTCTGAGGCTGACACAGAGTAAGAGTTCCCACTGGCAAGGTCTCACTTGCTGCACCAGCATACCTGCTCCATCCAAGCTTTGTCGCTCGCACCAGTCCAGCCAGCCAATGAAATGTATTTGCTATATGGTCTTCATTAGCAAATACATTTCATTGGCTGGCTGGACTGGTGCATGTTGCTCCATTCCGGGACTCTTTGTTGTCCCAGTGGGGGGTGACATGGGACACGGACACAGACCCCCAATAAGGGACAGTCCCGGGCATTCCGGGATGTGTGGTCACCCTACCAGCAATGTGAGAGTATAGGACTGGTCCTCAAAAATCAGTAGGTAATGGGCTTTGCTCTCAAAAGAAACACTCACAGCACAGCAGAAAAAAAGATTTAAGTGGTCTCGATGGAGTATTTAAAAACAAAGACTACTGAAGTTCCACAATTAGGGATTGGGAGAAAATTTCCTCCTCAAGCCATAATCAGCAAAAAAATGGCACTTTTTTCACCTAGTATCACGGTGCTCGTGATTGCCTGTGACTGACATTTGCCCTGGAGCGACATTGTTTACATGCTACTGTCGCTCTTGCTGAGTCGCTATTCTTATAGGGAACCACTCTGATGAGGTCATTGCTCCACCTACTCATCAGGGTTTTGAAACCTCTCTCTGTGTCACTCCTATTGCCCTTTCGTGGTGTACCTGAGCTTAGTTCTGTGTGGCGCTTACCGTTCCTGTGTATTACCTGGCTTGTCTGACTACCAGTTCCGGTTCTGACTCCTGGCTCGTCTGACTACACATTCCAGTCCTGGCCTCTGGATTCACTGACTACCTGTTCCAGTTACGACCTTTGGCGACGTCTGACTACCCGATCCGGTGTGATCCTTGGCTGTCACCTGGTTTACCCTTATGTTGCGCTCCATTACCTTCCCGTTGTACGGGTTGGTTGTTCTGCCTGTGCCTTCTGCTTTGCGCTTGCTTCCGTTTGAAGCTGCGCTTGTCGGTCACTCCGTGTGTCTGACCTCCCACGGCCATGCCAGTCCGTGTTGCCTAGCCTATCTCCATCGGCTACTGTATTGTGTATCCCCTGTGGGGATACTGGTCTGCTCTGTTTATTTGCCGACTCAGTGCTTGGAAGTGCTCTGCACTGCCCTCACACTTACTGTGTAGTCATGGGCCATTCCGCTGTTATCCACCTGTCCTGTGAAGGATGAGGAAAGTGCCTACACTGTTCCTCTCTGGTCTCGTGAAGGTGTGCCATCCTATCAGGGTACAGAGTGCCTTGCACTATACCCACCTAACTGTGTAGTCAAGGGCCATTCCGCTGTTATCCATCTGTCCTGTGAAGGGTGAGGAAAGTGCCTACACTGTTCCTCTCTGGTCTCGTGAAGGTGTGCCATCCTATCAGGGTACAGAGTGCTCTGCACTATACCCACCTACTGTGTAGTCAAGGGCCATTCCGCTGTTATCCACCTGTCCTGTGAAGGATGAGAAAAGTGCCTACACTGTTCCTCTCTGGTCTCGTGAAGGTGTGCCATCCTATCAGGGTACAGAGTGCCTTGCACTATACCCACCTAACTGTGTAGTCAAGGGCCATTCCACTGTTATCCACCTGTCCTGTGAAGGGTGAGGAAAGTGCCTACACTGTTCTTCTTTGGTCTCGTGAAGGTGTGCCACTGTCGACTGCCACTTACTTCAGTGTCTTACTACTGTGTAATTTATTTGCCTGATGCCTTACAGCCTGCCTTTTCATTACGCAATAAAGTTTTACTTTAAATTCAGTTGTACTTGTCAGTGTGTTATTCCTAGTCACTCCGTGACAGTACGAAAGGGCCATGAACACTGACAGTACTGACACCAGTAGTGGGCAGTCGCTGAGTATTATGTCCAGGATGGACATGCAGGAAAAATGACTTGATAAGTTGTCAATAGTGTTACAAACACTGCTTGACCGCACCGTGCATTTGGATAAAGCTGGGCAACCACTGATGGCCTCCTCAGTATCAGCATCAGTGACAACCACTCAGGTGGAAAATATGTGCTTCAAGGGCTTGTCTGGGTCCGCTTCTCTGCCCCTAAGATACTATGGGGATCCCACATTATGCCGTGGTTTTATTAATCAGGTCGGAATTTTTTTGGAACTGGTTCCACATGCTTTCCAATCTGAGAGGAGTAAAGTGAGTTTTATGATTTCTCTGTTTACCAGCAAAGCCCTGGCTTGGGCCAATCCATTATGGGAGATGGCAAAACCTATCACCTCAGATTTCTCCCAATTCGTTGAGGCATTCCGAAAGGGTCTTTGATGTTCCTGGTAGGCCCATCTCTGCCGCAAAAAAACTAATGACAATTCAGCAGGGCACCCGTACTGTAGCTGAGTATGCTATCGAATTTCGCACATTTGCAGCAGAGGTCGGGTGGAATAATGAGGCTCTGGTGGCATCCTTCTCTCAGGGACTAAACGATATAATCAAAGACGAGATTGCTGCTCGTGATTTACCAAGTGACTTGGACCAACTAATCTCTTGTCATCCTAACTGACACCCGTATAAGAGAACGGTCCACATTTAAGAATAATAGGCCAAGACGTGAGTTGCGCCCAATACCTATCAGGGAGCTCCCACCCATACCTCCCTCACCTCCCTTGCCGCCCAGTTCAGAGGCCAGCAGGGCTGAACCCAAGCAGGTTGGCTTTACACGATTATCTCAGGAGGAACGGTCATTCCACTATAGAGAAGACCTGTGCCTGTATTGTTGGAAGGCTGGGCATATGCTACGAGGTTGTCTGGTGCGTCCGGGAAACACACGCACCTAGGTTCTCTAAGGGGACAGATCCTAGGTGGAGTCAGTTGGTCCCTAGAGCTTGATGCGAACAAACCCATCATTCAGGTGACAATTTCCTGGGTCGATTCCTCTGTGTCCACTCCAGTCTTGATCGATTCTGGTGCAGCTGGTTATTTTATTGATGGTGATTTTGTGAACAAACACAATATTCCAGTGACACCTCATGAGTCTCCTTTGGCGGTAGAGGCCATTGACGGTCGTCCTCTTGAGCCCTCCCATGTCACACATGAAACCTGTCCACTGACACTAAGAGTAGGAGCTCTCCATGTGGAGACTCGACAATTTCAGGTGATCCAGTCTCCACACCACGCTGTCATTTTGGGGTTCCCATGGCTGCAGAAGCATAATCCCAGAGTGGATTGGGAGAAGTGTGACATATTATCATGGTCGGAATATTGTAATGGGACTTGTCTGCAGCATCCAATTAAAATTTTGTGTACCTCCCCCTCGTTGCCCTCAGAATACCAGTCTTTCAGTGAGGTCTTTAGCAAGGGGGAGGCTAGCACATTACCAGAGCATAGGCCGTATGATTGTGCTATTAATCTAATGCCAGGCTGAATACCTTCCAATGGCCGCACATATCCTCTATCAGTAGAGGAGAACAAGGCAATGGAGGAATACATTTCAGATGCATTATCCAGAGGCATTATAAGGAAATCTTTCTCGCCCACGGGGGCTGGATTTTTTTTTGTAAAGAAAATGAATGGGGAGCTTAGGCCCTGTACTGATTATAGAGGGCTAAACAAACTAATGGTAAAGAATGCTTACCCCATCCCTCTTATTACGGAATTGTTTGACAAGTTGAAGGGCTCCTCCGTATTCACGAAATTCGATTTACGTGCAGCATACAACTTGATCAGAATCAAGGAGGGTGATGAGTGGAAGACCGGTTTTAATACTCGTAGTGGCCACTACGAGTATCTGGTTATGCCCTTTGGGCTGTGCAATGCGCCAGCGGTCTTCCAGGAGTTAATTAACGATGTTTTACGAAGTTTGCTACAGTCGTGTGTAGTAGTATATCTGGACGATATTTTGATACACTCTCCTGATATCGAGACACATAAGAGAGATGTCATTTTGGTATTACAAAAACTAAGGGAGAACAAGCTCTATTGCAAACTTGAGAAGTGCAAATTTCATAAGGACCAGGTGCCCTTCCTGGGTTATGTTATCTCGACTAATGGTATTGCTATGGATTCTGAAAAACTGTCGGCAGTATTACAATGGCCACGTCCTGTAGGCCTGAAGGCCATACAAAGATTCCTTGGGTTTGCAAATTATCATCCTTGGTCAAACCCTTGACTGACTTGACACATAAGGGCGCTAACCCATCAGTATGGTCCTCCGAGGCCAACAACACCTTTGAAGCTTTGAAGTCTGCCTTCTCGACGGCTCCTATAGTGGTGCATCCGAAAACGGCACTGCCCTTTACCCTTGAGGTAGATGCCTCCGAGACAGGAGTAGGGGCAGTTTTATCACAGAGAACAGAACCTGGTAAACCCCTGAGGCCGTGCGGGTTCTTTTCCAAAAAGTTGACTAAGGCTCAAAGCCTCTATGACATAGGGGACCGTGAGTTGATGGCCATCATCCTTGCCCTCCGGGACTGGCATCACCTCCTGGAGGGGACTAGGGCACCTGTATTAATTTTAACGGATCATAAGAATCTAATGTATCTATCAGAGGCCAAGAGGCTATCCCCTAGACAGGCCAGATGGGCATTATTCCTGTCTAGATTTAACTTTGTAGTTTCATACCTCCCCGGTTCCAAAAACACCCAAGCTGACGTCTTGTCTAGACAGTTTGGTCCTGAGAGTGAGTCGGACAGTGAACCTGCTCCAATTATCCCTCCTGATCGCATTTTGGTGACTATCCATACAAGCATTACCTCTCCTCTGGGAGAGGTGATCCTGGCGTCACAAGGCATTGCTCCTGTTGAGAAACCCAGTGGGAAATGTTTGGTAGCTGATAGTGATGATCGAGCACCCCAATGCTCGGGTGTTCGGGTGCTCTGGCCGAGCACCCCCGGAGGCTCGAGTGCTCGGCCGAGCACCCGAGCCCCATTGAAGTCAATGGGAGGACTCGAGCATTACACCAGGCACCCCCTGCTCTGATGAGGGGAGGGTGCCTGGTCCATAGGAAAAGGGCAGAAAATGATGGAAACACCACAGAAATGGTTCAGGGACAGCATAGGGAGGATGTCTGGATGCATCTTGGACTCCAACGTCGCTGCTGGGAACGATGTTTCACCCGTAGTATGCAATTTTTACAGACTGACCGTAAAACACACAAAAAGGAAGATAAAAACGACTTTAGGCGAAAAATTGTTACCAAACAGTATTTGCTGTATATTTACTTGTATATCATCTGCAAATTCTGCAAAAAATGTCATCGATTTTTCGGAACTGGGGCCATGATTAAGAGGGAAACGTGCGCAGAGGCAAATTCTGCAAAAAATTTCATCGATTTTTCTGAACTGGGGCCATGATTAAGAGGGAAACGTGCGCAGAGTAAAGCAGGTGTTCAACGTGGTTATGGCCCGGGTAAGGTACAGCATTCAGGAACGGAGGCCGCAGCTACCACAGGTTTTACAACATGTCCGTTTGCCCTTGTTAAGTCCAAAATTTATAGTCGGAACAGTGGGGTCTGATCCATTCAGTAAAAGTGACGAAGTGACTTAGTGGATGAAGCCAAGAACTACCTTCTGCTCTGTCGAACACCCCAGCCCTATTTAATTCAATGGGAGGACCTGAGGCACTCCGATACAACCTGTATATCACAAAATGGAGGGCCTCATTCACATTGTGGTACAATAGTTCAGGTAGTGGTCCAACACTCATAAAGCCGATGCACTAAGTGAAAGGGCTGCCAAAAATTAGACTGAAATGTCTCTCCAATACACCCTTTATTACACATAAAGGAGGGCATCATACACACCCTTGAAAAATTAGGATTAATAGCCTGCCGGTGACCCTCTAAAACATTAGGGGCGAGGGCATGCCGCTAAGCTGACCATCTAAAACATTAGGAATGAGGGTCTGCAGCTGAGCCGACCATCTAAAACATTATGGGTGAGGGTCTGCTGCGGAGCTGACCATCCTAAACATTATATGCGAAGGCCCGCTAGTGATCTGACGCTATAAAACATTATATGAGAGGGCCCGCTAGAGAGCTGACCCAATAAAACATTATATAAGAAGGCCCGCTGGTGAGCTGACCTATACAAAAAGTTGTCAAACAGGGCCCGCTGGTGAGCTGGCCCTATATAAAAATTATATCACAGGGCCTGCTGGTGAGCTGGCCCTATATAAAAATTATATCACAGGGTATATGGAAGAGAGTCAACCATATACCTGTTTTTTGGGTGGAAGGGGTGAATGGGAATACAGAGTATTCCCATCATTGTAAATAACATATATAAAGTCACTTTATGTTCACCCGGGGCTTTCCTCCAGTGGAGTGGAGAAGTCAGGGGAAATCCAGGCCTTGTTCATTTTTATAAGTGTCAACCTATCAGCATTTTCGGTGGAAAGGCGGACACGCTTATCTGTTATGATGCCACCAGCAGCACTAAATACCCGCTCAGACAGAACGCTGGCGGCAGGGCAGGCCAGCACCTCCAAGGCGTAGAGTGCCAGTTCATACCACGTGTCCAGCTTGGACACCCAGTAGTTGTAAGGCACAGAGGGATCAGTGAGGACGCTGACACGGTCTGCTACGTACTCCTTCACCATCTTCCAAAACTTTTCCCTCCTTGTGACACTAGGCTGCGCATCAGGGTGAGGGTGCTGGCGGGGTGTCATGAAGGTGTCCCACGCCTTGGAGAGTGTTGCCCTGCCTTTGTCGGAACTGCTGTGTGCTCCCCTTTTCTCCCCTTCTCGGTTGGCCAAGGTAGCACGTACTCTGCCGCCAGCGTTGTCAGATGGAAAATTTTGGAGCAATTTTTCAACAAGAAACTTCTGGTATTGCACCATTTTGCTTGTCCTCTCCACCGGAGGAATGAGAGATGAGAAATTCTCTTTGTAGCGGGGGTCCAGAAGGGTGAACACCCAGTAATCCGTGTTGTCTAAAATGCGTATAACGCGTGGGTCACGGGAAAGGCAGCCTAACATAAAGTCAGCCATGTGTGCCAGAGTACCAACAGGCAAGATTTCGCTGTCCTCACCAGAAGGATGACTCTCAATCTCCTCATCCTCTTCCTCCTCTTCTGCCCACCCACGCTGAAGAGATGGAACTAAAGTTCCATGGCTACCCTCTGTAGCGGAGGCAACCGTGTCTTCCTCCTCCTCCTCCTCCGCCTCCTCCAATTGTCGCTGAGAAGACGAAGTGAGGGTGCTCTGGCTATCACCTTGTGTAAGCTCTTCCTCCCCCATTTCCACCTCTTCCACATGCAAAGCGTCGGTTTTAATTGTGAGCAGCGAGCGTTTCAGTAGACACAGAAGTGGGATGGTTACACTGATAATAGCGTTATCGCCGCTCACCATCTGTGTCGATTCCTCAAAATTACGTAAAACCTCACAGAGGTCTGACATCCATTCCCACTCCTCACTTCTGATTAGAGGAAGTTGAACGGAGAGGCGACGACCGTGTAACAGCTGGTACTCCACTACTGCCCTCTGCTGCTCACAAAGCCGGGCCAACATGTGGAAGGTGGAGTTCCAGCGCGTGCTCACGTCACACAGCAGCCGGTGAGCTGGCAATTGTAAGCGCTGCTGCAGCTTCAACAGGCCGGCTGAAGCTGTTGATGACTTACGGAAATGTGCACACACGCGGCGCACCTTGGTGAAGAGATCAAATTGGGGTAGGTTTTTAGAAATCGCTGAACCACTAAATTAAATACATGCGCTAGGCATGGTACGTGTGTGAGCTTGCCGAGCTCCAAAGCCGCCACCAAGTTACGCCCATTATCACACACAACCATGCCTGGTTGCAGGTTGAGTGGCGAGAGCCACTGCTCGGTCTGGTGACTAATCCCCTGCAACAGCTCTGAGGCCGTGTGCTGTTTGTCCCCAAGGCAGATCAGCTTCAGCACGGCCTGTTGACGCTTCCCCACTGCAGTGCTAAACTGCTTCCAGCTACCGGCTGATGGGTGAGTGGCGCTGCGCGCAGAGAATTCGGAGGTGGAAATGGAGGAGGAGGAGGAGGAGCCAATAACGTAGGTGCTGGCGGAAACCCTGATGGAGGTAGGGCCCGCAATCCTCGGCGTGGGTAGCACCTGTGCCATCCCAGGGTCCGAGTCGCTCCCAGCCTCCACGACATTCACCCAGTGTGCCGTCAGGGAAATGTAGCATCCCTGGCCACAAGCACTTGTCCATGTGTCAGTCGTTAAGTGGACCTTCCCAGTAACTGCGTTGGTCAGGGCACGGGTGATGTTACGGGACACATGGTGGTGTAATGCGTGGACGGCACACCGGGAAAAGTAGTGGCGGCTGGGGACTGCGTACCGAGGGACAGCTGCTGCCATCAGGCTGCGGAAGGACTCAGTCTCCACAAGCCTAAATGGCAGCATTTCGATGGCCAGTAATTTGGAAAGGTGTGAGGTTAGTGCTATGGCCTGTGGGTGGGTGGCTGGGTATTTTCGCTTGCGCTCAAATGCCTGGGGTAACGACATTTGGACGCTGCGCTGGGATAGGGAAGTGGATGTGGTCGCTGATGGTGCTTCAGATGGTACAGGTGCAGGGCGGGAGGTATGCGGGCCTGCGCCTTCGACAGGCGATTGGCCGGCACCGAAAACAGGGGAAGAGGAGGCAGTGGTGTGGCCTGCAGACACAGATTGGCGATCCGGGCGTTCCTCCCACTTATTACGGTGCTTGGATGCCATGTGTCGGATCATGCTGGTGGTGGTGAGGTTTCTAGTGTTCATGCCTCGGCTCATTCTGGTGTGGCACAGGTTGCAAACTACAATTTTTTTGTCGTCCGCACTTTCCTTAAAAAAATGCCATACCGCGGAACACCTAGCCCTTGGCAAGGGAGATTTACGCAAGGGGGTGCTCCGTGGAACATTTGCGGGCCGGTTTGGTGCGGTCCGCCTTCTTTCTTTAGCCACACCACTGCCTCTTCCAGCCTGTTGCGGTGCTGCAGATGGCTCACCCTCAGGACTGCTGTCATCGCTCGGCTCTCCACCTTCCCAGGTGGGGTCAGTCACCTCATCGTCCACCAAGTCATCCTCCACTTCCTCACTCTGATCATCCTCCTCATTTCTTGATCCCACCACATACTCAGTCATTGACAACTGTGTATCATCCTCCTCATCAAGGTCTTGAGACAGTAATAGTGGTTGATTTGATGGCAACTGTGTCTCATCATCATCATCATCCACTTCCTTTGACCTTAAATGCCGTTCCCCTCTGTCATCTTCTTGTGATTGGGTACCCTCTAGAGGTTGTGAATCAGGGCACAAGATCTCATGTTCCTCTGCAAGCGTGCTTGGAGAGAGGTTCAAATGAAGGATTGGTGATGAGACGAGCTCCTCACTATATCCCAGTGTGGGATCACTTCTTTGGCCAGACCCTCTATGGTGGGAGGAAGGATGATCAGGGTGAGGATTATGTTGACCAGACTCTTGGCTACTGAGAGTGGACTTGGTGGAAGACAGGGTGGTGCTTAACCGACTGGAAGCAGTATCACCTGAAATCCAACCGACCACCTGTTCGCAGTGGTCTGACCTCGAGAGTGATGTCCTGCGACGCCCTGTAAACTGAGACATGAAGCTAGGTATGGTGGATGTCTTTCTTTCTTGTGCTCTGGCACCAGGCAAAGTTTCTACGCGTCCTGACCCGCGCCCTGAACTATCAGGATCAGGTCCACTTCCCCGTCCCTTTTTACCCGCCTTCTTCATATTACACGGAATATGTGCTGCTAATCTGCAACTTTGCACACTAAACAGAATGTGCTGCTAATCTGCAACTTTGCACACTAAACAGAATGTGCTGCTAATCTGCAACTTTGCACACTAAACAGAATGTGCTGCTAATCTGCAACTTTGCACACTAAACAGAATGTGCTGCTAATCTGCGGCTAGGCACAGTGAAAGGAATATGTGACGTTTATTTTTTACACTTTGCACACTAAACAGAATGTGCTGCTAATCTGCAACTTTGCACACTAAACAAAATGTGCTGCTAATCTGCGGCTAGGCACAGTGAACTGAATATGTGACGTTTATTTTTTACACTTTGCACACTAAACAGAATGTGCTGCTAATCTGCAACTTTGCACACTAAACAGAATGTGCTGCTAATCTGCGGCTAGGCACAGTGAACGGAATATGTGACGTTTATTTTTTACACTTTGCACACTAAACAGAATGTGCTGCTAATCTGCAATTTTGCACACTAAACAGAATGTGCTGCTAATCTGCGGCTAGGCACAGTGAAAGGAATATGTGACGTTTATTTTTTACACTTTGCACACTAAACAGAATGTGCTGCTAATCTGCAACTTTGCACACTAAAGAAAATGTGCTGCTAATCTGCGGCTAGGCACAGTGAACGGAATATGTGACGTTTATTTTTTACACTTTGCACACTAAACAGAATGTGCTGCTAATCTGCAACTTTGCACACTAAACAGAATGTGCTGCTAATCTGCGGCTAGGCACAGTGAAAGGAATATGTGACGTTTATTTTTTACACTTTGCACACTAAACAGAATGTGCTGTTAATCTGCAACTTTGCACACTAAACAGAATGTGCTGCTAATCTGCAACTTTGCACACTAAACAGAATGTGCTGCTAATCTGCAACTTTGCACACTAAACAGAATGTGCTGCTAATCTGCGGCTAGGCACAGTGAACGGAATATGTGACGTTTTTTTTTTAAATTTGTGCCCCCCCAAACAAAATATAACTGCTGCCCCCACACACAACAGTCCTAAAAAGGACTTTTGGGTCTTTATATGTTGTTCCAACACTTTTCTTCTCCCTACACTGACTTTCCCTTCCTATCCTCATCTCTCCCTGGCTAAGACTGAGCCGAACTCGCTGGTCAGGTGCTATACAGCACCCGATCACGGGTTCTGGCCAGCCAATCAGTGTAATGCCAGCAGCCAACATGGCTGCTGGCATTACACTGATGTCAGAGCCTCCCCGCACGTTTATTGGCTGCGCAGCAGCCGCGAAACGTGCGGGGAGGAGACCCGAACATGGCGGCCGAGCACATGCGGTACTCGTACGAGTACCGCCATGTGCCGAGCAGAGCGATGCTCGAGCCGAACCGAGCTTCGGCCGAGCATGCTCGCTCATCACTAGTAGCTGACAATATCCACACTAAGCTACTTGAGATCTATCATTCATCCAAAGCAGCTGGGCATATTGGTCGAGACCAATTAATTTGGTCAATCTCACAGCTATTTTGGTGGCCTAGCCTAAGAGCAGATTGTGCAGCCTTTGTGGAGGCTTGTTCCATATGCGCCCGTGCCAAGACTCCTAGGCATCTACCTCTAGGACTACTCCAGACTGTTCCTAATGGGGAACACCCATGGTCACACAGCTCTTTGGACTTTATGGTAGAGTTGCCTAGATCCAAGGGCTGCACAGTCATACTAATGATTGTTGACAGATTTTCTAAAATGGCACCTTTTGTTCCACTTCCCGGTCTACCTACCTGGGCCGTGGTATTTGCTAAAGAGGTATTCAGGCTCCACAGAGTACCTCGAGTTGTGGTCTCTGATCGTGGGAGTCAGTTCGTATCAAGGTTCTGGAAGACCTTTTGTGACCAGATGGGTATCAAACTGTTATTTTCCTCTGCCTATCACCCCCAGACCAATGGTGCTGCAGAGAGGGCTAACCAGGGACTGGAGCAATTCCTGCGCTGTTTCGCTTCTGACCATCATGATAATTGGGTTGATCTGTTGCCATGGGCAGAGTTTGCCAAGAATTGTGCCATAAACGCTTCGTCCGGGAGCTCCCCTTTCCTGATCAATTATGGGTTCAAACCCTCTTTGCTCTCGGATACATTTTGGGCACAGGACATTCCAGCTCTGGATGAGCATATGGAGCAGCTCCGCTCCACATGGGCACAGGTTCAGGAGAATTTGCAAAGGTCCTCAGAGCGATATCAGAGAAATTCAGATCACAGTAGGCGTCCTGCTCCGGTCTTTCAGTAATTTATTTGCCTATTGCCTTACATCCTGCCTATTCATTACGCAATAAAGTTTTACTTTAAATTCAGTTGTACTTGTCAGTGTGATATTCCTAGTCACTCAATGACACCTAGCTCATTGGTTTGTAATCAATGGGATCGTCAAATTTACACACAACTCAGATCAAATTCTATTTTATTTCCCAAAGGCATAGTATAAAGAGGTATGAGGGTGCCTGTGTCGGTGGAGTGTGGGGAAGCAATCAGTTGAACAAGGTTGTTTTTTTTTGCGGGGGTTTGTTGACTGGGATTGGGGGGACAGTTAATAAAAAATAAATACAATTTAAAGAAACATAAAACATGGTATAAACGTGGTCTGAGGAGGGTGTCTGTGTTGGTTGGTGTAGTCTGGAGAAAGAATGAGAAGAACAGAGAATTTTTTTGGGGGGGTTGTTGACTGGTATCGGGGGACAGTTAATAAAAAAAAAAAAAATTATACTAAAAATAAGAAATTGGTTTGTAACGAGACAGGGACCTCATGATGTAAGCTACGACTGGGGCAGACTGATACTTGATGGGATAGAGTACTGAATGATTTATAGGACTTGTTCTTGGAGGAAGCATTGATTTGTAGAACTTAGACTTATTAGAGTCCCAAGCCCTGATGAAACAGTGATTAGTTGTAAGAAATTAGATATGTGTTAGGCCCAAGCCCTGAGGAAACACTGATTTGTAGGACTTAGACTTATTAGAGTTACAAGCTCTGAGGGAAAAGTGATTAGTTGTAGGAAATTAGACTTGTATTAGGCCCAAGCCCCAAGGAACATTGATTTGTAGGACTTAGACTTGTTTGGCACAAGCCCTAAGGAAGCATTGATTTGTAGGTCTTAGGCTTGGTAGAAACAAGCCCCAAAGATAGTTTTTTTTTGTTTTTTTTAAAGAACACGCCCTGAGGAAAAAAAATCCCTACTGGCCTACTGCCAGCAGGTCATGTTGTGTTGTCCAGTGGCCACTGGGCATTGTCAAATGCTGTGGTGGAATTTGCAGAGTTTGACTACTTTAATTTCTGCTGCTGTTGCTGAGTTGTTTAAACAGCAGGATGAATAGGCTGCTCAAAGGCAATGGGATCAACAGCAGAAACATGGATGATGAATGTTCCACTTGCCAGTACTAGCTCCAGTGATGCGCCTGAGGAAGTAACAGCACCATAACTAGCCCCCACCACTTCAGGTATATGTGGAAAAAAGAAGAAGTTGGCCAACAATGTTTCTCCACCTGCAACTCCTCCAAAATCATGCGTGTTTTGTTAGAATATACATTTTTCCATTGAGAACATAAACTGTGCCTCTCATCAACAACTGCAATTTGCACAGTATGTGTGTGATGAATAACTGTAACCAAACACCATGACGTATGGGTCCCCAATGTGAAATCTTCCCACCAGAAACCAGGTACTGCTTCTGTTACTATGGCCTTTGTCCACTCCCCTCTATGGACACATGACAATTTAATAATGAAGAACCCTCCCTGGCATCAGCTTAGCATATTCTGCGTGATGGAATCTCCTCAGATGCCGCTTTATGGCCTGCTTGTGATTATCTTCCACCACACCGGCATGCATGGTCAGTGCACCACACAGTGTGCAGTGGGTGGACAGGAACTGCCACATCCTGACATCTACTGGAACGCTATGCTTTTCAATCATCCTGACACAGCACGGATTGCTTGACCACCTTCAAAGACCAGAGAGGATTCCATTGTGCATTGATTGGATGTAAGGAGGACACCAAAAGCTGGCGAACAGGGAATGGACCCTTAAAGGCATAGTAATACTTAATATGTAAAAAAATATGTATTGTAGTGTTTATACCCCTAAGTGAAACAAGGGTATTCCCTGCTGAAAGATGTTTTGCACCACAGTTATTTCAGCTCAAACATGAATTTTCTAGGTGCAATATCACAGTGGCCTGAAATTGTACAGTGGCGCCATTGCTACACCATACTATGGAAATTTATGGTCAACTGACCAGAGATGTCCATAACATGGTGTAGCAACAGTGCCACAGTACAATTTCAGGCCATTGTGATAGTGCACCTATAAAAATCAAGTTTGAGCTGTAATAATTTTTGAGTAAAATATATTTAAGCAGAGGGAGTACCCTTGTTTTACTCGGGATAAACCCTATAACATATATTTTTTTACATTTTAAGTATTATTATCCCTGTAAAAAGCACACAGCCCACAAATGGCAAATGTGAGTGCAATACATTAACACAGTATTGTTTTTATCACCACATAATAAATGACTACACTTAGATTTGTTACTATGTCTCTCTTCCTGTGCTGTTGTTCATAGCTGCTACAGATTCCTGTTTCTTTAAAGTTGTAGAATATTCAATAAAGTAATATTAACAATATTTCCGAAGTGATGATGGTTGCTGCATTAATCAGGGCTGGGCAAGGTTTATGGGTAATTTCTGCTACATGGGTGTAGCTGAACATATCTCTCTCCTGTGTTTTACTGTCCTCTGTGCACACATGATGTTGAGAATTGCTAAGAGGGACTACACAAAATGCAAATCATCTGGTGGTAGGGGTGTCCCACTGATTTTATAGTTGCATATACTCATACATACGTTAAGAACCAACAGGGAAGTAACAACAGGGCTGCAGATGGCTCAGCTGTGACCGAGTCCAGTGTCTAAGAGAGCTATTTGGGTTTGCACTTTCCTACAACCCCTTATAATCAAACCAGTTTCCTATCTTGGCTTTATCTTCTTGCATTAATACACATGGCCACTGTCAGCCAGTAAGATAAGAAGAAAATTGGTGAGCCAATTTATTTCATCATCACTTGAGTACCAGTCAAGTGTCAGACAAACGAGAGAAGTCCGTGTTGGAGCATGTTATTCTCACTTGCTCCAAACCACGCTCGTGTGGTCTTGTTACAAACCTGCTAATAAAAGTTATCTGTCTTTAGAAGGGTTCTTCAACTGTTGTATTCTTGGTCCCATTGTTATGGGTTGCTACACCATTGACGGAACCTCAATTTAGGACAAAGCAATATTACATTGATGTACTTCAGATATGCTCAGTTTTAGTGCACCAGTTCTCTCTGATATATCCTTTGTTAGTCACTGAGGCTGATGTACTGCGAAGTAATGACCCGGAGTATTAATCCAGTAGGCAGGGAGGTCTCAATCCGGCAGGATGTCAGAAGACTGAAGAAGAAAAGATGGTGTTGAGAATCCAGGACAGGAGACGAAGAACAATTAGAGTAGTAGTAACAAGCCAGAGGTCAGTAATCCAGAAATCTCATAGATGGGTGTACAAGCCAGAGGTCTGGGCATGATAGATTGGATAGTCGGGTGTACAAGACAGAGATCAGGAGGAAGCTCTAAGTAAGAACCAAGGGTCAGGGATCTGGAAGAATCAGAATGCTGGGTTGCAAGTACAAAGGCACAGGAACAACTGAGCAATGAATAGAGGCTAACCCTGGGTTTAAGTAGACAACTGGAGATAGGTACCTGCGTCACGTGGAAGAACACATCACGTAAGTTATCCAAGAGACCCCGGAGCACACACACAGAATGACATGAACCAGGTGCATCAAGTTGCGTACATTTAAATCATACGTGATGTGAGACAGAAGCAGAGATGATGTGCATTCTTGACATACAGAGAGCACACCAGAAGGATAACCATGGAATTGAGGTGAGTGATGTGATGGCATCCTCCCGGGAAGCAATACCTGGACCTGATATGTACTATGAAGAGCTTGAGAAATCCTTGGCCAAACCAACTGCATCATATTTCCCAAACTCTCATTGATTATAATATTTTTTTACCTTTAAGTTATTAAGAGGTCTCTAGTTAATTGCTTTACAATGCACTGGATACCCCTCTTGCATTCAAGAGATTAAAAACCCCATTTCAATCAAATGAAAAAGTTATTTCTACCTTGTAGTGCAGTTGTTTTGCCACATAATTTCTCCAGTTTGGCTTAGGACATCAGCCTCGGTGTTGGAACAACCTTACTCATGCATATTTTACTATTTACTTGTGAAAAATCCTACTGTAGAAGATTCTTTCAGTCATACCCACGATTGTGTATTCTAGCTAGGGAAATGCTCATGAGTGTTTTTTCTTGTCCAAGAGCATTTAGGAATGAATTCAAGAGGACAGTGGTTAGAATGCAAGTCTTTCCTTCAACAAAACCCAAGCTTTGTGAGAGGTTTTATGAAAAGCCTAGTAAAAGCAAGCCAATAAAATTGATCAAATCCATTATCTAATACACTGATTCACAAACATTTTGGTGAAGCAGAACCTCTACATTTCAATTAAGTTTCCTTCAGATCCCTAACGATGTTTATGAAACGTCTCCATTGTGTTAACTCTTCAGTTCATATGTTATTTTATGGGAATAGCGACACATTGAGCAATATTAATGCATAGACTTCATAGAATAAAAGGTATTGGACAGTTAATTTCACTGAAGACGGTATCTACTCTATCATACCTTTATCACACATTAGTGCATTAACTCTCTGGTGTGCTGAGAGAGCATTTTTTTTGCTCTCTATGGGAAAGACATTCTCAAAAGACTGCCACCTAGTGGCCATCAGTGGAAGTTTAAGGGCAATTAAGTGAAACAAGTTTGACTTCTAATAACGTTTGAATGAAACATTTCTCAGCAATGGAAGTACCCCTATTTTATTCAGCAGGAAAAGTCATGCTATGGTTATATTTTTTATAACAAAACTGCATAGTTCAAAAGTTTCAGTATTCCACATGTTCTCCGGTAGTTACAGAGCCATGCACATACCTGTCTAACTCACCTGTCTTATTTCCATTTCTGCTGTACTCAGGCTTTGTTGAGTGAAATTCCTTCCACTACTTCTAGGAACCTCAGTGTTTCATTGAACCCAGATAGAGAACCACTGATGCAAAAACAAGACTTTGTACTAATAAAGTGGAAGCTGAGAAATGCTAGAGACCTCTATGGCATAAGAGCGTAATTGACTTATACTTGCCTTCAGAGATCCCAGACTAGACAAAACAGCCTAAGGGTTCTGCTAATTGGGTTCACAAGCTGCACAAGGACCAGGCTGCTCATCTCAATAATTGAAATGCTGGTAGACGATAAACCAGAATATCACCATCCATTTAAATTTTTCATATTTATTAAATTATATTCTACCCCTAAGTACGTCTTAAACGTGCAATTCAGTAAAAAATTTAATTTAGATTGTAAGCCTACGAGTGCTTTGGTTTGAATATGATTGCCCATATCTTCACCAGCAGAGCATATTTTTACACAGGATTAGCTGACATTTGAATATGATATTAAAGATGCTGAATATAAGTACCCATTTATTTATTAAAATGGTGCTGTCTTCATTTTTAGGCATCAGTTTGAATTTTATGCCTTTGATTTCAGTTATTAGATGAAGGGAATGTCACACATTTTTCTAGGGTACATGCCTAGGCGCTCACAGTCCTAAATAGGAACAAGTCACAATTGTCAAGTTAATAAAATAAATCTGTCTGTCATATGAAAGTTAAACACTAGGTGGCACAATGTCACCATTAGTATGAGCATACAGGAGAATTTTATTTTGAAAGCATACTTCTTTTGCGATATAGGCATAACCTTTTATTTAAATAGAATTCCCTCACAATATATGACAGATGGGCTTTATTCATTTACAACTGATACATTTAGACTGCCTAGGGTACCATACAGAGTTGTGGCTATGGTACCTTTGCACCAGAAACCTGTTCCTGGTTTAAACGCGGGGAGTCACTCAACCCATTGCTTAGCCCCTTGGCACTCAAAGGGTTAAAGAGTCTGGATTATTAACCAGTTTATATATTGTTGCAATATCCAGCTTTTCTATAAATTTTAAATAATATATATTAATTACAATATTTACCAATTTATACACCCCTTTACTGGTAAATTTATTTGGGACCTTTCTTGTCTTCACATTTTATAGGATAAGTGTATTTACCTCACTCATCTAGACTGCAGACTATAGTTCTGGGCATCGGTTGTTATAAAATACATGTCTCTTAAGCTATGTTACTTAGCCAATCAAGTGCGGGAGGTGAAGACATTACATTTTAAGGCAAAGTGTTATTAACCCCCACAACATTCAGTTCAAAAAACAAACAAATGGCTGTTAATTAACCCTTTAAATGATAAAATGCCAGATATATTGAAATTTAATTAATTGTTCGCTGTTCCTCTGCTTACATCCATAAGATTAAGATACCTCTTTGGTAGGCAAAGGGTTAAAAGTCACCCTGCACGGCCATGTAGAAGATTGGTCATGTGTCATCTGTCCCTGGCTACTGGTACCTTATTCCAGTAGCTTAGGGGTTAATGTGTATAATCCAACACTATCCAATGAAGAGTATTGGAGAAGCAGGCTCTACTTCTGTGATCAGTACAAACTGAGAGGAGGTTCCAGGCTCGGGGGATACGAGTTCCCATAAGCATGAGGAACAAAGAACATTTGAGGAAAGGCCTAGATTCACTAAAGGTCAATGCTGTGGCAGTACGATCTTGTTGATGTGTTAGAAACAGTTTGACATATCTGTCTACACACACACATCGACATATTCACTAAAATTGTTGGATGCAAGGGGAGGTGTGGAGAAGGTCTCTATTAGCATACAGGATTGTCAAAGTGCAGTCGATGTGGAAGGGATGTCCTCCCTTCACGCATCTCCAACATTACGACAATTCTGAAGTTGAACAGCATTCTCTCTGCTTCCCTGCTTGGCCAGTAGGGGAGTGGAGAGAACAGTTTCAGCACCATGGACAGCACTGAGTGCCATAGGGATGTGCATTGCTCACCCCTGTGGCACTCAAAGGGTTAATATAAAAAAATAGTACACCAAGCACTACACAATTATCCCTTTACCTATGTATCATATATTATACATGTTGTACGCTCCCAGGGGATCACACTGGAGATGTGTGAAGGGAGGACATCCCTTCCACACCAACAGCAGGTCACAACCCTCTCTACTTTTTAATTGACTAAAAATTGATGGCTGTTACTGCATAGGAAAGTGCAGGGAAATCCCAACTTCGCCAATCTCAGGTAGGTGAAGTTATGACTGTGAACTCCAATAGCAGAGGTTGCTATCAGAGTTTAGTGAACGTGTCGAAGTGTTACACTAACATTTCAACACACCCCCTTGCATACGAAAGTGTCTCAATATGCTTCATTTCCATATGGAAATAGGCCATTGTCGATGTGATGAATGAAAATTTGTAAACCTGTCGGACTGATGTCAATGTGGGCATATTTTTGTCAGAGTGCTGGTGACACTTTAGTGAATACTATCAATGTGCCTACGACACTGCTGTGACAGGACATAAAAATGTTTATCCCTCTTTGAACGTTAGTGAATCTAGGCCCAAGACTGAAATGTCACCCTCTATCTGGTGACCATTACAGGGTGACCCTTAAAGGGATAGTAATACTTTGTTTTATCTTTATTTTATTTTGTAGGCATTAAAAAATCATGAAGAACGATATAAGTCTTATCTCTCAAACCTTTATTCACAAGCAAAGTTTCCCCTCCCGCCCCTTTTACCTAGTGTAAGCCATCTTTTCTCAGATGTGGAATCCAGTCCATAGACCAGACAGATAACAGAAGGGGACAATCTTATTCCTATGAGAACAATGAAAGCCCTTCCCCCCTTGACAAGTTTTTCAGGTTTTTCCCTTATCTTAATTGAAGATTGTCCCTCTCTGAAGTCTACCTGGGCACCTCCCTTCTGATCTGGCTGAACAGTGTTACATCAGTAAAAGGGGTGGGAGGGGAATACTTTGTCATTGAATTACTCTTGAACTACAACTCTGACAGAATTTTAATAACACTCTCCAAAGTCCAAATACTATGATGATTAATTAGAGCTGCTTTTATTATGAAACATTACTATCCCTTTAAACGTGCAACATCAGAATGTCACCTTTTCATGCTGGTGACATTCTGATGTAGTTCTTTTGATGCAGGTGACACTATTATCTCACCCCTTTTGATGGTTGACAAATAGAGGGCGTCTTTTCAATAGGATATCCTATACCACAGAGAAAAAAAGTAAAATTTGCATTGGTTTAAATGGGGATTTTGAAAACATGAATACTAGCAAAGCAATGCTTGTGACACCTCTCTAGCATTCAAGGGTTAAAATCCCCACTTAAAGGAAGGGTAAACATTTGGTATTAAACATATATATTGTAGGGCTTTTCCTGTTGTGTACAATAAGGGTATTCCCACTGCAGAGAGATGCACATTTCAAAAATTATAACAGTTTAAACTCAGGTTGTTTTTCTTAACTTAACAGTGCACTCTAGTGGACAGATTCCAATTATTTATTCTGCTATATTCTGTTTGAGAGGAAATTAACTGACCAATAGTTCCCCATAGAATGTGGTAGAAAGTCATGCTGTCAGTTAACAAAAGAACGAGAACAAAGAGGTGCCTCATAGAGTAGTATGTCAATGTATTACACAGTTCTTCCTACTTCCAGCCCTTCTATAAGGGTACTCACAATTTGTAAATGTCTGTTAAACACATATGTGCAGGATAGACACCCACTACGTGTACTCCCAGATGGACCCAAAATCAAGAAAACAAGGTGCAAGTAGAAGTTCTATATACAAAGAGGGCTAATCTCCAACAAGTAACTGTACATTGATACTCAAAAAGATGATCGTACTGATCGATGATGAGGGAAACAACTAGCTCACCATCACCTTTTTGCTCTAGGGTAAATACATCTTCTTCTGCCAATCCCCTCTTTCATCATTACCTCCCCCGCCAAGTGATAGCCATTCTATAGATGTCAGGATGTGGCAGTTCGTGTCCACCCATAGCACACTGTGTGGTGCACTGACCACACATGGCAGTGTGGTGGAGGAGAATCGCAAGCAGGGCATCGAGCAGCATCTAAGAAAATTCCATCCCACAGAATATGCTAAGCTGGTGGCAGGGAGGGTTCATCATTACTATTAAACTGTCTGCAAGTTGTCATGTGTCCTTATCTGGGTGTGGACAAGGGGCATAGTGGCAGCAGCAGTACTTGGTTTCTAGTTGGGGGATTTCACATTGGGGACCCTAAGTGTTATGGCGTTTGGGTTGAGTTGTGCCAGGTGTTTCATGTGAGTGTAAATATGCTAAATGCTCCCAGACCTCCCTTGTTTACACTGTGCACATTGCAGTTGCTGATGTGAGAGGTACAGTTCCTGCTCTCAAGGGAAACATTTATATTCTCAACAAACCTCAACAAATTTGTTTGAGAGGTAAAGGCAAGAGAATGGAATGCCAAGTGATGAAACTGCCATTAGTATCGCTAGTATCACCAATGGGTTTCTCTTAGGGAAAAGTAATAGAGTTCCTGTATGAGTACCAGGCCTGCCAAAGTTCAGTGTGTTGGGGTATTGTGTCATTAGTTATAGCATGACATGTCTCCAACTGAATATAATCATTGAGTTTCAGGAACCATTTTGCCACAGATGGTGGCAACAAGGACTTCCAGTGTAGAAGAATGAGTGTCTTAGCTACATTAAGAAGTTATTTGCTTAGCTAGGGTGTTGGATTTAGTGTTTCATGGTCTTTTGCAGAGGTGTAACTAGAAGCCACAGGGCCCTGGTGCAAGAATTGCCATGGGCCCTCCTCCGACCACATTGGCCCCCCTCAACCACATTGGCCACCTCCACATTGCCCCTCATTCTCCACATTGCCACTTCATCTCCACAATGCCCCCATCAGAATGCCCCTCATTCTCTACAATGCTCCCATCACAATGCCCCTCATTTTCCACAATGCCCCTTCCACATTGCCCTCATTTTCCACAATGCCCCTTCCACATTACCCCTCAATCTCTACAATGCCCCTCATTCTCCACAATGCCCCTTCCACATTGCCCCTCAATCTCCACAATGCCCCTCATTCTCCACAATGCCCCTTCCTCATTGCCCCTCAGTTTCCACAATGCCCCTTCCACGTTGCCCCTTCTACACTGCCTCTCAATATTCACATTGCCCCTTCAACAATGCCCCCATCACAATGCCCCTCATTCTCCACGTTGCCCCCCAATCTCTACAATGCCCCCATCACAATGCCCCCATCTCCACATTGCCCCTACTGACCCCCCCCATCCTCCTACCTCGAATCCCTGGTGGTGTAGCAGTGTGTGACATGCCGAATGAGGTACAGACCTCTGAATGGAACACAAGCTCCCACGCGGTTCTTAGTAATGCAGAGCGCTGGGAGATTATGTCATCTCCCAGCGCTCTGCATTACTAGAGCGCTGTCCTCCGGGAGATCAGCTGTGCTGTGGGCGCATGGCGAGGGGGTCGCAGGGGGTGGCCGGGCCCCTGAGAGTGACAGGCCCGGTCGCAGGTGCGACCCCTATTGTTACACCACTGGTCTTTTGGATGGGTAAAGGAGAAGAGTGTGGTTAAGGGGTCTAATGGTAACTTTGAGTTCAGATCTGTCTAAGGACTTCAGTCCAGTAGTTTGAAATAGAGGTGCAGGACCACCAAATATGGAGCACTGTTCCTATGTCTGCTTGACATCTCCAACAAGATGAAGGAAAGGGAAAGATATGGGAGAGAAGGAGGGGATCCTGTACCAGTGAGTCAGGAGTTTGTAGTTCATTTGTTTGTGTGCTGTACAAGCAGGTTTCTTACAAATTATTTTATAGATGGTGGACCATTGATGAACCCCAAGGGTTATCGATGACCCATTCTCCCATTTAACCAATAAATATGGTTTGGAGGTTTGAGAGGTTGATAATAATATGTTGTAGCAGAAAGACATGGGGCATTTAGAAATGGCAGGAGATGAGATGAATTCTTCAGTTGGAGTGAGATTTCGGTTTCGGTAAGTTCTGTCTATATGTCTGGTTAGCCAGTGTCAGATTTGCATTTGTTGGAGCCATGGGATATTACCTCTTACCATAGTGCTGAGGTCAGTGTTAACCAAGAGTGAGGTAAAAGATAGGGATAAGGAACATATGGTATAGTTACCAGAGGCCTTGAGCTTCCTATAGTAAGGATCCCTGAGTTCAGGAGGGAAGTCTGAGTTACCAACCAGAGAGATCAGCGGGGAGGGTGGAGGGAAGAAATTTTGTCAGTCATTACAAGATATCCATATTTGGAGAAGATTTGTCAAAACAAGGTGGTCAGAGCCTGAGGGGAGTGAGAGGTTGGAGTTTGACTAGAGTAACTGGTGCAAAGATGGATGCCTGAGTGCATGAGATAGAGAGTTGACCCAATATTTATGGGAAGAAGGGGAGAAATCAGCCAATTTTGCAAGGGCCAATGTTTCTTAATATCTCTGAAAATCTGGGAGGCCTAGCCCAAAGTTATTTCTATTTCTGTTCAGTAAGTTCATACTGGGTCATGAGGGGTGGTGATTCCAGATGAATTGAGACACCAGGGAATTGAGATCACTGATGAAATTGTGTGGGATGTTTATTGGAAGGGCACTGAAGATGTATAACACTTTCGGCAATATCATAATTTTAATGACATTCAATGTGCCCATCCATGAAATGAATTTGTTCTGCCAAGTGGACAAGTCAGAAGAGATTGATTTTAATAAGGACTGGAAGCTGATCTCCAGGAGAGATGAGAGGACAGGGGACAGAAGAATACCCAGATATTTAATGTACGTTAATGTCCATTGCGATCTATAGCATGACCTGAGAACCTTCATGGTTGTATCTGGTAGTTTGATATTTCCATGTTTGTGATGGGGAATTGGTATGAGAGAGTGCCATTGATGGCTATTCTAGGGGATGTGTATAGACCCGTTAAAGCAGTTCTAAGTGAGGGACCCAAGCCAAAGTGCTTTAGCACCTCCTGAAGATAATTCCATCTGACTCTGTCTATAGTTTGAGTGCACAGAATGATCTTCCTTTGGTTTGGGGATCACAGCTATATGTGCTTCTAACGACTGAGCCGAAAAGTGTTGACCTGATAGAACCACGTTAAAGGAATTGAGGAGGTGAGGAGAGAGAACATGGCCAAAGGAGCAGTAGTATTTCATTGTGAACCCATCTGGAAGTCGGGCTTTTCCCAAGAGACATAGAGAGAAGAGCTGCTTCTAACTCAGAGGTATGAATAGGGGAATACAGTTTTTTGCTAATAGAAGATGGCTGGATGGGCATGTTAGAGTCTTTTAATAATTGCTGCAATGATGGATGAGTGTAATCATTTAGATGTGGACCCTGAGGTTCTAGATTATAGAATTTAAAGTAGAAGTCTCAAAAAGACGAGGCCATCTCCATGTTCAGTCAGGCCAGGCCCCTCGATGGTTACTATTTCTAATTACTAGGTAAAATATTTTTATTTTAAGCTGAAATCAAGTGGAGTTTTTTAAAGGGACAGTAAAAAGAGTTACAATATTTCACTGAATATAAAAGGAATACTAACACAGTGTAATAATAATGCCTTGTTTATCTTAATTTGGGCAGAAAATGCTAATGGCCACTATGAATTAATTCTGGTGGGACTTATTCAGCAAACGTTCTCTTTTAATTAGTATTTAATATCTTGTGCAAAGAGGCAGACATGATTATTGTTGGACTCCAAGATGACAGACTCCTACCACTGAAAAAGAAAGAAAACTTTAGTGGGAAAAGTTTGGGACTCCTACAACAAATAATCATGCCTGCCTTCTTGAACATGATATCCGGTGATTATTAAATATTAATTTTAGCAATCAGTCCTTACAGAATTAATTTTTAGTGGCCATTAGAATTTTATGTCCAGATTAACACCCATATGGTCCGGGGTGGGCGGTTCTAGAGGACCACTGCACTTCTTTTTGTAAAAGCAATGCATTCTGGGGCATGCAGAGTGGCATGCAGCAGAGCGGCATGCAGCAGAGCAGCGATCCCAGAATTCCATGACATGCCAGCAGGGGAGAACTGGCAACTTGTGGCCTGGGGGGTAAATACAATCTACTGGAGTTTCTTCATTCTTTCCAGCCCAGTGTCCCATTCCATCCCCTTTAGTTATTTTTAATATTGGAATTAATGCTGTTAAAGGGATAGTAATGTTTCAAAATAAAAGCAGCTCCAATTAATCTTCATAGTATTTGGGCCATGGAGAGGGTTATTCCAATACTGTCCGAGTTGTAGTTCAAGAGTAATTCAATGATAAAGTATCCCCCTCCGCCCCTTTTGCTGATGTAACACTGCTCACCTCAGAGCAGCAAGACTCTCCAGATGGATCACAGAGAAGGACAATTTTCAGTGAGCATGAGGAAAAACCTGTCAAGGGGACAGGGTTTTCCTTATACTCACAGTAAGAATATTGCCCCTTGCTGTGAGCTGTCTGGTCTGTGGACCAGATTCCACATCTGTGGGGAGGTGGCTTGCACTAGGTAAAAGGGGCAGGAGGGGGATTTTTTTAACATTCAATTACTCATGAAAGACAACTCTGACAGTATTGAAATAACACTCTCCATGGCCTAAATAATGTGAAGATTAATTGGAGCTGCTTTTATTTTGAAACATTACTATCCATTTAAGGCAAACAAGACCATATAGCTTACAGTTGAAATGTGGCTACTCTAGTGATACCATAGAGCTTACACTATGGTGTAAGAGATACGGGCGTTTAAAGTTTGCTGTTTCCTACTGACAGCTGTAAAGCTGTCAGCAGGAGATTCGTGTCGGTCGACACGGTGGTGCTTGAGAAGTGCCGAGATCTCGTTACTTACAAGGAATCCTTTTATTGGAATGGTCTAAAACGTGTACCTGAACACCAGGCACATGTTTTAGACCATTCCAATGAAGGGATTCCTTGTAAGTAAGGAGATCTCGGCACTTCTCAAGCGCCACCGTGTCGACCGACACGAATCTCCTGCTGACAGCTTTACAGCTGTCAGTAGGAAACAGCAAGTTTTAAACGCCCGTATCTCTTAAACCATAGCGGTTTGAGAGATACGGTCTTTTGCATTTAGATCAGCTTTTTAAGTTCTTCTAAATGCAAAAAAGTTTTTTTAGACATTACTAACACTTTAACATATGAAGTAGCTGTCTCCGCTGCTGTGTGAGGCCGCTGAGGTGGCAGACGAGACAGAATAATGCACCAACCCCTACCCCTCACTCCGCTCTGAGGGAATTAGAATTGAGACTGCCTTTATATATGGGCAGTCTTACTTCTTATTCTCTCACAGCCATTGGCTGGGATATGCTTACACACCTCCCAGCTAATCAGTTTAAAGCACAGCCGCTCAAAGCTGACTGGCTGGGAGGTGCGTAAGCATAACTCTGTACTGATATGCTGGTGGCATTTAACTATATTGCTGTGGTGGCATATGGCATATAACTCTGTATTGCTCTGGTGGTGGCACATTACTCTATGGTACTATTTTAATTGATTATATTGACTTTAATGAACTGCAGATGAATTTTAACATTACATTAGTACAAAAAACATTACTAAGGAATCTGTATGGCATGGTATGGGAGGAGATCCAGGGGTGTGACTCCATGACTTACCGTACCGGGTGACACCAACCCTAGTGACACCTCTGTTTGTAAATGAATGATAGTTAACTGGGCTATTTTGTCTTTTCAATGTTTTTATTGCTTCAATGTATTCCTTACATGATTCCATGTTCTTTGTTATAGCCTCCAAATCGTCCAAGATCTGCATAGCCTGTGATTACCCAGCATTGGAAAGCAAGAATGTTTCCAGCTCAGTTCTCTGGTATCTCTTAGATCATGATAGGTTTGATGATACAGGTTTTCCAGAAGCAGCTTACTCCCAAAAGAGATCAAGATCCTTTGAATACACCAATACCAGACACAAGTTTCTAAGGAGGATTTACAAGTACTGGGAGACAGACTTAACATGAACCAATTTCTCATAAGGATGCCGTGACTCTACTTACTGCGACCAAACTTTTTCAGGCATTTTTTTCAAACCTCATCTTAAAGAAAATCAGTTATTAAGTTAAGTAAGTTCAAGATGGAATCAGTGGCAAAACATATTTCTTTTAAACAGCTAGAGAATTGGCTCATCATTCTGTACCTTATGGATGCCTATCTTTATGTGCCAGTCCTACCTGTCTATCTGTTTGTAGTCAGTGGGCTACAGTCCCAGTTCACCAGTGTAACCCTGATGTCTGGTACAGATTGTGGACATATCAGTCTTGAACTAGCACTGATATCACAAGGTGCCCAGGCTTTGCATGCTACTGTGGAAGATGCTCCAGCACTGCTGAACAGTTGTTATATGCCCCCCCCACACCACCACCACCACCACTTCAAGGGTCAGTGACTGTAATTGATGTCATCCTATTCTGGCCCAGGAGACCACGGTTTACCCTCATTCTCTACTTATCAGTAGTGGAACCTTTGAGATTGCCTCTAGTGGTGGGTCTCCTATCTTGCTTCTATCTTTTGCCTCTGTAAAAAAAAACATTTAATCAGGATCACATATATGTACATCCCCATTGAGAATCTACTTGAAGCACAACCACAATTCTGCAGGGAAACACACCAGAAGCTCTCCAGAGGAGTGATGACTAGCAGAAGTAGAAGCACTATTAAAACATACAAGTCAGAGGGGCACTTAATAGTAGTGTTGAAGATTGTCCCAGGGAGTGGGAAAGTATTTTCTCAATAACAATAACACCCACGTCTCCTACTGCTGTTGTGTAAATGCAAATCATTCAAATTATTCTGCTGCTACTGTCTCAGGCGCATTACTGGAGCCATGTTATTGCTATTGTTGATCCCATTCCCTTTCATCTGCCTAATCATCCTGCTGCTTAAACAACTCAGCAGCAGTACGAACAGGAGTTGCAACTCAGGAGGACATTTGACAGTGGCCACTGGCCAACATGACCTGCTGGCATTAGGCCAGTAGGACATTTTCATTAGAGTTTGTGCCAAACAAGCTGAAGTCCTACAAATCAATGTTTCTTCAGGGCTTGGGCCTCTAATAAGTCTAAGTCCTACAAAGGCCTCTAACAACAAATCAAACACATCAACCTCTACTAAATACTCTATCAAGTCAAGTATCTGTCCACCCCAGTGGAGGCTTATGTCAAAAGGTTCCTGTCTCAATCACATCACATTCAAATTTCTTATTTTATTTTATTGATTTATTAACTGTCCCCCCAATAGCAGTCAAGAAACCCCCCCAAAACAAATTCCCTGTTCAAATGATTCATTCATTCACCAACACAGGCACCCTCCTGAGACCCCTTTATACTATGTGTTATGTTTTTTATTTTATTTTATTTATGATTTCTTTTTTTATTTAGTGCCCCCCAATCCCAGTAAAGAACCCCCAAAAAATCATCCCCTGTTCATCTCATTCTTTCCCCACACCCCACCAAAACAGGCACCCTCATACCCCTTTTATACTATGCCTTTGGGAAATAAAATAATATTTGCTATGTTTTTTGTGTAACTTCTATGTTCCCATTGATTTCAATGGAATGAGCTAGATGAAAAAAGTAGAAAATCAGCAATTTTGCGGGAAATTTTTCAACAAACGGCAAATGCCATTTTTCTCCGTTTTCAGTTGGAGGCGGAAATTTTCACCCATTCCTAATGATGAAGACCCTGTGTCAGCTCCTCATATGATGACTGTACTTCTCAAGTTACTTCCAGTGGCTGCTGACCTCAACCTGGAACAACAAGTCCCAAGTCTTTAAAAGGATTGCTATTCGTTACATCAAGATAAAGAAGTATAATTCTGGAGTGAATCAACTGCACCACAGGGAAATAATGAATATTCTCAAAATTTCCATTGATATAAATTAGTCTTTCAACCCCCATGAACACTAGAGGGGTCTCCAAAGCATTGATTCACATTTTCAATGGCAGTTTCATTTCCTTTCTATGGTGCATGTGGTTTGCGCCAAAACTGCACCTCTTTAGCCTGATAAATAATGTCCTACAGTCCTTATTCATCAAGCTAAAGAGGTGAAATTCTGCAGCATAGCAACTGCACCATAGGGGAGAAATAAAAATTCTACACATTTCCACTGAGAATCTTTATTCCCCAGTGTGGTTCAGATGGTTGGCCCCAGAGCTGCATCTTTTTAGCTTGAAGAACATGACCCTAACTTCTCAGATCACCTTCACCTCTTCAATCAAAAATTATTACTAAACATTTACGTCATATATGTTTGCAATCCAATTTTGTCATATTTATGTTCTCGGCATAAAAATAGATCAAATAAACCAAATCTATAAACAAACATAAGAGACAAAAACATGTCTGACAGCTTGTAACATGTCTGAGACAAGAGCAGCATATAAAAACAGTTCTTTGATTCTTGTTCACTGAATAAGAACACTGCATTTGCTACAGAACAGCTTTGCTGGCAGTCAGTGGTTGGCAGACTATGGTGTCTGGCACATTTCATCAATACCCAAAGAATGGACTAAGAACAGAGGCAGAATTCCGTGTCCTGATTTTTGGAATCAACTGAAAGCTGACTCTTGCTTATTTCAATAACCTGTGTGCTTTTCCTGAAAGAACTCTTTTCATCTAAATAACTGTATCAGGATGGCATTCAGACTGCATTAACTTTTTAAGGACCAGAGGAATATGAAAATATTGTTTTAAATGAGCTTTTAACCTCTTGAATGCTAGGCAAACTAAGCATACGTAGAAGACCTTTTAAGTGAATTATTTTCATTTATTATCTAGATCTCGGATCTGCTGCAGAGCCGACAGATGATCGTAGGACAGGCTTCCCCTGCAGTCAGCTACAACTCTCACTTCAGGAAAAGGGGAGGGAGGGGGGAACTTTGCGAGTGAATATTTCTCAAACCATAAAGGTTTGAGAGATGTCACTGGGGGCAATTAATTTCTTTTTTTTAGTACTACAATACTGGGATTAGTCATTTTTAAGTATTACTATCCCTTTAAACATATATTATAGTATAAGTAAAGTTTTATTATGGAATTATGCAGTGTATTGCAGAGCTTTTCCCTGTTGAGAAAAACAAGGTTACTCCACTGTTGGGTGTTTCCTCTTTCAAAAACAGTAACAGTTCAAACTATCAGGAAGTGGTGGAGTTGTTTTTGTCACATTCTATGGAGAATTGTACCCTGAGGATCACCTCTTCTATAGAGTGCAATAGAAAAACTATATGGACACCAGTTGACACTACTGCAAATAGTTTAAAACCGAACTATCATGCTCACATAAGTTATCCCCAATTAATAGTTAGTATCATGGTAATCATGGAAATAGAGTATTAAAGTAAGTGCCGGCATGAGTTGCAATCCTAGCCTTGTATGAAATGTACATCAATAGAACAGCACAGGCATCTCGGCAAAGAGAGATGTGTGCGACTGCTCTGTCTGTCCTTGTCTGTACCCTATGGTACAGTGCAACTCCCCTTTGGCAAATAACCTATCAGTGAGGAGACAGAGATGGACAGAGCACAGATACCACTTCAGACACCAAGAGAAACCAGCGCTCCTCTATGTTGAGAATAGATGTGTGCCCTGTATTTGGCATATATAATATTTCTTAATAAAATAAGTGAGATATTAGTTTTCACAAGTTGGCCAAATTGTGAGTAAACTTGCCACCCCGCCAAGGTTTCTCAAGTCCTACTCTATTACATCTGTAATGCCCTATATAAAAATTAAAAATAAGAAAATAACACTTGGAGATCCCTGAAGAGATGTTATAATGAACACATCGGAGAGCTGGGGACCCTCTAAATATGCTCTTTTTATTGCTTTTGGGTCCCAGTGTTTTATTGTATGGTGAGTTGGCACTGTGAGTTTTCTCTTGTTAACAGATACCTCTTCACCAAGATGCCGTTTCATACAAGGTTAGGATTGCAACTCATGCCAGCACTTAAGAAACTTTAATACGCTATTTCCATGCTAATCATTATACTAACAATTAATTGGGGAAAATGTATGTGAGCATGATAGTTCCATTTTAATATATGAAAAAAACTTTGAAATGTAATACATTTGAAACTAAGCATTTCCCTTCAGTTTGAGTACGTCATTTTGCTAAGCAGGAAAAGTCCTGTGATATGCTTTTACAAAATAAAAGTTTAATGCTTTTTAAACTAACACCACAATGAAAACAACAGCATCACTTACAGCGCAATATACATTAGCACATTTAAATCCTGGACTGTTGGTGGCACTTGAAGACTGAACCTGAACAGTGCTGTATTAGGACATCAATTTATATAATTTTATAAATCATTTTAAATACTTTCATAAATTCTTTCAGTCTAGATCAAGGTATAGATTTTGCAAATCAGGATAAGGAAAACTTCAGACATAGTGACATATACTAATAGGAAAGTAGAACATATACAATATCAAACTGATTATGATTAGTACTTAGCAAAATTCCCCCGTATATCTTGGTTTGATGAAGGCAGTGAAGGCCTTAATAACCCTTTGAATGCCAGAGGGGTATGCAATGTATTGCGTACCCCTCTGGCACTCAAAGGGATATGGGGACTGTCACTGCCAGTAGAACCAGGCTGGGGGTCAGACAGCATATGTGGGGACTATGACTAGCTTAGAAATAGTTGGAGGAAAATTTCTAAGTCTTGACTCTACTCCTCCATCTGTTAAATCTTGCCTCATGGTCCCTATTTCCCTGCAATGGTCCTCCTCTACTATCCAGACCCACGCATTTCTGGATTCTGGGGCCGCAGGTATTTTTATTGATCTACCTTGGGTTAGATCCCAAGGTATCCCATTATGACATAAGGTCCCCCCCCCCGCTGGTGTCCACCATTGATTGAAAACCTTTGGGCAGAGGAGTTGTTCTTTTTGAAACCTTTGCCTTACGCCTTACTACAGGTGTTCTTCATATGGAAGTTGTGGCATTCGACTCTATTTCTTCTCTCCATGCTCCCATAATTTTGGGATTACAGTGGCTTAAAATTCACAACCCCTATATTGATTGGTCTGCGGGTCAAATTGTCTCTTGGGGTACTTCATGCTTTCACACTTGTCGTCATACTATTAAACCCCTATCAGCTGTGTTCCAGCCTGAACCTTCTACAGATCTGAATCGCATTCCTTCTCCCTAATTAGGATTTAGTGATGTATTATCCAAAGGCAAAGCCAAGAAATTACATCCTCATCGGGCATATGATTGCCTGATTGACCTTCTTCCAAGCACATCTCCTCCTAAGGGCCGTACATTTCTTCTATCTCCTCCAGAAAACCAAGCTCTGTCTAACTATATACAAGACAATTTGGTGCAAGGATTAATCTGTCCTTCCTCCTCCCCCGCAGGGGCTGGATTCTTTTTTGTCCTAAAGAAAGACGGGTCTTTACGTCCCTGTATTGACTATAGAGGATTAAAAAGATCACTATAAAAAAACAGCTACCCACTTCCTTTGATTGCCTAACTTCTTGATCAACTGAAAGGTGCCTCAGTTTTCACCAGATTAGATCTTAGAGTGGCTTATAACCTTGTTAGAATAAAAACTGGGGACAAGTGGAAGACGACATTCAACACAAAATATGGGCATTACGGATATCTCGTAATGCCCTTTGGACTTTGTAATGCTCCAGCCATCTTTCAAGGTTTTCTCAAATATATATTCGGAGACATGTTATTATCCCATGTGGTCATCTATTTAGATGGTATTTTAATTTTTTCTCCTGACCTGACTACTCACCGACTACAAGTATGTAAAGTTTTACAGAGACTACGAGAAAACTTTCTTTTTGTCAAAATTGATAAATGCGTATTTGAGAAACGCCGTTTGCTCTTCCTTGGATACATAGTCTCCGCTACAGGGTTAGAGATGGACCCATCTAAAATCAAGGCAGTTACTCAATGGATTTTACCTCAAGATACGAAAGATATCCAATGTTTCATAGGGTTCGCTAATTATAATCGGAAATTCATCTGAAACTTTTCAAGAATTATCACCCCTATAACCACCTTGACCAAAGAAGGTGTGGATCCTCGACACTGGCCTAGGGAGACCCTTCAATCATTTGAACTCCTTAAACATACTTTCACTACAGCCCCTATACTTCGATTCCCGGGTCCTTCAGCCCAATTTGTCATCAAAGTAGATGCATCTGAACAAGCAGCAGAAGCTATCCTCTCCCAAAGAAATCCAGACACTGGAAAGATGCACCCTTGTTCTTTCTTTTCTAAACGCTTCTCTAATATGGAAAGAAACTACGACATAGGCAACCGAGAACCGTTGGCTATCTAGATGGGTTAGAGGAGTGCATACACTTATTAGAAGGATCTACCTTACCAGTTCTCATCTATACTGATCATAAGAACTTACAGTTCCAAGAATCTGCCAAGCGTCTCAACCCCTGTCACGCCTGTTGGGCACTATTTTTACCAGGTTTAATTTCCTAATCTCCTACTGTCACAGGAACCACCGGGCTCCTGACTCCTGGCGGGGCCTGGTGCCAGCCTCCTTCCCACAGACTATGGACCTAGCCCTGGAACAGGGTATGGACTCCCCCTGAGACTAATCTCTGCCCTGTTTGCCCCTTGCCATGGAGGATCCTTTACCAGCTCCCCAGTCCCCTCTTGGGGCTAAGTCAGCCTGTATGTATTGGGGGTACAGGGTGACCAAGGAACCCAGTGAACATTCTCCGCTGCCTTGTCAAAGTATGTCAGACTTCTCAAAGGACTAATACGTGTATTCTGGCCCCTCTGTAACACTTGTACCCAGCCCTATTCCTTTGTCCCATTGTATAGTTAACTCACTCAGGTCTGGCCCATTGTATCCTGTTGTCATCTACCCATTGTCTCATCACACAGTATGTTTACACTCCCTTTGTATTCATTGTACTCCATGTTTCTACTAAAACCACCCTCCACCCATTGACCCTTTGTAAGGATGTATATTCACCTTGCGTATTTTGTCCCCAAGAAATGTATAAAATGTCCATGATGTCTTTAAATAAAGTCAGTTCTTATTCTAACCCCAAGACACTGGTGTAGTCTGATGCTTGGGGTAAAGCTTGCTGTATCCACAGTGTGTTCACCCTACACTGAGTCTTGCCTAAGTGACTGGGTGAATGGCGCTATGATCCTGGTTCCTGGCTGGTGGCGTTCCTGAGTGTCCTGGGTTAAGGAAGCACGGTTTGGGCGGAGCTACTCAGTCTGAGTACGGGTATCCGTCACATTGGTGGCAAGCGGTGGGATGCTTCCTAGCCTTATGGAAGATCCAAAGCACCACCAGGATTGTTTAGCCTGAAATGGATAGAGTATCGGTTCGCCTGAACCGGAGGAAGTGTTATTGCGTTGGGGTTGGCGAAGCCCGTGGAGGATCTCCTGGAAGTCCAGAGGGCAAGTGGCCACCAACCTGTGGATGGCTAAAGCAACTAGGATGTCAGAATTGCAGTGACAGGTCCAGTGGTGCCTGGGCATCTACAGAGCTACTCCCTCCAGGAGGGGATCCCCACAATACTGGCAGCGGCGACTCGGCTCCATTTGTCAGAACATCAGGGGCTCTCTGGAGGCTTTGCATCCCTGGAGGTACAGCTGGATGAGTTGATTCAAAGAGATTGTAGCATTCAGGAGCTCTGGAGGGAGGCTCTCCGGTTGGACCAGGACTACCAGGGAAAGTTACTCCCAACTGACGAGGAAAGGTACTGGCTCCAGCTGGACTTACGAATGCCATTCCTGGGAGTGCAGCCCCGGTTAGAATGGGTGTCGGAGTTGAAGAGGCTGGCCCAGATCGAGATGGAGGTGGATGACGGATACAGGGCTCTACAATGGTATGCTGCACAGCTGTGCCTGGAGCTGGAGGCATCTCACCCACAGAGGGCTATGACTTCGGTGGTCTGGGATTAGTCTTGGAAAATCTCTAGGAAGACCCCGGGTAGTGCTTGAACTCTATGTGTACAGGGATGTATCTTTTGAGGACACCGTTATCCAGTGACAGAAAAAATAACTGTAGACACGTGACTGATATGTTTGCGTTCCATTATTGAAAAGCAGAAATCAACCGGAAGTAAACAAAGAATGCAACTAGCCGGAAAAATTACCCGCGATATTGGAGGCATCGTTAGAGGTTTTATTCCTATATATATGGAGTCCAGGTAGGCTAATATTGTTTATTACAATAAATGTTTTTTCTCCTGAGGAAGTAACATTGTGTTACGAAACGTGTTGAGCGTAATTCTATTGGTATATTAATATATTAATATACAGCTTTATCAGCTTGTTTTAGGTTTTATTTGTTTTAATTAATAAATCAGTTTTGATCCATACCCTGAGGCTCTAGTGATATCAATAGTGGAGCAGAGTTTTCTGTTTTAAGAATCTCGTTGTTTGAGATCCCTCTATTCCCTCTATTTCACCTTGCTTCCTCCTGCTAGAAGATTATGTAGTAGTAATATTCAGCTACCAGTGATTCTACTGGTCAAAAGGAAGGGAGAAGAGAAACAAAGAGTAGAAAAATAAATATAAAAAAAATATAAGAAAAAAGAAGAGGGGAAGATAAGGAGGTTATCCAGAGATCCACTACCCAAAGAAAACCTACATGGGGTTTATTCCAGGAGAGCTGAGAAAACTGAGAGGCAGTGGAAAAACCTCTCAAACAAGTGAGTAATATTCTTATGAGCACAGGGTGTTGATGAAGGCAGAACTGCATCCAAAATACTACGCTTAGAAGATCTTCCGCGCTTTTCTATTTCATTCTTTCTATTTTTAGTATACTATATTCCTCCACTCTGTCCTTACTATTACCACTTGGATCCATCTTATCTTGGGGGATTTTCTCCTCCTGGGGTAGTGGTGTCCGATTCTGGTGCAAGTGTGTACTCCTGTAGAGTGTTCTAGGGATTGAAGTGGTGACTGATCCCACGTCCCTCATATCGGTATCTCTTTTTTTGGTTATTTGACCCTTTCTTTTATTACCTCTTCCTTATCACTAGTGTCCTAGAACCATTAGGGGAATTCCTGTAGTGGTATCACTCCACATTTAGATTTGCCTAGGTTTCCAGGGTCAGGCCTAGACACTCTCTGCTAGATTTAGTGTCTTCTGGGGTTCTGTTTTTGGATTCCCTCTTCAGAGTCATTCTGTAACCTTTTGTGCAGTGCTCTTAGCCTTCAGGGGTTTTCTGGGTCTTCTTGTGCAAGTCTGTTGTGGGTTCTACACCACTGGGTGCTAGACAAGCCATTTCTTTAGGTATTGTTGCTAGTTTTCTTTCACAAGGTATATTGCAAGTCTGAATCCTGGTTACCATTAGGGTTCTTCCCAGTGGTGGTTATTCCAGAGAGAGTGCCATTGGTCATTTTACTATTTGTGAGTGGTTTCAGTGCCCTCATATCCTTTGGGGACTCTGCTCTGTTCTACTAGGACCATTATCACCTGTATTCATTGGATCTACTCTCCCTTTCCTGTCCTCTTTATTTTTGGGGGTTCCTATGTTATTTTTCCTGTTCTGGTTCTATTTTACCAGTAGCACTTTATTTCCATCCTGGTCTGGGCCCCGGCTCAACTGGGGTCGGACATCTGGCTTCACAGCCAGCACCTTTAATCTCCGGTTTCGACCGCAGTAAGGGTATTATTGTGCCTGGCTCCGATCTCTAGCATCGCTCCCCAGCATCGAACCCTAGCATCTAGGACCAGATCATTTATCCCTGACAATTTGTAATATTTAACACAGAAACAAAGGTGACTCTCCCTTGCGGTGGCAATAAGGTACTAGGCCTGTGTACACAACTGTGAGATTGGCTGTGTCACTCTGAAAATTGTTCAAACAAAATCCTAATATTTTTAATATTTAACACAGAAATAAAGGTGACTCTCCCTTGCGGTGGCAATAAGGCACCCTGCCTGCCTACACATACACAACTGTCAGACTGGTTGATGTGTCACAAAAATAACAGAAAAAGAATGGATAGATATGAGGCACTCACCTTCCTCATATAGTAATACAAAAATAAAGTAGTATCAAAATATAAATGTATCAAATAACCTGTAAATACAAAAGAGGCCCGGGGCCAAGATAGGTCCCATAGTGTAGAGCTCCCTGATATTTCCGCCCTCCTCCTACATGAATACCCAGGAAACAAAAAACCTACGCCTGATATAAAAACAATAACCCATCCCTATAGATGCCAGCATCTGTGTCAAAAAGTGAAAAAAATCACTGATACCCAAATGGATATAGCAAAAATCACAAACTAACACAGTGAAGAGCAAAATAGTCTATGAAAGATGCAGAAAAAGTGTACATCGCTGTATCCAAAAATCTTCAGCACAGATACAGTATCAAATCACAGACAAAGTACAATTTCACAGTTTCAGAGGATCGCAATTGACATTCAAATCAAGGAACCTCATGCCTTATTTAGGTGAATATAAACAAATCAAAATATTTCTCTGCATTCAATGCACAGGAATCTTGGAGCGAACACAGTTCATATATGAGACATCATAACGGAACGCTCTCACTGGTTCCTTGTCCCAGGGAATTGTCCCGAGGGGACTTAAGATTAGAATGGTACAGAGTAAAAATGTTCAAACTACTGAGTTTATAGTTAAGTGGCACAAAATTTTAACAGAATACTCTCTAGACTTGATTAAATTGATCATAGAAAACGATAAAAAGAAACTTGATGAAATGAAATCAGAGATTGATAGTCTTGATGGTCTCAAATTGTATGGGGATCATACTGATTTCCATAATATAAATGAAAATATAAAAGATAAGGTTGAAAAATTAGTGGTGAGGAAGAAAAAGAAGTTTTTTAGGGATACGCAAGATTTCACAAATAACAAGGTATATACTATATTTCGTAGTTATAGACGGCGGATGCATGTCTTTAGATCTGGATCTGATTCTAGCACATCAGGCTCTAGTTCTGAAAGTAATAGTAATCCGAGGATTACATGGAGTATGGTCCAACATAATGTGGAGGCTAACTACTCTACTTTTTTAGAGGACGTACAGGATATAGAAAATGAACCAGGAGGAGGAGGTGTAAGAGGTCGGAGAAGAAGGAAGAATTCCAAAGTGAAGGATCAGACCCAGTGAGCAATGAATGTGACGACACTAAGGAATTGAATGTTTATTCTGATAAGATCGTAATTAATTTGACTGATTTTAAACTGAGTGGGTCACATTTATCTGTGCTCAAAAAGGGTCTTTCTTTCTCTCCTGCTCAAAATAACAATACATTTGAGATGGTAAAAGATTTGCATCTATTCTCTGGAAAGGTATTACTAAAATATTTATGTTATTATGCAAATATTAATGTATTTACAGATTTGGTTGAGGAAGAGATCTCCCATTTTTTATACTATAGTAATCCATGTCATAATCTATCAAGGGATGAACAGTTGGCCCTGAACGATTTAAAAAGTCATAGAGAATTAGTAATGAAGCTGTCTGATAAAGGCGGGAATGTAGTATTGATGTCAGAGGATTTTTATAGAGGAGAAATTAATAGGCAGTTTAGGGATAAGTTATGTTATAAAAGCCTGGAGAAAGATCCTACTGAGGCAATTCAATTAAGGTTACATACTATGCTGCAAATTGCTTTGGAAGAAAAATTGTTTAACATACATGAGTATAGATATATGGTGGTCAGCTATCCAAGGGTTCCCACCATATATATTTTACCTAAAGTTCACAAATCCCTCCAATCGCCGCCGGGTAGACCGGTAGTTTCTGGATGTGGAGGTGTGACTGAGAATATCAGCAGATATGTTGATTACAGAGTAAAACCTTTTGTGACAGCATTACCTTCTTATGTCCAGGATACACGGGATGTCCTGCACTGACTTGAGGGTTTGGGGGTGTGCAGTGACTCTATTCTGGTTATGCTAGATGTGGAGTCACTGTACACCTCGATTCCCAACGATAACGGCCTAAAGGCCTGTATCAATTTCCTGGATATGAGAGGTATTGAATTTACTCATCAGAATGAATTCATTTTAGATCTTTTGGCATTTATACTCATGAATAATTACTTTATCTTTGATGGACGCTTTTATCAGCATTGTAAGGGAGTCGCCATGGGAGCCACGTGTGCCCCAACATACGCTTGCTTACACCTGGGTTGATGGGAGCAACACTGGGTGTTTTGCGACTATGGCTTCGAGACACACGTGGCTCTCTGGATTTGTTACATCGACAACATATTTCTTGTGTGGACAGGGACTATGGAACAGATAGGTAGATTTGTGGATTGCCTTAATGATAATCCCTTTAACATCAAGCTGACTCAGAATAGTAGTATGGTTCAGGTTGAATTCTTATATCTGTATATTTTTAAAGATCAGGGTGTACACAAAACTAGGACCTAGAGAAAGGAAACAGCTTGTAACACTCTGTTACATTATAATAGTCATCATTTGCAGTAGCAGAAATATGGAATTCCCTGGGGACAGTTTTTACATTTAAAAAGAAACTGTTCCAATATTGATGACTTTAAGAAACAAGATGGTGAATTGATAGACAGATTTAGTGAAAGGGGTTATTCTAAAAAACGTTTGATAAGATGCTATAAGAAAGCTTTGAGATATGACAGGGACTCCCTAGTCCTTCAGGAGACTAGATGTAATAGGTCTGCTGATAAGAAAAATCATTCAGTGCGGTTTATTACCCATTTTGGTAATCAATGGAATCAATTAAAACATGCCTTAACTAAGCATTGGCATGTGCTTACAGGGAATCCCACTTTAAGTGAGATTGTGGGTGACAGACCTATGATGGTGGCCAAGAGATCAAGAAATATTAGCGATAAGTTGGTAAAATCAGAGTTCGTGAGCACTAGGAGTAATTGGTTGAATCATTCTCAAATAGTTGGTATGTTTGCATGTGGGTCATGTAAAGCCCGCAAGTATATAAATAAATGTAAATTTTTTTTAATTATAATAAGAGTCAATTTTACACTATTCAGCAATTCTTTAACTTCAGGTCAGAAGAAGTAGTATACCTGTTAGTCTGTCCATGTGAACATATGTATGTTGGTAAAACCAAACAACAATTTAGAGTAAGATTGTTGGAGCATATAGGTGACATACTGCACAAGAGAGTAGAAAGTCATGTAGCGAAGCACTTTGAAGAAAAACATGGTGGTTCCCCTACTGGCATGTTGGCTATATGCATCTCTCAATTAAGAAAGGATTTAAGGAGAGGTGATATGGATAAAGCACTATTGCAATTAGAATCCAGGTGGATTTATGATTTGTAAGCGCTTCACCCGAAGGGGTTAAATGATGAACTAAGATTTAATGTTTTCTTTTAGCGTGTCTTCACAAGTTGTATGAAACACTTCCATTTAATAATATAATATCTTGATTTCCTATGATATGATTCAATATTGCTCTTCTTGTATATATATGTATAATTTGTGATTGTATTGCTTTATATATATGAGTTTGAGTTGTACTAAGAGTCAAATATACTTAGAAGTTCAGGAGCGATGTATAGTATGATACACCTAGCTTTAATTTAGATCAGTTAATTAACAATATGGGAATTGTATGGATGGTGTGATATATACCTCCTTAAGATGAGTATACTGTAATGATGCAGGATAGGGTGCTTATGGGTTAATTTATTTGGATTTTCAGTCGGCAGAGTGAAACATGTTGGTGTTTTTACCCTCCTGAAATGCCAAATTACATCTTATTGAACAGATAAGGTGCGTCGCATATATTATGAACTATATAATCGATGTCAGAGTTCCAAGAAAAGAATATATTGTGCACAGAATATTACAGTATATTACTTACAGTGTTTGGAGATACATACGAGGATATCGCTATTGTGAAGATGTGATCAGAGGTTCCGTGCGGTGTAAACATAAACGACGGTTGAGTACAGAGGGATTATTGTGATGATTGAGTCTGGGACAAGGAACTGGTGAGAGCGTTCCGTTATGATGTCTCATATATGAACTGTGTTTGCTCCAAGATTCCTGTGCATTGAATGCATAGAAATATTTTGATTTGTTTATATGCACCTATATAAGGCATGAGGTCCCTCATTTTGAATGTCAGTTGTGATCCTCTGAAACGGTGATATGATACTTTGTCTGTGATTTGATACTGTATCTGTGCTGAAGATTTTTGGATACAGCATTGTATACTTTTTCAGCGTCACTCATAGACTATTTTGCTCTTCACTGTGTTAGTTTGTGATTTTTGCTATATCCATTTGGGTATTCGTGATTTTTTTCACTTTTTGACACAGATGCTGGCATCTATAGGGATGGGTTATTGTTTTTATATTAGGTGTAGGTTTTTTGTTTCCTGGGTATTCATGTAGGAGGAGGGCGGAAATATCAGAGAGCTCTACACTATGGGACCTATCTTGGCCCTGGGCCTCTTTTGTATTTACAGGTTATTTAATACATTTATATTTTGATACTACTTTATTTTTGTATTCAGTTTTCTTTAGTACTATATGAGGAAGGTGAGTGCCACATATACATCCATTCTTTTTCTTTTATTTTTGTGGTTGTATGGATAGTCGGCACCACGTGTATGTTATACATGGTTTCTTCCCTTGTGTTTAATTTAGGTGTGCGGGATCATCATTATATTCTACTTTGGCTGATTTGTCACTCTGAAAATTATTCAACGAAATTGCTAATATTTTTTGCATTTTTTTGCAAAGGAACACAGGTGACTCTCCCTTGCAGTGGCAATAAGGCACCTTGCCTGTCTACACATACACAACTGTCAGACTGGCTGATGTGTCCCTCTGAAAATTATTCAAAGAAATCCCTAATATTTTTAATAATTTGCACAGGAACAAAGATGACTCTCCCTTGCAGTGGCAATAAGGTACTAATTCTGGCTGCCTGCCTATGCCTAATGCTACCTGCCTGCCTACACAACAGCTGGACACTCTCTACTATCTCCTGCTTCTTCTCTCTCTGAGCTCCAACAAAGCACTAACAGGAAATGCAGGCTATCTGGGTGTCTGTGTCATTAGTCCAACCCCATCATGAAACGAAGAAGCTGACTGGAATAGAGGCAAAGCGGGAAAGTAGCGCATGAAACGGAGAAGCTAGAGACATGGAGGGAAAGTATGGAGGGAAAGTTAATGTGCACGAGGATAGTAGTCACTGAATTTCCAATGACATTCGGACCAGGGCTGCTCGGAGTCAGAGTTTTTTTGGTAAACAACCCTTGCCTTTCGGACGGCCTGAATGTCGCCAAATGACACCATAATCGATGAATTCCGAAATTTGCTGAGCTTATTTGCACAAGCCTACTACGTTCCCCCATTCTTATCCTCAACACTCTACCAACATATTTCTTTAAGCATTTGCAGGAAAGCATATAAACCACAAATGTTGTCCTGCAATTTATATATTGTAAAATGGAGTATTCTACTTCTAGTTCTGAGTTACCCTGGAACTTTTTTGCTCCATTCTCCATATTTTTGCAGTTCAATCACTTGTTTCTATTGCATCTGAAATTTCCATGCAAAATTTGAAAAGAAGAAAGTGGGAACATTTCTGTTTGTTTTTTTAACATTTTTTGGTTTGCATGGAGCTATGTTATCACGGCCCCCATGATTCACTGTCACTCTTTGTGGTGGTGCTCTTCCATTGGCGGAGCTTGATTGGCCCGCCCAGGGTGTCCCTTTATATTCTGGGCCTATGGCACCTGTCAGGTGCCCTTTCGTGGTGTTCCCGTGATTTTGTTGCTGTGATCCTGTATTCCTGTGTACCAACTCGGCTCGTCTGACTACTCTGCTGTTCCTGCTCCGTGATTGACCCGGTTCTGGCTGACATTCCTGCTCCGTGATTGACCCGGCTCTGGCTGACTTCCTGCTCCGTGATTGACCCGGTTCTGGCTGATGTTCCTGCTCCGTGATTGACCCGGTTCTGGCTGACGTTCCTGCTCCGTGATTGACCCGGCTTTGGCTGACTTCCTGCTACGTGATTGACCCGGTTCTGGCTGATATTCCTGCTCTGTGATTGACCCGGTTCTGGCTGACGTTCCTGCTCCGTGATTCATCTGGTCCTGCCTGACGTTCCTACCTGGCGACATTCTGAGCCTGCTCGCAGCTTGCACTGACTGATCACATCTCCTGTGTTCTGTGGCCTCCGATACTGAGCCCATTTGTTGCCTCCATTACCGAGCCTGTCAGAGAGTACTGCCGAGCTATTGCCGTTGTTACCGAGTCTGTTTGAGAACACTTGCTGTGCCGGTTGCCTCCGTTACCGAGCCTGTCTGTATACACCTGCCAAACTTGTTGCCTCCCATCCTAAGCCATTTTAACACTAGTTGAGCTGTTGCCTCTTACACCGAACCTATCTGTTACCACTGCAGAGCTGTACCTTTCGTTAGGTGCTCGTTTCCCAGGGGTTGTCGCACCACGTGGTGCTAAGGGCATTCCGGTACTCTGTCAGTGTGTGCTCCGTTTCGGCACCGGAAGGGTGCCTTGGCTCTGGTCCACTCTCGCTCACTGTGTTGTTCCATCAAATCGCACCTGGAAGTGCGTTTGGCTTAAAGTATATTGGCTTGGGCAGTGTCTCCTCCGTTACAGCACCTAAAGGGTGCCTTGGCTCCAGTTCCATTTGCACACGCAGTGTTCCTCCGTTACCGCACCTAGGGGTGCTTCTGTATCTGGCTCCATTGGCTCTGGCAGTATCTCTCCTTCGTTACTACACCCCAGTAGGGGTATTGGCTCCAGCTCCAGTTGGTCATTGCTATACTATTGGGCATTTCGATACAGTTATCTGTTTGTGATTCAGTTCAGTTGCACTGCTTGAGCTTGCTAGCTGCACTACTGCTACTGGGACTGTTTATGCACCGGGCGTTGGCTAATCACCACCACAGAGACTGACTACCTGTTTGAGCATTAACCCTTACCTGTGTTTATGCTATATTCTGCCTGCTCCTGCTATACCTACATCACTGAAATACCTATTCTGGCCCCCAGGGGCACTGTTCCTTATTATATTTTAATAAAACTGTGTTTTATTTCTAACCTTAGTCTGCGTGTCAGAAAACCTTAACATATGTATCCCCTTCAGCTGTGGGATGTGGGTCCAACTGTAAGACCTCCCAGTGTCTTAAGTGATACTTTATCTCTTTTTGTGTATGACGAAGAATAAACTCTATTACTTTTAGAAATATGGCTGTTTGAATATTTACTGCTTAATATCCTATTTTCTAAAAAGAGAATAGAGCACCGACCTTCAATTTTATAATGATAAATAATCATTCCTATTGATTTAAATGGGGTTTTTAACCACTTGAAGGCTAGAGAAGTCTCCAATACAATGCAATGAGTTTGGGGATCTAACATTAAAATTGTGCCTTTTACCACTTGAATCAATGGGTATTGGTGGGGGATTCCTCTACAGTGCAATTGCTTTACCCAATATGTTCTCCTCTTTTTCTTTATACATATGGCCTGCAAATAAGCATAAAAGACAAACAACAAACCTGAAGGGGATGTTTGAACCAGAGCCAGGCAGAAGCTTAGGGATTTAATAGAACTGATTGGGAACCAAGAGCAATTCATAGGAGCCTGGTGAACAGAAGAAGTAATTGTAATTGAAGTGCCAGCTAAAGCTGCTATCAACTTGAAGTACCAGTTAAATCTGATTTCATCTCAAGTGCCTGATCTCTGAGTCTATGCTGCATTGTTTCATTTGAAAGCGTTCTACTGGCTATTCTTTCCTAATATAAGTCATCCTTGCAAATGTTTAACCTGTTGAGTTACAGAAGGGTGTGAAATGTCTTGCGTTGCAATCTCTTGCTCATTACCCTTGTCATTCAAAAGGCCAAAATCTAAAAGCAAAATATGACTAGGTCAAACCATATGCATACATACCTCTTGCTCTCAGTGCCTAGGGAATCCAGCTGCACTTCCCTGATGAGGCCCAACAAGGCCGAAATGTATGTTGGGGGTTATTTGGTGTTCCCGTGCAGAGAGGACTTGCCCGTCATTTTGGAACTGGACCGCCCTTTTGGGGAGAGATTAGTCTAATATGTACATGGGAAATTTCTCCTTTGTAATGGAACTACAGAGCTAAAACGTGATGCTTCTGAGAGGTGACTAACCATAAATCAGGTCATTGTGCTGTTCGTCCTCAGAAGCCTCTCACATTTTGTATGCTTAGGTCAAACCATATGCACCACAGGATAAAAATAAAAACTGCCAAAGTTCCCAGCAAGACTTGTAACCTCTTGAATGCCAAAAACATCTTGATTGCATTATAAAGCAATACATTTGAGACCTGTCCAACATTGCCCATTTTAAACAACTTATTCCCTTCAGTGCAGTTGGTTTTCCCCAGAATTTAGTAACATAATTATGCCTTGGCCTAGGGCAGCAGAGTAACACAGACAAAGGGAGTTGGAAATGAGACTGGCACAGCTATCATTTTTCTTTTTTGTAAATTGCTAAAGAGAACAGAGCTCCACAAGGCTGAGTTGCTACCTTGGAGCAGGTGGCCCTGCTCACTAGGATGTAACCCATAACTATAGCTGTGAACTCTATGGGTTTGACCCAGATTTCAGGGTCTCAAGGTAAAAGACCAGATTCTGAGGGTGAGAAAGTCCATGGTTTCCTGCTATACAGTCTGAAACAACTGATTTTTTTCTTTAGTCTCTTTCTACCACAAAGGCAGAGGGGGAAGACTTTTTTTGGCTTGTGTGAATTCACACAGTGATATAAAGTTATAGCATGTTAAGTGTTCTTTGAAGTTTGATTGAAGAACCTTTGCATCAGACAAACAAAGATTTCTTGCCTACAAAATAAGGAACTATAAAGTTTAATATTTCAAAGATCTCAGGCTGAGCTCATTTTGAACATTCCCAGGTATGCCCATAACTCAAATAAATTAGTTATGCTCTGCAGCCATACAAAGGCAGAGGACATAAAATTGTTAGCAAAGTGGGATGTGTGGTGATTGCTTTGACTGACGGGTCGATCTGGTGCTGACCTTTCTTCACAATGAGGTGAGTAAAAACTGATGCCGCCATGTAGACAATGCAAAAATAAGTGTCTTGATGCTCAGTCTGCCCCATCAACGAAGAAGAGAATAACCATGGGTGGACTCATGCTCTTGAACCACGTCGATAGATGCTTGTTCTGATTGCTCAGGAACTACAATGGTTTCCAGTGTAGCCCCTGCTTTAGTAACAAGTAGAAAGACCGGAGGGTAGGAAAGTGGTAACGGGATAGAAGGTTTTAGTAGTAGGTGTGTATGTGTGTACAGGGAGGGGATTCAGGGCTATGATGGTGGTGGGGCTTTAAATGCTATGATGATTGTAACAGAGAGAAGCAGCAAGTGTGCTGTGATTTTCTCAGAGAGAAGCAGCATGAACAATGATTACCACTGTGACTGTCACAGGGAGAAGCAGCATTAGTGCTGTGATTGGCAAAGAGAAGCAGCATGTTTGCTGTGATTGTCACAGAGAGAGAAGCAGAATGCTGCAGTTTTCCTCCAACAGACAGACAGCAGCATGTGTGCTATGACTGTCACACGGAGAAGTAGTATGTGCACTGTGATTGTCACAGGGTGAAGCAGTATGTGCACTGTGATTGTCACAGGGTGAAGCAGAATGTGCTCTGTGATTGTCACAGGGTGAAGCAGTATGTGCTCTGTGATTGTCACAGGGTGAAGCAGTATGTGCACTGTGATTGTCACAGGGTGAAGCAGTATGTGCTCTGTAATTGTCACAGAGAGAGGCAGTATGTGCACTGTGATTGTTACGGAGAGAAGCAGCATGTGCACTGTGATTGTTACAGAGAGAAGCAGCATGTGCATGGTGTTTTTCACAGAGAGAAGCAGCATGCTGCAACTTTTTGCAACAGTTCTATAATGCAGCTCAATTTTGTAGTATGAGTTTTGCATTGAAATTGCACAACTGTCTCAGCTGTGATTTTGTCAGATCTGTTTATATTGAGAGAATGTGATGATGGGAAATCCTTAATACATCATAGCACTGAAAACAAACCAGTATTTTCAGTTGCTATAAATTCTAATGGTTCAAAAAAGTTGTGTGAAAGAACCCTAATAATGTCACAGTGGCATCTAGCTTCAACTTAGCTAGCTTAATTTGTGGCTAACAATCCCCACCATCCTCATATTTCCTGGCCTCTCAGCACTATTAGTTATGAAATTATAAGGAACTCTTGATATAGATTTGCATTGGGCAAAAACAATGACTGCTACAGTGCATGAGAGTCATAATAAATTAATTTCATCTTTTGTTAACTTTTAGGATGGTTTCATAAGGGCACAATTTAGCAGCCACTGCTACAGTTCTGACTCTGTGTTCCTTCACCTTCTTCTGCATTCCTCTGCTGGTCCAGAAGCAGGAGAGGCATGTGTGAGGGCCAGCCCATGTGAGCAACAGCCAACATTACTGTCTGGCTCCCACAAGGGCCAGCCATTCACTGAAGGTTGTAATGAGTACTGCAACCTTGATCAGCACTAATTTAAAAGGTCTGATGATGGCTTTATAGTCCTCTGTGTAGACTTTCCTTGGGTGAAAGCAGTAAATATGCAGCTTGTTGGCCTTTGGTGCAATCACACAAGGCAATAGTTGCCCATGTGAAAGGCACCATAATACAGCACAGGACCTTTCCTATGGGTAATATTATCAATGCAGCATCACTACATCAGTGTCGCCCATGTGAAAGGGACCTTATGTGAATGGCAATTACAATAAAATGTTTCAAAATGGATTTGAGTAAGGGAGTGATTAACCCATTTACAGCTTTTATGACATTTCTAAAAAGGACAACTAGCTGCCAATTGGCCATTTATAAATGGCAGAGTTGTCTAAACAGATGGGAATTTCTGCCAGCACTTATTATTTGTGTACATGAGACTGAAATTAGCTGTCTTTGTCAGCCTGTCTACTGATAGTGTGGGGAACTGATTGAATGGTTCACTTCACTTTCATTCCAAACCTAAAGGATATGTAAACTTTTTCAATAAAAATGTTTTACTGTCATGCCTCTGGCCCACCCTCAGTGCACCCTTGCTCTTATTTTTTAGATTTTGCCATTTAGGCACGCCTCCCTGTCCACCCTTAACATGCCCCTCCAGTGTTCATTTGCTAGACTTGCTTTATAGCCACCCTTACTCCTGTTTTCTCTGCATGTTTGAAAGCTTCCAGTTCAGTTGTTTTCTGTCCTGAGCTGATTATTTGGTGCATCCCTCCTGCTTGATCCATTGTCTGTCTGAATTCACCTTACTCTCCATGATTGGTACCTTGCATCTGTTTTCAGATATCAGATGTGTGTTCCTGCTCGACCCACTGCCTGTCAGACTTCGCCTACCTCTTACCTCACACCCAGCCTTAAATTTCAGCTGATAGCTGTGCTCCAGATTGCTGGCTTTCTGGAAGTATGTCCTTTCAGCTCTCTCTCTCTGCCAGCAGAACTCTGATTCTTGCCCTGCTGCTTGCCAGCTTACAATCATTCTTCTCTGCTGAATCTGAATTTAGTCAGCTGATCTGAATATTGGAGCTTGCCCATTGCTTCTCCACCCAGGCCAGACCCATCTTGCCTCTTAAAGGTACATGCCTTCCTTCTCAGATACTGGATACCTCTGAGTTCTCCTTCTTATTCACTTTGACCATTGGTATTTTTGAAGTATGCACAGTGGATCCTATATTTGCACTCAAGGTTGAAACTGTGTATGTGCATTTTCCACCAACCCTCCATGTGCTCCTCAAGGTCTGTCTTCAACTTATCTGTGGCTTGTACATTTGACCTTGCTGTCAACACCTTTAGTATGCATCTGCAGCAAGGGCAAATATGAGGGCTGGCACTGCACCCAGCTCCGCTTTCAAGCATCCTTCCTGAGACGTGCTCACAGATATATTTCAGTTTCATACCTGGTTTCTGATTTGCCCTTGACAGTTACAGAGCTTTTCCTGCTGAGATGCCTTTACCCAAGTTATTACAGTTTAAACTGTTGCTTGTTGTCTGGACAGTTCATATAAAGTTCACATGGTGTCCATGCAGCTATTCTTTTGCAATATATGGAGAACTGAGTCACTGACTATAGTCCTCCAAAGAATATCAAAGCAGCTCTACCACTTTGTGACAGCTTGAACAATTATAATTCTTGAATAAAGCAACTGCCAGGAGTGGATGTACCCTTGTTATACTCAGCAGTGTATGTCCAATAAAGCTTACTTGTCCTTCAACGCAATGCAATCTAGCAGTTCTCAATAACTTAGTGAACAGGGAGTGCTGTCATCAGTGACAGATTGCTATTGTGTGGACACACAGGAAGGAAAATAGGCTGTCAATGACAGCCTGGTTCATTTCTACCTCAATGAACAGGTTCTTAGTAGTTTTGAGCTCAATGGGAGATCTCAAAAAAATAACTCAGTGACTAGATGTCACATTTCACATTTAAAGGACACAGTCATGGTACATTGCATGTCCCGGATTTAAGGGGTATTTCTGTTGATAATCTGTACTTCTTACAATGATAAATAGTAAAACAGTAAAACCATTAAATAATGTAATGTGCACCTTGTACTTTTAACCACATAATTACCATAATTGGAGAACTAACACACACACATGCAAACACACATAATATATATATATAATAAATATATATATATATATATATATATATATATATATATATATATATACACACACACAAATGAATATGAATATATACACACATATGTATATACTGTATGTATTGGAGGGTTGGAAGCACTCACTCTTAGTGGATTCTGCCAATCCCAAAATTGAGAATACATAATAACAAAAAAAGAGGGCAGCACCAGTTGGTTTTATTTAAAGTCATTTTATTGACGCAAATAGGCAAATAGTCTGGTCAACGTTTCTGTCCATATAGGACCTTTGTCAAGTCCTGAGACAAAAATGTCAACCATAGCATTTGCCTGTTTGCTTCAATAAAACACCTTTACATAAGACCCACTGGTGCTGCCCTCCTCTTTTGTTTATATATATATATATATATATATATATAATATTAGCACCAAAACAAAACTTATTCTACCCCAAAAAAATAAATCATTAATATTTTGCATCGAACAATAAAATTGTGAAACTGCATTTCACAAACATCTAACAAGAAAAGTGGAATGTAACAAGATTATTAAGGTACAAAGTAGCTCTAGTCCTTAAAGGGTTTAGTTATGTGTGGATTTCATAGGAATGTTGATTGTGTTTGTATTGTTGGGTATTTCATTCCTTAATCTAATCTCGGCTGTTAAAGCTGATTTAAGACGTATAATCATGCCAGGGTGTGCAAAGTATGGGGGGAAATGTCTTGAAGAACCAATTAAGTATGATAGTTCCTATTGTTTAACCTTTGAATATATATATAGTCTTCATACCAATGCACAAATGCAAAATATATTTACTACTGAGTTAAACAAGGGCATGCCCACTGTTGGGAGATACACTTTCCAGAATTATTTACAGTTGAAAGTGTTTTGTTAACATTAACATTGCCCTCTAGTGACCAGATTACAGATAGATGTCTGATGCATTGTATAAGAGGGTTCATATAAACTCTTGAGGAGAACATATGTATTTTGTAGGGTTAAAAAAAATAAATCATAAAAACAGATACCAATTTAAATATTATTATAATGACCTCCTTAGATGTAAGAAATACATCTATTGCACTGCTCTGCAGTGCACTGGGGAACATCCAAGGGGTTAAATGAACCCTTTAAATGCCAGAGGGGTGTCCAATGCATTGCTATGAAACGCATTGGACATCCCTCTAGCTTTCAAAAGGTTAACCCTGAAGACCTCTCTTACATCAAGGGGTTAAAAGCCCCATTCTTATTTGTCCCCATGGTGCAGTTGGCTTGCTCCAGAATTCATCCAGTTCCTCTTAGTTCATCAGCTTGAAAGAGTTAATGGATTATAAGGAAAATAAAATATCCTGGGCCACTAGAACAACAATCAGTTGTCATTTCTGTTCTCACATGTGTTGTTACATCATTGGTGTAAAGGGCTTAAAAAGGGGAGGTGGAGCTGTTTGTATGGACACAAAATTACAGAGTACATCACAATAATAACATAGCAATGCCCAGAACACACCTATGTCTTACATCACTTGCCAGAATACAGTAGATCAAACACTGCCTGCTGCAGGCAACCCCACATGCAAAACCATTGGTCTAAATCTATTTCTTCTTACTTAAGGGAGACCCTGTGGCTCTCCAGCTAATATGAGCCAGTGGAGAATGATGGGAGTTGTAATACAATAACAGTTGGAGGGTGACAGGTTGCACCACCAAACCTTACTTCCTATTAAAGGGATAGTAATGTTTGAAATAAACTAGATCGCTGAGTCTTCTTTATAATAAATGTAACACAATGCGCTATTTTTAGCAGCTTACTTTTCTGTAGTTCTGGCCGCCTCCCACTGAATCTGCAATCTGATCCCAGGACCGGACGGATGCAGCGAGGGACATACTTCAGTAGGAAAGTATAAGGAAAACCCTCCCCCCTTGATGAAGGAGGGTAGGATTTTCCTTTGCTTACTGAAGATTGGGACATCCGTCAACAATTCCCCGTCCCTTCCTGATATTTAAGATCAAGTGAATTTATCTAGAGATATCTCCCGCATATACATTTTTCAGTTTCAGCCAATACTGATGCATATCTAAACAAGATTAAAGTGTTTATATATTTCTTATGGTTACAATTTGATTACATTGTATCTTGCTAATTTTTTTCTTTACTTTTCTATTATTGTAACATTTTTATATCTCAATAAAGCTTTTTAAAAAACGCTTAATTTAAATTAAGATGCATTAATATGTGTCTCATATAGTGCAACTGGTTAGACCTACTTCATTGTTGTCTTTTTATATATGTCCAGTGAGATGACTTGTATGCTGGGAGAAGGGACGTGTGGAAATACATAGTGGCCATTGGGAAACTGTCAGTGGGGTGCAGTTAAAACCAAGGAAGGGGGAACACAGGAAATGGCAGGGAGTGATTGAAGATAAATAGAGTGTGATCAGAGAATCACTCACTCTCTACAAGTTATTACTTGTGGAATGTGTGTTCTGTTGTGCAGACTGACTATAATTATCTCTGCTGTCACTGCATCTCTGAGCAGCTTTGCTGTCTGTGCTTCTTACTCCCTCATATATCTGCTGATGGTGTGAGAAGGTCTAAAGGGCAGACAGCAAAGCTCCTCAGAGATGACAGAGAGAATTACAACCAGCTGTACAAGAGAAGACATTCCACAGATGACTATTGTACAGCTTACATGGTATATTTGTTTCTCTATAGCAGAAAGAACTTGTGAGTTCCCTTGCTACATAAATGAGATGGAGCAGGCAGAAAAGGCTACTCACCTTAGCACTGCACAGCTGCTAGCTCCCTTATTCTTTGGATTCCCACTCAGACCAGAGAGTCTGATAGGCAGCCCTGCATCATGTGACCATGGGGCACTGAAATGCCTGCCTCTGGTTATTCCGGTAAGGGACAAGATTGGGAGGACAATCTGTGAGTCTATGGGTAACATGGGTTGCAGCAGAAAAAAGTGGGAAAACTGCAATTTTTATTCCAGCCAAAGGTGAAAAATGCTATGTTAACCTGACTTCTGTTTTGGCGCACAATATTTCAACCATGCCTAGTCCTGAACACTAGCTGCATTGCAGTTAGTGACCAGGACTGCTTTACAACACTCAGACACTGGGAATCTGAATCAAAAGATTTCCATGTAGGATTGCATTGGCAACCCTACCTCTAGCAATTGTAGATTATGCTAACATAGTGTACGGATAATCTTAATTTTAGTAATGATAGGAGGCTTCATATTTTGCTTTAACTTCCTTTACTGAAAACCCATAGCAGCACAGATAATTTACATAACCAATCAGAAAACAGTAAGCAAGGCCATACAAGACCCCTACTCCACAGACTCCTCCTCTTTCTTTGTCTAAAACAAGCAAACCAATACAATAACATTATAACATAATAATAATCCGCCAACTCCAGCAAGCTCTTCAAACTAGCGACCGATGATGACTGAGTCAAACTCCGAAACTGATCTTGAGGCAGGAGTTACACTGAAAGAAAAAAAAATGTATGATAGTACACATGTCATAATATCAACATTAACAATCATTCGTACAGATATGCAAACACATCCTCCTAAAGTGTCACACCTGACCCCCCAAAAAATTCCCAAAAGGGAAGGGAAGGGAGGGAAAATATTCACCTCCTGTCATTACTAAATTTAAGATTATCGGTACACTATAGCATAATCTACAATTTTACTACATGACAGGAGGCTTCATATTTTGCTTTTCTAACGCTGAGACACAAAAGAAAAAGCAGCATGAGTAGAAGGACGGAAATAGAAAGTGCGAAGCGTGTCCTCCCTGGACCAATCATCTGAACGCAAAATGTCCGCGAGGGAAGCCCCAGCAGACAAAGCCTGTGACGCCGCTGCTCCACTAACTGAATAAGGGCCGAAAGAAATATCAATCCCACCCAGAGTCAAAACCCATAGAATCCATCTAGCTAATGTCGTGTCTGAAACTGGTTTATGAAGCCTGACATACGAAACCAACAACTGACCAGACGACCTCAAACCTAGAGGAGCCGTAACCTCCACATACCGCAGCAAAACCCCAACCACGCAAAGTTGGGGAACCTCCCTTAAAAAGGTTAAAAGACTGAAACCAAAACGGTCTTCGTACGCCTAGCAATAGCAAAGGAAACCCCCTCTGGGGAAACCGAAAACCCATCTACATCAAATGCTCTCACATCCGAAACTCTTCAAAAAGAGACTAGACAAAGGAGGAGAGCAATCTTCGCCGAAAGCTGTCTCAGAGATAACATCTCATTCTCTGGCCAGTTCCTCAGAAAATGCAGAACCACCTCAACTTCCCAAAAACATGCATATTTAGGCAGCGACGGGCAAGCCAATTTAATTCCCCACAAAAGGCGACAAATCAAAGGATCTCGGCCCACTGACACCCCTGCTACCGGCACGTGAGCCGCTGAAATGGCTGACCTCATCACATTAATGGACCGATAAGAGCGATCTACGGAAAATAAATGCGAAAAAAAATCAAAATCACAGGAACAGCTGCTATAAAGGGACCGCAATCCCTCTCCAGATACCAGCTAGCCCATGAGTTCCAGGCCGAGATGTAACTTCATCTCATGTCAGGAGCCCATGATTCCCACAAAAGGTCTTTAGCCATCTGCGATAATCCAACGACAGCCCAGGATCCCCTGAAAGCATCCAGGCCACTAGCGATAGATGGCCTTGCATCACAAGTGGGTGTGGTTCTCCTCGTGGGTCAGCGAGTAGATGAGGCAGGGAAGGGAGAAGAAGAGGATGGTCGCAGGACATTTCCAATAGATCCGGATACCACGGCTGACTTGGCCATAAAGGAGCAACCAGGAGAAGGGTCACCTCCTGAGACCTGATGTGATGTATTACTCTGGCCAGCATGGCAAATGGAGGAAAGGCATACGCCCCCCTCCTCGGCCAAACCTGCAGAAACGTGTCCACCGCTGCACACCCTGGATCTGGAATCCAGATGAAATAAGTCCTGAGTTGGCAATTGGTGTGGGAAGCAAAAAGGTCTAACTTCAGAGGCCCCCTGAGAGCAACTTACAGTCACTGCTGTCCCTCCAATTGCGAGAGAACCAATCCGCCGTCAGGCTGGATACTCCTGGGAGATATTCCGCTTTGAGCGCAATGTTGCTTTCCAAACAAAACCGATAAATATCCTTTGTGGTGTCCGTGAGAACCCGAGACCTGACTCCCCCCAATCTGTTGATATACTGGACTGCAGACTGCAAACGAACCTGCAGTTAATTTGAGGCAATTAATATGAAGGCCGCCTTCTTCCTGAGACCAAGGGCCTCCTGTGGAAAACTCTGCACAATGAGCCCCCCAGCGTCAAGGACTGGCATCCGACTCCAGAACAAAATCTGGCGAAGGTCCGAATTTCGCCTTGCCATTCCATGCTTGCCTGTGCAGCAACCACCACTGCAGCTCTGACCGGGCCTCCGAGGAGAGATCCACCAGGTGGTCGTAAGAATGACCCTCTCAAAGATGTCGAGTCTTCCAACGCTGTATTGCCCGGTAGTGAAGAGGTCCTGGATAAATCGCCTGGATAGAGGACGAGAGGAATCCCACTACGCGAGCGAGAAGACGTAGGGGCACGCGATCCATCCGAAGCGCCCTTCGAATCTCCTTCCATATGGCCGCCATCTTGGACAGCAGAAGACGCAGCAAACAAGACACCAAATCGATCTTGAACCCCAGGAACTGTATAACCTGAAAAGGAACCAATGCGAACTTTTCCTTGTTGACAATGAAACTCAAGGATTTGAGAAAGCGAATGATAAATTTCGTCTGACAGCGCAACCTGGACACTTCATCGCAGAAAATCAACAGATTGTCCAGATAAATAAGGCAACAAATCTCTTGAGACCAGAAATGAGCAACCACTGGTTTCAGAAGCTTCGTGAAACACCACAGAGCCGAAATGAGACCGAACGGGAAGCATGTGAATTGACACAGCCAGCCTTTCAATCGGAAACGCAGAAAACGCCGACAACCCTTGTCCACGGGAACCGACTGTCACGGTTTTTAAAGACTCTCAGACATAAGGTTTGGTAAAAACGTAACTTTATTGAAAAGTTAAGGCAATCCCCATAGGGAAACATACATAACAATACAAGAATAATAGTCAATACAATAGGTTCTACCGGCCTTGCCTAAAATACCGGGCAAGGCAACCCAAGTGACAGTAGCAATAACAGGCTCTACCGACCTTTCCTATACCGGGTAAGGCAACCGTGAGATGACATATACCGGTTCTACTGGCCTTACCCATACCGGGCAAGGCAGCCCAAGGAGTACTGAGTGTAGGCTCTACCGGCCCTGCCAATACTGGGTAAGGCAACCTTAAGGATGATAACGACAAAGGTTCTACCGGCCTTACCAATACCGGGCAGGGCAGCCTGAATGAGTAGACCAGCTGTCAGATGACTATGACAGCAGAGAGGAATAGGAACAAAGGTCTTACTCAGCAGAAGTCTATTGCCAGGGAAAATCGGACGACTGCATAGGAGTGGACAGCGACCTAGCCTCAGTACTGGATAGATCAGGCGCAAACCAACGTCCGCACGTTGGGACCAACAATAAATATCGCCACCAGGTTAATGGAGTAAACCAGCGTCCGCGCGCTGGAACCAACAGAGTATCGCCACCAGGTTAATGGAGAAAACCAGCGTCCGCATGCTGGAACCAACAGTGTATATCGCAACCAGGTTTAATGGAGTAAACCAGCGTCCGCACGCTGGAACCAACAGTGTATATCGCAACCAGGTTTAATGGAGTAAACCAGCGTCCGCACGCTGGAACCAACAGTGTATATCGCAACCAGGTTTAATGGAGTAAATCAGCGTCCTCACGCTGGGACCAACAGTAAATGTCACCACCAGGTTTTGTGGAGTAAACCAGCGTCCGCACGCTGGAACCAACAGTGTATATTGCAACCAGGTTTAATGGAGTAAACCAGCGTCCGCACGCTGGAACCAACAGTGTATATTGCACCCAGGTTTAATGGAGTAAACCAGCATCCTCACGCTGGGACCAACAGTAAATGTCGCCACCAGGTTTTGTGGAGTAAACCAGCGTCCGCATGCTGGAACCAACAGTGTATATCGCAACCAGGTTTAATGGAGTAAACCAGCGTCCGGACGCTGGACCCAACAGTGTATATCTCAACCAGGTTTAATGGAGTAAACCAGCATCCTCACGCTGGGACCAACAGTAAATGTCGCCACCAGGTTTAATGGAGTAAACCAGCATCCGCACGCTGGAACCAACAATGATAAGCAGCAGCGAAAAGAACAATGTCGCCGGAGCGACGGGGCTAGAGCAGGAGCCCTACACTCCAACGGGGAGTCCACCGGGGCAAGACTGAAGCACTGACAGATGACTGGAACCACCGGAACCGCTGGTGCAGAGCGAATCGGCTGGAGAAGCGGCAGGCAGGAAACACAGGAACTCAGTAGATTAACCCGCTAGGTGCTGGAACACAGGAACACCGGAACACAGCATACAGGAACATTGGAACACTGGAACACCGGAACGCAGGAACAGCAGGATCAGCAGAAACAGTAGGAACAGCAGGCCTGACATGCAGATCAGGCCAAGTGAAGTCAGAAACACCACGAAAGGGCAACCTGGAAGTGCTCAACCTGGGTTTAAAAAGGCTGTGTGAGGAGGGCTAATAGCAGACAGCCAATCAGGAATACTCAGCAAGTGACAGACACAGAACAGCACGAATCACGGGCACCGTGACACCGACAGATAGGCATCCTTGAGATCTAGTCTCGTGAACCAATCATCTTTGGCCAACAGATCGCACAAAAGATGAATACCTTCCATCTTGAAATGACGGTAAACCACAAAAATGTTGAGTTGTCGTAAATTGATGACGGGGCAAAAATCCCCCGTCTTCTTCTGCACCAAGAAAATGTTGCTGGTTAAACCTCTGTTGTATGGTGTGTACTGTACTGTGCCTTTGGAAAACAGTGCTTGAATTTTGGCATCGATCAATGCTCTGCCCTCCGTCTACACCACTGCTGGAGATGGAGGGAAAGGCTGAACCGGAAAAAGAGTGAAAATCGATCACGTACCCTCTTACCGTCTGCAGCACCCATGCATCCATAGAGATCTTTTCCCATTTCTGAAAGAAAAGAGACAGTCTGCCAGCCATTACCATAGGACATAGAATTGGAACATAAGTACTCACCGGAGCTAAACTTGCCTCTGCCTCATCCTCGAGACCCCTGGCTCCTATCCAAACCCCATTGGAAAGAGGTAGGTCTGTAGTTGGTAGACAGGAAAAATGAAGCTGAGGGAGGATTCGCCCTGAGGCCGGATGACCAGAATCGGCTGGTGGCACGGCCTCGCTGCCGAACAGCCCATCCAAAAACACCTCTAGCTGCCGTAAGACGAAACACCTGTTTCAATGAGGTCTGCACCTTATTCAAGGTGGTGAACAGGTTCACATGTTTCCTCAAATCAGAGATGACTGGTGCCCCGAAAAGAAGACCATTGGCTGCTGGCCCCAATTCTTTAGACCACAAATCATCTAATTTAGAGTCTATGCATAGAAGGGCCGCCTTTCGTTGTTCCGCAGACAATGCAGCATTGGAATTTCCCAACAGGCAGATGGAGCGTTGTGCCCATTCCCTAACTGCATTTGCATCCAAAGTCGTGCCTTCTGATAAGGCAATAAATATAGAATTCTTGCTAAGGGTCCCAAAATGTCCAGCATTTATCCTGCACCATCTTCAGGCCCTTTTCAGTCCCCTTACGTGGGTCACGTCCAGACTGGGACATAAATGTCAGCATGGTAGAATCAAATTCCGGTGTGAAGGAGACTTTATCAGGCAGCAACGGCCTGGGACATTCAGCCCGTATTTTGAACCACCCGTTTGAGAGGTTTCTGGAGCCAAAAGTGGATAAATTGAGTACCGTGTAAATAGATGCCAATAACACCAGGGAGCAAGGTGGCCAGAACCCCATAGCTAAACCACACCAGTAACGCCCTAATCAACAACTAACACGTCAAAGGTGCAGCCCAGCTAGAGCATAAACATACACAAAATTAGAAATGCAGACAATATGCCTAGTACAATAGGAAATACTCAAAGCAACTCCATGAAATGAACAAATATTATGACAAGCAAATAAGAAAGATACACTGACCTGTGCAGCTTGGTATAGCAGCAAAGAAAGAGGAGGAGTCTGTGGAGTAGGGGTCTTATATGGCCTTGCTTGCTGTTTTCTGATTGGTTATGTAAATGATCTGTGCTGCTATGGGTTTTCAGTAAAGGAAGTTAAAGCAAAATATGAAGCCTCCTGTCATGTAGTAAAATTGGTTGACTGGCCAGCTCTTTTTCAGTTCTTTCCAACTACAAGGTGCTGATGGCACATAAAGAAGAGAGACGATGGATAGATAAAAATAAAATAACTGTTAAAATATATTGTATTTAAGAGTGTGCCTAAGTCCCACTGGTATCCCTTTAAGGACCACATGAGAGAGCAAAATGTTACACTGCAACAACTCCCTTCTCAAATCAATGTGCTGTAAAAACCCACCCCCATCGTTGTCACTCAAATTGACAGAAAGCAGTCTCGACAATGTCAGGAGTAGTAATTAGGAAACTCCTGTGGGGAAATGCATTAAGTTTTAATAAAGGTGGGTTTAACAGGAGTTAACTCATCCAATTGCTGATATTCTGTGGTGCCTGTGCATTAACACATGCAGCCTGAAAGACCTTAGAGCATAGGTTCCATAGAATAACATATGAACTAAAGCATTTACCACACTGGTATCTCCTCTCCTCTTAATCATTGATTTATCACACCTTGGTGCACCCCCCTCCAAACACACACACACACAAACATAAATACAGTATGTTGGTGAGGCCATTCAAAAGATACCTAAACAGCCAGAAAATTTGAATATAAACAAAGTGAACAAGCCATGGTTTATTTCACTGGCCAAATATATTAAACCATTTAAAGATTTGTGTTTCCTTCTAACATAATGAATTATCTTGCATTTGTATAATTTATAGTTTCTTCAACTTGCACGGAGCATTATTAACCTTTTAGGACCAGAGGGGTGCACAATGCATTGAAATACAATTGTGGGTAGATGCACTAGGTGTGATAAAGAGGAGATGTCTTCTCCAGTGATATCACTTCTCCAGTTCCTATGTTATTCTATGGAGACTATGCGCTGAGATTTCTCAAGTAGGAGAGATCTCAGTGCATAGGCTTCATGAAATAACATAGGAATTGGAGAAGTGATATCACTGGAGAAGACATTTCCTCTTTATCACATCTTCATCACTCCTTATTACATAACCCACAACGTGTCAGACACCCCTCTGCTCCTTAAAGTGTTAAACTTCAACATAAAATGAATGAAAGGAAATATATTGTGTGTTTCAATTCTACAAAACTTCCATAGTTTGGTTTAAAGATCAATTTGGCGGATAATAGAAAATATTTAGTTATGCCTGAATCTGTTCAGACTGAATCAATGGAATACAGAGGGAAAGAGAGAGAGAGAGAGAGAGAGACCAGCAGCCTGAAAAGTTGCAGTAGCCTGCACCAGTAGTGACCTAAACAGGAACCTATGTGAATGACTCTGAGGGAATGCAAACCTACTTCTTGGGGGTTATGCACTAAGTTGTGATAAAGAGGTGATACAGTGGACATTACTTTTCAGTATTGAAAATGACCCTATTAAAATGGATACTTGAGTGCTCTTTCCTCTTTTGTTCACATTTACACACTTGATAAAGCAGAATATACAGCTGTGAAAAGCATAGTGTTTGTAGGATGTTTTATATAGGTAATAATTTTAATAAACTATACTTTACTACAGTTTTGGAGGAATTTGTATATTGCAGCTCTCAGAAGAAGATGGAGGATTGTATTTTTCCTGAGTGAGGACAGGTTTATTAACCTCACAAGTCTGATTTTGTTGTAAGTATAAGCATAACTCCCAACTACACCTAAATGTGGGTGGTATTTTATTGCTTAGAGTGTTTTTATGTCAGTATGATTTGCACTGTGGGTGACCCTTTCTTTCTTTTTTGCTTTGTGCATTCTCCAGTGATATCACTTCTCCAGTTCCAGTGTTACTCTATAGCACCTATGCACTATGATCTCCAGAGTTGGAGAATTCTTAGTGCATTGGCTCCATAGAATAACATAGGAACTGGAGAAGTCATCTAAACTTTATTACCTTCCTATCACACCTTAGTGCATCTCCCCCTTCAGTCTGATAAACTCTCTAAGTTCTCTGTTATTCTTTGAAGCCTATGCACTAAAGTCTCTCAAGCTGGAGATATCTTGTTGCATTGGTGCCATAGAATAAAATAGGACTTGGAGAGTTTATATCACTGGAGAAGTCACTCAACTATATCACCTTAGTACATCTCAGCCTTTTTGTTTCTTTTGTCATTCTTAGTGTAAAATTGATGCATTACTGCAAGGGTTGAGAGAGTGCACTTGTGAAGGGCCCAGCATACAAGGGGTCCATCGGGTCCAGTCGGTCCAGAGCAAAATAGGTTCTAATTCTACACCTGGAAGAACATTTTCTGTTAGGAGGCTCACAAATGCTGGTGCCTGAGGTTTAACCCCTTAACGTCAAGTGACGTGCCAGGGCCGTCACTGCTGTTTTTCCCCTAAAGGACCACACACACCCTGGGACTGCTGGTCCTTATGGGGTTAAACAGCAAATGAAACAGAAACAAAACACCTGTATTGCAAAACATGTTTTGAATTCTGCAAACCAGCATGTTTCTTACTAACTATACAGAATTTCCCTTTTCTCATCTATATAATTTACTAATCTTTTCTAAGAAAACAGAATGTTGAGATCCTTATGAATCTTCAACTTAATGAAGCAATTTGCTTACATCTGGGATATTTGAAATGAATGCAGTATGTCTTTATCAATCATATACTGGAATATGTTGTGTATGTACATTTCTGCACTACCAGTCTGTGAAACGACATATGTTGTGAAAAGGGCAGACCATAAGGCAGGGATTGGCAACCTGCTGCCATTCAGCTATTGTGGACAACTAGTCATCCGTGGCCGGGATACTGGGAATTGTTTTCTACACACTTAGCTTACCTATTACTGATATAATGCATGAAAACTATGCAAATATATGTGACTTAACAGACTCATGGTCAATAAAGAGTTGCAATTCTGAAGCAAACTATATGTAGCAACGGAAGAAAGAAAATTTCCATTGGAGAACCCTCTAGCGTTCAAAGATTTAAAAGCCCAATTTGAATCAATGGAAATTGTGGGTATTTTTATTTGTCAGCTATAATGCAGTAGGTTTGCTCCAGAATTGCTTCTGTTTAGCTTATTGAATACGACAATGCGTTGGAGATATCCGAGGGATTCAAATATGTGTATTACATCTATAATACCACTGCCTTTGTCTCAATAAAAAATACTAAAGACTAACGAGCATCGTATCTGATATTTCAAATATTTCAGTTGAATCGCCCCGATAAACCAAAGCGGCAATATGATGCCAAGTGCATCACATAATAAATGGATGATTTGTGTGATGATAAAACTCAAAGTTTACGTGCACAAGTACAACAATCCTTCAGTTGATGTCTAACCCTTTCAGTGCCAGAGGGGTACGCAACGCATTGCAGAGCAATGCGTTGCGTAGCCCTCTGGCACTCAAAGGGTTAAAGATTTGAGGTGTAAGGGCTGGGGGCGTTGGCTTCTCTTAAATCTAGTGCAGAGGCGAATTAACGGCGCACACGAGGAGGGGCCCTGAGTGCCAGTCTCTGGGTCCTGCACTGCACCCACTGATTCATTAGTATGCGTCTCTGACAGCTGGCGGCACTTGCGCACCGGCAGCATGGGCAGGAGCCAGTGTACTTGGAGGCGGCAGGTGGTCAGAGCCCGAATGAAGGCTCTCCATCCCGCTCAGCCATCGCAGCCCTTGCCTGCCTGGATGAGGCTGTATTTCTATGGCATGCACGGCCTGACCCTGGATGTGCTGTGTTCTTGCGCCCGGCTTTTCCCTCATAGCCAGGATTACAGGCTGCTGGGTTTCTCCTCCCCATACCGCTGCTTGCTGCACGCAGTTGCACACTTCGCCTTGGAAAAGATCTACCTGCAGAGGAAAAGCTTCCCGGACAGCTCCGTGGCTTTCCACTTCGTCTTCTACCCCTCCGTGTTCGTGGGCCTGCACATCCTGCTCCGCAAGACTGTGCTGCAGTGCTGCCCCCAGGAGCGGCCACTCTGCGCTTTGGAGCTGGGGCTGCAGTACGGACTAGCTGTCTACTACTCCCAGGTGTTCCTTCGGAGCTTCTTGCGGCTGCATTACCAGGTATCGGACCCAGAGACCAATGGTGCCCAGCACCGCCTGCCCCTGCTCCTGCGCTTCGCCTTCTTCGGTATGCATGGCTTCCTGGACGAGGTCTTCTTCACTTCTGTCTTCAATGTGCTGGAGAAGCCGGAGAGCGCCCTGAGGGGGCACACGTCCCTGTGGTCCTTCTTTATGTACGGGAGCTGCAGCCTAGTGGTGGAGAAACTCTACTTTTATCTGTGCTACAGCAGGGACTGGGCAGCCTGGCAGCGGCTACCAATCTACATTATCTTCGTCTATACCTGGGAGTTCTCTTGGGGCTTGGGGCTCCGCGCATGGAACGCTTGCTCCTGGGACTATTCTCATTATCCTCTCAATTTTATGGGGCTGGTCACCCTGATGTACCTGCCAGGCTGGGTATTCCTCAGCTTCTACCAGGACTTGCTGTCCAAGGTGCTGATGCGGATACGGTATATATAGGTACTTACTAGGTACCTATAAGGATGGATAATCCTTAGGTTTTACCACGACTCGCTTTCCATGGTGCTTATGCGGGCAACCTATATACATAGAGATGTGTGTGCATTTGTGTATGTGGGTGTGTGCTGTGTGAGAGAGACGGAGGGAGAGAGTGTAGTTAGATTCTAGGCCATTTTAGGAAGGTAATTTTATTACTGATCTCCAAAAATCACTTAATATCTTTGGTGCTACAAAGATCTTTCTGGAGACATATCTAGCATCCAATGGTCCAAAAAGTTCAATGGCACATGTGATGGTATGAGAGTCAGGACAGCAAGTAATAGAAATTACCTGGAAGTACTGGCATCAGGAAACAAATGCCTTAGCTACAGATAGTATATGTTAATTGTTAGGATTTAAGCTGGGTCACTGTGCCAAGCTTCAAAATATCTAAGACATGGGGGGGTTATGCACTAAGACGCGATAAAGAGGTGATAGGGCAGTGATAACTTCTCCAGTGATATTACATCTCCAGCCTATTATGCCTAATACGGAGCCTGTCCACTAAGACCTCCAAAGTATGAGAAATCTTAATACATTGGCTCCATAGAATAGCATGGGAACTGGAGAAATTAAATCGCTAGATAAGTCGTTTCCACTTTATCACGCCTCAGTGCAAAATCCCCATATACTTTCAAACATTACTGTATAGAATGTAGGACACTCTTGAATTTGCTAAATTAAAAATAAGGCAAGTATACAATATGTAAACCAATAAATGATACCTTTTTTTTTAAAAAAAAAAAAAAGAATGATATTTTGCACTTTCCTAGCTTGAGATCTCAAGGGGATTTAGATGGGTGCCTACAGTACATTATAAATCATTGTTAGACCAGTTTATGAAGTATATGTCTATCTAATTTTCATGAAATAAGGGACCAAATCTGAAAGCTTTTTTCATGCCAATGAATGAGGCTCAAAGATATTGTCCAGTTGCACATATTTCACATCAATGGGACCTATGGTAAATTGTGAGCAAAACAAGTAATTGTTTTGCAGTATAACAGTTTAGTTAGATCACAGTTCAGAGTATTTTTTTCTGGAAACAGGGATCATTTCTTAACCCTTTAATTCCTTGGTTATTATTAGAGAACATATACTTTTGAAGACTCACTACAGTTAGAATGCAGATCGTTACTGCCTGTAAATATATCGGTAGAGCCTTTCCTTATATAGTTTTATTTAACAGACAGCATTAGATCAGTATACATAATTGGCCACCTTTTGCCCCAAGGGATATGATACATTTTCATACTGAGAATTGTTTTGTTAGGGATGATCTAGAAACAGAATGGACAAACACTTGTTTAATTTGTATTATATGAATGCAGTGCAATTCTCTTAACCCTTTAAGGACCTGAAATATGTTCAGTGCATTGCTTCACAATGCATTTGGCCATACCTTTGGCACTCAAAGCATTAAAACACAAAACTGTGTCTCAGTTTAAAGGGATAGTAACACTTCGTTTTAACTTTATTTTATTTTGTAGGCATTAAAAAAACATGAAGAATGATATAAGTCTTATCTCTCAGACCTTTATGGTTTATGAGATATTCACAAGCAAAGTTCCCCTCCCCGCCCCTTTTTCCTAGTGTAAGCCATCTCTTCTCAGATGTGAGTCTGGTTGTATGACAGTACAGATAACAGAAGGGGACAATTTTCTTTGTATGAAAACAATGAAAGCCCTTCCCCCCTTGACAAGTTTTTCAGCTTTTTCCATTATCTTAATTGAAGATTGTCCCTCTCTGCAGTCTACCTGGGCATCTCCCTTCTTATCTGGTTGAACAGGGGGGGGATACTTTGTTTGTGAATATCTCTTAAACCATAAAGGTTTCAGAGATAAGACTTATATCATTCTTCATGTTTTTTTAATGCCTACAAAATAAAATAAAGTTAAAATGAAGTATTACTATCCCTTTAAGGTTGGAGAGCAGCCCGTTTGTTACATAAGCTAGAATTCACAAAAGAGGCAACTTACTGCACCTTAAGGGACAAATACAACTTCGCATTAGTTTAAATGGGACATTTAACTCCTTGAATGCTAAATAGGTCTCCAATACATTGCCTTATGCTCAAAAGAAAAGGGGATCAATTATGGGGCATACAAACTCTACCATGGAGGATAAATAAAAATTACCCAAAATACCAATTATTTAAATGGAAATTTTAACTCCTTGAAAAGTCTCCAGATCATTGTGTTTCACTGCTTTGGAGACCTCTTTAGCAATCCAATCATTAAAAATCTAAGTGGGAAACTTCTCTAGCATTCATTGGGTTAAAATTAGAATTTAAATTAAAAAAAATATATTTGTCCCAGACTTCTCCTATAAGTATTTGATCCTGAATTGCTCCCTTTTCCGTGTGAATAACGCCCTGAATATTTATACTCTGACTTATGTGTTTATTGTCATCTTCTCAACAGAGGTTAGATATGTGTAAAAGCTTTCCATATCATGTGATTACCATAAAATCACTAACTGATTCCTAATTTATTTTCTAACACATGCAGATAAAACTGTAATCCTGTCGACTGAATCACTGTTGACTTTTGTTTGTACAAATTATAGTGAATGAAACATTTTAAAGCAGTTCATTTATTGAAGTTAGATCTCAGATGTCTATTCAGAAAAGTTATCTCTGACAGTTTACAGACAATGCTGCACTATAATTAATGAGTTACCTATAAAGTTTGCATAAACATAAAGAGTCTTTAAATATGTTTTGATTTTATGGTAAGGACATACTATGAAAATGTTCTTACATTTTAGACCTCCTGTGCCAAATATTTTTTTTACTGATGCTAACAGAGTATACAATATTTATATGCACATCTCTAACGTTCAAGGGGGAGGTTATGCACTAAAGTGTGATAAAGAGAGATTTATCCAGTGAGATCACTTCTCCAGGTCATATGTTATTCTATAGGGGGTATTTACTAAGATCTCCAAAGATGGAGACATCTTAGTGCATTAGCACCATAGAATAACATAGGAACTGGAGAAGTGATATCATTGGAGAAGTGTTCTCCGCTTTTTCATATTTTATCATGCCTTAGAGCATAACCCCCAAGGAGTTAAAAACTCCTTTTAAATGAATAGGGATTTTCATTTCTGCCTGTGGTGCAGTTGATTTGCTTCAGAATTGTATCTCTTTAGCTTGATGAATGAGGACCAATGAACATGCCACCAGCCTTTGATTGGCCGCAAGGAAGAGGAAATGGGTCACATTTAAATTTGTTAAAATTTCTTGTCATGATGGCTCAAAGTATGAAACTGTAAAATGTGGCCCCCCTTCAGTTAATTTTTTGTCATCTTCTCAACAGAGGTCAGATATATGTAAAAGCTTTTCATAGTATGTCCTTACCATAAAAGCCAAACATATTTAAAGAAACACTAACAAATAAGTAGGAGCTGTCAAAATTGTTACATTATTGAGCCTAACTTGCTTTTCTAATGAGTGTGTATAAAGTTGTAATCCTGTCCCATAGACTCACTGCTGACATTTGTTTGTACAGTTTATAGCAGTGGTTCTCAAATCCTGTCCTCAGGACCCACTAACAGGCCAGGACTTAGTAGAACACAGGTGTGGTGATCAGAGGCTCATCCACATTGATTAACTCACCTGTACTCTAACAAGGAAATCGTAAAATCCTGGCTTGTTAGTGGGTCCTGAGGAGAGGAGTTGAGAACCACTGGTTTATAGCGTGTGACAAACCCTAAAACAGTTCATTTATTGAAGTTAGATTCCAGTCTTCTATTCACAAAGGTTATCTCTGACAGTTTACAGACAATACTGGACTATAATTTCCAAGTCACCTGTCAAGTTTGCATAAACATAAAGAGGCCCTGGGTCACTGTACAAGGAATGTTCTTAATTATAGACCTCCTGTGCCAAAGAAATGATTTATACTAATGCTAACATAGAGTACATAATATTTAAATGAACATAAGTCAATTTTATTTTTGTGTTAGTGTTCTTTTAAAGGAACAGTACGTTTTTATTTTGACTTTACATATTCTGCAACTGCACAATAGGTAAAGCCATATTGCCTATACTTTATGATTATTATTATTATTATTATTTTCATCTTCACCTATTTTTTTACAGTTTTATGCCCTGACAGAGAGCTATCTGAATTTTTGTTGTTGTAAAGTATTCTGTGTTGTGCTGTGAAAGCTGACACAGTGCAACAATATAAAAAAGATACAATGTAAAAACCACAGTGAAACAATGTAGAAGAAACCTGCCTCTACAGCATACAGATCATTCATTACTGCAGGAAGACTTGCAACTTTGTATAAATATGACTAATTCCTCTGTCAAAGAGAGAAAACCCCCTAGATTCAGAAATCTAATGATCTCACTGTCAGTACCATGAATATGTAAAAGATAAAAAAATAAAAGTCAAGTTGAAAAAATAATACAGCGTATATGGGCAATCTGACTTTACATATTATGTTCTTGCAGAACATATAAAGTCAAAATAAAAGGTTACCTTCCCTTTAAGAGATTTCTTGTGGATAACCACTGGAGTCACTGCTTCATATATGACATTAGAGTAATGCCAGGGCTCTGTATAACATATTGCTATGCAAAGTGTTGTTAAATTATGTGGTATTCAATGGGTTAAATAACCTCCAAAACCTCTGAAATCTCATGTACTCACTACACCTGAATAAAAGGAATAAATACATTAATATATCTGATTGTGTGCATTATAATCCATTAAAAACTATGGAGCACTGAGGACTGGATTCAGCCAATTAAAGAGATTCAGTTCTGGTATAAACCAGCTAGACAATAGGGGACAAATTGAAAGTCCCCAAATGCCCATTTATTTCCATGGTAATTTTAACTCTTTGAATGCTAGAGAGGTTTCCAGTGCATTGCTTTGCAATGCACTGGAGACCTCTCCAGCATTCAGGGGGTTAAAAGACCCAATTAAATTAGTAGGGGTTTGTATGTGTTCCCCATTGAACAGTTGGTTTGCCTCAGAATTGTATCTCTGCAGCTTACTAAATCTGTCTGTAAGGGTCCTGTGTTCAAAAGAAAACTGGAGTCATTCTGGGGCAAACCACCTGCACTGAATGGGACAAAAAAAATATAACCATACATTTAAATGGGTCTTTCAACCCCTTGAATGCCACTGAGGTCTTGAAAGTAATACGCTACAGACCTCTCTAGTGTTCATGGGATTACAAACCCCATTTATATCAATGGGAATTTTAGGATCTTGTATTTTTCTATGAGGCAGTTGGTTTGCCCCACACCTACCCCAGTTTTCTTTGGACACAGGACCCTCAAATGAATTTAACAAAGTATGAACTCCTGAAGATTCAGTGTTTTCATGCAAAACTTCTTGTGTTATAAAATAGGTAATATATATATTATTTAGAGTTAAATAATCATACAAACACTTCAAGTAGGTGCATTGAAGACCTCTCAAGCATATATATATGAAAAAGGCGATAATAGGAGTGAGTAGGGACCGTGAAAGTTGATGTGTATCCATTTGACTTTACCCCCTTCCTCCTCAGCCAAATCGAACTGTGTATGTCAGGAAGCACGCCCCAGGGTGTGGCTGCCACTGATCCTGAAACTTTTGTCGAGGCACCCAAATCAGGGCTAACCTTTTATGTATAGTTACCTGTACCGCGGGCCATTTCTAGTCATTATGGCTGACAGTGTGAAACTATAAATAGTATTCTCCCCCCCTACAGTTAATTTTTTTTAACAAATATTTTGGCGCAGTGTTGCTTTTGCCACACAATGATAGTCTCTTTTGACCTGATGCATGAAGTCAAAACAAGAGTATTTCTAGGGCAAACTAGAAGCACTACAGTGGTCATGTAAAAAGTCCCTATGATTTAAATGGGGTTTTTATAGACTTCAGTGTTAGAGTGGACTTGCAATGTGCTGAAGATGTATCTGGTATTCAAGAATTTAAAGGCCCATTGGGACACGTATACAGGCAAAGAAGAACAATTAGGGGGCAAACCATTTGCATTACTGGAGACAGATAAAATTCCCATTGATTTAAATGTAACATTTAAACCTTTGATCTCTAGAGAAGTTTTCAGTGCATTGATCCACAATGTACTGAAGAGTTCTCTAACATTCAAGGGTTTAAAATCACCCTTTAACTTAATGGGAATTTGGGAATTTTTTTATTTGTCCCTTATGGTGCAGATGCTTTGCTTCACATTAGAATTGATTCCCTTTGTCTTTAAACATACGGCCTGTGGTCTCACACGCTGTCTTGCTTTCTGTTTTTGATCTTTCTTTATCTCTGGCTCATACTCTTCCTCTCTATCTCTCTGTCACCTACTTGTCTCGTTTTTAACCCATTAGAGATCAGAGGGATTTCAAATACATTGTGAAGCAATGTGTCACACATTCCTCTGCTCCTTAACTCTTTGAGTGGTGTTGCATCCAAAGGGTTTAAAGGACCTTGGGGGAGATGCACTAAGGGGCACCCAAAGAGTTAAAAGGGACCCCAGGTAGGAGATGCACTACGGGGTGATGAGATGTGTGTTGGGGATGTGTGGCAAGCACATCACCATGATAACAGAGACACACATCACCATATGCACTAAGAACTAGGGATGTATGGGGGGATATCCCCATTAGCATACATGGTAGTCAAACTTCTGGTGATGTGTAAGGCATGCCCTCCATTACACATCACCAGCAGTCCAACAACCCCAAAGTTTAGCACATCCTCTCTGCTTCCTGATTTGCTCAGTAGAGGAGCGGACAGGATCCACTCCAGTTTCATCACCACAAACAGCATCTCTCCCTAATCCTTCCTTTGCTTAGGACAGCACCAAGAATGTTCTTTGGACAGCCCTGTGGTACTGAAAGGGTTAAACTCTGTGTGCAATAGTCAAAACAACCACTCCACTAAGTGGTGATAAAGAGGTGATAAAGTGGAGATGACATCCCCAGTTTATCACTTCTCCAATTCCTATGATATTCTATGGAGCCTGTGCACTATGGTTTCTCCAGCTTTGGAGATCTTAGTGCATAGGCTGTATAGAATAACATAGAAACTGAAGAAGTCACTTCATCACCCCTTTATCACCTCTTAGTGAATCGCCCCCATTGTCATCATATAATCTATCCAACTGCATGTGGCAATAAATGATCAGCAATGAATCAACATGAGAATAATTGTAGGTTGATTAAGTGATTCAAAAATGAGTACTACCCCTGAAAAGTTTTCCTCTCAAGCACAGATTATATATCTGTACAATTATATAATTAAGCACAGGCAGTGAAAGGGTTAATTCTCAACTGAACACCACCAATCTGCAGGTATTTTATTACATGAGAAAGAAAAACCTTAAACAGCACCAAAACCACCCCTTATTGGCTATATTGCCTTGCAACACAAATAGATGTGCGGGGTGAATTACATAAAATGTAACCTTTATTATATACATAAAATAAAGTATTAAAATAAAGAATATAGAAAACTGGAGTGAATTTTCCAAAGTGGTAAAAACGCAGGATAGTAACCGTAAGTGAATCATCCAAATCGCTCCCATAGATTAATGTCCCCAATATAGATTATTGGAGTGCCTAGAAATATTGTGGGCCAGCGCTTGATAATGTGTCTAATTGAATTGACATAAGCCTTGGAGTTAAACCGGTTACCGGCTTACTCAGGCATCTGCCTCCCAACACTATAGTTTTAGAACTCATTAATAAAACAATCCCCACACTAATCAAAAAGGCACTTAATAGCACTATGAAGCACCTACAAATATTGTTGATCAAAGTGTAGTAATAATATGTGTAATTAGACTGAATTTGACTGATGGTGTTGAACCAGTGACCAGCTTATCCAGTTTGCAATGCTATTATTTTATGAGAAACTAGTTGAAGAGCCCGTTACACGGGCCACAGTGCCACTGCCAGCCGGTTGCAGGGCAGTCATGTGCAGTAGAGACTGCCCGTGCCGCAGCTGATATAGAGCTGTACGCTCCTTCGGAGCGCCCCACTCTGTATCAGCCTCGTCACGGGCAGTCTCTACTGCGCATGACTGCATCGTTACACACGTTTTAGCGAATTATTATATAGGATTATATAGGATAATCTTTATTAAGAGGTTGGAAATCATCAAATACAGCATATATACGATCAGAATATGACAAGATGCTTACACTTGGCATAATCGTACAGAACATATGTGAGAAGTTGACAAAAATATGGAAGAGTACCAACAGAATAATACTAACACCAATATCTAGTCACCTGTCAGTCAGAGGACCAACCTTAGTTAAGAATAAAGAAAAAGAGAGATGCGGGGGAAGCAAAGAAATAAGAGTGAAAAGGGAAGGAGGGAAAGAGCCAGAGGTGAGAAGGGTCATGGGTGTTTGGACTGTAAAACTGACTGTTATGCTTTATAGTGGGGGGATGTCATTGCTAGACAGCTAATGTCTTCCTAATCTCGGACCAATCTTGTAAAAGTTTCGAGAATGAGGTCAGGTCTTGACCCCTGTGGAGCCAAGCCAATTTAACAAATAGAAGTTGTTCTTCTACCCTGTTCGTCCAGGATTCAGTTGTGGGAGGCGATGTGTATTTCCAATGCAAGGGAATCCGAGCCTTCACGGCATTCAACATGGCCAAAAGAAAAATATTTTGGTGAAGAGGGACTGAGGGTAAATCCCTGAAAAGCAGGACCGTCCAGGGGTCTTCCATGCTATTATTAATCACTCTTGACAGCCCAATTCCCCACAAAGATGACAGAGGCACTTAGAAATGTAGTAAGATAATATGTACGGAGACAATTATTTAGTGACTAGTTACAAAGCCCGTATACTTGGGCTGATCCGGAGCGGGGAGCTCCGGATGGCTCACAGCCTGTCTGTGCTCCCGGCTCCGGGGCAGCAGCGGAGGCGCTGGGTGACATTTCGTCACTCAGCCGCCTCCGCTGCTGCCTCGGAGCCGGAAGCACAGACAGGCTGTCAGGCTTCCACAGCTCTCTGCTCCGGATCAGCCCGTTCTGCGAGCCCCTACTGCGCATGTGCGGTTACGCACACAGTGAGCGACGCATTCTAGGACTTTATGTTACAGGATTACTTCTAATACAACTTGATCATTGTTTCAGCATATAGAATGATAACCAGCACTAGTCATCAAAAACATACTCTGATGTAGTAAATTAGTTGTACAACAGACTGAGTAGGTACAAGCAAGAAAACTCTGACCGATGTTAATTAATGCAGAGTCTGTAAACCTCCATGGCCTGTGTGGTAAAGCAAACCACTCCGTTGGTATCCTGAACCGAGACTCTGCTTGCAAAAATCATTAGATTTGAGAGTGATTTATACCCTGCCCCTAATTTGGAGTGTTAAGTGTTAATGCATATGCTGTGCGTTAAGAATGAAAGTAACACATTTTGCTGATTCACTTAGGGTTACTATCCTGAGTTCTTTCCACACTGGATAATCCAATCAAGTTTTCTATGCCTTGTTTTTAATATTTTATTTTATGTTTATAATAAAGGTTACATTTTATGTAATTTGCCCCATCACATCTATTTGTATAACATCTCTGACTAGCTCTTTTGCATATGAAAATTACCCTAGGGTTTGGTCACTCTAAGGGTAAAAGGGGAATCCAGATGTGGACCCCTTGCTCACAGTGCCTAAGTAGATTAGTTACTCCTGGGGTTGGCTGTTGTTTTTTGTTCAGGGGGGAATTGCCTGGCAAGGTGTGGCTGGGCTGCCATTTTGGCAGTAATGGTATGATGTGCTTTAGGATATTTCCTCTCTGTGTAAGGCACTTGTGAGCTATAAGAAGCTGCACCCTGGTAGGACACCAATGTTATAGAGCCTGCTCAGTTCAATGGCAGGCTTGTTCCTAGCTGAGCATCTCTGACTATGTATTTTGCATCTATTTATGTTTCAAACCCATATAGCCAATAATGGGTGGTTCTGGTGCTGTTTAAGGTTTATATTTTTTCTTCCTCTTGTAATAAAAGACCTGTGTTTTACAGTGACAACACAGCTTTATCAGAGAGTCTTTAGTATAGCCATTAGCTTTTATTAACCCTTTGAGTGCCTGAGGGGTACACAACGCATTGTAAAGCAATGTGTTGTGTACCCCTCTGGCACTCAAACGGCTAAATTAAGTTGGTTTCCGCGAAAAACTTAAACTGGCTACCATTATTTTAAGTGCATTCAATGTTTTAAGTACACTTTTTTATTAAACTCTTCATCCGATCCTGCAATAACAGATACCTGAGCAGAGACTGGAGATACTCTGCATGCTTGCTTGTTAGTGCGTGGAATAATCACTCTCTGCCCATCGCTATATGCAAGTGTAACTTTTATTTTAATTCTGTCAATTGCTGGTACAATATAACACTTTTTTGGTATAACACTTTTTTGGCATGATACAACACTTTTTTTTGCACCCTCTCTTGGTTTGTTGTGATACTGCATTGTATCACTCTTCTGGCATGCAAAGGGTTAAGTGAAGAAAAAAATAAGCAGAGACAAATTAGTGCCACATCAAAATAAAAGAAAAAAAGAAAAAGGCAGAGTTCAAAAGTTAAAATGTACATTATATATATTTAAAAGGATTAAAACACAGAGGCAGAACATTGATAGACAAAAGACTGTCTTATGTGCTTTGTGTATGGTCATGCAATTATTCATAGATATACAAAAGCTGGCAAGGTCTTTTGTATAGCTGTGAATAAGATACATCACCTGCTATTACTCTGCTTTGTATAGAAGGGTATCTTTATGTACAATACAGAGTAATAACAGCTAATACAATTAACATAAGCCTGTGGGCTCTAGAGAAACCTCAATACATTGATAAGCAATGCCCTCGATTTCTAGAACCCCATGAATGAATGAGAAACATTGGGGACCCTCTAGTCTTCAAGGGATAAAATTCATATTTAAATCAATGTAAATATTTTACATTTTTGCATATCCATTATAGTGCAGATGGGTTGTCTCAGAATTAGCTTCCCATAAAATATCACAGGAAAAATGATATGTCTGAAGATAGCTATTCTCGCTGGAGAGTTTATTTTATTATTAACTAGTTTATTGCATATCTTTCAAGGTGTGGGTAAAATGTGGCCTTCCAGCTGGTTGTTGAACTTCAACTCTCTTCATCCCCAGCCAGGTTTCAATTTGGATAGCCACAATTCTCCAATTGCAATAGCAAATAATCCACAATCTTTCATTAATATGTATTATTATCATTTGTTTATCACACATGCTGCTTTATTCAGCAGGTGCATATGGATATTATTTTTCAGTTACAGCAGAGTTTAATTTGCATTTTCAACATAGGAGTTCCCAGAAGATATGGTGCTTTGCCGAAAAGATTTAGGGCTTAGGTGAACCTAATGCATTATGGGTGCAGTGTACATCTCAATGTCACCATTACTTTAAGGAAGGTTGTCACAATTACATGCCTCAGGTTGCCAGCATAAATCAGGGCTGTAGCACCTAAAACAGTGCTTAGAAATGCCAGATAGTCACACATTATTAATGTAAAATGTATCTCCTTTTGATGTATTTGTAAAATGTGATAATTACCCTTTAAAGGGATAGTAATGTCAGAAAAAAAGTATTAGCTATATGGTAGATACAATTAAAAGCGAGTACTTGCACTTATTCATACCTCTCAAACCACTGTGGTTTGAGAGATATAGGAAAATAAAGTTCTCCACTCCCTTCCCTTTCTGCTTGACGAGCTGCAAAGCTGTCAGAAGCACATTCTGGTCACTTGACCAGACGCGGCTCTTCAGCAGTGCCGATATAACGATAGCTAAAGATAAATACTTAATCGGAATGGTCTACAACGTGTGCTTGCAAACCAGGCACACATTGTAGACCGTTCTGATAAAGTATTTATTTTTAGGTATCGCTATGTCGGCGCTGCTGAAGAGCCGCCATTTGATCCAGGAACCAGAATCTGCTTCTGACAGCTTTACAGCTCATCAAGCAGAAAGAGGAGGGAGAGGAGAACTTTATTTTTCTATATCTCTCAAACCATAACGGTCTGAGAGAAACGAATAAGTGCAAGTACTCTCTTGTAATTGTATCTACCATATATTTAATACTTTTTTTCTGACATTACTATCCCTTTAAACATTTCCAAAGTGTGATATAAAAGAAAAATGGTTCTGCAGCGCTCTATTAACGTACACAATAGATGTAAAAGGATCCTCTTGCAGCCACTAATTAATCCGCTATCACGGACACAAGGGATAAAATACAAAAAGTTATAGCGGCGCTGAAGAATCCTTATAAATTATTGTTTCATCTGTCTATATTATAAAAAAGTACCAGGCATCATTCAGTATACAAATAATTCAAGTATTTCAAAGACGTTTGTAAAAATAATATTATGCAGTACTTAGCACATAAAGTAATAATGGTAGTATAGACCAAATATAAATAAACTTCCTTACTATTTATGTCTTACAATCAGACCTGGAGTATATAACAATAGTGGTTTCACTTAATTTCTGTTGAGGATTCAAGAGTCTCTCCTTTATCTCTCCTTCTGCTATATTTCTTAATTTCTGTTGAGGATTCAAGAGTCTCTCCTTTATCTCTCCTTCTGCTATATTTCTTATTTGCAATTCACATTCCAGACGAATCACGCAATGGAAAGAAAAATAACGGTCTCTCAGTAAATGTGCACAATATAACAAAAAACAAAATGTATCACTTACATCTCAGTTAAAGATGTTTGGTTCCGCTGTACGATATGGGGTCTCCTGAAGTATTAATGGATCTAGCGGCTGTGAAGTTTGCTGTGACAACATTGTATCATTGTTTTAATGAAAGAAATAAAGAATTTCATCACTCAGAACTAACTCTAGTTTTGAATAAATAGTAAGATACGAGCTTAAAAAATATCGGTGGTTGGAAATATCGATTTTTAAGACACGGGACGCTGAACGTAACTGGATCCAAAGTAACGTAAGAAGAAGAAGGAAAGAACGAGCTCCACGTCCCACGTCACACGGAGAGTAAAACGGGAGCCGCTAGATCCATTAATACAGTTTATTGAATTAACAGGTAATACAATGCCCCTAGGGGCCAGTACAGGAATAGCAGAAATAGCAAACACGAACAGAGTGAATGCAGTACAGCAAATAATACTGGACAATGGATAGATAGTAAATGACCCCAAAGGGTTAACAAGTGCAAGAGGAGAACTCAGTCCTAGTTTAGCCAATGCCCAGGATATATAGCAGTCTCTGGGTAATAGTTCTTGAATCACAAAGCTGGAACTCAGTAGCAGTCTCTGGAACACAGTTCTAGAATCACAAAGCTGAAGCAAGGTGTCTGTACTAGATTTACTCTCAAATGGAAATGGAAGGCACAAGTGCCAGAGCTGAGTAAATACCACCACCGTGGGATATGAAGAAGTGCTATTGCCAAACTGTAGTACAAGAACCTGAGCCGCCCTTAACTGAAAATGGAAGTTAACTCTGCATGTACCCAATGGAAAGTGCCCTGACACCTCTTGGATGTCAAATAGTGGTATCGAATGCACAAGCACTGAGAGCCAAGCACTGGATAGTGCAGATGGATAGCGTTACCTCTGTATGACAGTAGGCCGGAGCCAGGACACCCCTCTGGTGCCGTATGGAACCTTCCCAGCAAGAGGTGAGCGGATAGCAATGCCCACAGGCATGGTCACGGTGCACACCGAACACCGGACCGGCAATGCTCTGCTGAAGGTAATGAAGCGTTTCAGAGGTACAGCAGGAGTGGCTCTTAACGATAAGTTTAGGCTTGGCAAGAACTGAGGCACAAGACTGAGACTACGAAGTACTGCAGGAGTTAACTGGTTCTGTACCGGAACACAGCAACGTACTAAGAATGGCAAAGCAACCTTAATCTCAGCTAGAGTAGTGAGAGTAATAGCGAGACACCAAGTGATCAGAATGTCGCGGACGCGACCGGGCCGTGTAGGTACACCAGAACAGCAGACTGGAACAGGCGATAACCGGAACCGGAGCACAGCAGGAACAGCAGCCGAAGAACAGGATCAATCACGGAGCAAGGTCGTCTACCAGAGCCGGGTCGTACACGGAGCAGGATCATCAGCCAGAATCGGATCAATCACGGAGCAGGGTCGTCAGCCAGAGCCGGGTCATACACGGAGCAGGATCATCAGCCAGAACCGGATCAATCACGGAGCAGGGTCATCAGCCAGAGCCGGGTCATACACGGAGCAGGATCATCAGCCAGAACCGGATCAATCACAGAGCAGGGTCGTCAGCCAGAGCCGGGTCATACACGGAGCAGGATCAACAGAGGAGTCAGACAAGCCGGGTCGGTACACTGGAGAACTGGAACACGGCAACAAGGCGCAGATACTGGAACACCACGAAAGGGCAAAGCACAAGTGCCCAAGCCCCAGAGTATAAAGGCACATCCTGGGCGGGCCAATCAGCTTCCTCCAATGCACAGATAGCACAACCCTGATTGACAGTGTAGCACGGGAACCGTGATAGTACCCCCCTCTCAAAGACCCCCTCCCCTGCCGGAGGGTCTTGGTTTCTGAGGGTATTTAGAGTGAAAGTTGCGCAACAATCGTGGAGCATGGAGGTCCTTGTGGTCGACCCAAGAGCGCTCCTCAGGCCCATATCCCTTCCAATGGACCAAATATTGCAACTTGCCTCTAAATCTCCTTGAATCAATAATGCTCTGAACTTCGTATTCCTCTTGGCCCTGCATATCCACCGGCCCAGGAACCACCGGAGTGGTAGTATAACGATTGCAAACCAAGGGCTTTAATAGTGACACATGGAACACATTGTGAATACGCATAGTATTAGGAAGTTCCAAAGCGTATGCCACAGGATTGATCTTGCGTATAATCTTGAATGGCCCAACGAACCGGGGGGCCAGTTTGTTCGAGGGCACCTGCAGGTTGAGATTCTTGGAGGAGAGCCATACCCTTTCCCCAACCTGGAAGGAGACCGCTGGCAGTCGTCTGCGATTGGCATGCCGCTGATGTCTGTGGAAGGACTGACTGAGGGACCTTTGTACCTGTGCCCAAGTGGAGCGGAGCTGCTCCATTTGCTCATCCAGAGCCGGAATCTGCTGGGACTGAAATGAGTCTGGGAGTAGACAGGGCTGGAACCCATAATTAACAAGAAATGGGGAACTCCCAGATGATGAATTAACCACGCAGTTCCTGGCGAACTCTGCCCACGGCAACAGGTCAGCCCAGTTATCATGATGATCAGTCACAAAGCAGCGTAAAAACTGCTCCAGTCCCTGACTGGCACGCTCAGCGGCCCCGTTGGTCTGGGGATGGTAGGCGGAGGAGAAGGATAATTGAATGCCCATCTGGCCACAGAATGCCCTCCAGAATCTCGACACGAATTGACTCCCCCGGTCAGACACAATTACTCTGGGCACCCCGTGCAAGCGGAATACTTCTCTGGCAAAAACTGATGCCAATTCCTGGGCCGAAGGAAGGCCAGAGAGGGGCACAAAATGAGCCATCTTTGAGAATCTATCTACCACCATCAAGATAAACGTATAGCCCTTGGAACTCGGCAGCTCTCCCAAAAAATCAATTGAAATATGGGACCAAGGACGATCACCATTAGGCACTGGTTGGAGCAAGCCTACTGGGAGATGTCTGGGAGTTTTGGCACGGGCACAGATGGCGCAAGCAGCCGTGAATGCAGAGCAGTCGGCTTTCAGGGAGGTCCACCAGAATGTTCGTGATAGTGACCATGCCAACTGATCTCTGCCGATGTGCCCAGCTGCCTTAGATGAGTGGTAGGTCTCAAGTAATTGGGTACGAAAAGGTTCGTCCACAAAACACCTGCCAACTGGGGTTTCAGGGGGTGCCCAAGTTTGTGATGCCAATATTTGCTCTCCCAGTGGCGAGGTGATGCTGGTACGAATAGTAGCCAGAATTCTGTCTGGCTGAATTATGGGGACCGGAGCCTCACCCCTCTCAATGTCCGTGCAGAATTGTCTAGAAAGAGCATCCGCCTTAATATTTTTGGACCCAGGCAAGTACGAGACTATGAAATTAAATCTGGACAGAAATAGAGCCCATCGAGCCTGGCGAGAAGACAATCGTTTTGCCTCGGATAGGTAAATCAAGTTCTTATGGTCTGTGAGGATCAACACTGGTGCTCTAGTGCCCTCCAGAAGATGTCGCCATTCTTTTAATGCCAAGATGATAGCCAACAGTTCCCTATCACCAATTTCGTAATGGCTTTGGGCACTAGATAGTTTTTTTAGAGAAGAACCCACACGGCCTCAGGTTACCCCCTTCCTTGGGGCGTTGGGAGAGAACTGCCCCTACCCCAACCTCAGAGGCATCAACCTCTAGAGTAAACGGCAGGGTGGGATTAGGGTGGGACAGTATAGGAGCGGATGCAAATGCCTTTTTTAGGGTTTCAAAGGCTATTTCAGCTGCCTGGGACCATTGAGAGGGATTTGCCCCCTTATGCGTAAGGTCAGAGAGAGGTTTTGTGATGGTAGAAAAGTTCTGAATAAACTTTCTATAATAGTTGGCAAAGCCCAAGAACCTTTGGATAGCTTTTAACCCCTTGGGTCGTGGCCATTGTAGAACCGCTGCCAACTTCTCTTGGTCCATTGCTATGCCATCATTGGATATCACAAAACCCAAGAATGGTACTTGGGAGTGATGAAATTCACATTTTTCTAGTTTGCAGAACAATTTGTTCTTGCGTAATCGCATCAATACTTCCGAAACATCCTGGATGTGCTGGTTTAAATTAGCAGAATGGATCAATATATCGTCCAAGTACACCACCACACAAGACTGTAGCATGTCACGGAGGATATCATTTATGAACTCTTGAAATACGGCAGGTGCATTACAAAACCCAAATGGCATAACCAGATATTCGTAGTGGCCTGACCTAGTATTGAATGCCGTCTTCCACTCATCACCAGCCCTTATCCTTATTAGGTTGTAGGCAGCACGAAGATCGAGTTTCGTGAAGATAGAGGAGCCTTTCAACCTGTCAAATAATTCTGTGATGAGCGGAATGGGGTAGGCATTCTTGGCAATCAACTTATTGAGTCCACGGTAGTCAATACACGGTCGTAATTCGCCACTTTTCTTTTTCACAAAAAAGAACCCTGCACCTGTCGGAGAGGATGATTTACGAATAATCCCTCTTCTGAGGGCATCCTCGATGTATTCCTCCATGGCCCTAGTTTCCTCCCCGGACAATGGGTAGGTCCTACCCCTTGGTGGCACAACTACCGGGGGCAAATCAATAGCGCAGTCATACTGTCGATGCTGCGGCAATGCGCTAGCCTCACCCTTACTGAATACGTCACTGAACTTGCTGTATTCAGCTGGCACAGAAGGAGAGGTACACATAATCTTGACTGGGTGAGATAAACAGTGACTAGTGCAGTACTCAGACCAAGACTCAATCTCGCATCTTTGCCAGTCAGACTGGGGATTGTGCAGCGACAACCAAGGGTACCCCAGAATGCCCGCATGGTGAGGTGAATGTATAATTTGGAAACGTACCCCCTCTTTGTGGAGAACCCCAATAGCCATAGTGATGAGAGTAGTCTCCATGGTGATAAGTGCTGGTTCTAGGGGTCTGCCATAAATAGCCTCAATGGCTAGCGGAGTATCTCTTTTAGACAATGGAATATTGTGTCTTTCAGCGAATGCCTGGTCCATGAAATAGCCTGCTGCGCCAGAATCTACCAAGGCTAGTACCTCCACAGCTTGATCACCCAGAAGAAAACTCACCGGTATGGTGGGTTTCGTGGAACAAGGATCTGAGGACGACTGTACACCACCTAGGGCCTGTCCCCCACGGTACCCTAGGTGCGTGCGTTTCCCGGACGTACCGGACATGTGCGTAGTAGGTGCCCATTCTTACCACAATATAAACATAACCCTTGTCTTTTGCGATAAGCCCTCTCCTCCTTTGACAGCCTAGTATATCCAATCTCCATGGGCTCCTCTGTTTCAGGTACCCCATCAGGAGGAATGGGAGGCGAGGGTGGGTTAAAAGACCTCTCGTGCCCATGGGTCTTGGAACTAGCCCTTTTAGCCAAGCGCCTCTCGCGCATTCGGGTGTCAATGAGTATCACATAATCTATGTACTCATCTAGGTCAGTGGGTACCTCCCTGGCAGCAATCTCATCCTTGATGGAGTCGGATAGGCCTTGTGAGAAGGCTGCCAGGAGTGCCTCATTATTCCAGGCCACTTCTGCAGCTAAAATACGAAATTCTATCGCATAGTCGGCCACAGTGCGATCGCCCATCTGTATTACCATTAATTTCTTAGCTGCCGAGGTGGCCCGCCCTGGTGTCTCAAACACTCTGCGAAACTGTCTGACAAATTCGTTAAAATTCAGAGTGCAGGGTTTGGCCTGCTCCCATAAAGGATTAGTCCATGCCAGCGCTTTACCAGTTAACAGAGATATCATGAACCCCACTTTGCTACGGTCATTCGGAAAAGCATAGGGTGTGAGTTCTAAGAATATCTCAAGTTGGTTAAGGAAACCTCTGCACAGTGTGGGTTCGCCACCGTATCTGAATGGTAATGGCGCCGCCGCCGTGAGACTTCTGGAGGGAGCCAGCAATTGCCCAGTGGCATTGTCCGGTGTCATGACTGGGGGGACCACCGGACTTTGATTCGGTTTCTCGAGATGTACCGTACGTTCAAGCAAGGTTTGCATGGCCAAAGCCAATTGATCTAGACGTTGCTCATGAACGTCCATCCTCCAGTGGAGGTTCTGTGTATTACTGTCACTCTTCCCGTCTGAGGTCATGGCCCTTTCGTACTGTAACGGTTTTCTGACACTCAGACCAGGGTGTAAAGTAAAAACACAGTTTATTGAATTAACAGGTAATACAATGCCCCTAGGGGCCAGTACAGGAATAGCAGAAATAGCAAACACGAACAGAGTGAATGCAGTACAGCAAATAATACTGGACAATGGATAGATAGTAAATGACCCCAAAGGGTTAACAAGTGAAAGAGGAGAACTCAGTCCTAGTTTAGCCAACGCCCAGGATATATAGCAGTCTCTGGGTAATAGTTCTTGAATCACAAAGCTGGAACTCAGTAGCAGTCTCTGGAACACAGTTCTAGAATCACAAAGCTGAAGCAAGGTGTCTGTACTAGATTTACTCTCAAATGGAAATGGAAGGCACAAGTGCCAGAGCTGAGTAAATACCACCACCGTGGGATATGAAGAAGTGCTATTGCCAAACTGTAGTAAAGAACCTGAGCCGCCCTTAACTGAAAATGGAAGTTAACTCTGCATGTACCCAATGTAAAGTGCCCTGACACCTCTTGGATGTCAAATAGTGGTATCGAATGCACAAGCACTGAGAGCCAAGCACTGGATAGTGCAGATGGATAGCGTAACCTCTGTATGACAGTAGGCCGGAGCCAGGACACCCCTCCGGTGCCGTGCAGAACCTTCCCAGCAAGAGGAGAACGGATAGCAATGCCCACAGGCACGGTCACGGTGCACACCGAACACCGGACCGGCAATGCTCTGCTGAAGGTAATGAAGCGTTTCAGAGGTACAGCAGGAGTGGCTCTTAACGATAAGTTTAGGCTTGGCAAGAACTGAGGCACAAGACTGAGACTACGAAGTACTGCAGGAGTTAACTGGTTCTGTACCGGAACACAGCAACGTACTAAGAATGGCAAAGCAACCTTAATCTCAGCTAGAGTAGTGAGAGTAATAGCGAGACACCAAGTGATCAGAATGTCGCGGACGCGACCGGGCCGTGTAGGTACACCGGAACAGCAGACTGGAACAGGCGATAACCGGAACCGGAACCGGAGCACAGCAGGAACAGCAGCCGAAGAACAGGATCAATCACGGAGCATGGTCGTCTACCGGAGCCGGGTCGTACACGGAGCAGGATCATCAGCCAGAATCGGATCAATCACGGAGCAGGGTCGTCAGCCAGAGCCGGGTCATACACGGAGCAGGATCAACAGAGGAGTCAGACAAGCCGGGTCGGTACACTGGAGAACTGGAACACAGCAACAAGGCGCAGATACTGGAACACCATGAAAGGGCAAAGCACAAGTGCCCAAGCCCCAGAGTATAAAGGCACATCCTGGGCGGGCCAATCAGCTTCCTCCAATGCACAGAAAGCACAACCCTGATTGACAGTGTAGCACGGGAACTGTGATAATGAGACACCTTGGCTGCAAATGATGAGTTATACAAAGACCCTGTTGTTGCCGCCGCTAATATCTGCTGTTAGGCACTCTTTTTGTTGAACGAGACCAGCATCATACAGTTGCTCCCACTTTCATTAGAGCCACCATGCTATTGTCTACTAGCAGCACTCTGTGCCAGAAACACCAGATCAAGAGATGTGGGACCCCAAATTGGTACTTTGCCTTGGGTCCTCTGGAGCCTTAGTCCATCTCTGACCCCCTGGGCTGGCAGTAGGGTTGGCCACAATATTAGGGTTTGTGGCTCACAGCCACAAACCTCTCAGAGTTGTATTTGCAACCGCATAGACTGCTACTGGTAGGTTTTCAAACATGTTCTTATCAATTTATAGCAGGTGTAATCAACTGACAGACCTCAAGCTGTTGGGGACCATGACTTACATCATCCCCATCCAGCCAATGGCTGACTGAGGATGATGGGAGTTGTAGTCCCCAACAACTGGAGTGCCGACAGTTTACTCCCAGCTTATCGGGACTGCTGAGTCATGAGAGAATGAAAGTCATGCAGTTCAGAGTCGATCACAGGAGCAAAAGGAGAGCACCGGGGCCCACGTTTCAGACCACTGTTCAGCTGCTAATCTGATCCACCAAGGTTCAAAATCTAACCCTGACTTCATTGGCAGGTTTGTTCTCAGAGGAGAAGACCTGCCAATAGGGGCTATCCTGCCTTGATCAAGCAGGAATATCCTAAAAACCTGACCAGTTGTTGTGTCCTAAGGACTACTGTTGAGAATCACTGTTTTAGGAATTAGTGTTTAGTTAACCCCTTGGATGATAACGATGTCCATTGAATTGCTGCTCAGGAGGCTAAATTCTTTTACAGGTGCTAATTTTATCACTGCTTTTATCTCCAGTTTTCCTCATAGACTTCAATAGGAAAATGTTTGATAAAACGGGAGTTAACATTAGCACCAGCAATAGAATCTGGCCCCAGATGTCTCTAGAATCCATGGGGGTAAGAGAAATGTTAATTAAAAAATAAGGTAGGTTGAATACATTTTGTGCTGCAGAATAGAAACATTTTATTCGTTAAGTGAGCTGGAAGCAACCATTCATGTGGCTTTATATTTTATTTTGAAGAAATGAATTATTTAGCAGTTTATTACTTAACACCAGGAGAGGCAACAATTTGTATTTCTAAAATGTTTCCCTGTTGCAAAGGTGATCACGGGGGGGGGGGGGGCATATACACAAAGTAATGCAATACTGGAGAAAAACAGCATTGCCATTGGGAATAAATATACCTTCTCAAAACTCCCATGTAACTGGGATTTAAATGGGGGTTTTAATCTTTTATGTAACAGGGAACACATTGATTTTATATGCTCCCTATTGTTTAGTGTATTTGTCCCAGAATTGCTCCACTTTTATTTTTGTGCATGTGGTCCATGGAGGCTATCTCAAGGATTAAATGCAATTGCCTGAAATGTTTTGTATATTCTGGTGGGAAGTTTCTCTTTAGACAACCTGATAGTAAATACACATGTCCTGATTCATCAAACTAAAGAGATGAGATTCAAGAGCGAAGCAACTGCACTGTAAAGAATGAATACAAATTCCCAACTGATTTAAGTGGCGCTTCTAAACCTTTAAATGCTAGAGACGTCTTCAACACATTAAGCAACGCATTGGGGAAAATTACCATTTAACTCAATAGGGATTTTGGAATTTACTAGCATCTTCTATAGTGCAGTTGCTTTGCTCCTGAATTGCACCTCTTTACCTTGACGAATAAAGCCCAAAGATTTTGGTAACATTTACAAACTAATTGACCCACCTAAGATCCCAGTTTTCCTATTTATTAAAATATAAATCGTACATAATCTTCAGAATACACTGATGTCTATGCCATATATCATTATCCATTAATTCCCATAATATATTCATCTCTGCCACTTTTGCTGGTAAGATACTATATTAATTATTATTATTATTATTATTATTATTATTATTATTATTATTATATCCTTTATTTATATAGCATCAACATATTATGCAGAGCTGTACAGAAGGTGATAAACATACAGACACAGAAAAAAGGATCAGAAGACCCTATTCATGAGAGCTTACAGTCTAGAGGAAGGCAAGTTGGGAGGATGTAAGTTATATGGGGTGCAAGTGTCTCCTGCCACACAAACAGGTGTGTGGGGGTGGGGTAGAAGTACTTTTAAGTGCAGTGGACCAGACAAGTAGTGTGTCTGTTTAGGAGAAAAAGGCTGTGTGTGGACAATGAGGTCCTGATGGGGTTGTAGGTGAGAGAGTTGTGCTGAATCTCTAACATTCCTTCCATAACATAGATCTTGCCCACAGCATCTCTAAGCCTACTACCCCTTAACTTTTAAATCATGTACTCTTGTTACAGTTTACTTTTTTTCTGACAAAGTCCTACTTCTGCACTTTATTAAATCCCTTAAAATATGTGAAGGTTTTACTCTCTCCCTCCTACCTTCCAGGACAGGCTATACATATACAGGTTTTGAGCCTTTCTTAATGCATTTTATACAGCAGAACAAACACTGTTGCATCTTCTCTTTTATTAAAGGAAAGTAAAAAAAAACTCCTGATAATAATCCCGCCACCCTTATCACTTTAATATGATCCGAAAATTCTAATGACCACTATGAATCAATTCTGACAGAATTAATTCCCCAAAATGTAATTGTTCTTAGTTAATATGTCCAAAGACATCTTGTTGCCAGATTCTAGACTTCTTAGACTTTATGGATCACAAAAAATTACAGCACCTTCCTTGGCCTGCCACAGCGGCATACCAAAGATCTCACAAATGGATTGTATTGCACAAGCTCATCTAGAATATCTCCTTCACCCACAAGGACACAAGGACAATGCCCTAAGATTTGAGGGATTTCCATTAGTATGTCAGCAATACATGGAGGTCTCTTCCAAATCTCACAGGCTTGGTGAAAAATAATTTTCTGTTATGTGCCATATTGCTCAAGTGATGATAAAAGTTAGATGCAAGTGCGTACCACTTCTGGAAAAGGTACATTTATAGATAACATCTGGTATTGGAGGTGGAAGATGTGACCAGGGAGAGTACTCACTCCATTTTTAGGGGTTGGGCTAAGGAAGATCAGCTGATGTCATTGTTGGGAGTAACCATTTAGTTTATCACCATCTCTGTCCTCTTAAACTTATCCAGCCTTAACATGGAGTGGAAGACTCCTAGATATTTGATTGCATTAGCCTCCCAAGAGAGGATGAAAGGCAGGGAGTCTATCTGTGAAGGACCCCCCTGAGAAGGTGTGAACATTTGGACCAGTTGATCTGGGCATTTGAGGCATATCAAAACATCTATTGACACTTCTAACCAACTGGGACCCGGACATAAGGACATAAATTGCAATAATGATTCTCATGTTTGGGTCTCTTAGAACTAGTCCTGTGAAGTCAACACACATAAGAAGGGCTTAATCATTTAAGGACCAGAGGTTTGTGTAATGCATTGTACACCTCTCTGGGCCATAAAATGTTAAAGGCCAGTGCATAGTGTTCCCTAGACAAGGGACATCCATACCAAACTCCTTGCCTACATTCCATGGATGTAGTTAAAGCGGAACTACCATGTTAGGTAAAGTCGCCCTTCAATACTTAGGCAGGTGGCGACTAGCTTAATAATAGTTATTTTACCTCTCAAGAGTAGCCGATTGTAAAGTAATCATTAATCTTCCCAGATTGACGGCCAGGTCAGTGCAGTCTGCACGCCTGCACTGTCAGTCCCTTCCTGTGCCGTTCGGGCCAGTGCAATGCTTCCAAAGGGAGATTGGGACTGACTGCGTAGGTTCGCAGACAAGATGTCTGCACTGATGCCCGGCTTCTGAACTCGCAAGCTTAAGGATTAATTTACAAGCTGCTTTTGAGAGGAAATATAACTATTATTAAGTTAGTCACCACCTGCCTAAGTATTGCAGGGCGACTTTACTTAACACAGTAGTTCCTCTTTAACCCCTTAAGGACCAGCGGTCCTGGGACGTTTCCATCACATAAGGACCGCTTTGATCCTTGCCGACTCGCCGGTACACGTGACCTGTTGCATGTATCGGCGCCACGCTTTGGGGCCTGAAAGAGATCGCTCCAGTCTTGGAACAGTCAATTTTAGGCCTCATCTTTACTTACAGCGCTCCCGGTGGAATGCTGTAAGTAGGAAGTACATGACATACTATGACCGTCAAAGGTCCTTAAGTATTTGAGGACCATGACTGTCATAGTACGTCATGTAGTCCTTAAGGGGTTAAGGACCAATAGATCTTAATCAAACATCATGTATGTATGTATCTTTATTTATATAGTGCCATACATACACAGTGCTTAACAGAAGTTGAAATAATACAATACAAAAATACAGAACAGGGTTAAGAGCATTAAGCTAAAGTGTGATCATTGCATTATTTGTGGGGGTAAGTGCAGCAAGGAATTCATACACTGGGAAAGGGACCCTGCCCAAACATCATGCAGAGATATACCCACATATCCTACAAACTGTGAGACAAAGCCATGAATTCTAAGCAGCTATGAACTATCAGTATATACCCTGTCAAAAGACTTTTCTTGCTTAAGAAAGATAAAGGTAAGTGACATACTAGCGATCATAATAAAACAGTTGTTACGGAAGCTGGGTCTAAAACTAATAGATGAAACCTATGCCCCTTGGATAATTGAAGTTGCAAAGTCAGTGTTACTAAGTGTTGTAGTTATGGATGGCATTATTTTACAGATGGAATTGGAAACCTTGAAGGTGCAGTGTTTTTACTCTCCCTTTTGAAAAAACATACTTTGCAGTGTGTATAATGCAGATATGAGGGTCAATGCAGTAGATGACAAACTTCAAGGTACACTTCTCCTCCTGCACTATTACCTGCTACAACTTCTTCTGCAGTCATGAATGGAAGTTAATCAAATTTCCCTTCTCCAGGAGCAGCATAATCTGGGATATTGGCATTTACCCAGTGTCCCCCCACTGAAGAGTGCTTGGAAAGAAAGAATTAATGGCTGGAGTACCAGAGGTTCAGCACTTCATGAGCACTGGCCACCCATTCCATAGGGGCTTCATTTGGTCTATTATGTCGGGAGCAAAACCTGCATTAACACAGGTTGCCCATCTGTACCTCACACAACAGAGAGATCATTATTCCCATCCCAGTATCATGAATGTTGGCTACCTTATCCCTCTCCAGGTCTGGAGCATAGGCGTAACAAGAAATGTTGGGGTGTTGAGGTGGGCCCTATGTTGAGGTGGGCCCTATGAGCCGTGTCACACTGTGACATAAAGAGCCCACTGGTAGTCACAATCACACACACACACACACACACACACACACACACACACAGCTTCCCACAGTAGCCTTGCCTTACTGTTAGTCACAGAACCACACAGACACTGAGATGCAAGACTTGTTTCACTGTTTACTGGTACACTAGTAGTCACAGATCCACACATACACTGTCTGACACCCAAGCCTTGTTGCTCTGTCCACTGACAGTCAAAGAACCACAGACACTGTCTAACCCAACCATCCTGATTCCACTGTCCACTGAGAATCACAGAACCACAAATACTTTGTCTGACCCTCCAGCCTTGTTAATCTGGTTCCCTAAAACATTGTATGATCCCCAAGCGTGGTTCCAAATACATTGTCTGGCCCACTACCCCAATCTTGCTACACTGGTAATCACAGATCCACAAAAACACTGTCTTACTCCCAGCTTGGTTCCACTGGTAGTCACATATTACTACACACATTGTCTGACCCCCAGCTTGATTCCACTTGTAGTCACATATTTACACACACACACTGTCTGCCCCCAGCCTGGTTCTACTGGTAGTTACAGATCCACAAAAACACTGTCATACTCCCAGCTTGGTTCCACTTGTAGCCCCAGTTCCCACATAAATTGTTGGGTCCCAGTCTGGTTCCACTGGTAATCAAAGTCCCCACATATAATGTTTGTCCCCTCCAGCCTGGTTCCACTGGTAGTCACAGTCCCCACTTAAATTGTCTGGGCCCCTCAGCCTGGTTCCACTGGTCCTCACAGTCCCCACGTACATTGCATGCCCCCTCCCCAGCCTGTTTCCACTTTTAGTTATAGTCCCCACATACACTGTCTGACGCTCAGCCTAGTTCCATTGGTAGTCAGTATTCACCACTCCCACATACATTGTCAGGACCCCAGCCTGATTCCACTGGTAGTCACAGTCCTGACATAGTCTGGCCTCCAGCTACATTTTATTGGTAGGCACAACCACCACATAAATTACCCCCCCAGTCTGGTTCCACTGGTAGTCACAGACCCCACATAAATTACCTGTCTCCCACCCTGTTTTCTTTGCTTGTTGTAAAATAACCAAAAGGTGGGACCACCAGGAGATTTCCCAGAATCCCAATGGGAAAGTCAGTGGTCCCCTTTTCATGCAGGGGCCTCCCTGCATTAGGACTGTATAGACCTCTGTTATTCCTCTGGTTGGAGGGTGAAATGTGTGGTCTGGTTTGAGATGGATGAGTTTTATTATTGGGATATATGCTGTCATCACTTGAGGAGCAGGCAAATGATTATGTTAAAATTGGAAGGATGGGAAATTCCCTCCTTACATTCTTTCATTGTCTCCTTATATTTTTTCTTGGAACCTAGCAGAAAAGGGGGCACCTGTTACAGTCACCAAAAATATTGTCATAAACCCTAAAGCACTTGCATCTGCAGAGGTGACTGTGTTAGGGACCATCAGTGACTTTCTCGGAACAGTGGTGGCTACAGCCTTGGAGCGGGCTTTAGCTGATGACTGGACATGAACGTTTGGAGTCTGTAATAGTGGGCCATAGTTCAGTCTTCTCTGAATTATCAGGGCCCTGTTATGATGTGATTAATGGTGGGGATAACATGTGAGGTTTTTGCACAAGACTCAGCGTTTATTCTTCAGTATGTCTTTTGAGGGAATCTTTACATGTGTGCCCATTTCTTATAAACTTTTTCATACTGATGAAAATTTGATAAAGGACCTATCAAAGAGAAACATAGAATTTGACAACAGATAAGAAACATTCGGCCCATCTAGTCTGCCCATTTTCCTACTGCAAAAACCTCAAATCTTTTTTGGTCCTTTGTCCTTTCTTATGTTAAGGACAGCCAAAGAACTTCTCAATGTCATGCACCCAAAGACAGGAGCAACTGCACCTACCTCATTAATGAACCAGTGTACATTATTATGTGGGGTAAGCAATGCATTATCACTGTCCAAAAAAAAAATTAGAACTGAAAAACAAAATCAACAACTTCTTTCCCCAAACTTCCCAAGCACAGAGACAATAACAGCAAGATCAACAAGCAAATTGGTCCCCAGCTGCCTGTGTCTTTCCAGTCAGTCACACCAAATTTGGGGTCAACCTCCTTGTTCTCCCAAAGTGACCCCAGACTCCCCTAATACAGAGAACAAATATCCTACCTAAGAGACTCACTAAACTAAGCTTCAACTCCCCTTTATCTGTCTATCTTCTCTAGCTCAAAAACATGCTGCTCTCTCCTCTCACAAACACAGAATGGCATGCTGTGAGTGCCTGACAACCTTTTATATGCCCTCAGGAAAAGTAGTGAAAACTTTTTTGTGGTGGGGAAGCATTTTACTTCCCAGTGATTTCAATGCAATGAGTTAGGTAAAAAAAAGTAGAAAAACAATACTTTTCGCAGGAAGTGTCATTTTTCGACAATTTTGGTTTGAGGCGAACATTTTTGTTCATCCCTATTCATATTGCTTGCTCTGACCTCTGGAGGAGAAACTGAGGGAAGTCAGGCAAGTGGCTGACTAGAAATTCATGGGAAATGGAGTATAAAGTACAGGATTTGTATGTAGTATGGTATTAAAGTAAAGTAGTTCTTGACTTCCGCCTGCAGCCCAATCTTTGTTATTTACATACAAACTCATGGCTGCAGCCTCATTCAAGGACAAGGTTCCATCACACAGATTCTCAGCTCCAGTCATCGGGACACAGCAACAGATTTTAAGAATATTCCTAAATAAACACATGTAGTTCAATCAAAAGAACAGATCCACTGGTTACCCATGTGATCAAGCAGAGATATGAAAACCATGATGTGTTAGGGTGTCCTTAACCCCTTAAGGTCAAAGGACCATTTTTTTTCTAGCATTCAATTCAGGACTCCCCGAACGGTGTGCAGCCACGCGGGGAGCCCTGAATTCCATGACGGTCCTGGTACATCATGGGTCCTTATCGCTGCCCAACCCATGAAGCGCCAGGACTGTCAAGGGTTCTTAAAGTGATAGTAATACTTGAAAACATGTAAATTTAATTCAATAGATAATAATAAAAATACATTAATTGTGCCATTTTCGATCTCCCAAACCTTTATGGTTTGGGAGATATAAGTCTGCAAAGTTCCACCCTCCCTCCTCTTGTGCTGACATCAGCTTTCAAACTTCATATGCAGTTTCTCAGGTCTGCAACTCCTGTGACGCTTAGGAGAGGATCGGCAAAGGGAATGGACAGGAGAAGGCACGGCTCCAATTTATGTCCATAGTGGGGGTTCCCTTTCAAAGGGTTGTGGTAGACATTGTGGGGACCTTGGCCTGCCCAAGTAAGTCTGGTAAGAGATTCATCCTCACGGTCATGGACAATGCCACTAGATATCCTGAGTCTGTAGCTCTGTCCCAAATTACTGTGGCCGCAGTGGTGGACACCTTGGTGACTGTGTTCACCTGCGTCGGGTTCCCAAGAGAAATTCTATCTGACCAGGGTACTCAATTTATGTCAGAGCTGGTGCATCAACTCCGGCAATATTGTGGTGTTAAGCAGCTCAGGTCCGCTCCTTACCACCTGCAGACCAATGGACTCTGTGAGCGATTTAATGGTACTTTAAAAACCATGCTCCGGAGGTTTGCAGATCGCGAACCGAATTGGGAGAAGTTGTTCCCTTTGCTAATGCTCACATACCATGAGGTCCCCTATGTGTAAGAATTGAAAGAAAGGTTGTAGACTCTCACCGGCAGGGGCGGACTGACCATACGGGCATTCGGTCACGGACCGAGGGTCCGCGACCGAGGGGGGTCCGCCACAGCCAAATGCCCAATTATTAAGTTAATGTCTGACTTTATGTCCTCTTGCCTGTAAGGGCCCACCCACACATATTTAAAGCGGCCTCACCGGCCGCATTGTGGTCCGTGAGGCATTGAGAGGTGTCAGTGTGAATAGCTCGTGGCCACGCACAGAGTGCCACTTGTTAGAGGGGAGCACCGGTGCAGGATTTTGCTGCCTTGCCCATTGCCCTTTAAGACTTTGCTGCCTTATCACGTTGCCCTTTAACTTTAAACGTCACAGTCACTCTTGCGTCATCATGCGTTATGCCCAGCAGCAGCCTAGATGCCCTATAAGAAGACAGTCTGACAGAGGGGGAAGGGGAGGTAGCACCACCAGTGATGACGCAGCTACACAAGCTGTACTCTGGAGGCGGAGCGGTGCATGTTGTCCCTTGTGAAGAGTCTGTGCCATTGCAGGTTGCAAGCAAGCAAGAAGGACACGGAGCGAGAGGCCAGCAGACAGGCCTCTAGGCCCGCCTACGCGAGGGAGTTAAGAGAGAGACTTGTCGCTGCCCTGTTGAGCCCTGTGGCTGCCTACAAGGTATACGTACCCCTGCCCTCAGGCTCACTCACCTGAGCTCAGCACCCGTGACATGACCCGAGCACTGTGTGTGTCAGCAACTGAGCACAGGCATATAGTCACTGTATCACAGACACAACTGTGCACTGCCAGTGCCTGCTCATTCCATCCTGTGTGAGTCGACTTGTCCTGCTGACCTGTCTAGGCTGTCTGTTAGAAGCAGATGCTGCATAGAAGTGAGTAAACTAAACGGGAACAATATTTATAATTAAAGTACTTTGATCATGATAATCAGGTTTGTCAGATCAGAAGCAACTTCAAGCAAGCTTGCTAACTAAATCATCAGGTACTGTACTGTTGTTAGTACTGTACCTGTACTAAAACTGAGGAATGAATGGGTATCAGTTCTGGCCTGGTGTAGGTCTGGGGGAAGATGATCAATATTCCTGGGGGCAAAAAAAAAATCTTTATTTCTCCCCTGTCGTGGCCACTGTCCACTACAGCAGTGCACAGCTCCGCAGAACCTTATGGCACAGCAAAGGAGAGGCTACTGGCTCCAGAGGACTGTGTTTCCTAACTGAGGCAAAACTGGGGCTGACAGGCTTCATCAGGTGCAGGCCCTCTATGTACATAATGGATGTGACAACAGATAATCCACAGAGGCCCGCTGTGTGGATGAATTGTTGTGCACTGTGATGTGACAATGCAAATCAATTGCTGTGTGGTGGGTGAGTTTGAGAAGGGTACATTTTTTTCTTCTTTATATCTGGACAAAGGTGTTTGAGTAGCTATTAAGTAGGTGGAAAGGAGGGCATTTAGATGGCATGTGTGGTGGTGGGCAGTAAAGAAGGCATTTAGGTTGGATGTGTATGAGAGATTGTTTTGGACATTGTACGAGTGGTTAGGTGGCGAGGACGTGTTGGATCTGAATACAGTGAAGGACTATGAAAATTGAAAGAGGTGTTAACACTGTTAATGCCAGAGAGTAAGCTCCGTGGCATCAATGGTGTTGCTCAATTTCAGTTGTAAGCTCTGTGGCATCACTTGCCTTATTTTAGAACATAAATGCCAATTTGTAAAGTTAGAATTAAAGGTATTGGCTGGGATGGTAGGCTGGAGCAATTATTTGGGCGTGGGACAAAAATGTGGGTGGGGCATAACTGGGGCAAGATGAAGGGGGCCCATAACCTCCATTATCCCAGGGTCCCAGGGTGCTGTCAGTCCGCCCCTGCTCACCGGGCTAGTCCAGAAGAACCTGTCCACTGCTCAGACCAAACAGAAGGTATGGTATGACCAAAGGGCTTGGACTAGGGAGTTTGTCCCTGGGCAGAAGGTCCTTATCCTGGTACCCTTCCCAGGAAACAAGTTGCAGACTGCTTGACATGGTCCACAGACGATTGTAAGGAAGTTTAGCAACACTGATTACGTTGTCGCAGAGCCCCTGGGCATCGCTTGTAGTACAGGTTCCCAAGAAAGATGGTAGCACTCGCTTTTGTGTGGCCTATAGGCGACTGAACAGTAAGACGGAGACAGACGCCTATCCCATGCCCTGTATTGATGCGTTACTGGACAGATTATCGGGGGCTAATACTTGACGACATTAGATCTGGGCAGGGGCTACTGGCAAATTCCTCTGGAAGAGGACGTGAAGGAGAAGTCTGCCTTTATCACTCTGTCTGGCCTTTTCCAGTTTTCGATATTGCTGTTCGGAATGAACGGAATGAACTTTCAGCAGTTGGTTTACCAGCTCCTCTGGGATTGCCACGACTTTGTGTGTGCATACCTGGACTATATCGCTATTTTAGCGCATCATGTATGGATCATGTACACCAGGTGGAGGTTGTGCTTGACAGGATAAGAGCAGGGCTGACCATCAAGTCAGATAAGTGCAGCATTGCTATGGGGGAGGTCCCGTCTCTAGGCCACTGGGTAGGGGGAGGGCAATTTAGGACAGACCCTGCCAAACTGAAAGCGATTAGTCAGTGGCCTGTTCCCCAGACTAAGAAGCAAGTCATAGCCTTCCTGAGTATTGCGGGGTATATAGAAAGTTTGTAACTCAGTTTAGCACCATCGCCAAGCCCCAGACAGACTTGACAAAAAAGAAATAGCCCAGACTGGTCACTTGGACTCCAGAGTGCGGGTCCACCTTCCGACAACTAAAAGCAATCCTAAGCTCCCACCCGGTGTTAGCTGCCCCGATTAAATGAAACGATTCATAGTGCAGATGCCTCCACTTATGGCCTCGGGGCTGTTCTAAGCCAGGTGAACGAGCAGGGGGATGAACCTCCAGTTGCTTTTCTCAGTTGGAAACTACTGGATCGCAAGGTCAGTTATGCAGCCATAGAGAAAGAGTGCCTTGCTGTAGTCTGGGCCCTCAAGAAACTAAAAACCTATCTCTATGGTCGAGAGTTTACTGTAGTAACTGACCACAATCCTCTCTGCTGGCTAAACCAGGTGTCAGGTGACAATGGCGACTGCTGAGGTGGAGCTTGGCACTTCAGCAGTATAATTTTACCATTCAGGACAGAAAGTGTAGGTCACACGGCAATGTGGATGGACTGTCCAGGAAAATTGAAGAATTGCCTTGTCCTCCCGCAGCCTGTGACCCAGACAGTAAGGTCCCAGCCTGAGAGCAGGACTTCTTTGGGGGGGCGGGAGAAGTGTGACAAACAGGTCACATGGTGCAAGAGTCGGAGCCTCTCCTCCCCCTACCTGGGATCATGTGGACACTAATACTGAATGGTATAGAGAAAATAGGTAGGGATTGTCATGGAAGCCTGTTCCAACCTTCTCCCACCCAGATTCAGAGCTGCAGATGACTATCAGCTGAGCTTGATTGTTTTATAGTGTGAACACTGGGAATGTATACAGGGTTGCTGCTAGGCTGAATTGTCCCTTGGTTGTGCTAACCCTCGCCCCCTCCCCAGAGATTTGTACAGGAAGTGATTAGAGTCTTGTGTCCACCTCCCCCCTTTAGTAACCTTTGACTGATGTTAAACCCAGCATGTAATTTTTCGTGTCCATGTGGTGACTCTCGCTTTTCTCTGAACTGAATTAAAATGCTGTGTTGGGCCTTATTGTCACATGGGTTATCCTTTAAAAATGTTGCATGCAAAAGAGAGTGCGACTATATGGCACATTAACCATGTTGCCATGGTTAAAAGGGCGACATGGGAATCTCTCACTGCAGGAAAGAGTGAGATTCTCAAGTCGCGGCATAAAATGTTGTGTTTAAGTCACTTCATCCTTAGCCATATGGTGGCTGCTGTGGATGATGAGAGTTGTATGCTGTATGCTATTTATGGCTCTCCACTCCACCCTGTCATTCTGCACACAGAGAAGGGAAGAGAGAGGGGTGGACCTGAGGCCTCTCTGCTAAATCCTGGCAATTAGCTTGCATTTAACCCTAAAGCTGCTAAGCAAGTGACATGCAATCAGACAATCCAATGGTCACTACAAATGGGATCTGCATAGAGAGGATGTACAGTAATGTCCTACACTATAGGAAAGCTGCACTACAGCAGGCCCATGCCCGCATACAGCTCTGATACTGCCCGCAGGACCCCCAGGCTCATGTCCTGGTGTATATGATGCGACATCATCACAGATTTAAGATTAATGTATCGATTGGGAGGGGAACTGTATTGACAGTACACACAAACATTAGCCAGTCAAATAATTGGGAGGGGAGCTGGAGTAGAAGAGCTCACACGCATCAGCCAGTCTACTGCTCTGGAGGGAAGTTGTAACGACGGCACATTGATACATGTGGAACAAAGCACACAGAGAAGGGGAGAGAGATCTAGAAATAGCATACAACTCTCATCATCCTCAATGGCCACCAGATGGCTAAGGATGATGGGACTTGAAGGCAACGTTTCATGCCACGACTTGAGAATCTCACGCTTTCCTGCAGTACAAGATTCTCATGTCGCCCATTTAATCATGGAGACATGGTTAATGCACCACGTAGTCGCATAGTCTTTTGCATGCAACATTTTTAAAGTGAACCCACGGGTTTAGTTCCATTGTTCAAAAAGAGGGCAAGATCCAAACCAGGAAATTATAGACCTGTGAGCTTGACTTCCATAGTGGGTAAGATAGGGTTACTAACTGACAGTATTCAGAACTAAGAGAAGGCAAACAATATTAGTAGTAGGAGCCAACATGGTTTTATGAAGAATAGTTCATGTCAGACTAACTTAATTGCATTTTACAGAAGAATAAGTAGTAATTTGGACAAGGGAGTTGCTGTTGATGTAGTATACTTGGATTTTGCAAAATAGTTTTATACAGTGCCTCACAACAGGTTACTGCATTAACTAAAAGGCTTCAGTTTGGGAGGTGATATCTATACATGGATGAAGAACTGGTTAAATGATAGATGGCAGAGAGTTGTTGTAAATGGAACCTTTTCAACTTGGTCTAAGGTTATAAGTGGGGTTCCACAGGGTTCAGTCCTGGGCCCAATACTTTTTAATTTGTTTATTAATGATCTAGAAGTGGGAATTGAAAGTAGCATCTCTATCTTTGCTGATGACACAAAGCTCTGCAGAAGTATTTAGATAAGCTGAGTGAAAGGGCATAAAAGTGGCAGATGACATTTAATGTAGATAAATATAAAGTTATGCATTTGGGCTGTAGAAACAAACATGCTACATATACTCTAAACTGAAAACAACTTGGGGAATCCTCATTAGAGAAAGATTTAGAATAACTGATAGACAATAGACTTCACAGCAGTGTGCAGTCACTCAGCTGCTGCAAGAGCAAATAGGGTACTATAAATCCTTGGCTAGTCCTTATATTGAATATGGAATACAGTCTTGGGCACCAGTTCTTATAAAAGACATTGTTAAACTGGAAAGTGCGCAGAGACTTGCAACAAAACTGTTAAAGGGATTGGAGGATTGAAGTTATAAAGAGAGAAGAGCCAAACTGGGTTTGTTTACATTAGAGAAGAGACATTTGAAGGCTGATATGATTACTATTTACAACTACATTCAAGGTCAATAAAAAGAACTATCCAATTAATTATTTAAGCAAAGAGTTGAGCTAAGAACGAGAGGTCATACATTAAAATTACAGGAAAGGCACTTTCAACTAAAACAGAGGTAGGGATATTTTTTTCAGTAAGGGCATTACAGCTATGGAATTATTTGCTTCTGGATGTTGTACAATATTGATAATTATGACAGATGGTTTCAATGCAGACAGGTTGTTAATCCAAAGAACTATCTGCCTGCCATTTGGAGTCAGGAAGGAATTTGTTTTACCCACTTGGGGCTAAATTGTAAATGGCTTCAGTGTTTTGTTTTGGTTTTTTATTTTGCTTTCCTCTGGATCAACAGGGGTGTTTTGGCATGGGCTGGAGTTGAAGGAAGCATGTCTTTTTTTCAGCCTTGTCAACTTTGTTATTATGTTGCAGAAACAAAGATAATTTTATTCAGTTTTTGTCCTGTGAGTATTTCTTTACAGTCTGTTTAGATATGAATGTATGCCCATAAATGCACCTTGTGCGGGACCACATTGAATTGTGCTGGGCCCCTTTTATGCCATCACTATACCTGTCACCTTTGACTCTTCCTCTCTTGGGTTGAGATCTGCTACTTGCTGGTCTCCTGGGGTCCTAGAACCAAGTAGTGAACATAGCACCTTTGAAACATTTTGTTTCCACAATAGCCAGATGAGACATGGCTAAGGGGAATAGCAGCATGAACTGCTTTATTGAATGAGAAACTGGCTTTGTATAGAGAAACATTAATTGTGGTCAGGCCTATGGAGGGAATATAGTATTAAGTGTATGTCGGATATATATTGCCTTGTCTGACCTGAAGAGGTAGGCCTAAAAGAGGGTCTACCCATGTAATGTAAAAAGGGGAAAGAAATATAAGGATGGTAAATTATATGAAAGGGGGTACAGGTTGGGTGGGCAGTACTCTGACGGAGAGCTCAAACAGCGCAATGTAGTGACTGAGGCTGGTATAAATGCCTCCAGCTGGCCCTCCCACAACTTCAGGCTAACCAATAGCCTTGTATTTGTGGTCAGGCCAATGGAGGGTATATAGTATCAAGTGTATGTCAGATGTATATTACCTTGTCCAACCTGAAGAGGTTGGCCTAAAAGAGGGCAAAAAATAAACATACAATGATTAAGTAGATTTTAACTGCTTTATTACTTAACATGCCATGATATTATCTCATCAATGATTGAAAGGCTTGACGTACCTCCATAACTGGGTCTGGAATGTAAGTCGTGTAACATGACAATTTCCATCGCCCTAATTCTTTTAATAATATGAACCGGTATATGATTTTTTGAGGCCCCTATTCTAAAACAATGACCTGAAAAAGCCTTAGGGTTAAGTCCTAATCCTGAGATGAGAATTCTGATACAGAACATGAATTTGGCTGATGTCAGCAGCTTTCCATTATAAGGGAGTAGTGGGTTGATTGATGGTTTGCCTTGCAGGGACAAAAGGTATGCGTCGCACATTTTTACTGGGCACCATTGGTTATAGGATGGATAAAATGTGACTTCTGTGGCTGGTCCCACTTGGCTAGTCTTAGTAATGGCCAACCTGGAGGACATAAAAATCTGATTTTTTAATAAGGTCAGACACCTGTAAACACTGCCTGGAGTTAGACGTTACCATGAATTCCCCTTGTCTCGGGAACCTGTAGAAAGCTAAATATATGGCCGTGGATAAGTTGAGGTTTCATTGTGGTTCGAATGGGCCTGCTTCCAGCATTTTGGCCAATCGTCTAAACCAGTGTTTCTCAACTCCTGTCCTTAGGACCCACTAACAGGCCAGGACTTAGGGATTTCTCTGCTAGAGCACATGTGTGGGGATCAGAGGCTCATTCACTTTGATTAACTCACCTATGCTCTAACAAGGAAATCATCAAATCCTGGCCTGTTAGTGGGTCCTGAGGACTGAAGTTGAGAAACACTGGGCTAAACATGTTCCCATCTTTGGGCAGTATGCTAGGTGGCTTTACCAGGGAACTTTTCCCTATCTTTCTCATGATCAGTTTAATGGAGTGGTACGACAAGATGGATCTGCTGTTGGGTTCTTCCATCTGGCAATAGTGTTGGATGCCCGCTATATTAGATTTAACGGTAACATAAGATAAAATGTAATAAGTAATGGCAGTTTGAAATGAAGGCTAATATGGTCTCAATGGCCAAAGGATGTACTGGACGGAACGTCATAATGAATCTTTAATACTGTGTGCTAGCCCGGTCATATGTTCTTTGTATGTTGCTGAACAGTGGCGCCTTTTAGATGCTGTGTCAGTGTAGCATCAGTGAAACAACCGATGACGGGAGCATGGGTAATGGGTCAGTTGATGGTTGCATTCTGTGAAAATCCTGAAAATTGATTTGTGATAGAGTGTTAGCCTTGATATTTACCTGGCCTGGAATATATCTACATTTTGTGGAAAATTTGTGATAGTCAAATGAGTTTTCTTACAAACGGCATGATCAACATTGAGGATGATCTGGCTTTCATGATAATCTGTGCTGTGGCCTGGTTATCAGTATAAAATATCACTGTGTTGCCTATCCAGAGATGACCCCATGTGGCTGCCGCCACCACTATGGGGTAAATCTCAAACAAAGGTGACAAAAAACCCTGGTAGTGTATTCACCTCAGGAGGCCATGCGACCGCCAACCAGTGATACTGGTATATAGAAGCATACCCCCCTGAGGCTGCGGCATCTCTGATCACAAAGGGGGAGACTGCTGTGGTTGTTTGGAATGAACATGGAGCGTCCATTCCATGTCCTCAGGAACCTAGACCACATATCCAAATCCGACTGAATAGAATTGTCGATTCGGACCTGACCATGACACCCCACTCCCTCTCCTAACGAAGTAAGTAGATGTGAAATGAACAACCTCCCTTTCAGCATAATTTTCATGGCATAGGCTAACATACCTTTGAAAACCTACAGACTTCCTCTTGGATACGTACCAGTTTAACTAGAGGAAGGCTGGCTTCCATAGCTATTGTGTCTAGCTCTATACCCAAAAAAACACAACTTCTGTACTGGTCACACTGATTTCCCTTGGTCCACTGGAATACTTAAATCACTGAATAAATTGTGTATAATCCCCAATTCCTGAGGGGGGTTGTTAGGAGGCTCTATCATCAGAAAATTGTCTAAATAATGGATTCCATGGGGACCTACATACATTCATCAGGATCCAACATAAGGATTCAGCGAAAATGTCAAATAACCTGGGGCTGCTTTTTGCCTCAAATGTGATGCGTGTGGCGAAGTAGTACTTCTCTCTCCACCTGACACCGTGAAGGTGCCAGAGAGAGGGATGTAAAGGAAGCAGCTTAAAAGCGTCAGATGTCTGTTTTGGAGAACCATGACCCTTGTCCTGCCTGAATAATTAATTGTATTGCGTCGTCCACAGATGTATAAGACAACGAGAATTCCTCTGTGGGAATTCAGACTAGGGATGGCTGAGGAATGTGGGGGAGACAAATCGTAAATTAAATGTTTTTTATATTGAATTTTCTTGTTGCTAAACGTATTGGGTTCACTCTCCATTCCTCATAAGGGGGGAATCAAATAGTCCTATAATGAACCCTTTGGCTAATTCTTTAGAAAGCAATACGTCTACTTCTTGTGGTTCTTGTAGCACAGATGATAAGTTAGCGCATTCCAGCTTACCTGAGGGGAGGGCTATAATCCACTGTGGAAACCTCTAGTAAAACCTTGAACCAGAAATTCCACCAAACTAGGGAATGGATGGGTCTGAAGGTATTCTGCCTGTTTGGGGACCTGCACCCCACTTAGTCATGGTTTTGGTAATAACATCTGATGGCACTTGATTTTTGGGTGAGTCCTGAAACATGACAAGCAGATGTGGAAGAGGCGACAACTGCTGAAAATGCAACCAGATGAATTATAGTTATTGCAAACCTGATTTTTGCCGTAGTAAACTATAGGTCTTCGTTGCCTGTTCACAGACTTATGAGTTGGAGAAGGGGGAGATAGCCCCATGGGGGGTGAATTAGGCTGCGTAGTGGAACATGAAGGTGCGGCCACTGTAGAACACAAGTTGGTGGTGTGCTCTGCCGACTGACAGACCATGCATTCTGGAGTTTTTAATTCTGCAAAATGGTGGCAAACACCGTATTGGGTGCCAGAAGCGTGGCTACCAGTGGAACAAGGATAGGGAAGCAAACAGTGTATATATGATTCTATGGCTATCAGTGGTCAGTAAGTGTAAGTGACTGCCAGTGAAACCAGGTGGTTGGAGGGACGAGTGGTCAGGCAGTGTATGTGGGTATATCTACCAGTGGGCAGTGACCAAGTATGGCGGTGGTGGTGGGGGAGGTAAGATCTGTGACTATCAGTGTGCACTTTAAGTCCCCACATACACTGCTTGATTCCCAGCGTGAATCCAGTGCGTACTATCCCTTGGATCTACCAGCAGGCATTGGAACCAGGCTGGGGGGTCAAACTGTGGGAATGGGACTGCCAGTGGGCTGTGGAACTAGGCTGGTGGTAGGGTACTTGGGGGGGGGGAGGGGGATTGGAGGCATTTTGTGTGCATGCTACAGGGGTGCCCAGTGCACTGCAAAGCAATGCATTAGCCCCCAGTTGCACACAAATAGTTATTTTTTTTATTCATACCTAGTTGGGGTATGCCCCCAACAAGGTCTAAAAAAAAAAAAAAGTGTGTGTCACAGGGGGTCCAATGCATTGCAAAGCACTGCGTTGGACCCCCCCCGGCATGTGCAGTTTTTTTTAGGGTTTGTTCCCCCCAATATTTTTGTGTAGACCTTGTTGGGGGCATCAGAACACCCACAATGGGGTCTGAATAAAGGAAAAAAAAAAATAATCCTGTGTGTGCAACAGGGGTGTCCAGTGCATTGCAAATCAACGCATTGGTTCTTTCTGGCACACAGAGGTTTTTTTTAATTATTATTTTATTTATTCCTTGTTGGGGAGGGGATCAGGACCAATACTGATCCCCCACCAACAAGGGCTGAATAAAAAATAAATGTGTGTGTGTGTGTGTGTGTGTGTGTGTGTCATAGGGGTGTCCAATGCATTGCAATGAACTGCGTTAGACCCCCTGTGGTGCACGGATGGTTTTCACATTTTTTTTTTTTTTTTATTTAGACCTTGTTGGGACCCCTCAAGCTGCCACCCCAATGAGGTGCAAATAAACTAATAATTGAAGAAAAAATCATTTGTCTGCAACAGGGATGCACTGGAACTTTGTATACAGTAATGAAAAAAGTCCTGTGTATGCCACAGGAGGGGGGTGGGGGCTGCATTGGACCCCCTCCCCCCCACCCCCACCATGGCACGCAGGATTATTTTTTTCTCTCTTTTTTATTATTAAACACCTAATTGGGCAGTCATCAGGACACCTCCCAATGAGGTCATAACAAAAACAAATGTCCACAACATAATAACCCCGTGAGCACCACATGGGTGTGCACTGGACGTCCCCGCAGCACTTATAGGGTTAATTTTTTTTAGAATTTATTTTATTAAATTTATATTCAGACTTTGGGGGGGGACATCAGGACCCCTCCTGAAGTACCCCCCCCGTTATTGATCTCCCAGCTGATTGTGCTGGGAGGTCAATCTGGCAACCGAAGGACAGCAAAAGCTCTCCTGCCCTTCTCTCTACCACAGGTAGGCGTGAACACGATCAGGGAAGGTCACCGGTGACATTACGAGGCTTCCCCCGGTCCTGCCCACTCTTACCCAGTTTGAGTAGGAGAGAGGAGAAAGGAAAAGCTTTGCTTCTCTGTTACAAATATTGATCTCCCAGAGCGATCGGCTGGGAAATCAATACTTGGGGGGGGGCATGAGGAGTGATCCTCATGCCCCCACCATGAGTGCCAGCCATTTCTTTTTAAATGCGGCCACTGCATGCTGGTTATACCAGCTTATGCAGTGACCTCATTTAAACTGTAAAAAGTACAAGCTTGGCACAGCAGGTATAGATGTCCAGACTCCATTGTCCCAAATCATCTGTTGTGATTGGCACTCTAGGGGTTAAAAATCCCCTCATAGTGCCCTTTGACCTTACACCTGTGAGGTCAGTAATCAACCTTATGGTCTCTCTGACTATTCAGTCACAACCAATCTTCATCTGAACTGCAGAAAGTCCCGGCAGTCTGCAAACTCTCTGTAGAATGTTTGTAAAACTTTGTGTACCCCTGTTGTGGAGGCAAATAGCACCACCTACTACCCAAGTATTAACTTTTTCATATTCAACCATATGCTTCACAGATTAAATTATTTTTTAAATAAAAAAACAAGCCTCTTTTTGCAATGGTTCACTGTTTATAGGCTGTCCCTTATTTTGCAAGGACTGTGGTGGCTTGTTTTCAGTTGGCTGTAGTGACATTTGATTTTTATGGTAATTTTAATACACCTTGATAAGGACGTGTTAGCCAAAACCATTCTGAAGATTGTGAAAAATAAAAGGAAACTGGGTTATTTCATCTGACACTCTGTCAAGCAGAAGGGGGGCATATGACATTGTGATTAGATACAACACACATCTGCTTGCAACTGTTTAACGGTTAGGGTTGCCACCCCGCCGGTATTTTACCGGCAGGCCGGTAAAAAATTGGCTTCTGTCCAATGTTAAGTCTATGGAGAGAATGCCATGGCCGGTATTTTTTTTACAAAAAGGTGGCAACCCTATTAACGGTAAGAAAAATCACAGAAACATTGCTGATTTTTTTTTCTCTTATGCAGTTTCATAATATACATATGATTGTTGTTTCGCTCCTGGGTACTAATGTGGCCTTTAAATGACTCCAGTATTCTTTCAACTGTCCTGGACTCATAGTGCCCTCTCGCCATAAACCTGTGTGGTCTGTAAACATCTGAGCAGGAGAAAAACGCAGCCATTGGACCATTTTTTGGATATTCTACCTTGCCTATAGGACATTTAAAAATACACAGCTGTGCTGGTTCCCACTACCTTTGTACTTATGCCTGGACTCCTATTTCACAAACCACACCTGCTACTATGTGGATTTAATCTATTAATCTACCCATGTGACTAAAAAGGAATTGTTTGGTTGTGGCTAAGTGAGATAGACACTGTTTCCCACAGGAGAAGAAAACAGTATAAGCAAATAGATTAAAAAAGAAAACAGATTTTAATTTCAAGATCAAATGTATTAAAAGTGAACATGAATAAGTTTATTATGAAACATGTACGCTTGTTGCTTTATTATATTCTATTCCCATGCACACATTGTGAAGGTGTCTTTTAATCACAGACTTGGCATCTAGTCTGATAAGTGTATCCATTCAGTGCTGTCGAGTAAGGAAAAATACAAAACAAACACATTAAAAGGATCACTCCAGGATAAATGAACACATATATAAAAATATAAAAAACATAAATAAAAATATATCAGAGGATTTTAGTCTTACCTGTTAAATCCTTTTCTCTTAGTCCATATAACTTACAGGTACCATGGGGAGGTGACAGCTCCTCCCTGTAGGCTGGAACAATTCTAAAAGAAGTTGTGGGTGGAGCCTCCCCTTCCTACTTATCAGGCTACCCCACTAGTCCCACCCCAGATAGACTTGAGTCAAGCCTATCAAGTAGGATAGTAAGAAGAAAGAAAGGAAAACTCCTGTGAGCAATGGACCCAAGAGGACCCCCACATCCAGCACCAGGAGACCCAGCATGGTCAATTTCACTGGGTGGGAGACCTTTAAGTTATATGTACTAAGAGAAAAGGATTTAACAGGCAAGACTAAAGTTCTTTTTTCTTTGTCGTCCAATATAACTTACATGTACCAACATTAAGCTCCCAGGGTGGGAAGTGAAGGAAAGGACCAAGCACCAGTTCCCATAATACCAGAGTACCCATGGACTATCCAGGACACTGAACAACCCAAACAAAATAAATGTCAACAGACACTGAATAACAGAAAACACAACCGGGCTCAAACAGTTAAAGAGCTATAAGGCACAGGAATGCAAAAGGGTCCTAGATGGGCAAAGCTGCCTCCAGGACTTTTCTGCCAATACTGGCTTCAGCTGAAGCCAGAACATCAACACAATAGTGTTTGGCAAAGGTGTGCACAGAGGACCATGTGGCCACCTTGTACAGCTGATCAGCAGACGCCTGATTGTTGTAGGCCCAGAAGGCCCCAACAGACCTGGTGGAGTGTGCGGTTATACGAAAAGGAACTGGTTTCTTTCTGAGTTCACAAGCCTTGCGAATGGTAGATTTAATCCAGGATGCAATAGTGACAGTGGACGCAGCCATACCTGTCCTAGGACCCTCAGGGACGAAATCAGTCTTGTGTAAAGACTCTGTACAGTGCACAGAGAACTTGAGTTAGCTGCCAATATCAAACAAGTGGAGATCCCACTCCTTGTCAGATTTGGGGTCAGGACAAAAGGAAGGCACAACAATCTCCTGATTGATGTGGAACTCAGAGATCACCTTAGGAAGAAATTCCTGAGAGATACGAAGAACAGCCTTATCCTTATGAAATACCAGGAAACGCGGTTTGCAGTACAAGGTCTGCAGTTCAGCAACTCTGCAGAGACCACCGCCAGAAGAAAGACCATTTTCCAAGTCAAAAGATACAGAGGAATGGTGGACAAAGATTCAAAGGGAAGCAGCTGCAAGACTCCCAAAACCAGGTTAAGGTCCCACAGGGGAGTGGGAGCCTTATAGGCAGGGAAAGCAAGATCTGGCAAGATGGCAATGCGTCTCTGGAAAAAATCAGAGAGAGCCGAAGTCTGAACCTTCAAGGAGCCTTTTGTTCACAACTTCCTGTAGAAAAGACAGGACCACCAGAAGATCAAACTCCTGTGAAGACAGGTCCCTGTCAGCACACCAAGACTAGAAAATGGACCAGACCCTATGGTAGGCCTTGGAAGACACCGGTTTCCTAGCCTGGAACATAGTGGAAACCACCTCAGGAGAAAACCCCTTTCTCCTCAAGATGGAGGCTTCAACAGCCATGCAGTCAAAACCAAGCGCTTCACATCCTCCCTCCAAAAGTAGCCTTGTAGGAGGAGATCCAGTCTGAGTGGTAATGGAAACGGATCTCGAATGGACAGAGCCACCAGCTCTGGTCAAATAGGGGGCAATCAAGGTGACTGCCAGACTGTCCATCCGAATTTTCCTCAGCATCCTGGAGATGAGAGGCAATGGAGGGAAGATGTAGGCCAGGGAGTCCACAGAAAACACTAGAGGATACCTCCAACGGGAGCAGAACAGTATTGTCCCTGGTAGCCATCAGGTCTATCTGAGGATGTCCCCATCTCTGCACCAACAGGTCGAAAATGTCTGGGTTGAGTTCCCAATCTCCTGGGTCCACTTTTGGTGGCTGAGAAAATCCACCAGAACATTTTCTACCGCTGGCATGTGCACGGCAGAGATAGCTGGAACATGCTCTTCTGCCCAGGCCAAGATCGACTTGACCTCTGACCAAGTGGGGGCACTTCTTATGCCTCCTTGCTTGTTGATGTCCGCCACAGCAGTGGCGTTGTCGGACTGGACAGTCCCTCAGTGGAGAGGACTAGTATACCAGAGCATAATTAATTGCCCGGAGCTCCAGAACACTGATGGAATGCAGAGTCTCCTGTGCAGTCCATCTGCCCTGAACCCCCCAAGTGACCCAGGACAGCTCCCCAGCCCCTGAGGCTGGCACATCTGATGTCACAAGGGTCCAGTCCTGAATGACAAAGGGTTTCCCCTTCTTCAGTTTGGACCTGTCCAGCCTGACCTCCAGAAGGAGAGAGACACATCGGTCTAAAAGATCCGGATACCCATGCCAAGCCCGGATTGTGAGCCATGGAGGACGGAACTGCCTCCATAATGGACACCATGTAGCCCATCAGGGTCAAGAACTTGCACACTGGAGCTGAGGGCCACTCCAAAGCTAGGGATACCAGATGCATGACCTGTTGGATAGAATCCTTGGTCAGAAAAACATTCCCTTGGTAAGTACTGCACCGGAGAACAAGAAACACCAGTACCTGAGAGGGGACTGGAGCAGACTTCTCCATATTTAGAATCCACCCATGGTGGATGAGAATCTGAGAACAGTCCTGGACATGCTGGTCCAGGAGTTCCCTAGATGATGCCTTCAGCAGAAGGTAGTCCATGTAGGGTGTCACCTGAATCCCCTGGGGGTAGGCAATCAATGCCCCTAAGACTCTGGGCAGAGAGATGAACTGGAAGTGCCCAAAGGTGCAGGCAATCCTGAGGTACTTCTGGCTGTCCTGATGAATAGGAACATGCAAGTAAGCGTCCTGGAGATCCAGAGAGGACAAAAATTCTCCAGGACACATAGCTGTGATGACAGACTGCAAAGACTCCATCTTGAAGCGAGCAGTCTCCACAAAAGGGTTGAGTTCCTTGAGGTCCAAGATGAGGCAATTGCCACCTTTCCCTCCTGGGCACCATGAACAGGTTTGAATTAAAAAAACCTAAAGCTCTCTTGAGGAGGAACTGGAATCAGAACTCCCTTATCTAAGAGAGTCCGAACCGCCTTGTTGAAAAGAAGCAGCTTTTCTTGGCCCAGAGGAGTTCTGGACTGGATGAATCTGAAGGGAGGACGGGAATCCTGTACCCTCCCAAAACAACCTGCAAAACCCACTGATCTGCAACAGAGTTTGCCCAGAAGTGTGTAAAGGGAGCTGCAGACCAGGATTCTGCGAGTCATGCAGAGGCAGACTTGCCAGACTTGGGCTTAGCGGTGGCGTTCTTGGAGTGCCACTGCTGTCTGGGTTTGGTGGTCGGATACGGGGTGCTGGCCTGAGACAAGCTTGGATTCGCCTTTGTGCTTTGTTGTGGCGGGGACAAAAAAAGACGCTGCTTCCTCTTCAGGTTAGGGCGCTTGGAGACTTGAGGCAACAGAGTGCTCTTGCTTCCAGTGGCCTCACTGATGATCTGCTTTAGTTCAGGCCCAAAAAGAGATTTGCCCTGACAGGAGAGAAATCAGTGACTTTTCAGATGAGAGGTTCCAAGACCAAAAAGAGCATCAGTGACATATATCTGAGCCTCCAACATATTGGCCAATTAGGTCCTAATTAGGGGTGCCATTAATGATCGCCTCAGTAAGTTGCTGGCAGCAAAATTTGACTTCAGGATAGCCTCCAGCTTTCTGTCAGTCATGACTTTAATGCTGTGGCATCAGCTAAGGGCACAGCAGTAGACTTAGAAAGTCTAGAAATAGGGTGATCAACGGGAGAGTGTGTAGCTCACTGAGTCAGAGTTGATTCAGAGAAGGGAAACAGCTGGAGAATCTCTTGGAAAGAGAAAGGCGCCTATCAGGCATTTTCCACTTGTCCAGAATGACCTGGTCCAGGGTGGGATTGGGTGGAAACACAGTAAGAGACCTCTTACGTCTGTGAAAGACATCAGAAGAAGACTGTCCCTCATCAGGGGTAGTAGTGATCTGCAGGGTAGTTAAAACAGCCTTTATGAGACCCTCAGCTGAGGGAATGGGTTCAGCCTCAAAGGGGTTGCCATAAGCATAGAAAGAAGCCCCTTCCTCACACTCCTCTTCTGTATCAGCCTCAAACGAATCCTCTTCAGAGGTTTCTGAGAGATCAGGAATGCCAGGGTCCATATGGGCCACAAACCTGAAGGCAGTGGGGGGTTTCCAGGAATGGAGGACCCCTTGGAGGGACAGAGGAAATTGTGCCATAGAGGACTTTAAGTCCTTGACCCAGAGAGGTGTAGCAGGGACCACAGTGCATGAGAGGCATACATTTCCTATGTATTATCTAGGGAGCCCCGTTTGGCATGAAGAACAGTAAGCAAGGGGGGTCAGAGATGCCAGAGTCCTTAGCCTTAGGTCTAGCCCCATGTCCCTTTGGATCCGACATCCTAACAGGAAAAGTGTCTAAAACAGTATGAGAAACCCAAATACTGTGACCCAGATTAAGAAATCACCTCAGAAAGCCCCAAAGAGTACTTATCTGGCAGGCAAATGTTTAAAGGGATAGTAATACTGTAAATTAACTTTACTTCATGTTGTAGCCATTAAAAATTCAAATTCAGTGTGCCCTGCAGCATCTCTCAAACCTGTATGGTATGAGAGATAGCTGCTTTCAAAATTCCCACTCCACTGACGTCAGCGTTCTAGCCAACTGCAGGGAAATCCGGTCCTGGGACCAGCGTTGGCTCTCCAGCAGAGCAGAGATCGCATTATAGAAACAGAACTCCTTTACTGAAATGGTCTTCTACGTGTGCTTGATTTGCATACAGGTTTGAGAGATGCCACAGGGCACACTGAATTTGTATTTTTAAAGGGACAGTAATGTCCCCCCCAAAAAATGTCCAGTTTTGCAGAGGTTAAAATATCAATACGCTCCAAACCCTATCTCTCAAACTGCTATGGTTTAAGAGATATAGGGATTCAAATATTCCCCCCTCCCTTCCCTTCTCCTGATGTCAGCTGTAAATCTGACAGCAGGAGAATAAAGTCGTTCGACTCGAGGAGGCTCTGCAGCAGAGCTGAAATCAAGTTCTTGCTAAAGAATTCATTCATTGGAAATGTCTACAAAGAGTGCTTGCACATCAGGCGTACCTTTAAGACCTTTCCAGTGAATGAATTCTTTAACAACAACGTGATTTCGGCTCTGCTACAGAGACACCTACTGGTCCCCGGACCGGGATCTCCTGATGTCAGCATCTAGAAGGGGAGGGAGGGGGGAACTTTGAATCCCTATATCTCTCAAACCATAGCAGTTTGAGAGACAGGGTTTGGAGCATATCATTATATATATATAAATTGCTAGGCTGCGAATCTCCATGTGTGTAACAGCACATGCGCAGTAGAGACTTCCGGAACGATGCAGTCATGCACTGTAGAGACTGGCCAAACATGCTGATCCGGAGCGGGGCGCTCCGAATGTTTCACCGCCTGTCTCTGCTCCCGGCTTCAGGGCAGCAGCCAAGGCTGCTGGGTGGCACTTCAGCCTGTGTTACATGGGCTTTCACACTAGTTGATTAATATTTTAACCTCTACAAAACTGGAATTTTTTTTGGGGGGGGGATATTACTGTTCCTTTAATGGCTACAACATGAATTAAAGTTAATTTAAAGCGTTACTATCCCTTTAACCTGAGAAGGAGAGCAAGGAGAGACAAGCCAATGCGTAAGATACTTCAGGAGAGAGTGAAAATGGCATCTGAAATCACAGTCAATCAGAAGAAAGCCTGCGAAACGGGCATTCTGAGTTATATATTTTTGTCTCTTTGCTGTAATCTAGCAGTGCTTGAACCCGAACACGCAGGGCCCCCAAGACACTGCAGAAGTGAACCGGATTATAGGGCAAAACGAGACAAGAAGAATAAGCCCTCTCTCAACTCTAAGTTAAACGGTTGTTGAGATATGTCCCAAAAAAAGTTTGTCCCATGGAAGTCAACAGAGCAAGTGCAGCCGTGCGGTAAAGCGTGCCGAACTCAAAAATCAAAAGTTTACAAAAGTAAATAAAATTACCCAAATACCCAAGGGAACATGTAGGGATAAGTAAAAACAGGCAGTCCTAGAAGGAAAAGTCCAAATAAGCCTCATAACCCAGAGAAATCAGCAGGGAAGGGGTTAAAAGCATTAAAAAAAAAAATAAATAATAAAAAAAATAAAAAAAGCCATCCAAGCTCCAAAAACCCTGAGATCAAACCAATGAAGATACCCAACATGAGTGCTGGAATTTTATACTCCAATGAGGGACAAGTGGACCATGGCACTGAAAGGGTTGCTCACCATTATACTTTCTTTTAATGGTAATCTGAAGAAAGAAGTAAAGAGCCTACCGGGGTGTGGAAATGAAAAAAAAAAAACAAAAAAAACAAAAAAAAAACAACACACTACTTGTACAAGGGACTACAAATGGAGCCCAATCTACTTGTCCTGATACACCGTTATTTCAGTACAACCACCAAAATATGTCCACCTCCAAAACCCTGCCCACCCTGTGTCCACCTCCACACCTTGCCCACACTGTGTCCACCTCGACTCCCTGCCCATCCTGTGTCCACCACGACATTATGTCCACCCTGCCCACACTGGCACTCAGACCAGTGCTTACCTCCAATGAAGCCTCCACCACCTCAGGTCACTGAAGTGCTGCCACTGGCCTCCCTCTCAGCGGCTGAGCCAGGAGGACCTTAGTAATGTTGGTGCCAGAAAGCTGCAGGAGAACTGGCTTGGCACTCTCTGTTCAACTGCGCGCCAAGCATTTTTGTTGGCCCAACCAGACGCGACATCACTGTGCACACGCATGCGCAGTTCACAACAGCTTCCCTTCACTGAGTCAATAGATTCAGAGCGGACTGCAGGACACTTAGGGCAGTAGCACAGGGGGGCCCTGGCAATGCTATTTATTAAAAAAAAAAAACAAAAAAAAAAATTTGCAGCTTCACCGTCTGTCTTGCTCTGTTTGCCCAAAGCAGGGCTAAATGGGATTAAAAATTAACCTGCCCAGCGCCCGGAACAACGTCCCAGGCGTCGGGCGATATAAATTCCACAACCCTGCAGCCTCAGAGAGACCCAGTCACGGGAGAGAAACATGGGTTGCATGATTCTCTGCACAGAGCTGGAAGGCCCACAGCAGCACAATACTCCAGGAATGGTAACCCACCTAATTGAGGAATTTCAACACCCCATATCTAATAGAAAATAATAAAGATTTCTAAAAACTAAGCAGAAAAGTTCTCAGCCTCTATCCAGGTTGCTGGAACAAGTCTATCTGGGGAGAGGCTAGTAGGATAGACGGATAAGGAGGAAAGGGAGGCTCCACCCACAACTTCTTCTAGAATTGTTCCAGCCTACAGGGAGGAGTTGTTGCCTTCCCATGGTACCTGTAAGTTATATTGGACGACAGAAATATATATTTATATTACACACACAAAATCGAACAGTTAACTAATTATGTTAAAAATGTTTTCATTAAGTTTCAACATGCAATATTTACTTTTTTTATTCATATTTAAAATACTTACCTTTTAAAAATTAACGATTATATAGCTTCTCAAGGGAGTTAAACCTACTATTTTAAGTCCTCCTGAGAGAATCTTTGTGGACACGACTGGCGATACATTGAGCACATGCATGAAGTGGATTGGCCTGCAGAAGGGAGATATAACAAACACTCCCAGGTGGCCCAGGAGGAATTGGTGCTCACACATACGATAGGTGGATGATAAAGATATATACATAGAGACATGAGATACAACACTCAATGATGGGTGGACATTAGATTAGGGTGAACACAATTTTTTTTTAATAAGGGATGTGTATGATAAATGTATAATCCAGGGTTGTAATTAGTAAAATGTTGAGCACTATGAAGTCTATTCAGCTCTGAACTGCATTTTTATGAGTGTCCCTGAATAAAACAGTGATGTGGTCTGTGGGAGAGACACACTCACACTGAGTGCATGGGAGACCCACCCACACACTCGCTCACACTGAGTGCATGGGAGACCCACCCACACACTCGCTCACCCTGAGCGCATGGGAGACCCACCCACACACTCACCCTGAGCTCATGGGGGAGAGACACACGCACTCACATTGAGCGGATGGGGGAGAGACACACGCACTCACATTGAGCGGATGGGGGAAAGACACACGCACTCACATTGAGCGGATGGGGGAGACACACACGCACTCACATTGAGCGGATGGGGGAGAGACACACGCACTCACATTGAACGGATGGGTGAGAGACACACGCACTCACATTGAGCGGATGGGGGAGAGACACACACACTCACATTGAGCAGATGGGGGAGAGACACACGCACTCACATTGAGCAGATGGGGGAGAGACACGAACTCACATTGAGCGGATGGGGGAGAGACACGCACTCACATTGAGCGGTTGGGGGAGAGACACGCACTCACATTGAGCGGTTGGGGGAGAGACACACGCACTCACATTGAGCGGATGTGGGAGAGACACACGCATCACATTGAGCGGATGTGGGAGACACACACGCACTCACATTGAGCGGATGTGGGAGACACACACGCACTCACATTGAGCGGATGTGGGAGAGACACACGCACTCACATTGAGCGGATGGGGGAGAGACACACGCACTCACATTGAGCAGATGGGGGAGAGACACGAACTCACATTGAGCGGATGGGGGAGAGACACGCACTCACATTGAGCGGTTGGGGGAGAGACACGCACTCACATTGAGCGGTTGGGGGAGAGACACACGCACTCACATTGAGCGGATGTGGGAGAGACACACGCATCACATTGAGCGGATGTGGGAGACACACACGCACTCACATTGAGCGGATGTGGGAGAGACACACGCACTCACATTGAGCGGATGTGGGAAAGACACGCACTCACACTGAGCGGATGGGGGAGAGACAAACACACACTGAATGGATGGGAGAGATGGGATGTTGATGGAAGAGAGTGGATAGGGGAGAGAGCGAGAGACACACACACGAACTCGCACTGGATGGGGGAGACACTCACACAGAGTAGATGGGGGAACACATGCACTCACACTGGGTGGATGGGAGAGAGACACACAGTAGATGGGAAAGACACATGCACACTCACACCGAGCGGATGGGGGAGAGAGGCACGCACTCACACCGAGCGGATGGGGAGCGAGGCACGCACTCACCCCGAGCGGATGGGGAGCGAGGCACGCACTCACCCCGAGCGGATGGGGAGCGAGGCACGCACTCACCCCGAGCGGATGGGGAGCGAGGCACGCACTCACCCCGAGCGGATGGGGAGCGAGGCACGCACTCACCCCGAGCGGATGGGGAGCGAGGCACGCACTCACCCCGAGCGGATGGGGAGCGAGGCACGCACTCACCCCGAGCGGATGGGGAGCGAGGCACGCACTCACCCCGAGCGGATGGGAGACACATACACTCACCCCGAGTGCATGGGAGAGACACTCACCCCGAGTGCATGGGAGAGACATACACTCACCCCGAGTGCATGGGAGAGACATACACTCACCCCGAGTGCATGGGAGAGACACTCACCCCGAGTGCATGGGAGAGACATACACTCACCCCGAGTGCATGGGAGAGACAAACACTCACCCCGAGTGCATGGGAGAGACATACACTCACCCCGAGGGCATGGGAGAGACATACACTCACCCCGAGGGCATGGGAGAGACACTCACCCCGAGTGGATGGGGGGAGAGACACGCACTCTCACTGAGCAGATGGGGGAGAGACACGCACTCACATTGAGTGGATGGGTGAAAGACTCACTCACACTGAGGTTATGGGAGAAACACACTCAGTGAGTGGGTGGGTGAGTTGGGAGAGGGAAAGGTAAAAAGACAAAAATATAAGTCATAATCAATGCATTCTCTAAAACATAGTTTGACAGTGATTAATATTTACATTTGAAGACAAAGGCTTTAAAGACAGGTCTTAACATAACTGCATAATTTTCTGGCTATAAACTATATAAATATGAAATAAAATTGACTTATCTTAAAGATTCAAGTTTTCTTCAGACTCCATAATGTTCTCCATTTTCAGTCACTTCAATGACTACAGTGTTCTGCTTTAAAAAGATTTTGATATAGTACATTACAGACCTCCAGTTTCAACAACGTCTTGTCAAACAACATTTTGTACAATCAATATTAATGCTTTCCTCAAAACCCTCAAATCCCATAAGTGACAGCACAACCCATTTCCATTCATTTGGATTTCCCGCTTTGCTGCTTCCTGTAGTTCCCAGTACCACGTGACCAGTCACATGTCTGCTGATGTCACCAGGCTCCTTCTACTGGGTAGAAACTAGCCGCTACCCTGTCAATACGGAGCTCTAACGGAGAGCTCAAACAGTACAATGGAGCAACTGAGGCTGGTATAAATGTCTGAAGTCTGCCCTCCCACAACTTCAGGCTAACCAATAGCCTTGTATTTATCAATTTTTATATTAAATTGTGGTGAAAACAACAACAGTAACTAATGGGGTAATATTCACAATAAGCAATGAGAAAAAAGGGTAGAACATATGAAAAGGAGAGGGAACATAAATCAACCCAGATAACGAAAGGTTTGGCCAAGAGGAACCAATAAGAATATAATGGGCTGGACCAACACATAATGGAAGGTCTGAACAATCCAGTCCACAGCCCATAAATTCACTCAGCTACTATCACAGTTCTGTAGTCCTGCAGTCCACAACCGATTCATTTGGGATAATGCCAGATCGTGTCTCATAACGGTCACAGCAGTCCTACTCAAATATCATCCTCAGACAGGTCACTGGCTTTCTTCTTGTCCTTCTCTTGGAGGTACTGGATTGCACAGTGCTAGAGGGGCCCGGTGGATTAGTAGGGGACCCTGCAAAGGAGGGGCATAGAGACCCTGAATATTATCTAGATGTGAAGGGGGTAAAGGAACCGCCTGAATCCTTTGCCTTAGATTTATCCCCATGTCCCTTAGAATCAGACATACTTTCTAGTAATAGTGTCCCAAGGTACAAGTAAAATACTAGATAAAATGTCACCAGAGCAAAAGAACAACCCTAAATACCAGGAAATACATTTATCTGGCAAGCAAATGGTTAATCTGGAGGAGGAGAGTCAGCCTCTGCAAGGGATAAGCAAGAGAGAAGATGGCCACCAGAAAATTATCAGCCAGTTGGAAGAAGTGGGCATTCTGGGGACTGTAGTTTTCTCTGGGGCATGTAACCTAGCAATTACTACAACTCCATTAGAAGACTGCTAGATGGTAGAGCTTGTGAAGACCAGAAGAAAGTTTTGACAGTTGTAGCTCAAACAGTTGCAGAGATATGTCCAATAGAAGTTTTCCCCATAGAAATCAATGGAGCAAAGATGGCTGCAGCGCATCGATCTAACAAGTAAAAGTTAATAAAAGACCCAAAGCCACCAGGGGGAGGCTAACAATAAGGATCTAAGTAGTGGGGAAGAGAAAATAAGCCTCGCAAATCACTCACACACTAAATAAGCCAGAACACACTAATTAAACCTATAAAACAACATGGAAAAAGCAGCCATCCTCACGCCAAAGCCTTCTGAGAAAAGATATCCATAGTGAATGCTAGATAATATCCAAGCTCACAGCAACCTCTGTGTAAAGAGACAACCAGGTTGGGACCTGGTCTCAAGGGAAATCTTGGCAGCAAAATTCCATCCACAGGGCAGAATAGGCCCACAAGGCACCTGTGAACTGGTTAATCCACTCCAGGGGAAGCCCAGTGATGGGAACCTGCCTAATGGAGGATTATAAGCCTCATATAAAATAGTTTAAAAAAGAGGATGACTGTGCCCTTCCAGCTTGCTTGCAGGACACATGAATTCTGGGAGTTAGTGGGTGGCTGGGTTTGAGCTGGAGCAAAGAGTCTCCACCCCAAAGACCCTGTCTTTTGTGATGTGGCCTGCTCTCCAGGAGAAGGGACTCAACCTTTAGGTACATGTATTCCATATTGGAATACTTCTTTCTCCTACCCACTGATTGGCAGTTCATGCGATAGGAGGCACTTGCACGTCATAGCACTTACTCCCCTCTGTGTCCCACCATCTTACTCTAGAATGTAATTTTTCAGTACCAAACAGAAGTATCGATGCTAGGATATGTATGTGCTGGTGATGGTTATAGTCAATAACTTTTTCAAAAGAATGATGTGTTAGAGCAGGAGAAGTCAATTCTCTGGAGACCTGGATGTGGATGATGGGAGACATAGGGAGAGATTCACTAAGCGGTGATAAAGTGGACATACCATCTCCATTGATATCACTTCTCCAGTTCCTATGTTATTCTATAAAGCCTATGCATTAAGATCTACAAAGTTGAAGCGATCTTAGTTGATAGGCTCCATAGAATAACATAGGAATTGGACAAGTGATATCACTGGAGAAATTATCTCCACTTTATCAACGCTTTATCAGACCTTAGTGAATCTCCCCCATAGTATCCTTGATGATCCAAGAATCGACTGCCCCAACATTAGAGCAAAACATTTTTCATTATTCATTTCTTGCATTTACTCCCAAATGTACTAATACAAATGAAAATATTCATGACAATTCTTTTATATTTTATTGCAATGTTTTACATAGACGTATGCATAGAAAACCAAAATTTAACATTTATAAAGCTTACAATGTGAAGTAGAATATGTTAACAGATCACCTGTCCAACAATAAGGCCATCATTTTTTTTTTACACTCGTTTCATTTAAAAAAAAAAAAAAAAAAAAAATATAACATTTTCTCATTATAACCAGGACAATTATGAATAAATACTTTTGTGCTGCTCATTAAAATGTTTCGTCTTTTCACACAGTGTCTACTTAAATTACTTTATCTTACTGTATCGACTTACAATATTGTGTTTAGGAAAAGAAGACCTTATAATGCATGGGATGAGTTTTTTTTAATGCTGTAACAATCTGAAGACAAAAGAAACCATTAATTATCAAAGTATCTTCTCAAAGTGACATATAGTTAGATTAAATAATATTAAAAAGTGTCAATGGTGGCTGAAAGGAATGCTTTACATTTTTGAGGATTTCAAAAGAAACGGATTCACTCAGTATCTGAAATACTTTATTTTATGCTATAAATTATGGAGAATCCATAAAGGTCTAGATTATGCATTTAGGAAGGCAGATTCTGAGCAGTAGCATTTACTAGGCATGTTCATTGTGTACTATAATAAAACACTGCTAGCCAACATGTAACTTTCTGCACTGGCAAATTTTAAAAAAAGTGGCTGGAAAGACCTCTTTCAAAGAGGATGTGTTCCGGAAGGCATGAGATAATTATTCACAAAGAATAATAAATGCAAAGGGAAATAAAGTGCTTTAATAGTAGTGGTGTAATTTATTTCTGAGTTATATGGATTTACACATTGCTAGCAATTTTATATTCAAAGTAGTTTTAAGCAACGTCACTAAAGTAAAAGACTAATTTCCCACAGTCGATTTTTGGGTCTGCAAGACAGACAACCGCTAATATGGCGGACTATTCAGACCAAAAAATGATGGGTATTAATACGAGTCCTAAACATGCAACTTTATAGACTTGTTTTCAAGACCACTAGTGTATGTGGAGTAGATGTTTAACACAATTTGATATACTTGTGAACTTAATATAGGTATTCCAAAGTGTCAATGGCATTTTGCATAGGGTACTAAAATAATAATACATATTGGTTGACATCTTTACACACCAACATTCATTACTTAATTGGCCACTTTAGAAATATGGGGCCTTATGTATAAAAGCAAAGTGCACCAATTCTAGAGCAAAACAATTGCATCACGGGACAAATAACTATTCCATTGATTTAAAGGGGGGGGGGGCTTTTAAATCATTTAATTTCTAGAGCAGACTCCAAATCTTTGCAAAAGAATGCATTGTAGACCTTTAGTATTTAAGGGATCAGAAGCCCCCCCCCCCCATTTAAAATCAATGGGTGATTTGGGAATTTCTATTTGTTCACATAGCACAGTGTATTTGCCCCAAAATTCATGCATTTTGCCTGTATATAGGAGCCAATGAATCTGTAAAATCCTCCCATTTCTCATTAATCTTTGCAAAAATACAGATACATATTTTTTAATCAGACCAACAGCATTATGCAATTAATACATTCAAGGTAATCCACAAGGATACTTTTAATATTTGCAGCAAATTAATAAAAAGTACTGAAGGCAAATATGTACACTATAAAGTTTATGAATGCATCCCACAAGCAAGATCTATAACAAAACATTTTCAACAAAATTAAAAAGAGTAGATTTGGTAATCATGTGGATTGGAGGTCGTTGTCAATTCACATTCTATGCTGCAGAGATATCAGGTCAAAAATGTTCTATTCCAATCAAAAGCATTTCTCATGAGGCAAAGATAAGACTTTTTGGGAGTACAAAAAAGAATGCACTTCTGTTTAAATCCAGTTTTACACAAGGGCCCTTCAATCGCATTCACAATAAGGTACTTTTTACTGGGCTGACCTGACACATACATCAGATACAGCTGAAAAAAGTAATCCAACATTCATTTTTAGGTCATTCTCTAGTTCGACGAGCGTTGGAAAGGCTGGAAATGCAGAGTATAAAAGAACAAGCCACATTTCTGACTTCTGAACAAAAAAACAAAACCAGCAGTTGAAGCCCACATGAACGGCATCAAATGAAGAGTGGATCCTGGTAGTGATTTTCTTCATTCCCCTTCCTGCCAGTATATCGTGGGCAGAATAAAAGGGAACTGGGAAAGAAGACTCGGTAATGCATCTTCAATAGTGCCTGGACTTAGAATGCTGAATAAGCCACTGCAATGTTATGTCTAGAAAAGAAGAAAATAATGCCATGCTTAAATAACAATAACAGCCCAAGTGAAAATACATTCCAAACGAACAGCGTAATGGGAGCCTCCTGCTCTCGTGTAAAGGAACTGTAGAGTTCCACATAACATTATTGCTTTGGATTTAAAAGGGACCCAATCACTATGAAACAACTTTAGTGAGATTTTTAAACAAGTTTCAAAATCAATTAGCCAATTTTATTTAGACAACTAGTGGTAGATTATACTAATTAAGTCATTCTGTTCAGACACTCCTGAATCAGGCCTGTCGTATCACACACACACACACACACACACACACACTTAACCCCTTCAGTGCTGGGGCAGGTTAAGCCATTTAAAGGGCAAATGTCAGTGAGTGGGTAGGGCTAAAACAGAAAGTGGCTTAAAGGGATAGAAATGGTTTAAATTAAGTAGATCGCTGAGACTTCTTTATTGTAAATATAACAATTTTTCAAGATATTACATATAGAAGGATCCCTCTCCCGCCTCTTCTGGCCACCTCCCCTTGTAGCTGCAATCTGGTCCCGGGACTTTATGGATGCAGAGAGGGACAAATTTCAGTAAGTATAAGGAAAACCCTGCCCCCCTTGAAATAGGAGGGCAGTACTTCCCTTTGCTTGCTGAAGTTTATCCCTCGCTATACCCATCTGGACCAGATTGAGCTGCAGCAGTGAAGTGGCCGGAAGGGGCAGGCGGGGGAGGATCCTTTTATATGCAATATCTTAAAAACTATGTAAATGTTACTACATATAGAGCAAACTGTTATTTTAACAATAAAGAAGACTCTGAGATCTACTTAATTTAAACCATTGCTATCCCTTTAAAGTCATGCCTTGATCTGCATAACCTAAATCACTCCAAAACTACTTTTCTAAGTAAAAAAATAAAACAGGCAGGTAATTCTGATAGCGCTTTTAAAAAGCACCATTGTCTGTTTCCAGTGACAAGGTACTTTTAAGAATCACATTTAAAACACAAGTCAAAAATAAGTGTTTTTCTTGAAGGATAGTAGTTTTCAGATAAAAAGGCAGATCCGATTCTTTATTATGCCTTTTTATAATGCTCCGTAGCGTTCTAAATGTCCACATCAGTATAGTGTGAATTTAATTTTATTGTAAACTTTCCCCTTCCTGCCTCTTTTCCATATGTCACTCTTCTTCCCTTTAGGATCTGAAACCCAGTCGCTTGACCAGACAGAATGCTATGAGGGACAATCTTGTCTCTGTATAAGGGAAACCATGTCCCCCCCCTTTGACGAAGGGGAGCGGGGTTTTCCTTATGCTGGCACAAGATTGTCCCTCATTACAATCTGTCTGGACTGGCTTTCTGATCTGAAGAGAAGAGTGGCATATAGAAGAGGGGCAGGAAGGGGAAACTTTACAATAAAATTACCATCAAACTACATCCTATATAATAGGAATAGGATGTTTGTCACGATGCAGTCATGCGCAGTAGAGACTGCCTGCATTTGGGCTGTCTCTACTGCACATGATTGCATCGCGGGAGTGAGGCGACACAAGACCATCGCGTGGAGCAGTGAGGTAGCGGCCTCTTAACCCCTTGAGTGCCAGAGGGGCATGCAACACGGCATGCTAACATTACCCGGACCTTGGCCCGTGTACACTGGCTTTTACATTAATTGATAATTTAATAAGAAAAGTGGTGCAGTTCTATGGCAAACCATAGGAAACAATCACCCTTAAACGGGGGAGGGATGGCAACTATTGGCCGGGGGCGGGGGGGCAAGTACAACCAAGTGGACCATTTTTACCATTGCTTCAGACCACTTTCTTTTGTTAATTTTATAACTGGAATTAATGTTGTGAGGTAACAAATGTCAATCAGTAATTAAATGTCATTTATTTTCAACAGCAAAAATATTCAGCAAATCAAAATTCTCTATACCTTAACCCCTTAAGGACCATGACACTTTACTGATGCATTCTGGGATGGTAGCTGGGCATGCAGCAACGCTGCCATTCCAGAATTCCATGACATGCCATGACTGTAACGTCTGCATTTGTGGGATTGGCCTGGCACATTGTGTCGTTAACGGGTTAACTAAAGAAAGTCTAAACACATTATTTCGAATACATTTAACCCTCTGTGTTGTGCACCATTCTGGAAGTCAAGCTGCAGATATAAAAGAAATATACAATGATAAAGCAGACTGCTTTATGAAGGGCATCTACTAAAGTAAATGTTTCTGTTAAAAACATTGAGAACCACTGATTCCTACATGAAACTTCCCTTTTAAAGTTGGTATGCCTGGGCATTAGAGGAGTAGACTTGGGCACACCCTAGACGGGCAAATTAGGGCATCAGTATGGAGAGCACACTGACCACAATATGACACTCAAATACTCCCATAAAGCAATCTGATATCCAGAAAAGTGGGATCTCAATTATTTTCCCCCCAAGGGACCCCTAACAGTGTCTGGAATTTTCAGGGCACAAACATACTTTACATTAATCAATTAACTAATTTTTTATGGGTGTATCGAGGAGCACAAATACAAAAGTATACAGCAGTTCCCACAATCATTATTTAAATGACAGTGCAAGTTTATTGTGCAGATCAATATTCACTGTTATACATTTGCTACTACACATTCACAACTTTATCAATGTCTTGGTCATTCAAGGAGAACATTGCTTTCCCAATATGTCACTCTGATAACCCAGAATAGTGTTACATTGTGGAGTTTGATGATTATATGTAGGACCAGAGGTGTACTAGAAGTGCCCATTATCAGTCCAGATGTGACTGATGCTCTACTGTCCCATTCTGCTACACCTGAGTACCATTTAGGAGCATACCTAGGCTGGGAACTTTAAAAATAAGTTACCCTGAAAGCTTGCAAATGTTAAGCCTTACAGTTTGTGTACCACAGATTCCAGGTGGAATATCTCCACCTGCTCTAGTGCAAATGTGTTCAAACCAGTCCTCCAGGAACTAACTTGGAGATATGATAGCATGAAGACATACACGACATGCAGGACTTCTCCCTTAGCCTTTCAGGTAGAACTGGGCTGTGCAAAGCAATGTGTTGCGTACCCCTCTGGCACTCAAAGGGTTAAGCACAGGTAAGTTAATCAGTGGCTCATTCATTTTGACTGACTCACCTGTGCTTAAGCAGGGAAATCCTTAAATCCTGGCCTTTTGGTGGCCCTTAAGGACTGAACTTGGACAGGCCTGAAGTAAAAAATGCCACCAATCTAGAGATTAACACTTCGAGTGTCACAGGGCTATGCAACATGTTGCAGTGCAATCAGTTGAACATCCCTGTGGCATTCAATTTCATAAAGGCTAATTTTACAAAGCTATAAGAAGCTTTAAAGGATATCCAGTGGGATGTAATTTTCAAAGATAAAAATGCACAAGAATCATGGAATATATTTAAAATGCTCTTGGGCAAATATACACGTCAATATATACCACTGGGGAATAAGCACAAGATAAGTAAAGCGAAACCAATGTGACAATGTGGTTAGCAGGGAAATGAGAAATAAAAAGCAGGCTTTTAAGGTGTTTAAGTCAAACGGGTCAGAGGCATCATTTAAAAAAATATAAAGAATGTAATAAAATCTGCAAACAAGCAATTAAGCTAGCTAAAATAGAAAATGAGAGAAACATTGCAAATGAGAGCAAGAAAAACCCTAAACAACTCTACAAATATATTAACAAAAAAGTTAAGGTTGATATTGGTCCTCTTAGGACTGAGACAGGTGAATTGATTAGTGAGGATAAAGCTATGGCTGACACCCTAAATACGTTCTTTGCTTCAGTATATACAAAGGAAGCAGCAATGACAAGCTATGGGCAAACAGACAAAACCACGGAATTTCCTCCAACATCTACATGGCTTACTGAGGACAAGGTCCAAAAGAGACTGGAAAGGATTATAGCGAATAAAGCACCTGGACCGGACGGTATACACCCAAGGGTACTTAAGGAACTTAGTTCAGTAATAGCAAAACCATTATACTATATTTATTGATTCACTTTCATCAGGCATAGTGCCCTGTGATTGGAGGAAAGCTGCTGTAGTTCAATTGTTTAAAAAGGGAGCAAGATCCACACCAGGAAATTATAGACATGTGAGCTTGACTTCCATAGTGGGTAAGATACTAGAAGGGTTATTAACTGACAGTATTCAGAACTATGTGAAGACAAACAATATCATTAGTAGGAATCAGCATGGTTAGATCACATCAGACTAATTGACTAGCATTTTATGAAATAGTAGTAATTTATACAGGGAATTGCTGTTGATGTAGTATACCTGGATTTTGCAAAAGCCTTTGATACAGTGCCTCACAACAGGTTAATGCATAAATTAAAAGGCTTTGGTTTGGGCGGTGTTATCTGTACATGGATTGAGAACTGGTTAACTCTTTGAGCACCTTTGGGGTACGCAACACATTGTAAAGCAATTCATTGCGTACCCCTCTGGCACTCAAAGGGTTAAATGTTAGATGGCAGAGAGTTGTTGTAAATGGAACTTTTTCAAATTGGTCTAAGGTTATAAGTGGGGTGCCTCAGGGTTCAGTCTTGGGACCAATGCTTTTTAATGATCTAGAAGTGGGAATTGAAAGTAGCATCTCAATCTTTGCTGATGACACTAAGCTATGTAAGAAAATACATACAGATCTGGATGTTTTTTCCCTACAGAAGGATTTAAATAAACTAAGTGAATGGGCAGAAAAGTGGCAGATGTCATTTAATGTAGATAAATGTAAGGTTATGCATTTGGGCTGTAGAAATAAACTTGCGACATATACTCTAAATGGTACACAACTTGGGAAAAACTCATTAGAGAAAGATTTAGGAGTACTGATAGACAATAGACTTCACAGCAGTGTGCAGAGTCACTCAGCTGCTGCAAGACCAAATAGAGTACTAGCCTGCATAAAGAGGTGTAGAAGCAAGGAATGCTAATATTATCCTACCTCTGTATAAATCCTTGGTTAGGCCTCATCTAGAATTTGAAGTACAATTTTGGGCGCCTGTTCTAAAGACACTACTGAACCGGAAAAGGAGCAGAGACGTGCAACAAAACTGATAAAGGGATTGGAGGATCTGAGTTACAAAGAAAGACTAGCCAAACTGGGTTTGTTTACATTAGAGAAGAGATGTCTAAGGGGTGATAGGATTACCATTTACAAGTACATTCAAGGTCAATACAAAGAACTATCCAATGAATTATTTATGCAAAGAGCTGAGCTAAGAACAAGAGGTCATCCATTAAGACTTTCAACTAAAACAAAGGCAGGGATTCTTTACAGTAAGGGCGGTAAGGCTATGTAATTCTTTGCCTCGGGATGTTGTGCTTGCAGATAATGCAACTGCATTAAGAAAAGCAATGGATACTTATCTAGCACAGAACAATATTGACAATTATGACAGATGGACTTAAAGCAAGTAGGATATTGATCTGGGGAACTATTTGACTACCAAATGGAGTCAGGAAGGAATAATTCACACACACACACACACACACACACACTTGGGACTAGATTGAAAATGGCTCCAGAGGGCTTTTTTGCCTTCCTCTGGATCAGCAGGGGTGTTTTTAGCATGGGCTGGACTTGATGGACGCATGTCTTTTTTCATCCTTATCTACTATGTTACTATGTAAGAAGCAATTTGTGCAAATCATGAAGCAGGAAATGCTGACCTCTCATCCTGAGAATCTGGCCATTCTTATAGCCTGAGATTTAGCTTAAAATCTTTAAATTCAGGGTAAACCCCCAAAACTTCCCTTTGTAATATATTTATATTGACACCAAAGGGGCATGTTGAGGCACCAGAGGAACAAATTAGTTATTCAGTGTGACCCACTGTTGTCAGATGTCCTTTGTTGTTCTTATATATGCATATATTGGGACATTTAAGAATTCTTCTGGGATCAGTGGGGGAAGTCAGTTGAAGCTCCCCAGCCTCTAGGACCCAGGAAGTGGCAATAAATGTCTGAAGTTCCCCACTGTCTCTTGCTCACAAAAAATGCATTCTAACTCATAAATATCACAACTGATGCCACAGTGGGGCAGAAGAGGGAAATCAGGGAAGCATCTAGCATTGCAGCCCCCCACAGCTCCTGCACAAAAACACATTACATCCCTGATCCCCCATGTTAGCATTTATAAGTTAGGATGTTTCTTGGGAGGCAAAAGACCACTGCAGATATTTAATTTAATGGTATTGCTTGAAACAGTGGCAAATGAATGTGCAGTGCCCCACTGCCAGCCACAAAAACATTCTAACTCTCAATATATGCCAAAATGTGGCAACACAGCCATGAGTCACACTGTGTAACTAATGTGTCCCTCGGCTTTAATATGCCCATTTGGTACCCAGAGAATATGTGTTACGAAAAGACTATGTGGTGCACATGAAACTTAAGGCATTGGATCACATTCAACAAGTGGAGATCCCTCTCCTGGTCAGACTTTGGGTCAGGACAAAACGAAGGCACAACAATCTCCTCACTGATGTGGAACTCAGAGACCACAGTAGGAAGAAATTTCTGAGGTTCAAAGCACTACCTTGTCCTTGCGAAGAACAGGAAAGGTGGCTTGCAAGACAAAGCCTGTAACTCAGCAACTCTGCGGACTGAGACAACTGCCAGAAGGAAATCTACCTTACACATTAAATGACGTAAAAGGGATGGTAGCAAGAGAGTCAAAGGGAGGCCTTGAAGGCAGGGAAAATATGAATGACCCCCCTGAAGAAACGCCTTGGTGTCTGGAATAGTGGAAAGAAGTTTCTGGAAAAAATATAGAAAGAGCTGAAATTTGAACCTTCAACAAACTCGAGCCCTTTGTTCACACCATCCTGGAGAAAAGAGAGCACCACCGGGAAAAACAGAGACCTGTCCAAACACAATGAATGACCCTGTGGTAGGCCTTCAAGGAGACAGGCTTCCAAGCCTGAATCATAGTTGAAATGATCTCAGCGGAAAATCCATTTCTGTTCAAGATGTGGGCTTCAACAGCCAAGCTGTCAAAGTCTGCTTTTACACATCCTCTTTCCAAAGGTAACTCTGCAGAAGAAGGTCCGGCTTGGGAGGAAGTGGGAGCGGATCCTGAATGGAAAACTCACCAGGCCTGCAAGCCACACCCTCTGGTCCAAGGAGGAGTGACTAGAATCACAGTCGTGTAGTCCATCCTGAACTTCCCATTACCCAGAGAATGAGAGAGACTGAAGTGAAGATATAAGCAAGGTGGAAGTTCCATGGAATTAACATTGCATCCGTGGCAAAGACTAGAGGGCTCCCCTTGTGGGAGCAGAAGACTGGAACCTTCCTTTTTTCCCTAGTGACCACAAGGTCTATTGTTGGCAATACACACTGTTACACAATCAGGTAGAATGGTTCCGGACTGAGTTCCCACTCTCCCAGATCCACGTTTTTGCAACCTAGAAAGTCCGCCATCACAATTTCTATCCCTGGAATGGAAATCGCAGAAATGGCCGGAACGTGGGCTTCTGCCCAACCTAGAATGTACCTCACCTTGTACCATGCGTCAGCACTTAAAGTGCCCTCCTGATGGTGGATGTAAGCACTGGATGTCCCTTCAACTGAGAGGTCCAGTACAGAACAGTGAGACAGATTGCCCCGAGTGCCAGACCATTGCTGGACCAAAGAAACTCCTTCTCAGTCCACCTGCCCTGGATTCCCAGGTGACCCAGAACCGGTCCGGCTGGTATCCATCATGACCACAGTCCATTCCGGAATCAGAGTATTTCCCCTGTGCTACCACTACTGCAGGTCCCTTCTGGCCTCCAATGTGACCTAAAAGAGCTAGATTCCCAGACCAATTCTGAATGACATGACTCTGGAGCTCCCTGGTACGCACCTGAGAGTAAGGGACCTCCTCTAGTGTTTATACTAGCTTGCCCAGAACTCTAGGGCCACTCCAGGGCCTGAGACACCGCCTGCATAACCTGCCGGGGGTAAGATTTTCCTAGATGTGAGTTAGACCTCATAACGAGGAACACCAGTTCTTGGGATGGCACTGGAGAGGACTTCAACATGTTCAAGATCCACCCATGGTGGACCAAGAGACAAGCAAGGTCTTGGATGTACTGGGCCAAGAGCTCCCTGGCAGAAGCATTGATCAAGAAGTCATCCAGAAAGTGCGTCACAGAAATGCCCCAGCTGTGAATGTAGGCCGCCAAGGCCCCCTTAAACACCAGTGGAGCAGAAGCCAGGCCAATAGTCTTCCTTCAGTTTACTATTATATAAGGAAGCAGAGCCCCAAGGGACTCCGCTGGAAAGGAAAACATAGGTTGCAAGATTCCCTCCACAGGGCTGCAAGGGTCCACACAGCACCTGCACATGGGTCAATCCACTCCAGGGGAAGTCCAGTAATGGTAACCCGCCTAAGAAAATACTAAAGGATCTAAAAACTAAGAAGTTTCGCTGGCCAGGTCACATCATAATAACTAGAGATACAGGGGGAAGGTTGAGCTGGAGGAGTATCTGGGAGTCTCCACCAAAGAGGGACTCAACTGCATGGTACCTGGGTTCCATATTAGACATAAAAGGATTATGTTTGAAACTATGCTTCTACTGTCCTTTTTGTTGCCATAAAGTTGTAAAAAAATGTTGCATTCGTAGAAGTTCATTTTAGGAGAAAGAACAATTTTGACATGTTTAAAAAAGTATTACATTTACCATAGCCTAAAAACCAGTGATAGCCAACCTATGGCACACGTACCACCACTGACACACAGAGGCCTATATGGTGGAACACTGTCATTAAAATCAATCGAAGCCACTTTAAGGTTAAAACACTGGGCAGGTGTCAAGGGTGCACACCCAGCCTCGCTCTTTCACTCATTGTCTGCAGTCTCTACTCTGCTGCTTCTGCCTGTTCGTGTGGGAGGTAGGTGGTGGTGGCTCCGAGGAAGCATAAGTCGCCCATACGGTGTTCATGGGCTAAACTTGCTGCCTATTACTGTGGTCAGCCACCTTGCTGTATCACCACCCCGACCCTGAAAATAAACATGCTGAGTTGTTATGTGGCAGAGAGCATCTGAAGAACTAAGCACCTGGAGGAATGGGTTGCCATCAATGCGCGAGTAAGAGCATGACCTTAATGTGTGCCCACTCTGCACTATGTGCACACACTGTACTCCATACTGGGAAGCATAAAAATATTAGCACAGGAACAAGATTTTGGCATGGTGAGTCATGGGGTACCAGATAGGAATGCCCATTCTCTCTTCCTACTTGAACCCTGTAAGCGTAAAGGTGTGCGTGCGTGCGTGTGTGTGTGTGTGTGTAAGTAACCTCTATTGCTCATTTAGGAGGAAACATTAAGATAAAATGTTTGTTTTTTGTAAAAATGTTTTTACATATCTAATTATTAGTTTGCTTTGCGTTCACCTTTCTGGAAGTGTCTGTTAACCCTTTGGATGAGAGTTATCTCCAGTGCATTGCTTTGTTATGCAACTGAAACTTTGGTAGCACTCAAGGGGTTAATTATTAACCGGTAATAAGCATTTACCTTCACCAAAGTTGACTAAAATAGGATTTTAGTGTTCTTACCTGTTAAATCTTTTTCTCTATAGTCCATATGGAACACAGGTACCATGGGGATTTAGCCTGATACCGAAGCGGTGTCCGGAGGATACAGATAAGCCTTACTTTTTGTTTTATCCTGTAAGTGCAATGAGATTGTGTGCAGTACTTTTTAATAAGAATAAAACTCTGCTTTTAGAGATTTTTGTTTTTGCGCTTCTGTTGTAGATCTAACCATGGGGATTTAGTCCATCATTTTGGAGGGCAGGACACATTATCAAAAGACAGCATTTTATAGGTGGAGACTTGCAGCCACTCCTTCAGCTTAACCCCTCCCCTCTCCTCATAGTGTCCAGTATGTATGTGACCGACACCACACTAACAAGGCAAGCAAGAGAAGGAGGAAATCACCTGTGAAAAGAAATATCTTAAGAGGACCCCTATGTCAGACAGGTGAGACCAAACAAGGTCCCTTTTGATGGGTGGGAGAAAAGTATCATATGGACTATAGAGAAAATGATTCAACTTGTAAGAACACCAAAATCATTTTCTCTTACGTCCAATATGGAACACATGTACCATGTAGATATATACCAACACTAAGCTCCTACGGTGGGAAGAAAGGACCTTAACTCTTGCCCCCCAAACCCCCCCTCCCCCCCAAATACCGGAGTTCCCAGTCCTATTGAGAATCGGATTAGCCCAAACAAAAGTGTCAACAGATAAGAACTTACACAGCATAAAGCTGAACAACAGTAAGGCAAACAAAAATGCAGGTCCCTAGACCAGTGATTCTCAATCTTTTTTTGCTCAAGGAACCCCTAACACCCAATCTGGATTTTTTGGGGCAAATCTATCATTTTGTAGGTCTTTTGCCAAGGTGAAAGGAAGAGAGCAAATACATAATTATACAGTTATTTTTAAGTCCCTTAGTCAGAATAAAAACAAACACATTGTGCATAATTTCCTTAAGACTGTATTTTAAATTAAACATTCACATTGTCAAAAACATTGTAGAAATAAAGGGCACCCCAAGTTGATGTCCATGGCACACCAAAGTGCCACAACACCATGGTTGAAAACCACTGCCCTAGACAGACAAGCTGCCCTCAGGACCTTCCGGCCAAAGATTGCTTCAGCCTAAGCCAGAACATAGACAAGCAAAGATGTGCAAGCAAAGATGACCAAGTCGCTGCCTTGCACAATTGCTAAACTGAGGCCCGATTCTTGTAAGCCTGGGAGGCCCCCACAGACCTAGTGGAATGTGCTGTAACTTTAAAGTGAACAGGTTTCTTTCTGAGCGCATAAGGCTAAGCATATGGTAGTATTAATCCAAGAAGCCAGAGTGATCTTGGAAGCAACTTGACCTGCCCTGGGACCCTCAGGAATGACAGCTGACCTTAAAGGGATGGTAATACTTCATTTTAACTTTATTTTATTTTGTAGGCATTAAAAAACATTAAGAATGATATGTCTTATCTCTCAAACCTTTATGGTTTAAGAGCTATTCACAAGCAAAGTTTCCCCTCCCACCCCTTTTACCTAGTGTAAGCCATCTCTTCTCAGATGTGAATCTGGTTGTATGACCAGACAGATAACGGAAGGGGACATTCTTCTTACAATGAAAACAATGAAAGCCCTTCCCCCCTTGACAAGTCTTTCAGCTTTTTCCCTTATCTTAATTGAAGACTGTCCCTCTCTGCAGTCTACCTGGGCACCTCCCTTCTGATCTGGCTGAACGGGGGGGGGGGTGTACTTTGCTTGTGAATATCTCTTAAACCATAAAGGTTTGAGAGATAAGACTTATATCGTTCTTCATGTTTTTTTAACGCCTACAAAATAAAATAAAGATAAAACAAAGTATTACTATGCCTTTAAGAAACGTAAGATTTAAGGCAAAACATCAAACAAATGGAGATCCTTCTCCTTGTGCCTTAATTTTGTCCTGACCCTAAGTCTGACAACAAACTCCTGTTTGATGTGGAATTCAGAAAGCACCTCAGGAAGAAACTCCTGGGAGGTATGAAGCACCATTTTGTTCTTATGAAAGACCAGGAAAGGTGGCTGAGACTGCCACCAAAAGAAAAGCCATCTTAAGAGTCAATTGAAGCAAAGGAATGGAAGCAAGGGGCTCAAAAGGAGGCCACTTCAAAACTCCCAGAACCAAAAGGGACCCTTTAAGGAGCCTTAAAGGCAGGGAAGTCACAGGCCACACCCTGAGGAATACCTTGACATTCATACTGGAGGAGGGGCTAGGGTTGAGCTGGAGGAGTAGCTGGGAGTCTCCACGCACAAGACTGTCTTTTTGAGATGTGTCCTGCCCTCTAGTGGAGGGACTCAAACCCAGTGGTACCCGTGTTCCATAGTGGATGTAAGAGAAATACATCTTTTCCACAACCTCATGTCACATGTAACCCAGAAGTAGGAGGTCCTGCCTGGGGCGAAGGTGGAGAGGATCCTGAATGAAAATACTGACCAGGTCCGCAAACCCCACCCTCCTGGTCCAATAAGGAGTGACCAGAATTATGGTTGCACATCCATCTTGATCTTCCTGAGCACCCTGGGTATGAGAGGATTCAGAGGAAAAACATAAGGGGAAGGAGAAAATTCCATGGAATTGACATTTCATCTGTGATGAAGGCCAGAGGATCTCCCCTCCAGGAGCAGAATGGAACCTTCCCATTTTCTGACAGTTCCTCCTCTGACAAAGCCCCTAGAACCTGTGGAACACTGAGAGACAGGGGCCTCATATTTAAAAGGTAGCAGGGGAGTGCTTCTAAGATTTGAGTACCCACTGAAAGGAGAAAAGGGTTTGGGCCACTGAGGACAACAGTGTTTTTACTCAAGCTAGGTCTTCGTCAGTGCTAGAAGGCCCCAGTGGAGAAGAAGGGGGCCACAGTACAAAAGAGTCAGATGTCTGGAATACTCTCTAGGGAGCCCCATTTGACATTATGAACAGTAAGTAAGGGGGGGGGGGCACCCCTAAGTCCTTAGTCTTAGATTTACTTCCTAGTCCCTTAAAATCCGACATACTGACAGTAAAGTTGTCTCACACTAGTATAAATAACCAGTAACAATTCCCCAGACTAATAATTCACCCTAGAAAGCAGATTTTTTATGGCAGGTGAAGGGTTAATCTGGAGAAGAGTCTACTTCTGCGTAGGATAAGCAAGAGAGAAGTAAAGTTGTGACTGCAAAAATGGCATCCATTCAAAGAAACCCCTCTCTTTGGCAACTGCCTAGCAATGCCTACAGTCCAGCTGTGGAATAGCCATGGGCCCCAAAGGCACTCAGGATGTGAACCGGATAAAAAGGCATGAGGAGACCAGAAGAAAGAGCCCACTCATAGAGGAAAGTTCGCTCGTAGAAATCAATGGATCAAAGATAGTGGTGGTGTGGGCGCCTGTTCTTAAAGGGGCCACAGTACTAAATTAGGCAACGTGACAGACACCCAAGGGCCCAAAAAAACCTTAGGGACCATGTGAGAGGATCCAAGGCGGCAACCAAAGAAAAAGCCTAATGCATCCATGTTGTGCCTTGATATGGCTTTGCACAGAATGGCTGGGGTCAGCTTTCCAATAATGAGCAGCACAAAGGATTGATAAGTCACCAAAAAAAGAAGCAGAACACCCATTTGTTTCCTCACTGGTTATCTAACCATTGGGAACCACATTAATCTGATTGACTGACACACACATACCATTAAACATGGAGAAATCTGCACTGCTATAATGTAAGTAAGTATTGCAATCCATGGAAACCCATATTACAAATGTTTCTGTTTTCACACTGTTGCACCAAGTTGTATTAAAACGAGTAAATCGCACATGTGAACAATTTCCAAGACAAACAGCCTTCAAGCCCTTGAATGCTCGAGCAGTCTCCAATGCATTGTGAAACATTCAAGAGGTTAAAAGGCCAATTTAATGTAACAAATATTTTTAGGTGTCCCCTATGGGGCAGCAGTGGGTTTACTCCAGCAACATTTGCAATATGGGTTTCCAAAGACTGCAATATTTAACCCTTTCAAAGCCAGAGGGGTATGGAACACATTGCAATGCGTTCCATTCCTCTCTGGCACTGAAAGGATTAATACTATAATTAAGTTCTATAGTAGCGCGCCTTTCTCCATGTAGAATGGGTGTGTGTGGGTGCTGCTGTGTTTATGGGAGACGTATCAATGTTCCTTGCTGCACATTATTGGCGAACTGGCCCTTGCCATGCTGCGTGGTGCAACGAGAGTGCTATGAGTCTCAGTCAAAATTAATCGGCACAAGAAGTTTGTTCCATGTGTTTTTATTCTTAGAAAAGAACAGTTTACATCTGTCTGATAAGGTAAGGTCTGTTATCTATAGTCGTCTTTTCAGATATGTATCCTACAAAGAAATCGCGTCTCCATGGTACATTCTATGTACTAGCAATTTGAAAGCTCCGGTTAAGTTGGTCTGCAGAAATTTAGGCGCACAGGCTCAAAAACATTCACAATCACTGGCCTAAACTATAAACCTACTGGCAGGTACACATGCGCGCACACGCACACACTTTCTCTCTCTTTATTAAGAAATAATTGAATATACCTGAAAAGCTTGAAATAGGCTATACACATATAAACTATAGTTGACACATCCTTTGTACATACTATACCTTTGTCTGATATAAAGAATAGCATGGTTCGTACACAGCATTCACACCCCAAAAGCAGCTGGACAACTCTGCATTAGACAAGGGTCCATTTTTCAAGTTAGACAAATGCTTTTATACAGATGTATACATTATGAAAGTGAACAAGGAGCCTGACAGAACTGTCCCGGAGAAAATATGCAAACTTTACCTATGTTATCTTTTTCTTTACAGGAAATGGAATAACAACAGATTTCCCGATCTTGGATAGCAGATAGGTTTCTACAAAAAAACACAAGCAAGCTTTTATGAATTAATAACCAAGGAAAAAACAAAAAAACAAATATATCAAAACTTAGCCAGTTGTATTCTTTATTTTTAATACCAACCCTCTCAAAATGTGTAAAGAGCATTCATAGGCTATTAAACAAAAAGGTAACCTATCTACCTTTATAAATCTATACTTTACCATATCTAACCATGTGCTTCCATTACAGCTATTATTTTATTTTAAGATTCAAGTTTAATCTTGGTTATTACATTACTTACAGGCAAAAGTCAGTTTACCATCTAGAATGAGATGCGACCTCAATACTGAGTGCATGGAGGCGGTACGGTGTATGGGTTTGGACAGCTGTTCCCAATGTGACAAGCCCACATGCCGTATTACTGGCATGCAGTGGCCAAACAAAAACTCCCAATGTGTCTCCCAGCACAATCAGCTCTGACATCAATAACTGGTGGAGGGCATCAGGAGTGGTCTTGATGGTCCCCTATGAGGTCTAATCAAATATTCATTAAAAACCCTGTGTACCCCACAGGGAGGTCCAGCACATTGTTTTGCAATGCTCTGGACATCCCTGTAGCACACACAGGATATCCTGTTTGGATTCACATTTTTTTTCTATCAGGCCTGATAGAAGGACATAGGGAGGAGTCAGGAGCTTTTGCAGGTGCCACACATGATGTACATTTTGCACTGCGCATAAAGCCATTATGTCAAAAAAAGTTTTTAAAAAACTACTTTGCTAAAATCACATACTATATATCAAAAGGCATTTATCTTGATTGTTAAAGTTTAAATTGAAAAAGCCTAGAGATCCTCAATTTAAAAAAGACCAAATATGTATAGTTTTACCTATGTTCATGGCCTGCACAGAGTCCTAATTAACAGGAGGGAGAGCAAAACTGTATTTTAAACTTTATGAACTAATATGAAACATTCCAGTAGTTTTATGATAAAACTACCATAAAACAGCTAAATAACTGTATAAAATATATATATTTCAGGAATGATGATATCCTACTGTATCAAATGAGGGGCTACTTGCCTTTCTACCCCTAGCCTGGTGAGCATAAATATTTTCAGCAGGTTTGTGTTAAAGAAAAAAAAAAAATAATTTGTTTACATTTCCTCCCCTTCAAGTGTACTGAAATATTTGCAAACTATTGAATTTCCAACTGTATTCATTAGCTACTGCACTTGCTCTTGCTGTGATATGGCATACTGAAGGGATGACAGAAGTATAAAACTACTCCAGCTACAACCTCCAGTTGTTCTTCAATTTTCTCAAACATGACTTGTCTGTACTTAAATGGTTGTAACAGATCAGAAGTGAAGAAAAGTTAGACAAAGCATACCATTTTGGAAAGAAGATAACCAACTGCATCACATGAGGGATCATTTGCCTTACAACTCCTAGTCTGGTGTGCATAAATGTCTTCAGAAGGTGAAGCTAATTGCAAACTATGGAATTTACAACTGTACTCATTAGCTAGTGCTCTTAGGAGAACAATGGCATCCCATTGGTATGAGTTCACATAATATAGGGAGTACCAAAAGCTCAAAACTACACCTACCTGTTCTCTTTTTTGAAAATCGTTGCCTGTACTAAAATGGTCTCAACTATTAGAGACATGAAGAAAAAGTATGCAAAGTATACATTTTGAAAAGTACACATTCACCAACATCAAATGAGGGATCACTTGCCTTTCTAGCACTAGGCTGAGGTGAACAAATATTTATAAAAGTTAGCATTATAAGAACAAATATGATATTTTACAATTCCATAATTTCAAAGATGCTAAAATCTTTGAAAGCCGTAGAATTTCCTACTGTATTCAGTTTGTGTGGGTTAACATACAATATGGGGGTGCCAGGAACAGTAGACATTCACCTGCATTAAATAAAGGGTCACTTGCCTTTTTACCCCTAGGCTGGCGTGCACAACTGTTTCCAGAAGGTGGCGCTACAGTAAACAATTGAACTATTTAACATTTCTATCTCATACAGATAGCTTTGAAAATGCATGGAATCTATGACTGTAATCATTAGCTACTACTCTTTCAAGAAAAATTCCACCCTGTTGGTATGAGTTGACATACTGTAGGGGGCACCAGAAGCACAAAACTACAATAACTTTTTATACATTTTTTTTTTTTTTTTTTTTTTTTTTTTTTAACTAAAATGGTTACGAGAATGAGAGAAGAAGAAAAGGTAGATAAATCACACAGTTCTGGAAAGTAGACAATCACATCAAATGAGGGGTTACTTGTCTTTCGACCCCTAAGTTAGTGTGCGCAATGATTTCCAGAACTGGAGGGGGGGGGGGGGGTCCTGATGTCCTGCTACAAGGTCTGATCATGATTCAGTTAAATAAATAAATCCTGTGTATGCCACTGGGAAGTCCAGCTTTACACTCCTGTAGCACACACAGGATGTTTTGACTAATGCATGTTTGTTTTTGCTTTTTCTCCTGTGGTCACTGCCTGCCGGTAATATCTGTTTATACAGAGACTCATTTTGACTGTACAATGTACAGCTGTCCAAGCTCGTACATTGCACGTGCTTGGCACTCTAGGGGTTGATCTAGTTTTGGAGGATCTAGTTTTAAAACAGACTTGTCTCCATAAAACAAGATTTTTGCTTTACAGTCATATGTTGTATTAGCCATTTTCCTGTAAAATAGTTTGAGAAATTAACCTTTATGCTGCGATGACACTTAAAACTGAACTACCACCCCAACACAATGTACTCTCTAAGTCTTTGTCTTCCTAGCGTTATTAGCAATCCATAGTTCGTTTTCTCCAAAAAAAGCACTGTAAGAGCACTCTCTTTATACTAAATCTCTACCTGATGACGTCTTGCCCCTTGAATCTGTTCTGTGTATGACCGCTATGGAGCCGTTTGGCTCCATTGTACCTCCCTCTGTCTTGCCCATCACTCGTATGTCATTGTCCTCAGCACCATGTGACCTTCCGCGTCAAGGGCAGTCAGGTCATTTCAGCCTAGTGGGAGTGGGTTCATGTGAAGCACTCGCAATATATAAACCACCGGTCTGTTTCCACTAGGCTGAAATTATCTGACTGCGCCTGATGCCATAGTTCGTTTTCTCCAAAAAAGCACTGTAAGAGCACTCTGGTTTATATATTGCGAGTGCTTCACATGAACCCACTCCCACTAGGCTGAAATGACCTGACTGCCCTTGACGCGGAAGGTCACATGGTGCTGATGACAATGACATACAAGTGATGGGCAAGACAGAGGGAGGTACAATGGAGCCAAACGGCTCCATAGCGGTCATGCACAGAACGGATTCAAGGGGCAAGATGTCATCAGGTAGAGATTTAGTATAAAGATAGTTTTCTCAAAAAAAGCATTGTAAGAGCACTAACTATGGATTGCTAATAAAGCTAGGAAGACAAAGACTTAGAGAGTATATTGTGTTGGGGTGGTAGTTCCTCTTTAAAGCGGAACTACCACTTCTTAAACACTTTAACTTCAATAATTCCCCATCTGGCGACTAGCAGCTTAGTAGCGCTAGTCACAGAATTATTACCTTATTCAAAAGAAAGGAAGAAATTTACTTACCGATATTTCCTTTTCTTCTGTGTACCTCCACTGCACTAACAAACAATGGGCTTTATCTCCCGCCTCCAGCTGGTAGGACCGATTAATTTTTAAATAAAAACTCACTCCACCCCTTCCGCTCCAGTTATCTTGTCTTAGCCAAGCTGTGTTTTCTAAAAATTAAATCAGATATATGTTAAGGGTGGGTGTGCAGTGGAGGTACACAGAAGAAAAGGAAATATCGGTAAGTAAATTTCTTCCTTTCTTCTGTGTACTCCCCTGCACTAACAAACAATGGGATCTCACAAAGCTTTTTCTCAAAGGGGGGGACAAGAAATTCATGTACATATCTATACATCCTCTATACACAAGTATACATACATACATATATACATATATATATATATATATACAGATACACACATATATATATTAGCAGAACATATAAAAACAGATATTTCCTACCATTATCATGAAGGAATCACCGCCTGCAGCACTTGTCTTCCAAACTTGGCATCTGCTGATGAGCTCACATCCAAGTTATAGTGCTTAATAAACGTAGACATGGATTTCCATGTAGCCGCTTTGCATATTTCTGCTGGAGAAGCACTTGCTTTCAGTGCCCATGAAGTGGCAACTGCTCTTGTTGAGTGTGCCTTAACTTTAATAGGAGGAACTAACTTGCCTTCCTTATATGCAGCCATAATACATTGTCTAATCCACCTAGCAATAGAGGATTTAGAAGCTGTAGACCCCTTCCTTTTCCCTAGAAATTGAATGAAGAGGGAATCAGACTTTCTAAACTCTTTAGTCCTCTCCAAGTATGTGGAAATACATCTAACCAGATCTAAGGAATGGAGTCTGGCCTCCTTTTCTCCTATAGGATTCCTGCAAAATGAGGGGAGAATGATTTCCTGATTAAGATGAAAATTAGATACTACTTTTCCTCTAAATTCTGGCTTCATTCTTAATACCACTTTGTCTTGGTGAAAAGACAAAAAGGGGCTCTTACAAGATAATGCTTGTAATTCATTAACCCTTTTAGCTGAGGTAATGGCTGTTAGGAAAACCGTCTTCCAAGTCAGATGTTTTATAGATATCTGGTCAATTGGTTCAAACAAAGGAGAATCCATCAGCTGATTCAAGACTATATTAAGATCCCATGCAGGAACTACTTCTCTTATTCTAGGCCGAGCTTTCTCTATAGCTCTGATAAAGCGCTTAACTAAATCTTTTTCTGCCCAGTGTTTAACAAATACTGCTGATAATGCTGAAATCTGTACTTTTAGTGATGCTGGGCTAAGGCCTATATCAAAACCTTTTTGTAAAAATTCCAAAATCGTAGGAGTAGATACACTATCTTTCGCTATGTTATTCTTTATGCACCATGATCTAAAGGTTTTCCATATTCTATCATAGATCCTATTAGTGGAGGCCTTTCTACTTGAAATTATGGTATTAGCTACTTTGTCTGAGCATCCTTTAGATTTCAAATGCTGCCGCTCAACCTCCAAGCCGTTAGGTGAAAAAAATTTGGATTGTGATGTACTAGAGGTCCCTGTGTTAACAGATCCTTCCTCTCCGGGAGTGGCCAAGGTTTCTGGCATGAGAGTTTTATCAGCTCTGAATACCATGTCCTTTTGGGCCAGTCTGGAGCTATCAAAATCACTTCTGATCTGTCTTTCCTTATCTTCCTCAGCACCTCCTTTATTAAAGGAATTGGTGGAAAGATATAGGCAAGGGAGAATGTCCAAGATTGTTTTAGGGCATCCTGAGCCACTGCTGCCCTGTTGTCCCATCTGGAAAAGAAAAGGTTGCACTTCGCATTCTGAGGAGTTGCCATTAGATCTATTGCTGGTGTTCCCCATCTGCTTATAATCTGAAGATATACTTCCTGATTCAGGGACCATTCCCCCTGATCTATCTTTACCCTGCTCAGGTAGTCCGCTTGCTTGTTCAAGACTCCTGAAATGTGCGACGCCGTCAGAGCCTCTAAATTTCTCTCCGCCCATCTGAATATTGGCTTGACTTCTTTGTTTAAGGAAGCACTCCTTGTTCCTCCTTGATTTTTTAAATACTGTACCGTAGTCATATTGTCTGATCTTATGTGTACAGCCTTGTTGCGTAGCATGTTGCGGAAATGAATTAGAGTGTACCTTACTGCTCTTATTTCCAGAATATTTATGTGCAGATGCGATTCCTTTAGTAACCATTTCCCTTGTACTGTTCTGGATTCCCAGATGCCTCCCCATCCTGATGGACTTGCATCTGTATATATTATTTGCCACTGATGATCCTTTATCATTGTGCCTCTTTTTAGATGCTTTTTCTTTATCCACCAGAGAAGGCTTCTTCTTACTTCTACTGGAATGGTAATCATCTGGTAAGGATCCTGTTGATAATTCCAATGTTTTAGGAAAAATATTTGAAGGTTCCTTAAGTGAGACCTTGACCAAGGTACTACTTGAATGGCTGATGTCATTGTTCCCAGGCATTCCATGATCGTCTGTGCTGACTGTCTTTTCTTCTTTATGAATTCCATAACTCTTCTTATTGTGTTGTGAATTCTCTCTTCTGATAGAGTGACCTTTGCTCTTGCTGTGTCTATCTGAATCCCTAAGAATATTAACTTCTGAGTAGGATGCATCTGACTCTTTTGCATGTTTATCAACCAACCTAGTCTCTGTAGATGTTCTTTTACCTTTAGAGTTTGATAAATCGATTCTTGTTTTGATTTTGAAATGATCAAGAGATCGTCTAGATAGGGAACTATGTGAATCCCTTCTCTTCTTAAGGGCTCTAATGCTGTGGCCAAAATTTTTGTGAATATTCTTGGAGCTGTTGTTAGCCCGAAAGGCAGACATCTGAATTGAAAATGATCTTCCTTTATTGCAAACCTCAAGTATCTTCTGTCCTGTTTTCTTACTGGGATATGATGATATGCATCCTGTAAGTCCACTTTTGTCAGGAAATCCATAGGGCAAATGGACCTTATTACCGAATTGACAGACTCCATCTTGAAGCGCCTCTGCTTCATATGCTCGTTTAACCACTTCAGGTCCAGTATTATTCTGCATGATGCCGGCGTCTTTGGAACTGCAAACAGTACTGAATAAATTCCAGAATGCTTCTGCCCTACCGGAACTGATTCCACTACTGCCTTCTTGACCAATTGCTGTACTTCTTTCCTGAATAATTTTGACTTCTGGGGATTCTTCGGTATTCTTGATCTCTTGAAAATAGATATCTTTGGGGGTATCTTGAATTCCAGCGAATATCCTGTTTCCAAAATTCTCTGGACCCAAAAATCCTGAGTGTTCCAGTGATCCTTGAATCTTTTCAGGCGACCCCCTACCTGTTCTGAAAACAGGACTCGCTGAACTTCAGAATTCTCTTTTAAACTGTGTCTTCTTAGGGTATTCCTTATGGAAGTTTCCCCTGTAGTTCTGTGTGGGCTGAGCTCTCTTGTTTTCATTTTGCTTGCCTTGATACTTTCCTTGGTTACGAAAGGAATAGTTCTTTGACCTGTAATGTGTGGCTTTCGCTGGAGATGATCTAGTTCTTTTTCTTTGAGGAAGAAAAGCACTGCGTCCACCTGTCAACTTCTTTACAATCTCTTCTAGCTGATCTCCAAACAACCTTTCTCCTTTAAATGGCAGAGAGATCAGCTTATTCTTAGATGGAACATCCGCTCCCCAGGATTTTAGCCAGAGAGCTCTTCTAGCTGCAACTGACATAGCTGATGTTTTAGCCGCTAGTCTTACTGAATCTAATGAAGCATCACAGATGAAGCTGTTTGCTTCCTTTATGATAGCTACTTCTTTCAATAGTTTTGACCTAGAAACTGATGAGTCTATCTTTTCTTCTAATGAATTTAACCAAATCCTCATAGTTCTTGATACTGAGGCTAATGCTGTAACTACCTTAATGTTATTACCTATCAAGGAAAATTGTTTCTTTAACCCTGACTCCATCCTTCTCTCCATTGGATCCCTTAAGGCTGATCCATCTTCTAATGGTATAGTAGTATGTTTTGCTAAACATGCAACTGCCGCATCTACTTTTGGAGGATTGGACCATAACTTCACCTCTTCCTCCTGAAAAGGATACATCTTAGCAAACCTCTTTGTGGTTACTGATCTCTTATCAATCTTCATCCATTCCTCCTGGACTATCCCTGATAAGGAATGATGCACCGGAAAGGTAGGTACTGCTCTTTGATTTCCCAGAAAGGCCGTATCCATTATATTTAACTCTTTTTGTTCATCTGTAATACCAAGGGATTTTCTAATATATTTAATAAAACCCTCTATCTTCTCTAGAGAAAAAGATCCTGTACCTTCGACTATTTCTCCTTCTTCCTCTTCTGAAGATGAATATTCTGAAGGTTCCTGACTGTTTGATTCCTCCATCTCTGTTTGTTTTGATGACGTACCTTCTCCTGGATCCTCAGACCTGGGTCTCTTTTTTGGATTAACAGCTTCTTGCATAGCTGTAAAGGTCTCTTTCATGGATGTTTGCATCCATGATAAAAAATTCTGAAATTGTAAAGGTACATCTTGTCCTGCTACCTTTTTAAGGCATTCTAAGCAGAGTTTAGATCCCTCCACTACTGGGGCCTTCTTATCACAATTAGGACATGTCTTTGGTTTAGAGGCTTTAGTTTCTGAACTAGAGCTATCTTTAGAGGTCCCAGCTTCTAATTTATCCTTAGAGCTACTTTTGGCTGAGGAAGACATAGTCAGTTGCTAGGAATAATCTACTAAAAACTAACACTTTAATAATCACAATTAAAAAATTTTAAACAACTAATCCTTACCTTGTCTTCTTACTTCAGCCGTTTTATACCTCCTGTGTTCCAAGCTGAAACGCACGCCGTCCCAGGCTACGTTTCATAGCGAGGGGATAAGTCCTAGCCACTATGCTGACTTCCTCCCCCGTTCCAAACATCCGACGCTCACTGATGCTGCAGAAGTCTTGATGACCTCATCTGAATGCGCCCTGCAATCGGAAGCCCGCTGGTGGTAGAGAGGCTGGATCTTCCTCTGTCCCAGGAACGAGGTATCTTTTGGCTCTAAATCATGGGAACCTGCAGAAGTTATTTTCTTTTTAAAACTTCGCAAGGTTGCCCTGCTTTACACCTCCTATCCACAGGTTATCTTGTGGAGGAAGGGGTGTCTCGATCGCATTATCGCGATCTCCCATAACCGGGTACTTTTGTTGGAGCGCTACGGAGGCTGCTCACCTCACGCCCTCCAGCTGGTAGGACCGAAATAACTGGAGCGGAAGGGGTGGAGTGAGTTTTTATTTAAAAATTAATCGGTCCTACCAGCTGGAGGCGGGAGATAAAGCCCATTGTTTGTTAGTGCAGGGGAGTACACAGAAGAAATATGTATTGTTACCGGGCTGACAGCAGCACAGAGCGTGGACATCTTGCCATAGTGACGTCGGTGCGCCTGCTCTGTCAATCCCTTTTGGAGCCTAGCAACTCCTCCTAGACCTGGGTGGGGCTGACAGCGCAGGCACGCAGACTGCACTATTGCAAGATGTCCGCTCTCCGTCCTGCCTGTCAGCCTGGTAAGAAGCAATATTTCTTTTACACAAGGTAATAATTCTGGCGACTAGCACTACTAAGCTTCTAGTTGCCAGATGGGGAGTTATTGAAGTTAAATTGTTTAAGAGGTGGTAGTTCCGCCTTAAGACCAATTACCTGCATGGAATGCCAGTTAGTATTGTTGAAGGCCAAGCTTATTGCTTGCTGTGCTGTTCAAATGCCTCCAATGTGTGGGCCATGCCTAGTTTACCTCATAGCAGTGTGTGGTAATACTCAGAGCACAAAACTAGTTAGCATAATGTGCCACCAACAAATAAAGGTTAATTTCTCAAACTATTTATATTGCAAATTCTAAGTACAATTATTTTCCTTAGAGTAACAAGTCCAATTTAGGTCATTGCAATAAGCTCAAGAATAAGGCATTCTGTAATTGCTTCATAAAGCACTCAATTGCTATTAAAGGAACGCCAACACCTAAAAATGAAATAGGTGGATATAAACTTTAAATATCAACTCTGATAGCATATGTAAAAATTATTCATTTTACATCCCTAGAAAAATCCTTTAGTGTACTTACAGTTAAAATCCTTTAAAAGGAAATTATTTAAATTTAAGTACACTAAAATCCTCTTTTGTCTATCATTCAATGTAGCACACAGGAACAGTAGGGATATATAAAAATCTATCCGCTAAGATTCCAGAGAGCGAAAGAGAGAAAAAAAAAAACAAAAAAAAAAAAAACAAACCTCCATTTCAGAAACATTTCCACAGGACAAGGCTGGTACAACATGAACCTCAGGCATCAGACACAGAACTTAAAAAATAACAGGAAACCAACAAGGTTCTTAACACAGAAAAAGCAAGAATGACATCTATATAAGCACTACAGCCTGTAAGCCCCAACAGCCAAAATGGACTTCAGCTGAACGGACTAGGAGAAAAGGATCAGGGAGTACAAAAATCTTTGAGGGATGCAGGGTCCATAGGGCCGTCCCAAAAATATTGGGAGGGGAACAAAACTAACGAACACTGACCTTCAAAATTTGGTGGCCAAAATTGCCATTCGGAGATGCAAAAAAATGTTAACTTTGTAAAAGTTTGTGAACAGACGACTATGTTGCCGCTTTGCACATTTGGTCAACAGCGGCTTGGTTCTTCAAGGCCCATGATGTACTGATGGTACTAGCTGAATGAGCTGCAACTCTGAAAGGTGTTGAAACAGATTTCAGTCTGTACTCCTTTTTAACAGTTAAGCAATGCAGCAATGGTTGTTGATGCTGGCATGACCTTCTTAGGGCCGTCCGGAATTACAATATCTCAGTTCTAATGGAATGTGCGACTTTGACATGCTGTCTCAGACATCTAACCACGTCTAATATATGAAGAGATTTCTCCTTTTTGTTAGATTGGTCAGGACACAAAGGAAGGAAGGACCACCTCTTGATTGATGCAGAAAGCTGAAACCACCTTTGGTTGGAACTTAGGAACAGTTCTTAAAACCAGTATCTTGATGGAAGACAAGATGGGGGAGATACACAAGATAGTGACCAGAGTTCTGAAACTGTTCTTTTCGGGTTTTATAGTTCCAAAATGTTGTTGTAAGCAAATTTCCCCATTTGATTTTCGGAACTGAATATTAGCCCCAGCAATTGCATCTTCTGTGATGGAACCAAGTGAGATTTGTTAAGATTGATAATCCAACCGTGATTCTTCAGTATATCCATTGTCACATGAAGATGTTGTGGAGTTAATTCCTGGGAGAGAGCTTTTAGCAACAGGTCGTCCTAGTATGGAGTCGTGTACAGTCCCTTTGATGGTAAATGCTCTGTAAGGGGTCGTCATCTCCTTGCTGAACACTTTAGTGTTGTGGCTAATGTGAAAGGAAATGGCACAAATTGGTAGCGTTGGTTTTGGAAAGCAAAATCAGAGATATTGATAGTGTTTGGACCATACTGGTAAATTGAGATATGCATCTGTGATGTCCAGTGATGTCATGAACTCTGATGGTTCCATGGCATACCACCACTTTTTATGGTCACTGAAAAAAGACGGAAGATTCTGTCCAATCTTGGACTTAAAATCATTAAAAATTCCTCAGAGTACACAAGTTCAAGATGGAGTCAGTCCGTTCATACATAGCAGGGACTCCATCTTGAACTTGGGTACTCTGAGGAATTGTTTTAATGATTTTATGTCCAAGATTGGACAGAATCATCTGGCTTTTTTCAGTGACCATAAAAAGTGGTGGTATGTCATGAACAACAACCTGTATCCGTCTTGTAGCAATCGAAGTACCCAGTCATCTGTAATTGACATCCTCCTCCATTGCTGCATGTAGTGTCGTAATCTTTCCCTTACAGGAGGATCTCTGGGGAACTCCAAACTTCATGCTGTGTAGGCTTGGGTTCAGATTACTTGGTTACAAGCTGGTTTTGTTTTGTTGTAACAAAAGAATCACCTGAAATACTGTCTGTAGCTTGTCGTGACTGGCCCCTCAGTCAAACAGAGATGGACAGGTCTCTTAGTTTTCTGAGTAATTTTCTTACCTTTCCAAGTCTGCTTGGGTTTTTGGGGAGGATATGCCTAAGCTTCCGGGGAAGGGCTGCCATAGGCATGCACATCTGAGCTGGCAGGAATAAGAAGAACCAAGCATTTTCCTTGGAAAGAAGGCATACTTAGGCTTGCCCGAGGCACTAAAGTACTATTTCCCCCAGTGGCATGGCTCATAACCTTCTCCAGTTCAGGGCCAAACAATTGTTTGCCTGCAAAAGCGAGAGAAACCAGAGACTTCTTGGATGATTTAACCAGATCTTAAGCCACAGAATGCAATGTGCAAAGTTAGTATTAGCGGAGGATCTTGTAGAGCAACACCACCAGGTTATCCTTTAACAACATCCTCTTTGACTGCGTATAAGAGATGACTACCCCAGATAGATAGTCATGGTCCTAGGATTAGGGAATAGAGACGACTGAAGAGATAAGAGCCTTAACCTTAACTGATTTCTAGTCTGCATATGAAGACAGGAGGTGTATGGGTGAAAGTGCAAGAGCGACATAAGATGTCAGAATACTCCATAGGAAGCCCAGTCTGGCAATTGGGGCAAAATGTTAAAGGAATTAGGGGGACACCAGAATCTTATTTTATCTTTTGACTTGTCCATGTGTTCCTTAGGTTCTGACGCAGTCAGAAGACACCAAAAAGTAATGTTAACCCCTTAAGGCCCACAGACCTTTTTTATTTATGCTCCCAGTTCAGGGCTCCCCCCAAATGGAATGCAGCCACTCGGGGAGCCCTGAAATCCATGACGATCCTGACACATCATGGGTCCTTTTGGTTCCCCAACTCACGATGGGCCAGGACCATCTAGGGTCCTTAAGGGGTTGAATACAGTCAAAAATAGTACAAAAGGTACCTAAAAGTATGCAAAAGTACTTATCTGACAGCAAGGGGTTAAATTGGCAAGCAGGAGATCAGCCTCTGCATAGCACACAGAAATAAAGAATTATCCTAAGACCACCTTTTCCCAAGCCCTCCTCCCCCCAAATAAAAAAAACCCAGGAAAATGGATTTCAGGAAAATGGATTTCAGAGAAATGTCTTATCCCATTAAAATGGCATTGTGGCTCAACAGTCATTTAAACACTGTTTCCCCTGGTAATGGAGGGGTTTCTAGACTGCATTTCTTATTAGGTGGCACTATGAAAAACACCTGCAGCCTCTCTGTGCATGAATCCAAAATGGCCACTGCAACTGCACGTGGGCACCTAGTCTTAAAGTGGCCACATCTAATTTCGGTACAGTTAAAGAATAAACCTAAAAAAAAAAAAGTTTATCTGAAATACTGAGGGAGTGAGTGAATCAAAATAAAATCCGACTGCCTTAAAGGCACAGTCCCACAAGGGGAAAATGTGCCCAAATAAAGAAGAAGGTAATGTAGAGATTAATAGCCCTTCTGTATATACAAAGGAAGCAACAATGGCATGTCACGGGCAAACAGACAAAACCACAGAATTTCCTCCATCATGTACACGGCTTACGGAGGACAAAGTCCAAGAGAGACTGGAAAAAGTTATGGTGTATAAAGCACCAGGACCTGATAGTACACACCCAAGGGTACTTAAGGAACTTGGTTCAATAAGGGCAAGACCAATATATTTAATATTTATCGATTCACTTTCATCAGGCATAGTGTCCTGTGATTGGAAGAAAGCTGATGTACTAACATTGTCTTGTGCGCTTGACTTTTGTAGGGATAAGATATTGTAAGAGTTACTGACAATATTCAAAACTATATGAAGACCAACAATATTATTACTAGGAGCCAGCATGGTTTTATGAAGAAGAATAGATCTCAAACTAATTTATATGCAATTATGGAATGGTTAGTAAAATTGGACAAAAATTGCTGCTGATGTAGTATACTTGGATTCTACAAAAACCTTTGATATTGTGTCTCAACAGATTACTGCATAAATTAAAAGGCTTCGGTTTGGGACAGAATATCTGTACATGGATTGAGAACTGGTTAAAGGACAGATGACAGGGAGCGGTCATAAATGGAACCTTTGAGTAATGTCTCAATTTTTGCTGATGACACTAAACTGTGTAAGGAAATATAAAAAAAAAAATCCTGCTCTGTATAATCTCTGCAAAAGGGCTGTAAAGTTATGGAATTCTTTGCCATAGGATGCTGTGCTTGCAGATATTGTAGCAGTTTTCAAACAAGTAATGGATACCTATCTAGCAAAAAATATTGAGAATTAGGACAGTGTTCTTCAAAGCAGATAGGAAGGTGCTCAAGGGAAAGATCTGACTGCTAGAATTTCTTTTTTTACCCACTTGTGGCTTAACTGGAAATGGCTTCAATGGGGGTTTTTCTTGCCTTCCTCCAGATCAACATGGGTGATATGGCATGGGCTGAAATTGATGGACGCATGTCTTTTCAGCCTCATCAACTATGTGTTACTATGTTAAAAGGTACGTTCCTTGTCAGATCAGCCAGAACAAAACAAGTGGTTTCCAAATAACATGGATATGCACACAGGACTAAAGAACTCAATGGGTTAACAGATAATCATCAGTTTTCAGGGTCCTAGTAGAATTAATGGGGAAAAAAAAAAAAAAAAAAAGATGCCATAGTGAAGTAAAGGTTGTAAAAACAAGGCAATCCCCCACAGGATTGTGCCTTGGAAAGCATAAAAGATGCAATTCTGTAACTAGCCATCTGCACCATGGGGTGGGAGGGTTATAAAAGTACTTGCTTTTGCAACGTGTTGAAGACTTCTCAAACACTGAGGGGTTTTAACCTCAGTTTAATTTATAGATATTCACATCTCCACTATGGTACAATTGTTTACTCCAGAATTGCCCCTATAAATGTTTAAAAAGCAGGGTACAACTTATTTCATCTGTCCAAAAAAGAAAAGGGGATGATAATTCTTATTTGTCCCCAAGGTAAAGTTGGCTTTCTCGAGAATTGCACCTCTTTAGCTTCCTGAATAAGGTCCTGTGTACTGCCCAAGGCTCTTACATAATTAATCAACTTACAGTTTTTCAATGAGCTGTTTTTCATCCAAGGCATTTGCGAGATCCCTTTTGTTACCAAGTACTAATACCTAGAAAACATTAAAAAGGACAAGGTAAAAAAAAAAAAAAAGCGTTTTGCAAAACATTTTATCTATAATATTATTTTAATACTGTCGCACAGTTCAAATATTGCATCACAAATTTAAAATACTTAAAAAAACAAAACACAAACATTTATTTCTGCTATTCCTTGGTAAAGGCTACATAATATTAAGAATTTTGAGCAAAAAGCAACAAAATCAATTAAAGGAACGGAGGACTTGATGTATGAGGAATGACTAGACAAACTTGGCTTATTTACTCTATAAAAAAACAACTAAGAGTAGATCTTATCACAATGTACAAGTATGAGAGGTCAATACAAGGATCTCTCTGGTGAGCTATTCATTCCAAGGCCTGAGCATATAACCAGGGGACACCCCTTGAGATTAGAGGAAAGGAGGTTTTGACTTCAGCAGAGGAAGTTTTTTTTTTTTTTTTGCAGTAAGGTCTGTTAAATTATGGAATTCCTTGCCCAAGGATGTGGTTATGGCAGGTACAGTGGATACATTTAAGAGAAGATTAGATACGTTTCTTTCAAAAGGGAACATACAGGGTTATACTTTGTATTAGTAGGCAAAACAGGAAGATCTGAAAGACTAAATGATTTGGCAGCAAGAAGTATTAAGGTATCAAATTACAGAAACCAGACACCAGCAATCCCAAACCAAGGCGATATCTAAAATACTAAGTATGTACAATTAAACCCATGGCTATGATAGGGGCAATGATGTCCTTTTTTCCCCTGTGTCTTTTAGTAAGGGGACACCCCTGAAAAGTACCATATCTCACTTCATTTTTCTTGTGGAAATAGAAGTATTAATTTGTTCAGTAAAATTGTCATATCAAAGGCCTGCAAAATAGTAGTCATCACTGCAAGGCTTCTGCTTTTGTAGATGCTCTTCTGCTATATGGTTCCTCTCAATCTACTTCCATTCCTATCCTGATGAAAGAATTAAACGTGTGGGTCTTTGAATTGTTGACAATAGATACTTTTTTGCCAAACTGTATCCTAATGTTTGAATAACTATGTATGAGGGATCTCTGTCATAAATTGAGGTTCTTCTCCATGCCAAGCCTGCTCACTTTTCTCTCGCACATTCTGTCATCTCCAGACCCAAGAGCCAATGCATTAATCCACTGGTGTACAATGGCCCTCTTTGAGTCTATTACCTTACTCATCAATAGCCTCTTGCCCTTGTCTGCTATTGTAGTTGATGCACATGTCCAGTTCCGTGATCCTTTAAATAGAACTTTATTTTTTTTTATTATTATTATTTTAAACGGCTATAACTAACTCCAGTGTCTCTTCAGGGATTTAACACCTTTTGAATCTTTGTGTGAATGGTGTGAGAATGATCAGTTTCTTTTCCCAACCCTACTCCATCTTGAATTCTTGTGGTCCTCAGGATCTCTCGAAATTAACAGGAGAAGGTCTTATGGAGTGCTAGTTTTGCTTCTCAGTGGAGCAAGATGTTCTTACTAGTTAACTGTGCATCGATTAATTTTAACACCAGAATCAAACTATAAATTGGTCGTCAGATAGTATGGAAGCCATGGGTTATTAAACAATCTAATTTAATGCATCTCCTCTGTGCAATTATAACAAAGGGTTCCATTTCCAGCATCTGGTGCCATTTTCCTCTTATTAAGCTTTACTGGGAGAGACTCTTGGGCATCATTTCTGATATAGAATTATTTTGACCCTTATTATTTCCTCTTGCACCATATAAAAACTCCCTACTGAGAGATCACTTCTAATCTATCTTTTGAAGACAACTAAGGCTCTCATCCCCTTTTCTCTTGCGTAGCCCCCACCCAGGAAGGGTTCAAGAAAAAATTACCATGGATTAACTACTCTCCTTACAGCTCAGAAATTATGTTTTTGTTCATGTTGGAGCTAGGTAGTGCACTTTTCAAGACTCAGACACTGTAGCTACAAATCTCTTAAGCAATAATCTTAGAGTAGCACTTAATTGCTGCATGTTTGCTTAACTTAACTGTATGTTTGTATTGTCTTGACTTGAGGGTGTATTGGATAGTTTAATTACTGAAGTGTTTTCATGAAGCCTGTTAACTGTATGTGTACATCTAATAAACGGTCTTGCAAATCTGCTCATGCATACTATGATCAATTGCATTTCAAAGAGGCTTTAATCATGGATATGCACTTTCCCATCTGTCCTTCCCTTCACATTCATGTCTCTTCTGTCTGGATCCTTTTCCTGGCTTTACCCCTTTATGCAATTAGTTTTTAAAAGTACACTTTCAAACAATGTTACCCCCCCCCCCCAAACAAAAAAAAACACATTTGTTACATCCCTAAAAATAGCTTCAGTGGGATAGCCACCAAGTTGTTCTGCAATGTGCTGGACACTGCTCTAGAAGGGAGGGAGAGAGAGCGAGAGAGAGGGACAGAATTAAGAGGCACACAGAGAGTCTTCTGTCTCCTCCAGACAGTTATTCTACTGCATTCTATAGCCAATGGTGACAGAAAGATAATGCGTTAGTAACAGCTCCATCTCTTTCACAGTTTAAAAAGTAATAATGTCTGCATAAAGGAACGGTCAGCAATAGGAGTACCCTTTAAGTACTCAGCAGGAAAGGCCATGCAATGAATTGCAAAAATTAATAAGATACAAATGTAAAACTTAATATTTGCTTTTTAAATATAAATCCCAGAAAGACCCAAGGAATGACCCAGTAACCTCCATAAACAAATCTCCTACTCCTCCTGCGTAATCAATCATTGGTCTCTTGCAATAGAAATATTAAAAACCAGCCCATGCATTTGTGGAATATGCTGTTGCAGAAAGTGGCACACGAGATGTTTATATTCTGTCACTAGTGCTTAGATCCTTATGACAAAATGCTAACACTAACACTTTAGAATGCTTTGGAATAGTTGAAGGAACTTTCATAATCTAAATTTATGTTAACCATCCTTTACTTAAAATGTAGTTTAAAATGATAGTAATACTTCAATTTAATTTTATTTTATATTGTAGCCATTAAAAATATTTTTTAAACGATACAAGTCTTATCTCGCAAAACTTTACGGTTTGAGAGATATTCGCAAGCAAAGTTTCCCCCTTGCTGACATCAGCGTTCTAGCTGACAGACTTGGATTCCGGTCAGCAGTCGGCGGCTCTTCAGCAGAGCACAGACCGCAAGATATAAAAATAACTACTTCATTGGAATGGTCTACAAAGTGTGCCTGGCTTGCAAGCACACTTTGTAGATCGTTCCAATGAACTAGTTATTTTTATACATTGCAATCTCTGCTCTGCTGAAGGACCTGTGGCTGGTCTGCAGACCAGATTCAAAGTCTGTCAGCTAGATGGCAGACTTGGTTGATACAGACAGTCAGGGGGAAACTTTACTTGAGAATCTCTCAAAAACAAAAAGGTTTGAGAGATAAGACTTATATTGTTGAAAATGTTTTTTAATGGTTAGAGTATAAACTTATACTGAAGTATTCCTATCACTTTGAGAAATAAATAGCTACATATCTTAGTTTATGCAAATGAGGCAGTATTTGCCGGCACAGCCTAGTGTGCAAAAAATGCTAAAATAAGGCAACCCTGTCCCTCCCACTCCCTTCATCATCTCATCTATCTCACTCCCTGCCTTCATTAATCTCATCCTCTCTAGCTCATTTCATGTCAATTCCCTTCAAGTCACCACATCATGCCATCTACCATACGCCCTCTATTTCATGTCATTGCTCTTGAAGTCAACATGTCATGCCATCTCCCATATTCCCTCCATTTCATTTCCCTTCAAGTCATCTCATCTCCAATAATCTCATAATACAGATAGTTATAATGTTCATATAGTGTTTCCCTTCCTCCTAGAGCAAATTTTTCAAAATGCAGTGTGGCAGGCCACATGTTTAAATTCGCTACCTGCCACCATACTATTATCCACGTCATTTCGTGTCCTGTCAGTATCTTCCATCAATGAGTAGACTAAAAGTGACAAATCACGTCTGGTTTGAATCTGCTCAATGATAGAGGAGTTGGTAATGGAGAACAACTGGGGAGGAGAAGAGGCTAAGAATGACAGGCTGCGGTACAGAGCTGTACCGCAGCCTGTCCTGAACGGACGTTGCTCGCTTACGTTAAAAAAGCCGATATCTCCGTCAATACAGCATTTAAAAAACAATGGATTTAAAATGTATTGACATGGAAGATTCATATAAGAAACACTTTACTGGAGGTGAGAGTTCCCCTTTAAAAGGATATAACCTGGGAATTAAATATCCCATGCTATTAGCATGGGGAGATATTGAGAAAACAAAGCAGTTCAAGGAACATGGGCTCAGATGGAATCAAAACTACACTTAAAGGGATAGTAATACTTAAATATTACTAACCCCCATATTGTAGGCATGTTAAAAATAATTTAATTGTCCCCAGTGTCATCTATCAAACCTTTATGGTTTGAGAGATAACCGCCCGCAAAGTTCCCCCCTCCCTCCCCTTTCCCTGAAGTCAGCGTTGTAGCTGACTGCAGGGATATCCGGTCTTACTTGCATCAGGCGGCTCTGCAGCAGAGCCAAGATAGCGTTAGTAAAAAAATAATTATTTCACTGAAATGGTCTTCTACGTGTGCTTGCAAACCATGCACACGTAGACGACCGTTTCAGTGAAATAATTCTTGTTTACTAACGCTATCTTGGCTCTGCTGCAGAGCCACCCGACTGTCGTACGACAGGTTTCCCCTGCAGTCAGCTACAACGCTGACTTCAGGGAATGGGGAGGGAGGGGGGACTTTGCGGGTGGTTATTTCTCAAACCATAAAGGTTTGAGAGATGACACTGTGGACAATTCAATTCTTTTTAACATGCCCACAATATGGGGATTAGTAAGATTTAAGTATTACTATCCCTTTAAATATTCTGGAGTTGAGTGATCGTTTACACCTTAAAGATCCTGAGAGAGTCTCTACAAGGGAGAAGAGTCCTGGTTCGAACAGACAACATGGTTGCGGCCATGTATGTAAAGAACCAGGGTGGTACAAAATGCGATGCCCTCAACAGAGGCTCAAAAAAGTCCTATTGTGAGCAGTAAAAAGAAACAGAACAACAGGAGCTGCTCCTAGTGTAACATCAAACAATCAGGTCACCAATACCTTCCGGGCCCCCGCCCACTCCTGTCACAGTCATGCTCCCCTGTATCTCCAGGACTGGCAGTATGGAAAAGAAAACTATAAAGCTGTTATATACTGTATATACAAACATAAAGAGATAACGTTTAACAAAAACAGCAGCTTCAATTATCTTCATAGTATTTGGACTATGGAGAGTGTTATTTCAATACTGTCAGAGTTGTAGTTCAAGAGTGACTGAATGATAAAGTATGCCCCTCCTGCCCCTTTTACCTAGTATAAGCCATCTCCTCTCAGATGTGGAATTTGGCCGCTTGACCAGACATAACACAGCAGAGGACAATCCTCTTACTGTGAGCATAAGGAAAACCCTGTCCCTCTTGACAGGTTTTTCCATATACTCACTGAAGATTGTCCCTGTCTGCAATCCATCCATACGGTCTTGATGCTCTGAGGTGAGCAGAGTTACATCAGTAAAAGGGGCGGGAGGGGGATACTTTATCATTCAATTACTCATGAACTACAACTCTGACAGTATTGAAACACCACCCTCCATGGCTCAAATACTATGAAGATTAATTGGAGCTGCTTTTATTGTGAAACATTACTATCCTTTGAACAGTGAATCAACTTACTGGGATTCCATGCAACTGTGGTTTGTCTAGCAAATTGTGCAATTCATATTTTGATGCTTCCACTTTATCCAAGTCTGCTGCATCAACCATGTACCTAAAGGAGGAAACATTGACGAAAGTCATATTTTTTTCATTATCTTCAAGATGGCCATTAAAATCAATATATACATTCTTAAATATTCACATACAGAAAAAGAACACAATTTTCTCATATTCCTCAGACTAGAACCAAAGCTTTAATCTGTTGAGTGCCAGGGGAGTATGAACCCCCCTGGCACGCAAAAGGCAAACAGATCCTAAAACCCCCCATCTCACTTCTCTTACTATGGACAGTAAACCCTTAATGGCCCTTATGAGTTTGCCCTTATGCTTGTTTCCAAGACATGACATCTTCAAATCAGTCCTGAATGTCACGTTCATGAAGGCAGACATGATAGTTGCCAACTTTTTCTTCCTCCTTTTCCTTTGTCAAACAGAAGCAGGCAGCACATGATCCTACTTAAACCATAAGGACTGGAGATGTGGCTAAAGTGTTATCACCACCGTGTGCAGTGAGCACTTTGAGGTCTTATGGTCCTGCTAGTAACTGTCATATCTGTCTCGTGGATATGATTCAGCGCTGACTGAAGAACTTCTCTCTCTTGAACCAAGAACAAAAGTTATAGAAGGCATTTGGTTTTTCTGGCCATAACATTGTAAGAGGAGAGAATTAGGATGTGTCCTCCTTTAATGAAGTTAATGTCAAACAGGCAGCCCCATATACCAATATGGCACATTTTAAAATATCTGAAGTATATAAGAAAAATCTGGCATACACTGGGCAAGATAAAGCATAAAGGAGAGTCCAACCCTTGGGGGGGGGGGGGGGTTATGGTACAGAATGCAGGCAGGGCTGTACCATTTATGCTGGTAAAAATAGAGTAGGTTATTACTTTGTAGCCCCTTCAGATATAATGTAAAAAACTATTATTCTTTATTTATATAGCGGTAACTTATTCCACAGCGCTGCGTGCTATTACTTACACAACTGCATTAACACCTCTACAGTAACGCTCCCACATACTGCGAAACCTTGGTTGACCTCCAATGTCCCAAACCTGAAATAATATGTTTATATTAACTAGTGCATTTGAATGACAAGACATATAGGGTTGTGTTCAATAAGCAAGAAGTAGTGTAATTCTGAATCAGTCCAACTGCACCATAAGGGATATGAATATTCACAAAAATGTCCAGTGATGTAAATGGACCTTAAACATTTGAATGCTAGAGGGGTCTCCAGAGCACTGTAAAGCAATGGCTTGGAGAACTCTCTGGCAATTACTGGTTAACTGGCTTAAGAACTGAACTAGCCCGCGAGATGGATCAGTTGGTTAAAGCGGAACTACCACCCGACAAAATCTTTAGCTTAACCAAGTCCCCATTTGGTGACTAGCTGCTTAGTAGCGCTAGTCGTCAGAATAATTACCTTATTTAATAGATTTCTGCTCTCTTCTATGGCTGACAGTAGCACGGAACGCGGACATCTTGCCATAGTGACGTCCGCGCACCTGTGTTGTCAGTCCCTTTTGGAGCCGATCAGCTTGTAGCAATGCCTCCTAGATCCGGCTGGGACTGACAGCGCAGGGGCACAGACGTCACTATGGCAAGATGTCCGCTCTCCGTGCTACTGTCAGCCATAGAAGAGAGCAGAAATCTATTAAATAAGGTAATTATTCTGGCGACTAGCGCTACTAAGCAGCTAGTCGCCAGATGGGGACTCAGTTAAGCTAAAGATTTTTTCGGATGGTAGTTCCGCTTTAATGCGCCAGTTGTAGAAACCCCAATGAAAGAGAAAAAATACATTTTTTTTTTTTTTTTGTTTTTTGTTTTTAGGCTTTCCTCAAAGCACTTGTGTTTTCTTGTGAAACAAGATGTTTTATGATGCATACCTTGCATAACAACTCCAGGTCACAATTCTTAGCATCACTGCTAACCTCGTACTGGCCCATATGTTATTTTATTAATAATTATTTATTATATATAAATAGAAAACCTGCATCTCCAAACACACACCCAGGGATGGCAGTAAGGAGATATTCAAACTCTTTGTATACTGCCTGTCCAGGACATACGGGGTGGGGGGGGGGAGGATTGGGAAGGAGGAGAGTGATTTTCTCTGCAAGGAGATGGCCCTCCCTCCACTATCTCTTCTTCCAAAAAACAAATATGGCCTTTCAGCCCCCTGCCACTCCTGTGACCATCTCTGCAAGGAATTGCAGGGACCTTCAATACACACACAAGCACAACACACACATGTCCACAAACCATGCACAACACACCTCAAAACAAAATAAACATACACATGCACAATACATACAACAAAAATAAACCACACGTGTGCATGTTGTATTGTGCGTTTGGTTATGTTTTTTGTGTGTGTTATGTGTGTGTATTGCATGTGTATTTTGTGAGCATGTGTTGGGTGTTTATTGTCTGTACTGCGCATGTATGTATGTATGTATGTAGTGCATATGTACAACAGAAAAAAAAAACCAAGAAAGACAGCGCACAAAAAGAAGATCTAAGTGTAGTAACTTTTATTAATATGCTCACAAAATTAGTAAAACATATATTAAAATCAAGAGTCAATTTACAAGAAAGGAATAAGATATATCAAAGAGTTGGATATATATATATTAAACGGAGGATGAGATCCATATATAAGTAAGTTGGCCACAGGATATGCGTAAATGCATCCACAAGCTTGAGCAGAGGGCTGGAAAAAACAAAACCAAGCCATCTATCAATAAATACGTTTGCTGTTGCAGCAATATATCTCCATGATCGTAAGAAGAACAATATCGGACTATGACCAATTATTGGGTATCCCACAATATCCCCGCCTATATACTCTTACTTGATCTTTTCTTAATCAGACGCATATCTAATCAGTATGATCCAAAGATTCGGTATACGGAGTCTCTCATTCCTCAGTCATTCCATACTTGGTATTGGAATCTCTCATCAATCGTCACTCCACTTAGGGCTCACAGCATGAATAAATATTAGATGGAATAGAGACTTGAAATTGTAAATAAAAAAAAATGGTAAATCTCATAAAAATTCAAGTAAAATACACCGCTATGCAACATGTTTCGGAACACTTAGTTCCTTCGTCAGGCTATGGTGCCACTTTTTATTTGACATCTAAAAGGACTATATAGGTTTTTTTGTTGTGGAGGGATTCCTTTTGTTAAGTACTTACATGGAATTGAATATTAGAGATATTATTTTGTTTATTATATCGGTATATTTATATTTAGCGATTGTGAGATTATTCTTAATATTACAGTATTTTACTGCTATTATAATTTTAATCTAACTGTACTCAATTGTTTGCTTTTCTTTTTTTCTTCCTTTATATATTCTGGTCCAATTGAGTCTTTACTCAGTTTATATTCATTTAACTATTGTCTTATACTCTCTTGTTTTTGGTTAGTATATGTAGACACGATTTTCCCCCATTGAGCACTAGAGTGTAATTTTTTTGGGTGTGTTATGTACAACACATACAATACACCCATAATGTGCATAACACCCACAAATGCTATGCAAAAAAAAAAAAAAAAAAAAAAAAAAAAAAAAAAATATCTCTTACTTAATACGGCATCCGATATATGCAAAACGCTATATGCAAACGCTATATGCAGTACTCTAGACGCAAAACTGAAATAAGCAAAATGCAGTATGCAATAGGCTGTAGTAATGCACAATATGCAATATGATAGACGCAATGTTATACGCAAAAGGATATAGAAAGACACTATACGCAAAGAGCTATACACAATACAGTATAAGCAATACGCTATACACAAACACCTACGTGCAAAAAGATGAGCAAAATGCAGTGCGCAACATATGCAAAATTGTATATGAAAAACGCTCTACTCCCAATACAATACACAAAACATTATACATTGTAAGCACAATGTGCTGTATGCAAAATGCTATACACTATGTTCAAAGAGCTATATACAAAATATTTTACACTATACGCATGGCGTGTAGCCACGTGGGGAGATCTGAATTCCATGATGGTCCTGGCATGTCACTGGTCCTTATGGCTCGCCGACCCATGACGTGCCCAGACCGTCAAGGGTCCTTAAGGGGCTAACAAAATAGTCTCCTTTCTGGATTTACCTGCATGTCAGGGGAAAATAGTCCAACACGTAAATCCACTTAATTTAACCCTATTTCTAACCAGACACGTATTACATTGTATGTTTATTTAGTTGTGCATACAACCACATGGAAATTTTGTTTTTTTAGGTAAGGGGTTATTTTATTAACTGCACAGGCAAAGCCGTGCCAATATTGTTAGTAATTACAAAGGTATCTTAAGGTCATGCAGTGCAGAATGACTCTTTCAGAATATCTCACTGAATTAGCAAATTGCAGTCACTTTGAACTATAATTCCCGGCATGCTAAGAACGAATGATGCTTTTCACATACCTAAAATAGTAATAGACATCTCCTCTCTCCAGTGTTTCTCCTATGTTTAAAATTTATGTGAAAGTCCCAGGAGAAACGGGAGCAGCAGGATATATGGGAAGTGGTGGAACTGTAAGTTAGAGATCCCTTGTGTGCGGTCTGATTATTAAGGGTGTTAAGCTGGCAGATCGGAGATGAGGGTTTTGGTCTCGAAGACCTGAACTGCCGAAAGGTTTTTTTTTGTTTTTTACATCTGATCTGAGTCACTCAACTATTTGGGTGCTAGAGGACTGTGCAAGTAATTGCAAATCAATGCTTTGCAGGAGTCTCTGAAAACCAGTTGTTTCATGACCTTTCAAAGTACAACTTAACACGTTATTAACCCAAACACATGGGGCTACGGCCCACATAGTGATATTTAGGAAGAGATGTCATATGTCAAACTCCCTTTTGTTGTGCCAAACACGCTCCTTTTTCTGAATAACATTCATCTACACTTTAAGGCAGTGGTTCTCAACCTTCCCCCCCCCCCCCAACATGCAATCTGGAGCTTGCGGGGCACCCCAAACGTATTTCATGGAATTTATCAAGGGCATAATGAAGGGTACGATATATAAATATACAGTTATTATTAGGTCTCACAATACTAATAACCAAAATAAACAAATTGTGCATGCATTTCCATAGATTTTATATTTAAAACTTAATAACATTTTTGTCTTCATAGACAACATGGAGCACCTGGGTTCCATGGCACAGCAAAATCCCACAGCACCCTGGTTGAGTATCACTGCTTTAAGGCATTCCCTGTTACTAAGCTCATTGTAGAGTCTGCTATTTTTTTTTTTTTTTTTTTTTTAAGAGAAGGTGATGTAACAGAGTTGTGAACTTATCTTTGATTTAAGACCAGGTGGCTACATAATTAACCCTTTAATTATCCCTACAAGTTTCGCCACGTTACAAGTGGCTTTGTTAGGGGATACTAAGTGCTGGAGCCACCGGATGGCTGACTATTTAAGGCCTCTGTTAGAGGCGGGTCCGGATGACATAGGTCAAAAAAACTCCTTCTCTCTTTGTGATTATTTCACAGTATGGGAGGTAGTAGATGAAAAATTGTGCAGGATTCTGATACAATGTACACACATATTAAAGAATATTTAAAGTACATTGATGTCTACAATAAGTGCATGTATATTCTTTTAGAATAGATCTAGAGGCCATCAAGGGGCCCAGGGTAGGACCCGCAGCCTAGCAGGAATATATCCATGGTGACCACGATCCAGACATGATAAAAAGAACATGCTAGAGTCAGATGGGACCTCTGAAGCAACCAGCAAGGTTCCTACTTCATCCAAAAGGACAGATATGAAGCAAGACAAATGAGATAGTCCAGTTGCAATTCCTGTATGTTGAATTGAGCAAACATAACTGCCTCCAGAGTAGAAAGCAGGTAATCCAGCACATATATGTACTCCCACACTTTCTCAAGGGCCAGAATATTGCCTCTGACACCTGAAACTTGTCATCTGGAATGAACATCCTCCCTTGGAGGGTATCAGATCTCATACCGTGAAAATGAAGTACCTGGGATAGAATACAAAAAACTTATTGACATTGGTTACTCAACCATGCTACTTCAGAATGTAGATGCATGCCAGTTACTTCGGAACAAGCCTTAAAGGGGATAGTAAATGTTTCACAAAAATATCATCTCCAATTAATCTTCATAGTATTTGAGCCATAGAGAGAGTTACTTCAATTCTGTCAGAGCTGTAGTTCAAGAGTAATTGATTGATAAAGTATCCCCCTCCCACCCCTTTTACCTAGTTTAAGCCCTCTCTCCTCAGATGTGGAATCTGGTCTTGAGACCAGACCGCTCACAGCAAGGGACAATCTTCTTACTATGAGAACAATGAAAGCCCTGCCCCATTGACAGGTTTTTCAGCTTTTTCCCTTATCTTAATTTAAGATTGTCCCTCTCTGCAATCTACCTGAACAGACCCTGCTTCTCTGAGCGGAGCAGTGTTATATCAGTAAAAGGGGCGGGAGGGGGATACTTTATTATTCAATTGCTCTTGAACTACAACTCTGACAGAAATGAAACAACACTCTCCAAGGCCCAAATACTATTATGATTAATTAGAACTGTTTTTATTATGAAACATTACTATCCCTTTAAGTAAATAGTCATGTAGGTAGGGAGCCAAGAGATCTTCTGAATGCAGATATAAGCCACCAAGGTGGACATGGCTTTTGTGAAGAACCTCTGAGTGAACACTAGGGCAGAGAACTGGAAGTGACTGCCTTGAAACAAAGTGCAAGCAGCACTGAAGAATCGGGATATACATATTAGAGTCCATCAAGTCTAGGGAGGCTAGAGACTCCCCTGGACACACAGACGCAATGAGAGAGCAAAGACTCCATCTTGAACCACTAGGCCAAGACAAACTATACTACTACTACTACTATACCCTGGGAGAATAACTCCAACAGGAAACAAAAGGTATGTACAGTGTCCACATTACTGGATATCAGGAGGTTCCAAGGGAAGATATCCAGAATCAGCAGGCAATTCGAGTGGTCAGGAACTAGGCAGGTCATTCACAGTGGATCAGGTAGAATTAGCAGGCAAACGGGAGGCCCAGAACATGAAAGAGGTCATACAGGAAGCAGCAACACAAGACACTATGCACAGACTCGAGACACTATAATAACGCATCACGCTGAGCCTTCACAAAATTTCAAGTTTAGCAGGATGGATTTGCAGCTTGGTAGAATATGCTACTATGACTGGCATTAACATCTGTTATACTATACGTTTTCTTACCAGGAGACAAACTGTATTTTTTTTTCTAAACAGAGCACCTATTTTGGGATAAAGTTTGGATGTTAATTTATCAATAGGAAGACAAAAGGTGAGGATGGGGTCAAGCTACATACCAAGATACTTGTAGGAGTCCACCGGCGGTGGACATCTCAGCCTTAGGTTTCTGAGCAGATTATGTGCCTACCAAAGTCTGCTTGGGTTTTGGGGGAGGAAGTGTCAGTGCTACCAGGGAATGCAGTGCACTAGTCAAATACACGAAGCAGTGGGGGTAACAAAAACCATATCTTCATTGGAAAAATGACATGCTTAGGCATAACCTGAGACAATAAGATCCCCAGCGGTACGGCCAATAACGTTCTCCAGTTCAGGGACACACAATTATTTAGCTACAAAAGGGAGACACCAGAGTTTTCAATGGAGGATTGGTCAGTCGACCAGATCTTAAGCCACATAGTGTGATGCACTGTGACAGAAAAGGCAGATACCTTGCCAGAAAACCCAGAGGCATCAAAGGCCACTTCATTCACATCTAAGCATTAGCTTCAAGACCTTGGCAAGCAACACCTCCAAGTTATCCTGAACAGCACTCCCTTGGATGGAGTCTAAGAGCTGATCACCCCAGACAGCCACTGTTACAGAGGAAAAGGCAAAGACAGGATTGCAAGGCAGCACCAGTGGCAGTAAAATTCACTTTCACGAAGGAGTCCAGGCATTTATCCTCCAGAGTCTTAAAGGGCATAGACATCTAGCCCAAAAATATAGTGTTGGCTATTGAGACATCGGTGGTGCTGGGGGTACAGCCCACTGCGCTAGAGGCCTCAGGATAAAGATTAGAATATGAAGAATAAGGAACACACGCCTGTCACACTTGTGACAAGGAAAAATGGGAACCTCCTTGTGTCTCTTAAAATTGTCAGGGGAAGAGGAACTATAGCCCAAGGCCTCTAGCGCCATCCTTATAGTAATCCCCATGGGAAATAAATTAAAAAGTTATCACCTTCAGTCTCTCCGTCCCCAGCAAAGGAATCCCTAAATACAGAGCTCAAGCATCTAGTGTGGGGTGGTACTGTATAAAGGCAAAAAACAGACAGATTTTCCCCCCCTTCTATGCTACTAAACTTCTCATTTACTCAGAAAAAGCTACTATAAAATCATTGGGTACTATAGATATTGCTGTAAATGTAGGAACTGCACACATATTGGGTTCACTTTTAAAATGTCACAGTCTAAACTGTGCGGCATCACAGTGCATTAAGCATGTCGCTGTGATGAAGACGGCAACATGAGAATCTTGCCCTGCATCATAGCACAAGATTCTCATGACACTTCCTGATATTTCTACAGAAGATCTTAGCGGGTCAGCAGCCAAGTCAAAACAGATTGCTAAAAGCTGTAAAACCCTTCAACATTACTTTGAGACATACTAACTTCATTTGGTTCTCTCTCGTTGAAATAATATATAGTGCTGCGCCCTCTCCAACACCCAAAGAGTCAAAACTTTGCTTTTGTGCCGGAGAGAGCGCAGCTCATTGCTTAGTAATATATAGAATTTCAATGAAGAGATCCAAATGAAGTTATATAGTAAAGGGTTTTACAGCTTTTAGCATTTAAAGTGATTAGTTTTGACTTGGCTACAGATCTTCTGTAGAAATATTCCGGTATTACTCTGAATTTAAGGAGGCAACATGAGAAACTCACGCTATGATGCAGGGTGAGATTCTCATGTCAACCTTTTCATCACAGCGACAAGCTGAATGCGACGTGATGGTACACATTATTTAGACTGACATTTTAAAAGGATATCCACATGTTGTAGGGCATTTTTTTTTTTTTTTTTTTAGCTATTAAGGACCATCTTGTGCTAAAGGTGATCACTGCAGTGTAACTTGATGAGACTGATGCACCAAGAAGATCTGCTGCCATTCTGAGGCAAACCAGCTATACCTTAGGAGAGTACTAAAACGTTCTATTGTTTTAAATTGGTATTTTAACACCTTAAATGCTAAAGCTCTCCAATTCATTGCTTTGAAATGTGTTTGATACCTCTCTAGCATTCAAGGTTTAAAAAGACTCATTTAAACTGCAAATTAAGTTTGAGGATTTCTTTATTTGCCCCCTGTGGTACAGCTGGATTGCACCATTTCTTATTTCATTCGTCCATCCCCATTATTTAGCACTGCACAGTGCAATTAAAGAAATGCTTGATATAGTGTATTGCTGTTAAAGTTATTATTGTTGTGTACATATAACTATTTACAACACACATCCTCTCTCTTATCCCCCATATATGCAAGAGAGTTGCATATCCTTTTTTTGTCTGCTCCCTATTTCCTTTTTTTAATTCAGCTCCCCATGCCTTTCTTGCTCTGCACAATTTTTTAAGCTCCCCATATATTTTTTTTCTACTAACTGCAATCTCACACATTTTTTTGTTTTGTTTTTAATTTGCTTTATTTCTATTTTTAAGACATTTTTTTTCCGTACCAGCCAGTGCTGCAGGAGTGAGAGCCAGGCATGTGAGCAGCATGAGAGCTGTTGCTCACTTAGCTTGGGGTTACCGTGACCTCACTTGAGGACCCCAAATGAAGCCTCTCTGCCTCCAAGATTCAGATACCAGACTGAACAGGGAGGGCCCCACGAATGTTCACACAGCTCAAACTTTTCACGGAGGGCAGCTTTGGTGTCAGAATTATGACACCAATTTCAGGCCCTGAAATGTTTTAAGAAGGGGGTGATATAGTAAAAATAGGAATTACAAAATCAGATGTCACATTTACAAACATACCATACACATGCCACCTGATTGATTTGGATTTCTGATCATGCCCCAGTGACCTGAGGTAGCGATCAAAAGTACATCTGTACCAGGTGATACCAATTTTGCCCCAGTGCCTCCAAACGGTCTTACTGAAAATATGTCCACTTGGGAAAGTCTAAGTCTCCAAGTGGCCATCTATACATCGGACATTTAAAATGGACAGAGTGACAATCTTCATTTAGGTAGCTTTGCTGGGAGCAAGACTAGTGAGTGGGGCACTACCAAGAATTATTAAGCTACTAGATGACCTATTGGCAGCTGGTTATGAAACTGATAAAAAGATTTAAAACAAAAACCAAAAGTATTTTATTTACACAGACTGTAACCCTTGCAGCCCATAAGGATGCCACTGCTCTGGTAGAGTGTGCTCTAATAATCTTAGGAGGGTCTTTTCCTGCTAACAGATCGCATATTCTGATACATTCTGTAATCCATTTGGCAATGGATTGTTTGGATGGAGATGAACCCTTGAATCTTCCTGCTATGTGCACGAACAAGGAGTCTGATTTTCTGGAGATAGATGGATTCTTGGAGCAGAGGTCAGACCAAAGGGCAGCGCCCTGAACTGCCAATGCTTACCCTCATAAAAGAATCTCAGGAACATTCTGTGACCTGCTCTCATTGGAATGTGGAAGTATGCATTGAGGTATATCTTCAATAGGTAACCTGGGCAAATTGCCTGAATGACCAAGGCTACAGATTCCATCTTGAATGATCTGTGTTTCAGCATTGTGTTGAGGAGTTTTAGATCCATTATGGCTCTGGATCCTCCTGTTGTCTTCGGAATGGTGAATACAACCGAATACCAACCCTGTCTTCTGTCGTCTTTTGGTACTGTTTCTATTGCCCTTTTCAGAACTGCCTTCTGCAGTTCTAGGGCTCTTATTTTTTGGAACTTTTGAATGTTCTTTTTCTGGGAAAAAAGGTCGAATTCCAGCAGCCACCCTGTTTCCAATACTTGAATGACCTATTTGTCTGGGACCGTCAGGGTCTTCCATGCTTGGCTGAATAGTTCCAATCAACCCCCTACTGGAACCGGAATCAGGGTCTGCCGATCCTCACTGAGATTCCCTCTTGAATTGGTTTCTCCGTATTCCCTCCTTCCTGAATGAGCCTCTTGGCTGAAAAGAAGTTTGCTTTCTGGAATCAAAGGTTCTTGACTGTTGGTAGAGTCTGGAATCTTGAAATGACTGCTGTCTATTCCAAAAGGAAGGGCGTTGAGGAGAAGATCTAGGTCTGTTATCTTGGGGAACGAAGGAACTTTTACCCCCTGTGATCTCACTTATAATTTCTTCCAGGTGTTCTCTGAAAAGCAGAGTTCCAGAAAAAGGAAGAGAGACCAACTTATTTTTTGAAGCATCTGCTCCCCAAGATTTTAACCATAAGGCCCTTCTGGAAATAACAGACAGGGAGGATGAGCTTGCAGATAATCGTAGACACATGAAAATGCTACTGCTTCTTTTATATTCGTCACCTCCTTCAAAAGTTTTGATCTGGATACATTGGACTCAATCTTTTGTTCCAGCTCTGATAACCAAATCCTGATAGTTCTGGTTATGCATGTCATAGCTGTAGCTGTCTTCATGGTTTGTCCTAAAACAAAGAATTGTTTCTTTAACCCTTTAAGGACTGGCGCGCGCACGGCCGGCACTTAAGGACCACGGGGCTTTTTTTTTTTTTTTTTTTTTTAAAGATCCAGTTCAGGGCTTCCGGAGCAGCATGAAGCCATGCCAGGAGCCCTGAACTCCATGCCGTGCCAGGACAGTCACTGGTCCTTAAGTGCCGGACCGCCTTGATGGTCCTGGCACGTCAATGGTCCTTAAGGGGTTAAGGAATTTTCTAGCCTTCTATCCATATGATCCCTTAGTGATGACCCATCCTCAATGGGTATGGTAGTTTTCTTGGATATTTGCGCTATGGCAGCATCTATCTTGGTGGGGATATCCAGGCAGCTGTATCTTCATCCATAAAAGGGTACATCTTACTAAATCTTTTAGATGTAGAGATTCTCTTGTCTCCTTTTGACCATTCTGTTTTTACTAAGTCAGATAAAGATTGATGTACTGGAAATACTGGACAATATTTTATTTTCCCTAGTAATGCAGTATCTAAAATATCCTGTTCCCTAGTTTCTTCTACTAGATCAAGTGTCTCTCATTAGCTTTAAGAAGGAGTCTATCTTTTCCATGGAAGGAGTCCATCTTTTCCATGCAGAAAGCGCCTTCGTCTTCTTCAATAATCTTGCCCTCTTCTTCTAAGGAATATTGGGATAAAATGTCCTCAAAACTGATATCTTCCACATTACCCACCCTGCTAGAGGTTCCTTCCTCAGGGTCCTCTATTCTTTGTCTCTTTTTAGGAATAGATGACTGAATAGAAGAGAAGTTTTCATGCATGGATGACTTCATCCATGATAGGAAATCCGATATTTTGTCTGGAACTTCAGAGCCTGCAATCTTCTTTAAGTATTCCTCACATAGTTTAGCTGTATCTGAGGAAGCCAATTTATTGTCACATCCTGCACAATCTCTGCTTTTCTAAGAGGCCTTATTCTCTTTAGATTCTGTAACAGGTTTCTCTTTAGAAGTGCCAGGTTTTGGAGTAGTAGCCATAGGGTATAAAGCAAAAGGGAGGTAGCCTTCCAGTACTGAATAAAATATACATTAAAAGGAACTAAAACAAGCAGCAGCTCCCCATCTGCTGACTTGCAGCCAGGGCTGCAGGGTCTCTGCCGGAGCAGACCGCTGCTACCACTGGGGAGATAACATGCTTCCGCTGCCCAAGCTATTGCACGCGGCGCTGCTTTCTTCATGCTGCTCCAGCCAAGTCCCAGCAGACCTGTGTTCTTATGCTGCCGCCTGCCACCTCGCGGAACGCATGCCCAGCATCTGGACGGCAATGAATGCAGCCAATATCCCCAAGCCTCCGCAGGTAAGGAATAAACATTTAAAAAATAAAAAAGGTGAGTGAATCTCACGTTCTCCTAGCCCAACTGTTCTCTGTGTTCTCGATGAATTAGGCAAGAACATTATCTCTCTTCAACAAGAGGGTCTGAGCAGGGATAAACACCCCTCTTGTTCAAAAGATTAATTCCATCCAAGAATATAACAAAATGTATAGGTTTCTCATTTGAGTATGCTTAGATGGAACACAAAGAAAGTTTGTCCCAGCTAAGACCTCTAATTATTGGGTTGGAAAGGAAATGAACTATGGGCAGAATGTAAGAAACATGTGGAATCACTATTTATGATATACTTTTAATGGAAAACAATTAGCAACAAAATTTTACCGCATTTACTTTTTGTTTTTTTTGTGAACGTGTGCGCTTTTTGGCGAATGTGTTGCAAAAGGTGAGAGTGGCTAAAATGTCCACCTTTTTGTGAATGGATTAGCAATTGCTCCAATTTCAGCAAGGCAGCTAGCACACATTTTCATGTCTGGCTTATTTATGGGCATGTGCTTACTTTGCCATTAATTTAGACCCATATGCTATTCGGCATCACAAAATTAGTATGTTTCTTGCATCAAAATGTAAGCAATCGCAAACAGAGCATAAAATTAAGGCATTAAAAAAAAAAAAAAAAAAAAAAATTGCTAACACATTCCTCCCTCTTTTTCTATGTTACATTCCCCTCAAGAACACCCCAAGAGCTTGTGTTATCTGCATGCGAAGTACTCTGTATAGAAGCAAAGTAATGTAATTCTCGAGCAACTGGAGCAAACCAAGTGCACCACAACAGACAACAAAGGTTTTTCAAGGTATAAAAGCCTCTTCTAAGTCAATGGGAATATAAATTTGACTCCTATAATGGTTGGTTTTCCACATAATTCCAACACTTTGTCATTATACATAAAACCATTTTTATTTTATATTGTTATTGTGCACTGCTAGGTTCAAGGCAGCATTCCCTTAAGATTAAACATATGTATATATCTTTTTAAAAATATGGTAAAATTGATAAGTAAACAAAATTATAAACTGTAACTGATATTGTGAATACAAAGCTCATACCTTGATAGTAACATTTCCTTTTGTTACTTTTCTCATATTGAAACCAACTGTGGGTATCATGTCTTCTGTGAACTGACCGGACTGCAAGAGAAAATAAATTTTAAGCTTCAGTTGGACTATAGAGGTATGAGAATTTTACTGGACATCAGCCATTCTAAAACTAGAGCTAGAAAGAGAAATGATTTAAAAAAAAAAAAAAAAAAAAAAAAAAAAAAAAAAAAGGTACATATGTCTTTGCCTGCCACGAGTTATGCAATAACTGTCATAAATGTCAGTTTGGAAACACTTAAGATTACTCAAGCCACAAAACTCTGGAAAACAAAAACAAAAAAAAATGTTGAAATATGAACTATATAATTTTGCATATTTCAAACCTTTTTTAAACTGATCTGATAAACTACAGCAATAATAGCATCAGTTTATATACAGTGTCCAGCTGAATGAACAAAGGAGAGCAAACACAGAGCTTTGAGTGGCAAAGCGTGATAGATTTAGAGTGGCATTCTTTAAAGTGGCCCGGTTACCTACACCGATTTTAATCTTATTAAATACTAGTAGTTATGTACACATACACATTCACACACACATAAAGATATTATTATACAGAGACAAGTCATATATACACACTCATATACAGATACACATACACAGCACATATACATAAACACCTCCTTCCCTCCCTCTGTGACTGTAGGGTTGATAAGAAGTGGGAAGATGGGATGAGATAAAGGGAAGGGAAGAATAAGAATGAAGAATATGTGGTTAAGTGACTCGTAAATAAATTAAATCTGCAATGCAATCACTGGTACTTATGTGTGCGATACTCTGGGTAACTTAAAAATATATATGTTTTGTAAGAAAGGAGAAGGTAACCATTGGCTCTTATAGTGAAACTGCACCTGCCACCTTAACAACTTAAGGACCAGCGGGGTGCACAGCGCATTGCAAAGAAATGCGTTGTGCACCTCCTGGTCCTTAAAGGGTTAAGATTAGTTAATGTTGACATAACGAAAACATGTAAATTGCTGCAAAATAGGATTAGTCTTACCTGTTAAATCCTTTTCCATACAGGTTACTGGTACACTGGGAGGCGATCTGCCCCTTTAAGTAAGCAGGAACATTCATCTAAATGTATGCAGGGGGAGGAGCCTCCCCTCCCTCTTAGGCTGCACCTCAGTCAAAACAAGCCAGAATGATTTGAGACACTAACACTGACCAGAGATAGAAGAGAAGACGACCCCTGTGAGCATGCCCCAAGGACTCCCACAGCGTGGAACAGGAGAGCCAAGCATGGTCCCTTGACAGGGTGGGAGACCAGTAACCTGTATGGACTAAGTGAAAAGGATTTAACAGGTAAGACTAAAATCCTATTTTCACTGTCGTCCAATACAGGCTACTGGTACACTGGGATGTCCAAACATTGAGTTTTCCCAGAGGCGGGAAGGAGGCAAGGACCAGGCACAAGGCCCCCAGAGTCACCAGAACCTCTATGAACCAACCAGTCACAGATCCCAACTAGCAGAAGTGTCAATGGACACCAACTAGGGGTAAGAACAAACCCCAAGAACAAAACACAGCACACTGAACCGAGCCAACAGGGCTCAACTGTAAGGAAGCACTGAGAATCTCAGAAGAAGAAGATCCTAGACAGGCAAAACTGCCTCCAGGACCTTCCTCCCAAAGCTGGCATCAGCCGAGGCCAGCACATCCACGCGGTAGTGCTTTGAGAACGTGTGCACAGAGGACCAAGTGGCCACCCGGCACAGCTGATCAGCAGACGCTTGATTTTTATAGGCCCAAGAGGCCCCAATTGATCTGGTGGAACGAATAGTGACCTGAAAGGGCACATGTTTATTCCGCAATTCGTAAGCCTTACGAATAGTAGATTTTATCCAAGATGCAATGGTCACCTTGGATGCCGGTCTCCCTGCCCTAGGCCCCTCAGGAATGACAAACAAAGCGTCAGACTTCCTCAGTGCAATGAACATAAAATTTGAGACAAAGCACGACATCCAACAAATGAAGATCCCTCTCCTTGTCAGAGGAAGGGTTAAGGCAGAAAGAGGGCACCACAATCTCCTGATTGATGTGGAATTCGGACACAACCTTAGGTACAAATTATTTGGAAGTGCGAAGCACAGCCTTATCCTTGTGGAACACCAGGTAAGGAGGTTTACAAGACAAGGCTTGTAACTCTGCCACCCGGCGAACTGATACAATAGCCAAAAGGAAGGCCATCTTCCAGGTCAAAAGGCGTAAAGGAATAGTAGCTAAGGACTCAAATGGGGGACGTTGGAGAACCCCCAAAACCAGATTGAGGTCCCACGGAGGAGCTGGACTCCTGAAAGCGGGCCGAACATGAGCCACACCCTGGAAGAAAACCTTGACATCAGGGAGTATGGCAATGCGCTACTGAAAAAAGACAGACAGAGCAGACGTCTGAACCTTGAGAGAACTTAGGTTGAGCCCTTTCTCTACCCCATCCTGTAAAAAGGCCAGGACAGTAGGAAGATGGAAATCAAGTGATAGATCCCTATCAGCACACCATGCAACAAAAGGTTGACCAGACTATGAGAAATCTTGGAAGACACAGGCTTGCGAGCTTTAAGCATCGTATACACCACAGAAGAGGAAAAACCCTTTTTCTTCAGAATCGAGGATTCAACCTCCAGGCCATCAAATGAAGACGAACATCCTCCTTCCACAGGTACTCTTGCAACAGTAGATCTGGACTAGCAGGAAGCGGAAAGGGTTCCGCTACAGACATTTCCATCAGATCCCGATACCAGGACTGACGAGGCCAGTTCGGAGCGATTAGGATGACCGGACAACGCTCCACCTTCAGCTTCTGGATGACTCTGATCAGCAGAGGAAGAGGAGGAAAGATGTAGGCTAGGGGGAAGTCCCAAGGTATGGGCAAGGCGTCCACTGCCAGGGCCAGTGAATCCCTCCACCGGGAGCAGAACACTGACACCTTCCTGTTGTGCCTGGTTGCCATCAGATCCACTACAGGAACCTCCCACATCTGGGTTAGAAGGTGAAACACCTCTGGATGAAGAGCCCACTCTCCGCTGTCGACTGTGTGACGACTGAGGAATTCTTCCATGACGTTGTCTACGCCTGGAATGTGTACCGCTGAAATGACGGAAACATGAGCCTCTGCCCAAGATAAAATGGCCTTGACCTCTAACCAAGCGGCGAGACTTCTTGTTCCGCCTTGTCTGTTGATGTAGGCCACTGCGGTGGCGTTGTCGGACTCCACTCTGACTGGACAACCCTCCAGTTGAGACTCCCAATGTCTCAGGGCAAGGAAGATGGCACGTAACTCCAGAACATTGATAGAGAGGAGAGATTCCTCCAATCCCCATTTCCCCTGAGCACTGAAACGACCCAACACTGCCCCCCATCCCAGGAGGCTGGCATCCGTCGTGACTGTGGTCCAATATGGGATCTGGAAGGATCTCCCTTTCAGGAGATGAGACAGGTCCAACCACCACTCCAAGCTCAACTCGACATGAGGAGGCAGAGAGACTGACAGGTGCGGATGGTCTGGATGATTTCTGCATGTCTGGATCACAAACCTCTGAAGTTCCCTGGTGTGTGCCATGGCAAATGGCACCGCCTCTATGGTGGAAACGAACTTCCCCACCAGAGATGTTAACTTCGGAACTGGGATCCGTTCGAGAGCCAAAATCTTTGATATTCGGAGAGCAATCTGATGAGCCACCTCTTCTGGGAGAAACACCATGCACTTCTGAGTGTCGAACAGGAGACCCAAGAAGAGTATCTGCTGAGAAGGGACCAAGTCTGACTTGTCCAGATTCACAATCCACCCGTGTCGAGTGAGTGTCTGAATGCAAGCCTGAACCTGGTGGTGAAGGATCTCCGCAGATGAAGCTTTCAAGAGTAAATCATCCATGTATGGAGTCACCTTGATGCCATCTTGATGGATCACCGCTATCAAAGCACCCAGGACTCTATGAAAAACCTGCGGGGCTGTAGTCAGTCCAAAGGGAAGAGCCGAGAATTGAAAGTGACCTTTGTGGCAGGCAAACCTGAGATACTGCCTTCTCTCTAGATGGATAGGGATGTGCAGATAAGCATCCTGAAGATCCAGGGAGGCAAGGAACTCCCCCGGAGACATAGCAGCTATCACAGAGCGCAGGGATTCCTGACTATAGTGGGTACTCACAAAGTAATTGAGATCTTTGAGGTCCAAAATAGGACGAGCGCCACAGTCCTTTTTGGCCACCACGAACAGGCTGGAATAGAATCCTGAACCTGTGTCCTCTGTAGAAACTGGTTCCAGGACCTCTTTGTCCAAAAGATCCTGAATAGCGTCGAACAGATGCCTTTTTGTAGGTTCCTGAGAAGGACGAGTAAAATGGAACCGAAAAGGAGGTAGAGAGGAAAAAGGGATCCTGTATCCCTGTGACACCACCTGAAGAACCCAAGGGTCCGCCACTTACTCCTCCCAAGTCTGGCAAAAGATGTGAAGGCGCCCACCTACAGCCGGATGCGGACCCGGGTTCAGCGAGTCATGCCGAAGCAGTCTTGGAGGTCTTGGCCTTAGGGGCAACTTTGGGCTTCCAGGACTGTTTGGGCTTGGAGGAGGAGCGCGAAGCAGGCGGAACCACCTGGGACGCAGAACGTGTCTCAGTTTGGAAGGAACGAAAGGACGGATTGCGTTTGGCTGGAAACTTCTTTTTAAAGACTGAGGGTAGAAGAGTACTTTTACCTCCAGTAGCCTCGCTAATCAACTCCTTTAATTCAGATCCAAATAGGGAAGTCCCTTGAAAGGGCAAAGAAAGCAAAACTTTCTTGGAAGCGGTGTCAGCAGACCAAATTTTCAGCCAAAGAGCGCGTCTAGCCACCACTGAAGTGGAGGCCCTCGCCATCACGCGAACTGCGTCGAAAGCAGCGTCAGAAACATAATTCTGAGCTTCAGAAATGTTAGCAAGGAGTTGTAACTGCTGTGACACTGGCGCATCTTGGAGAACCTCCACAGTAAGCTGTTCAGTCCAGACCGCAATGGCCTGGTTAACCCACGCCACAGAAAAGGCTGGACGCATGGCAATACCAATAGAGGCAAAAATAGACTTAAGGCAAGTTTCTAACTTTTTGTCCGTCCAATCCTGTAAAGCAGAAGCAACAGATACGGCCAAAGCAGTAGATTTAGACAATCTAGAAACTGGAGCATCCACCTTAGGAGGATGAACCCATTTAGCCAGTTCAGTTTCAGGAAAAGGATAAAGTTTGGCAAACTTTTTTGAGACTGAAGAGGACTATCAGGATTTTTCCACGCTTCAGAGACTAAGCGTTCAAGAGTAGGATTAGTAGGAAAACATGTAACAGCCTTAGAAGGTTTCTGAAACACGTCCGTTGGGTCAAGAGTAGATTCCTGACGCAAGGGAAGATTGAGGGTGGTCAAAACAGCCCTGATCAAACTCTCCGCAGAGAGTTCAGGGTCACATTCATAAGGGTTCCCAATGGATCTGGTAGACTCAATAACATCAACATCAGAATCCTGCAACAATTCTTCCTCAGAAGAATCAGAGACGTCAGGAGCTCCCTGTGGCTTGGGCAGGGAGGTCCTGACAGTGGAGGGGGTCTGCCATACTTGAAGAGCCCCCTGAACCTGAGAGGGAAAGAGCTGAAGAGTGGATCTGAGATCCCTAGTTGCAGCCTTGAACTCTTTCACCCATGTTGACTCAATAGTGTGACTGGAAGGCCCTGGGTTGCTGCCATGACCTTCCACACAAGTTGGGCACAGATGACCAGAAAATTCTCTAGGTAGCCCTGCGTGACAGGAGGAGCAAAACGCAATGGGAGAGACAGATACCCCAGCCTCCTTCGTCTTAGATCTAGTCCCAGGCTCAAGTGGAGTAGACATGCTCACAGCGTCAGATATACCCCACTGATAGAAATCACCCGATTAAAGTGTGAAAGATTAAATATTCACCCCAGAAACGCTTAAAACTAAACTTATCTGGCAAGCGAAGGGTTAATCAGCAGAGGAGAGAGAGAAGGTCCGGTCCCTGCGTACTATACTCGATGAGAAGAACTCACAAAATGGCTGCCGCAACGGGAACCAATCAGAAAGAGAGCGTGAACCAAGCGCTCATGGGAAACTTAGTTTTCCTCACAAAGTACCCCAAAACAGTGACCGAAGTCTCCCCAGTCCCCCAACACACTCAAACATACAACCGGATGATAGAGCAAGGGAAGACGATTAAAATGAGCCCTTTCTGAAGTCGCTATGTGAAGCAGTTCCAGAGATACGTCGCACAGAGTGTAAGCCCATAGAGAGTAAAGGAGCAATGCGGGAAAAGCGTGCTTAAAGGCTCGGAACATTATTTCCAATAAATTTTACCCTTAAAGTAAAAGTTCCATAGCACATAGCAAACAGATATGCTATAACAGTAAACATTACTCAACTGCAAATGCCCATAAAATAGACAAACCCAGCAGAGAGAGGGTTAAAGCCCACATAAACTGCTCCAAAACTCAGACATACACAAATACATAGCATTACCAAAGTATATAAAAACACCCAATGAGCGCTGGAGTGCACAATGAGAACTCCCAAACACAATCCCAACGAAGGGACACTGGGGGACAAGTGGACCTTCGGCACTCAAAGGGTGGCTCACTTTTCCTGCAGGACTTCTGTCTTCAGGTTACCAAGATCAGAAAGGAATCACCACAGAGAATAATTCCCCCAGTGAAATTACTTGAAATCAAGTTATTCCCTCTTCAGGGCAAAAGATCCACCAGAAGTACCCTGGAAGCTGTGCTATCCACTTTAAATAGGGCATTTGACAGCCATGGTAACCCGCCTAATGGTGGTATTCCATATTTGTAAAAATAACAAAGAAACTAAAACTTGAAGAGAGCTGTTCTCTGCCTGGTGTGAACACACCGAGGAACAAATCATTCTGGCTTGTTCTGACTGAGGTGCAGCCTAAGAGGAAGGGGAGGCTCCGCCCCCTGCATACATTTAGATGAATGTTCCTGCCTACTTAAAAGGGGCGGATCGCCTCCCAGTGTACCAGTAACCTGTACTGGACGACAGTGAAATAACCTTTACAAAGGAATATGTTTTTTTTTTTTTTAAATACATCTATGATGCAGAAAGTAGGGCTGAACTTCAGGAAAAATAAGAGACATTAAGTATATAAAACTTGCTAAAGAAATGTCTTCCTTCTGAATCAAAATATATTTTGTAATTAGTTGTTTATTGGAATCAGAAGAGTATCACTTGGTAAGGCATAATTTCATTACATTTTGGAAAGCACTTTATCTTACCAATGTGAGCCATCATACGAGGTAATTTACTTAATATGGACATACCTGGTGACTGTTGTCTGCTCTCACTGGAGGGGAGTCCTGTGGTGCGCAGGGGTGATAAAAATTACGCAAATCGTTGCAAAAATGGGGTGGGGCTTAACCACAAGTGGGGACGGGGTTTAATAGACTAGAAAAAAGACAGACTTCTGGCTGTAGCGGGTTAAAACAGTGGGTTGGAAGTATGTGTGTATGACCAACATCTGCTTGGGAGACAGTGCTTGGCCACACTTGCACTAACCCTTTAAGGAGCAAATAAGTGTGAAATGCACTTCACAATGCTCTGCACACACCTTAAAGAGTTAAAGGCTGCCGTGGCTTTCATATGTATTTTGAAAAAGAGCTGTGATTTACTAATTGTTTTCTTCAAGGCAAGAAGCAGGGTACTAACTGGCAGCCTTTCTCCTCATGAGCTTCATAAAGATGGTGACATTATGTAGGTGGTAGAAGAATTCGCTGCACCTTGTAAACAGTATTAGGATGAGAAGTCTTTGACGAACCCATTGCAGGGAAAGTATGGTAGGTGTAGTGATTGTGTGTTATTTAGAAATTGTACTACAATACCCATGATGTGCAGTGGAATTGATTACAAGTGTTTAAGTAAGGCATTGCACACAGACAGTTGAAGGTCGTGTGAGTGGCGACTGGTATAGAAGGTAGTGTATAATGCAGGCGTGTAACAGCTGTTTGTAAATCGGTTAAATTTACTCACCCATATTTGGTTTTCCTCTCTCTCCTTCCAGGCTACTGTGGGTTTTGGCTCCTCCCTACAGCTGGTAGGACCAATGCAAAATTCTTTAAATACTGCTCACTTCCTCCCCCATGTAGTTATACAGTTGTCCAAGCTACGAGACATATGAGGTTAGTGAGAGCCAGCAATATAAATGCATTAAAAAAAAAAAAAAAAAAATCTTGTAACTCTGAATGAAACGATACAATACCAAGAACCAATTAGGGAGGGTTACCGTGCAAGGACACAGAGGAAAGAGAAATTACCAACCGATATTTCCTTTTCTTCTGTGTATCTCCACGTCACCAGTTACAATGGGTTTTACTTCCTTCCTCCAGCTGGTAGGACCGTCTAATTAATTTAAATAGGATACACCCCCAGTCCTCCTCAGTTATACCTTTGTCCAAGCTGAAAAATATAAAAATAAATATAGCAAGTTAAGGGTGGGTGTGACGTGGAGATACAGAGAAGAAAAGGAAATATCTGTTAGTAAATTTCTCTTTCTTCTGCGTACACCCCGTCACCAATTACAATGGGAACTTCCCAAGCAAAAAAGGAGGGAGGGAAACCCCAATATTCAACTGATCATATGTTAACAATATTACAACAGAACATACTGGAGAATAGGACAAGAAATAAACGGGAATAATCATACCCTTTTATTGTGGAATTACCGCCTGCAGGATTCCTCGTCCAAATCTTGCATCCGCAGAGGCCTCTGCATCCAACCTAATGTTTGATAAAGGTTGAGATGGAGGTCCAGGTGGCTGCCTTGCATAATTCTTCAGCAGAGGCATTAGCCTTCGTAGCCCATGATGTGGCTATTGCCCTTGTTGAATGGGCCTTTATTTTAAGAGGGGGGATCTAATTTTGCCTCTTGATATCCCGTGATTATACACTGCCTGATACATCTGGCAATTGATTGTTTAGATGCTGCAGCGCCCTTCCTTTTATCTACATACTGTAAAAACAAATTGTCTGATTTCCTAAATTCCTCAGTTCTCTGTAGATAAATGGAAAGACACCGGACCAGGTCTAAAGAATGAAATATTTTCTCTTTATCCCCTTTTGAAGAGGAACATAAGGAGGGTAGAATAATTTCCTGATTTTGACTGAATTCTGAAACTACCTTACTCCTAAAGGATTGTTTCATCCTAAGGACCACCTTGTCCTTGTGAAAAACCAAAGAGAGGGCTTGACAGGAAAGGGACTGTAATTCGTTGACCCTTTTGGCAGAAGTTATAGCTATAAAAAAAAGATAGCTTTTCAGGTCAAATCCCTTAGTGACACTTGCTCTAGAGGTTCAAATAAGGGGGAATCTACTAGTTGGGTCAAGACTGTTTAAATCCCATGCCGGTACACTCGCTCTAATCCTGGAACGCATCTTTTCAATTGCGCTTACAAATCTTTTTATTAGGCTTTCTTCTGCCCAATGTTTGGTCATTACTGCTGAAAGTGCCAATATTTGGACTTTTAGGGAAGCTGGACTTAGGCCCATGTCGAAACCATTTTGCAAGAATTCCAGGATTATAGGGACATTAACCTGGTATTTAAGAATCTTGTTTTTCATACACCATCTTCTGAAGGTTTTCCAAATCCTGTCATAAATTTTAAGGGTATATTTGTTTCTAATCAGAAAGAATGGTATCAGCCACCCTATTAGAGACTCCTTGGGACATTATAGACTGCCGCTCAATCTCCAGGCTGTCAGCTGGAAAAACCTGGGATGCAGATGAAACGGCAGCCCCTGTTATAATAGATCCTCTCTCTCTCTGGCAGAGTTCAGGGCTTCTGACCAGCTCTGAATCCCAAGTGCGGCTTGGCCATCTTGGAGCAATCATTATGACTTCTGCTCTCTTTATTTTCCTCAGAACTTCCCCGATCAAGGGAACAGGAGGAAAGATGTACGCTAGCGAGAAATTCCAGGAAAACTTCAAAGCATCCTGGCCTAATGCTGTGGCCACTTTCCATCTTGAGAAGAATTGGTGACACTTGTGATTCTCTGAGCTCGCCATTAGGTCTGCTACTGGGAATCCCATTCTCCTGGAGATCTGCTGGAACACTTCTTCATTTAGGAACCATTCCCCTGGATGCAACTGGTTCCTGCTCAAGTAATCCGCCTTTATGTTTTGTATCCCTGCTATGTGGGAAGCCGTGATTGCAATCAGGTTTTTCTCTGCCCATCGGAAAATTTGAGCTACTTCCACATTTAGGCTTGCACTTCTGGTTCCTCCTTGGTTCCTGACATACATGACTGTCGTCATACTGTCTGACCTTATGTGGACAGGAGTATTTCTTAGCTGCACCTTGAACCAAAGTAGAGCATATCTTATTGCACTGAACTCTAGTATGTTTATGTGCAGTAATTTTTCCTTTACAGACCATGTGCCCAGAACTGTTCTGGATTCCCAAACTGCTCCCCATCCTAGAGGACTGGCGTCTGTGGTGACAATATTCCAGACCGGGTCTGAAAGTGAAGATCCTTTTTTTAGATTTGCTTTGTTTATCCACCATGTCAGGTCTTGACGGATCTCTGATGACAGTCTGATCCTTTGGAGTGGGTTCTGTTGGTGTTTGTCCCAATATTTTAGGAAGTAGCACTGTAGATATCTCGCATGGAACCTTGCCCAAGGAACTACCTGGATCGCCGATATCATTATGCACAAGCACTGCATAAATATGTGGGCCCTGTGGCTTTTGTTCTTTCTGAACTTCTTTACATTCCTGACCATTTTGCTTATTCTTTTTCGCTTGACAATGTTACTGCAGGAATTAGGGTATTGAATCCCATGCCTATGAAGACCAATTCCTGCGTTGGAGATAGATGACTTTTTTGAGTGTTTATCATCCAACCCAACTCTGAAAGATGGTTTACAACCATGTTTGTATTTGAGATTGCCTGACTTTTTGACTGGGATACTATGAGTAGGTCGTCCAAGTATGGGATGACCAAAACCCCTTTCTGCCTTATTGGTTCTAATGCTGCGGCTAGCATCTTTGTGAATACCCTGGGGGCAATGGAGAGACCGAAAGGCAATACACTGAATTGAAAGTGTTGGTCTCCTAGTGCAAATATTAGATATTTCTGATGATCTTTTCTTATCAGGATGTGATCGTAGACTTCCTGTAGATCCACCTAGGAAAGAAAACTGCCTGGAAGCACTGCTCTTATTACTGACTTTACCAATTCCATTTTGAATGTCTTCTTTATCAGGTACAAGTTGAGACCATTGAGATCCAGGACGGTTCTGTATAAACCCAATGGTTTTGGAACCATAAATAAGACTGAATAAATTACTGTAAATCTCTCCTGTTTCGGAACTAGTTGAATTACTTCTTTCTCCAGAAGGGTCTGAATCTCCAACCCCAGCATTCTCTTCTTCCTGGGATTGGTAGGGATTCTGGATGCTAGAAACCTGTGAGTTCTTAGGGGCTGTCTGAATGGAAGAGAGTACCCCATTTCCAAGATCTTCTGGACCCACTTGTCTGATGACTCCCAATGGTCCAGGAAAGAATGCAGGCAACCCCCTACCTGCTCTGGAAATGGGTTCCACTGACCTTCAGAACTCTTTCTTGAATTGTTGCTTTTTGGAGTAATCCTTTCGGTAGGCCCCTCTGGGTGCTTGATATGAAGGTTGCTTCCTCTGTTCTAATTGCTTCCCCTGATATCTTTTAGATTCACGAAAGGAATAAGACTTATTCCTATAAGAATATGATCTGGGAGGAGATCTTTTTCTTTCCTGAGGGAGGAATGCACTCTTGCCTCCCGACAGCTTTTTAATTATTTCCTCAAGCTGCTCGTCAAACAGCATATCACCATTGAAAGGGAGGTTAACCAATTTGTTTTTAGAAGAGGCATCTGCCCCCCAGGGCCTAAGCCATAGTGCTCTCCTGGAAGCCACTGATAATGCAGATGTTCTGGCTCCCAACTTCACTGAGTCAATAGAGGCGTCGCAGACAAAGTTATTGGCTTCTTTGATGGCCGCAACTTCTCTGGCTAATTTAGATCTTGAGGTACCAGATTCTATGTTTTCCTCTAGGTTGGTAAGCCATATACGTATAGCCCTGGATACACATGCTAGGGCTGTAGCAATTTGAATATTGCCTCTTTAGAGCTGATTCCACTTTCCTGTCCATGGAATCTTTCAATGAGGAACCATCCTCCAATGGTATCGTGGTGTGTTTGGCTAGCCTTGAAACTGCTGCATCTACCTTGGGAGGAGATATCTAGCTTTTGGTTTCTAACTGGTCAAAGGGATACATTCTGTTAAATCTTTTAGTAACCGAGGACCTTTTGTCAATCTTATTCCATTCTTCAGTAACAATATCATAAATGGACTGATGAACCGGGAAAGCTAGTGCTGGTTTTTTGTTCCCCATGAAGGCTGTCCATGACCCCTAAATCCTTTTGTTCCTCCACTCTTCCTAGGGACTTGCGTATTGATCTTAAGAATGCATCAATTTTATCTAATGCAAATTCCCCTGTATTTTCTATTATTTCACCTTCCTTTCTTTGGAACAGGCTTTAGCTGCAGACATCCTTAAAACTTAACCTTTAAAAAATAATTCTAATAAAATTAATACTACTACTGAAAAAAGCTAATCCTTACCTGAAATCCATTTGCTTGTCCTTATATTCAGCAAGCGTTTCACTGGTGGAATGCATGCCTGCTGGTGGAATGCATGCCTGACTCATATGCCAGTTACACAGTCCCGAAGCCATCGGGAAATGGAAGGCTTTGAAGCTGATGTACCTTTAAACTTTCCGCAATAGTGTACAAACAAGTTATCTGTTTTGCGGAATAGAAGAGTTCTGTCTAGATAGATCTTTAAACAATAGATAAGATCCAAATTGTGGAGTCGTTTTTCCCAGGTCATGTGAAAGGTTAGGGCAATAAGATGGTAATACAATTTCCTGGTTCAAATGAAACTGTGAAACCACCTTGGAACGAAAAGACAATTTGGGCCTCAAACTTTATCTTGATGAAAAACCGAAAAGGTGGGGGAACTGCAACCAGGGCCTGTAACTCACTGACTCTTTTTGCTGATGTGATGGCCGTGAGGAATACCACCTTGAGTGTGAGATGTTTGACAGAGAGAGACACTAAGGGCTGAAAAAAGGGATGTGATGTCAACTGTTGTAGCACTAGGTTCTAGTCCCAAGGAGGAACAATATCCCTGATTGTAGGTTTAATCTTTGAAATGGAAGCAAGATAGCGTTTTATAAAGATAGTTATCAGCCATGGGGGTGGTCAGGACAGCTATAATAGCAGAGAGCTGTACTCTTAAGGATGCAGGTTTTAGGCCTTTCTTGAAACCTGCTTGTAAAAAAAATCCAAAATGCGTGATGGAGTTATAGAGGTGCGGTTGATGTTATTTGTAATGCACCAGTTGTAAAATGTAGTCCACGTACAAAAGTAGATTTTTGTTGTGGAAGCTTTCCTACCCTTTAATATGGTGTCAATAACTTTCTCAGATGTCCCCTGTTGTCTTAAAGATTCCCGCTCAGCCTCCAGGCCGTGAGCTTGAAGAAGCCTGGGTCAAGATGAGCTATGGGACCTTGAGTGAGAAGGTCCCTTGTGACTGGTAGAGGTATCAGTGGCGTGACTGACAGATGAAGCAGGTCTGTGTACCATGCCTTTCGTGGCCAATCCGGGGCTATGAGAATCAGTTCTGCTTTCTCTTTCCGGATCTTTCTTATCACCTCTGGTATAAGGGGCAGAGGGGAAAAGATGTATGCCAGAGGAAAGATTCATGGTACCCTCAGAGCATCCTGTACCAGTGCCTGAGGTTCAATATGTATGAGCAGCATTTTCTATTTTTTTGCTGTTGCCATCAGATCTACTGATGGAGACCCTAGAGTTTTTACAACAATATTGAATATTTCGGTTTTTAGACTCCATTCACTCGGATCCAATGTGTGGCGACTTAGGAAGTCCGCTTGACAATTTAGGCAGCCTGACAGGAAAGATATGGATATATCTTGGAGGTTTCTTTCTGCCAAATTCAGAATTTTCAAGGGCAGCAAGTTTAAGTGTCTGTTCTTTGTTCCTCCTTGAATGAGGAGGTATTGGACAGCTGAAGCATTGTCTGAACGTATCAGAACAGCTCGCTGTTGCAGGGGGATGCTGAAGTGGATTAGCGTCTTCCAGACAGCCAGAAACTCCTTTATGTTGACATGTAGTCTGGACTCCTGACTGGACCAGGTGCCCTGGACTGAACGTTGCTCCCAAATTCCTCCCCAGCCTGAATTGCTTGCATCTGTATGAATGGTGACCCACTCTAGTTCCATCAGAGGTCTTCTTCTCGTCAGGTTCTTTGGGTTCGTCCACCAAGACAATTCCTGTATGGTAGGTTTTAAGACTGGGGTCCTCAATGAGGGATTTTGAGGATTTCTTCTGAAGAATGTCAGGAAGTTCTCCTGGGTCTGTCTGGCATGGACTTTTGCCCAAGCAGGATCTGGAACGGGGATGAGAGATGACCCAAAAGCCTCTAGAAGTTTTTTTAGAGAGTGTATCCTTTTTCGTAGAAACCTTGACACTGCTAGAAGAATGCGATTTTGCCTGCCCTGGGACAGAGGTGCAAGTCCCAATGAGGTATTGAACGTTATGCCCAGGAAGGTGAGAGACTAGGAGGGAACTAGAGAGCTCTTCTTTATTTATTACCCAACCCAGATTGGTCAGGAATGGCTTACACTTACACAATCCTGCCATGGCTACTGCCAACACCTTGGTGAAGGCTCGAGGTGCCGATCCCAAGCCAAAAGGGAGCACCCTGTATTGATAATGGGTCCCCAGGATACGGAACCTCAAGAACTTGCGATGATATTGTCTGAAGGGATGTGATGATACGCATCCTGTAGACCTAACCTGGTAGGGTATGCATATGGAGAAATTAACTTCAGTGTTGATGAGACAGTCTCCATCTTGAAGTGCCGATGAGTAAGAAAGGTGTTCAATCTTTTGAGATCCAATATGAAGCGTAATTCTCCTGAAGGTTTCAAAACAGGAAAGAGTCTGGAGTAGAAGCCTGTGAACCGTTGGTGTGATGGAACTTCCTCTATCACCTTGTTGGCAGTAACTGGTGGATGGAACATCTCATCTGGAGAAGTTGAGATTTTCTTTTAATGACGGATTTGATGAATCTGTAATGTATTGGGACAGTTTGGAATTCTAGTGCGCATCCCCTCTGAATGATATCCAGCACCCAAGAATCTAGTTATAGATGATTCCAGGCATGCTTGAACTCTACCAGTCTGCCCCCAACTGGAGGAGGTGAAGGGACCTCACTGATTTCATTGCTAAAACTGGCTTTTTCTCTGAAAATCTCTCCGATCCCCAGTTCTCTGGCCCTGAGTTGTACCTCTTCTTTTTGAATCGAAGCCTCTGCCCGGTCAATATCTTCTGGCCTCACAAAAGGACTGCCGGTGATATTGTCCCTGTCTAGAAGTAGGACTCCTGGGCTTCTTTCCTTGAGGAAGAAAGGAGTTTTTTCCTCCTGATGATCGCTTAATTATTTCTTCCAGCTGGTCACCAAAAAGTTTTAAGACAGTAAAGGGAAGGAACACAAGCCGGTTTTTTGATGATGGATCAGCCGCCCAAGACTTGATCCACAGTGCTCTTTGTGACTTAATTGACAAGGTCGATGCCTTTGACAGTAGCCTGATATTGTTGAGGGAGGCATCGCATGACTAATTTAGTGAGTCTTTGAAGATGGTCAAATCTTTCAAAATTCTGCTCCTAGAAACAGAAGATTCAATTTCTTCTACTTCCGAGAGCCAGATGCACATCGTGCGAAACACTGAGGCCATTGCTGTTGCAGTTTTTAAATTCTGGCCTAAGGTGAAGAATTGTTTCTTTAGGGCCCCATCTGCTCTTTTATCCATGGGGTCACGGAGAGTAGATCCATCTTCTAGTAATATAGTTGCACGTCTAGACGTCTGGGCTATAGCCGCGTCAACCTTAGGAGGGGTATGCCAGGCCATGGTATCGTCTTCAGCAAAGGGGTACATGCTATTAAAGAGACGAGAGAGGGACCTGCATTTGTCACATTGCTTCCATTCCCCTGTGAGGATATCCTGGATGGAAGCATGAACAGGTATTTGAGGGCAGACTTTTTTTGTAACCCACAAATGCTGAATCAATGATTTTAAGTTTTTTTTGAGCCTCAGATAGACCCAGGGACTTGCGCATGTATTTTGCAAGATTGTCAATCTTGTCCAAAGGGAAACTGCTAGTATCCTCCAGTGGTTACCCTTCTTCAGCAGAGGAAGCACCAGACTCCAGTTCCATAAAGCTCTCGTCCTCTTCCTCCTGTACCCTGGAGGGTCCTTCATCTGGGTCCGAGTGCCGAATTCCTGGAACTGGGCTGAAACCTCAGTTGTGGCAGCACGTTTAAAGGGGAACTACCACCCCGCAATAACTTTACATGTATTCAGTCTTCATCTGGCAACTAGCTGCTTAGTAGCGCTAGTCGCCAAAAATATTACCTGGTTCCAAAGATTTTGCAGTTTTTCCAATGCTCACAGGAGCAGGAAGCACGGACATCTCGTCACAGTGACGTCCATGGGCCTGCGCTGTCAGTCCCTTTTGGAGCACACAGCTTTGAGGAATCATCTGCAGGGATTTTCTGTTTACATCCCAGACATGTTTTTAACTTGGGTACAGGTTTATCCTCTTTCCTTGATGCAGAAGGCTTAGTTTTGTCTCTTTTGTTCAGAAGACATGACCAGCAATAAGTATATTCAAAGCAAGCCCAATAAAGATTTAAGCATATAATTAGCAAATACTAGGTACTGGTAACTTGTACTCACAATTAAGGAGATCATTTTGCTTCCCTGCTCTGTTTTTATGCCTCTGACATTGCTCCCTCGTCTCCTGGACTGTTTCACTGTGGAAAGCATGAATACTTCCTGGGTCGCAGCAATATCCTGTGTAATGGCAGAGCACGCACCTAGGGGAAGCATGGAAAGCTGGGGAGCAGAGCTTCAAGCGGAGGCCGATATACAGGGAAGATTGAGGCAGACTCATAGCGATCCGGGAGGCAGCCCAAGGGGATTCACCCCATGTGACCGCTGTAAGGCCAGCCACATAATAGAAAACAAACTTTGTAGGAGATAGGAGAGAGACCGTGTCCCTCTGTCCTCCAGCTTGGCAGGACCAAATAACTACATGGGGGAGGAAGCCAGCAGTATTTAAAGAATTTTGCATTGGTCCTACCAGCTGAAGGGCGGAGCCAAAACCCACAGTAGCCGTGGATTGAACACAGAGGAAAATAGAAATAACAATGAAGCTGGCGACATTATGATTTTTGCGCTTGACGTTTTGCTGGTGGTTGTAATGTAGCATAAGAAGTGCTTAATAAATATGAACACATTATTATGTAGGTGGTGGAGTAATTTGCTGGACCTTGTAAACAGCATTAGGATAAGAAGTCATTAGCGAAAATATTGCAGGAAAAGTGTGGTAGGTGTAGTGATTGTGCATTATTTCAATACTCTACTACAATGCTCAGTGAAGTGCAAAGGTGTGTGTGTCTGTAGTGTAGGTGCAAAGTTGTGGAGGGGGACTTGTGTATATGTGGAGCTTGTGTAGGAGAGAATGGCAGACATTTTTAATTCCCCCCCAGTTGTATAGTGGTGGGCAGGCTGGAGAGTGGGGACGGGCCAACTCCTTGCATGATTTTCACAGGATAGTAGTGTCCAATGCTATCCTGTGAAAATCACGCCCCCATTGAATCACCTAATGGGAGCAGTAACTCCTCCTTACTGCCATCCCTGGGTATGTTTGCCAGACATACAGAAGTCTCATATTTTATATAAGAATAAGCCTCATTGCATAATTTATGGTTCATCACACACAGAACATAATTTACGTCTCCTCAGAAAACAAACACACATTGCACAGAATGCCTCATTACATAATTTATGTCTCATCAGGAGACAACTCCCATTGGGTGATTCAATGGGGGCATGTTTATCATACAGGCAGTTGGCCCACCCACCACTATCCAGCTGACAAAAATATTATATATATATCTGCCACTGGCTCCTGAAGTAGGGGATATCAATAACTTCTCCCGGTCCACACACACTCTCACTCAGGATCATAACCCCACAAACACACTGTTTCACCTCCCACAGATAACTGTAACCCTCCATACACTCTGGTTTCAGTACGAGGGTATAATGTTTCCATAAAATACAAACTCAGGGATAAACTTAACCCTTTGAGTGCAAGTGGGGAAAGCAATGCGTTGCGTACACCTCTAGCACTGAAAGGGTTAATAGCATCTCTTATTTAACTCTTCATCTCTTCAGTCAACCTGTTTTCAACTGTCATTCCTGCACTTTCTGCTTCCCGCCCTTTTTCCTTAAAGGGAGAGAGATGCTTTGCTGTATGTTACAGAGAGCAAGCCTCAAACACCACTTTCTATTTGTTCCCTCAGCATACTGCTAAGTTGCCTCAACTGAAGAGCCACCGTGTGTTATACTGCTATGATACCTCAGCTTAAGCAATGAGGAGTCACTGCTCCCATTGGGTGATTCAATGGGGGAGTGATTTAACCCTTTGAGTGCCAGATGGGAGTGCAATGCATTGCTTTGTAATGCGTTGCGTACCCCTCTGGCACTCAGAGAGTTCAATCATGCAGGGAGTTGGCCTGCCCCCACTATTCAGCCCACCCACCACTATCCAAATAACTGAAAAAACAAAATGGCTGAGACTCGCTCCTACACCACAGACACAACCACATCAGACACACACAATCAATCACTCTCGCACTCACACTCACTCACATTCCGGGAGCCAGCACAATCTACCTTCCACCATAGTATGTACAATTACCACATGCATTTTAACTATATGAATGAATGCCACAGTGGAGGCATAAGTACAAACACAAACTCATTACAATGACACATAAATCACATCCTTATGACTGACTTCTGTGTGTGTGTGTGTGTCTCTCTCTGTGTATTCCTGTGTGTTACTCACTGTGTGTGTTGCATGTCTGTATCACACTCTATGTGTCTGCAAGTTGTGGACTGCATGTATGTGTGTATGACTGTGTCGCTCTTTATGCATCTCAGTGCATGCGCATTTGCGTGTGTGTGTCTTGCATCCGTGTGAGTGCATTAATTCCCTATATATCCTGACAGTCCCACATTACTAGTGTACACGGGCCCAACATTCTGTGCGTTCGGGCAGTCTCTAGTGCGCATGACTGCATCAGACAAACATACATCTGGCCTTTTATATTATAGGATAGGATATCTAATTTGTCTACCTCTTCCAAAACAAGAAATACAAACATATAAATTGTTTGGGAGATTTTTGGTTTAGTAGTTGAAGAACCTAATCTAATCTCAGCAGATATGTTCTCTTATTTGGTCAGTTAAGGTTGAATAAAAACATTTAATTTTAAATGAAAGGACAAAACATTTTATTTTAAAACAGTAGGTCCACTTTAACAGAAAATGTCATGGTGTTTATAGAAAAAAAAATTAGTAAAACCAAAAGACATTTATTGTGAACATTATAAAAGAATAGGAAAGGTGCTGAAGTACAGTAGATATAGACTGACACAAGAACAGAGAGCAAGAAACACAGGCCTTTGTGAGATAGAGGTGTAAACAGTAAGACCCCAGTGAGCTGAAAACCCTGGTATTGTGGGGTTGAATAGAGTAAGCTACCCCCCTCCACATAACAGACAAAGTTGGGTGAACAGGGTAAAGACTCCTCCCCCACTCAGGTCCCAAACCATGATGAACTGGGAAAGGACCCCCTCCCCAAACTGGGGTGAACCCGATAAGGAAAGCCCCCCTTTGGTCCCAAACTGGGGGTGGACCAGATAAGGAAAGCCCCCCCCCACAAAGTCCACAAAAGCTGGGGTGAACTGGGTAAGGAAACCCTCCACAGGCCCCAAACTGGGATTAACCGGGTAAGGAAACACCCCAGGCCCCAAACTGGGATGAACCGGGTAAGGAAACACCCCAGGCCCCAAACTGGGGTGAATGGGGTAAGGACCCAATCACAACAAATTTGGGGGGCCCAAGAAAGAACCCTCCCCTGGCCACAGGTTGGGCAGGAGGGTTACGCAGAGAACAACCCTGGCCACAGGTGGTGGTGGTGGTGAGGGTTTACGCAAAGAACAACCCTGGCCACAGGTGGTGGTGGTGAGGGTTTACGCAAAGAACAACCCTGGCCACAGGTGGTGGTGGTGAGGGTTTACGCAAAGAACAACCCTGGCCACAGGTGGTGGTGGTGAGGGTTTACGCAAAGAACAACCCTGGCCACAGGTGGTGGTGGTGAGGGTTTACGCAAAGAACAACCCTGGCCACAGGTGGTGGTGGTGAGGGTTTACGCAAAGAACAACCCTGGCCACAGGTGGTGGTGGTGGTGAGGGTTTACGCAAAGAACAACCCTGGCCACAGGTGGTGGTGGTGGTGAGGGTTTACGCAAAGAACAACCCTGGCCACAGGTGGTGGTGGTGGTGAGGGTTTACGCAAAGAACAACCCTGGCCACAGGTGGTGGTGGTGGTGAGGGTTTACGCAAAGAACAACCCTGGCCACAGGTGGTGGTGGTGAGGGTTTACGCAAAGAACAACCCTGGCCACAGGTGATGGTGGTGAGGGTTTACGCAAAGAACAACCCTGGCCACAGGTGATGGTGGTGAGGGTTTACGCAAAGAACAACCCTGGCCACAGGTGGTGGTGGTGGTGAGGGTTTACGCAAAGAACAACCCTGGCCACAGGTGGTGGTGGTGGTGAGGGTTTACGCAAAGAACAACCCTGGCCACAGGTGGTGGTGGTGGTGAGGGTTTACGCAAAGAACAACCCTGGCCACAGGTGGTGGTGGTGGTGAGGGTTTACGCAAAGAACAACCCTGGCCACAGGTGGTGGTGGTGGTGAGGGTTTACGCAAAGAACAACCCTGGCCACAGGTGGTGGTGGTGGTGAGGGTTTACGCAAAGAACAACCCTGGCCACAGGTGGTGGTGGTGGTGAGGGTTTACGCAAAGAACAACCCTGGCCACAGGTGGTGGTGGTGGTGGTGAGGGTTTACGCAGAGAACAACCCTGGCCACAGGTTGGGGGTGGGGTGTGTTACGCAAAGAACAACCCTGGACACAGGTTGGGGGAGGGGGGTTACGCAAAGAACAACCCTGGACACAGGTTGGGGGAGGGGGGTTACGCAAAGAACAACCCTGGACACAGGTTGGGGGAGGGGGGTTACGCAAAGAACAACCCTGGACACAGGTTGGGGGAGGAGGGTTACGCAAAGAACAACCCTGGACACAGGTTGGGGGAGGGGGGTTACGCAAAGAACAACCCTGGACACAGGTTGGGGGAGGGGGGTTACGCAAAGAACAACCCTGGACACAGGTTGGGGGAGGGGGGTTACGGAAAGAACAACCCTGGACACAGGTTGGGGAGGGGGGGTGTTACGCAGAGAACAACCCTGGCCACAGGTTGGGTTTGGGGTGTGTTACGCAGAGAACAACCCTGGCCACAGGTTGGGTTTGGGGTGTGTTACGCAAAGAACAACCCTGGCCACAGGTTGGGGGTGGGGTGTGTTACGCAAAGAACAACCCTGGCCACAGGTTGGGGGTGGGGTGTGTTACGCAAAGAACAACCCTGGCCACAGGTTGGGGGTGGGGTGTGTTACGCAAAGAACAACCCTGGCCACAGGTTGGGGGTGGGGTGTGTTACGCAAAGAACAACCCTGGCCACAGGTTGGGGGTGGGGCGTGTTACGCAAAGAACAACCCTGGCCACAGGTTGGGGGTGGGGCGTGTTACGCAAAGAACAACCCTGGCCACAGGTTGGGGGTGGGGCGTGTTACGCAAAGAACAACCCTGGCCACAGGTTGGGGGTGGGGCGTGTTACGCAAAGAACAACCCTGGCCACAGGTTGGGGGTGGGGCGTGTTACGCAAAGAACAACCCTGGCCACAGGTTGGGGGTGGGGCGTGTTACGCAAAGAACAACCCTGGCCACAGGTTGGGGGTGGGGTGTGTTACGCAAAGAACAACCCTGGCCACAGGTTGGGGGTGGGCATGTGTTACGCAAAGAACAACCCTGGCCACAGGTTGGGGGAGGGGGGTTACGCAAAGAACAACCCTGGCCACAGGTTGGGGGTGGGGTGTGTTACGCAAAGAACAACCCTGGCCACAGGTTGGGGGTGGGGTGTGTTACGCAAAGAACAACCCTGGCCACAGGTTGGGTGTGGGGTGTGTTACGCAAAGAACAACCCTGGCCACAGGTTGGGGGAGGGGGGTTACGCAAAGAACAACCCTGGCCACAGGTTGGGGGTGGGGTGTGTTACGCAAAGAACAACCCTGGCCACAGGTTGGGGGAGGGGGGTTACGCAAAGAACAACCCTGGACACAGGTTGGGGAGGGGGGGTGTTACGCAAAGAACAACCCTGGCCACAGGTTGGGGGAGGGGGGTTACGCAAAGAACAACCCTGGCCACAGGTTGGGGGAGGGGGGTTACACAAAGAACAACCCTGGCCACAGGTTGGGGGAGGGGGGTTACGCAAAGAACAACCCTGGCCACAGGTTGGGGGAGGGGGGCTACGCAAAGAACAACCCTGGCCACAGGTTGAGGGAGGGGGGTTACGCAAAGAACAACCCTGGCCACAGGTTGGGGGTTACGCAAAGAACAACCCTGGACACAGGTTGGGGAGGGGGGTTACGCAAAGAACAACCCTGGACACAGGTTGGGGGAGGGGGGTTACACAAAGAACAACCCTGGACACAGGTTGGGGGAGGGGGGTTACGGAAAGAACAACCCTGGACACAGGTTGGGGAGGGGGTGTGTTACGCAAAGAACAACCCTGGACACAGGTTGGGTTTGGGGTGTGTTACGCAGAGAATAACCCTGGCCACAGGTTGGGTTTGGGGTGTGTTACGCAAAGAACAACCCTGGCCACAGGTTGGGGGTAGGGTGTGTTACGCAAAGAACAACCCTGGCCACAGGTTGGGGGTGGGGTGTGTTACGCAAAGAACAACCCTGGCCACAGGTTGGGGGTGGGGTGTGTTACGCAAAGAACAACCCTGGCCACAGGTTGGGGGTGGGGTGTGTTACGCAAAGAACAACCCTGGCCACAGGTTGGGGGTGGGGCGTGTTACGCAAAGAACAACCCTGGCCACAGGTTGGGGGTGGGGCGTGTTACGCAAAGAACAACCCTGGCCACAGGTTGGGGGTGGGGCGTGTTACGCAAAGAACAACCCTGGCCACAGGTTGGGGGTGGGGCGTGTTACGCAAAGAACAACCCTGGCCACAGGTTGGGGGTGGGACGTGTTACGCAAAGAACAACCCTGGCCACAGGTTGGGGGTGGGGTGTGTTACGCAAAGAACAACCCTGGCCACAGGTTGGGGGTGGGGTGTGTTACGCAAAGAACAACCCTGGCCACAGGTTGGGGGTGGGGTGTGTTACGCAAAGAACAACCCTGGCCACAGGTTGGGGGTGGGGTGTGTTACGCAAAGAACAACCCTGGCCACAGGTTGGGGGTGGGCATGTGTTACGCAAAGAACAACCCTGGCCACAGGTTGGGGGTGGGGTGTGTTACGCAAAGAACAACCCTGGCCACAGGTTGGGGGTGGGGTGTGTTACGCAAAGAACAACCCTGGCCACAGGTTGGGGGTGGGGTGTGTTACGCAAAGAACAACCCTGGCCACAGGTTGGGTGTGGGGTGTGTTACGCAAAGAACAACCCTGGCCACAGGTTGGGGGAGGGGGGTTACGCAAAGAACAACCCTGGCCACAGGTTGGGGGTGGGGTGTGTTACGCAAAGAACAACCCTGGCCACAGGTTGGGGGAGGGGGGTTACGCAAAGAACAACCCTGGACACAGGTTGGGGAGGGGGGGTGTTACGCAAAGAACAACCCTGGCCACAGGTTGGGGGAGGGGGGTTACACAAAGAACAACCCTGGCCACAGGTTGGGGGAGGGGGGTTACGCAAAGAACAACCCTGGCCACAGGTTGGGGGAGGGGGGCTACGCAAAGAACAACCCTGGCCACAGGTTGAGGGAGGGGGGTTACGCAAAGAACAACCCTGGCCACAGGTTGGGGTTACGCAAAGAACAACCCTGGACACAGGTTGGGGAGGGGGGTTACGCAAAGAACAACCCTGGACACAGGTTGGGGAGGGGGGGTTACACGAAGAAACCCCCCCATCCACAGTCAGGAAGAACAAGGACTCAGATATACAGAAGAGTCAGGTGTTAATGGGGACTTTAGTCTAAACAGTGTTTAGAAGATAATGATCAGTGCGTTCTGAACAAGATAAACACACAGGTTTTGAGGTATGCCATTTACGTTTAGGGCGTTTACTTACAGCTATGACGTTGACGAAAGTTGTCTTCCCGGAGTACTGCAGTCCAACCAGGGTAAGCTCCATCTCCTCCTTCCAGAACAGTGACTTGAACCAGTCAAGCAGCTTATTGATAAGGGCGAGCATGGTGCCAGCGGTCTGGCTGATAAAATGAGTAGGAGAAATGAAGTCCCCTAAGCCACTACAATCGACTACAACTCCCGGAACCCAACAGCTGCAGAACTCTGAGGCGGTTGCTGATCATATGACTCGCATGACGTACACAACCACAACACCGGCTCTGGAATAGAGATTCAGGAACTGAAGGAAACACGCGACTAGTGTCACGTGATGTAAAACCAGCCCGAACGTCACATGATGTGAGATTTGCTGTCAATAGGCTTTAGAAGATTTGAACACCCTGTGGTTCTCCAGAAGTGTTTGGATAACAGTTTCTGTAACTTGACAATAAAGATGATGCGACTTGCGGCCTAACAGTTACTGGAGACACACAAGCTGCCCATACCTGAAGGGTCTGACATCATATCTGACTCCAATTTACGTCACCAGACCTCAAATTTAATACTTGAAGCATATGAAAAAACAAGTCTGGAGGCCTGCACAGTAATCAGCCCAATCATTCAGTCTGTGTTTTTCATAAGCGAAGTGCTCTAACGCGTTATGTATCAGAGGCTTAGGAATATCCTATATCCCGCAGATCACCTTTTCAGCATTTTTCTATTCGTTTGTTTAGGCGTGAATTTAGCTGGTAATTTTGTAGTTATACATATGGAAAACTAAATTTTTTTCAGACCGAAATACCAAATATATATATAGTTTTACCTAAGTTCAACTTTGTGCGCATTACAGTTGTTACATAGTAAAACTACCCTAAAACAACTAACAGCAGATTTCCCAATGTATCAAATGAGGGGTCACTTGCATTTCTACTGCTAGCCTTGGGTGCACAATTGTTTCCAGAAGTTGGCACTAAAGCATATCTCTAAACATTTAAAATGTCCAAAGACGGTCACTTTAGATTTAGGTGGTGTCAGGGCCGGATTTACATCTCAGGCGCCCCTAGGCACAACACCCTTCGGCGCCCCTAGCCCCGCCTTTTCCCCACCCTAACCACATCCTTACTTAGCCACACCCCTTCACTCAACCACACACCCCTTTGTAGCCAAACCCATTTTTAGATTTATTCTTCAAAGTACTGTGGCAATTTTCCAGAGGTAGATGAAAATGCTATAAATATGAATGGGATATATAGAGCACATATGCATAAATGACCTTTACTAGATATGTAGCCTGCTCTTTCCATGTGTTTAAGACCCAAGTAATGGTAAGGTACGAGTACCAAAGAAAAGTCAAGCAGTGAGCTAGGAGCACCCCTCTTTATGTCTTTTGCAGTGGTAAAGGCTGCCTCATCTGAACACAAGAGACTCTGTCAGAAGTTCAGTCATTCTGAAGAATCTGAATTAGGATATGCTGAAATCATGCACTGTTGGGGGGGCTGAGAACAGGTTTGAGTGCCCCTGTTATAGATTAGGAATGGGCAACCTGAGGCTGTTACCATGCATTGCTTACCCCTCTGGCACTCAAAGAGTTAATATTTATCAGATAACAATTACCATGAAGATGTATCAGAATAGTTTTCTTGTAACTTTATTACAACCAAGAAATAGAAAGATTTTGACATCAGGTATAAACTATTCGGACAACCAATACTGTACGCATCCACGGGTAGTCACAGAGTAAAGCATGCACTGATGGTCACCTCAGCCTTGTTCCACTGTCCAGTCACAGAGCCACATATAAACTCATGTTGACTGGTAGTCAAAGAACCACAAATAAACTAATGGCAATCCCAGCCATTTTCCACTGTCTGCCATTACTTACATTGGTTATGTTAAATCCCTCATTGGTCCCATCAATTCCCTAATGTTCAGCAGTACAGATCAGTGGATCAACCATAGTTACAGACATTCAGCTGAAATATTTAAAGTGATTTTATTGTAAAAAAAAAAAAATTATATATATATATATATATATATATATATATATATATATATATCCTAACATTGTTTATGTCAAATATCAAACACAATATTAAGTTATTAATTGCAAGTGAGTCCACCCTACAGACTACAGTTTCTTAGTATGGTGGTTTTAGCATATTTGATTGTATGTACTGTATATATACACACAAGCATATGAATGTGTATGTATGTTTTAGTATACATGTGTCCATCTTTAGTTGTGAGTGTGTGTGTGTGTGTGTGTGTTAGCATATGTGTTCTGTGTGTGTGTCTTGGTATGTTGCCTGTGTTTAGGTGTGTGTGTGTGTACGTTTTAGTAGTTCTGTGTATGTGTTGTAGAAAAATTTGAATGTGTTTAGCTGAGAGTCTGTACGTGTGTATTTGTTATGAATGCATATGTCTGTGTAATATCTGATTGTTATACATATTTAAACTACTTAATAGCTGTGCTCTTGCATTCAGTCTTATTTTGCAATTAAAAAACTCTAATAACCGAGTGTCCCCATGATAAAAAAAAAAAAAGTGAGAAATTTAAACGGGACATTCTCAGTTGTAGACAATTTTGTGGCACAACAGAGACCATCATTGTCAGAATGGGGACTTTAACCCGTTGGTGACCGGAAGAGAGTGCAAACTCTTTGAGAGGTATTGGGTTGCACCCCCCCCCCCATCTGACCGTTAAAGGGTTAAATAGCAATCTGTCATTTTTGTATTGCAGCTGCGCAAACTATAACGTAGTGCTTGGCTGCATTTGATTACATTCATGATGTGATGACGGTCACATCACAGGAGGTACCAGCCGGCGGTGGCGAGGACTCAGCCAATGATGCGCAGAGAGCAGTGCAGACACGCAGGCGCAGGAGGGAGTCAAATGGGGCAGCCCAAGTAGCGAACTGGAAGTAGACATAGTTACTTGCTGCTAGTACTTTTGCAATTAAGTGCCCTCGCAGGCGCAAGGCATGCAAGCTGCGAGCACTTATTATTTACATCCGGGACACAGCTATCCCATTATAAAGTGGGCATGACGAGGCCATCGCCAGGCGCCCCTGAAAATCGGGCGCCCTAGGCAAGTGCCTCGTGTGCCTATTGACAAATCCGGCCCTGGGTGGTGTTGCTGGTGGGCGGGGCATTACTAAGGATGTTTAGGTTATTTCCTGACCTATTGATACCTTTTTGTGTAACTGTATAAACGATTTAGAGGTATTGTATTTACACAGACTAATTTATAAACACACAGAAGTTTAAACAAACATTAGTGTGAGTTTTATTGCAGTTGAGCAATGGGATACACTCATTTAAACACACCAGAAAGTCTGATCTCCTAAAAAGTGAGTAACCAGGGTGGGAACCATGGATGGAGGGATTTGGATCTCAAAGAGGGACACTTTGGAGGTATGCTAAAGAAAAATATAGGCATTTTTTTACATTTCCTCCGTTTCAAATTTACTGAAATCTTTTAAAACTCTGGGATTTCCTACTGTAACAATTAGCTACTACTGTCACAAGAAAAGTGGCACCCCAATGATATGAGCTGACTTACTTAAGGAGTACCAGAAGCACAAATCTACACCTAATACAAATTATCTTTTTCTTACATTTTTGCCAAACAGGACTTGGCTCTACTAGAATGGTTGTCCCAACTGTAGAAATAAAGAAAAAACACACCATTTTGGAAAGAAGACAACCCAACTCATCAAGTGAGGGGTCACTTGCCTTTCTACCCCTAACCGTCACTGTGGCCACAGCCATGTCATTGTGGCCACACTATGACATTACAGGCGCAAATGGTATAAGGGGGTTAAGACATACAAAAAAATGCATATAAATATGTGCAACAACAATAAGTTTACATCATATTACAATTTAAACATTCCAGAAATCACAATATTACAAAGTACCCCATAAAAGGGTCTTAAAACTTCAATTCACATTGTCCACCAACATTGTCCTGTCCATCTCACACTCTGCTCACCCATATTGTCCCCAACACTCTGTCCACCCACACTGTCCGCCTCACACTGTCCCCCACCCACATTTCCCACCTCACATTGTATACCTCACGGTGTCCACTCATATTGCCCACCTCACACTGTCCACCTCACACTGCCCCCTCACATTGCCCACCAACACATATTTTATACATGAGCATCCAGTGCCTGGACCTCACTTGATGATATCAGACCTGCGCAGACTAAGCCCTACACCCGATATACTGATAGATCCCTACTTAGTCTAGCTTTATTAAGGGAACTGCAATAAGACTTCAAGCAATAGTTTCCTCCTGCCACTGAGGACACTGCTTCTTCCAGTATAAAAAACATCTTCTGACTGAAAGCCTTTACGATTCTGAAGAGACCTATTCTGTCTTCTTTCACCAAAAATCCGAACACGCCGTATATTACACTACAACTCCAACTATCCTTACCGAGGATGATATTCTTCTCGAGTACACAAGAATTCATGTATTCAGCAGGGCTTTCTTCTGCTTGATCAGAGAATAAAGGTAGAAATAAGGCCCTTCCCATTAAACTGGGAAACATGCAATCTATTTATTGGCGAATTATCCCTTTACCAGCCAGCTTCTGACCTGGATAAATTGTGACCCACAGTTTGTCCTCCGACTCACTACCTCTCTTCAGTATCCACTTCACGACCCGGCCTGACCCTGCTTACTTGTCTGCCATCCTCCAGAGTTGCCTCCTCTTCGGCCTGAGAATCACTGCCCTAGAGACCCTCACAGATGATCTCATCAATGATCATAAAACGTTCTATGCTGAAATCAAACCATTTTGATTTCCTTGAAAGTAAGCTAGCAGACCTGAAAGATAGGTCATGTAGAAATAATCTGCAACTATGAGGAGTACATCTACAAATCTGATCTGCTGTACTTCGTGCTACAATACATGACATCACTTCTGCCAAATACTGATGTGGATCTTTTAAAGGGATAGTAATATTTCATTTTATCTTTATTTTATTTTGTGGGCATTAAAAAACATGAAGAACTATATAAGTCTTATCTCTCAAACCTTTATGGTTTGAGAGATGTTCACAAGCAAAGTTTCCCCTCCAGCCCCTTTTACCTAGTGTAAGCCATCTCTTCTCAGATGTGGAATGCAGTCCATAGACCAGACAGATAACAGCAGGGGACACTCTTATTCCTATGAAAACAATGAAATCCCTGCCCCCCTTGACAAGCTTTTCAGGTTTTTCCCTTATCTTAATTGAAGATTGTCCCTCTCTGCACTCTACCTGGGCACCTCCCTTCTTCTATGAGAACAATGAAAGCCCTGCCCCCCCTTGACAAATTTTTCAGGTTTTTCCCTTATCTTAATTGTAGATTGTCCCTTTCTGAAATCTACCTGGGCGCCTCCCTTCTGCTCTGGCTGAGTAGTGTTACATCAGTAAAAGGGGAGGGAGGAGGATACTTTGTCATTGAATTACTCTTGAACTACAACTCTGACAGAAATGAAATAACACTCTCCAAAGTCCAAATACTATGTTGATTAAATAGAGCTGCTTTTATTATGAAACATTACTATCCCTTTAATGATGGACAAGGCCCCAAGGGTCCTGAATCCAATGCACCTCAGTGACGATACCCTGAGAACTGGGTGGTCAGGGCTTGGTGCTGCCCCCTTTTTTTCCTGGAGGTGCGGCTCGCTCTCTCACCCACAGCCTGTGGAACCCTGCGCATCTCTGGTCCTTGTGTGGTGATGCGGAATCCTTGAATATTGTTTTGGAATTTTAGGGAGCTCTGTGGCAATCCTAAGTGAGTGTGTGTGTGTGTGCGCACATCACCTCAGCTAGATTTTCCTATCTGTCCTGGTTCTGATGCTTAGCTAAGGATGGGGTGGGTGGGAAGGGGATAGGCCATAATAATGCCTTCAGGTAGTTTAGCAACTAGGTATTCATAGAAGGAGTGCTTTGGGTTTCTTTACCACTCATAGAACCTGCCAAAGCCCCATTGGCCTAGCCGAGTTTGCCTGACACTAATAAAGGTTTACCACAAGTTTACAAAGTGTTGATCAAGCTCAGCAAGTTTCTTTACCATACATCACTGGAACGTCTCTGGATTGGGTGCATTTACACTCTTACATAAAGTAATACACAAAGGGACTATTACGTACCATTAAGCATCCCAATATTGAAGATCCTGACCTACTCCATTATACAGGCTTGTTTTCTCTGCACACCGTCCACTCAAAGGGTTAAGCCGACCACCAACGATCACTTCTTTACACTTCCAAAACTCTTTGGCGTGCTTGGCCACAAAGGCACGCATTCTTACGGAGCTGAGGCTAGGGCGGACTGAAAACTCATTGGATAGCTGAGCGGGAAGTCTCAGCCAGTCAGACGCAGCATTTCAAATAAAATCTCTGCACAATAACAGTGCAGCGGGTGCAAATTAACCACTTGTATGCCACTCATGGTGGCCTCATAAAAACGCTCTGGTGGCTACATGTGGCCACAGTGGCCACATTTGAGAACCCTGTTCCAGAATGTGGTTCTACAGGAAACAAATTAACATTTTTTTTTAGTTTTGCAGCCTTTCAAATGTACTAAAATATTTGAAATCTATGTAATTTCATACTGCATTTATTAGCTACTACTCCTCCAAGAAAAACTGGAAATGAAAATGAAAATATATATCCGGATTAAAAACAATACAAATGGAAAATGAACTTAGTATCTGCAATTGTAAATTATATAGAAATGTTGTGACTAAAAGAATGAAATAGAACAAACAAATGCAGATGAGTTTGATGAGTATATATCCATTAATGCAGATAACACAATGTAAATGGAATGAACATGCAGATGGATAATGATAAACTTGATGAGTAAATAAGATGACTTAATAAACAATCCTGTGAATAATTCCAGTAATGTCCTGCAGCTCCAGTGTGACAATTATATATGTTGATGAAAGGTGGGTCACCTATATCTCAAAGTGGCACACATTATGTAAACAAGGATTCCTCCTAAAAATTATTGTGGTAGTGAGTCTCACTTGTGGCTATACACTTGTAATGCAGAGGGACTTTAGTGGATATCTGACATCATTATTAATCGGCATACTAGGTCACCCTGACATGCACATATACTGATAGCATAAAAAAGGGGATACCTGTATCTTACCCTTTCTGAAGAAATGTATTTTCACCCCGGATGGTTAATAGGGAGCTTGATGTTCCTTTTGATCTCTTTCTTCACCTGCTATGTGCATATCGTATCTACGCGTTTCAAAGAGCTCCCGCACTCCTTCTTCCTGGGCATACAGTTAACGTCACTACCCTTGCTTAAATACAGGTGTCACTTAACCATTTATGGATTGTTGGGCAAGTAAAGATCAACATTATAATATTGTGCATTAAAACACTCCACAACACCATGTTACTACGTAACTGTTATATATATATGACTTCATTAATATTAACCCCTCGAGTGTAAGAGAGGCACCACATTAGCAGTGCCCTGGATACCTCTCACGTACTACTTTAGCAGATAGTTGTCATTTTAACAAATGGCTATTGAATATTCCATATGGTCGATTACGAAAATGAAAACGTACTTGCACAAAGGATGAAGATTAGTGATGAGCGAGCACCCCAATGCTCGGATGTTCGGGTGCTCTGACCGAGCACCCCCTGAGGCTCGAGTGCTCGGCCGAGCACCCGAGCCCCATTGAAGTCAATGGGAGGACTCGAGCATTACACCAGGCACCCCCTGCTCTGATGAGGGGAGGGTGCCTGGTCCATAGGAAAAGGGCAGAAAAAGATGGAAACACTACAGAAATGGTTCAGGGACAGCATAGGGAGGATGTCTGGATGCACCTTGGACTCCAACATCGCTGCTGGGAACGATCTTTCGCCCGTAGTACGCCATTTTTACAGACTGACCGTAAAACACACAAAAAGGAAAATAAAAACGACTTTAGGCGAAAAATTGTTACCAAACAGTATTTGCTGTATATTTACTTGTATATCATCTGCAAATTCTCCCAAAAATTTCATCGATTTTCTGAAGTGAGGCCATGATTAAGAGGGAAACGTGCGCAGAGGCAAATTCTCCCAAAAATTTCCTTGATTTTCAGAACTGAGGCCATGATTAAGAGGGAAACGTGCGCAGAGGCAAATTCTCCCAAAAATTTCCTTGATTTTCAGACCTGAGGCCATGATTAAGAGGGAAACGTGCGCTGAGCTGACCATCTAAAACATTATGGGTGAGGGTCTGCTGCAGAGCTGACCATCCTAAACATTATATGCGAAGGCCCGCTAGTGAGCTGACGCTATAAAACATTATATGAGAGGGCCCGCTAGAGAGCTGACCCAATAAAACATTATATGAGAAGGCCCGCTGGTGAGCTGACCTATATAAAAATTGGCAAACAGGGCCCGCTGGTGAGCTGGCCCTATATAAAAATTATATCACAGGGCCCGCTGGTGAGCTGGCCCTATATAAAAATTATATCCCAGGGCACGCTGGTGAGCTGGCCCTATATAAAAATTATATCCCAGGGCATATGGAAGAGGAGGAGGAGGATGAGAACATTAAGAGTCAACCATATACCCGTTTTTGGGGTGGAAGGGGTGAATGGGAATACAGAGTATTCCCATCATTGTAAATAACATATATAAAGTGAGTTTATGTTCCCCCGGGGCTTTCCTCCAGTGGAGTGGAGAAGTCAGGGGAAATCCAGGCCTTGTTCATTTTTATAAGTGTCAACCTATCAGCATTGTCGGTGGAAAGGCGGATACGCTTATCTGTTATGATGCCACCAGCAGCACTAAATACCCGCTCAGACAGAACGCTGGCGGCAGGGCAGGCCAGCACCTCCAAGGCGTAGAGTGCCAGTTCATACCACGTGTCCAGCTTGGACACCCAGTAGTTGTAAGGCACAGAGGGATCATTGAGGACGCTGACACGGTCTGCTACGTACTCCTTCACCATCTTCCAAAACTTTTCCCTCCTTGTGACACTAGGCTGCGCATCAGGGTGAGGGTGCTGGCGGGGTGTCATGAAGGTGTCCCACGCCTTGGAGAGTGTTGCCCTGCCTTTGTCGGAACTGCTGTGTGCTCCCCTTTTCTCCCCTTCTCGGTTGGCCAAGGTAGCACGTACTCTGCCGCCAGCGTTGTCAGATGGAAAATTTTGGAGCAATTTTTCAACAAGAACCTTCTGGTATTGCACCATTTTGCTTGTCCTCTCCACCGGAGGAATGAGAGATGAGAAATTCTCTTTGTAGCGGGGGTCCAGAAGGGTGAACACCCAGTAATCCGTGTTGTCTAAAATGCGTACAACGCGTGGGTCACGGGAAAGGCAGCCTAACATAAAGTCAGCCATGTGTGCCAGAGTACCAACAGTCAAGATTTCGCTGTCCTCACCAGGAGGCTGACTCTCAATATCCTCATCCTCTTCCTCCTCTTCTGCCCACCCACGCTGAAGAGATGGAACTAAAGTTCCATGGCTACCCTCTGTAGCGGAGGCAACCGTGTCTTCCTCCTCCTCCTCCTCCTCCTCCTCCGCCTCCTCCAATTGTCGCTGAGAAGACGAAGTGAGGGTGCTCTGGCTATCACCTTGTGTAAGCTCTTCCTCCCCCATTTCCACCTCTTCCACATGCAAAGCGTCGGTTTTAATTGTGAGCAGCGAGCGTTTCAGTAGACACAGAAGTGGGATGGTTACACTGATAATAGCGTTATCGCCGCTCACCATCTGTGTCGATTCCTCAAAATTGCGTAAAACCTCACAGAGGTCTGACATCCATTCCCACTCCTCACTTCTGATTACAGGAAGTTGAACGGAGAGGCGACGACCGTGTAACAGCTGGTACTCCACTACTGCCCTCTGCTGCTCACAAAGCCGGGCCAACATGTGGAAGGTGGAGTTCCAGCGCGTGCTCACGTCACACAGCAGCCGGTGAGCTGGCAATTGTAAGCGCTGCTGCAGCTTCAACAGGCCGGCCGAAGCTGTAGATGACTTACGGAAATGTGCACACACGCGGCGCACCTTGGTCAAGAGATCATGCACATTGGGGTAGGTTTTTAGAAATCGCTGCACCACTAAATTAAATACATGCGCTAGGCATGGTACGTGTGTGAGCTTGCCGAGCTCCAAAGCCGCCACCAAGTTACGCCCATTATCACACACAACCATGCCTGCTTGCAGGTTGAGTGGCGAGAGCCACTGCTCGGTCTGGTGACTAATCCCCTGCAACAGCTCTGAGGCCGTGTGCTGTTTGTCCCCAAGGCAGATCAGCTTCAGCACGGCCTGTTGACGCTTCCCCACTGCAGTGCTACACTGCTTCCAGCTACTGGCTGATGGGGGAGTGGCGGTGTGTGTAGAGAATTCGGAGGTGGAAACGGAGGAGGAGGAGCCAATAACGTAGGTGCTGGTGGAAACCCTGATGGAGGTAGGGCCCGCAATCCTCGGCGTGGGTAGCACCCGTGCCATCCCAGGGTCCGAGTCGCTCCCAGCCTCCACGACATTCACCCAGTGTGCCGTCAGGGAAATGTAGCGTCCCTGGCCACAAGCACTTGTCCATGTGTCAGTCGTTAAGTGGACCTTCCCAGTAACTGCGTTGGTCAGGGCACGGGTGATGTTACGGGACACATGGTGGTGTAATGCGGGGATGGCACACCGGGAAAAGTAGTGGCGGCTGGGGACCGCGTACCGAGGGACAGCTGCTGCCATCAGGCTGCGGAAGGACTCAGTGTCCACAAGCCTAAATGGCAGCATTTCGATGGCCAGTAATTTTGAAAGGTGTGAGGTTAGTGCTATGGCCTGTGGGTGGGTGGCTGGGTATTTTCTCTTGCGCTCAAATGCCTGGGGTAACGACATTTGGACGCTGTGCTGGGACAGGGAAGTGGATGTGGTCGCTGATGGTGCTTCAGATGCTACAGGTGCAGGGCGGGAGGTATGCGGGCCTGCGCCTTCGACAGGCGATTGGCCGGCACCGAAAACAGGGGAAGAGGAGGCAGTGGTGTGGCCTGCAGACACAGATGGGCGATCCAGGCGTTCCTCCCACTTACTACGGTGCTTGGATGCCATGTGTCGGATCATGCTGGTGGTGGTGAGGTTTCTAGTGTTCATGCCTCGGCTCATTCTGGTGTGGCACAGGTTGCAAACTACAAATCTTTTGTCGTCCGCACTTTCCTTAAAAAAACGCCATACCGCGGAACACCTACCCCTTGGCAAGGTAGATTTACGCAAGGGGGTGCTCCGTGGAACATTTGCGGGCCGGTTTGGTGCGGTCCGCCTTCTTTCTGTAGCCACACCACTGCCTCTTCCAGCCTGTTGCGGTGCTGCAGATGGCTCACCCTCAGGACTGCTGTCATCGCTCGGCTCTACACCTTCCCAGGTGGGGTCAGTCACCTCATCGTCCACCAAGTCCTCCTCCACTTCCTCACTCTGATCATCCTCCTCATGTCTTGATCCCACCACATACTCAGTCATTGACAACTGTATAACATTCTCCTCAACAAGGTCTTGAGAAGGAAATAGTGGTTGATTTAATGGCAACTGTGTCTCATCATCATCATCATCATCCACTACTTCCTTTGACCTTAAATGCCGTTCACATCTGTCATCTTCTTGTGATTGGGTAGCCTCTAGAGGTTGTGAATCAGGGCACAAGATGTCATGTTCCTCTGCAAGCGTGCTTGGAGAGAGGGTCAAATGAAGGATTGGTGATGAGACGAGCTCATCACTATATCCCAGTGTGGGATCACTTCTTTGACCAGACCGTGTATGGTGGGAGGAAGGATGATCAGAGTGAGGATTATGTTGACCAGACTCTTGGCTACTGAGAGTGGACTTGGTGGAAGACAGGGTGGTGCTTAACCGACTGGAAGCAGTATCAGCTGTCATCCAACCGACCACCTGTTCGCACTGGTCGGACCTCGAGAGTGATGTCCTGCGACGCCCTGTGAAATCAGACATGAAGCTAGGTATGGTGGATGTCTTTCTTTCTTGTGCTCTGGCACCAGGCACAGTTTCTCCGCGTCCTGACCCGCGCCCTGAACTTTCAGGATCACGTCCACTTCCCCGTCCCTTTTTACCCGCCTTCTTCATCTTACACGATATATATGACTTTAATATATATGAGTTTGAAAACTTAACAGTATTTCTTACTATTCTGCAACTCTGCAGAGTACACAGAATAGGCTGCTAAACTGCGGTGACACACACTGAATGGAATAAGTGACTTTAATATTTGAGTTTGAAAAATTAACAGTATTTCTTACTATTCTGCAACTCTGCAGAGTACACAGAATAGGCTGCTAAACTGCGGTGACACACACTGAATGGAATAAGTGACTTTAATATTTGAGTTTGAAAAATTAACAGTATTTCTTACTATTCTGCAACTCTGCAGAGTACACAGAATAGGCTGTTAAACGGCGTTGAAACACACTGAATGGAATATGTGACTTTAATATTTGAGTTTGAAAACTTAACAGTATTTCTTATAATTCTGCAACTCTGCAGAGTACACAGAATAGGCTGTTAAACGGCGGTGAAAGACACTGAATGGAATATGTGACTTTGATATTTGAGTTTGAAAAATTAACAGTATTTCTTACTATTCTGCAACTCTGCAGAGTACACAGAATAGGCTGTTAAACGGCGTTGAAACACACTGAATGGAATATGTGACTTTAATATTTGAGTTTGAAAACTTAACAGTATTTCTTATAATTCTGGAACTGTACAGAGTACACAGAATAGGCTGTTAAACGGCGGTGAAAGACACTGAATGGAATATGTGACTTTGATATTTTAGTTTGAAGACTTAACAGTATTTCTTCCTATTCTGCAACTCTGCACAGTACACAGAATGTGCTGCTACACTGCGGCGAAGCACACTGAATGGAATATGTGACTTTGATATTTGAGTTTGAAAACTTAACAGTATTTCTTATAATTCTGGAACTGTACAGAGTACACAGAATAGGCTGTTAAACGGCGGTGAAAGACACTGAATGGAATATGTGACTTTAATATTTGAGTTTGAAAACTTAACAGTATTTCTTCCTAGTCTGCAACTGTGCAGAGTACACAGAATAGGCTGCTAAACGGCGGTGACACACACTGAATGGAATATGTGACTTTAATATTTGAGTTTGAAAACTTAACAGTATTTCTTATAATTCTGGAACTGTACAGAGTACACAGAATAGGCTGTTAAACGGCGGTGAAAGACACTGAATGGAATATGTGACTTTAATATTTGAGTTTGAAAACTTAACAGTATTTCTTACTATTCTGCAACTCTGCAGAGTACACAGAATAGGCTGTTAAACGGCGTTGAAACACACTGAATGGAATATGTGACTTTAATATTTGAGTTTGAAAACTTAACAGTATTTCTTATAATTCTGGAACTGTACAGAGTACACAGAATAGGCTGTTAAACGGCGGTGAAAGACACTGAATGGAATATGTGACTTTAATATTTGAGTTTGAAAACTTAACAGTATTTCTTATAATTCTGCAACTGTACAGAGTACACAGAATAGGCTGTTAAACGGCGGTGAAAGACACTGAATGGAATATGTGACTTTGATATTTTAGTTTGAAGACTTAACAGTATTTCTTCCTATTCTGCAACTCTGCACAGTACACAGAATGTGCTGCTACACTGCGGCGAAGCACACTGAATGGAATATGTGACTTTGATATTTTAGTTTGAAGACTTAACAGTATTTCTTCCTATTCTGCAACTCTGCACAGTACACAGAATGTGCTGCTAAACTGCGGCGAAGCACACTGAATGGAATATGTGACTTTGATATTTGAGTTTGAAGACTTAACAGTATTTCTTCCTATTCTGCAACTCTGCACAGTACACAGAATGTGCTGCTACACTGCGGCGAAGCACACTGAATGGAATATGTGACTTTGATATTTTAGTTTGAAGACTTAACAGTATTTCTTCCTATTCTGCAACTCTGCACAGTACACAGAATGTGCTGCTACACTGCGGCGAAGCACACTGAATGGAATATGTGACTTTGATATTTTAGTTTGAAGACTTAACAGTATTTCTTCCTATTCTGCAACTCTGCACAGTACACAGAATGTGCTGCTAAACTGCGGCGAAGCACACTGAATGGAATATGTGACTTTGATATTTGAGTTTGAAGACTTAACAGTATTTCTTCCTATTCTGCAACTCTGCACAGTACACAGAATGTGCTGCTACACTGCGGCGAAGCACACTGAATGGAATATGTGACTTTGATATTTTAGTTTGAAGACTTAACAGTATTTCTTCCTATTCTGCAACTCTGCACAGTACACAGAATGTGCTGCTACACTGCGGCGAAGCACACTGAATGGAATATGTGACTTTGATATTTTAGTTTGAAGACTTAACAGTATTTCTTCCTATTCTGCAACTCTGCACAGTACACAGAATGTGCTGCTAAACTGCGGCGAAGCACACTGAATGGAATATGTGACTTTGATATTTGAGTTTGAAGACTTAACAGTATTTCTTCCTATTCTGCAACTCTGCACAGTACACAGAATGTGCTGCTACACTGCGGCGAAGCACACTGAATGGAATATGTGACTTTGATATTTTAGTTTGAAGACTTAACAGTATTTCTTCCTATTCTGCAACTCTGCACAGTACACAGAATGTGCTGCTAAACTGCGGCGAAGCACACTGAATGGAATATGTGACTTTGATATTTGAGTTTGAAGACTTAACAGTATTTCTTCCTATTCTGCAACTCTGCACAGTACACAGAATGTGCTGCTAAACTGCGGCGAAGCACACTGAATGGAATATGTGACTTTGATATTTTAGTTTGAAGACTTAACAGTATTTCTTCCTATTCTGCAACTCTGCACAGTACTCAGAATGTGCTGCTAAACTGCGGCGACGCACACTGAATGGAATACGTGACTTTGATATTTTAGTTTGAAGACTTAACAGAATGTGCTCTAATCTGCAACTTTGCACACTAAACAGAATGTGCTCTAATCTGCAACTTTGCACACTAAACAGAATGTGCTCTAATCTGCAACTTTGCACACTAAACAGAATGTGCTCTAATCTGCAACTGTGCACACTAAACAGAATGTGCTCTAATCTGCAACTTTGCACACTAAACAGAATATATATATTTTTTTTTTTTTTTTTTTTTTTTTTTCCCCCCACACCAAATAACCTGCTGCCCCCACACACAGTAGTCCTAAAAAGGACTTTTGGTTCTTTTTTTTTCACAATTTTTGTTTTTTTCCTCCCTACACTGCCTTTCCCTTCCTATCCTCAGCTCTCCCTGGCTCAGACTGAGCCGAACTCGCTGGTCAGGTGCTATACAGCACCTGACCACGGGTTCTGGCCAGCCAATCAGTGTAATGCCAGCAGCCAACATGGCTGCTGGCATTACACCGATGTCAGAGCCTCCCTGCACGTTTATTGGCTGCGCAGCAGCCGCAAAACGTGCGGGGAGGAGACCCGAACATGGCGGGCGAGCACATGCGGTACTCGTACGAGTACCGCCATGTGCCGAGCAGAGCGATGCTCGAGCCGATCCGAGCATCGGCCGAGCATGCTCGCTCAACACTAATGAAGATATTGAAGAAGAATCATCACATATGTGTGATAAATTCAAAGACAAGGGTTACTCTTCTGTGATTTTAGACAATTCACTTCAAAGGGTTAGGTAATTAGATAGATTGTCAGGAAGATTCACTAAAGGTCGATGCTGTGGCAATATGATTTTGTCCATGTGTTCAAAGCACCTCTCAATGTACACACACATTGCTATATTCACTAAAATTTAGGGATGCAACAGTAGGGGAGGAGAAGGTCATTGTTAGCATACAGGATTGTCAAAGTGCTGTCGATGTGGAAGGGATGCTCTCCATCACACATCACCAGCTCTACGATAATCCTGAAGACTGAAAGCATTCTCTTCTGCCCCACTTGGTCATTAGGGGAGTGGAAAGAATCCTTTCAGCACCTTGAAAAGCATCACTCCCATAAATCTTTGACTTTCATTGGGATGTACATTGCTCAACCCTGTGTCACTCAAAGGGTTAAAAAAAGCACTACACAATTATCCCCTCAGCTCTGTATCATATAAGTCCATACATGTTGTACACTCCCAAGGGAACATGGTTGGGGGACAGGCAGCATCCATGGGGATTTGTGGCTACCATCCTTGTTCCCTTGCTCATTGGTAGCGACGGAACCCCATGTAAACTATATGACCCCCCCTTCCCCGACAGAACATTTTTAGCCCTCTTTGAACTTTAGTGAATCTAGGCCCGATATTTTGAAACAAGAATTCAGGATACGGACAAATTTGCTTTTGTTTTTATTACCATATAACAAGGATCACTATATATTCAAAATAGTTGTTAGAAAACATTGGAATATTTTGAAAAGATAACAAATATTGGGTGAAATTTACCAGAACAAACCAAAGTAATTATATAAAAAAGCCCCCACTATAGGTAATTTAATTGCTCAGAGCATAAAAAAATCCCATAAAATATGATGGACAGATATGTGGAAGTACTAATTGTTTTTTCAAATGTGGCAAATGCTATAGATGCAGGAAATCGAAATGTATTCAAAATAAAAAGGAATTTTTTAAGAATGTATAAATAGGAGAAAAAATATACAATAAACACATTTATCACATGTGAAACTAAAAATGTTATTTACTTTGTAGAATGTCCATGTGATAAAAAATATGATGAAAGAAACAAATGCAATCTTAAGAAAAAGATAAATGAACATATGCATAATATAGAATGAGGATATGACAAACAATCTCTATCCAGTCATTTGAAAAATGATCATAATAAATATTCTAGTTTAATGCAGTTCTAAAGAATAGAGGTAGTTAAATCTAACTGGAGAGGAGGGGATCATGTTGGTCATATGCCTAGAATTGAGACTAGATAGATTTTTGAGTTAAATACTCAGATGCCACTTGGTCTCAATAACTATAGTGAATTGTTTGGCTTTCTTTCGTTTGAGCTTTACCTTTTGGATATGGGTATTCTGGTATTGGGTTTATAACTGTCACAGCACCTACCCTAGGTCCAGTGTCGTCTGGCTGGATTTTGCTGGGGTACTAGCTGTGGCAGCGGTGCCCTGGCATCACTATCCGCATCTCTCCGTGCCTGCGGCCTGGCTGTGTCTAGTGCCTTCTGTGGCTGGCCGTGTCTTTTCCCCAAATGACGCAGTATGGCAGTATGTCGCTCGATACTACACATCCCCTCAGTCTGCGGCGTCATTTACAGGTGCGCTTCTGTTGGCATGATGCAGGTACCTCTTAATACCTTGGGCAACTTTGACTCCTCCCTGCTACTTCCTGGAGGAGGTTAAAAGTGCGATGGACTGTTATTCCAGTCACCCTTACATTGGTGTTGCTTGCAGTTATTTGTTTCGTTGAGCTCCATGTATGACCTAGGCTTGTCTGACCATCCATCCTGGTGCTGACCTGTGGCTCTGTCTGACTATTCTTCCTGCGTTACCCTTTGGCTTAGCAGACACCCAGTCTGGTGCAGACCTGTGGCTCTGGCTGACTACCCGCTCCATGTATGACCTAGGCTTGTCTGACTATCCATCCTGGTGCTGACCTGTGGCTGTGTCTGACTGTTCTTCCTGCGTTACTCTTTGGCTTAGCAGACACCCAGTCTGGTGTGGACCTGTGGCTCTGGCAGACTTCCCGCTCAGTCCTTCACCTGAGAGGTCTCTACCTACTATACTGACTGCAGGCATGAGTCAGTACGAGTCCTCCTCATTCCTTACCCTTGGGAGAACTCTGTATCTTCACTTTGTTTACCGTAATCGCCATTCAGAGACTACCATTGGCTTCTGCCTAGTCTCTAGCAGAGAGGCTACTGTAAGTGACATCTTATTTCTGGTAGGAATTGCTGGCTTCTTCGGTACACTCTGCGCTAGTTACTATTTTCTTATCTGTATTTATCACTCCTCAATAACGGTGGTTTTACAATTTCAATACTGACTCCTGGTGTATTCTTGCTAACCGTGACAATAACACACAGAATCTAGTATATGAGGAAGTGCCGGTTGTGTGAGTTATACAATAAGACCCTAAAATTACAGATACGTGTAAATTTAAGCACTTTATGTATTGTTTGGTTCTCAAGGATCTTCTCTTTTTTTGTTCCTATATGTATTATTTGTTTTGACCCTTTGAGTTCATGAGAGGTATCAGGTGTACTGCTAATACGGTGCTTTGGGTACCTCTATTGCACTCGAGGGGTTAATATTAATGAAGTCATATATAACAGTTACAGTAGTAACATGGTGTTGTGGAGGGTTTATCACGGTGCCCGTGATTTGTGCTATCCAGTGTCTATCACTTGCAGGAGGCTCCCCATTGGCTGTCTGCCCACCTCACATTGCCTTTTTAAACTCAGTCCAGGCACCCTTTGCTTGCCCTTTCGTGGTGTCTCTGACAGCATCTTTTCTGTCCTGCCTGCCATGCTGATTGGGCCTGAGTTCCAGTGTTTCAGAGTTCCTGAGTTCCTGAGTCCCCTGTTCCTGTGTACCTGCCTGCTTGTCGTTCCAGCTCGGTTCCGGTTTTTCTCCGTGGTTGCTGATGTTCCGGTCGCCTGTCAGTTCAGCGGTGCTCGTTCCGGCTGATCCTCTGCCTGGTCTCAGTGGTTCCCTGTCTTCAGTCGCTGAGGCGACATTGCTCTCATTTCGCTCCGGCGATATTACTACTGTTGGCTCCAGCGTGCGGACGCTGGTTTACTCCATTAAACCTGGTGGCGCATACTACTGTTGGTTCCAACGTGCGGACGCTGGTTTACTCCATTAAACCTGGTGGCGCATACTACTGTTGGTTCCAGCGTGTGGACGCTGGTTTACTCCATTAAACCTGGTGGCGCATACTATTGTTGGTTCCAGCGTACGGACGCTGGTTTACTCCATTAAACCTGGTGGCTCATACTACTGTTGGTCCCAGCGTGCGGACGCTGGTTTACTCCATTAAACCTTGTGGCCTATACTACTGTTGGTTCCAGCGTGCGGACGCTGGTTTACTCCATTGAACCTAGTGGCCTATACTACTGTTGGTTCCAGCATGCTGACGCTGGTTTACTCCATTAAACATTGTGGTTCATACTACTGTTGGTTCCAGCATGCAGACACTGGTTTACTCCATTAAACTTCGTGGCTCATTACTACTGTTGGTTAACTCCACCTGCCGGTATTGGTAAGGCCGGTAGAACCTATTCACGTTGCCATCCTTAGGTTGCCTTACCCGGTATTGGCAAGGCCGGTAGAGCTTACTCCTAGTTTTCCCTCAGGCTGCCATGCCCGGTATAGTTAAGGCCGGTAGAACCGGTACGTTACCATCTTACGGTTGCCTTACCCGGTATTGGCAAGGCCAGTAGAGCCTGCTACTGTTATTTCGTCTGAGTCGCCTGGGTTGCCTTGCCCGGTATTATTGGCAAGGCCGGTAGAACCTATTCATATGATCATTTGCTTATTTGTATTGTTTGTATGTGTATGATAACCCTATGGGATTGCCTTAACTTTTCAACTTCACCTGCTATGTGTATATTGTATCTCAGCTCATGGCATCTTCACATGTATTAACCATGATATCCCTACGCATTTCAAAGAGATGCCACACTCCTTCTTCCTGGGCATACAATTAACGTCACTACCCTTGCTTAAATACAGGTTTTTTACCTAAACCTTAAGTCTGAGAGTCTTAACTAACTGTGACAGGGTTTTAATGAGCAATATTATAATGTTGATCTTTACTTGCCCAACATATCCATAAATGGTTAACTGACACCTGTATTTAAGCAAGGGTAGTGACGTTAATTGTATGCCCAGGAAGAAGGAGTGTGGCATCTCTTTGAAATGCGTAGGGAAATCATGGTTAATACATGTGAAGATGCCATGAGCTGAGATACAATATACACATAGCAGGTGAAGAAAGAGATCAAAAGGAACATCAAGCACCCTATTAACCATCTGGAGTGAAAATTAGGTAAGATTACGATACAGTAATCCCCTTTTTTATGCTATCAGCATCCATGCTTGTCAGAGTGACCTAGTATGCCGATTAATAATGATGTCAAATTTGCACTAAAATCCCTCTGCATTACAAGTGTATAGTCACAAGTGAGACTCACTACCACAATCATTTTTAGGAGGAATCCTTGTTTACATAATGTGTGCCACATTTAGATATATGGACCCATCTTTCAACAATATATTTAATTGTCACATTGGAGCTCTAGTACCTATTTTATCAGAGGATGTTATTGGAATTATTCACAGGATTGTTTATTTATTTATTATCTTACTAGTTGAACAGCCCGTTACACGGGCCACAGTGCTTCTGGCAGCCGGTCGTGGGACAGTCACGCGCAGCAGAGACTGCCCGCGCCACTGCTGATACAGAGCTGGATGCTCCTTCGGAGCGCCCAGCTCTGTATCAGCCGAGGCGTGGGCAGTCTGTACTGCACATGAGTGCCGCACGCGCAGCAGTGTCTACTGGGCATGTCCGGCGTTACACACAACTTAGCAAATTATTATATAGGATAGTTGAACAGCCCGTTACACGGGCCACAGTGCCTCTGGCAGCCAGTCGCGGGACAGTCACGTGCAGCAGAGACTGCCCACGCCACTGCTGATACAGAGCTGGACGCTCCTTCGGAGCGCCCAGCTCTGTATCGGCCGCGGCGCGGGCAGTCTGTACTGCGCATGAGTGCCGCACGCGCAGCAGTGTCTACTGGGCATGTCCGGCGTTACACACAACTTAGCAAATTATTATATAGGATTTACTCATCAAGTTAGTCATTATCCAGCTGCATATTCATTATCTGCATTCATGGATATATAATCAGCAAACTCATATGAATTTATTTGTTCTATTTCATTCAAATATTCACAATGTTTCTATATAATCTATATTTGTGGATACAATTACTAAGTTCATTTTCCATTTCTGGTTTTTTTATATGGACATATAGTTTAATATTTTCTGTTTTCACAAGACTCCATCAGTTAACCATTTCATAGTGTCAAATTATTCATTCCCATTGTGTTTTTATGTTTTACATTGTATTTAATTTTGGTATCTATATGTCACTTCCATTTAGTGTGTGCATTTATTTCTCTCTGCAGTTCAGGTATAGTGGCATGGGAAGACTTACTGCTATTTAGTGGGGTCTGTCTCAGACCCGCAGATATTTCTCTTCCAACTTTGAATTGTATATTTTCCAAGATTCCGTATGTGGGTATTGTTGTAGATACATTTGTGACTTTTAGAGACACTTAGTTTAGCATCTGCAGGTCGGCAAGAGTGCTGAGGAGCTGAGAGGGTTTAACAAGGCTGGCGCGGCTGTCACTCCAAACCGCTGGCAGATATTTGGTCCATTTTATTTTTTTTATTAGTATGTTTTTATTTAGTTCCCTTCCCATTGGTTCCTGTTAGTTGAGGTACTGAAAGAGTCAATCACCCAACATTTAGAGGCAAAGAGACAAGTCAGTACCGTGTCAGTACATAGGTATATGTATAGGTGTTTATTTTATTTTATTTTTTTCTCATTGGTTTTATAGTAGGAAAGTTCAATGGGAGGGTGTTTTAATTTTAGATTTTTTAGTGTCACACATTGACATATTATTCATGTGTTTTTAATAAATGTATACTTGGATTCACATTTGTCACATTTTTTTTGGTTACTGTGGGTCTACACTTGAACACTATTTTCAATTTATTGTCTTCCAATTTGTATTTTCCACATAGAGGCACATTCTATGGGTTTATTTAAATGTTTTTGTTTTTTGGTATTTTTGCAATGAGACAAAAGTTTGTTATAGCAGCCTCTTTTAGACAGGGTGCATTTTAAAGGGATACTATTGTTTCAGTTTTTTTTATTATTGTTATTTTTTTATATTTAAATTTTATTTTTTATAAATTATTTTACATGTATTTTAACCTTTTAATATGAGAGAGGTATCCAATGCATTAGATACCTCTCTGGTGTGCATAGGTCTAATTTAGTCCTTCTGGAGGGCATTAGGACCCCTCCTAATTTCCCCCAGTTATTGACATCAATAAAGGGGAAGCAGGGTTGCAGCGTTGCTCCCCTGCTTCCATCCTATACAGGCAGGAGTGGGCAGGATCGGGGAAGCCTTCCGCATCACCAATGACATGAGTGAAAAGCTTTATCCTGCCTTCTCACTACTACCTGGAAGTTCGTGTAGGATGGAAGCAGGGGAGCCATGTTGCTTTCCCAGCCAGATCGGTCCTGATGTCCCCCACAAGGTCTGCATATTATTTTTTGTTTTTATGCAGTCCTGCATGCCAGTTTTACCAGCTTATAAAGTGACTGCATTTAGATTGTACAATATACCTGCTTGGCACAGCTGTTACAGCTGTCCAAGCTCATACATTGTACATCCTGGCACTCTACAGGGGAGGTTTTGCCAGGAATGATTTATTTCAAAGCTGTTTATCATTTGATGTGTTTTTTTAATTTCATACCTTTTCATGTTTTTCTCTTTGTATGTAAACATCTAATACTGGAGTAGTCAGTTTTCAAACCTCCAGCTATTGGTAAAACTCCCTTCTTCTCCATGACTGATTGGGGATGATGGATGGGTGGTGCTGGCAGATCATCATTTTAAAAGTGAACACATGAAAAACACCAGCTGCATTGGTACATGGAACCATTCCAACCTAGTAATTGATCAGCGGAGCCCTTAAGCAGGCATTTATATATGTGTCCTCTTTTTAAAGGGATGATCTGGAATCCCTAGTGATGAGGGTTGTAGTCCCCAACAGCTGGAGGTCCATCAATTGACCACCCAATCTCAAATATAGACTTGTTTTTCTTAATTTGTATGTAAAGTAAGGTAACCAGAGTTCCCATTAATGCAAGATGCATGAAAATATAATTCTGCATGTATTAACACCTTGAGGATCAAGCAGTGTACAATGTATTGAACAGCAGTGCACTATAAAACCCTTTGGTTCTCAAGGGGTTAAAGGACAACTATGTTTTCTTAAGACTATTTCTGTGGGTTCAGATGTAGTAAAAAGCATTGGACTGTGCTGTGCAGCCCCAAAATGATTACAATCAGACAGTTGCAGGGAGTTCACCTGGTGGAGTGTGTGTGTGTGTGTGTGTGTGTGTGTGTATGTGTATGCTTGTGTGTATGTGTATGCTTGTGTGTGTGTGTGTGTGTGTGTGTGTGTGTGTGTGTGTGGTGGGGAGAGCGGAATTCTGGGGCTCACAAACACACATGTTCTCCATTTGTGTGTGCAGCCCAATAGACTAGGCCAGTAGCTAAAATCTGTTTTTCCTGAAGAGGGACAAGGGGATTCCATGAACAAATGTAAATAATGGCTGACAGTGGAACAACTATTATTGTAAATTTCCCTAAATAAAGATAGTTCTCCAGTTCTGAAAACACCTTTTGTCTTTCGTCCAATTGGGGGACACTAGGAGGCTGGGCACTTAACAATTAAATATTTTGCGAACTGAAAACTCTTCCTTATCCTCTGTCTATTTTACTTCTCCCCTTTGACCAATCAGTTTTTAAGCGGTCCAGGCCTGGGAAGCTAGGGTATCTCCCTCCAAAAACATTTCTTATTTTCAGCACATTATTTGAGCATAGCAATTACTCCCCTTCGCAAATCATATACAATAAGTAATCCATAATGGAGGGCAATCAGGTAAGGGCCTTCTTGCACCCGAAGGTAAGAATCCAGTGTGGCCAGGTATCTCTAAGTAAGGTGAATGGGGACACCTGCTACAGAGAGATGTGATACCTTACTGTGTTTTGGTCAGATGGAGCATTTTGGGTTCTGCAGAAGATATCATCTCCACAGGCCAAAAACGCACTCCAGCATTGCTTGAAGCTTACTGCAACATCCATTTTTTCCTGTAACTTATGATCATCTGCATTTGATTAAGGTAATAAAAATGTCTTGCTGTATGGCATTTTTCCTGTCTCAAGGTAAGAATGATAGTCAGTGTGAGTCTCTTATATTAAGCTTCCCTGTCTGTGATGGAGTTTTGTTCATTTTCTTTCCCTACCTCTAGTGACAAAGTATGTGTCTAGTATTCCAATCATTTTCTTTGTTTCCCAGGATTATTTTATACTGATTCTTTGCGGCATGGTTAGAAGTAGTGAAGGTAAGGTCACAGTGTCTGATTTCAGAGAGGGAGAATCAATACACAAAGAAAATAGACCAAGCTCTGTTACAGTATTTTTTTTATCTTGTGCATTATGCAAGCATAAGGTAGAATGGAATAAAAATGAAATATGCACATTATGTGTTTTGTTCAGTCTGCCTCTTCTAGCTTAATTAATACTGTCACAGCTTCATCTTATGTGGAATCTGACAGGGTAAAATAAGCATCTAATTCCATCTCAGCAATATATGAATTTGTCAGCCAAGTGTTGAGCAAATGATTGTCTGTTCCATCTAGTAGAGGCACTATGAAAAAAGCAGCATCACCAATTCTGGAGCATGACTCCTTTCTGTCAGTTGGATTTATTTCTTCAGGATCTGTTGTCACAACAAGATACAACCTTGCTGATCAACACACTGGAACTCAATTCCATTTTCAATGCCATTTCAAATTGAACAACCCTATTGAAGGAACATCCTATTTGGAATCAATCTGACAATATCACTATGGTGGTATATGTAAATCATCAGAGGATGGCAAAAAGCAGAGCAGCATGGCTGGAAATACAGAAGATTTTGAATTCAGCAGAACAAAATATTCCAGCTATATTAGCAATTTTATGTTCCAAGAATAGAAAACTGTGAAGCATATTATCTAACATAGAAGACAATCGATCAAGGTGAATTATAAATAAAACAGGACATTTTTGAAATGCTGGTAGAAAAAAGGAAGCCACCAGAATAGGAAAGAAGGATCCACAATGCAGACCTGCAGGGGCAAAGCAGTAGGATTCCAGGCAGGGAAAACCTGTTCCTGTCCAAGATGACTACTATAATCCGGTATGGTATCTCTTTAAGAGAAAATGAACAGCAGCTTCTTTAAGAGCTAAGAGAACTGGAGACTTTATATCAGCAGTAGTGGAGGAGGGAACACTGCTAACAGCTGTGAGGCACACTCCCAACGTATCTGTTACTAAAATAGAAGGACCATAGGTTGGGCAGGCTAGACATGGAAGTAGCAGCCACAGAAAGCTTGTGCAGCAGCTGGAAATTCCCATGGGAAGAGAACTGAGGCATCAGACACAAAATCATCAGACAAGAAACAGAGTCACAGATCAGCAGGAGGGTCGATATCAGGTTGTGATCATATATGTAGTCAGACAGAGTAATCAAGCAAAAAGCAGAGCCATGGGGGAATCGGCAGGTCAATAAAAGTGGCAATAAAAGTGCGGTGTCAGACACAGATACCACAATGCAGGAGAGGAAGTCAAATCAGGGTCATGATGGAGACCCAACAAACAGGCAGAGGAACCAAATCAGCAATCATAGAGAGAGGTGGTCAGGAACTAGCCAGATCAAACACAGATAAACTGAAGCAAGTAAGTGGGTTTGGAGACACAGTTGGACTGGACTCAAAGAACAGGCAACAGCAAGGAGGGGGCAGGTGTTAAATACCTTCACAAACCAATCAAAATGTGGCTGGATCGCAATAGAAGGTAAGTCAGAAAGACGGATTGTGACAAGCGACCAGTGTTCTATTCAAAGGTCAAAGATTCCAAAGAAACAGCAATCAAAGCATTGATAAGTCCATGGGATTTCAATCTTGCTATTTTCCCCAGCAGCAATCATTCCCAGGGTACTTACAAAGATAAAAAGGACAAACCCCATTTCATTCTTATAGCCCCACAAAGATAAGGTAGTCTTAAAGATAATTCCTGAATTTAAACCAAAATTAGTTTCTGAGTTTCATTTGAATCAGGCACTGGTTCTGCCTTAAACAATATATCCATATTCACTGAATCCTTCAGAAGATCTATAGTACTATTGGCCAAGGAAAGGTAGACCCACTCCAAAATCAACAATTGCTTCATTAATAAAATGGACTATAAAGTATTCTGCTAGAGCATAACTAGTTCCTTTTCAAATGACAGTCAAAACATTTGCAGACCAGCAAACTGATCTTCAGTACATACATTTACAACCTTTTAAAGGTCAATGTAGAGGCCTCAGCTGTTGCCATTTTCAGATGAAAAGTATTGCACACAGTTTTATAAGTATTTTTCTCTATCCTTCCCCTTTTGGGGCTATCTTTGGGATATCCCCATGGTCCACATGGGGACACATGACATCCCTCCGCAAGCATTTTTTTTAATTAGGTTCAAGAGATGTTCTGCTGTTTTTTTACTTTGTTTGATGGTGACTTAGTATAAACTAATTTGCCAGAGGGGAGGGGTACAAAAGCCCGAGGATACAGATTAGTTTTCAGTCGATAAAATATTTAACTGTTAAATGCCCAGCCTCCTAGTTGAGGGAATTTTACCTCATGGTCCCTGTGTCCCAAACTAAGAGAAAATGATTTATTGGTAAGTTAAAAAAAATCCTTTATATATAGACATATTTGTCAGTATTTCCAAAACATTTCCAGGGGCAGCACTTTTTCCACTAGGCAGTCATATTACAGAGTGTTACCAGTGGTTCATAGTACAATGTAGACAGACACTGGTGGAAAACCTCATACAACAGACTTAGAACTATAATTTAACAGCATAATAAACATTATCCATACCTACATTCTACCAGAATCATATAATTATACAAAACAAACATGCTGGAGGATCATGACTCAATGCCCTTTTAATAACAAACACATAGAATATGGGTTATAATTCAGTTTTAAAGACAAGGACAGTAGGATTTAGGAACAGGGAACCCCATACCCCAGACGGTCCCTGGAAACCCGGGAGAGTTCGGAGGGATATATATGTAGGTTATCTGTATAGTGACCTGTTCACCTTTTTAATGCAGTCCAGTAATTACATTTTCATGACCCAGAACTGCTCATGATCCAGTGCAACTGTACAGTGTTTCAATTCTGTTTTAGCAGTGTAGAAATATACATTTACTAAACAACCACATTTAAACTTGGTACAAGTGTGAATTACTGAATACTGTAATACTGGTGACATTTTTGGACTTCAAACATGATTGGTAGCAGGTTGGACAACTTCATGAATGCACATCTTGCAACATGTTTGAATTCTTTGAGCAGTTGCTGCATGGTGCATACTGCTGTGGCAAACTTGGCATATTATCATTTTGGAATCCAAGATAATGGGTCTGGTAAGAATTATTGCAGCACTGTAGGATACTTGAAACCTGGAATGGTTCTTGGAGCTCACTGAGTTGTAGAGGAGGAGCGGCAGGTAGGCAGCTGGATAACAGTTAGCAGGACAGGAAATGGGCAGAGAAAGAGGAACACCACGACTGATCTGGCTCAAACTAACAATTTGCAAGACTGTAAAGATGTTGGAGAGGATATTTCTGAACTGGCATTACTGGAGACAGTTGATTTCCAAACAGCTGGGGACACAGTCTTTCCAGTTTAAAGGCAGAAACCAAAGCAAGTGGTTAAGAGGGTAGACTGAATAGTCTGTCACCAGGACAATGAATGCGGGATAGTATGCTGTCTCCCTAATGCACTGATTCTGTATGTTGCAGACAGGGCAGACAGATTATTGAGAAGGGCTAGAAAGGATTCAGCTGTCTTTGTACATATATGTACCAATGACAAAGATGGAGGACGATGGGGTCCTTAAAAGTTTTAGGGATCTATGGTGCAAGCTCAAGGCACAGACCTCCAAGATAGTATATTCTGAAATATTATCAGTACCATACCCTGCTACAGAGAGGCAGGGTGGAACTTAGGGAGCTTAATGTGTAGCTTAAATGTTGGTGTAGGGAGGATAGTTTGGGATTTTTAGAGCACTGGGCTACTTTGCACTTGGGTAGCCTTTGTGACACTGATGAATTGCACCTAAATGGAATCAGAGGTGTTGTGCTAGGTTATACAATGTTTAAAAGGCTAGAGAAACTTTTAAACTAGGAAATGGAGGGCATATATATATATATATATATATAGAGAGAGAGAGAGAGAGAGAGAGAGAGAGCGCTTTAATGAAAGTATTTTACCAGGAAGGATACACTGAGATTGTCTCTCATTTTCAAGTACATCCTGAATACTCATTTGTATCTACCTCAGAAGGCGTGACCCTGATAAATGTTGTTAATATGGAAGAAACAATGCTAAGTCAGATATTGAAAAAATGTAGTTGGTAAATACAAGTGTCCAAAAAATGAATTGTTATGTTGGAGAATTCAAAAACTGTGGTAGGAAAAATAGGAGACCTTGATATGCTAGTGGTAAATAAGTATTTTGACATAATTGGTTTTAATGAAACATGGTAGGATGATACACGTGATGGATGATAACTGGTAAATACTGAGGGCTATTCCTTTTCTAGGAGAGACAGGATTAACAGAAAAGGAGGAGTCATATGCTTCTACATGTGACCAGATTTACAGTCAAGTTTAAGGAAAGACCTTTGTGAGTATAAAATGAAGCTAACAGTGACACAAAAGGTAAAAAGTGTTAGTGGGTATATGTCACAAACCACAAAACGTTGCTGAGAATGACAAGGCCTAACTATTCATTCAAATAAAAAGAGCTGCACATCTTGGGCATACTCTAATTATGGTCAATTTGAATTATCCAGATATAAACTGTAGTAATGAGATATCTCGAAAAGCTAAAGGTAGCAGGTTCATGTCAAAATGGTGGCAGTTCCAACCAAAAAATATAATGTATTGTACTTGATGACAAATAACATACACATGATGTCCAAGACTCAAGTACAGCAGAGATCACAACATGGTTTAGTTTGAGATAAGTCTGAAAAAATGTATAGGTTCAACTAAGAGTCTGTCACAGTACCTTGTAGCGCCGCCGCTTCTGGCGATGCTTACAATGACGCTCCAGCATCATTTCCACGAGCGGTTGGATGCATCAATGCTAGATGTGTCATCTGCAGGTGCAAGGCTACAGCATGCTGCAGGCCTCTGTTTTATGCGTTTGAGGCCTGTAGTCTCCTCCTACCTACTTCCTCCCTCTGAGCTGCTCCTCCTACCTACATCCTGAAGAGGGGTTTAAAGGGCAGTCCGATTCCTGACTCAGTCACCGTTACGTTGTTGTTCTGAGCATTTCATTATCTTGTATTCCTGATTCCTTTGATCCGGATTGTCTGTCCATTCATTCTGGCGTTGACCTGTGGCTCTGTCTGATTATTCTCCTTGTGCGCGCCGATTTGGCTCAGATATCCCTTCTGGTGCAAACCTGTGTCTCTGGCTGATTACCTGCTCCGTGTATGACCTAGGCTTGTCCAACTACTCGCTCTGGTGTTGACCTGAGGCTCTGTCCACTGCGCATTGAGCATACCATCTCTTCAGTGGGTATCCTATCTGGTGCAAACATGTGGCTCTGGCTGACTACCTGCTCCGTGTATGACCTAGGCTTGTCTGACTACCCACTCTGGTGTTGACCTTGGGCCCTGTCCACTGCACATCCAGCATTCTATCCCTTCAGTGGATATCCTATCTGCTGCAAACCTGTATCTCTGCCTGACTACCCACTCCGTGTATGACCTAGGCTTGTCTGACTACCCACTCTGGTGTTGACTTGGGGCTCTGTCCACTGTGCATCCAGCATTCAGTCGCTTCAGTGGATATCCTATCTGGTGCAAACCTGTGGCTCTGGCTGACTACCTGCTTTGTGTATGACCTTGGCTCATCTGACTATCCTATCTGGTACTTACTAGAAGGCCCTGTCTGTTCGCTCCATGTGTTGGTTCCGTTCCTCAGACATCCTTCCTAGTACTGACCTCGGGCTCTAGCAGACTCCTAGCTACTGACGTCAGGCTTGAGTCAGTAGCTGCCGTGTTGCATACGAGATAGACTCCGCTCCTAGACTGACTGCAGGTTGAGTCAGTGCTAGAGCTGGGCATTACCTTACCTTGAGACTCCAGTAGGCTGAAGCCTTGTCTCAGACAGAGTGGTATAGATATCTGGAGACTGCTATTCCTGATACAGTACTCGCCTCTTCGATCACCCACTGTGTGTGTGTGTGTATGTATATATATATATATATATATATATATATATATATATATATATATATATATATATATATTGTATTACTGCAATATATACTGCAAGAAGAGAATAAACAGATTATGAAATAAATCCTAAAGGTGAGTTTCAGAAAATATCTCTATATGAACTCACAGGATAACAATGACCTTTGTTTGATAAAGTGCAATCCTTAATTGTAAAGAGCTGAAAAAGCCTATAGTAAATATATAAAAAAATACAAGCTAATATCTAAGGATTGTGTAAATTGCACAAAATACCTCATAATTAATAATGGAGAATGTAATTATAGAAAATATGAAAAGTGGTCTTAATCAGTGGTAGAAGAAAAAAAGCATCAAAATGCATCATTTAGATTGAGCAGGTAATAAAAGTATCCCTATAAATGCTGGATCATAGCCTTTAAATATTTAACCACTGATGATCAACGAACACCTCTCTTTATATGGTGCTAAGAATAGTACATCCTCCACAATATTCCAGGGAAAATCATTATCTCTAAGGAGCAACACAGTGTGGCAAAATTGAAGAGTCACAAAACACCTGACGCTCATTTCGTCAACCTTCATCAATGGCAGAATCTGAGACTGTGTGGATGTTTTTCTTTTGTGGTTTTTATGTGGCAAGCCAGATTATGCATGGCACATTTGCGTACTTAAAGGGGAACTTTCACCCCGCAATAACTAAATCTCCACTTACTGCTCACCTGGCGACTAGCTGCTTAGTAGCGCTAGTCGCCAGAAATCTTACCCGGTTCTCAAGATTTCGGCGTTGCACAAGGGACTGACAAGGGACTGACAGCGCAGGCGCACGGACGTCACAGTGAAGAGACGTCCGTGCTTCCTGCTCCTGTAAAACGCCGAAATCTTGAGAACCGGGTAAGATTTCTGGCGACTAGCGCTACTAAGCAGCTAGTCGCCAGGTGAGCAGTAAGTGGAGATTTAGTTATTGCGGGGTGAAAGTTCCCCTTTAAAAGTTAACTTTTAATATATTTTAGTCCTATTTCTTGTCTAGCTTGTCCTAGAGTGAGCCTTGATTGTGAGTTAGTTTTACAAGGTTATCTTTCTTATTTTCCATAATCAGTTTATCCCTTGTATCACCTTCATTAGCCCTCTATGCGCATTAGCTTGTGGACTATTTGGAGTGTGTATGTGTTTTTTTTTTTTTTGCTTATTTGCTATTTACTTATTCTATAGCATGCCTGACCAAAAGATCTGAGTGGTCTTGAAAGCTTGTACTCTAAAGCTACTTAGCCAATAAAGGTATCAGTTTTACTCTACTATTCTCCTGCTCTATCCATAGCTAATATCCAACCTGCTGTCACAATATTGCCATAAAGCTGATGTACTTTTATTTATGAAAGGAACTAAAACAGATCCTGGGAGTTGTTTACCTGTGAGTTTGACCTTGGTAGTAGGGAAATTGCTTAACCCCTTAAGGACCCATGCAGTGCCAGGACAGTCATGCTGGTTCCGACACTTAAGGACCGTTGACAATCCTGGAAAGTTATGGAATTCTGGGATGACAGGGCGGCTGCATGCTGCTCTGCCATCCCAGAATGCATTGAAGAAAAAAAAAAGCTCTGTGGTCCTTAACGGCTGCCAACGTGCCAGATCAGGCAGTCATTAAGGGGTGATAATAAGGAATTGTATTCAGAAATACATTGTGAAATATAAAATTATTAGTAGAAATAAACATGGTTTTATGAGGACAATATCTTGCCAAACAAATCTGCTGAGCCTCTATGAAGAAGTAAGTAGAAATCTAGATAATGGACGAGCAGTTTATAAATGACATGGAAATAACTGTAGAAACAAAATGACAATATTTGCAGATTATACTAAATTATGCAAGATAATATACTCACTGCAGGATGTTTCTTCTCTACAGAAGAATTGCATAAAATGGCAGATTGGGCAAACATATGAAATGTGATGGAATATGAATGTTATTTTAATTCATATTGCCATTCCATTCATCTATTTTACTTCAACTTTGGAGATCTTCATGCATAGGCTCTATAGAATAACATAGGAACTGGAGAAGTGATAAACTAGAGAAGTCATCTGCACTTTATCACCTCTTTATCACCGCTTAGTGAATCTCCCCCAAGTTCTCTATCCTGTGTAGTACTGCTTGCTCAGTTCTTTACTCACCTGACTTGAAATTCCCAGTTCCTCCTCGCTCCTCCATCTGAGGCTGCTCTTCCATCAAAGGGGTTTCATAAATTAATGGGGAGGTATATTTATGTAACTCCTGTCAAGATGGATACTCCCACTGAAGTGACGATTTGATCAGGTATTAAATCTTCTTTAAGTAGTTTTATGTAGCATGTGCACCTGAATTAATATTGAAATCTGGACTAAAAGACTAAAATGTGTGTCGTCTAATCTATGGTTTATGGAGGACACTATCACCCATGTCAATGAAAAAGCAGATTAACTGAATCTTTAAACCTCAAATGTCTTTTTTTCTTTACTATGCATCTGGTTAATATTTAATAAATAAAATTGTACTGAAAAGTTTGGTAAAGCTAGCTTTAACCCACTGAGTGCCAGAGAGGTATCCAACTCATTGCAATGCAAAAGATTCATGTCTGATACTTTTTTACTGGACAAACAGCTAATTACCATTTGATAACATAGATAGTTTTTGTGACCCCACCGGTGTATCCGTCATATGTGGATCTTTTAAACTACGCCATTTAAAACATATCATAAATCTTCAGGCTTGGAATCAGGCAGCTATTAATCTGTAAAATGTTATTGTGAGTCTAGTCTTATTACAAGACAAGTTAGCGACTATGTGCTGGATTCCATTGTAGGTGATAAATGTTAATCCTTTGAGTGCCACTCTGACACTCAAAGGGTTAATACTGGTTTTATCTCCTATTGAAGTTTAGCCCTAGAGTCTTAATTAAAGCAAAAAAAAAAAAAAAAAACCCCACAAAAGAATATGTAACGAAATACAGCAGAAAAAAATAAACCGTTAAAAAATGTAACCTATATTCCTTAGTAAATGTGGCATTCAGGAGCTTATTCCTGACACTTCAAAATGTTGCCAATAAATCATTAAATTTACACTTATGTTTTGATATTTCAGAATTGCTCTGGGTCAGGTAAATTCATATGGTCTCCTCTTCCTCTTGTCAGTTTGTTCTTTTAACCCTTTGAGTGCCAGAGGGGTACACAATGCATTGCAAAGCAGTCCCTTTTACAGCCGATCAGCTTGTAGGAACGCCTCCTAGACCCGGCTGGGACTGACAGCGCAAAAAATGAATTGTTATGTTGGAGAATTCAAAAACTGTGGTAGGAAAAATAGGAGACCTTGATATGCTAGTGGTAAATAAGTATTTTGACATAATTGGTTTTAATGAAACATGGTAGGATGATACACGTGATGGATGATAACTGGTAAATACTGAGGGCTATTCCTTTTCTAGGAGAGACAGGATTAACAGAAAAGGAGGAGTCATATGCTTCTACATGTGACCAGATTTACAGTCAAGTTTAAGGAAAGACCTTTGTGAGTATAAAATGAAGCTAACAGTGACACAAAAGGTAAAAAGTGTTAGTGGGTATATGTCACAAACCACAAAACGTTGCTGAGAATGACAAGGCCTAACTATTCATTCAAATAAAAAGAGCTGCACATCTTGGGCATACTCTAATTATGGTCAATTTGAATTATCCAGATATAAACTGTAGTAATGAGATATCTCGAAAAGCTAAAGGTAGCAGGTTCATGTCAAAATGGTGGCAGTTCCAACCAAAAAATATAATGTATTGTACTTGATGACAAATAACATACACATGATGTCCAAGACTCAAGTACAGCAGAGATCACAACATGGTTTAGTTTGAGATAAGTCTGAAAAAATGTATAGGTTCAACTAAGAGTCTGTCACAGTACCTTGTAGCGCCGCCGCTTCTGGCGATGCTTACAATGACGCTCCAGCATCATTTCCACGAGCGGTTGGATGCATCAATGCTAGATGTGTCATCTGCAGGTGCAAGGCTACAGCATGCTGCAGGCCTCTGTTTTATGCGTTTGAGGCCTGTAGTCTCCTCCTACCTACTTCCTCCCTCTGAGCTGCTCCTCCTACCTACATCCTGAAGAGGGGTTTAAAGGGCAGTCCGATTCCTGACTCAGTCACCGTTACGTTGTTGTTCTGAGCATTTCATTATCTTGTATTCCTGATTCCTTTGATCCGGATTGTCTGTCCATTCATTCTGGCGTTGACCTGTGGCTCTGTCTGATTATTCTCCTTGTGCGCGCCGATTTGGCTCAGATATCCCTTCTGGTGCAAACCTGTGTCTCTGGCTGATTACCTGCTCCGTGTATGACCTAGGCTTGTCCAACTACTCGCTCTGGTGTTGACCTGAGGCTCTGTCCACTGCGCATTGAGCATACCATCTCTTCAGTGGGTATCCTATCTGGTGCAAACATGTGGCTCTGGCTGACTACCTGCTCCGTGTATGACCTAGGCTTGTCTGACTACCCACTCTGGTGTTGACCTTGGGCCCTGTCCACTGCACATCCAGCATTCTATCCCTTCAGTGGATATCCTATCTGCTGCAAACCTGTATCTCTGCCTGACTACCCACTCCGTGTATGACCTAGGCTTGTCTGACTACCCACTCTGGTGTTGACTTGGGGCTCTGTCCACTGTGCATCCAGCATTCAGTCGCTTCAGTGGATATCCTATCTGGTGCAAACCTGTGGCTCTGGCTGACTACCTGCTTTGTGTATGACCTTGGCTCATCTGACTATCCTATCTGGTACTTACTAGAAGGCCCTGTCTGTTCGCTCCATGTGTTGGTTCCGTTCCTCAGACATCCTTCCTAGTACTGACCTCGGGCTCTAGCAGACTCCTAGCTACTGACGTCAGGCTTGAGTCAGTAGCTGCCGTGTTGCATACGAGATAGACTCCGCTCCTAGACTGACTGCAGGTTGAGTCAGTGCTAGAGCTGGGCATTACCTTACCTTGAGACTCCAGTAGGCTGAAGCCTTGTCTCAGACAGAGTGGTATAGATATTTGGAGACTGCTATTCCTGATACAGTACTCGCCTCTTCGATCACCCACTGTGTGTGTGTGTGTATGTATATATATATATATATATATATATATATATATATATATATATATATATATTGTATTACTGCAATATATACTGCAAGAAGAGAATAAACAGATTATGAAATAAATCCTAAAGGTGAGTTTCAGAAAATATCTCTATATGAACTCACAGGATAACAATGACCTTTGTTTGATAAAGTGCAATCCTTAATTGTAAAGAGCTGAAAAAGCCTATAGTAAATATATAAAAAAATACAAGCTAATATCTAAGGATTGTGTAAATTGCACAAAATACCTCATAATTAATAATGGAGAATGTAATTATAGAAAATATGAAAAGTGGTCTTAATCAGTGGTAGAAGAAAAAAAGCATCAAAATGCATCATTTAGATTGAGCAGGTAATAAAAGTATCCCTATAAATGCTGGATCATAGCCTTTAAATATTTAACCACTGATGATCAACGAACACCTCTCTTTATATGGTGCTAAGAATAGTACATCCTCCACAATATTCCAGGGAAAATCATTATCTCTAAGGAGCAACACAGTGTGGCAAAATTGAAGAGTCACAAAACACCTGACGCTCATTTCGTCAACCTTCATCAATGGCAGAATCTGAGACTGTGTGGATGTTTTTCTTTTGTGGTTTTTATGTGGCAAGCCAGATTATGCATGGCACATTTGCGTACTTAAAGGGGAACTTTCACCCCGCAATAACTAAATCTCCACTTACTGCTCACCTGGCGACTAGCTGCTTAGTAGCGCTAGTCGCCAGAAATCTTACCCGGTTCTCAAGATTTCGGCGTTGCACAAGGGACTGACAAGGGACTGACAGCGCAGGCGCACGGACGTCACAGTGAAGAGACGTCCGTGCTTCCTGCTCCTGTAAAACGCCGAAATCTTGAGAACCGGGTAAGATTTCTGGCGACTAGCGCTACTAAGCAGCTAGTCGCCAGGTGAGCAGTAAGTGGAGATTTAGTTATTGCGGGGTGAAAGTTCCCCTTTAAAAGTTAACTTTTAATATATTTTAGTCCTATTTCTTGTCTAGCTTGTCCTAGAGTGAGCCTTGATTGTGAGTTAGTTTTACAAGGTTATCTTTCTTATTTTCCATAATCAGTTTATCCCTTGTATCACCTTCATTAGCCCTCTATGCGCATTAGCTTGTGGACTATTTGGAGTGTGTATGTGTTTTTTTTTTTTTGCTTATTTGCTATTTACTTATTCTATAGCATGCCTGACCAAAAGATCTGAGTGGTCTTGAAAGCTTGTACTCTAAAGCTACTTAGCCAATAAAGGTATCAGTTTTACTCTACTATTCTCCTGCTCTATCCATAGCTAATATCCAACCTGCTGTCACAATATTGCCATAAAGCTGATGTACTTTTATTTATGAAAGGAACTAAAACAGATCCTGGGAGTTGTTTACCTGTGAGTTTGACCTTGGTAGTAGGGAAATTGCTTAACCCCTTAAGGACCCATGCAGTGCCAGGACAGTCATGCTGGTTCCGACACTTAAGGACCGTTGACAATCCTGGAAAGTTATGGAATTCTGGGATGACAGGGCGGCTGCATGCTGCTCTGCCATCCCAGAATGCATTGAAGAAAAAAAAAAGCTCTGTGGTCCTTAACGGCTGCCAACGTGCCAGATCAGGCAGTCATTAAGGGGTGATAATAAGGAATTGTATTCAGAAATACATTGTGAAATATAAAATTATTAGTAGAAATAAACATGGTTTTATGAGGACAATATCTTGCCAAACAAATCTGCTGAGCCTCTATGAAGAAGTAAGTAGAAATCTAGATAATGGACGAGCAGTTTATAAATGACATGGAAATAACTGTAGAAACAAAATGACAATATTTGCAGATTATACTAAATTATGCAAGATAATATACTCACTGCAGGATGTTTCTTCTCTACAGAAGAATTGCATAAAATGGCAGATTGGGCAAACATATGAAATGTGATGGAATATGAATGTTATTTTAATTCATATTGCCATTCCATTCATCTATTTTACTTCAACTTTGGAGATCTTCATGCATAGGCTCTATAGAATAACATAGGAACTGGAGAAGTGATAAACTAGAGAAGTCATCTGCACTTTATCACCTCTTTATCACCGCTTAGTGAATCTCCCCCAAGTTCTCTATCCTGTGTAGTACTGCTTGCTCAGTTCTTTACTCACCTGACTTGAAATTCCCAGTTCCTCCTCGCTCCTCCATCTGAGGCTGCTCTTCCATCAAAGGGGTTTCATAAATTAATGGGGAGGTATATTTATGTAACTCCTGTCAAGATGGATACTCCCACTGAAGTGACGATTTGATCAGGTATTAAATCTTCTTTAAGTAGTTTTATGTAGCATGTGCACCTGAATTAATATTGAAATCTGGACTAAAAGACTAAAATGTGTGTCGTCTAATCTATGGTTTATGGAGGACACTATCACCCATGTCAATGAAAAAGCAGATTAACTGAATCTTTAAACCTCAAATGTCTTTTTTTCTTTACTATGCATCTGGTTAATATTTAATAAATAAAATTGTACTGAAAAGTTTGGTAAAGCTAGCTTTAACCCACTGAGTGCCAGAGAGGTATCCAACTCATTGCAATGCAAAAGATTCATGTCTGATACTTTTTTACTGGACAAACAGCTAATTACCATTTGATAACATAGATAGTTTTTGTGACCCCACCGGTGTATCCGTCATATGTGGATCTTTTAAACTACGCCATTTAAAACATTTCATAAATCTTCAGGCTTGGAATCAGGCAGCTATTAATCTGTAAAATGTTATTGTGAGTCTAGTCTTATTACAAGACAAGTTAGCGACTATGTGCTGGATTCCATTGTAGGTGATAAATGTTAATCCTTTGAGTGCCACTCTGACACTCAAAGGGTTAATACTGGTTTTATCTCCTATTGAAGTTTAGCCCTAGAGTCTTAATTAAAGCAAAAAAAAAAAAAAAAAACCCCACAAAAGAATATGTAACGAAATACAGCAGAAAAAAATAAACCGTTAAAAAATGTAACCTATATTCCTTAGTAAATGTGGCATTCAGGAGCTTATTCCTGACACTTCAAAATGTTGCCAATAAATCATTAAATTTACACTTATGTTTTGATATTTCAGAATTGCTCTGGGTCAGGTAAATTCATATGGTCTCCTCTTCCTCTTGTCAGTTTGTTCTTTTAACCCTTTGAGTGCCAGAGGGGTACACAATGCATTGCAAAGCAGTCCCTTTTACAGCCGATCAGCTTGTAGGAACGCCTCCTAGACCCGGCTGGGACTGACAGCGCAGGCGTGTGCGGACGTCACTATGGCAAGATGTCTGCGCTCTGTCCTGCTGTGAGTCCATGAAGAATAGAGATTTCTCTTTAATCTGGTAAGAATTCTGGTGACTAGTGCTACTGAGCAGCTAGTCGCCAGATGTGCAATTATGTGGGCCAATATACTTTTTGGGTGGTAGTTCCGCTTTAAGTACAGCAATAAAAATACAGTTTAGTTTTATTTTCTTCCTTTAATATCCCATGGCACTTAGCTCAGTTTTGTCCTAGAAGGTAATGCCCTTTTTTAAATTTCAGAGGAGGAAAAACATGATAAATGAGAAATATTTATTCAGATATGTTCTTTATTCTGAAAAAGATGCCTCATTTGGTTAATGTAGAATCTGTTCAAGCCGCAAGGTTGCAGGTTCTAGTCCCAGCAAAGGTCAGCTCAGCCATTCGCCCTTCTGAGGTAAATAAAATGAGTCCAGGACATACCTGAAAACAAGAGGCAATCTCAGTGTATTCTTCCTGGCAAAATACTTTCACAAAAGAAAGAGGTTTACCCTCTGGTCCTTCTGTTCTCCATATTTGATTGTACTATTTAATACCTCTGTATGTCTATTCCCAGTTGTACAGCACTGCGGAATTAGTTGGCGCTATATAAATAAATAATAATAATAATAATAACCTGCTTATGTAAACACATTTCAAGATGTAGATAAAATCCTGGAACTGACATTACAATGAAAGTTCCACATTACAACAGTAGATGGAGCTTGTAAACCATGTTTATGTGGAAGTTCATCTTACCCCTCTCATGGAAAAAAAGAAGTTTGGCTTAATTAATTTTAAATAATTGAACCATCCTATATAATAATTTGCTAGGATGTTTGTCAGAAGCCGTCATGCACAGTAGAGACTGCCCAAACGCACAGAATGCTGGGAGTTCTGTGCTGGGAGGATTCTGTGCTTTCGTGCAGTCTCTACAGTGCATGACTGCGTCGTTGGCAGGATGCAGAGCAAGACCAGTCTCTTAACCCTTTGAGTGCCAGAGAGGTACGCAACGCATTGCTTTACAATGCGTTGCGTACCCCTCTGGCACTCAGAGGGTTAACATCACCTGGACCTTTGCCCGTGTACACAGGCTTTTACACTAGTTTATTTATATTTAACACTATCGCTTTGCAGTCTTCAGTACTTCTTTACAATTCTTCTAAATTTACCCTGTGAAAGTTTAATTTTATTTTCTAGTATGTATTCAGAGCTTATGCAAAGGTATTTGGCATCCACTTCTAGGTGAACCATCAGGTTGGTACCCCCCAAAATAACCCCTGATACAGTTTGCTCCCTTTTAAACATCTGAGTGCCAGAGGGAAATCCAACAAAGAAGAGGACATCTCTCTGGCACTCACTGAGTTACTGAGGCTGATGTACTAAGAACTGAAGTAGTTCTGAAGTAAATCATTTGCACCATAGAAAGAAAATTACAAATTATTTGCAATACGATGGAGACCTAGCTAACATTCAAGGGGTTACAATCTCCATGTAAATCACTGGGAATTTGAAGAATGTTATTTGTGCCCTGTGGTGCAGTTGGTTTGCTCCAAAATTGTGCCAGTTCCTCTAAGCACTTGAGCCTCAGTGAGCTTTCATAGGGTGGATTCTAGGCAATATGGTTCTAAAATAGCCCCCAACCTTTTTTTGTGTGTGTGACTTATGTTAGAGCCACATGAGACAGGACATGGGACACATATGAATCATTAAAGGAATACTAACATCTAAAAATGAAATGGTGTTATAAACTCTTAAGTAACCTGTACTTCATGCCAGTCTCTGTAAAAAATACAAGTATATTTGTCTTTTGATGCCCAAAATCTTGTTTTGCACATGTTCTGAATGAGCAGACATTCCTACCAATTCCAGGTCTCCAGCAATCAATGTTACCCTGTGGTGTTTTTTGAAGTCCCTGATTTAAAGGGATATTTGGTTATCTTAAGACCAATAGGTTCTTGTTATGCCAATGTGTATATATTTTTGTGACAGGGGAGCCAAAAAGGTTTTGGACCAGATCACCCCAATGACTAGTTATGCCATTGTGTATGTTCTATTATGTGACTACCAGTAAGAAAATGAAACAAGACTAGAGTGTCAGACTGTGTATGTGGGGTTTTGTGACTGACATTAGACAGTGTAACAAGACTAGTGTATTAGACAATGAGGCTGATCTACTATGACGAAATGTAGCAGTCCTGGAGCAAACCAACTACACTATAGGGGACAAATAATAATTCTGCAAAATTTCATTGATTTGAATGGGGTTCTTAAAGGGATAGTAATACTTAAAATGTAAAAAAAAATATGTTGTAGGGTTTATCCCCCTGAGTAAAACAGGAGTACTCCCACTGCTGAGAGGTCTTTCATTCAAAAGTTATTAATTTTCAAAGTTGAATTTTTTAGGTGCAATATCACAGTGGCCTGAAATTGTACAGTGGCGCTGTTGCTACACGATCCTATGGACAACTCTGGTCAGTTGACCATAAATCTCCATAGGATGGTGTAGCAACAGCGCCACTGTACAATTTCAGGCCACTGTGATATTGCACCTAAAAAATTCAACTTTGAAATTTAATAACTTTTGAATGAAAGACCTCTCAACAGTGGGAGTACTCTTGTTTTACTCAGGGGGATAAACCCTACAACATATTTTTTTTTACATTTTAAGTATTACTATCCCTTTAAAGAGGAACTTTCATCCGCTGTAAAGTCGCCCTGCTATAATTAAGCAGGTAGCGACTAGCTTCTGAATATATAGTTTACCTTTCACAAGTAGCCCGAACTGAAGAAATCCATCACTGAAGGAGGCTGATGGCCGGGTTAGCGCAGTCTGCACGCCTGCGAATTCAGTCCCTTCCGGTAACCATATGGTGCACTTCAGTCTACACAATAGAGACCAGGACTGACGGTGCAGGCATGCAGACAAGATGTCTGCGCTGTAGCCTGGGTTCCGGTCTCTTCAATGAAGGATTTCTTCAGATCAGGCTACTTGTGAAAGGTAAACTATATATTCAGAAGCTAGTTGCTACCTTCTTAATTATAGCAGGGTGACTTTATAGCGGATGAAAGTTCCGCTTTAACTGCTTGAACACCGGTGTAGGATTGGATCACCGGTGCGACTTATTTTGTGAGTACCAAGTTTTATGTGATTCTATAGTTCAAGCTCTTTTATCTCTTTGGTGGTTGTACCGGCACTTTTCTTTTCTGTTTCTATTTCCGGTGGGTCTCTTTGAGGAGCACCAATTAGACCCAGATGAGCTGCTGAACTATATATGATAAGAAGAGTAACCAAGTGGAAGGGGGGCTGTGTAAATTCCTTCCAGCTGCCTATTTAGTCTAACGTGCACATATATGCTTGATTGTGCTTAAAATGTAAGTACCCCCATAATAGGGGTTAAAAGTGGGTACACAGTCACGGGAACAGTATTAACGTACTACTCTATGAGGTGCCCCCTCTTCTTTGTTCTTTCTTCTGACAGCAGCATGAACCTGACACCTGCAGCAACATCTTCAATAACCTACACTGGCTCAATTATACTTCCCCAGTGTCAGATTGTTCTGCAAAACATTGCAAAGCACTGAAAAAAAGTGATCCCTCCCTTCAGCATTTTTTATTAATATGGGGTACATAGACCCCATATTAACTTATTTTCTTTCCATCCTAACCAGAGAGTTGAGGGAATATTACGTCTCCCTGGCCAAAATAATACTAATATGGGGTCAGTAAAACACACCTTATTGTATTTAATTTCCTCCTCATGCACTTTTGGGTGAGGATCTGAGGCAATTAAAGTCATTGCATTATGGGATTTATAACTTTTTTTATTTCTTCTCGTCCTCGATCCTCTGCTGCTGTGTTAGTAGTAGGAAAGTTTTATATGTATTTTCGTCAGTTTAGGCTTAGGCAGGGTTTTGGGGGGGTCATGCCTTACTGGTTGCATCTGCACTGCCCCTGGTGTAATGGAAAGAGTGCATAAAGCAACTATTTCCCCTTGCAGCTTTTTAATCACTGGGATGCAGCCCCTTTGTGGACCCATGCTATTGAATGGATAACACTTTTACAAGCATCCGGCACAGGGGTTGCAGGACAAATATTTTGAGCTGTATAAAATTAGTACATATGCAAAAACCCAAAACAGAATCTGGTTAGTACATCTGGATGGAATTATGTGGCTTAAAATTGCTGCCAGGATCCTTTGTACATTTCCCACAGTATGTATGTATGTATAAAATGCAAATATAAACTGTGCACCATTTTTGCTATGCAGTGTTTGGACCACTCCTCTGTAACATAGAGGTTACTTTAATGAAGGAAAGTACCGTAATTATGTAAATTGAGCAGGGTATACTAAATTAACATAGACAAATTTCTAGAGGAGAACAGGCCGCAGCCTCTTTATTAAACATTTTAAAAATATAAATATCATTAAAAAAAATTATGTAAAATATGTGTCCTTTCCATGTTTTACATTTTAAACTCCATTGAGGTGTAAAACGTACAATTATTCCACTGGTCAGTCCCTTGAAGCTACCCCTACAACAAGAAATCCAGAGGCAATCAACCACAGGCTGGCTGCCAGTGGACTTACAACAAACAACTTTAATCATAAAACTTTTTTCACAAACTCTTAACCAAAAGCAAGGACAGCCTGCAATAGGTGTGGATTAATAAGCCTAATCAACAAGACCTCCCCCCAAGGAAAGAGCAATGGCCTGTTCAATCATACCCATAAGCTTAAGGTTAAAGCATTTTAGCCCTGTATCATTTTAACAAACAACAACCCTGAAACAGCCTATGATTGTCTCTTCAAATACCCAGTGCCAAATCGACACACCTCCATTGCAAACAATATGCTTTGTCAGCCTCCTATTTATTCAGATCCAGCACTTACCAAGAGTTTTCAGATCCTTTGCACAGGTTCACATCTGTCTACAGATGATTTCTGACCAGACTGTTATCAGCTCAGGAAATAAGACTACCCATATCCCTCTTTATTCTATCTCTTCCAGACTCCAAAGGACTCATCCAAGTTGGACCACTAACAATAGAAAAAGCCCGAATGGACCCAGTGGAATATGTCCTGACATTCCCCCTTACAGACACTGGAGTACCAAAGGTGGCTTGGAGAGAAAGGTACTATGGAAGAGTGAAGCAAGGTCTAAGGATTAAAGTCAGAATCCACAAAAAAGGTAGAGTACCCCAAAGAGGTCTGAAGAAGGCTGTTATATGATAATTCTGCAGTAACAATGCAAGAAGTGTTCTAGGTTTTTGTTCAGTCATTCCATCTGCCCAGATGTCTTCCTCTTGATCCTCTCCTTCCTACTTTTTTCTAATGAATGAATGTAATTATGATTGTAAAATCTGGATTCAACCTAAAGAACTATGTTACTTCTGAAAGCATTAACACTTTCAGTGCCAGAAGTTTGTCAAATTAAGTGCTTCGTGGTATGGGTTATAAGAAGCTATTTTGCGGAGCTCTAGGTTAATGATTTTCCTAGAACACCAAGTGCATTTACAGCATTCCTTTTCTTGTATATGTTTTTTATCCCAGTTTGTATACCTTAGATGATCAGGCTGATGTACTATGCAGAACAGGAATAATTCTAGAGCAAACCATCCTCTCCAGGGGACAGCTAATAATTCCTGTTGATTTAAATGGGGCTTTAAACCCCTGAATGTCAGAGAGGGAAACCTAGTATTCATGGGGTTAAAAGTCCCAATTAAATCAATGGACATTTGGGGTGTTTTTATTTTTTTCCTGATAATATAATTGGTTTGCTCCAGAATTCCTTCAGTTCTGCTCAATTGCTTATGACCTTTAAAATGTTAGTATGGTCCAACAAAAAGTTTTTTGCATTCAGAAGAGCTTAAAAAGCTGAGCTAAATGCAAAAAAACGTATCTCTCAAACCACTATGGTTTAAGAGATACAGGCGTTTAAAGTTCGCAGTCTCCTACTGACAGCTATAAAGCTGTCAGCAGGAGATTCGTGTTGGTCGACACGGAGGCACTTGAGAAGTGCCAGGATCTCGTTACTTACACGGAATCCCTTCATTGGAATGGTCTAAAACGTGTGCTTGCAATACAGGTGGCTATTTTTTTAAATGTATTTCTCTAAAGCCTCTATTTGTGAGGGAGTCCTTTTGGCTCTCGACATAGACATTGTTATAGTATATATACTAAATATGAGCCTGTTCGCTAGATGTTAAATTACATGCATTTAATTAATATGGGTCTTTTGTTATACAATGGTTCTTAGTTATAACTAAATTGTTGGGTGGGACTCACAATGTGGGCCTTGAATAAATTCTTTCTCAGTAACCAATTCAATGTTTAAAAGATGTTTTAACTGTAGACTTAGTTCCTCTCTTTTATCTTCCTTTTACCTTCCTCCTGTCTTTAATATTAATTAATTATTAGCTTATATCTAAACACTGACACCACAATGGTTCACACAGATTTCTTCTCTCATGTACTTTATCTTTTCTTCCTATGGATATACTTATTATATATTTTCTTTATTTCTTCTCACATCTCTCCTTCCTATTTGGTAAACCAGTGAATGCATTTTTAAATGAAGTGGCCTTTTCTTATTTTTGGCTGTTATATCTGTGTCAGCTCCCAGTAAGGAGTAGCGAGTGTAAGCCCTCTGAAAACTACACAGTGCAAATGTAGGAGCACTGAGGTTGGCAGAGGGCTAAAATAATAGAGAAGCAGGAAAGGACAAAGAAGATAGCAGGAAAACCCCTACTAGAAAAAGGGCAAACCGGGGAGAAAGAAAGCCTAGGGGCTAGGTACAAGGAGCAAACCGCCTGGGGCCAGGGAGCAGGAAGAACACTGGAAAAACCCGACGCCACGGGGAACTAGCTCAATAACAGAGCACCGAGGCCCAGCTGGTGCCAGTCTTTTATGGGCCTCGGGTGCGTCTGACGTCGGCGGCGTGCGACGTCATAAAAACCGGAAGCGGCCATGGGAGAAGCGCGCATCAGTGCAGGCCCAGCGGCAGCAAGGTAGGGTGCAGCGACATGACAGATGCCCCCTTCCGAACGGACACCCTCCGGGCGGACGCAGAAGACGGGCGATCAGGGTGCGCCGTATGAAATTGACGGAGACAATCGGGAGCGTGAACATTAGCAGAGGGTTCCCACGAGCACTCTTCGGGTCCGTACCCCTTCCAAAGGACCAGGTATTCCAGACGACCCCGACGTAACCGAGAATCCAGGATACGCTGAACCTCATATTCCTCGGAGGAGCCCACAACAATGGGAGGATGGCAGGTGGGGTGACGGCCCGGGTATGGGCTAGGAGTCCATGGTTTGAGTTGGGATACATGAAAGGTGGGATGTACTTTGTAGGACCGTGGTAGGTCTAACTGGTACGCTGTAGGACTAATGACTTTAGAAATCAAGAAAGGGCCTAGGAAACGAGGCCCCAGCTTCCTGGTAGGGCAGGAGAGGCGGATGTGTGCTGATGACAGCCAGACCTTCTCTCCTACTTGGTATATGGGGCTGAGTGACCGATGTTTGTCGGCTTGCTCTTTATAGGACTCTTGCGTACGTGACAAAGTCTTAATCAATTCCGAGTGTAGTTGCTGTAATTCCTGAACGAGGTAATTAGCATCAGGCACAATGGAAGATGGTTGTAGGTCAGGTAGAGTATTGGGATGCGTTCCGGTAGCAGCATAAAAGGGAGACATCTTGATTGAACTATGATATTGGTTGTTGTAAGTGAATTCAGCGAGAGGTAGTAATCTAAACCAATCGTCTTGTAGGTGTGAGGTATAACACCGTAAGTATTGTTCCAACGTCTGGTTTGTCCTCTCGGTCTGTCCATTGGTCTGGGGATGATGCCCTGAAGAGAGAAAACTTTTAATTTGCAGGTTGGTGCACAGGGCTCGCCAGAACCTGGACGTGAACTGGGCTCCCCGATCTGACACCACCACGGAAGGTAGACCGTGTAAATTGAAAATGTGATGAATAAAAGCCTCCGCTGTGAGTTTAGCTGTTGGCAGGCAGGTTAATGGTACAAAATGGGCCATCTTGGTAAAACGATCCACCACGACCATGATGGTAGTATTTTTGTTTGAGAGCGGAAGATCTACTATAAAGTCAATGGTTATCTCTTTCCAAGGGCCAGAAGGGGTAGGTAATGGCTGAAGGAGGCCGGAAGGTTTCGTGTGACGGCTCTTGGCTCTATGACAAACATCACAGGAAGACACATATCTCTCCACGTCAGCTCTTATAGTAGGCCACCAGAAATGCCGTTGTGTATATTCCAAGGTCTTCATGATACCGCCATGACCTGCAGATGGAAGGTCATGACAATGATGTAGTACCTCTGGGCGCAGGGAGTCCGGTACAAAAATAAGTCCTCGATGAAACAGTAAGCCATTAGAGAACGTGAGAGCATGACGCTGGACGAGAAGAGGTGAGGGCTTTGTCTCTTTACGTAGCTTGTTGACTAACTCACTGGTAATCGCAAGGAACTGATGGGGTTGCAGGACAGTATCTGGAGGAACTGGGGAGGAGTCAAGAGGAGGATGCATACGGGAGATGGCATCCGCCTTCACATTTTTGGTGCCAGGCCGGTAAGTGATCAGGATTGGAAAACGAGAGAAGAAAAGCGCCCAGCGTGCTTGTCTAGGGCGCAGTCTGCGAGCGGAACGGAGGTATTCCAAATTACAGTGGTCTGTGTATACCGTGATGGGATTCTCTGCTCCCTCCAGGAGATGACGCCATTCCTCCAGTGCCAATTTGATGGCTAGCAGTTCTTTATCACTGACATCTTAGTTTTGTTCGGCTGGGCTTAACCGCTTGGAGAAGTAAGCCACTGGGTGAAGAGTCCCATTAGGACCAGTGCGTTGGGAGAGCACGGCACCAGTGGCGATGTTGGAGGCATCCACCTCCAGAAAGAAAGGCAACAAGGTATCCGGTTGATGCAGAATAGGTGCTTGCGTAAAAGCTGTTTTAAGTCGGTTGAAAGCCTGCTCTGCCTCCGTGGACCATTGGAACAGCTCCTCCTTTCTCGTAAGTTTCGTAAGAGGGGAGATCAAACGGGAAAAGTCTTGTATGAATCTCCTGTAGAAATTGGAAAACCCAATGAATCGTTGGACGGCTTTTTTGTCGGAAGGTGTGGGCCATTCTAGAACAGCTGCTATCTTTTGTGGATTCATCTGAATGCTTCCAGCTGAAATGTGGAAACCAAGGAAGTCGATCTCCTTAGCCTCAAATATGCATTTCTCGATTTTAGCATAGAGGCCGTGTTCACGGAGACGAGACAACACAGTAGACACTTGGTGTCGGTGTTCTATCAGAGAGTCTGAAAAAACCAGGATGTCATCAAGGTAGATTATTAGAAACCGGTCCAGAAGATCACGGAAAACGTCGTTTATGAAGCACTGGAAAGTAGCCGGTGCATTGCATAGACCAAAAGGCATTACGGTATATTCAAAATGGCCATACCGCGTTCGAAGAGCAGTTTTCCACTCATCCCCCTCCCTAATACGCACCAGGTTGTAAGCACTTCTCAGATCGATCTTGGTAAAGATGTTGGCAGTTGAAATGCGTTCTAGTAATTCCGGAATAAGTGGAAGGGGATAGCGGTTCTTTATGGTAACCTTGTTCAAATCCCGATAGTCTACGCAGGGACGTAATCCTCCATCTTTCTTGGGGACAAAGAAGATCCCAGCTCCCGCTGGTGATGTGGAGGGCCGGATGAACCCCCGTCTCAAATTGTCTGTGATATATTCCTTTAAGTGACGGGCCTCGGGACCGGAAATGGGGTAAATGCGACCGTAAGGGATGGCCGCTCCGGGTAGTAAGTCTATAGGGCAATCGAAAGGTCGGTGCGGGGGCAGAGAACCAGCCTGGGCCTCATCGAATACGTCAGCGAATGTCTGATAAGGCGCTGGAAGACGTGGCGAACTTGGTAAGGACAGAAGCATGGTACTCTTGACAGGTAGACAATTTGTCTCACAGAAGGTGGATGAGAATGTAATATCAGAAGAGGACCAGACTATACAAGGGTCATGAATGCGTAACCACGGGAAGCCCAGAACAATCGGATACAGAAGGGAAGGTAACACATCAAAACTTATGCATTCCTGGTGATTAGCAGCGGTGGTAAGAAGAATCGGCTTGGTCTCCAGAAGGATCGGGCCGGAGAGTAGTGTGCTTTGGTCCGCCATCTGGACTATGAGAGGATGCCTCTTCTTGAGAAGTGGGATTCCCAGAGTGACAGCGAAATCCTGGTTCATGAAACAGCCACTCGCCCCTGAATCCACCATGGCGTTAGTCTCGCTCCGTTGGTCGTTCCACTGCAAAGAGACAGGTAAGGTGAATGAATAGAGGCGGAATCAGAAGCAGAGCGAAGGGTAACTTGGAGCTTACTGCGGGTACCTGGCATAGGAGGAGGCCGTAAAGGACAGGTCCTGAGGAGATGGCTATTGCTCCCGCAATATAGGCATAAGCCCAGAAGCCTGCGTCGTTCCTTCTCAGACTTGGAGAGTGGGCCTCGTACCGCACCAACCTGCATGGGTTCTTCTGGGGGTGCCAAGGGGCTCTCAGGTGTATGCATAGGGACCGGGTGAGGTCGCCATACCGAAGCCGAAGGGGAAACAAGACGCTCATGACGTCGTTCTCTCAATCGCCGATCGATTTGTATGACCAGAAGGACTAACTCCTCCAAACCGGAGGGGAGACTAATCCTGGCCAACTCATCCTTTAAAGCCTCCGATAGACCATACCGGAATTGATCAAATAGGGCAGCCTCGTTCCAGTGGGAATCACTGGCTAAACGGCGGAACTCAGTGGCATACTCCTCCACTGGTCTCCTACCTTGGGTGAGGGCACGCAGTGAAGCTTGTGCGGTGGTTGCTCTAAATGGATCATCATATAGTGCCTCCATCGCCTGTTGAAAAGAAGCCCAAGAATGCAGTAGGGGACTGTCTGTTTGGAGGAGATGATACCCCCAAGCTTGGGGTTCCCCAGCCAACAACATGATAGCCGTGCGTACACGGACAAAGTCATTGGGATATGTGCAGGGATTTAGAGTGAATAGTAGCTTGCAGGCAGTGATGAAAGACCTAAATTTCGACCTGTCTCCATCAAAACGGTCAGGCAAAGGGACCCTGGGTTCCGGATAGAGCTGCTCTTCGGCCACACGTTCGGAGGGTCCACTGGGACCAGGTGCGACGGGAGGGGGAGAGGCTGCCGGCTGTAGGTCTTGCAGTTGTTGTTGTAATAACCCCTGATTGGCTTGGAGATCTTGCACAGATCTTGTCAGGGTTGTAATTTGATCCCCTAAAGAGGAGAGGGCCTCCATTAGCTTAGTGGGGTCCATCCTCAATCAATTTTTTTTTTTTTTTTTTTGTTTATCTTTATTAATGTAGTGGCTCTGTTATTCTGTCAGCTCCCAGTAAGGAGTAGCGAGTGTAAGCCCTCTGAAAACTACACAGCGCAAATGTAGGAGCACTGAGGTTGGCAGAGGGCTAAAATAATAGAGAAGCAGGAAAGGACAAAGAAGATAGCAGGAAAACCCCTACTAGAAAAAGGGCAAACGGGGAGAAAGAAAGCCTAGGGGCTAGGTACAAGGAGCAAACCGCCTGGGGCCAGGGAGCAGGAAGAACACTAGAAAAACCCGACACCACGGGGAACTAGCTCAATAACAGAGCACCGAGGCCCAGCTGGTGCCAGTCTTTTATGGGCCTCGGGTGCGTCTGACGTCGGCGGCGTGCGACGTCATAAAAACCCGGAAGCGGCCACGGGAGAAGCGCGCATCAGTGCAGGCCCGGCGGCAGCAAGGTAGGGTGCAGCGACATGACAATCTGTCTAATTGAGCCTATCATTCATGTGATATCTGTAAGTGCCCTGTTCCCTCACGATAGCTCCCTCCCACCCCACTGACACTTATAACCTACCTAGAGATGGAGCTAATTTTCACATTCCTTGTTCTTTACTTAGCTATGATAATCTTATGGGAACAAGGAGACAATGTATTTTCACTAGGTTTTACTTTCAGGACCCTATTTATGATACATCTGAATTCTCTCTATATAAATTTTTCATCTTATCCTTCATTCTTTTCTTGTATCTCTCTTTTAGCACTGATCCTGGGGGGGGGGTGATTGGTGATCACACTTGGATGAAGTGTTCTATTCCCAGCCATGATGCAGAAACTTAAGGTGATGACAATCAATGTAAAGGGGTTAAATTCCCCAGAAAAAAGATCTATGGCTTTTAGAGAGTTCAACAGACTATCCGCAGATATTATAATGGTGCAGGAAACTCATTTTTTGAGAAGTTCTCCACCCAAATTTATTAACAAACAATTTCCTACAGCCTATTTCTCACATGCAGAGGAGAAGAAGAGAGGAGTGGGGATTATCTTCAAATTATCTGTCCCATGGACACACATTAGCACATTTGCAGATGATAAAGGTCAAATACTAATTCTTAGGGGTATCCTACATAACAAACCATGCCTCTTAGTTAATACTTACGCACCTAATAGGAATCAAATATCCTTCCTTTCTACACTATTAAAACTTCTAGATGAATATAACGAGTCCTGTGTGATATTTGGGGGAGATTTAAATGTAGCACTAGATCCCACATTTGATTGTTCTTCAGGTAGATCCACGTTTAAATTAACGCAATTGTCACATATTCGTAATCTGTTTGCTCACCAACACTTGATTGATGCTTGGAGAACTCTTCATCCTAGAGATAAAGATTACAGTTTTTTCTCTTTCCCACACCGCTCTTATAGTATGATAGATTACTTGTTCATTTCCCAAGCAATGCTTCATAGTTTGAGTTCAGCTACTTTTGAATCTGCCTCCTGGACTGATCACTCCCCGGTCTTGATAACTATTTCTATTCTTCCGTCTAAAACATCTTCTAGCTCTTGGGTAATGAACGACTCGTTGCTTAAAGATAATGAGATTACCAAGATCCTTTCAGATAAATTGACCGAATATTTTGATCTCAATGATAATGGTGAAGTATCTCGACCTATGACATGGGAAGCTCATAAGGCAGTTATGAGGGGACAATTGATTAAGTTGGGTGCTTATAGGAAACATGAACGAAATAGACATATTGATATGCTTGTGAATAACATTGCAAAATTGGAAAAAGATCACAAAAAAAACCTTTGCCCTTCTACTCTTCAGAATCTAATGAACTTGAGAGATGAACTTAAAGCTATTTTGAGACAGAATGTGACTAAGTCTTTCATGTGGTATAAATATAAAAGATACTGTGAAGGAGACAAATGTGGCAAATTCTTAGCCTCATTTGTAAAACATCGAAGGAAACAAATTAGAGTATCTAGACTTAAGATTTCTGAGGGGAATTTCGCTGTCTCCTATCCAGACATTGCCAATCCTTTTAGGGACTATTACTATTCATTATATAATTTAGAACCCCCAGCTTCTGATCTAGATACTCAAATGTCAGTAGATACCCTTGATTTTTTAACAAAGGCTCATGTGCCTACTCTTTCCCAAGAAGATAAGGATGACCTGGAATTGCCTATTACGGATAATGAGGTACATCAAACCATTAAGTCTATGACCCTTGGTAAATCTCCAGGCCCTGATGGATTTCCTCTACAATATTATCGAACATTTCAATCAGTTTTAGACCCCAAGTTATCTTCCTTATTTAATGACATTAGATCCGGAATATCATTTGCATCCCAGTCTTTAGAGGCCCATATTGTCGTGATTCTGAAAACCGATAAGGATTCGGAAAGCTGTAAAAATTACAGACCTATTTCACTTTTAAATGTTGATCTCAAGATCTTTGCTAAAATTCTAGCCTCCAGACTGAAACGCGTCCTTCCCACTCTGATACATCCTGACCAGAGCGGGTTTGTTCCAGGTAGAGAAGTTAGGCATAATACTGCCTTAGCAATTTCTTTAATCCATGCAGCTAAGCATCGTAAAATACCCTTCATCATGTTAGCCTCTGATGCAGAAAAGGCCTTCGATAGGGTTCGGTGGTCGTACATCATGGCGGTTTTAAGAAACATCAACTTAGGTCCAAATATGTTATCTGCAATTAGTAGCCTTTATTCCTCACAATCAGCTAGGGTCAGGGTAAATGGAACTTTATCATCTCCTTTCACTATCACAAATGGAACCAGACAGGGCTGTCCCCTTTCTCCATTAATTTTCATCATTGCATTGGAACCTTTCCTAAATATGATTAGATCTTGCTCTGATATCAAGGGAATATCCATCTCTAAATCGCACTTTAAAGTGGCTGCCTTTGCGGATGATGTATTGTTCTTTATATCCCACCCATCAACATCAATCCCTCCTCTAATGGAACTATTAGAAAGGTATTGTCGCTTATCCCAAGCAAAAATTAACTTTGAGAAGTCTCAAATATTAAATATTACTCTAGATGATTCTACTAAATCAATTCTCCAGTCGAATTTTCCGTTTGTATGGTCTTCGACACATATTACTTATTTAGGTATTAACCTTTCTCCAAATTTAGAGGGACTTCCAGAGTTGAATTTCTCTCCCCTTATAGCTGCTATACGTTCGGATCTCTCTGCGTGGTCTCACTTGTGGGTGTCATGGACAGGGCGTATGAATTTAGCTAAAATGATGATTTTACCAAGCATACTTTTTGTCAAGAATGCGCTTCCTATAGAGATACCTTCTAGATATATAAAATTGTTACATTCACTTATTCTAAAGTTTATCTGGCAGAAGAGAAAATCTAGATTACAGTTTTCTATTCTCTCAAGCAAACCGGAAATAGGAGGCCTCAATTTACCGGACCTTCTACAATATTATACAGCTGCTGCTTTAGCAAAGTTTTTTGATTTTAAGTCTTCACCACCAAAGCACTGGACTCTCTCCCTAGCAGACGACTTGGGAGCAGTGGATCCAACACAGCTCCTTTGGATGTCACAAGAAACAGCTCCCAAACTCTGCCGTCAACATGTCATACTAGGACACATGCTTTCATCCTGGGCCTCCATAAATAAAGACCTGCAATTAGCACCATACCCCTCACCTCTGAGATCTATTGTGGGGAATCCAGATTTTATACCTGGTCTCTCCAATAAAGGTCTATTATCTTGGAGAGATGCAAAAATAGACTCCCGAGCTGCTCTTTATTTAGATGGTAGTGCTCGGCCTGTTTCGAATATAATGAGCAAGCTGGGGACCCAGACTATTCCTTGGTGGCTTTACTTCCAGGTTAGACACTGGGTGAACTCAGAAATCTCCAAAGGATTTTCAGGCAGAGACCTTACCAAATTTGAAAGTTCTATTAATTCACCCCAACCTACTCTCAAGCCCCTTTCTTTCTGTTACTCCTCTCTCATGTCCCCTATGTCCTTGCATAAAGCTTACTTTCTTAAAGAATGGGAAAATGAGCTTGAAATGGAGCTAGATCTTTCTCAATGGACCAAAATTTGTACTATTAGTCAATCTTGTGTACGAGATGCTAAACTTAAAGAGTTAAACTATAAATTTCTCACACGATGGTACCTGACACCTTCAAAACTAGTTTCTTATTCTGCTCAACAATCTCCCGATTGCTGGAGGTGTAAGGGAGCGAAGGGTACCATGCTCCATATCTGGTGGTCTTGCCCTCTAATACACAACTATTGGGAACAGGTCTCCAAGCATATACAATCTAGAATTGGGATATATCTCCCTTTTTCACCGATAGTTTTTCTATTGTTTTATCTTCCACCTGATTTCAGTGGAATCCCTCCTCTGCGTAAATCTCTTCTTTTCATACTACTCTCTGTAGCAAAGAGTTTAATACCGAGATTGTGGTTATCTCCGGATGCACCTACAGCTGAACTCCGGTTGAACTCTCTTAGCCAACTAATTAACATGGAAAAATGTCATGCTGTTACAACATTTACTATCCCTCAGTTTAACAAAAAATGGGATCCATGGATCAAATATACACCCCTAGCTTCATAAGATCAGCAAACTGAAGGGTTTATTAAATAATCTTTATCCCCCTTTCATTGGCCGACAGTTTTTTGGATTTTTTTTTTTTTATTATCATTTATACTGAGCTGCAATCTTGTATATTTTTAAAAGCGATATACTCCAGGCTGTGACCACTGCATTAGTACTCTTCTGGGGTTTGTGCTTTTCTTTTTCTTTTTTCTCTTCCGCACGGTATCTTCCTCCTTTCTTTCCTCCTTTCTGATCTATATTCCTTTTGACAGACACATGTCTTATACACTTGAATCAATTTTAATTTTAAAATAGAACATATTCTAAATATTACTACATTGATAGAGATGCAAGAGTATATATGTGTAAAACTTATTTGAAATGTATATTGTAGCAGTTAATATAACCTATTTCCTTACAGTTAATTGATGTATCTGCAAATGTATTGATGTTTTGACATATAATTTATAATGTAATGATATTGATGTTTTATTCTTTGTATATTTTACATCTTAATAAAGCTTTTAATAAAAGGAAAAAAAATAAAGGAAGTCAAATAACACTGCTTGTGTTTAATATCTTTATTTTACAGAACACTGTTCAACTTTGAATCAAAATATGGGAGAATAATTAATCACTGACTGACAGTGCTTACATCATACATTGTCATTTGTTTTTGAAACCATCAGGAAGTTCGGTGATTCAGCTTTGATCTTTACAATCCCTTTGAATGCCAGAGAGGTATCCAACACCTTGCCTTGCACTCTGGCACCTAAAGTGTTAAACAATATATACTATGGCAGATGCTTCATTCAAATGTTACAATTGCTCAAACATTTTTGCTAGAAGATGGTACCCATCTTCTGTATTTTCAAGGCATTTCCATTTTCTGGTGGAAAAGCTGATAGTTCTCTACACTATAAAATGCAAATACTAATGGCATCCATCCTTGGCACAAATGCATTTTGATGGGTTATAACTTTTAAATTAAGTATCTCCCAGAAGTGGTAGTACCATAGTTTTACTAAGCAAGAAATACACACGCATACATGCACACACAAACATACATACACTTATATTTTTTTCTTAATAATATACTTTCTCTTTAACTACTCTTAATAGTAACAAAAATATATTTATTTTGAATTTATCAAAAGCTAAAAATATAAAAATTACACATATGATATGGGTTGGTGCACTAGGGCAAAATACAGTTAAAGAAGTAGACACTACAGTAAGGGAAATACTCTAATGCTATTCTATGAAGCTTAGGCACTAAGAGCTCTCCAATTTGAATAAGAGAGTACATAAAATAACAAAGGAATTGGAGAGATTTCTCTCCTGTGGTGTGATTTTCATTCACCATTGTGCAGAACCCCATGGTACCATATTTTAAATACAGCAAGTGCAAGACTATTCAGTAATCATTGTGGTTGTAAGCATTTTTTCTTTATAATGTGCTGCAAGTAAATGAAACATCAGTTGTCTTAGGTGATATAAAATAAAACTGATGTTAAAGTAGAAGTAATAATTAATGAAAACTTAGGTTGAAAAGGCTTTCAAACAGACCGATATGTTATCATAACCATTTTATTTAAAATAATATTTTATGATATATTTAACATTATTTATGTGTGCAGTTTATTCAAGTTGACCAGTTCAGGCTTACACAGCGGTGTCAAATACTAACATTCTGCACTGCTTTCCCTTCCAACTGCTTTTCCATCATGCTCTCCCTTCCATCCCTCTACATATTTTAGTAACTGAAGAAAAGGGGGTTTATAAGGACTCTCCCTTCAGTAAAAAAAAAAGTATCTTAGTTTATTTTAAACCTTTGAGTGCCAGAACATGAGAGGGTGGCAGGTGAGAGAGAGAGCAGCAGGAAATGGTAGTATACATAGAACATGGCCTTACCAGTCAGTACTGTCTAACTTCATCCTACATAATAATTCGCTAGAATACACGGAATGCTGGGAGGTGTAGGAATGCTGGGAGTTCTGTGCTGGGAGCATTCTGTGCTTTCGGTTAGTCTCTACAGTGCATGACTGTATCAGGACTCAGAGCAGGACCGGCCTCTTAACCTTTTGAGTGCCAGCGGGGTACGCAACACATTGCAAAGCAATGTGTTGCGTACTCCTCTGGCACTCAAAGGCTTAACATCGCCTGGACCTTGGCCCATGTACACAGGCTTTTACACTAGTAGACTGATAAAGAAATAAAGCTTAAAGGGATAGTAAACCTTGAAAATAAGTTTATTTTATATATTGTAGCCCTTACAAAAAACATGAAAAATGATATGTCTTATCTCCCAAACCATAAAGGTTACTATTCAGAAGTAAAATAAAGTTCCCTTTTCCTGGCTGTTTCAGCCAAGTCTGCCATCTAGTGGATAGATTTGCAATCCGGTCCACAGATCAACCGGCAGTTCTTTAGCAGTGCCGAGATCACGATCTTTAAAAAGAACTACTTAATTGGAACTGTCTACAAAGTGTGCCTGGCTTGCAAGCATACTTTGTAGACCATTCCAATTAAGAAATTCTTTTTAAAGATTGTGATCTCGGCACTTCTGGAGAACCGCAGCCGGTCCAGGGACCGGATTCCAAATCTGAGAGCTAGAACGGTGAAGTCACTCAGGGGAAAACTTTGCTTCTGAATATCTCACAAGCTACAAAGGTTTGGGAGGTAAGATTTATATCATTTTTCATGTTTTTTTTAAGGGCTACAATATAAAATAAAATTATTTTCAAGGTTTACTATCTCTTTAATATGTCATAAACTATTTTTTTAATAAAAATGGCTGTCGTCACATATTGGTGATTTGCAAAGCTCTTTCAAATGAACATAAGCTGTCATAAGATGTTGCTTCCAGTTTAACATTTGTTACCCACATTCACAAACCCATTTTTTACTACAATGGCTACATATTACATTATTCATATTCAGATATTTCCCAGCTACAAGGAGTGTTGTCACTCAACTGAGAAAAATCTTTTCAATCCCTATATTATTCTCAGGACCCTATCCACCTCAGCAACAGGGGAGTGGTATGGGGGTCTGAAATGGTTCCTGTCTTTATCTGTGTTTCACCATATAGGGTAATTTCCTGTCCTGTACAGTGTATATCCCCACAGACCCTCTTGAATTTGAAAACATCATTCAAAACCATGTGTTATGTTAGCCAAAAGATGCACAGTTTAGGAAATGCTGGTACCTTTATTTCTGAAAAAGTAAGTCTTTCAGTGGTGTTTCATATGCTAATTAAGCGGCATGCATTGAAACTGCATTAACATAAATTTGCATATGGTTCTGCACTCAGAGAGTTCACCATAGAAAATCAAATCAAGAATACCTTCTGCATTATACAATAGTCTTTTGTTAATGTGATACAAAGGCAACTTTAATAAAGTTTTCAAATATGCAAATGATGTTCACGATGACAGGCCCATTTTAACCTCTTGACGTCCAGTGACGTGTCAGGACCGTCACTGCTGTTTTTGCCTTAAGGACCAGTGAATGTCCTGGCACATCACATATTTTTTACTCTGTGAGTAGTAGCGGGGAATGAAATTGACTTCTCCAAGACTGGAGCGGTCACTATCAGTTCCCTGTTCTGCATGCCGGCATGTCAAACTTCGCTAGGTGGTCCTCACACACTATTAAGGGTTTACATTCTTGGTAGTGTTTATATTTGTCACATTTGTCACATTAGTACTTGTTGTTATTACTCCCATGTAACTTAACTATTGGAACAAAATAAATTAAATCATACAACTAATGATAGTGATATAATGATTTGAAAAACCACATAAAACAATATGCCCAGTGGCATCAGTGATCTTCCTGGAGAACTACATGAGAAGTTTTCCTTCTTGTCTGATTTCCTCTGATCTGGAATTTCACAAAACAGACCAATCCATCCTTCATAGCACTGACACATAAAACTGTGCTTCATATGCCGGAAGTCTTCCTCCCCAGGCTTCCCGGTAGCATAATGCCCCTTACCAGACACATGTTTCTTTATCTTAAAGTTATTTGGATTCAAGTGCAAGTAGGCAGTGGATTCCGCGTTCTTCCTGATACACCTCCCATTCTTCTTGCATAGTGCTTTACTACACATTTTGGCAGCTGCAGTCACATTAATAATATAATGTCCTAAAGGCCCATCTATGTATTTCTTCACAATAGTGCAGCTTTCCTGTTGGGATATTCAAGTAAAAAGACGCCACTGAGTAAATGTACAATACAATGAAATGTAAAATGTCAGATAGAAGCAGAATTCGAATTTCATAGTGCAAAAAATATATAGTAACAACCCAAACAAACTACAGTGTAACATATATGTTTAGCTTATTTGCAGATGTGCAGACTTATAGTTTAATACATACTGTCAATCCTCCATAGTAAAAAAAATATTTGCAGTTGTCCAACTCAGTATACACAAAGCGAATATGCACAAACAAGTGTAGCAATTCTGTAGAAAAGTAACTGGTTTAGATCAGTGGAAATTTAGAACTGTCTCCAACACACTGCTTCGCAAAGGTTTGAGTATTTCTATAGCTGGGGATGAATGAAACATCTATTATTCATTTCTGGGTGTGGGTCCAGCCATCAATCAGAAACAAATTTCTTAGGGATGTGGGGAGAAGTGACATAGTAAGGGAGGACAAGATTGTGATTGGGAGTGCATGGGAGAGCAAGAGGGGGAAGAAGTGCAGGATATGGAGGGGGCAGGAATGAGAGCGATACAAAAATAATCAGTGCACACCAAAGTGGAACAGTACATTGGCTGTGCGCAGAAACATTTCCAGGTTGGGAGTGTGGTGGGGCAAAGCCATAATATGATCCCTAGGCCAACCTGCCCAACCCCCATGTTTATATGGAGGAGCAAGTGTAGGGGTGGGCAAGTGCCCCCCTCTTCTCCAGAAGCCCACGGGCAAATACAAATTTCCATTGATTATATTTGGGTTTTAACACCATGGGGTTTATGCACTAAGGTGTGATAAGGAGGTAATAAACAGGAGATGACTTCTCTAGTGACATCACTTCTACAGTTCTTATGATATTATATGGAGTCAATGGTCTAAGATATCTCCAACTTTGAAGATCTTAGTGCATAGGCTCTACAGAATGCCACAGGAACTAGAGGCGTGATATAACTGGAGAAGTCCTCTCCACTTTATCACCTCTTTATCAATCCGTAGTATATAACCCCCCTTGAATGTTAGTACAGTCTTCATTGTGTAGCATTCAACAGGTTAGTAGCCTCATTTAAATCAATGGAAATGTTTTGAATTTGTATTTATCCCCTATAGCGCAGATGATTTGTTGTAGAATTGGTCCATTTTCTTTGTGCATACATCCCAAAGAGCTTGCTCACATGGGCAGCATTAGAGCAGCCAGAGACAGGACACAAAATCCCTGAATCCACCTTTTCAAATGGACACCAATCTCTCTCATGATACAGCCCAACACAGCTTGCTGCAACTTCTCTGTGTTCGTTTTAGAATGCAGGGAGTTTGCAGCATGTAGGGTCATTGTTCAGAAGGTCAGTATTGAAGGTTGTGAAGCATATCACAGCGCCAATGAATGGCCAACTCACATGGACATCAGTCAGCTATGTGTGGTTGACCAAGACAAGCAACAGCTATCAGTCACATACCCCAAGTCACAAGCTCCATGGTGAATCCACGGTAGCATAAGTAATGAGTGATTGCAATTTGTTAGCACACTGCTGCTATGTTCCAGTCACCTGTGAAAAATGCTCTTTGTTATTTATGTTAACCCTTTGATTGTCAGAGGGTGGAAAACACACACCTCTCTTTCACTCAGTGGGTAAAATCACGAGCATCCTTTGTTACATTACCTTTGTACTGGCATATTGCATGCCTCCCCACAGCACAACTCCCGCCGCCCCTAAAGCAGCACTCTCTCCAATTGTATGAACCAGGTCTTCCTAAAATGCAATAAAATACAATAAATTGTTAGTCAATCAAAACACATTAATGTGTAACTGAAATATATATATATATTTTTTTTTTTAATCCTTTAAAGATTGTAACACTTAACATGTAAAAAATAATATACATACATCCCAACATAGGGCTTTTTGTCCTGAGTAAAAAATGTATACTCTCACTGCTGAGGGGTGTTTTATTCAAAATCTATTGCAGCTGAAACTTGCATTTTTTAGGTGCAATTGTCTGAAATGCTACAGTGGTGCTGTTGTTACACCATTCTATGGACACTTCTGGTCGGTTAACCATGAAACTCCATCGGATGGTGTAGCAACAGCGCCACTGTAACATTTCAGGCCATTTAGATACTGCACATAACACCTTTCTGTGGCGGAAGTGTCCTTGTTTTACTCAGGAAGATAAACCCTGCAGTATTTATTTTTTAAGTGTTACTAACCCATCTCAAAGAACACCTTTGCTGTAATACATTTCAGGAAAATTGATACAGAAGTGATAAATGCTTTACCTCTTTATATGAGATTAATTTAAAGGGGAACTATCACCCCTATACAAGTTTGTCTCATATAGCGATTAGCTTGAATAGTGGTTTTAATTTCTCTTAAAATTTGTGGTATTGCTAAATTTAACCCTTTGAGTGCCAGAGGGGTAAGCAACACATCGCAAAGCAATGCATTGCGTACCCCTCTGGCACTCAGAGAGTTAAACATTTAATAATGATCCTGGTCTTTACTTCCAGACAAACTGCGGTTACAAAGCTGCCCCTCAGTCTGTCAGTCTTCCTCTTCTCCCCTCATAGCATCTCGATACAACCTCCTCCGATGACGGAGGATTTCTGCATATAAACTGGAGCTCTCTCATTGGCTAGAGAGAGCTCCAGCTTACAAGTAGTAATCCTCCATCATCAGAGGAGGCTGGATCGAGAGGCTAAGTGGGGAGGGGAGCAGAGGAAGATCGACAGACTGCTGTACAGAGATATAACAGCAATCTGGCCAGAAATAATGATCAGAGTCATTTTTAAATGTTTAAATTTAGCGATACCACAAATTTTGATGATGACACAAAATTAAGTAAGGTAATAAAGTCTGAACTGGATGTGTCTTCATTACAAGAGGATTTGGACAAATTGAGTAACTGGGCAGGCAAATGGCAAATGAGATTCAATATAGACAAGTGTAAGTTATGCATTTTGGGTATAATAATAAAAATGCAACATATAGTTTAAATGGTGTTTCTCTGGGGAAATCTACTAATGAAAAGGATTTGGAAGAAATGGTAGACAATAGACTTAGCAGTAGCGTGCAGTGCCAGCTGGCAGCTGCAAAGGCCAATAAGATATTGGCATGTATTAAAAGGGGTATTGGCTCAAGGGAGGAAGATATTATTATGCCTCTTTACAGGTCCATGGTAAGACCCCACCTGGAATATGCTGTTCAATTCTGGGCGCCCTTTCTGAAAAAGGACATTATGGAACTAGAGAAAGTGCAGAGGAGGGCTACAAAACTAGTAAGGGGAATGGAAAGTTTTAGTTATGAAGAAAGGCTAGAAAAGTTAAACTTGTACACACTAGAGAAACGGCGTCTTAGAGGGGATATGATAACACTATATAAATATGTTCAGGGCCCATACAAAGGGCTCTCCAAAGACATGTTCATTAACAGAACAGTACAAAGGACAAGGGGCCACCCGCTTAGACTTGAGGAAAGGAGATTTAATCTACAACAGCGGAAGGGTTTCTTTACAGTAAGGACAATAAAGGTATGGAATTCACTGCCTGAGGAGGTGGTGCTATCGAATACATTAGATGCCTTTAAAAGGTGCCTGGATACTTATTTAAAACAGCATAACATAGAGGACTATGTACGTTAGTATTGGGAATAATATTTAGTTGGGGCTTGTTGATCCAAGGAGAAATCTGATTGCCATTTGGAATCAAGAAGGAATTTTTTTTCCCCCATTCAAGGCAGAATTTGAAATTGCTGTATTGAGGGTTTTTTTTTTTTTTCCTTCTTTTGGATCAACGATGGTAAACAGGAATAGGAAAAGGGTTGAACTAGATGGACGCAAGTCTTTTTTCAACCTAAATTACTATGTTACTACTATGTTACTATATTACCTCCAACCACCATGCAGTACACACTACAGCTGACAGAATTTCCTCTACAACTACCAGAGTCACATTTCTGTGTTACAGGCAGTCAGCTCATCTGCAGTAAAGATACTGACTGGTGTTTCCAGGTGCGGCCTCAAGACTGGATGTTTCCAAAAGGATTTCTTCCTTTTCCTTCTGCCTGCAACAGTGTGAGTGCTACCATTCTCTGGTGATGGTGTAGAGAAGGAAATGAATCCTTAGATTTTAGTGGAGAATAGGAGAATAATTATATGTTAAGACACTTGTTTAGTGGAGAGGTAGAATTACAGAGAAAGAGGAGTCTGATATTAAAAATATAATAGAAGGACTTCATCAACAAAGACAACTATGGACAATTAAAGGACCAGAGTCCTGTAAGTAGTATTCTTGTAGTGTCATTGACATATGGTATAACAGTATTACACTATTGTGGGTTTGTTTTCCTTACATGCATGATTGTAAACTACCTGGGACCCTTACCATAATAAAAGGAGGGATATTTCTATGGGCTTTTAAAGGGATAGTAATACTTCGTTTTATCTTTATTTTATTTTGTAGGCATTAAAAAAACATGAAGAACGATATAAGTCTTATCTCTCAAACTTTTATGGTTTGAGAGATATTCACAAGCAAAGTTTCCCCCTCCTGCCCCTTTTACCTAGTGTAAGCCATCTCTTCTCAGATGTGGAATGCAGTCCATAGACAGGACAGATAACAGCAGAGGACAATTTTCTTCTAATAAGAACAATGAAAGCCCTGCCCCCTTAACACGTTTTTCAGGTTTTTTTCCTTATCTTAATTGAAGATTATCCCTCTCTGCAGTCTACCTGGACACCTCCCTTCTGCTCTGGCTGAGCAGTGTTATATCAGTAAAAGGGGTGGGAGAGGGAAATTTTATCACTTGAATTACTCTGGAACTACAACTCTGAAAGAATTGAAATAACATTCTCCAAAGTCCAAATACTATGATGATTAATTAGAGCTGCTTTTATTATGAAACATTTTTGTCCCTTTAAAGAACTGGAATCCTGTAAGTAGCGGCCATAGACTGTCTGTAGAAGTCAGATTATAATCTATTATTAAACTATCATGATTTGTTTCCATCTCATGCACCATTGGGAGATCCTTTGATAATTAGGAAGAAAATGATATTTAAAAAGGTGGACATTCACCCTATTGACGGGAGTGTGATGGAATATTTATGGGAGATTTTATATTGGTTTATATACCACTGTGATATTTTAGTGCAGGTCTGTATTGTGTTTTTTTTCACCTATGGTGCAGTTGGTTTAGTCCAGAATTAAATATTTTCTGTCTGCTGAATAAGGCCCTTAGTGGCTTACTGTTTTAGAGATATTGTTTCTCCTTTAAGTACTGAATAAAATAGAAATTAAGGACAGACATCAAAATGTAAGAGCAATGAAAAAATGGAAGAGTAGTGACAAGCACACGAGTGAGATCTAACATAATTTAGGTTATTCTTGGGAGATGGTGTCCCATCAGGTATAGTGACCTTTTTCTCTTCCTTGTGCCCTTGCTTATGACATTTCTATAGAGGGCTGGTGCAAGGATTTTTGTCACCCTAGGCAAAACCTAATTTTGCCGCCCATTTGGCTCCGCCCCTTGTGTCCCACCCCTTTATACCCCACCTACTTATACCCCACCTCTTTTCATGATTGTCCTCTCTCTGCCTCTGGTCTGGAGATGCCTATAAGAGATGCCCCCCACCAGCTCCATTTTGCCCCCTCCAGCTCCAACTTGCCCCCTATCAGCTCCAAATTGCCCCCACCAGCTCCAACATGCCCCAATCAGCTCTACTTTGCCCCCCATCAGCTCTACTTTGCCCCCACCAGCTCCAACTTGCCTCCATCAGCTCCACTTTGCTCCCCATCAGCTCCAACTTGCCCCCACCAACTCCACCTTGCCCCCATCTGCTCCACTTTGCCCACATCTGCTCCAACTTGCCCCCAGCAGCTCCACTTTGCCCCACCAGCTCCAACTTGCCTCCATCAGCTCCACTTTGCCCCCCACCAGCTCCAACTTGCCCCCTCCAGCTCCACCTTGCTCCCATCTGCTCTACTTTGCCCCCATCAGCTCCACTTTGCCCCCACCAGCTCCAACTTGCCTCCATCAGCTCCACTTGGCCCCCATCAGCTCCACCTTGCCCCCATCTGCTCCAACTTGCCCCCAACAGCTCCACTTTGCCCCCCAGCAGCTCCAACTTGCCCCCCATCACATACCTGTAGCTCCCGCGCAGTCTTCTCTTCAGTATTGCAGAGCGTGCCTGGAAATCATGACTCCCAGCGTGCTCTGCATTACTAAAGAACCGACTGCAATGAGGGAGCGCAGTAGCGACACAGACCTATGTTGCGTCTCCCGGTGTGGTGCGTGCGGGCGCAGCTCTTCTCCACTGCATGCCCACGCTCCCAGTACATGTGCACTCTAGGCCGGCGTCTACCTCGCCTATAGGTGGCACCGGCCCTGTTTCTATACTCGTATCAGGCTGGTCCTCCCATATGTGGTCCAGAGTCTATATGTCAGGCAAATCTCCTCTGAGAGAGAGAAACAGCAAAGCTGCAGATTTACGTTTGGGCCTTTAGTGTCCCTCATCAGAGTTGTAGCTAAATCGCTCTAGGCACAAAGCGAGCAGGGGGCCTTGCCTGAGATATCCTTCCAATTAGAGGGAAAAACAAAATAAGTGTGATAAGAGTACAATGAGGATTAAAAGTTAGTTGTTTCATCAGGAGGATAGTTCCTCATAAGATGCTGCTCTGTCACAGTTTTTGCACCCTTATGCCATTGCAGTGGAGAAACATAAGTGCATTTGATATAAGAAGAATGTATAGCTGGCTGGCATTCACAGAAACGTACTCTAAATTAAATTGGTTTATATATATATATATATACTAGTTGAACAGCCCGTTACACGGGCCACAGTGCCTCTGGCAGCCGGTCGCGGGTCTCCCGCGCCTCGGCTGATACAGAGCCTCTGGCAGCCGGTTGCGGGGCAGTCACACGCAGTGTAGACTGCCCGCGCCTCGGCTGATACAGAGCTGGACGCTCCTTCGGAGCGCCCAGCTCTGTATCAGCCGCGGCGCGGGTACTCTCTACTGCGTGTGACTGCCACACGCGCAGCAGTGTCTACTGCGCATGTCGGGCATTACACACAACTTGGCGAATTATTATATAGGATATATGTATATATATATATATATATATATATATATATATATATATATATAATTCAAAATGAGTAGAGCAGCTCTGGGGCTACACAACTGCACTGTAGGGGACAACTAAAAATCCCCATTGATTACATCGGATTTTTAACCACTTGAATGTTAGAGAGGTCTCTGATGCATTGCAATGCTCTAGAATTGCTCCATTGTTTGTTCCCATTGACACAGGTCTACAAGAAGAACTGGATCAATTTTGGTGAAAGCCCACTGTACCATAGGGGTTAAATAATAATTCTCCAAATTTCCGTAGACCAGTGGAGGGCAACTGTAGTGTTCAAGGGGTTAAAAGTCCAATTTAAATCAATAGGAATCTGTATTTGTCTCCCATGGCACAGTTGCTTTGCCTTAGAATTGCTGAAGTTTTTCTAGGACATCAACCACAGTGAGAAGTATCCTCTAACTGGAAAAAGCTTTAAATGTGCATACATGTGTAATTTGATTGGCAAGTAGTTTTTGTGCTTATGTCCAACAGAAGGTCCTTGTAAAGTGATCTCGCTTTACACCAGTAGTGGCAACATGCAGCACTGCAGCTATTGTGGTCTACAGATCCCATCATCCTCAGTTAGCCATGGGCTGGATGAGAATTATGAGGACTGTAGTCCAACAACTTCTGGAGGATGGCCACTGGTCGATGTTCAGGTAGCTGTAATTTTTTTCTTGATGCAGACTCACACAGAACAGATTCTAGGTATTGTTATTGTATGTTTATCTGCTTTGCTTTGAATTGCATTGGATCTGTATCTCACACTCAAAGGGTTAAACCTTCCATTTCCTTAGGAGCTTGCAATGCAATGTATGCCTCTCAGAAGCAGAAGATTTAAAGTGCATAAGCTAAATATACCCTCCACGCAGTCACCCACAAAGCAACACTTTGATATACGACTTGCTGTAGCCGTTCAGACAATGGAAGTGTAAGACCCAACACTCTGTATAATTCCTTATGCCACTTTGTCCTCCAGTGTAATTATACTACCCATCATTGTGATATGTTTAAAGAACTAATGTGGCTACAACTTGAATCTAGACATACCTTTCACCTTGTTTGCTTAATTTACAACCACTTCTCTTGAAAGTTACCAGATTATCTGAGCAGTATGCATACTCAGTATTTCCCTACTAAGTATAACCTCTGCTCCATTGATAGCAACTCATTGAGTATTGCACGCTACAAGAAAGAAGGTAGTCAATCTGTCTTCTCTTTCAGAGCCCAAAAGCCTGGACTAATCTACCTGAACTGCTCCTTTGTGTCTAAAAACAACAGGTAACTATATATATATATATATATATATATATATATATATATATATATATATAAATGCTATTTTTATTTAATATTTATATAAGTATATATATTTTGTCTCTCTAGTTGTACAGATTTGTACTGTGAAAGCTCTCCAAGACATACTTGAAAATGAGAGAAATCTCAAAGGTGGGTTATGCACTAAGGCAGGATAATGAGGTAATAAAACTGAGATGACTTCTCCAGTGATGTCACTTCTCCAGTACTGTGTTGTTCTACAGAGCCAATGCACTAAGATCTCCAAAGCTGGAAAAATCCAGTGCATAGGCTTCATAGAATAACATAGGACTTGGAGAAGTAATATCATTGGAGAAGTCATCTTCGCTTTATCCTCTCTTTAGCATGCCTTAGTGCATCTCCCCCAATGTATGCTTCCTTGTAAAACATTTCCTAAATACAATTTAATTGTAGCAAATTCCTCTTCTAGTAGGAAGATAGAGGAAGTAGACCATGGTCCCATCTTTGGTCAATATTTTAAATAATATGTCTCTCGGAACCCCTTATTAACTTTAACCATTGCAACCTCTACTTACCTTTATTTTACAATTGTATCCTCTCCTAATTTTGATCATTTCTGCCTCTTCCTCATCTGTATTTGAATTTAGTATGGGGTGTCGGGACCCTTCATTGTAAACTGATTAGGGGCATAGTTAAATAAATGAATATTGGTGCTTTGGCCCCCAAATCAATTTATTTCCTTTCAAAGTGGTGCTTGAAAAATTATTGTGGGATATATGGAACCAAATTTTTTTTTAATATAATAAAAAATAACAAGGGATGAATAGATCCTGGATTATTATTTTTTTTGTTTAACTCACACATTAGTATTTTCTCTTTAGCCCAAAAATCATAATAAGTAGTCTCAGGACCCCATTTTCTATAGTTAGACATACTCCATTCTCATTTCATCAGGATGGAAAAATAGGGAGATATTATTCCCTGTCCCCAATTATAAGTAATCCCTTAATGACTGGTGACGTGTCAGGACCGTCACCATTTATTTTTCCTGAAGGCCTGATGACGGTCCTGGCAAGTCACATATTTTTGTGCTTACAGTGCTCCTGTAGGAGAGCTGTAAGCACTTGTGGAATCTGTCATCAGTCACGTGTACTGGCGAGTCAACAAGCATTAAAGTGGTATTTAGGGTAAGGTTACTTCCTCGGACTGCTCATCGTTACGGGGTTAAGGCCATCCCATGTCCTTCAGTAAAATCAAAACCTCTATTTACATAATAATCTCATTGTTGCTGATGCAGCTAATACAAGCCAGTGAGGGGGGGATGGCATGGGATGGTTTTTTAATATTAATTTTATTTAAAACGGAACTACCACATTTAACAAAGATGGCCCCAAATAATTCCTCCGGGACTGACAGGCAGAACGGAGCGTAGACATCTTTCCACAGTGACGTCTGCTCTGTCAGTCCCTTTTGGAGCCGAACGGCTCCTAGCAACACCTCTTAAAGCCGGCTGGGACTGACAGAGCAGGCATGCAGACGTCACTATGGAAAGATGTCTGCGCTCTGTCCTGCCTGTCAGTCCCTGATTAGTGGATAATTCTCATTAACCAAGTCATAATTCTGGCGAGTAGTGCTACTGAGCAGCTAGTCGCCAGATGAGGAATTATTTGGGGCCATCTTTGTTAAATGTGGTATTTCCTCTTTAATGTAATGTGACTTAAACCCTCTGTTGATTGTGAAGTCTCAATTAACTGCATTGTGAATTCAAATGGCAACAGAGGGGATAATTGCAGGTGACATTATAGCGGGGGGAGGGTGGCAACAAAACAAGAGTTTTGTAATATAATGTTAATTAAACCCTCTGTTATTGCACGTTCTCAATCAATTGCATTGCAAACTCACGTGGTAATAGATGAGTTAAGGAGGGTGTATGTGTGTATGAGTGTGTTTTGGAGTACTAGGGGACATGAGGTTTATGCAGGGCATCAGGAAAGGTTATGCTCCTGACCCCTGTTGCTCCTGCCTGAACGAAGTGCAGGGAAAAAAAAGAGCATAGATTGCCTGATTTTCCTGCTCTAATATCCCATTAGCATTTTCACTTTGGTTCAAATGCATACTAATGATGTAATTTTGGGACAGCAATCACACCTGCCCACCCAAGGTGCAGACAGGTGCAAAGTGTAGCAGAGATGTCATTGTAATGCACATCTGCTTTGTACATTGAAGCAAAACTAGTGCTGGCAGCTTGCGCCAAAATGCAGGCAGATATGCCTGAAATCTGCCCAAAATGTGCATTGTACATGAGGCCCACTGTGTACAGACTGTGTCACTTCTGTGGAAGGAGGGGCTACTACAGGATAAAGCATGAGGGAGGTCTTGACACGCAGCTTTCTCATCTCCAAGAAGATCCCAAACATTATTCTTAATATCAACATAAATACATGTTACCTGTAGTTGTGGAATATATTCTTTAATACCAAAACAACTAGGAATGGGTAGATAGTTTTAATTTAAAAGCAAAACATCCATTGAAATCAATAATTATAATGCATTTTCCCCCTCAATTATTCAGTCTGCTGCTTCAGTCCTGTTTGCCTGCCCCTGCGTCATATCTCCCCTCCTGTACGCAGAATTTGCAGCTCTCTGTCTCCCCAGCAGTCAGTAGCTGCTTTTCTCCTGTCCTTGTACAGCCATCTCCTCCACTTCTTGGCAGCTGTTTTTACCATTTGTGCAGTAGTTTTCCACCTCTTGGTGGCTGGAACTTTGTTAGTGTGGCAGTTCCACTGCCCTGTGGGCTTACACCTTTGCCACTTGTAGCTGTTGTTTTCCCCACCTCTCATTGGCTGTATGTTCCCATTTGCTTCCTTCCCTTCTCTCAGTACTTTTGCTGTATTAGTCCCCATTGTGGCCCTTTCTGGTGTTTCCCCATCTGCAGCATTTATGCCTTAAAGCGACATTCCCTTTTTCTGTTACTAGCCTCCCAACTCAGGTATTCCTGTTTTGGAAAACCGACTAAGTAAGCCTTACCATTTTTGTACTGGGTCCATTTCAAATGGGCATCAGTAATTCAGCCTTGCAGGCAACAACTTTACCTACAGCACTAGGGCTGGCTTATGTTTGTCTACGTTCCACAGCCTCGCACCCTAGCGCTGCACCCTAGCATCACAGGGTACTCTCTCTTCTGTGGGTTTTGCCTTATTACCTTGGCACCTCTTCTACAACCCATTACACTGGCTAAGCCTGAGAAGTTAATGAGACTGAGTGACATACAATTCAGTCAAAATTAACTATATTAAGAAAAACACAAATGTATGCTTGCACACACACAAACACACAGATACACACCCTCACACAGATACACACACACACTCACACTCCTACATCTGCAAGAGGGACAAGCATATACAGAGGTATGCTGGTGCGTCACCAGCTTCTGTACAGTTTATTATTTATTGCAAGCTGCTGATTATGAAGCTAAGAGGTCTATGATGTACAGTATTGTAAATTTTAACACTGCAGTCATTGGGAGAGAAAAAGAAAGCTGCTGAAATGTTAACATTATCTACAAAAATAGAGGCAGACAGGCAAATAATGGGAGCTGGAGTTGCTTACGGTTGCAAGCAGCATGTCTGTGATCAGTAGAAAGTGACACTGACACTGACAGATGGGCGATAAAAAAACAACTGTTGACTGACAGGTGGAAGAAACAGATGGGAGATATTTCACCTGAACTGTGACTGAGAGTGACAGTGACAGATACTAGAGGCAAACATACAAAACATTAATTTGTTCCTTTAGATCACCTTATGGTTAATTCTTTTCACATACATTTTTATATTTTCCAAATGATGACATTCACATGGTGCATCTTGGTTTATTTGATCCTTTGAGCGCCAGAGAGGTATCTAATACATTGCAAAGCAAAGTGTTGCTTACCCCGTCTGGCACTCAAAGGGTTAATCTATTTACACTTGTGGATGCTTTTTTTATTTAAATATAATGTTTTTTTTGTGCTGACATTATTTGTTTGAGAACTTGAAAATTGCTGTTCACCAATGGTCTGCTCCCATCCTGATGGGGCGTGAATAATTTTGCCAAGAAAAATAGGTGAAAATGATAGGAGTTAGATGTGTAAAGCTGGTAGATTCTTGCTCAAAAGGACTCACAGCTGTAATCTGTACCAATGGTCATATTACCACGTATTACTCATGGGAGTGAATACTTCTGCAACCAACAAATGTCTGGGGTTTTGTTTTATTTAATTAACTTTTGCACCTTCAAAGTGTTAAGTATGTTGTATCAATCAAATGGTAAAAATCCCAGTTAAATCCATTTTAATTCTAGGTTGTTACAAAACATAACGTGGAAAAGTTGGAGTAGGTGAAAACATATACAAAGCACTGTATGTATATACTTTTTTGCATTTGATCTTTGTAGTCGGTTGCTAGTATATTTAGTTTTTTACCCCTTGAATGTATTTGTGTGAACTGGAGGCCTAGCTAGGATTCAAGGAACTAAAGCCCAGTTTAAGTCAATGGGGATATCTATTTGTCTCTTTTGATGCAGTTGGTTTGCCCCAGAATTGCTCATCTTTAGCTTTATACATAAGGCCCAATGTGTATTTTTATTTCATTTTGGTTTTAGTTATAGCTCTTCGGTTGTACAGATATGTTGAATATGCCTTCATTTATAATGAATTGATCACAATATAAATAATTTAAAAATAAACATTTGGTTATTGAAAACTATAACGAATAGACAATACTCCTGATCACCCACTTAAAGGGATAGTATTATTTCATAGTAAAAGCAGCTCTAATTAATCATAATAGTATTTGGGTCTTGGAGAGTGTTATTTCAATTATGTCAGAGTTGTAGTTCAAGAGTAATTGAATGATAAAGTATCCCCCTCCCGCTCCTTTTACTGATGTAACACTGCTCAGCTCAGAGCAGGAGGGTGTGTCCAGGTAGATTGCAGAGACGGACAATCTTCAATTAAGATAAGGGAAAAACCTGAAAAACCTGTCAAGGGGGGACAGGGCTTTCATTGTTCTCACAGTAAGAAGATTGTCCCTTGCTGTGAGCTGTCCAGTCTATGGACCAAATCCCACATCTGAGGGGAGGTGGCTTACACTAGGTAGAAGAAGCGGGAGTGGGAAACTTTATCATTCAATTACTCTTGAACTTCAACTCTGACAGTATTGAAATAACACTCGCTATGACTCAAATACTATGAAGATTAATTGGAGCTACTGTTTTTGTGAAACATTACTATCCCTTTAAATACCCCGTACTTGATGCTAGCATCTGTAAAAATTCTGCATTTGTCTAGTCTTACATATACTCCATAGGAGCTTCCATTGCTGCCTTTTGCAGGACTCACTGAGAAATATAGTGCTCTTGTATCAGGCATGAGCTAAGGTAAGAGCCTTTTTCATTAGAAGAGCAGTAGGTAATATCTCTAATATGTTAACTACCCTAGCTCTTATCTATCATTACAAACAGCACAAATAAAATCAACTAAGTAGTGTCTGAATTGGACAGCCTGGAAATGCATTAAAAAAAGTTTGTGATTATAATTTAGGGATCTAACATCAAATAAACACATTTTAACCCTTTGAGGAACAGAGGGGTATACAACGCATTGCTGTGCAATGCGTTGCATACCCCTATGGCACTCAAAGAGTTAAAGATCCGTGCTGTAAATACACAATATTTAAACGTATATCAACCAATTTCATTTTTAGGCGCTAGGGTATTTTATGGGAAAATACAAGTATAGGTTAATACAAACTATGACTTTTATATATTTGCTTACCTCTGACAAAATATGAAGGGTGTATGAATAAAATGGTCTTGCATATACAAAAACAGGCAGATCATAGTCTTTTCTTGCCATTGATGCAACCCTTGTTGCCTCCTTTACACGATGATGAACAAATTTAAGTGCGTTTGGACTTGACTTAAGAATATAGTCTAAATATATGGAAGGATAGAGGGCATTGCTGGCATTCCAAAGCCATAGTAGCATATCGTTGCGCTTTAACTCGATATCTGGACAGATTCCTGTATAAGAATGAGGACGTTCTTTGTAATCATAGTTGTAGCAATCAGGGAACAGATAGTAACCCCAGAGACCTCGGGGTCTCATTTCTTGGGACAGAGCAACAGTTTTATTCATGAAATCTTTACCAGCAACTTCAAATTCTTGTTTAGCTAATTTCCTAACCTCCTCATCTAACCAATGTGGGTAACGTTTTTTAACAAGTTCCATTGACTTATTCCTGTAAATATGTTTGCTTCCCCAATTCCTGTCCCATTGTGGCCTCCAGTTTTCCCAGTCAATTACTCCAAGGCCTTGGAAATCTTTGTTGGGTATAAGTTTGTTAATGTCATGTTCTGCTCTCCTTAGGTGCTTTGTAAGGCTCTCATTTTGTGGGACTCCACCATTAACAGGGTCTCCCTCATCAGTGTAATAGGGATAATACCCCAGGTGAGTGTGATAAAATATTGTGACGTCTGAACCAATCAGGGTTTCATTCGTGTTTGCGACAATGTCAAAGATACTTAAATCAAGATCAACTTTATATCTCACTCTGCATTGTTCCGTGGGTGCATTCCAGACTGCAAGAAATGGCTTATTCTGTAAAAAAGGTATTCTTGCTTGCTTCAGTTGTTGGGCTTTGGTCATCATGTTGGCTGTGAAGAACAGTGCCATTGCATAACATACCATCAACAGGTCGTTTTTAACTTTACCCATCATTCTACACTTGACCAATGATGAGTTATTTTACCCTGAAAAAGAGAAAACAAAACATGTAATAGTTTTTGTGATGTAAATTTAATATCGCAAGGAGAAAGAAATGAAATGTGCAGTTGTACAATATATCATTGTTAATCAAATTGTTAATCAAATATATTGGGAAAAGTATACAAATTATTCAAAGCAAAAACAGGAGCTGGAATCCATTTTCTAGCTTAAAGGGATAGTAATACTTCGTTTTAACTTTATTTTATTTTGTAGGCATTAAAAAAACATGAAGAATGATATAAGTCTTATCTCTCAAACCTTTATGGTTTAAGAGATATTCACAAAGTATCCCCCCCCCCGTTCAACCAGATCAGAAGGGAGGTGCCCAGGTAGACTGCAGAGAGGGACAATCTTCAATTAAGATAAGGGAAAAAGCTGAAAAACTTGTCAAGGGGGGAAGGGCTTTCATTGTTTTCATACAAAGAAAATTGTCCCCTTCTGTTATCTGTCTGGTCATACAACCAGATTCACATCTGAGAAGAGATGGCTTACACTAGGTAAAAGGGGAGGGAGGGGAAACTTTGCTTGTGAATATCTCATAAACCATAAAGGTTTGAGAGATAAGATTTATATCATTCTTCATTTTTTTTTAATGCCTACAAAATAAAATAAAGTTAAAACGAAGTGTTACTATCCCTTTAAATCCTGCCAAAAGCCTATTTACTAAATTACTTTTCTGTATGGCTTGTTTAACAGTCAGGGCCTCTTCCACCACTCTACCCACCCAAGTATGGTGTAGTTGTGTGGGTGTTATATCAAAAACACATACTAGCCTGAAAGTCAGATGCCCAGCTGTGTCTGCAACACCCTGATCCTCCACTCCTTAAACCTAAAGAAATAAAAGAAAAGAAAATACCTAGAAAACCCACTAATTTGCCACCACTACACAATAAAAAAACTAACACCACCCTCAACCAACCACCACACGTGTGTACTGCCTGGGGCAATCCCTGTTTAAAAATGTTCCCATACTCCCATTGGCTGGAAGTTGGGGTTACACAGGGCACTTAACATGACTTGGAGTAAAATCACCTCTCAGCCAAATAGTATAATAATAACTAGTATTTATATAATGCCTTTCTACCAGTGGGACTCAAAGCGCTTTCAGTGCACGATCTCGGAATTAACCGAATAGGCAGCTGAAATAATAGATGTTATTAATACCCAATCAATTGTACTCATTTTATCAACCTCGGAAGGATGAAGGGCTGAGTTGGGATTTAAACCTTCAACCTTGTGGTTTGAACAGACTCTGCAGTCAGGGCATTTACCGCTGAGCTATCTCACCGCTTATTTGGATAGGATGAAGGGATCATGCATGCAAATGTCTGGGAGGTGGGGTTACGCAGAGCAATGTACTGCCAGAGGAAGGGGTTACACATAGCGCATGCATGACTCTTTATTCCTGTCCATGGCTGGCAGGGAGGTGTATTTTCTCTAGGTGATGAACTGTAAATTCACCTCCAAGCCAGTGGGAGCTTGGGAAGTACTGGTGGAGTGTTCATTTTTTTTTATTTTGTAGCAGCAGCAAAACAAGTTTATAGCTTTTTATTTACTGTTTCACTCCTTTAGGTTTATGGAGCAGAGGACCAGGGCATCAAAAACACAACTGAACCTCTGACATCTAGATAAGCATGTGTTTTTAAACCAGCACACAAACACACACCATAAGTGGGGGGAGGGTGGAAGGGGCCCCTTTCAAGGTTTTTAAGAAAAACTAATATGGGGCTCTGGACCTCATATTTTCTTTTGGGGTAATATTATTACACTTGAAAAATAATACAGGGTAACCGAACAACATGTTCATTTTTTTTCAAACTCTTCATTAGTGTTACAGTGCCTTCCAAAAGTATTCACCCCCCTTTTTTGCATTACAACCTGGAATTAAAATGGATTTTTGAGGGGTTTGTATAGTTTGATTTATACAACATGCCTACCACTTTGAAGATGCAAAATATTTTTTAGTGTGAAACAAACAAGAAATAAGACAAAAAACAGAAAACTTGAGCGTGCAAAAGTATTCACCCCCCAAAGTTAATACTTTGTAAAGCCACATTTTTCAGCAATTACAGCTGCAAGTCTCTTGGGGTACGTCTCTATAAGCTTGGCACATCTAGCCACTGGGATTTTTTTCTTCAAGGCAAAACTGCTCCAGCTCCTTCAAGTTGGATGGGTTCTGCTGGTGTACAGCAATCTTTAAGTCATACCACAGATTCTCTATTGAGTTGAGGTCTGGGCGTTGACTAGACCATTCCAAGACATTTAAATGTTTACCCTTAAACCACTTGAGTATTGCTTTAGCAGTATGCTTAGGGTCATTGTCCTGCTGGAAGGTGAACCTCCGTCCCAGTCTCAAATCTCTGGAAGACTGAAATAGGTTTCCCTCAAGAATTTCCCTGTATTTAGCGCCATCCATCATTCCTTCAATTCTAACCAGTTTCCCAGTCCCTGCCAATGAAAAACATTCCAACAGAATGATGCTGCCACCACCATGCTTCACTGTGGGGATGGTGTTCTCGGGGTGATGAGAGGTGTTGGGTTTGTGCCAGATATAGCATTTTCCTTGATGGCCAAAAAGCTCAGTTTTAGTCTCATCTGACTAGAGTACCTTCTTCCATATGTTTGGGGAGTCTCCCACATGCCTTTTGTGAACAGCAAACATGTTTGCTTATTTTTTATTTAAAAAATGGCTTTCTTCTGGCCACTCTTCCATGAAGCCAAGCTCTGTGGAGTGTACGGCTTAAAGTGGTCCTATGGACAGATACTCCAATTTCCGCTGTGGAGCTTTGCAGCTCCTTTAGGGTTATCTTTCGTCTCTTTGTTGCCACTCTGATTAATGCCCTCCTTGCCTGGTCCATAAGTTGTGGTAGGTGGCCCTCTCTTGGCAGGTTTGTTGTGGTGCCATATTCTTTCCATTTTTTAATAATGGATTTAATGGTGCTCCATGGGATGTTCAAAGTTTGAGATATTTTTTTATAACCCAACCCTGATCTGTACTTCTCCACAACTTTGTCCCTTACCTGTTTGGAAAGCTCCTTGGTCTTCATGGTGCCGCTTGTTTGGTGGTGTTGCAGACTCTGGGGCCTTTCAGAACAGGTGTATATATACTGAGATCATGTGACAGATCATGTGACACTTAGCTTGCACACAGGTGGACTTTATTTAACTACAGTAATTATGTGACTTCTGAATGTAATTGGTTGCACCAGATCTTATTTAGGGGCTTCATAGCAAAGGGGGTGAATACATATGCACACACCACTTTTCCATTTTTTATTTTTTAGAATTTTTTTAAAAAAGTTATTTTTTTCATTTCACTTTCCCAGTTTGGACTATTTTGTGAATGTCCATTACAGGAAATTCAAATTAAAATCCATTTTAATTCCAGGTTGTAATGCAACAAAATAGGAAAGATGCCAAGGGGGGTGAATACTTTTGCAAGGCACTGTATCTCTCCAATCTTTATAAGAGTCATTGTCATTGCCTCCACGGTAATGGAAAAGTGAATCATGCATTTGAGTAGGGGTTATTTTAAAAATTATGGCTAACCCCTCATTGCCAGAGTACCAAGATCACTGAAATCCTGCAACAGAGGATCTAAACCTTAGTGTAAATGGGATGATTGAATGTGGAGTGGAGTGGCGGGAGGGTTTACTTTTATTTTTAAAAATTGGAGGTTAACTCCACTGTTTCTAGTGCAACATGATCACAGCATTTTGGCAATTGAGGTGTTAACTGTGGATGACAGTGATAGGGGATACTCTGGGACATGGCAAATCAGACAGGGCACCAGGCAGGCTATTGTCCCCACTCCTGTCCCCTGCCTGATGCAGCACAAGGGGAGCAGCCAATATCTATATATTGTATAAATACAAATACACACACATTGCTTGTTTCAAATGTTCACAATTGTTAACGTTCTCATAAAAAATATGATGGAGCAAGGTGGTTAGGCTGTCTATATATATTTGCAACAAACCAAAAGTTATTCTTCTCCTTCGAGATCATAAATAATCCAATGAAACACAGTAAGGAGTTAAACAAAAAAATATTGCGACGAACACTCACTGAGGATGAACAAAATAAAGTGTTTTGTTCTAGGGTATGGTAGCCTCTCAGAGGTGCTACAAATCATGTTTTTCGCTCCCATGTGCCATTGCAGGGAGGAAATCTCCATGTCCATATCAGACTGGTCCCGCACTCAGACAGTCCAGCTCCGAAATGTCAGGCAAATCCTCCCTGCACAAGAAAATCAGCAAAACCACACACGTACGTTTTGGCCTATGTGGGCCTCGTCTGTGGGGTGCAGCTGATTCCCTCTAGGCACACAGAGAGCAAGGGCCCATGCCTGGGATACCCTTCCAACGTAGGGAGACAAACAAAGAAATACTGTGATGAGTATTCACTGAGGATGAACAAAATAAAGTGTTTTGTTCTAAGGCATGGTAGGCTCTCAGAGGTGCTACAAACTATGTTTTTTGCTCCCATGTGCCATTGCAGGGAGGAAATCTCCATGTCCATATCAGACTGGTCCTGCCCTCAGACAGTCCAGCTCCGAAATGTCAGGCAAATCCTCTCCACACGAGAAAATCAGCAAAACCACAGACGTATGTTTTGGCTTATGTGGGCCTTGTCAGTGTGGTGCAGCTGATTCCCTCTAGGCACATGGAGGGCAAGGGCCCATAGCTGGGATCCCCTTCCACTTAGGGAGACTAAGAAACAAATATTGTGATGAGCACCCATCGAGAATGAACAAGCTAAAGTGTCTTGTCCTTAGGCATAGTGGCCCCTCAATGGTGCTACAAGTCACGTGCCATTGCACAGAGAAAATCTCTATATTCATATCAGACTGGTCCCGCCCTCAGACAGTCCAGCTCTGAAATGTCAGGCAAATCCTCCCTGCACGAGAGAATCAGCAAAACCACAGACGTACGTTTCCGCCTATGTGTGCCTCGTCTGTGTGTTGCAGCTGATTCCTTCTAGGCACATAGAGAGCAAGGGCCCATGCCTGGGATACCCTTCCAACTTAGGGAGAAAACAAAGAAATATTGTGACTAGCACTCACTGATGATGAACAAAATAAAGTGTTTTGTTCTAAGGCATGGTAGCCTCTCAGAGGTGCTACAAATCACGCTTTTCACTCCCATATGCCATTGCAGGGAGGAAATATCCATGTCCATATCAGACTGGTCCCGCACTCAGACAGTCCAGCTCCAAAATGTCAGGCAAATCTTCTCTGCACGAAAGAATCAGCAAAAGCACAGACGTACATTTCAGCCTATGTGGGCCTCGTCGGTGTGGTGCAGCTGATCAAAGTACAAAACAGGTAAATATAAAGCTCTCAGAATTGAGCCCCCCCAGAAATGTAGTAGGCAAGCAGTCTCTTATATGTGCAAGGCAGTGAGCCTGTGTAGTTAGAGAAAAAGTGGAATTGCTAAAGTTAATTGAAGGTATTTCTGTAGAGAAAATAATTGTTCAAATATTAGTCTTCCAAATATTAAAAATTCAGAATCACATTTCAATTAAAATGTTTCCTGTTCATTTAGGTAACATACATGTAACCAGTATTTGTAAAAAATGACACTTTAAGTGCAGGCAACTGAAAATGTGTCATAAATGTGCTCTGTCCATTAATGTGCATGCTACCAAGAGAAGCAATGTGGCCTGAGTTGGTTATCAAGCTTTTTAAAACACTGAAAACATATAAAGATAAGTCAGATTAGAACCCTTGCATTTTCTTTTCACAGATACTTTTACCTCACATTTGTTTGCTTACCTAAATCATTACATATTATGTACTTAGCAACCATTAGAATATTGTATAAGTGAACTGGTCAGATGGTCATAAACACAAATCCATAGGAAGTAACAGTTTATTTCAGATTTTATGGCTTAAATATTGAAGGAAAAGTTATTTTTACAAATGGTACTCATAAACACATAATATTTATAGGTCTATGACCCATTTCATTTTCAGATAAAACAGCTGCTTTAAGTTTATGAAATTGGTAGGATATCTAGGAAGAGGAACAACCCCCCAGTCAGTCTTTTAGGGATCCACTAAAGAGCTTACCCCACAGTTTGCTCACCCCTACTGTAGATGCTTTCAATAAAGTTGTGGATACCATCTAGCTGAGAACAATATTGAGACTCATAACTATTGTGTTTGAAACCGATAGAATTTTAACCTAGAGAAATATCAAACTGCAGGAAATATTTTTACACACTTGGGGTTTAATTGGAAATGGCTTCAATAAGTTTTTTTTTTACCTTCCTCTGGATCAATGAGGGTGATATGGCAAAGGCTGTACTTGATGGACACATATTTTTTCAGCCTCTTCAACTATATTTCTATTTACCTACTAACTCTTTTATCCTTCAGCATGCATTAGAATAATAGATGCACGATGATAGAATAACTCTTTTGACTTTTCAGGGATAGTTGCTCAACACACAGTGTTTGTAGAACATAGAGACATGAAATGGAACCAAAGAGAAGGAGATATTGAAGGAGTTGTCAGTTAGGTAAGACACAAACCATGTCGTTGTCACAGTGACCAATAAAATGAAGATTGTTTATGAGGAAAGGATGATTAGGCTGAAGGCATAAAAAGGGCATGTTTAAAGTAGAATATAAAAATGTCACTGGTAAGAAAGAGAGATGTCAAAAAGGCTAATAATTTAAAGGGATAGTAATGTTTCATAATAAAAACAGCTCTAATTAATCATCATAGTATTTGGACTTTGGGGAGTGTTATTTCAATTCTGTCAGAGTTGTAGTTCCAGAGTAATTCAATGACAAAGTGTCCCCCTCCCTCCCCTTTTACTGATGTTACACTGTTCAACCTGAGCAGAAGGGAGGTGCCCAGGTAGAGTGCAGAGAGGGACAATCTTCAATTAAGATAAGGGAAAAACCTGAAAAGCTTGTCAAGGGGGGCAGGGATTTCATTGTTTTCATAGGAATAAGAGTGTCCCCTTCTGTTATCTGTCCAGTCTATGGACTGCATTCCACATCTGAGAAGAGATTGCTTACACTAGGTAAAAGGGGTGGGAGGGGGAAACTTTGCTTGTGAATATCCCATAAACCATAAAGGTTTGAGAGATAAGACTTATATCGTTCTTCATGTTTTTTTAATGCCTACAAAATAAAATAAAGTTAAAATGAAGTATTACTATCCCTTTAAGGTAATACAAGGGGGGAGATTCACTAAGCGGTGATAAAGAGGTGATAACGTGGAGAGGACTTCTCCAGTTTTACACTTCTCCAATTCCTATGTAATTCTATGGAGCCTGTGCACTAAGGTTTCTTCAGCTTTCCAGATCTTAATGAATAGGCTCTACTGAATAACATACAGTAGGAACTGGAATAGTGATCAAATGGAGAAGTCATCTTCACTTTATCACCTTTTTTGTTTATCACCGCTAATTGAATCTCCTTGTTGATGTGTAAGGGGATGTAAGGAGCAGATATGGATAAGGAAACATGTTGAAGAATGAAAAGACTGTAGAAAATCATAATACTATCATAAGAGGGAATGACCAGAGAGTTGTATTAGATGAAGGAGCAGGGAGGAAATGTATGGAGAGCCTGGAGAAGTATTAATGAGCAGTAAAAGTGTGTTTGTTTGGTGAAGGTAAGGGCAGTGTTACTTGGGGTAACTAGGAGTCCTTGAATCCTCTAACAAAGAAGCATGTCTGCCTCCATGGACATGATATCCAGTACGAATTAAAGATGAATTTGGGGGAAAAAAGCCCACACAGAATTGATTCATACTGTTTTTTTTGCACAGATTAACCCTTTAAAGACCAGAATGCTACAATGCATTGTGTACCCATCTAGTCATTAACCCTTCGAGTACCAGAGAGGTATCCAATGCATTGCTCTGCAATGCATGGGATACCCTTCTGAAACTCAAAGGCTTAAAGCAGCGACATTCAACATGCGGCCCATGGGCCAAATGTGACTAGGGTTGCCACCCAGCCGGTATTTTACCGGCAGGCCGGTAAAAAATTGGCTTCTGTCCAATGTTAAGTCTATGGAGGGAATGCCATGGCCGGTATTTTTTTCAAGAAAAGGTGGCAACCCTAAATGTGACCCGCCTGTCCCAAGGGTTCATCACACCTGTGATTTTAAAAAAACTGTTTTTATACCTAATTAAATAGCATAAATGAACTAATAGACCAGTAAGAATCTCCTGCTTGCCAGTACCATGCAGTTCAAGAATAGATGTCTGTTATACATGAATATTTATATGATTTTTTTAATAGCTGACAGCTTATAATTCACTATTGTTATCAATAAAAAAAAAATAATGTGACCCTCACTTTTATGGCTTTCTGTTCATGTGGACCCCCTTAGATTAAAGGCTTAAAGGAGAAGTACACTTTTTTTTATGAAAACATTTATGTTATAGAGTTTTTTCTCCTGAGTAAAACAAGGGCACTCTAACTGCTGTCAGTTGTTTTATTCAACATTTATAAAGGTTCAAATAATCAGGAAGTGAATTTACTGTATGTTTACCTCCTGATAGTTCTAACTGACAAGAATTGACTCTGCAGTTTCCATGACATTCTATTGAGAACTGTAAGTCACTGACTTTCCTCTACATTAAAATGCAACAGAATTACTAATTGGAATTTGACCACTAGAGGACATTGCTAAACTATAATAATGCCTGAAATATGCATCTCTCAGCAGTGGGAGTACCCTTATTTTACTCAACAGGAAAAGCCCTACAATATATATTTTTGAATAAAAAAAGTTTACTGCTCTTTTAAAGAAGAACTTTGTATAGCAGTACATATATATGTTTCCGTTATATCTGCAGTTTCCTTTATATAGTGATCTCTATGAAGCAGGCCACTAGATTACATCTGCTCACAACAAACAATGAGCTTCAATAATGGAATGGATAGTAAAGGACTCCGGTTGTTATCATCTGGTGCACAGACAAGTATCAGTGCATTATAACATTTCTCCCAAGCATCCCTGTTTAGGAGGGACAGCCTCTCTTTGAGACCCTAATCCCTCTGCCCCTCTTTACCATCATGTTGTCTTTCTTTTTAGGAGATCAGACTGTGTGGTGTGTATATAACAGTGCTCCACAAAAATAAAATTCAGTTTAAGGTTTGTTTAAACCTCAGTATATGAGTTTATGAATTAGTCCTTGTAAATGAAATACTTTGGTCTTGTTTTAATTAATTTATTCAGTTACACAAAGGGATGTCAGTAGTTCATTAAATAACCTAACAATTCTTGCCCCGGAGACTCTGGTTTTGACAGAGCTTTACCGGGTCTCCGGGTCAGAGGCTGATTCCTCCGGATGTGGGGAGTTTCTAATGAAACTCTGCCCACATCTGCTGTTTCTCCCAGTGTTCCTCCTTCCCCAGCCTTCTGTGTGACACCTTTAAGCCCTGCCCCCCCAACTCATGTCAAGCCCAGCCCCTTTTTGACGAGATTCGCATCATTATTGTCACCCCCTGCTGCACCAGAGAACTCCCCTCCGGGTAGACCGCAATTGGAAGTTCCCAAGTATGGTTATAATGGATATAACATTCACAAAAATAAGCTATACACATGTAAAATACTGCTGAGTTAAGGACACCTACTTGGGTAAATCACTCCGTTAATCAAAATAAGAGCTATATATTCCTATAGAATAGTTCCGCTTTAAGATAAGTAGGTGTATGATATTAGGTGGTGTAAGTATTCCTTTATACCCGAGGTTCTCAACCAGGGTGCCGTGACACTTTGGTGTGCCACGGACAGTAACTTAGGGTGCCCCATGTTTTCTATGAAGACTTTCACAAAAATGTGAATATTGAGTTTGAAATGATTATTTGTGGAAATTGTTGTGCACAATATGTTTATTTGTGTTAGCACGGTGGTGACACCTACTAATAACTGTATATTTATTCATCATACCCTTCATTATGCCCTTGATAAATTACATTACATGTGCTAGGGGTGGCCCAAAAGTTACAGATTGTGTGTTAGGGGTGCCTTGAGCAAAAAAAGATTGAGAACCACTGCTTTATACTGTGTAGCTGAAATTATACTTGAAAAATGAGATACTCTACAAACAGGAAACGAAACTCCAAGTAGATAAGGATTATTTAATTAGCTGCAGATAAGAAGTAGCAAGAGACATGGAAGGACTTGAGAGTGAAAAGATGCAGGACCAATGTCTGTTTTTTTTTAACCCTTTTGTGCCAGAGTGATATGCAACACGTTGAGCCCCAATACATTGCACTACTCTCTGGCACTCAAAGGGTTAACAAACTGTTCCCTACCGGCTGTTACCTTCATTAGGTTAATGCAGTTAGCAGTTTTTATAAAACACTTGCCAATCCTCCAAGTCTTACTTCCTTGCGGCTGATGCATTAAAAACTGGGGCAAGCCAACATCACCACAGGGAACAAATACAAATTATCATTGATTTAAATGAGACTTTTAACCCCTTAAAAGCCAGAGAGGTCTTCAACACCTTGTGAAATAACACATCAGTGCCCTGGATGATACAGAGGTCTCCAGCATGTTGCTTTGCAATGCATTGGAGACCTCTCTAGCATCCAAGGGTAATGGCACTTTGTTTAGGAAGTTCAGTCATGTATTCACAAACTTTTCCTTAAAGTAGTCCCTTTTTATTGAGGCATGCATGCCATACCCCCCTTTCCCCAAATCCTGCTTCTCCCCCCAACAAACCAAACCACAACCACTTACAATACACACCGACATCCTGCCTGACTTACACGACACAGTAATTGTGGGATAAATGGAGGTCACGGTTTACTTAAGGCCTAATTAACTAATTAAACCCTTGAACCCACCCTCATAATGTGGAGCTCCTGGACCATGGTGTCCTGGCATGGGATCGGCCTTGCACGCACCCCAGCCAGGGCAGCTACCTAGATGGGGAGGCTTTACCAGACATTTTTAGTCCCACCTCCCCACCCTCCATGGAAGCTCACCACTTCCTGTCCTTGGTGTTGGTACTTGGTAGTGTTGAGCGAGCACCCCGATGCTCGGGTGCTCGGGTGCTCTGACCGAGCACCGCCGGAGACTCGAGTGCTCGGCCGAGCACCCGAGCCCCATTGAATTCAATGGGGCGACACGAGCATTACACCAGGCACCCCCTGCTCTGATGAGGGGAGGGTGCCTGGTCAATGCCCCCCTTCATCTCCACAATGCCCCTCTTCCACAATGTCCCCCTTCCACAATGTCCCCCTTCATCTCCGCAATGCCCCCTTCATCTCCGCAATGTCCCCTTCATCTCCGCAATGTCCCCCTTCATCTCCGCAATGCCCCCTTCATCTCCGCAATGCCCCCTTCATCTCCGCAATGTCCCCCTTCCACAATGTCCCCCTTCATCTCCGCAATGCCCCCTTCATCTCCGCAATGCCCCCCTTCCACAATGTCCCCCTTCCACAATGTCCCCCTTCATCTCCGCAATGCCCCCTTCATCTCCGCAATGCCCCCCTTCCACAATGTCCCCCTTCCACAATGTCCCCCTTCATCTCCGCAATGCCCCCCTTCCACAATGTCCCCCTTCATCTCCAAAATGTCCCCCTTCATCTCCACAATGCCCCCTTCCATCTCCACATGTGCCCTACCTCCAGTCCCTGGTGGTCCAGCAGAGCGTCTGTGTAAGATCTGTGCCTCCTTCGGCACAGATCCCTGCCACCCGAACATGGCGGGCGAGCACATGGCGGTACTCGTACGAGTACCGCCATGTGCCGAGCAGAGCGATGCTCGAGCCGATCCGAGCATCGGCCGAGCATGCTCGCTCAACACTAGTACTTGGCAAAACCTTTTACCCTCAGGCCACACCAGCCGCACAACTGGTGTCCTGACTTAAATGGAACCTTCAGGTATGCCCCACTGACACAGTGCCCAGGAGAGACACATTTCGCCACCCAAAAAGAGGGAAATTACTTGGACCTCTTTACCCCACTAAACCTTACCTCCAATATCTGGGATAGTCCTAATGCTATGGCCGAATTAAACCTATCCAGACCTGTAAGGGACAAATGGACCCCATCAGCCCTATAAAGACTGGTGTCAGAAGCCACCAGTTCCTTATGGCTAATAACGTGGCCCTCGCGAGAGAGCATAAACATCCTGACTGAGCGATTAACCTTTAATCTGGACTTCTCAATGGCCCTGTTAGAAGCTGCTCCTCTCCATTCAACCTTCTGAATAATTTCAGAGCACGCAATTACCACCTGGAGAGAGAGAGACCACACCACGCTGCATGCTTGCTGAATGTCCAGAATCAGCTGCATCGAATTGCAGGAGGTAAGATCGTTCCCACCTGCATGCAGCACAATGATGTCTGGCTCTCCTCACCTGGTCCTTGCCTGCTCCAGCCTACCGGCCATCTCAGTCCATTGAAGGCCTCGTTTCCCCAGCCACCTCAGTCTAAATCTCTCTCGCGGCAGCCCCATCTGACCCCCAATGTGTCTGGTAGCAGTGTGCCTTTCCGCCCAATAGATGAAGGAGTGGCCAATAAGCCACACCTGCACCGGAACCTTGACTGAACCTGAAACACATCATGCATCCTGATTAGTACACGATAACACCTAATTGTTAGTACAAGACCCCCTACTTAATCAACCTCTTACACCAAAACAGAATAATTACTTTAATTTATGGCCTAAAATAACATTTGCAGGCCCCAGACCGCCATCTCTCCACACTTTTAATTTCTTCCACTGAATGACCCCTTATGGCAGCCTCTGTTTCTGCCCCAATCCTAAATGAGTGGGTGCCATACGCTCTGGGGTCCAAACCCAACTTCACCCGTGTTCTGATATACACAGCTTTAAATTGAAAAACCAGATAATGCAGAACCGTCTGCATGTCTTAAAAAGGCACCCCTACATGGGGCGTAACTGACCTGTAGCTCAATACCACTTGCAAAGGACAACCTGTCCCCCCTGTGGCCTTCAATAGTGCCAATTAACCTCTCCTCTCCTGATCTGTTTTTTACCTGGAAAGCCAAGGTGATATACGCTCCCAATTCTGAATGCCCCGTGAAACACCATGGCAAAGGCAGTTGTAAACAGTCATGTCTCAAATTGGTCAGTGCATATTTGTGGCAATATGTTTATCAGGACTCAAACCTAGCCCTGTCCACTGGTCTCCTCTCGCCCTTATGTATGTGATCCCACTTATCCCAACCCTTGAGAATTCGCCTGACTGCAGACCTGGCGGCCAGATCCTCCCTCTCCAACATCCTAAAATAAAATGATAAGCCCACCAATTTTGCAGTCACTGAACTCTTAGACAAGCCCTGCACTTTCAAAGCTACCAAAAATTGCAACATTTGGACCTTGGGAGCTAGCTGGCTAATCTCCGGTCTCTGAATGAAATCACCCCAGGATCGCCGTGCACTGGCATATGCTGTACATGTCTTTGAAGCCAATGATCGCTGCACCAGAGTTTAGATGGACATTCAATACCATTAGGGTGTGCATGAGGTGCCAACTTAAAATACTCTTCCCACCTTTCCCTAGACAGAGCATCTGCAATTTTGTTGTCTACCCCTGGGAGATGCTGAGCTTTGAACAAGATATTATGGCGCATACATAACAATACCGCAATTTTGTTGTCTACACCTGGGACATGCTTAGCTTTAAACAAAATATTATGGCCCATGCATAACAATACTACCTGCCTAAGTATCCCCAAGACCTGTATAGATGAGGAAGTTAGCAAATTAATGTCATAAACCACGCTCATGTTGTCCATCCAGAACACCAGTGCCTTATTTGCCAACTCCTCATGCCACAATTCCAGTGCCCCCAAGATGGAAAAAAAGCTCCTGGTGAGGCCCTTGGGCTCCCAGGCATACCTCCCAACATTTCAAATTGCCAAAAGAGGGACACTTGTGCTTTAGGGGGTGTGACTGATGGGCGTGGCCTTACCAATAATTTTTTAGGCTATTGACACCTATTTGTGTAACCTAATAACTGATTTAGAACAAGATCAAAGTATTTTATTTACACAGACTCATTTATATACACGTATACTGACATTTATACAAACACTAATGTGAATTTTATTGCTGTAGACAAGCATGATACACTTATATACCCACCACACAGTCTGACCCCCTAAATAGAGGGACATCAGGGTGGGAAAGAGGGACAGAGGGATTTGGGTCTAAAAGAGGGACTGTCCCTCCTAAAGAGGGACACTTGGCACCATTTGCCTCTCAAGTGTGCCCCTACACCACCTGCTACATCAGTGAACAGCTCCACTTCCTGAATAGACCTCCCCCTAGACACCCACAGCCTAGCACCATTGAAATTGTTAAGGAACTGGTCCCACACCCTAAGATCCTCCTGTAGCTGCCTGGTCAACCTTATCTTGAACTGCGGCTTCTACACTGCGGCTTTTTTTAAAGAAAATTGACATGATTCAAAGGAAGGTGCTTTATCCGGGGTGTTATTTACTGAGTTACCCTCATGATAAATGTAGAATCAACGCAATCTTTCCTGACTCCTCCCTAGGTATTACACCTATAGGGGAGACTTCCAGGCCGTGCAATGGAGCTGAATCAAAGGGGGCCCATTAGCTCTTTCCCTAATGTAGTTCAATACCATGAGAAGCTGCTATGCAGAATGCAACAGAGGAAAGAAAACTATTATATAAAATGAATGATAGATACATGGAATAGCCCCAGTGGAAGTTGCAGAGACCTGAAAACAGAACAATGAATTGAAGACTTTTGTGATAGGTCCTTGGCCATTGTAAGGCTTAACTAACTAATGTTTTAATACAATGGGAACCACATACTCCATTTTTATATTTATTGTGATAAAATAAACCCTTAATACTTGTATTTGCATGATCAATAATTGCCTATATTTGGTTTATCAGACTGTGAGGTTGCACAAAACATTGATAACAGGCAAAGACCTCAAAGCCCCTGACAATAACAAAAGGCCTGAATCAATGAGATTAGTGAAAAGAAAAGACCTCAATGCGTTAAAAATAACAAATGGCAGGCAACTCATGAGACAACTGCCCCCGCCCATTGTTACAGAGTCAAGGACAAAGCCCACACTTTTGCTACTCAGAGGGGGGTCTACTGTAGCTCACACCATGCATTGTATGCCTAACACAGACAATGGACCCTGTACTTGCTATGCCAACCCCTTAAGAGATAATCTGGACTACACCCTTCACCCAGACTATATTCTACCCAGACTATATATTACACACACACACACATATATATATATATATATATATATATATATATATATATATATATAAATATATATATACCTACATACATACACATCCACATATATATATATATAAATATATATATACCTACATACATACACATCCACACACACACACACATATATATATATATATATATATATATATATATATATATATTTATTTTTTTTTTTAATAATATATATATATGTTATGCTCAGAAAAATATTCCTTATAGTTCACCTCCTATTCCATTATAACGGTGTTGCTATATAAAATTCACTGATTCCAGGTAGGATAGTGTTGAAGCATTGCAGTAGTATTTGTATACATCTAGAGAACTGTATTGATTTGATGTTATATTCTCCCAACAGGTATTACATTATAAAAGGGGGGAATATGTTTATCTAGATACATTGACTTACAAACCATGTAACTTCTGAATATTAATAATATACATTTCTGTAAATGTATCAAGAAACAGTAGCCACCAACTTCTCTCAATGAGCTATGAAATGTGGGAAGAACAAAAGGCTCCCATACCACCGAGAAAAGCACAGTACGTGAATATGGATGCCAAGAAAGTTATATTATATGGCCCACTGTCCTGGAAAATATTCCAATGTGTAAATTGAAATATCACCCTACTATACTTTATGAAATAAACAGTAATTGGCTTGAAAAACAGGGACCTGAAGATCCCATGCAACTCTGAAAACAAAACAAGTGGTAGAGAATGGATGGAAAATACAAGATATATGGACTTCTATAGCTTTTGCAAGAAATACTTAACTATTGCATTATGAGACACATATGACCCCCTGGTACAATAAATGCCTACACCCCTGTTTACAAGAAATGACAATGTATTATAATTAATTAAAGAAACCAATGATTAATGTACTCAATTACAATATCACAAACTGACCTGGAGCCTCCTGTTCAGTGAGTGATATATTAGCCTCCAGGTCATGGACCTCATAAACATTTTGCATTAAATAATATTACTACATTAATTATTAAGCTCATTTTTTCTATTGTTTTGCAAGACAGCTCACTCCCGCTATGGTAAAGTATTACCATCAAAAATTATACAGTTTACCAATCCTATGGAATGCTGACTTTCTTCCTTGGTTTTCTGGATACAAATTCCTTGGTGCAGATAAATCCCTTTGGTTTTGGAGATTTGAGAGTGCATGTATGGAAGGTATGAGAAATTGAAAAAGAAAAACAGCTTCAAAAGAAAAACAGTTCATGCTTAAAGGTAACATTGGCTTCCTTTTTAAACACATATCCCCGCCCCCTCTCACACCTTTACCTGGGGAAGGTGAGGGGATAACCCTCACCTCTCCCAGATCAAATTAAATCTGGCCGGACTGGAGTGGCCAGCCCCCATTGTCTAGGGGCTGACCACACCAGCCCAGCAGTGGGGGGAATAACATTATCCTGTGACAGGGGGGAGGGCAGCCGCCTCATTGAGCTACATGAGGACAAGCTGCCGTCCGCCCTTAGTATTATCTCTGTTTTATCTATATAGTAATGACAGAATGTTACCTCATTATCATGGCAGTAATCTAATGGAAATTATTTACAGCTGTTGTTGTACATCGATAAATGCTGGAAGCATGTGTTTGTTGTTTAGTAAATGTGTGCAACAGTATATATAGCTGCAGGGCACATTGTGAAAATCCCCTTTCAGGAACAGGACATTGGATGTTTTCAAAAGCTAGAAGAGAATCAAACTGACCGGCCGCATAAAATGTATTGAGATTAAATTAACCCTTTGAATGCCAGAGGGGTACACAAAGCAATGTGTTGCGTACCCCTCTGGCACTCAAAGGGTTAAAGAGGATAGAAACTATAGGATGGGATAAACAACTCTTACTGGTGTGGAGTCTGCCATCTAATAGGTGTCCATTCCTCTGGAAGCAGTCTTCCTCTTCAGGACCCATCAGAATCACTTTCATGCCTGTTGCTACATTCCCAAATGACCTGGGGCTTGAGCTAGGCTAATTCATCATTAGTACACCATACACCCCAATCTCGCCATTACTTGTAGGCAACCTAACACAACTGCATTGACATCTAGCACTCAAAGGGTTAAGGATGAGACCTAGGGCTTCAGCCCCCTCAAACTGTACCTAGCAAAACACCTAACCTCTTCTAATGTGGGGCTGCATATCTGTGCACATGTACACTACATGCAGATTACTACAGACTCAGAGAGGCAAGAAGAAACTAGAAGACCAGACTGCACAGATGACTCTGTGGACCTTGTTTCAGCTGAAATTGTATTCAATCTGTTAAAAATAAAAACAAATGTAAAGTGGAACTGTCACTTTTTAACTAACAGACAATTTTGAAAAACATTTTAAATCAACTATATTTGTTATATTATCTTTACTTATTTGACATTTTATGCAATTGAACTAGTATCCAGGAAGCTGGAAGTGGCAGTTGGGATGGGGAGCAGTGTGCTATATTATCAATATTAGCATCTGGTAGGGATGCCTGCCAAACTTATGTTAACTAATGAATACATAAAGCAAAATGTAATCATAATCTATTGTTTTAAATAAAAAAAAACAGCTAATGTACATATAGAAGCCCTTCTTTCAAAATCGCCTGTTTACTATAGTGACAGTTCTCTAAATAGAGGTTTGCAAAGAGGACAGTAAATAAATGCGTATTCATAATGAGGATCATAGTTCAACTCTTTACTGTTCCATTAACCCTTTGAGCATCTGAGGGGTAAGCAAGACATTGCGGGGCAATGTGTTGCGTACCCCCTGATACCAGGGCCGGATTTGCCATTAGGCAAAGTAGGCACCTGCCTACAGGCGCACGCCAACGAGGGGCGCCTGCCATTTGGATTTTTTTTTAAATATTCTTTAAAAAAAAAAAAACTAGCCGCCTCGCTGGCTGCGCCGGCGGCACCAACTCACATTGCCCGCCCCCCCAGTCTTGTACATGATGGAGCTCCCTCGTCGCCTCTTTAGGAATGCAGAGCACTGGGAGATGACATCATCTACCAGCGCTCTGCATTCCTGAATAGGAGACCGTGTGGGAGCTCCATCAGGTGCAAGACTGTTCCAAAGGAGGCACATTCAGATCTCCTACCACGGATGTAGGAAACGGACAACGGGGGGGGGGGGTAATGTGAGGGTAATGTGGAGCTAATGGGGGGCAAGTTGGAGCCGATAGAGGGCAATGTGGAGCTAGTGGGGGGCAAGTTGGAGCCAATGGGGGGCAAGTTGGAGCTGATGGAGGGCAATGTGGAGATGGTGAGGGCAAGTTGGAGCTGATGGGGTGGGGGGCAATGTGAGGGCAATGTGGAGCTGATGGGGGGCATTGTGAGGGCAATGTGGAGCTGATGGGGGCAATATGGAGCTGATGGGGGGCATTGTGAGGGCAATGTGGCGATGATGGGGGCAATGTGAGGGCAATATGGAGATTGTGGAGGTATCCAGTGCAGATGGCCCACCGGGGGGGGCTTCAAATTTCTGTGCCTACAGGCTCCTGAGATGTAAATCCAGCCCTGCCTGATACACAAAGGGTTAAAATAAAATAACTCATATTTTGTATGGACCCTGCCTCACAGTTTTTTGTGATACGAATGCTTGTAATGATTTAACCCTTTGAGTGCTCTGGCACTCAGATGGTTAAATGGTTATGTTCTGTACTCAGTGAGGCTAGTGTTATAAGGAAAAGTGATGTCATTCTGGTGCAACTCAAGTGCACCATAGGGACTAAATAACATAAAAAAAATACCCACTGGATCGAACAGGACTTTTAACCCTTTCAGTGCCACGGAGGTATCTAACGCATTGCAGTGCAATGTGTTGGATACCTCTCTGGCACTACAAAGGGTTAACCCCCTGAGCACTGGACAGTGCAACTCAATGAACTGGTGACCTCTCTAGCATTCAAGGGGTTAAAAGCACCATTAAAATCAATTGGTATTTTTGTTCCTTACTGCATAGTTCCTTTCCTTAGAATTTTATCACTTCCTTAGTACATCAGCGTCAGTGATCGTTTGCTCTTAGAAGTTGTTCTTTCTCATTATCTGTAAGGTGTGTTCTCATTGGTGACCTGTCCTGAGCTGTTATATCACAGGCTAAGGCGTTTGTGTTTACTTGCCTCCATTTTCTAGCATGTCCCCAGTGATCATCTTGCATGCAGGCAATGGCGAAGGTGTGACAGAAGTTTTGGCTGACAACCACATGGGTTAGCCAGTCATAGGAGGCTAACCCTTTGAGTGCCAGAGGGGTATGCAATGCATTGCAATGTGTTGCGTACGTCTCTGGCACTGGAAAAGGGTTAAAAATGACCACCAGTGGCAACCATGTGTGCAGTTTGCTTGTTGGCCCCATAGACTGCTATGATGAATGTGCTCAACTCATGAATGCATTCAGGTTGCAACATGCTCTCTTCTGATGCATTATATGAGACAAAAGTCACCCTTGTGAATTGCACCATAAGGGGCAATTTGTTTCACACAGGTGCACTTAGTGGAACAATAGTAACGCTGTGGTAAAGTAACTTGTGTGAACAGGATGTTACTCTATTACCATAGCTGGGAACTCTCCGGTTTTGCCCCGGAGACTCCGGATTTAACACTGTATTACCGGGTCTCCGGGACAGAGTCTAATTTGCCGGATGTGGGGAGTTTCTCTTGAAACTCTGCCCACTTGTGCTCCATCCCACCCTGTTCCTCCCACTCCCCGCCCCATTCTCCTACTTCCCCAGGCTTTTCTGTCATTTTTTTTTCTTTTTGTGTGTTTTTTTCTTCTTTTCTTCAAACCCCCCGTCACGATTAAGCCCCGCCCCTTTTTTATGATGCGAATTGCGTCTTAGAGCTCACCCGGCGGCTACCCTCCGGGTTGCACCTTCTGTAAAGTTCCCAGGTATGTCTATTACTGTAGTAAAAGACCTAAAATCTAACTAAAAAGTAATTTTCTAATAATGCTTTTCTACCGTATTGGCATTTATCTTCACATATTTTTAATCATAATTATGCCATAAAGAAGTCATGTAGTCATTTGGTGGAACTGCAATGTCAGTTTATTACTTTTTATGGTGACCCATAATAATCCATTTGTCTTTCTAGGCAACCTCCACTATAGGTAGGTGGGAGGAGTATATATACACTGGTGGTATCTTAAGGACCAGAGGGGTGTGCAATGCATTATTTCGCAATTTATTGTGCACTCCTGTAGTACTTAAGGGGTTAAAGAAATGCTAAAAAAAGCGATGTTTGTAAATGTCCAGTAAATGGCATTATTGGAGTATGGATAATCAATACCTGAAGTGTCTACAGTTAAAACGTACATTTTACTGTTTTTAAAACTCCTATCGAATTCCGATCTGTAGGACTGAAGTTGCTTAACCCCTTCCTTCTGGTTAAGTTGCTCCACCCTGGGTACACTGCTTGGGTACACTGCTGGATAACACCTCCCTGCTGACAGTTTCCAATTACTGTTCTGAACCATCTGAACTCCTGGCAATTAGAGGTTTGCTGGAGACAGTTTATATTTGGAAAAACTATACATATTTGGCATCAAAGTACTCAAGAGACATTGAATATTTCAAATTAATTATAATTTTTGATATGTATTTCAATGTATGAGATAAAGTCTGTGATACAAATACACATACTAGGGTGAGAGTAAGAATGCTCCAGCAGAGCTGTACTGGCCAATGCATATTGCAAATGGGTTGTATCTGGTAGAAACTAGAGAGTGCAACATCACCCACACAGCAATGGTTTAGATTGGCTGGGGGTACATCTCCAGTCAATTATTCAGGTGCTCAATTCAGATTGGCTGGAGGCATGCAAACAAGTAGATCTGAGTGACCCCCCCCCCCCACCACCACCACCACAGTTGTTTCAGTCTGGAGCCAGGAAGCTGTAAAAGGAAGAATTTTGCTACAAAGCCAAACCTGGAATAATGGTATATTTAGGCATAAACAACTTTTAAATGCAATAACTAGTACACATAAAACATAATTATAGCATTGCAAGAATACAGAAACAAAGTCTACAGCACATGCTTTTTAATTTTTATACAATAGTTGTCCTTTAAAGGGATAGTAATACTTTGTTTTAACTTTGTTTTATTTTGTAGGCATTAATAACATGAAGAATGATATGTCTTATCTCTCAAACCTTTATGGTTTATGAGATATTCACAAGCAAAGTTTCCCCTCCCGCCCCTTTTACCTAGTGTAAGCCATCTCTTCTCAGATGTGGAATGCAGTCCATAGACCAGACAGATAACAGAAGGGGACACTCTTATTCCTATGAAAACAATGAAAGCCCTGCCCCCCTTGACAAGCTTTTCAGGTTTTTCCCTTATCTTAATTGAAGATTGTCCTTCTCTGCAATCTACCTGGGCATGTCCCTTCTGCTCTAGCTGAACAGTGTGACATCAGTAAAAGGGGCGGGAGGGGGATACTTTGTCATTGAATTACTCTTGAACTACAACTCTGACAGAATTGAAATAACACTCTCCAAAGTCCAAATACTATGATGATTAATTAGAGCTGCTTTTATTATGAAACATTACTATCCCTTTAAGTGTACATTAGCACCTAAAATGAAAAGGGTTTATATTCATTTAAAGTGACAGTTGACCTAATTTTTAACTTTACATATTCTGCAAGTGCATTTTTTTAGCTTTGTTTGTCCCTGACAGTGAGCTCACTGAAAGAGATACACTGTAACACTATCCCTGCAGTAGAAAAGCCTAATTGCAGCCTAATTGCATCATGTAGAGCAGTAAGTGCTTTCACAGACCATGACAGAAAGCTCCCTGGAAACAGAAATTCAGGGAGCTCAACTTCAGGGACATAGCGTAAAAAAATAGGTGAAGATGAGAAGAATAAGAAAATATAGGCAGTTTGCCTTTACATGCCACGTACTTGACAAGCAGTGGTTATGACATTGATAAAAAGTGGTTCCCATTCCTATCCTCTGAGAGCCATAACAGATCATATTTATAAAAGTTAAGGTGGCGTAAACCAACCACACCGTAGGGGACAAAATAAACATTTGCTCATTCCCATGCACTTGAATAGTGCTTTTTAACCCCTTGAATGCCAGGGATGTCTCCAATGCATTGCTTTGCAATGCACTGTAGACCTTGCTAGCATTCAATGGGTTAAAATCCCAATTTAATTTAATAGGAATGTTTATTTGTCCCCTATGGTGCAGTTGGTTTATTCCAGAATAACTTGTTTGCTTTATAAATATGGGTGCATGTATTTAGCATTTCCCTAACTTCATAAACACATCAGAAATGCTACTGTTCATGGATCAACTCCCTAAAGTGTAGCATAGTTCGAGAATTGGCAATTTTTCCTGTTGTGATAATTGCATTACAGAAAAAAGAAAGTATCAGGGAGATGAGACGTAATGATGCCTGGGCATTACTCGATGTACTCTTACAAAATCACACTCCTCCACCTGAACAGTGATCAGTTCAGTGAACAAGAGGGGATATATGAACTCTTAAAATGCAATCTTTATTAATTGTTCGATAAAACCAAATATACAAGACAATATACGAAAGGACTCATGATAAGTGTAGTGTGCCCTAATAATAGAGAGCAGGGCTCCTGCTATTTCAAGCTGTCCGGCACTGCAAGGGTGCACGAGCATCTAGCTATTATTACACCTGAGGATTATAATTAGTGACTACCAGGGAGCCTGCAGTTATCTCAAGGTGTAAAATGATATACTCATTTGCACTAAGATCGATACACTTATGTCTGATCTTACTGATTACTTCACGTAGCTACAATACTTTATGAGGCTAAATAAAAATGGTTCAGAAAGGCTAATAGTGGTGATAGTGGTTGATAAAAGCATTGTGCTTTAGGTTGAACAGTTAAATACGAATGCATTAAATGTGATAATTAACTACAGTATAACAAACTTGATATACTTTAACCCTTGAAGGACCATAAGGGTGCACTACGCATTGCTTTGCAATGAGTCAGGCACCATTCTGGACATTAAAGGGTTAAAGAAATACAAAGCATAGCTTAGCAATGAATCGTGCTCCACTCTGGTCCTTAACCCCTTAAGGACCCATGACGGTCCAGGACCGTCATGGAATTCCGGGCTCCCCGCTCAGCTGCACGCCATTCGGGGAGTCCAGAATCAGAATACGAAAAAAAAAAGGTCCCTAGTCCTTAAGTGACCGCACCGGGCGTGCACGGCCGCTCCTTAAGGGGTTAAAGGGGTAAAGTAGTCAATGGATGAGTTCTTTTGTTTGCACTATCAGGTGTATACAAAACAATGCCCTTTGGGAATATAAAAGCATCCTGGGGGGAATGTACTCTGGGTGTACAGTCTTTTCCAGTCTTTTCCTAATGTGAGTTAATCAGAGGCTGTAATTTAACTCACCTGTGCACAAACAGGGAAACTCTATATATATGGTCTGTTAGGCATCCTGAGAGTTGGGAACTACCTCATGAGAGAGTGTTATTGCTATAGTTCATACTGGCTCACACCACCAATAAAACTCTAATGCTTGAAAGTCCCAAGTGCCTCATTTATAGCATGCATAGGGAAATGGTGTACAGTTACCTGAATGTCATCTGCTCCTTGTTCAGTATTATTATTCTTATTATTCTTTATTTATATAGCGCCAACTAATTCCGCAGCGCTGTACAATTGGGGAATAGACATACAGAGGTATTAAATAGTACAATCAGATGTGTAGAACAGGAGGATCAGAGGGCCCTGCTCGTGAGAGCTTACAGTCTAGAGGAAGGTACATCATGATAAAGAAGTAGTAAACTTTTTGTCTTGTTGAGACCAAGAGAGAAATCAATGAGAGAAAGCAAGACAGAAGGTGAAACAGAATGAGTGAGATAGACAGACAATGAGACAGAGAGAAAGAGACAGACAGAGAGTAAGACAGAGATAAAGTGGGAGACAGGGGCGAGAGACTACTACTGACATTATGTGGTGTATGTGTAGAATTGTGTGAATGGTACAGCCAGGGCAACAAACAGAAGGAGAAAGGCAGGAAGAGAGAGAAGCAGACAGAGATACAGACTGACAACAAGATGGCTGATAAAGTTAGGGGCAGGGAAGGAGATAGAGAGATTCAGACAATGCAGTCACTGTGTGGTGTATGTGTAGAACTGTATGAATGGTACATAGCCCAGGGCTGTGACAGGCCATTAATGTTCATAAAGATAGACAAATAGATAAAGAGAAAGAGGACAGACAGAGAGAGACAGACATTTTGTCAGACTGATCTAGATAGATAGATAGATAGATAGATAGATAGATAGATAGATAGACCTGACTGCTGCATGAAGGTCTTCTACAAATTAACAGGGTTAAACTTCTGTATTAAAAAAGTTGGCAGACCTAGTCTGCAATTGGGACAAAATGCAGACAGCACTAGTAAAAAACACTCAAAAATGTTCTTACACTGCACCAGACTGTATTCTAATACCTTTTTCAAAAGATGTTCCTGGAAGTTATCTCAACAATTCCTATTCAAATCTATGGAGAATTATGGAGATAAAAGCAACAAAGACTTTTACACAGGTAATAGAATATGGCCTATTGAGAGAAAACAATCTACGAACAAGTCGCTGCGGAATCTATGGCTGCAGGCAGCTAATATTTCTGGATGAAACACATACTGTAGCTGTTTTACCCATTGTGTGTACAGGGATTTATAAACTCCTAGAATGGTGTTTACCTGTAGAAGCACAAAGTCTTTAAATAAGCAGCTTGTTTTCAGAATAGTATTAACATGGATGCACCCCATATGTTACATTTACTGTTTGTTTCATCATATTCACATAACATTCTTTCACAGTCAAGAGGCATATAAATCCAGAACATATGGCAGTACCGCTGACATTCAAGGAATCATATTTATAATGAAACTAGAAGGGGGAATTATATATAGTCGTAATTAAGGGGAACGTCACTCTTGAATATAATTCATGTTGTGTAGCCTGAATAGATCATTATAATATATAGTTTACGTACATTCAAATTAGTAAAATGTATAAACTATCCCAAAAGCTCCACAGCATAATGAACTCCATCTTGTCAGTTAAAACTTTGAGTTGGTTCCTTCTGTTCACTCAACTTTGATTCAGTAGGGACCAACTGTGAGTTTTAATTGACAACAGTGGCGACTCTAGGAATTATATTTAGGGGGGGCACAGGGCCTTAGGAAAAAATGGAGGGGCACCTTTTTTGAGCATGGTCAATGTCCTACACCTAAAATAATGACATTTACAACAATGGGTATGTGTGTACACACATTATATCAATGAAAAACATTGGTAGACTTGTAAAATACTTATTTATTTTCCTAGCAAGTGTTAAAGCTCTAGCACGATGCATCCATTTGTATTCCTGTCTTAATCAGCTTCTGATATGTCAATTTGCATGTACAACATTAATTTTGAGAACCTTGGCAGGCAGATATCCAGGTTCTTTGTTTGTGTAAAAGTGTATTTGTGTGTTAGAGGTATGGTGAAAAGCAAGGATGGATTGGAAAATGGGAAAGAATGCAGGACATTGGGGAAAATATGGAGATGTAGCATGGCCAGAGAAAATAAAAAGAGAGAGAGTGGGATAAGCTGAGAGAGGATAGTGGGAGAAGCTGAGAGAGGATGGGTGGGGGAAACAGAGATAGCAGATGGAAGAATCAGAGTATAGATGGGCAAACCTAAGAGGATGAATGAATGAAGCAGAGAGAGACAGAGGACGTATGGATTCAGCAAAGGGATGAGAGGATGAAGCTGAGAGAGTGGATGGAGGATGAAGCTGAGAGAGAGGGGAGGATGAAGATGAGAGGATAGGTGAATGAAGCTGAGAGAGGGTTGCTGTATATCACGGTGCCCGTGCTCCCTTGTTTTGTTTTTCCTGTCAGTTATCCTGTCAGTTATCCTGTGTAGTGCTCCCATTGGCTTCTTTGTGTTGATCCCGCCCAGTATGGCCTTTATATGCATTTTGATGGCCCCACCCCCCTCCAACCCAGACACAATCCCCTGCCCCGCCCACATTTTCACCTCCACACTCTGCCCACCTCCACACTGCCCACCCCATCCTCCTCCCCACCTCCACATTGCCCACACTGTTCACCTCCACAATGCCCTCTTCATCTCCACAATGCCCCTTTCATCTCCACATTGCACCTTCATCTCCACAATGCCCCTTCATCTCCACATTGCCTCTTCCACAATCCCCCCTTCATCTCCACAATGCCCCTTCCGCAATGCCCCCTTCATCTCCACAATGCCCCTTCCACAATGCCCCCTTCAACAATTCCCCTTCATCTCTACATTGCCCCTTCATCAATGCCCCATAAAGCCCCTTCATCTCCACAATGCCCCTTGATCCCCTACCTCAAGTCCCTGGTGATCTAGCGGCGCGCCATTGGAGTGATCTGTGCCTCCTTCGGCACAGAGCTGAATCTCCCGTGCGCGGTTCGCAGTAATGCAGAGCGCTGGGAGATGATGTCATCTCCCAGCGCTCTGTATTACAACAGAGCCTGGGTCACCGGACCGGCCCACCGGGCAAATGCCCGATGGCCAGTCCGGGCCTGCTTCTGACGTCACCAGCTAAAGCTGCCGCCGGGCGAATCATTGGGCACTTTCAGTGCTCCATCTCTGTGCTTATACATTCGGGCTCTGTACATTCAGGCTGCCTGAATGAATACAGTCCGAATGAAAAAAGGCCGAGACCCATGAGGGAGCAGTTATTTAATCCAGACAGAGGAAGTGAAGAAAATTGGGGGGGCACATGGGGAGGCAAAGTATAATGTAGGGGGGCCCAGGCCCCCTCTGGCCCCCCCCGGTGACGCCACTGATTGACAAGATGTTGCTAACTGTGCAATAGTTTATGTATTTGAATTATTTGAACTATATATTCTAATATATACATCCTTGATTATATCTAAGGGTAGAGTTCCCCAGTAAAGTTGTCCAGAGGAACCCTAAGGATGTATGAAAGATTTCTAGGGTTTTCTGAAACCAGATACTATAAGGTATCTGTTCTTCATCTGAGCATATTGCGTAAAGGTGACACAAGGAAATTATTTGTATTTTTAATTTGTTTCTTGGTTCTCAGGTTTTGCACAGTCATGGGAAATATGATATGTGTTCTATAGATTCTGAAATGTTGGAAATTATAAATGTACTGTATTCTAAGGTAGTAACTCCCCTTGTACTGCATAAAACAGACTAGGGGGATATTTATCAAGAGTAAATGCAAATAAATAAAAACAATTACTTCTCATAGCTCTTTATACATGGAGACACCAACATTCCTAGAAAAGACCTCATGCAATATAATATGCCTCACTCACTGAGTGCCATTAGTGATCACCTATAACCCTCAACCCATACATCACCTCAGAATTTCAAAAGTTCTTCAAATAATACAATACTGAAAGAAGTATCCTCAGTGTCTCACCTCTCACCACCTCATCTCTCTAACTAGCAGCCAAGTCACTCAAAACAAATGACAGTGAAAATTTTTATATCTCACTACCTAGTAAAACCTTAACAAACATATATACACTAGACATACAACAATCACCTATACCAATGAATCTAGGGCACCTTGTTCTCTCAAAAGCAGGACACTCTCCACCATTTGTATCTGTTTGTTGTGTGCCATGTGTTTGTAAAGAGTATGTAAAGAGTTCCTTAATTCTACAGCACTGATGAATATCCTTTCTCTTTAGAAGTAAATGATAGTACTACTAATAATAATAATCCTATATAATAATTTGCTAGGATCTTTGATACGAAGCAGTCATGCTCAGTAGAGACTGCCCGCGTTCGGGAAGTCTCTACTGCGTATGATTGCATCTTGTGAGTGAGGCGATGCAAGACTGCATCACGTGGAGCAGTGAGGTAGCGACCTCTTAATCCTTTGAGTGCCAGAGGGGTACCTCTCTGGCACTCAAAGGGTTAACATTATCCGGACCTTGGCCCGTGTACATGGGCTTTTACACTAGTAATGATAATAATAGGTGATCTAGTGTGGTATACTGCATGTCATCATGTATTTGAAATGTTCTAATACAGAACCAGAACATTCTTAACAACAGAGCAAAGTGGGCAACAGTTCAAGTCCCACTTGTGGAAGACAAAACTCTACCTGATGATGTTTGGCAAGCAATACAGTTTTAAGCCTTTGAATGCCAGAGAGGTATCCAATGCATTGCAACTCGTTAACTCTCTGGCACTTAAAGTGTGAAACTGGCTCTTCATAGGACTATACGAAGGTGAAACAAGACAGTCTATATAAAAGTATGCATGTCTACAAATGTAATAAAAATAAAGCAAAAAAGAGATATACCAATGGAAGAAGATGTCTGTAGAAAGAAGCCAGTATTACAGCTGTCATAGTATTGATGAGGAACATTTAGACACAGACAAAAAGATGAGACATAAGTATATGCAAAAGCGTGGTACCTGACCTAAACAACAGGAAGATTTGTATGAACCATATTATTTTAAAAGGGGCTTTTAGTCCCTTGAGTATTAGATACATTTCCAAGGGATTGCTTTGAAATTCATTGCAGATCTATCAGCATTCAAGGGCAGAGCCGAATTTCCCAATAGAGAGAGTAGGCAGCTGCGGAGAGCTCCAAATTTTGAGGTGTGTTTGAATTGTTACTTGCCCCTATATAGTGCACATGGTTTACCCAAGAATGTTACCAGTTCTTGTTAGTACATCGGCCTCACTATGTTAATTCATTGTTTACTGTTCTTGAAAATAATTAAATTTTCAGTGTCACAAATGTTTTGTGAACAAATATTAAATCCATTTTCTTCCTGTTGTGCAGCACTGTGCAATATGTTCACACTATTTATATATACATTGCAAAATAAGTTCCATTAACATATGCCTATCAGCAGGAGGTTTAAAAGATCAGCTTAAGCAGCTCATAATGTGACAGGATCCAGGAAGTCCAACTTTATGGCCATGCTGAAATCATTAACTGGAGGCTCAAAGGGAAAGGGAAGAACAACTTTATACAGCAACAACAGCAAACAACAAGAATAATGCACTCAGCTAGGCTGATAAGAACAACTGAAATAGTTCATGAGCAAATCAACCGCATTTTCGGGAGAAATTAGGATGACCATATTTTCTTTCTGCCATTCAGGGACACTATAAAAAATAGAGTCGCAGCTCCTGTTTCATGTCAGGAAGTTGGCTCAGATATCTGTCTAGTGTTCGGAACTCTAAATGGAGGCCATGCTCTTATAGCTCAGCACTGGCTACACTTTGAGCATTATGTGAAAGTATTTTACCAAAAGAATACATTGAGGTTGCCTCTCATTTTCATGTATGTCCTACACTCATTTATTCTACCTCAGAGGGATGAGCTGACCTTGCTGGTACTAGAACCTACAACCTTGTGACTTGAACAGATTCTACAGCTGGTATATTAACCAAATGAGCAATCTCGCGAATTTTGTGCTATAGAGTCTTCATTTGGAGACTCTGTATTGTCCCAGAAGGGGGCTGCTGAAGTTTTTAACCCCTTGACTGCTAGAGAGGTCTCCAACACATTGCTTTACTGTGCGGTGGAGACTTCTCCAAGGTCCCATTTAACTCAATGGACATTTTTATTTCTCTCTGTATTGCAGTTGGTTTGTATCTCTTTTCTTTTTGCCATAAACTAAGGGTTACTTTGCAATGTAGCATAGTAACATAGTAAATTAGGTAAAAAAAAGACACAAGTCCATCAAGTTCAACCTATGCCTCATAACTCAGAGAAATAAGAATTAATTAGCTTTCCTGCTATTGAATAGCATAGTCTTTATCAGTCCATCCTATTTTGCCTACTAATACACAGTATAACCTTGTATGTTCCCTTTTGAAAGAAATCTATCTAATTTTCTCTTAAATGTATCCATTGTATCTGCCATAACCACATCATTTGGAAAGCAGTTCCATAATTAACAGACCTTACTGTAAAAAAACCCTTCCTCTGCTGAAGTCAAAACCTCCTTTCCTCTAAGCTCAAGGGGTGTCCCCTGGTTATTTGACCAGGCCTTGGAATGAATAGCTCAACAGAAAGATCCTCCTCTTTTCTCTATAGTAAATAAACAAAGTTTGTCTAATCGTTCCAAATACATTAAGTACTCCATTCCTCTAATTAATTTTGTTGCTCTTCGCTGTACTCTCTCCAGTTTTTGAATATTCTTTTTCTTAATGTGTTGGAGACCTCTCTAAAATCAAAGGGATAAAAACCCCAGTTAATTAATGACATTTTGGGAACTGATATCTGTCCCATTTTGTGCAGCTGCATTATTGTTCTGTTTCTCCTTAAAATTAGTTTCAATGAAATAGACAACAGCAGCCAATCAAATACAGCTTAATGTGTTCTCTGGATATCTCACTGCAAGTGCAAAAAGCACACATTCATTTCTGATTAAATGGAAACCACTGCGGACCATATGTACAAACCAACATAACAGCAACAAGGTAGCACACAGTAACAGGTGAATATTAGTGGCTTAAATGTTTCAAATTATGAATGGGATGATAAAACACAATATAATATTTTGTGCTGTTTTTAGGCAAAAAACGTTTTAGAGTATTTGTAGTCCCATCCCACTGATATGCGACCACCCATTATATTGTGTTTTATCATGCCCAGTATACTTTGAAACCACCACTGTTCACCTGTGGCTGAGTGCTACCTTGTTGCTGTTATGTTGGTTTGTCCTGTAGCCAGACCCCCAACAGGCATGCGCCAGTGAATCTGACAGAGGAGTCAAGTCTGAGTGGTAGTAGAGTAATGGCGGCCCATGTAGCCATATGTACAAAATCAAAAGTGGAACAGTTCTGTGGCAAATCAACTGAACCATAGAGAACAAATACAAATCCCTTCTACCCCACTGAATTAAATGAAGATTTAGCCTAATTCATGGGGTTAAAAGCCCCATTTAAATCAATGGGGAATCATTTTTGTCTACTATGGTGGAACTGGTTTGCCCTTGAATTTCTCCTGTTTATCTTTGTGAATATTGTCTTTAGTTAATTTAAGTAATTAATAATAATAAGAAGAATAAATACAGATTAAATAAACATTCCACATGCCAAAGTCCCTAAAATAGCTTTACATTATACAATAATGTTCATCCGCATAATGAAAATGAGATTTTGCACTGGCATACTTTGAAATATCTTTCTACTTTGATGTTATTTATATTTTTCAGTTCTTTTTCCTTTACTTGTTTTGTATTTATCACATTTTTCACCCCTGCTGTTTTATCACTTGTCTCATTACAGTCTATAGTTATACTGGGGCAGATGTCATTAGAAACCATGGGGACATACACTAAGGAGTGACAAAGAGGAGATAATGTCTCCAGTGTGATAAACTCTCCAGTTCCTATGTTATCCTATGGAGCCTATGTATTAGTAAGATCTCTCCAGCTTGAAAGATCTTAGTGTAGAGGCTGCATTAAGTAACATAGATAGTGGTACTATTTTGGAAGACTAGTAGAGTGAACTTTATAACTTTATTGGCAAACTGATTTTAGAGCACAAGCTTTTCAAATCCCATAGATCTCTTCGTCATGCCTGACAAAGATACCTAAATGGTCTTGAAAGATTGCACTCTAAAACTACTCAGGCAATAAAGATATAATGTTCACTCTTATAGCCTCATTAGAATAACATATGAATAAGAGTGGGGAAAGTTATCTCCGCTTTATCATGTATCTCCTGCCTGGTATACTTTTGTAGCAATCCATAGGGGACAAACAAAACATTATACTTTTTGGAATTTGGGATATTTTTAATTGTCCTTTAGGGTACAGTTGATTTGCTTCCAAAATCCCTCCAGTGCTTCATAATACATCAGGCTCGTAGTTGCAGAGCACTATGAAATATTTTTTATTTCTGTTCTGTTAATTATAATTTCTAAATACTATTATTATGCTATTATTGAAGATGTAATTAAAGGTGATTATATAAGAATTTGTCTTCAATGAGAAAGAAAATAATCTGCCAGAAATATTTGTATATATCTGGCCTAATAGAGATACATTTCGGCTGATATAAAGGTTTACCTGTAATCTAATAACCTTGCAAAACAGGTACTTCAAAAGTAAAAATGCAGATCTCAATGAAAGCTCTAATGGGCAATTATTAAATCTACCAACTCAGCTCATTCTGTTTGTAGCCATTTGCATTAATAACAAACAGTTGCACGCCCAGGTATGTACCAGAGAATATGATCGCTTTAGTGCATACCAATGTACACTACTCAACCAGAACTAAGACTCTAGTGCAAAACGCATAGAAAACACAGTCATTTAATACAGATCTCATCTGTGCATTAGCATATGACTTTAAATAAGATGAAGACTTATGGTACACCCTGAAATGCCTATGCATTTCTACTCTGCACTCCCCTTGGCACAAACAGTGTTAATGAGATAATGTTCAGCATACTTAGTTTAACACTGTGGTTCGCAAACATATTTCATTGGTGCATCTCTTTGGCTCCTAATGAAATCCCCATGGAACCAATTTAACTCATTGAATGCTTGAGAGGTCTGCAATGCATGGCAAAGTCACATATTAGAAACCTCTATAACACTTAGGGGTTAACATAAAAATTTTTATGTGTGCTAATTGGTTACAGCAAGACAAGATTAAATTATAAGGCTAAATTTATTAGGTAACTGATTTCCATGTAACTGAATGTAGATTGATATGGATAAGTTGTGATTCTTAGTACAAAACACTCTAAAATGTTGAACTGTTTCAATAATCCCCTGGTATTATTGCCACTTCAACCTTATTCTCCTGTCTGACATTACTGAAACTGGTTCAGTGGAACTGCTTGTACTTATTCAGGAACCCCATTGTTCTACAGACCACAGTTTGAGAACCCCTGGTTTAGTACATCAGCAGGAGTAGTACAAAACATACAGTTCCAGTGCATTTTATCAGGGCCGGATTTAAAATAAGGCAGAGTAGGCATCTGCCTACAGGCATACCCCACAGAGGAGCGCCTGTCAGACCCTTTTTTTTTTAATTAGCCAGCCTTATTTCGGGCACCCAGAGCCAGATCGTGCTCCCCACCACCATGCAAACTTGCAAAGCCGAACAATGTCTCATATATGTCTTCTAATGCAATGCATATTGTCATAGCCATACAGCATCCAGCTGCATGTGAATTTTTTTTTTAAATGCTTTCGGCGCCAGGTCCTTCTAAGGAGCGGGTGCGTGCATTGGATGGGTCATACTGTTGGAGGGGCATGGTTATAGCGGCAGGTCTGCTGAAGCCTCCAGACCTCCCCACAAGTTTATATTCCTTCAAGTTGCAGTGCCGCCGGGTCTCCTCCCTATTGTTAGCGGCCATCATTTCCACTGCTGCTATCAGCTCTACTATTGACAAAAACATGATCATTGTACTTCAACTCCCATCATCCTTACCCATGTGAGTACTGCCCCGGCTCTCTCTCCTCTTCTCTGTGCACAGGAATGACAGGGCAGAGCGGAACACACAGAGAAGGGGAGAGAGAGCCGGGGCAGTACTCACATGGGTAAGGATGATGGGAGTTGAAGTCCAATTATCATGTTTTTGTCATTAAAATTGCTTTGAATGACTCCTGTATGCCCTTCTAAATAACAGTCTGGGTGAACAGAACGCTACAAGTGTCTGAGGCCAATGGGAAAGATGCGGCTATGGTGAGTCTTGGAGGTTCCACTAAGGTGTAATGAGGTCTGGAAAATGTAATAGGTATGTTATTTATTTTTCTTACTGTATGTATGTATGTATGTGTAGTGCATGTTGCGCATTTCAAACAAACAAAAATCATATACCCTCTCTCATTATCCTGTTGTATACTAGAGTGTTGTGTTACACAGTGTGGTGTTGTGGACGTAGGCGCTGTGGTGTCCAAGGGCAGTGCCAACTCAGGACCTTATCTGTATTCCGTTACCTTCAATAACTAACTCCAGGTTCAAAATAGTGCCAGCTACAGAGGAACAGTGGAAAATGAAATTCGGGTCTCAAAGGGGGGGGGGGCTTCAGATTTCTGTGCCTACAGGCTCCTGAGATGTAAGTCCAGCTCTGCATTTTATAAAGTGAAGTCACATACCCACCTAATATGCATACAACCAAGACTATTTTATCATCCTATTAACCTTTACAATACACATCTCTTGGGCATATAATCTGCCTTCACTTTATATCTGCTGTTTAGAGGCTGTCCTAACTTCAGTATTTGTCAGTGTATTATGTTATTACTATGTTGTAATATTGCAGTACATTCTGTACAACTGCTGGTGCAGAAAATATAGATAGCCACTGAAGCTGATGTACTAAGTAAAAGAGGAACAGTTATGAGGAAAACCGTCAGCACCATAAGAAAAAAAATTACCACAATGCACTGGAGACCTCTGTAGAATTCTAAGGGTAAAAAGCCCCAATTAAAAAAATGGAAATTTTAGACATGCTACATTTATTTTCTACATAATTGCACCACTTTACCTTAGTACATCAGCCTCACTGAAATAGTCATAAGACAATAAAATGACAGAATTAGCATGCTTGTCAGTAATAGAAGCCACTCACCTTTGCACTTGGACAGTGATATGCAACAGACGTCTCTCACTCTCTCTCCCTGTGTTTTAACACAAATCAGCTCCTCCTTACACTACTGGGTGTGCTCTGAATCCTACGGTACACACAACATGCTTCCCAGGATCATGTTTCAAAGCAACCTGAAGTGAATGCCATCTGTTTAGGATACATTTCTGCTACTGCAGAATGCATCTGTATGTTGTCCATCAATATCCATTGTAGGCTATTTATTATTTTTTATTGTTCCTGTCTGCAAATTTAACTGTATTTACAAAGCAAATATTATGCCCCTTAAAACCAATAGAAAGGATATACTAATACAATTCTACACTAAAATAGGCATTTGCATAGTGCAAATTTACTAACCTGCTTACACCAAAAAATTGTCCTCTGTATGGCACCAGGTGGGTAGAGTAGGTTCATTTCATGGTCAATTGTGTCTTTGCATCTTGTCTAGCACTTTGTACTAACACAGCACATGCTAAAAGGAAGACATTCAGAGCTTGCTCACTTTAACATCTAACCATCATGGGGTTATACCGGTGTGCATTACATTGTTCATGCACTAGTGCACATTCCTAACTGCGGCCACTTAATTGGGGAGCTAAGAGTCTAGTGCAGAAAAGGGACTGTTCCTACATATTTGTAACATTCCCCTAAGTGTTTTTTTAATAATATAATTCTCCAGTTAGCAGATTTCTATTGGAGATTTATGTATTTTTATTTGGGATCTATTCATCAAACAGCAAATGGCTGTATGTGGAAGGAAATCCACTGATTTCCATTCACATTCATTAATTCACCAATTCATCAATGGCCAGGCTGCATCTGACTCATGCTCATTTATCAGTGACTGAGTACCATGTGAATGCCCCATCCCCATACCTCCCAACATTTCCAATTGCCAAAGAGGGACACTTGTGTTTTAGGGGGTATTGCTGGGGGCGTGGCTGGTGGGCGGGGCATTGCCGAGAATTTTTAGGCTATTTCATGACCTATTGAGACCTTCTTGTGTAACCTAATAACTGACTTATAACAAGACCAAATAATTTTATTTACACAGACTAGTTTATAAACACATATACTGACATTTAAACAAACAATGTGAGTTGTATTGCTGTGGAGCAATGTGATACACTTATATACACACCACACAATCTGATCTCCTAAAAAGAGGGACATCAGGGTGGGAAAGAGGGACAGAGGGATTTGGGTCTAAAAGAGGGACTGTCCCTCCTAAAGAGGAACACTTGGGAGGTATGCATCCCATCCAAAACGTTCAGACTGCAGAGTCCCATAGAAATCTATAGGGCAGGCACATGCATGTGCATAGTTTGTGAGGCTGATGTACTTAGAAAAGTGGTGAAATTCTAGAGCAAATCATCTGCACCCTAGAAAGGAAATACAAATTACCAAAATGTCAATGATTTAAATGGGGTTTTAATTCCTTGCATGCTCGAGACTTCACCACATCTTTGCTTCACAATGAGTTAAAATTTACAAGTCACAGTTTAAATCAATGGGAATTATAATTTGTTCCCAAATGAACAACTAATTTGCCCCATAATTATTTCAGTACTTTCCCTTAGTACATGAGCTTCTGTATGTATATGTGTGTAACATGGTCATGGCTGTGTTTATGCCATATTTTTAACTACCTAGAGGTATTTGTCAATAATCATGAAAAGAAGCATATAGCCTACACTTTTCTTCCCACATTTCATGGATCTGGACCTTAACTCTCTGAGTGCCAGAGGGGTATGCAACACATTGCATACCCCTCTGGCACTCAAAGGGTTAAGCTACCAATAGATCTAGTGGGCATAACCAAGGGCATAACCAAACATCGTAGTAGTAGTCTATTAGTCTATTATTAACAGTGTTTGGAAGGTGGGGATTCATAATAAACATTTTTATTAAGATAAAGAAATGTATAAATGCCTACAGATTTAAAGAGATAGTTTTTTTGCTATATTCTTTATGTTTTCCATAATTTTCTCCCTTTCCCTCATCATAATGTTCATTAGTTTTTTTCATGTTCCTGTTTTCAATTAAAATAACAGAAATACCCACAAATCATTGCACATTATCCTACATTCTATAATGACCAAAAGCAATTTAAACAGTTGACATTTAACCTCAGTGGCTATTTGTGTTTGACTTAGGACCTTAAGGAAAACATTCCAAGACTTTAGTTTAACTTGCAAACACAGCCATAACTAAGGGGGTGTAGAGGGAGCAGTTGCACCGGGGCCCAACACTCAAGGGGCACCATCTGCCCCAGGCATTGTCCAATAGGTTCTAGTTATTCCTCTTGGAAAATATTTTTGTGGTAGGGGGCCCAAAAAGATTTGCATCAGGGTTCTTCAATGACTAGTAACACCACTGGCTGCACAAACTAGCTTTGGGATAGGAATATGTCTGTGATGTTGGTATTTTATGCAGTGATCTAAACATAATTTTTGCATTTAAAAATCAAAGTGTTGAAAGATACCAGGAGAAAACAATATTTTCATCATTATGGGTATAAAACTATATTTTAGTTTGGGGTTCTATCAATCTGTAGCCCAGCTTCTATAGTGTGTACTGCCAAATATGTATTTAGCAGTTATATTGGTACACCCTGTATTTTCCAGTCTCAAGAGTGTTAAGTCATTATATTCAGGCCAGATCAATTGCTGTATATTTTCTTTTACATTGATTTAATATGTCCTTTTAACTCCCCTGGATGTCTTTAGAGATATAAGGCCTAATGAGACAAGATATATCTTTTTAAATCAGGTACACTTATGAAAGTGTCATTCTGTATGACTGCAAACGAATCAGTGGGACCCTGCAGTGTATTTTATGTGTCATATTAAGGGGGCCTTATGCAGGAAACTATGCAATGAGCAGCTCCGGAGCATCTCAAATGCACCACAGGGGAAGACTAAATATTTCTAAAACTTCTATTCATTTAAAAGGGACATATTCCAGATGTAATCTTCGGCTTGGACCCAATGCCTCTGCCTGTTATGGACTCTATAAAATGAGGTTATTAAATAGAGGTTAAGGTTCAAAGTTTGATAAAAATTTCCTGGTACCATGCAAGCTATTTTGTATGCACAAAAAGCAAATGTGTTAAAGACCAGATAATTGTCAGGATTCAATCGCCTGTAGTATTAGGATTGGGAGTCTGGCTACTACTGTTGCTGGAGTGTGTACAACAGGGTGAGAGGTTTGGGATTATATACAGACTCCATTGTGTTCTTGCTGGTACTAATGCCGTGGGTAGAGGTGCTGACCGAAAAGTCAGATATCTGACTCCGGTTGAGCTGGAGACAGATCTGGATAAACACACCTGAAGTCTGTAAGAAGCAGCCCGGTGACTGTCCCTTTAATAGTGAATGGCTTCTTTACGAGCTAAGCAGAATCTGGATTGCAGATCCAGAAAGAGAGGGCACCTGGAACCATAAAGATCCAAATGAATAGGGATTCACTCACAGAACAGGACTGGAGACTGAATCGAACCACAGGTGACTGCAAAAAGCACAATGGATGAGTTAAACTATATGGTATTTTTCTTCATAATCCCAAAGCTTGTCACATTCTAATCCCTGCAATTGAATCCTGATGCACTCTTACCTTCCATAACCTCTATGACATTATCAACTGAATGACTGGTCTTTGTACATATCGTCTCCCTATTCTGAAAATAAGTTGTGTACCCTCTGGCACTCAAAGGGTTAATAAATAACTGTCAGTAATAGTGATAATAATCTCACATAAACAGGGACACGTGAATATTGGTCAGTTGACAATACTCCCAAAATACTTTAGTCTCATAAAATATATTTCTGTCAATAAACTGATAATATTTCACTAATATAGGTCTGATTCCATTGCACGTGATCATTTTATAAATTTCCCCATTGAAGTCTGTGAGATTAAAGCCTTCAAGTTTAACTTGTCTGGAGTTGTTACTGGGTGGGGTTGATTTGGAGTTTTGAAACATAAGCTGTTCTGCACCTTTTGGTTATTACAATTGAATCTGGCACAACAGCACATATTAGTGTTGGGTTTTAAACAATGTAGTGAAACACTCAACTGCATGAACATGTTTTATATGTATGTTTCACAATATGAGGATATCAGGGTGGAAAAAAGCAGATAGAAATCTGGTTTTCTCAAGGAGTGTAGGGTTAGGAAAACAAGGTAAATGTGTTTCCTAAGAGATGCTAATGAATGCCAAGTCCCTAAGATCTACCAATGGTTCATGTTTTCGGAAGATCCCTGTTTGAACATGTGGATCAATTAAAGTGACTGAGCAACAGATTGATGCATCTGTGCTCAAAGATATCCTGAAAATATGCACAGATGATAGCTTTTGAGATGTGGAAGGTTACTAGTTTATGGAGAGCAAGAGTGTAGGAGGGAACAGGAAGAGAACTAAGGAACCCATTTTGGCTTTAAAGTGGCACAGTGAAGCCTAATGTCTGTATGATTTGAAAAATGATTGACTACCTCTATCTTTGAGACGAAGGGATGGGACTCTACCCGATTCAAGTGTCAGATTACTACTATTACCTGTTTTAAAATACAGCTCCCCACAAGACCAATGACCTTATTCCAAAAGCTAAAGAGGTACAATTCTGGGAAAAACCAAATGCGCCATAGGGGGGCAGTTAAACATGCCCCACATCCACATAGATTTTTATACCTTGAACACCAGCAAGATCTCCAACTTGCATTGGAGACCAGCCTAGCATTCAAGGAGTTTAAATCTCTGTTTTAAATAAAAGAAAATCTTTATATGTGGAATAGTTGGTGTGCTCCAGAATTTCACATCTTTAAATTGCAGAGAAAGAGCTGATATAGGTTTCCTTAGTGAGATAAGGAAAAGCTAACAGAGATGTAGGGAGCTAAGAAAACAATAATGGCACTTAGTGAAAAAATATCAGTCTCACTCATAGTGGTCCAGCAATTTCAACTGACAGTAGTTCTCAAATTCTTTGTCTTTTTGGAACCCTTTAGTCTGAATTCCATTCTCAGTGGAACCCCAACAATCAAGGGCTGGATTCTATTACAGGTGCTAATTTTTTCACTGCTTTTCACTGCTTTTATCTTCAATAGGAAAATGTTTGATAAAACGGACGTTAACATTTAGCACCTGCAATAGAATCTGGCCCCTTAAAGCTTTAACCTCCTTGATGTTCGAGCATTCAAAGGCTTAAAAGCACAATTTAATGCATGGACATCTGTTCTTTAGGGCAGGGTTTGTGTGTTATAATGGTCATCTATTTAAAGGGATAGTAATGCTGGCTGTTAAGAAACTTTAATATTGCAGACATTAAAAATATAAATTCAATGATGTATGCGTTGTCTCTCAAACATGAACATTGCCAGCATGAAAAGGGTGACATGACAATCTCACTTGCATCAAAAGGGCGAGACTGCATGTCGTGGGCTTAAGTTGTTGTTGGCAACTCCGCAAAAGGCCCAAAGAATGAAGCAGGTGTTAAATATAGCACAAGCTGGTATAGCGCACGTATGTATATGCATTCAACCACCTTGCGCTATATTTAACCTCTTCTTCATTCTTTAGGACTTTTGAGGAATTGCTGTGGTACGTGTGCTTCTCACAATTATTTTTTTCATTATTTTGAGCCACTGACAGTGAGGGGAAGGAGAACAAGACTACACACAGCTAATAAAGACACATCAGCAAGGTATCTTTACATTGCTTGAAAATCAGCTATGCTTAAGACTGCGACATGACAATCTCACCCTTTTGATGCTGGTGAGATTGTCATTTCACCCTTTTCATGCTGGCAACATGATTAATGCAACGTTGGTCGCACAATAGTCGGCGACATTTTGATAGTGAACCCTGTATAAAGGAGTAAATCAACAATAACCACAAAAAAGCTAAATTGCATTTCTCATTAAAGGAGAAGTAACTCCTAGTAATAACAACCCACCCATGACCTTACTATGGCCAGAAGCCCCTAATGGGCCCTATGAATTTTGTCCTTGTGCCTTTGTGGAATGTAAGGTCCTTTGGTCCAACAAGCAACTGTCATGTTTGCCTCCCTGAACATGGCACATAGGACTAACATAGGCACAAGGGCAAATTCATAGGGGCCATTAAGATTTTCTGGCCATAGTAAGGTAAGTTGGGGATTTATTAGGAGGTGGGAGTTCTCCTTAACCATTTGAATGCCAGAGTTGTGTGCAACATATTGCAAAGCAATGTGTTGCATACCCCACTGGCACCCCCCCCCCATCCATATGGAGTCACATTTAAAAATCCACAGGATTTCTGCAGAAGGTAGATTGTTTTCAAGGTTGCCACCCCTAATTCCCAGACTGAATTTCTGTACTGCAAAAGCTGTTAATCCAGAAGGATCGTCTTTGGGGAATTGTAGGGAATGTCTTGTAACTCTAATAAATGTTTCTGCTTCCAGCAATGAAGGAGTGGGATTGTGTATGTTACTCACATGTTCCAGCACAAGAGTTTTACATTATCTTCTGCTCGTACTTACATATAATAACCATTATGGGAACTGGCTTCTGTTTTTAAATCTTTTAATAGTTTTAAGTTGAAATACCATTTTATGTTAAATATATTTACAAGAGTTACATAGTCCACAGGGTTAAGATCCTGTTGTATCCATAAATGTATAATTTTTGATGTTGCACAAAATGACTCTCAACAAGGGCATTCAGAATAAACTAGATGCCCTCCTGGCAGTTACAGTAACATTTTATAGCTCAGAACAGTATTGAGAATTCTGACAGTTGGTTTCACAACAGATAGGATGCTGATCCAGGGAAATATCTGACTGCCTTTTGGAGTCAGGAGGGAATTTTTACCCATGAGACGTGCATGCCATACCCCCCTTTCCCCAAATCCTGCTTCTCCCCCCCCAACAAACCAAACCACAACCACTTACAATACACACCGACATCCTGCCTGACTTAAACTTTTTACACTCAATGAAATAAAGACACGACACAGTAATTGTGGGATAAATGGAGGTCACGGTTTATTTAAGGCCTAATTAACTAATTAAACCCTTGAACCCACCCTCATAATGTGGAGCTCCTGGACCATGGTGTCCTGGCATGGGATCGGCCTTGCACGCACCCCAGCCAGGGCATCTACCAAGATGGGGAGGCTTTACCAGACATTTTTAGTCCCACCTCCCCACCCTCCACGGCAGCTCACCACTTTGTGCCCTTGGTGTTGGTACTTGGCAAAACCTTTTCCCCTCAGGCCACACCAGCCGCACAACTGGTGTCCTGACTTAAACGGAACCTTCAGGTATGCCCCACCGACACAGTGCCTAGGAGAGACATATTTCGCCACCCAAAAAGAGGGAAATTTCTTGGACCGCTTTATCCCACTAAACCGCACCTCCAATATCTAGGATAGTCCTAATGCTATGGCCGAATTAAACCTATCCAGACCTGTAAGGGACAAATTGACCCCATCAGCCCTATAAAGACTGGTGTCAGAAGCCACCAATTCCTTATGGCTAATAACGTAGCCCCCGCGAGAACTTCCTGACTGAGCGATTAACCTTTTATCTGGACTTCTCAATGGCCCTGTTAGAAGCTGCTCCTCTCCATTCAACCCTTTGAACAATTTCAGAGCACGCAAATACCACCTGGGGAGAGAGACCACACCATGCTGCATGCTTGCTGAATGTCCAGAATCAGCTGCATCGAATTGCGGGAGGTAAGATCGTTCCCACCTGCATGCAGCACAATGATGTCTGGCTCTCCCAACCTGGTCCCTGCCCGCTCGAGCCTACCGGCCATCTCAGTCCATTGAAGGCCTCGTTTCCCCAGCCACCTCAGTCTAAATCTCTCTCTCGCGGCAGCCCCATCTGACCCCCAATGTGTCTGGTAGCGGTGTGCCTTTCCGCCCAATAGATGAAGGAGTGGCCAATAAGCCACACCTGCACCGGAACCTTGACTGAACCTGAAACACATCATGCATCCTGATTAGTACACGATAACACCTAATTGTTAGTACAAGACCCCCTACTTAATCAACCTCTTACATCAAAACAGAATAATTATATATATATATATATATATATATATATTTATTTTTTTTTTATTTTTATTTTTTTTTTAATTTATGGCCTAACGTAACGTTTGCAGGCCCCAGAGCGCCATCTCTGCACACTCTTAATTTCTTCCACTGAATGACCCCTTATGGCAGCCTCTGTTGCTGTCCCAAGAGTGGGTGCCATATGCTCTGGGGTCCAAACCCAACTTCGCCCGTGTTCTGATAAACACAGCTTAAATTGAAAAACAGATAACGCAGAACCGTCTGCATGTCTTAAAAAGGCACCCCTACATGGGGCCTAACTGACCTGTAGCTTAATACCGCTTGCAGAGGACAACCTGTCCCCCTGTGGCCTTCAATAGCGCCCATTAACCTCTCCCCTCCTGATCTGTTTTTTACCTGGAAAGTCAAGGAGATATAAGCTCCCTGATTCTGAATGCCCCGTGAAACACCATGGCGAAGGCAGTTGTAAACAGCCATGTCTCAAATTGGTCAGTGCATACTTGTGGCACTATGTTTATCAGGACCCCAACCTAGCCCTGTCCACTGGTCTCCTCCCGCCCTTATGTATGTGATCCCACTTATCCCAACCCTTGAGAATTCGCCTGACTGCAGACCTGGCGGCCAGATCCTCCCTCTCCAACATCCTAAAATAAAATGATAAGCCCACCAATTTTGCAGTCACTGAACTCTTAGACAAGCCCTGCACTTTCAAACCTACCAAAAATTGCAACATTTGGACCTTGGGAGCTAGCTGGCTAATCTCCGGTCTCTGAATGAAATCACCCCAGGATCGCCGTGCACTGGCATATGCTGTGCATGTCTTTGAAGCCAATGATCGCTGCACCAGAGTTTAGATGGACATTCAATACCATTAGGGTGTGCATGAGGTGCCAACTTAAAAAACTCTTCCCACCTTTCCCTAGACAGAGCATCTGCAATTTTGTTGTCTACCCCTGGGACATGCTTAGCTTTGAACCAGATATTATGACGCATACATAACAATACCGCAATTTTGTTGTCTACACCTGGGACATGCTTAGCTTTAAACAAAATATTATGGCCCATGCATAACAATACCACCTGCCTAAGTATCCCTAAGACCTGTATAGATGAGGAAGTTAGCAAATTAATGTCATAAACCACGCTCATGTTGTCCATCCAGAACACCAGTGCCTTATTTGCCAACTCCTCATGCCACAGTTCCAGTGCCCCCAAGATGGAAAAAGCTCCTGGTGAAGCCCTTGGGCTCCCAGGCATACCTCCCAACATTTCAAATTGCCAAAAGAGGGACACTTGTGTTTTAGGGGGTGTGACTGGTGGGCGTGGCATTACCAATAATTTTTTAGACTATTTCATGACCCATTGACCCCTATTTGTGTAACCTAATAACTGATTTAGAACAAGACCAAAGTATTTTATTTACACAGACTCATTTATATACACGTATACTGACATTTATACAAACACTAATGTGAGTTTTATTGCTGTAGACAAGTATGATACACTTATATACCCACCACACAGTCTGACCCCCTAAATAGAGGGACATCAGGGTGGGAAAGAGGGACAGAGGGATTTGGGTCTAAAAGAGGGACTGTCCGTCCTAAAGAGGGACACTTGGCTTCACTTGCCTCATAAGTATGTCCCTACACCACCTGCTGCATCCATAAACAGCTCCACTTCCTAAACAGACTGCCCCCTAGACACCCACAGCCTAGCACCATTGAAATTGTTAAGGAACTGGTCCCACACCCTAAGATCCTCCTGTAGCTGCCTGGTCAACCTTATCTTGAACTGCGGCTTCTACACACCTGCCATTGCCATCCGCAACCTGCGACAAAAAACCCTACCAAGAAAACTGACATGATTCAAAGGAAGGTGCATTATCCAGGGTGTTATTTACTGAGCTACCTTCGTGATAAATGTAGAATCAGTGCAATCTTTCGTGAATCCTCCCTAGGTATTACACCTAAAGGGGAGACTTCCAGGCCGTGCAATGGAGCTGAATCAAAGGGGGCCCGTTAGCTCTTTCCCTAATGTAGTTCAATACCATGAGAAGCTGCTATGCAGAATGCAACAGAGGAAAGAAAACTATTGTATAAAATGAGTGATAGATACATGGAATAGCCCCAATGGAAGTTGCAGAGACCTGAAAACAGAACAATGAATTGAAGACTTTTGTGATAGGTCCTTGGCCATTGTAAGGCTTAACTAACTAATGTTTTAATACAATGGGAACCACATACTGCATTTTTATATTTATTCTGATAAAATAAACCCTTAATACTTGTATTTGCATGGTTAATAATTGCCTATATTTGGTTTATCAGACTGTGAGGTTGCACAAAACATTGTCAACAGGCAAAGACCTCAAAGCCCCTGACAATAACAAAAGGCCTGAATCAATAAGATTAGTGAAAAGAAAAGACCTCAATGCGTTAAAAATAACAAATGGCAGGCAACTCATGAGACAACTGCCCCCCCCCCATTGTTACAGAGTCAAGGACAAAGCCCACACTTTTGCTACTCAGAGGGGGGTCTACTGTAACTCACACCATGCATTGTATGCCTAACACAGACAATGGACCCTGTACTTGCTATGCCAACCCCTTAAGAGATAATCTGGACTACACCCTTCACCCAGACTATATTCTACCCAGACTATATATTACACACACATATATATATATATACACACACATATATATATATATATATATATATATACATACATATATATATTTTACATGTTATGCTGAGAGAAATATTCCTGATAGTTCACCTCCTATTCCATTATAATGGTGTTGCTATATAAAATTCACTGATTCCAGGTAGGATAGTGTTGAAGCATTGCAGTAGTATTTGTATACATCTAGAGAACTGTATTGATTTGATGTTATATTCTCCCAACAGGTATTAAATTATAAAAGGGGGGATATGTTTATCTAGATACCTTGACTTACAAGCAATGTAACTTCTGAATATTAATAATATACATTTCTGTAAATGTATCAAGAAACAGTAGCCACCAACTTCACTCAATGAGATATGAAATGTGGGAAGAACAAAAGGCTCCCATACCACCCGAGAAAAGCACAGTACGTGAATATGGATGCCAAGAAAGTTATATTATATGGCCCACTGTCCTGGAAAATATTCTAATGTGTAAATTGAAATATCACCCTACTATACTTTATCAAATAAACAGTAATTGGCTTGAAAAAAAGGGACCTGAAGATCCCATGCAACTCTCTGAAAACAAAACAAGTGGTAGAGAATGGATGGAAAATACAAGATATATGGACTTCTATAGCGTTTGCAAGAAATACTTAACTATTGCATTATGAGACACATATGACCCCCTGGTACCATAAATGCCTACACCCCTGTTTACAAGAAATGACAATGTATTATAATTCATTAAAGAAACCAATGATTAATGTACTCAATTACAATATCACAAACTGACCTGGAGCCTCCTGTTCAGTGAGTGATATATTAGCCTCCAGGTCATGGACCTCAAACATTTTGGATTAAATAATATCACTACATTAATTATTAAGCTCATTTTTTCTATTGTTTTGCAAGACAGCTCACTCCCGCTATGGTAAAGTATTACCATCAAAAATTATACAGTTTACCAATCCTATGGAATGCTGACTTTCTTCCTTGGTTTTCTGGATACAAATTCCTTGGTGCAGATAAATCCCTTTGGTTTTGGAGATTTGAGAGTGCATGTATGGAAGGTATGAGAAATGAAATAAAAACAGCTTCAAAAGAAAAACAGTTCATGCTTAAAGGTAACATTGGCTTCCTTTTTAAACACATATACCCGCCCCCTCTCACACCTTTACCTGGGGAAGGTGAGGGGATAACCCTCACCTCTCCCAGATCAAATTAAATCTGGCCGGACTGGAGTGGCCAGCCCCCATTGTCTAGGGGCTGACCACACCAGCCCAGCAGTGGGGGGAATAACATTATCCTGTGACAGAGGGGAGGGCAGCCGCCTCATTGAGCTACGTGCGGACAAGCCGCCCTCCGCCCTTAATTTTGGGGCTTAATTGGAAATGGCTTCACTTTTTTTTTTTGTTTTGTTTTTATGCCTTCTGGATTAACAGGGGTGTTATGTCACAAGCTGACCTTAATGGAAGCATTTCTTTTTTCAGCCTCATCAACTATGTTACTATGTCCCTCCTTCCTTTCCGCTTTTGTTTTTGTACCCCTATACTGTGTCTGTATTTCCTATTTTATGACATTTCATCTCCTTTTATGTTTGAGCCCTCATTATCTGTCTGTTCCCCCTGTTCATTTCATCCGTGCTTTTGTATCCCCTACATATCCCAATTATGTCTCTGTACCCCTGTACACCTACTACTGTCTATCCCCTTTAGGCTAAATGTATTATACTTTAGTAGATATCATACACAAAGAGAGATTCTAACCAAGAAGGAATGACTGTATCATTATTATTATTATTATTATTATTATTATTTGTTTATAAAGCTCCAATATATTTTGCAGTGCTGTACAACAGTTAAATTACAACTGAACAATGTAAAATAGGGTAAAATATATAAGGATGTTTACAGTCAACATTAAAGGCACTGGAAACTGAAGGATATAAGAGTCCTGTTTGCTAAAGGTTAAAATCTATAGGAAGTGAGTGACTGATGCAAAAAGATCTCAGAGCCTGGAGTTGCTGGGCATTCCAGCCATAGATTGTGAGGAGGAAAGTGACAAATGCAATAAGGGACATTCTGCTGATAGCATCATGTAGGAATTCTGTGAAGTAAGGCTGGAAGAGTGTTAGTGGTTTGGAGTCAGGGCAAGTTTTCCCCAGTGTTGGAGTAAAGTAAGGGTGCAGTGAGGTCCAGCCAAAAAGCAGTATAGAGTGAGAAGAGGATAATGTTAGCATGTTAGCCTTTAGCTATGGAGGAGATTATAAGGGAAATGTTATGTTACCCCAAGATGTTCATTTTGAGGAATCTTTTAAAGGTCTGCTGCCTAAGGTAGAGTCTGACAGAGTGAAGCAGAGAGTTCCATAGGGTGGGAGCAACCCTAGAAAATCTTTTAGATTAGAGTGAAAGGTGGTAATTAGACAGGAGATGAGACATAGGTCATGGTTAGAGCAGAGGGAAGGCAGGGATGTATCTTGAGACAAGGAAAGAAATAGAGAGGGGTAGATATGGAGGTGCTCACCTGGCCAGCGGAGGTGCTATGTGGATTCGTGCATGACACAAACTAAAGACTTTCAGATCAGTATGAGTTAACCAAAATGCAGGTTTATTAACACAGAATACACCATGGGGCATTGGAGCCTGACCTAAGTCGAGGCCCATTCTACAGACAAAGCAAAATGTTATTTAACTTCCCCAGGGCAGACCCACACTTTATACCCATGTTCCTGGAAAGCTGTAGTGGCCACAATAATACATTATCTCCCATAGTAGCTGTGGGGAGAGCCAATCAGGAGTGTTGGTCTGGGCTCAGAGATTCTAATCCCCCAGTCAGAGATTTGCCAGAATCTTTCCTGCACCAAAAAGAAAGGTGATGGCAATCTATTCTCAGTGCTAGTTTCACTCACCCCTAACCCTACACCAGTTCACTAAAACAATGGAGGACACCCTGGAGGGTTGCTCATTGTTTCCGAGTCGATCTGCAAACACTCTGGATATTGTTTCCCCATGACCTGAAGAAACCTTGCCTGGCCTGATGAGATTGAGGTGACCAGCACGCTGACATACAGTATAACACACAACACACAATGAATGCAATATTGAAAAGTATAGCACATACTGAGCCCACCCTTAGGATCTCTTTATATATAATCTATATCTAACAAAATCTGTCCTAACATGCCCTGCACCCATACTTTCCCTAATATACAGATAGCATACATATTCCTTATGTGGGCCCAGGGCAGCATGAAACAGGGGTGCTTCTCTAGGATGAGCAGTAGAGAGCGGGCTTAAAGGGATAGTAATACTTCGTTTTATCTTTATTTTATTTTGTAGGCATTAAAAAAACATGAAGAACGCTATAAGTCTTATCTCTCAAACCTTTATGGTTTAAGAGATATTCACAAGCAAAGTTTCCCCCTCCCGCCCCTTTTTCCTAGTGTAAGCCATCTCTTCTCAGATGTGGAATCAGGTTGTCAGACCAGACAGATAACAGCAGGGGACAATCTTCTTTGTATGAAAACAATGAAAGTCCTTCCCCCCTTGACAAGTTTTTCAGCTTTTTCCCTTATCTTAATTGAAGATTGTCCCTCTCTGCAGTCTACCTGGGCACCTCCCTTCTGATCTGGCTGAACGGGGGGGGGGGGGTACTTTGCTTGTGAATATCTCTTAAACCATAAAGGTTTGAGAGATAAGACTTATATCGTTATCCATGTTTTTTTAACGCCTACAAAATAAAATAAAGATAAAACCAAGTGTTACTATCCCTTTAACCTTTATTCAAGCCAGCTGTTGATCCCTCTGGGGAAGCAGGGACAGGGACAGAATGGGTTGGTTCCATCCAGGATTGGCACCGCATCTGCTGTGTAGGGAACTGTCCAGCTCTGTGGTGCTTAATGACCTTACATGAGGAAAGGTGCTAAACATCCATGGGACTGATGCAAGGACAGAAGACTCAGAAGTCCAAATGTACACCATGGATTAAAGTTACATATTCCACAGCAGTGTTGTTTAGTGCCTTGTAGTTTAGAACCAAGATCTTGAATTTGATTCTAAATGGAAAAGACAGCCAATGCAGGGATTGACAGAGTTGAGTTGTTTTAGCAGAGTAGTGAGTAAGTAAGCTTAACCTTGCAAAAACATTCAAAGTAGATTGGAGAATGGTCAGCTGGGAAAGAGGAAGGCAAGTTAGGAGAAGGTTACAGAAATCAACATGGGAGATGATAAGAGTATTAAAAAGAATTTTGATTGTACCTTAAAGGGAAACTTTCATCCCCAATAAAGTTCCCCTAAAATAATTAGCCATCTAGAGATTAGCTTATCAGTAGTACTATTATCTAACCTAATTATCATGTTAGTCAGAAATCCTACTTCTGCCAAGACTGACTGCCAGGCAACAGCACTTTAGAAGCATCTGCGTGTCTGCGCCTTCAGTCCCTTCTGGTATATTTAGGTACCATGCAACGCCTCCTAGAGAAGACCGGTGCACAGATATCTGTAAGAAAAGATGTCTGCACTGTTGCCTGGCCATCAATCTTGGCAGAAGTAGGATTTCTGATTAACATACTAATTAGGCTGGTTAATAGTACTATTGGTAAACTAATCGCTAGATGGCTAATTATTGGTTGGGACTTTATTTGGAGTGATAGTTCCCCTTAAAGTGAGAAAGTGACAAATGCACAAGATATTTCTGAGGTGATAGCAGCAGGATTTAGCAAGAGCTTGGATGTGGGGAATAAACAGAGAGGACAGAGTCAAAGATAACTCAGAGGCAGCAAGCTTGGGGTTGGGGGCAATCAAGAGGTCATTCAAAGTAATGACATCAGTAGAGGATTTGGTGGATGGGGAGAATAATAGACATTCTGTTTTAGCCAGATCATGTTTTAGATAATGGGAGGACATTCAGGTAGAGACTGCAAAGAGACAATTTATAAGAGGAGTCATGTTAGGGGAGAAGAGATAGAGTTGGGCATTGCCTGTACACAGGATATACTGCACCCTGAATGAAGATATTAGATTTCATAGAGAAGTGTACTGTATTGCAAAATTAAGTTTTGAACACTAACCCACAATACATACATCTGTATTGCATCTCAATGCTGATTTATTTTGGTGATCTGTACTACAAAATAATATACAGTCTGGACTCAAGGCCAATTAAACCCCCTCTCTCATAGTATTCATGCAGACCCCAGCATGTCACCAGTATCTGTTCTGCTTTTTTTTGTTTTTGTTCAAGATACAAAGATCCACTAGATATGTAGGCTACCAGCTGTGAGCAACCAGTTTCATATTGTTAATGCTTTGAGTGGCAGAAGGGTGTGTAACGCTTTGTGGAGCAATGAGTTGCATACTCCTCTAGCACTCAAAGGTTTAAAGAATATATGTGCATTTACACATCAAAAAATACATGTTATAGTGCTTTTCTGCATGGAAAATCAAGGGAATTCCCACTTCAGGGAGATCATTATTTAAAAGTTAAAAAAACATAAGAATTTTAGTTTTTCATCAAACTGTTAGCAACATCACCATATGGTAAAGGCATTTTTGTATATGGCACTCTGTGAGAGAGCTTGAGTCAGAGACTGAGGCCCTCCATAGGTAACAATTTTTTTTACTGCTCCTGTAATTTCCATGTAGGAAACACAGTGACTCCTTCTTTGACAGTGATCGTCTACTAGTTTACTCAAACTAAATTCTTGATAATGTGTTTCTTTTGATGATTAGGGAATGAAGCAGGACTTGGTTAGGACGGGAAAAGATCAGTTGCAGAATACTTATTTGTGACTACATCTGGGTACACTTTAGAAGAATGTGTGACACAGCAAACCTGTATCTCCAGTGTGTGTAAGTCTATTCCTATAAAGCTGTCTGCCCCCACTACATCTCCTCACTCTCTTTCCTCTCTTATTTCTCCCCAACTTTGTCTTACCATCATACTCTCTTTGTCCTTCCTTCTGTCTTTGTCTCCACCTTACATCTTTTCTCTGCTTACCTCTTACTAATTATGCTTCCAAACATATAGACTGTAAAACTGTACTATCCATGTGCCTCCTACATCACTCCTATGGCATTTGTTCCCTTTACACCTCTGCCCCTCTATATCACCATACTATCTTTGTCCTGCCTACAACTGTGCTCCCCCCTTACTGTCTTTGTCACGTCTAGCTTTTCTACTACTATCCAGATACCCTATATGGTTTGTTTCCCATACCTGCTCACTTAGCACTGATTCCCAACATCACAACTCACTTGTTGGGTCACAGGCTTAGAGTGTCATACAATTCTGAATACATTCTTTATATGACATATTGTTTAATATATATACTTGTTCCTGCAAAAACCGCATATGTGTTCAAACAGTCACATGTTGATATGCAGATTCCAGCTAAAGTGGAGGAGTTCTGGGCAGGGACAGATTTCCAAGTAGGCAGAGTAGGTAACTGCCATGAGCTCCGAATTTTGAGAAGCACCTCAGCTGAGCTGGCCGCACTCACCTTCCAAGTTGTAGGTGTAGAATATATTTTCAATGTCTCTGTACCAGTTTTATACTGCTTTACAAACTATTATTTAACCCCTTGCATGTTGGAGAGATCTCTAGCACATTGCTTTGAAATGTGCTAGAGATCTTTCTACTAATCAAGAGATTAAAGCTTTTTTTCTGTCGCAGTAAAACTGTGAAAGGTACTGAGAGTGGGGTTATGTGAGGAGTGGGGGAGTGGCCATGGGCGGAGCTAAGGGCACCTAGAGTGCCTTGCCTAGGGGTACCTGGGATCTATATCTGGTCCTGGTCCTGGGGCAAGCCATTCTCACTATAGGGGAGAACGAAAAATTCCCTAAATCCTCATTGTTTTAAATGGGAATGTTAAGTCCTTGAATGCCAGATAGGTCTCCCACCTCTGTAGCCCTCAATGGTATAAAATCCCCATTTAAATTAATAGGAATGTTTAATTCTACTGTATAGTGCAAATGGTTTGCCCCAGAACTCCTCCACTGTTCTATTGAACATTCTGCCATAAGACGGACACATGTTCCCATATATAAAGGCAGTCTCTATTCAAATTCCCTCACAATGTAATGGGCATCAGCCCATCAGGTACACGGGGGGTGCTGCTATTCACTTTCTCCACCACTAATGTGGCCACACACAGCGGAGGAGAAATGGAGGGATCATAATTTATCTTGTTTTGATTTAGAATGTGGACACAACTTTCTACTTTTGGCATTTTTTTAAATATTAACCCGCACATCTCAGCATTGTTTTACCTTTTGAGTCCCAGAGAGGTATGCACCACTCAAAGGTTTAAACTATGCATGGCTATGGGGGTTATTTTCTGGATAATATATTAATATCTATTGATTTTTATTACAGAGTAATGGAAGAGAAGATGGAAGGAAGAAGACAGACCTCAAGAAGAAAGAAGATAGAACAAGGACAATAGCTGACCATGGTGCTGAAGACCCCACAGGATATCAGGATTAATGGTAAGTGTTTTTTTTCAGGTGCTGTTGCTTTGTAACTTAGTTGGATTAATTCTATGAGTGCCATTGGTGTATTTATACCCCACTGGCACTCAAAAGGTTAATTCTAACATTGGACAGATTTTTTAGCTACTTTGGATTTATTGATATGGGGCTTAGGGCACATATCAATACATCCACTGGGGACTTAGGGTTTTTTTTTTCACTTTTTTCATTTCAATTGCTGCGTCGGCTGTTTTAAGATCCGAAAAAGGGACTCCCAAAAAAACTGGGTCTTAAATTTCCAACCATAAAGTGAATCCCATATCGGATCTTAAGGGCTAAAGCAGTAAATAAAATGGCACCTTGCTGCATTTTTATTATTTGCTATGGGCAAAAACACATCTAACTTTATTGCCTGGCAGGAGGGTATTTTTGCTGGCATTTCTTTACAGCACTGGTAATTGAATAGCTTACCACCTTGAATAAAATGCCATTGGCTGAAAAAATAGCAGTTAGACCTAATTGAATGGAGTCCGTAATCTGTAAAGTCAATGCATTTTATTGTTTTTTTCATCTAGCCGTGTTTTTTTTATACTTTTATGCCCCTGACAATGAGCCACTGGGGCTATTTCCAGAGAACTTTCTCCAAGGAACTATGAAAGCAGGCATAGTGATACAACTTAGAAAACACACAAAGAAAGAAAAAAAAGACAAAGCATACAGAGCACTCAGTGATGCAGGGATAGTGATATAGTGTTTTACATTGTTATAATGTCCTTCTTTGATGGTCACTGGAAAACTATAAAATTGAGATGAAGGGAACATACTGTCAGGAATATAGAAGTGTAAAGAAAAATAAGTAAAGACAAAAAAAAAATATTATACCTTTAAACAGGGCTTTTAGAACTGGAGGAAACGTATGTTATTGAGTGGGCCCATAGACTGGCACCCCAGCACCCAAAAGACAGCTTAAGACCTTGAACTGTGATATTCAAGCTGCTCGGCTTCTCTGATAAATTCAAAATCCTAGCAGCCTATAGGAAGTCGAGTAACCAATTATTGCTATTTCAAGATTTTTCTGCCATTGTTCCCTTAAAACTGAGGTCCTTTGATATTTGCAATCAGTTATTCACAAAGGGAATAAAATTCTCTCTAGTATACCCTGCTCGACTGAGAGCTCACATAGAACATGATTTTTATTGGTTTGATACCTCAGTGGCAGCAGAAACTTTCTTGCAGACACAGCTTACTAAAGATTGCGTTCATTCTCTGTTGGGGCACTCTCAGATATGTTATTTGCTACCTTAAACCATCCTTCTAGGGGTAGATTACTTACATAATTACCTTCACAAAGTTGTTCTTATTTGATGGACTCTCCAGTTTGGTTTTGTAGTACAGATGCTCATCCATTACCATGGACATGCCCTTCCACATTCCCATAGGGTGATGGGACATGTATTTCTTCTTGACCTCCCTATTCTATCCTGGTGGGGAGATATACTCTACAACCTTGTAACATTCCCATGAGATGCTACCTACTTGTATGTTTCTGTCAGAGTCCCTTTCTCTAGAAAACTGCACAGCTTCTCCTGTCTCCACCCATATACCAAACTGTGATCCTTCATCAGCCCTCTTCAGGGGGTAACGAGTCATGTGCCTCCTATATAGTACATTTCCTTGCCAGGGGTGTTTTTGTTGTTGTTGTTGTTTTCTTATCCGTCTTCCCCCTCCCTTGGTAGGTGGGATTCTGCATAGGACCCTCAAGGGTAGTAAGGTGGGGGGGGACAATACCGAACGACACTGTATTACGGGTAACTTGGAACATTGTTCTTTTTAACCCTTTGAGTGCCAGTGAGGGATCCATTGCATTGCAACGCAATGCATTGGCTACCTCTCTGACACTCAGAGGGTTAAGTACCTCTTTGAGTCACGGGGTTAGTCCTTCATATTGTGTATTAAGATTATGGGAATGGAAAGTATTATGGGATTATGAGTTTATAGTTTATTGAAGTGAGCTGAGGTTAGTTACTTGTTTAACAACTTCTTTGTTATATGACCTTTTCTCTCTCACTTATCTTTCTTCCTCTTTTTCTACTCTCTACTCTTTTCTTCCACTTTATTCTCCCTGCAGAAACCTGGGTGGATCTAGTATAGGCTCTGGGGTCAGAAGGCTCCCCCCAGTTTCCATGGTATGAATGTTTGGAGTCCTGCCTCCTCGCTGGGAGAAGCTGGCTACACTCACACCTAGTTTTCCCATATGTTTTCCAAGCATTTTATTTTGTTTCATGACAACACCCGTACTACACACCAGTCCTATCCGACACTCCATATCTCATTTTGGTCTTGGAATATGATGGAATAAGACATAAACCACCCCATCAGACATAAAAAAGAATGTTTACACCCCCAAACACACTTAACCAAGGGGGAGCATTTCAAACTGAAACAGGGCTGGGTGATTTTATCTTCTCTCATTATTCCTCCAGCAAAAGGGGTGTGGCCATTCCCGTTCCTAAAACTCTTACACAAGGAGGTATGTGATTAATCACTGTTTAATTGATGACTCTTATTTAACCATTTGCTACCTCTACACCCTTAATACCATTGTGAAAGAGGATCACAAAAACACTAAAAAAGTGCTAAGTGAGGTTTCTTCCCCTTGTCCCAGAGAATGTTATGAGATATAATTATTCCCTATTCTAAATATGAGTTCGTAATATCTCAAAGTTATATCTGTAGACAGGCCTTATACAAGTAATATAAGGACAATAAAGAGGATTACAGAGTCTGTGCATGTATTATGTAAAAGTTTATTGGCTATCTATAGAATATAAAGTAAATAAGAAACTTATCAAATAACACAATAAAAACAAGTTACATTACATTACAAATCCAACTAGCAGAGTATAAGATAATTATAAAGTATTGCTTGCCATAGTATTAAAAAATAATTAATTACATACCATTCAGCCTCGATGAATGAGAGTGTCAGATAACCTGATCTGTCTGGCACTGACTATATGTGTCCTGTCACCCATTATATATCTTTTCTCTTAGCATGAGTCAAGGAGGGGTAAAGGAACATGCAATTAGCTCATGCACGGAAAAACCATATTTGGAGGTAGATATAGCAATTGGTTATTAAACACGTTGCTAGGGGCTTAGGGCATAATAGCTAAAGTTATCTAGGGTTCCAAGGGTGAAAAGTGTAAGTAGATAACTTATGCTTCCCTATCTGTGGGAACTATGGAGGATATGTAACTCATGGAAGGTTACAAGGCCATAGACCGTCTCACAAGACCATAGACCATGTCTGTGTCAAATGGGGAGTGTGATGTAATATAGACCATGTCACAGGACCATAGACAATGTCTGGGTCAAATGGGAAGTGTGATTTAATAGTGGGCTCTCATCTAGCTAAAACAATAAGTGTAGACTAGCTGTCTCTGCCATGGCTAAAGAATAATAACCCTTTGTGTGCTGTATAAAATATCTATATGCAGAATGCAATAGGGTTATAACATATATTTACAGTGTACACAAGTTGTAGGGGGCTTATTCCCCCGCAACACCACTAACCCTTCTTTCTTTTCTCTCATCTTCTAGAAACACCTTAATTTCTCTTCCAAATACATATTGGGGTGGGTCGGGGGACATCAGCTGTGTAACGGACCACAAGCTGGATAGTTCTGACATGTCTCCCCATGGCTCTAGCTTAAATCCTGTCTCATATTTATACCAACACTCAGACCTACTTGATGTCTGGCAAGTGTGAAATCCATTTGGTCGGGACTATAATTTCTATTCACACTCCCATGATAACTTTACTCACATTCATTACAAATTGGACAATGGAACCTTCCTTGGTGACATTCAAAACTGTAACAATGACATGTCATTTTGGATCATGCCCCGATATCAATAGATCTTTATTTCCATTCTCCCAGACACTCTTTTTTCATTGGCATATACCCACTTACTGGTATAACTCCCAAGATTTTCAGCACCCCCTACAAGTCAAGTGGAAAAATTATGCTTCTAATATCTTTCAACACTTAGGTAACCCTCTTCTGTTTTGGCATACCTCCAAGGCAGTCATTTGTGGCCATATCCTCTTCTATACCTTTAAGAAGAGAGGAAACCCAAAATAAACTGTGGAGAGTAAAACAGAATATTGTTTAATGGTGAAACACACTGCTTTTATACACTTCCAGACACTCTTTTCAAGGTTAGACTGCAAACTATGGCTTGGAACACGGTTCATCCACTTGTCCATTCAGAGAATGGTCTCTTATCAAGATAAACATCAAAATTAGGGAGTCCCAGCTGACCATTCTGAGGAGGTTATTTATTATCCAATTAGAATGCCTATTTTCAAGCCATGCTAATAATGGAAGTACAGCAAGAATCAATCAACATTCCAACCATTCCTTTTATTGTTTCAGCAAGCTGTTAGCTGAGCATACCGGGAAACACAGAAATACACCAAGCTTTAACACAAGTTACACAGAATACACACCAAAATACACTACAGAGGTAAACATACCTCCCAACTATCCCTCTTTAGTAGGGATAGTCCCTCTTTGAGACCCAAATCCTCTTTCCCACCCTGGTGTCCCTCTCTTTTAGGAGATCAGACTTTGTGGTGTGTTTATATATATATATATATATATATATATATATATATATATATATTACATTGCTCTACAGCTATAAAACCCACATTATTGTTTGTTTAAATGTCATTATATGTGTTTATAAATTAGTCTGTGTAAATAAAATACTTTGGTGTCTCTAGATGATGTAGTAAGTTACACAAAGAAATGTCGGTAGGTCATGAAATCACCTATAAATTCTTGGTAAGGCACTGCCCACCAGCCACACCCGCAGTAATACCCCCTAAAACAAAACTGCCCTTCTTTGGCCATTTGAAATGTTGGGAGGTATGGGTAAATAACACAGGGAAACACAAAACATCCACCAAATTATAACAAAGGGGGGGGGGGCACTTAACACAGTGGATAACATTTTTTAGCAGTAGGGGAAACAAGGGACTCACCACCTGTTTCTCCATACTGCCCTTCTCAGATATAACCAATCTTTACCCTACAAAAAGGTACAAAACAAGGTTGCCATCTCTCCCCACTTTTATTTAATCTGGCTCTAGATCCACTTCTAAGTTATTGTATTTCTTCTGGGGATACCATCTTGTGGCTATGAAATAAAAATGTCCACTTTTGCTGATGATGTCACATTTTTCATCAGCAATCCACATCAGGCCATACAGCATATTCTCGATAAGCTGGCTATTTTCAGAGACATCTCAGGTTTTAAGATTATTCTTCACAAGTTTGAGGCTCCCTGGCTAAGCCCAGGTACACATGGAAGAGATTCTATCTCCACACCTTTTACATTGGCCTCTGCCTGTATAAAATACATAGGTATTCAAATTACCAAACATATTGAGGACTTGTATACTGCTAATTTTACACCATAAGTGTGAACCCTGTGTAAAGCATATATATTATACCATACTAATGTATTAATCTGCTTGTTTCGAATAATAAGGATTTTGTCACATAGTTTGGTCAAATTATATTTAAGCTTGCTTACCTCACTAAGGTACCCCATTTTAAGCGACTCCTGTCTAATACGTATTGCCATCAATATGGCTTATGAAAATGCTCTATATTAAAAGCTAAATCTATCTAAGGCCTTCACGGCTAAACTGACCTGCATTCAAACAAGGATTCATCGCATTGAGTGGATAGATACCTCAAGAACTGGAACATTCCCACCAGTCCATTTATGTAGACGTCTGTCCCACCATCTATTATACACTGCATGGAACCTGTATAATACACCTTTCCAAAATGTACTGAGTTTAACATTTTCATTTACTCAAATGGACTAGAGTGATTACAGGCAAACGTAAGCCAGACGAGCTAGCAAAATTAATGCCATGTACTATGCCTTTAAAAGTCTCCCTTGAAATAAGCAATTGTGAATATATATTTATAGATATAAACATTTTTAGTGCATCCTTGTAGCAGCTAGAATGAGGAGGAAACATTTTGAAAAAAAAGGGGAGAAACGCACAGTGCTAAAATACCATTATATATATATACAAAAGAACCCAAGTGTATAGAATATGAAGCACAGCAAAGAATGACAGGTCCTTCCATAGTCCCCATATTAAAAACAAACCAAAAACAGAAGACAAACCTGCGCATGCTCCATGCACACCTTCCATCATGACAATCATTCTCTATAACTCCTTTTCAAATTGTGGTGGTAATATCTTTCCTGGGGAGACGGGGGATGTCTGAAGGCCTTGGAGTTGGATCCTTTATGTACTGTTAACACTTACCAGCTGTAACGTGAAGTCATTACGAGACAGTTTCTTACTTACTCACTCTTTTCTTACTTCTTCATCCTTTTGTCTTTACCATTTCTTTCCTGCTATTATTTGTTTTGATACCGTTATAAAATGTTATAAAGTTAATGCATGATCATACATTACCACTCCCATATTGTGACTCATGTGAAGCGTCGCTATACCACTTTGGACACTAACTAATCATGGGTTTGGCATAACTGTATTGTATGAAGCTGTTTACATGGGTGCCTATCTGACACATCATACTACATCTTTCATCTAACAGTATGTTAACCCTTTGAGATCCAGAGGGGTACGGAATGCATCGCAAAGCAATGAGTTCCCTACCCCTCTGACACTCAAAGGGTTAACTTACATGCAAGTTTATATTTTGGGTTTTCAGTGGAATCACAGTGAAATTGCACCTCTCACAGGTAGTTGCATTTTACATGTAATTGTTGCTGCTGTTATATAGAGAAAATGGGAGACCAACTATAAGAAAGAGATAGACAAGTGGACTCCTTCTGGTTTCATGTAAGATGTACACAAGCTCACATTGTAAGTACAGCTTACTCACATTTCAAAAAGTTGCAGCTGCACTTATATGCCCAATTTGGTAAATAAGTGGATGATATTGTACTGCTCCCACACAGAATCAGGGGTTCACATCTGATGACATATGCATAGTAGCTAAAATCAATTAATAAATATAACAGCATAGCCTAACATGGCACATTTATTTTACTAGTAATATATTTTCACTTCTTATTGTACAATCTTTTATCCAGGTCACTTCTCCTACTATCAAGATTCCTGTATACCTGAGGAGGATAGTGTTACATTTCCCTGCATGTTTTAGTCCAGAGCATCATTAGCTACACTGGTATACAACAGTACACTGCAAGAGCTACATAACCCACACAGATTTCACAAGGTCAGCGTGCACCCCCCACATACTGCCTAAAACAGGCATACATTACACTGCTAACAAACTGTTTGTTACACCAACCATCATGTACAGACTGAGACAGACACAGAGAATAAGTCATAAACAGAGAAACATCCAGACAATGGACATGAAAGAGAAAAGGTAGCAAGTGAGAATGAAAGAGAAAGAAATAGACTCAGTGGGAGAGAGATATGCAAACACACAAATACAGATAGACTGACACAGGAAGAATAAAAAGAGACATGCAAATGCAGAGAGAAATATATATATAGAGAGACATTCCAGATAGACTGGAAGAGATAAAAAGCGATAGATGCAAAGACAGATAGAGAGAGAAATAGACAAAGAGAGAGACACACTCACATACAGATACAGACAGAATGATACATGAAAAGAAAAATGAGACATGAGAATACAGAGAGAGATATAGACAGAGAAAGAGAGGTACATGCACATAGATGCACATATACAGACACACACACAGTGACACAGACTGACACATGAAACAGAGAGCGATTGAGAGACACACAGATACAGACAGTCTGACCCAGAAAGAAAAGTGAGACAGATGCAAAGTCAGAGAGAGAAAGACACAGCGAGAGACATGCACATAGACACACACAGAGACACAAAGAGAAACAAAGAGGAAGAAGAGGGATATTTTATTTTTCCATCCAAAAACAGATGTTGGAGCCAAATACTATGAGCTGCGCCAGCCTAATGCCTATGTTCTAAGCTACCTACATAGAAAGCTCTCCCACTGTAACCAGCTGCACTAAGGGGAGGGCAGTGTGGTAATGTATTGTTGTTTTGGGGTGCTCCATTTATCCATGCTTGGACAAGGTGCAGAGGAAAACAAAGTTTAGTTACTCCAATTTCCTGCTTATGCTATAGGGGAGGCATTGCGGATTAGCAAACATTGAGGGTTTAATGATGACTGATTGTGTGTGCTGGTAAGCATTAAAGCAATAATATGTGCTAGGTCATACCAGAAAGTGCAGATTCCAATGTTTCTTGAATTTTAAACCTGAAATTACTACTGAATTACCTCCTGGAGCTGATGTTGAGGAAGGACTTGATATTGGTGTGAATGCCTGCTTGATGATTAATTAGAGGAAGTGCATTCCAAGGTTGTTAGGAATTCAGCAAGGTAGCTTGTAATCCAGAGAGGGCTCTTGATGTTAATAAGTCTAGGGAGAATGTCTGAGAAGTATGTAAATGGTGGACAGAATTATAGGGATTGCTAAGAACAGAAATATAAGACTGTACAATGGAATCCACTTGTCTAAATGAGAGGAGAATATGTATGAAAGTAAATATTACTATGGAAACACTTACACACAACGTTTCTTGTTTTTAATTGACCGATATGATAATCACCCCCCACCCCACCTCCAAGTTTTGCCCATGTCCTTATTTACAGGTTGTTCTGTGTGTGTTTTGAAAAGGTTGGTTCTAGTCTATGGGGCACATGGCAAATAAAAATGTTTTTCTCCATCAATCAAAGTGAAAAATAAATTGTTCATACATAAAAATATCATCTCTCAGAGCACTAATTCATCATGGGACATATGAGTCACTGAATATGTGAATAGGGCACACAGAAGTTGATTCCATTACAATCAACAATACTTTTTTTCTAATGAATGACATTTTTAAATCATATGTTTTTGTTCCTTTGTCAGGGCTATTTTAACAATAGGGAAAAGCTGGCAGCTGCCCTGGGCTAACTTGTTGAAGGGGTACTCACAGTCAAGGAGAAAGTTTTGGAACACTCTGGATATCACTGGATCACCATTGATCTGTGGCACATAATACACACTGCTCAATGTGTAAACCAAGTATGAAAACCCAGCATTGTCTGAAGATGGATGTAAACACTCATGGCTCAGTTGGTTAATGCATGAAGAACTGGAACAATAACACACACTACCACCAAAACAATTGCATGAGTCCATAAATAAAAACAACAACCTTTATTGGTAACCAGGGATCATGAGTAAGTGTTATCAACACAAAACACGTGTACCTGCCTGAGATGCTTCTTTTTACATTTGAATGCATGCACCTATAGCCCACCAGTCTCTCCATTAACTACTAGTGTTGACAGAGATTATTGCAAAGGTATGCATATGGTTACGAATAAAGGTTGTTGTTTTTATTCATGGACACGTGAATTTTTTGGTAGTAGTGCGTGATATTGTTTGAGTAGTTCATGTGTATCAGAGCTCAAAGGGAGGCCTTTTTACCCTACCTGGGGTGTCCTATATATGTGAAAAATTTGTCTTGAAGATTAATGTCATTGAAGTGTGACAACAACAAGGTCCATTTGGATCAACGATGGTAAACAGGAATAGGAAAAGGGTTGAACTGGATGGACGCAAGTCTTTTTTCAACCTAAATTACTATGTTACTATGTTACTAAGAGCTGCTGAATTCACATCCATATTTCATTTGGTTAATGCACCAGCTGAAGAATCTGATAGAATCTGATTTCACAAAAAAGAAAAGAAAACACTCATTCTTTTGTTAGGTCATGTGTGGCTCTAGGTTTTTGGGGGCCCCTTAGCAAAAAATTTACATGGGGCTCTCTTTTACACCCATGTCTTTATTTCTAATAAGACATAGCCATCTGATTTTGTTATGCAGCGATGGTACTATGTATGCACTGCGGTGTCAACTGCCTTCAGGTGCTTATACTGCTTATATTGTATCACCAACTCTGTGTTAGGTAAATATAAACACTTAGAGCCATATGTTCAAAGGGATAATGACAAAAAATGTATGAATGACAAAAATAAGTAATTATGTGCATGAATGACATATTTTCTACAGAGTATACGACAAAAAAATAGTAATATCCGTTGTGTACGATACAACTCCAGAATTGACAGGCAAAGGGGCAGGGCAGGGGCGTGGCTAAACTATTCTCCAGTGTCGTATAGAGGAAAAGAGAATTTGTCGAAACTAACAACAAAAAAATGTCTTACAAAAGACAAAATTTGTGGAGGGAATGTGAAGTTCTGAATGTGAGAATTTTTGTCTTTAGTTAAGACATTTTTGTTGTTAGGTAAGACATTTTTGTCTTTACAAACAACATTTTTGTCTTTACATATGACAATTTCAGCCAGGACAAACGACATAATCAACACTCTGAAAATATTAATGAGCCCAACGCCACTGTACTTTGAAAAGTCGTTACAAACAACAAAAAATAATTTGCAACTTCTTTGAACATATGGCCCCTAGCATTGTGTGAATCTAGTCTTTGAATAGAACATGTTCATTAAATGTAAGCTTCTATATATTTGAAAAAAAATTTTCATAAAAAGGAAAAACAGATATAGTTTTTAACTGACTTCTTGTATGTTAGAGATATCTGAAATGAATTGCAGGCAAACATCATTTTCAGTGCACCTACGTCAAGTACATGAAAGCAAAAGGCAGTTATGTCTTAACCTTTCCCTGACCTTCGTACATACTTGGAAGGATGGTCCATCTAGCATTATGTTCTCCTCAATGCCTATAACAACAAGAACAACAGAGAGCATTAACTCTTCTGGTACCAGAGCCCTATACAATGCAGTGAATAGCACTGTGAAGGTTTAAATAATAGCAATGACAGGGTTAGTTTCGAACTGCCTATGCATTTTGTAGCCAGTAGATGCATAGTAGTTTAGGAGACATCAATGCTGTTATTTCTGCGTGGTGAACTCTGAGTGCAGAACTGTATGCTCATAGCTGGGAACTCTCTGGATTTGCACCAGAGACTCTGGTTTTGGCTGCTAATCAGCAGAGTGTGATTCTCCAGATGTGGGGAGGTTTTAAGCAAACTCTGCCCACGTCTGTTCCTTCCCAGTGTCCTCCTCCCACTCCCTGACCACTTCTCCTCCTTCCCTGGCCTATTCTTCCTACTCTGGCACATAATTAAGCCCCACCCACCACTCACAATTATACCCTGCCCCCTTTTTGATGCGAATCGTGCCATTTTTCTACCCCCAGCTGCACCACAAGGAAGTTCCCAGTTGTATGTATGCTTGCTCTTATCTCAGTGCAGAACACAGATTACCATAGCTCCCATTTCAAATGCCCAGAGGGACACTTTTGCATTAGGTGGTGTTACTGGGGATGTGGCTGGTGGTCAGGGCATTACCAATAATTTTTAGGTTATTTCATGACCTATTGACACCACTTTGTGTATCTGAATACATGATTTAGAGCAAGACAAAAGCATTTTATTTACAGACTAATTTATAAACACATATACTGATGTTTAAACAAACATTAATGTTTTCTTACTGTGGAGCAATGTGATACACTTATATACACACCTCACAGTCTGATCTCCTAAACAGAGGGGCACCAGAGTGATACACTTATATACACATACCACACGTCTGATCTCCTAAACAGAGGGGCACCAGGGTGATACACTTATATACATACCACACAGTCTGATCTCCTAAACAGAGGGGCACCAGGGTGATACACTTATATACATACCACACAGTCTAATCTCCTAAACACAGGGACACCAGGGTGATACACTTATATACACACCACACAGTCTGATCTCCTAAACACAGGGACACCAGGGTGATACACTTATATAACCACCACACAGTCTAATCTCTTAAACACTGGGACTCCAGGGTGGGAAAGAGGGACGGAGGGATTTTGGTCTCAAAGAGGGGCTGTCCCTCCTAAAGAGGGTCACCTGGAGCTGTGCTACAGGAAATAAACTAGGCCTTTTTTTAACATTTCCACCACTTCAAATGTACTGAAAAGATTGACAGAGGGATTTTAATCTGAAAGAAGTACTGTTCCTCCTAAAGGTATGGAACCCATTGAGTGCCAGAGAGGTATAAAATGCATTACCATACAATCCATTGGATACCTACCTGGCACACTCAAAAGGTTAATAAGCATGCGGTGTTGCCCTGAGATTGCTTTCCAGGCATAAAACAAATCAGTATCTCTCACACTATGTATATGCTGGTCTTTTGGCTAACATGATCCATAGAGAGACTGAATGAAGTTTTCAAATATGCAGACATAATTTTAACCCTTTGAATGCATTGAGAAGCAATGCATTGGAGACCTATCTAGTATTCCAAGTCTTAAGAGCCCCATTACTAAATGGGGATGTCTCCTGTGGTACAGCTTTGCTTCAGAATTGCTCTTTAGCTTTCTATACGTGGGCCAACATGTGATAGGTTTGGCTTCAGAGTTTTGCTTTGATACATATGTCTTAGTGAAGCCATTGTAGGACTTCCAGCTGCTGGTGACTATGATTCCTATCATTCCCAACCAACCAATAGCTGGCTGGGGATTAAGAGAGTTGTAATTCCCCATAACTGTAGGCCCAGTAATTGACTATATCTATACAGTATATCATACCTGTGAACTCTCAGGATTTGACCCTAAGACTCAGGGATTTGAGGTAAATCTCAGGGCCTCAGGAAGACCTGGGTAAAAGATCTATGATCTGCACCAATTAACTGCTTCTAAATTGGTGACTTTTCTATCCTAAAGGTAAAAAGGGAGATGTTCAGCTTGTCTGTGTTCAAACAGTATGACCTCCAAGTTATTGCATGCTAAGGCTTCCTCGAGCAATGATTTGAGCACCTCGGCTCTAGAGCAGGCAGGGGCATTTTATGCAGAATCTATGCATGGGAACTGTAAGGTTTAATATTTCCAAGATTTCAGGGTCAGTTCATTTTGAAAGTACCCATGTAAGCTCCTCTAGTGTTTTACATTCGAATGAATTAATGTGCTCCCAATATGCAAATCTCTAAAATGATTTTTATTTGCAGGATGAAGAGTGGTCAGAATGTGACCATTTTGGCACTGAAATAGCATCACAGCTAACACAGGAGCAAAATGGCTACAGCTCGCTTTGGGTCTACTGAGGTCCCATTGTGCCTCACATTTTTGTTCAGAGCCCTTGGTACATGTTCCACTCTGTCTCGTCCTAGTTACAGTCTTTCATTCCTTCTCTTCACTGTATATTTTCTCCCTCCCCTTCTAACTTTACTCAGTATAAACCCCCTTTTCTTCCTCATTCCCCTGGCTTGTATGTGAATAACATTTGTCACTGAAGTGATAGTGAGGCTAATGTAATAAGAAGTACAGGGGAGACGCACTAAGGCGTGATATAGAGGTGATGAAGAAGAGATCACTTCTCAAATGTGATGAATGTTCCAGTTCCTGTGTTATTCTATGGGGCTTATTTACTACAGTTTCTCAAGTGGGAGAGACCTTAGTGCATAGGCTCAGTACAATAACATTTCCATCATATCATCTCCACTTTATCACATCTTTATCACACCTGAGTGCATAATCCACTCCAGGACTAATTCTGGAGCAAACCAACTGCACTACAGGGGACAAACACAAGTTCCCAAATTACAAAGATTTAAATGGACATTTAACTCATTGAATGCAAGGGAGGTCTCCAACACTTGTTTTTTTCAATGTGCTGGAGATCTGTTTAGCTTTCAATGATTTAACTCCATGTGTTCCAAGTGTTTTTCTCCAGTTCCACCTCCCTACATCAGATTCAATGCATTTTCCAGCTATACTGCATTATTATTATTATTAATATTACAGTTTAATTATAAAGCGCCAATGGCAGCAATTCTGGATAAAACCAAGTACTCTATGAAGAACAGATCAAGATTCTCCAAATTCCCATTCATTTAAATGGAACTTTTAACCCACTGAATGCTAGAAAGGTCTCTAAAGCATTGCATTGAAGACATCTGTAGCATTCCAGGGGTTAAAAGCCTCGTTATGTCAGTGGCAAAGTTTAATTGTCCCTTATAATGCAATTAGATTGCCCCACAATTGCTCCAGTTTGTCTTTGCTGCTCCACAGCACTGCATGTGTTTACTCTTATTTACCCTTTAAGGACAAGATGCACAACCCTCTGGTTCAGCAAGAGTTAATATTTGAAAAAAGGACATCTTAGTATAATAAAAATGCACTTTTACTCTGTTATGGACTTCTCCAACACATGCAAAACAAACCATTGGAGACCTATGTAGTATTTATGGAGTTAACAAAAGAATAACTTAATTTTGTACAAAATATTTTTTAACTGAAAATGTTATTGCATTGCCTCATTTTGTTTGTGATGGAGAGAGTGCATCATCACCATCTAGTGGGCAAATATTAATATTGCGCTACAAGTATAATCAAATGAGATGAATTTACTCTTGGATTCTATTGCGGCTGATATCTACAAATGTCTCCAGATATCTGAATGAAAATCTTTCAGATAAAATCAGTGATATTAACTGCAATGAGGTGTGCATGTGTGTTTTACATTTATTAAAGGGGACTTATACATGTAGGAAAAAGAGACTTAATTTGTTTAAGGACTTACCTAGACTGGTGTCATCCATGTATTTATTTATTGTATTTATTTTGTACTAGTGTAAAAGCCAGTGTACACGGGCCAATGTCTATATGTTCGGGCAGTGTCTACTGCACATAAATGCGTCGGACATAGCCTGCGTTCGGGCAGTCTCTACTGCGCATGACTGCATCGGACAAACATACATCTGGCCTTTTATTATTAGTGATTGTATTTATTTATTGTAATACATACTTACATATATATACATTGCGAAAATACAAAAATGGATTGTTATTAATGCTTGCATTACCTGTGGAGTGCAAGATGCACGGTATTATACAGAGACACACCACAGTGTTAGTCTCATTAGGGACAATGTACTATTATGATTACACTGTAAAACAGGAGCTGAAATCAATGTATTAGTGTTGCACCTTCCTATCACCTATTACGTAATGTAAAACTACTCAGACACAATAAATGTATCACTTTCACTGTACTAGTCTTCTGCTTTATTCACAGTTAAAGAAAAACCAATTAGGAAAACTTATATATAAATAAATTGTGACTTACTATAGATAATAAAGTGAGAGGTACAGAAAAATGTTTTTTTGCTTGCTGTGTCAAGGCAATTCAGACTGGGCAAGTCCCTATCTGCTTCAAATCTAAAATGTACACTTATTTTGTATAATGTCATTAAAAAGCAGTGATTCTGTCCTACATCATTTGAGGGAAATAAAGGAGGTATTTCCCTAAATGCAAAAACACCTGTGTGCCAGCAGCTGGTAACCAGCGCATGAACAGAGAAGACTTGGATTAATCAAACTCCAACAGGATAAGTAAATAATGAAAAACAAAATTTTAATAAAAACACATTTTAAAACAAATCTGGTGTGTCCCATCTATCCATCTGTTTGCCCTGAGTCACAGCCATACCAGTTTTCAAATGGAATTAATCCAGGGAACTTCTGTCTCTAAAACCTGTTCTTCCCAGCCTGAACCACTAAAGGAACTTAGGGAAGTAAGATTCTATGGCAGCCTGCTTCCTGCACAGATACAGGATTTTGTCTATTTCCAGTTTGTGAATAAAGCACTGGTAGGGAGAGATCCTGAGTGGAGGTGGCCTTGAGGGACAAAATCTATACTGTGCAGTGAGTGACTCCCTGTTTTGTTAAGCTGTTAAACATATCACTCCATCATTTAACTTAAGTAGTAGTGCACCATTAATGAGATCTGAGACATATTCACAAAAGAAGTCTTGCAGTTTGGGGTCAAATCAACTGCACCATAGGGAACAAATACAAATTCCCAAATTCCCATTGATTTATAAACCCCTAAATGCTACAGAGGTCCCCAAAGCATTCTTTCACAATGTGTGCAAGACCTTTAGCATTCAAGTGATAAAAATCATTAGTTAAGTCAGTGGGAATGTTTTTAAATGAGGTCAACTAAGTGCTGCATAGTGGGCACTTAAACATTCTCAAAATTCCCATCTGTACCACAGGGGAATAATACAAATTCACATCATATCATATAGCAAGGACATAGTGATAGCTAAATATCTTCCTAGTTTTTGAAAATTGTGAGACTTATTTTAGCATCATCATATATGCTAATATCTGCATATATTTATCCATGGATTCAGCAATATTTTTATTTGAAAAACTATCAATTACTTCCTTCAGGCATAAGAAGTTTATAGTGTTTTTGCTCCAGCATTTGTTTCACAGACACAGTTTCACAACAAACATTTTATTGATGACAATTGAATTGACTAGGGGTAGAATCATGTGATTACTGGGGTGGAGCTATGGGCAGGGCTAAAGGTGCCTTTGCCTAGGGTTAACTGAGATGTAAATCCAGCCCAGCAGTGATAACAACTAAAAACCTTAAGGCTAATCAAATAGGGTCAGGAAGATGAGAGAGGCTATATATGAAGCTATATCTACATATGTTATTAATGTGTTTGTTTCTTAGGCAGAGTCCTTTACACAGCAGTCAGCACCAAACAGTAAACAATAGAGTTTATCAGATTGAGGGCTTGATTCAAAACAGTAGGTAAAAGGAAAACCAATGCCGAACATTAGCCATGCCTGTGTACCGCAGCTATTCTATAATCTGTCTGCCAGAAAGGACAATGAGCGTAGGCTCAACTACGACTATCTCCCCCTTAAGTGTGACACCCTCAACAACCCCAAGATAGCCAAGAGTCACCAGACAGTCAATGAGGGCATCCACATCTGCACCCCTCCCCCACATAAATAAAATAAATAAATACCACATGCCAAGTTTTCACAAAATAAAAATGCACTTTTCCTGGACATCCATGGCAGCATTCACTAGATAGGTTAGCTCCTCCCCTTTCAGCTGATGGGACAGAGAAAAAGTAAAAGAAAATCAGACAGTGTAAGACCCCCTCCCCCTTCACCAGATGTCTTTTTTCTCTGTCCTCTGAAGCTGGTAGGACTTGTGAGGCTGGCTCTCATATTTTTTTTTTTATATTTTAAGTATTACTATCCCTTTAAGGATGATCCTCTGGTAAGGTTCTTCTGACTTATCCACCATGTGAGGTCTTTTCTTATTCTTGGATGGATTGGAACTTTCTGATTTGTATTCATCGGATTCTTGTTCCAGTGCGACAAAAAACACCTCTGGAGTGGCCTCAAATGAAGTCTTGTCCAGGGAGTTACCTGCACTGTTGATACCATGAATTCTAGGATAGTCATGTAATCCTGGGCTGTAGGTGTCATCTCCTTCCTGAACTGTTTCACCTTGGATGTGATCATCTTGGCTCAGCTGGGAGACAAGGATATTACATTCTTGGATGTATCTATCACTAATCCCAGAAAATGGATGTGACGAGTCAGGGATAGCTGACTCTTCTGCAGATTGATCATCCAAGTTCTTGCATAAGGTTGATTGTTGTGGTCTTCTGAATTTCTGCTTGAAGTCTCGAGTTTGCTATCAAGAGAAGGTCGTCCAAGTATGGTACAATCTTTATGCCCTTCATTCTTAATTGTTCTAGGGCTACTGCTAAAATTTTGGAAAAAATCCTGGGAGCCGATGTGAGCCCAAATGGCAGCTCTCTGAATTGCCAATGATGACCCTTGTAATAAAACCTCAGATATTTCCTGAATTTCTGTGCAATCTTTATTTGGTAGTATGCATCTTGTATATCTTTCATCAGAAGATATGCTCTTGTTTGAATTGCCTGAATTATGGATGCAATTGTCTCCATTTTGAATGACTGATGCTTTATCATGACATTTAATGCTTTCAAGTCGAGGACTGGTCGAAATCCCCCTGTGGTTCTGGGGACTGTAAAGATTACTGAGTACCTATCATGGTGCCTGTGATCTGTCTCCCGTAGTGTTACCTGTCTTGTCCCCTCTTGTAGATCGGCAGCAGCATGGCTGGTCGCTACCTGTCTGCTGGGATTACTGTTTGCAAACAAGCATCACTACAGTTCAGTCGCTATTTTGTACCCACGGCCTAATTGGCCGATCGATGTCCTGCCTCTTCGGTAGGCCTTATATGCGGCCTTCAGACCTAGCTTCAGTGCCCTTTTGTGGTGTATCAGTGCATTGCTTAGTATTCTGCTTTCTGCTGTGACCCGTGCTTGGCTGCTGATTCTGATCCGTGTATGACTGCTGGCCTGTCTGACTTCCCGATTCGAGCCTGAACCTTGGCCTTGTCTGACTACTCAATCCGTGCTCGATCCTTGGCTCTGTCTGACTACCCGTTTCGTGTATGACCCTGGCCTGGCTGACTACCTGCTCCGTGCTTGTACTGTGACCTGTCTGACTACCTGATCGTGTATGACCATACCTGGGAACTCTCCGGATTTGCCCCGGAGACTCCGGTTCTGACAGAGCTTTACCGGGTCTCCGGGGCAGATGCAGATTCCTCCGGATGTGGGGAGTTTCTATTGAAACTCTACCACATCTGCTTTTTCTCCCGTTGTGCCTCCGTCCCCAGCCTTCTGTGTGAGACATTTAACCCTCTGAGTACCAGAGTGGTACGGAAAGCATTGCTTTGCAATGCATTCCGTACCACTCTGGCAATCAAAGGGTTAAATCCCCCCAACACTCGAATTAAACCCCGCCCCTTTTTGACGCGATTAGCGTCATTTTTGTTACCCCCTGCTGAACAGAGGTAGCCCTCTACTGAAAGTTCCCAGGTATGTGTATGACCTTGGCCTTGTCTGACTCCACTTGTGTATGTACCTTGGGCCTGGCTATGTTCTCCGTGCAGGTACTTGGGCCTGGTCTCTGCCTACCGTGCTTTCCCCGGGTTTGTCTACTGTCTCTAGGCCTTGGAGCTCCCTGGTCTTACCGAGGGTACTTGACTTGAACCCTAGCATTCTAGGGCATTTATGTACAGGCTGCTTAGGACCCTAGGGTATCATGTCTGCCATAGACCCTAGCATTCTAGGGTAGAGATCTGTCTCTTAGCCATGCTTTCTTCATCTCGGGTAAGCTGTGAGAACCATAGGTTCTCTCCCTTTCTGCTGTTCCTGGTTCCAGTAGTGCAGGCTAGGTTCAGTGTCAGCTCCTGGGTAGTGGAGTGTATCACTGTCCTCACGCCTGATCCCGGGAAGGGTTGGGGAAATGCTTATTTGTATATATCTTTTAATAAAGTGGTGTTGATTTTAACTGTACCTGACCGAGTCGTTATTTGTCTGAGCTACTGTGACAGTACCATCCTTTTCCCCTTTGTTTCAAAGGTATGGTCTCTATTACACCCTTAAATAGATTTTTCTAACTCCCTTGTTTTTAAGGCATTGTCTGGAATTTTTTATGTTTTGAATAAACGTCTTTGAGGTCTGTGTTGAAACTCCAGCGGGCGCCCTGCCTCCAATATTCAAGAGTACAGCTGTCTAAGCTGGTCAACTTTTTCCAAGCAGATAGATACAGTTCCAAATGACCTCCCACTGGAACTGGAGGCAGGATCCACTGAACTTCAAGGGAATTCTTTCTTCAATTGTGTTTTTCAAAACCCTTCTTTTCTGAAGGATCCTCTAGATGACTGTGATGTTGTTTGTTTTCTTGCATCGTACGCTCTTGAAGGTTGAAACTGTCTATCATTACGATATGCCTGCCTCCTACTTCTGAAGGATGAATGGACAGGAGAAGCTCTGCGTTTCCTATCCTGAGGAAGGAAGGAGCTTTTTCCTCCTGTTATCTTCTTAATAATATCGTCCAGTTGTTTACCAAACAAAGGGAGGCTGTGCTTTTAGAGGAAGCGTCAACCCCCCATTATCTTAGCCAAAGGGATCGCCGTGCTGTAACTAATAGGGATGATTTCTGGCCGCCAGTCTGATTGAATCTAGAACTGCATCTCAAGCAAATCCAACAGCCTCTTTGATGGTAGTGACCTCCTTCAATAATTTTGACATTGAGACCGATGACTCAATGTGGTCCTCTATCTCGGATAGCCATATTCTAATAGTTCTTACAATACAAGCTAATGCTGTCACTACCTTCATGTTTTGACAAATTAGAGAAAACTGCTTCTTCAACGAGTTTTCTATTCTCCTGTCCATGGCTTCTTTCAAAGAAGAGCCGTCCACCATTGGAATAGTTGGTCTTCTAGCAATTTGTGCTATAGAAGCATCAATTCTGGATGGCAATACCCAATCTGATTTCTCATCTTCTTTGAATGGGTACATTCTCTGTAGCCTCTTTGATATGGCTATCCTCTTGTCTCCTTTTGCCCATTCTGACTTTATTAGTTCCGTGACTGAATGATGCACCGGAAAAGTGGATAGTTCTGTCTTTGTTCCCATAAATGCGGTGTCCAGTATACCTTGTTGTTTTGGTTCATCAATCAATCCCAATGATTTTCACATTAATTTCAGGAAGGAATCTATCTTATCTAGGTTGAAAGTACCTTCCTCTTCATCCTGTATCTCACCTTCCTCTTCTGATGGAGTAAAACTTCCATAAGACTTTCTTCCTATGCTTCCCATATTCTGGAAGAGGTTCCTTCTTCAGGGTCATAGGTCCTCTGACTTTTTTGGATTGAGATTTCATTTCAGGGAAGGTCTCTTACATTGATACTCTCATCCAGGATAAGAATTCCTGGAACTGACTGGGGATTTCAGCATTTGTATTTTTCTTTATGCAAACAGAACTTTACATCAACTGGAACCTTGTTTTCACATGTTGCGCAGTTTTTGGACTTCTGACCAGCATCTTTTTCTTTAGTCTCAGTAGACACTTTATCCTTGATACTTTTAGGGGTGGAAGCCATGGAAAAGGACTAAATTATAGTAAAATATAACTTTTAATTGCAATTATTAAAATTATTACAATCAACTTATCCTTCCCCCAATGGACTCACATAAGGATAGGCCTAACTCCTCTAGGTAGAAGCCTGTAACATTTTATAATGCCCCAAACTGGTGTGAGTTCCAACGTGGAACACATAGGCCCAAACCGGAAAAAAACATATTACTCATGTATATAAGGAGGAGGACTTACCATGCCCTCAATTCTGCCCACTGTTATGCTGCTGCAGCTGTCCACTTGAAGGCCCCTCTGCCGAAATTCATCCGTGCATTGTGCCATTCAGACCTCCGGATGGATGGAGCTGCCAGGCTCCACTGGAATCAACCGGACAGAAGTGAGTCATCGGAAGCATTCAACAGGCTTCTGGAAGCACTGGAAACAGACGCTGAGGGAACCTCTCACTAGGCTAGCACTGAGCGAAGCCTAGTCTTTGGGAATACCTCCCAGAGGGGACAGCAATGGATGCGGCCATGAATAAGGTAACCTGTGGCAATGTTTTAGAAAACACGAAGTTTAAAGTAATGGAATTTTAGTAACTCCTAATGGAGGCACTATACTCCTACTCCAGCTGAGTGTAGGACCAAAAAAGACTGGCAAGGGGGTAATCAGATATTCTTAAATAGTTTTTGCGATTGGTCCTACACCAGCTGGAGGGGAGAAGACATTACCCATTGGTCAATTGCCATGTAGAGGACACAGAAGAAATATGAAATATGTCCCTGTTATGTTATAAACTACAGAAGAGTTTGGTTGCAAGGAGAAAAAAAACATGTTCTTAGCAAAAAATTCATAACAAAATAGTGATTCAACTAATGCACATAACAGTGGTATATTACATCCCTATAGCTTGCATTAATCACTGAGAGGAAATGTTTATATTGCATGTGATTGAGGCTTTGAAATGAATCATGGTAACTGTAACTGTTGCCACATCTATACTCATATCATCCCTCATTTTATTCACCTTTTGTTCATGTTAGGGACCAGGAACCAGACAGGACACAAAAAGGTAAAATGCAATAATATTAGTGTAACAAAAACAAAAGCATGAGCCAAGAGCATAAACCAAAAGACACACCAGGGTCAGGAATCAAGACAGGTATTCAGCTGAGCCGGACTCAGGAAACTAGAAGTCTGCAATGTCAAGAACAAGCCGAGGGTCAGAAGAACAGAAGTCAGTGAAGTCAGGAATAAGCCAAGTGATCTGGAACACAGCAAACAGGAAAGCAGGAAAATCCACACCAGCCAGCAGCAACAGGTCAGCAAACAAACACAAGGACAATGGAGATGTGAGCCAAGCTGCTGATTCAGCTTGAGCCAGAAAGTCAGAAGACAGCAGCAGTGAATATCAGAGCACTAGATTAGCTCAGACAGCAGAATCAATAGGCAGAATGGGAGCAGCTCAGCAAAACCTTGACAGTACCCCCCCTTAATGACCCCCCTCCCCGCATGGCAGGACCAGGTTTATGGGGAAAGCGTGCTTGGAAAGCACGGAGGAGGGCGGGACCCATGAGCGCTCTTCTGGACCATAACCCTTCCAATGGACCAAATATTGAGGACTCCCTTAGAAACTATGTGAGTCAACTATGGATCGGACCTCGTACTCCTCATGGCTGTCAACGGGCACAGAATGAGGTCGACGAGTGACCGTAGTGAAACAATTACATACCAGAGGTTTCAGCAGCGAGACATGGAACACATTGTGTATCCGCATATTGGAAGGAAGGTCTAGGGCATAGGCCACAGGGTTCACACGTCGAAAGGCCCCACAAAACAGGGAGCCAGTTTCTGAGAGGGCACTCGAAGGTGAAGATTTCTGGAGGACAACCAGACCTTCTCCCCGACCTGGTAGGAGGTTGCGGGTAGGAGTTTACGATTAGCCTGGGTGAAGTCACTATTAATAAAGAGGCCCACTGCACTGGAGTAATGGAACTTTTGCCCCAAGAAAGCTCAGAGGAGACTATTGGTTTATCCTGATGGATATCCGGGGACACTGAAACGCCACCTAAGGTCTGTCCCCTACAGGACCCTTGGTACGGCTGTTTCCCTGACATGTGGGGCAAGTTCACAGTAGATGCCTTGCCTTACCGCAGAAAAGGCACAGGCCCTCCCTCCTCCTCAAGGCCTTTTCCGCAACTGAAAGGCGAGTGAACCCAATCTGCATGGGCTCCACATCACCTGAGGTTTCAGGACTTGGAGGTGCGGGAGCAGAGGGAGGTACGGGTGGGGACAAAAGGCTCAGAGTTAAATGGATGGGATGCCTCTGCAGGAGCTCCCAAAAGGAAGGTCTCTCATGGATTTGGGAGTCAATCAGAATACAATATGAGACCAGTTTCTCTAAATCACTGGGAAGGTCCCGAGCTGCAATCTCATCTTTTACTGTATCCGAAATCCCATTAGAGAAAGCAGCAACAAGAGCTTCATTATTCCAACCAACCTCGGATGCCAGGGTATGAAACTCTATGGCATAATCGGAAACAGTCCTAGTACCCTGTCGGATGGACATTAGGTGCTTGGCAGCCGAGGTGAAGCAGCCTGGTATATCAGATACCCTTTTAAAGGATGCCACAAACTCAGGGTAATTGTATACTCCAGGTTTCTGCATCTCTCAAAGGGGAGTAGCCCAAGCGAAGGCCCTGTCGGAGAGTAAGGAAATCACGAGGCCCACTTCTGTGTACTGGCAGACACGCCCAGGGTTAGAATTAAGGGGAGTTATTCAAATCTCCTCTATACTGAGGCTACCATAGGTCCATTCATCAGGGAGTGATTTTCACAGGAGTGGCCAGTGGTGCAATGCCCCTGCCACTCCTGTGAACATCTCTGCAAGGAATTGCTGGGCCTTCGATATATGCACACACACACGCAATATACACACACAACAATTGCAATACATATACGCACACAACATATGCAATTCTCACAACACACGTAATACACATACATTCAATACACATACACACATCTGCAATACACATACACACATAGACATGATATACACACAAAAAGCGTTTGCATATTGTGTATAGCATTTTGCGTATTGCATAAAGCATTTTGTATATCACTATGCGTATTGTGTACTGTGTATAGCGTTTTTTGCATATAACGTTTTGCATATAGCGTTTTGTGTACTGCATTTTGCTTATTGCCTATAGCATTTTATTTGTAGCATATTGCTTATTGCATTGTGCATGTGTAGTGTGTTTTTTTTGTGTGTATGTGTGAATATAGTGTGTGTGTGTGTGTGTGTGTGTATGTATGGTGAGCGTGTGTGTGTGATTGTGTGCATATGGGTGTTGTGTGTGTATATTTGTGTATTATGTTTTATGTACATTGTGTGTATTGTGTGTACACTGTGTGTGTATTGTATGTGTATTGTCTACATCGTGTATGTGTGTATGCATTGTGTCTGTGTGTATTGTATTTATTCTGTGTGTGTTTGTGTGTATGTGTACTGCATGTGTATGCGTATTTCATGTATATGTATTGCATATGTTGTATGTGTATTGTAGGCTATACTATACTGTCTGTTGGTTCCCAGCGTGCGGACGCTGGTTCACTCCACAAGCCTTGCGGCTATACTATACTGTCTGTTGGTTCCCAGCGTGCGGGTGCTGGTTAGCTCCCTTGCCTGACGGCATTATACCTTGATATTTGTTCGATCCCAGCGTGCGGATGCTGGTTCGCTCCACTGCTATAGCCAACACTATAGCTTGTAAGATACCAACGCGCGGGCGTTGGTTCACTCCATGACCTATGAGTTATCTATATCCTGCTTGATGGTTCCCAACGTGAGGGCGCTGGTTTACTTCCTCGTCTCTTTATGCAGGTAGTCTGATGGTTCACTGTGCGCTGTCCAGTCCTAGACAGCCAGCTATCCCTACAGTACACGGGTACTGCAGTATACCGACTACAAGGTGTTACCACAGGATCTTGTAGCCTATTGTTTACACCTAGACTGTCATTGCCATCTGACAGTTTTAAGGTCACTGTGGTTGACACCTACTCTTTTGGGCTGCCTTGCCCGGTATATTGGTAAGGCCGGTAGAACCTTACGTTATTCCATCCTAAGGTTGCCTTACCCGGTATTGGCAAGGCCGGTAGAGCCTACTATATTGATATCCTTTTGGCTGCCTTGCCCGGTATATTGGTAAGGCCGGTAGAACCTTTTCATTATTCCATCTTGAGGTTGTCTTGCCCGGTATTGGCAAGGCCGGTAGAGTCTACTACTTGGGTTTCTGTTAGGCTGCCTTGCCCGGTATATTGGCAGGGCCGTAGAGCCATTGATTCCTTACTCGTCCAGGCTGTCTTGCCCGGTATATTGGCAAGACCGGTAGAGTCTGTATTGCTATAGTCCTACTATTTGCCATTCTATGTATTGTATGTATGCGTTTAAAATCCTATGGGATTATCTTAATCTTTTCAATAAAGTTGTGTTTTTACCTAACCTTGCATCTGAGAGTCTTAACAAACCGTGACAGCAATATGGGTGCAATATGAGTGCAATAAGGATGCAATATGGGTGCAATATGAGTGCAATATGGGTGCAATAAGGATGCAATATGGGTGCAATAAGGACGCAATATGGGTGCAATATGAGTGCAATATGGATGCAATATGGGCAATATGAGTGCAATAAGGACACAATATTGGTGCAATATGAGTGCAATATGGGTGCAATAAGGAAACAATATTGGTGCAATATGAGTGCAATATGAGTGCAATAAGGACACAATATGGGTGCAATATGAGCGCAATAGGGACGCAATATGAGTGCAATATGCCTGCAATATGAGTGCAATAAGGGTGCAATATGGGCAATATGAGTGCAATATGGGTGCAATAAGGACGCAATATGGGTGCAATATGAGTGCAATATGGGTGCAATAAGGACACAATATTGGTGCAATATGCGTGGAATATGAGTGCAATATGGGTGCAGTATGGATGCAATATGGGTGCAGTATGGATGCAATATGGGTGCAGTATGGATGCAATATGAGTGCAATAAGGACGCAATATGGGTGCAATATGAGTGCAATATAGGCAATATGAATGCAATATAGGTGCAATATGAGTGCAATATGGGTTCAATATGAGTGCAATATGGGTTCAATAAGGACGCAATATGGGTGCGATATGGATGCAATATGGGTGCAATATGAGTTCAATAAGGACGCAATATGAGTGTAATAAGGACGCAATATAGGTGCAATAAGAGTTCAATATGGGGGCAATATGAGTTCAATAAGGACGAAATATGGCTGCAATAAGGACGCAATATGGGTGCAATATGAGTGTAATATGAGTGCAATAAGGTTGCAATATGGGTGCAATATGAGTGCAATAAGGACGCAATATGGGTGCAATATGGGTGCAATAAGGACGCAATATGGGTGCAATATAGGCAATATGAGTGCAATATGGGTGCAATAAGGTTGCAATATGAGTGCAATAAGGACGCAATATGAGTGCAATATGGGTGCAATAAGGACACAATATGGGTGCAGTATATACAGTATGGGCAATATGAGTGCAATAAGGATGCAATATGGCTGCAATATGGGTGCAATACGAGTGCAATATGGGTGCAATAAGGACACGATATGGGTGCAATGAGTGCAATATGTGCAGTATGGGTGCAATAAGGACACAATATGGGTGCAGTATGAGTGCAAAATGGGTGCAATATGGGTGCAATATGAGTGCAATATGGATGCAATATGGGTGCAATATGAGTGCAATATGGGTGCAATACCCATATTGCGTCCTTATTGCACCCATATTGCACTCAGATTGCACTCGGATGTTACGCATTACACCCATATTGCACTCATTGCACCCATATTGCACTCATATTGCACCCATATTGCACTCGGATTGTACTCATATTACACCCATATTGCACTCATTGAACCCATATTGAGTCCATATTGCACCCATATTGTGTCCTTATTGCACCCAATGTGCCACTCTTTAACGGTGAATGCGCCATTCGGAATGACGAGATGTGTACAATTTGCGACTCTTTAAGGTGCAACATGGTGAATGCGCCATTCGGAATGACGCAGCCAACAAATGCAACACTTTAAGACGCAACATTTTAAGTGCACCAGTTCAAAAGAAAACTCTCTGTCCCCTTCTCCATCATTCTCTCTCTCCCTCCCTTCTCTATCATGCGTCTCTCTCTCTCCCCCCCTTCTCCATCATGTCTTTCCCTCTCCCCCCTTCTCCATCATGTCTCTCTCTATTCCCCCTTCTCCATTATGTGTCTCTCTCTCCCCTTCTCCATCATGCCTCTCTCTTCCTCCCTTCGCCATCATGTGTCTCTCTCCCCCTTCTCCATCATATGTCTCTCCACATTCTCCATCATGTTTCTCTCTTTCCCCCTTCTCCATCATGTCTCTCTCTCTCTCCCCTCTTCTCCATCATGTGTCTCTCTCCCCCTTCTCCATCATGTCTCTCTCCCCCCTTCTCCATCGTGTCTCGCTCCCCCCTTCTCCATCATGTTTCTCTCTCCCCTTCTCCATCATGTGTTTCTCTCCCCCCTTCTCCATCATGTCTCTCTCCCCCCTTCTCCATCATGTGTCTCTCTCCCTCCTTCTCCATCATGTGTCTCTCTCCTCCCTTCTCCATCATGTGTCTGTCCCCCCTTCTCCATCATGTCTCTCTCTCTCTCCCCCTTCTCCATCATGTGTCTCTCTCCCCCCTTCTTCATCATGTGTGTCTCTCCCCCACTTATCCATCATGTGTCTCCCCCTTCTCCATCATGTGTCTCTCCCTTCTCCATCATGTCTTTCTCTCCCCCCTTCTCCATCATGTGTGTGTCTCTCTCACCCCTTCTCCATCATGTGTCTCTCTCTCTCCCCCTTCTCCATCATGTGTCTTTCTCCCCCCTTATCCGTCTCTCTCTCTCTCTCTCTCTCCCCTTCTCCATCATGTGTCTCTGTCTCTCCCCCTTCTCCATCATGTGTCTCTTTCTCTCTCCCCCTTCTCCATCATGTGTCTCTCTCCCCCTTCTCCATCATGTGTCTTTCTCTCCCCCCTTCTCCATCATGTGTCTCTCTCCCCCTTCTCCATTGTGTCCCTCTCTCTCTCCCCCTTCTCCATCATGTGTGTCTCTCTCTCCCCCCTTCTCCATCATCTCTCTCTCTCTCTCTCCCCCCTTCTCCATCGTCTCTCTCTCTCTCCCCCTTCTCCATCATGTGTCTCTCTCTCTCTCCCCCCTTCTCCATCGTCTCTCTCTCTCTCCCCCTTCTCCATCATGTGTCTCTCTCTCCCCCTTCTCCATCATGTCTCTCTCTCTCCCCCTTCTCCACCATGTGTCTCTCTCTCCTCCCTTCTCCATCATGTCTCTCTCTCACTCTCTCCCCTTATTCAGCATGTGTGATACATACCCAAACCCTGAAACACTCAAAGGACTTAATTCCCACGGGCAACACCTTGCCCCTTTTGCTAGTATATATATATATATATATATATATATATATATATATATATATATATATATATATACAGGCTACCTAGTATAATTTATTGCTGCTGTTGTTTATTTTGGGGATGCTAACCCTCCCTTGGCCTTCATCATTCTTTTCCTTTGTATAAAATGAAGTAGCATAAAGTACAACCCTGTGCCATCAAAATATAAAGACTACTATATCAAAAACTGTTTATTTTACAGAAAAATAGATAGCACAATATCCAAAGAGATCTTAACGATCTGTAAAACATGTTTTAGGGTGAGAAGTCCACTTTAATCTCAAAAGCATACACAGGATCACTAAGGGCGAGATCTTCAAAAAGTCGTCATAATGAAAAAATTGTCAGATCATGAGTTGGTGGTAAATTACAATATTTTCAGAAGTAAATCTGTCACGTGTGAAACTGTGTCTTAAAGAATAAAAAATAAAGGTAAGACAATCTTTATGAATATTGCTCTTCAAAATTCTGATGGTAAAAATTCTTTGATTTTCTCTTTGAAACTAAAATTTTCCAAGAAACAAAGGCATTTTTTTGTATTTAAAACATTGCGTACCCCTCTGGCACTCAAAGGTTTAACTCTATAGTACTGGTTCTCACTCCTAACAGTACTTCAATTTGTCTACACAAAGTTTAGACCTTTTAGATTTTGTCGGGGGAAAAATGACATTAACCAGACAAAAAAAGTGATGTTAAAAGAATGTTTTTATTCTGAAAATACCTTACAATGTAACAGTAGATTAAACCATGCCCACTTTTAAGACTGCTTTTTCCTTTTGACAGAGATGGCGGAATTGGATGCAAAAAAATGACTATAACATGACTGATTGATTACAGATACAATGCATACACACATACACGATGTAGACAATACACATACAATACACACACAATGTACACAAAACACACAATACACATAGACATAATAAACACAATACAAACAATGTACATAAAACACAATACACACATATAAGCACACAACACCCATATGCACACAATCACACACACACACTCACCATACATACACATCCACACAATACATTCACACATACACACAAAAAAGACACTACACATGCAATGCACAATGCAATAAGTAATATGCTACAAATAAAATGCTATAGGCAATAAGCAAAATGCAATACACAGAACGCTATATGCAAAACGCTATACGCAAAATGCTATACACGGTACACAATACACATAATGATATACAAAATGCTATATGCAATACGCAAAATGCTCATCGTTAAACGCAATACACAAAAAACTATAACTCAAAACACTACCTGCTATACTTAAAATGCAATATGCAAAAAGTCAAATGTTATACGCAATAGCGTGTATTTTGTTTATTGTGTGTGTTGTATGCATGTATTGTATAAATTGTGTTTTTGTGTGTATATTGTGTTTGCGTGTGTATGTGTATTGCGGATGTGTGTATGTGCATTACGTGTGTTGTTTGAATTGGATGTGTTGCATGCGTGTATGTATTGCATGTGTTGTGTGTGTATATTGTGTGTGTGTGTGTGTGTACGTGTATATCGAAGGCCCAGCAATTCCTTGCAGAGATTTTCACAGGAGTGGCAGGAGCACTGCACCCCTGGCCACTCCTGTGAAAATCACTCCCTGATGAATGGACCTATGGTAGCCTCATATAGAGGAGATGTGTTTGTATATATATTCTAATTTTAACAATTGGATTGTTGTTTTTTATACACATTTATGGTTTTATAATAAAAAGTGGATGATTTTTAGATACTTTAGCAGCCTACTACATTTTCTACTATATTTCCTGTTTCAATCATTTTACTCTTTTGGATACTGGTTACCATCTGAACAACTCTACAAACAGATCTGAGTGGAGACAGATTTTGAATTCTCCACAAGCTTAAAGTGCTGGCTCTGGGCATATGCATTGTAACCAGCAACTATAACTATGAGTATAACCTTTAAGTTACTGGTTAGCCACATTTACAGGCACTATTGGGCGCCCTCTGTCTCTGTGTGTTTTTTTAAGGAGAAAGGGCGGGAATCAGCAAGCAGGAAGTGGAGGAGTGACAGTTGAAAACAGACAGTGAGGTTGACTGAAGAGATGAAAATACTTACATAAAGGACTTGCTATTAAGTTTATCCCTGAGTGTTTGTATTTTATGGAAACATTACACCCTCGTACTGAAACAGAGTGTATGGAGCGTTACATTTATCTGTGGGAGGTGAAACAGAGTGTATGGAGGGTTACAATTATCTGTGAGAGGTGAAACAGTGTGTTTGTGGGGTCATGATCCTGAGTGAGAGTGTGTGTGGACCAGGAGAAGTTATTGATATCCCCTACTTCAGGAGCGAGTGGCAGCTATATTTTCTTTTGTCAGTTGGATAGTGGTGGGCGGGTTGGAGGGGGCGGGCCAACTCCCTGTATGATAAACATGCCCCCATTGAATCACCCAATGGGAGCAGTAACATCCCCATTGAATCACCCAATGGGAGTTGTGTCTCCTAATGAGACATAAATTATGTAATGAGGCATTCTGTTCAACGTGTGTTTGTTTTCTGAGGAGACATAAATTATGTTCTGTGTGTGAGGTACCATAAATTATGCAATGAGGCTTATTCTTTTATATATATACTAGCAATGTGGGACGGCGTTGCCCGTCAGGATATATAGGGAATTAATGCACACACACGGATACGAGACAAACACAGAGACACACACGCAAATGCACACGCATGCACTGAGATGCTTAAAGAGTGACAGTCATACACACACATACATGCAGACACATAGAGTGTGATACAGACATGCAACACACACAGTGAGAAACACACAGGCACACACAGAGACACACACACACACACAGAAGTGAGTCATAAGGGGTTGACTTATGTGTCCTTGTAATGAGTTTGTGTTTGTACTTATGCCTCCACTGTGGCATTCATTCATATAGTTGAAATGCATGTGGTAATTGCACATACTATGGTGGAAGGTGGATCGTGCTGGCTCCCGGGATGTGAGTGACTGGCATTCATTCATGTAATTGAAATGCATGTGGTAATTGCACATACTATGGTGGAAGGTGGATCGTGCTGGCTCCCGGGGTGTGAGTGACAGTGAGACTATGGTGGAAGGTGGATCGTGCTGGCTCCCGGGGTGTGATTACGTGTGAGTGATTGCGTTTGAGTGCGAGATTGAGTGATTGCATGTGAGTGATTGAGTGAGTGTGTTAGTGAGTGTGTGTGATTGAGTGAGAATGTGTGAGTGAGAGTGTGTATGATAGTGGGAGGGTGTGAGTGATTGAGGGTATGAGTGATTGAGGGTGTGGGGATGATTGAGGGTGAGAGTGTGATTGAGGGTGTGAGTGTGATTGAGGGTGAGTGTGATTGAGTGTGAGTGTGATTGAGTGTGAGAGTGTGATTGTGATTGAGTGTGACTGCGAGACTGTAAGTGTGAGAGTGTGATTGAGTGCGAGACTGTGAGAGCGTGAGACTGTGAGAGTGTGATTGAGTGATTCAGTGTGAGAGTGAGACTGTGTGAGAGTGTGAGTGTGATTGAGTGAGACTGTGAGAGTGTGATTGAGAGTGAGAGTGTGTGAGTGTGATAGAGACTGTGAGAGTGTGATTGAGAGTGAGAGTGTGTGAGTGTGATTGAGTGAGACTGTAAGAGTGTGATTGAGTGAGACTGTGTGAGTGTGATTGAGTGTGTGAGTGATTGGGTGTGAGAGTGAGAGAGACTGTGTGAGAATGTGAGTGTGAGAGAGTGTATGAGACTGAGAGTGTGAGAGACTGTGAGAGTGTGAGAGAGACTGTGAGAGTGTGAGAGAGACTTTGAGAGTGTGAGAGAGAGTGTGAGAGACTGTGAGACTGAGAGAGTGAGAGACAGAGTGTGAGAGACTGAGACTGAGAGTGTGAGAGACTGTGAGACTGAGAGTGAGAAAGAGTGTGAGAGAGTGTGAGAGAGTGTGAGACTGAGAGAGTGTGAGACAGAGAGAGTGTGAGACTGAGAGAGTGTGAGACTGAGAGAGTGTGAGACTGTGAGAGTGTGAGACTGAGAGAGTGTGAGACTGTGAGAGTGTGAGACTGTGAGAGTGTGAGACTGTGAGAGTGTGAGAGAGAGTGTGTGTGTGTTAAACTGTGTGTGTGAGACTGTGTGTGTGTGTGAGACTGTGTGTGTGTGTGAGCGTGTGAGAGTGTGAGACTGTGTGTGTGTGAGCGTGTGACAGTGTTTGAGACTGAGAGTGTGAATGAGTGAGAGAGAGAGAGACTGTAAGACTGTGAGAGTGTGAGAGCGTGTGATACTGAGAGTGTGAATGAGTGAGACAGTGTGAGTGTGAGAGACTGTGAGAGTGAGAGACTGTGAGAGTGAGAGACTGAGAGTGTGAGACTGTGAGAGTGTGAGAGACTGAGAGTGTGAATGAGTGAGACAGTGTGAGAGTGAGAGACTGTGAGAGTGAGAGACTGAGAGTGAGAGAGAGAGACTGTGGGAGTGAGAGTGTGGGACTGTGAATGTGGGACTGTGAGTGTGAGAGTGCGAGAGTGTGAGAGTGCAAGACAGAGCGTGCGAGACTGAAAGCGTGCGAGACTGAGAGTGTGAATGAGTGAGACAGTGTGAAAGTGAGAGAGAGAGACAGTGTGAGAGTGAGACTGTGAGAGTGAGACTACGAGACTGAGAGCATGCGAGACTGAGAGCGTGCGAGACTGAGAGCGTGCGAGTGTGTGAGACTGAGAGTGTGAATGTGAGAGATTGTGTGTGAGAGTGTGTGTGAGAGTGTGTGTGAGAGACTGTGTGTGAGAGACTGTGTGTGAGAGACTGTGTGTGAGACTGTGTGTGAGACTGTGTGAGTGTGAGACAGAGAGTGCGAGACTGAGAGTATGTGAGTGTGTGAGACTGAGAGTGTGAGACTGTGTGAGAGTGTGAGAGTGAGAGACTATGTGAGAGTGAGAGAGAGAGACTGTGAGTGTGAGACTGAGTGTGAGTCTGTGAGACAGTGTGTGTGAGTGTGAGACTGTGTGAGAGTGAGAGACTATGTGAGAGTGAGAGAGAGAGACTGTGAGTGTGAGACTGAGTGTGAGACTGTGAGACAGTGTGAGACTGTGTGTGTGAGTATGAGACTGTGTGAGTATGAGACTGAGTGTGAGACTGTGAGACAGTGTGAGACTGTGTGTGTGAGTATGAGACTGTGTGAGTGTGAGACTGTGTGAGTGTGAGACTGTGTGAGACAGTGTGAGACTGTGAGACAGTGTGTGAGAGTGAGACTGTGTGTGAGAGTGAGACTGTGTGTGAGACTGTGTGAGAGTGTGTGAGAGAGTGTGAGAGAGTGTGAGAGAGTGTGAGAGAGTGTGTGAGAGTGTGTGAGAGTGTGTGTGAGACTGTGTGAGACTGTGTGAGTGTGAGACTGTGTGTGAGACTGAGACAGTGTGAGACTGAGAGAGTGAGACTGAGAGAGTGAGACAGAGAGAGAGTGTGAGAGTGTGTGTGAGAGTGTGTGTGAGAGAGTGTGTGAGAGAGTGTGTGAGAGACTGTGTGTGAGACTGTGTGTGAGACTGTGTGAGTGTGAGACAGAGAGTGCGAGACTGAGAGTATGTGAGTGTGTGAGACTGAGAGTGTGAGACTGTGTGAGAGTGAGAGACTATGTGAGAGTGAGAGAGAGAGACTGTGAGTGTGAGACTGAGTGTGAGACTGTGAGACAGTGTGAGACTGTGTGTGTGAGTGTGAGACTGTGTGAGAGTGAGAGACTATGTGAGAGTGAGAGAGAGAGACTGTGAGTGTGAGACTGAGTGTGAGACTGTGAGACAGTGTGAGACTGTGTGTGTGAGTGTGAGACTGTGTGAGTGTGAGACTGTGTGAGTGTGAGACTGTGTGAGACAGTGTGAGACTGTGAGACAGTGTGAGACTGTGTGTGAGAGTGAGACTGTGTGTGAGAGTGAGACTGTGTGTGAGACTGTGTGTGAGAGTGTGTGAGAGTGTGTGAGAGAGTGTGAGAGTGTGAGAGAGTGTGAGACCGTGTGAGTGTGAGACTGTGTGAGACTGTATGAGTGTGAGACTGTGTGTGAGACTGTGTGTGAGACTGAGAGAGTGTGAGACTGAGAGAGTGAGACTGAGAGAGTGAGACTGAGAGTGTGAGAGAGAGTGTGAGAGAGAGTGTGAGAGAGAGTGTGAGACTGTGTGTGAGAGTGTGAGACTGTGTGACTGAGAGTGTGAGAGAGACTGAGAGACTGTGTGTGAGACTGTGTGTGAGAGAGAGAGACTGAGAGTGAGACTGTGTGAGACTGTGACTGAGAGAGTGTGAGAGAGAGTGTGAGAGAGAGTGTGAGAGAGAGTGTGAGAGTGAGACTGTGTGTGAGTGAGAGACTGTGAGAGTGAGAGAGTGTGAGACTGTGTGTAAGTGTGAGACTGTGTGTGTGAGAGAGTGTGAGAGACTGTGAGAGTGTGAGAGACTGTGAGAGTGTGAGAGACTGTGAGAGACTGTGTCAGTGTGAGGGACTGTGTGAGACTGTGTCAGTGTGAGGGACTGTGTGAGACTGAGAGAGACACTGAGAGTGTGAGACTGTGTGAGACTGTGACTGTGAGACTGTGACTGTGAGAGAGACTGTGTGAGACGGTGTGTGAGAGACTGTGAGAGTGTGAGAGACTGTGTTGGTGTGAGGGACTGTGTGAGACTGTGTGAGACTGTGTGAGATTGTGAGAGACTGTGAGACTGTCTGAGACTGTGTGAGACTGTGACTGTGAGACTGTGACTGTGTGAGACTGTGAGACGGTGTGTGAGAGAGTGTGAGAGACTGTGAGAGTGTAAGAGACTGTGAGAGTGTGAGGGACTGTGTGAGACTGCGAGAGACACTGTGTGAGACTGCGAGAGACAGTGTGAGACTGAGACTGTGTGAGACTGTGAGAGTGTGAGACTGCGAGAGTGTGAGACTGCGAGAGACTGTGACTGTGTGAGAGACTGTGTGAGACTGTGAGACGGTGTGTGAGAGAGTGTGAGAGTGTAAGACTGTGATAGCGTGAGGGACTGTGAGAGTGTGAGGGACTGTGTGAGACTGCGAGAGAGACTATGTGAGACTGTGAGAGTGTGAGATTGAGAGTGTGAGACTGTGTGAAAGTGTGAGACTGTGTGAAAGTGTGAGACTGTGAGACTGTGTGAGACTGCGAGAGAGACTGTGAGAGACTGTGAGAGTGAGAGACTGTGAGGGACTGAGAGTGTGTGAGACTGAGAGTGTGTGAGACTGAGAGTGTGTGAGACTGAGAGTATGTGAGACTGAGAGTGTGAGGGACTGTGAGAGTGTGAGGGACTGTGAGAGTGTGAGGGACTGTGTGAGACTGCGAGAGAGACTGTGTGAGACTGCGAGAGAGACTGTGAGAGACTGTGAGTGTGAGACTGTGAGTGTGAGACTGAGTGTGAGACTGTGAGTGTGAGACTGAGACTGCCAGAGAGACTGTGTGAGACTGCGAGAGAGACTGTGTGAGACTGTGAGACTGAGAGTGTAAGAGACTGTGAGAGTGTAAGAGACTGTGAGAGTGTGAGGGACTGTGAGAGACTGCGAAAGAGACTGTGTGAGACTGCGAGAGAGACTGTGCGTGTGTGAGACTGAGAGTGTGTGGGACTGAGAGTGTGTGGGACTGAGAGTGTGTGGGACTGAGAGTGTGAGGGACTGTGTGAGACTGCGAGAGAGACTGTGTGAGACTGCGATAGAGACTGTGAGAGACTGTGAGAGTGTGAGATTGAGAGTGTGAGACTGTGTGAGAGTGTGAGACTGAGTGTGAGACTGTGTGAGAGTGTGAGACTGAGAGTGTGAGACTGAGTGTGAGACTGAGTGTGAGACTGACTTGTGAGACTGTGTGAGAGTGTGAGAGTGAGACTGTGTGAGGCTGTGTGAGGCTGTATGAGACTGTGAGAGTGAGACTGTGTGAGACTGAGAGTGTGTGCGACTGTGAGACTGCGACTGTGTGAGAGACTGTGTGAGAGTGTGAGACAGAATGTGTGCTTTGCAATGCATTGCTTACCCCTCTGGCACTCAAAGGGTTAAGTTGAGCTAACATAGCAATATAACACACGGTGGCTCTTCAGTTGAGGCAATGTAGCAATATGCTGAGGTATCAAATAGAAAGTGCTGTGTGAGGCTTGCCCTCTGTAACATACAGCAAAGCATCTCTCTCCCTTTAAGGAGAAAGGGTGGGAATCAGGAAGCAGGAAGTGGAGGAGTGACAGTTGAGACAGTGAGGTGACTGAAGAGATGATGAGTTAAATAAGAGTTGCTATTAAGTTTGTATTTTATGGGAACATTACACCCTCATACTGAAACAGAGTGTATGGAGGGTTACAGTTATCTGTGGGAGGTGAAACAGTGTATTTGTGGGGTCATGATCCTGAGTGAGAGTGTGAGTGGACCGGGAGAAGTTACTGATATCCCTACCTCAGGAGCGAGTGGCAGTTATATATATATATTTTTTTGTCAGTTGGATACTGGTGGGTGGGCTGGAGGGGGCGGACCAACTCCCTGTATGATAAACACGCCCCCATTGAATCACCCAATGAGAGCAGTAAAGTCCCCATTCAATCACCCAATAGGAGTTGTGTCTCCTAATGAGACATAAATTATGTAATTAGACATTCTGTTCAATGCGAGTTTCTTTTCTGAGGAGACATAAATTATGTTCTGTGTGTGGGGTACCATAAATTATGCAATGAGGCTTATTCTTTTATATATATAGACTAGCAATGTGGGACGGCGCTCCCCGTCAGGATATATAGGGAATTAATGCACACGGATGCAAGACAAACACACACAGAGACACACATGCAAATGCAAACATATGCACTGAGATGCATAAAGAGTGACACAGTCATATACACATACATGCAATGCAGACACATAGAGTGTGATACAGACATGCAACATACACAGTGAGGAACACACAGGCACACACAGACACACACTCACACACACACACACAGAAGTGAGTTATAAGGGGGTGACTTATGTGTCATTGTAATGAATTTGTGTTTGTACTTATGCCTCCACTGTGGCATTCATTCATATAGCTGAAATGCATGTGGTAATTGCACATACTATGGTGGAAGGTGGATCGTGCTGGCTCCCGGGGTGTGAGTGAGTGAGTTTGTGTGAGTGAGTGGCATTCATTCATATAGTTGAAATGCATGTGGTAATTGCACATACTATGGTAGAAGGTAGATCGTGCTGGCTCCCGGGGTGTGAGTGAGTGTGAGTGAGACTATGGTGGAAGGTGGATCGTGCTGGCTCCCGGGGTGTGAGTGAGTGATTGAGTGCGTGTGAGAATGAGTGATTGTGTGTAAGTGATTGCATGTGAGTGATTGAGTGTGTTAGTGAGTGTGTGTGATTGAGTGAGAGTGAGTGTGAGAGTGTGTATGAGAGTGAGTGAGAGTTTGTGATTGAGTGTGTGAGAGTGTGTGTGTGATTGAATGTGTGAGTGAGAGTGTGTGAGTGAGTGTGTGAGAGTGCGAGTGAGTGTGTGAGAGTGTGAATGAGAGTGTGAGTGAGAGAGTGTGAGTGTGTTTGATTGTGTGTGATTGAGTGTGTGAGTGAAAGTGTGTGAGGGTGTGTGTGTGTGATTGAGTGTGAGTGTGTGTGATTGAGTGTGAGTGTGTGAATGTGAGTGGGAGAGTGTGAGTGTGTGAATTATTGTGAGTGTGTGAGAGTGTGAGATTGAGTGTGTGTGTGTGATTGAGTGTGAGTGTGTGTGTGATTGAGTGTGAGTGTGTGAATGTGAGTGGGAGAGTGTGAGTGTGTGAATTATTGTGAGTGTGTGAGAGTGTGAGATTGAGTGTGTGTGTGAGTGTGTGTGCGTTTTTTGTCTGATGTGTTTGTGTCTGTGGTGTAGGAGCGAGTGGCAGCCATTTTGTTTTTTCAGTTACTTGGATAGTGGTGAGCAGGCTGGATAGTGGGGGCAGGCCAACTCCCTGCATGATTTAAATCACTCCCCCACTGAATCACCCAATGGGAGCAGTAACTCCTCCTTACTTAACCCTTTGAGTGCCAGAGGTGTACGCAACGCATTGCTTTGCAATGTGTTGAGTACCCCTCTGGCACTCAAAGGGTTAAGTTATGGTAACATAGCAATATAACACACAGTGGCTTTTCAGTTGAGACAGCGTAGCAATATGCTGAGGGAACAAATAGTGGTGTTTGAGGCTTGCCCTCTGTAACATACTGTTACTCCCTGACCTGTACCCTTTGACCCTGGATTTGGATAGGCAAGGGAGAGTTTATAGGTGCTCTTCCCTGTTGCCTAGATGCCTGTTTATCAAGCTAAGTTTTGGTAGTGTTCCTGTGTTCCGGTTCGAAGATACCTGACCTCAGCCTGTACCTGCTTGTGTTGCTCCGTGTCTTCCTCGGATGGGCCATTTCTCCGTTCCTCTCCCGCTTGGTGTCCGTGCCTTCAGCCTGCCTTGCTCTCCACGCCTCGCTCCCTCGGTTCTCCCGAGGCTAAGCGTAAGCGGGACGAAGCCTCTCAACCTGGCAGACAGTAACGGCCGTTGAAGGCCTGAACACAGGAACCCCGGACGGGGTAGGAGGAGTAGGAGCCTCGGGAGAACCAAGGGAGCGAGGCGTGGAGAGCAAGGCAGGCTGAAGGCACGGACACCAAGCGGGAGAGGAACGGAGAAATGGCCCAGCCGAGGAAGACACGGAGCAACACAAGCAGGTACAGGCTGAGGTCAGGTATCTTCGAACCGGAACACAGGAACACTACCAAAACTTAGCTTGATAAACAGGCATCTAGGCAACAGGGAAGAGCACCTATAAACTCTCCCTAGCCTATCCAAATCCAGGGTCAAAGGCTACAGGTCAGGGAGTAACACATACAGCAAAGCATCTCTCTCCCTTTAAGAAGAAAGGGCAGGAATCAGAAAGCAGGAAGTGGAGGAGTGACAGTTGAAAACAGACAGTTAGTGAGGTGACTGAAGAGATTAATAGAATTAAATAAAAGGGTCAGTATTAAGTTTATCCCTGAGTTTGTATTTTATGGAAACATTACACCCTTGTACTGAAACAGAGTGTATGGAGGGTTACAATTATCTGTGGGAGGTGAAACAGTGTGTTTGTGGGGTCACGATCCTGAGTGACAGTGTGTGTGGACCAGGAGAAGTTATTGCTATCCCCTACTTCAGGAGTGAGTGGCAGCTATATTTTTTTTTGTCAGTTGGATAGTGGTGGGTGGGCTGGAGGGGGAGGGCCAACTCCCTGTATGATAAACATGCCCCAATTGAATCACCCAAGAGCAGTAAAGTCCCCATTGAATCAACCAGTAGGAGCTGTGTCTCCTAATGAGACATAAATTATGTTCTGTGTGTGAGGTACCATAAATTATGCAGTGAGGCTTATTCTTTTATATATATAGATAGATTCTTTTTTAAAGGAGACAAGTCAGAGAATATGGTAAAATTGATTGAATTAATTCAGGGGGAATCAGAAAATAATTTGTTGAAGAGGTGCTCTGTATTTATGGATAGGTTGGTAAGTCCAGAGATCTTTCCAGCTATTAACAAGTGGGAAAAGGACTTGAATAAACCTATTTTATAAGAAGATTGGAATAGAGCGATAATGCTAGTTAACAAGGATATATACTGTTTAAATTTAGTTGAACTATGCTACAAGGTCAGGTATCTAGTACCAGCAAAACTAGGACAAATGTATCCCGGTATATCTAAGCTATGCTGGAGATGTGAACAAACAACTGGTGATTATCTTCATGTGTGATGGTGCTGTTTACATATAAGAGAATTTTGGGAAATGGTATTTCAGAAAATCTCAGACATAAATGGAATAATCCTGCCTGGTGGGCCGGAAACAGCACTATTACACATAGAGTTCCCAAAAATTTATATATGGAGAACTAAAATAATGGTACATGTTTTGACGGCTGCCAAGTTGTATATAGCAAAAAAATGGAAAACTTCACAGATTCCAACATGGGAAGAAGATAAATAACATTCTATTTGGCAATGCAAGATGGAGAGGGGATTGATGATGAATGAAGGTAAAGGTTATGGAGTCCTAGAGGAATGGGATAAATGGATTAGAAAGCTAGTGGAGGTATGACTGGAATGGTAACGATGGTTAAAAGATGGGATGTAGGATGCAAATTGCCAGAATAAATAGCTTTATAAATAGGTAGAAATAAATAACATATTTAAGCGGGGTTTAAAACCTCCTGTAGCCCAAATGTCATGTTTTTGTATATGTATGTTTGATGCACACAGTAGAAGATTAAAGTAAAGAAAATAGGGGGAATATGATATAGACTATGTATGTATCATAATTGTAAGTAAGTTTTTTTTATATATGTATTGTTTAAAAAAACAATGAAGAAAATGAAAATGAAAAAAAAAAAAAAAGAAAATTACATCCACCACTGACTGAATATGTTATCTCTTGAATCAAAGCACTAGGACAAAATTCATAAAGACCATTATAATTTTCTGGTCATAGTGAGGAAACTGGGGTTGTTATTAAGATGCGTTAGTTCTTCTTTAATGTAGTGTAATTAAAGATTTATTACAGATTTCCGTGGCTTGAAATTAATTATATATTTACTTTGAGTGGCTGGCTGAGCTGAACTTTTTGGAGAGCCCCAAACTGCTCATGAGTTGTAGTTTACATACTGTTGGTGAGGGTGGCAACACATTGTTTTGGGATGTGGTGCTGTACTTCAAGGCACAGACAGGCTCTATATTTTTTTTGGGGGGGAGTCTAGTCACAATAATATCTGTTAAGACTTGCGCTTGGGAAATACCATGGATGATCTCTTAATGTCAATAATGTAGTCTATAAGACATGTTATTTATTAATCCAAGCTATTATGAAATATGGAGCCAAAGCTAGGTTCATCAGATACATCTGAGCCAACTTAGATATTCCCTGCTGGTTTGGATTAAATCAGTTAATCAACAGAAAAAAAAACCAAAGCAATGTATTGTGGCCACTGAGGCAAAGGAGAGGATACAAGCATTTTAAAAGCTTTTAGCTCCCCAGCCACCCTCTCAACTACAGTGGTCTGAAACTGAAACATATTGCACAGCAGTATGTTGTGATTTCTAAGACACCAAATGGGTTAATAATTTAAAAATGTAAATATAATTTAAAAATAAAAATAGATGTTATTTTACAAGGGGTGGTACAGGAAGCCCATTAAACAAGAGTTGACACAAAACCACAACATGGACTTTAGCTGCCCCAGGCTGTTTCCAGGGATACTGCTTTCCACTGTGAAACTTTAAACTGTAGCCCCCCGACCACTACCACAGCTGTTAGGACTTGCTTATTGGGGTATTTTGGTTTGATGGCAGTCATACCATACTAGGCCCATATTATCTGACAAAAGCTCACTACACAGGCATAGCGAGTGAATGTGGATGTGAACTGATACGCAGTATTTTCACTGATATAAACCCACAACAACTTATGGGTTGGTCTCTAGCTCTGCATACCTCCCAACATTTAAAATGCCCAAAGAGGGACACTTTTGTTTTAGGTGGTGTTCCTGAAGTCATGGCTGTTGGGTGGGACATTACTGTATTTGACACATATTTGTGTAACTGAATAACTGATTTAGAGCAGGACCAAAGTATTTTATTTACACAAACTAATTTAAAAATATATATACTTAAGTTTAAACAAACATCAATGTGAGTCTTATAGCAGTGGAGTAGGGTTGCACCGATACCGATACTGGTATCGGTATCGGTGCCGATACCAGCATTTGCGCGAGTACTTGTACTCGCGCAAATGCGGCCGATGCCAGCACCGATACCCTGTGTCAGGGTCGGTGCTGCAGTGAGGGAACCGGGGAGCTGCTCACAATGCTCCCCGGTTGCCTCTCTCCCTCAAGTAGCGTATGAGCGTTGCCGCGGGTTACCATGGCAACGCTCTGACGCTGACTTCTGCCGGGGCTCGCGAGAGAACAGCGAGCACCCGGCAGAGGAGAGTATGGGAGGCTAGATGGGAGCGGGTGGTGAGAGGCAAAGAGGGGTGCCAAGAGGGAGAAAAAAAGGGACTAAGAAAAAGGGGAAAAAAAAAAAGGCAAAAGGAGTAAAGATCAGGAGACAAAAGGAGGGGAACTAAGAAAAGGCAAAAGAGAGGGGGGATCAGGAGAGAGCAAGACAGGCAAAAGAGTGGGATCAAGAGTCAAGGAGGGGGACAAAGGGGGATCAAAAGGAAGAGAAAAAGCCAAGGCAAAAGCTGAAGAGGGGGAGAATGAAGTAAAAGGTAGGAATCAAGAGGGGGAGAAAGAGGCAAAAGGGGACAGTCAAGAGGTGGTGTGTGTGTGTGTATATTATATATATATATATATATATATATATATATATATATATATATATAATATTATATTTCAAGTACTCACCAATACTTTTTTGAGGTCATTTGCCAGTTTTCCAAGTACCTAAAGCATATATATTATAAATATAATATATGCGCTTTAAGTACCTGGAAAACTGGCAAATGACCCCAAAAAAAGTATCGGTAATTGGTATCGGCGAGTACTTGAAAAAAGTATCGGTACTTGTACTCGGTCTTAAAAAAGTGGTATCGGTGCATCTCTACAGTGGAGCAATGTGATACAAGTATATACCCACCACACAGTCTAATTTCCTAAAATGGGGGAAGCCGGGGTGGGGGGGGGAGAGGGATTTTGGTCTCAAAGAGGAAAACCTGGGAGGTATGGACACCAAGGGAGAAAGAGGGACTTGGGTCTCAAAGAGGAACTGTCCATCATTCTAAAGAGGGACAATTGGGAGTTATGCTCTCCAGCACCCATATCTGGAAGTAAATATACATAAAACTACCCCATAATGCACTTTGGGTGCAATGTCTGCATACCTTTGAATATCTCAAACTGCCAAAGAGGTACATTTGTGTTTTAAGGGGTATTGCTGGGGGCGTGCCTGGTGGGAAAGGCATTACTGATACTTTTTAGGCTATTTCATGACCTACTGACACCTTCTTGTGCAACCTAATAAATGACTTATAAGAAGACCAAAGTATTTTATTTACACATGCTAATTTACAAACACATATACTGATGTTTAAACAAACAATAATGAGAGTTTTATCATTGTAGAGCAGTGGTTCACAACCTGTGGGTCGGGACCCCTTTGGGGGTCGAATGACGATTTGCCAGGGGTCGCCTAAAACCATCAGATATTTATATTTCAATTCATAACAGTAGCAAAATTACAGCAATGAAGGAGCAACAAAAATAATTTTACTGTTTGGGGTCTCCACAACTTGGGAAATTTTATCAACGGGTTGCGGCTCTAGAAAGGTTGAGAACCGCTGTTGTAGACCAAAGTGATACACTTGTAGACACACCACACAGTCTGATCTCCTAACAAGAATGACATCTGGGTGGGAAAGAGGGATTTTGATCTAAAAGAGGGACGCTTGTGAAGTATGTTCAGCCTTAAAAAGTTGTGATCACGTGATTACCGACCATGACATCACGACAACTACCAACTGACAGGCCTGGGAAAGGGCTTGTTATACAGCTCCTTTTTCTACTGTCAGCTTTGTTCCACACAGTTATAAATCGTTTTTGTACGGCAACAACTAAAAACAATATTGCACACTTTCACTACTCAGATTGTCCATGTGACGTTTTCACGATGCATCGGTCGGATACCCCGCTGGTACCCAAAGGGATAATTTTTGAGAATACAATAGAGTTGGACAAAATGTTACAGTGATACAGTTCGGCAGTACGTGTTTCTATATACGTTTTGGACGTGACTAGCAATGAAAGAGTTAAAACTTCACGTAGGAAATTGTACTGCGCATGTACAAGGCGTGTGGGATCGTCAGTGGAGAAGTGTGCGCGTGCGTGGCAGTCTGGGATCGAGTACGCGGCGCGCCCCCTCCCCCGGGCCTCTCGCCTCCCATTTGCACATTATCAGTAACACCGGCCTGGTCATCCGGATCCTCCCACAATACGACGACAAGCAGTCGGGACATGGAGCGGCCCTGAGCTACAGCGGTTTAGTGGGCAAGTGACAGACACATAGCTGTCTGGGAATTCTCAGGAATAGAGGGAACACGGGCAGCCGCAGCCATGAGTAACAACAGTGGCCCTAACAACAAGACGTCCAAGAGGGTCACGAACTGCGGCTCAATCCTGCTTACAGTGCAGGAGAACGAGACTCTGTATAGTTACCTGGGCAAGAAGTGCGTGGTGAGTGTGGGCCTGGCAGCGGGCACATTTCTTTGCACTATGCTAAGAGCTCACAGTGCATGGGATCGGTACTGTGTGACTGGTTGTACGTAACGATTAGGTACTGCACATACAGACTACTTGTTACTACAAGTAAATAACTTACAGCAATACTTCCTGTCAAATCCTGATGTGCACCTATCCGTCCACTCTAAGTGATCATTAGTATAGTCAAGATGTTGTCGCAGTGCGTTTGACACCCTTCCAACGCACAAACATTAATTACATGTTTATACAGAAACACTTTGCATTAGTGTGCACATAATTTTACACTGTATATGCACACGCTTACGTCAATGCATGCAGCCACCTAATTAATAACCTAACCAGATCAATCCCGATTTCCTGCAGACAGTATAACCACTAACCGGTTATGGATCAAAAGGGTGTACAATACACTGCAGGGTAAAACGTTGCTCACCCGTTTTATCATCAAAGGGTTAATCATTTGCTTTCCGATCGTGGTTTCCAGAGAGCATCTTATCACCCTCATTTTCTTTTGCTATGTGATAGAGGCTGAAAGTAACCCTCTCTGAACTACTATGGTTTTGTTATAATCATACACTTATTCATTGGTAAGGGCTGATGAGGTTAAAAGTATTTTGACCCTTTATGTAACATAATAATATACCAACCAATAGGGAAAACGAAATGGCTTATAAAACTGCTAATAGGCGTATATTAAAATGTATAAAATATTTTATCTTTGCTTTTGTTGTAGCTCAACACATTCTTTTTCATAATGCAAAAAATTATCATGAGATCCCGTGTTACCTGTTCAGAATTACTCAACAATATTGATATATAAATAACGTTTGTGATGCAGTGGACCGATACTAATGAATCACAACTTTTTTTTTCCACTCGCAATTGGAGAGCTTTAGATTCTAACTCCTGAGTTACATTGTCACTTTGACGTTGCCGTTTTTAGATCTTGTATTAAATGGACAGTGTCACATAAAACGATTTATATCCATTTACATATTACTTTTTAAAGATGCAGGCCAAAAATGTATTTATTTTTTTAATAGTTATAAACTGTCAAACTTTGTTTTCTCACAAATGCACAGGCATCCATCAACAAATGGGTGTGTTGTCAAAGTTAATTATCAGATTTTTCAAACCGTATGATGCTGCAGACCTCCACAATGACAACACCACTACCATCCAATGGGTTACAGGACACTGATGAAGCAAGTCATTGCTCTAAGACTGGAACTCCATTGCCTTCCTTACACACACATACCACTCTCCTGTCAGTTGCCCTAAGTTATAACTTCTGTTGCACCTGTAACTCTTTGGAAGCTTGCATAATGAATTCTAGGTAAAACATGCATGGCTGTCTGTATATCCCTAGGAATAGCTGATATTTATAATTAATTCATCAAACTATAAAAATGTTGGCTAGGAGTATACTTATAAACCCTTCTCATTTTTAGGTGATCACTTTAATGCAACAACAAATTGAATTCTCTGAAAATGCTTTAAAGCATATTCAAGGTCCAAGTTTACAGTGCTTGTTTATATATTGCACAATGATTCATGGGAGGTGTTCAGTGAGTAGTAGGTCATTTTTCTGTTTTGGATATTGTGCTGTCTTATACTGTGAATAGTGTATAGTTTTGATAGTTTTGGCCCATTTTTTATTATGCTCTGAATTTGATCTAACATCTGTATCAGTATTACTGTGAAGCACTCCATGTATGTGTCTCCTGCACAAAGCTTGTGCACAGTTCATTGGATGCAGTGATCATGCTGCCGCATCTGGGCTCTTTTCCAACTCACAGAGCACTCGGTCATATTTCTTCCAGGCCTCTGAGCCACAGGCAGAGCAATAGATTGTTTTGTTTTCCAATAGCAAATGTATGATGAGAGCTAAATTGAAAGCATCTTCCTGTTACTGTGCTATTTGTTGTAGTCCAGCCCTTTATCTACAAAAGTTCATGAGCTATTTTAGAAGAAATACTTTACACTGTTTTGCTAAAGGTTTAATCTGATTTAAATGAACATTGTGTTAATAGTTTATGTGCTAGACCTTTACAGACAAACTGACAAACTATTTAGTATATTTGTGGATTAAGAATAGTTGCATAGATTGAACCATAAGTTGGCTTAACATTGCAATTAAGCATATATTCTAAATAAAACATGCAATTAACTTTTATCAGAGCAAGCTTTGGGAGTGCTTACATGTACAATATACCTCTATTACAAAGTCGGTTTAACCCATGAATGGACAGCTTGAGGCCCTCTGGTTGTTCAGGATTACAATTCTTATCACCCCCAACCTGCCAATGTCTGGCTGTGGATGATGGGAATAGAAGTCTCTAACAGCTGGAGGGCCTTGGTATGCCCACAACTGGTTAAACACATTAAATGGTATACTTCTCCAGTATATAGTGCAAAACAAGAGCTATAGATGTTGCCTCCTGCATCAATGGGTTGAAATATTTAGGCCTGTAAAAACATAGCTTGGTCTGTGTATTATTTATAAAATGTCAGGCTAATTTGCAGATCCTTGAAGCTGGAGAGGAAAAATTGTGGACATGCACATTACAAATTGTGGAGAGGACCCTGCTCTTGACAGTTATACACAATTTAAAAAAAACAAAACAAAAACTCTGACCTCTTGACAAATTCGGGCTGCATCTTAGGGAACAGATAAAATATTAATATTTGTTTTTCAGGGTGCTTTTAATCCTTTGAATATTAGATATCCAAACCACAGCTTAAAAAGATGCAAGAGACCTAGTATTCATTCATTCATTTAAATCATTGAGACTGTTCATTTGACTCCTGTGGTGCTTTGGTTTGCTTCAGAATGTCTTCGTTCCTTTTGTTCTTATAGCCCTTACTTTTCCACTACAACAGTTATAAAACTATGCGTTTACTTTATGTCCTTTTATTGGTGCTGAATAAACATTAGCCATACACCTGAATATGTACAACATGGGTAGATTTATTATACAGTGGCAGTGACAACACACACTGATCTGTTTTGCTTTCGAGTGGAATCCTCTGTGCAGAGTTTCCTGGTCTCACCTTAGACCTCCTAGTGCAGTTCTTCCCCCTATCTTGTAACTCCTCTCTGCGTGCTGTTCAGAGCAGGAAGCCTCTTCTGTCACCTGCTGTTACACTCCTACCCAGCTGACTGGGTGTGGAACATGTACTACCTGAATTTCTTGAGCAACAGAAATTGATTAGTTTGTATTACTTCAGACCTGACAAATGGCAGAGCCTTACTATGGAAATGTTTCTCAACTGCAGTGTAAAATAAGAAAATAAAAATGGAGTAAGTTTGAAAATGTAGTGTGAGTATGTATTAGTGAGTATTATATGCTAATAATGTGTATAACCCTGAACACTGGCAGTATAACAATACAATTTGACTTTGTAGTTCATGAGTAATTAAATTCTAAATTACCCCCTTCCTGCCCCTTTTACCCATTTTAAGCCACAGTGACAATCTTCATGTAGCGAGTATGAGGAAAACCTTGCCACCCTTGACAAAGGAGAGCAGGATATTCCTTATGCTCTCTGGATATTGTCCCTCGCTGCGCTCCGTCTGGACCAGTTTGGAGAGGAGTCATTATATAAGGAAAAGTGTGGGACGGGGATACTTCCTTATTAAATTAGTCATAAACTACAAATTGTATCGTATTGATTACCACTCTGCATGGTCTAAAAACTAAAGCACATGCAAATTAATTGGAGCTCTGTTTATTTGGATGTATTACTATTGCTATAACCCTTTTGAGTGCCACACAACGCATTGCAAAGCATTGTGTTGTGTACCCCTCTTGCACTCAAAGGGTTAATTGTGTGTGTGTTTTCACCCCCTTCCCTAGCTGATGAGCATCTCGTATAGTTTCTAGCCCCTAAATAATTTAGGACCTTATGTTCAAAATAAATGTGGAGTCATTCTGTGATTAACCAACTGCGGCGTACATTTCCCATTAAACTTAAATGGAGGCTTTAAACCCCTTGAAAGCCAGAGATGTCTTCAGCACATAACAAAGCAATGCACTGGGCAGCACTCTAGCATTGAGGGGATTAAGTCCTGTTTGCAGTTGGTTTGCACAAGAATTGCTCCACCTGACTTTCAGGCATGTCTCTATGAGCCATATTTATAAAGGCAAACTGAAGTTATTCTGGAGTAAACCAATTGCAACATGGGGACAAATAAAAATGCTTATTAAATTGGGCTTTTAACCGTTTTAATTCTAAAGAGGTTTTGTATTTGAGACTTAACAGGCATTGAAGATGTTAAAAAGTTCTGTTGAAGTGCATGGGAATTTAGGAATTTTTATTTGCTAGTACGGTGCAGTTAGTTTAATCCAGAATAACTCCAGTTTATTCATATAAATAAGGGCCTTGTTCAGAAAACTAAAGGAGAGCACATTGTGAAGCAAGCCATTTGCATCAAAGTGTGTGTGTGTGTGTGTGTGTGTGTGTGTGTGTGTGTGTGTGTGTGTGTGTGTGTGTGTGGGGGGGGGGGGGGGGGGGGGGTAAAAATGCCCTTGATTTTAGATGGGGATTTTAACCCCTTGGATGCTAGGAATATTCACAACACATTGTAGTGCAATGCTTTGGACATCTTTCTAGCATAAAGGAAAAGCGTATTTGGGGAAATCTGTATTTGTCCAATAAAGTGCAGTTGGTTTGACCCAAAAGTACCCCACTTTGTGTCCCTGTCTAAGCACAGGCAACACAATAACACTGACTGAACCAGCTATTACTTACCTGCGATTAGACAGGGACATATTGATTATCTGACTACTGGTGTGTCCTTTCAGGTGTGGAGGTTTTTGTAATTTTTATTTGCTTATTTTCATCTTAATTTATAATTATAGGGTCTTTAAGTAGTGTGCTTACATTTACAGGATCGTTTCTAGGTTGTGTGTTGTACCTGTTACTTTGGGCAGTACTTGTTTTGTGAGTAGTCTGTGCTTTATATATCCTGGAGTGTACAGAAATAGTTATTTAGTACCCTCTACCTGTGTGTAAGCAACACTTTGTTATGTAATGAAACATTTGTTGAGCTCCTTTTATACATCTGGTGTTTGTACACATCCTGTGGGACCTGTTCCTTGCGGCATGTTTGGACCTAGATTACATTGCAGGTGATAAGTGTTATCAACTGTTTTATCTAACAGATTCCTTTTGAGTTCTGTGGAGAAAGTTGTAGGAAAAACCCTTGATAAAGTTATCCGTTGCAATGTAATCCAGATCTTGGTGTAGTAAACTGCAGAATTACACCTAAGTATTCAAAAGGGAACACCTTGATAGTGATTAAGGTTGACTTCTCACCTTAAAAAATGTTAGTTATTTTGAAAGAGCCTTCCTAATTGCCTATAATTTTAGCAAATATTTATTTATTTTGTATTATGCCAGTTATCACATCTTACTAAAAGGCCTTTTCTCTGTCGTCCAATACAGGTTACTGATAACTTTGGGTAGGCAATCCACCCCTTTAACTAGGCAGGAACAATTCTAGAAGTGAATGCAGGGGGTGGAGCCTACCTTCCCTCCTTGGCTGCAGCTAGCCAACCAGCCCAGTTAGATTTGTTCCTTGGTGAAGACACAAGCAAGAGAACAGTTCTGCTATAGTTTTAGCTAATTTTTTTATTTTTCTGTTAGATATTGAATACCACCATTAGGCAGATTACCATAACTGACAATGCCCTTAGATGTGGCTAGCTCAGTATCCAGGTGCTTTTTGTGGACCTTAAGCCCTGAAGGGGGGTGGGGAATCTTGGGTTCAAGTTCTTTCCTCAGGAGTTTGCCCACTGAGGCTTCTTCTTAATACCTGGTAATCTGAAGACAGAAGATCTGCAGGAAAGGTGAGCAACCCTTTGAGTGAGTGCTGCAGGTCCACATGTCTCACAGTGCCCCTCCGCACAGGAGTTTTCCTTTGGAGTTCCTGTTGCACACTCCTGCACTCATTGGGTTTATCAGTATGTCTGGTGGGTCTTTTGGAGCAAGTTATTGGCACTTTCCCTACTGGGTTCAGTGTTTTTTGAGTCTGCTAACATGTTCTAGTGTTGTTTCATGTAATTTTAATTCACAGTTTCAGCTTTGCAAAATTTATGGTGAGCTTTACCGCATAGACGCCATTGCTCCATTCATCTTCTATGGGACTGAACAGTTTGGGACATATATCTCTGGGGAGCTCAGGGGGCTTCAGGCACGGTTGTGGTACTTTTTCTGGGAAAATTACATTTCCCATGAGCGCTTGCTTCGCGCACTCATTTATGACTGGCTTCTGCCACGGCAGCCATTTTGTTCCTCTTCCTGAATAAGTATCCTATGCAGGGCTTGGACTCTCCTTCTCTCCTATGCAGATTAACCCTTCGCCTGCCAGATAAGTGCATTTTAGCGATTTCTGGGGTGATTCCTTATACTTTAAACTTTTTGACACTGTGAGAATGTCTAATTCATTAGCGCTTGGTGCCAGGCCTAAGATTAAGGACACTGGGGTCTCTGTGTCCCCTATTGCGCATTGCTCCTCATGTCATTCAGGGTTACCTTGAGAATTCTCAGGTCATTTATGTCCAGCATGTTCTGATGTCCCCGAGTCTCTCCAAGGGACCACCAGCCATGCATTAGAGGCAGTTTGGGTACAAGAGTTCAAGGCTGCTACTTGAAACCTCCGGTCTACATTGCAACTCTTTCCATCCCAGTTACAGGGGGTCTTCCACTCTGGCAGACCCCTTCTTCCATCAGATCTTCCCTGCTGAAACCGCACGGAGTATCTGACGTATCAGATTCCTCTGAGGAGGAACTGTTGGTGGATTTGGATGTTCTGCTGTGGGCTCCTCTCAGTTTTTTTGGGGACCCCTTTGAGGCCGATCCTGATCCCTCGGCTAAGAGCTTGATCAGAGCCGTCTTAACTACCCTAAACATTCCCTTAGTTCAGTAGGTTTCTTCGGATCCTTCTGATGTATTTCAGGAGCCTAAAAGGCCCTATACATGTTTTTCCACCTAACCCCACTCTTGACCGCCTTGTGTCTGATGAGTGGAAGTCTCCGGACAGGAAACCTTCTGTTTCCAAGAAATTTGCCAAGCTTTTCCCCTTCTCTGAGGGGGCTCTTGCTCAGTGGGTTCACCCCCCCCCCCAAAGTGGATGCTCTTGTCTCCACTGCCTTGCCAGTTGCTAATGCGTCCGCTCTGAAGACTGGACTGACAAGAAACTTGAGGTCTCCCTCAAGTCCATTTTTGCCATGCGTCCAGCGTTCGCTGCGGCATGGGTGAACCGGGCCATTGCGGTCTGGACTGAACAACTCACCCTAGCTGTCCATCAGAGTGCTCCTACTTCAAATATGTTGCGGCTTCTTGCCAACATTTCTGAGGCCCAGCACTATATTTCTGCTGCCTTATTTGATGCCATCCGTTTGGTGGCTAGGGTTTCCACCATGTCTGTGGTTGCCAGATGAGCTTTTTGGCTCAAGTTCTGGTCTGCTGACACTGCTTCCAAGAAAGCTTTGCTCTCCTTGCCTTTTCAAGGCATCTCTTTGTTTGGGCCAGGTGTTAAGGATCTGTTTAGTGAGACCACAGGGGGCAAGAGTACTCTTCTGCCTGTGGTCCCCAGGAGGAAGATGCCTCTCAAGTGTAATCGGCTTTTTCGTTCCTTCCAGACTGAGACACGTCCTGCGAACCAGGTGGTTCCCTCAGCTCTGCGTTCCTCCAAGCCTAAGACTTCCAAGCTTTCTTCGGCATGTCTTGCCGAACCCAGGTCCCCACTCGGCTGTGGGTGGCCATCTGCATAGCTACCACAGCGTCTTTGAGGATTCTGTGGTGGACCCGTGGTTTTACAATGGTGGCGGAAGGGTAGAGGATCCTTTTTGCCTCTCTTCCTCCATTTTCGGTTTTTCCCCTCTCCTACTCCTCGGAGCGAAGAGATACGCCGTCTGTTCAATGGTGCTATCCAGGCCCATCTGGACAAGGATGTTCTGGAACCTGTTCCAATTCGGGACAGAGGTATGGGTTTTTACTCAATCCTCTTTGTGGTCTCCAAGAAGGATGGCGGCTGTCGTCCCATTTTGGATTTGAAGGATCTTAACTCCTTTGTGATCTGGTGATAATGACTCTTGGATTCCCTAAGAACGATGATTGCTGCTATGTGCCCGGGGGAACTCCTTGCCTCTCTGGATCTTCAGGACGTGTATCTACACATCGCTATTCATCCAGAGAGTCGGCAGTATCTCAGATTTGCCTGCGACCAAGGGCACTTTCAGTTTTCAGCTCTTCCCTTTTGCTCTGACTATAGCTCCTTAAGTCTTCAACCGTGTCCTGGGAGCTTTAGTACCTGTCCTCCTCCATCGGGACGGCATCAGAGTTACTCCATACACGGACGACCTGCTTCTAAAAGCCCCTTCTGCGGAACTTCATCAGCAGGTTCAGGACTGCATTCATGCTGTCACACATTACGGGTGGATCATCAAGATGGACAAGTCAGATCTTGTCCCATCCCAGCGTCTGGTCTTCCTGGGCCTTCTCTTCGACACTTAGCAGAGCATGGATGAGGTAGCTCACCAGATCACCCACAGGGTTTCTGCTGTTCTGGCTCACAAACCAGTTCCATTCAAGAAGCTGTCCTATGGGGGAGATGAATTTCCCCACTAGAGAGAAGCGATCTCATTTGCCTTTGCTCACAACAGGGAACGCCAGAAGTTTGTGATCCAGGTGTGCAGGGGTCAGCCAGACCTTCTGAAGGCGTCAGTATCCCTCACTTTTCATGTGTAGCTGAGTTTGTCGTGGTTGCTCGACCTCTCCAATCTGCAGAAGGGCAAGTCCTTCCTGGTATCCTCCTGGACCATTGTGATGACGGATTGCAGCCTGTCCGGCTGGGGAGCGGTCCTGGGTCGCCTGAGTGCTCAGGGTTGGTGATCTCCAGAGGAATCTCTCCCTCCCATCAACGTGTTGGAGCTTCGGGCGATATTTCATGCCCTTTATCAGTGGACACCCCAGCTGGAAGAATGTCCAGTCCGACAACGCCACGGCTGTGGCTTGCATCAACAAGCAGGGTGGAACAAGAAGTCTCGCCGCTTGGTTCAGGGTCAAGGCTATTTTGTCCGGGGCAGAAGAACCTGTTCCTGCCATATCCGCAGTGCGCATTCCTGGCGTAGACAACGTCATGGAAGACTTCCTCAAGCAACACATGGTGGACAGCAGAGAGTGGGAACTGCACCCAGAGTTGTTCACCCTCATTGGTCATAAGTGGGGTCTTCCTTGCATCGACCTGATGGCAACAAGACGCAACCGGAAGGTTCCGAGGTTCTGCTCTCTCTGCAGGAATCCTCTAACTCTAGCGGTGGATGCCATATCCATTCCTTGGGTTTTTTTTTTTTTTTTTTTCTCCTCTGTCTTACATCTTTCCTCCCCTTCCCGTGTTACGGAAATTGAGACTGGAGCACTGTCCAGTCATTCTGATTGCTTCGTACTGGCCTTGACAGGCTTGGTTTCCGGAGTTTCTGTATCTGTCAGTGGCGGAGCCATTCTGGCTCCCTTGCCATCCAGATCTTGTTCTACAGGGTTACCTGTGGAAGGAGGATGTTCAGCTTGACAGCTTAGAAATTGAATCCTCAATATTGAAGAAGAAAGGGTTTTCTTCTAGTGTGGTGGCTTCTATGCTCCGTGTCCACAAACCTGTTTCTTCTAAGGCCTACCATCGTGTCTGGTCGACCTTTCTATGTTATGCTGATAGGGACCTTTCTCAGGAATTTGATCTGCCTACACTCCTGACTTTCTTGCAGGACGGTGTGGATAAGGGCCTCTGTTTGAGCTCCCTTAACCCTTTGCGTGCCAGAATGCATTGTCTGGAAATCTCAGCAGGCCCCAAGACCGTGGCCTTTAGCACAACAGAATGGTTCTTTCGTAGGAAGGCGTGCTAGTGATTTGGCTTTTGCTGCTGTTTAAAGGTACTCAAAACCTCGTATTCTGGCTTGGCCTCTGCTTAAGCCTTTGAGTGCCAGAGGGGTATGCAGTACATTGCCTACCCCTCTGGCACTCAATGGGTTAGGTTATGCAGCAAGACAGACAGGTATCGTTTTCTTATTGGCTATGTCTGCTTCCCAGAATCCTAATATTGGGTAGGATAAACCTTCCAGTGAACCATCTACTAGCAAGAGACTAGACCTCAGAAAAAAAGTGCAGGATGTGACATGAAGCTTTCTTAATCTGATCTAGGGAAGACCATTATCCATTTAAAGTTCTACCATCGGATTGTTCTTAGCACTAAGGGTCTTTAAAAGACCTTGACTGTGACCCTAACAAGTCTAAGAGAGAGAGGGATTACTATTGTCCCTTACTTGGATAACATCCTAATTGTTTCCATGACAACAGATCAAGCAAAGAAAGACACAATGGCTTGTGAAAGCCATCTGTCAGATCTAGGATGGATATGTGTAGAAAGAGTAATTTTAGAGCCCTCCCAGAGTCGAGCATTTTTGAGTATAGTATTCAACACAAGAAAATGAATTGTATATCTCTGCGATATCCGAGATAATAAGACTGAAGAACAGTGTTATGTTTCAGGAGACAGGTGATGCACACTGCCTAGGATTTCATGCAACTTCTAGGATCTCTGACATCTGCAGTAGTTATATCCCTATGGGCAAGCCTACGTACAAGTCTCACACAAAACAAATAATTTTATCAGGGAAACCTTTTTTATTGAATTGTTATATATTTCAAGACCATCTTTCAAGCAATATTGACTTGAGGAAGAGAGTTCATCTCTCAAAAGGTTGTCTTAAAATATATAACTTTTAGACGTATAAAAAAGGTATCACTGAATACCAAAGTACTAATATGCTTGATTTAACAAAACTGAACTAAAACAGCTACTACAAATCAATTTGTTTAATATGTGAGGCTGAGTTTCTAACCAGGGAAACCATAGACCAAGGAGAGTAGTCATTAAATCCTCACATATTAAGCAAGCTTGCAAAGATGTGGGGTGGGGGACACTCATCAGTGGATCTGCGGGCAACCAATACACTAACAAAGTGTAGGAAGTTCATGTCGATTAGAAAAACCCAGAGGCCGTGGGACAGAATATGTTGAAACACAGTTTGAATAGTCATCTGGTGACCAGCACCTCCAGAAACTCAGGGGAGACTTTAGGATTACTGACTCTCAGATACAGAAAGCTACCCACATTCCAAGAAAAACATTTTGAGGTACAAAGAATAACATAATGGAAACCGGGTGCCACTGGTGGCCTCCACCCCCAAGTTGAAGTTCTACGCAAAATATCAAGAGACCTTCAAGCAACATTAGATATGGATGAAAAATGTAAGAATATATTCCCACAGCCTCCCTTAATCTCCTTCAGACAGCATCCCAATATAAAACAACCAATGCGAAGGAGTGCCCTGAACAAATATACAGGAAATAGCACATCTCCCTGCCTACAAAAGAGGTGGGAAACCTGTAAGCACTCTTACACCACTGACAAGGTACCAAATTCCCAGCTACACCATAAGATACACTGGATGATTTGCAGGTGAAGGTACAATTTAATATGCCTCATCATGTGTGCAAAATGTCCAACAGCTCTCTATGTGGGTGAAACAGGCTAACAATTCATAAAATGTTTAATTCCCACAGCTCCATTGTTAACAACAAAAAGACAAATACCAGTGGGAGAACATTTTTGCCAAAATGGACACACTATCAGGAACATTAAACTGGCTTTATTGATGGGAATTTTTGCACTCAGAGGGAGAGAAAAATATGGGATGTTAAATAAATGCTCCAGTTTAATACATTAATAATGGCCTGAACAGTGATAGGGAATTACGGTCACATTATCACATTTTGGTTTAGCCTTTACAACAGTCACCCACTGGAAGTGTGAAGACCTTTGACAGAGGATGACTGCAAATTACATCACACTCCTTTATCATTGACTGATCAAAGGATCTGGGTCTGGACTGAGCTCATCTTATCTGCTTTCCACTCTAAACAATATAATGTTTCATATTTATTTGTATAACATGCCTGAGGAAGAGACCTGAGAGGTCCTGAAAGCTTGCTTCCTAAGGCTGATTAATTAGCTAATAAAGGTATCAACTTGACTAGACTCCTGCAAATTCAAAATGAGGAGCAATTCCATAATCTGGACATGGTAAAATACATAGCTAATAGGGGTGCACCGAAATTAAAATTTTGAACCGAAACCAAAACGTCAGGATGCACTTGGCAGAAAACCAAGAATGACTTTTTTTTAAATTTATAGGGCGATGCCTAACAAAAGAAATAAAAAATATAGTAGAGCAAGTGCACATGGTGCAGTCAAAGTGAAACTATTAACCACTTCAGTGTCACAGGAGAGATGCCTACTTCTGGCAATCTGATGGCAGTAATGTGATTCAGATGACAACTTGTTGTAATGATCCCTCTGTTTTGTCTCTCACCCACTTGCCTTTTAATTCCACCCTTTTGCCTCTTTCTCCCCCTCTTGACTCTTAATCCCCTCTTTTACCTCTTTCTCCTCCCCCCCCCCCCGTCTTGATCAACCATTTCAGCTAAGTTTTAGTACTTAGAAAATGAATACTAAATCTGTGTGATTAATCCTTACATGCTGAATCATTCCCTTTTGTGACGTTGAGGGTCTTGACAGTACTTAAAATACCATTCAAGAAAAACCTGATAAGATATGATCATAAAAGTCTCAGCTACCTATGCAGTATACATCAGTCATGTAAGCTACCTGCATGACTTTATTAGGTCAACCACTCGGGTATGTCACTGGAACATCTTCCCGCAGTGGCACCCCCAACTTGCCTTCTCCCTCTTACCAGGGCTCTTCAGGCTGTAACGAGCCTCCATGGCTAGATGACATCAGCCTCCTTCTCCTAAAGCCCACTCTGCGTCATGGGGACATCACCAGCACAGCCACATCATTAGACACAGCGGAGGGGATGCGGTGTATGTTGCTTCACAATGACCATGTGCAGAACAAAGAAGGTAGTAGGAAGTGGTTTGCTTGGTAAAAATCTTTGTCCCTCGTATGAAGGTTTCCCAAGTTCTTCTCCCTTATCTCGCTAGTGTTGAAAGTCTGTATCCAGTCTGTAAAATTCTCAGGTCGAATAGCTCACAGGGATAAATATAATCCTCCAGCGATGCGATCGTTCTACCATCACAGGAGTCCTCTCCAGTATATCTGTAGTCGCAACGGGTTGCAACTACGGTTATATTGGAGAGGACTCCTGTGAAAGTGGAAGGATCTCATCGCTGGAGGATTATATTTATCCCTGTGAGTAGATACTTTGTTGTATTACCTGATGTGATTTAGATTTAACCCCTGTATCTCCTGTCTGTTTCCTATGACCGGGCAATGAGCTATTCGACCCGAGACTTTTACAGACTGGATACAGATGTTCAACACTAGCGAGATAAGGGAGGAGTACTTGGGAGACCTTCATACTAGGGACATAGATTTTTACCAAGTGAGTAGATGCTTATATTGTTGCATCTGGAGCGCCTCCGTGTGCTGTGCTGCAGATTTTACTTTACTTGTTTTGGCGCCCTGTTTTGGACATTTTTTTTTTTTTATTTCGGCTTTGTGCCAAAAAATGTCATTTTCGGCCACCGAAATTTCGGTGCACCCCTAATAGATATTTACATACCAGCTAGGGAAAGGAGACAAAAACAATTGTTTTTTTATCTCATTGAGAGACACAGAAAAGGAAATAATGCTAAGCATACTATACAGTTTTGCTGCACCCTGTTGAAATATCAGTATTGATGCAGTGGTACATGAAAAATTATTCTTCAGTCCACAACAAGATTAAACTAAATTTTGTTTTTAGTGAAATACTATATTTTGATAACTTTAGTAAACCGTTAACCCTTTAAGCACCAGAGGGGTAAGCAGTATGTTTTGCACATTCCTCTTTGAAGTGTTGAATTAGTAGGATTTAACACACTTGGGGCATTTGTATAAATGCAAAAAGTGTAGCAATTCCAACCAAAAAAAGGACCCACTTATTTTAAAGCGGAACTACCACCCCAAAGAATTACACATCTGGTGACTAGTTGCTCAGTAGTGCTGGTCGCCAGTATTATTACCTTCTCATAGAGAATTCACTGCACATCACTGTGCAAAGACGTCTGGGCTGTTTCCTGGCTGTCAGTCCCGGGAGCAGTAGGAATTCTCTATAACGAGGTAATCTGGCGACTAGCACTATTGAGCAGCTAGTCGCCAGATGAGTAATTCTTTGGGAGCAACTTTAGGCGGGGTGCTAGTTCTGCTTTAAATAATTAAAGGGATAGTGATACTTTTTATATGTAAAAAAAAAACGGGTATTATAAGGTATATTCTCCTGAGTAAAACAAGTGTACTCTCACTGCTGAGAGGTATTTTATTCAAACGTTACTGCAGCTCCAACTTGCATTTTTAGGTGCAGTATCACAGTGGCCTGAAATTGTACAGTGGCGTTGTTACATCATCCTATGGACAACTCTGGTCAGTTGACCATAAGTCTCCATAGGATGGTGTAGCAACAGCGCCACCGTGCAATTTCAGGCCACTGTGATATTCCACCTAAAAAAAAATAATCAAGTTTCACCTGTAATAACTTTTGAATAAAACATCTCCAAACAGTGGAAGAACCATTGTTTTACTCAGGAGGATAAACCCTACAATGTATACATACATTATTTATATAATATAAATTTTCTAGTTCAAATTGAACAAAGGCACATGCAGGTCTTCAACACAGGTAGTGACAAAATGCAGGTGTTTATTTTATCAATGTTTCAGGTTCAATACAGCAGCCTTCGTCAGGATATTAGTGGAGCAAACAGACTTTCCTTTTAAACCCTTAGCTCAAAATTTTGCTCCAAAACCTAGTGCTGGTGATTGGTGCAATCAAAGTGTATTTGCATATTCATGATCAATAGAGGGGAAAAGAGAAGGCAAACATGCTAAAGTATACAGTACACGATAGTGATATAATGCATAACGTATATATATTTTGTCCAGAGAGCCACAGGAGGACTAATATACTAGGTATCTACTGCTAAAAAGTTAGACTAATGCTCGGGAATGTTTGAATAAGACCACAGTGGTCTGTAAATTGGAATATCTGTTGCTGTGCAATGCGCTGGAGATCCTTCAGCGTGTTCACATCAATGATTAAAGGTACAGAAGGTGACATATGTTGCTGTAGAAGCCTAGGGACAAAACATCAAAACAGTGTTTGTGGACAAGTCCCTAGAGAATCATAAAATACTGTTGTGTGGAATGCTGGGGAGATCCGCACTGTCAACCAAAATAAAGAGAAGTCGCAAGTGCTGTAATATAGCAAGTCACCGCTAGCGAATCCAAATGCTACAATGTATTCATCCGTATAGAAAATGGTTAAAAGTGCTGTAGCATAGAATGAATTAATACACTTAGTGGCTGATCATAATGACACAATACATACGGATATGCCAAGAATATAATTATAAAATTTATGAAGCATATGTGCTGTAGTCGGTCAGGTTGAAAATCCTATTAGATAGGAGAGAGGATTCCCCAATCTATGTAGACAATAGATATAGCGTTCATTGATCCAGAGCTAGCTTGTCATTCAAGTCCATGTAAAGTACCAGATATCTAGTCACTCGCAGATAGACACAAGAAAGCAAAAATAGAAGGCATTAAAGAACATAGAGTAATCACATTGTAAGTCCTTGGATAAATATAAATGCCACTTCAGTAGCATATGTAAGGTTACGTTGGTTCCTATAGACAAAGTTCAAAAGGTCACCAAGCAACTTCTTTGGTGCCTAATTTTAGAGATACTGAGAGTTTTAGTATTGAGAAGGTATCCAGTGGTATCAGTTATACTAGTCACTCTCCATGTGATGCATAGAGGTCCACATCTTAAGGACATCTAAAATTTGAATATCACAGTCTTGGAGAATCATGAGTGCCCTCCGCTAGATGTTGCACTGGAAGTGCTATGTATTAGGAAGTACCTATTTGGAGGTACCAAATATGCTGGTCTTAGCGTCCTGTTTGTACTTATAGGTCCACATCATAAAGGCATGGGTACACCTTTAAAAGAGTGAGGCATATGATAATGTCTCATTGAGACTGTGTGGTGTGACTGTGTCCAGATACCGGATCCAGTAAGGGTCTCTGTAAGAATTTAGTCTTTCTGTTGCCACCTCTATTCATAGGTGGTACATGGTCGATGATCATAGTTCTCAGTGAAGGTATTGCATTCTGTAGTGACAAGAAATGTCTGGGAACTGGTTTGTTGTTTCCTGTGGTGAGAGCTGATCTGATGGATGAGCAGTGATCGGCCATCCTTTCTCGAAACGTGGCTTCAGCTTTACCCACATAATATAAACCACATGGGCATATCAAAATGTAGACGACATATTCACTAGTGCATGTCACTTTGTGGCGTATGTTGATTTTGGTATTGGTATGTGGGTGACAAAAATAGGCTCCACTTAACATGCTTTTACAAGTCGTACAGTTAATACATTTAAAACATCCCATCTTCCTCTGGACACCACATAGTCAATTACCTTTGCTTTTTATGGCTATGGTATTGGTGGATGGTTGAGGTCTATCTGGTTGCATCAGATTGTCTCACAAAGTCCAGCCTCTGAAACCACGTTTCGAGAGAGGATGGTCAGTCACCCACTGCTCATCCATCAGATCAGCTCTCACCACAGGAAACACAGACAAACCAGTTCCCAGACATTTCTTATAACTACAGCATACAATACCTTCACTGAGAACTATGATCATCGACCATGTACCACCTACAAATAGAGGTGGCAACAGAAAGAGAGAAACTTACTGGATCCGGTATCTGGACACCACAGTTGCACCACACGGTCTCAATGAGAAATTATCATAGTCATCAGATGAGGAATTATTTGGGGACATCTTTCTTAAAGGTAAAGGTAAGGCAAACTAATTGCACCTTGTGGGATAAAAAGAAAAATGTAATGTTGGTATAACTTAGATCTTTTTAACATCTTGAATGCTAGAAAGATCTCAAATGCTTTTCTTCTCATTCGGAGAGTAAAAAGGACCATTTTAAAATTTGGGACATTTCTAGCTTACTCTGCAGTAAAGATGGTTTCCCCCAGAACTAGTTCAGTTATATTTTGTGCATATGGCCCTTAATCCATTGAATGTTAAAAAGGTCTCATTGCTTTGCAATGAACTGGTAATCTATCCAGCATCCAGAAGATTAATTTTAAAATATCGTAGAGTAGGGGGTAGAAAAATCATGGGAGCCAGGGCTCCTAAAATTTCACTTCTCACTGTTAAATATTTTTTATAAACCTGGGTACCTGCACCTCTTCATTAGCTCCTAAGATGTCTAACTGCTTCCTAAAAGTGGCTCATTTAATTTTGAGTGCCATACAGGTACGGAACGCATTGCTTTGCAATGCATTCTGTACACCTCTGGCACTCAGGGTTAATTTATTTATAAAATATATGTAATGTATTGCACATCCTTCTGGTCCTTAAAGGATAAAATTATTGCAGTCTGCCTGGTTCATCTGTCTTTGCACAGTTTGTCAGACTGCAATATTGTAAGTTTGTAATGCTATTGCTTCTGGAATAAAAGGAATTATTTTGCAACACTTTCGTTCTTGTCATTCCACTATGTTTGATCTCCTACACTTGTCATGTATGCACAGGAGTTTGGAAATTAAAACAAAACAAAAAAAACACACGACTTGTCAAAGGGACTAAAACAGGAGCCCAATCTACTTGTCCCTCATGACAATCTACTTGTCCTGATACACAATAATTATTTCAGTACAGCCACCAAAATACATCCACCTCCACACTCTGTGTCCACCTCCACGCCCTGTGTCCACACCACGTGTCCACCTCCTCGCCCTGTGTCCACACCACGTGTCCACCTCCTCGCCCTGTGTCCACACCACGTGTCCACCTCCACGCCCTGTGTCCACACCACGTGTCCACCTCCACGCCCTGTGTCCACCTCCACGCCCTGTGTCCACCTCCACGCCCTGTGTCCACCTCCACGCCCTGTGTCCACCTCCACGCCCTGTGTCCACCTCCACGCCCTGTGTCCACCTCCACGCCCTGTGTCCACCTCCACGCCCTGTGTCCACCTCCACGCCCTGTGTCCGCCTCCGCGTGTCCGTCTCTGCACCGCGTGTCCGCCTCCGCATGTCCGTCCCTGCACCGCGTGTCCGCCTCCGCGTGTCCGTCCCTGCACCGCGTGTCCGCCTCCGCGTGTCCGTCCCTGCACCGCGTGTCCGCCTCCGCGTGTCCGTCTCTGCACCGCGTGTCCGCCTCCGCGTGTCCGTCTCTGCACCGCGTGTCCGCCTCCGCGTGTCCGTCTCTGCACCGCGTGTCCGCCTCCGCGTGTCCGTCTCTGCACCGCGTGTCCGCCTCCGCGTGTCCGTCTCTGCACCGCGTGTCCGCCTCCGCGTGTCCGTCTCTGCATCGCGTGTCCGTCTCTGCATCGCGTGTCCGTCTCTGCATCGCGTGTCTGTCTCTGCATCGCGTGTCCGTCTCTGCATCGCGTGTCCGCCTCTGCGTGTCCGCCTCTGCACCGCGTGTCCGCCTCTGCACCGCGTGTCCGCCTCTGCACCGCGTGTCCGCCTCTGCACCGCGTGTCCGCCTCTGCACCGCGTGTCCGCCTCCGCACCGCGTGTCCGACTCCGCACCGCGTGTCCGACTCCGCACCGCGTGTCCGACTCTGCACCGCGTGTCCGCCTCTGCACCGCGTGTCCGCCTCCGCGTGTCCGCCTCCGCGTGTCCGCCTCTGCACCGCGTGTCCGCCTCCGCACCGCGTGTCTGCCTCCGCACCGCGTGTCTGCCTCCGCACCGCGTGTCTTCCTCCGCACCGCGTGTCTTCCTCTGCACCGCGTGTCTTCCTCTGCACCGCGTGTCTTCCTCTGCACCGCGTGTCTGCCTCTGCACCGCGTGTCTGCCTCTGCACCGCGTGTCTGCCTCTGCACCGCGTGTCTGCCTCTGCACCGCGTGTCTGCCTCTGCACCGCGTGTCCGCCTCTGCACCGCGTGTCTGCCTCCGCGTGTCCGCCTGTGCACCGCGTGTCTGCCTCCGCGTGTCTGCCTCTGCACCGCGTGTCCGCCTCCGCGTGTCTGCCTCTGCACCGCTTGTCCGCCTCCGCGTGTCTGCCTCTGCACCGCGTGTCCGCCTCCGCACCGCGTGTCCACCTCCGCACTCTGTCCATCCTGCCCACACTGGCACTCAAACCAGTGGTTACCTCCAATGAAGCCTCCTCCACCTCAGGTCACTGAAGTGCTGTCTCCGGCCTCCCTCTCAGCGACTGAGCCAGGAGTACCTTAGTGATGTTGGTGCCAGAAAGCTGCAGGAGAACTGGCTTGGCGCACTCTGTTCAGCTGGGCGCCAAGCATTTTTGTTGGCCCAACCAGATGCGGCACTGCGCACACGCACGCACAGGTAACAATCGCTAGATATTGATCTCTTCCAATGAGATTGCTCCACTTTAGTGACAGACAGCCTCCGTCATGCGAGGATGATGAGTAGAGGGACAGAGCTGCCTCTGGTTGGCAAGGTTCGGCAAGCCGGAAGTAGGCTGCGGGACACTTTTTAAACTTTAATTTTTGCGCATGTAACTACTTTTTTAATACAGTGAACAATATTTTCAGTGTTTTAGATAAATGCTCTAACTAATGAGCATTACACGTATTTAGGTGAGAGATCCCCTTTAAATATTGCTATCCCTTTAACATCTTTAAAATGTATACAAGTACCTAGAATTGAGTTATCACATTACATAAAATGTGAACACCCAGTTTCTATGTTTGAGGCTGACGCATCCATTCTTTGATGATATGGCATTTTACTCTTGACATGTATAAACAAGTCTGATGTAATTTGCTGTTTAGAATTGTCTCAAAGTGAGCAGAAGTACATTTAGCCTTGTATAATAATCCATATTGTTTTGGGAGAAATAAAGAATAAGAGAAGTTTGTACCCAGATTCAGGTCTGGAACAATACTAGGAGCACAGGCTCTTGTTACATCTGTCTCCTAAAGTTCACTTTTGGTACTTGGATGTATGTCCTCACCCTATCACTGGCTCTGACACTTGGAGCAGTCTATCTCCCGGGACAGTAAAGCAGCAGCACATTGCTGAAAAGCCAGTGAGGAAGTACAGATTATATGGGAAATGCTAGCAAATACACACATTTCAGAAGCAGTATCTTCAGAACTACCACAAATAAGAAATGTCAATGCAAGGATCCATAAACTATACAGTGCAATGTAATTTTAATTTTAAAGCAATAGTTGCCCTTGGATTAAGCTTGGATTGAGGCTTTTAACCCATTGAATGCCAGAGGGGTACGCAACACATTGCAGAGCAATGCGTTGGATACCCCTCTGGCACTGAAAGGGTTAATGCCTTGCTAGCAATGTCTCAATGAATTGGAGACCTCCCTAGCATTCAAGGGGTCAAAATACCCATTTGGAAATTATCAGTATCTAGGCAAGTCCTGTTAAACAAATAAAGGAAACTATTCCTAAGGTAAATTTCCCTTGTAACCTTTTGTGTGCTAAAGAGGTATCCAATGCATTGAGTGAGTCTGGCACTGAAAAACTTAAAACATTCACTGATTTAGCAAATGGTAATCCAGTTAAAGCATAGTTAGTCCACCCCTGAAGCTTAATGATTAACCGATTTAGCAACAGAAGGGTATACAATGCTTTGAGAAGTGATATCTTCTCACCCCCACCGCCCAAAGGGTTAATCAATGTGCACTCCATATTGTGAGACATTTTAGTAAAGTGTGTTAGTGGAAAACTGAAAATGCTATCAAAGGGACTTAAATCACAAATTACCTTGTCTTTCAAAATTGGGATTTTTATGGTTAATTGTAGATGGAGACAGATGTGAACCTAAAAAAAGGATTGTTTAGAAAAAAAATGGTAACCCTACGTCAAGGAATGTCGGAGAAACTAATATATGTAATTTAAATGTTTTTTTTTTTTATATCAGTTCACTAACTATTTAAGTGCCAGAGAGGTGGGTAACTTATTGTGCTGCAATGCATTGCACTCCCCTTGGAGCTCAAAGGGTCTAGCCAATATTTGTTTGCATATGTAGACATATATCAGATTTAGCAACCTATAAATGAACTACCAGTATATACCACTTCATTATTAAAAGTCCCATTTGATCCTTTGAGTGCCATAGAGGTTACCAATGCTTCTCTGGCACTCAGAGGGTTAATTTAAATGGCAATGCTTTGGCTCCTATGGTGCAGTTCATTTGATCCAGAAGTGCTTTGATTCTTCATAGTACAGCAGCATTGCTGTCATGTTCTGTCCACAGGCTGCTCTATGATAGTTCCCCAACTAAAAAGCTTTATGGCTACTCCAGCCTTAACGCCTGATGATGTGCCAGGACCATCACGGCTGTCTGTGCGTTAACCCTTTAATGACTGGGCAATGCACGCATGGCCAGCAGTTAAGGGCCAGTGGTCTTCCCCCCCCCCCCCTTGTTGCAGTGGATTCTGGGGTCCCTGAGAGGTGTGTAGCCACATGAGGACCCTGGAGTTCCATGACGTGTGAGGACCATCACCAGTCATTAAGTGCTGGAACTGCCGGGACTGTCCTGGCAGTCCAGTGTTGTTCAGGACCGGAGATAGTCCTGACATATCATGGAAGTTTGTGATCACAGCGCACCTGCATGCCGCGCTGTGATCACAGATCACTTCCGAGAAGGTCAGGGACATTTTAAGAGGGAATGGTTTTAAAATAGAATGCAGAGCACTTAGTGCTGCAGGGATAGTGTTGCACTGTATCACTCTCCTGCTTTGGTAATCTGACCAGAAAAAATGAACCAAGATCCAGGGAGCTTAGTCAGCGACCATAAAAGTAAACAAAAATATATAAATATATATGTTTGGATAACTTGATGTTATTATGCATCTGCAGAATATGTAAAGTCAAAATCAAGGTTTAGTATCCCTTTCAAAAACAGTTCATCTAACTGCTTAAAGGGGAACTATCACCCCTATACAAGTTTACCTTATTGTACTCCTCATATAGCGATAAGCTAAATGGCGAAATTTGCATTATTAAAACTTGTATAGAGGTGATCCGCTTTAAAGTAGGTGTGTAATCCAATTAATGCCAGAGAGGTCTGCAATGTTTTAAACATTGCAGACCTCTCTAGAATTCAAGGGGTTAAAAGTTTAATTCAAAGTGGATGTGTCACCTATGGACAACATCCCATAAATAGTTAGGTGACACATCCAATAGCATAAAAACTTTATTTTTTATTTTAAGCTTCTGTTTTGTTTAAATTTAACTTAGAAAATTCTGTGCTGCAGCCACTTCCATATAAACTGCAGCCCGATGCTCTGCCTCTGCTCCCCTCTCTCCTCCGATGACAGAGGCTTCTGTCTGTAAGCTGGAGCGGTCTCATTGGCAGAGATCGATATCTAGCCAATGAGACCGCTCCAGCTTAGACAGAAGCCTTCGTCATCGGAGGAGGGAGGAGAGCAGAGGCAGAGCATCTGGCTGCAGTCTATACGGAAGTGGCTGCAGCCCAGACTTTTGTAAGTTAAATTATCAGAACATACTATTCAGTACAGAAAATTAAACTGAACAATCATAGGTATATTTAGTTTTTTGACAATCCTATCCCTTGAAATCAATAAAATCTTTGGAAATGCTTCTTGGTTCATGGTGGTCTAGCTGGTTTGCCCCAGTTTTGTTTGTTTTTTTTTTTTTTATTATTTTTGGTATGTGTAAGGCCCAACATTTAAGATGACTGCCGGCATCCTCACAACAGGTCAATGAGCTTTATCAGTTAGAAAATTATGTTGCTAGTGTGGAAGTGAAAACTTTCGTCTGCCCTGGCTGTAAATGTACCTAAGTATCACTATTAGTGGATGATTTTTTACTAGCGCAACTAGAGAAAATGTCTGCCCTGCTTAGAAGTATGCATTTTAAGTTTTGTATTGTACTCTGTAAGCCAGGGAGTTGTAGTTTCCAAAGGTTGACTACCCCCGCTGTATAAACCTTTATTTCTGGAGCTCTGAAGTCAGGAATGCTATGCAAAACCTTTCCCTCACTGCACTTAGCTCGAGATATGATCAGTCACCTCAGTGTGAATACTTTCAGTCTGGTCTACTAATGCTGCTTGCATACCCAAAATCCTTGCCAAGGAACATGTCAAGCAGCCAGACCAACAGAGACATGCAACATTTGGAATCCTCTCCTACAGTCCAGAAATTAAATGGTGATATATTCATGGCACATGATTTAGGGACCTATGTACAAGTGACACAATTCTGAGGAAAACCAACTGCAAACCCAGGATTTTTGTGGGGGGGAGGTGACTAAAAGTAATCTACAATATAACTAGAATTTGTTTAAATTTTGTATCAGAATTTAGACTTTCTAGTGCAGTTGTAGTAAAATATAATCCATATCCTGAAATTCTTCTTGTAGTTAATCTTAATACAATCTGTGATTAATACAATCCTTCACTGCTTTACCAGTTTGAAAGTATAAACTGCTAAAGTAGGTATGTCTAAGTATGTGTAATGATTTAATAAGTATACATATAATGTCTGGGATCTTAAAGGGGAACTACCACCCGACACAATCTTTACCTTCACTAAGGCCCCATCTGACGACTAGCTGCTTAGTAGTGCTAGTTGCCGGAATAATTACCTTCTTTAATAGATTTCTCCTCTCTTCCATGGGTGACAGGCAGGACGGAACGCGGACGTATTGCCATTGTGACATCCGCGCGCCTGCGCTGTCAGTCCCAGCCAGATCTAGGGGGCGTTGCTAGGAGCCATTTGGCTTCTGCTGGGACTGACAGCAAAGGCGCGCAGACTTAGACCTCATGATTCACGGTCCTTTATCACCCAGAGGTGGAGAGCTGCTTTTAGGCCTTACAAGAACCAGGCCTTTGCAACACAGTTGTGCAAGACAGCAATATGGTTGTCTCTTCATATGTTTTCTAAACATGACTGAGTCAATATGCTACCTTTGGCTGCAGCCAGTTTTAGACAGAAGATCCTGCAGAATGTAGTGCTTGTCTAGGAGCCTATCTTGCCTTCATCTCTAGTAACTTTTTTGCTTTTACTTTGTTTGGTGTGTTGGTGTCCATTGACAAAGAAGATTTGCATTTTGTTTCTGGTTTGTCTCTGAGAGTTTTTTTTCTCTTCCTTCCTGGAATCTTGGTTGGTGGTTTAGAACTGGCATACCCATGGTCTCATTGTACCGCAATGGACTAAAGTGAAAAAGGGATTTTTGCATACTTACAGATAAATTATTTTTCTTAGTCTGCGTGGAAAGGAGGACTTCTCACTCGGAGAAAAACGGGTTGTTGGAGTTCTGGGTAGAGGTGTCCTTTGCATTCTCTGGTACAGGTGGCCTCCTTCATTCTTTTCTTTTTATTTATAATTTTATATATATATATATATATATATATATATAGTTGTATTTGTAAGTTTATTCGTATTAACTGGTAGGAAAAGACAGTTGGGAGGGAGAGTGGAATATTAGAATCTTATAGACCAGGCTGTGTCAGTCTGTATAGCCTAGTTTACCAATTGATATGTTAGCCATTTGTTATTTACTATAAATATAATGGTTTAATAAAACTAAAATGTTATTTTGAAAGCTTTCAAAAGACCCTTGTTATTATATAAAGTGTTCAACTTTAAATGCTGACTAGCAAGTACATTCCTTTTCTCTCTTCACTGCTGTTAACAGGAAATATATATTTTTCATTTTTGTCCTTTGGGAGAGGAGATTGGAATTTAGAATTTTGTGCAGTGTTTACAGAGCATTTAAACAAAGAAACCACAGCCTGATTTATTGGCATAGGACAGAAGGCTTTTTTGCATACATTAAGAAAAAATTAGATTACTTCTCATATCCTAATCTAAATCAGCAATATCTTTTTTTTAATGTCCCACTGTTATTCTGTTTTCAGATAATCGAGCATTGCTTTCAGTATTCTGTTGTGTGGTGCATGGTCATTAAGCAAAGACAGACGTGCCTGTTAGATCTATTTCAGCAGCAGGATTACAGTTGGAATACATAATTACATGATGCTCATATGATTGTCTGGGATCCCCCATCATGTTCCCAGGGAATGTCTGCTATGATATGTATTAATCTCATGCACTGTATGCTGCAGCCACTTGCATGAATTTTGCAACATTTGAGTAGGGGACGAATTTATGTATAATTGTGTTTTAAAAATATTCATTGACAAAAAACCTTAACTTAAATTTCCTCTGTGTCCGTTACACGGCATAGTGGGTAATTGGTTCCGCCTCCCAGCTGGTAGGACCAATCAAGATTTCAATAAATTCTAGCGCAACCTCCCTTTTGGTAGTTTTTTTTTGGTCCTACCCAAGCTGGGGGACGGAGGCATTGCCTCTTCCTCTCTCCTACCTCTCCTTCATCCGGATAATGTGGCTTGCCTCATCGCGGCCGCATTCTCTTCTTCCTCTGCCCCGCATCGTGCAGGGGCAAGAAGATTGCAGCTGGAGACCTCGTGGGGACTGGAAAGCGGCGACGCGCCGGCTGAACCTCCCCCCCTAATAGCTGTTCTGCACGGCGGGAACCGGAAGCGCCACCTACAGGAAGGAAGAGAGACGGCGTGCGTTCCAGCAGTGGAACGCAGGAAGTAACCGGGCGCCCATCCTGCACATGGAACAGAAGAAGCATTTAAAGGATGGTGCAGACAGAGGTCTCCAGAATGTAAGTAACATATTATAATTATACTTATACTTATATATGTTGCAAGAATTGCTGTAGGATTATCTCTATGCTGGATAGCTTATTTGCCTACATAGTACATATAGTTTGTGCATTCTATGATGTCTGAAACCAAGGATAAAACAGAAAAGAAAAAGGAATCATCTAAAGAGGAGAAAGCTACCACAAAGTTTAAATCATGTGCTGCATGTGATCAAAAACTACCTGCCTCTGAAGTTTCCAAGTTATGCCCTGATTGTTTAAAAAAGGCCTCTGGTTCTGAAGTCCCTGCACAATTTCAGGAATTTTTAAGCTGGATGAAGGCCTCCATGCAGGAGACCTTCACATCTATGCAGGAAGCCACCAGGAAAAGGCCTAGGGTCTCTGACCCAGAGGAAGGTACCTCACGCAGTCAAGAATATGAGGATGAAAGTATTGAGCTAGAATCTGCAGGATCCTCCGCAGAAGAAGGCGAAATATTAGAAGAAGCTGGTAGTTTCTCCATTGATAAAGTGGATCCTCTCGTTAAAGCCATGAGAAAATCCTTGGGCCTTACTGAGATTCAGAAAGATCTCAATGTGATGGATACTGCATTTATTGGGTATAAGAAAACCTGCGCAATGGTTCCTGTCCATACCTCTATACAGGAGATTATCCAGAAAGAATGGAAACAAGGTGACAAAAGAAGTTCTACCTCCAAACGTTTCCAGAGAATGTATCCTTTGCAGAAGAAGATACAGCCAAGTGGACTACACCACCTAAAGTTGATGCAGCTATCGCACAGACATCAAGACGAACAACATTGCTCCTAGAGGACGGTACAACATTGAAGGACTCCATGGATAAAAGAGCGGATACAGCTCTACGCAAGCAGTTTACATCTATAGGAGAAAACCTAAAAACTGCTACCGCTATGGCATCTATTTTTCGCTCTATGCGAATATGGATATCCGAAATAGAAGAAAAAGTTGAGTCTTCAGTGTCAAGATCCAGAATCCTGAAGGAATTGGGTATGATAAAAGAAGCTGTAAATTACTCCTGTGACGCATCTCTCGATAATATTAGACTCCTAGCAAGATCATCCGCCTTATCAGTTACGGCCAGGAGAGCCCTATGGATTAGATCTTGGGACGCGGATCCGGCTTCAAAGAATCGCTTAATTTCATTACCTTTCGAGGGTTCAAGATTATTTGGAGAACAACTAGAAGAGATTATCAAGAAATCCTCAGCAGGGAAAAGTCCCTTTTTGCCTCAAGATAAAAGAAACAGAGGATCACCAGCAAGAACCAGCTCTTCTCGGCGGCAGTCCTTTCGAGACGCAAAGAGATACAGACCTGGTAGAGGATATGAGCAACGAAAAAGAGGTGGCTCTCAGCCCTCTAGAGGAAGTAATAGGAAAGACTTCCAAAGGAAGGCCCAATTCCAGCAATGATGCCAGGGGTCCCCTTCCCTCACCTCCAGTAGGGGGCAGACTGGGGGAATTCCATCAGTCCTGGGAGTCACTCCATTCAGACACTTGGACAATGGAAATGGTGAGGGAAGGATATGTCCTCGAATTTCAAACTGCTCCTCCAAATCCAAGATTCAAGACATCTCAAGTCAGGAACAAGGGCAAGATCCTCCAAATGAGACAGGTCCTCCAGTCCCTTCTCCTCAACAAAGTTATAGAAGAAGTACCTGTGAGTCAGAAGTTCCAAGGCTTTTATTCAATTCTTTTCTCTGTTTTAAAGCCTTCTGGGGAACTTCGTCTTATCCTGGACTTAAAGGATCTCAATCAGTCTCTTCGTGTTCAACACTTCAAGATGGAGTCAGTGATGTCAGCAATAAAATTGACTCAACCACAGAACTTTCTTTCACGCATAGACCTGAAGGATGCCTTCTACCATGTATTGATCAGACCATCACACCGCAAATACCTCAGGTTTCACATCCTGAAGACTCATTATCAGTTTCGTGCTCTTCCATTCGGGTTAGCCACTGCTCCAAGAATCTTTACCAAACTTCTGGCAGTAGCAATGGCAGAACTAAGAAGCAAGTATCAACTCAAAGTTGTCCCATACTTAGACGACATTCTGCTGATAAGTCCTTCACTTCACACAGCGGTCCAAAACACAGTCATCTGCAAGCGAAGGCTTCAAGAATTAGGTTGGTTGATAAACGAAGAAAAGAGCATGCTATACCCATCAAAACAACTTCAGTTTCTGGGTGTTATAATAGACACAGCCCTAAACAAAGTCACCTTATCCTTGGACCGACAGAATCGCATCCTACAGCAAGTGACTACATTCCTCTCCAGACGGCTCCAGACTGTAAAGCTCTTCTCCAAGATCCTTGGTCATCTATCCTCAGCACAACAGATAATACCATGGGCCAGATCACACACACGTCAGATGCAATACAACTTCCTTCAGTTCTACCGAAAGGACCCGGCAAACTGGTACAGACGAATCCCAATATTGACTGCTACCAGAAGAGAATTGGCCTGGTGGATTCAGGAAAAGAATCTGACACAAGGTCGTCCGCTAACAGAACCACCCAAACAGATTCTCACCACAGACGCCAGTCGTCAAGGCTGGGGAGGGGTCTGGAACCAGAAGTCAGTTCAGGGTGTTTGGTCAGACCAAGAACAAAAACTTCACATAAACAGCCTGGAACTATTAGCCATCTGGAAATCACTGCTACACTTCCAAAAAGAATTAGCAAGTCAGGCAGTTCTCATAAGGTCAGACAATGTCTCGGCAGTACAATATCTGCAGAATCAAGGAGGAACCAGGAGCATTCAGCTCAATCGCCTAGCAGTAAGGATATTAAGCTGGGCAGAAAAACATCTAAGAGCCTTAACAGCTTCACACCTATCAGGTCACCTGAACATCCAAGCCGACTTCCTCAGCAGGAAAAAGTTGCATCCGGGAGAATGGAGCCTGAACAGAAAGGTATTCTTATCCCTGATTCAAACATTAGGATCTCCAACAGTGGATCTCATGGCCACAGCTCAGAACAGACAGTGTCCAAAATACCTTTCCAGGTGGGCAGAGAGGCAATCAGCAGGCCAGGATGCTCTGACCATCCCTTGGACATTTCCACTAGCTTACATTTTCCACCAATTCCTCTCCTAACAGAGGTAATAAGGAAAGTAAGAATGGACAAAGCAAATGTCATTCTAATAGCTCCAAACTGGCCAAGAAAGATATGGTATGCAGACCTCATACAGATGTCAGTCTGCCCTCCAATTCCTCTGCCGGACATTCCGGATCTACTATGTCAAGGGCCAATAGTACATCCCAATCCGTCCTTCTTCCAACTCAGGGCCTGGAGGCTGAGCGGGAATCTTTAGCCCTTCAGGGTCTTTCCGAATCAGTCATCAATACTATACTTCAAGGAAGACGTCCTTCTACTACCAAAATCTATTATAGAGTTTGGACCACCTTCCATCGCTGGTGCATATCCAAAAAACTGGAAAGGCAATCCATCGCTGCTCCTCAGATCCTGGAATTTTTACAAACAGGTTTTCAGAAGGGCCTGAAACCTGCATCATTGAAGGTCCAGCTCTCAGCCCTTTCAGCCACCTTAGCCACTCCATTTGCTGACAACTTTTTAATTAAGAAATATATGACAGCAATATGTAAAATCAAGCCTACCATTCGTGACACGGTCCCCTCATGGGACCTAAACCTGGTTCTACAACAGCTCTCTTCACACCCATACTTTGAACCATTGGAATCCATTTCCATCAAGCATCTCACCTTAAAGACAGTGCTACTTACAGCGGTTACTTCCGCCCGCAGGGTTAGTGAACTTCAGGCCCTTATGGCCACCTCTCCCTGTCTAATATTCCATCAGGATAAAGTAGTTTTAAAACCGAATCCTGCATTCCGCTCTAAAGTTATATCACATTTCCACTTAAACCAGGAGATAGTGCTCCCATCCTTCTGTCCAGATCCAAAAGGAGATCTAGAGAAACGTCTACATAACCTGGACTTAGTACGCTGTCTTCAGATCTACATTAAGCGTACCCAGCTCATAAGAAAAACAGATTCCCTGTTTGTCCATCATTTTGGAAAATTTAAAGGTTGCGCAGCATCCAAATCTTCAATTTCCAGATGGATAAAGAACTGCATTATTCTATCCTATGAGTCAGCAGATAAACAGCCGCCTTTAAAGATTAAAGCCCATTCGACCAGAGCCATATCCACCTCTTGGGCTCAGAAAGCAGAAGCCTCACCTGAAGAGATTTGTAAAGCTGCAACCTGGTCATCTGTTTCCACATTTGTAAAGCATTACAGATTAGACATCCAAGCATCTGCAGATGCCAGATTCGGCAGGAAGGTGCTAGAAGCAGCTTTAACTACCTAATTACTTCTCTTCAATAACCCTCCCTATGTTGGGGCACTGCTCTGGTAAGTCCCCACTATGCCGTGTAACGGACACAGAGGAAAAGGAAATTTTACTTACCGATAATTATATTTCCTCTGTGTCCTTCCACGGCAACCCTCCCATGTTGTTTATGGTATATTGCTACTAGTATCGTTCCTACCATGTGTATTACAGAATTACTTAAAATAGGTATTACCTAAGACTAACCATACTATCGTTACAGCTTGGACAAAAGTAGAAACTACCAAAAGGGAGGTTGCGCTAGAATTTATTGAAATCTTGATTGGTCCTACCAGCTGGGAGGCGGAACCAATTACCCACTATGCCGTGGAAGGACACAGAGGAAATATAATTATCGGTAAGTAAAATTTCCTTTTCCTGGCTTTTTATACATTTGAGTAAGAATTTAACTGTGGCTTTAGTAGTAGTAGTTGTGTGTGTGTTTTTTTTTTTTTTTTTTTTTTTTTTTTTTGTCCTCCTGGGTTTACAGTATGTTTGTTTTTCTTCTGTCATTTACCGCGGGTAGGTTTAACTTTACAATTTGTTTCATCAAATCTCTTTTGCAGTCCATCTATTGACAAAAGCTGGTACTACACCTATTCAGAAGTTTCATTATGAAATCTCTACTGGGTAAATGCATCAATTATGGTATGGCTATTATTTAAACAAAGAAAAAATAAATAAATAAACGTCAGTGCCTCCAGTTATGCTAATCTGATTTTATTTAACAATAACAAAAAAAGTTCATTAGGTTCCTTCTCCCTGCTTATTTTTTCTGACCATCCATCCCATAAGCTAACTTGGACTATAAGCCTGACTACATTTTGTCATAGCTCTAAATGTGAAAAAATGTGAACCACAAAACCAGTTTTTGTCAAACAGGGTTTGAAGGATCTGCCAGTCTGACTTGGAATCCTAGTTTTTACTCAATTTCATTGCTGCAATCTAGCTATAGGCAAAATAAAAAGGTAATATGTAACTGTGGAAGCCATATTGGGCCTCTATTATGTATATTATAAACTAGCATGAGCAGCATGGCATTGCCCGTGTTGCTAAAAAAAAACAAACAGAAAAAAAAACTATCCCTCTGGCTTTGAGGTTTGCTCTGGTAGGTGGGAGTGGGAAATGGGAAGGAGAGTGTTTTGAAACTGTGTGCATTGATTTTTGACAGGAGTGCCCCCCCCCCCCCAGGCCACACCAGACAAAATTAGTACCCCCTGGTAACTGCCTGCAGTTATTTTGACAGGCATGGCCAGTTGGGCCTCTTCCAAGAAGCCTTGGTGTGTCTTCCATTTTTGGGCAGCATCCTCCAGCATCCTCCCCTAACATTGACAGACATGGACTGTGTTTTGTGTCTTTAAACTTATACTTAGTTAACCAACAGGTGATATAGTTCAACACCCAGCATAGTTACAAACCGGTTTTAACTTGGTAGTAGCCAGTAACCATGTCACACTTAAAGGGATAGTAATGTTTCACAAAAACAGCAGCTCCAATTAATCTTCATAGTATTTGGGCCATAGAGAGTATTATTTCAATACTGTCAGAGTTGTAGTTCAAGAGTAATTGAATGATAAAGTATCCCCCTCCCGCCCCTTTTACCTAGTGTAAGCCATCTCTTCTCAGATGTTGAATTTGGTTGTGAGACCAGACCGATAACAGCAGGGGACAATCTTCTACCTATGAGAACAATGAAATCCCTGCCCCCTTGACAGGTTTTTCAGCTTTTTACCTTCTCTTAATTGAAGATTGTCCAACTCTGCAATCTACCTGGGCACCTCCTGTCTGCTCTGGCTGAGCAGTGTTACATCAGTAAAAGGGGCAGGAGGGGGATACTTTATCATTCAATTACTCTTGAACTACAACTCTGACAGTACTGAAATAACACTCTCCAGGGCCCAATACTATGAAGATTAATCAGAACTGCTTTTATTATGAAACATTACTATCCCTTTAACCTCCTCTGGATGTTAATCCTTGAACACTGTTAACGACTGTCTATTTTTAGATTTCGTGGATTTGCAGATCTTGGTGCCCGTTTCTTCTCTGGAAAGATTAATGGGATAAGATGGCAGGTGTGGTCCTATTCTGCACTTGAATTGTCTCAAGAGTTTTCTTACACCCCTGTTCAAGATGTAGTCTTTGAGCTCTGTCATTGCTTCTATGACTCTGTGGGAGTTTTTTTGCCTCATAAACCTAAAGCATGGTTATCTGCATAATGCCATCCATGCACATCATCAGTGCTTTCTGTGGTTTGCTTTTCAAGACACTGTTAATATCTGTTTGTCTCCTTTTTGGTCTGGCGTCTGCACAGTTTGTTTTTACAAAGGCATTGGTTGCTTACGTTTGTTCTTTTGGGAACTCCTTTTTTACCCATCTGAGCGATGTTTTGTTAAAGGCTCCTTCCACTGGATCTCTGCTCGTTCAGGTTCGCACTTGTCTTTCTATTCTGGAACAACAATGCTGGGTACTAAATTTCAAGACATTCTCTCTGGTTCCATCCAAGGTTCTTCTCTTTTTCCTCTGTGTCCACTCCATGGCATACTGTGGGTAATTGGCTCCACCTCCCAGCTGGTAGGACCAATGAAAAAAATATAAATTCTGTGAGCTCGCTTCCCTCTGCAGTTATTTTGGTCCTACCAAGGTGGAGGACGGAGGCTTTTGCCTCTCTCTCATCTTAAACTTTGAAAGTACTATTTTATTATTTTCTCTCCCATTTGGCCTGCCTAATCGCAGCTTCCATCACCTTGCAAAGGAACCTCATACCTCAGAATCCTGGTGAGGTCGCATGAGTTCCAATTTAGTTGGTCCTGGGGTTCTGGCCAGACGCACGGCACAGTGCTCAGTCCTCCCTTCTTGCCATTCAGCTCAGAGCGCTTATTTGGAAGTGCGTGAGTGTGGAGCAGCCTTGCCTCAACCATAAACTGGAAGTTCAGCACCTTTGCATTCCACTGGTGAAAAGCATAAAGGAACCAGGCTGTTCGATGGACCTTGGACAAAATGCGCATTCAGGATGGCATGCAGGCACAGTGAGTAACCCTTGTGGTGGTCAATTTGCCTTAAATATATATTTATTGCTTGTTTGATTCATACAAGTGTTTGTGGTTGCCTTCTATACTTACTGTGAACTATTGCTTATTGCTGCTATTCCATTTGCACAATATTACCCCTAACAAATGTTATAGGGAAAAGCCAAAGCTTCTGACCCTCCCAGGCAGAGAAGTTAGACCCAAAGACCAAAACCTGTGCAGGGTGTGATCAGGATATAGCTATGACAGGCCCTGCCAAAATCTGTGCTACTACCTTGGCATGCTGCTGCTAGTATTGTACCTGCTCAGTTAAAGAACTTTCTTAGCTGGAAGAAGACATTGCAGGAAGCAGTACGAAGGCAGCCTAGAACTTCTGACCCAGATGAAGGACCCTCTCAGGCACAGGATGAAAACAGTTTCTCTGATCTTGAATCTGCAGTCTCCTCAGCTGAAGAAGCTGAGATTATCAAATAAGTTCGCAGCTTCATCTTGATCAGCTGAACTGACTGGTAAGGGCCATGAGAAAGTCTTTGGACCAGACTGCTTTGACTTATGGATACTGCATTGTGGGATATAAGAAATCAAGCCCCTACATACCGGTGCACAGCTTTATACAATATATTATTACAAGTGAGTGAAAACAATTGGGCAGAATTTGACCACTGCCATTCCAATGTCATCTTTCATACACTATGCATATGGATAACCAAACTAGAAGAAATTGAGTATTCAGTCTCTAGATCCCATATCTTAAAAGAACTGGGTTCTATCAGAGAGAATGTCAGCTATTCTTATGATTCGATCATCAAAGCCTGGGAAGCAGACCCTACTTCTAAATACAGAGTGGTCTCTTTGACTTTCTCCGGAACTAAGCTATTCTGAGAACTGCCAGAAGAAATTATCAAGAGGTCATCAAGATCCCCTTTTACCACAGGAGAAAAGAGCCAGAGACTTCTCCTGCCAAAACCGGTCACTTCAGACATCAGTCTTTTTAAGAAGTCAGAAGATACAAGCCAGATAGGAGATACGACCAAGAGGAAGTGTGGCCTTCCCCAAAATCAGAAATCTGGAAATGGTAAAGATTTCCAAAAAAGATGGCAGAATAAAGTTGGACTATCCAGACCTGGAGTCTAGTTCATCACGACAAAGGGGTTCTGGAATTTCAACCTGTCCCTATGATTCTTTCCTTCATGTCATCTATATAATAACAAGGTCTCTACAGATGAAACGGGCAGTGCAGATTCTGCTTCAAACAGGGTACGTAATAATTGGGTTAAATAAAGACACAGGTCCATCAAGTTCAACCTTTACCTCATACCCTAGTGACAAGAGAATTGTATAGCTATCCTGCTATCAATTACGTTAGTCATTTATCGGACCTTCCTGAATTGCCTACTAATATTCAGTATAACCCTGTATGTATCCATTGTATCTGCCAAAACCACCTACTTGGGCAAGGAATTCCACAATTTGACCCTTTGGGTGCAGGAGTGGTACTGAGTGCGTTGCAAGCGGTGTGTTCCGTGCAGCTCTGGCACTCAGGTGGTTAACAGACCTTACTGTGAACCCTTTCTCTACTGAAGTCTAAACCTCCTTTCCTCTAATCTCAAGGGGTGTCCCCTGGCCACCTCATAAAGGTTTGTCTTGTCATTCCTCATGTGTCAAGTTCAACATTCCCTTAATAGATAGAGAGGTCCCACTGCATCAGTAAATCGGGTGCTCCATTCCACTCTTTGTTATCAAACCTATAAGGGAGCAGGGAGCACTACACTCAACATCCATGCATTGGGGATTCTCTATTGGGTAACAAAGAACCTGCTGAGTCTCTCAGCATCCTTCCTGTCAGGTCATCTAAATGTTGAGGCAGACTTTCTAAGCCGCAAGAAATTGGATCCAGGAGCATGGACTCTAATCAAAGAAGCGTTTCATTCAAGAACAGCAACTTTAGGAGACCCTCAATAGATATGATGGACTCATCTCAGAACAGACAATGTCAGACCTACCTATCCAGATGGCACGAACCTCCGGCCCTGGCACAGAATGAGATTTGTGTCCTGGGACTTCCGCCTGGCATACCTATTTTCTCCTTCCTATACTCGTCGAGGTAATAAGATAAGGTGAGACAGGTCAAATGTCATCCTTATCGCCCCGGACAGGTCCTGGAAACCCTGGTATGCCGATCTCCTTTAATTGTCAGTCATGCCTCTGCCAAACATCCCAGACCTGTTATCACCAGGTCCTCTTCTTCCCGGATCCAACTTTCTGAGCAGGAATCCTTAAGATTACAGGGTGTATCTGAGCCTGTCGTCCAAACCATGCTGAGAGGCAGATGACCCTCTTCTACAGAGCCTGGTCTATTTTCAACAAGTGGTGCTTGTCACAGAATCTGGATCATAGATCAATCTCTGCTCCAATAATCCTTTAAATTATGCAGATAGGGTTTGAAAGGACCTTGAACCTGCATCCCTGATAGTCCAGCTCTCTGCAGTTCTAGCTACTCCCTTTGCAGACCACCACCTGGTAAGAAGATAATTTACCTCAATATAAATAAATCAGGCCTTGGTATGTGTTACTCCAATTTTGGTCTTCCATCAAGATAAGGTAGTCCTACATCCTAAGGCTTCCTTCTGCTTGGTTTAATTGCTCAGTTTCACCTTCACCAAGGAATTTCTCCTGTCCTTCTGTCCCTATCCTTCAAATGAGATTAAGAAGAGACTACATCATTTGGATCTTCTCCACTGCCTTCAGATATATCTCAGCAGAACCAAACTCTACGTAGGACTGACTCATTTCTCAATTTCTTGGAAAATTCAAAGGGTCTTCAGCCTCCAGACCCTCTATTGCGTGTGGGATTCGTGACTACATTAAGAGGGCCTATGACTCAACCAATCTAGACCCTCCTCAGAGTATTAAGGCCCGCTCTACTTGTGCTGTCACAACCTCATGGGCTCAGGAAGCAGCTGCAACACCTACTGAGTTTGCAAGATTGCCATTTCTTACTACCAGATGTACAAACATATGTGTAAGGGATGGCTCATGAAATTCCTTGTTGTATATAGAAAGATTGACCTAAATATTCTATACAGAATCCTGTGGAACTCCATAACCTAACATCCCTAATCAATAAACTGTGGCAACTTTACAAAACAATAGATCCAATATATACTTTAAATTCTATTTAAGTCATATTAAAGAATGCGTGTCTTTTGTCTGTTTTTAGAGATACTGAACTACTATGGTCAGGGCTGGTAAATCCCACGTGTGTGTGTGTGTGTGTGTGTGTGTGTGTGTGTGTGTGTGTGTGTGTGTGTGTGTGTGTGTGTGGTGTAGAAGGAGTACAAGTAGGACTATCGGGCATTGACGAACGAAAAAGCTGTAAACGTAGGAAAGGATGAGGGAGAGGGGAAAAAAATGTATATGGTAAATACATGGGATGTGAAAGGTCTGTGTGGAGCAGTCATGTGGTAGAACGGCATATGGGCAAAATTTGCCTAATTAAAAAATGTTTATGCATTCAATGTCTACATGTTTTTTGACTTTAGAGTAAACAGAGGATTAAAACACTGCTTCAAAATACAAAACCAAGACTTTGTTGAGTGTGTCAATCATTTTCATTATGTCCTAAGTGCTTGGAATTGTCCTAAACTTTACTTTCGGCATTTGCTTGCACAGCATTGGTAAGTACACTGGAAAGTGTAAAATAAATGAACTATTCATTCGAAACATCCTTCCACAAAATCCAAACAGAGCCTTTGGTATTCTCCCTGTGGGTTTTGTACAATACCCTGTTGTGGAAGTGGGAAAAGCGTGTAGAAAATGTGAAGATTTCCTACACTCTTCCTCCTCCCAGCATTGTGGCCTCTGCATGCCTGCTTATTAACTCATTCACTTCTGAAGCCTTCAGATATCAGAGAGGCTGATGGATTAAAGGGATAGTAATGTTTCATAATAAAAGCAGCTCTAATTAATCATCATAGTATTTGGACTTTGGAGAGTGTTATTTCAATTCTGTCATAGTTGTAGTTCCAGAGTAATTCACTGACAAAGTGTCCTCCTCCCGCCCCTTTTACTGATGTCACACTTCTCAGCCGGATCAGAAGGGAGGTGCCCAGGTAGACTGCAGAGAGGGACAATCTTCAATTAAGATGAGGGAAAATCCTGAAAAGCTTGTCAAGGGGGGGCAGGGATTTCATTGTTTTCATAGGAATAAGTGTCCCCTTCTGTTATCTGTCTGGTCTATGGACTGCATTCCACATCTGAGAAGAGATGGCTTACACTAGGTAAAAGGGACGGGAGGGGAAACTTTGCTTGTGAATATCTCATAAACCATAAAGGTTTGAGAGATAAGACTTATATCATTCTTCATGTTTTTTTTAATGCCTACAAAATAAAATAAAGATAAAACGAAGTATTACTATCCCTTTAAAGGAGCAATAAAATTAAAAAAAGACTTACATTATTTAAGTAGTTTAAATGTTGGCATGTTCAGTGGTGTCTTTTGTTTACGGAGTAATTTTCTCATTAAATGTATTTATTTTTTTTTTTTTGAATCATGAGCTCCCTCTAGTGGCATCATTTAGGTTTGTGAACTCACGTCATCGACTTGGACAGATTGGCAGACGGATCAAAATTCCTGAGGTGTTTTGTAATCAGCTGTTGGTGGCTCGTGCTGAGGAGGAGGAGATATGTAGTGCGCCTGCTAGGGAAGGAGCAGGCTATGTGAAAGAGTACTAGATGTAGTTTTACCTGGGCAGAGCCACTGACAGCTATTGTAGTCTTACTGAAAGAATAAGATTCAAATAGATAGGGAACTTACTGATATTTATTGGCAAAAGCTTGGGAGGTGAATTTTTTCTTTTCTACACTTTATGTAAATGAGTTAAAAAAAGAAAAAACACATTTGGTATAGATGTAGAATATATTGTCTGTAGCATTATTAACCCTGTGAGTGCCAGAGGAGTTAGCAATGAATTGCAATGCATTGTTTACCAGTCTTGCACTCAAAGTGTTAAACTTGTGAAACAACGCTCTTTTCTAAAACTAGCTGTTATGATGTATTTGAATTTATACACACATTTATCACAAATAAACCACATATGTCTGAATAAAATGTATTTTTTTTAACTCTGTATGCCAAGTCCTTGATGTGATTTTTGGTCACTGCATAAGCTGATGGCGTTCAGAGGCCGAAATAGCTGTTTAAAACAAAAACATGCCCAAAAAGTGTGTCAGTCCTGTTTGGGGGGGACATCAGGACCCCTCCTGGTGGCCCCCAGTTATACCTCTTACAACAGATATGTTTGAATTGCGGTCAGTGCATGAGCTGTTTGCATGTATTGGCCGCAATTCGCGTAATAAAAAACAAAAAAAAAGCCGAAAAAAAAGTTTTCAGTCTTCTTTTGGGGGACATCAGGACCTCTCCTGATGGCCCCCACAGTTATAAATAATATTGTGTGTGTGTGTGTGTGAGAGAGATTTGGTCACTGCATGACCCGAAGGCATGCAGTAGCCGCAAGAACGGTTAACCCTTTGAGTGCCAGAGTGTTACGCAATGCATTGCAAAGTGTTGTGTAACACTCTGGCACTCTAAGGGTTTAAAAAAAAAAAAATGGACAGAAAATATTTGAGTTAAGTTTTGGGGGACATCAGGACCTCTCCTGATGTGTCCCAGTAATAAATATTTGTGCTGTGTATGGGTCACTGCATGACTCGATGGCATGCAGTGACCGTAGTAATTTAAAAAAATGCCCCAAAATCTTTTTTAAATCACTTTGGGGGGGACATCAGGACCTCTCCTGTTCCCCAGTTGTAGATCTCCCAGCCGATTGCAATGGGATATCTAAAATAACGCATTGTACAGCAACATTTCCTTCTTTTTACTGACTACCCAACTTGTTTACGTAGGAGTGGGCAGGATCGGGGAAAGCCTACTCATGTCACCGGTGAAAAGTCAACTGCATCTTCTGATATCTAGTGCTGTCTCAGGGATGAGAAGCTTGGGGGGGGGGTACACGAGCACTGTGATAGTTTATAATGATGCCACCCCCAGAAGTGGGATTAGTAGTCTTTAATAGTAAGACTGAAAACACAGATAAGGATAAATGATTTAGGATTACTTCAGGTGTGTAACATACAGACCAATATAATATAATCTTGGTCCCAGTCTCTCGCATGGTCTTCCTTTCATTTTGGTGAAGACTTACGCTTGCTCTGTCAATCTCTTTATCTTACTCTTGCTTTCTTTGTTTTGTCTGTGGTTACTCAATCTAACACTGTGTTCAGTTTTTCTTCCTCAATTCTAATGCACCCTGTATGTATGGATGTATATCTTGCTCTTCTTTCTTTCCCAAGCTTATCTGTATCATTGAATTTTACTCATTCGTGCTGTCTGTCTCAGTCTTTCTTGCGCTGTCTCCGTGCCTTAATCTGAGGATGATGGATGTTAAATTCAGCATAATTTGGAGAGCCACAGGTGGTGGTGGTTTATTCATCAATCTAAAGAGGTTCAGTTCTGGAACAAATAAACTGAACCAAGCAAGAAATGAAAACTCCTTTCAAATGAATATTATTTTAATCTCTTGAAGGCTAGGGAGTTCTTCAGTGCACTGCATCACTAATCAACGAGCATGCTAGGTTAAAATCCTCATTTTATGAATTGTAGCATTTTAGGAATTTTTGTTTTTGCTCTTGATTGAACTATAAAGCACTTAGTCTCTGTAGTCATTATGCCTGTAGGTGTTATGCTAGTTTGTGAAGTCTGCTAAGTCCAGAGATCTGTTAATCTATATCTAATATATACATTTTTTTTTTCTTTCTCTTTAGACTATTATTTCAGCAGTTGTTCAGCTATATGCCACAGATCGTAACTCCATGTGGTCAAAAAAATGCTGTGGGGTAGTATGCTTGGTGAAGGACAATCCACAAAGATCCTATTTTATTAGGGTTTATGATATCAAGGTAAGACTTTCACTTCTCATCATGTTAGTTGAAATGTAATGTCTAATTTTCAACCTGGAATTTTTGACATGCACTGGATAGAATCTTATTGTAGAACATTGTGTGTGACCCTTTGTGCTGTAGTTGGACAGCATTTTATGAAATGTATAACTACCCCAGGCAAGGTCAAACACAAATTATATCGTATAATACAACACACACACAGTATTTTGAAGCTTGGTATTATAATTGATACTCTAGAAGGGCAGTCTGCTGCACAAACTCAGTCATTAGATAAGTTAGTTGTGGAAAGGTCCAAACATAGCCTCAATCATGTCTTGGGACTCTTGTAAAAACAAAATGAATATATATATATATATATATATATATATATATATATATATATATATATAATTTTCAATCACTATAAAGTTTATTTATTTTTGGTCTGAAACGAGAAAAAAATAATAAAGCAATTAATTTTTACACAGCTGCTAAAAACAAATATGTTAAACTTTTTTGTAAGTGAGATATTTAAGGCCGGATTCAGTTAGCCAAAGAGGTGCAGTTGCGGGGCAAATAAACTGCACTTTGGGGGAAAAAACGAATATTTACTAAATGTCTTTTGATTTGAATTCTAGAGAGGTCTCCTTGCATTGCTTCATAGTGTCCCATAAAGGTCAGTTGTTTTGCTCCAGAATTTCTAACCTTTAGTGTCTGGAATACAACCCTTAAAGTCTTATACACAAGCCATCTGCATTGTCTGGGACAAATACTGCTTCCCATCGGTTTAAAAGGAAGTTAGAGAGGTCTTCAACATGTTACAGACCTCTGTATTGAATATGTTTCTGCATTTAAATTAACAGGTGTTTTGGGAAAATGGAATTCTCCACTTTGTGTTACCCTTTATGTATAAGGCTTTTAGTGTTTGTGGGATTGTTTGCCAAATTGATTTGGCAGTGATATAGTGTTTACAATGAATGTGTAGTTTTTTTATTTATTATTACTATTGGACTGTTCTTACTTTGAGCCAGTGCACTACTGGAACCATAATAATAATAATAATAATAATAATAATATGCTTGGAGGAATCTTAGGCAGAGACTCCCAGTTTAAAGTTACCTGCCTAAAGGAAGCATTTACAGTCACTGCTTCTAGTCCAATACAGGTTACTGGTAACTCTGGATAGGCGATCCACCCCTTTAAGTAGGCAGGAACAAATCTAGAATTGATTGCAGGGGATGGAGCCTACTTTCCCTCACTGGCTGCAGCTATCCAACCAGCTCCAGAAAGATTTGTTCCTTGGTGAAGACACAGGCAAGAGAACCGTTCTGCTATAGTTTTAGAAATGTTTTTATTTTTCTGTTACATATGGAATATCACCATCAGGTGGATTACCATAAATGACAATGCCCTTAGATGTGGCTAGCTCAGTATCCAGGTGCTTTTTGTGGACCTTAAGCCCGGGGGGGGGGGGGGGGGGGGGGAATCTTGGGTTCAAGTTCTTTCCTCAGGAGTTGCCCACCAAGGCTGCTTCTTAATACATGGTAATCTGAAAACAGAAGCTCTGCAGGAAAGGTGAGCAACCCTTTGAGTGCTGCAGGTCCACATGTCCCACAGTGCCCCTCCGCACAGGGGTTTTTTATTGCACACTCCTGCACTTATTGGGTCTATCTGTATGTCTGTTGGGTGTTTGGAGCAGGTTTATGTGGTAATTAACCCTTTAACTGCTGGATTTGTATCTTTTGGGTTTTTTGGAGGAGTTTATTTGTTTTTTTTGTTTTTTTACACTTTCCCTACCGGTTCAGTGTTTTGTTTTTTTTTGGGTCTCCTAACATGTTCTAGTTATGTTTTTTTTTTTTTTTGGATTTTTATGTATTTTTATTTTACTATTTCAATTTTGTAAAATTTGAGGAGAGCTTTACCGCATAGCCGCCATTGCTCCATTAACTCCTATGGGACTGTACAGTTTGGGACATATCTCTGCAACCGCTCCACCTAGCCATTTCAGAGATGGCTCATTTTTATTGTCTGTCCTTGCTCTATCATGCCTTGTCACCAACATTTCTGAGGCCCAGCACTATGTTTCTGCTGCCTTATTTGATGCCATCCGTTTGGTGGCTAGGGTTTCCACCATGTCTGTGATTGCCAGACGAGCTCTTTGGCTCAAGATTTGGTCTGCTGACACTTCACTTCATTGTTTGGGCCAGATCTAAAAGATCTGATTAGTGAGGCCACAGGGGGTAAAAGTACACTTTTGCCTTTGGTCCCCAGGAAGAAAGCACCTCTCAAGCGTAATCGTTTTTTTTTTCGTTCCTTTCAGACTGAGACACGTCCGGCGAACCAGGCGGTTCCCTCAGCTCCACGTGCCTCCTCCAAGCCTAAACAGCAGTGGAATCCCAAGGTCTCCTCCAAGCTTAAGGCTTCCAAGCCTTCTTTGGCATGACTCCCTGAGCCCAGGTCCCCAGTCTGCTGTGGGTGACCGTCTGCATCACTACCACAGCATTTGGGAGGATTCAGTGGTGGACCCGTGGGTTTTACAGGTGGTGACTGAAGGGTACAGGATCCCTTTTGTCTCTCTTCCTCCTTTTCACTTCTCATACGCCTCAGGGTGCAGAGAAACGCCGTCTGTTCAATGGCGCTATCCAGGCCCTTCTGGACAAGAATGTTCTGGAGCCGGTTCCAGTTCAGGACAGAGGTATGGTTTTTACTCAAACCTCTTTGTGGTCTCCAAGAAGGACGGAGGTTGTCGTTCCATTTTGGACTTGAAGGATCTCAATTCCTTTGTGATCCGGACTCATTATCACCAGGAGTCTTTAGGGACAGTGATTGCTGCTATGTCCCCAGGGAAATTCCTTGCCTCTGTGGATCTTCAGGACGTGTACCTTCATATTGCCATTCATCCAGAGAGCAGGCAGTATCTCAGATTTGCCTGCGATCAAGGGCACTTTCAGTTTTCAGCTCTTCCCTTTTGGTCTGACTAGAGCTCCTCAAGTCTTCAACCATTTCCTGGGAGCTTTAGTGTCAGTCCTTCACCGGGACGGCATCAGAGTTACCCCATACACGGACGAACTGCTTCTGAAAGCCTCTTCTGTGGAACTTCATCAGCAGGTTCAGAACTGCATTCATGCTCTCACTCATCACGGGTGGATCATCAACATGGACAAGTCAGACCTTGTCCCATCCCAGAGTCTGGTCTTCCTGGGCCTCCTCTTCGACACTCAGAAGAGCATGGTGTTTCTCACAGATGAGGTGGCTCACCAGATCACCCACAGGGTTTCTGCTGTTCTGGCTCAAGATCCAGTTCCAGCCAAGAAGTTGTCCTCTCTAGTGGGGAAGTTCATTTCCACCATAGAAGTGGTCCCATTTGCCATGGCTCACACCAGGGAACTCCAGAGGTTTGTGATCCAGGTGTGCATGGATCAGCTGGACCTTCTGAACACGTCAGTATCCCTCCCTCTTCATGTGGAACTGAGTTTGTTGTGGTGGTTCAACCTCTCCAATCTGCTGAAGGGCAACTCCTTCCTGGTATCCTTCTGGACCACGTGACAACGGATGCCAGCCTCTCCGGCTGGGGAGCGGTTCTGGGTCGCCTGATTGCTCAGACTCGGTGGTCTCCGGAGGAATCTCCTTCCCATCAACGTGTTGGAGCTTCGAGCGATATGTCATGCTCTTCGTCATTGGACATCTCAGCTGGAAGACTGTCCAGTCAAGGTGAAAGTTCCACTTTAAGGATCAAGCAGAAAAGCTCTGATTCTTTTGTGAACATTGCAGTCACTGGAGATGCCCTTTGAACCGTGTTTGCTACCGCCTAGGTCAGTAAAACTGGGGCTATGTGGTGTGAACAACTTTTGGATGCCTTCCAAACTGATGTTCCCAAGTTTAAGAGTTGATACTACTCCCAAAGGTCCTTGAAGTGAATGTCTACCTTGCAGACATGGCCTTTGATACCACCAGGTTCTCCAGAAAACCCTTGGCTTTTTCTGTGACTGCTCATTGCTCTCTGAGGCTCAAGATCTGGTCAGCTGTCCAATCTTCCAAGAAGTCCCTGTTTTTTCTTCCCTCTTTGTGGGCAAATAATTGTTTGGTCCTGACTTGGAGACCGTCATCACTCTTTCTATTGGTGGCATGAGTACCTTGCTGTCTCAAGTGTCTCCTAAGCAGAGTAGAGTTTATTCTCCTGAGTATAAAACATAGGTACTTTCAGTGCTAAGAGGCATTTAATTCAAAAGCTATTGTGACTCAAACTTAAGTTTTATTTTTTGCTTCTTGTGCAGTATCACAGTGGCCTGAAATTTTAAAATGGAGATTTATGGTCACCTGACCAGAGCTGTCCATAGGATGGTGTGGTAAAAGCTCCACGGTAACATTGCAGTCCACCTTAAAAATTCAAGTTTGAGCTGCAATATCATTTGAAGTAAAAACAACCTCTCAGTAGAGGAAGTAAACTTATTTTACTCAGGAGGATATACCTACAACATAAATTTTTTTTTTAATTCTTAAAGCGGAATCATCATTCACATTATATCGAGCCCCAAATACTAATAGCAATATGCATTTATGTTTTTGTAATTTCAATAATAATTGAGGCATTAGTGAAAAATAGACCTTTATAGGTAGACCTGCATTGGCAAACAGGCTCAATATAATGTGGATGATAGTTCCACTTTAACCCATTAATGACTGGTGACGTGTCAGGACCATCATGCGTGTCTGTGTTGAGGACCGGTGACTGTCCTGGCAAGTCATGACATTTTTGATCAGTGCACTCCTGCGGGTGATCTGTGCTCACTACAGGGTCTGAAACGGACAGCTCAAAGACTGGAGCAATCCGTTTCAGTCTCTCTTTTGACGAGCTTATACACATGATCACTTACATGTACTGGCTCCCCGAATGTGGTCTATGCATTCCGTAAGGGTAAAAGTATCCCCCAGGACCAGAGAACCTTAAGGACTTAAGTTTTACTATACCTTACCTTCCATTTTAGAAGACCTTCTACATAACTGATGTCCAATGCAAATTTAAATGTTTCATTTTTTGAGACAATCCACACAGCTGATTCCTAGTGACCAATTTCTGCCATATTTGTGTAATTGGGGTTTTATTAGGAGATGCTAGTGTTGCTCTATTGCTTGGATGTCAAACATATAGATTGGGTTCCATATCCAGTCTCCCAAGCCCCTTCCTTCAGCACTTGAAGGAATAGTAATGTTTCACAAAAACAGCAGCTCCAATTAATCTTCATAGTATTTGAGCCATAAAGAGTGTTATTTCAATGTCAGAGTTGTAGTTCAAGAGTAATTGAATGATAAATTATCCCCCTCCCGCCTCTTCTACCTAGTATAAGCCACCTCCCCTCAGATGTGGAATCTGGTCCACAGACCAGGCAGCTCACAGCAAGGGACAGTCTTCTTACTGTGAGAACAATGAAAACCCTGCCCCCATTGACAGGTTTTTCCCTGATGTTAATTGAAGATTGTCGCTCTCTGCAATGCCCTTAGACAGCACCCTGCTGCTGTGAGGGGTGGGGCAGGAGGGGGATACTTTATCATTCATTTACTCTTGAACTACAACTCTGACAGTACTAAAATAACTCTCCGTGGCCCAAATACTATGAAGATTAATTGGAGATGCTGTTATTATGAAACATTACTATCCCTTTAACAGTATCAAAAGGCACCTGAAGCTTGGGGTGAAAAGTAATACTACCAGTCCTTAGAATTTGGTATATTCTGCTGCAGAAATTCTGGCTAACAACCAAAGGCTCTCTGTGTAAAAACAAATACATTTCTTCCCTCTGTAAACACACAGAAGCAGCTCTGCAAGTTGCACTGATATAACCAGGCAGGTAAAGGAGGTGAGTTTTAGAAAATGTATGTAATGTTCATTGAAACATTTATAGGTTATCGTACAATAATAAAAAGTGTATGCACATTTACTTTATGCTTTATTTCCTAGTCCGAACTGTGCGGCTCTCAGGGTGGTATGTGGGAATCCAAAACCGTCTTCTGTGCAACTGTGTTTGACCCCTTTGCTTTAAAGGATATCTCTGTAATCGCTATAGGATAACTTTTTAACTATTTGCACAAAACATTTTTCATTTAAAATTTTATTTTTCAACCACCTTTTAAATATCTTGAGCAGTTTTATGTTGCTTTATTCATTGGGCCTTATGTATAAGAACAAATTCAACAATTCTGAGGCAAATCAATTGTACCATAAGGACACAAATGAATACGCCTGCTGATTTAAGAGATTTTAACCCCTTGAATGCTGCTAATGTCTTGCATGTTGCTTTGCATTGGAGAACACCTGTAGACTTCAAGGGGTTAAAAGTTGCATTTAAATCAGAATTTTAACCCTTTGAGTGCCAGTGGGGGTACACTTAGCTTACCACTGTGGCACTCAAAGGGTTATGGTTTGTTTTTTTTTTGTGTTGCAGTTGATTTGCCCCTGAATTGCTCAAGGCCCATTGTGTGCAAAACGGCTTGCAAATTATCTGCTTATTAATGTAAAAGCCCATGTACACTGGCCAAGGTCTGGGTGATGTTAACCCTTTGAGTGCCAGACACTCAAAGGGTTAAGAGGCTGGTCCTGCTCTGCGTCCTGACGCCAACGCAGTCATGCACTGTAGAGACTGTCCGGAAGCACAGAATGCTCCCAGCACAGAACTCCCAGCATTCTGTGCGTTCAGGCAGTCTCTACTGCGCATGACAACTTCTGACAGACATCCTAGTGAATTATTATATAGGTTAGTTGGTTATTTTTACATATTATGTTATAATGATTCATGTGCTGTTTTCTCCCCAGGAAGGGAAACAACTCTATGAACAGGAGCTGTATTATAATTTTGTATATAATAGCCCAAGATCGTATTTTCACACATTTGCTGGAGATGTAAGTTGTAATTATATAATTTTATTTCTGTCATGCTGTATCCACTGAAGAGTAATATAGCTGTGGTTTCTAGTTTAGCATGTATTAAAAGGATAGTAACACTTAAAATGTCAAAATATATACTGTAGGGTTTATCCTCCTAAGTAAAAGAAGGGCACTCCCACAGCTGAGAGGTGTTTTGTTTGAAAGTTACTGCAGCTCAAACGTGACATTTTTTTTTTTTTTTTTTCCCTCTCAGGTGCACTCTCTCAATGGCCTGGAATGTTAGTGGCGCTGTTGCTACACCGTCCTATGGACCGCTCTGGTCAGTTGACCATAAATCTTGATAGCATGGTGTAGCAACAGTGCCACTGTAACATCAGGCACTGAGATACTGCACCTAAAAAATGTTTGAGCTGTAATAACTTTTGAGTAAAAACACCTCAGATGTAGGAGTATCCTTATTTTACTCAGGGTGTGTATGTGTGCTGATCAAGAACCAGTTTGGGCTAAGGCTCTTATTTCATTAGTTTCCTCTATCCCCTCATCTATTCAAGTGGACCTCAATTCTTGGTCTTTGGGACACCCGCTGCACCCCTGCAGGCACTTGATCACACAGGGATTCCTCCACTGAGTTAGGGACACTGAAGGTGATTACTTCAAATTGTCTCTTTCCCTGGGGGAGAGGTGACTCTAGCCTCTTGGAAGAGAGGCTTTTTAATTGGGTGGTCCTAATGATCACAACGAGCCAAAGGGTGTACAGTCATCATTACTTGGAGGCTGACTAACTGCTTAAGGACGGGAGCAGTCATTTTCAGCTGTTCCCAGGTGGCTCGGCACATGTGATCACTGCTACAGTGATCATATGTGCCAGTTGAGCCACATCATAAAGGCAATGTATGTAAACATTGTGATAGTGAATAAGACAGAAGCAGAGAACAGAGCTCCCAACACGTTAAATGGCCAAAGATGGGGCACTTTTATTTTATGTGGTGGTGCTGGAGGCAGGACTGGTGGGTAGAGTAGGTTTGGCTACTTTGTAGCTGAATAAAGGCTTTATAGCAAGATCAAACTATTTTAATTTTATGAAGCCTAATTTATCAGCACATAAGATGTATAGAAGATTGCAGCTACTTTCAGACAGAAAAAATGGAGTCTTAAAGCTCCATAAAAACTTCTTTTAATTCATGTTAGAATGACAAACATATACAGTGAGCAGCAGAGCACAGTGACCCAAAACAAGGAATACTCTTCATGACATTGTCTAACGCATTTCATGCCAAACAGCACTTAATCATAGACATTTATAAACACATACACTGAAGAAACATTATATAAGTTTTACTGCTGTGGACTAATGTGATACACTTATGTACACAATACACAGTCTGATCTTCTAAAAGAGGGACACAAAGGTGGGAAAGAGAGACATGGGGATTTCTGTCCCGGGGGACATGGGGATTTCTGTCCCGGGGGACAGTTTCTCGTCGCCCCCCCCCCCCAAAAAAAAAAGAAAAGAAAAAAAAGAACCTTTTATCCAGTCCCTGTTAATATACATTGTGCATCACAGGAAAAACCTATAAACATGTTACAGTATATAAATGAAAGTGAAATGTGGTTGAATAATAACATACTAAAAAGGCCAAAGTTGCTCTGGTCCTGTAGTGAAAAGAGAGAGACCTGGTCACCAAGACGTTAAGCTCTAGAATTGTCATCACCCAACTTAGATTAAAGTCTAACAAGTCCATTAATTTATGCAATTAACATATATTGGCATATGATAAGTGTGAGTACAGGGGCGGACTGACAGGACCCAAGCCTCTGGGCCAAAAAAAGGTCTGGCCCCCCTGCTCAATAATATCAATGACCTCTCCCCATGACATCATTGGCCCCACTCCATGACATACATATATAAAAATTTTAAAATGAATAAAACTAACCTTACACTGCCGGCTAGCTTCTTGCTGGTTGGCTGGAGACTGCTTGGCAACTGGCTGGATAGCTTGAGGGTGTGCTGGATATCTGGCCTGGTGGCTGTGCCTGTAGCGAGTACAGTGTTGCATATATTTGCAAAAGTGTGGTGGCCTGAGGGAGTAATGGATGGCCTGGGGAGGTACCCCAGGGACATCCAGTAACCCCCCAAGACATCCAGTATCTCCCAACACATCCAAGATTCCCCCCAGGCCATCCAGGATTACCCTCAGCCCATCCAGGAACCCCCAACACATGCAGGATCCCCACCCATTCATCAAGTCCCCCCCCCAGGCCATCCAGTACCCCCCTCTAGGCCATCTAATACCCCCCAGCCTATCCGGTACCCCCACAAGCCATCCTGTACCCCCCTCCAGGCCATCCAGTACCTGCTTACCTTTGCTGTGTGCGCTGTCATTGTGGGTCGTCTTCTGCTGTCACTGCTGCTCCTGAGTCACTGATTCGTTCCCCAGTGGTTTGATCCTGCTGCATATCCTCCTTCCTTGGTAACCTGGCAGGCTTGGCACTCACGTGATGTCTAACGTCCGGTCTGAGTCCCAATCTACCCCCCGCATCATCATGCTCCCCTGCGGGCCGTGATTACTTAAGTGGTATGCTGTGTAGACACGAGCAGAGAAGAAGAGGCACAGGGAGAGAACCGCTTGCTGCCAGTAACGACTGAGTCTGGTCCTGGACTCTGGCAGCAAGCATGTGGATGAGGACGGGTCTTACCTCATGATGGATGGGAAGGGATCATAGGCATGGCTGGGCAGTATACACTGTGAGGCCTCAGTGCCTCACAGAGCACAGTGCGGTAGACAGCAGCAGCTTTCAGTAGGCGCGGATGGGCCCCTAAACAGCAGGCAGGCAAGCAGACGGGTGGCAGATTATTAACATTGCTGGTGGTGGTGGCGACGGGCCCCCCTTGTTCACGGGCCCTCGGTCCGTGACTGAATGCCCGAATGGTCAGTCCGCCCCTGCATGAGTATCTCCATAACTGTACATTTGCTGTTTTTTTTGGCTAACATGAACACAGGCAGTTTTTACTGTAGTTTTCAAATTTTGCAAACTTGAATTAACCCTTTGAGTGCCAGAACAATACATTGTGTACCCTCTGGCACTCAAAGGGTTAAGGTGAAAGTTCCACTTTAAAGGGATAATAATACTTCATTTTTACCATCCTTCGTGTTATAGCCCTTAAAAACTGGAATTAAACGAGACCAATGGCATTTCTCAAACCTTTATGGTTTGAGAGTTATCTGCATTCAAAGTTCCCTCTCCTTCTCTCTCCCTTGACATCAGCGTTATAGCTGACAGCAGTGGAATCCGGTCCCGGCACCGGCGGCGGAAATCCTTCACTGAAATGGTCTTCTATGTGTGCTTGCAAACCAAGCACACGTAGAAGACCATTTCAGTGAAGGATTTCTGTTTCTATAAGTCAGTCTCGCCACTGCTGCATAGCCGCCGCCGGTACCGGGACCGGATTCCGCTGATGTCAGGGGAGAGAGAAGGAGAGGGAACTTTGAGTGCAGATATCTCTCAAACCATAAAGGTTTGAAAGATGCTGCTGGTCTCGTTTAAGGGCTATAACATGAGGTATAGTAAAAATGAAGTATTACTATCCCTTTAATATAATGCAGTATTTCTAAGGACTGTTGAGGAACAAAGATGAATAACTGGGTTTGTAAACATTTTATCATCGCTTTGATCTAATTGGGAGAGAGAAAAGTGTGTTAACCTTCTAAATTGCTGCAGAATCTAAACTTTTTTTGTTTTTTCTTATACTGCAGACATGTCAAGTTGGTCTTAACTTTGCTAGTGAAGAAGAGGCAAGAAGATTCAGAAAAGCAATAACTGACTTGCTTTCAAGAAGGCCCAAAAAACCTGGTAGGAATGAGCATTTGAGTGTCAAAATAGCCATGTTTGGTTTTGCTGTCAATCCTTACCTACCCCACCATTAGGGAGAAATTAAGTCACAATGATTTTAAATTGGAATGTAACCCCTTAAATGTTAGCAATTTAAAGGGACACTGTCGCCTAAAAACTGTTATAAAGGTACTTTCAGAATCGCATATGTGTTGTATTAGCAGTTTCGTTAGGGAAAAAAAAATCATTCTAATTAAGGTATGCCATGCAGATTCTCCTCCAGTCTTAGCCTGACATTACCTCCCCACTCACTGTCACTTAGATGTATATTAATGCTTAATATGAAAAATATATTTTTATTTCATCCAATGTGAAACACCAGTTCCATGGAGCAAAGTATTCTCCATCCAGAAAAGCATATCACTTGCATTTAAAAAGTCTCTTTGGAGGTGGAGGCTCTCTCAGTACTCCACTTTACCTCCGCCAGGCATGCTCAGTTAAAGGGTTAGTAATGTCCAAAAACCGCTATGGTTTGAGAGATACAGGCATTTAAAGTTTGATATCTCCTACTGAAGGCACACGTTTTAGACCATTCCAATGAAGGGATTCTTTGTAACTAACGAGATTGCGGCTCTGCTCAAGCGCCTCCGTGTTAGCCGACACAGATCTCTTGCTGACAGCTTTACAGCAGAAATTTTTTTTGGACATTACTAACCCTTTAAGTGACCTCAAAGGAGGTGTGTAAGGGCAAAGATTCTTAGTTAGCCTTCTATTTTATTTTCTTAACTTGTATGGGGCTGTGTAATCCCCCATTAGGCGGGCTCCTATCTCTGGCCTCCTTGATGGATACAGACACAAGTGCAGGATCTGGCTGTGCTAAATGATGGCTTTCTCTCTCAGCAATTGTCCTCTTCTCTGTGCTTTTACATCTGAGCACAAATTATGTATAGGAATCTGAAGACTGGAGAGGATTCCATTTCAGCGTGCACGAATCCTGTGAGGATGTCCCTGTGTCTCTCTAGCAGCCTCTTCCTGAGAGTCTGTGGTAGAATCTCCAGTTATGCACTCTGCTCTTTTCTGACAGCATCATTCCCCTCCCTTTCCTCTCCGGAGGTGAACTCGTTCTTGACTTGGTAAAATGTTACCTAATTTTAGTGAACCTTTGTTATGGGTCAGCTGCGCCTTTAAGAAAGGGCTGTCATGTTGACCATATTAGATGGGGCAACGACAATTAAGTTGTGACTTCTGCTGCACTGGGTGGATTCCAGGGGACATTTTGTGGCTTTTTCTTCTACCATTTCTTACTTCGGTTAAGGGATGCCCTTAAAGGGAAGAGGAAGAGTAGGTTCTGTCCTTACCCTCTTCCTCTTTTTGCTTGTACAGCATGATGCTAGATTTTTCTTCCTTCCATTGTGCTTTCACCCTTTCAGGCAGATAAGTATTTTTCTATTGCATTTCTGCCCTGTAGTCTTCATTTGGGCAAGACACAATTGTTGTGCAGAAGTACATGTAGGTGTTGGGTTATCTTGTCTCTGTCTTAGAGGCAGTCCCGTTTGCCCAGTTTTTCACTTGGGAACTGCAGCTGGATGTTCTCAAGAATTGATCCAGACAGTAGTTTCATCACTAAATGTAACGTGGTGGAAGCACTCATTTGATTTGGATGCAAGGAGGTAGATGACTTTAGAGACGCTGGAGATGCCCAAAAGTAGATAGTAAAATAACAGTGTGTCTGATAACTACTATAAAATATGTTTCAAATGTAAAATATTACCATAAACATCCATATGTGGTTAAAAAAAAAAATGGGTGATTTAAATGGTATAAAAGGATATTAAATACTAATATGTATCAACAGGGGTATACTAGTTATATATAAAAGATTAGTGTTAGAATGAATATACAGTTCAGTTTGAAGTAGATCGCTCAATAGCAGATTAAAAGAAAAAATAAACAGGAGTATGCCAGTCCAGATAGGTGTTGGTTAGGGTAGTTCTGTTTATGATGAACATTTCTTGTTGTGGCATGTGGAAATGAAATGGGTGATATGATGATATTATGGGTCTTGGATGACTGTTAGAAGTATTTAGTCCATGGTTGATGATAGGTATGGAACACTGATGGTGTCTTATAGATGAACTAGCAGAGATCTCTGTGCAGACATCAAAGGTGGCCAGGAGTCGACTCGGGCAGATATATGCAAAGAGAAAACTGAAGGGAGACAGCGCACCAGAGATTTAAGGGGTAGTATGGTCTGTGAATAAAATGTGTCCTTTAGTAATTAGAGAACATTCAAAAGGATGAACTCCAAAAATGTATTAATATCTAATAAGTAATAAAAGCTAAAAAATAAAATATTCTAAAATGACATGCCAAAATCACAATATCTGTAAATTATAGAAAAATAAATACAATAAAGTTAGAACCACAATGTGCTAGTTACTAAAAAGAGTTTGTAACTTTCTATTCAAAATGTGGTAACCGCACACATATAAAGCTATAAGCTGAATGGAAGCAGGTTGCTGTCCTTAAAGAGAGTATTTATATGTAACTATAGTGTATACAATGTATTGCCCAAAGTATCCAATTGGTGGCCCAGAGTATTGGAGTAGTCTAAGAACACTGCTGTTTGTCAGAGCGTCAAAGACCCACTGATATTTGGGTATGCATTCCTCAAGCTTCAGCCAGGAGACGGACCAGAGTCTTAGATAGTGAGATCTCGAAGTAGAGGTATATTGACACACCCTCTCTGTTGAGCTGCAAGGTTCCCCTTTTTTTTTTTTCTCCATATCCAGTGACCCTCTTGGCGGTGGATATGATGGACATTCCGTGGGAGTTTTACCTGATGTATGTGTTTCTTCCATTCTCTGAGTGCCATGGTGCTGAGGAAAGTCTCTATGGAGTTGACTCGTGTGACTCTTATGTCCAAATTCTAGTCCAGCCTATTCTGGTTCTAAGATGATCTCAGTATTCTGTATCAGAGCTGTTACAGCGCCTGGGCCATTTGACTTTAGGTCATCTCACCCAAAGATGGAGAAGTTGTCTCGGATGGCTTGGCCGTTGAAGCCAGCATACTGAGGAAGAAATGTTTCTCTGATTCTTTCATTTTCAATGTAAGGCTAGCATGCTGCTTTTATCTAAGGCATGCCATACTGTATGGACCCAGTCCTACAAATAATGTGAAGTTCATGTGTCCTGGCTGTGTCCATTTCGGCTTCTGGTTTTCTAAGACTTTCTTCAGACTGGCCAACAGAAAGCACTTGGGTTAAGCTCTAATAAAGTCCTTTCTGCTTTCTGTCCATTTTCAGTAGAGCATTACCTCATAAGAAGACCTTTGTGCAAGGGGTAGCTCATGCTGACCCAGTTTTTTGGATCCCACTCCCCTGTGGGACTTAGTTCTGTGGGTGCTTCAGAAAGATCTGTTTGAGCCTCTTTCTTTTGTTTCCCTTTGGTTAATGACTCCTAAGCCTGCTATCCAGCTGGTGAATGTGTCGTGTGTCCTGAACTTTAGGCCTTGTCCTGTAAACATCCTTTTCTGACTGAGTGGTGGTGCGCACTCCTGTAGCATTCAGTGTTACTATACCTTTAACCCTTTCAGTGCTACAGAGTGAGCAATGCATTGCTGGGCAATGATGGTGTGAAGAGGAGGTAATAGGACTATCACAAGTGCCAGCACTGCATGCCTTAATTGGCACAATCTGGAACTCTAACTTTAAATACTAGTTTATAAAATAGAAAATAGTACATATAGTTGTTGTTTTTTTTTTAATTTCTTTGAAAAATCAAATAGTGTTTAGGTAATAGGATCTCTTTATAGCAGTGGAAAGTATTTGGACTTATCCATGGTTCGTTGGTTTGCAACACAATTGCACATCCTTACCATACTGAACTGCATGTATATAAATTGTTAAAGATTGTTTTGTGTGTATTGCAAAGGTGATGATGATGTACTGCTATGTCAACAATCAAATGCTCTTAGGATAGTGAATTATTGCTAGTTCTAATATCTAAGGTACATGTATGTTATTTGCTATAGCTGGAATCTTTTTGAATAGAGTAACATTAGACGATGTTTCAAACTTCTTGTGTACAACAATACAAAGTGAGAGTGTATGCCTTCAACCACTTGATTGTATTCTGTTGTATGTTATAAGTATTATATTTTAAAGCAGATGGCAGGTGTACGTTGTGAAAGAAGATCAATACAGAAATATAAAATATTTCTTAAATACACTGATCTGTTTTTCCTCTTCACAGATAAAAAGAGAGAGCCTCCAAATGGTAAGTTCTGTGACACCTCACAATGGTTAGGAGTTGAAAAATGTTTGTACCTCATGGGCCAGACTGCAAAAAGAACAATGAATCAAGGGTCTGATAATAACAAATAGTGTAGTACCATTATAGGCCAGCATGAGTGTGAAGACACAATTAGAGCTTTTATAGAATGCTGTATACAATTGGTAGTCTAACAAGCTACCTTACAATGTATATAGGTCTTGAGGACCATGGCTTGGAGTATTGTTAATGGCAGCGATTTTCAAACTTTTTTCCTGTGGTGGAACCCTTATGTTTCCAATGAAGTTGCAGTTGAATTCTATTAACCAAACAAACACTTTAACTACTAGGATTCTACAGAAGGCTCAAACTCAATGCACTGGGGATCTCTCCAGCATCCATGGGTTTAAGACTTTTAAAGACCAGATGGCTGCACAATATGTAGAGCATTGTGCAAAGAAGTCAACCTCCTTTGTGACTTCACATATTTTGCACTTACAGAATATGTAAATTAAAATTGCCTTTCATTTTTAAATACCTGACTGGGAGCTTCCTGAATATGTTTCCATAGATCTTTTTGCTGGGGACAGTGAAACCAGGGATAGTGCCACAGTGCAAAAAATAATATAGTGAAAAACAATGAAACCCATGTAGAAACACCTACCTCTTCACCATACAGAGCACTTAGTGATGCAGGGATAATGTTAGATTGTGTCTCTCTCCCTGCTTCACAAACACCGATTGAAAGCTCTCTTGAAAAACAGAGATTCAGAAGGCACATTGTGAAGGACATCATTGTAAGCGGGGGGGGGGGGGAGTAAATTAATAAAAGTAAAAATAATTGTAAACACTATCTTGACTGACTGCTAATTTAAGGGGAGCAATCACACTTTTGTTAATATAGTTGGCTACCTATAATTCAAGACTGAATTATGAATCTAAATTTATCAAGTTATAGTTATCGGGTAATTGGATCACAATATTATTCTGTGGGGGTGGGGAGCTGGAGGTTATAGTTCTTATTAGAAGAGAATTGTTAAAGAAAAAGTAATTGCAGTATTTGAAATGTTACAGATGTCCTGATAATCACAAAGTCCTGTTCCTCTACCATTACGGAAATATGTTCCCTTGAACCCATTATACTGGTTTACAAGGATCTCAGTTTGAGAGACACTGGTCTAGGGTTTCTTCCTGTTCTCTCATGTCTAAATGCAGACTTCATTGGCGATAACCAAATGCAGGCAACTGTCTGTGTGTGTGTGTGTGTGTGTGTGTCTCTCTCTGAGAGAGAGAGAGAGTGTGTGTGTGTGTCTCTGAGAGAGAGAGAGAGTGTGTGTGTGTGTCTCTGAGAGAGAGTGTGTGTGTGTGTGTGTGTGTCTCTGAGAGAGAGAGAGTGTGTGTGTGTGTGTGTGTGTCTCTCTCTGAGAGAGAGAGAGAGTGTGTGTGTGTGTCTCTGAGAGAGAGTGTGTGTGTGTGTGTGTGTGTGTCTCAGAGAGAGAGAGTGTGTGTGTGTCTCAGAGAGAGAGAGTGTGTGTGTGTCTCAGAGAGAGAGAGTGTGTGTGTGTGTGTCAGAGAGTGTGTGTGTGTGTCAGAGAGTGTGTGTGTGTCAGAGAGTGTGTGTGTGTGTCAGAGAGTGTGTGTGTGTGTCAGAGAGTGTGTGTGTGTGTCAGAGAGTGTGTGTGTGTGTCAGAGAGTGTGTGTGTGTGTCAGAGAGTGTGTGTGTGTGTGTCAGAGAGTGTGTGTGTGTGTGTCTGAGAGAGTGTGTGTGTGTCTGAGAGTGTGTGTGTGTCTGAGAGTGTGTGTGTGTCTGAGAGTGTGTGTGTGTCTGAGAGAGAGTGTGTGTGTGTGTCTGAGAGAGAGTGTGTGTGTGTGTGTCTGAGAGTGTGTGTGTGTGTGTGTGTCTGAGAGTGTGTGTGTGTCTGAGAGTGTGTGTGTGTCTGAGAGTGTGTGTGTGTCTGAGAGTGTGTGTGTGTGTGTCTGTGTGTGTGTGTGTGTGTGTGTGTGTGTGTGTGTGTGTGTGTGTGTGTGTGTGTGTCAGTGTGTGTGTGTCTGAGAGAGAGTGTGTGTGTGTCTGAGAGAGTGTGTGTGTGTGTGTGTGTGTCTGAGAGAGAGTGTGTGTGTGTGTCTGAGAGAGAGTGTGTGTGTGTCTGAGAGAGAGTGTGTGTGTGTCTGAGAGAGAGAGAGAGTGTGTGTGTGTGTGTGTGTGTGTGTGTGTGTGTGTGTGTGTGTGTGTGTGTGTGTGTGTGTGTGTGTGTGTGTGTGTCTGAGAGTGTGTGTGTCTGAGAGAGTGTGTGTGTGTGTGTCTGAGAGAGTGTGTGTGCGAGTTACCATGTCAGTGGCACAAAAAATACCACAGCTTGCATTATGTCAGTTTGTCATGCCTTGCTCTTTTTCTTTTCAGGCCCTAGTCTGCCCATGGCAACAGTTGATATTAAAAACCCTGAAATCACCAACCGTTACAATGCACAAGTGAATAACATTCCATACAACAAAGAGAAGAAAAAGGGAAAAACTAAGAAGAAGAAGCTTACCAAAGCTGATATTGGGACTCCGAGTAACTTCCAGTAAGTAAACATGCATTTCTGTGTGGAGATGGGAAAATAAACTTATCAAATACCTTTTTGTCTTTGTAATTTAACTACCCATCTACCTACCTCTTGACTCACAGAAGACAAGAGCTGAAGGTCTGTTTTTTAGAGCATTGTGTTGCTCTGAAGGATAAAGTGGCTGTAAATGTGTCAATATATCAGTGTGTGTGTGTGTATTAGAATATAATATAATATCTTTGTCAATCTTCAAAATCTACAATACATTTATGTCCTTTTCTGAATTTAACCCCTTAAGGACCAATGACGTGCCAGGACAGTCAAGGTTGCCCTGCACTTAAAGCGAAACTAACACCGCTAAGAAACTTTGTTTGTAATAATTCCCTATCTGGCAACTAGCTGCTTAGTAGCGCTAGTTGCCAGAATTATTACCTCTTTATGGAGAAATACGCAGTCATCTCGGCTGACAGGCAGGACGGAGTGCGGACATCTTGCCCTAGTGACGTCCGTGCGCCTACTCTGTCAGTCCCTTCCAGAGCCGAATGGGTCCTAGCAACGCCTCCTACAGCCGTCTGGGACTGACAGCGCAGGCGCGCGGACGTCACTAGGGCAAGATGTCCGCGCTCCGTCCTGCCTATCAGCTGAGGATGGCTGCGTATTTCTCCATAAAGAGGTAATAATTCTGGCGACTAGCGCTACTAAGCAGCTAGTCACCAGGTAGGGAATTATTACAAAGTTTCTTAGCGGTGTTGGTTCCGCTTTAATGACCAGTGATGGTCCTGGCACGTCATGAAATTCTGGGGTCCCCACGTGGCTGCATGCTGCTTGGGGACCCCTGATTCATATAGCGGGGGGAAAAATGTCTTGTGCTTCTTAACTTTGTGCAGCTGGTCCTTAAGGGGTTAAGGTTGCATAGTCCTACATATCACAGTTCTGTGTATAATGTATAGGTGTGAATTTTACAATAGAATTTAATGGGATAGTAATGTTTCACAATAAAAGCAGCTCCAATTAATCTTCATAGTATTTGGGCCATGGAGATTGTCATTTCAATACTGTCAGAGTTGTAGTTCAAGAGTAATTGAATGATAAATTATCCCTCTCCTGCCCCTTTTACTGATGTAACACTGCTCAACTCAGAACAGCAAGACTGGATGGCTTGCTGAGAATGACAGTCTTCAGTGAGCAGAAGGAAAAACCTGTCAAGGGGTTGTTCTCACAGTAAGAAGATTGTCCCTTGCTATGAGCCATCTGGTCTCAAGACCAGATTCCACATCTGAGGGGAGGTGGCTTATACTAGGTAAAAGGGGCGGGGGGAGGATACTTTATCATTCAATTACTCTTGAATTACAACTCTGACGGTATTGAAATAACACTCTCCATGGACCAAATACTATGAAGATTAATTGGAGCTGCTGTTTTTGTGAAACATTACTATCCCTTTAAGGTAAAACCTTAAGTTCCAATGTATCATATGTACCCACAATTCTGCAGTTTTCATCTCTTGCTCTCTCTTCTCCCCATCAATGCTTTAGACCCATCCAGAGGCAGCAGGGATGTCCAGCCAGCAGGCAGAATGTTTACATTTGCCACCTGCTTCCTTTGTTACGTTGTCTGTCATTTTATGTCCTGGCAGGCTTTGTCTTTCAAAACACCCGCACACTGAAAGACCTAGTGTGCTAGGACCTGGAAGGACAGGAGACCTAGGCAAATTCAGACATGCCACTCCCTGAACAAATCTCCCAGCTGCCTCCAGATGGGTCTGAAACATTGATGTGGATGGATAGGAGGCAGGAGCAGAGATATTGGCAGGTTTATTTGTGTACTATACAACCCATCATATAAACACTTAACCTAAGTTAAAAAAGCTTGGTTTCCTTTGAGTCTCTCTTCCTCCATTCACATCTGAAAATCATATGCCATTTCGTGGCTTCCAATTTGGGATGTTTGAGAGATTAAGGGTAGAGTTTTGGGACATTTGTACCCTGATACTCTATGGCTTACTTTATCCTCAATCCTTATCACATGTGACACAATATATTTCTCAGATGTATCTGTATATAATATAGTACATTTATGTTTAGATTGCTTTCCTTAAATAACATTCTAATTTATTTTTTTAATTAGACACATTGGCCATGTGGGATGGGATCCAAACACAGGGTTTGATGTAAGTAAAACAATATTTTTCTACTGCGTAGTATTTTATTTCATGAAAGCTTTGAAGAAAATTGTGTCTTGGTTAGTTACATAAAAAATAGGACATGGTATTTTTAGTTATTTTACTTTGTGCATGTTGTAATCCAGTCTCCGCCTTGTGGTCAAACCTGTACTTGCATAATTGGCAAAAGTAATGTCAGAAATTATTTGCAGTGTGTGAGAGAGAATTACTGGTTAAGTATCCGTTAAGGGTAATGTCTCGCATGGAAATCAGGTGGTGTTTGATTGGCCGGGTTTTCTTTTAATTATTAGGATTAAAGGGACAGTAATGTCCCAGAAAAATTGTATTCAGTTTTATACAGTTTAAAATAATATACAATATGCTCCAAACCCTATCTCTCAAACTGCTATGGTTTGAGAGATATAGGGATTCAAAGTTCCCCCCTCCCTCCCCTTGCCCTGATGTCAGCTGTAAAGCTGACCGCAGGAGATTCGAGTCGTATGACTCGAGGAAGCTCTTCAGCAGAGCCAAAATTGTGTTATTTAAAAAGAATTACTTAATTGGAATGGTCTACAAAGTGTGCTTGCAAACCAGGCACACTTTGTAGACCTTTCCAGTTAAGTAATTCTTTTGAAATGGCGAGATTTCAGCTCTGCTGCAGAGCCACCGGCTGGTTCCCAGATTGGGATCTTCTGCTGTCAGCTAGACGCTGACGTCGGGAGAAGGGGAGGGAGGGGGGATCTTTCAGTGCGAGTATCTCTAAAACTGGATACAATTTTTATGGGACATTAGTGTCCATTTAAATCCATTTAGAATTGTGTGTGCAGTCTAAAATGGTGTTTCACAGCTCCAGTCCTGGACATACCAACAGGCTAGATTTTTAAGGATATCTTTAAGTTGTTGATTACCCACCTGTGAATAAGCAGGAATATATTGAAAATGTGACCTGTTGGTGTGTCCCACACTGGTCTAGAACTAATGTATTGCATCATAATTTGTGGTATGGATAACTACCTTTTAAGCATAGGGAATTTTAAGTAGCAGTTTGGATAGTAAGTTTATTTTCACTAAAACTTGTAACAAAATATTCTTATTTATACATAAATATATTAAAGAACAACTATATATTTGGCGTGGTGATGATGGGGGTTAGTGTTTTATAGGGCTTTTCCTGCCAGGTAAAGCAAGGCTGTACCCACTTCTGACAGCGGTCTTTATTGAGTTATACCTATCTGAACACCATGGTGATGTTCTAAGGCGTATTATGGCGATTCATGTCTTGCAATGTGTGCTGAGCAAATCTTCTTGCTAACATAGATGCACACATCACCATGTATACAAATAATTAGGGATGCAAGGGGAGGGGGAGAGAAGTGAATCATTAACATGCAGTTTTGTCATGCTGCGGACTAAGTGTAAGGGATACTCTCCCTTGCACATCTCCAACAGTATGAAAAAAACTGAAGCCTGAGCACATTCTCTTTGCTCCCCCACATGCCTACTGCTTTCAGCACCATAAACCGCATCCCTTACCAACTCTTTCAGTGCCATAAAGATGTTTATTGCATACATCATGGCAATGAAAGGGTTAAGAATTGATGGCTGGGTAAAAAAATGTGTTTTAGTGTTCTTTAAAACTTTACATAGACATTGCCGTACAATATTATTTTTCAGTGTAATGGACAAGATGATGGTTGGGGAACAGGAAAATTATCATCTTGACTAAAAGTGTAACATATACTTCCTCTTGTGGTGCAATGCAGCAAAGTGTTAACTACACAGTTATTTAACCCCATATGTCCTAGACACACGTCAGTCTTTGCTTTGCTCACACCTCCAAATGTCATCGAAAGTGTATGTGACTACACCAAGCTGCACTGCTGGCATCTGCTCACATCCGCAGCTTTGCAAAGTCACGTCCTCTGTCATCAGCTTTGGAGAAGGACACAAGGAGATATGAGTAAATCGGTGTGATGGCAATTGTGTCAAGGATGCATGGGGTTAAAGAATTGTGTAGTGAAAGCTTTGCTGCGTGGCACCACAGGAGGAATCACTGTTACAATTTAAAAGGTAATACCTCTGAACCCATACATCTCCAAGAAATGCCCTTGTTTTATCCAGCAGGACAATCGCTATACAAGTTTCCTCCTCTTTAAGATATACATTAGCCAGAAATAAATTTGCATTGCATGTCTGGCCTGGTGTACTCACTGTTATGTAGGCCGATACTATTAGAATCTGCATAAAATAAGTAAAAGCACCGGTATGTATTTATTTTAGGTATGGTCTGTGTTTTATTTTTATTTATTTTTAATTCCTAGGTTAATAATTTGGACCCAGAACTAAAAAAGCTGTTTGACCTTTGTGGTATATCAGAGGCTCAACTTAAGGATAAGGAGACATCAAAGGTCATTTATGACTTCATTGAAAAAACAGGAGGAGTTGAAGCAGTAAAGAATGAATTGCGCCGGCAGGGTGAGTTTTTGCTGCAAGACTTTAATTCTACAGTTACGTGCTTGTGCTCCATAAATGTGTTGGGCATCCCTCTGGCACTCGTAGGGTTAATAGAATGTTTGTGCATATGTTTGTGTGTTTGCTTTCCATTGTTTTGCTCCAATTCCCTCCCCAACCATTGATTGTGTATGTCTTTTTAATATTTTAAACATTTTTGTAGTACTTTTTTTCCTGCAACGTGCTTCACAACTCATCCACTGCAGTAGTGGATATGACATTGCTGCTCTTATCACTAATCCCCCTCTTACCTTATCAAGACCAAAACAATCCCACTGGCCTGCTTGGTTCAAGAGAGAACCTTTTTCAGTAATCCCTGTATGTGAGTGAGGTGCTGCTTCAGTGGACTTGAACCTTTGCACACAGTAATCTTAACCCCTTAAGGATCATAGGGGTTTGCAATGCATTACTTCAAAATATATTGTGAATATTGTTCCTTAAAGTGTTAATTAGACTCATACACACTTAAGCCATTTAGTCAAGCCATGAACTTCAGCCTTCATGCCCTCATCCTGATGAACTCTGTGTACAAGCGCAAGGACCATAAGCATCCTCAGTAGGCAAACAATACACAGCAGCACCATGGCTGGAGCAATCAATCCAGACTCCTGGAGGGTGGTTACAATTTTCACTTTATCTTCATACTTTAAGAACTGATGAACATGCTGAGTAACAAAACAAGTGTATGTTACAGAAACATTTTGCACAGTCCTCTTGCACTCGAAGGGTTAAATAGCTTGAGTATCCAATTGTAGAATAATGTACATCACTTGTTGGAACTGGAGTTAAGCTAACCATGCCTCCAACTGTCACATGATTGTATTCAAGTCCCAGGATCCCAATTGGTAATTGCTCTCAATTAGGGATGGGTGAACATTTTTGCCTCAAACTGAAATCGGTGAAATCAGTAGGCCAAAGGTGCCACAACTAGCAGAAGCAGTTTAAAGGGTTCCCAGGGCTTTAGGGCAGAAAAAAGAAGTAGTGAAGTTATTTATGTGACGGAGAGTGTGCTATTGCCAAAGCCAACAGTTATTGATTCCAAATAACACCTATGGCTCCTGCTGCAGAGGAGTATGACCGACAAAGCCAGGACAAATATATTAACCGCAGCACAGATGAGGAGATGAAGGTGGAGGAGGGATGTGAAGAAGGGTTTCCACCATCTACCCCACTTGGGACCACTTCTATGAACAACAAGTAATGTGTCAATCTGAGGAGAAGGATAGCGTTTGACAATGGTAAAAATACATACACAAATAACACCATGCCAGTCTCCCACCACTACAATACACATCTGCCACATTGTAGGTTGTATTTTTTTTTCACTGTCGTCCAATACAGGTCACTGGTACCATGGGATGTGTAGTCCCCTTTAATAGGCAGGAACAATTATGCAAATAATCTGCAAGGGGCGGAGCCTCCCCTCTTACTTAAGCCACCTTCTGGCCAGAGCCACTCATATTGATTTGTTCCTGGTGTGCTTGCACACCAGGCAGAGAACAGCTATGCTTCTTAGAGTTTTATTATTTTTTATTCAAATATGGAATACCACCATTAGGAGGGTGACCATGGCTGTGAATGCCCTCACCCGAAGTGGCTAGTGCAGCTTCCAGGGATTTCTGTGGACCTATACCTGAAGAGGGGACAGCTTGTGTTAAGCAGCTCCCCTGTTGGGGAATTTACCTCTGGTTCTTTCCCTACCTATCATGGTCACCTGAAGACAGAAGTCAGCGAGAAAGGTGAGTCACCCATTGAGTGCTGAAGGTCCACTTGTCCCCACAGTGTCCCTTTGCTGGGCTTGTATTTGGGAGTTTGTAATTCACTCCAGCACTCATAGGGTGTTTTTATTGCATTATCTCTAAAAAGTTTATGCAATTTCTGTGTTATTCTCTGAGTTTTGGAGCATTGGGTATTCATTTATTTATGATTCTCATGTGTTTCATGCTTGTTTGGGCACTTTTTAATGTTTTACTGAACTTTATTAAAAATTGTGTACTGCGCCTTTAAGCGCAGCGTTCCCGCTCAGACGCATGGCTCCTTTACTCTCTATGGGAAATCACAGTGTGGGACATATCTCTGAAACCGCTTGTCACAGCAACTTCAGAGAGGGCTCATTTTAATGCTAGGCTCCTGCTCTATCATCCGGTTGGTGTTTTATTAATATTGGGGGTTCAGGGGGGCTTCGGGCACTGTTTAGGTACTTGTATTGGGAAAGACTACATTTCCCATGAGCGCTTGCTTCGCGCCCGTTTTTGTTTGGCAGCCATGACGGCAGCCATTTTATTGCACTTTTCCTATGCGAGTACACTACGCAGGGACCGAGCCTTCTCTCTCCTCAACAGATTAACCCTTCGCTGGCCAGATAAGTCCGTTTTTAGACATTTTTCTGGGGTGAAACTTTAATCTTTAACACCTTTCTGGGTGATAGTGTTCTTGGTGGGGTATATTGACGCTGTGAGCATGTCTACTTCACTGGAGCTGGGGGCTAGACCCAAGACTAAGGAGGATGGGGGGTCCGCTACCCCCATGGCGTTTTGCTCCTCTTGCCACATTGGGCTGGATAGCGATAATGTGGGGGATCTATGCCCTGTTTGTACTTGTCAAAATAGCAACCCTGGGCCTTCCAGCCATGCTATTGAGCCATCTTGGGTGAGGGAGTTCAAAGCTGCCACTAGGGATCTCAGATCCACGCTTCAACTCTTTCCCTCTCAGGTACAGGGGGCTCTCCAGGTTTGGCAGACCCCCTCTACTATCAGGACCTCCCTGCCTAAGCCACAGGGAGCTCCTGATATCACTGATTCTTCTGAAGAAGAACTTTTACAGGATTCTGATGCTGAGGAACGTACTGTTATTGAATCTAACAGGTCCATTGGGGACCCCTATGAGTGTGACCCTGAAGTTTCGGCTGAGGGTCTGATCAGAGCGGTTCTGAATACGCTCAACCTTCCTCTGACTCAGGAATCCACTTATGATCCTACTGATGTTTTTCAGAAAAAGCCATCTAAACCAGTTGTTTGTTTTCCAACTAACCCTACTCTTGCCCGTCTGGTCTCTGAGGCATGGAGGAATCCAGATAGATCTTCCTCTGTCTCCAAAAAGTTTGCCAAGCTTTACCCTTTTCCTGAGGCGGAGTTGGCAAAATGGGTTCATCCTCCCAAAGTGGATGCTCCCGTGTCTAGACTATCCAAATCTACTGCTTTGGCTGTCTCAGATGCCTCTGCCTTGCAGGACTGGACGGATAAGAAATTAGAGCTCTCTCTTAAGTCTATTTTTGCTTCTATTGGCACTGCCATGCGCCCACCTTTGCTGTGGCATGGGTTAATAGAGCTATTGCAGCCTGGACTGAACGACTGACTGAAGCGGTTCGCCAGGATGCGCCTGTGTCTGAACAGTTGCAGCTTCTTGCTAATATCACTGAAGCTCAGAACTATATTGCTGACGCTGCCTTTGATGCTGTGCGCATGATGGCGAGGGCCTCCACTTCTTCTGTGGTGGCCAGACGCGCTCTTTGGCTGAAAATTTGGTTTGCTGATACAGCCTCTAAGAAAGCTTTGCTTTCTTTGCCCTTTCAGGGAAATTTGCTTTTTGGGTCTGAACTCAAAGAAATGATCAGTGAGGCTACTGGAGGTAAAAGTACTCTTCTACCCTCAGTCTTTAAGAAAAAGTTTCCAGCCAAACGCAATCGGTCCTTTCGTTCCTTTCAGACTGAGACACGTTCCTCGGCCCAAACGGGTCCTCCCACTACGCGCTCCTCCTCCAAGCCCAAACAGTCCTGGAAGCCCAAAGTTGCCCCCAAGGCCAAGACCTCCAAGACTGCTTCGGCATGACTCGCCGAACCCGGGTCCGCATCCGGCTGTAGGCGGTCGTCTCCGCATCTTTCGCCGGATTTGGGAGGAGTCAGTGGCGGACCCATGGGTTCTTCAGGTGGTGTCAGAGGGATTCAGGATCCCTTTCTCTTCCCTTCCTCCTTTTCGGTTCCATTTTACTCGTCCTTCTCAGGAACCCACAAAACGGCGTCTGTTAGACGACGCTATTCAGGATCTCTTGGACAAAGAGGTTCTGGAGGCGGTTCCTCAGGGGGACAGAGGTTCAGGATTTTTCTCCAACCTGTTTGTGGTAGCCAAAAGGGACGGAGGAGCCCGTCCTATCTTGGATCTCAAAGATCTCAATGCTTATGTGGTGACTTCCCACTTCCGCCAGGAATCCCTGCGTTCTGTGATTGCAGCAATGTCTCCAGGGGAGTTTCTTGCCTCCCTGGACCTTCAGGATGCTTATCTTCACATCCATATTCATCCAGAGAGCAGGCGGTATCTCAGGATTGCCTGTCACAGGGGACACTTTCAGTTTGCAGCGCTCCCCTTTGGGCTGACTTCAGCCCCTCAGGTCTTCCAGAGGGTGTTGGGCTCATTGATAGCGGTGCTCCATCAGGATGGGATCAGAGTGACCCCCTACATGGACAATCTCCTTCTGAAGGCCTCCTCAGCGGAGCTTCTCCTTCAGCAATTACAGATGTGCATGCACACCCTGAACCGTCATGGCTGGATCCTGAATCTGGTCAAGTCGGACTTGTTTCCATCTCAGAGGCTTCTGTTCCTGGGTCTCCTGTTCGACACTCGCCAATGCATGGTGTTTCTTCCAGAGGACGTGGCTCACCAGATAGCTGTCTGAGTGGCTGGACTTCTGGACCTGGACGTGATTCCAGTTCCGAAGTTGTCGTCCTTAGTGGGGAAGTTCATTTCCACAATCGAAGCAGTACCATTTGCCATGGCCCACTCCAGGGATCTTCAGAGATTCGCGATCCAGACGTGCGAGAATCATCCAGATCATAAACATCTGTCTGTTTCTCTTCCTCCTCATGTCGAGTCGAGTCTGCACTGGTGGTTAGATCTCTCTCATCTCCTAAAAGGGAAATCCTTTCTAGTTCCTCCTTGGACCACAGTCACTACGGATGCCAGCCTTCGGGGCTGGGGTGCAGTCTGGGGTCGCTTCAGTGCTCAGGGGAAATGGGGTCTGAAGGAATCCATGCTCTCCATCAATGTTCTGGAACTTCGAGCTGTCCGGCTGGCCCTGAGGCACTGGGAGTCTCAATTGACCGATCTTCCAGTCAGAGTGGAGTCAGACTACGCCACGGCAGTGGCTTACATCAACAGGCAAGGCGGCACAAGAAGCGGTTCCGCCTGGTGGGAGGTCAAGGATATTTTGTCTTGGGCAGAAGATCACGTGCCTGTCATCTCTGCGGTTCATTTTCCAGGCGTGGACAACGTCATGGCAGACTTCCTCAGTCGTCATACCGTCGACAGCGGAGAATGGGCTCTGCACCCAGAGGTGTTTCACATGCTCACTCAACGGTGGGGAATGCCTGTGGTGGATCTGACGGCTGCCAGACACAACAGGAAGGTTCCGGTGTTTTGCTCCCGGCTGAGGGACTCCCTTGCTCTAGCAGTGGATGCCTTGTCGATCCCTTGGGACTTCTCCCTGGCTTACATCTTCCCTCCTCTTCCTCTATTGATCAGAGTCATTCAGAAGTTGAAGAGAGAACGTTGTCCTGTCTTCCTGATTGCTCCAAACTGGCCTCGCCAGTCCTGGTTTCCGGAATTGATGGCCATGTCTGTGAAGGATCCAATCCCACTTCCTGCCCGTCCGGACCTGCTTCTCCAGGAGTATCTGTGGAAAGAGGATGTTCACTCTCTCCGTTTGATGGCATGGCGGTTGAATCCTCGATTCTAGCTAAGAAAGGCTTTTCTCCTTCTGTGGTATCGACGATGCTCAGTGCTCGTAAGCCTGTGTCTTCCAAGATCTATCATCGCATATGGTCAACTTTCGTGACATGGTGCTCTGACAAGAAGTTGCCTCTTGACTTCCATCTTCCCACTGTCCTGGCATTCTTGCAGGACGGTGTGGATAAGGGGCTCAGTCTGAGTTCCCTCAAAGTTCAGACTTCTGCCTTGTCTGTGTTTTTCCAGGAAAGGATTGCTATCCTTCCTGATGTGAAAGTTTTCTTCCAAGGTGTGACTCATGTTCGACCTGCCTTCAAGAGTCCTGCTCCCCAGTGGGACCTCACCTTGGTGCTGGGAGTTCTCCAGCGACCACCGTTTGAATCCTTGGCTTCCATTCCATTACGTCTCTTGACTTGGAAGATGGCCTTCCTTTTGGCTATTGTTTCAGTTCGCCGGGTAGCAGAGTTACAAGCTCTGTCTTGTAAACCTCCTTACCTGGTGTTCCACAAGGATAAGGCTGTGCTTCGCACTACCAAGGAATTCTTACCAAAGGTTGTGTCCGAATTTCACATCAATCAAGAGATTGTGGTTCCCTCTTTCTGCCCTAATCCTTCATCTGACAAGGAACGGGATCTCCATTTGTTGGATGTGGTGCGTTGCCTCAAGTTTTATGTTCATCGCACCGAGTCTCTCAGGAAGTCTGACGCTCTATTCGTCATTCCTGAGGGGCCTAGGGCAGGGAGACCGGCCTCCAAAGTTACCATTGCTTCTTGGATTAAGGCTACCATCCGTGAAGCCTATAAGTTGAGGAATAAGCATGTTCCCTTCCGGGTGACTGCCCATTCCACCAGATCTATTGGGGCCTCTTGGGCCTACAAGAATCAAGCTTCTGCTGATCAACTGTGCAGAGCGGCCACTTGGTCCTCTGTGCACACATTTTCTAAGCACTATCGAGTTGATGTACTGGCTTCGGCTGATGCCAGTTTTGGAAGGAAGGTCCTGGAGGCAGTCTTGCCTGTGTAGGTCTTCCGCTCTGTGATCCTTAGTGCTTCTTTACTGTTGAGCCCTGTTGGCTCTAGTTCCGTGTGCTGTGCTAGTTCAAGGTTTGTTTCCTTGGTTGGTGTCCGTTGACACTTACAGTTTGGGCTGGGTTTCAACTGGTTATCAGTTCTAGTGACTTGGGCCTCGCGCCTGGTCCTTGCCTTACTTCCCGCCTCTGGATCAGCTCAATGTTTGTACATCCCATGGTACCAGTGACCTGTATTGGACGACAGTGAAAATAGGATTTTAGTCTTACCTGTTAAATCCTTTTCACTTAGTCCATACAGGTCACTGGTCTCCCACCCTGTCAAGGGACCAGTCTTGGCTCTCCTGTGGCATTCAGTGGGAGACCGTTCGGGCATGCTCACAGGAGTCTTTCTTTTTGCTTACCTGAGGTCAGTTCTTGGGGTCTCAAATCAATATGAGTGGCTCTGGCCAGAAGGTGGCTTAAGTAAGAGGGGAGGCTCCGCCCCTTGCAGATTATTTGCATAATTGTTCCTGCCTATTAAAGGGGACTACACATCCCATGGTACCAGTGACCTGTATGGACTAAGTGAAAAGGATTTAACAGGTAAGACTAAAATCCTATTTTTAATACTTGACATCATCAGGAATATGTGCCAGTGTCACTTAAGTAGGAAGTTAATGTTGTGGTCAAAGGATAAAGGCATTCTGCATACTAACACATTTTTCAAGCCATATCTTGCTGTAGGTCTGACAGCTTTGACTTCCAGCCATTTACTTGTAAACTTCTAAGCCCTCAGAAGAAGTAATATTACAGTGGGAAATGTAGTATCTATACGAAATACAAGCGAAAAATGTATTAAAATAGGCGAAAAGGAGGACATTTTTGCATAGGCGGAAAAGCAAAATCTTTCGCAGGAAAATCGAAAAATCGTAAATTTTTTGCGAAAAGTCATGCGGGAAGTTTTTCGCACTTGGCCCACCCCTACTCTTGATATCATGTACACATGATGTAAATACACACTCCCTGCCAGATACTTGTACCACAAAAATGAAACAAATGCATTCACCATATAATAAAAACCACAACACTTTGTTACAGTCACTTATAGATTCAGTCTATATGTGCAAATTGACATATTGTTTAAGTCCCAAAGGTATTATAGTGGAGAGAGTAAATGTCTAGTATGCAGAAGTTATGAGACTGTGGAAAAGAGATACTATTTTAACAAAAATTGTTTAAAATTTTCTTAAAATTTTGTAGCGATTTAAATGGCATTGAATCGCACCTAACCCCAGTTCATGTGTTATTGAAGAATATAATGACTGTCCCTAGTTAGCTATTTGTGGTGTTAGTCCCACTTTAATCCATCTAGAACTGAACATTATCTGCAATCTCTAATAGAAGTATGGGGTAAGGAGAGACAGGGCAAACTTGAATCTGTATAGGGTCAGTGTTAACAAGAAGGTAAAAAGATACACCCATGGGGGAACTTAGGACCCCCCCCCCCCCCCCCCAAAAAAAAAAAAAAAAAAAAGTTTTGGAAAAAAGAGTTGACACCAAACTGTGGCCTGAATTGTGTCAAGTAATATACCACATTATTTACCACATTTCTATTTTTGAAAGCATTCTTACTTTGAAGCACCTGCCTAAGACTAAGATTGCACAGTATACTATATGTGTGCACATCTGTGTTGCCTTACTTCTCTCTCTTTTTGTCTGGCTCTTCTCCTGCACCACTGTTCCTTATTCCAAGCTATTCTATTTTTTGGGTTTCATGAGACACTTCATTACTGCTCTCATTACTCTCACTGGAGCTCATTGAAGAAGTGAATGTTGCGCTGACATCTAAACCCATACAGTCAATTTCAGTACTTGAAAAAATATACTGTCGTTTTTGGACATTTCAAAATGGAACGTTTATGCCAACTTCCTTTACATCAAATCTGGGAAAGTACTTTGTCATGTCCCTGTGGTGTGCATTATAATGCTGAACACTAGGGTAAACAATGTGAATACACTCCAAAGAACGTCTCCTGTGTGAAGCTCAGGCTGATATTCAGTGGGGTGGGGGTGAAGAGTGGACAAGAAAAGTGAATTTGTAGTTATCCTCATATTTCAACCCATGAAGGAACTGTCGTAGTGTTGATAACCCCTCTGGCACTCAGCGCGTTATCTGCACTACAACAGTTCCTTTATGGGTTGAAATATGAGGATAACTACAAATTCCCTTTTCTTGTCCACTCTTCGCACTCACCCCCCCTTTTCAATGAATATTGTCCTGGGCTTCGCACAAGAGAGAGACGCCTCCATGATTAAGTACTTTAAACTTTTGCATTTCTCTTGCGATCCTCTCTGGTGGTGGTGGGGGAGTCTGGATGAAGAGGAGAAGTGTGCAGCCTGACTGCTATCCTCTGTTGAGGTAACCCTTAAATTCTAATCAGTATGCCTACACTGGATATAACATATTTAGGTTTCAGCAGAACCACTAAAGGGCTGGTTCCTCATCTGGCTTCTAACCCTCTGAGTGCCAGAGGGATGCGTTGCACAACTCTTTTTAACTCAGAGTGGTTTGCTGGCCCTTCAACCCTTTATCTGCCACAGATATTCACCATTACACCTACATGTATTGTGGACAGTGCACAACCCCAATACAGGGGGCTGGCTCAGAGAGGATGATTGGCAGCTTCTCAGAGGGAGAGCGCTGCCAGTCATTGCAAACGGCATAAAGATGGCAGCGGTCTCCCTTTTGCTGCCGAACACACATCAGGGAGGTTTTAAAGGGTTAGTAAACACCCCAAAAATACATAGCTAATTTAGAGGAATAATAAAAAAAAAACATGTAATGTCCTTATTCCCATCTCTCAAACCGTTATGGTTTGAGAGATGTAAGAAAATAAAGACCACCGCTCCCTCCCCTTTCTGCCTGATGAGCTGTAAAGCTGTCTGAGGCAGAATCCGGTCGACCGACTTTAGGAGGCTCTTCAGGAGTGCTGACATTGGGATATCTAACTATAATTACTTCATCGGTATGGTCTACAACATGTGCTTGGCTTGCAGGCACACGTTGTAGACCATTCTGATGAAGTTATCATAGTTAGATATCTCGCTGACAGTGCTCCTGAAGAGCCGCCGTCTGGTCCCGGAAGCAGGATCTCATGACATCCGCTATACAGCAGACGCATGAGAAGGGATGGGAGTGGAGGTCTTTATTTTCTTACATCTCTCAAACCATAATGGTTTGAGAGATGGGAATAACGGCATTACATGTTTTTTTTATTATTCCTATCAATTTGCGAACAGGTTTTTTTGGGGTTTACTATCCCTTTAAGCAAAACAGGATGAAAAAGTAATATTAAATAGTGGTTTTCAAGCTTGTTGGGGGAGGTACACTAATTGGGGACAAGGAGTTGGAACGTGATAGATCCGCTTTTAACGATTTTCAATATCCTCTCCATCCCATATAAATTTTTTGGACTAGTTCAGCGATTTAAAATGTGATTGAAAGACAGCTGGATTTATTTTATGATTAAGAGTGGTAATGTTTGAATTTCTTAAAGCTATAACCTGTTCAAGTTTTGTAACTTGGAGAATACATTGTTTCATAAATAAAGGATTATTAAAGGATTTCATAAGGACCATTAAAATTTTCTAGTCATACTAAATCAATTATTTGGAGGTGTTGTCGTGTAATCCTAATGCACTATATGTGTCCTTTTGGACTGTAATATCCAGAGCAAGGATCCCGCTGTTTGTTTCACTCTAGAGCAGTGGTTCTCAATCTTTTTTGTTCGGGGCACCCCTAACACAAAATCTAGAACATTTGGGGCACCCCTAACATATTTAATGTACTTTATCAAGGGCATAATGAAGGTTCTATACATGAATATGCAGTTATTATTAGGTCTTACAATCATAGTAACACCATTAAACATAATGTGCATAACAATTTCTTTAAATCTTTATTTAAAAGTCCATTTTTATTAGTCTTCATAGAAAACATGGGGCACCCTAAGTTGATGTCTGTGGCACACCAAAGTGCCACGGCACCCTGGTTGAGAATCACTGCTCTAGAGCACTTGTGTGTCGCTGTGTTATCTGAACCTTACAGTTGTAAAATGCTGTATAAACTTTTCATTGTGTTACTAGTGTAAAAGTCCGTGTACACAGGCCAAGGTCTGGGTGATGTTAACCCTTTGAGTCCCAGAGGGCTACGCAATGCATTGCTTTACCCCTCTGGCACTCAAAGGGGTAAGATGCTGGTCCTGCTCTGTGTCCTGCCGCTGACGCAGTCATGCACTGTAGAGATTGCCTGAAAGCACAGAATGCTCCCAGCACAAAACTCCCAGCATTCTGTGCGTTCGGGCAGTCTCTACTGCACATGACTGCGTCTGACAAACATCCTAGTGAATTATTATATAGGATAAGAGAATTTGTTTTTCACTTGTTATTCCAGTACAGCTTGAAAGGAAATGTAATTAAAATACTTCAAAGCCAGTTCCAGAATTAATTATGGAAAGTCAGCTTCGTGTAGCTCAATATGGCTGTATGACCAGTAATTAAATGCATAATGGATTGGTTCATGGAATTGGCCTTTTCAGTGCCAGATGGGTGAGATGTGCATTACTTCACACTCTGTCAGCGATTCTCAACCAGGGTGCCGTGGCACTTTGGTGTGCCACAGACATCAACTCAGGGTGCCCCATGTTTTCTATGAAGACTAATAAAAATGGACTTTTAAATAAAGATTTATAGAAATTGTTATGCACATTATGTTTAATGGTGTTATTACGATTGTAAGATCTAATAATAACTGTATATTTATGTATGGAACCTTCATTATATAGTTACATAGTAATTTAGGTTGAAAAAAGACTTGCGTCCATCCAGTTCAACCCTTTTCCTATTCCTGTTTACCATCGCTGACCCAAAAGAAGGCATCTGACTCCAAATGGCAATCAGACTTCTCCCTGGATCAACAAGCCCTAACTAAATATTAATCCCAATACTAACGTGCATAGCCCTCTATATTATGCTCTTTTAAATAATTATCCAGGCCCCTTTTAAAGGCATCTAATGTATTTGATAGCACCACCTCCTCCGGAAGTGCATTCCATACCTTTATTGTCCTTACTGTAAAGAAACCCTTCCGCTGTTGTAGACTAAATCTCCTTTCCTCAAGTCTAAGCGGGTGGCCCCTTGTCCTGTGTACTGTTCTGTTAATGAACAGGTCTTTTGAAAGCCCTTTATATGGGCCTTGAACATATTTATATAGTGTTATCATATCCCCTCTAAGACGCCGTTTCTCTAGTGTGTACAAGTTTAACTTTTCTAGCCTCTCTTCATAACTAAAACATTCCATTCCCCTTACTAGTTTTGTAGCCCTCCTCTGCACTCTCTCTAGTTCCATAATGTCCTTGATAAAGTACCTTAAATATGTTAGGGGTGCCCAAAATATTCTAGATTATGTGTTAGGGGTGCCCCGAACAAAAAAAGATTGAGAACCACTGACTCTATGTGCTATATGCACAGAGAGGAGAAAATCTGGAGACTATAAACTAAGCCACAGGGGATAGATAGAAATCCCAGTGCTTTAACTTCTTGAGTGGTCTCTGGGTTGTTAACTTTATTATGTTTGGTTTTTGTGTTTGTCAAGGTAAATCATTGTGATTCATTCCATTTATTCTTTAGGTCCACCACGCTGGAGTGGTATGTATAGGAAGTTGTATATCAGGTCAAGAATACTCTACAATGCGCATGGTGTGACGTGTGGTTAATCAGCACATTGGTGCATACATATAATGGCAAAAGTGGGGCAGTTCTAGGACAAACACAACTGCAACATAGGGGTGAAATAATTATTTCCATTGATTTAAATAGGGTTTGTAACCCCTTGAATGCTCGAGGTATCCAGCTCCTTTCATTGCATTGAGTTTGGGACCTCTCTAGTGTTAAATGGTTTAACCCTTTGAGTGCCTGAGGGGTATGAAATGTGGATTTTTTTTTTCCCCAGTGGTGCAGTTGGTTTGCCCTGGAATTGCACCACGTTCCCCATTATGCATATGCTCCAAAGCCTGTAGAATATTTTAACTGAGTGAAAATGTTAAATAGAGGAATCTGCAATCATAGGGCCTCATGTATAAAGGTAAGGTGCAGCAATTCTGGGGAACAAGTGCATCATTGGGTACACCTTCAACTTGCAAAACTTCCCATTGATGTAAATGGGACTTAAAGGGATAGTAATACTTCAAAATTACTACCCCTTATATTGAAGCCCTTGTAATACTGAATTAAATGCCACCAGCGGCATCTCTCAAACCTTTATGGTTTGAGAGATAGCCGCTTTTAAACTTCTCTCCCCCCGGCCTCTCCGCTGATGTCATCGTTTTTGCTGCAGCAGGGAAATCCGGGACCGGCGGGGGCTCTTTAGCACAGCCGAGATCTCGTTATGGAAGACAAGATCCTTCACTAAAAACGGGCTTCTACATGTGCTTGGTTACCAAGCACACGTAGAAGACCGTTTTAGTGAAGGATCGTTTCTTCTATAACGAGATCTGGCTGTGATGAAGAGCCTCCGCTTGATTCAAAGAAGGGATTTCCCTTCTGCAGCAAAAACGCTGATGTCAGCGGAGAGGCAGGGGGGAGAGAAGTTTAAAATCGGCTATCTCGCAAACCATAAAGGTTTGAGAGATGCCGCTGGTGGCATTTAATTCAGTTTTACAAGGGCTTCAATATAAGGGATAGTAATTTAGAAGTATTACTATCCCTTTAAAACCTTGAATGCTGTAGAGGTCTCCAACACAATGCTTTTCAACGCATTGGAGAACTCACTAGTACTCTAGGGGTTAAAAGTGACATCTAAATGTGAATATTTGTCTTCTATAGTGCAGTTGGTTTTCCCCAGAGGTGTCCCACTTAGCTTTTATGCATAAGACCTGTATTATCAAGCACTGCATTCTGGAATAGTGCAAACTGTAGTTGCCCTATAGCAGTGTATAGATGTTTAGTAAACTTTGATGTTGCACTTTTGAATCTTGCAGTGAGTTGAATATTTTTGGTGAAATGCATGCGATCGTTGTTCTAATATGTTAATCCTCAACTCTTGTTAGTTGTAGCAAATATGCATCCTTACTATTAATAGTATAACTAAAACAATCTTACAGGTAACTGAGAAGCTGCTACAGAGGTTTTACTGTTACCAACATTTCAAGATTTTGTGCTTGACTCAGTTGGCCATATTAAGGAAGATAAAAAGAAATTAGCAATCCGGGTGCAAACCAGCTGCTCCTTAGCAGATAAATAATAATCCCCTTTGATTTAAATGAGGCTTTAGACACTCATTTGGAGAACTCTCTAGACTTTGGTGGGTTGAAACTCCAATTTTCAGGGGTGACCGTTTTTTATTTGTCCCCTATGGTGCACTTGTTTTTCACCAGAATTGCTCATCTTTAGCTTCTCTACTATAGCCTTAAATAGTAAACCAAATGAGTATTTTATTTCTTTCTTTATTTTCTCTTTAGCACCTCCACCCCCACCTCCTTATAGGGGAGGTCCTCCTCCACCACCTCCACACAGCTCAGGACCACCACCTCCCCCACCCCCTGCAAGGGGCAGGGGTGCACCACCTCCACCTCCTTCAAGAGCACCTATGGCTGCACCTCCACCACCACCTCCATTCAGGCCAGGAGCTGCTGCAGCAGCACCACCACCACCACCACCCCCTAACCGAATGTATCCTCAGTCACTGCCAGGCCACTCCTCCTCTGCACCGTCAAGTCCTCCCCCACCACCTCCACCACCAATGCCTGGTACTGGAGCAGCTGCTCCACCTCCTCCACCACCGCCCCCACCACCTCCTGGACCACCTCCTCTACCTGATGCCGCTACAGACAATGACCATCAGCTAGCAATTTCTGGTGGAAACAAATCTGCGCTTCTAGATCAAATCAGAGGAGGAGCACAGCTGAAGAAAGTAGATAATAAAGAGAGTCGACCAGTGTCGTCTGGTGGCAGAGATGCACTATTAGACCAAATACGACAAGGCATACAGTTAAAGTCTGTAAGTAATTAATGCTCCTCTGTTCTAAAACCATCTGTATCGTGGTTTGTAACCAGAGCACAGAGAATATTAATTTTCTCATTACTTAATTTAGTTTTTAGTTTCCGTATTTTCCTGCACATGTCTAAATTTTGGTTTCTCAGTTGTGGTTTAGAGTTTGTAAAAGAGGAGCAATTCAGGAACAAACCATACTGGTCATATTCCCCAGATTCTCAATGATACAGATCTGGCTTTTAAAAGTGAAGTAATGTTTTACCATGGAACCAAATAATAAAAATAATACAATTATATTTTTAAGCATATGGTCTAAAAGACAAATCTATCAAATGAGACTGTGCTGTTACATTATTCTTAATGGAGAATTCGTCTTGGACTGTTAAGCTATTCATATAATGAAGTAGGCATTATCTTAAGATGCTATAACTTTTGAATAAATATATCTGTGTGTGTGTGTGTGTGTGTGTGTGTGTGTGTGTGTGTGTGTGTGTGTATATAAAATGTGTGTGTGTGTGTGTGTGTGTGTGTGTGTTCTTTGCATTGAAGAAACACTTTTTACACAGTGCATTGGAGACATGGCATAAAGGGGTTAAAAGCCCCATTCCAATCAATGGGCAATGCTGTTCAATATGGTACAGTTGGTTTGCTCCTGTGCATTGTATGTGTGAAGAAGAATTGCATTATTTCATTTGAGGAATGTCTGAATTCAAACATCTGTTCCTGCTTACATATGTGTATTTTCAGGTACCTGATGAGTCTGAAAATGTGGCACCTACACCTGCACCCACCACAGGAATAGTGGGAGCACTGATGGAAGTAATGCAGAAAAGGAGTAAAGCCATTCATTCTTCAGGTATTGACCAGAAACCTACATGTCGGTTGTAATTCTGTTTAGTGGCAAAGAAAAAAAAAAGTGATTATACTTCATTTTTGACAGATCTGATTGAAGTTGTGTTATGTGATCAAGTGATTTTGTGGATTATTATGTGTGTTGTCTCTAGCAAAGCAGTTTAGTGATGGAGTCAAGAAAACCTTATTGGCTTTTTTTCAGCTTTTGAGCTTTGGTTTATAGGTGTTAACATTACCTTAAAGTTTTTTTTGTCGTCCAATACAGGTTACTGGTAACTTTGGGTAGGCGAGCCACCCCTTTAAGTAGGCAAGAACAATTCTAGAAATGACTGCAGGGGTTGGAGCCTACCTTCCCTCCTTGGCTGCAGCTAGCCAACTAGCTCCAGAAAAATGTGTTCCTTTGTGAAGATAACACAGGCAAGAGAACAGTTCTGCTATAGTTTTATAAACTACTTTATTTAAAAAATTTTCTGTTAGAAATGGAACACCACCATTAGGCGGATTACCATGACTGACAATGCCCTTAGATGTGGCTAGCTCAGTATCCAGGGTCTTTTTGTGGACTTTAAGCCCTGAGGGGGAAACTCTTGATTCCAAGTGCTTCCCCAGGAGTTACCCACTGAGGTTACTACTTACTACATGGTAATCTGAAGACAGAAGATCTGCACGAAAGGTGAGCAACCCTTTGAGTGTTGCAGGTCCACATGTCCCACAGTGCCCCTCCGCACAGGGGTTATTTCTGGGACTTCTTATTGCACACTCCTGCACTCACTTGGTCTTTCTGTTATGTCTGTCAGTGTTTGGAGCAACTTTATGTTGTAAATTAACCATTTAACTGCTGGTTGGCATCTTTTGGTGTGGTTATTGGCACTTTCCCTACTGGGTTCAGTATTTTCTGGGTCTTATTACATGTTCTAGTGATGTGTAATGTATTTTTATTTCTCAGTTCTAACTTTGACAAAATTGAGTTGCAAGGCGCGCTTTACCACATAGACGCCATTGCTCCATTCACGTCTATGGGACTGTACAGTTTCGGACACATTGCAAGTGTGTTGGGTGGCTCAGGGGGCTTCGGGCACTGTTGCGGTACTTTTTCTGGGAAAACTACATTGCCCATGAGTGCTTGCTTCGCAAGCTCGTTTCTGAAAAGATTTTTATTGAAAGATCTTCACAAGAAATACAACAATGTACAGTAATTCAGCAAGTACAAGTCGAAATTCAGCAAGTAACATACTGTCAAACAGCATACATCATAACTTGATACATTACTGACTTAAAAAAGATGATCACGATCTCGCAAAAGATCTTTTTTTTTTTTTTTTTTTGTAGTATATAGACAGAAAAGAAAAGAAAGAAAAGAGAATGAGAAGAGAGGAGCAGAAGTAATCTAAAGCAAAGAGAAAGGATACAGACTCCACCTCCATCCGGAGGGAACAATTACAATCGTGGTCTCAAATTGGAATAGAGGGAGAGACGCTGTGTGGAGTCGGGAGGAAAGGAGAAGAGGGAAGTGAGAGAATATCCCAAAGAGCGCTGAGGACACGAGCCTGGGTTCACATCTATCTACTTGAGAATTTAGTCCACCATTTCACTCTTATTGGTAATCAAGGGTAAGAAAAGCTAAGAGCCATCGGTTAAATTGGTCCAGATCCAACTTCTTTCGTTTCCACGCTATTCTTAAAAAGAGGAGTTGATCTTCAACTTTTTTAAACCAAGCGGACACTGAAGGTGGAGTATCTGACTTCCAGTGCAGGGGGATAAGTGCCTTAGCTGCATTCAACATAGTGTAGAGGAAGAATTTTTTCATCTTAGGTATTGTTGGAAGGTTTCTATATAAAAGAATAGACCAAGGGTCGCTAGGGAGAGATAATTCCAAGCATTTATTAATAAGTTGCAAGCAATCCTTCCAATATTTAGTAATTGCCGGACAGGTCCACCAAATGTGTAGCAGAGTTCCCGTGTGAGATTTGCATCTCCAGCAAATCTTGGAGATGCTAGAGTTAATTCTATGTAGTTTATGAGGGGTGTAGTACCAACGTAAAAGCAGCTTATAATTCATCTCAACCATTTGTGCTGAGATAGAGGATTTCTGAGTCCTCCGCCAGATTCCCCTCCATTCCGATATCGGTAATGATTGACCTAAATCCGATTCCCAAGCTAGGACATAATTAGGTTTCAAGAGACTGTTGTATTCTGAAAGAATTCGATATATTCTGCCCAAGAATGCCCGTTGTTTAGAGGAATTCGTTAAGAGCTCCTCAAATGGGGTGAGAGGTCTATCGAGCTGAGAACGTAGTCGCAGTGACGCTACAAGGCCTTTGATACGTATATAATTCCATATTTCCCTATGTGCCAGAGCCAAAGTCTCCTTCAGCTCCTGGAACTCTTTTAATTCTCCTCCTGAGGAAACATTTGCCCATCGAATGTCTTTATCCTTAGTCCAATTAGGGAATTGGGAGGACAAAAGTGTATATTTGGTTTCTCGGGTATAAAAAAGAGGGGAGCAGGGGGAAGGCAGCTGAATCAGATGAGGAGAAATCCGACTGGAAGACCAGCACGAAATAACATTATTCACAATTGGGTTAAACACCGAACGATATATCCTACTGTCCTTGGGTAATAGGGTTTCCCAGAGGGGGTCATAAGATGGGACCTGCTTGCGTTCCATTAAGACCCATGCTTTATTGGTTAGATGTGCATTCCAATCTGGTATAGAAGATAAGATAGAGGCTACATAATAACGACGGAGGTCTGGAATCCCCAATCCACCATCATCGTATCTCCTATGAAGAGTTTGAGAATTAATCCTTGGGTGTTTATCGCCCCATAAAAAGTTCGAAAGAAGTCTATTCGTATCTAGCCAGTAAGAGGTAGGTATTCGAACTGGAAGAGTCTGGAAAAGATACAAGAATCTTGGAAGAATACACATCTTTATTACATTAATTTTCCCAATCCAAGAAATAAAAAGAGATTTCCATTTGGCAAAATCAGCTTTAATAGCCTTCAACAACTGTGGATAATTAGAGGAAAACACTTGGGAAATACTAGGAGTAAGTACAATTCCTAAATACTCAATTGATTTCTTAGACCACTGCAAAGGGAATGCGGATTGCAAGCTAGTGAAAAGAGAATCAGAGAAATTCAGGGTTAGTGCAAAAGATTTAGATACATTAACTTTAAAATCAGAAACAATGGAGAATGCATGAAGTTCGGATAAGAAAGCTGGGAGAGCCATCTCCGGGTTCGTCGTAGACAGGAGCACGTCGTCTGCAAACATTGAGAGTTTAACCGGTATAGGGGAGGATGGCATCAGGATACCTGAGATTTGAGAATTTTTACGGATATGCTGAGCGAAGGCCTCCATAGTTAGAATAAACAAGAGTGGGGACAACGGGCACCCTTGTCGAGTGCCATTTAATATAGAAAATGAATTTGAGAGGGTACCATTTACTTTGACCTTGGCCGTAGGGTTCTTGTACAGAGCACCAATATAGGCTAGAAATTTAGGGCCGAATCCAAAGTAATACAATGATCTGATCATGAATTGCCAGTTTACCCGGTCGAAAGCCTTTTCCGCGTCAACCGTCAAGAAAAGAGCTGGAATTTTAAAGTTATCAATGTGATGAATAATATTGAGAAGCTTACGTGTATTATCTCGAGCTTCACGTTTCGGAACAAACCCGACTTGATCCAGATGGATAAGATTCGGTAAAAAGGTCTTCAATCTATTCGCCAGAATTTTAGCGTAAAGTTTTAAGTCAAGGTTGAAAAGTGATATGGGACGATAATTATGACAAAGGAGAGGATCTTTACCTGGCTTAGGTATTACCGTGATGTGGGCCTCGGCCATCAAGGGGTGCGAATTAATAGCGTCTGGCAAAATGGAAAATGCTTTAGTAAGGAGAGGGGTAAGGATGGTATCAAAGGTTCTGTAATATGCTTGGGAAAACCCATCTGGTCCTGGGCTTTTACCTGCAGGGAGAAGGTGGATGGCATCTAACACTTCTTGCTCAGTGATCGGCGATTCTAGAGAGTCACGAGCCTCCTCATGGAGGGACGGGAGTTGTGCTTCCTGAAGGTATTGTCCAATCAACTGATGGTGGTCAAGAGGATGCGGGGAAGAAGCAGAAATGTTATATAGGGAAGAATAGAAGGATCGGAATGACGCTGCTATGTCCGGAGAGGAATGTAAAATAGAGCCATCCGAAGTTCTAATGGAGGGGACGTAGTGATTTTGAGTCCGTGATCTGAGTTGCCTTGCCAAAAGTCGACCAAGTTTATTGCCATGCTCAAAATGCGTTTGTCGAGCTCTGAAAAAGGTGCGTTCCACCTTGTCTTGTAAGATTGAAGTCAATTTTGAACGCAAAGAAGACAGGGTCGATAAAGAGGCAGTTACTTGTGAAGCTTTATGCGCAGTCTCTAAAGTATGAATCTCTTTGATTAGTATATCTATCTCCCTATTAGCTTCCTTTCTTCTAGTAGAGGCTAATTTAATTATTTCCCCCCGCATAACACATTTATGTGCCTCCCATACAGTGAGTGGTGATATCTCACCTATACAGTTGTCAGCAATGTAGTTGCGTAAAGATTCAGCCAATTTAGACACCGAATCTGGATGTTGAAGTAAATATTCATCTAATCTCCAGAGCGAAAAAGGTTTGATGGGAGAAAGCCTACGAAGGGATATCACAACAGGGGCATGATCTGACCAAGTGATATTTCCTATCTTGGCTCCTATGATAGATGGGATAATAGAATGAGGGACAAAGATGTAATCAATTCTGGAGTAATGGTCATGAGAGTGAGAATAGAACGAATAGTCTTTGGCTGTAGGGTTAAGTAGCCGCCATGCATCAACAAGGTGAAATGAATGCAGTGATTTATTAAAGCGTCTAATAATAGATTGCGCATAAGAAGATCTACCTGAAGAGCAGTCCATTGCTGGAACCAGAGGAAGATTAAAATCTCCTCCTAGGACCAACACTCCCTCTTGGAACGAAGACAAAGATTCTAAGGTATTGGCTATGAAAGAGCTTTGATTGGCGTTAGGTGCATACACCGAGGCGAAGGTATATAAGCAACCATCCACCGTACCCTTAATAAATAAGAATCTACCTTCTTTGTCAGTGAGTGTGGATTTGTGCTGAAAGGAGAGATTTTTATGAATCAAAATCGCAACTCCGTTTTTCTTAACTGTATTGGAACCAAGGTAAGCTGTTGGGAAACTTCTGCTGCGTAAATGAGGAGTGTCCGATCTCTTAAAATGAGTTTCTTGTAGTAAAAGTATATCCCCTTTCAATCGTTCCATTTCCCTAAGCACTAGTGAACGCTTAATAGGGGAGTTCAAACCTCTGACATTATGTGATATAATTTTCAATGAATGACTAAGAGAATGAGTCATAAGGAAATGACAACAAGATCCTGCTTTTGGACATATAGGATGGGGAAAAAGGGAACATAAATAGATGTGGACTAGACACTGTCATCCACCGAAGAGACCCAGGCTCGCGTCCTTAGGGACAAGAGTAAAGGATAAGAAGAGAAGAAAGAGGACAGAAAGCAAGAGAAGCATAAAAGAGAAAATATGAAGTAGAAGAGAAAGGAGAGAGAAAAAAGGAATAGTAGGCTCATTTCAGAGGGGAAAACGGGTAGATACCCGCCCTCCGAATACCAATTTACAAAAGAGCAGGGGGAGGACACCCACTCCGGGACTCCAACCCAAGATGCCATATAGGATGTCAACTCGGATAGGAGACACCAGCCTGAGACTCCACCCACTCCCGAGGAGGGAACTTAAATCATTACAAAAAGGAACCGAAGTGTATCTATTCCATAAGGGTCTATAAACAGAATATACATAAACAAAACATAAAACAGAATGTTGAGATAGAATTAAATTAATGCCTGGTCCAAGCGACCATGTAATTTTTTTAACTAGTACCCCTGATAAGGGGATATGGAGAAAGGGATCATTTGTGACCACGATCCTGAGAATCCAGGGTATAAAAAACAATCGCCCTAGTAATCAAAAAAGGATTAAAAGGTAGTTGTTGACATTTAAAATGTCATCTCACTAATTTTCCTAAGTAGTCTGTAGTGGCGGAAATCCAGCCGGAGCCCCCAGCCCCACAGAGGAGTCCCCATAGGGCCAAAAAACCCCCGGACCCCCGCCCCTCCACCACCCGATCCACCCAATAGAACAGAAACCCCTATCTCCTTGAAAATACATCCCCTCAAGGCAAACCGGGATACGTTGAAAGAAGCAGAGCAAATAGGATCTCCACTAAGGTGCAGCGTGTCCAATAAAGGAACGCGGCGTCCCTTCACCCAGAGGGGATAAGGAGAGTTACCTCCCGACCTTTCCCTTTATGACAAAGACCTGTTGACAATGCACCCATCCCAAGATCGAAGACGGTGGGGAGCACAGGGCCGCAGTCAATCCAAACTAATGTATAATAAAAAAATTTGGCACCCCCCGTATTCCACCAGGAGGAAGCACAACCAAGAGGCCACCGCAGAGCTATGCCTGGTACTGAGGACAACTAGTAGTATAAAGGGGGACACACCAAAGAAAAAAAAAAAAATAAATAAATAAAAAGACCAGCATAACAAATAAATAGCATCTTTCTTTTTTCTTTCTCTTTCTTTCTCAGTGTTTTACATTTTTATCTATATAAACACAGAAAATCGACAATTAGGCATAGCACTTAAATAAGGCATCTGTTAATAGCTGTATATCATAAACAAACTAGACCATATGGAAAGGTCTTCAGAGAATATGAAGAGACAAGACCAAACCTGACCAGTCCAGCAAAACTCACGCAGAATTGTTGTAAGTAAACATAACACATAAAGTCCTTCAACTTGGAGATTGACGAGCATGTTTCGCTACCACAGAGGCAAGAGGTGGGGAGCCCGGTACTCTTCTCTTCTTGGTGACCACTTGCCATGGCAAGGAAATGTCCATTTGGTCGCCCCAGGTCAATGAGGTCCCCAGACGAGTGGAAGGCCAGTCCTCCTCAGGAATCGAGATTTTAAGAGTCGCCATGAAGGGTTTGCAGTCCTCGAAGTAACGTAGGGTGTGTGTTGAGCCGTCTTTAGTGACCGATAAGGAGAGGGGGAATCCCCACCTGTACTTTATCTGCTGTTGGCGTAAAACCGCAGTAACAGGCCGCAGCTCCCTTCGCCAACTCAGAGTTGTTGGAGAGAGATCCTGAAAAATGGAGATTTGTAACCCATTATAGAGAATGGGAGATTTGTTCTTCGTAGCTCGTGCAATTTCTTCATTATCTGTATAATTTTGGAATCGAACTATCACATCCCTTGGGGCTTCATTGGGAGCTCTTTTCGCCTTCAGGGATCTATGCGCTCTGTCTAGCGGTAAATGGCGAGGGTTGTCTGAAGGCAGAAGGGAATTAAAAAAAACCCTGAAGAAAGGCGACCAACTCCTCTTGGTTCACAGTCTCAGGAATACCTCTAAATCGTAAGTTCTGCCTCCTGCTCCTATTCTCCATATCGTCCAACTTAATGATCATGTCCTGATGGGCACGACGTAATGTAGAGATATGCGAAGCAGTTTGCTCTTTAAAAGTAGCCCACGAAGCTTGGTCCGTTTCTAAAGCACTAACTCTGTCCCCAATTTGAGCCATGTCGCGCTTTACTTCTTGTAATTCAGTTTTAATGAAACATTTCAGGTCTGCCAAAAGATCCTGTAAATCTCTTCGAGTTGTAGGAGAATCCCTAGAGTCGTTAGGAGAGTCGTCCCCTGAATCACTCTCAGAGCTGTCTGCTCTATGCAGCTCCTGAGACTCCCGTGGCGGGAAAGAGGATGCGCCCGCCATATTGTTTGAGAGTGTCTCAGCCGGTTGTTCTTGCTGTTTCTTAAAAAAAGATTGCATATCTCTCGGTTTCTTCTGTTTTTTGCCGTTAGTCATGCTGACTAGCCTCAGGGAACAAATAATGTGAGTATCAGAAGTAGGTAGTCGCCGAATGTAAGCTGTTTATTCTTCCTCGGGGTAAGAGCTCAGAGTTTATGCGTCCATCTCGACTGGTGTCCAAACCACTCCCCCCCGCAAGCTCGTTTCTGATTGGCTCTTGCCACTGCAGCCATCTTGTTAGCTTTACAGAAAGAGTATCCTGCGCAGGGCTTGGACTCTTCTCTCCTTTGCAGATAAACCCTTTTCCTGCCAGATAAGTGTATTTTAGTGATTTCGGGGGTGAAATTTTAATTGGGTGATTAATTATTCTGAACGTTGTTGACACTGTGAGAATGTCTACTCCATTGGAACTTGGGGTAAGGCCTATGACTAAGGAAGCTGGGGTCTCTGTATCCCCATTGCGCATTGCTCCTCATGTCATACAGGTTTGCCTAGAGAATTCTCAGGTTATTTATGCCTGGCATGTTCTGATATCCCTGAGTCTATCCCAGGGACCTCCAGCCATGCATTAGAGCCAGTTTGGGTGCAAGAGTTCAAGGCTGCTACCAGGGACCTCAGGTCTACATTGCAACTAGTTCCATCCCAGTTACAGGGGGTCTTCCATTCCTGGCAGACCCCTTCCTCAGTCAGATCTTCCCTGCCCAAACTGCAAGGAGTATCTGATGTTTCAGATTCCTCTGAAGAGGAACTGTTGGTGAATTCAGATGTTGAGGAATGTTCTGCTGTGGGCTCCTCTCAATTTTTTTTGGGATCCCTTTGAGGTTGATCCAGAACCCTCGGCTGAGGGCCTGATCAGGGCCATCTTAAATATGCTAAACATTCCCCCAGTTCAGGAGGTTTCCACAGATCTGTCTGATTTATTCCAGGAGCCTATAAAGCCCCATACTTGTTTTCCACCTAACCCCACTCTGGACCACCTAGTGGGTGATGAGTGGAAATCTCCCGACAGAAAGCCTTCTGTCTCCAAAAAGTTTGCTAAGGTTTACCCCTTTTCTGAGGCGGCGCTTGCTCAGTGGGCTCATCCCCCTAAGGTGGACGCTCCTGTCTCAAGGCTATCTAAGTCTACCGCCTTACCAGTTTCTGATGTGTCCTCTCTGAAGGACTGGACTGCCAAGAAGCTTGAGGTTTCCCTCAAGTCCATTTTTGCCACTGCTGGTACTGCCATGCATCCAGCATTCCCTGCGGCATGTGTTAACCGGGCCATTGCGGTCTGGACTGAACAACTCACCCTAGCTGTACGTTGGGGTGATTCATCTTTGGATATGCTGCGGCTTCTTGCCAACATATCTGAGGCCCAGTACTATGTTTCTGCTGCCTTATTTGATGCTATCCGTCTGGTGGCAAGGGTTTCCACCATGTCTGTGGTTGCCAGGCAAGCTCTTTGGCTCAAGATCTGGGCTGCTGACACCACTTCTAAGAAAGCCTTGCTGTCCTTGCCTTTTCAGGATACATCCTTATTTGGGCCAGATCTTAAGGATCTGATCAGTGAGGCCTCTGGGGGTAAATGTACTCATCTGCCCTTGATCCCCAGGAAGAAACCTCCTCTCAAGTGTAACAGGTTTTTTCGTCCCTTTCAGACTGAGACATGTCCGGCGAACCAGGTGGTTCCCTCAGCCCCACGTGCCTCCTCCAAGCCCAAGCAGCAATGGAAGCCCAAGGTCTCCTCCAAGCCCAAGGCTTCCAAGACTTCTCAGGCATGACTTGCCGAACCCGGGTCCCCATTCAGCTCTGGGTGGTCGTCGTCTTCACTGTCACAGCATTTGGGAGGATTCAGTGGTGGACCCCTGGGTTTTACATGTAGTGGCGGAAGGGTTACAGGATCCCTTTCGCCCCTCTTCCTCCTTCGCTTTTTCCCCTCTCATATGCCCCAGGGCGTGGAAAAATGCCATCTCTTCAACGGCGCTATCCAGTCTTTTCTGGATAAGGATATTCTGGGACCTGTTCCAGTCCGGGACAGAGGTACGGGTTTTTACTCAAACCTCTTTGTAGTGTCCAAGAGGGACGGTGGTTGTCATCCACTTCTGGACTTGAAGGATCTCAATTCCTTTATGATCCGGTGTCATTATCACCAGGAGTCCCTAAGGATGGTGATTGCTGCTATGATTCCGGGGGAATTTCTTGCTTCTCTGGACCTTCAGGACGCGTATTTACATATCTCCATTCATCCAGAGAGCCGGCAATATCTCAGATTTGCCTGCGACCAAGGACATTTTCAGTTCTCTTCCCTTTCATCTGACTACAGCACCTCAGGTCTTCAGCCGTGTCCTGGGAGCCTTGGTATCCATCCTCCACCGGGATGGCATCAGAGTTACTCCATACATGGACGACCTGCTTCTGAAAGCCCCCACTGCGGAACTTCTTCGTCAGCAGGTTCATGACTGCATTCATGCTCTCACCCATAAAGGTTTGAGATGAACCTGGGAGCAATTGAATTATTTCTTAAAGAGCTACACTATGGGGATTAGTGATCTTAAAGTATTCCTATGCCTTTAAGTAACCTTTCTAGTGAGCGTGCAGTTGGACAGTGCCACAGTGGTGGCATACTTCAGTCGCCAAGAGGGAACTCGAAGCGAGGTAGTGAAGGATCTCTCGTAATCAGGGTGGAAGTGCACATTCTAGCCATCTCAGCCGTTAACATTCCAGGAGTGGGAAAACGTACTGGCAGACTTTCCATGTTGCCAAAAAGTAGATCCTGGAAATTGGGAATTCCTTCCGGAGGTGTTTCACCTGATAGTTCAATATTTAGGGGTCCCAGCTATAGATCTTTTGGCAACCAGGGTGAATAGAAAGGTTCTGTTATTCTGTTCTCGCATGGGGGACCCCTTGGTCTTCACATTGGATGCGATGTCCGTTCCATGGAGCTTCCTTCTCTCTCACGTGGTCATAATGGATGGGGTGCTGGTCATTCTGATAGCTCCTTACTGGCCCAGGAGGGTATGGTTTGTGGACCTGGTAACTTTATCCATTCAGGACATGATTCGACTGCCTCCCAGAGTGGATCTCTTGCTCCAGAGTCACCTGTGGTACAAGGATTTGGAGAAGACTGACTTTAACGACATGGCTCTTGAAGCCACTATCTTGAAGCAAAAAGGGTTCTCCACTGAGGTCAAATCCACCATGATTCAGGCACGAAAACCAGTCTCTTCCAAAGCATACCATAGGGTCTGGTCTATTGTTGACAGGTGGTGAGTGGATAAGAATATGTCCCTACAGGTCTTTGACCTTCCCTTGGTACTGTCTTTTCTTCAGGATGGAGTGAACAATGGTTTCAGCTTGAATTCCCTTAAAACGATAGTAATACTTAGTTTTATCTTTATTTTATTTTGTAGGCATTAAAAAAACATGAAGAATGATGTAAGTCTGATCTCTCACACCTTTATGGTTTGAGAGATATTCACAAGCAAAGTTTCCCCTCCCGCCCCTTTTACCTAGTGTAAGCCATCTCTTCTCAGATGTGGAATCTGGTTGTAAGACCGACAGATAACAGCAGGGGACAATCTTCTTCCTATGAGAACAATGAAAGCCCTGCCCCCTTTGACAAGCTTTTCAGGTTTTTCCCTTATCTTAATTGAAGATTGTCCCTCTCTGCAATCTACCTGGGCACCTCCCTTCTGATCTGGCTGAGCAGTGTTAAATCAGTAAAAGGGGCGGGAGGGGGATACGTTATCATTCAATTACTCTTGAACTACAACTCTGACAATTGAAATAACTCACCAAAGTCCAAATACTATGATGATTAATTAGAGCTGCTTTTATTATGAAACATTACTATCCCTTTAAACACTTAAGTATCAACATTGTATCTTTGGGTGAAGCTAGTTTTGAATGGAAGATCCTACATGCCATTGTGCCTGTGTAGTTGTTGTCTTTTACTTCCAGTAACCTGCTTTTTTTCCTGTTACTTGGCTTGGTGATCAGGTGTCTGACGTTCATATTTGTTCTAGTTAGTCTGTTCAAACTGGGCTGTGTTGGGTTGTTCTTTCCCTTCCTGGAATCCTTGGGGTTTGCTTGATATATCCCCATGGTTCCTGTTTTCCACAATGGACAAAAAGTAAAAGGTGATTTTTATATACAGTACATCTATTATAAGAAACTCGCTGTGCTAATTCAAACCTCTTTCTTGTTTGTAGTTCAAAATTTATGAAATGGAGAAGAATCCCGCCCCTGCCCCTTCTGGCCATGTCACTCTGCAGCTCATGCAGGTCCGGATGGATGCGGCAAGGGACAAACTTCAATATGCAAAGGAAAATCCTGCCCTCCTTTGTCAAGTAGGGCAGTGTTTTCCTTATACTTACTGAAGATGGCTCGACAAAGTTAGAGATTCAGTGGGAGGTGGCCATAAGGGGCGCGCAGGGGATCGTTCTCCACTTCATAACATTTGAGCTACAAACAAGTAAGAGGTTTGAAATGGAGCAATGTGTTTCTTAAATTATAAAGAAGACTTGGTGGTGTAGATTTTTTTATAACGTTAAAATCCCTTTAACTATAAATCTTTTTCTCTTAGTCCAAGAGGCACACAAGACTTCCCTCCAAGAAAAAAAAAGTTGTGTTTTGGTTGTCTGATTCAGGTGACACCCTTTCTTGCCTCACTTCTAGCTTGTCTGGTGTGGGTAAAGTGGAGTGGGGATGGAGTCTGCACCAGAGAGCATTTTTAGGCAAGTGGCCTGCCTTCTGGTGGGAAGTTACTTTACCCCATAGTTCCTGTCTTTCACTTGGACTAAGAGAAAAGTACTTCTTGGTAAGTGCACAAAAAAACTCTATACGTTGTCACTGATAACTATATATATATATTTTTATTTCATTTTAAAGATTCTGATGAAGATGAGGATGAAGATGAAGACTTTGATGATGATGAGGAATGGGATGATTGATCAACACATATATAAATATATATAATATATATTTTTTTTTAAGGTGAATGAGTACTAAACACTACTTTCTGTCTGAATTCTGTAAAATGATCATGTAAATGGTTACCAATTTGCTGTATATTTTTGTTGCCTTTTTGCTTTTTTTTGTTTTTTATTAATCTGTGCAATACCTCATTCAAATTGCAAATTTGTCATACCGCTCCACTCAGCCTACTCCCTGAGGCCAATGTACTGAGAGGAAATAGTCATTCTGGGGCAAACCAACCATAAGAGACAAATAAAATGTCCCCAAATACCATTTATTTTAATGGGTCTATTAACTCCTTGAATGCTAGAGAGGTCGCCGACACATTGCTTTGCAACTTTCTAACATTCAAGGGGATTATGCCCCATTTTAAATGATTGGTTATTTGAAGTATTTTTTTATTTGTCCACTATGGTGCAGTTTGTCCTGGAATTGCATCAATTCTTAGTACATCCGCCTCCCTGTAACTGTGTGCAATGCACATCCGATTGCTAAATTGTGAATAAACAACATTAAATTGAGAAATAGAAAAGGGAGTTCAAGGGGACAGTGACAGAAAAACCTAATTGTTATAATGAAAAAAAATACTATTTTCTTACCCTAATTTTTCTGTACCTGAATTTCTTATTCAAATCTAGAATAGCACTACATTCATTTTTAAGTGACGCTGATGTTCGCTAATTAAGCCCTTTCACTTTGAATGCAAAGCTAAACATACGTTGATTATGTATTCAATACTTCTTTGCACGTTTTTGTTCACACTACAAGAAATCTGGTGGTTAGTGCAAATACTACAAATAACGCATTTTCTCTTGTAACAAGCCAAATAAGCAAGCAATAGCACCTGCTGTTTGACAGCATACACTACTGGACTGTTTGAATTCTTAAGGAGCAGAGGGCTGTGAACCTCATTCCTTAGCAATGCATTGTTCACCCCTCTTGTACTTAAGGAGTTAAGTGAACTGTAAGTATTACACTTCCCCATTTTCTTTATGCAGTTTAGATCAGGACATGGGTACAGGCAGCATTAGTGATAGCCATAAATATATAATACAGTGTGATCTGAGGGCTGTGATTATAGTCTCTGTGATTGATTGACATCCCTAACACATGTTGTGAAAAATTTTAGAGTGCAGCATTGGATACCCCTGTGGCACTCTAAGGGTCAGTGAAATCAACAAATACATAAATATGAAGTTAGTAGGTCTCTCCGTTACAATGACAAACACAGGCATACTACCAAAAATATACATTTGAGACTTTCCATTTATTTATTTATTTCAGTCAGTCTTCACAGAAAAAACCTATGCTTCTGTTCACAGCACACCCTGCTTGAGAACCACTGTCTTGGGTCATTATCAGGAAGCTAAAAAAGAGCAGCTCTGTGGAAGAGAAATGAAAATTCCCATTGATTTTAAATGTGCTAGAGTTCTGCAGTACATTCCTCCATGATGCAGTGCAGGCTCTCTATTGTTCAAAGGCTTAAAAGGACAGTTTAAATAAAGTAGAATTTGGGGAGTGTTTGCCCTGCATGGTGCATTTGCTTTGTCACAGAATTGCTCCTCTATAGCTTCCTGAATAAGGCCATTTGGACATATATATCAAGACAAAAGAGCAGTTCTGGAGCAAACCACTTGCTCCCTATTTATCTTAAGGAAATTCCAGTTGAAAGGAATGGGAGTTTCTTTGATAAATACGGAACAGTTGTTTTGCTTCCTAATTGCTCCACTTTTTAAGAATGCTCCTTTCTGTTAGGGAGATTTTTACTGACTGCAAGCCCTTCACGTTTCTGCATTATGAAATGAATATGGCTTTCAATGTTGTACCTTTTCATTACTCAACATTCAACTTTAGAGGGCTTCTCTAACGTGGTAGAAGTTAAGACCACTTTTGTTTGTTTTGACAGGATGAAAGCCCACTGCTTGCTTAAATAAGATTGGGGTAAAGGTGAAGTTCATGTTAGGAGGATCTCTTGTAGAGTAAAACACAGGTACTGTGACTGAAAGAAGATTTTTTATCCAGAAGCTGTTACAGCTAAAACAGTTGTTACCAGCAGCTCCAATGTGATGTCCAAAAGGCAATATTTTTAAGAATGCACTCAGTGGGAGAGCTTTAGTCATGGACTACAGACTTAATGCTAAGTGACAGGAACATTACAGTTTACCCTTTACTATTCCTTCTGTACAAAAAATCTCCCAGCAGTGGGAGTACCTTTGTTTTACTCGGCAGAAAAATATGACTATATTTTCATAAATTAACCCTTTGAAGACCAGCGGAGTGAGCAAGGCAAAGAAATGTGATTCAGCCCTTTGTGGTCCTCAAATGTTTCACGTAAAGAGCATTACAGAATGTTGAATATATATTCAGTGTCAATTACTGTACTGCTATTTTGCAGTCTGTGGACTAGAATTTAGCAAATACCAGACACTAAACAACCAGTCATGCAGGAAAGCTACTCGGAATGGCATATGAATAGTAGTCAATATGTTAAAATAAACACTAATATGTAATGAACTTGCCTTTTGCAATATTCTGTTTTCATATGCAAAGTTTGGGGAACGCAAGTTGAAATGGAAAAGTAATAAAGATAACGTTGACACATTTTGTATACAAAACATTTACTTCTAGTGCTGATAATTAGGAGTGTGTGTAGCGCACTGTAGAGACGGTCTTATACACTACACACATAAACCTGGCAAGAGAACACTTGGCAACTTCGCTGAAGAAACAACTGTGCAAGTCAGAGTTTGACTTTGAATTGATTTCCATGTCTCTCTTGTTTTGCTTGTTAGTTCAGCTTTTATTGTAAATGTTAATAAGTAACTGGCTGTTCATAACTAATATCTGCTAAACCTAACAGGCTGGCCCTGTGTAATTTTATATTTTTGAAATCCTACCAAGTCTTGGATTCTCCAGTAATCATGCAATTAAAGTGATCATGTAAACTCTGTAGCGTACTTTATGCACCTTGAACACTGTGTTCTTTCATCTTGAGGCAATGTAAACAAGAATTCTAATATACATAACCAAAAAATAAAATGGTGGAATGAGTTTCTCTTTGCTCTAAAACAAAAGAGAGGGGTGGTGTACCTTACAAGAGTCCTTATTTATATTGCACTTTTTGGTGGTAGTTTCTCAAGAAATGTTTGGTTCTTCTCCTGTATTTGAAAGTGGGACTATTCTGCACCATTGGGGTGAAATAAAAATTCCTGTGACATCCCATTGATTTAAACAGTGATTTTAATTGCTAGTCTCCAGTGCGTTACTTTGCAATATATTGAAAACCTATCTAGCATTAAAGTGGGTAAAAACCCCACTTAAATCAATGGGATTTTTTTTCTCCCCCCATGGTGAAATTTTTTTTCCCCTAGAATGAAAAATGAAGGGGCAAAGAGAGAGATCCCCTGCCACCCCCCCCCCCCAAAAAAAAAGGGGGGGGGGGTTATTGAGGCACTCTGTATGTCACATTCAATAAACCCTTATTCGTACAAAAGTAAAGACAGACGATGACCTAAAAACAATTAAAATGACAATAAGGGGGATGTGAGTGAAGCCTGTAATAAAGCATATGGGAAAGCTGTGTGTGTGTGTGTATATATGTGTGTGTATATATATAATATAGCTATACACACACATACATATAACACACAGGCCACAAACTCTTTCTGTGTCACCCCCCCCCCCCAGGGAGGCAGCTAGGAGGAGATTTGCATATGTCCTTTATTGCCTGAGCACAGTATTACACACTAAATTATATACACACCCCAGGGCTGGCACATAAGTGCACATACGCAGATCTCCTATAGACTGCCATAGCCCAACATACACACCCCGGGGCACAGCTAGGAGGACATTAGCATATCTCCTACACACAGCCATTTAAATTTCCACACCCCTCACTATCCCTTCACAGAAACAAAAAAAAAATGGCTGACACTCTTCTCTTGGGGACAAACATTTCACCCATCACCACATTCTCTTTTCGCTAAAAACAATGCAGTTTTCTTTGCAGAACTTGCCAAAAACCACATGAAGTGCATTCAGCACACTCCAGCACTGTTACACTAATGTACACTGTTAATACATATTGTGTTCTTTGACTGCCAAAGAGGTGCACAACAATTGCAAACTAATGCGATGACCTCTTCCATTCACAAGCTTGCGTCCTTCCACATTTTCCCCAAACTATACACACACGCTCGCAATACACACAATACATATGCACAACAGATAACACACACACACACAAAAACATTGCACAACACAGACACTACACACACATGTACAACCCACCACAAAATACACAAACAATATACCCATGCAATACACATACACCACACATGTAAAAACACACACACAACACGTGCAAAACACGTACATGCACAGCACACTACACAAATAGAACACACACAGGCAAATTCAACAATCCAGTCGTTAAGAACCTTGTCTTAAAAATGTTACAGGCTGCTCTACTCCCCTGCTCTGCAACAAATTACAAATACCTTACCTTACACTGTGCCTGCCACAACAGTACTGAGAACCCAGAAGTGAGAGACTGGTCTCATGGTTCCACGGCCAAGAAGAAGAAACCTTGCAAACTGTAATCACCCCATACAACAGGGTTAGGGCTAACCACAGCTTGCACCTGAATGGAACTCAAAATTCTGTGACTACCCATACTCTGTGATGTTATCTGTTCTCCCCCCAACTATCTCCTCTTTCAAAAACAAATATGCCATTTCCTCTGCCACTTCTGTGATAAGGTAAGGGATTGCAGGGGCCTTCTTCAATATATACACACACAATGTTCACATACAACACACAATGTTCACATACAACACACAAGGTTCACATGCAACACACAAGGTTCACATACAACACACACATACAAGCAACAGACACGCAAAACTCAATGCATACAACACAATACATATAAATTCACAACACACACGCAGTACACACATGCACACACACATACAATATGCACACATGTCCGTAATATACACACATGCAGGAAAAAAACACAAACGCATAACACACACGCACAATCCACAACACATGAATACACATTCACAATATATACTCACATGCAATGCACACACACAATGCGCATACACACATGCATAACACACACACACAATAAATACACAAAATACAATGCAACCCACACCCCACCCATGCACAATTCACCACTACAACACACAAATAAAAAATTAGTAACCAATCCTAAATATGAAGTGTGTGTAACATGTAAATAATTCAGCTAAAATATATATATATATATATATATATATATACTGTTAGATACTGAAAATGTATTGTGGAAACCATGTGAGTGCAGGGATGATGACACATAATGGGCGTATAGAGGCCCATATTATCATACTGGCTGACGCATGCTCAAAGAGCAGAATAAAAATATATAAAATAAAATGCATGGTTAATTCAACAATAGTAATGGATGCAAAATAAATAATGGTGGCACAAGATGGATTATAAAAAAATTAGAGAAGAAACCACAATATAAAGAGGTCACTGTCTAGACCTAGATCTGCAAATATAAGAATAATCACGTCAGATCATGTAAGGCTTCTGTATATAGTATAACACACTGTGGACATATAAACCACAATGTGATACAAAAAGTATTAAATATAGGCATCATATATGATAGTTAGGAACATACAGTATGAACAGCCTGCAGGCGGAAATTTAAATACCAACAGAAAATACAAGCGCAAATCAAAAGATGGAATAGTGGCAGTTATAAAAGACTACTAACATGTAAAGCAAAATATCTGCATCAACAACTCAAATACAGATACAATAATAAAAAGCATGATCTGAGATTAGCCTGTGTACATAAAACAAAGGCATAATAAACAGTTGCATGGTAAAGTACATACAATTATTTGTAATGTTACAGCCTACTCTGCACCAAAGGTGAGTGCTCCAAAGACAACATGAAAATGGTGAATACGTAGACTGAACAGAGTACACAAATATACATTAGGTTCACAGTGGCTTGATTTAAGAAGTGTTGTATACAATACAGAAATGTTATTTGTATTACTTCATTTCTCCACAAAGGGCAGAGAATTTGCACAATGAAGAAATAGGAATCCATAAAATGGCCCAATGTACAGGACCAGAGGTGTCTCCCAGTGAGGCTTTATTAGCAGCTGATATAAGCCTCACAGAAAAAAGGGTCACAGATCATATAACAATACAAGATGACGTATAAATCAACGCCCATGAGAAGCAATGCGTGAAATAACGTCCAATTTGAACAATGTTTTCCAAGGTCGTTCATAAAAAAAAAAAAGAAAATATGGAGTAGCAAATGTTCTCTATATGGAAGATGCAATAATCCCAAATCATCATTTGCTCAAAATACTTGAAGATGTTTGTGCAATAATGCTTCTCCCAAAGATACCAAGTAGTAAGATCCATAGTAAGAAGACCAAGGTCATGGCATGAACCATGTTCACAAAATATGGCTTTGATACAACAGGAAACTCTATGTAGAAATGAAATCGAGGAGAGTGAATGAATATAACCAGTGAAAAACATGTCTTCATTTATGCCAGTCGGATGACACCTAGAAATTCAAATCTTCCGTTGATACATTATGTGCAAGCAAAAAATGTTGAGCAATTGTATTTAGTTAAACCATTACCTGAGTCAGTATGTGCATTACATATTTGTGACAAGTGTTTCTGCAAACGGGATTTTAGCATCTGAGTAGTTTGTCCCTCGTACAACAGGGGCACCTGATAGCGTAGACCTTATTAGTACGACAATCTAATAAAATGTCTAAAAGATAGATCATTACCTGTCACCGAACTAAAATTCTGTTTAGAAGGTTTCATGTATTTTCAGATGGAGCAATTACCATAAGGGAAGCTGCCTATGCATATCCGACCATCCGTATGTCGTGTAAGAGGATGAAAATGGCTATGAACTAGAATATCAGAAACATTTTGAGATCTTCTGGCTATTAGAGCAGGCCATACCCTTAAATGTTTCTGTAGTGTTTCTTCGGTCTTTAATGTATGCCAGTGTTTACGAAATAGGTTTACTGTATTGTCCTATTCTACATTATATGCTGTGGTCCGTTTAATCATCTGTGTTCCAGTACATAATTGTTTACCTGTACAAAGTAGTTATTCCTTCTTGGTCATTTTAGCTCTCTTAGTACCCGCTGACCAAAATATTCCACTGTTGAACAATTTCGACATACACGCAAGTACAGTCTTGTAAGAATAGCCTTTTCACTGTCGTCCAATACAGGTCACTGGTACTCTGGGAGGCGTAAGTCCCCTTTAATAGGCAGGAACAACTATGCAAATAATTTGCAAGGGGCGGAGCCTCCCCTCTTACTTAAGCCACCTTCTGGCCAGAGCCACTTTAGATTGATTTGTTCCTGGTGTGCTTCCACACCAGGTAGAGAACATCTATGCATCTTAGTATTTTATTATTTTTTATTCAAATATGGAATACCACCATTAGGAGGGTGACCATGGCTGTGAATTGCCCTCTTTAAAGTGGCTGGTGCAGCTTCCAGGGATTTTCTGTGGACCTATACCCTGAAGAGGGGACAGCTTGTGTTAAGCAGCTCCCCTGTTGGGGAATTTACCTCTGGTTCTTTCCCTCCCTATCATGGTCACCTGAAGACAGAAGTCAGCAAGGAAGGTGAGTCACCCATTGAGTGCTGAAGGTCCACTTGTCCCCACAGTGTCCCTTTGATGGGCTTGTATTTGGGAGTTTTAATACACTCCAGCACTCATAGGGTGTTTTTATTGCATTATTACTGTTTATGCAATTTCTGTGTTATTCTCTGAGTTTTGGAGCATTGGGTATTCATTTATTTATGTTTCTCATGTGTTTCATGCTTGTTTGGGCACTTTTTAATGTTTTACTAAACTTTATTAAAAATGGTGTTCCGCGCCTTTAAGCGCGGCTTTTTCCCGCTCAAGACGCAAGGGCTCCTTTACTCTCTATGGGAATTCACAGTATGGGACATATCTCTGGAACCGCTTGTCACAGCAACTTCAGAGAGGGCTCATTTTACTTCTAGGCTCCTGATCTATCATCCGGAATGTGTTTTATTCATGTGGGGTTTTCAGGGGGGCTTCGGGCAATGTTTGGGGTACTTGGACAGGAAAACTACATTTCCCATGAGCGCTTGGTTCGCGCTCGTTTCTGATTGGCTGTCACGACGGCCGCCATTTTGTGGTACTTTTCCTAGGCGAGTACACTACGCAGGGACCGAGCCTTCTCTCTCCTCAACAGATTAACCCTTCGCTGGCCAGATAAGTCCATTTTTAGAACATTTCTGGGGTGAAACTTTAATCTTAACACTTTTTCTGGGTGATAGTGTTATTAGTGGGGTATATTGACGCTGTGAGCATGTCTACTTCACTGGAGCTAGGGGCTAGACCCAAGTCTAAGGAGGATGGGGGGTCCGCTACCCCCATGGCGTTTTGCTCCTCTTGCCACATTGGGCTGGATGGCGATAATGTGGGGGATCTATGCCCTAATTGTACTGGTCAAGATAGCAACCCTGGGCTTCCCAGCCACGCTATTGAGCCATCTTGGGTGAGGGAGTTTAAAGCTGCCACTAGGGATCTCAGATCCACGCTTCAACGCTTTCCCTCTCAGGTACAGGGGGCTCTCCAGGTCTGGCAGACCCCCTCTACTATCAGGACCTCCCTGCCTAAGCCACAGGGAGCTCCTGATATCACTGATTCTTCTGAAGAAGAACTTTTACAGGATTCTGATGCTGAGGAACGTACTGTTATTGAATCTAACAGGTCCATTGGGGACCCCTACGAGTGTGACCCTGAAGTTTCGGCTGAGGGTCTGATCAGAGCGGTTCTGAATACGCTCAACCTTCCTCTGACTCAGGAATCCACTTATGATCCTACTGATGTTTTTCAGAAAAAGCCATCTAAACCAGTTGTTTGTTTTCCAACTAACCCTACTCTTGCCCGTCTGGTCTCTGAGGCATGGAAGAATCCTGATAGATCTTCCTCTGTCTCCAAAAAGTTTGCCAAACTTTACCCTTTTCCTGAGGCGGAGCTGGCAAAATGGGTTCATCCTCCCAAAGTGGATGCTCCTGTGTCTAGACTATCCAAATCTACTGCTTTGGCTGTCTCAGATGCCTCTGCCTTGCAGGACTGGACGGATAAGAAACTAGAGCTCTCTCTTAAGTCTATTTTTGCCTCCATTGGCACAGCCATGCGCCCCACTTTTGCTGTGGCATGGGTTAATAGAGCTATTGCGGCCTGGACTGAACGACTGACTGAAGCGGTTCGCCAGGATGCGCCTGTATCTGAACAGTTGCAGCTTCTTGCTAATATCACTGAAGCTCAGAACTATGTTGCTGATGCTGCTTTTGATGCTGTGCGCATGATGGCGAGGGCCTCCACTTCTTCTGTGGTGGCTAGACGCGCTCTTTGGCTGAAAATTTGGTCTGCTGATACAGCCTCTAAGAAGGCTTTGCTTTCCTTGCCCTTTCAGGGGAATTTGCTTTTTGGGTCTGAACTCAAAGAAATGATCAGTGAGGCTACTGGCGGTAAAAGTACTCTTCTACCCTCAGTCTTTAAGAAAAAGTTTCCAGCCAAACGCAATCGGTCCTTTCGTTCCTTTCAGACTGAGACACGCTCCTCGGCCCAAACGGGTCCTCCCACTACGCGCTCCTCCTCCAAGCCCAAACAGTCCTGGAGGCCCAAAGTTGCCTCCAAGGCCAAGACCTCCAAGACTGCTTCGGCATGACTCGCCGAACCCGGGTCCGCATCCGGCTGTAGGCGGTCGTCTCCGCATCTTTCGCCGGACTTGGGAGGAGTCAGTGGCGGACCCATGGGTTCTTCAGGTGGTGTCAGAGGGATACAGGATCCCTTTCTCTTCCCTTCCTCCTTTTCGGTTCCATTTTACTCGTCCTTCTCAGGAACCCACAAAAAGGCGTCTGTTCGACGACGCTATTCAGGATCTCTTGGACAAAGAGGTCCTGGAGGCGGTTCCTCAGGGGGACACAGGTTCAGGATTTTATTCCAACCTGTTTGTGGTAGCCAAAAAGGACGGAGGAGCCCGTCCCATCTTGGATCTCAAAGATCTCAATGCCTATGTGGTGACTTCCCACTTCCGCCAGGAGTCCCTGCGCTCTGTGATTGCAGCAATGTCTCCAGGGGAGTTTCTTGCCTCCCTGGACCTTCAGGATGCTTATCTTCACATCCCTATTCATCCAGAGAGCAGGCGGTATCTCAGGATTGCCTGCCACAGGGGACACTTTCAGTTTGCAGCGCTCCCCTTTGGGCTGACTTCAGCCCCTCAGGTCTTCCAGAGGGTGTTGGGCTCATTGATAGCGGTGCTCCATCAGGATGGGATCAGAGTGACCCCCTACATGGACGATCTCCTTCTGAAGGCCTCCTCAGCGGAGCTTCTCCTTCAGCAATTACAGATGTGCATGCACACCCTGAACCGTCATGGCTGGATCCTGAATCTGGACAAGTCGGACTTGATTCCATCTCAGAGGCTTCTGTTCCTGGGTCTCCTGTTCGACACTCGCCAATGCATGGTGTTTCTTCCAGAGGACGTGGCTCACCAGATAGCTGTCAGAGTGGCTGGAATTCTGGACCTGGACGAGATTCCAGTTCCGAAGTTGTCGTCCTTAGTGGGGAAGTTCATTTCCACAATCGAAGCAGTACCATTTGCCATGGCCCACTCCAGGGATCTTCAGAGATTCGTGATCCAGATGTGCAAGAATCATCCAGATCATCAACATCTGTCTGTTTCTCTTCCTCCTCATGTCGAGTCGAGTCTGCACTGGTGGTTAGATCTCTCTCATCTCCTGAAAGGGAAATCCTTTCTAGTTCCTCCTTGGACCACAGTCACTACGGATGCCAGCCTTCGGGGCTGGGGTGCAGTCTGGGGTCGCTTCAGTGCTCAGGGGAAATGGGGTCTGGAGGAATCCATGCTCTCCATCAATGTTCTGGAACTTCGAGCTGTCCGGCTGGCCCTGAGGCACTGGGAGTCTCAATTGACCGGTCTTCCAGTCAGAGTGGAGTCCGACAACGCCACGGCGGTGGCTTACATCAACAGGCAAGGCGGCACAAGAAGCGGTTCCGCCTGGTGGGAGGTCAAGGATATTTTGTCTTGGGCAGAAGATCACGTGCCTGTCATCTCTGCGGTTCATATTCCAGGCGTGGACAACGTCATGGCAGACTTCCTCAGTCGTCATACCGTCGACAGCGGAGAATGGGCTCTGCACCCAGAGGTGTTTCACATGCTCACTCAACGGTGGGGGATGCCTGTGGTGGATCTGATGGCTACCAGACACAACAGGAAGGTTCCGGTGTTTTGCTCCCGGTTGAGGGACTCCCTTGCTCTAGCAGTGGATGCCTTGTCGATCCCTTGGGACTTCTCCCTGGCTTACATCTTCCCTCCTCTTCCTCTATTGGTCAGAGTTATCCAGAAGTTGAAGAGGGAACGTTGTCCTGTCATCCTGATTGCTCCAAACTGGCCTCGCCAGTCCTGGTTTCCGGAATTGATGGCCATGTCGGTGAAGGATCCAATCCCACTTCCAGCCCGTCCGGACCTGCTTCTTCAGGGGTATCTGTGGAAAGAGGATGTTCACTCTCTCCATTTGATGGCATGGCGGTTGAATCCTCGATTCTAGCTAAGAAAGGCTTTTCTCCTTCTATGGTATCGACGATGCTCAATGCTCGTAAGCCTGTGTCTTCCAAGATCTATCATCGCATATGGTCAACTTTCGTGACATGGTGCTCTGACAAGAAGTTGTCTCTTGACTTCCATCTTCCCACTGTCCTGGCCTTCTTGCAGGACGGTGTGGATAAGGGGCTCAGTCTGAGTTCCCTCAAAGTTCAGACTTCTGCCTTGTCTGTGTTTTTCCAGGAACGGATTGCTGTCCTTCCTGATGTGAAAGTCTTCTTCCAGGGTGTGACTCATGTTCGACCTGCCTTTAAGAGTCCTGCTCCCCAGTGGGATCTCAATTTGGTGCTGGGAGTTCTACAGCGACCACCGTTTGAATCCTTGGCTTCCATTCCATTACGTCTTGTGACTTGGAAGATGGCCTTCCTCTTGGCTGTGGTGTCAGTGCGCCGGGTAGCAGAGTTACAGGCCTTGTCTTGTAAACCTCCTTACCTGGTGTTCCACAAGGATAAGGCTGTGCTTCGCACTACCAAGGAATTCTTACCCAAGGTTGTGTCTGAGTTTCACATCAATCAGGAGATTGTGGTTCTCTCTTTCTGCCCTAATCCTTCATCTGACAAGGAAAGAGATCTCCATCTGTTGGATGTGGTGCGTTGCCTCAAGTTTTATGTTCATCGCACCGAGTCTATCAGGAAGTCTGACGCTCTATTCGTCATTCCTGAGGGGCCTAGGGCAGGAAGACCGGCTTCCAAAGTTACCATTGCCTCTTGGATTAAGGCTACCATCCGTGAAGCCTATAAGTTGAGGAATAAGCATGTTCCCTTCCGGGTAACTGCCCATTCCACCAGATCTATTGGGGCCTCTTGGGCCTACAAGAATCAATCAACTGTGCAGAGCGGCCACTTGGTCCTCTGTGCACACATTTTCAAAGCACTATCGAGTTGATGTACTGGCGTCGGCTGATGCCAGTTTTGGAAGGAAGGTCCTGGAGGCAGTCTTGCCTGTGTAGGTCTTCCGCTCTGTGATCCTTAGTGCTTCTTTACTGTTGAGCCCGGTTGGCTCTAGTTCCGTGTGCTGTGCTAGTTCAGGGATTGTTCCCTTGGTTGGTGTCCGTTGACACTTACAGTTTGGGCTATGTTATCAACTGGTCATAACAGTTCTAGTGACTTGGGCCTTGCGCCTGGTCCTTGCCTTACTTCCCGCCTCTGGATCAGCTCAATGTTTGTACATCCCAGAGTACCAGTGACCTGTATTGGACGACAGTGAAAATAGGATTTTAGTCTTACCTGTTAAATCCTTTTCACTTAGTCCATACAGGTCACTGGTCTCCCACCCTGTCAAGGGACCAGTCTTGGCTCTCCTGTGGCTTTCAGTGGGAGACCGTTCGGGCATGCTCACAGGAGTCTTTCTTTTTGCTTACCTGAGGTCAGTTTTTAGGGTCTCAAATCAATCTAAAGTGGCTCTGGCCAGAAGGTGGCTTAAGTAAGAGGGGAGGCTCCGCCCCTTGCAAATTATTTGCATAGTTGTTCCTGCCTATTAAAGGGGACTTACGCCTCCCAGAGTACCAGTGACCTGTATGGACTAAGTGAAAAGGATTTAACAGGTAAGACTAAAATCCTATTTTTCACTTGTATTGGATGGGTATTAGAAAAATGTAAAAATATACAAAAAAAAACCTCCATCTGATTTCATCCCACCAATTAACATCTGCTCACAGGTAAGAATCTTTTATCCTCTGCTTTGTAAAGGGCAAAATGTACTTACCGATATTGCCTTTTCTTCTGTGTCCTTCTACAGCTATGAACAATGGTCATTTTCTCTGCCCATCTGCTGAGGTAGGACCAATTGAATTGTGTAACATAACGAAGCCCTCTCACTGCAGCCGCCAGTCTCACTTTTGTCCAAGGTGAAAAATATAAACTGAACAAGTTAAGGGTAGGGTGAGCAGAAGAAAAGGAAATAGCTGTAAGAACATTTCACCCTTTACTTTGTGTCTTAACCTGGCTATGAACAATGGGATATACCAAAGCAGTGGGATAATAAGGGGGAGGATACCCAAACAGTCAAGTATAACTTAAGCAAGCGAAAGAAGTGAGAGGAATTCCTCGAGGTGAATATTAAGTCAAATGAAAAGAATACACCTACCAGATAATCTCTTGTAGGACCTGTCTCCTGAATCTGGCATCTGCTGAGGCATGGACATTGATCTTATAGTGCTTGATAAATGTTGATAAGACCAGGTGGCAGCTTTGCAGATATACTGTGGGGAGGCTGAAGCCTTACAGGCCCAGGATGTCGACAGGATATCAAAGTGTATGCCTTGATCTTAAGTTTAGGAAGAACTTTGGTTTGTAGGCAGGCTAACCTGATGCACTGTGAAATCCACCTAGCTTTAGAGGCTGAGGGATCCCTTACATTTTCCAACTCTCTGAACTCTCTTGTCCATTTCAAATAACAGGAGATTCAGCATACCAGATCAAGATTATGAAAAATTATCTCCTTATCATTGTGAGGGTTATGACAAAAAGCAGGAAGAACAATCTCCTGATTTAAATGGAAGGAGGAAACAACCTTGGATCTAAATGAGGGTTTCTCTTTTGTCCAATATGGAATACAGGTACTATGGGAGGAGCTCTTCCTTCCTTGGATGGCAGGAACATTTCAGAATGCAATGTCTTTAAAGTAGAGCCTTTTCTTTCCCTCTACAGAATATCCCTAAACCCGATCCAGTTTTGATTTATTCCTGGTAGAGTGAACAGGCTTGGAACATTGCTGCTTAGTTTTTAGCTTATTTCTCATTTTATTCTTAGATGGGACTGTTACAATTCCCCCGTTAGGTATGTCACCATTCCTGGCTTCCCCTGGAGAACTGACCAGTGTACAGGTGCTATTGTGGACCCTTGCACTCATATGGAGAGAATATTGCAGCCCAAGTCTCTCCCAATAGGGTCTCTCTGAGGCGCTATACGTCATAATGGTAACCTGAAGACAGAAATTGACGTTTGTTGAGTAACCCTTTGAGTGCCATGGTCAACTTTGCTTCCTTCCTGCGCTTATTATGGGTATTTTATTTCAAGTTTTTCCCTAACTTATGGAGTATGGATGTCTGCTTTAGTGTAGTTACCTCCTTCCCTGTTGGTTTCCCTGGACTTGGTGGCTTTCCTGGGTTTTCCCTTCAGAGCTATGCTTTTTTATTACCCCTCCCCCACACATGTACCTTTGGGTTTTTGGCAAATTTTTAAACATTTTTGTTTTTGGGTACATGGCACCTTAAGGGCGCACTTCACGCCACTGCCGCACTTGCTCCATTGACTTCTATAGGACAAACTTCTCAGGAACATATCTCTGCATATGTTCGTAATACAGAGTTCAGAGAGGGCTCATTCTTCTTGTCTCTTCATGCCCTGGCATCCATTTTGCATCCACAGTTTCTTGGGGGCCCCTGAGGCCCAGTGATTTCAATAGTATGCATTGTTAGGTAACAGTAATAGAGCAGACTACATTTCCCAGAATGCCCATTTCCCTGGCTTTCTGCTGACTGGCTCATGGTTTTACAGACTCCATTTTACTTTACTGCTTATCCTATGCAGAGGTTGGCTCCCCTTCTCAGATTAACCTTTTGCCTACCTTTCTGGGCTTTTCTAGGGTGAATTATTAATCTGGGATTCAGTATTTGGTATTTTATACTGTTTTAGACAGTAATCCTGTTATGATGTTTGATCCAAAGGGGTATGGGGCTAGACCTAAAGCAAATGACTCTGGTGTCTGAACCACCTCTCTTACTGCTCCTCATGCCAAGTGGGGTTCCTTAGAGTATTCAGGATCTATATGCCCCTCATGCACTGTGGCCCTCAAGCCTTGAGCAAGAGCCAGTCTGGGTGAAGGACTTGAAAGCCCACTATGGCACAATTTCACCTCTCTCTCTCCAGGGGGTTCTCCACCCATGGAAACCCCCCTACCACCTTCAGGTTTGTGGCCCCTTAGGCCCCAGCTTTACCTGTGCTCATGAATTCCTATGAGGAGGACTCCTATGAGGATGACAAGGAGGAGGGGGTATATGAAGGGGATCCTGCCCATTCTTTTGGAGACCCCTTTGAAGCAGACCCTGCTCCCTCTGCAGAGGGACTTATTAGGACTGTCTTACAAACCCTTCAGTCCTTGACACCCCTGATGAGGGTCTGTCTTCATCTGATGTATTTCAGAGATATAAAAAGTCTACTGTCTTTCCACCCAAAGTCACTCTGGATCGAATTCTTTTGTATGAGTGGAATATGCCCGATAAGAGGCTATTTCTCAGAGATTTTCGAAGTTTCACTCCTCAGTGGCAGCTTTGGCACAGTGGGCTTCTCCTCTTACTGTTGATCCCCCTATCTCCAGGCTCTCTAAGTCCGCCCTGGCAGATGCTGCGGCTCTTAAGGCTGTGATAGTTTAGGAATATTGAAGTTATCCTTAGGTCAAACTTTTGCCACCATTGGTGCTGTGTTGAGACCTATTTTGCCTCTGCCTGGGCTACCATAGCTATTGCTGTTTGGGAGAACAACTTACAGAAGTCATCAGGGATGGTTCCCCTAAGGAGGGCATTTTGGCCAACATGTTACTGACACTTTTTGAAGTTGTCAGCAAAGGCTTCTGCCCTATACAATTACCGCACAATGCACTCTGTGGCTTAAGATCTGGTCTGCGGACCTCTCTCCCAAGAAGTCACTGGCCTCCCTCCCCTTTCAGGGCAGATCTCTTTTTGGTCCTGAGCTGAAAAAGATCAACAGTGATGCTACTGGGGGCAAGAGCACTCTGTTACCTCAGATATCCAAGCCTCTCAGGCCTTCATCCAGTGCCCCACCGCAAAGTCCAAGCAGCAATGGCAATCTAAGCGAGCTGCTGCCAAGCACAAATCTGGCAAGCCTGCCTTGTATGACTTGCAGACTCCTGGTCCATAGGCACCTGTTGGCAGACATCTGCACCATTTCCACAACGCATGTATAGAGTCTATTTCGGACCAGTGGGTTTTGCAGTTGGTTTCAGAAGGGTACAGAATAGGGTTCAAGTCCCTTCCTCCCCTCAGGTTCTTCCAGTCCAGGGTACCCCAGGGCCAGGAGAAGCTGAGTTTTTTCAAATAAGCGGTTCAGTCTCTTCTGGACAAGGGGGTTCTTGTTACACTTCAAGAGAGTGGTTCAGGTTTTTTATTCCAATCTTTTTGAGGTTTCCAAGAAGAACGGCAGAAGCTGTCCTATTCTGGATCTCAAGGACCTCTATTCTTATGTAGAGAATGCTCGCTACAAGATAGAGTCCTTGCGCTCTGTCACCACAGCTATGTGCCCAGGAGAATTCCTGGAGTCTGTGGATTTGCAGGATGCATACTTTCACATCCCTAGGCACCTGGACAGTCAGCGGTATCTCTGTTTTGCCTTCGGCTCAGAGCGCTACTAGTTCACTGCTCTGCCCTTTGGGCTGACCTCCGCTGCTCGGTGTTTGCCAAATTTCTGGGGGCCTTGACGGCCTTCATTCACACCTAGGGGATTTAGATGACTCCTTACATGGATGACCTTCTGCTGAAGGCTCCAGAGTGGGAACTCCTGGCCAAACATGTCCAGGAATGTGCTCAGATTCTGATCCAACCTGGGGTGTCAGTCTTCCTCAGTTGCTTCCCAAGAATTGTTTTTCTTGGGCCTCAGGTTCAACACTCATCTGAGGAAGGTCTTTCTGACGAAGGACACCATTCTGCAGATTATACTTCTGGAGTCACAAGTTCTGGAATGGACAAGTTCTGGAATGGTCCTTGGCTCCGGTCAGGAAGTATATGAAACTTTCAGGCTGTATGGTATCCACCATGGAAGCGGTGCCTTATTCTATGACCCACACCAGGGAACTCCAGAGACTTCTCAGCCTGGAGCAAAGGAAGCTGTTCATGATTCCGGAGTGGACCTTTGTCAAGACAGATGCCAGCCTGAGGGGCTGGTGTGTGGTTCTGGGACACCTGTTGATCAAGGGCATGCCATCAATGTTCTGGAGCTCAGGGCGATCCAGCTCGCTCTGGTGAACTGGACCTTTCAGCTGAGGGGTCATCCAGTACGTGTCCAATCAGACAACACCATGGCTGTGGTTTATATCAACGAGCAAGGGGATACTCTAAGTGCTCCTGCTTGGTCAGAGGTCAAGTATATGACCTGGGCAGAAGCTCACTTTCTGGCCATCTCCGCCTTGGCTGAACAGCTGTGCAAAACTGTGACTTGGTCCTCCGTGCACACCTTTGCCAAACATTTATTGTATTGACTGTTTTTATTATATGTATTTTGATTTTATGTTATGTGTAGTAACTAGTGTTGAGCGAGCATGCTCGGCCGATGCTCGGATCGGCTCGAGCATCGCTCTGCTCGGCACATGGCGGTACTCGTACGAGTACCGCATGTGCTCGCCCGCCATGTTCGGGTCTCCTCCCCGCACGTTTTGCGGCTGCTGTGCAGCCAATAAACGTGCAGGGAGGCTCTGACATCGGTGTAATGCCAGCAGCCATGTTGGCTGCTGGCATTACACTGATTGGCTGGCCAGAACCCGTGGTCAGGTGCTGTATAGCACCTGACCATCGAGTTCGGCTCAGTCTGAGCCAGGGAGAGCTGAGGATAGGAAGGGAAAGGCAGTGTAGGGAGGAAAAAAACAAAAATTGTGAAAAAAAAAGAACCAAAAGTCCTTTTTAGGACTACTGTGTGTGGGGGCAGCAGGTTATTTGGTGTGGGGGGAAAAAAACAAAAAAAAAAAAAAAAAAATATATATATTCTGTTTAGTGTGCAAAGTTGCAGATTAGAGCACATTCTGTTTAGTGTGCACAGTTGCAGATTAGAGCACATTCTGTTTAGTGTGCAAAGTTGCAGATTAGAGCACATTCTGTTTAGTGTGCAAAGTTGCAGATTAGAGCACATTCTGTTTAGTGTGCAAAGTTGCAGATTAGAGCACATTCTGTTAAGTCTTCAAACTAAAATATCAAAGTCACGTATTCCATTCAGTGTGCGTCGCCGCAGTTTAGCAGCACATTCTGAGTACTGTGCAGAGTTGCAGAATAGGAAGAAATACTGTTAAGTCTTCAAACTAAAATATCAAAGTCACATATTCCATTCAGTGTGCTTCGCCGCAGTTTAGCAGCACATTCTGTGTACTGTGCAGAGTTGCAGAATAGGAAGAAATACTGTTAAGTCTTCAAACTCAAATATCAAAGTCACATATTCCATTCAGTGTGCTTCGCCGCAGTTTAGCAGCACATTCTGTGTACTGTGCAGAGTTGCAGAATAGGAAGAAATACTGTTAAGTCTTCAAACTAAAATATCAAAGTCACATATTCCATTCAGTGTGCTTCGCCGCAGTGTAGCAGCACATTCTGTGTACTGTGCAGAGTTGCAGAATAGGAAGAAATACTGTTAAGTCTTCAAACTAAAATATCAAAGTCACATATTCCATTCAGTGTGCTTCGCCGCAGTGTAGCAGCACATTCTGTGTACTGTGCAGAGTTGCAGAATAGGAAGAAATACTGTTAAGTCTTCAAACTAAAATATCAAAGTCACATATTCCATTCAGTGTGCTTCGCCGCAGTTTAGCAGCACATTCTGTGTACTGTGCAGAGTTGCAGAATAGGAAGAAATACTGTTAAGTCTTCAAACTAAAATATCAAAGTCACATATTCCATTCAGTGTGCTTCGCCGCAGTGTAGCAGCACATTCTGTGTACTGTGCAGAGTTGCAGAATAGGAAGAAATACTGTTAAGTCTTCAAACTCAAATATCAAAGTCACATATTCCATTCAGTGTCTTTCACCGCCGTTTAACAGCCTATTCTGTGTACTCTGCAGAGTTGCAGAATTATAAGAAATACTGTTAAGTTTTCAAACTCAAATATTAAAGTCACATATTCCATTCAGTGTCTTTCACCGCCGTTTAACAGCCTATTCTGTGTACTCTGTACAGTTGCAGAATTATAAGAAATACTGTTAAGTTTTCAAACTCAAATATTAAAGTCACATATTCCATTCAGTGTCTTTCACCGCCGTTTAACAGCCTATTCTGTGTACTCTGTACAGTTCCAGAATTATAAGAAATACTGTTAAGTTTTCAAACTCAAATATTAAAGTCACATATTCCATTCAGTGTCTTTCACCGCCGTTTAACAGCCTATTCTGTGTACTCTGTACAGTTGCAGAATTATAAGAAATACTGTTAAGTTTTCAAACTCAAATATTAAAGTCACATATTCCATTCAGTGTCTTTCACCGCCGTTTAACAGCCTATTCTGTGTACTCTGTACAGTTCCAGAATTATAAGAAATACTGTTAAGTTTTCAAACTCAAATATTAAAGTCACATATTCCATTCAGTGTCTTTCACCGCCGTTTAACAGCCTATTCTGTGTACTCTGTACAGTTCCAGAATTATAAGAAATACTGTTAAGTTTTCAAACTCAAATATTAAAGTCACATATTCCATTCAGTGTGTTTCAACGCCGTTTAACAGCCTATTCTGTGTACTCTGCAGAGTTGCAGAATAGTAAGAAATACTGTTAAGTTTTCAAACTCAAATATTAAAGTCACATATTCCATTCAGTGTGTGTCACCGCAGTTTAGCAGCCTATTCTGTGTACTCTGCAGAGTTGCAGAATAGTAAGAAATACTGTTAATTTTTCAAACTCAAATATTAAAGTCACTTATTCCATTCAGTGTGTGTCACCGCAGTTTAGCAGCCTATTCTGTGTACTCTGCAGAGTTGCAGAATAGTAAGAAATACTGTTAAGTTTTCAAACTCATATATATTAAAGTCATATATATCGTGTAAGATGAAGAAGGCGGGTAAAAAGGGACGGGGAAGTGGACGTGATCCTGAAAGTTCAGGGCGCGGGTCAGGACGCGGAGAAACTGTGCCTGGTGCCAGAGCACAAGAAAGAAAGACATCCACCATACCTAGCTTCATGTCTGATTTCACAGGGCGTCGCAGGACATCACTCTCGAGGTCCGACCAGTGCGAACAGGTGGTCGGTTGGATGACAGCTGATACTGCTTCCAGTCGGTTAAGCACCACCCTGTCTTCCACCAAGTCCACTCTCAGTAGCCAAGAGTCTGGTCAACATAATCCTCACTCTGATCATCCTTCCTCCCACCATACACGGTCTGGTCAAAGAAGTGATCCCACACTGGGATATAGTGATGAGCTCGTCTCATCACCAATCCTTCATTTGACCCTCTCTCCAAGCACGCTTGCAGAGGAACATGACATCTTGTGCCCTGATTCACAACCTCTAGAGGCTACCCAATCACAAGAAGATGACAGATGTGAACGGCATTTAAGGTCAAAGGAAGTAGTGGATGATGATGATGATGATGATGATGAGACACAGTTGCCATTAAATCAACCACTATTTCCGTCTCAAGACCTTGTTGAGGAGAATGTTATACAGTTGTCAATGACTGAGTATGTGGTGGGATCAAGACTTGAGGAGGATGATCAGAGTGAGGAAGTGGAGGAGGACTTGGTGGACGATGAGGTGACTGACCCCACCTGGGAAGGTGTAGAGCCGAGCGATGACAGCAGTCCTGAGGGTGAGCCATCTGCAGCACCGCAACAGGCTGGAAGAGGCAGTGGTGTGGCTACAGAAAGAAGGCGGACCGCACCAAACCGGCCCGCAAATGTTCCACGGAGCACCCCCTTGCGTAAATCTACCTTGCCAAGGGGTAGGTGTTCCGCGGTATGGCGTTTTTTTAAGGAAAGTGCGGACGACAAAAGAATTGTAGTTTGCAACCTGTGCCACACCAGAATGAGCCGAGGCATGAACACTAGAAACCTCACCACCACCAGCATGATCCGACACATGGCATCCAAGCACCGTAGTAAGTGGGAGGAACGCCTGGATCGCCCATCTGTGTCTGCAGGCCACACCACTGCCTCCTCTTCCCCTGTTTTCGGTGCCGGCCAATCGCCTGTCGAAGGCGCAGGCCCGCATACCTCCCGCCCTGCACCTGTAGCATCTGAAGCACCATCAGCGACCACATCCACTTCCCTGTCCCAGCACAGCGTCCAAATGTCGTTACCCCAGGCATTTGAGCGCAAGAGAAAGTACCCAGCCACCCACCCACAGGCCATAGCACTAACCTCACACCTTTCAAAATTACTGGCCATCGAAATGCTGCCATTTAGGCTTGTGGACACTGAGTCCTTCCGCAGCCTGATGGCAGCAGCTGTCCCTCGGTACGCGGTCCCCAGCCGCCACTACTTTTCCCGGTGTGCCATCCCCGCATTACACCACCATGTGTCCCGTAACATCACCCGTGCCCTGACCAACGCAGTTACTGGGAAGGTCCACTTAACGACTGACACATGGACAAGTGCTTGTGGCCAGGGACGCTACATTTCCCTGACGGCACACTGGGTGAATGTCGTGGAGGCTGGGAGCGACTCGGACCCTGGGATGGCACGGGTGCTACCCACGCCGAGGATTGCGGGCCCTACCTCCATCAGGGTTTCCACCAGCACCTACGTTATTGGCTCCTCCTCCTCCGTTTCCACCTCCGAATTCTCTACACACACCGCCACTCCCCCATCAGCCAGTAGCTGGAAGCAGTGTAGCACTGCAGTGGGGAAGCGTCAACAGGCCGTGCTGAAGCTGATCTGCCTTGGGGACAAACAGCACACGGCCTCAGAGCTGTTGCAGGGGATTAGTCACCAGACCGAGCAGTGGCTCTCGCCACTCAACCTGCAACCAGGCATGGTTGTGTGTGATAATGGGCGTAACTTGGTGGCGGCTTTGGAGCTCGGCAAGCTCACACACGTACCATGCCTAGCGCATGTATTTAATTTAGTGGTGCAGCGATTTCTAAAAACCTACCCCAATGTGCATGATCTCTTGACCAAGGTGCGCCGCGTGTGTGCACATTTCCGTAAGTCATCTACAGCTTCGGCCGGCCTGTTGAAGCTGCAGCAGCGCTTACAATTGCCAGCTCACCGGCTGCTGTGTGACGTGAGCACGCGCTGGAACTCCACCTTCCACATGTTGGCCCGGCTTTGTGAGCAGCAGAGGGCAGTAGTGGAGTACCAGCTGTTACACGGTCGTCGCCTCTCCGTTCAACTTCCTGTAATCAGAAGTGAGGAGTGGGAATGGATGTCAGACCTCTGCGAGGTTTTACGCAATTTTGAGGAATCGACACAGATGGTGAGCGGCGATAACGCTATTATCAGTGTAACCATCCCACTTCTGTGTCTACTGAAACGCTCGCTGCTCACAATTAAAACCGATGCTTTGCATGTGGAAGAGGTGGAAATGGGGGAGGAAGAGCTTACACAAGGTGATAGCCAGAGCACCCTCACTTCGTCTTCTCAGCGACAATTGGAGGAGGCGGAGGAGGAGGAGGAGGAGGAGGAGGAGGAGGAAGACACGGTTGCCTCCGCTACAGAGGGTAGCCATGGAACTTTAGTTCCATCTCTTCAGCGTGGGTGGGCAGAAGAGGAGGAAGAGGATGAGGATATTGAGAGTCAGCCTCCTGGTGAGGACAGCGAAATCTTGACTGTTGGTACTCTGGCACACATGGCTGACTTTATGTTAGGCTGCCTTTCCCGTGACCCACGCGTTGTACGCATTTTAGACAACACGGATTACTGGGTGTTCACCCTTCTGGACCCCCGCTACAAAGAGAATTTCTCATCTCTCATTCCTCCGGTGGAGAGGACAAGCAAAATGGTGCAATACCAGAAGGTTCTTGTTGAAAAATTGCTCCAAAATTTTCCATCTGACAACGCTGGCGGCAGAGTACGTGCTACCTTGGCCAACCGAGAAGGGGAGAAAAGGGGAGCACACAGCAGTTCCGACAAAGGCAGGGCAACACTCTCCAAGGCGTGGGACACCTTCATGACACCCCGCCAGCACCCTCACCCTGATGCGCAGCCTAGTGTCACAAGGAGGGAAAAGTTTTGGAAGATGGTGAAGGAGTACGTAGCAGACCGTGTCAGCGTCCTCAATGATCCCTCTGTGCCTTACAACTACTGGGTGTCCAAGCTGGACACGTGGTATGAACTGGCACTCTACGCCTTGGAGGTGCTGGCCTGCCCTGCCGCCAGCGTTCTGTCTGAGCGGGTATTTAGTGCTGCTGGTGGCATCATAACAGATAAGCGTATCCGCCTTTCCACCGACAATGCTGATAGGTTGACACTTATAAAAATGAACAAGGCCTGGATTTCCCCTGACTTCTCCACTCCACTGGAGGAAAGCCCCGGGGGAACATAAACTCACTTTATATATGTTATTTACAATGATGGGAATACTCTGTATTCCCATTCACCCCTTCCACCCCAAAAACGGGTATATGGTTGACTCTTAATGTTCTCATCCTCCTCCTCCTCTTCCATATGCCCTGGGATATAATTTTTATATAGGGCCAGCTCACCAGCGTGCCCTGGGATATAATTTTTATATAGGGCCAGCTCACCAGCGGGCCCTGTGATATAATTTTTATATAGGGCCAGCTCACCAGCGGGCCCTGTTTGACAATTTTTATATAGGTCAGCTCACCAGCGGGCCTTCTCATATAATGTTTTATTGGGTCAGCTCTCTAGCGGGCCCTCTCATATAATGTTTTATAGCGTCAGCTCACTAGCGGGCCTTCGCATATAATGTTTAGGATGGTCAGCTCTGCAGCAGACCCTCACCCATAATGTTTTAGATGGTCAGCTCAGCGCACGTTTCCCTCTTAATCATGGCCTCAGTTCTGAAAATCAAGGAAATTTTTGGGAGAATTTGCCTCTGCGCACGTTTCCCTCTTAATCATGGCCTCAGTTCTGAAAATCAAGGAAATTTTTGGGAGAATTTGCCTCTGCGCACGTTTCCCTCTTAATCATGGCCTCAGTTCTGAAAATCAAGGAAATTTTTGGGAGAATTTGCCTCTGCGCACGTTTCCCTCTTAATCATGGCCTCAGTTCTGAAAATCAAGGAAATTTTTGGGAGAATTTGCCTCTGCGCACGTTTCCCTCTTAATCATGGCCTCAGTTCTGAAAATCAAGGAAATTTTTGGGAGAATTTGCCTCTGCGCACGTTTCCCTCTTAATCATGGCCTCAGTTCTGAAAATCAAGGAAATTTTTGGGATAATTTGCCTCTGCGCACGTTTCCCTCTTAATCATGGCCTCACTTCAGAAAATCGATGAAATTTTTGGGAGAATTTGCAGATGATATACAAGTAAATATACAGCAAATACTGTTTGGTAACAATTTTTCGCCTAAAGTCGTTTTTATTTTCCTTTTTGTGTGTTTTACGGTCAGTCTGTAAAAATGGCGTACTACGGGCGAAAGATCGTTCCCAGCAGCGATGTTGGAGTCCAAGGTGCATCCAGACATCCTCCCTATGCTGTCCCTGAACCATTTCTGTAGTGTTTCCATCTTTTTCTGCCCTTTTCCTATGGACCAGGCACCCTCCCCTCATCAGAGCAGGGGGTGCCTGGTGTAATGCTCGAGTCCTCCCATTGACTTCAATGGGGCTCGGGTGCTCGGCCGAGCACTCGAGCCTCAGGGGGTGCTCGGTCAGAGCACCCGAACATCCGAGCATTGGGGTGCTCGCTCATCACTAGTAGTAACGCCATCAAAGTAATATAGTCAACTATTATTGTTAGGTGACAAAATTGCTGGTATTCATCAAAGGGGATTCACTTGTAAAATCTGATGCCATTATGTGTCTGTGGTGTTGCAGATAAAGATTCCTAGCATATATTGTTACTGGATATATTTGCTAGATTTGACCAATCTGATAGAGATAAACCCAGTAAAAAACAAGCACTGTGAACGAGTTTCTTTATTGTGATTAAACGATACAGCTATTCATCTATAATCATACTCTATATGAATACATGTTACAGAAATAAAAACATTTTTGTATTTTGAGTAATCCTTGGTTCTCTCGTTCCTGCTATCTAGTATCAGTGTTAGTCTCAATGGTTAACCTGAGCGCTAAACCGTCTGTTGAATTTTAGATTCATTTACTTGCATTTTACGAAAAGAGTAAGTAATTTGGAAAAAGGAATTGCTGTTGATGTAGTATACTTGGATTTTGCAAGAGCCTTTGATACAGTGCTAAACAGGTTACTGGATAAATGAAAAGGCCTTGATTTGGGTGGTTATATTTGTAGATTGATTGAGAACGGAGTAATGATAAGATGGCAGAGATTTGTTGTAAATGGAACTTTTTCAAGTTAGTGGGGTGCCACAGGGTTCATTATTTATTAATGATCTAGAAGTGGGAATTGGAAGTAGCATTTCAATCTTTTAGATAAACTGAGTGAATGGGCAGAAAAGTGGCAGATGACATTTAATGTAGATAACTGTAAGGTTATGCATTTGGGTTGTAGAAACAAACATGCTACATATACTCTAAATAGCAAACAACTTGGGAAATTCTCATTAGAGAAAGATTTAGGAGTATTGATAGAAGATAGACTTCACAGCAGTGTGCAGAGTCAGTCAGCTGCTGCAAGAGCAAATGGGTACTAGCCTACGTAAAAAGAGACATAGATGCACGGGATGCTAATATTATCCTCCCTCCGTATAAATCCTTGGTTAGGCCTCATCTAGAATATGGAGTACAGTTTTGGGCAATAGTTCTTAAAAATACATTATTGAACTGGAAAAATGCAGAGAAGTGCAATAAAACTGATGAGATTGGATGATCTGAGTTAGAAAAGAAAAGACGAGACGTCTAAGAGGTGATATGATTACCATTTACAAATATATTCAAGGTCAATACAAAGAACTATCCAATAAATTATTTACACAAAGAGCTGAGCTAAGAATGTGTGGTCATCCATTAAAGGGATTGTAATGTTGAAAAAAACTATATAGCAGAGTCTTCTTTATAATATAAGAAAAGCATTGCACTATTTAAAATCACTTACTTTTGTGTAGTTCTCAAGATATGAAATGTATAAGGCTCCCCCGCACATCCCTTCTGGCAGCCTCCCACTGATTGTCTAATCGTGTCATGCGACCTGACAGATTGCAGCGAGTATAAGTATAAGGAAAACCCTGCCCCCCTTGATGAAGGAGGGCAGGATTTTCCTTTGCATACTGAAGTTTGTCCCTCGCCACATCTGTCCGAACCAGAGACAGCTGATGAGTGATGTAGCCAGAAGGGGCGGACAGGGGATCCTTATATATTTCATATCTTGAGAACTACACAAAAATATGTTTGAAACAGTGCAATTTATTTCTTATATTATAAAGAAGACTTGGTGATATAGTATTTTTTTCAACATTATAGTTCCTTTAAGACTAGAAGAAAGGCGCTTATGACTAAAACAAAGGCAGGGAGTTTTTTACAGTAAGGGTGGTAAAGCTATGGAATTCTTTGCCTCGGGATGTTGTGCTTGCAGATACTGTGATCGCACAGAACAATATTGAGAATCATTAGAGATAGCTTCAAGGTAGATAGGTTGTTGATCCAGAGAATTATCTGACTGCCATTTGGAGTCAGAAAATAATTTTTTTACCGACTTTGGGCTTAAATGGAAATGGCTTCAGTGGATTTTTTTTTTTGTTTTCCCTCTGGATCAACAGGGGCGTTTTGGCATGGGCTGGACTTGATGGAGACATCTTTTTTCAGCCTCGTAGCTTGTGCTTGTAGCTTGTGCCTGTGGAACACACGGGGGGAGGTCTCGGACTTGTTTGATGGACAGGCGTTCTTTCACCTTTCATCAAACCGCAATGTCTCTGAAGTGTTTTTGTACAACCTCCAGGTATTCATTGGTCTTCAATTATGTAAATGTATTAGTATGTTACTATGTAAGCCTTAATTTTTGAGAAAGCACCTCGCTTATGCTTAAATGATTTATTTTCCTGTATCCATTTCTGCTTGGAGTGGTTCTATATATATTTTTCCCAATAAAGATGGAGTATTTATAATATAAAACTTAGAAAGTTACTAATGCTAATCATACCTAAGCAGTTGAATGGTAAAAATGCTGAGCAGCAAAGTACCAAAAATTCCCAAGCATCCTGCGCTAAAAGGGTTAATTGGAGGCTTTAACTCTGTGAATGCTCAAAAGGTTTCCAATGCATTTCGAAGCAATGTGATGGTGAACTCATCAGCATGTGAGGAGTTAAAACCCCTTTTAAATCAGTGGTTCAGATTTTCTCCAGAATTTCTCAATTTGTCATAGTACAGTAGCCTCACTGTTAGGGATATTGCAAGCTTTTATATGTCAACATAGTGTTGCTGTGATACGTAAAAGCATTTTTTTTTTTCTTTCACCTAAACATGTAAGAATATATATATCTACGCATATGAATAGGTTATACAAATGCTATGATTCTTTCACTGTATTATGGCTTAATACATAATCCTGGTTAGGGACAGTTAATTTAGTCCCTTAATGAATACTTGGGCTTCTGTAGAAGAAATTCTGGAGTGAATCATTTGCACTATAGGGGCCAAATAAACATTGTAACAAGAAGGCATTAGTAGCTTAAACCAAACATAGGTGCAGAGTGTTGACATTTATGGCAACGGAAAGCTCCTCAAATAAATCAGCAGAGATACATACAGGAAACCTTGTGTGCTACCTGAAGCCTCCCCACCAGCTCCATAACATACATGGGTATATACAGCACTGTGCAAAAGTTTTAGGCAGGTGTGAAAAAATGTGGTAAAGTAAGAATGCTTTCAAAAATAGATGTAAATAGTTTATATTCATCAACTGACAAATGCATAGTGAGTGAACATAAGAAAAATCTAAATCAAATCAATATTTGGTGTGACCATCCTTTGCCTTCAAAACAGCATTGATTTTCCTAGGCACAGTTTTTAAGGAACTCAACAGGTAGGTTGTTCCAAACACCTTTGAGAAGTAACCACAGTTCTGTGGATTTAGGCAGCCTCAGTTGCTTCTCTCTCTTCATAGAATCCCAGACAGACTCGATGATGTTGAGATTGGGGCTCTGTGAGGACCATACCATCACTTCCAGAACTCCTTGTTCTTCTTTACACTGAAGATAGTTCTTTATGACTTTGGCTGTATATTTGGGGTCATTATCATGCTGCAGAATAAAGTTGGGGCCAATCAGATGCCCCCCGATGGTATTGCATGATGCCCTTTGGCAAACAAACTTCCTTCTTCTACAGCCAAATATTTGAAATTTTGACTCATCAGTCCAGAGCACCTGCTGCATTTTACTGCGCCTCAGTTCCTGTGTTTTGTGCATAGTTGAGTCACTTGGCCTTGTTTCCACGTCTGAGTTATGGCTTTTGGGCCACAAGTCTTCCATGAAGACCACTTCTGTTCAGGCTTCTCCGGACAGTAGATGGGTGTACCAGGGACCCACTGTGTTCTACAAATTCAAAGCCAGTGTCACTGCTGGACATCTTCTGATTGTGAATGGAAGTAAGCATGATGTGTCTTTCATCTGCTGCACTAAGTTTCCTTGGCCGACCATTCTGTCTACTGTCTGCAACGTTGCCTGTTTCTTTGTGCTTCTCAAAAGAGCTTGGACAGCACATCTGGAAATCCTTGTCTGCCTTGAAAATTCTGCCTGGGAGAGACCTTGCTGATGTAGTATAACTACCTTGTGTCCTGTTGCTGTGCTCAGTCTTTTCATGGTGTATGAATTTTGACATTAAACTGCCTTCAGTAACCTCACCTTTTTAGCTGAATTTGGCTGTTCCTCATCCAGTTCTCTTCCTGCTACACAGCTGTTTCTGTTTCAGTTAATGATTGTGTTCCAACGTACATAATAAATTGATGATCATTAGCACCTGTTTGGTATAATTGTTTAATCAAACACCTGACTATATGCCTACAAAATCCCTGACTTTGTGCAAGTGTACCTAGAAGAACTGATGCTGTTTTGAAGGCAAAGTGTGGTTACACCAAATATCGATTTGATTTAGATTTTTCTTCTGTTCACTCACTATGCATTTGTTAATTGATAAATATAAACTATTAGCATGTCTACTTTTGAAAGCACTCTTACTTTACAGCATTTTTTCACACCTGCCTGGAACTTTTGCACAGTACTGTATATAGAAAAGGTGTACTAACACGTACAGATGGTTAAAATCACCAGTCTTTTATTGAAACATATTTTAAAAAGCGTAGCAGTACTTCAGTCCAGATAGTGAACAAATGGAAAGAAAATACAAGTTGTTACCCTTCAGAAGGACATTGGCGCATTTTGCGTATCTAACTCTTTCTCCTGATCAAAGGGAGTGTTAGATATGAAAAGCACATTGATCATGGTGGCATGTTCTGTTGAAAGGTACCAGAGTAAGCATTAGATACACAAAACCCATTGATCATGGTTGGTGATGTGTTTTGCTGAAGGCTACCGACTTGTATTTTCTCTCCAATTGTTCACTATCTGGACTGAGGTACTGTTACTCTTTTTTTTTAAATATGTTTCAATAAAAGATTGGTGATATTAAACATCCGCAATGTTGGCTGAAATCATACGTGTTATTGCACATTTTCTATATATATTCACAAATAAACATTCCCCATTAAGTTAAATAATTGAACGCTAGAGAGCCCTCCAACTCATTGAGATGCAATGTGGTGGGGACCTGTTTAGTAGTCAAGAGATTAGAAAGCTCATTTTAAATCAATTGGGAATTTTAATATGCTATTTATAGTGCAGCTAGTTTGCCCTGATATGATTATATACATGGGGCCTATTGTGCCCCTACTGTTCCTTAAGGGAATGAATCAACAGCTGTCCAATAGCCAGCGAACCGATAATGTGAATTGTTTTTTGTTTTTTTCCTTATGGTCCAATCCGCATTCAAACTAGTGTTCCCTACGAAATAAAAATTCACATGCACTAATTAAACAAGAAAGTCACAAGGGCTAGATGTTGGGAGGACAGGCAACCTGATTCCCTCCAACTGCTCAAGATTTAAATTCTCAATATTCCCAACCAAAAATGTGAGGTCCTACAGCTGTTCAGGGTTACAATTCCCATCATACATTGCTGAACTATCATGGTGCCCATGATTGCTGCCTGTACATGTCAGTTACCTGTAGGGGGCTCTCCATTGGCTGCTTGCCGTCAGCCTGCCCTGCATTGCCTATTTAGACCGAGCTTGGGCACCCTTTGGTTGCCCTTTCGTGTTGTCTCTATGCTGTTTGTACCTGCATTGAGTTCTTGAGCTTCCTGGGCCTTGTCGCTGTTCCTGCTTGCCTGTGGCCATCCAGTTCCTGCTTCCTAGTCGCCTGGTTCCTGCATCCGTTCCTGATCTGGTTGGAGTTGCTGTACCCATTGCTGTTTCCTGCTACCGTTCCAGATGCGGTTGACCGTCTGCAGAGCTGTACCTCTTCATCCTCGGCTGGGTTCCTGTTGTATCATCTACAGGGTTTCTGTCTCATCCTATGGACTGGGCGACATTTTCACGCTTGTTGGTTTCCCAGTACACGGGTACTGGTTCGCTCCATTGTAACCGGCTGCTGATGCACCGGTAGAGTTACTGCTTACTCCAGTACGGGTGCTGGTTCGCTCCACTGTAACCGGCTGCTGATGCACCGGTAGAGTCTCTGCTGTCTCCAGTACGCGGGTACTGGTTCGCTCCACTGTAACCAGCTGCTGATGCACCGGTAGAGTCTCTGCTTTCTCCAGTACGCGGGTACTGGTTTGCTTCACTTATTCGGAGGCTGTTCAGTCCTAGACAGCCTGACAGATTGTAGGTTTACTCCAGTACGCGGGTACTGGTTCGCTCCACTGTAACTGGCTGCTGTTGCACCGGTAGAGTCTTTGGTTATTCCCGGTACGCGGGTACTGCCTTACCCGGTATTGGCAGGGCCGGTAGAGCCTGTATCTCATTCCATGTATCAGTACTATGTTACTATGTAAACCGCTCTATATATATATATATATATATATATATATATATATATATATATATATATATATATATATATATATTGTATGTGTATGCTACCCAATAGGGTTTTCTTTAACTTTTCAATAAAAGTTATGTTTACCTAACTCTGTGTCTGAGAGTCATAACAAACCGTGACATGAACCCTATGGCACCTGTCATAAACTGCTTTTCTTCTCACATCTTAGTTCTCAGAAATAGGATTTTGCTGACACATGGTCATTGACATTGGTTACATTCTCTATAAGTAGCATACAAGAGAGCAGCAGGCAGAGAAACAAACCCTGCAAAAAAAGGGTTAAAAAGCAAAGCTTAATATAGGGGTAGGCAAAAGGTTACGTCTTGTTCCAGTTAAAAAATTCATGAAAGCCATGTGATTGTCTGCTTTTTTTGCTGGAAAATCCACTTTAGATAAAGCAAGTAAATTATTCGCTGTTTTCGCCCCCTGCCAAAAACGGTTTGCTATTTTTTCAATGGCTAGAAAGTTTTAGCCCCTTTAATTACAAGTTGTTCACCTTTTCTCTATAAAAACTTAAACTTTTCCAGAAGTGAAAAACAATAAAAGGAGAGAGAGAGAGAAAGAAAGAGAGAGAGAGAAGGATGCTAGGCTGTTATGCTGTGATTTTAGGCCCATAGTGACTGCTGTCACTATGATCAAGTGGAATAAAAGGAGGAGCTGGAAGGACCATTATGCGTCCAGTGAGTCTGAGGAGGAGGAAGTGACCACTACCAACATGAAAGGGTCTGGATGCCCTTATTCCCCAGACCCAATGATGGCTAGTCCCCCTTCATCACCCCTAAGGATCTTGTGGAAATTTGTTTCAAGAGCAGAGGAAGAAGAGGGTAGTAGTGTGAGCAGGACAGGTCAGCTGCCTGCTTCCAGTGTTGTGCCTGCTAGGGCGTTCTGTGTTTCTTAGGAGGGGGGAAGGAGGAGATGATGACAAGTGTGACAGCAGGGGACCCTAAGTCACACTTGTCATCCCAAAGCTGTCCTGCCACTACTACTAGTACTAAGAATGTCCATGGGAGTCCCCTTACCCCCACAGCATTGTCCAGATGTAACATGATCCTGAAGAAGGCAGAATTGTTGCCTAGCAGAAATAATACCACCACCAACATGAGCACAAAGCAGCTGTCTGCGCCTGCTGCTAGTGCTGACAGTCTGCCTTCTTTAACTCAACCAGATATGGCAAGTGTGGCAGTAGGGGACCCTCTGTCACATTTCTCATCAGCTCCTCCAACCGGCAAGACATCTTTAATAGAGCAGCAGCAGTAAGGAAGAACTGGTGGTGTTGGTTATGATGATTGTGGAGAAGCAGATGTGAAAGAGACATTAATTACCTTTTTAGCCCAAATGGAGAAGGAATTTGAGATGGAATAGAGATCACCACCAGCAGCTGTGAGCTTTTGGAATTTGCAGAGTGTGCTACTGCTGTGATTCCTGCTGCTGCTGCTGAGTTACAAGAGCACTGGGATTCTAAAAAGCAAGCTAGTGTGCCATAGGCCACCATGGACACAGTAGGAATGGCGTCCACTGATGCGGCACTAGGAAAGGTTCCACAGCAATACACCTGGTCCTAGTTGCAGTGCTGATTCTGAGGCAGTAGCAGCAAGAGCAGCAACATCATCCTCTGCCCCAAGAATGTGGAGGAGAAGACGAAAGAGGCCATTCTTCTCCACTTTTCCCCTCCCCCTCAAGTCCTGTGTTTGGGACTATTATTCTCTTGCAGCAGGCACAGTGTTGTCATCATTGATGGCATTGTGCACAATTTGTGATAAATCAGTGAAAAGGGGGAAGAAGAGAACTCACCCTGGCACACCCACCCTGATAATATGTATGAAACACAGACACCTTTATACTTATGTGAAACATGGTAAAGCCAAACACCCACCAAAGAAATCAGGCACCAGTAACATCACATGATTTTGAAGGAGGGGCAGGTGAAGAAGCATTATTTGCTTCTTCTTCTTCACTACACATATACCATGATCATCCATCACCCATGTTACCGTTGTTGTTGATCCCATTTCCTTTGAGCTGCCCAATCATGCTGCTGCTTAAACAACTCAGCAGCAGCAGCAAGAATAGCAGTCACAGAATTCGCAATCACACCAATGGCCACCACAACATGTCCTGCTGGAACTAGGCCAGTAGGGCATTTTATTTTTTTGCTTTCCTAAGGGCTTATTCTTAAAAAGAAAGCAATGTTTCCTCAGGGATTGGGCCTAACACAAGTCCTACAAGAAATCAACTTTTTCCTTGGGGCTTGTGCTAAACAAGTCAAAGTCCTACAAATCAATGTTTCTTTGGGGCTTGGGTCTCTAACAACAAGTCCTACATATCATCCTCTAAAAATACTCTATCCCTTCAAGTATCAGTCTGCCCCAGTCACAGCTTACATCAGTGTGTCCCTGTCTCTGTCATGTTACGTACCAATTTCTTATTTTATTTCATTTTTTATTTTATTTTTTTATTAACTGTCCCCCAAATATCAGTCAACACCCCCCCAAAAAAAATCTCTGTTCAACTGATTATTTTCCCAGACTCCACCCACCAACGCATGCACCCTCCTCGGACCCCTTTTATACCATGTCTTATGTTTTTTTTATTGTATTTCTTTTTTATTAACTGTCCCCCCAATCCCAGTCAACAACCCTCCCCAAAATCCCTGTTCAACTGATTGTTTTCCCACACTCCACCAACACAGGTGGCATCATACCCCTTTTTGTACTATGCCTTTGCTATGAGTTGTGTGTAAATTTAATGTTCCCATTGACTTCAATGCAACGAACTAGGCCAAAAAAGTGGAAAAACTGCACTTTTCACAGGCAATTTTCCACCAGGTGGGAAGTGTCATTATTTGCTGATTTTTGTTTGAGGAGAACATTTTTGCCCATCCCTAGCTAAATATGCAAAAGTATGCACTGGAGTTCATGCATGATGGTTCTAGTATGTTACAAAAAAAAAATTGGCATGTTTTTTCTCTCTTATTCCACTAGGTGGAGGAATACTACAATATGTAGCTGTACATTTATGGTAACTCTTGGTCCTTTTAACACACTGTACATTTTTTGATGTTTAAGTATAGAGAGCACTTATCTTACAATTAAAGTAGCTAAATCATGCCCAACTAAGCATGGGGTGCCATATGTTCAAAATACAATCAAACACCAGCAAAATTACCCAAAGTGACCTATTTACTGCTTTCAAATTTGACATTCTTGCAGCTAAGATTTACAGGTACTTTACCTGAATTTAGAAAAAAAAATGTGACAAGGAAATTGTATTTGCAAAATATTGCATCTACGTTACCACAGACACAGAGTGCGCTGAGAAGTAATAAAAACTTTGAGAAACAAATTATATTTTCAAAGAAATATTTTTAAGAAAACTCAGTAAGGGGGTGTTCACAATTAATCAAATCATATACAAATATACAGTGAGTAAATAACGTATGTAAGTACTAATTAAACATATAATTTGTAAAATACCTATGCGTATACAATATCTTGTGACAAGGTCAAAGATGTGTATAAACACAAATGAATAATATACTTATGTGACCTTTTCAATATATTTGAAACATGCTTAATGATAGAATGGTAGACACAGATGAAGAGATGATAAATGTAGATGTGCTTATGGTATTTCTTCAGGAGCACCAAAATTGCCTTTGTGGACATAGCCTAAAACCATGGAGCTATGCTCAACAGGCAGGATTCAGACACAAAAAGCCATGACCGGGTACAAAAAAAAAACAGAAGAAAAAAACAATAAGGAGGCACTCAAAATTAATAAAATTATGTGCAAATATACAGTGAGTTAATAACATATATAAATACAAAATAATGAAATAAATTCTAAAATACTTATGATCATACAATATCAAGTGACAAGATCAAAGATGTGCAATAACACAAACATACATGATCTTATCAATACATTTGATGACACATGCGTAAAGATGAAAGTAGTGGACACAGAAGTAGAGTTGATGCATGTGGATGAAAATAGAAAATATCCAAAAAAGAAAGAAAGGATACAACACATAGTGTAAAACTGTATAGCAATATATATATATATATATATATATATATATATATATATATATATATACCTACACCAGTACACACACAAGGTGCTGCCTTCCAAACGTAGATATGCACATTAACTTGTATTCTACATAAAAAAATTGAATAAAGATATATACAATTCTATTTTGGATGGAAGCCACAATATATAAGATAATCCAATATAGAATCTGTAGTATCTTCAAATCTAAAATATGTTGTAGTACAAAATTTTTATCAAAAAAATTCAAAGAACGAATAAATATACGGAACACTCACAGTTGAAGTTAAGCATAGAAGATACAAAGAATCAGTTTCTGAGAGTTCCCAAGTATGATAGTACTTATTTGTGGGAAGCAATCTGATCAGGGTTTGTCTATTCTGCTGTACAAGTGCATGCATCACTAAGTATGTTTGGTTTCTGTTGGTATGGTGCCATGTATCACAGTTATAACAAATTAGGGGAAGTGTGTACCATGGGTTGAAGTGCCATATTCTCAGGGTGAGAAAATTGCTATATTATCAGCACCAGTTAACTGCTTATTTAATATCTATGTTGGTATAATGTCTACCTGAAAGGCAGAGGGAGAAAGAGAGGGAGGAGAGAGAGTGTGCGTGTGTGTTGTTTGAATCACTTCTAGGTTACAACATGCCAGGACATTTAATGTAGAATTTATGTAATTGCTGGTGAACTTATTTGGAAATTTACCTCAGTGTTCCATAACAGAGCATATCTTTAGAAACTCCCTGCTTGAAAACAGGTGCGTTAATCAGATTTTCATTCAATTAATTAACTCACTTGTGCACGAGCAGGGAAACCCTAAAGCAGGCATCTCCGACAAGTAGTTTGAAGGGACTGTCTCCACTACAGTCAGGGGCAGTGTTGAAATCTGCTCCCTGATTGACAGCAGGCAATCTGGAAAGAGCAGTACTCAGCAGTGGCTGACCAGCTGATAGGAAAGCAGATACCTACCCTACAACATTTTCATGGTTTTCCTGCCAAAAGCAACCATAATGGCTCTTGAATAACCACCTGCTTACAGATTAATTTGCATGCATTGTCAAGATTATTTATATATTAAGTTTTGTGGGCAGTATGCTGTATCAAAGTGGGTGAGAGATATGGGACAACAGTCCAACTCTATACTCACTTTCCCATTGTATCAATGTTGCCAGCTTTGTTATATTCTTTAAATCCTATATAATAATTCACTAAGGATGTTTGTCAGAAGCCGCCATGAACAGTGGAGATGGATGCGTGTGCTGCAGTCTCTACTGCGCATGACTGCAGCGCGGCCAGTGACAAGAGGACCCGGCCACCAGCCGAGGTTGCTGGGTGGCACTGTGGCTCGTGTACACAGGCTTTTCAACTAGTATTTTAATAAAACGCTCTTGTAACATTAGACATGTAGAGCAATTCATTGGTTACCTCTCTAGCATTGTTGATTAAAATTTCCATTTCAACTGATTATTTTGGTAAATTTTGTTTCTTATATTGCAGTTGAACTGCTCCACTTTGCCTTTAAACATAAGGCCCAAAGTATGCAAGCACAATAACAACATAGTAGCACTGCATACTAGTATCATATGAGCGTAGTCATTCATTATTGTACCTAGAGACAATAAACAATCTAGAACTATAGCTATTTATACATGTATGCATGTGTAAGGGACAGAGATCAATGGAAACATGACTCATTCAATGCATTAGCTGTAGCTAAATGGCATATTTTATAGTTGCGATGATTCAGTCAGTTTAATAACAGTCATAGGATTAAAGGCAAACTAACACCATAAAATAACACTGGGATATATAATTTGAAATATGTACTTAAATTGTAAGCTTTCAGTGCTTTGCAAAGTGAAACATTTTCATTGGCAGACTCCGGTGAAGTCATCAGTTATATTTTTAACTTCTAATATCTCTGTTACTACACAGATAAAAATAAAATAAGATAAAACACAGATTGAAGCTTTACTGGAGAAGAATATTTGATTACTGATAACCTTATGGAAGGTGAGAGTTCTACTTTAAGGCTTAATATATACCCAGTACATACCCATTTACATACAATAAAATATGAATGCTATTGTAATGGGAGCCCTTAAAAAGGCAGGAATGAGAGCATATGTAAGACTAGATTGTAGGCTTCAGAAAACGATTAGAGGATTTTTTTCCCCCTCAGAGGCTGGCATGGATTCAAGGTATTTAAGTATATACCCCAAATATTTAGGTTTTAGTGTTCCTTTAAATTGCTGCAATTATTACACTTAGTAACTATAATAAATGTGCAGTAGACAGCCTCTAGAGAAAGGAGTGCAGAGCAGAGATAGAAGAAGCAGCATGGAAATGGAGGAGGGGCTCATTGTTGATCGAGAGGGAAAGTCATTTCGTTGTCCACCTGCTAAAGAAATTCTCTACCTTGTTCAGATGAAACACCACCAGGAAGCTATGTGATGTCTAAATGTACACAAATCTGGGTAGTTTTTGTCTCTTTTTTCATCACCTCAGAAGCTCTTTGCCAAGCTATATGATTAACCCTTTGAGTGGCAAAGGGGTGTGCATCACGTTGCACCCCCCCTCTCTGGCACTCAAAGGGTTAATACATGAACATACCTCCCATTTCACTGGACATGTCTTGCAATGTGACATGTATTAAATTGATGTAATGTAATGTAAAAGTTCTTCTTTGTGTTCCACAGATAATTATTCTGTGTTGTATTTCTCCTGGTTCAGGAAACTGCCCTATACAAGCAGAGGGATTTTTCAATTCCATTTTGTCTTATTTAAAATACACATTTTATATGTGGCAATTTGGTGTTTTGCACCCAGATAACCACATAGGATTTACTCATTGTTGTTAATATAACAATGAAGAATTACAAAGGGTTCTATACTATATTATAATTCGCTAGGATGTTTGTCAGAAGCCATCATGCTCAGCAGAGACTGCTGTGCGTGCTGTAGTCATGCACAGTAGAGACGGTCCACTCTGCAGTCATTCACAGTACTGACTGCCTGAACGCGCATGGCTGATACAGAGCAGGGCACTCTGAATTCAGACCGTAGTCCCAGGAAGGTGCGCATGACAGCGCGGCCAGTGAGAAGAGAGGCTCTGGGCACCAGCGAGGTTGCTGGGTGGCACTGTGGCCCGTGTACATGGGCTTTAAAACTAGTACTGTATATTTAAATAGCCTGTTCTCTCAGGTAGCCCACCCAAATAAATACAATTCTTTCTTTGGAAAAAATAAACTCTGAAGTCAACCTCTTCAGAAGGGTGAAGCAATGTGTGGCACCCCCAGGTCATCAAGGGGTTACGTTTTTCTTATATAAGAAGCCGCTACATGTCCACAGGCATAGGAACCACGGATTACTTATTCATGCTTGTAATGCTGGACTGTCAATCTCAAATGTAGTCATGGGCTTCCTGCTTAATATTCCTCTCTAAGGAGGTCCTCGCCAATTATCGTTATAATTATTTGTCATTCTCAGATCATGAAATTTGCAAAACTGTATATGTTGCTGTATTAAAGAGAAAAAAACAAAAAAAGAGAGAAAAAAAAAAACAAAAAAAACCCAAAACTATTGTTAACCCTTTGAGTGCCAGAGGAGTACGGAACGCATTGCAAAGTTAACGTTCTCAGCTAACAAACAGGGAAATTCAAATGTGAACACAATCCACCTTACTTTACTGATGAGATTATAAATGACCTAATAATTCACATAACTAATGACATTTAATGACAAAATATTTACACAAGCACTTTTGTTTGAATGGGAATATTAAAGTTGGACTTAACTATTATTTGTTACCTTTTAATTACCATCATTACCATTCTTTGCACATTTACCAACTGCATAAGTACCTATTTTGCTTGATCAGTGTTTTTCTTTTGATTAAATACATTATACTGAGAGGAATAATTAGCAATATCTTGCTTTCATGTCTGTAAAGGTTATTATGGCTTCACTCCATCACAATTCCACTGGTAGGATCTTAGGATTCACCTGAATCCTACCGAAAAAGCCAAGATCTGGCCACAACACTGAAAAAAAAAACAAAATCGTGGATTTGGTGCACTCATAATATAATATGTTCCAGCAATTAGTTTAACCCTTTGTGTTCCTGGGAGTTATCTAATGCACTGGATAACTTCCTGGCAAGCAAAGGGTTAACCCTTTGAGTGCCAGAGGGCTAAGCAATGCATTGCAAAGCAATGTGTTGTGTACCCCTCTGACACTCTAAGGGCTAAACGTTTATCAATGTTGAAATGCTCAGTTTGCATGATATTCACTTTTTTATTTTCTCATAACTTTGTGTAAGAGGATTGAAGTCCACTTGGGAAGCATCGCATTGAAGACCTTTCTGTCATTCAAGAGGTTACACATCTCATTTAAAGGGATAGTAATGTTTCACAAAAACAGCAGCTCCAAATAATCTTCATAGTATTTGAGCCACAGAGAGTGTTATTTCATTACTGTCAGAGTTGTAGTTCAAGAGTATTTGAAAGATAAAGTTTCCCCCCTCCTGCTCCTTTTACCTAGTGTAAGCCACCTCTCCTCAGATGTGGAATCTGGTCTTGAGACCAGAACGCTCACAGCAAGGGACAATCTTCTTACTATGAGAACAATTAAAGCCCTGTCCCATTGACAGGTTTTTCATGTTTTTCCCCTTACGTTATTTGAAGATTGTCCTCTCTGCAAGCAATCTGGACACCACCTTTCTGTTCTGAATTGAGCAGTGTTACATCAGTAAAAGGGGAAGGAGAGGGATACTTTATCATTCAATTACTCTTGAACTACAGCTCTGACAGTACTGAAATAACACTCTCCACGGGTCAAATACTATGAAGATTAATTTGAGCTACTTTTATTATGAAACATTACTATCCCTTCAATTCAAACAAAATGTGTTGACTTTATAGTGCAGTGGGTTTGCCTCAGAACTATTATATTGTTTCTTTGGAAACATCCCAAGATACTGAGAGACTGGACATAAAGCCAGTATGGTCAAAATTAAAGTGGAAGAATTCTGGGGCAAACCAACTGCTCCTTACTTAGCTGGGAACTCTCCGAATTTGCCCTGGAGACTAGGGTTTTGTCTCTGCATTGCCATGTCTCCGGGGCAGAGGCTGTTTCTCTAGATGTGGGGAGTTTCTAATGAAGTTCTGCCCACTTCTGCTCCTTCCCTGTCTGTTCCTCCCACTCCCCGCCCTCTTCGCCTACATCCCCAGCTTATTCTGCCTATTTATACTATGTTTTATAAGCCCCGCCCCACTCATGATTAGGCCCCACCCCTTTTGAGTTGAATTTCATCATTTGTCTCCCCCAACGACACCACAGGACTTCCCCTCTGGGGAGTCCAGAAGAGAAAGTTCCCAGGTATGGCTCTGTAGAACAGAAATACAGAAAAAAATTTCAAATTTTCACATTGATTTAAATGGAGTATTTAACCTATTGAATGCTAGATTGGTCCCCAACACATTTACAAATAATGCTTTGTCCACCTTTATCATTCAATTGGTTAAAATTCCTATTTAAATCAACTGGAATTTTTGTTCTCCCCTATAGTTTACCTGTGTTCCTTTTAAACATATGGTCCAGGGAGGGAGCGTGGAAAGTGCATGGATGTTTGCATGGAAAGGGGAGGCGAATAGAATTATCTGCCCCATCTCCTTTCATGTCACTATTTTCTGACTCCGCAAACCTCAAAATACATGAATTAGCAAAGTATGACTATAAAAATGTCTGGGAATCCTAAATATCCTCAGTTGTTCTGTATTTCTGTTATCAGATTATTTTTATCCACTTCATATCATTTTTAACATTTACAGAGTGCCATGAGGTGGTGTCATGACCTTGGAAGCGGGATTGTGCCACTGATTAAACAATATGAGTATGAAAATGTCACACAGTCTTTCCAACAAATGCAGCAGCTGTTGAAGCAACTCACAACTAGCACCTGTTGCATGGTGCTTTTAGATACCACTGTGAGGCTAATTCTGTGTTGAGCTCCTCTCTATCTTTATAGAAATCTCTCAAATACACAGGATTTGTTCTAAAAACATGAATTTGCTTTGCAATGCGTGGCATTCCCGCTGGCACTGAAAGGTTAAAATCCATTTTAGGTGACAGAAACAAAGCAATACTTAATTATGTGGCAGAAAACCTGGTACTCTCTAGCTCTAGTAGGACTACAAAACGGACTGAGAATGATGGGAGTTGTAGTCCAGTGATAGACAGACTGGAAAGCTGCAGGTTCCTCAACACTGAATTAAACAGTATAATTTTCCTAGACTTAAAGAGATAGTAGCACTTAAATCTTAAAAAAAATAAAATATATATAGTAGGCTTTACCCTCCTGAGTAAAAGGCACACCCACTGCACAGAGTTGTTTTAGTCAAAAGTTATTGCAGATCAAACTGTTTTAGGTGCAATACCTCAATGGCCTGATATTTTACAATGGTAATGTTGCTACACCAGTCTATGGAGTTTTATGGTAAACTGACCAGAGCTGTCTAAAGGATGATGTATCAACAGCGCCACTCTGCTGTTTCAGGCCACTGAGATACTGCAACTACAAAATTCAAGTCTGATCTGCAATAACTTTTGAATAAAACATCTCTGCGCCATGGGAGTACTCTTGTTTTACTCATGAGGATAAATTCTACAATATATATTTTTTACATATTAAGTGTTACTATCCCTTGAAAGCCTTATGCCTCATTTATCTAAATGAGGTTTTAAGCCTTTGAATGCTAGATGTCTAATTACCACACAATGAGTTAAATACATAATTTAAATAAATATGAATATTCACAATGTTAATTTGTCTCCTATGGTCCAGCTGGTCTGCACCAAAACCGTTCCTCTTTTCTGTTGCACAGAAGGTCCAAGGTGAGGGAATGTATAAATATTCCAAAGCAGCTAATCTGCTGCACTAATCTATAGGCTTTCAAATTCCATACAAGTACAGTACTGTGCAAAAGTTTTAGGCAGGTGTGAAAAAATGCTGTAAAGTAAAAACACTTTAAAAAAATAGAGCTGTTAATCACTTGTTTTTATCAATTAACAAAATGCATAGTGACGTACAAAAAAAACAGAAAAAACAAAAGGGTGCTAATAGTGCCTGGTCACTAAGATTATCAATGTGTGAAAGATATTAAAATAGGTCTACTCACATTTAACAAATGCTGTGTTGTAGAAATATGTTACACCCAGCTGTATAGAGATTATATTACCATCTCTGTTCAGTATCTGTACACGACAGACTCCGAACAGAGATGGTAATATAATCTCAGTCCAGAGCACCTGCTGCCATTTTTCTGCACCCCAGTTCCTGTGTTTTCGTGCATAGTTGAGTCACTTGGCCTTGTATCCACATTGCAGGTATGGCTTTTTAGCCACACGAAGACCACTTCTGACCAGACTTCTCCAGAGAGTAGATGGGTGTACCAGGGTCCCACTGTTTTTTGCACATTCTGAGGTGATGGCACTGCTGGACATCATCTGATTGCAAAGAGAAGTAAGCATGATGTGTCTTTCATCTGCTGCACTTAGTTTCCTTGGCCGACCACTGCATCTACGGTCCTCATTGTTGCCCGTTTCTTTGTGCTTCTTCAAAGGAGGTTGGACAGCACATCTTTAAACCCCTGTCTGCCTTGAAATGTCTGCCTGGGACAGAACTTGCTGATGCAGTATAACTACCTTGTGTCTTGTTGCTATGCTTAGTCTTACTATGGTGCATGACTTTCGGCATTAAACTGTCTTCAGTAACCTCACCTTGTTAGCTGAGTTTGCATGTTCCTCACCCAGTTTTATTCCTCCTACACAGCTGTTTCTGTTTCAGTTAATGATTGTGTTTCAACCTAAATATTAAATTGATGATCATTAGCACTTGTTTGGTATAATTGTTTAATCACACAACTGACTATATGCCTACAAAATCCCTGACTTGAATTGATTTTTGATTGGTTTGAAGGAAAAGAGTGATTGCATCAAATATTGTTTTTGATTTTGTTAACTGATAAAAATAAATCATTAACATGTCTATTTTTGAAAGCATTTTTACTTTATAGCATTTTTTTCACAACTGCCTAAAACGTTTGCCAGTATTGTACATACTGCTGCCCACAACATGTGTACACGCCCTTAACACCCCCCCCCCCCTGTAGATGGCATATAAAAAAGGAAGACTTTTGCTTTGATTTTCTCTGACTCCAGGTAATAAAGGAATGGATAAAGTGTGATCCTCAGGTTGATGCCAGTCTACAACTCCTGTCATTCCTCACCAACTGTTGACAGGAAACGATGGGAGTTGTAGTCTGGCAACAGCTGGAGGGCATCACATTGTCCATCACTGTGTTAACACATGGCACTAAACTCGGCCAAGAGGAATGGCACTCACCTAAACACCAACACCATCCCACATTGCTTTCCTTTGGAGAAAAAAGGCTATAAAATTTTAATACATAAATTTGTAAAATATGCATTAGTCAGGTGTATGACACAAAGCAGTAATTTGTATTAGCATAAAGGTTTATTTGTATATACCACCAGAATTATGTACTAAGAAGAACTAGTACAATTCAAGTTCAAATCAATGGCACCATTCTGGAGGGACATTCTAGTTAATTTAAATGTGGTTTTAACCCCTTGCATTCAAGAAAGGTCTGCTAAGTTTTGCATAGCATTGCTTTTACTGACATGCCATGGACAAGGAAGAGTATAGCTTCTGCACGCACTTGTTAATGTGGGAGAGTTGGCCCTTCACCAGTGGCATCACAAAGAGAATGGAGCCAACCAGGGATGCCACCAGAAACACTTGTGAAATTCTGTGTCCCAGATAAAGAGAGAAAGCCGGACTCACAATTACTTAACCCCTTAAAGACCAACCGCGCAGGCACGCAGCGGTCACTAAAGGACCACAGAGCTTTTTTTTTTTATTCCGAACTCCCCGAACGGTGTGCAGCCGCGGGGGGAGCCCGGAATTCCATGACAGTCATAGTACGTCATGGGTCATTAACTCAGATCGACCCATGACGTACTATGACCGCCAAGTGTCGTTAAGGGGTTAATAAATGACTAGATTTGAATTTTGCAGATAGCCTTTGTTCTAGCAATAACATCTTCAATCCGTCCTGGATGTTGTTTCGATGGAGGTGGACATAACTTTTGCTATCAGTTCTACTAGACCTCATTCTACAAACTGGAACTTTTTTTATATAAATATACTGAAGAAGACAGAATGTGTGAGCCAACAGAACCTTGCAGTGAGTAGTGGATGCAGTAGGAGGTCTAGTAGTCCTGCTAAAGAGAGCTGAATGACTGAAGTGGTTTTCTCTTGACAAAAAACATTGGCAAAATTAATTGGCTTTTCTGAGGTTTGTGTGTGTGTGTGTGTGTGTGTGTGTGTGTGTGTGTGTGTGTGTGTGTGTGTGTGTGTGTGTGTGTGTGTGTGTGTGTGTGTGTGTGTGTGTGATTAAGGAGGTCTTAGTTTTCCAAACCCATAACCAGTCAGAATACACAAAATAATAATAGTGGGTGCTCCTAGTGTAAGAGGAATATATATTTTTATAAAGAAGTAGGGGTCTAAGGAGATATATCAATAAAAAATGTGCTGCAAAACATGTCCACTTTCTCTATGAACTTATCCGAATACAGATAAGTGATAAATGGTAGTAGTTGAGTAATACTTCTGTAATACATTTAGCTTGAAGCCAAGTGTGGGATAGAAAATAAGCAAACATGATATAGCTAATAAGTAGAACAAGAGTCAGGGTGGCCGTCAAATAGAATAGTCAAGTGAAGCAAAGATTGGGCCTGGAGGAAATCAGTGAACAGTCAGATAGGCAAAGTAGTCAAAATGCCAACAACAGAACTTAGCAATGCTGCTTGACTTGAGGTACAAAGCATGGACACCAACATGAAGGAAGTACACTGCAATGTAAAAAAAGCTTAAACTACAAGGGAGATGGGAGAAACCAAAGGACCAGAAGGAAGTGCGAGGGGAAGCAGGGGAAAAAATTGAAAATCAGATCAGGATTAAAGGGAATGAGTCCTGACACTAATCCCACTGCAGGGACACAATCCTTGGGTCCCAGGTTAGGTTTAGAAGGGAAGGCATGATGTAAAGAGGGAGAGAAGAACAGGGGCATGAGCACTGGCAGCAGGCACTGAGGAGTAGTCCTCAGGGTCATAACCTTTCCAGGTAACCAGATACTACAAGGAACCCTGAATGAGGTGAGAATCCAGAATCTGGTCATGAACAAAGTCCTTAAGACTATCCACCAAAACGGGAGGGAGGGTGAGAGGCACATTAGTTGTATACAAAAGGGTTGATGACTGAAACATGAAAGGTAGCGCAGATTTTCTCAGAAAAGAACAGGGTAAAATTTCCGAAGGATCTTGTACAAGCCAATATAGGAAGGGCCCAACTTATATTTTTAGTGCAATTTAATTTTCCAAGAGAAAACCCCTATAGGTGTAAAATGCAGGAAAAGAACATGCCGCTTATGCGCTGCAGACTTCTGGCAGTACTGAAAAGATGGTAAAGAGACATGAATATCCTGCCATTGATCGACAAAAGAGGTAACTCAGATGTCAGTGACGCACGCTTCGGAAGATTCGGAAGACAAAAGGAAAGTTCAAGGATTGAAAACCAATGCCCCAAAGAAGGGACAGTATTCCAAGGAGTACCAAAGAACTGAACTGTAGGAAAACTTGCCAAGTGGTAATAAGTCAAAACAAATTATCTTGACAGTAGTTGAAAAAAAGGGAAATTTACCCACCGATATTTTATTTTCCTCTGTGCCCGTCCATGGCAGGAAATTGATGGGATTAGCTCTGCCTTCCAGCTGGTAGGACCAATGAACAAACTTCTTAAAAGAGGCTCCTGGTAGAGAGGATTCAGTTAAACTTTTGTCCAAGCTGTAAAACAGAAATAAGATTAATATATCTCCCCAGGAACATATACCCATAACACAGAGGAAAATAAAATATTGGTGGGTAAATTTCCCTTTTTCCTCTGTGTCCTTACTACGGCAGGAAACGAATGGGACCTCCCAAGCAATACCAACAAGGGAGGGATAACAAACCTTAAACAGGCACTATTGCCTGTAAAACTTTTCTGCCGAAGTTGGCATCAGCTGATGCCTGGACGTCAAGCCTGTAGTGTCTGATAAAAGTTGACAGGGAGGACCAGGTTGCTGCTTTGCATATTTCCTCTAGCGAGGCCACCACCTTTTGAGCCCAAGAGGTGGAGACTGCCCTAGTGGAATGGGCTTTAATACCTAAAGGAGGATCCTGACCAGCAGAAACATATGCCAATTTGATGCAATCTCTGATCCATCTAGAAATGGAAGGCAGAAGAACCCTTGAACCTTCCAAAAAAGTGAACAAACAAGGCTTCTGATTTACAAAAGGACTTAGTCCTTTCGAGATAAATAGATAAACACCTGACCAAATCCAGATTATGTAAAGTCTTTTCATTAGGATGCTTAGGGTCAGGACAGAAAGAAGGCAAAACAATCTCCTGGCTGAGATGAAATTCAGATGATACTTTGCATCTGAAGGATGGTCTCGTCCTAAGAACCACTTTGTCCTGATGGATTACAGTATAAAGAAAAGAACAGGAAAGGGCCTGTAACTCACTGGCTGAAGTGACAGCGGTTAGAAATGCAGTCTTAAGGGTCAAATTTTTTAAAGATATTGACTGAAGAGGCTCAAATGATTCATGGGATACAAGGTGAGTAAGCACCAGTTTAAGATCCAAGGCTGGAATGATTTCTCTGATAGTGGGCCTGATTTTAGAAATAGCCGTAATATATTGATGTATTCGTCTGCAAAGGGAGTGGCTAAAACCGCTGACAGGGCAGAAAATTGCACTTTTAATGAAGAGGGTTTCAGCCCTTTCTGTAATCCCTCTTGAAGGAAATCTAGAATTATAGTAGAGAAAGTATTCTTTCATTAAAAATGCTTCGTAAGGCACCACTTGTGAAAAGTAGTCCAAATCCTATAGTAAATTTTGGAACAGGTGGATTGTCTTCCTGAGATGATAGTATTTGCGACTTCATGCGAGATGTTCCTCAGACTGAGCGATCTCCGCTCAGCCTCCAAGCCGTCAGCTTCAAGAATGTTGGATTGGAGTGAAGGATTGGACCCTGAGCCAGTAAATCTGGAACTTGAGGAAGAGGATAAGGAGATAGAATGGACATCTTCACTAGATCCACGTACCAGATCTTCCCAGGCCACTCTGGTGTGATCAGTATTATTTGTGCTTTGTCCCTCCTGATCTTCCTTACTACTTCTAGGAGGAGAGGAATTGGAGGGAATATGTAGGCCAACCGGAATGTGTAGGGGGATTTGAGAGCATCCTGCCCGAGGGCTTTGTGGTTCCTCCATCTGGAGTAAAACAGATGACACTTGATATTGTTTTCAGAAGCAATCAGATCCACAACTGGACTGCCCATGATGGAAACTATGGTCTGAAAAATGCCCTCCTTCAGGGACCATTCTCCTGGATCCAGGGTTTGACGACTGAGGAAGTCTGCCTGAATGTTTAATACTCCTGACAGGATCTTTGCAGCTAGAGCATTTAGGGTGTGGCTTCTTGTGTCCCCTTGATGCAAGATGTAACTTAGTGCGGTCAAGTTGTCTGACCTGATCCAGACCGCTTGACCCTTTAAGTCTGGGCTGAAGTGCTTGAGTGTTCTCCAGATAGCTTCTTGTTCCAGAATGTTGATATGAAGCTTTGTTTCTTTCTGGGTCCAGAGACCCTGAACCGTTTTTTGTTTGTAAATGCCTCCCCATCCTGTGCTGCTGGCATCTGAAGTGACTATGTGCCATACAGGATCCAGCATGGTTTTCTCTTTTGCTCTGTTCTGGTACTTGAGCCACCAGGCTAGTTCTGTTTTCGTGGGTGTTGTAACCGGATTATCTGGGAAAAATCTCCTGGATGTTTCCTCCAGCTTTGGAGAAAGTTGTCTTGAGTTTTCTGGATGTGGAACTTGGCCCAGGGTACAATGTGAACTGCCGATGATAGGTTGCCTAGGAGTTTGGAGAACTCTCTCGCTGTGTGTTGTTTCTTCCGAAGAAAACACTGCACTCTGGATTTGATTCTGACCTGCCTGTCTATGGATAGGTGGGCTACGCCTAGCTGGGTGTTGAACTGGATACCCAGGAACACAAAGTTCTGGGATGGGATCAACTGGCTTTTCAGGTGGTTGACAATCCAACCCGGATGTGATAGAAATTGAAGACAAAGCTCTGTATTTTGAAGTGCTTTTTCTCTGGTTTCTTCTATCAATAAAATGTCGTTGAGATAATGTATTATCTTCATACCTTGTCTTCTTAGTGCTGCCATGACCGGGGCTAGAATTTTTGTAAAAACCCTGGGGGCTGAGGCAAGCCTGAACGGAAGAGTCCTGTATTGGTAATGTGTTCAAAAAATCGCAAATCTCAAGAACTTTCTGTGGGATGACAGAATCTGGATATGATGATAAGCATCCTTTAAGTCTACCTTCGTGAGAAATGCTTGAGGAGGTATTGCCGGAATCACAGATGACGGGGATTCCATCTTGAACCGCTTTGTCTTGATGAAAGATTTGATCCATTTGAGGTCTAGGATCATCCTTAAACCACCTGAAGATTTCTTCACCGGAAAAAGAATGTAATAAATCCCAGAACCCTTCTGGTCCAGAGGGACTTCCTCTTCGACTCAGGCAGCCAGAAGATTCTTGATCATTTGGAGAACTTCAGACCTGAGATTCTTGTTCGTCACTTGCAATGTCATAAATCTTGTTATCTTTGGGACAATGCAAAACTCCAAAGGGTATCCCATCTCTGTGATCCTTAGAACTCATTGGTCAGGTTGGATTGCTCGCCAAGGATCCAGGAATTGTCCCAGCCTGCCCCAAACTGGGAATAGAGATGGGGCCCTGGTCACTTCATTGAGAAGTTTTATGGAGGGAATTCCCTTCTGGCTCCTCCTCTGGGAGGTTGGACAGTTCCTCTTTTCTTCTGATCATAGCTCCAGCCAGGTCTGTCTTTGCTTGCTTCCCAAAAGGACTGCCTGCGGAAGTTGGAAGACATGGAAGGAGAGGATCTACTCTTCCTATCTTGCGGTAAGAAAGTACTCTTTCCTCCTGAAGACCTCTTGATAATTTCCTGAAGATGATCTCCGAACAACTTTTGGCCTGTTAAGGGTAAGGATACTAGTCAGTTTTTTGAAGAGGCATCTGCCTCCCATGCTCTGATCCACAGAACTCTTTGAGCCGCAACTGACTAGGCTGATGATCTGGCAAGTAAATTGATAACATCCAGGGATGCCTCGCAAGAATAATTAACGGCGTCTTTGATAGAAGCTACCTCTTTCAGAAGCCTGGAGCGGGACACAGATGAATCAATTTTCTCTTCTAATTCTGTAAGCCAAATTCGAAGAGTATGGAAGACGCAAGCTAGAGCAGTTGCTGATTTCAAATTATTCCCAATGATTGAGAATTGTTTTTTCAATGCACTGTCGGCTCTTTTCTCCATGGTGTCTCTTAAAGTAGCCCCATGTTACAGAAGAATGGTGGTTCTTCTTGAAATTTGAGCAATGGCTGCATCAATTTTGGAAGGAGAGGTGCAGGAGGCAGTATCTTCATCAGAAAAGGGTAACATTCTGAAGAAGTGTCTAGACATAGCCGATCTTTTGTCAGTCAGGTTCCATTCACTTTTAATGGTATCCTGGATAGATTTGTGGACTGTAACACAATTGAAGGCTTTTTGTGGCCTATGAAAGCAGTGTCCATGATGTTGAGTTCTTTTTGGGTATCAGAAAGTCCCAGAGTCTTCCTCATAGCCCTAAGGAAACCTTCCAACTTGTCAAGACTGAAGGAGCCACTTTCCTCAGTCAATTCACTTTCCTCAACAGATGATGGAGCAGAGTCTAAGTCCATAAGACTGCCTTCATCCTCCATATCATTCATAGTGGATGTCCCTTCATCAGGGTCAGATGTTCTGTGCCTTTTCCTAGAGAACTCCTGCATGGCTGAAAAGGTCTCCTGCATGAAAGACCTCATCCAGCCCAGGAAGTCCTGAAACTGGGAAGGAATCTCTATGTTGGCCACTTTCTTCAAGAAAGTCACACATAGTATGGCTGAATCAGTGGCAGAAAGCTTGGCATAACAGCCTGCGCAAGTCTTAGACTTGGTGGAAGGCTTATCTTCTTTGGGAGGCACTGAATCTGATGCAGGCTTAAGCTTGTCTGCAGAGGATGTTTTGGCAGCAGAGGACATGACAGCAATACAAACAGGACAGAAAACGTATGAATATGGCATAGAATCTGTGGTCACTCACCTCAAAAGGGGGCCACACGTCTATGCTGCAGGTTTTTAAAGCCTCTGGAACGCCGAAACGCTGCCCGCCGGAAGTGCATTCCATAGAGCCGAACTTCCGGTTTGAAGTTGGAAGAGGTCACTCAACTTCCTGAGGTGTCCTCTGTATACCGGAAGAGAGAAGAGCGGTGAAGCTGGCAGGAGAGAGGCAGAGAAGCGGCGAACTTCAAGAATCCTGGTCCCATGCGACCTTCAGGAGGTACGTGGACTGCAGTGCTCCCAAAAAAATGTGTCCAGCGTTTGCAGGCTGGATACATAAGCAAAATAATAAAAAAGGGGAATCAATTAAGCAGGACACCAAAGGGCCTCCGTCCACCAGCTTGGTAGGACCAAAACAAACTGAATCCTCTCTCCCAGGAGCCTCTTTTAAGAAGTTTGTTCATTGGTCCTACAAGCTGGAAGGGGAGCTAACCCCATTCATTTCCTGCCGTGGTAAGGACACAGAGGAAATATGGTAAAAGGGTTCCAGATTCTGGTTCAAATGCTCGGTTTAGCCATTTGTCTGATGATAAGCAGAAGAAAAAACAAGGTCAGTCCCCAAGCAAAGACCAAATGCCCTCCAGAATCAGGAAACAAATGCATACTGCTGTCAGATACAATCTGGGATAGGATTCCATGCAAACAGGACACCTCCTTAATAAGGAGGGAGGCCAGTTCCTTGGTAGGTTGTTAGTCCAGGAAGAGGAACAAAGTATCCCTGCTGGAAAACCAATCTACAATCACCCAAATAGTAATCTTACCCTGAGTGAAAGGAAGATCAGCAATAAAGTCTATTGCCAAAATGGTCCAAGGTAAGGTTACTATAGTGAGAGGGTGATTTAGGCCCACTGGCCTATTTGTGGGCACTTTCATGCAAACAAAGACTGAGTAAGAGGACACAAAGTCCTTCACATTAGGTTTCAATTCAGGTCACCAGAAATTTGCAGCTAATCTAGATGATCCAGGATGACCTGCTATCAGAGAGTGATGGATCTAATGCAGGATTCTGGACCACAGTGACATGAGGGCAAACATCTTGCCTGAGAAAGAAACCAAATTAGCCGGAAGCATGGAATAAGCGAAGGTCAACGACTGAGGTAGGAAAGGGTGGCAATGATGCGCTCTGCTGCATCAATAGCTTCCTCAGAGGGTATGGACAGGATAGTGGCATAGGCTCATCTGAGAAGCAGCAGGGAAGGGATGTACTCGTAAAATAAGAAATAAGGCTGCAGAAAACATAGCTGTCTGAAAAAGCCTAGGCAGCTTAGTAAAGGGGGAAAAAGGAGGCACAATACTGAAAGGTTTAATGCAGGTGATAGTGGTTATTAAGGAAAGGTGTCCTTAGCAATGAAAAGCATCAAATTCAAAGTTGTTTGAAGCTGGAGTACCTGGAGAGAAAAGCTAGAAAGAGAAGCACATTTCTGGTACTGCAGGAACAACTTCAGCGAAGAAACCAATGTGGATTCCAAATCAGCAAACCTGAAAGAGCTGGTAAGCAGACTCAGAGTCAAGGTGTGTAGAAAATAGGATAGTCGGTCGAACCAGTGGTGAGGGCTGGTGGAGATCAGGGAATAGTCAGAAAGTCAAGGTTGGCAACAGGCAACAAAGGAACTAAGGCTCCTTGACTTGAAGTACAAACATAGAAATGAAGAACATGCACCAAAGATAGGAGGAGAAATGGAAGAAAGCATAGGACTGAACAAAAAGGAACTGGGAAGCAGACCCTGACATTCCTTTTATCAAAAGGAGGATGGATGGGTATATTTGAATCATCCTTGGTAACAAAGGGGTGGTTAAGCCTTCTGCTAATGGAAGACAAAATTACATTTGTTAAATCTTTCATGGCATAAGTGCTGGGTGTATGTATTGTAGACATCAGGTCGTGATGGAATCTTCCCTCCTAAATTGGTAACATGCTCAAACAATTGCAGCCTAGTTCTTGGTGTGTCATATAAGTTGCGGTTAGAAAAATACACTGTAGATTTCTACTGTGACCCAGGTGAGTGGACATTACATATAATATAAACATTGTTTTTGATAGGACAGTAGGACAACTACTGGGTATATAGAATGGTCTATGTAGCTCCACACCATCATATCATGTATGTGTTTTTTACACATGCACTGATAATTATCATGCAGTTGGTGCTAGTGGATTTTCCCCATTATCAATCTACTTCCAATTTGGTGCCATACCACTGCTTAAAGGGACAGTAATACCCTGATTAAAACTGCTGACGTTTTTTTAGTCAAAAGCTACTGCAGCCCAAACTTTAATTTTTTTATGTGCAGTATCACATTGGCCTGAAATTGTACAGTGGCGCTGTTGCTACACCATCCTATGAAGAGTCATGGTCAACTGACCAGATCTGTCCGTAGGATGGTGTAGCAACACTGCCACTGTACAATTTCAGGCCAATGTGATACTGCACATAAAAAATTCAAGTTTGAACTGTAGTAACTTTTGAATAAAACACCTTTCAGCACTGCTAGTACCCTTGTTTTACTCAGTGGGGTAACCCCTACAACATTTTTTTTTTACATTTTAAGAATTACTATACTTTTAAACGGATGGATTTTGAAGAAAGGAAGAAAGAAAGAAAGAAGAGTGTCAAAAGCAGGATGGTGCTCATTGGCTGGTCTACACATGCGTAATGGAAAGAAGTGGAAGAACATATAGTTATTGCATAATTTAACTCCCTGAAAACCAGATGGAATGTGTAACACAGAACTTCTCAATGTGTTGCATACTCATCTGGTCCTAAAAAGATTAATATGTACAGTTGCTACCCTGCTCATATGGGAAATGTTTGTACTGTGACACACCATTATTAGCAGTGAGAACTTTATTTAGGTGTTATGTGCACTTTAAGCTGGTTATAAGTCATATGAAGGCCTATTTTTATAAATACAAACTGGAGTTATTCTGGAGTAAACCAACTGCGCCAGAGGGGACAAATACAAATTTCCAAATGTCCATGCACTTGAATAGAGATTTTCAAACCCTTGAATATTAAACAGGTCTCTGTTTCATTGCTTTGCAAAGTTTTGGAGACGTCTCTAGCATTCAAGGGGTTTTTTAAAAGCCCACTTTAATTTAACAGGAAGTTTTATTTGTTCCCCTATGGTGCACTTGGTTTATTCCAGAACAACTCCAGTGTGTGTTTATAAATATGGGCCAAAGTTCTTTTTTTTTGCCCTACCTAGTAGCATTGTGTGCCCACAGTGAGCCCTAGTGACGCTTCTCCTGAGCTAACAAATATTTATTTCATTTCCCTAAGGTTCGGGGGGATGAAATGTATTAGCTTATCATTTTTTTCAAACGTCAATAAACAATTACAGCATGAATTGTATCCTCTTGTATGCTAGAGACATTTCTAATTCATTGTCCTTTGATACAAAAAATCCTCCTTTAAAGGGATAGTAATGTCTCATAAAAAATGGTTAGAGTTTTGTAGATATTAAAAAAATAAACAAGATGACACAAATCCTATCTCTCAAACCGCTATGGTTTGAGATATATCCTCTGTTAAAGTTCCCCTCTCCCTCCCCTTACAGTTGACATCAGGAGTTCCTGGCCCAGGGACCAACAAACAGCTCTTCAGCAGAGCCGTAATAGCGCAATTTAACAAGAAATACTTCTTTGGAATGGTCTACAAAGTTTGCCTGGTTTGCAAGCACACTTCTTAGACCGTTCCAAAGAAGTATTTATTTTTAAATTGCGCTATTGTGGCTCTGCTGAAGAGCCTCCTCGTGTCGGCCAACACGGATCTCCTTCTGTCAGCTTTACAGCTGACACAGGAGAAGGGAAACTTTAGAGGAGGATATCTCTTAAACCATAGCGGATTGAGAGATGGGATTTGTGGCATTTAGCTTATTTTTTTAATATCTACAAAACTTTAAACATTTTTTATGGGACATTACTGTCCCTTTAACCCTTTGAGTGTCACAGGGCTATGCAACACATTGCTTCTCAATGTGCTGCATACCAGTTAAGGAATAATGGCCTATATTTATAAAAGCAAATTGAAGTTATTCTGGAGAAAACCAATTGTGCTATAAGGACAAATAAAAATTCCTTTTAAACTAAATTGCGGTTTAACCCCTTAAATGCTAAAGAGGTCTGCAGTGCATTTGGTTCAATGTTTTTATAAAACACACACACACTCACACAATGTTTGTTTCTTTATGCTGATAAAACAGGAGTCCCTCGATATTCCATATAAACTGTATTACATTGTAAAACCAAAGCACAAAGTGAATATTTCTTTTGCTGTCTTTGGAAAACATCTGTTCCCTGACTGTAGTTCTACAGAGAATGCAATAGCAACAGAACTGCCTACTCTTCATCAATGTCGTTTTTGATTAAAAAATAAAATCAGAAATTTAAAATGGGATAATTTTAATGAATCCTCTCTTAGCAGTGGAAGTACCCTTGTTTTACATAACAGGAAATAACATTTGTTTTTCAAAAAATTGTTACTACTGCTTTAACTTCTTTTTAACCCCTTAAGGACCAGATAAATGCGTGACACATTACATCCTGCAGAAGCGCGGTAAGTAAAAGTAAGTGGCGTGCCAGTCTGGGTACGTCACCGGACTCGAAGGGGTTAAACAAATACACTTATCTACATACTACGTAGTCTGATCTCATATAAGAAAGGGCAACACCATGATAGGAAGAATGACTTAAAGGGATAGTAATACTTCGTTTTAACTTTATTTTATTTTGTAGGCATTAAAAAACATGAAGAATGATATAAGTCTTATCTCTCAAACCTTTATGGTTTGAGAGATATTCACAAGCAAAGTTTCCCCTCCCGCCCCTTTTACCTAGTGTAAGCCATCTCTTCTCAGATGTGGAATGCAGTCCATAGCCCAGACAGATAACAGCAGGGGACAAGCTTCTTCATTGAGAACAATGAAAACCCTGCCCCCTTGACAAGCTTTTCAGGTTTTTCCCTTATCTTATCTTAATTGAAGATTGTCCCTCTCTGCAGTCTACCTGGGCACCTCCCTTCTGTTCTGGCTGAGCAGTGTGACATCAGTAAAAGGGGCGGGAAGGGGATACTTTGTCATTGAATTACTCATGAACTACAACTCTGACAGATTTGAAATAACACTCTCCAAAGTCCAAACACTATGATGATTAATTAGAGCTGCTTTTATTATGAAACATTACTATCCCTTTAAGGATTTGCTCCTCAGAGGAACAGTACCCCCTAAAAAGGGGCAGGTATGAACAAACGTTTAGACTTTTATCCAGTCCATGTTAAAAAAATGCACAGAATACAAATCATCACAGGAAACCCTATAAAAAGGATGGTTATTTTTTTCAAACTTTTATATTATCAAATTAAATATTGTCATACATATAAATATGGCATCAAAAGAAAGCCCTATTTATCCTTCAGAAAATGGTATACAGTTTGTGTGGGTGTACTACATGAATTAGAGGGAACATAGAGGGGACAAAGACATAATAAAAAAGGCCAAAATTGCTCTTGACCTCTAGTGGTAAAGACCTTGTCATCAAGGTGCTAAAGGAGGAAAATACAGAACGAGCCAAACTCTGAAATAGCCTTGCTCTTTTTCTTCTTATGTTTCACAGTGTAATTCTTGCTACTACATTCCCCTCTTCCACATTAATCCCAGTGAGTTCCTGTTCTGTACATCAGTGTAGAGATTTCTCCTTGCAACCATGTTATTCCTGATATTTTGTTTTTATTACTGGTTTTAAGGCTCATGGAACATCCTCCCAGCACAGATGGTAGGAACAAATACTGTTAGGGGATTCAAAAATGCCTGGTATAGACATTTGTGTATTCTGAGAACTATACAATACTGTGCATTTTAAATTAGTATGGGAAATTGGTAGGCTGGATGGGCCAGATGATTATTTTAAGGTGTCAGAAACATGGATACATACATGCTAAGTCCACCGCCTACCAGCCTAGTATCTAGGTACCCAAATCTACAGAAAACCCATTAGAAATTCATACGTGAATATTTTTTTCTTTATATTTTTTTTTATATTACCTTTCTTCCCATTCATGATTTATTTTTATTTGTACAATAGTTTGTTAGGTTATTTTTATTGGTGGTGTAAAGCTTGACCTAGTTTTAAAGCAGCTCCTATCTTATCTTTAGTGAATGCTTAGAATAGTCTTCTAGAGTTATGTCTCTAAACATTAAGTGCTAAGATAGCCAGCTAATTCAGGAACCAGGGACCGCATGTGAAAAGGCAAACCAAATGCATCATAGGGGAGAAATAAATATTCCCCAAATCCTCATTAATCTTAATGTGAATTTTAACCCCTTGAATGCCAGAGAGACCTCCCAGGCATTGTAATGTAATGCCTTTGAGACCTCTCTAGCATTCAGGGTATTCAAAATCCTATTGAAATCAATGGGGATTTATATTTGTACTCTCCAATGCAGTTAAAGGGATAGTAATGTCAGAAAAAAAGTATTAACTATATGGTATATACAATTAAAAGAGAGTACTTGCACTTATTCATATCTCTCAAACCATTATGGTTTGGGAGATATAGAAAAATAAAGTTCTCTGGTCCCTCCCCTTTCTGCTTGACGAGCTGTAAAGCTGTCAGAAGCAGATTCTGGTCACTTGAAATAACGATATCTAAAGATAAATACTTAATTTGGAACGGTCTACAAAGTGTGTCTGGCTTGCAAGCACACTTTGTAGACCGTTCCAATGAAGTATTTATTTCTAAATAGCGTGATATCAGCTCTGCTGAAGAGCCTCTGGCTGGTCAAATGACTGGAATCTGCAGCTGTCAGCTAGATGGCAGACTTGAGTAAAACAGCCAGGAAAAGGTAACTTTAGCAACGTATATCTCTCAAACCATAAATGTTTGAGAGATGAGACTTACATTGATGTTTATCTTTTTTAATGTCTACAATATTAAATCAACTTAAAATTAACCATTACTATCCCTTTAATTTCATTGGCCGATAGATAGATAGATAGATAGATAGATAGATAGATAGATAGATAGATAGATAGATAGATAGATCAGACAGACAGATAGATATGCATACTGCAGTGTAATTGGGCTTTTAACCCCTAGCTTGCTAGAGAGGTCTCCAATGCATTGTGAAGCAATTCCAGCATTCTAGGGGTTAAAATATATATTCAAGTACACAGGAATTTAGACATTTTTATTTGTCCCCTATGGTGCATTTGGTTAACTCCAGTTTGCTTTTATAGACATGAACCAAGGTACCATCTGTATAAATACAAAACTGGAGCAATTCTGGTTTAAAGGGTTAGTAATGTCGCTATATAAAAACATTTCATTTTGCAGCTATTAGAAAAATCAACTAAATGACCAAAGCCCCACCTCTCAAACCATAAAGGTTAGAGAGATGGGGCTGTGGTGGTTTAGTTTACATACAATGCTAAAGTTCCCCCTCCCTCCGCTTTCCCTGATGTCAGCTGTAAAGCTGATAGTAGGAGATGTGTGTTGGCTGACTAGAGTTGGCTCTTCAGCAGAGCCGAAATAGAGCAATGTAAAAAGAAATACTTCATCTGAACAGTCTACAAAGTGTGCCTGGTTTGCAGGCACACTTTGTAGACCATTCCAATGAAGTATTTATTTTTACATTGTACTATTTCGGCTCAGCTGAAGAGCCGCCTGCTTGTCCCAGGACCAGGATCTCCTGCTTTCAGTTTACAGCTGACGTCAGGGAAAGTGGAGGGAGGAGGAAACTTTAGCATTGTATAGCTCTCAAACCATAAAGGTTTGAGAGATGGGGCTGGGGTCGTTTTGTTTCTTTTTCTAATAGCTGCAATTTGAATTTTTTTATACAGCAACATTACTAACCCTTTAATCCAACTGCATTAGAAGTGACATATCCACATTCACATTAAGTTAAAGGGAACGTTTAACACCTTAAATGCTAGAAAGAACTCCAAAATATTATTTGAGAAGCAATGTTGGAAACCTCTCTAGCATTCAAGAGGTTAAATCCCCATTTCAGTTAATAGGAAGTTTTATCAGTCCTATATTATTGATCTTCTGGAGCAGTTGTTTTTCCCAGAATTACTCCAGTCTGTCTGTCTGTCTGTCTGTCTGTCTGTCTATCTATCTATCTATCTATCTATCTATCTATCTATCTATCTATCTATCTATCTGTCTATCAGGGCTAACCAACTGCAATATAGGGGACAAATAACAATTCCCATTGGTTTAAATGTAGCTTTGCATTGCTAAAAAAAGACATGCAGCCATCAAGTTCAGTCCATACCAAATCACCCCTACTGATCCAGAGGAAGGCAAAAAAAAAAGTTGAAGCCATTTCCAATTAAAGGGATAGTAATGTTTCATAATAAAAGCAGCTCTAATTAATCATCATAGTATTTGGGCCTTGGAGAATGTTATTTCAATTCTGTCAGAGTTGTAGTGCAAGAGTAATGAAATGATAAAGTATCCCTCTCCCACCCCTTTTACTGATATAATACTTCTCAACTCAGAGCATCAGGGTATGTCCAGGCAGATTGCAGAGAGGGACAATCTTCAATTAACATAAGGGAAAAGCTGAAAAACCTGTCAAAGGGGGGAGGCAGGGTTTTAATTGTTCTCTCAGTAAGAAGATTGTCCCTTGCTGTGAGCTGTCTGGTCTATGGACCAGATTCTACATCTGAGGGGAGGTGGCTTACACTAGGTTACAGGGGCGGGAGGGGGATATTTTATTATTCAATTACTCTTGAACTACAACGCACACAATATTGAAATAACACTTTCCATGACCCAAATACTATAAAGATTAATTGGAGCTGCTATGTTTGTGAAACATTACTATCCCTTTAAACCCGAAGTGTAAAAAAAGCCTTCCTGAATCCAAATTGTAGTCAGATAGTGTCCTGCATCGACATCATATCTGCTTTGAAGCCAACTGTCATAATTATCAATATTGTTCTGTGCTAGATAGGTATCTCTTACTTTTTTTAAAGAAATTACAGTATTTGCAAGCACAGTATCCAGAGATAAGGAATTCCATACCTTTACTATCCTTACTGTAAAAAACTCCCTGCTTTTGTTTTAGTCAAAAGTGCCTTTTCTCTAGCCTTAATAGATGACCTCTTATTCTTTGCTCCTTGAAGAGTTCTTTGTATTGACCTAATATATATCTGTCACCTATGTTGCAGTTGATTTTTCCAAGAATTACTCTACTTTTGCTTTTATACATATGTCCAGCTGTTTCATTTGCTTTAACATACAAGACAGTATTTTCGCTCTGTGTTTTGAGATATGTATTTTTATTTTCACATCACACCTTTCTTAATTTCCACTTATTCTGAATTTCCACTTAACTTTATTTTTTGGCACAAATGTTTGATTCGATTCCAGACTACATTAACGTCATATTGGACTTGACACGTTAAATGGATTGCCATCATCACTATTTCTGTGTGAGACACCTGGAAGCCATGTCAGTTACTTATTAGCGTCAGTCAACTCTAGTTAACACAACAAAAGGGGCAATATCATAGACAATTGAATGTGGTTCATACAAGTACAACATATGTCATAACTGAGATTCATTTACATTGAACAGAGCATGCTGGGTTGCAATGTCACTATAAAAAGTAGCTAATGGCAGGCTAAGTCAAGTTAAAGGGGAACTAACATCTCCTAATACTAACCCCACACTTGCATTACTATGGCCACATTATCCTCATATTATTTGCTCTGTTCTGGATGTTATGTCTATGGAGGATGACATAGCAGTTGCAGACAGATTTTGTTTCAGACTGAAGCAAGCAGAGTGCAAGAGCCTACTTAACCCTTTAACCCGTTGAGTGTGAGAGGGCTGTGCACTGGACTTCCCCTCTAGAACTCAAAGGGTTAAGGACCACAATTTGTGGAGCAAAGTGTTGCACACCCATGTGGTAGTTAAAGGGTTATCATGTGCAGTGAGCACAGTTTGAGGTCCTGAGGTCCTGCTAGTAACTGTCTTGCACATGACAGCCAGGACTGACATAAAATGTTTTCTATTGAAACAGGAAAAAACATAGGGATCATAAGGATTCCCTAGTCATAGTATGGTGAAGGGGGGAGGGGTTATTGTTGGGAGGTGTAAGCTGATAACCAGCCAATCATATAACTCTGCAGGACCTATGTATTTGCCCCTTGCTCATTTTGAATTTGTCAGTTGTGTCACTGAGGCACACAAGACTGAATAAGAGGTTTTATTTAAAAAAAAAAGATTTAATAGTCTATGTTTGTCCCTGGTGATGAGGATACAAGTGTATCAGTTGATTTTGATGGGAGATGGAAAATCTACTTGCACAGAAAGGATACTGAGGCTGATGTGTTAAGGAACCACTGACCAATGCTGGGGCAAACCAACTGCACCATAAGGGGAAAAAATCAAAATTGCCATTGAGTTAAATGGGGTTTTAATACCTCAAATACTAGAGAGTTCTCTAACATGTTGTTTTGCAATGTGTGGACACATCTCTAGCATTGAAGGGGTTACAATGCCCATCTGAAATTAATAGGAATATTTACTTGCCCCAGTGTTGCAAATGCTCTGACCCAGAGTTGCCCCATGTTAAACATATGCCCCAGAGATGTTCAACAAAGCCCTAGAACTTCCACATGGTAGGCAGACGAAAAGGACAGCTGAATGCCCATCCCCAGACCAATGGAGATGCTGAGCGTGCCAATCAAGGATTGGAGCGATTCTTGCGCTGTTTTGCATCCAATCATCATGATAATTGGGCAGACCTGTTGCCATGGGCAGAGTTCACCAGGAACTCGTCCGGGAGCTCCCCGTTGTCCAGGCAACTTGAGCACTGCCGTAGCAGTAACGGAGACTGAGCCACGTGAGCACTGCCGTAGCAGTAACAGAGACTAGGCAACTGGATACTGCCGTAGCATTAACAGAGACTGAGCAACTGAGGAGCTACCGTAGCAGTAACGGATACTGAGCAATAGGGGCACTGCCGTAGCAGTAGCGGAGACTGAGCCACTTGAGCACTGCTGTAGCAGTAACGGAGACTAGGCAACTGGACACTGCCGTAGCAGTAACGGAGACTTGAGCAGCCTGTGCACTGCCGTAGCAGTAACGGAATCTGGTCAGCGTGGGCACTGTCGTAGCAGTGACGGAAAACTGAGCAACTCGCCCTGAGAGGCACCCAACCTGGAACGGTTCATAAGGCAGACCAATAGGAATGTCGTCGGGCGACACGGAGGTAACCGAGACCAATCTGCACAGCTGTCCGGAGACAGTGAGAGACAAGCACTACCCTTAACTGGAGGCCGGTCAGAGCGTGCAGCCCAACCGGGTGGAATCACACAGCACAGGAACGTAGAACAATGCAAGTTGGTACACGGAGCAGGAACCTCAGCCAATCCAAGTCGGTACACGGAGCAGGAACGTCAGCCAATCCAAGTTAGAACTCGGAGCAGGAACATCAGCTAAGCCAGGTCGGTACATGGAGCAGGAACGTCAGCCAAGCCCGGTCGGTACACAGGAGCTGAGAAGCAGAATGGTCAGGCAGTCCGGGTCGGTGCACAGGCAGCAAACGAGATGCAGAGTAGTCAGGCAGGCCGGATTGATACACTGAGAGCACACAATAATCAGGAACAAGTGCTGGTACTGGAACACCACGAAAGGGCACCAGAAATGTGCCAGAACCCAGTATTTAAGGACAATACTGGGCGGGACAATCACAGTTCAGCCAAAAGGTGTTAGGCAGGAGTGTAAACTGACAAAATGTCGCCGAATAGCGCGGGCACCGTGATAGTGGGGCAGGGCTTTCATTGTTCTTATAGGAAGAAGATTGTCCCCTGCTGTTATTTGTCTGGTCTATAGACTGGATTCCACATCTGAGAAGCGATGGCTTACACTAGGTAAAAGGGAAGGGAGGGGAAACGTTGCTTGTGAATATCTCTCAAACCATAAAGGTTTGAGAGATAAGACTTATATCGATCTTCATGGTTTTTTTTGCAATGCGTTCCGTACCCCTCTGGCACAAAAAGGGTTAATGCCTACAAAATAAAATAAAGATAAAATGAAGTATTACTATCTCTTTAACTCACATGCTCAAACAGGGAAATACTTGTTTGTGGTTACCAAGTGGACAAGTTGGAAACTATTGCCCTACATTGTCTTCAGATAACCTATTACCTAGACTGCACCATTCCCAAGGTAGCACTAATAGCTCTACTATCAATTCACTGAGGCTCAGTATGACGATTTACTGCTAATCCATTAGCCTACCTCAAAACATAGATACATATGAATAGTCATAAAAACAAAGCTGCTTGACAGCTGTGGATGATGGAAGGTGAAATTCAATAACACGGGGGGGGGGGGGGGGTCATAAGTTGCTAAACCCTGTCCTGGGATTGTGGACTAGTCTGAGTCAGTCATGAAAGAGGGGTTGTTGCAGAACCTCTTGTTAATAGCAGTTAAGCACAGCTGGTCTCAATTTTTGGCTGAAATCTTGTTAAACTGAACTTAGAAACAGCAGGGGGGATTCACTAAGTAGTGATAAAGAGGTGGTAATGTGGAAATGACTTCTCCAATGATATCACTTCCCCAGTTCCTATAGTATTCTATGAAGCCTATTCACTAAGATCTCCAAAGCTGGAAAACGCCTACTGCATAGGCTCTATAGAATAACACAGGAACTGGAGAAGTGATATCACTGGAGAAGTCATCCCCACTTTATCACCTCTTTATCACCGCTTAGTGAATCTCCTCCCAGTTCTCCTTAATGAAATCGATTTCATCACAAAAATTGTGACACGTTGTGCTACTACACGTTTGATGGCCCTTTCTTCATTATAGAAAAATGTAGTCAGTTGCGCTAATGTACTGAGAAAAAGTGGTGCAATTCCTGCATAAAACAACTGCACCATACCAAAGTATGTTAATTTGGTGAAACAGTGATTTTATCCCCTTGAAACCTACAAAGGTTGCATTGGAGATCTCTCTGACATTCAAGAATTAGCTGAAAGGCCATTTAAATCATTGCAAATGTTTGGACTTTTTATTTGCTCCAAAATATGAAATTGGTTTGTACCACTTTTCTTAGCACATCAGCCCTGCAGATATTTTAACCCTTTGAGTGCCAGAGGGGTACACAACGCATTGCAAAGCAATGAGTTGCATACCTCTCTGGCACTCAAAGAGTTAAATGAAACAACATACCAGAAGTGTTTCTATTCGGTCTGCAGTTATTTCTGCATACATACCTGTATGTTGACTTGTTCAAACCACAAAATGAGGATGATCCTTTATAAAAACATGCCAATCAGCAGCTTTAGGACTTTGATTGCTCAAGGGGAATGCAATACATTGCACACCGCTGAAGTAATCAAAGTGTTAATGTCAGTTTTCAGTGGACTTGAAGAACATGTTGCCCATGGCAGTGAATTCTCTGATAAGATTGTTGCTATGTGACCCTGGTCTCACATTACAGTCAGTGGATTATCTCAATGTTCCTTCCAAACATCCTGCGCTTAAATTAGACTGGCAAATTGTACTACTGAACTAAATGTTAAGGAGCATTAATAGAAAAATATGTATTCTGCGCTTTCTTTTACGTTCTTGTCCTCCTTACAATACAATATAATCAAATACAATATATATATAACATGGTACATCTTTTGAAGCAGAAGATGACCAAGAGGACACACAGACGGTAATAGTATAGCATCTGGTAAATGAGGACGATTAAACCAAAAAGCTATTCAATAGATAACTGGCCCATGACAATGTTCACAGGTATAAATGCAAATGAAAGATATATTACTGCCTCCACTCAGATAACATGTAGAATCCAGCTGTCCCTACTCCAAAGATGACAACCTTGGGAAACACAAGAAAAGAAGAAATAGAGAAGAGAAGTGTTATGCCAGCCAGTGGAATAGAAGTATGTAACTCACGTGATCTTGTTTACTGTAATGTTCATAGTGTAGACATGTTTCTACACAGCAGGAATCAATAACTGAGCCTACTCAGTGATTACTGAGTGGTGTCTCAGTGTCATGTATACCTAACTCCAATGTCAATGTAAATTAACATAAAGATAAAAGATTCTGGCCCAATAGCTACAATAAAAACTAAACGATTTATAGAGGCATAAAAACCATGAAAATGTTTAATCCCAACTAAAAAGCACAGCAGACCTAGAAATGGGTTGACCTAGGATTTATTAAATATTTTATTGTTTTTATGTTTCAATAAATAGTTTATATTGTTTGCATACATTGGACAAGCATTTGTTATTTTTATCTTAATTTACGTTGACAATAAAGTTATGTATATGTGACACTGAGAGATTACCTAGGACATCCTGAGTAGAGCAGGTTATTGATCCTTCCATACACACAGAAACAGATCTGTACTCTGAATATCCTGATTAAAAAAAGATGACAAGTTACATACTTCTTTTCTTCTAGCTAGTGTAACTGTTTTCTTCTATGAGCATGTAGTACATGCTTATCTTATTAAACAGAAAGTTATATTCATGTTTTCAGACAACCTATTCTCCATGACTAGCAACAACAACACCACAATCTGGCTGCAAGTATCCGTATGTAATAATTCTCTAGGATGTTTGTCACGATGCAGTCATGTGCAGTAGAGACTGCCCACGTTCGGGCAGTCTCTACTGTGCATGAGTGCATCGCGTGAGTGAGGCGACGCAAGACTGCATCGCATGGAGCAATGCGTTGCGTACCCCTCTGGCACTAAAAGGGTTAACATTACCCAGACCTTGGCCCGTGTACACGAGCTTTTACACTAGTTTAAAAATATTTGACTCAAGCTTTCAAAAAATCCATGCTTGCTATATAATAACATCTGAATAAAGCACCTGTCTGCAGTGGGAGCATCTTTTTTCTCCACAGGAAAAACACCTCAATATATGTTTTCGTAATAAGGGATTGCTATCCCTTTAATATAGGATACAAGGAAATGCCTTCCAGGCTTCCTTTCAGTTCCCATCAGTAAAATCATGTAAAAATGTGAAAAGCAGATAACAGAGCAAAGAGGTCTCAAACACTGCCTTAAAATATCATCTTTATAAGATAATGCATTATGCACATAAGATCTCAGTGGTGTAAGGGAATATTGTGTATCTGTCCATGGCACCTAGATCTTCCTTGCATTTTGGAAGAGTACTATAGTCTGGTTGTATTGACCTTGGACACTGTAGTCCACCTGTGTATCCCTTCAAAGGAATTGCAGTCTGAATGTCAGGAGTGCTGTAACCCAGCTGTGTTCTCCTTCAAAGGAAGTGCTATTGGAATGTGTCCTCATTCAAGGCTGCTGTAGTCCAGCTGTGTCCTCTTCCTTCAGAGTAAGTTCAGTCTGAATGTGTCCTTCTTCAAGGTCACTGCAGCCGGACTTTGTTCACCCTCAAGGGCATTGCAGTCTTGCTCTGTTTTAGTTGACAAACTCTGCTATTCTGCTGTGTCCTCCTTTAACTGCAATGCAGCCTCAATGTGTCCTCTTTCATGGGGACTGAAGCCTATCTGTGTCCTTCTTCAAAGGAAATGCAGTTTGAATGTGTTCTCATTCAAGGGCACTGCAGTTAGTCTGTGTTCACCTTCAATGGCACTATATTCTGTCTCTGTCCTCCTTGAATAACAATACTATCTGAATGTGTCCCCCTTCAAAGACACTGAAGTCCACATGTGTCCTCCTATGGGGTCACTTCTACTTACTGGTACTTCTGTGCTGACCGGTTAAAGTTCAACCTTGGTGTCTAGTCCCACACTCTAATCTTGAATGCTGGCAGACCAGACTCAACTAATATATATAAATATAGTAATATAATGAAAGATATGGGTTTTTCAGGAAGACTGTGGACCGTCATATTCAGTTGGAACTAGTTCAACAACCTTTGTTTTGTCATTTTTAACTGTTGATTTGTTTAAATTATATTAGGAATCATGCATAAAGGAGTATACCAAAACTGGGGCAAAACAATGAATATCCCAACATAATTTATGCAGGACTTCCATAATTACAGAACTCTACCCCAGTTTGGCAGTCCTCTGTATGCTGTTCATTGTCTGTCTTTACTCAGCACAAAACATGTAAATTAATCAGTAGCTTCACAGACTTTTGGCTTGAGAGCGTCATATTAATTTGTTTCACAACCACTAATAGGGTGTTTATTTGACAGTAAATAAACTCAACACAATTATTTATTACTTACAGCAGCTTCAACGAGCACCTCACATTTCTTGGTACATCACTAAAAATAGGTCTAGCAGGAGGACATTCAGTCCAATGAAACAGTTGGATGCACCAAAAGCACTAAGCCTGCTAATACCCTGTCATTGTGTAATCCACTCTTCATATTTTAGCACGGCCGTGTGTGCATATTTGATTAATTTAAATTAGATTTAACAACTTCTAACAATAATCCGCCACTTATCTTACTTTGGCCAAAAATCCTTCTTGGCTCCTATGAATCTGAGCCTCTGTTCAGTCTTGGGTGTCTTGTCCTCACAGGCAGATCCAACAGTTGCTAGCAGGACCACAGGACGTCAGCCTCTGCTCATGGTCCATGATACGCTTAACTCTTTAACCCTTTGGGTGCCAGAGGAGTACACAACGCATTGCAGAGTGATTTGTTGTGTAACCCCCTGGCTCTCAAAGGGATAATCAAATATGTTCCATGCTCTTTCTGTCCTTAAAAGGTTAAGTAGAGAAATGCACTTTGCCTGATTCAGTTTGAAAAAACTTGCTGCCTCTAGGAACATGACATCTAGCACTAAATTAAATTATTATGTCTTAAACATAGGCACAGAGCAACAATTTTTGAGGTTAATAGGATTTTTTTTCATAGTAAGGTAAGTGGGGATTATATTATGATCAGGTGCTAGTTGTCTCCATGAAGTAAATTACAGCCCTTATACAGGTTATGTCAGTACCACATATGCTTCTTTGCTTCCTTTAGCTGCAAAGGAAACAGGTAGTCGATGAATTTTTATTAGGAGGTCATAGATCAAATGTAATAATCAGGGACTTTATGGTGTTATATTTAAAGGGTTAGCAATAAATTATTTTTCCTTTTTATATACTGCAAGTCAAAATAAAGGCTTACTGTCACTTTAACATGTATGTGAATTTATGTATAAAATAGCATAAACCTAAATGAAGACTAGCAGCATGCATTTACACCCTTGGCTTCACAGCACTTTGGAGACCTCTTTTAGCATCCAAGAGTTTAAAGATCCTGATAGAGTTCATCTGTTCATTGGTAGTATTCAGTTTATGTGACCTCGTTATTGGACCATGATGAGTTTCAACTCTATCTATAACTACTGAGTTCTTGTTCTGCCTGAGATTAAGTGCTAGCAGACATACCACCAGAGAATACATGATATCCCTTTAACTTGGATAGTTTCCAGGGTACAAAGGGATCTAGTTTTCAGGGTACAAAAGGATCAAGCTGAAACTCTGTAAATCTTTGAACACTTTAGTACTTCTTTGTGCACTATTTATTTTAGACACCTTTTCAGCTGAGTAGAAAAAGGGTTCAAATGCTGGCAGATGCTTTATTTAGACCTTATTACAGCTACCACTTACATTCCTGAGAATAATTATTTTTGTGGCTATTCCATATTATGGTGATAATGTTGTTATTGCAGTCTATGGAGAGTTGAATGTTGTTTACATTTTGTTCTCCATACACTGCAACAGGACAACCATCAAATGGAATTGTTACAAACATTTTTAACTAAAACTCTAAAAAAATTAAATAGGTAATATATTTTTGAAAACTATATCCAGTTGTTAAGTGCGGTTACACAATAACTTATAGGACAACTACCATGGTAAATGTGTGTGGATGTGTGTTTGTGTTTCAAGGTAACTTTAATGGTCCTATTCACCACTGAACAGCAAGTAGTCAGGAAAAATAACAGGAAAGGTCCTGACAGTTACTGTTAGTTTCACTTTTGTGTACAGATTCTAGGGATCTCCGTAACCTCTCCCATTAGCAGGTGGCCCTCTAACAAGATATCCCACTTTCTTCAATAATTTGTTTAACCCTAGGTGCAAAAGTGTTATATGAGAGATCATCATAACTCAGTTTTTGCATGTCACACTTCCTAACTTTTGACTATGTCCTATCTGTCCAATTCCTAGCGCTACCAAATACCCTTCTTCTGCAAGCTTCTCCTTGTAGCTTTGCTGCAAAAAAATAATATTTAATTTCCCTCTTTTTGCAATAAAATCATTCCATTCACTACAGTTTCTACAGTACAAACAATGAAAGGGAAAAAAAAAAGTTTATTTTTTCATTTATACATATACCCAAAAGTATGATGATTGTGTAAAAATTTAATTTCATTTATTTTTCAATTTCTGACAAATTATAGAGATCTAATTATAACTTATACTCTCATTGTGAACAGAGAGAAATGAGGGATGCTGTGGGTGCAACTGTGACAAATTTAGCTCCCAAAGTAGTAACACAGACTTGTAAATAATGGATCTTCAAACATTAAATTAATATGATGCATTATAAAGTGTATCTGCTGGAGAATACATTCACTCTGGTTCACTGGCATCATTTCAGCTTGTTCAAGGAAGAGTGGTACAGCTTCAGGACCTAGATTGCGGGGAATGTTGGTGTAAACTGTAATAATATCACAAGCTGCCTACTTCTGCTCTCCACTTGAGCTTTTTCAATTTATTTAGTACATTCTTTGTATAGCTGATGTAGGATGGTATTTATTATAATTTACTATTTTTTAACTATTTTAACAACAATGCTCATTATTATTAAACATTTTTATACCACTGATTATACACATCTATTAGCCTGAGCAAATAAACACAATATATACCAGTGTCAACAAAGATGGAAGCTATGTAGGACTTTCCCTACTGCAGTACAATATCGCTCTGCATGTAAAACAATAAAGGTCATCCATTAATTAATAAATATTAATCATGTGCCATATTATGTAGTGATATATATTTTACTATTTTTGTGATTGATGGTAATGGAATCAGTATTGTATTTATGGGGATAAATCTGGGTAAATAATCAGTCTCTGTGCCCTTATCGATGAGAATGATAGAGCAAATTGTATAATTAGAACTAAGGGGTATAGAGTAAACCACTCCTACTATCCAGGTTCACTGAGGAAGAGGCTTTGAAGCTTTGAAATGCGTTTCTTTGTTGTAATAACGGTTCAATCACCAGAACGACCGGAAGGGACCAGAGGGGCACTGAGAACAACGGGATCCAAAAATCATATCTAATGCAAGTGCATAAAGAGACCATTACTATTATTCACTTGTGTTCTCATTTATCTTATATTGAGCATCAACTCATTATATGCAGCATCTTTAGGGTTGGGTCTCTTATCCACCACTTACAAGTGTAGTAGAGTGGTTAACACTCTACTTCTCCAGAGCTCAGATTCAGTTTTTGGAGGGTTGTGCATACAGTTAAGATCCCACTTAGGGGATACTCTATAAAAATTTTAAGTGACCATATGTGACTTTGTATATAATATTTATTGTTTTTATTGATACATATTGTATTGATCCTTGAACTCACTGTATGCAGCATCCTTAGGGTTGGTCCTCTTACCGACTATCTTCCACCATAGTAGAACGATGCAGACATAAAGGGATTAATGATTATTTCTTCCAGGGCTAGATTTCAGCATTTAGAGCAAAAGAAGGAACTGATGGTCACCTAATGTGCCATGTAACATTTGCACAAGCCCCTTTTTAGTGGATCTACAATACTGATAGGGTACATTATTTGCACCTTCTGTTTATAAGATATATATGATTAATTTACACATCTTTTCTTTTTATTTTTATATCGTTGCTGCACATTGCCGAATTTATTGAATTAAGATAGTTCCTTGATAATTATATCAATTTTATGTAAATCCAATGGATATTATTTATACTATTTTTTATTATGTACTAATTACATTACATTCCTACTACATTTCGCTATTACTCACACCCTTAATGGGGCCGAAACATTGAGGGCAATAAACTAAATATTTCTATTCATAAAGTCCTATGAGTGCTCTTGTGTACCATTTAACTTTTACTTTATATATATATATATATATATATATATATATATAAAACATCACTTACCATGATACATGTACCCTGTATTAATGAGTAGATAGCATCTTTTCTATTCATGTTTTATATTATATACATAGGTGCGATGCTCTGAAGAAATCAGCAGCGAGCAGTGCCTGTTTCCCTCCTGTAATAAGCTCAGCCATAGGAAACATCATTACTCAACATTTTTTCTTTTTCTTTACTTTTTTCTTCTATAGTTAATTAATTTGACATTTCTCCAGCTATTATGATTATTTGTTCAGTATGGATACTGTATGTGGGTGCATGACGTCACTTTCGTGTGGTGGGAATTCCCCACTGCTTGTAAGTGACGTCAGGAAGGTGTGAGGTGTTATGCAAATTTATAGGGTTTATAAGTGTCTTGTTTGGCATGCTTTAATGTCTTGAGAAAGGTCCAGGTTTGGACCAAAATGTTGACAATAAAATTACTTATTTTTCTTCAAAAAAGGGCCCACTGGTGCGGCCTTCTTCTTTAACCTCTACATTAATGTTTAAGGATTGTGCACCTGGGCATATATATCTTTATAAATATAAAACACATATATACAATATATACACAGTTGCATGCACACATAAACACACAAGGGGCCCCTCTTTCACATGAGGGTAGTTTTAAAAAATACTTATTAATTTTCATATGCAGTCATGAGCAGTAGAGACTGTCCAAATGCACAGAATGCCGGCTTGTGTACACGGGCTTTTAACCTAGTATATTCATATTTGAAAAATGTAAAAAAATAAATAATATCTCAACGTAGTGGATATGTGTAATGGGAACCCAAAATGCCGGGTTGTCTTGGGCCATCATTCTGGGTTTCTTCCTCTTGAAGGCAGCTACAAGTGAGTAGCCAAGCCGGTGATTTCAGATTGCTGCATGGAAGATAGGAACTCAGGCTGCTTGAATGGGGGTCAAAGGGGACGCTTTAGACTATCCAGAAATAAAACAACAGGACAGTTCTAGTCCAAAACGACTAATACTTTATTTGAGGGAACAGGGACATTTTATAGTAAAACCAGGCACAATACACAATGGTGGTGTAAACATGGGACACAATGGGACAATACAGGGAGATGTGACTTGCAGTATGATTAATACAATCAACAAAACAGTACAATAGAAACAGGTGTTACAAGCAATCATGACACCAGACCAATCCTTTCACACAGAAGACAATAGTGTATATACAACATAGGTGGATTAGGAAAGTGACACCTAATCAAAACCTGGACCAGACAGTGAGACAAATACAATTTGGATAGCCTTACAAAAATAAACCATTTAACGTTTGCAGCCCATGTAAGATTGTAACACAGGGGTCTAACATCTGTTACATATATGACAACACATTAAACCATTCACATAACTGTTAACATAGGACGGTAGGCAGCCTACTTTTCAACATGGACGGCGGATAATTTACCATACCCAGCCAAATTGTTGTGGCTACCCAGCCCCATGAGCTGGGACTTTCCCACAGTACCTTCCAGTCTTTTGTAGCCTTTTCCATGGCTCCTAGTAACGGCATATGGTCCATTGCAATACGTGTTTATTCTTCTGGAACCCCCAGCAGTAAGTCAATTCATACTACTGGGATCATGTTTTTTTATGGGTTGGCAGTATGTGCTGAGTACAGCAGGAAATTCTATGGTTTTCAAAGATATCAATATCTTTAAAAGTGGAGAAAATGTAAAAAATATTCTTCATTTGATACAGTGGGTAGCCTTTTTTCCAAAATGGTGTCCTATCTGTAGCTGTTACACCTACTTTAGTACAGGTAGGTCATATCTGAAAAATTAAGAAAAAAGTAGAGATTTTTGTTAGAGTATTGCTGTGCTTCTGGCACCCCCTATGGTATATCAGTTCTTACCAATGGGGTGTTACTTCTCTAGGTTGTGGAGCTGTAATGAATATAGAATAAAATTGTATAATTTTCAAAGATTTGAGTATCTCTGAAAATGTAAAAAAATGCATATTTTTTCTTTAGCTCCACATTCTGGAAACATTTGGCACATCATACAAATTACCCCCATTTGATTAATTTATATACCTTGTCAACTTTTTCTTCTTCTCTGTACTGTTAATACTATTTAAGTGCAGGTATGTCCTAAATATAAAAAGGCAAAAAAAGTGGCAGATTATGTTCCATGTAGTTTTGTTTTCTTGTCACCCACTATGGTAAATTACTTCACACCAGTATGGTACAACTTTATTTGGGAGGCCACTAGCTATCTCACCTAATAGAGTATTCAATAGTTTCAGAAATCTATGGAGGAGCCATGGAGCAAAGATAATAAACAAAGATTTTAAATTTTGACATTTAACTCAAAGAAGTTTGGTTTCATTAAGTCAGGTTAAGATTAAACTTAGAAACATAGGCATTTGATAGTGGAACATAAAAAAGTACACTCCAGGACAGTTATTTGTCATTCGCTTTATCAAGATTTCAATTTAAAAAAATGTTGGCATGGTTGCATTCACGGTAAAATGTTTTGTCATTTCACATATCCAAAAGCCAACAGTATCTTTTGAAAGTTCAGGATCTGCTGGAAAACATAATGTATTACCCAGAATTGTCATTTGATTGTAAATGCAACAAAAGTATGAACATATGCTTAGCACTGGGGAAGTGAAAATGCCTAGCAGCTAAGTTATACTCCAGGGCCCTCTATTTCTTATTCAGTAGCTGTGGCTGCCCACGACAGAAAGACCATGGTTGAACTATCACACACACAACCTAGCCCCATCACATAGTTAGTAAGATATTATTCCCTTGAACGTCTGATACTTAAAGCGTAATGTATCCCAACCCATGTACCTCTATTCCCTAATGCCCCTTTATACATTCCCCCATTTCAATAAGCATTAACACCAATTCTCTAGCCGCAGTCCCATAATATGTCACCTAGCCTGACTAATTCAGGTAGTTCTGCCAGATAAATACAGTAATTCCCACTTTTCTTGGTGTTTGTCAAGGAGTTCAGACACCCATCCACTAGCCAAGTTATCTGTCAGTTGCAATAGCCCTGTCATGCTTCCAATTGACTAGGTGTCATAATTTGTAATATTATATTTCCCTGCTAGTGTCATGTAACTGTCTTTTGCCCTACTTATCAAAATTGATAATTAATTAACTTGTTGGCTTTGTATAATAATGGATTATGCTGCTTGCCTCGTGTATTGGTAGAATACCCTGCTGGTCTTGGTCTGTGTAATAGTAGGTTGCCACACTGGTCTCATGTAATGCTGTACTTTCCAGCAATATAATAATGCTCTGCAATGAACCCACTGTTTGTGCATGGGAGGGGTGGGAGGGGCACTGTGCATTTTTGGAATCACAATGTGTGGGTGATTGTGACATTGTGTGGTGTCTGTGTCATGACAATACATGTTAACTCACTGTGTTTGGTTAGAGAATTTTGGTGACTCTGCTCAAGCATCCCTGCATCCAAAAATATTTGATAAAACACTAACAGAAAGGGAAGGTGCATTTTATAGTTTTTCACTTGGAGCCGTATTACATAGAAAAGATCTAGAACAGAGTGCAACTGGGAATTACCATAGAAGGCAGCGTGGAGTGTCTAGATTGGTATGTAATGTATCACAGGGAGACTGCACTGTCTACAGAAAACAGAGAATAACAATAAAAGTCAAACAAGGTAAAGGGAATGGGGGAAATATTTGTTATGTTTGGTGGCCACTGGGGAGAACTGGTCACCTCAAGTAGACATCCATGCAGTGCCCCCCACTAAAAGTCCACATAGATTAAAAAAAAGTATATGTTTGTGTGTATGTGTGTGTGTGAGAACTTTTTAATCTGTTCCTCCACTTAAGCCTCTGTAGTGCAGGGATATTAAAGCTGTCTCTTTGCCTAGTGGGTTTTTGCTGACAGTTGCTTCATTTGCAAGTGAACTGTTGGACACAGGACAGACATGTTTGTTGCTTCATCCAGCTCTAGATAGATGGGGATAGAAAAGACCTTTTATACACAAGGTACCTTGTCCTAGATAGATGGGGATAGACCTTTTATACACAAGTATCACGGTTCCCCGTGCTTCCTGGCGACATTCTATCAGTCTCACACACTGCTATTCTCATTGGTTGCAATATTTTGTCCCGCCCAGTATTTGTCGTTAAATACTGGGTCCTGTCACTTCGCTGTTGCCCTTTCATGGTGTTTCCGTTGCCAGCGCTTGTTTCAATTCTCCGTGTGAAGCTCTGTGTACCGACCTGGATTGCCTGACTACACTACTATATCTGTTCCTATCACGGTCCCCGTGATCCTGTGTGTCACTCTTTTGCTGTGCTGCTCCCTGATTGGCTGAGCTGTGTTGGCCCGCCCCTGGTTAGCCTTTTTATACTGGCCGCTGGCACCAGTCTGGTGCCCTTTCGTGGTGTTCCTGAGCCTTGCTGCTGTTTTCTGTGTTCCTGATTTCCGTGTACCGACTAGGCCTGCTTGAGACCCTCCTGTGTTCCTGCTCGTTGCTGATCCGGCTTGTCTGCGAACCCGCTCTGGTATCTGACCCGGCCTGGCTGACGTTCCTGCTTGTTCCTGATCCGGCTTGTCTACGAACCCGCTCTGGGATCCGACCCGGCCTGGCTGACGTTCCTGCTTGATGCTGATCCGGCTTCTACGATTCTCCACAGTTCCCGGTTCCAGTCTATCTACGTTCCTGCTGCTGACTGCTGGGCGACATTCTTACTCCTGGAGTCGCGCTCATGCTCGAGACTGACCTTAACCCTTGAGTCACTGTTCACTGTCAAACGTTACTGAGCTATACTCCTGCTGAGTCTCCTTAAGCTTGCAGAGAGATTATCATGGTGATTCCGATTGCTGAGCAGATTCCTTGCTGTGCCTTACCTCCTACCAAGTGCCTTGTTAACCCGTTCAGTGCTACGCTACTACTGCTGAGCCGGCCGCTTGGGCCTGAGAGACGGCGGCTCATAGTCCATCTATGCAGAGTAGTGGTTCCGGTACCGTACCGGTCATCTTGCCCACGCACTTGCACTGGTGGAGTAGTTATACCCCCGTGGGGGCTACCTGGCACTAGCTGACGATTGGCTGACGTTCCTGCTCCGTGTACAGTGCCGGCCTGTTTGGTGTACAGATTGTTTGGCACGTTCCTGCTCTGCAGACCGGCCCGGTAGGGCTACTGCTCCTGATCCGGGAGCGACTTGCAGTCCCATTCCGGTTCTTGGTTTGGGGTCCCACTGGTTGCCTCAATCTCCGGACTACCCTATTTAGCCTCAGAGTATCGTGTGTCTGTCAGTGTCGCGTGGGCGACATTCCGATATTATTACTGCAGAGCACCACGGTACGCTTGACCCTCCTTCCTGCCTACGGCTGAGGCTGGTGTTGCGTTGGGTGCTTCTAGCTGTGTTACCATCAGGCAGTCTAGGTTGGCTGTGGCGTGCGTTAACCCCTTCGGGGAAGGTGCCATTTGTCTCTGGTCAATCACTGTGCAGTCTACGTTGGGCATTCATCCGGGAATACTGTCTCAGTCCTCCATTACTGCAGAGACAGATCTAGTATCCTGGGCCTCTGTTTTCTCCTGGGCGTTCCTCGCTATTTATCACTCCCTGTACAGAGTGGGAGTTCCAAGGGCCTTGCACTATTAGGGCCGGCTCGCTGTATTGGCCTAATAGTAACCTGTTCCTGGCTGTCTCGTTCTGAGTTGACATGATCTTTACCTGACCTGTGTCGGTATACTGTATGGTCTGTGTGTACATATACTGAGCCCGTGTGGGTATTCATTGTAATTTTGTCATAACCTGTCCTGTGTCAGCATTGTATTGTGTCACCTATACTGCTGGACCCGTGAGGGTTAATGTTGCTAAACTTGTTCAATAAAACTGTGTTTTATTCCATCTCCTGAGTCTGAGTGTCATTTAAACCGTAACAACAAGGTACCTTGTCCAACTGGGAAATGGCCTTCCACCTGGACATTGCCATAACGCCAAGGGTAGATATGAGAGTAAAATGAACTTTGTTATTGACTGTATCTCCCATAGACTGACATATAGGGCTATGAGGGGCTGATGGGTGGAGTTATGATGTTCACTGTTATGGTGCTCAATAATACCATATGGGAACCTGATGTTATCATCCAATGTAATGTGTCTTGCATTCCTCTTTTATGGTGATGTACACTGTTGTGCATTTCAATGTTATCGTAAAGTACCGTGGTCTATCCTGAAAATAATGTAAACTCCCAGTTTTGCATTATGCCATGTGAAATAATGTACTACTGTGTTATACTTTTCTGATTTATCTATACAGTAACCTACAGGCAATGCATAGAGGGAGGATAATATAGCAGGGTACTCCCTGGGTAATTGTCTGTTTAAAGGTTGTGTTCACTTCTAGGCGGGAAGTGCTGCGGATATATGAAAGGAATGTTTTTCCTGAAACATGGTTGTAGCAGGCTAGCAGGTGGGAACTATATTCAGGGGAAGAGTTGTGAAGCATAGAAATGTGGGGATTTGGGATTAGTTTAGGTCCAAGGGGTGGGATTTGTTGGGGGCAGGAGTGGGAGACAGCCAACATGCCAGTAGTATTGAGTATGTACCCCTTACCTTGTCACCTCCACAACATAAGGCCGCAAGAGGCATCACACCACTTAAAGCCACAAGAGGGATTATCTTATTGTAAGTGCTTTAGCACCATTTTTCTTTGCCCTTTATTGGCCACTCATAGTGAGAATTGAAGGCCTGGTCAGTTATGGCAGAATTAGAGACCCTAATTGTCAAATTACAACAAGCAGCAATGGTAGATGGGGCTACTGGCTGAGATAAAAACTTGCCAGGTAGCCCCTGTCATCTCTTGACTCATACAGGAGCAGTAGGCCTGTGCAACCAACATAGGCCTGACTGCTAGCTATTATTATTCTTTATTTATGTAGCACCACCTTTTTCCGCAGAACTTTACAATAGGGAATAGACATAGAGATATTAAATGGTACAAGTCGAATATGGAGAACAGAATGGTTAGAAGACCCTGCTCATGAGAGCTTACAGTCTAGACTCAGATTCAGTCCCGGCAATTGCACTGTGCAAAAGAGGAACAGGAGTCCCCAACTAGTAGTTAGCGAGAGAAGTAAAGCCAGAGGAGACAGGATTCTTTTTCTGACTCTGTGGAGTGCTCCAGAGAAGGGCTTGGTTGTCCAGTAGGATGCAAGACCAATGCGGTAGTGGATCCAGGTCTGACGTGAAGTGTGACACTCTCCAAGCTAGCACCAATGCTACAGATGGTGCAAGAACCTGGTCTTCTCCACATGTGGATAGAAAGGCAGCCTAGTAAGAAGTACAAAGGATTGGACTTCTGTATCCACTGGGCAAGGATCTGCAGCAGAGCTGCTAGTTCCCGAGGGTCCAAGTTGGTCAGTGCAAGGGTCGAGTGGGATTCAGTTGACAGGTAGGCAGGAATTATCACCAGTGGCCAATCTCCATGAATTTCTCACCAGTGACCGATCTCCATGAATTTCTCTGCAGTCATCCATTAGTGGAGGGAGAACAGGAGATGCAGGACCAGAAATACCAATGCCAAGAGCAACACAGGACTTTGAAAAGTATAGAGGACACAGTAACATTTGGCAATAGGGATAGAGACTCCAGAGATACCTAAAGTCCAAGATAGAGCAAATATGAGTGTAACTACTGAGACTGTTTTTGTTTGTATTAATAAATGCTACACTTTCCATTTCTGTTTGTGCCTTGTATTTTTCGAGATTGCATCTGGCAGCAAAACATTTTTAACTTTATATTATTTTACTCAATAGGAAAAGCCTTTAAACTTTTTTTTTCATAATTAGCGTCTCCTGTCACTTTCACCTCTTGCATGGCCATCAGAAAGGGAAGGGCCAACATGGTCATGGCCCCACTAATATTCTGAAAAACTCAGAGCTAACTGTCCCTTTAATAATTATTCTATTATCTATTCTATGACGTGTATTTCTGAAATAGTGTATATTTATATGAGAGACTTTAAGGAACACTAAAATCGAGATGGGATTATATATATTTACTTAAATACCATGTACTTCATGCACTACTATATGAAAAAATCCTATATTAGTTTACTGAAAATTATAATCTAGTCATATGCTGTGAGGGTGCAGCCATTCCTGCCTTTTCCAGGACTCCAAGAAATCTTGATGTGATTGTCTGTTTATGGGCCCAAATAATATTTAGTAGTTTACTGCAAGACTTTAAGGTCTAGATGGAGGAACCAACGGTTGGTTTTGAGAAAAAAGATCTGTTAACATCTCAAGCACAAAACCTAAATCTCAGTAAAGTGCAATTCTGGTGGTGAGGTGCTAGAGATGTATATAGAATTGGATTGGATGTTAGATATTTGATTGTGCACCTTTTGTGCCCAACCGGATCTTGAACGTATGTTCAGAATCTAAGTAGCGCTTTAAATTCACATGGATAGAGAACATCAGTGAGGTGGATGCATTCCAATTTTGGATCGCAAAGATGTTGGAATACCTCTGAGCATGCCCATATGATCTTTAGAGACTAGGTACACAGGCGCATGCACATAGTAAGAAGGGACTGATACTATTGAAGCGCTCCAAGTTGGAAAGAATAGACGTCACTATTAGAAATCCCAGGTAGAGGAACTTCTGGTTGAGACTGAGGTTTGGTGGCAAACAAGGTAACGTCATTTCTGAAATCTAGAAAGACTAAACATATAAATATGAGTAAATACTGACAGAACCCTAGACCTCCTGAAGAAGTAACTACTGTTACGAAACACGTAGAGCGGACTCTTAGGAAGTATTGAATTGTTTTTAAATATTTTATATGTTTGTAAAAATAAATCTTTGGCTAACATTTGCCACACTATAGTCCTGTCTACTATAGTTTATTCCCACCACCTCTGTTCTGGAAGGAAACTGGGCATATGAAGGTCTACATGGACTAATATCCATTGTAAGACTACAAACAAGCCCTAGATTCCTCACCAGTGAAGGCAATGATTCAGGAACACAGAAGGAAGACTGATGTGGATAACCATCCTGTGGTTGATACCAGGAGCATTTTTATGATTGAGAGGTGATCTATAATAGCCTCTCAAAAAAGGGAGTAGTATCCAAAGAGCACTGGGTGCTTGGTGTTGGCTCCAAAGTATTTAATATTCTACACTTACAAGACCCTTTTTCCGCTACTTTTCTTTGTGTATCAATATAAAGTAACAGCCTTTCTGAATACAGGAGAAGTGGGTACTAATTTCAGTAAATTAACTGATTTTAGCTTTTATCTCTCATTACAAACAGTACAAACTAAATTAAAGGGATTGTAATGTCTTAGATATATAAAAAGTAATATTGTAGAAAATAATAAAAGAAATCCTTCGATGCCATTCCTATCTCTCAAACCTTTGTGGTTTGAGAGAAGAACGTTTTAAAGTTCTCCCCTCCCTGATGTCAGCTGTAAAGCTGACAGAAGGAGATCCGTGTTGGCAGACTCGAGGAGGCTCTTCTGCAGAGCCAAAATAGCGATATTTAAAAAGAACTACTCCACTGAAATGGTCTTCAAAGTGTGCTTGCAAGCACACTTTGTAGACTGTTCCAGTGAAGTAGTTCTTTTTAAATATCGCTATTTTGGCTCTGCAGAAGAGCCGCCTGCCGGTCCCATGACCAAGATATCCTGCTGTCAGCTTGCAGCTGACGTCAGGGAAAGGGGAGGGAGGGGGAACTTTAAAATGTTTTATCTCTCAAACCATAAAGATTTGAGCGTTAGGAATGGCATTGATGGATTTCTTTTTTTATTCTCTACAATATTACTTTTTATATATCTAAGACATTACAATCCCTTTAAATGAATGCTCCCTAAATAAAGCAGTTTACACATTTCAAACAGCAATTTATGATGCAATTGTAGGGATGTAAAAATAAAAAAACAAAATTGTTTCATATGACAACTGTAAATGCACGATATAGAAGGTTATATCAATCAATTACATTTTAGGTGTTAGTGTCCCTTTAATTGCAAACTTAAACTAGGAAGTTGTCATGTCCCATATATGTTGCTTGCCCTTCTCTCCAACCAAAAGGTGTTCCTTGGCCTGGGGCCTCTTGAATGCTATAAATCTATTCAATGAATTGCAAGCATCCAAGGGCTTAAAGAAGAGAAACTTTTGTATGGGTTTTGCTATACATTTCAGGGGCCACATAAGGCAATAGTTGAATATTAATTAGAAAACACCCAGACTTGAACTTGAACACAGAATGATAAGAGAAGGATCTTTATCCATCACCACTCCAGCCAATTTCCCCTCCAAATGCTGCACAGGATAAAGTTGCAGTTGATATTATCATATGATTGGAACGTGCAGCTGCTGTTGGTATTTTGCCATTCATCACATTAAATATCGCAGTTTGTATCTCTAGAATTTGTTTGCCCTCTAAATAGACACAATAACAGGACACAAATCTCCTTAGAATTTGCTGTGAGAGAAAATCCGGAAGAAGTTCCTTCAGGTGACACATCTCCATTCACATCACTGCAGTTAACAATTGCAGAGCACGAATACATTGCAGACATTGAGGGGAATGTACAAATTGAACTACATAATTCTATACTAAAAAATACACAGACTTGCTTTTACATTGAGCCTGCCTATGTACATACTTTTTACATGACAAAATGGCTGCTTTATACCACGTGCAAAAATGGCTAGGTTGCATGGGTCTAAGCAGTATAGTGTGCGGTCCTTCTGGTGTGTGTGTTATTCCACTGAATATATTAGCATATATGCCTGTTATAAAGACTTTGATAAGGACTGGTTCTCGCTGAAGCTTGAACTCTCGAAAATGTGTACACAGATGTATACTAAATGTTTCTGTATGTAAGAAGAGGAAAAAAAATAGTAAAAAGTATATATAAGCTTTGCCCTTGCATTTTATACCCCCCCCCCCTCAGTAAATAACAGGAAGACTAATTGTGAACAAAAAAGAGGTAATAAGTTTCCTCCCTAACTAATATGTGTATGCACTTGACCAAGAAGAGTTTGGAAAAAAAAAGAAGAGAGGCAGATATTTTTCATTTTGTTTTGAACACTTAATCTAATATTGCAGGATGCAAAACTCCAGTCCAACAATGATTAAGCATTTTGGTGCTACAGCACTGCAATGTGTCACTGTTTTAAGTACTAGAAATTGCAGATTCTTTAGAGAAGATCTCCATTATAAACTATACATTTATTTGCCAACTTTGGGATTCTAGGATACAAGCTTTCAAGACAACTCAGTCTCTTCTTCAGGAGTAATAAGAATGAATGCTGAATGCAGAATACATTACTTTAAAACTCATGCACCTTATTTAACAGTATTATTCTTATCAGTATGGTCCATAACTAATTCCCCAAGGAATTTTTAAGGCTGCGCTAAGTATCCCAAAATAGAACATCTTGCTACATATAGGGCTTTTTTTCACACAGGTGATTATTGCCTTATGTGTCAGATCCCCAACACAGCATGCTGTATTTTCCCTGCAGAATACAGTCAGTATGTGGCACAGATGACCTACATGGAAGTCTATGGTGCTACAGCGCAGATCTGTCTCAAGAGCAATTTTAAAAATAATAATTCAATCAAAATAGGCCCATATGGGAATCATCCATTTATGTTTGGCTGATGCTGTTGTGTCCTGCCTAAAAGCTACAACTTTGAAATGTCCCCTCGATTGATGAAGTAATACAGGCATCACTTGTCCGACGCTGCAGTGCAGTGCTGTCAGGTCATTCATGTGAACTCATCCTTACTTTGGCCTTGGGTTACATGTTTTAGTGTTAATTAATCACAAATAAGACTTTAAAGGGATAGTAATGTTTCATAATAAAAGCAGCTCTAATTAATCATCATAGTATTTGGACTTTGGAGAGTATTATTTCAATTCTGTCAGAGTTGTAGTTCCAGAGTAATTCAATGACAAAGTGTCCCCCTACCGCCCCTTTTACTTATGTCACATTGTTCAGCCAGAGCAGAAGGGAGGTGCCCAAGTAGACTGCAGAGAGGGACAATCTTCAATTAAGATAAGGGAAAAACCTGAAAAGCTTGTCAAGGGGGGCAGGGATTTCATTGTTTTCATAGGAATAAGAGTGTCCCCTTCTGTTATCTGTCTGGTCTATAGACTGCATTCCACATCTGAGAAGAGATTGCTTACACTAGGTAAAAGGGGCGGGAGGGGGAAACTTTGCTTGTGAATATCTCATAAACCATAAAGGTTTGAGAGATAAGACTTATATCATTCTTCATGTTTTTTTTAATGCCTACAAAATAAAATAAAGTTAAAACCAAGTATTACTATCCCTTTAAGTGAATCATAATATTGTTTGCAAAGAGGAAGCTTTTGATTAGTGTTGAGCGAGCACCCGGATGCTCGGGTGCTCGGGTGCTCTGACCGAGCACCCCCTGAGGCTCGAGTGCTCGGCCGAGCACCCGAGCCCCATTGGAATGAATGGGGCGACACCAGGCACCCCCTGCTCTGATGAGGGGAGGGTGCCTGGTCAATGCCCCCTTCATCTCCGCTATGCCCCCTTCATCTCCGAATGCCCCCTTCAGCTCCGCAATGTCCCCCTTCAGCTCCGCTATGCCCGTCTTCCACAATGTGCCCCTTCATCTCCGCTATGCCCCTCTTCCACAATGTGCCCCTTCATCTCCGCTATGCCCCTCTTCCACAATGTCCCCCTTCATCTCCTCTATGCCATAGAGGAGATGAAGGGGGACATTGTGGAAGAGGGGCATAGCAGAGATGAAGGGGCACATTGTGGAAGAGGGGCATAGCGGAGATGAAGGGGCACATTGTGGAAGACGGGCATAGCGGAGATGAAGGGGGACATTGTGGAAGAGGGGCATAGAGTCTATGCCCCTCTTCCACAATGTCCCCCTTCATCTCCGCAATGCCCCCTTCATCTCCGCAATGCCCCCGTACCTCAAGTCCCTGGTGGTCCAGCGGAGCTTCTTGTGATCTGTGCCTCTTCCGGCACAGATCCCCGCCACCCGAACATGGCGGGAGAGCACATGGCGGTACTCGACGAGTACCGCCATGTGCCGAGCAGAGCGATGCTCGAGCCGATCCAAGCATCGGCCGAGCACGCTCGCTCATCACTACTTTTGATGATATAAAAAGCTCTTACAAGCAAAAAAGTATGGCTTTAAAAAAGTATTAACACTAAAATATTGCTCTTATATAAAACAATATCTGTAACATTACATGATACATACAGTATAAAAACGTGTCCATATTGTGTTACATTGCACTTTGTCTTTCTGAACAGACTGGAGGTAGCCATTTTTGTTTTGTGCTCGTCACTTTGTACTCCTCAAGGAAGTGCAAAGGAGAATTACTTTCATATGAAGCCAAGCTGCATTCTTGTGTTATTGTTATTGTAAAACTTCTTTAATGGGCAATAAATTACATCTCGAAAATGTGTTTCCTCTTGTATTTTGTTTTTGAGCCTTTCACTTGCACACTAGAGTGAAGTCCTCTGACCAGGAAGTAAAAAGTGCAAAGAAGAATTGCTATCAGTTTACTGAAAAAACCCTGTATACAGTCAGGGGGGATGATGAAAGTTATCCTACTCTAAAAATATGCACAAGAGACTATTTATTTTATTTTATACTGCTCTTGCTTAAAGCCTATTTACTAAGCTATTTACGCTGAACATTCTCATCTTTATCTGCCAAAGGATAGGCAGGTTGTATGAATGTTTTGAAGGATTCCTTTCCTCTGAGCCATGTACTAACAACGAGCAAAGGAAATAATGGTACATTTTTCCTTTTTCCTGTGCATCTGTAGGGATAGCATTTGGACCTTTTTTGCATAAAGTTCTTAGCAATAGCGACATGTGCACTGAAGTATTCATACATACCCATAGATGTAGGTGCATCATTTTAACCCTTTGCAATGCAGTAGTTACCTCTCTAGCACTCAAAGTTGGATACTCATCTATCAAACAAAGGGTTAATCTAGCACAGAAAATGAGCTGGTCTGTCAGATTTGTACATTCTTCCTTTATGTTTTAGCGTCTGTCAAGCAATGCAAGCCTTCATATAAATATGTGTGACTGGAAATGCTACAATTTGACCTTTCATATAAAAGCAAGATGAAATTAAATGTTATAATTAGTGTAAACCTAATTAATGGACAAGAAAATAAAACTCTAGAATTTACTTACACTGATATTACATCTGGACACCCTTCATGTGTATTCTGCTCATACCTACCTGTCAACACAACTGCAGGCAGATTATCCTGCATAGTGTAACGCCCAGCCCCCGAACCTCAGGGTCCCTGGGTCCCTGACAGAAGTTATGTGTCTGAGTTAACTAGCTTTCTGCTACTTTCTGTACCAATTCAGCCAGCTGCTGCCATGAGTCCTCTGTATGTTGTATCAATGACAACACAGACAATGATTGCTGAATTGTGAAAGTTCAGGGTGTGGTCCACCGAGTACATATCCTATATAATAATTCGATAAAACATGTGTAACACCACAACATGAACAGTAGACGCTGTTGCGTGTGCTGCAGTCATGCGCAGTAGAGACTGCCCACGTCGTGGCTGATACAGGGCTGGGCGCTCCGAAGGAACGTCCAGCTCTGTATCAGCCGTGGCGCGGGCAGTCTCTATTGAGCGTGACTGCCCCGAGACCGGGTGGCAGTGGCACTGTGGCCCGTGTAACGGGCTGTTCAACTAATATATATATATATATATATATATATATATATATATATATATAGAGAGAGAGAGAGAGAGAGAGAGAGAGAGAGAGAGAGAGAGATGGAGAGAGAGAGAGAGAGAGAGAAATGTCTAGGATATGGCTACTTGATATTCTTCAAAAAGATTATGTAACATATTTCAAAAGGAAGAGATCACTCACAGGTCTTTTCCAGGTGAACAAAATGTGCTGGTTCATAATACAAAACAAAGAACAAACCTGCGCTCCTCCATACCATTGTGTAAATGTGTGCCCTAACATAGGCATATGTAATAACTGTGTTAATAAATATGAGGATTTAGTCCATAAGTTGGCCAAAGAATGTTAATCTTGCCAGCACCGTCAAGGTACCTCAAGAATCTGGCAAGTACCTACTCTAATGCATCTTTAAATGCCTATCTAAATTGAAAATAAAAATTAAAAATATAAGTCTTTGATAAGATGTTATAAGGAAACGGGTAGCTAAGTTGTTGATGACTTGAATGAACAATACTTAAATGACAGTATGTGCAATTAAAAACAAGGGGACAAACAACTATTTTGAAAGGTGTTAAAAAAGAGGACTTGCCTGATTTAAAACTTATTTGGCCTGCAGGAAGTGGATACAGGCAAAAGAAGATTGTGGGTCCTTCAATCCTACTTATAAGCCAGAGTTTACCACTCCCACAGGGCACGTGAGGAATAGCAATTGCAAACAGACAAGGTGTGTGTAAGCAAAAAGCAGGTTTCATAATAGCTATAGCTCCTCTGAGTTATATTATAATTAATGTTTCAACTTTTAATATTATAATTGTTATTGGCATCATCATTTATTTATAGAAAGCCAACAGATTCCGCAGCATTAAAATTCTACAATAGATCCTGCTATATTAGGGTTTCAAAAAGCAGAGCAACATATTCCATTATATTCTACCAATTTACAAGAAAAGCGTTACCAACTCTTGAATGTCAGCGAGCTGTCCAACACACAATGCACTGGAGAAGACTTATCCAGAATCCAAGAGTACAGCATGATTCCAGTAATTACAGAAATGTCAAATAATATTTAACCTCCTGGACACTAGAGATGTCTCAAACACATTGCTTCACAATGAGTTGGAGATTTTTGTAGAAACCAAGGGTTTAAACAATATGGTACACTTTCCGTTTTTGTGCTGTATAAGGTATAAACTGATGAACGATGCATGCATGTTGCAGGGAAAGTAAAACAGTATAATGAGTTCCATTTTTACAATGTATTAGTGTATATATAGAAATCAGAAAGGTCACTTCTAAGCATCCAGGGTGGTTTTCTTTAGTTACAACTGAGTGACCACTAATGACTCATGTTAGTAACTGGATACTTTAGGATACTGGCAACTTCCATATAGCATCATGTGTCCTGGGCTTGAGGTCACTAACTTAAAAGATTACATTAATCCCCAGTCCTTACTTGGTTTCTTGTATTTTTCTCCTAACTATTTTTATATCCTACTTTCACTATTCCAGTCTGAAACAATGCTGTATAAATAATGCTATGCATAAAACTTAATAAGATCATTTTTTCTATTATTTTTTTGTCTCATTGCAGTTCACCATAACTACTTCATATAAATCAATAATGCCAATCATGCATGCTGCAGGCCATATATGGTCCCCTAACTTCTAAAGTGCGGTCTCCTGTAATGTGTCTGTTATAATGCAGTGATAATGCAGTGCATATACTTTTTAAAATGATTCAGACTGTCTCTGTTTGTGTAACAGACAACAAAAGCACCACATATCTTCAAGACAAAATGCGTCTGCTATAATATGAACTGAAGCAAGCTTGAAACAAATTTATCAATGACATATTCATTTAATAAAAGACAGCCTGGCAGACACAATCAATCACTCCCCTGTCTACGTTACGAATACATAACTGCAGTAATTACTAGTATAGCAAAAAACATCTATGAAAGGGGTACATCACCTATATATGTGCTTATAGGGGTGCATATGAGGGGGGTCCCAGAAGAGTGTAAGGGGGCATTGTATATGGGAAGATGGACATTTGGAGTAATGACATATTTTATCATAATTCCTCACACAGGACTTGTTATGGTTCATTTAATTAAAACTGAGCAGAGCTGAATGGTTCACTTGATATTCCAATGCAGGCCTGCGTAAACTTACAGGGCTGGGCTGCTCACCTGTACTCACCTTAGAAGGAGCACTGTCTACAGCTCAATTTTATCCTCATAGAATTGTGTGTGTGCATGCATGTATATGTGTTTTCCATTTCATTTACTGTCTGTATATATCAGTATGTACGTGTTTATACTAACAACATGTCAACTGAATATCACTGACTTAATTTGCATACGTAAAGTAAGAAGTGAGATGCAGCCTTCCATTGTCTAGGAATAACAACTGATTTATTGGCTTATAAAATTGACATTTTAATAAAATAGTATATGATATACATGTCAAATATTACTAATAGTGACTGTCTAATTTGATCATGTGTCTAGGTGTGAATATAGATTACATATTACAAAAATTATAAATACTTTTTAAAAATAAATATCTTTCTATCAATTGCAAAGCTGTATACACTATATTTTGTACCTGCAAAGCTTGTGTGATGGAGACTATAGGTTTCTTTCCATGAATACAATCAACATTTGATATAAGAGGATTTTCCTTTATTTAATATAATTTATGTGTGATAATAATTTCCAATCAGATTTACACTTTATTAATGACACTATTAAAACTTGAAAAATCCTTCTAGAAACCATATTTGAAAATCTGAATTTTACACCCCATCATGAAAACTACAATTTATGTAATGGTAATGGGGTGTCATAAGTTTTCCAAAGTCTTGATGATTCCTGAGGTATGCATCTCGCTCCTCTTTTCACTATTTTCTGTTCAGCTATAATAGAGAGGCACACAGATATAAAGGGCAAACATCAGAGTCCCAGACACTTCAGGGCATAAATATAGAGAGAGAATTGGCAGGGGCACTCAAATTTTATCAATATAAATAGATGCTCATCCCCTAGAAATGTTAGAAAATGTACTCAGCCTAGGCCTCCAACACTAGACAGCACCCTTGGGCATAATAAATCTATCTATCTATCTATCTATCTATCTATCTATCTATCTATCTATCTATCTATCTATCATCTATCTATCTATCTATATATTGCTAGTTGGGAAACACTGACATTGTAGTTGGCTCTCTGCCTGGGTGCTAGTGCAGTACCATAAATGTATAATCCAAGAGGAGACAAAACTTTATTTAAATAAAGTTTATTTCTTTTTTTTTTTTTAAACCTTTGAAGTCCTGAGAGTGCTTTTGTCTCTTGTATATATATATATATATATATATATATATATATATATATATATATATATATATATATATATACACACACACAAACATGCACATCATACTCTCATTCTTTCTCTCTCAAATGTCCCTTACCCAGGCGTATGTATATGTAAGACGATGGACTGGAACTCAAGGATTCCAATAAAAACATGATTTATTTAAACAGCATGTTCAGTCAACCACTCAGCCCTTTGAGAAGCCTTTATCAAAACAACCCAAGTGTATACAAAAGATTTATTATTTACCTGGTGAAAAGAGTGGAAATTATCAGAAATGGGTCTGTCTGGTGGTACAAAATGGAATTGATGCATGAGCTGCATAGATGCTCAAAAATGGTTTGTATTTATTAGTCATAGCTGCTTAGTAAACATAAGTGTTAAGGCTCAGAAGTCACGTTCATGCAAATAAAAATATGTCCAAAACTACCAGAACTGAGAGACACATTATCTGTCATTAGAGTGATGTGAAAGCATTTCACGAATGTAATAGCTGGAGATTAAAAGATGACTTCTGACATGCGCAGAGAGTACTACGGTCTGAATTTGGAGTGCCCCGCTCCGTTATCAGCCGCGGCTCAGGCAGTCTGTACTGTGCATGACTGCACCGCGGCCATTGCTGCCTGGCACTGTGGCCCGTGTACACGGGCTGTTCAACTAGTAACAATATAAAGAATTATATGCAGTGCATGTCAGAAGTCATCTGTTAATCTCCAGATATTACATTGGTGAAATGCTTTCACATCACTCTATCCTATATAATAATTCGCTAAATCATGTGTAACGCCGCGACATGCGCAGTAGACACTACTGCGCGTGACTGGCCCGCGACCGGGTGGCAGTGGCACTGTGGCCCGTGTAACGGGCTGTTGAACTAGTACACAGATAATGTGTCTCTCAGTTCTGGTAGTTTGGGACATATTTTTATTTGCATGAACATGACTTCTGAGCCTTAACAAAGGTGCGCAGAGAGAGGACTACGGTCTGAATTCGGAGCGCCCCGCTCCGTTATCAGCTATGGTGCAGGCAGTCTGTACTGCGCATGACAGCAGAGCGCAGCCATCTGTACTTCGCATGACGGCTTCTGACAAACATACATTAGCGAATTGTTATATAGGATGTTAACATTTATTTATACATTTGATAAGCCAATAAACTAGTTCAGGCCATGAATGGGATCTGCCAACATTTTACTTTCCAGACAGAATCAGAGATAAAGAGACTAATATGCATACCAATTAGTTATTCCGAACTGGGAATCTTGGCATGTTTGAATATATCAGGAAAATTCAATATATTTTGGTCATGGAAAAAGAACTGAAAACAGTCACATACATTTTTATGACATTCAATAGCTATGATGATTCCCTCCCATCCACCACAAACAGTTCCTATGATCCTTTGCAGATACAGCATTAAGATATACTTAAAATGAGAAAGTCAAAACAAATAATCACATTTGAAACAGTAGTGTCAATACGTCTCTCAGATGCAAAAACATTGATCCCTTCCAAAAAAAAGTTTAAAAGAACTGCATATTTAGCTAAGGACAGTTCCAGTTTCTATCAATACTTTCTCTTTGCACCAGCAATGTTCAGACATGGCTACCAGAATGCTGTGATTTAATTCCATACGGACTATCTGATGCTTAGGAAAATATATGCGTACTTAGATGATTTATGACTAGGTAGAGTAAAATTAGGAAGCAAGAGCATGCTAACAATCCTTATAATAATATTACATTTACGTACATTACTTAAGTGGGAAGTGTTTTTCAGAAAAGACTGTAAATCTCACTTTCTAAATTTAATACAGAAAGAAAATTAACCACAAATACCCAATATTGGTATCCATTTATATCAAGAATCTGTTCTCAATTTCATACTACATTTATGCATTGGGAAGATCTGAAGAAAGACACAAATGCAGTAAATGTAATCTTTCTTAAAGGGATAGTAATGTCAGAAAAAAAAGTATTAACTATATGGTAAATATAATTAAAAGAGAGTACTTGCACTTATTTGTATCACTCAAATCGTTATGGTTTGAGAGATATAGGAAAATAAAGTTCTCCTCTCCCTCCCATTTCTGCTTGAGGAGCTGTAAAGCTGTCAGAAGCAGATTCTGGCTCCTGGATCAGACAGCGGCTCTTCAGCAGAGCCTACACAGCGAAACCTAAAAATAAATACTTCATCGTGTCCCTGGTTTGAGAGATACGAATAAGTGCAAGTACTGTCTTATAATTCTAACTACCATATAGCTAATACTTTTTTTCTGACATTACTATCCCTTTAACAAAACTCTTTCCTCTGTCTTTGTTTTTGTAAATTGTTTAGTGTTTCTGTACTTGCATGTGGGAATGATAATCACTTAGAGGGTAAAATCGTATTTATTATATTTTCATAATAAAAAATACAAGCCACGGAAACAAAACATTTTAGTGCAAAAAATCAAGGCTCGTGATAATTATACAACATAAATATAAACATTATTTTATGATACACAGAAAAAGAGAAAAAAAATTTTTTTAAAAGTTGTTGACTCAATATTTACAGATACATTTACTTTTATCCTTTTTAGTGCCAGAGAGGTACGCAATGCATTGTGTTGTGTACCCCTCTGGCATTCAAAGGGTTAAACACTTTGAGTGCTAAAGTGGTATGAGTTGGACACCTCTTTGGCACTCAGAGAGTTAACATATGCATTGTACCACACCAACATATTAACATACAAAAAATATCTATATTTCAAACCTAAGAATGCACTTTGCTAGCTTACATATGTTTAATTAACTGCAAATTACTCAGCAAAGCTTTCTTCTTGAGTCTGTGTAAGGTTTAGCTCTTGCTCAAGCACAGCTATTATCGAAGGGATTTGGGGACTTCCACCTACAAAATAAAATGTTATTTTAAATAGATTACAAAAACAAAACAATATTTCATGTTTTCATACATTGTTTTAAATTATGGGATTTCAAAACATGAGTATACACCAAAATAACTAGAAAACTAAAGAAGCATTTCAGAAAAATATAGTTTTCAGTCACAATATAGTGCACGTACTGTTTAGCTTTTAAACATTGCTTTGAAAGTAATATTACTGCAAAATAAAATAGATGTTAATTGTATATGGTACATGTAAAGCAAAGATTCAAGTATATTATTTTCTGAAAACAAGCAATTTACATTTATACAATAAATATTTGCCCCCAAGAGCACAAAAAAATATATTTTTCTTAATAAATACAAGTGACATCACTGATGTTCGTATGTGGCTTCACAAGCCTTAAAATATACAACTAGTTTTAGATATTTTCTACATAATCTGATTTTCTTCAGTGTTCCTTCTAAGGTGAGCAAACGTGAGCAACCCAGCACCGAATGACTTAGGATAAGTTCACATTAAGACTAACTGACACTAATTAAACAGCTGTCCCTCCCCAGTGGTGTCATTTACATGAGCTATCTTTACCTCACAGAATGCAACATGCCACACCTTGCATAAATAATTCAATGGCAAATTTAGAGCTCATCATGCCTGATCTGCTAGGAGTCCACTGGGCTCCTTTTCAGATTACTCACACGAACGATACTAGAGATTTTGATGCCCACATCAGTGTCAACCAATCATATATGGCTTTTGCTCATATTGGATGACTTTATAACACACTCCAACCACAGACCTCCATGCAAAAGGATCACTATAGGCAAGAAAGTCACGGTGACTTGGCCTACATTAACCCCTTAATACTCGATGGTGTGCCAGGACTATCAAGGCTGTCCGGTTATTAAGGACTTTTGACTGTCCTGGTACGTCATAGAAGTTTATGTTCGCAGAGCAGCTGCATGCCACTCTGTGAACAATAAACACTTCCATGAAAAAAAAATATGCCCTTCTCCTTCAGAGAGCCCCACCCCTGGATCTCACAGACCTTAAAGGGTTAAACATAATGCAGCCAAGTATCCCATGTAAGCATAGACTTAAACAGGACTGTTTATACAATGCTACATTGGAATAACAGATGCAACATGCAGCCCTGTCATGTTTTAATTAATCTTAATTATTTCTGTGCTGGGCGCATCACCTGCCCCCTTAGAAAACTGCTCTGGGGCTTCTACATTCAGCTTATATACGCTTCCTTCTGCCCCTTTTTGTCAGTTAGACTTGCCACTGGTCAAAGGAAAGCCCACTGAAGTAAAACGGAAAGAACAGCATGAGCTGAGAGGAGGATTTCAGCAATGGACAACACCAGAATAGAAAATATTAAGAGCAAGAACTCCCTGTTACCACAGTGAGACAATAATTCTTATATTTTATGTGAATAAGAGATGTGAGAACAAAAATAAAAACACAGCTCAGACTCATTTTTATCCCATTGACTTGTTATCTAACTTTTCACAGTTTTGTATTAGGAGGCAAAGCTCAACACTTCTGTAACCCCTTAATGCTAAATGATGTGCTAGGACCATCAAACAATTCGGTCCTTTGTGGACTGATGATGTCCTAGCAAGTCAAGGTTTAACAATTGCAGCAACTACCTGTCCCCTGTATTCACCGTGCAATAGCACTTACAGTGATCTTGATAAATAGACTAGCTTTATAAAAGCATAAAGCATACATTTTGATGGAGTGCTTTCTTTCAAAAGGCTTATGTCTATGTTTGGCTTTTGCTATAACTTCTCTTCACTTATGATAGCAGCTGAATTATTTTGTATTTAAACATATGCCCAAATTCCATTAATGATAACAATAATGCAACACAGGCTTTTCAGATCCTAGACCAGGGTTCTCAAACTGTATTTCAAAGGGCCAAAACAGTGCAGGTTAGGACACCCTAGATTATGGTTCAGGTGTTGCAAACAATGGCTCCTATGCTTTGACTGCAACCTCTGTGTGAAATCAGTGGTATGTCTGTTTAACTGTTTATGCCTTGAAGGAACTCATATTGAGATCACAGATTTAGACAAAATACCTTATACACACAAAAGGACACTGAAGTCGTTTTAGAGAAAACTAACTGCATCATTGTGGAGAATTCAGGGCAGAATTCAGGAAACGTGCTCAATCTCTGTTTCCAGTGTGACAACCACTGGCGTATAGGTTTGCGCATGATGTTGTTGAATTGCGAGTGAAAAATCAAGATTAGAGAACAGATGCGCGTATTTTTTTTCGTGGTCATGGTCAGAATTAACTAATTTGTCTGAGCAGAATAGCAAATGCTCCTAACACAGGAAATGGTTTTGCAAATGATTTTATACGTCTGTGTAGTTTTGTCGTAAAAGCTAATTATTATGTGCAATTCAAGAAGCGTTTAGTATATGGCTTCCTGCATTAGAACATGCGCAATATCTATCTGCACATGAAAAATGCCTTTGGCGCAAGCACATGTTTCTTGCATTCTGCCCTAAGAATCCCTCAAACTTCCACTTGATTTAAGGGGAAGTAAAGTCTCCTAATAACAAACCATCACATACCTAACTATGGCAAAAAATGTAATGGATCCTCTGAATTTTTTCCTTGCTCCTCAGTTCTAGATATAACATTGTCAATCAGCCTTGGATGACATGTTCATGGAGGCGGACATGACAGATGATAGCAAGAGCACAGAATACACTCTTCCCCCACTGCACATGGTAATCGTAACACTTTAAAGGGATAGTAATACTTATATATATATATATATATATATATACATATTGTAGGGTTTATCCTCATAAGTAAAACAATGGTACTACTCCCTCTGCTGAGAGATGTTTTATTCAAAAGTTATTGCAGCTGAAAAGTGATTTTTTTTTGTAGGTGCAATACCTCAGTGGCCTAAAAGTAGGGCTGTTTCTAAACCATCCTATGGGCTGCCCTGGTCAGTTGACCATAAACCTCCACATAATGGTGATGCAACAGTGCAACTGTACAATTTCAGGTCACTGAGACACTGCACCTAAAAAACTCATGTTTGAGGTAGTATAATTTTTTGAATAAAACATATCTTGGCAGTGGGAGTACCCTTGTTTTACTCAGGAGGATCAACCTACAATATGTATCTTTATGTATAAAGTGTTACTGTTCCTTTAAGGACAAGTGCATTTTAACAGAGACTGGATAAAAGGTATGGATGTTCGCTCATTCCTTCCAAATATCCCTTTTTTTTGGGGGGGACTGTCCCTGTGAGACAAAACTCCTTATGTCCTTCTTTCCCACCCTAGTATACCTCTTTTAGGAGATCAGATCGTATGGTGAGTATATATTTATACAGTGAGTTTTTCTTTGGATATGCTTAAGAAAACCTGGACTGGAATTGTACTTTAGGACTTTTTGACCAGCTTCTATTGGTTTAAGCACCCCTCCCACCCCCAAGTGCAATGTTCTTTGTCTTTAGGACACTATATAATGCCTGTCAGAGAGTCTCTGTCTATCAGTGAGTAAAGCTGGAAAAGATTCAGCCCTCGGGATAAAGTAGATTAAGGTTAGTAAATGAGTAAAAGATGAGAGATTTAAGTCATAGGACAATGAATATTAAAGTTAGGACTTGCCTATAATAGGGTAACTTGGCGTGATAGCTAACTTAGCATATTATGGCCATATTATGTGCCAAAAACCTAATCTTTAATATAGTAGTGATATGCAGAGTAAAAAGTTAATAATGATAAAATATGGATGTGAACCAATATTTTGGGGTTTTGTGTATATACGTGTATCACATTGCTCCACAGCAATAAAACTCAAGTTAATGTTTTCAGTGTAAATAAAATACTTTGGTCTTGCTCTAAATCATTTATTCGGTTACAGTCAGAGATGTCAACAGGTCATGGAATAAACTATTTTTTTTTTGTTCTTCCCACCAGTACTGCCCTCAGCACAAAAAAATGTCTGTCTCTTTGGCTATTTGCAGAATTGGGAGCTGTGTATTCTGCCTCTCTCTGCTTCAGGATAACAGTGAGGAGGAGAAAGGAAAAGAACATTGACAATGGCAATGTTTGCTTATAATGTCTTTATCATGAGGTTCATTGACACATGTGATCGCTGTAGCAGAGATCACATATGTGGACTAGAGCAGTCATTTACAGCCTCCTCTCCATGAGCAGCGATGTGATCGTTAACTCTTAAATTGCCAGGACCACCATCCGTCCTCAAAGGACGTAATTGCTTGGTGGTCCTGGCACATCATTCAGTGTTAAGGATTTAAAGGGGGAGATGCACTAAGATGTGATGATAAAGTGGTGATGACTTCTCCAGTGATATCACTTCTCCACTTCCTATCTAATACTATGGAACCAATGTAGTAAGATTTCTCCAGCCTGAGAGATCTTAGTGCATATGCTTCATAGAATAACATAAGACTTGGAGAAGTAATATCACTGGATAAGTTATCTCCACTTTTTCACCTCTTTATCACGCATTAGTGCATAATCCCCAAAGTGTTATGCAGACTCTACGTTCTGCATGTTTAAGAATTAAAAAACTACCAGAAACTGTCATGCCCATCTTCACAGACATAACATCTTCCATCTGTCCTAGATGTCATCTCTTGGACAAAGGAACAAGGGAAATATTCAAAGGTACAACATTATTTTATGGTCACGGTGAGAAAATTTGGGCTTATTATTAGGAAATATTACTTCCCCTTTAAATGGAACATTCTAGCATTCAATGGAGTTCAATACTCTGTTTAACTCAACAAGGAGTTTTAGTTTGCCCTACAGAATTACACCAGTTTTTTCTGCATAAGACCCATCAAAGTCTCAGAACAAGAAGGAATAGTGGATAGCTAATATTATATCCAGTTCAGTATTCTGAACAGTATGGAATCAGAACTTTTCCAAGTCTCAGAGGACGCACTTAAGATTTCATACAGGTCAAGGGCATCTGATCCATTGCCGATCACAAGTTCTTATTTTTATTCTTTCTAATCAAAATTGTGCTTTACATAAAATGATTTAGTTAAAGAGATTCATCACCTAAAACAACTTTGATTATGTATTCAAACTCACCTACATGTTTTATTAGCAATGTTTATCTAGACAACTGGTTTTGAGTTATTTACATTTAGAGATTATACTAATTAAGGCACTGACAATGAACTATTTTAGTGGAAGTGAGTAGGGGAGGCAGAGGCGTAACTAGAAGTCACTGGGCCCTGGTGAAAAAATTGCCATGGGCCCCCTGACCACATTGCACCCATTGGGTATCTCCACATTGCCCCCTTCGGTATCTCCACATTGCTCCCATTGGCCATCTCCACATTGCCCCAATGTCCACCTCTCCACATTGCCCCCAATATCCACCTCTCCACATTGTCTAAAATGTCCACCTCTCCACATTGCCCCCATTGACCCTCAGTGTCCATCTCCCACCTCCCTCATGGTCTAGCGGCATGGCAGGAGACGTCCGTGCCTCCTTCTGCACAGACCTCTTTTAGCAACTGGAGCTCCTGTGTGGTGCTCTCTCCAGTAATGCAGAGCGCTGGGAGATGATGTCATCTCCCAGTGCTCTGCATTACTACCAGCACTCTAGTAGGCAGAGGGAGCTCAGCTGCTAATGTAGGTGCCAAAGAAGGCAAAGACCTCAGCTTGTTGCGGGTGCCATGCAAGGGGGTCGCAGGGGGGAAGGGCCCCCTGGAGTGACGGGCCTGGTCACAGTTGCTAATGTGGTCTAAAGTAGAAAGTATCTGCATGGCATGCCTTAATTAGCATAATCTATAAATGTAAATAAATCAAAAAATAGTTTTCTAAATAAAAAATCATAATACAAGAAATAGCTGCTTTTGAAAGCACTTTAAACATCTCACGAAGGCTATTATTAGGTAACAGTGTCCCATTAAAGCACAGAAAGTACACATATTATTATACTAAAGCTACAAATTAACACCTTAAGTACTAATGAAGTGCCAGGACCATCATGGTGGTTCTACACATAAGGACCAGTGACGGTCATGACATGTCATGGAATTCAGTGGTCCCTGTGTGGCTGCACACTATTAGGGGACCCCTGATTCCGTTGCGCTAAAAAAAATGCCCTATGGTCCTTAACTGCCATCTTCGGTCATTAAGAGGTTAATATATGTACAAATTAATTCACAACTACAACCAGTTATATTAAAATCATAATCTACGTCAGCAAATAGAGAGCAGACACTGTTTTAACTCTTTGAGACTGATTTACTATGAAAAATGTAAGTAGTTTCAGGCAAATCATCCCAGATAAAAATGTGCACTTATTTAAATGGGGCTTTTAAATCCCGGAATGGTAGCGAAGTCTCCAATTGGACAATCAGTGGGAATTTGGAGAACCTTTACGTGTTGCCTAAAGTGCAGCTATTTTGTGTAAGAATTGTCCCAGTTCTTCATGGAAAATCAGATGCTTTGAGTGCAAGAGATGTATACAAACAAAGGTATTGCTCAACCCCCTGGCTCTCAAAGACTTAAATGATGCATCAAACCCCCCCCCCCCCCCATTATTATAACATATGTAAAATGTAACATTACAGATCTGAAAAGGAACATCAGCATACCGTACTCAAATACAAACATGAAAAATCAATATGGAAACACAGAGGTTACATGAAATTAGAAATGTCTTTCATGCTGATGTTTTCTTAAACTGACCTATTTCTATCTTTGGGCCCTTTGTTCAGAAAGAAAATGGAGCAATTCTGGGGCAAACCATATGTAATATAGGGGAGAATTAAAAACCTGACTGTTTCATTGGCACTGAAGAGGTTAATGAAAGTGGTGCAAATTCTTTCTTTTAAAGAGGACTAAAAACTCCCATTGATCTAAATCAGACTTTTAATCCCCTTGAATGCCAAAGAGGTCTGAAATGCATTGCAAAGCACTATAGAAACATCTCTAGCACTGCAGGACTTAAACCTGTCCACATTTAAATCAGTGGGTATTTTTTATGTGTCCCCTATGGTGCATTTGGTTTGTCCCACAGTTTTCATTTGAAAAAAAGGCCCTTTTGAAGTCATAATTGAAGAGATATCTTTATATGCATTAACCCTTTGAGTGCCAGGCGATGTACAATGCAATGCTTCTACCTCTACTGTCAGTTGGTAAGGTCCCAGAAGGATATTATTACCAGATTAGAAAAATGACTTAATAAAATATGTAAGAGAGATTGAATTACCTTTTTGTAACTAGTCATGCCACTCAATAAAATATGTAGGAGTGATCAAATTCTGTTTTTGTTCAACATCATCAATCATGTACAGTAAGTCTTAAAGGATAACTATGCCTGTAAGAATAAGTTGTTCTTTATCGTTTTAGTAGAAGGTGTTACTGAGGTAGGAGGAGTCTATCATGCGAGAGTCAGATATATTTATTTATTTGCATTGCATTTGTAGCTGTCTGTATTTATTGAGCTCCATTTTAGTCTCCTTTAGACAACATAGTTCAACAATCTGTATATTTATTTAGAATTGCTTGTCATTATCTTATCACAGATTGAAAATGACTAGCAACACATCCCTCCCAACATTTCAAATTGCCAAAGAGGGACACTTGTGTTTTAGGCGGTGTTGCTGGGGGCGTGGCTGGTAGGCAGGGTACTACCGATAATTTTTAGGCTATTTCATGACCTATTGACACCTCTTTGTGTAACCTAATAAATGACTTATAACAAGACGAAAATATTTTATTTATACAAACTAATTTATAAATAACTATACTGACGTTTAAACAAACATTAATGTGAGTTGTATTGCTGGAGAGCAATGTGATACACTTATATACATACCACACAGTCTGATCTCCTAGAAAGAGGGACATCAGGTTTGGAAAGAGGGACAGAGGGATTTGAGTCTAAAAGAGGGACTGTCCCTCCTAAAGAGGGACACTTGGGAGGTATGGCAACAGGCTACAGATGCAAAACGAACATATAAAGGTAAATAGGTATACCTGACTTCTATAGGCCTTTCCTAACACAGAAAGGTAGACATTTCCCAATACCCTTTATCAACTCTTATTGGAGATTGCTTTGGTGCAGGGATAATAAATTGTTTGACTTCCAGATGTCGGGGGCAACTCCCATCATCTCTCTCCTGCCATTGACTGCTTGAGGATTATGGGAGTTGTTGTTCCAATAGCTAAAAAGTCCAAAGATTGACTATGCCTGCTCTAGTCTTTTTCTCTATATAGTGTATGCTAAATATGCTGATACAAATAGCACCAACACTTTATATATATGCGTGTGTATATATATATATATATATATATGTATGTATATATAAATATATATATATATATATATATATACATATACAAACTTGATCTAAACAACAATGCAAATGTAAAAAACATAATGACAAATATGTACCTTCCTTAGCTGTTTTATACTGCTCCCTCTAAAGCATCTTGATAAAGGCCCAAATTAAGCCAGAAACATTGATGGAACAAACCAGCACATTATTCACCATTAAAAAGACTTGTGAGTGCAATTTTTTCTTTGGTTTTTGATATTTGATCACCTTGTGTATTAACAAATCAAGGAAATGTGAGACTGCTACAAATTCCAATCCAAATGTAAAATATAGCATATATTATGAACTGCAAACTCACCAAGGATCAAAGCCGATGTGCATCCGGAGCCATCCCCCAGAACCCTGGCCAAGAGCTTTGACAAATGGAATGACACTGGAAGGGAGTGCTGCAACAGATCCACAACTCATCCACAACCAGAGAAAGCCCAGGAAATGCGTATAATAAAAATCAATGTATTTCAGTTATTAAAAGCATCTTCATAGATACAAATCACATGATCAAACATAGAAAAAGTATAAAATAGCCATCAAACACACGGACTACTCAACGCGCTTCGTGAGAATATCACTTATTCATAGGCTGAATAAGTGATATTCTCATAAAACGTGTTGGGCGGTTTGTGTGTTTGATGTCTATTTTGCAATTTTTCTGTGTTTGCTTGATTTGTATCTATGAGGATGCTTTTAATAACTGAAATAAATTGATTTTTATTATACGCTTTTCATGGGCTTTCTCTGGTTGTGGATGAATCGTGGATCTGTTGCAGCACTCCCTTCCAGTGTCCACCTTGTCTATTAGCACCCAGGCTTTAGACCCGATTATCTAAGATAGTGGCACAGATTTGGGGATATATATATATAGATATATATATATATATATATATATATATATATATATATATATATATATATATATCTATATATAGATATATATAGATATATATATGTTATATGAAATTGATCTAAAAACAATGCAAATGTAAAAAATCATAATGGCAAATATGTACCTTCTTTAGCTGTTTTATACTGCTCCCTCTAATGGCATTCATTAGATCATCGTGTACAGATCTTTGGGGGGTAGAAGGTCTCAACACATCTTCCCCTTTCTTCTCTGAAATTGATCTTAAAGAATTTTTTATTTCTTTCAATATATTATTCTGTTCCTTTTTCATTTTTTTGCCTTTTGTCTTATTTTGTCCATGTTGTTTTTTTGCTGATTTCTCATGTTGTTTAATAACTTCTGCTATATTTCTTGTGGGAACCTTTTTCTCTTGGAATGATGTAAGGAATGCAGGAGGGGGAGGGGGAGGGGGTGGTGGGGGTGGAGGAGGAGGAGGTGGAGGAGAAGGAGGCAAGGTGTTTCCAGGTTGAACCTTTCTAGTAAGTTTTGGAGATGACCATGGGGAACTCCTAGGAGAAGAATAAGGCGAGGTGCCTGGCGTCCCTCTCTGAAAGGCCTTGGGCCTCAGGTTAGCTGTTGGATCATAACCAGATTCTTTTTGCTCTTGCATTCTTCTTTGTCTTTGTTTGTCCATATTTCTTGTCAGGATACTTGTCATAGACATGCGAGGTCCTGGAAGCTCAAAGTGATATCCTAATTTGACAACACTAGTGTTATCTTTTAACAATTTTGCTATTTCCATTTCCACCTGACTTCCCATTATGTGTCTCTGATTGTGGAATCTAAGCTCTGTCAACACATTATTGCTATACTGCAAAGCTCTCATAATAGCTAATATGCCTTTTCCTGTGATGAAGTTTGATTCAATGTTTAAACTTGTTATACTTTGATTTGTTCTAAGCATGGTAGCAATTGCTATAGCAACATTGTCATCAGCATGGGTGTTTGCCAAACTAAATATTTTAACATTGGTGTTATCTTTCAAAGCTTGTGCAAACGATATCAGCGTGTCTGATGTAATGTTCTCTATATTATTGAGGTTGACTTCATATGTATCTGGATCATTGTTTTTAACATTTTCTAGAGCATCATCAATAACAGTTGGGTTGGTGCCAGAAATACTAGATGTTGGCTTATGGTTTACGTGCTCATCTGGTTGTCTGTAATATTTTGAACCATTTGCACTAAAACCATTGCACGTAGCTTTATTAGCAGTCTGATCTTTGCACTTTGCGTTAGGGATTTGGTCTGCAGTTTTACCACTCTCAGATTGTCCTGCTTTAACACAAATATCATCTTTATTTTCATCCGTTTCACTTTCTTCCTCTTCACTTTCTTCTACAGCATCTTCCTCCTCTTCTTCCTCCTCCTCCTCCTCTTCATCTTCTTCAGTATATACTTCTTCAGAAATCTCACTGTTACTTCCTATAAACTCCTCTTCTTCACTCCCTTCTTCTTCTTCCTCCTCCTTAGAATCCTAAGGAATAAAGTGAAGTGTCAGTTGACTGCTGATAGTACAAGTTCTTTTATTCCAATAAGGAAAGCAATACATTAGTTAGTAGAAGGTAGTTTTTGGAAATCAACAGATGCAAGTGTAAACTGGGAGGGGATTTTCAGTTACCCAGAAACCCTTCTGGTTCTCTTTTCACCCATCTTTTCAAAGACACAAAGTTTTAGTACCCCACTTAATAGTAGTAATGTGAAATGTTTGGTCGTGCTGTGTTTAGTTCTGTGTCATCAGCAAGCAGTCTGCTGATGCTATTGTTAGACTACTATTCCCTGCCAGCCTCCAACTGTTATTGTACTACAACTCCCATCGTCCGCAGCTGGCCATCAGTTGGCTGAGAGTGATGTGAATTATAGTCAAATAACAGCTGGAGGAGGGCAGTAGGTTACTGACGCTTGGACTATGCTCAGGTTGTTAGATGAAGTTTTCCACAAAACAAACTCCACATACTATTATAGTATACTTTATTGTTTGGAAACCCCTCTCTGGAAATTCTGGATCTTCCCCTGTGGGTTGAAACATTTTTGACAAGTACCTTCTTATCTTTTTGAACATCAGGAGGATGGGAAATGCATTGTGAGGCAATGTGTTATATAATCCTCAGCTACTCAAAGGGTCACAATGTTTATTTTTAAGACTGAATTTGGAAAAATAAGTGGTGAAAATTTTGCTTATTGTGAAAGTGTAATTTTTTTTGTTATGGGATCACTTGTTCATAGCATTAAAATAGCCTGCATTTTCTCAAGGACACTCAAGGTGTAATGACTAATGCAGAAGTCAATCAGCAAACACATTGTCATTCTTGGGAGCCTATCAGGCAAAGTGTGATTATATGATGGTTAAATATAGGAAAGGGACAATGAGAGTTGATAACAAGCATGGTAGGTCACAATAAAATACCAGACATAAGCTCAGAGCAGGCTTAGCAGTAAGCCAGGAGACTAACAGAATTTAAAAGAGGACATGGATATGTATGCTATTATTATCATCATCATCATCTGGGTGTTTTTTTCTTGCACAAAAGAAAGAAAATACAATATAACTTTGCAGTACTTGTCTCCAAAAATATATATATATTCCACTACACAACAGAGAGATATAACATTTGCAAAACTCCCACTGATTTAAAATGTGTTTTTCATCATTTGACTGCCATGCGTTGGAGACCTCTCTAACAATCAAGCAGTTAACCTTTTGAGTACCAGTGGGGTACACAACACATTGCTTTGCAATGAGTTGCTGTACCCCTCTGGCACTCAGAGGGTTAAGAGTGTCTTTAAATAAATGGAAAATACTCTCTCCCCTGCAGTGCACTTCGATTGCCCAAGAAATATTTCACATATGTTGGTGCAAGATCAAGTATTGTAAGTCAAGCTTCATTTACCAATCATGAGGTTCTTGTGTTGTTCTCTGGCGGTCCAAAACAAAATGGATTCTGTGTGAACTGAAAGTAATCTCTAAAGGCTATCTACGGTGGATTTATCCAGCAGTGTTACAATATTATGTCATTTTAAGATTGATGTACGAAGGGAAAGTACTGCAATTCAGGAGTAAACCAACTGCGCCACAGGGAACAAACATGCCTTCCCCAAATTGCCATTGATTAAAATAGACTATTGCAAGGCAATGTGTTGGAGACCTTTGTGGCATGTATGGGGTTAATTCACATCTAACCTAATGTACATTTTTGTTCATTATGGTGTAGTAAGTATGCTCATAAAATGCAGCATTTTCCTTAGTACATCAGTCTCACTGAGTTGCATTACTCTCTATGGCACATGTATGAAAGCAAAACTAAGCAGTTTTGAAAGAGAAAAATTAACTCCTTGGATGCTACAGGGGGTCTCAAATGTGCTGTTCAGAATGTATTGGGGCCTCTCTAGCTCCTAGGAGGTTAAAATCCCAAGTGGAATAAATGGAATTTTTACTTGCATCAGAACTGCTCTACTTTGGGCTGTGTGTTAGAAAGAAAAGTGGAGGAGTTCTAGGGCAAACAATTTGCACTAAAAATTTGCATTGCTTTAAATGGGGATTTTATCCCCTTGAAATTATTTTGTTTTCTTAACCTATTAAGGACCAGAAGAATGCTGTGCAATGCATTGGGGTAAAACATTTCCAGACATGTTGAATTTGCAGTGGGAAATTAGTGTATTTGTCTGGAACACTTGTGTACTGCTGGAGCATTCCAAAAAATTCACATTGATTGAAATGGGGCTTTTAATTCCATGAGTGCTAGAGAGGGTGGAGACCCTACTAGCATTTAAGGTGTTAAAAGCTCCATTTAAATCAATTAAGATTTTTTTATGTGGTGCAGTTGGTTTGTTCCAGAATAACTCCATTTCCTCTTGGTACATCAATCTCACAGTGAGGCTGAGGTAATAAGAACTGGAGTGGTTTTGGGGCAAACCAACTGCACCATGGGGGACACAGAAACATCCCCATTAATATAATGGAACTTTTAATCCCTTTAAATCTACAGAGGTCTTGAACACGTTGCTTCAGAATGTGTTGGACAGCTCTATCAAATTATTAAAAACTCCATTTAAATCAATGGAATTATTTATCTCCTATGGAGCAGTACTTGGTTTGCGCCAGAACTGATCCAGTTATCAGCCTTAGCATCACCTTAGCATCACCTCTATCTCATTTTTATTTGCCCGCTTCTGCAGTATAACATGGTACATTGGCTGGTTTATGCTATAGGCAAAATACAAATACACAGCACTCTAGTGCTACACTGGTGATATGCTATGTAATCAACCCTGCAAGAGTAAAAGGAGTATGCAATCCTTTGCATTGCAATTTGGTGGAAACACCTCTGGTCCTTAAAGGGTTAAGATATTATAAGAAAGTAGGGTGGGAACTTGCAGTTCTCTCTTTGTGGAACTACAGTTCCCATAATCCTAAACCAAACAATGGCTTCTGAAAATGATAGGAATTATAGTAAAAAAAAAACTGTTTGATAATCAAATTGTCCACCACTCTAATAAAAGAATGACTCACTTACCTTATCACATGTACCACTCTGTTCCTTCTCCATCAGCTTTTTGGTCTCCTTCTCCCAGTAAGCCATCAGTGCTTCTCTGCTAAAATTTGCTGTTGGTGATTTTTCTGTGAGACTTTTTTGCCTCATCCCAACAGGCAGATTACGGTTGGGTTCAATATCCTCCAGTTCTCTCTCCAATTCCTGTAGCTCCTCTGGAGACAATGAGGCCAGCAGTTCATCTTCATCAATATCTTCATATTTACTTATTTCCCTCCGGTATCCAAAGGAAGACATGGTCCCCTTATTTAGCTCAGGTACTGGAAACCCAGACCAGGCAAAAGAAAAAGAAATGTTAGCTTTGAATTGAGGCAGTGATCTGAAACAAGCTGTATACTGTGTCTTGTCTGAGTAGCAACTGTTTAGCTAGATGAGAAGAGTCTGCCTTTTAAGATAGGCTCAAGGGGTGTTCCCATTATTCCAAAAGGGATGAAAGCATACTCTATTTCAGCCTCAAACGTCAGCTGGACACAGGGACAGAGAAAATGTGACATCACAAATGAATTCCAGGCTCTCAGACTGAGGGATTATTGACACTCTGGATGTTACCATATAAAGTTTAGCCTGTTTAAGAAAGAATGTACGTGGTCCAAGAGATTAAAAAAAGAAGTAATGCATGCTATTGGTAAATTTGTGATTATTAAGGAAATTCAACATTTAATGTAATGTGTGTTAGATCCAGAGGTATTGGAGGTAATATACATATATGCCAATGAAGGTCATTTTCTGCACAAAAACTTTAGCTTCAACTGCACACTGCAATATGCACTACAGAGTATAATCACCATACTGCATACTAGGGCATGATCTTGGCCATCATTAAAGGGCATTTGTTACATTTGGGAGCAGACTTAGTACATAACTCTGAGGTGCTGTGTGCAACCCTAAAACAGCTCCCATCAGCTGTTCAGGTGGTTAGAATAGAGACACCCTGGGCTGCAAAGCAAACTAGAAGTCTGTCGCTTTTACATACAAATGCCATGAGTACAACAAAGAAGTACAGGAACAGCTCCAAAAAGAAGAAATATGTAAATATAAATCCAAATAACTGATATGAAGTGACAAATCAATCCTCCATATAAGTGATGAGTGAATTGTAAATTAGCAAATTATTTAAAAATAGAAGTAAATTATAGTTACCCATATCCAATGTGTGATTAAACTTGACGCTTGGGGGATTAGAAGAACACAAGAACCAAACGTAGGTTCAGATCCTACTAGATGACCCACAGTCCTCCACTTCACCTGATCTCTTTGGAGCCAATGTTAAACAAAGGAGTCATTGTTCCCAATGTATATATTAGTGAAAAAAGAACCTCAGAGAAAACTTCCAAGCAAAAGGCAAGGGAGGAAAAACACAGAAGGCCCTAGTGCATTATTGAAAACATTTTATTGAGCATACCACTCAAATTAATGAACTTACAAAATGCAAGGGCAACACAGGTACATGATAAAGACAAGGTGGGGTTATGCACTAAGTTGTGATAAAGAGGTGATAAAGCGATAAATTCTCCAGTGATATCACATCTCTAATTCTTATGTTATTCTATGGTGCCTATGCACAAATATCTCTCCCACTTGAGAATTCTTAGTGCATAGGTTCCATAGAGTAATACAGGAACTGGAGAAGTTATATCACTGGAGAAATTTCCTTTTTATCACCTCTTTATACCACTTTAGTGCATCTCTCTCCAGATTTGTCATATGTAGACCTGCTGTGTTGGACTGTCATGTCCAATGCAGCAGGTCTATGGGGAAATATATTACTGAGGACAGGAAATTGTACTGTGAGATACAAACAGTAATAAATCGTGGAAGCATCAGGTAATCTCGCCTGTTTTGCTGGGATCACAATGAAGCCTGGATTAACTGGCAGGCCTGCTCCCTGCAGGGCGGGTCTGCTGATAATTAGGTAAAGCGTGGCACAGTGTTAGCCATAGAAAATTCAGGAGACTAATAGCGTATGAAATAGAGCCACTCAGCCAATAAAGGTATAATTTTTACTCTACTCAATACTATTACCAAAATATCGAAAACAGTAGCTCCAAAATAAATCAACCATGTATCCCAGCTATTATATTGCTGGAGAGGTTCATGTCAAAAAGAGTGTTGTTGTCCAAAACTCATGTTTTGGCTAAATACACGTTATGGTTTTTGTTCCCACAACTCACGCTAAATAGCGCAAATTGTGGGAACATCAAAGGAAAAACCACAAACTGTCATTGTTTGACAGTGTCAAACAACGTGAATGTGCTAAAACTAGTCTGAAAATGTATCACTTACCTGTCATCCTCTGTACGGCTTCTTCATTAATCTTTCCTTATTTCTTCTCTTCTGTCTTAGTTTCTTCCTCTGATCTTCTTTTCTTTCTCTGATCTTCTTCTCTGAAAAAAAACCCCAAAACATTAGTATTTTGTAATTTAAAATAAATAAAATATTCCCACCAAGATTCTACTGTTAACCCTTTGAGTGCCAGAGGGTTTTCGCTTAAAGGGTTACTATTTGTGGCATCTTATATGTAATAAAAATGTTAACGTGCCATGTTTTTAATGTACAAAAGTTCCGCTTCTTATGTGTCAATATGTTGAAAAGTTTCTAACTTGTTACCCCCTTGCCTCTGCCGCCTCTGCGGGAGGCGGAAGACATGTGCACCATCATAGAGTTCCCCTTCTGCCCTCTCAGGCCGTTGCCCGAGTCAGTCTGTCGGAATTTTGAACCGAGACTGGCTTTTATATGCCATTCTCGGTTCAAAATAGATTGTCAGTCTCCTGTTGGCTGGGAAGTGCTTACGCACCTCCCAGCCAATAAGCTTCTAGTGGGGTTCATCACCCCCCCCCACCACCACCACCAGGCAGCAGAGGCAAGGGGGCAACAAATTAGAAACTTTTCAAAATATTGACACATAAGAAGGGGAACTTTTGTACATTAAATCATGGCGCATTAACATCTTTATTACATACAAGATGCTACAAATAGTAACCCTTTAAGAGTTGGAGGGCTACCCCTCCAGCGCTCAAAGCTTTGACAGTAGAATCTTGGGGGGGAATATTTTATTTATTTTAAATTACAAAACACTAATTTTTCTTATTTTTATTTTCAGAGAAGTAAGAAGATCAGAGGAAGAAGAGAAGACTGAACAAAAGAAGAAGCCTGACGTGACCCCGCTGGAAATCAGGATTACTGGTAAATGTTTAATTGTCGGGACATGTGTGAAAATGTTTGTGGCTTAACCCTATGAGTGCCAATGGGGTATGCAACTCTGTATAATGCGTTGCATACTCCACTGGCACTCATAGGGGTAATCTTTTTGTTTGTTTCAACCTCAAGTATGTGTACGAAACCAGTCTTCCAACACATACCAGTGGTTTTGGCCACCTGTTTTGGGCTCTGTGTCTGCCTTCTCATGGAGCAAAATCCTAAACATGTGGAATAGGATAGCAAAGGCAACTATTTTTATTTAATGTTCAATGGGTGAAATGTTCCCATTCGTTGAACATTTTTGCAGGGTTTTTGGTGTTGACAGCACAGTTTATAGAATAGTAAAATGTGCTGTCAAACCATTACCGCCCATTTTAAAAATTGTGGGGCTAACAGTATTGATACCCTAGTCTCTTGCTGATAGTTGGTAGTTAATGATAGGTGACCATTTAGACTTTAATCTGTTGAGTGTCAGAGAAATGAGAACTGCATTGCTCACTGCTCTGACAATCAAGGGTTTAATTTTAACAAACCCTGAAAGCCTCCCATTTAATCTGCGCAAAGAAATGGAACGATGTTGAGCCAGTCGGCTCTGCACCTTGTTTAAATGTACAAGGCACATTTGAAGAGACTGTCCACAAACACCCATACACTCCCACTCTACTCTCCCATGGCAGAAGTGGGTTGAAGGGGGGGATTTGTCAGTGTAAATAGGTTAGTTAATAGCACAACACTAGGAAATGAATTCCATAGACTGTTTTATTGTGGAATTATATCTGTACATCCCACCTGTAATATCATTATCATCAGCAACAGAAGAGCATGTTAATGAGAAACACTTAAAAAATAGATTTTTTTTCAAGTAAAATATATCTGTGTTACCAGCATACCTGGGAACTTTTCAAGCAGGGCTACCCGGAGGGTAACCCTGTCAGTGCCGAAAATGACGCGATTTGCGTCATAAAAGGGGCGGGGCTTAGTCACGGGGGGCACAAAAACCCCCCTGCAAAATGAAGGTAAGAGGGCGGGGAGTGGGAGGAACCGGACAGGATGGAGCACAAGTGGGCAGAGTTTCTACTTAAACCCTGCCCACCCGGTGATTCACACATTGCCCCGGAGACCCGGTAATTCAGTTTGAAATCCGGAGTCTCCGGGGCAAAACTGGAGAGTTCCCAGGTATGGTTACCAGTATTAGGCATCCCTGGAAGTCATCATTCCAGCCATTATGAAGCCAAACATTCCCAGTTGTTTATTTATTGGTACATAAAATACACACACCAAGTGAAATAGGAGCAACTCTGGGGCAAACCAACAGCACTATAGGGGACAACTGACAGTATATTATGATTTAAATGGCATTTTCAACCCATCAAATGCTAGAATGGTATCCAATGCATTGACTAGCATTCGTGTGGCTAAAACTCCATTTAAATTAATGGGAATTTTATTTGATGTCTGAGTATGACCATTACTGTTAAATTATATATAAAAATGGAAATATTTTCTCCATGTAGCATTTAATGAAAATTTATCTGGCTATTTCTAATGGTGTCGTCTATATTACTATAAATATATGATAATCAGACTTTGGCTGTGAAAATAGGTTTAAGGGAACAGCTGTGATGTCTGCAGCTGTTGTGAGAAACAGTAGCTACTAAAGCAGGCAATGTGGGTTGGAACTGGTACCACAAGCCTGGTTGTTGTGTTGTTGTCTTTCTGCATTGTAACATTCCCTCAGAATATTTCAAGCAAACAATGCATTGCACATCCCTTTGGCCATCATGGGGTTAACACAAGCCTAGATACATGAACAGTATCTCATTGATAACCAGTTTTCTTTGTTTTATACACACACACACACATACAATCCTTACACAGAAGCAGCAGCAACTGACAGCAATGACATTTCAATGCTCATGTTGCAGGTTTTGTCATAAATGGGGCGTTCAGTATCAATTTATAAGTTTATGAAATGATGAGCAACAAAGTTGTAGCATATAAATAAAATTGAAAATCCAATTGAAATCAGTGTGATTTTTTTCATTGATAGATATGTTACTAATGTTTTACTAATCATTTACTCTTTGGATTTGACACGTGTTCTGTTATCTTTTTAGAGATGATAAGAGGTGTTAAACCATACTCTTCTTAGAAGGGGGAAAACTTGCAACTACTGGGCCCTGAAACAAAATATGTGGCTAGGGCCTACACTTACTTATACCTATCTCAACCAGATAAAGGCAGTGCACACAAACATCCACACACATATACACACCAGTGTACTCTTAACCCTTTGAGTGCCAGAGGGCTATCCAACGCATTGCAAAAGCAATGTGTTGAATATCCTTCTGCGGGGCCAGATTTACATCTCAGGAGCCTGTAGGAACAGAAATCTGAAGCCCCCCCCCATTGTCCATCTCCAAAATGCTCCAAATCTCCACATTACCCCCCATCTCCATATTGCCCTCACATTGCCCCCATCAGCTCCACATTGTCCTCCATCAGCTCCAACTTGCCCCCATCCTCCCCATGTTGCCCTCACATTGCCCCCATCATTTCCATATTAAGCCTCACATTACCCCCCTCCCCCTCCATTTCTTACCTCCCTGGTGGTCCAGCGGCAGGAGATGTCTGTGCTTCTGCACCTGTAGACCTGTAGCTGCTGAGCTTCCACGCGGTCTTCTCTGTAATAATGCAGAGCACTGGGAGATGATGTCATCACCCAGCGCTCTGTATTACTAAAGAGCCGGGGGAGCTCAGCAGCTACAGGTCTGTAAGGCACAGACCTTACCATGCAGTGGGTTGTGCGGCATGTCACTTTAAAAAAAAAAAAAAATTAAAAGAAATAAATAAAAAAATAAAATATTGATTCCAATGACAGGCGCTCCCCACAGAGGGGCGCCTGTCATTGGAATCAATATTTTATTTTTTTATTTATTTTAATTTTTTTTTTTTACTCTGCCTTATGACAAATCCGGCCCTGTCCTTCTGGCACACAAAGGATTAAATACACACACACAAACATCAGGGCACTCTGAAATCTACATACATACACCATTACATGTGCACACATGAACTATTCCTTACAAATACAAGCTCCCAGACACCAGTGTAATACATGTACCAGTGCACTCATAAATACGTACCTGCAAATCTTCTTATCCCAAGCGGTTGGGTTCCAGTAAGGTGTTTGGGTATGAGTGCCCAAATGACATGATTTGCATCATAAAATAGATGTGGATTGATTGGGGCGGGTAGGATTGGAATGAGGGAAGGTAGGGTTTGGCCTTAAAATGCGCGGTAGGAAGAAAAGGGCAGAGAGTGACAGGAATGGGCATTGAAGTGGGCAGGGTTACAAAGGAACTCACTGAGTCCTGAGTATCAGCCTCTGTCCCTGGATACCTGTAATTAAGTATAAAAACTGGAGTCTTTGAGATAGAACCAGAGAGTTCCAATGTATGTTTTATATATATATATATATATATATATATATATATATATATATATATATATATATATATTGGGTGTTTTGAAACAGGTAAGTTCTCCACCTACATGTTTTTTTATATTGTATGTCTTCTGTTTTTAATTGCACCACACTGGGACACACAAGCATTGCAAATATTGTATTCAAAGGGTCCCCCTCCAACACAATTCCTATAACATCTAATCAGGGAATTTTAAATTTAGATAGGGTTTTTTAGATGTATTAGAGTAGGACTTGTCTCAAGTGAGATACCTTGGCGCGGTGGCAAGCTTACCCACGACTTGGCACACATTTAAGTTTTATATAGAGGAGCGCAGTTTTGTTTTCCTGTCTATATATATATCTATATATATAAAAGAAGACTTTGTGCCTGGCAAAACACACCCAGGGGAGGCAGTAAGGAGGAGTTACTGCTCCCATTGGGTGATTCAATGGAGGTGTGATTTTCACACCAGTTGCAGGCCACTGCTACTGGTGTGAAAATCATGCAGGGAGTTGGCCTGCCCCCACTATCCAGCCCGCCCACCACTATCAAAGTGAGAAAAAAACATAATGGCTGCCACTCACTACTACACCACAGACATACACACAAGCCACACACAGGATTGTATTGATTGAACCATATAGTGAAGGAAACACATGTTGGGGAATCGTGAAGAACAGCGTACAAAAATGACTGACATCAACCCTTTGAGTGCCAGAGTGGCACTAAATGCATTGCAAACCAATGCTTTGCCTACCACTCTCGCACTCAAAGGGTTAACCACTGGAATGCCAACCGTCTCGACCTTTTTTCAGGTCAGACTGCAGCAGTAAGGCCCAAAAGTGCGAAGGCTCGTTCTGCACTGATATAGCTGACCTGTTGAAGCAGTCATGTCTGCCCTGGCTTGCCCTCCAGCTGTCCAGGCTCTATTCTCTCCGTTTGCCAACCGAAAACATACCTCTGGCCAGAGCCCAGGTCGAGACTGTAGTTGGTGGTGTACTTATTTTGCTATTGGCATGTAATGTATTGAAGGCATTTACAAGCTTGTGAAGTCCATTTCATCAGCGCTGCTCCTGCCTCTCTCCCCTTCTGCACATGCTCCGATACACCCTGTTATTGAGCACACATTGACAAGGGGAGAGAGTGGCAGGAGCAGTGCTGACGAAATGGGCTTCACAAGCTTGTAAATGCCTTCAATACATTACATGCCAATAGCAAAATAAGCACACCAGCAACTACTGTCTAATCCCACCGGCGCCCTCTCTGCTCTGCTCCAGGCTCTCCTTCTCTGTAAAGCTGGTGTCCTCTCTGCTCTCCCTTGTCCCTGTAGAGTGCCTCTTACACAGCGCTATTTTTTTTTGGGGAAGCTGGTGTCAATTGCTCCCCGGCCAACGCACTGCCACCGGTAGTTGCTGCAGGCTTTGGTGCGGACCAGCAGATTTTGTGAACATGCTTGCTGGCTGTCATCTTTTAAAAAAAAAACAAAAAAAAAACCATAAGGAGACTGGAGGATGTGGCTGATGGAGATGTGTATCAAAAAGGGCTGGCCCGCCCGGCCCGGAATATGCATGCTAGCAGGCTGGAAAGCACTTTCCCTATAAACCCCTAATTGCAATCCTTCTTTCTTCAGCACACGGAGGTGCTCCAGCTGCCTCCGTGTACATCTGCAGCACAAAGTAAGGCAAAGTTTCTGGGACAGGCAGCTGCCTCCGTGTACATCTGCAGCCAATAAAATGCTGGCCCACCAGAGTAAAAAACAAAAAAAAAATGTCTTCAGCACACGGAGGCGAGTTCTACAAGAACAGAACCACTTGTCAAACAATCCGGAGAAGATGGAAGTGAGTAGTCAAGGAGAGTTGGTGTATGATTAAGGCTAAGGTAAGATTAAGGCTGGAGAGGCCTGTGTGCAATCTGTGTATACATGTCTGTCCCTTCCTGTGTGTGTTATATATATCTATCACACTATTTTTCTGCAGTACATTGCATGTATGTATGTATATGTGTTTCACTCTTTATGTATCTGAGTGCACGTGTGCCTTTCTGTGTGTGCAGCTATGCGTGTGTCTGTGTGTACATCTCTTGCATCTCTGTGTGTACTTTAATTTCCTACATAATATGACGGCCAACGCCGGCCCACATTGTTAATTACATGTATGTATGTGTGTTTCACTCTTTGTGCATATGTGTGTGTTTCTGTGTGTGCAGCTATGTGTTTCTGTGTGTCTACATGTCCTGAGTCCGTCTGTGTGCTTTAATTCCCTACATAATAGGGAAGTATATATGTGTATATATATTCACATGCCAACATACCCAAATATTCACACACAAATACTACACATTTGCGTACCATACTTCCCAAAATTTCAAATGGCCAAAGAGGGACACTTTTTTTTAGGGGGTGTTGCTGGGGGCGTGGCTGGTGGGCGAGGCATTACCAAGAATTTTTAGGTGATTTCACGACCTACTGACACCTCTTTTGTGTAACTAAATAAATTATCTAGAATAACACCAAAGTATTTTATTTACACAGACTAATTTAGAAACAATTATAATGACATTTAAACAAACATTAATGTGGGTTTTATTGCTGTGGAGCAATGTGATAGACTTATATACACACCATATAGTCTGATCTCCCCAAAAAGAGGGACACTAGGGTGGAAAAGAAGGGCACTTGGGTGGAAAAGAGGGACAGAGGAATTTGGGACTCAAAAAGGGACTGTCCCTCCTAAAGAGGGACACGTGGGAGGTATGGCATACACATGTATACCACTTTAGTCTAAAACCTTGACACATACTGACACCTATGCACTCTGACACACACACACACACACACACAATCTCCCTATCTCTCTTTCTACTGCACTTAGCACACATACACACGCTTGTTCACTTATACACATACACACATACACACACACAAACTCTTATATATACATACATGCACCACTGTAATCTTAAAAACTCACACATATACATCAGCACTTGCAAACTCATATACCCACACATATATGCACATACACACGTACCACTACAATGTACATGCTCAACAAGACATACATTCACTCATACACACATTCCTCATTCCTTTTTGTGCTCTTGATCACATCTTAGTGCAGCATATGACTATTTTAACTTCAAGTGTTCGATTCCTCTCAGCTCATTGAATACTAGAGGGGTGTAAGCTTTTTAGACAGAGGCTTAAATTGGCAGAGGGGAAAAAAGGGCAACTATCCAAAGTACAGACTAAGAAGGCCCAAGGTAAATTATGGTGCTGGTTAGAGTCTATCCGTTTGCTAATATAGAGCTCTCTCATAGTATTATATATATATATATATATATATAGATTTGGATGCCGATCTCTAGTTTGTTATAGAAGTACATTTACCAGTCTCACTGTAACTAGTCCAGAAATTTTATGTCCTTTGATTTTAGATATTTCTAGGAAAACATGCATGACCCCAAATTATCATTTACTTTAAAATATCATGTACTTCTATTGCACCCTGGTAGAACATAACGTTTCATCTTCCAGTTTACTGGACATTGGAAGAACACAATGCTCTCGGAAGGCTTATACCAGGTTAATTATGCATTACAGTCAGTGACTGTTCTGCTAACGTGTCTCATTTCTGGAAACCAACTTAACAATTTATAATGCCTGTTGATATAATCTCCCTTTTGTCAGTGACATAGAACTTCGTCAAGACTCTTGAAAATCCCAATTGGACTGTATGTTCAAAAGAAAAGTGGATGAGTTGTGGGGCAAAACATTTGTACTATAGGGGAGAACTAAAATGTCCCATTGAGTTAAATGCGGATTTTAACCCATTGATTACCTATTTAAATCAATGTGAGATTTTTAATCTTTCCACTTTTCTTTTGAACACATGGCCCATTGTGTTCCTTCCAGTTTCGGAAATAAAACCATTATGGATAGCCCAGAAATAACAAATATGTTATACTATGAAGAACTAGAGCAATTTAGGAGCAAACCAACTTCAACACAGGGGACAGAACACTCCCCAAATTGCAACTGATTTTGTATTTCATTTACCCTTTTATGTCCATGACAGTGAGCTCCCTGAATTTCTGTTTCCAGGGAGCTTTCTGTCAGGGACTGTAAGTGAAAGCAGGCATAACATGTAACACTATTCCTGCAGCAGAAAGGCCTGCCTCCAGTCTATTAGATACAGCAAGAGAAATAGGTTATGGGTGCGCTCACTGTATATAAATACCTGGTAACTAAAGGACGGGGGGAGGAGAGTCCAAGAGATAAATATAAGTAGTAGCTATATTCACAGGTTAGTGAAATACAACAAATCAATGAAGCACATGAGATGATACAATGCTGATAGAGAAAAAAAAGGAACTGTATCAGTGAACAAGAAAACACACTAAACAATGCTGTGTGTCTCTCCTGAGTTGATAGTTGGATAACTCGTCAATATGAGCAATACAAATCACAATATGTAACATCACAAAAAACCTGGAGAGACGTTCAGTCCATAGGAATACAGCAATTCTGGTCGGAACAGTTAATGGAAAATGATGATGAAGATGCAGAGGATGATAATGGATGGATATGAGTCAGAGGTTAATGGATGATTGAAGGATGATGAAGTTAGTGGGATGCTCAGAGTCTCTTTGAGCGGATGCATATGAAACAAAAAATAACGAAAAAGACAGAGCAAAACAGGATCTCATAGTGGATAGGCAAACCAACGGGGTACAAATTAATTCCCAAGATATCTTATTACAATAAGGATAAAAAAAAAAAATATATATATATATATATATATATATATATATATGAAGAAGTCAACATAAAAATATATGTGATGTATATATATATATATATATATATATATATATATTTATTTTTTTTTTATTTATTTATTTTTTATCCTTATTGTAATAAAATATCTTGGGAATTACTTTGTACCCTATTGGTTTGCCTATCCACTACACTTAGATCCTTTTTTGCACTGTTTCTTTTATTTATTTTTTATTAAATACAGCATACAGAGCACTGATTGCTGGATGGATAGTGTTACATTGTATACCTTGTTTGCATTCTTGTTTTCACAATTCCTGGCAGAAAACTCACAAGGACCTCTCGGTTGGTGACATAAAACTATAAAAAAAAAAAAAAAAAAAAAAAAGTAGACGTATATGAAAAAACATAAACAAAAGGTATAAGCAATTTGACTTTCCATATTATGCACTTGCAGACTATATCAAGTCAAAATGGAAGCTTTCGGCTTACCTTGCATAGGGTTTTCAACACCATGAAAGCTCCAACATTCAAGGGGTTAACCCTTTAAAGTGCCAGAGGGGTGTCCAAAACTTTGCTTTACAATGGCACTTTAAGTGTTCATTTAAGGGGGAACTACCACCCCACAAAAACTTTATCTGAATCCTGTCCCCATCTGGTGACTAGCTGCTTAGTAGCGCTAGTCGCCAGAATTATTACCTGGTTTAACAGATTTTAAACTTGTTCCGAGGCTGACAGTAGCAGGAAGCACGGACATCTTGCCATAGTGACGTCCGTGCACCTGCGCTGTCAGTCCCTTTTGGAGCCGGACGGATGGGGACTGGATTCAGATAAAGTTTTTGTGGGGTGGTAGTTCCCCTTTAAATCAATGGGAATGTATTTTGACCCTGTGGTGAAGTTGGTTTGCCTTGGAATTATCAGGGGAGATGCAATAAGCTCCAATATGGTCTATTTTGGTGATATATTGAACCCAAATCCATCTCATGGTATACATTGAGGTGTGTTTTCCATCCTATCACTGTGATTACACCTCAGACACACCTACATTCCATGCCTTCTCCATGATGTTGCCACACGTACAATGTTTGTGTATCCTTCTCCAGTGGCTCATTTACATACTGAAATCTGACATAACCATTTGAGTGCCAGAGAGGTGTCCAACACATAGCATAGCAATTGGTTGGATAGCTCTCTGGTCACCAAGTGTTAATGAGCCGCGTTTATATTGCAGAAGGAGCGTTTATAGTTAAATGTCAGTATTTCCTATATGCACTAAACTCCTTTAGCTGGCGATGCTGTTGGAACTCAAAGAAACAAATTTGCCTATTTGAGACTGGCAAATTATGACTTTACCAAAGCTTTAAAGGCAGTCCTGAGTCCTGGAGAACTGTTTGCATAAGTGAAGAACAGTTTACCATATTTCCCAGTTCTCCATACTCCACGGTGGAGAGCACTGAACCATATTTCACATTAGCCATTACGACACATCACCAGATTTCTGCCAAGATCATATGCTATTAATTAATGTTTCTTCCTCTCCACTTCATACCTAATTCTTAGAAAACTGTGTCATATTCTCAATGACAAAATGATCTCCTCACATCTCAACACACACTTTCCCATTATATTGAACCTTAGTGCATCTTCCTCAGCACTTAATACGTCAGACTAACTTGGAAATTAAGCCATTGTGGATATCCCAAAAATACCACGTTCTCAGTAGCTTACACTGTTAAATTGGTTTGCTGTTATGAGTACTGGTTATATCTGTATAAAAATTATACTAGAAACCGCTATTTTCACATAGGTGACTGATTTGTATCAGTGAAATAGCATAAGAAAGTTACATTTTCACACCATTTATTCTTGTAATTTTTTGCATTTTTATGACATTTGTCATGAGATTTAGAAGTAATTTGAAGCAAGGTTATTTTATCTTTTTTTTCCTGGCATGTAGCTGATCAAAAATACACTGAAAACACAGTTATCCACATTTTTAGTGTGATTCTATTGTGTTCTCATTGAAACCAGTAGTAGGTGTTTCATGGAGCAAATGTGCACTGTTACACCAAAGATATAGCAAGGTGCTTTGACAAACCAACGTGCTGAGTAAATTTTGCATAAGAGCTACTACATAAGATACAATGGGCGAGATGTTCAAAAACTGGTGGTAACAGAAATTGTCATCAGAATAAAAAAGATCTTACACTATGGTCTGTAATTGTTTGCATCCAATTTCATCATCTCCTTCAAAGGGAAAAATCAGTCTTAAAACTGGGCGTGGTTTTTCAGAAAAAAATATTCTTTTAATCATCACTTTTTTGTCTAATTAACACCATTTTGTTTTCCTGACAAAGTAAAAAACGCCTAAACATGGAGAAGACAAATTAAAATACTGTTAGTACTGTTGAAGTACTATAGAGTCAACCTGTTAAAAAAGTAATTGCTTGAAAATTTGTAATTTTAAAGACAAAATCAAAGACGTTTTTAATATCAGAATTTTTAAGGGAAATATTCATAAAGATTTTCTTACTGTCATTTCTAATTCTTTATGACACATTTTCAATTTCATTATGACAACCTTTTGAACATCTCACACAATAGGTGCTATTCTAGAAGCTAAAGAAAAGCAATAAGGGAGCAAAATAACTGCACCATAGGAGACAAACACTCCCATTGACTTAAATGGGGTTTAACCTCTTGACTGATAGAAGACTAGCATTTGAGGGCTTAGACGCCCCATTCAAATCAACAGACATTTTAGGAATTGGAGTTGTAGTCCAACAGCTTCAGGACCAATAATGGTGTTTGCCCTAATTGCTCCATTTTGTCTTTATACATGAGGCCTGATGTTTTCTTGTGATCCGAATGCAATCTTTGTAAAATAAATAAGTGTATTTTAACATTAAAATGCTGCATTTTAATGACTAACTAAAACTCATATGAGTTTTGGGGATTCTGGGCTTTTTATTTAAAAGCAAAGTACAGCAATTCTAGAGCAAAACCACACTGATTGCAATAATTTCAACCTCTTAACCCTTTGAGTGCCAAGGGGGTATCCGATGCATTGCTTTGTAATGCATTGGATGCCCCCTATCATTCAAAGGGTTAAATGCTAAAGAGTGAATAACATTATTATCCTATATAATAAAAAGCTACAATGTTTGTCCAAAGCCATCTTGCACAGTAGAGACTGCCCGCGCTGCAGTCATGCTCAGTACAGACTACCCGACCGGGCCACGGCAGATACGAAGCGGGGAGCTCCGAATTTGGACCGGAGTCCTCTCTGCGCACCTACCTGGGACTGCTTGATGAGCAGAGAGGCTCCGGGCCCCAGCTGAGGCTGCTGGGCGGCACTGTGGCCCGTGTAAGCGGGCTTTTAAACTAGTTTAATATATTTAATAAGAAATCATAACTAGTATCTAGGATCCATCTTCACCTTCTGTTCTTCCAAATTGTCCCCTAATCCTTTCCTGACAGACATGCACTGCTATCTGGAGAGGGAACAAGGTGACCCCAGTTGTAAAGATCTGTGGTCTGGCTGTATTACCATACTAAAGATCATTGACCCTTTGAATGCCAGAGGGGTACGCAAGCAATGTGTTGTGAATGCCTCTGGCACTCAGAGGGTTTATTCCAGACCCAACTGCAAGACATCACTTAAAGTTATGTATGTTCTGCACAGCCTTTAGAAAGCAGAACAGTTGGTACTATAATGTAAAGGTCAGGAAAATCCGTAATAAAACGTATTACTTGCCAAATGATTGCTAGATTTAAATGTGGCTTTTAACCACTTGATTGCTAGCGGTCTCCAAAGCATGGCTTCCAAATGTTGGGGAGATTTCTCTAGCATTAAGTGGTTTAACACATTGTGTTGCAATGCACTGCATACCTCTCAAGCTCTCAAAAGTTTTTTTTTTTTTTTTTTAATAATAATTTTTATTGAGAGCAAAACAACAGTACAAAACTAGGTCTTATACACAGCAGATACATGCAGTCTCAGTCAGCAATAACACTAATTGTATAGGACATTGGATACAAAACTATAATAATCAGTTGTAAGATAGAGAATATAGAATGAGAGAGCAGGAGCAAGGAATAAAGAGCAGTTAGGGCGAGAAAAAAAGCGGTAGGAAGCTGTGTCAGGCACGTGTCAATAAAGCGGGTAGTGGAAAGTGGTAAGTCTGTGAAAGAACTGCAAAACGGATAGATAGCCTCAAAGGGGAGGGGGGAAGGAGAGTCAAGGAAAGGAGGGGGAATGGGTAATTGTAGTCCAACCAGCGATGGGTGCAGGTAAGAGGAGAATGTGCCAGCCTAAGGGAGACAAACAAACTAGGAGCGGAAAGCGGGGAGGGGGGGCCAAAGGCTGCTCGGTGAAGTAAGTTACGGGAGGACTGGATTCGTTGGTGAGAGAGAGGATCGATAAGTGAACCATGGGTGCCAAGTTTCTTCAAACAAAGAGAGGGAGTGCGTGGCAATAGCGTGGCAGCGTTCCAGATGAAGCCAGGAATCAATTGCGTCCAACCAAGTAGAGATCATGGGGGGTGAGGAGGATTTCCATTTGATGGGGATTAGCGATTTAGCTAGATGGAGAAGAGAATGGAGCACAGAAGTGAGATGCGGAGGACAGGAGGTGCGCTGATCCACTAAGAAAAGGCATAGGAGAGGGGAGGGGCGAAGAGATAACGATAAGGCAGAGTTAATATGTGAAATTATTGCAGACCAAAAGGGGGTGAGGTCCACTATATGTGATAAATGTCACCCACAGCTGTGGAGCATCTCCGGCAAGAAGAAGATGTATGAGGGAAAGCTAGAGCTAGCTTATGCAGGGTCATATACCAGCGCAAAATAAGTTTGTAGTTCATTTCCCTAAACTGTGAACCTTTAGGGAGGCGGCAATTAAGAGACAGAATCTTGGTCCATAGTTCAGAAGTAAAGAAAGTAGATAAGTCATTCTCCCAAGCCGTGAAGAAATATGGTTTCGTGGGGGAGGGTGAGACCGCCAACAGATTGTACAGAAACGAGAGTGGTTGACGGGGCCGAATACAGCCAGAAATCAGTTTTTCGAATGTGGTAAGGTCTTGAGGAAGAGAGCCATTAGAGCAAGTGGTAAGGAACCAACTGCGCAGCTGCTGTTAAGAGAAGCGCTAAAGAGAGTCGAGCGGGGCAGGGCTCGGCAGTGGAGAGGGTCCCGAGATATTAGAAGAGGAAAGAAGAGGAAAAAGGTGTTCAAGAGTGTGAAGACCATTGTGTACCAGGGGTGCAAAAGAATAAGGAGTTAGGAGACCTGGGGAGAAGTCTGCATTTCCGAGTATGGAAATGAGAGGAGAAGGTGAAGTGGAAAGGTCGTGAGGACCTTTACATCGTCTCCATACCAAGAGAATATGTTTGAGGATCGGGTGGGATAGAGACATTGGGGAGGAGGACCATATGAGTTGAGTAAAGTCCGTCCCATTCAGCGTATGGGCAAGGGATTTAACCCATCGAATAGGAAAGGAAGAAGAAAAATCTAAGATCTTGGTAAGGGCCGCAGCCTCGTAATATCTACAGAAATTAGGGAGTCCTAGGCCACCGAGTTTCCAATGTCTACACAAAACATCCGAGCGGAGTCTAACGTGGGCCTGTTTCCAAATAAAAGCAGAAAGAATTGAGTTGAGGGAGGAGAAAAAATGCTGCGGAAAGGAGATGGGGAGAGTGTTGAACAAATACAGAAGTCGAGGAAGGACCATCATCTTAACAGTATTCACTCTGCCCTACCACGAAATGAATGTGTTCCCCCATTTAGCCAGATCAGCCTCCAGTGAGGATAGCAGAGGTTTAGTGTTGATATCAACTAAGGTATGGAGATCCGGAGATAGTTTAATACCTAAATACGTGATATAGGAAGATGACCATTTGAAGGAGTAATGCGCTTGAAGTTTCGATTTGCGGTGAATCGGAAGATTAACATTTAGGATCTCTGATTTGTGATAGTTTACCTTCGCTTGGGAGAAGTAAAAATATTTGTCTATAAGTTTACGTAGGGAAGGAAGCGAGGATTCAGGACACGTGAGTAAATGCAGGACGTCATCTGCATAAGCTGAAGGTTTGAAATTTTCATTTTTGAGTCGGAGACCATGAATGGAGGGAGTCAGGCGGACCAAATTAAGAAAGGGTTCAAATGAGAGAACGAAAAGAATGGGGGAAAGGGGACAACCCTGTCTTGTTCCATTAGAGATGGGGAATGGATCTGACAAAAACCATTAACTGAAACCTGGGCAGAGGGGGAGGAGTATAGGTTCATTATACCAGACATCATGGACCCAGACCTATGTGAGACAAAATGGTTTCAAGATAGGACCATCGGACTCTGTCAAAAGCTTTTTCTGCGTCTGTGGACAGCAGAATTAAAGGAGTACACAAATGTTGGGCTAAATGGATGAGGGAGATAACAGAGGCAGTATTATGTCGGGTTTCGCGACCTGGGACAAAGCCGCATTGGTCAGAATGAATCAGAGTGTGGAGATGAGGGCGAAGTCTATTCGCAATAATCTTGGCGTATAATTTGACATCTATATTTAGAAGGGAGACGGGTCTGTAATTACTACATAAGGACAGATCCTTGCCCTGTTTTGAGATAACCGCAATATGAGCGTTTAAAGCGTGTGGAGGAAAGGGGCGGCCGGCCAGTATTTCGTTGAAATAAGGAAGCAAGTGAGAAGATAAAGAATCTTTAAAAGTAAGGTAATATAAGGAGGTAAAGCCGTCTGGTCCGGGGCTTTTCCCGAATTTGAGATCTGACATGACCATAAGTAAGTCACGCAATGTAACAGGGGATTCGAGCGATAGACGGACCTCAGGACTGAGACGTGGCATTTGAGATCTCACTAGGAACTGCTTAAGGCGCGTGTACCAGAGTTGCGATTTGGGGAGATCCCCTGTTTCAAGATTATACAGGTCCTGGAAAAAGGACTGAAAGGCAGAGGCGATTTTGGGGAAAGTGTAGACAGAATCAGTAGTAGAGACGTGAATATGATGGACGTGTGAGGAGAAGCGTCTACCTTTAATTATCTTAGCCAGTGTCCTGCCGCAAGAATTGCCAGACAGATAATGTTGATATTTATGCCACATGAAGGTTTTTGTAACATTTTGGCGCAAAAGAGTGTTGAGTTCGTCCTTACACTGTTGCAGTGCTTGCTTAGAGGGTAAAGAAGTAGGGTTTTTCTGAAATGCTAGGTCAAGAGCAGCTCTCAAAAGTTTTTTAAAAGTCTCATTTAAATCAATGAGAATTTTGAGAATGTGTATTTCTCCCCTATGGTACAGTTGGTTTGCTCCAGAATTGCTCCACTTCTCCATAGTTGGTCAGCCTCAAACTAGCAAGACCATTATACTTAATATTTATTGATTCATTTTCATAAACCATAGTGCACTGTGATAAGAGGAAAGCAGATGTAGTTCCATTACTGAAAAAAGGGGACAATATCCAAACCAGGAAATTACAGACTTGTTAGCTTGACTTCCATAGTTGGTAAGACATTAGAAGGGTTACTAACTGACAGTATTCAGAACTATGTGAAGAAAACAATATTATTAGTCAGCATGATATTATGAAGAATAGGTCATATCAGACTAATTTTACAAAAGGGTAAGTAGTAATTTGGATAATGGAATTGCTGTTGATGTACTATACTTGAATTTTGCAAAAACCTTTAATACAGTGCCTCACAACAGGTTACTGCATAAATTAAAAGGCATCGGTTTGGAAGGTTATATCTGTACATGGATTGAGAATGGGTTAAATGATAGATAGTAGAGAGTTATAAATGGAACCTTTTCAAGTTGGTCTAAAGTTATATGTGGGGTGCCACAGAGTTCAGTCCTGAGCCCAATGTTTTTTAATTTGTTTATTAATGATCTAGAAGTGGCAATTGAAACTAAGGATTCAGTCATTGCTGATGACACCAAGCTGTGCAAGGAAATACCTAGGTGCTGGATGATTTTTCTCTGCAGAAGGATTTAGATACACTGAGTGAATGGGCAGAAAAGTGGCAGATGACATTTATTAACATAGTAACATAGTAAATTAGGTTGAATAAAGACATAAGTCCATCAAGTTCAATGTTCTCCTCATACCCTAGTGGCTGAGACTTTTATAGCTTTCCTGCTACCAATTAAGTTAGTCTTTACCAGACCTTCCTGATCTGCCTACTAAAAAACAGTATAACTATGTTTGTTCCCTTTTGAAAGAAATGTATCTAATTTTCTCTTAAATGTATCCATTTTATCTGCCATAACCACCTCCTTGGGCAAGGAATTCCACAATATAACAGACCTTCTGTAAAAAACCCATTCCTCTGCTGAAGTCTAAACCTCCTTTCCTCTAATCTCAAGGGGTGTCCCCTGGTTACCTGATCAGGCCTTGTAATAAACAGCTCACCACAGAGATCCTTGTATTGACCTCTCATATACTTGTTCAATATGATAAGGTCTCCTCTTAGTCGTCCTTTCTCTAGAGTAAATAAACCAAGTTTGTTTAGTCGTTCCTCATACGTCAAATCCTCCATTCCCTTAATTGTGTTGCTCTTTGCTGTACCCTCTCTAGTTCTAGCATATCCTTTTTCAGAACTGGTGCCCAAAACTGCACTACATACTCAAGGTGAGGACTTACCAATGATTTGTATAATGGCAAAATAATGTTATCCACTCTTGCTTCGATAACTCTTTTAATGCAAGACAGGATTTTGTTTGCCTTTGCTACTGCTGTTTGACACTGGTCACTGTTTCCAAGTTTGTAATTGACAAGGATACCCAGGTCTTTTTCTAAGAACGTCCCCTAAAATGATTCCATTAAGTTCATAAGTATCCTTGGGATTATTTCCTCCCAAATGCATGACTTTACACTTCCCCACATTAAACTTCATATTCCATTTGTTTACCCAATCTGACATTGTATGTAAGTCCCTCTGTAGAGAGAAAATATCCTGTTCTGAATTAATTACCTTGCATGATTTAGTGTCATCTGCAAATATTGATATTTTGCTTTCACATTCACATCTTGCTTTGAAATTTAATGTAGACACGTGAAAATTTATGATATGGGCTGTAGAAACACACATGCTACATATACACTAAATGGGAAACAACTTGGGGAATCCTCATTAGAGAAAGATTTAGGAGTGCTGATAGACAATAGACTTCACAGTAATGTGCAGAGTCACTCAGCTGCTGCAACAGCAAATAGGGTACTTTCCTGCATAAAAAGAGGTGTAGATGCACGGGATGCTAATATTATTCTACCGCTATATAAATCCTTGGTTAGGGCTCATCTAGAATATGGAGTGCGGTTTTGGACACCAGTTCTTAAAAAAGACGTTATTGAACTGCAAAAAGTGCAGAGACGTGCAACAAAACTGCTCATGGGATTGGAGGATCTGAGTTCTAAAGAGACTAGCCAAACTAGGTTTGTTTACATTAGAAAAGAGATGTCTAAAGCGTGATATGATTACCATTTACAAATATATTCAAGGTCAATGCAAAGAATTATCCAATTAATTATTTACACAAAGAGCAGAGTTAAAAATGTTAGGTAATCCATTAAGACTAGAGGAAATGTGATTTTGACTAAAACAAAGACAGGGATTTTTTACAGTAAGGGAAGCAAAGCTATGAAATTCTTTGCCTCAAGATGTAGTGCTTGCAGATACTGTGACTGCTTTAAAAAAGTAATGGATGACTATCTAGCACAGAACAAAATTGAGAATTATGACAGATGGCTTCGATGCAGATAGGTTGTTGATCTAGGGAACTATCTGATTGCCATTTGTAGTCAGGATGGAATTTGTTTTTACACACTTGGGGCATAATTGGAAATGGCTTCAATATTTTTTGTTTTTTTCCTTCCTCTGGATCAGCAGGGGTGTTTTAGCATGGGCTGGACTTGATGGACACTTGTCTTTATTCAGCCTCGTCAACTATGCACAAAGGAGTGATAAAGAGGTGATAAAATGGAGATGACTTTTCCAGTGATATCACTTCGCCAATTCTTATGTTATTCTATAAAGCCTATTCACTAAGATCTCCAAAGTTGGAAAACTCCTACTGCATAGGCTCTACAGAATATCATAGGAACTAGAAAAGCGATATTGCTGGAGAAGTCATCTCCACTTTATCACCTCGTTATCACACCTTAGTGCATCTCTCCCAGTTATTCTTAGTACACCATTCACACAACGATTAGAGAGAACTCTTCAGTGAGTAAGAGCCTTTAATCCCAGTGTTACTTTACTAAGCCTATTTATCAGCTTGTGTGAAAACTCAGACATATCTGCTATATTTAATTTCATTTGGATGGGATTAGTCCAGTAGTTTCCTATTGTTTTTTTTAGCAATATTTATTTATTTAGAAAATACCACACAGAGCATTTGATAAAATCTGTATTTCCCTGCTAGTTTTACATGATCTGTAAACCCTAATCATGAAAAATAAATAAATAAATTATATATATATATATATATATATATATCCTATATAATAATTTGCTAAATGTGTGTTTGTCAGAAGCCGTCATGCACAGTAGAGACGGCTGCACTCACTGCAGTCACTCACAGTACATACTGCCTGCGCTGCGGCTGATAACAAAGCAGGGCTCCGAATTCAGACCTTTGGTGTGCAGAGAGGACTACAGTCTGAATTAGAATTAGAATCGCCCTGCTCCATTATCAGCAGCGGTGCAGGCAGTCTCTACTGTGCACTGTGGCCTGTGTACACTGGCTCTTCAACTAGTATGTGTATATATATATATATATATATATATATATATATATATATATATATATATATATATATTTAACCCTTTGAGTGCCAAAGGGGTATGGAAAGCATTGCTTCCTATCATGCGTTTATCCTCTTATGAGAGGATCACAATGCAATGCTTTTGGACCTTTTCTAGCATTAACACAGAGAGGTATTCCATGCATTGAACGCCATGAGTTGTATACTTCTCTGGCACTCAAAGGTTTTAAGGTGATAAAAGCCCCATTTAAATCAATGACATTTTTTTTTATTTCCCCCCTATGGTGCAGTTGGTCTGCTGCAGAATTGCTCCATTGAGGCAAACAACTGCACTCTAGGGGACACAAACTAGACACAAATTGTGAAACAATTACATCCAAGGGTATTCTGGGAATTCTTCTTTGTATGGTTCCGTTGGCTTGTTCCAGAACTGCGTCTTTAGAGTGCATATTTATTGATAGTACAGATGGATTTTGATACATAATTAGTAGCTACAACACTGTAATAGTAGCTACAACACATAAACAGTACAGTAAATCTTACAGGGAAAGACTAATAACCCTGAGCTCAAATTTCATATGAGAGTGTAGACTTCCTACCATCTCTAATAGCAATGTTTATGTTCAACCAAGGGCAGCAGCATGCTGCGGCCTTGTTTTTGTATGTCTATTAACACCTACTGCACAGATGAAACTTATCTGGATCAGTCGTGGAATTTGATTCAAATCCTCAAGTCTCCTGGACCTTATCCCATTAAAAGGACATTATCACCAAAAATGAAAATGGTTTAAATATTATGCACTTCTAGACAGCATTTTGTTTTATTTTCTTTGGTACCAAAGTTCTAAAATTTGCCATACTTGACTCTGTTTGGATAAATTTGTTAGGTTCATTAAAAACCTGATAAACCTTAATGTAATACTTACTATATAAAAAATATGTTGTAGGTTTTATCCCTCCTGAGTAAAACAAGGGTGCTTCCACTGCTGATAGATGTTTTATTCAAAAGTTATTACAGCTCAAACTTCAGTTTTTAGGTGCAGTATCACAGTGGTCTGAAATTGTACAGTGGCGCTGTTTCTACACCGTCCTATGGAGATTTATGGTCAACTGACCAGACCTGTCGATAGGATGGTGTAGCAACAGCGCCACTGTACAATTTCAGGCCACTGTGATACTGCACTAAAAAAATGAAGTTTGATCTGTAATAACTTTTGAATAAAACACCTTTCAGCAGTGGGAGCACTATTGTTTTACTCAGGGTGATGAACCCTACAACATATTTTTTTTACATATTAAGTATTACTATGCCTTTAACCCCTTAACGACCCTTGACGGTCATAGTACGTCAAGGGTCGATCTGACTGAACGACCCATGACGTACTATGACCTTCATGGAATTCCTGACTCCCCTCTCAGCTGCACGCCGTTTGGGGAGTACGGAAGGGGATGGAGCAAAAAAAAAAAAAAAAAAAAAAGCTCCATGGTCCTTAACTGACTGTGCCGCACCGATTGTCCGGTCGTTAAGGGGTTAAAGAGCAATCATTGATTTTAGATCAGAAATGTTGCTTTTCTATGCACATAAACTCATCTCCTGTTTATTAACCTCAGTCATGCCACTAATTGCTTATTAGGAGATTGAATTAACAAGGACGCGGTTGGGTTCTCATGAACAGCTATCTACATATCTATAGGAAAAACATATTTATCACATGTTTTGGGGCTTATGAATCTAGGAAACATGTTTTTACAAATGCTGGTTGGGAATAGGTTATAATTAAAAGAGTAATGACTCTTTCATTTTCTGTCCGCAATAAGTTGTATTTTTTTTATGCTGTTTTCTCACTTGCTTTCAGTAGGCCAACCCTATTTTAAGGCATATGTTTAAAGAGACAGTAACATTTCATAAGCAAAAGATATATTGTAGGGTTTATCCTCCCCAGTAAATCAAGGGTACTCTCCCTTCTGACGTGTTTTTTTTTCAAAAGTTATTGTAGCTGAAACTTGATGTTTTAAGGTGCAGTATCTCAGTGGCCTGAAATTGTACAGTGGAGCTGTTGCTACATCATCCTATGGAGACTTGTGGTCAACTGACCACAGCTATCTATAGGATGGTGTACTGTAGCAACAGCGCCACTGTACAATTTAAGGGCCACTGAGATACTGCACCTAAACAAAATCAAGTTTGAGCTGCAATAACTTTTGACTAAAACACCTCTCGGCAATAGGAGTACCATTGTTTTACTCAGGTGAATAAACCCTATAATATATATATTTTACATATTAAGTGTTACTATTCCTTTAAGGACCAGAGAAGTGTGCCATGCACATTGCTTCCCAGTTCTTAAAATCTTAATATGCCTAAACAATATAGGCCCATTGATATTTGTTTAAAGAGGAACTTTAAGCTATTACTAAGTTACCATGCATTCATTAAGCGCATGGCGACTAGCTTGGAAATCCATCACTTACCTTTAAAAAAGTGCGCATTCTAAAGAAATTCTTGCTGTTTGGAGACTGATGGGCAGGTTACTGCGGTCTGCACGCCTGTGCCGTCAGTCCCTTCCGGTGACCATGAGATATGCTGCAGTGCTACTCAATGGAGACCAGGACTGACAGCGCAGGCCTGGGTTCTGGTCTTCAAACGGCAAGGATTTCTTTAGAATGTGTGCGTTTTTAAAGGTAAGAGATGAATTTCCAAGCTAGTCTCCATGCACTTAATGAATGCATGGCGATTTAGTAATAGCTCAAAGTTCTGCTTTAATTCACTTTTCATGAGGCACGTACAAATATGTACAATATCATCTGCTTCTTGTTCCAGAACTGAACACATTTCCATCAGTTAAATGACCACTTTGAAGCACTAACAAATAAAACATATAGGGCCTTATGGTTGAAAGAAAATGGAGGAATTCTTGGACAAGCCAACTGCACTATAGGGGAGAACTAAAATACCTATTGTTTTAAAAGGGTAATTTAACCCCTTGAATGCTACAGAGGTGTCCAATGCATTTCTCTGTAATGAGTTACATACCTATCTAGTACTAAAGGGGTTACAAATCCTAATTTAAACTAATGGACATTTCTAAAAGTGTTATTTGTCCCCTGTGGTGCAGTGGTTTGCTTCAGAACTCCTTCACTTTTCATATAAACATACGTCCATATATAGACTGACATACTATGAACTGGAGCATTTCTGGGACAAACCAACTACTCTCTAGGACACAAATAAAATGACCATTTATTTAAATGTCTTTTAACCCCCTGAATGCTAAAGAGGTCTCCCTTTTATTGCTGTAGCAATCCAAGATGCTTGCTAAACAATTTCTTTCTAATTTTTATGAAGAGATTTTTCATAAATTAAAGTGCAGAGTTGTTTTATTTTATTCCTTTAACCCTTTGAGTGCCAGAGGGGTACGCAACACATTGCTTTGCAATGCATTGCGTACGCGTACCTCTCTGGCACTCAAATGGTTAACATTTTACTGAACATAGCCATTGTGTTTGCAGTGCATATTCCTGTGCTGGTAGAGTTTAAAATATATATTAAAAACATACAATAGTTTCAGCAAAAGAATTAAGTATAAGTCTCATACCTGAGAACTTTCTTTTCTGGAATCGCCAGAAGGTACTCCTCTGGTGCCGTTGGGGGTATAATTGCTGCAAATTGTAGCAAAACGGGGGGTGGGGGGTGTTTACCCATGAGTGGGGGGGGGGGAGCTTTCTTGGGGCATCACAAAAGTGAGTGGGAAATGGGAGGAACTGGGTGGGGAAGGAGGAAAAGTGGGAGGAACTGGGTGGGAAGGAGTAGAAGTGGGCAGCGTTTTGCCATTTGGAGTCAGGAAGGAATTATTTTTACCCACTTGGGACATAATTGTAAATGGCTTTTTTTGGTTTTTTCCTTCCTCTGGATCAGCGGGGGTGTTTTAGCATGGGCTGGACTTGATGGGCGCTTGTCTTTATTCAGCCTCATCAACTATGCACAAAGAAGTGATAAAGAGGTGATAAAGTGGAGATGACTTTTCTGGTGATATCAGTTCTCCCGTTCTTAAAGGGATAGTAATACTTCGTTTTAACTTTATTTTATTTTGTAGGCATTAAAAAAACATGAAGAATGATATAAGTCTTATCTCTCAAACCTTTATGGTTTAAGAGATATTCACAAGCAAAGTTCCCCTCCCTGCCCCTTTTCCCTAGTGTAAGCCATCTCTTCTCAGATGTGAGTCTGGTTGTATGACAGGACAGATAACAGAAGGGGACAATCTTCTTTGCATGAAAACAATGAAAGCCCTTCCCCCCTTGACAAGTTTTTCAGCTTTTTCCCTTATCTTAATTGAAGATTGTCCCTCTCTGCAGTCTACCTGGGCACCTCCCTTCTGATTTGGTTGAACAGGAGGGGGATACTTTGTTTGTGAATATCTCTTAAACCATAAAGGTTTGAGAGATAAGACTTATATCATTCTTCATGTTTTTTTTAATGCCTACAAAATAAAATAAAGTTAAAACGAAGTATTACTATCCCTTTAAGTTATTCTATAAAGCCTATTCACTAAGATCTCCAAAGCTGGAAAACTCCTACTGCATAGGCTCTATAGAATAACACAGGAACTGGAGAAGCGATATCGCTGGAGAAGTCATCTCCACTTTATCACCTCGTTATCACACCTTAGTGCATCTCTCCCAGTTATTCTTAGTACGCCATTCACACAACGATTAGAGAGAACTCATCAGTGAGTAAGAGCCTCTAATCCCAATTTTACTCTACTGAGTCTATTTATTAGCTTGTTTGAAAACTGAGACATATCTGAGTGTGTGTGTGTGTGTGTGGGGGTGCTTTCTGGGGGCATCACAAAAGTGGGTGGGAAATGGGAGGAAACTCCCCACATCCGGAGAATCAGCCTCTGTCCTGGAGACCGGTAATGCACTCTCAAAACCGGAGTCTCCAGGGCAAATCCAGAAGGTTCCCAGGAATGATAATGCTTGATCAAACCAGCTGAACCTTATTGGACAGATATGAATTCCCCAAATTCACACTGATTTTAATGTGGATTGTAAATATCACATACCTGCAGCGAGCATATGTTAAAATTATGTTCATATGTTTCATTGATAAAATATAATCCTATATTTTCTTTATAATGCATGTGTAAGTTGTCTTGCTCGCATAACAATTATTTAATATTGGTTGTACTGTTTTTATTGCAAGATAAGACCTTGATTACAGTTAGTACCCACTACTCTTATATTCAGAAAGGCTATAATCTTAGCGCAACCCATTTACAAATAATGCTGGATAATCAATGGGATCCCTAAAAAAGGCAGGAATGCCTCTCCCTCACAGCACATGCAAAACTAGATTTGTTCTCTGACTTAGACAGATAAAGCTCCATAATTAATTATTCATCTTCTTAGGTGCTTAAACTCAGAAATAATTGATAAAGAGGAATATTCATTCCAGTGATTTCAAGATGGAAGCTCCCACTGTGGGCAGAAAAAATTGTAAGTTGTGTTACATAAAATAATACAAAAGTGCATCTTACAAAAATTAAATAGATAAATACAAAATGGAAAGTAACCTTTCATTTTAATTAATAGGGACAATTGTTTTAAAAGTGAAAGACTCTCTTTATGTGTACATAAACCCATTTCATTTTAGTTGTTATTGTTCCTTGAAATCAATGTGAATTTTAATCTGTCTCCTATGGTACAGTTGATTTGCTTTGCAATTGCTCCATTTCTTCTCTAGACTGGTTACTGCTTGAGAACAACAGCTCTATCACAATCACTGTGTCTGTCTGGTGATAAGGCACACTTTTGTCTGAAATCCTTCTTCATCTTATTGGGGTAAATACAAGGATCTGCCAGTGCAGTTCCATTGGAGTTAGTGTCAAACACCAGTGGCTAAACTTGATGTTACGTAATAGACAAGGGGTGGTATTCTGTATTCCTAAATGGCGGAGATAGAGCACATTTTTGGGATATCCCTGATTTTGCACATATGTTGCGGCCAAAGAGACTGAACTAATGTGATGGCAGAGCATGAGCACAATCAGGTATATCCTGCACTGTCTCAGTCCTTTAGGAATGCAGTTTGTCAAGTACTAGACTCATATGAGCGCTTTAGTGCATTCCAGTGCAGACACTCTGCTGTTATTAAGACTTTAATGCCAGCAAACCACCCATGTCTGCCCCATAGCATTTCTAAGAAAATGGTGTAAAGGTACACAATTTCTTCTGCTCCTTATTTATTTCATGGCACTAAACAAGTAGCAGAGGAGAGAAACAGCACAAAAAGTCCACAGACATCCTCATTACCCTTCTCGTGGCGCAGGCGGGGTTAAGACAATAATTTTGGGTATCAGTAGCACAGTAAGTTAGCATGTCTGCATTAGAACTAGAAATCAATGCCCGATTTAGCACAGAATCCTATTGGTTCATTCATACTAACCCAAATAGTTTCTTGTAACCTATCAATACTGATAGCTACTTCTCCTTGTAGTCTGTAAAAGTCTGGGTCATACTCATCAAGTTATGTGGTGCAATTCTGCAGTAAACTAGCTGCACCATAGGAAAGAAATAAAAATTCCCCAAATTCTGGATGATTTTAAATGGGGCTTTTAACCTCTTAAATACTGGAAAGGTCTCTTATTACAAAGAAATGCACTGGAGACCTCTCAGTCATTCAGGGAGTTTATAGCGCAATTAAATTAACAGGAATTTTCATTTCTTCCCTATGATGCAATTGGTTTATTCCAAAATTGCACGTGTTTAACTTGATAGCTACGGCCCTCTGTATTATATGACAATGCTCTTTAACATGTGTCAAAGTGTAAGCCCTTCCCATATAAGTCATACTCTTTATACATTAGGTAGGATTTCAGCAGAGGTGGAAGAGGAAGTTTGTTCATTGATGATCGTCTCTGCAGTCTCTCCAGCCCAACAAGTTTGCGTATTTTCAGACGACATAAGTGTTTTAATGGGCGTGGATTTCCTAAAATATACAAAAAAAATAAATAAAAGTGATATAACAAATAATCCTCGTCATATTATGCTATTTATGCTGCATTATGAATACACTATAAATGACATTAATCCTTTAACCCTTTGAGTGCCAAAAAGGTATCCAATGCATTGCGCTGAATTGCATTCAATACATTTCTGGCACTCAGAGGGTTAAGGACCAAAGGGGTGGGTGCTGCATTGCAAACCAATGCAGTGCACACGCACTGGTGCATAAAAGGTTATACATAATAATCTTATTATTTAATAATGTGTTATCTTCTCCCTGTTGTGTAGTTGGTATGCCCCAGAATTGGTCATCTTTTTCTCCCCGCATAAAGCACTAAGGGCCATATTCAATAAGATAAAGAGGTGCAAATCTGGGACAAACCAACTGTACCGCTTTAGCATTGAAGGAGTTAAAATTTTATTTAACCCTTTGAGTGCCAGAGGGGTACACAGCACATTGATTTGCAATGCGTTGTGTACCCCTCTGGCACTCAAAGGGTTACATTGTTGTGGATTTTCATTTTTCTTCCCTATGGTGTAGTGGGTTTGCTCCAGAATTGCTCATCTTTAGCTTATTGAATACAGTTCTAAAAGTACTGGAACATGCACAAATCCCAGCACAATCTGCATTTTCTTCACCCTTACATTACATGTTTCCTGCACGTGGGCGGAACATTATATTGTGACACCCAATTATAAACTGACAGGTATCTGTAAACTTGGGATTGGCTTGAGTAACCCTCCAGCTTTTATATAGCAAAGGACCAAAGTACCCTCTTTATTTCATGTTATCTACTTAATACAGCTGGAAGTGATCCATAGAAAGTGATGGCTCTGCTGATATGGACAGAATTTAACAGAGTAGTAAACTTTTCCATAAAAAAATGAATGTTACAGTGTTTTTTCCTATTGAGTAAAATAAAGTTAATCTCACTGCAGGGAGATATTTTTATTCAAAAGTTATTATGATTCAAACTTTTATTTTAAGCAATAGGGCTAACTGGAGGATCATGCACTAAGGTGTGATAAAGAGGTGATAAAGCAGAGATAACTTCTCCAATGAGATCACTTCTCCAGTTATTCTGATATTCTATGGAGCCTATGCACTAAAAGCTCTCCCACTTGATAAATCTTAGTGCATAGGCTCCACAGAATAACAGAATAACTGGAGAAGTTATCTCCAGTTTATCATCTCTTTATCACACCTTAGTGCATCTCCCTTCAAGAGTCTAAAAGGCATTGTTTTTAATGAACTCTGTGAGAGCTTGAGTAAGTGAATACAGCTCTCTGCAGTAAGGGACTGGAATAGCACCACCTAGTGATGACAATAGAAACGTTTAATTAAATAAAAAAGTTTAAGCTGCAACCACCTTTCACTGAAAAATATCCCAGCAATAAGAATACCCTTGTTTTTCTCAGCAGGAAAGAATTACATTGTATATTGTTTCATAACAAAGTACTCTTTTAATGTATGGTACAATTGAAAGAGCCAATTCCTTTGCAAAATATGTCTAGGAAGGTTTATTGAGCTTGAATATTATAGGAGAATTAAATCCCAGTAATATCTCTACATACATTTTTTCTATAGCCAGAGAATCCTAATGGTCCTTGTGAATGTTGTCCTTGCTCCTTGGTTCAAGAGATACCATGTTAAATCCATCTTGGATGTCATGCCATCAGAGGCCAATATGACAGTTGCTGGTAGTTTTTCAGACTGGAGAAAGCAGAGTTTAAGAGCCAGAAATGTGGACAATGCATTGCTCTGCCATGTGTTGCACAGCCTTCTTGTCCTTAACCCTTTGAGTGCCAGGGGGTACGGAACACATTGCAAAACAATGCATTCCGTACCCCTCTGGCACTCATAGGGTTAAAAGATTAAGCTTACCATGTGCAATGAGCTGAGTATGCTGCCCTGTGGTCCTGCTTGCTATTGCAAAGTCCTCCTCCATTGACATGACAACCAGATGTTACCTCTTAAGGAAAGGCGTAAGCAGAATTAATAGGAATCTGGCCATAGTAAGGTAACAGTGGGATTATTATTGGGATGTGTTAGTTTACCTTTAAAGTCTGTATAACATCTATCACTTTAAACAAGATTTATGCCATCATTTCTGAACCATGCTATTACATAAGACATGTCTCAGTGCTGGCTCATTGACAATGATTACTTACTAATTACTTGACTGTTAAACCTAATGTTCTTTATATTTTATGTGGACCTAAGCTTTAACCCTTTCAGTGCCAGTGAGGCACTTTGGATAAGTCCCTGACACTCAAAGGGTTAATCACACCTGCTGCTTTTATGTAAAAATGTTATTTCTGGTTTATAAGTGATATCACATTTCTAAAGTAAGTGTACGGGCTGAGCCCGTATTTGTGGGAGGGGCTGAAGGGTTCTTAAGACCCGGCAGGCTCTCCTACTTAGATGACGCTTACAGTTGTCCTCGCGATTCCTTGAGGCATCTGTCAGTCCCCTTTTGCGTCCTACGTCGTCTATCTCGTCTCCAGCGCATGCGCACTTTCATCCTCAGCTTCCGTTTTCATCACTTCCCGTGACATCATCAACTCACGCCGGTGGCTGCTTCCCCTTCGATCCTAGCCTCTCAGGTAACCTGCCTTCCCTACATTGTTTCAAATACAGATTCTAAACTCTTTCCCTTTGGAAGCGATTCATCTTCAAGACGCTATTGTTTCTGTTAAGTTCACAAACATCCAATTTGGCTCAGCAGTAATCAAATCATTTGGAGCCCTGTAAATGATCCCATGCATGAGAATTAATATGTGAAATCTCGTCTCTTATATCCAGAAGGACAAAGCTGGCATTGTATGGCATGCTATTGAAAGCTGGGCCTAATCAGCTTGACTCCCCCTTATATGATTTTGATTATCAAATCATTAAAATAGACAAAGACTTGTTAATCTTAGAGACAAAGGGTCCCTTAAAAGCATAAGACAGTAATAGCAGCCTATGTTAGCATGCCTTGTATCACACATAGTAGCATATATGAAGCTGAGCAATAACTAACTAATCCCTGACAACCAGCTCTTTTATTAGGCTGGATGTCTATTTTATTTAGCAAATTCTATCCTAGGACAATAATAAGCTGTTAATATTAAGGACTCTGCAAGCACTCTGCTATATGAGATAGCTAAAAAATCAATTACGACAGTGCTCAAATCATGTTCTCAAGCTGTCATCAAATAGCAAACTGTTATCCTGTGTCTCATTAAAAAATTTAATCATTCTCTCTGATGTTAAACTATTTTAATCTGTGTAAAGCTTAACCATCTTGCTCTACCATCTTCAGCCTTGCAGAGCTACTTGCTGTCATTCCTGTCCAGATTTTCATCTATCTTGCTACGTATCCTCCAGTCCTGAAGTTTCAAGCATTGTTCTGGTTTGTGTTTACATTTCTGCTGACTTTCACAGTATATAACAAATGCAGCGGCTATAATTGTCCAATGGATTATTTTTAACTTCGCAAGTATTCCCATCTCATATGCATCTGTGCTAGTACATTCTATCTCTGTCATTGCTTTCTTCTATGTCCCCTTCTCTCTTTAGGCGAGCCTTGTTTAATCACTGAAGCTATCTTACATAACTAATTTAATCATCAGAATTGCATTCTATCAAAAAAAGGTTCTGCGACTTCATACGCGTCCTAGTCCCGGTTAGTTTTTTCTGAGTTCTTATCCTATTTTTCATCGGCAGATCCGCCTTCAGCTGCTGCTTCCTGTCACCTCAGAATCAGTAATTCCAGTTTGACTGCCCCTGTTCCGTCGATCTGCAGGTACAGTGATCTTCATTTTCTCAATGATTCTAATTAATTCACTGTCTTTTAGCTCATATTCGTTTTTTTCTCCTGCAGCCTTAGTCATGTCAGATCCTCTTAGGTAAGGCACATATCGACCCAACCTTCCTTTACTCCCCCCTCCCCCCCCATCTATAGATTTCTTTCCTCTTTTAGTCCTTCCTCACTCCTCCACTACCTTAGTATAAGGCTCCAAGTCTCTCACGTCGTCACGTGATACAGAGCTTGGTCTCTTCCCCTTCTTTCCAGCACGCTTTGCCTCCCGTCAGAGGCAAGGTCCCCCCCCCCCCTTTTATTTTCTCCATTTCTCCCGTCAGAGGAACAGGAGATCTAGTTACACAGCCCCATTCCCCTCCCCCCCACCACACTTTTTATTTACCTCTCGTCAGAGGTACATTCCAGTTCACCTGGCACCTTATCCCCCTCCACCTTCTTCCACTCCTAGTCTCCCCACGGTCTTACATATTCACGGCTGTCCTGAAGGTATACAGTCCAGCCCGGATGTTGACCTATAGGGAGCCCCCTACGCACAACAACCATCCAGCAGCTGACCTCAAGCAAGCAGCTCTGCACGGGACATCTGGCCCCACAAAGTGGCCAGGAATCAAGCAAGCTGCGCTCCGGTTTCCTTGCTAGTAAGGTTGATGGCAATCACCCTCCTCACATCCCTCCCCTTTCCAATTCCCCCCCCCCTCACCATTCTCTTGTGCTCTCTTCAAGCCCCAACTTGGAACTCAACTCCATCCCAGCCGCATCCGACCACGAGGAGCCAGCCGAAGAACCTCCAGTCACCCCTAGAAACAGCAATCAGTCCTACAGGGAATGGACGATTCCAAAAATCACTGCAGAATTACTGCGCAGACATATCCCGTTCCCTGCTTCCGCCAGAAAGCCGGAACTTTTTCGCCTGCTTTTTCCCCCTCAGGTCTCCTCCCCCCCCACACCCACCAGACAACTACTCAGACAGATCAATCTACTCAACTTCAACACCTTACTCAGCTTCTCACTAGTGTATCATCTTCTATGACAGACATGCAGTCCAGACTGTCCTCTTTAGAACACCTCAACAGGCCTCCTACGCAACCAGCTCCCAGTTCCTCTATTCAGTCAGCTCCAGGTAATGCATTATCAGTTCCCCCTCGCATTACTCCTGCCCACATGGTCCCAGCTCACTTACGCAAAGAAATTCTGGAGGGGAAGGATGTCAATTTGGTGTCACTACTTATTGCAACCCAGGACATGACTGAAAACCGAACCATTAATTATGGAGACGTTTCAGTCACCCTCAAATCTAGAGACCCCAGACTCTCCAAGAAGCTCAATATTCCAGAATTCGTCCTGGCTTTCAGTATCTTCAGAGACATCCTTTGCTCCTCCTTCCCTTCCAGAAGGCAAGAACTCGACCAGTATCTTTATACATTAGTCGACTTAGGGTACCGCTACGGTGGTTTCACTTTCTATGACTACCATAGAGATTTCTCAGCCAAGGCAGCGGCGGCATTAGAACAATTCCAGTTTGTCACCGACTGGAGCCTATTGGACCAAGAACTATTCTGCCGCCATTTTGCAGGTCTAAAGGCTCCCGTCTGTCCTTCCTGCCAATCAGCCAGTCACACTATCAACTTTTGCCCTATCTCACCTCCCAGTACTTCAGATAACGCCAGCTCGCCAGCCACGTTATCTCTTCCAGACAACCCCCTTCCTGCTTCCAGCTCACGACCTACCAAAGATAAACTAGGACGTACCATCCACTACATGGGTTCCACACCTATATGTAACAATTATAACGGTAGAGGTTGTTTCTTTAACCCATGCAAGATGTTACATGTTTGCACATTATGCCGTAAATCGCATGCACGTCCTATTTGTCCACGTAATCCATCCCACAATAAATGACTAGGCTCCTTCAACTACAGTTTATTTCAATTACTGCTCTCTTCTCATACGGATAGTCAATTGGTTTCATTTCTTATAAATGGTTTTAAAGATGGATTTCACACTGGCGTCATTACCCTTCCATGTCAATCTACAGAGTGTCCCAATTTGCTCACCGCACAGGCCGAACCCTCGGTCGTAGATTCATTGCTAGCCTCCGAACTCAGTAACAATCATTTGTTAGGTCCTTTTGAGTCCCCCCCTTTCCCCATCTGGCGCACCAATCCTATAGGCGTAGCCACCATGAAGTTTTCCCTCAAGAAACGGCTAATCATAGACTTCTCCGCCCCACACTCCTCCCCTATCCCCAGTATCAATTCCCTGATCCCATCAGAAGAATATTCACTAGAATATCATTCCATAGAGCACGCCTTATCTCAAATTCAACTAGCAGGGCAGAATTGTTGGCTCTCAAAAATTGACATCGAAAACGCATTCAAATTGCTACCAGTACACCCCTCACTTTGGCACATACAGGGGGTTAAATGGAGGGACAAGTATTATTTCGCTACTCGCTTATCTTTTGGCTGTAAAAGTAGTCCAAAAATTTTCGAACTTTTTGCAGATACCCTAGCGTGGTTACTACTTAATCATTGTCACTGTCCCCGAGTATTGCACTACTTGGACGACTTTCTTTTAATTGAACCACCAGATAGCTCACCTTCCAGTCTCTCCAAACTCTTGGTTTTATTCCAAGACCTAAGAGTTCCAGTAGCCTCCCATAAAACAATTGGCCCCACCACTACACTTGACTTCTTAGGGATCACCTTAGACTCTCAGTCAATGGAAGCCAGGCTTCCTCCCGACGAAGTCAGCCGCATTCACTCTACAATCCTCGATTTTTCCATCCGAGATTCATGCACAAAAACAGAACTTCAATCCCTCCTGGGTTATCTAAATTTTGCCATTCGGATAATTCCCCAAGGTAAATCCTTTATCTCCTACCTTTTAGCTCTCCTTTCCGCCCCTCAAGACTCATCTACCCCTATAATTCTAAGCCCTACAGCCAAGTCCGACCTAAAAATGTGGTCTACCTTTTTCCAATATTGGAACGGTAGGTCTCTATTTTCCCTGCCAACTTCCCCCGTTTCGCCAGTCATCTTTTCTGACTCATACCCTAATACGGGTTACTCAGCAATTTTTAATTCAGAATGGATAGCAGACCATTGGCCCCCCCAAGTTCTTAACCTTCCCCACTTCTTCCAGCATCCCACTCCAGCCAATCTATACCCTATCGTATCAGCAGCAGTACGTTGGGTTCATCTTTGGACAGGCCAACCAGTCACTTTTTGTACCATCAACCCTTCTACACATCAGGCTCTCACTAAAGGAAGATCACCTTCCTACACCAATATGCTTTTTCTCCGCAGGCTCACCTGGTTAGCCCTCTACCACAAATTCACCATCATCAGTTCCCTCATTTCCCCTCACGACAATCAAGCCGCTAATGCCTTGTCTCATTTCCAATTTCAGGAATATTTCAATTTGTGCCCTCACGCCAGTCAGCAACAGTCCTTGGCTCCAGCCTTCCAAGAATTGACCATGGCATGATACCTATTAATTCCCACACAGCAGCCATCTTGGACCTCGCACTCGCTCCAAACACCAAGCGAGCCTACACTACAGCTTGGTCCTCCTTTTCCAGATTCCTTGCATTATCTCATTCTCCGTCCAACTATTCAATAGAAGCCATCCTAGCTTATGCAACTCACTGCCATACGTCCCTTAAATACTCTCTCCCCACCATCAAACTTCACTTGGCAGGTATCAGGCATCATCTAGCATTCCTGCAGCCCTCTAGGCCATCCATTATGTCCAATTATCAAGTTAAACTATTTCTCAAAGGCCTCTCCAAAATCTCCAATCAACCATCTAGAACTAGCCTACCCATCACCGGTCCAATTTTTAGACATCTGTATGACACACTTTCAGCCCCGCTTCCAAATTCCCCTTTAAATTGCGTTCTCCTGGCAGCCATCAACCTAGGTTTCTTTGGATTTTTAAGACCAGGTGAATTCTTAGTCTCCCACGTATCCCTAGAATTTCCTAAGAAATCTGACTTGCAGGTCCACAACGATCACATCACTCTTCACCTTCCAAAATCAAAAACCGATCAGTCTGGAATCGGGGCAAACATTCCATTTTATCCTACGCAAGACCGTTGGTGCCCCGTTAAAGCTCTCACACATCTATCTATCCTCATATCAAACCAACCAGACAATAGCCCACTCCTGCCTACTCCACATGGCCCTCTATCTTCAACCGCATTCATCAACTTCATAAGACCCATTTTAGCTAATTTTGGTGTCAATCCAAACTCTTTTTCTGGCCACTCCTTTAGAATAGGTGCCGCCTCGGCAGCATCTCGCAATAAAGTTCCCCCGCACATAATCCAAAAACTAGGCAGATGGAAATCTAACTGTTTTTCCAGATATATTCCTGACCCTAAAGATGAAATTCGCTCAGCGCTCTCCTCTCTCGCTAAAGATATTGCTCAATAAACTGTTTATCTTGTCTATAGTCTCCTTGGTATTTTTGGCCTCCAATCAGGCCGGCTGTTTCGTCATCTGTACTGGGTCGCTAGGACCCAGTTATGCCACTCCGTTCCATTATGCATTCTCCTAATTTTAGAATCCTTATCTTTACATCCCGTAGGCCCCGAACACAAGTGTACGGGCTGAGCCCGTATTTGTGGGAGGGGCTGAAGGGTTCTTAAGACCCGGCAGGCTCTCCTACTTAGATGACGCTTACAGTTGTCCCCACCTCTTCCCACCCTTTCTTTACTCTTCACTCACCAGGCCAGCCCTCCAATCAGGCCGGCTGTTTCGTCATCTGTACTGGGTCGCTAGGACCCAGTTATGCCACTCCGTTCCATTATGCATTCTCCTAATTTTAGAATCCTTATCTTTACATCCCGTAGGCCCCGAACACAATTGTTATTAACTGCATGTTCCTAAATTTGCACAGAGATATATTTCCCTACATCTTGGGACCCTATGCACAACCCTTTATGCATCAGAGGGATGCAGTGCGTTTATTTAGAAAATGTTATACCAGGAAGAATACATTGACATTTCTCTTGTTTTCAAGTATGTTCTGGAGAGTTTTCAATAAAGGGTTACATATTTACACAAATTGAGAAAACACTGCATTACTTAAGTATTACTAATCCCTATAGTAAAGTCCTACTAAAAATAAATGTATTGCCCCCAGTGTCCATAAAGGTTTGAGAGATGATCGCTCCTAAAGTTGCCCTCTCCCTCCCCCTTCCCCGAAGTCAGCGTTGTAGCTGACTGAAGGGAAATCTGGTCATAGATCATCAGGTGGCTCTGCAGCAGAGCCGCGATCACGTTAATTAAAAAAAAACTTTCAGTAAAACGGTCTTGTACGTGTGCTTTTAAACCAAGCACACATAGAAGACCATTTCAGTGAAAGTTTTCTTTTTTAGTAACGTGATCACGGCTGTGCTGGAGAGCCGCCTGAAAGTCGTACGACTTGCTTCCCTGCAGTCAGCTAGAACGCTGACTACTGGGAGGGTGGAGGGAGAGGGCAACTTTAGAAGCCATTATTTCTCAAACCTTTATGGACACTGGGGGCAATACATTTATTTTAATGGAACTTTAATATAGGGATTAGTAATACTTAAGTATTACTATCCCTTTAACCCTCTGAGTGCCAGAGTGGTACAGAATGCAATGCATTCTGTACCACTCTGGCACTTTAAGGGTTAAGGGTTAAAAGAAAAAAAAAAAAGGGAGTCATTCTGCAGCAAACACAACCTAGGGGGCTGATACAAATCCTAGTTAATTTAAATGGAGTTTTTTAACCTGTTGAATGCTAGGGAGGTCTCCAACACATTGCTTTGTGACACATTAGCAACCTCCCTAGAATTTGTTAATCACCCCATATAAGTCTGTGGGAATTTCAGGAACTGGTATTTGCCACCTACGGTGGAGATGGTTTGCCCAAGAATTACTCCAATTTTGTTTCTGAACGCAGTGGTTTCCAACCAGGGCGTTGTGGCACTTTGCTGTGCCATGTACATCCACTTAGAGTGCCCATTATTTATATGAAGACTTTGACAAAAATGTGAATACTGAGTTTCAAATGCTCTTTTATGGAAATTGTTATGCAAGATTTATTTTTGTCATTCTGACTGTGAGACCACATATTAACTGTATATTTATGGGCTTGTTCCCTTCATTAGATTCTTGGCAAATGTCATAACATATGTTGGGGGGCACCATAAATGTATTTAGAAAATGTTTTACCAGGAGAATACATTTTTTTTTACTGACACATCAATCATAAGAAAACAAGTCCTTCCATTGTCCTAATGAAAAAGTAAGACTTACTATACCTATAATCTCCTGGATCTCTGGCCATTCTTTTTGTACTTCCAGTACAGTTTTTAATTTTGTACAAATTGGAACATAATCCATGTAATCCACTAAGATCCGAATTATTTTTCCTACCAAATGCTTCATCCATGATACAGTTACAAAGTCACAAAACTGGAAAAAAATAACAGTGGTAATGAAGAAAACACCAAATTATTCATTACATTGTTGCCCCGTCAGTAACAAGGAAGGGTAACACAGAGAGAGATATAGGGAGACCAGTAAAAATATTTATTGTTATATAGCCATCCCTGGACTTCTGCTGAGCCACTAAAAGGGTTCATGGGCTGCAAATGGGCAAGTCTAAATGATGCAAATTGCATTATAAAGTGTGTGGGGCTTAACCCTTTATGAACTGCGTAGTCCAGGGGTGGGGAGCTATGGAGGAGCAGGGCATGTTTTTTTTCATGAATGTCGTCTGTGATCACAATGTGACTTGTAGCCACGCTGCAATCACAAACTTCTGTGACATACTGAGGAGAGAGTTACCCAAGAAACTCACCAAAGCTGGAGAATCAGCCTCTGTCCCTGAAGACCCAGTAATTAACAGTGAAAACCAGAATCTCCTGGACATATCCTCAGAGTACCAAGGTGTGTATACTGCACTACCAATTTGTAGATAGTGCTCTACAAGTAATTTCTCAAGCACAATGAGTCCCTGTCCCACAGTGCTACATTCTGGGCTTTGCTGTCTCAGATAAAGTGACTTACTTAAGGTCACAAGAATCTGACACAGGAATTGAACCAGGATTTCCCAGCTTCACAGTTAGTATCAGCTTCAAAATCATTCAGTTAACCAGCTGAATCACTCCTTCTCTTCACGGCAAGAGGCAGAGGTGTACCAAGAAGAACTACGGAAATCCTGGGGCAAACCAACTGCACCATAGAAGGCAAATCAAAATTCTCAATAATCCTATTGATGTAAATGAGCTTTTAACCCATTGAATTGCTTTGCAATGCGGTGTAGACCTTGTTAGCATTCAAGAGGTTAAACTCCCCTTATATTAATGAGAGCCTGTATTTGTCTCCCCATATTGTAGTTGGGTTGCCCCAGAATTTCTACAGTTTTTCTTAGTAGGTTCAGAGGCCCATATTTATAAAAACAAAGCAGTTATTCTGGAGTAAGCCAACTGCTCCATAGGGTACAAATAAAAAATCAGAAATTCACTTTGCAATGTATTGGAGACCTATCTAGCATTCGGGAGTTAAAAGCCCAATTTAATTTAACAGGAATTTTTATTTGTGCCCTGTAGTGCAGTTGATTTTTTCCAGAATAACGCCATTTTGACTTTGTAAAAGTGAGCCAGAGAGTCTAGGGAAGAAAGAAGCAGACACAAGAAGACGGTGAGACAGGGATAGAAATACAGGGTGAGCTGGAAAAGTAGAGCGTGAGAGACCAGAGAGGCCAAGACACAGCTATAATCTGCAGTACAAGTATACTTACAGGACTATCTTTAATAACACATGATGTCCACCCAGGTAGCACTTCTTCCTCTAAAGAGGACCATGTGAACGAGTTTCCAAAAATGTCCCCATGCATGCAGTCAAAACACATTTCCACCTGGTATCCATTATTTAGCAGCAACCTTAACATGATTTCATCATTGAGGGCATATTGTATTGCGCTAGGAAAATGAGTATCATTCACAAGCATAAAGTAGCAGTTGACATCAGCTTTATGAGCTAAAAGCAACCTCACGATTTCATGGTTTCCAGCTCTTACAGCCACTAGGAGACAGTTTAAAGGATCTTTGTTTGGATGAGCACCAGATTTTAAGAGCATCTCAGTACATAAAACATCTTTGTTTGATACAGCAAAAAATAATGCAGTTTTCCGTTTATCATCATAATTTTCAGATATATGATCAGCCAACAACTCATTGACATCAAAGTTATTTTCAATAAGTAGCTCCAGGCACTGTACATTCTGCCCATCTGTTGCCGAGTGAATGGGACTTAATCCACTTCTCTTAATCGCATGTTTTGACGTTACAGGAATAAGATATTTCAGTGCTCTAAAGATAAAAGTTAAAATAATTAACATCACATAGGAAAGTTTTGCTTATTTTCTTTTGACACAAAACTAGATGTTCAACCCTGTTTTGTAAAGTTGTAACACTTTAAGGAATATTATTAGCACCCACTTCCTTTTGCATATCTTGATTTTTCTCATAAAATACATGCGTTTAAGGTTTCCCTGTGATTTCATTTAACTTTTTCTGTAGAAGCCCACCAAGACTTCTATACTTAAAATTTAATAAAGGCTCTTTGTTATTTCATATTTTTATTTTGCCCATAACTTTTGAGTTCAGCAGCAAAATTGGCTGACATTTTGGAATACATGGTGGCTTGTTAAAGTGATAGTAATGTTTCACAAAAACAGCAGCTCCAATTAATCTTCATAGTATTTGAGCCAAAAACGTTGTAGTTCAAGAGTAATTGAATGATAAAGTTTCCCCCTTCCTCCCCTTTTACCTAGTGTAAGCCCCCACTCCCCAGATGTGGAATCCAGTCCATAGACCAGACAGCTCACATCAAAGGTCAGTATTCTTACGGTGAGAACAATGAAAATCCTGCCCCCCTTGACAGGTTTTTCAGCTTTTTCCCTTATCTTAATTGAAGATTGTCCCTCTCTGAAATGTACCTGGATACTCCCTGCTGCTCTAAACTGAGCAGTGTTACATCAGTAGAAGGGCCAGGAGGGGGATACTTTATCATTCAATTACTCTTGCACTACAACTCTGACAGAATTGAAATAACACTCTCCAAAGTCCAAATACTATGAAGATTAATTAGAGCTGCTTTTATTATGAAACATTACTATCACTTTAATCCTTTCAAACCCTTCAAGTTTCATAAAATCTGGCTGTGTAGTCTTTGAGTGGCAAAGATTACATTGCAATTGATAAATATTATCACTGGTTTTATCTAACAGATTCCCATTGAAGGCTATTGCGACATTTGGCCCTTGATAAAGTTATTATCTGCAATGGAATCTAGGTCATACTTAAATCCCTAGTAACAATTAATGTATATTTGTTGAGGGCAAAGATAAACATAAGACAACACCTTGCTCAGATTATCATTTTGCCAAAGCCCTAAATCTAAAAACATGAAAATACATAGAGTGTGCTACCAATATACGCAGAGTATAGCTGAATGGACTCTGACTATCGGGTGTAAAGGTAATAGAATCAATACCAGAAAAACTTCCCACAGATGGAAAAAAAAGAAACACCTATACTACACTTTGTTGTATTACCCTGAATGGACCAGAATTTAGGCCGAAAAGGGAAAATTGGACTAAAAATATTAAAACATAAAATAAATTAACTTTATTAGAAAAGATTTAAAGGACGAATTCTAAAGAACTAACACAGTAGTAATAGAAAAGGAGAAAAACAGAAAAAGGGCACCCCTGTGTGCATCAATCTTCAAATAAATTCACTGTCACTAACACCCTCTAGATGTACACTCACAAGTGACTTGTGTCAGTTATGGCATACGCCAGGCCTGACTCCAAAATCAGCTGGGAAATATACAGTGGCCCCAGGCGCAGTTTCTTCAACAGGCTGCTCTCTCTCACACGCTCTCCCCAGGCGGCAAAGAGATATAATAATGGCAGGATCATATAAAGAAAGAGAGCCACAATAGTGTAACAACGTTAGGATATATAGATCCGTATACATAAAGATCTACTGACATTATATGGTGGTCAGATAGCTGATACCAACTTATCTGACATGAGCGCATACAGAGAAATTCTCCGTCTCCGTTCAGGTTAATCCAAGGAAATCTCTGGAAGGACAGGCGGAGGCTTGAAATAATTTTGTTTTAAATATATTTCAAGCTTCCACCTGTCCTTCCAGAGATTTCCTTGGATTAACCTGAACGGAGACAGTGAAATTCTCTGTATGCGCTCAAGTCAGATAAGTTGGTATCAACCATCTGACCACCATATAATGTGAGTAGGTCTATATGTATACAGATCTATATATCTTATTGTTGTTACACTATTGTGGCTCTCTTTGTTTTCTTTATATGGCCCTGCCATTATTATAAAGAGCTAACACAGAATGACAGTCATTAATCAGCAGTCAGCTGGTAACCCTTTGCATGCCCATGTCATGATTAAGAAGATCATTTATCTATGCAGAGTCTGCAATAAATTAGTTTCACAAATGGGATATAAAAAAGTTATCCTTCTTATCAGTAACGTAGAGGCATATAATAATTCAGCAATCCGCTGATTAACACAATTTTATATCATACCTCTGATGTCATAAAGATGTAATCAGGAACTAATCCTCCCATGACTCCTCCCCTAGCCAAAGTGCATAAATAATACACTCATCCCTTGGCATACGAACAGAAAAAAAAACTTCAATTAAGCTCTTAAAGGACCAGAGGGGTGTGCAATGCAATGGTCCTTAACCATTTGATAGCCAGATGAATGCAGTTCATTGGATATCATCCCCATTTAAATCAATGGGAATTTGCAGACTTTTCATTCCATCCCTATAGTGCAGTTGGTTTGCTCCAGAACTGCATTCTAAGCTTTCTGAATACGACCAGATATGTATTGGGTCAGAATAAATTGAACTCAATGGGCTAATAGTACAGAACATGGACACATTTCTGGGTCAGACCAACTGTGCCATAGGGAACAAATACAAATCTCCATTGATTTAAATGGGGTTTTTTAACCCATTGGATTCTAGAGAATTTCCCAGTGCATTGCTTCACAATGAACTCTTTTGAACTCAAGGGTTAAAGGTCCCATTTAACGCAATGAGAATGATTAATTAACCCTATAGTGCAGATGGTTTGCCCCAGAATTGCTCCACTTCTCTCTCTGTACGTATGGTCCAGCATGCTCAGTTCATTTTGAGTTTTGGCCAGCAGTATCCAGCAGTTTCTCCTAGTTGTTGGCCAGTATTATCAGCTTTACATGTGACACAGAAACAGAATAGATAGCTTGATATTAGAGAACATTGCACTTCAAATAATTGTATTATAATTTTAGTAAACAGGATTACTTTGATTTCTATAGCAGGTGTTTGATAGGAGGGAAAATAAGGACATAGACATGAAGTCAGACACTGTGATCAGGGAGTAATAATTATGACAGCCTCATAGAACAAACAGTATTAGGAGCACGTCTAATGGTGAAAGTATTTTAGTCCAAATAGCCAGTGAAATACTTTCCTCTGTGTAACATTTATGACAGCTACTCACAGATAATGCCCTCCATAGGCTGCCTTGTGTATGGGTAGATATCCTTCTTTATCAGGCACATTTCCACTTGCTCCATACTCCAGAAGAAGAGCAATACAGTCTGGGTTTCCTCCTGTAGCTGCATCAGCTAGCACTGAGGATCCGTCATGTGCTTGTATATTGATATCCCCACCTAGGAGAGTGTGTTCTTATTAACAATAGCAAAACCTGGTACCACCATAGAATAACTTCATAGTAGGCAAGAAATACAGCAAATCGACAAGTAATTCAGTCAAGCTAGGAAAAAGTATCAGCAACAGAAAAAAGTTGGTAGTCAGAGCTCTTTTAAAGAGATAGTAATGTCTTACTTTAAATTAATGAGTATTCTTTACACTTTGTACCATCGGCAATGTTCTGATAAGTGTCGTTTATGTGTAATTATATTTTAAAGTTTCCCCCTCCTGTCCCTTTTACAGACTTCAATATTCTTTCTTCAGAGCAGAAAGTGGTCCGATAGATCGTGACAAGTGACAATCTTCTATAAGCATAAGGAAAAACCTGCCCTTCTTTGTCAAGGGGAGCAGGGTTTTCCTTATAATGATGGACACAATATTGTCCCTCTTTGAGATCTGTCAAGTCAAGCAACCAGATTTCAGATCTGATGGAAAAATAGTGACGTCAGTAAACGGGGCAGGAGGGAGAAACTTTAAAATCTAATTACACAAAAACTACACGGATCAGAATATTGGTACAGAGCATTATTACAAAGTGTAATGAATAATCAAATGTTCATTTGTAGTGAGACATTACTATCTCTTTAAGTCCAGTAACAATAGCAAATCTTACTTTGTCTTGTTACTTAGGCCATGAAAGAGATAATGTGTGTGTGTGTGTGTATATATATATATATATATATATATATATATATATATATATAGAGAGAGAGAGAGCGAAAGAGATATGACGATAGATAGACAAAAATAACCAAGTGCATGAAATATAATGTACAGGCACAAATTAAAAACAAACCCAAAGAAAAAAAACAATCCTCTGCTGCTTCATACTAATTACTTATTACTTAACACTTCATACTAATTATTTAAATGTAAACCCTGTATATATTATACCGAGGTATTAACCCCTTAAGGACCACGGAGATTTTTTTTTTTTGTATCCGGTTTCTGGGGCTTGGAATCCCATGATGGTCCTGGCGAGTCATGGGTCGTTAACGCAAAACAACCCATGACGTGCCATGACCGTCAAAGGTCATTAAGGGGTTAATTAACATGTTTAAAATAAATTTGTTGCATAGTTTGGCCAAAATATGCTTAAAAGAAGAAAAGGAAGGAGGCGCAGACTACACTATGCAAACACAGCAAACACCATGTTCAAGAAATAGTGTACTTACATCAGTGTGATGGAACCAGCTGATGACAATCCTGTTTGTCCCTTTTGCAAGTGGTATCACCCAGCAGGGTGGTCAATAATTCCCTTTATGTTTTATACTGGTTTGATTGTCATCAGGCGGTTCTATCACACCCTATTCATTTCTTGCACATGGTGTTTGCTATGTTTGCACAGTATAGTCTATGCCTCCTCCTTTTTCGCTTTATGAGGTTTCTTCTGGTGTGTTTGGACAGCAATGTCTACATTCCATATTGAGAGTCCACAGAGTGAGGGCAATGTGAATCTCCATACACCTATTTGACCACTATGTATTGTGAGTATGACGGTGTGTTGGTGAAGGTCACATTGAGCCATCATTTGTACATGACGTTATTCTAACTAGCTTGCCTAGTTTATATTTGCCTGTAATCACTGAGTAAATAAAAATGGGTAAATTCAGTGCATATTGGAAATACTCCATGCAGTGTATTGTAGTGGATGGGAAAGACCAATATATAATTGTACTGGTGGGAAGGTTCCAGTTCTTGAGGACCACACCCACGCACTGCAAGTAATCCCTGTTTGAAAGCAGGTCAGTTGAGCCATGAATGCATTAGATAGATTTAGCTTTTTATTATTATTATTATGATTATTCTTTATTTATATAGTGCCAACTTATTCTGCAGCGCTGTACTATAGGGAATGGACATACAGAGATATTAACTTGCACAAATCGAATCTAGAAAACAAAAGGATCAGAGGGCCCTGCTCATGAAAGCGTACAGTCTAGAGGAAGGTAGGATAGACACAGAAGGAGTAAGTGCTATGGGGTGTAAGTGCCTCCTACCACATGAACTGCCGGTCAGTGGGTGGGAGAAAGAAGTGCTATTGAGTGCAGTGGTCCAGGGAAGCAGTGATTCTCTTTGGGGGAAAAGACTGAACAATGAGGTCATGCTGGGGAAGTAGATGGAAGAGTGAATTTTAGAAGAGAATGAGAAGTGGTTGGACAGGCTGTTGGTCTGACCTTGCTCGTAAAGGTTATGGATGAAAAACATATTAGATAGGACTCTCTTAAAATGGGGTACATTGTTGAGGTAAGCAAGCTTAAACAGGTGAATGAATACATTGTTATAATATATGATCTACACAGGGTCACATTTAAGTAATTTATATGAAGCAGCACAGCATTGTCTTTGTTTTTTGGTATATTATAGGAAGAATGGAAGCAATTTTGGAGGAAACTAACTGCACCACAGGGGCCAAATAAACATTTTCCAAATGCTATTTATTTCAATTGGGATTTTTAAGGCTTTAAATGATACATTGAGGTCACTAATGAATTGATTCATGATGCATTCAAGACCCTTCTAGCATTCAATTTGTTAAAATACCCATTTAAATTAATTGGATTTTTTATCTGTCTCCTATGGTGCAGCTGGCATGCTCCAGGTGGCGATGACTTCTCCAGGATATCAATTCTTCATTTACTATGTTATTCTATGTTGCCTATGCACTAACTAATATCTTTCAAACTAGGACAATCTTAGTGCATAGGCTCCATAGAATAATATAGGAACTGGAGACGTGATATCACTGGAGAAGTCATCTCCACTTTATCACCTCTTTATCACCTCTTAGTGAATCTCCCCCAAGTTATTCTTAGTATATAATTTTCACAATGTTGTGAGACAACTCTTCAGTGAATATAAGCTCTCCAATTCCAGTACTATTCTTCTGAGCCTATTTATCAACTTGTTTGAAAACTCAGACATACCTGCTGTATTTCATTTCATTACAATGGTTAGGTTCCAACAGTTTAATACCATTCCTTCATCACTTTTTCAAACTACATTTAATTTAGAATGAATACATTAGGTATGCGATAAAACCTGAATTTCCCTACTACTTTTAAATGTGCAGTAAAACCTAACCATGACAAAATATAATAGTACTTTTCTTGCTGATTAAAACAAGGTTACCCCCTCTGATTTACCCTGGACAAATCACCCGGTAGTGGTGCAAAACCCAAGACAGCCCCTAATTATATATATATATATATATATGACTGACTGTAAGGTCTATTTGAAGCTGCAAAGCAAGAGAGTATAGATCCTTACAATTTCTCTCTTCTTATATATTTTTACTCCTGATGTTGAATGATGCTTCATTCAAAAGTTATTATAGTGTAAACATGCCTTTTTTTTTACAACCTTGAATTTCATAATCTTTTGACCAGGTGGTAATCTTCAAAGTTGCCAACTCTTAGTAAATTTACTAAGAGAGAGTAAATGTTTGCTGACATTGGGAGTCCATAAAAACATTTGTCCGAATAAGGCAGTTCACAGAAATGTGGTAGTTATATAAAAAAAAAAAAAGTTCATTCCAGCATTGATAGTAATAAAAAGAGTTGGCAGCCCTAATATTGTTGTTATTACTGTCAGTTGGTCTGTGACTCTCAGATCTCCATAGACAGATATAGCAACAGTGCTACTTTAGCAAGAGATTCTGTAAATCAAGCTTTAACCCTTTGAGTGCCAGAGGGGTACGCAACACGTCGATGTGTTGCGTACCCCTCTGGTACTCAAGGAGGTAAACAATTTTTAATTTTTGCGGTATTAACTTTTGAATGAAACGTCTCCTAACAGTGGAATTGTCCATGTATTATTTCACAGGAAATGCCCTGGAAGTCATACATTGTCATCATTATGGTTTACTACTTTAATGTTCCAGTCACAGAGGACATAGTGCATTTTCCTTTTATGTACCTTTATGAATTAGCTGCTCCAGTACATCACAGTGTCCATATTCAGCAGCAACCCCCAAAGGTGTCACACCAAATCCATCCTTAAGGCCAACATTTCCTCCATTTTTTAAAAGCAAGGAAACGAGGTCTCTGCGCCCATGTTTTGCTGCTTCATGCATTGCTGACCATCGTTTTACACAAGGCTGGTTAATGGTGCAGTTGTAATTAATTAGCGTTGTTGCCATTTCATAATTTCCAATCCTAATTGCTTAAAAGTGAATTAGAAAAAGAGAACACAGTGAAACATGTTATGTTAGGAAACATTAAGCGGGAATAAATACAGTTCTACAGAACTGATTTACGTGGGTCTTTTCATACCTTCAATGCTAGGGAAGTTTCAGATCCATTTTACATTAGGATGGTTTGCTCCAGAATTCCCCTTAGTTCACAAGCCTCAATGTATATTTATTAGCAAGCATAGTGTCTGAAGTCCAAAAACACATATACAGGCTACTAATACAGCTTTCATTTTTCTGAAGAAAAATCTGGAAATAATCCCATATAATAATTCGCTAGGATGTTTGTCAGAAGCGTAATGAGCAGTAGAGACTGCCCAAAGGCACGGAATGCTGGGAGATGTAGGAATGCTGGGAGCATTCTGTACTTTCAGGCAGTCTCTATAGCACATGACTGCATCGGCAGCAGGACGCAGAGCAGGGCCTGCCTCTTAATCCCTTGGTTGCCAGAGGGGTACTCAATGCATTGCAACGCAATGTTCCTGTATCCTGTGTATGACCCGGCTTGTCTGACTATCCATTCTAGTGCTGACCTTTGGCTCTGTCAGACCATTCTACCTGTGCACTCCTTTGGCTATAGACATCTAATCTGGTGCAGACCTGTGGATCTGGCTGACTACCCGCTCCGTGTATGACCCTGGCTTGTCTGACTATCCAACTTGGTGCTGACCTGGGGCTCTGTACAATTATCCTCCCAGTGTTGCCTACTATTATTGGACATCCTATCTGGTGCAGACCTGTGGCTCTGGCTGACTATATGCTCCGTGTATGACCATGGCTTGTCTGACTATCCTAACTGGTGCTGACCGGTGGCTCTGTCTGTTCGCTCCGCTATGTTGCCCGATTCCCACAGACACCCACCCTGGCGCAGACCTGGGGCACTGACAGACTCCGGCCTTACTGATTGCAGGAGTGAGTCAGTAATCTTCACTGTTGCGATCCTTTATCAGAGACGAGCTCTTCCTAACTGACTGCAGGCGTGAGTCAGTGGTCTCCATTGTAGCTACCTAGCGGGAGACTTCAGGTCATATCCGGTACTCCACTCACTACCACTGAGACTACAAGTTGGCTCTGGCCTAGTCTCCAGCAGTTGTGGTTGACCCACTGGCAGACTCCTATTTCTGATAGAGTATATGCCTTTTCCGTCACCCTCTGCTTATTCTCGTTATTCTAGCTATTTGCATTGCTACCTATTATTCTAATAAAGGTGATTTTTACTATACCATCTGACTCCTTGTCTTGTTTGAGAACCATAACAATGGCATTGGATTACAAAGAACACAGGGTTTACCAGTGGCTTACAGGCACACAAAATAGGGTTAGACCTGTAAACAGGAGACCTATCACATTGCCCGTGCTCTGGCCTGTCACTCTCTGTGTGGTGCGCTCCCATTGGCTGAGCTTAGTTTGGCCCACCCAGTATAGCCTTCTTATACCAGGCCTCTGGCACCTGTCAGGTGCCCTTTCGTGGTGTTCCTGTACCAGTGCTACTGTGTTGCTGTGTTCCTGCGTTCCTGTGTACCGACTTGGCCCGTTTGACTACTCTTGCTGGTTTCTGCTCCGTGATTCGACCCGGCCTGGCTGACGTTCCTGCTCCGTGACCTGACCCGGCTTGTCTGACGTTCCTGCTCCGTGATTCGACCTGGCCTGGCTGACGTTCCTGCTCCGTGACCTGACCCAGCTTGTCTGACGTTCCTGCTCTGTGATTCGGTCAGCGATCCTGATCCTATTCTCCGTGTCGCTTGAGCGGCATTCCTACTTCCGCAAGTGCTGGTCTAGCAGACTGAGTATTGTGGCCTCCAACCCACTGAGCCTTCCGTTAAATCTTGCAGAGCACTGTTGCCTCTGGTACACTGATCCTTCCATTACACTTGCAGAGCACTGTTGCCTCCATTACACTGAGCCTTCCGTTTACACTTGCAGAGCACTGCTGTGTCCGTTACCGCACCGGTCGGGTGCTATTGGCTCTAAGTCCATCAGCTCTTGTAGTGTACAGTTTGTCCATTACCGCATTGGTCGGGTGCTATTGGCTCTGAGTCCATCAGCTCTTGCAGTGTACAGTATTTCCGTTATCGCACTGTTCAGGTGCTATTGGCTCTAAGTCCGTCAGCTCTTGCAGTGTACAGTATTTCCGTTACCGCACCGGTCGGGTGCTATTGGCTCTAAGTCCATCAGCTCTTGCAGTGTCAGTATTCCCGTTACTGCACAGGTCGGGTGCTCGTGGCTCACGGTAGTGCTAGCTCTAGCAGAGTATTGTGGTCTCCGTTTCTGCTCAGCACAGGGTAGAGTCTCAGTCCTGCTTTACTACTAGGTGCTTCCACCTTGCACCACAGTCTCTTGCTACATTTACCATCATACTGGGCGTTGTCTAACACACCACATCAGAGACTGATTACTTTCTATGAACTTTAACCCATGTTGTACTGAAATAGCCTGGATATGCCTGTCCTGTGACAGTATTTACTCACTACATTTGTATACTGGGCCTGAGAAGGCATATGTACATGATTGATATTTTCCTGTGATATTCTGTAGCCCGTGGTGGGCATTCTAATTGTGTCTTTTTAATAAAACTGTGTTTTATTCTAACCTACTGTGTCTGAGTGTCGTACGAACCGTTACAGTACCACCCCATAGTGGGGAATCTACACTCCAAACAACAGATACAGTAGAAGATTCATCATGCAATTCATCAGTATCAGACAGTGAACCCAACTCACAAACCTCCACAGTTCCTTTTTTACAAATAGTGACCCTGTCACAAACCGGACCCACCACAGAAGACCACACCCAAGAAGGGGACACCATAGGCGCAAGACCGAAATCCAAAGCCAACAAAAACAAGAACAAATAGTTTTTAATCTGAGTTCATATCCACTAACTGAGGATCAGATGTCTATTCTATCTAAAGGTTTGACTTATGTTCCCACTACCAAATTTGACACTTTCCAATTTGAAGTGTAGTTACATAAATTTCAACGTAATCTGAAACTTAAAGATTATTTTAAAAATACCTTGTTACGTGTCTTGTTGGATGAGAATACTAGGTTCAGACCTATAAGTCATTTTGAACCTATTAATACCAACTCATCCATCAGTCTTATAGAAAAGGAGGTCATGAAGGAGGATGGGCAACATAGGTTCAAATATAACCTTAGTAAAGCAGAACATCTGGCCATTAAACAACTGGCTAATAATCCAGATATTTTGATCAGGGCTGCAGATAAGGGAGGTGCAGTGGTGGTTTTGGACTATGGATATTATAGAGAGGACATACTGGGATAACTGCAAGATCAAGAAACATATGAGCTCCTTACAATGGATCCAATGTGGAAGGATAAGAAAATCATAGACAGCATTATTGATAATGCCAAAGACCAAGGTTGGATTACATCTAAGGTAGCCCAGTTCTTGACTACAGATCATCCAGTGTGTCCAGTCATATATACATTGGCCTAGATTCACAAAAATCTGCAAAGACCACCTGGGCGCCCCATCATCGCAGCCAGAAACTCTCTTTTGCAGCCTCTGGCACAGTATCCGGATTCTTTTCTCCAACCATTAGTCCAAAGTACACCATCTTACATCCAGGATACAGGTGACATTTTATCCAAAATATACTCTATCTAAGAAGATCTGAGTGATTGTTGGTTGGTCACCATGGATGTAACTAGTCTATACACCATGATACCCACTAACCAGGGTATTGCAGCAGCGGAGGAAGCTTTGCTTAATCATATTAGAGATAACATACCACCTGATTAATTTCTGTTGAGGTTACTAGAGATTTGTCTGATGTTTAATTTCTTTCGATTTAAGACTAATTACTACAGTCAGATCTCTGGGACAGAAATGGGAAGTTCAGTTGCTCCAGCATACTCTAATATTTTTATGGCCCAATATCAAGCTACTTATATTCTTTTGGAATACTCTGAAAATTTGGTGAGATATTTTCGCTTCATAGATGATGTCTTCATGATCTGGAGGGGTGATGAAGAGTCACTATTATCCTTCTTCCGAACCATGAACAGTATACCATCCACCATAAGGTTCACCACCAACCATGACCACAACAAAATTGAATTCTTGGATGTAACCGTGCACATAGCTGACAATAAAATTCAGTCCACTAATTACCACATAAATACAGATAGGAATACCCTGCTACATTAAGACAGCTTTCATCCTAAGCACATGACTAAGAGCTTACCTTATTCCCAGATGGTGAGGACTATCAGGAACAATAGTGACAGAGATAAGGCTAGTGCTCAATTAGAATACCTCATATATAGCTTTAGGTATGTGGGGTTATCCACAGGAGGAATTAATGTAGCATTTGGAAAGAGCCCTTCAACATTCACAGAACATTTTACTCTTTGTGCCCAAAGCAGACAATACTGCTAAAACCAAAAGACTGGTATTTCTGACCACTTATACTACAGCCAGAGGCTGGATTAAGAAAAAAATCCAGCAATATTGGAATATTCTAGCTCTTGATGACACACTACCAGATAGCTTTAAGGATAAACCCTTATTAAGCTACAAACGAGGTCCTAATCTGAAAGATTTACTTGTTCGTGCAGAGCCTGAACATTGTTACATGAAAGACAACACTACTTGGGTGAATAAACCTAAAATGGGATGCTACCGGTGATCAAATTGTGTAACGTGTTGCTATAGGCTTACAAGTGATCAATTTAGCAATCCACACACAGAAGAAGTTTTCATGATCAATCGTAGACTCTCTTGCATAAGCACTTTTGTCATGTATATCATTCAATGCCCATGTGAAAAGATCTATGTGGGATTAACCACTTGTACATTTAGAGAAAGGATGGCTAACAATCGAGCCACTTGCGGGACAGAAAAGGAACAAACCAGTGTTGAAATACTGGTATGAACATAAGCATGTACTATCAGCATTAAAATGTATGGTCATAGATCATATTCCACCCTTAAGGAGGGGAGGACAATCAAAAAAGACTACTGCATCATAGAGAGACAAGACAGATTCATAAAATAAACACTATTTCACCTGCCGGACTCAATGAGAAGCTTTCCTGTAGCAGTTTTCAAACCTAGTGGTACTATTGGAATCTTACAGTACCATATAATATGGGTTACCTACATACTAGGTAATTGGGAAAACTGCCCCATAAATTTCTTTCCTCTTCCTCTGGGGGGTCCAGCTGACAGAGTTGGATTGGTTAACAAGGAGTGACAGTCCCTACCATGGCTGAAATGGCACCTTTTGGAATTCACGTGTAATATTTATTGGCTAAAGGAAGACAATAGATACAACAGCTGGCATGCAAGTAGATTATTATTATTTTCTCATCTATAAGGCTACATACATGTACAGGATATTCTTCAGGAGTTGGGATTTGCTCTATATGACTATTACCAACGATGGAGCAGTGAGAAATACAAATAAATTAGTAGCATATACTTCAGATTTCACATTACTCACAGAGGACATTGTAGCCTAGTTATCTAATATCCATAATACATTCATTACATAATGGGTCTTATTAGATCAACATATAAACAATATACGTATGTACAGAACGATAGACATATATGGACTCATATATTCGGGTGATCGGATTTTTACTTCTGATGGGATATAAATGTTTTACTATATATCATAATGTACACAACGGACTATGCAGCTTTAAGGAGAGAATTGAATATGGACATTCATAGAGTGATCTAGAGGACAATTACAACAGATATGACCAGGATTACAATGTAATATCTTTATTACACAACAAAGAGATGGACTGAGTAATTACCACCTCTGTTGATTATTTCAGTATTGATTTATTTGTTCTCGGTCTCTCTGGGGTGCAACAGTCTGATTTGTTCATGTACACATGAGTTGGACCTAGTGTTCAGTGATATGCTTATGCACAATTTTTTTCCCTTGTCCGTTCAGTTCCCCTCATTTATCAAGTGGTGATCAGGCACTTTATTCATCAATTTGGTCCGTGTGGATGGTTGAGTGCATGTGTGTGGATCCAGCTGCTCGTCTGCTCTGCAATGTGGTTGATTGGCAGACAGCGGGTTCCACTGCATGCATAAATTGATCCTGGCATATATGGATTTCTCCCTCTTGCATACATTTTCTGATTATTTAATTTGTTAATTGGAGCCGGCATGGGACCGGGCGCATGCAGGAGGATCCCTTGGTTGACTTCCTTCACAATGCAGCAGAGAACTGGATGGAGGGACCCACTGAATGTGTCTATGGACTCATTTACTAGTATTATTCTCCTACATACGTAGTAATCATATGATTGTGGAAGTTACTTTGTTCTGGTACACAGACATATTTTAGCTCCATGCTGCTACTGTGTAGCTATATCGGACCAACAAGCAGGCTGTTTTCTGGAGGAATGGTACGTTGTGCGATGGGACAGCTGACACTAACTCCAGTGGTGGACTGTGGTTGGTCGGATGAGTCTCCAAATATTTTTGTGTCTCAATGTTTTGCCACTTATATCGAGTCTTCTTGTAGCAGCCACAATACTTAATTAGCCATAAGATCGTTTCCAGTCCATATGCATATTTAGCGATTTGATGATTAGCATATCATTTGCTTGCTGATTTATTCTAAGTGTTAGCATTAAGTTCAATTTTATATTTTCACTTAACACACATATGGTGATATTACTTTTTTGAATGGGGCTTTATTGATTTTTTTTTCATTTTTATTTTTTATTTTTAGTTTATTTTGACCTCCCCAATGAGTATGACATCATTTTGGTGCCATTATCTGCACATGGTTTAAGATAAATGTAAGCTCTATCAGTTTGTTCTGTAAGCATCTTGATAAAGGCCCAAAGCAGGGGCGAAATGTTGATGGAATAAACCGGCACAACTTTTTCATCTATCAAAAGTCCTGTGAGTGCTTTCTTTTTTTGAAATTTTGCTATTTAGATTGACACCCGGGCATAGAACTGAAGTTCACGTGAGTGCACACCTTGGGACATTTGTATATATATTTATTTTTTATTTATTTTTTCCATGCTCCTAACCTAATATCCATATCCAGATCCTTAAGGCAATAGACTGCTTTGTGTACATCCTAAATTTCACTCTGTATTCAAATAACCGACTTAAGCATGCAATTATGACACAAATAACTGGAAAAAAAACAACAGCAAACTGGGCCCTATGAAAAAAGACACTTACCTATAAGTAGTGGGGATTCCCCTCTACTATTTTTGGTGTTTGGCCAGACCTGTTTCTCCAATAGAGCCTTAACATTTTCAACCAATCCGGCTTTTGCAGCAAGAGTCAGTGGGGTTTCTCCATCATTGGTCTTCTGTTCCCATGATGTTTTGGGGACTGCTGTATTAAATATACAAGATATCCAATCATCTGAAAATAATATATAGGAATCATAACACGGGGAAGGCAAAGGATGCACAAGTGACTGTTATGTAGGAGCTACTTCACATGAAAATCTCAGATGCTGGGAGGGGAGTTGCCCTCTGATATGGCCCTTGGAATTCATACTTTGCATATAGATGTTGATACAGTGGGACAGTTTCCTTGACAAATAAGATCCAAAATGTAAATCAAAGTCTGTTCAAACATGGCATCCTAGCACCACCGCAATATAGTGCCTTTGATACATTGATGTAGGTTTCTAAACATTCTCAAAAGAAATGACAACCTACATTGCAACTTAATATTGGTAATTCAGTTATTATCTCTTTAAAGACCAGAGGGAAGATGCACTAAGACTTGGTAAAGAGATGATAAAGCAGAAATGACTTCTCCAGTGATATCAGTTCTCCAGTTCTTGTTATTCTATGGAGCAAATGCACTAAGATTTCTCCAACTTTGGCTATTTAGTGCATAGGCTCTAAAGAATAACAAAGGAACTGGAGAAGTGATATCACTGGAGACATCATCCTCACCTTATCTCCTCTTTATCATGCGTTAGTGCAGCACCCCTAGAAGTATTTTACACATGGAGAACCAGTTTACAGGTTCCACTCTATGTAAGCCTGATTGCCCACAATTGGTGCAATAATAATAATAATATAACCACCATAAATTCATCAAGAGCTCTCATTTACAAAATTACTACATATGTGTCAACTGTATGTTTTAATAACAGAGACCATGGTAGATATTGTGAATCACAGTTTCATAACTGTATTCTGATAAGATACATAATTTGGGGTTAACCTCTATTAATCTCACCTCTATTGGCTTGTGGCTCCTCAATTTATTGTTTTAGCTGTACATGCATTGCGAAAAACAATAAACCTTCTGCATCTATAGCACTTCGTATATGTACTAGTGGCCTACAAGTGTCTTATTTCAAATGCACTTAAGAACAGAGGCGCAATTCTTGCCCTAACCAATTGACTATGGGTGACAAATACAACGTCCAATTGATTTAAATTAGGCTTTTGACACCTTGATTGCTAAAATGGCCTCCAAGGTCTTCAAGATGTTACAGCCCCAGTTATATCAATGGAATTGTGGGTAATTTTACTCCCATACACACACACCCTTCATAGTGAAATTTCACCTGCAATGCTTGGTTTTTTAACCCTTTGAGTGCCAGAGAGGTATCTAACACATTGCAACACAATGTGTAGGATACTTCTCTGGCACTCAAAGGGTTAAACTTTGTGCATGTGGTCCTTACTGACACCCCTAAATCAACAGATTATATGGATTAACATTAAGTGATGTATGTTGAAAAGGAAAATGGGATTGTGGGGCAAACCGAATGCAGCGCAGATGATAAATAAAAGTTCCCCAAATTCCCATTCATTTAAATTTTAAATTAAAAATCTTAACCCCTTGAATGCTAGAGCGGGCTCTAATGCATTGTGAAGCTTTAAAAATGCTTTAATTTCCCCAGTTAAATTGATGGGAATTTTTCGTTCTCCTTTATGGTGCAGATGGTTTGGTTGAGAATTCCTCCACCTTTTCATTTGAACATACAGCCCTAAAAGTGGAGATACTTACCATTCCGGTCAAACTTACCATCAAGAAGGATTTCAGTGATTTGTTTAAGTGGCTGAACCACTGCTTCATGTAAAGGAAACCAGCCTTTGTCATCAGCTTCATCAAGAGCATATTTATAGTTCATATATTTCTGTAGTTCAGTGATTTCACCTAAAGAAATTACTTGCAGTCATGAACAGTTCCAATCCATCTGTTTATACTAAATAAAACAAGGCAATCCCAATGCTGGCAGTAGCATACTTCAAATATTATTACATTTCAAACTTTTTCCAGTTGTTTTTTTGTCATCATGTGGCAATAGTGCTATCACATTCTATGAATATCTGTAGTCTAAGACTCAAGCTTTCCCAGAGGGTTTCTTCTGCACACCAGGGGGATGCACTAAGAGGCGGTGCTATGGTGATGTGTGTGGAGATGCGTGGTAAGCACATCACCTTGGCGATGGAGACACACATCGCCATATGCACTAAGAATTAAGCATGCAAGGGAAGAGTAAGAACTTCTCCATTAGCATGCAGGGCTGTCAGACTGCTGACCAACAAGCAGTTCGATAACCCTGAAGTCTGAGATCATCCTCTCTGTTCCCCCACTTGTCCACTGGGGCACCACAAACAGCATCACTCCTAAACCCCTTCAATGCCATAGGGATATGCATTGCAAACCACTGTGGCACTGAAAGGGGTAAAAATCTGTAGTAAGCAAGTTATGTTTAACTCCATGAGGACCAGGGGGATGTCACTTGAATCTCTGGCAGATTTGAGTTCAGTGACCAGAAAAGCAGAACAGAATTTGCAAGTGAAACCAAACACTTGTAGTGGAGACATTCGGTTAGCCAAAGACATGTGAACATATCATTCTCTTGCACCTACATCACCAATACCCCCGTCTGTGTTACACAGGTAAACCAGGAGTGGGGTCAGAGATTTATGTGCAAATGAACTATACCACGTTTACATGTTATTCGGTTAACCATAAGTCTCCACTACAAGTGTTTGGTTTCACATGCAAGTTCTGTTATTCTTGTCATTGAACCATAATGTTGCCAGAGGTTCAAGTAAGAGACAGTCCTCCAGCAGCAGAAAGCTAATACAATGCACATTAACTCCTGAAGGACCAGAGGGTTGTATAATGTGTTGAACATCCCTCTGGTTTTCAATGCGTGAAGCACAACTCTTTTACTACAACTTTTTTGCCCCTTTCAATGCCACAAGGGGACACAATGCACATCCCAATGACACTGAAAGGGTTAAGTGAGGGCAGCTGCTGTCTCTGTTCTCCAGAGTAGAGTCAGCAAACTGCCTTCTGGCTCCATAGGGAACTACAGGGAGATCCCAACATTGCCAAAATTAGGTTGAGATGTTGGGCTGTGAACTCTGACAGTAGAGGCAGCTATCGGAGCTTACTGCATGTGGTTATGGGTCACCTTAACATATATAACAATTATTCATTAATCTGCATTTTCATATGTAAATGTGTCATTGTTGAACAAAATCATAAACCTGTTGAAAGGCATGGCGATGCTGGAGGATTGGATCAAATTGGTGGTGGATTCCTAGGGATATGATGGTAAAGACACCTTTGTGCGTGCTATCGATAAGTCATCAACACCACTTCATCACCATATCGCCACCCTGACCCCTTATCAACTTTTATTGCATCTTCCCCAGTTGTCATTGTTGCTATCAATTTGGACTGTAATATCTTTAATATATGTTTTACTGTGTCTTTAATTCTTTGAGTACCAGAGTGGTGTAAAACATATTGCAGACCTATTCGTTGCTTACTTCTCTAGCTCTCAAAGGGTTAACAGCCTCAATTGCAGAAATATCTAATTAGTGACAGATGCACAAATTACCTTGTTTTATTGCAGTCACAATTTTCCTGTTTATATCACTGGTTGGTACATATCTGTTGAAGACATTAAAGCAGCAAGCATGTAATGTACATGTGTATCAATAGGAAACGTTTAAAGATAAAAGCAGAAAACTGTGCATTTAAATGGACACATCAAAACTATTAAACAATAACACAAGAATGTTCTTTCATTCATATAACAGTGAATACGCACAATTGCTTATAAAGAACATAAAACCTGACTTGCATGCATGCCTTTTATGTACTGTTACATATGTTGCATATGAAATGGTGTTTATTCACTGCTGTATAAATGTAAGTGCGCCCTTTGCTTTATTGCTTAGTATATTTTTCTCTCTCTTTTGGGGAGTTCTGTTTTAGAGGTGATGCTATCCTATATTATAATTCGCTACAATGTTTGTCAGAAGCCATTACACAGTAGAGATGGCTGTGTGCGCTGCAGTCATGAGCAGTACTAACTGCCCAAACGTGCCACGGCTGATATGGAACAGGGTACTCTGAATTCAGACCGTGCTCTGCTCCGTATCAGCCGCAGGTCGGGCAGTCAGTACTGAGCATGACTACAGCGCCGCCAGTATTGACCCGTGTACATGGCCTTTAAAACTAGTACTTTTAAAACGCACCAAGCATATAATGCATTTTGACAAAAAAACGAATGAAAATGCAATGTATTCTACCAGGTAAAACACTTTCTAAATGAAAACTCATATAATTTAACCCTGGGAATAAAAATTAAACATCCTTAAACTGTAAGAGAACCATGCCATGGATTCTGCACAGCTAACATGTACCCAATAAGCCCTTGAGGACCAGAGCACTGGGCAAAGCATTGTGGTCCCCAAAGGGGTTAATCCAAGACCCATATAAAATGTCCACAAAAACCAGACATACACACTTATCCTGTGCACTGTATCTTAACCCTGTTTAGGATATTATTATCATCCACAAAATGCAACAATGTCATATTACTGGCTGTGTGTGGGCAATCTTGCCCCCCTCCCCAGCCCCACTACCATCTGCACCCTTGCCTCCTGTATATGTGGTTGTGATTGGGTACCTTTCCTTCATCCTTCTGCTGGTCTTCCTGACTGGGGACTCACTGCTCTCCTTCCTCTTCTCCTGTTCTGCTCCCTATACCTCAAGCCTTTCACGCAATTCCTTACATTCACTAAATGTGTTGTGTGTGTTAGTGATGGTGAATACAATGTATGCAATGTGCAAGTGTAGAATGTGCTGTGGTAATACAACCTCTCCTATCCTCTACCCATTTAGAACCACTATACATTTCTCTAGTGTATGCAGCTATCTCTCTCACTCTATCTATTCTCCAATAGTAAGCCCTGTCCTGTAGCTCAAGAATGTCTAAGTGCAAAAAAGTCATGTCAGTTATTTTTATATTCATATACAATTGCTTAAAGTGAATTAATTGGTTGGGATTAGAGATTGCTTTGATAACATTAAACTTCAATCGTTAGCTATTTTCCTTTGATCTTATTGGTTCTAGCGGGATTTTGCTTTCGAAATGTATACATGGTTTGGAAAATTGGCTGCTATGCAGCTAGATGTGGATGTATTTCTGTGGGGCCTTCGTCCATAGCACAACCTGACAGTAGAGTAACAGATTACTTCTGGGATATCCCTTGGGGTACCAGACAGGTGTCCAACACATGCATTTTATTGCATTACCAATGGTTTTAGTAGACTTGTAGAATCAAGCCCTCATAGTTGACAAAAAGGCTATATGCACAAAAAGTGAAGCAATTTTGAGGAAAACTAACACCATAGGGAATTTCCAAAAATCCCCGAATTCCCAGAGATTTAAATGGGCCCTTGAATGCTATCTAATGAGTTACAAACAACTATAACATTCAAGGGGTTAACCCTTTAAGTGCCAGAGGGTATACAGCTCTGGCACTGAAAGGGTCAAAAGACCTATTTAACTCAATGGGATTTACTTGTCCCCCTATTATGCTGTTGGTTTAGTCCATAATTCCTCAGATACCTTTGTGCACATGGACCAAAATATATAAGATCTTTGGAATTTTCAATCCTTGGATGTTAGATGTATCCAATGGGAGGGGTTTCTAGCAACAAAGCAGCTCAATCCATTTGCCATTCTAATTTTACATTAACCTCTTATCATTTGATATCAGGATTTATTTCTAACACTTAAAAATGAACTGGGGTTATTTCCACTTAAAAATCCTGTACTGGATACTAGCATCTGTGAAAAATATGTTTGTTTTATGAAGCCTAAAATCTAGGCTTACATCTGCTCTTTGGGGATACCCATTTTGCATTGCCCAGGGCTACCTGACACATTATTATAGCAATCTTGATAGGTGTCTCTAAAGTGATAGTGCAGAATTAGGCAAGACATCCCAGGTGCTCTTAGCTCCACGCATGGCTCCACCCATTTTTCATGTGACTACAAACCCTACGTTGTCTTGAAAAGAAAATTGCCTCAGCATATAAAATACAAGCATAAAAAGTTTTTAACTCCTAGATTTCCGACATGTTATGAAGAAATGTTAGAGATTTCTCTAGCATCCAAGAGATTTAATAAATAAAAAAAGCTATGTAAACTGGAAAATAAATCAGTCACCATAAAACAGGAGATGGCATCTGTTGAGGGGATCTGGGATTGCTCTGGCTGCACCTAGAACTTAGAGTGACAGTGCGAATAGCACAGCTGAGGCATTCTCAAAATGTGCCACTTAGTAAACCCCATTCTAAAGGTCTGCGTAGAGTTAGTCATTTCACTGTATTGGTTGTTGACATTCAACTCCTACCAGGTTGTATTTCTCATGAGCCATTGAAGATTAATGGCTTGACTATGTTTTTTGTAACATTGGTGTGACTGGATTTTTAGATCTCATTTAATTAATCCGCTGCACACTGAGGAAGAAAAAGATGACATCAAACAAGTTGTAGAAATTAATAATGTGAAGGGTTGCACAATTACCATTTAAATGTCACTGATATAATTAAGCTGTTCATCGAGAAGCAAAGCTTTGCAATAAATACATATTGAGGAATCGCATGATTTTCAGATAGTTATACAAATAGATACATACATTTGCCATTGGTTAATTACTTTGATTTGTTGTCCACTCAAGGTTAAGTTGCAATTGAAAATGCCAAGCAGATGCATAAGGGATACATTCTGTTCCCTTAACTGAGCATAACTCATAAAAAATGTACCTAGCTGTCTAGCTGTTGGGAAATAAAGTTATTTTATTATATTTTTACAGTGTACCTGGCTTAAACTCTTCATAGCTCCTCTGTAACCCATTTTAATAAACTTTGAATTAATTAGCTATTTATTTAATTTTACTGCTGTCACAAATGTAGGAAAAACTGTGGTGGATGTGTCTGAAGTTGTGTACATGTAAAAAAGAGGATTTTTGTATTAATTTCCAATATATCCATTTCTCAAGTCCATGAGAAATGAGTCATTATGCTGCATTTCCATATGGAAACAGGCTATTGTCAATGTGATGGGTGAAAAATTTGAAAATTTGTATGTGCTTTCGACACTGCTCTGACAGGACATGAACATTATGAGCCCTCTTTGACCTTTAGTGCATCTCGGCCATTGTTTCTCAATGACATCTCTATCATCCAAGGGGTTAAAATATATTGTGCCAGATTCCACGGAAGGTGATCACACTACAACCAGTTTTATTTAATAAATTATCCATAGGCCTCTTTCATACCGGTGACACCAACACAATCATGCTGTATTGGTGCTGTGGACTGTTGTGAAATGTACTGTGCTGAGCTATGGTGCTTTCACAAGAGCAATTATTGCCTCACATGAACACAACAAAGTCAAGCATACTGCATCTCTACTGCATTCATATAGGAAGGCAATAAAGATGAAGCAAAAAGGTATGCATGGAGGCCTACAGATCTTTTACACGAGTTGGATGCCAGAGGTTGCTATTGTCACTGAAATCTCCAATGAATTACCAACTCAAATGGATGCCAAACAATGATATTCAGCTGATGCTCATTGGGGCCTGCTCATCATGTCCCTTCCATGTTGTGATAGTCAGTGGAACATAACAGAAAGGTGAGCTTGCAAGAAGGGCATCAGAATGGTAGCAATGGGCTACTAAAGTTCTGTCTGTTGGTTATAGCCACTGCCACACTTGTTCTAACTTCTCCATTCCACACTAAAAAGCTTCCAATCTGCATATTTCGTTGGTTATTTTTATTCAACATCTGGATTTTGTTTATCCATGGGACTTAATTCCCTGGACATCACATTAGCTTGATTGCTGCATTTTTTCACTTTGACACTTTGGATCCACAATGGAGATGTCTCATGTTGATGTTTTTTATACCATATTATTAGTATTTTACTGTTCTCACTTTAATTCTATATAATGCCATACATACTTCTTCCAAGGTAATTATTACAGTGCACTTGCTGGGTATGTTATGCTGTCTTCTGACTCCTCATTCTATGCAGGAGACTGGTAGAATAAAAATTATACCTTATTATGCCTGAAGAAGAGACCTAGTTGTCTTGAAAGCTTACATCCAAAGCCACTCAATAAAGGTATCATTTTTAGTCTACCAGTCTCCTGCATTTTCTATGGCTAGCGCTGTACCATGCTTTACCCATATCCTCATTCTATGATTGACCTTGGTGAGTTGTCATGCTCATGCTCTCCCTCCTGCTTTTGCTGTCTTTTACTAGAGTGCCTCCTCTGGTATGTGATCTATCCAGGTTTGACCTAACTACTGTTTCAGGTTCCTTTTTCTGTTTTTTTTGTTTTTGTTTTTTTTGGGGGGGTTGTTTCTCCATTTCATCACCATATGTGAAGCAAAGTTCCCTTGGACGTACCACAGCGCCGACTAATTGGGGCAGTATAATGTTCTAAAGATGGGGTTCTATATCAGCGAGTAGCCAATATATAATTAGTTTCCCTAAGGTGTATACTAGGCATAAACTTATGTGCCATGTGGAAGGAGAAGGACCATTGCTCAACCGTGAAGTAAAGTCCAAAATCAGCCTCCCACGCAACATGAAAGGGATCAACATCAGAGCTAGTTCACTAGTTTGCTTCCAAGAAGAAAGTGCACCCTGAGATAATTCAAAGACTCTCCAGGCTCCTTTCAGAGCTAGAAGCCCTTCTTAGAAACACTTTCTAATATGAATTTTATTAAGCTCAGGATAGTTACAGAAAATCAAATATCCTTTAAACTGTCTAGGCTGAGAAAACTATACATTGAACCTAACAAAAATGTAATCAAAAAGATAACAAACAGTATTCCCTATTAGCCTATATACTTTTCTAACTCTATATCAGGTATTAGGATACCCAAAAGCAACTTTTCTGTAAACTTTCATATGATAAACATTTGAAGAATTCCATTTTGACCTTTATCAGAAATAGAATAACTTTTATTCATCAATAGGTGATACTATTTTGGAAACTACAATTTCCCTCATATTACTAAAGGACAATTAGATTCTATTAATTATGGGATCACTGCAGACAAAATTTAAATAGCTAACAAATTACAAAATGTTTCAAACCTACCAAGCCCACCGTCCTGACGGATTCTCTACATTACATTACGATACTTTTAAAGCACAACATATCCCCCATTTGGCAGCCTCTTTTAATTCCAGCATAGAGGGCAATGCTACATTTAACTCTCATTCTCTACTGGCTGAAATCCCCAATCAACACCTAGAATTGTGCTCAAGTTATAAATGTATTTCCTTAATTAATACCAGTTTGAAAATATTAGCTAAAATCTTCACCCACTGATTAAACAGCATATAGATATTTTAATTAATTTAGACCAAATAGGCTTTGTACACTTGCACCAGGCAACAGATTGATCCAGAAGACTGATCAATATTATTAACTATGTACTTCATCATAACATTCCAGCTGTGCTGCTCTCTCATAATATACATATAGCATATGATTTACTCTTTTGAGACTTTCTGTATTATGTTTTCATATGAAAATACAAGGACCTTTTGTTAATGTAGTTAAAGGACTCAATACGAACTCTAAAGAACACAGGATATTACTCAAATTTTTTACACATAAAAGAGAGATTCACCAGGGCTAACCTTTCCCATTTGCATTCTCTAAATTGAACCCCTAGCTGTGTTATTATGGATTCACACCAACACTGATGGAATCACAATTGGCAAACAAGATTATAAATTTAGCCTGTTTGCTGATGATATTCTTCTAACTCTTTCCAGCCCCTTAACTTCACTTCCTAATCTGGTCTACACCCTTGATAACTTTTGCACAATATATGGGATTATGATAGATAGCAGGATGTCTGAGGCTCTGAGTCTAAAGCTATCTACCCCTGCAGTCAAACTAATTAAGATAAAGGCTGATTTTTTTTCTAATCCTCCTCATTTCCAATATTTGTGAATTAAATTTACCTGTAGCTATAATTGTCTCCATAAGGAGAAATACCACTCACTTATTAGCTTCCTTTATAAAAGATATGGCGAACTTGAGAAAGTATAGCAAATGCTGACTTGGTTATAGTCATGAGTTCAATATACATATATTCCCCCATATAATTTACCTATTTCAGACTTTACTTATTCTATATCCTGACATGCATAAATTACAAAAAAACAAACATATTGGTTCATATGATTGGGAAGAACCCTAGAATCAGCAGAATGGCTTTACATTCTCTTAAAATGGTGGGAAGTTTGAGGGTCCCAAATCTCAGAAAATATTATGCTGCTACATAACTTTTCCAGTTTACATTATGGGATGCCACTAAGACAGTTTTACATCACCATAGTCTTTGGAATTCTTTGGAATTCCTGTAAGAAGCACTATGATTCTAGATTCTGTCTCTAAGAATAATCCCTCGGCCCCCCTTTTTAGGAAGCCATCCTTCCCCCAGGACTGTCTTTATCTCGTTTTCATGTGTGGATTTCTTCTGGTATTTACAAGGTAGACCAAATGATAGGGCCTCCACATTGCTATCTGATAAAACCTGCTTTCATCCAAAAACTTCCATTTTAAGCAAATTCAGCATCCTCTTCACTCTTTGAAATAAGGTAGAGACCACAGTTTTTTGAAGGTATCTGTATCTGCCTTAAATTACTATGCAAATATATAACTTTCAAAACCTATAATGGCATCAACAGCATACATGGGAACTCTCCGGATCTGCCCCAGAGACTACAGTTTTCAGACTGAATTACCGGGTCTCTAGGGACAGAGGCTGATTCTCCAGAGGTGGTGATTTTGTTTTTCTTTCCACCCCGTTCCTCCCACATCCCGCCCACTTCTCCTCCTTCCCATCCTGTTCTGCCCATTTCCCGTACACTTTATGTCACAGGGATGATAAGCCCCACCTTCCTTTATGAAACATATCACTCTGGTAAGCAGCACATAAACCATCTCCAGGGGCTCAAGATGAGCAAGTTCCCAGGTATGATTAATAGTCCTCCCCTGGACTTTAGGTTCTTCTAGTCCCTCACATAGGAGATAGATCTGAAAACAATGCAACACACCAGTGACAACCTAAGGCAGCTTCCTCTCTGCTACAATGTTTAAAGGAAATTCCCATGGGAGGAGGGGCTAAAATAACCTATTAAAGCCACACACTCTTAAAGGAACAGATTACCAAATTTTTAAACCAACAGAACTGCAAAAAATTAAAAGACCAGTCAGATTAACCCCTACAGTCCACATGTGGGTCAGCCAGAAACAGCTGTCTTTGTTATGATAGTAGACTCCTGCTGTAAGTGCTATTTATATTTTCTCTGTCTCTGTACCTAGTCTGCTTTTATTTTTATATCCTAATAAATGATAACTGATTTTTATGGATCGGACAGCTTCCGTGCTCTGTTTTTTTTCCTGATTAACTTATTGGAGTAGCTTTTGTTTTAATATGCCTGCATGTTCTTTCAATGTCACACTAATGACATCAGCTTAGAAGGTGCTGATCGTATATGGTTGCTGTCAGGTTTGTTTCTCCGACCTGCATCAGGGAATACGTGGATATGGGTGCCATGCTCCACTTGTCCTGCTGAGAAGGTTCTTTGGATTAAAGTGTTTGACCTGCTTAAATGTCTGTTAGGTCATGATCTGATGATGGAACCAAAGGAGATTGTCCTCAATAACACTATCCTAGATAATCCTAGACCCCATTAGATTTTTTTTTTATTTTTCTAGCTACTACAATTATGATTGCAAACTCTTGGTTGAATCCTACCTTAAGGCTAGAGAAAGTTCAAATCGAACTTTGTACAATTTTTGCTAATGAGAAACTTACTAGTATCTTCAGAAGATCTCATGGGAAATTTTCACTTATATAGCTACTGTATTTATCTTACAGGTTCAAATCAGTCTGTGGCTCCTTGGTTGTTATATATAATGCAACATTTACCTTCAATGTATTTTGTCACCCATTTCTTCACCTTCTTTGGTTCCCCCAGAGTGGCTCCTTCCCCTTTCCTTTCCCATACCCCCTCCCTCGGGTGATTTTTTTCCTTTGTCTCTTCTTTCTTTCCTACATTTGTGAGTGTACACAAGATTTCCACATATATGAGAGTATCATTGTTATACTATGATATAAACTGTACCATTGATTATGCTTTTGAGATATGTTTGATTATTGAAAAACATATTAAAAACAAATGAAATAGAAAAAATATGCAAATTGCACACCATACGTTTATACTGGAAAGGCACCACTTTTGAATTAAAACAGCATCTCAATTTATCTTCTGTTTCCAGTATAAGATACATTTCATTAGACTAGCATGCAAGAAATAATTAAAAGTGATATAGGCCATAGCAGCCCCCCAGTAACCTGTGGTAGCCATTATTACAAATGTAGGGCTCAAATTACTAGGTTGACTTAAAGGCTGATTGCCCATTTTATAACATTTCCACGGGCATAATGGTGCACTTTTGTATCACCATAAACAGTGTGATAGAATTAAAATCAGCTTCTACTTTTTGTCCTACTTTTCTGCTGTATATGATTAAAGGGGAAATAAGTCCAAGGACTTTGTGGCTCTTAATATATTTAACACAAGAACCTGGTATATGTATTGATATACATTTTACAATGCATCTGCAGTTTCTTGTGTATACTGATCTCTCTTGAAGTCTACTTCTAGTACATACTTCCTTTTAACAAATGATGGGCTTCAATAGAGCCGAAAGACCTGTATGTGTCATTGACTTTGGCAGATGGTAAACTTAAATAATTTGCAGTAGGCTACAAAAGAGATGAAATGCAAACAAAACATAACTAGAAATTACTGAATGCTGCTTGAAGGATACCTAGGTAAGGACTTCTTGTAAACAAATTAAGAGCTTTTTTCTTAGGTTAATTCATTATGATCATTGTATTTAACAGATGTAAAACATATATGTATAAATGTATCTGTCTTTTGTGCAGAAATATATATTCATGAAGAGCATATTACTAGAAATGAAACATATATACAATAGATCAGGGCTTGTAATTTTAAGTCCTTTGCTACTAGCCAGACCTGAAAAGTTACTCGCCACTGCAAGCCATAGCATACCCACCAGGGCTGAATTTCTACTCACCAGGGCTAAATTTTCACTCACCATTGGCTAGTGGCGAGTGGAAATTTTGAGCCCTGCAATAGATATAACAGTTTTTGGTAGACAAATAACCTGTCTTGATAACGAGATAGTGCAATGGCTTCCAGAGATTCTTGAATACCAGTCTGAATTTCATAGTCATTTAGTTGGTCTTCCTCAGGTTCTTCCATTGCGTTATTTACAAAGAATTAATATGATCTGAAAGAGAAAACAGAATCCCAACGTTGTTAACCCGTTTGAGTGTCAGAGGGGTATGCAACGCATTGCTTACATACGAGGCAAGATTGAGTACCTCATACAATCTTATACTGTTTGTTGATATTTTGGTCTAACCCTTTGAGTGCCAGAGGGGTACACAATGCTTTGCATTGCGTTGCATAACCCTCTGGCACTCAAAGGGTTAAACTAAAATATCAACAAACAGTACAAGATGTGGTGAGGTACTCAATCTTACCTCGTATGTACAAAGATAAAGCTGTCAATCCTGATGCAGAAATTCTGATTCATGCATGGCTAACCATCATTTTACACAAGGCAGGTTAATGATGCAGTTTTAATTAATTAACAATGTCCAACAATTCCATAATTCCCAATCCTAATTGCTTAAAAGTGAATTGAAAAAACCAGATGCTATGTTATAAAACACTAACCAAGGAATAAGTACTGAACTAAATATAATGAAGCTGATGCACTATGATAACTGGAGCAATTTTGGGACAAACTAACTGTCCCATTTTTGGAGGTGTCTTCAGAGTTCAAGCACCTAAAATCTTAAATCAAAGAAACTTTGTTTATTTTCTTTTCCTTTTTCCTCTATGGTGCACTTGGTTAGGTGCAGAATTGCTGCTATTTTTCTTGTTCATATGGTCTGATGTGTTTTATTCATTATTTTCTGTCATGTAATAAAGTATCTATGGTGGACTGATTTGGAAACAGTATACAGTGTTACTCTAAAGCACTGTGATATAGAGAGTCGTGTTACCTACTCTAATGTATTGTTATGTAAAGTATTATATTACTTTCTGCATTGTATTGCTAGCATGTCAGCTGAATGGCTTATTCCTTACATGATGTAAATCATGTTAGATTGTATAGCTTAGTTAGTATATATAGTCCATCATACAGCAATCACTGGCAATGTAAGAAGAAACACCTGATTGAATAATGTATAAAAATATCCCTTACTTTTGAATATATACTTTCTGTTGTATTTTTTTTTTATTTAATTTTTCAGGTAAAATAAATCCTATATAATAATTTGCTATATTGTGTGTAACGCCGCAACATGCACAGTAGACACTGCTGCGCGTGCTGCAGTCATGCGCAGTACAGACTGCCCGCGCCGTGGCTGGTACAGAGCTGGGTGCTCCTTCGGAGCATCCAACTCTGTATCAGCCGCGGAGCGGGCAGTCTCTACTGCGCGTGACTGCCCCGTGACTGGGTGGCAGCGGCACTGTGGCCCGTGTAACGGGCTGTTCAACTAGTATCCAAATAAACAATTCAGCAATTCAGCATTAAAACAGCATTGTTACACACATACATGGGCGTCCTTGGTTTTCTCTGGATAAATCCTACTCTTTTGATGTAGGGCAATAGATACATATGGCACAGAATGTAGTGAGCTCATCACATTCCGAAGTGTAGCAAATACTGTAGAATAAATACCTCGTATTCCATATTACATATTTTGTCAAAAGTTACAACATATTCGCTGCCTGGGCAAAATATGAGAAACGCCTGCTAAACTACATTTCCAGTCATTGTCATGAGCAGCAAATTGGCAGGGTAAGCTGACATGATGGGCACTCACCCTCAGCTCTAATGGTTGAACAGATAAGCAGGTGTGATAAGCTCTACAGATGTTTATGTATATCAGTAATGGACAAACTGAAGCCCTCAAGTTGTTGTTGAAATACAAATCCTATCCTCCTCATCCAGGCTGAAAATCATGGGAGTTGTAGTCTAACAACAGAATGAGTTTTTCCAGTTGGCCATTCCAGGTGAGAGATGCACAAAAGTTGAGATAAGGACTCAGGATAGTGTTGCTGTGTCGGATCGGTGTTGAAAGCACTTTGCCAGTATGTACTAAGATGTCTTTGCCGCCATATCCCCATCAATACAACACCAATCAGCCTTCATCATCATGAATCCGCATGCCTTTGAACACATTGAAAATGGCTCATTTTCATATGGAAATGGAGGTTTATGAGCCATTGTTGTATTCATGTGGGTGCGTTCATACAGTACTGTGCAAAAGTTTTAGGCAGGTGTGAAAAAATGCTGCAAAGTAAAAATGCTTTCAAAAATAGACATGTTAATAGTTTATTTTTATCAATTAACAAAATGCATAGTGAGTGAACAGAAGAAAAATCTAAATCAAATCAATATTTGGTGTAACCACCCTTGGCCTTCAAAACAGCATCAATTTTTCTAGGTACACTTGCACAAAGTCAGGGATTTTATAGGCATATAGTCAGATGTATGATTAAGCAATTTTACCAAACAGGTGCTAATGATCATCAAGAAAATATATAGGTTGAAACACACCTCATTATCTGAAACAGCTGTGTAGGAGGACTAAAACTGGATGAGGAACACCCAAACACAGCTAACAAGGAGAGGCTGATGAAGACACAAGGTAGTTATACTGAATCAGCAAGGTCTCTCCCAGGCAGAAATTTCAAGGCAGACAGGGGATTCCAGAGCCAGATGTGCTGTCCAAGCTCTTTTGAAGAAGTACAAAGAAACAGGCAACACTGAGGACCATAGACACAGTCATCGGCCAAGGAAACTTAGTGCAGCAGATTGAAGGCACATCATGCTTACTTCCCTTTGCAATCAGAAGATGTCCAGCAGTGCCATCAGCAGAAAACAGTGGGACCCTGGTCAGAAGTGGTCTTTATGGAAGACTTGTGGCCAAAAACCCATACCTCTGACATGGAAACAAGGCAAAGTGACTCAACTATGCATGGAAGCACAGGAAATGGGCTGCAACAAAATGGTAGCAGGTGCTCTGGACTGATGAGTCAAATTTTAAAATATTTGGCTGTAGCAGAAAGCAGTTTGTTTGCCAAAGGGCTGGAGAGCAGTACAAGAATGAGTATCTGCAGACAACAGTGCATGGTAAAGGTTCTTTGCAAGCTTGGTGCTGCATTTCTGCAAATGGAGTTGGGGATTTGGTCAGAATTAATGGTCTCCTCAGTGCTGGGAAGTACAGGCAGATACTTATCCATCACGCAATAACATCAGGGAGGCATCTGATTGGCCCAGAATGTATTCTGCAGAATGACAACGACCCCAAACATACAGCCAAAGTCATTAAGAACTATCTTCAGTGTAAAGAAGAACAAGGAGTCCTGGAAGTGATGGTATGGCCCCCACAGCCCTGATCTCAACATCATCAAGTCTGTCTGGGATTACATGAAGAGAGAGAAGCAACTGAGGCTGCCTAAATCGACAGAAGACCCGTGGTTAGTTCTCCAAGATGTTTGGAACAACCTACCTGTTGAGTTCCTTAATAAACTGTGTGCAAGTGTACCTAGTAGAATTGATGCTGTTTTCAAGGCAAAGGGTGGTCATACCAAATATTGATTTAATTTAGATTTTCTTCTGTTCACTCACTATGCATTTTGTTAATTGATAATTATAATATATTAACATGTCTATTTTTAAAAGCATACTTACATTTTTTCACACCAGCCTAAAACTTTTTCACAGTACTGTATGTTAATGTGGCTGTTCGTCACATGCACTAAACTCTGATAGCGGTCCCAGCATTACAGTAGAAGAGAAGAAAGACAAACAGCACAGAAAACAATCTTATAAGTGTAGTAGTGGCAGTAGTGTACTAGAAATGCCCTCCTTCCCCAAGAAAATAAGGTCTACTCACATTTATGAGAGGTTGTAGCTGCCTCTCAGTGTATACAGCATGCACTGGAAATTTCAATATCAATCCAGGCTATGATATCACGTAAGTGAAGTATTGTATATAATGTAGTTCCCAATATGGTAGGCCGTATACATAAAATATAAGGACTAAATGCCTCCAAAAGAGGAAGCAGTAAGGGGGAACCTTTACTGGTACAAAAAGATTATAGGTAGAGACCCCTTATATGGACAATAAGGGACTGAATATAAAAGAAAAATATTTGTATTTGGACAGTCTCAGTATTGACTACCTGGAATTGTTGGGATCTCCCTTTAGCTCTCTGTATCCAGAGGACAGCTGTCCTTCCTTAACCCTTTCCGTGCCACAGTGACCTAACTAGTCATTGGAGGGTCCCAATTCAACATTTTTAGGGCCCTATTTTTAGGGGCATAACTAGACATTTTTGTGTCCTGTAGCTGATGGTCCCCCTTGGATGCTGGACTCTGTTCCAGCTCCATCCCCTGCACACTCTGTAGATTTGCCCCTGTCATGGATGAATTTAAGAGCAACTGTGTAATCAGAGTATGTGAGTAAGACTTTGAGTGTTGTGGTGAGTGTGTGTGTGTGTGTGTATATATATATATATATATATATATATATGCCACAAAAAAGATCTCAGATTTTCGGATTTGGTTGCAGCCGCACCCTGGGGTGGGCTTACTGACAGTGGCCAGCCAATTGCATATGTGTGTGGTGGGTTTGAGTTGGCTAAGGTGGAGCAAGGGGGCAAATGTCAACAGAGCTCCACTGCTTCAATCGGACCAGAAGTACCCAGATAGGAGTGGGTGGAATCAGCAAACCCTCTCACTTCACATTGACGTGAGAGGATCTCCGGATCCTGCAAACTCTTTTGCTCCTCTGCATTTCCTCTATTGATTGCCTCTATTAGGAGGTCAGTAGCTGGGGGACATCAGGAGGGATCCTGATGCCCCACCATGGGAAAAAATATAAATAACCCATTGAATGCTACGTAGGTATCCAACGCATTGAAACTCAATGCGTTGAATACCTCTCTGCCACTTATGGGTTTACTATAAGTATGAAATAATGCCACATAATGCTAATTGGGTGTTAAAAAAAAGGTTAACACTTGCTTCAGGAGGAGGCCCCCTCAACCAAGTCTGCAACACCATACTTGAATTTGGAGGAGGCAGGGGCTTCTCCTCAACTGCTTAGTAAAAAAATCAGACCTCATAGTGAGGCATCAGGACCCAACTGATGTCCCCCCAGTCTTGATTTCTCAGCCAATTCAGCTGGGAGATCAATAGCAGTGATGCAGAGGAGCAAGAGGGCTCCCCTGCTTCCATTCTACCTGAAGTACCGGATAGGGATGGGCAGGATCAGGAAACCATTTTACGTGAATGGGAGGTATTAGGAGTCCTGATACTCCAACAGAAGGTTTAAACTTTATATATATATATATATATATATATATATATATTTGTTTCAATGCCAAACAGGTATCCAATGCATTGCAACTCAATACGTTGGATACCTCTCTGCCACTCTCTCGATCACCACACGGGCAAAGCCGTGACACCACTGCTATTTTATATACACACACATTGACATATAATGGTGAAATCATCTGTGAACTGGTCATTCAATGAAGTCGCTGTTGGCAATGTTGAATAGCTCTATGGACCAGAGAGGTGCACAATGCATAGTAAAACAACAAGTTGCACATTGTTCTGGTTCTTAAAGTGTTAAAGTCCCTAGTCCCTACATTTAGCTTTCCAAATGGTGGTTCAATCACTGCACAGACTGAAGAATTTATCTGTGTGTTTGTCACCAGAAGAAGTGATTTCTAGCCTTCAGCTGTGAGCAAACACAAATAACCTAACCATTTGATGCAGAAACCAAAACAACACGTGTAGAGAGGTATAATCATTCTGGAAAATGAATCAACATTTCTAACAGCTGCTTCATTTCATGGCCAGTAATACATCTTTCCTCCCAGTGGGCCAACTAGTGTGTCAGAGATCCCTTACATCAACAATAAAAAGTTTCAACAAAGACAAACCAGAAACAGAAATGAGGCTCAGGTGCCAGCGGGAACTACCACAAAAACACTAAACAACAGAAGAAAATGTTACTAGAGATGAAGGAAAAAAGGCCCCTACACAAGAACTACCGGCTGGAGGACCTTTCTCCAAAAACTGGACTCAGCCAATGTTTCTATGTTTATTCTGTAATGTTTAGCAAATGTGTGAGGCAATGATAACATTACCATCTTGCACAGCTACTGTGCAGAGGCCTGGTTCTTGCAGGCCCAAAAAGCACCCACCGCGCTGGTGGTGTGAAGCCGTTCCCAAAAGGGCACTGTGACTTTCTAAGGACATAGGCCTGGTGAATAGTCACCTTGATTCAAGAAGCTCACCTTAGACACTGCTTGGCCTGCACATGGCCCTTCAGGAATAACGAAAAGTGCATCCAATCCTCTAATTAGCATGAAAATCACAGACCCCCTTAGTAAGAAAACCAAAGCGAACATGCAGAACTACCTTATCTGCATGAAAACTCAGAAAGGGGCTCTATAAGACAAAGCTTGCAGTTCAGCCACACACACAGGACATATACAATCTTTAGAAGAAAAACCATCTTCAGGTTCAAGCAGCAAAGAGACATGGAAGCCAGTTGTTCAACTCAGAGATGGAGTGTTGGTGAGGGAGCATTAACAAAGAGCTGATAACATCACCAACTCGGTGCAGTGGGTTTGGCCAGCAACTCCATCCCAGTTTGGCATCCTTGAAGGGATAGTAATACTTCGTTTTAACTTTATTTTATTTTGTAAGCATTAAAAAAACATGAAGAATGATATATGTCTTATCTCTCAAACCTTTATGGTTTAAGAGATATTCACAAGCAAAGTTTCCCCTCCCGCTCCTTTTACCTAGTGTAAGCCATCTCTTCTCAGATGTGAATCTGGTTGTAAGACCAGACAAATAACAGAAGGGGGCACTCTTCTTTGAATGAAAACAATGAAAGCCCTTCCCCCCTTGACAAGTTTTTCAGCTTTTTCCCTTATCTTAATTGAAGATTGTCCCTCTCTGCAGTCTACCTGGGCACCTCCCTTCTGATCTGGCTGAACGGGGGGGGGATACTTTGCTTGTGAATATCTCTTAAACCATAAAGGTTTGAGAGATAAGACTTATATCATTCTTCATGTTTTTTTAATGCCTACAAAATAAAATAAAGATAAAACAAAGTATTACTATCCCTTTAAGCGTTACCTACTCTTGCCACTCTGCCAACTGTATCTCAGTATATGGTTTAAAACACCTGTAATATGTTGCCCAATAGTTACAAAACAATGAACTGATATATACAATTTTATAAATCACTGGCTGACATAAACAGACATTACAATGGCTTTTGCTCATCTATTTTTGCTTTCCAAATTGAGCTTCCAAGGGGGGGGGGGGTAGTGTGAAAATTCATATGCTCTTTTTCTGTCATTGATTTGAATCCCACATTTAATGTACTGTGTTGACACCTTGGATGCTGGATGCTTTGCAATGCATTTGGGGAGGTCTCTAGCATCAAAGGGTTTAAAAAGAAATTGTATGAAACTTGAGTTTGGTACATCATTAAGCCTGATATAGTCTAAATAGCTTTTACAATGTTATAGCATATACATTAGAAATAAGTGACCCCTTAAGGACCAGATAGGTATGGAAAGCATTGCTTCACAATGTGTTTTGCACATGTGGTCCTTAAAGGGATAGTAATACTTCGTTTTAAATTTATTTTATTTTTTAGGCATTAAAGAACATGAAGAATGATATAAGTCTTATCTCTCAAACCTTTATGGTTTAAGAGATATTCACAAGCAAAGTTTCCCCTCCCGCCCCTTTTACCTAGTGTAAGCCATCTCTTCTCAGATGTGGAATCTAGTTGTAAGACCAGACAGATAACAGCAGGGGACAATCCTCTTACAGTGAAAACAATGAAAGCCCTGCCCCCCTTGACAAGCTTTTCAGGTTTTTCCCTTATCTTAATTGAAGATTGTCCCTCTCTGCAATCTACCTGGGCATCTCCCTTCTGCTCTGGCTGAGCAGTGTTACATCAGTAAAAGTTGCAGGAGGGGGACACTTTGTCATTGAATTACTCTTGAACTACAACTCTAACAGAATTGAAATAACACTCTCCAAAGTCCAAATACCATGATGATTAATTAGAGCTGCTTTTATTATGAAACATTACTATCCCTTTAAGTGGTTAATTTAACAGAATAACTAGATAAGTATGTGTCTTTCATAGAGCAGTCAAATGTACCAAATGATATTTTTGATTATACCTATAGTTTCCTCTAGAGTGATCTCTGTTTGAAGTCTGCCTTTAGTACTCAACCACTCACAACAAACGGTCGGCTTATATAGATCTAAACAGCATGTCTTTATCAGTTTGTCTTTATCAGATTGTATTTAGCATTTGTTTTGATCTGATTGTAAATTGAAACAATAGATTACAGCAGAGAACAAACACAAATTAAAATAGTAAATAGACATAACTGACTGATGTTTTAAGGATATCTCCTTAATTAAGTCCTTCTGTTAAATTAAGAGCCACTTGTTTCTAAAGCCCCATTTTAAGACAAGAAACCAACTTATATTGTAGAAGTTAATGTTGTGTTAATCTAATCTAGACTTTTTGTTTAATAAACCGTGAAAAGTACAAAGAAAAGGGAAAAGCTGCCTAGTTAATGCTTCTTTTTGGTAGTATAGCTATTTGGTAGATTACAAATAAAGTAATTCTCACCTTTTTTCCAATCCATATTGTTACACAGAGGCCTTTATTTGTCACAGAAGCAGCAGCTTGCAAACATGGGTCACACACTGCTTCTAAAATTAAACCTAACGCAGTTGGTTAAATTAAGCAATGACCTTGTGAAAGAAGCATTCTGATAGGAAAGAACTGCCTGTAAATACCAGGGAAATGCTCTGGAACACATGGTTGGGACTGTAATTCCCAGACCTACCAAGCTGCATTTAGGGAATCTGCAATGAATAAGCAAAATAATTCAAAACCTTTTAGTCATGAATATTTAACCCTTTCTGCACCAGAAGAGCATGCAACACAATGTGTTGCTTGCCCCTTTGGCTCTCAAATGTTTAAAGCAGTGGTTCTCAAACCTTTATTCATGGGAAACCATTTAGTTTCAAATTGCAATGAGAACCTTTAATCCCTTGGTTCCTAGAGAGGTTTCAGAAGAACTGATTCACAATGCATTGGAAACGTCTCTAGCACCCAGGGGGTTAACATAACATCATTATTAATCCAATTACAAAACCCCTCAAAGAAAGGGGAAAAAAAGGGGAGCGCTGAAAGATCCCCCAAAAAAATATATATATATTGTAATAAAGGACTAGGAGAAAAGATCCGAAAGGAAAAGTATACTTGAATAATATATAACATATAATATACAAATAGCACTGCTATTCCTAAAACAGGGGTGTATTCCCTGTATAAAATCTACAAGAAAAACTAAAATTCACCTAAGTGAAAAACAGGAAGAGCGCTTATAGTAAAAATATGCAATATTTAATAATACAACAATCTAAAAGTATATTAAGGGTACCCTTATAGAAATAAAAAATACACATACAAAAGATCAATATACAAATATATGAAAATAGATATCAATACAATAGCCTCAATCAGGCACCATATTATACCGGTATTACCGGTCTTACCACCCAGGTGGAGTTAGTCCGTTCTCTGTCCTTAATAATAGGATATGGATATTTCACAGTGGCGAAAATGAAATTGTCCTGATTGTTGCTAGTAAGTGACGGTGATCCGAAAAATTGCAGTAAGTATATCCAGGTAAAAGATACAGTGTAACAATCAGAGGTACCGCGGGCAGATAGAATGTAAAAATCTCCCGTCTATATTGTTGCTCCTCTGTTTCTCCGTGTAGTATCAAACTTCATTACTTTGCTGTACCTTTACTTGAAATAGAAATCACAGGCAGAAAGAGAGGTCTCTGCTAACTTTCCCGACTACCGAAGGAAATAAAGCGGGCAAAGAAGCAGACCTTCTCTATTAATTCTCCCGACTTGCAGAAGGAGAGGTCTCTGCTAACTTTCCCGACTACTAGAAGGAATGAAGCGGGCAAAGGAGCAGACCTTCCCTATTGATTCTCCCGACTTGCTGTTTAATCCACCCAGATGTCTTCTACGTATCGGATCACTATATAGTCACTATTGGATATAGCAAACTGGCATTCAATTGTTCATATAAATAAAATCCAATATAGTATACATAGTATACAATTGGTTCAGTACTAGTCTACAGAAAGTGTTCTTAGTCAACACGAAACGCGTTGATATTTGAGTACGAATTATACACTGTGAAAGTTTCTTTATATTGGATTTTATTTATATGTACAATTGAATGCCAGTTTGCTATATCCAATAGTGACTATATAGTGATCCGATACGTAGAAGACATCTGGGTGGATTAAACAGCAAGTCGGGAGAATCAATAGGGAAGGTCTGCTCCTTTGCCCGCTTCATTCCTTCGAGTAGTCGGGAAAGTTAGCAGAGACCTCTCCTTCTGCAAGTCGGGAGAATTAATAGAGAAGGTCTGCTTCTTTGCCCGCTTTATTTCCTTCGGTAGTCGGGAAAGTTAGCAGAGACCTCTCTTTCTGCCTGTGATTTCTATTTCAAGTAAAGGTACAGCAAAGTAATGAAGTTTGATACTACACGGAGAAACAGAGGAGCAACAATATAGACGGGAGATTTTTACATTCTATCTGCCCGCGGTACCTCTGATTGTTACACTGTATCTTTTACCTGGATATACTTACTGTAATTTTTCGGATCACCGTCACTTACTAGCAACAATCAGGACAATTTCATTTTCGCCACTGTGAAATATCCATATCCTATTATTAAGGACAGAGAACGGACTAACTCCACCTGGGTGGTAAGACCGGTAATACCGGTATAATATGGTGCCTGATTGAGGCTATTGTATTGATATCTATTTTCATATATTTGTATATTGATCTTTTGTATGTGTATTTTTTATTTCTATAAGGGTACCCTTAACATACTTTTAGATTGTTGTATTATTAAATATTGCATATTTTTACTATAAGCGCTCTTCCTGTTTTTCACTTAGGTGAATTTTAGTTTATCATTATTAATCCCTTGAGTGCTACATTATGCAGTCTTTCAGTGCTGCCTATGGTTTTACTCTGTCGCTATTCACAGCAGAAAGGAAGTTTCAGTGACATTTTTGAGAGAAACCCAATCAGTGTCATAGAGACAGAGACATATGAAAATAGGACAGTGCGATGTTCATCACATGAATCATACAGAACAATATCACAGATCGAAAAGGCACTGAGAGACAATGCAAGGCATTGCAAGTGTCAATTTTTAATAGTACACGGAGGAAGGGGTAGGGATGGGAAGGGGTATGGGAGATGAGAGAGAGAGAAAGTATGTGATGAAACGTAACATAAAACACAATTGCTGTGTGGAAGTGTTTCACATTTACTATTAATCACAGAATCACATATCTACTGTCTGTCACTTTCCCTGTCCACCATTATCTTTCATTTGCTTTACAAAACTACTTTTATTTCCTCAGGAAACCTGGGGTTCTACAGAGCATAGTTTCAGAACCACTGGTTAAAAGGAACACTATTTAGTACAGTTTCTAAGGAACATGGCTCCCAGTGTTTAATTATTAAAATGTGCCCCTCAAACTCATGCAGAGTACTCCTCCATGTACAAAAGGGACACTCGTACTTAATTATTATGCTGTGTACAGCCCAACAAATGCATTTTGGAGAAACAGCAGTTTCAATCACTTGAAACTGATATAGAGCAGTTCTATGACACTACTATATTTATGCTTTTTAAAACAAATAAAAACATAAATAAAACAGCCATTTTAAATGAAACTGAGCTTAAATTCTGAGTAATTTTCAAACTTTGTCTGTTATCTCAGCCTTGTTCCACTGTCACAGACCCAAACAAGCATTGCCCAGTATCCCAGTCTTGTCTCAAAGCCCACTGATAATCCCTGAACCATATATAACCTGTGTGAAACCCATCTTGTTCCATAATTCTTCTTGTGTCATTGTGCACTGGTAATCACAGAATCACAAATCCATTGTCAGTCACTCCAGCTTAGGTCCACTATCTACTGATAGTCACAGAACCGCATGCTGTATTTACTGCCTGTTGACACATTTTTATTTCTCAGTCCACTGGCAGTCAGAGAACCACATATGCACTGTTTGACATACAGGCCTTGTCATACTGTCAACTGCTATTCACAGAACTACACATATAGTCTGACACTCCAGCCTTGTACCACTGTCCACTGGTAGTTACAAAACCACACATGGCACTGCGAGACTACTGCTAGCACTGCATACATTTTAGCTAGCTCCAGCTCTAGCAGCTGTAGCACTGGTCCCCCTGAATATAACTAGGAGGATAATTTGTCCTGGTTCCCATAATGTTTACTTATCACCTATGCCCTGAGCCGCATATACTACACTGTATTGTCACTAACAGTCCAGCGCACCCACCATGTGCTCTAAATGTGACCGAGGAAGCAGAACTGAGCTTTCAGGGTCTCAGAACTGTTGTATGTACACTACATATGTTATGTACAATTATAGCTAATATCCAGGGCGTTATCTACAATTGTTCGATCTCCACTCTACAGTAATACTCAGCAGATGAGAGAGAAAAAGAAAAAATCAGCTCAAACCGATACTCAGTCTATATGCTCTTACCTTATTGACAACTCCGGAGTGCAGACTCCCGCCAATCTGCCATCTTGCTCTGGCGCACTTACCATTGGAACAAGTGTATAAGTGGAAAATTCGCCTGAGGTACAAACATCTAGCACGGGATATCTAGCTATTTCTCAGAAAGAGATGTCTGCTAATTCTCCATTCCCACAGGACATAGCGACGATCCTGGCTGGTTTACCCAACAAAGAGAACCTTGACAAATATATGCTTGACATGCAAGCCATGATGCAGGCTGAACTTGCTAAAGTAACCACCGATGTTTCTAACCTGACCCAGAGGGTAGCTTTACGCTAGGAGAATTTTGGTACTGATTCGGATCACACCAACTCAATTGAACGACTAGTCATGGAACAAAGAGATGAAATACAACATCTTACCCTGAAACTGGATGATCTAGAAAACAGGGGAAGAAGATGTAACATCAGGGTTAAGAATCTACCTGAATCAGTCCCTCCACAAGATCTGAAGTGCTTTCTTGTTTCTTCTCTGATCTGTTGGGAGACATTTCTCCAGAAGATATTAGACTTGTGCATGGGAAAAATTTGGTCAAATTTGATTTCAGACATTTTTTTTTCTTATTCGGTTGATCCAAAAATCGGACCGGATCTGTTCGACTCAGACGAAATTCGGAAGGAATCCAAATTATTCGGCTGAATTCACCATGCTTTTAAAAATACAATTAAATCAAAATTAGATAAATAAAAATAAATGGAACCATTTCCAGGGTCTAAATGAAAATGGTGGAACAGGGTAAGGTGGAGCATTAGCCTTTTGGTACTGTAGATGAAGCATGGATGTAGCTATTCGAAGGAAGACTGAGGATGACTGGTGCAGGGCAGACTCAGGATGACAGCAACAATGTAGATGTAGCCAGCAGCAAACTACAGAACACTGGAGCAGGCAGGACTCGGTAGATAAATATACAACTTTTGTTAGAATAGAGTTAGACTACAAAACCGAGGAAGCCTGGAGCAGGCAGGACTCATAGACATACAACTTTTCTTAGATTAGCATTACACTACAAAATTGAGGAAGCCTGGAGCAGGCAGGAGTTTACTGACACTGCCACTTGTTTGCTAGAGTGTGAGTTTAGTAGTCACCATGTGGCAAATGTCTTTGGGATCCGGTGTTGGGACGATATCGTCTTTGACTTCATCCTGTTTCCACTGAAAAGAAGTACCATCGGATAACAATACTAAAATCATACAGGAAGCCTGGAGGAGGCAGGACTCATAGACATACGACTTTTCTTAGAATAGAGTTAGACTACAAAACTGAGGATGACAGCAACATTGGAGATGTAGCCAGAACTGCAGAACACTGGAGCATGCAGGACTCAACCATTAGATGGATACAGCGACTGAGGATGACTGGTGCGAGACAGACTGAGGATGACAGCAACACAGAAGATGTAGACAGCAGCAAACTGCAAAACACAGGAGCAGGCAGGACTCAGTAGATGGATACAGCAACTGAGGATGACTGGTGAGAGGCAGACTCAGGATGACAGCAACAATGGAGATGTAGCCAGCAGAAAACCACAGAACACTGGAGCAGGCAGGACTCAGTCAGTAGATGGATACAGTAACTGAGGAAGACTTGTGAGAGGCAGACTCAGGATGACAGCAACATTGGAGATGTAGCCAGCAGAAAACTGCAGAACACTGGAGCAGGCAGGACTCAGTCAGTAGATGGATACAGCAACTGAGGAAGACTGGTGCGAAGCAGACTCAGAATGACAGCAACACTGAAGATATAGCCAGAAGCAAACCACAGAACACTGGAGCAGGCAGGACTCAGTCAGCAGATGGATATAGCAACTGAGGAAGACTGGTGCGAGGCAGACTCAGGATGACAGCAACACTGGAGATGTAGTCAGAACTGGAGAACACTGGAGCAGGCAGGACTCAGTCATTAGCTGGATACAGCGACTGAGGATGACTGGTGAGAGGCAGACTCAGGATGACAGCAACACAGGAGATGTAGGCAGCAGCAAACTGCAAAACACAGGAGCAGGCAGGACTCAGTAGATGGATACAGCAACTGAGGATGACTAGCGAGAGGCAGACTCAGGATGACAGCAACACTGGAGATGTAGCCAGCAACAAACCGCAGAACACTGGAGCAGGCAGGACTCAGTCAGTAGATGGATAAAGGAACTGAGGAAGACTGGTTTGAGGCAGACTCAGGATGACAGCAGCAGCACTGGAGATGTAGCCAGCAGAAGACCGCAGAACACTGGAGCAGGCAGGACTCAGTAAATAAATACCGCAGAGCAAGAATGAACAACCTGTATAGTGGGACAACAATATAGATTTTAAATTCCCCCTGAGTCCCACCAAGTGAGGGGGGTGTCCTCTGCCCAACCAATCACTGTTCTAGAGCTGGGTAAGCTGGAGCGCTCAGCGTTTTATGGTACTATGGATGATTCTAGATTAAGACTTTTGTTTTTCTAATCTGCATCGAACCTGAGAGCAGGGTAACCCAGCTTTGGCAGGTTGATTTTTAAAAAAGTAATTTGCTCCATGAGCTGGGGGGCCAATTGAGAGCGCTAGGGACTAAGCATATTTCCAGTTACCAAAAATACCTGCTCACTCTTGACAGTGGTTGGGGGCCAAGAAAGCAACTCCTGGGCTATCAGGGACAAAGTGGGCCACACAGCCCTCTTGTTATCCCAGAAAGTCAAGGGATCTGTACTTGGGGGCAAACAAGGTTCCTCAAGGTAAGCCTTAACCTCAAACTCAGCATTTTTCTACTGATTGGGAGATGTTTGTTTTGTCCGAAGCATAATCTCTCCATTGCCTCAGCATAAGAAGCAGCAGCTGCTCCACTGGAACAAGATGACATGCTACTGGCACTGCTACTGATAGGTCCCGGAAGACCTCCACACTCCTCCAGCTCATCTGTGTAATCTTCTCCTGCCTCGTGTGACTGCATCCTGTTTTTCCTTTGCCTCTCACGCACCCTCGCTATCAATTGTTCCCTCCAGGCAGTGAGTGAATTGGAAGTAAGTGCCATCTTGCCTTTGATTCATGGATCGCACATTGTGGCAAGCATTAACTCGGGACAATTGTTCATGTGCTCTTCCATGCGCCGTGTCAGTTCCTTCTTCAGCCTCGTTAGAAGGGCAGCAACATCACAAAGTATATTACCATCAGCACCAGGCAAGAGTTCCCTATGGGCAAGGAAATCGTCTAATTTTAAGGAGAGGTGCGTGAAGAGGGGAATATCTTCTGCCAAGCTACCATTCTCTTTGCTCAAAATTTCCACCAAAGCACGGAAAGGCCTAAGGACTGTCACTAACTGTTCCATTAGGGCCCAGTCAGCCCTGCTCAGTGTTCTGTTAGTGCCAATGAAATGGTAACATGACATTGTGTGAATTGTCTTTTTCTGCTCCAGGATACTCTCTAGTATATCTAAGGTGGAGTTCCACCTGGTCCCAACATCTTGTTTTAGGAGGTGCTCTGGGAAGTCTGCCTTTTTCTGTTCCTCCTTGAGGAGCTGGCTATCTTTAACACTCTGATGGAAGTGGCCAGCAATTTGTCAGAAAGAATCCAGAAGTGCTGACAACCTTCCAGTGTTACTGCCATCATCGAGAGCAGCCTTCACTACTAGATGCAGGACATGCGCTGAGCAGCGCACACCCACAAATCTGCCATCCCGGAGAGCCTTGATCATGTTAGCTGCACCATCAGTAACCACAAACCCCATTTGCACCTGTGTGCCTGCCTGCACCCCTAGCCACTGCATCACCATGTTCTGCAGTGCTTTGCAAATTTTATCTGAGGTGTGCTACTGATCCCTTACCTCAGCATGGAGGAGGAAATAGCGGTGTCCTGCCTGCTTGGCTACTGCACTCAAACTTGTTGTTGCTATCAGTGTGTCTTGCAACACATTGGGCCACCACCAATGTGCCGACACGAAGACATGCTGGCCACTCGGAGCACTCCATAAGTCAGTGGCAAAGTGTACCGACTGGCCACCAGCCTTTCCTAGCAGGTCCTTCAAAACACCAACGCATCATCGGTACAGTGAGGGTACTATAGTTCTACTGAATGTGGTGCGGGATGGAATGTTATATCTGGGTGCAGCAGCCTCCATAACTTGCTGGAAGGGCTCCCCGTCCACCAAATTAAAAGTAGCACCCCCAACGGCTATGAGCTGTGCAATGAGGCGTGTGATTTTCCTGGCCTGCTGTCTGTACATCCCTTTGGAATGAAACCCACCAAAATCTTCCAATGTGGCCTATATTGATTTTGGGATGGGCTGTGACTGTCTGCTGCTCTTACTCGGTCCAGATGTGGCATGATCCCCCTGCCCTTTCTCCTGCTGTCTATTGGTGGTGGGTGTGACTACTAGTACTGCCACCTTCTGCACTTATCAACACGACTTGTGGTAGTTGTTCAGGTGTTGGTTCATCCCGGAGGTGGTCAAATGACCCAAAACCCACCCACAGCTGACTTGCCTGCCACACAATTTACATTTTGCTAGCCGGCCATTACCAAGTGCCACAAATGGTCCCACGCTTTGGAGCAATGGATGACTCTTGAAGGTGGTGGAGAAAAAGAAACTGAGATGACATTTTCTTCATCTTCATCTGCTAGAGCAACCTCACTTTGCTTTTTCTTTCTACCTACTGTTACAGGGATACCAGTAGACCTAAAGATGGCAGCAGGGATGTTGGCACTGTGACTGGAGGAGGATTGTGGAGTAACAGTGGTACTGGTGGTGGAGACACTAGTAGCTACTACCTGGCTGGGAGACTCAAATGGAACTGGAGAGGGAGGTGTTGAGTTGTCAATAGAACACACAAGTTTAACTGGAGAAAAAGGAAGAGTACTATGGGAAGCAGGTGAAAAATTATGCTTAGGGGAATATTCAAGGTCACTGGAAAAATCAAGTTCAGGGGACAAATCAAGCTTAGGAGACTTTGATCCCTCAGATTCTTCTTCTAACTCTTGTAGATTTTGAAAGGAAGAAACATCATCATCATCAGCAGCAGATTTTATGGAAATGTGCTCAGTTCCCTCTTCTGCCTGGTGACTACCGGGAAATGGTAAACTATCTCCCTCAATAATATTTTCTGGAGTAGATATGCTCTCAGTGGCAGTGACAGTGGTGGCAGGAAAAAATGTTTTCCAAATACTGCAATAATTTCCGTTTGGGCTGCTTACACGGATGTTCGCTATAAAAATCCCTCATTGATACTGCCCGCAGTGTCCGACCAGTACTGTTACCAACACTAGGTGTCCCCAGGTTTACACAACTGGCTGTAGTGGAGGTGGTGACTAAACTGCCAGTGGCACTAGTCATTGTGCAGGTGGTTCTGGGGGGGGATCATCAACAAACAGCTGACGAGACACAGGTGACAGCTGCTTTGTGGTCTTAGAGGAGGACCTGGACCTCTCTACCCTACTAGTAGAGGTAGAACGACCTGCAGTTCCCTTCTTATTTTTATTTTTTTGTTTTGAATTCTGCTGCTGAGTCTGTCTAGTACTAGTACTCTTCTTTGCCCGCCTGCTGCTGCTAGCTCTGCTTGAAAGCAACATCACTGTGGTGGTGTTGCTGGTTGCTGGGTCACTGCAGCTGGTACCAGGACGAGAAACATCAGGGTGTTCACTACGACTCAAATCCATTACAGATAGCTAGGTAGTGTACTATATTAATCTGACCATTTTACAACCTGGCCACACGACAACTGTCAGACTAGCTGTGTCACTCTGAAAATTATTCAAACAAAATCCTAAATTGAATTTTAAAATTTAACACTGGAGCACTGATGATTCTCCCTTGTGGTGGTAGTAAGGTAGTTGGCCTCCCAGACCCTAAACAACTGTGAGATGGTCACTGCAAATTACTCAAACAAACTCCTAAGTTGAATTTTGAGATTTAACACTGGAACACTGAGGATTCTCCCTTGCTGTACTAGTAACATAGATGGTCTCCCAGTCCCTACACAACGGTGGGATGGCCACTGCAAATTACTCAAACAAACTCCTAAGCTGTATTTTTAGATTTAAGACTGGAACACTGATGATTCTCCCTTGCGGTGGCAGTAAGGTAGTTGGCCTCCCAGTCCCTACACAACTGTGAGATTCTGTCACTCTGCAAATTATCCAAACAAAATCCTAAGTTGAATTTTAAAATTTAACACTGGTGCACTGATGATTCTCCCTTGCGGTGGCAGTAAAGTAGTTGGCCTCTCAGTCCCTAAGCAACTGTGAGATGGTCACTGTAAATTACTCAAACAAACTCCTAAGTTGAATTTTTAGATTTATTAACACCGGAACACTTAAGATTCTCCCTTGCTGTGGCAGTAAGATAGATGGCCTCCCAGTCCCTATACAATGGTGAAATGGTCACTGCAAATTACTCAAACTCCTAAGTTGAATTTTTAGATTTAACACTGGAGCACTGATGATTCTCCCTTGCGGTGGCAGTAACATAGATGGCCTCCCAGTCCCTACACAAATGTGAGATTCTGTTACTCTGCAAATTAATCAAACAAAATCCTAAGCTGAATTTTAAAATTTAACACTAGAGCACTGATGATTCTCCCTTGCGGTGGCAGTAAGGTAGTTGGCCTCCCAGTCCCTACAGAATTGTGAGATTCTGTCACTCTGCAAATTATTCAAACAAAATCCTAAGTTGATTTGTAACATTTAACACTGGAACATTGATGATTCTCCCTTGCGGTGGCAGTAAGGTAGTTGGCCTCCCAGTCCTTACCCAACTGTGAAAGTGTGTCACTCTGCAAATTATACAAACAAAGTCCTAAATTGAATTTTGAAATTTAACACTGGCGCAATGATGAGTCTCCCTTGCGGTGGCAGTAAGGTAGTTGGCCTCCCAGTCCCTAAACAACTGTGAGATTCTGTCACTCTGCAAATTATTCAAACAAAATCCTAAATTGAATTTTGAAATGTAACACTGAAGCAATGATGAGTCTCCCTTGCGGTGGCAGTAAGGTAGTTGGCCTCCCAGTCCCTAAACAACTGTGTGATTCTGTCACTCTGCAAATTATTCAAACAAAATTCTAAGTTGAATTTTAAAATTTAACACTGGAGCACTGATGATTCTCCCTTGTGGTGGTAGTAAGGTAGTTGGCCTCCCAGTCCCTAAACAACTGTGAGATTGTGTCACTGCAAATTACTCAAACAAACTCCTAAGTTGAATTTTTAGATTTAACACTGGAACACTGAAAATTCTCCCTTGCTGTGGCAGTAAGATAGATGGCCTCCCAGTCCCTATACAACGGTGGGATGGTCACTGCAAATTACTCAAACAAACTCCTAAGTTGAATTTTTAGATTTAACACTGGAGCACTGATGATTCTCCCTTGCGGTGGCAGTAACATAGATGGCCTCCCAGTCCCTATACAATGGTGAAATGGTCACTGCAAATTACTCAAACTCCTAAGTTGAATTTTTAGATTTAACACTGGAGCACTGATGATTCTCCCTTGCGGTGGCAGTAACATAGATGGCCTCCCAGTCCCTACACAAATGTGAGATTCTGTTACTCTGCAAATTATTCAAACAAAATCCTAAATTGAATTTTGAAATGTAACACTGAAGCAATGATGAGTCTCCCTTGCGGTGGCAGTAAGGTAGTTGGCCTCCCAGTCCCTAAACAACTGTGTGATTCTGTCACTCTGCAAATTATTCAAACAAAATTCTAAGTTGAATTTTAAAATTTAACACTGGAGCACTGATGATTCTCCCTTGTGGTGGTAGTAAGGTAGTTGGCTTCCCAGTCCCTAAACAACTGTGAGATTGTGTCACTGCAAATTACTCAAACAAACTCCTAAGTTGAATTTTTAGATTTAACACTGGAACACTGAAAATTCTCCCTTGCTGTGGCAGTAAGATAGATGGCCTCCCAGTCCCTATACAACGGTGGGATGGTCACTGCAAATTACTCAAACAAACTCCTAAGTTGAATTTTTAGATTTAACACTGGAGCACTGATGATTCTCCCTTGCGGTGGCAGTAACATAGATGGCCTCCCAGTCCCTACACAACTGTGAGATTCTGTTACTCTGCAAATTATTCAAACAAAATCCTAAGCTGAATTTTAAAATTTAACACTAGAGCACTGATGATTCTCCCTTGCGGTGGCAGTAAGGTAGTTGGCCTCCCAGTCCCTAAACAACTGTGAGATTCTGTCACTCTGCAAATTATTCAAACAAAATCCTAAGCTGAATTGTAACATTTAACACTGGTGCACTGATGATTCTCCCTTGCGGTGGCAGTAAGGTAGTTGGCCTCCCAGTCCCTACAGAATTGTGAGATTCTGTCACTCTGCAAATTATTCAAACAAAATCCTAAGTTGATTTGTAACATTTAACACTGGAACATTGATGATTCTCCCTTGCGGTGGCAGTAAGGTAGTTGGCCTCCCAGTCCTTACCCAACTGTGAAAGTGTGTCACTCTGCAAATTATTCAAAGTCCTAAATTGAATTTTGAAATTTAACACTGGCGCAATGATGAGTCTCCCTTGCGGTGGCAGTAAGGTAGTTGGCCTCCCAGTCCCTAAACAACTGTGAGATTCTGTCACTCTGCAAATTATTCAAATAAAATCCTAAATTGAATTTTAAGATTTAACACTGGAACACTGATGATTCTCCCTTGCAGTGGCAGTAAGGTAGTTGGCCTCCCAGTCCCTACACAACTGTGAGATTCTGTCACTCTGCAAATTATTCAAACAAAATCCTAAGTTGAATTTTTAGATTTAACACTGGAACACTGAAGATTCTCCCTTGATGTGGCAGTATGTCATGGTTTTTGATGAACACTCAGACAGAATAGTAACGTTAAAATGACTTTATTGAGTAAAGTGCATACAAGGAATGAGGCCACAGGCCCACAATCGAAACCACACTATACGGAGGATATATAGGCAGTAAGCGATGACTGTAAACAGAATGACTGAGATGGAATACAGGAAGTGGAGATATCTTAGGCAGGCAACCCTCCACTAGAGAACCTGGAGAGATCAGGCTACTGGACCCCAGCTGACAGCAGGACAGAGGATGGCAGCAAGTCCTGGAGATGGTAGTAGGCACGAGACCCAGACGCCTGGGAGGCACAGAACCCACGGATGCAACAAGGCAACACTGACCACGGGACAGGGGTCCCAGAGTGACCGAGGCCACCACTTACAAGGGTAAACCCTAGAACGCTTCCAGTGAACACTGGAAGGCCACAGGTTTCCCCTCTAGGACAGTGGAACAAGAGCAAGTGCTGGCTCTAGGCCCTCAGGCCACTAGACAGGAATATGAGCTCAGGGTCTCCACACACCCAGAAGTGCGTGCCAATGAAGTGCTGGCCCTCACCCAGGCACTGCAACACGAAGGAGCACACGGGTAGCTTAGATAGTGTTAGACACTGAACAGTTAAGAGGAGATGCCCAGAGATACATAGGAACTCCCACAGGGAGTGAGCCCAGCAGTAAGCGCAGAGGGAGACACAGAGAGATCAGAGTAACTCAGTCAGCACTTGCTAGTACTGTACCGGTACTTCGCATGTACACACTTCCGCAGGCAGTAGGAGTAAGTGGCGGTAGCACGAATGCTATACCCAAGGTCGACAGAATAAAATAGCGCCACGTGGCGCACGCCACCAGGCAACTGGAAACCATGGAATGTAATGCTGGCCAGTTAGACAACGGAGGAGGCACTACCATACACGGATGGCAACGGAACAGTGGCTCAGCGGAACGGGTTACAAACCAACAGGAAGCACAGACTGGTCAGGTGCACAGGCAAGGCTCAATAGCCAGGCAGACTGAGGCAATGGGGTATCACAGCCAGATCAGTACAGCAACGGAGCGGGTTCTCAGTCAGATCAGTCGATAACGGAGCAGGTTCTCAGCCAGATCAGTTTAGCAACGGAGCGGGTTCTCAGTCAGATCAGTCGGTAAAGGAGCAGGTTCTCAGCCAGAACAGTTCAGCAACGGAGCAGGTTCTCGGCCAGATCAGTTCAGCAACGGAGCGGGTTCTCAGCCAGATCAGTCGGTAACGGAGCAGGTTCTCAGCCAGATCAGTTCAGCAACGGAGCGGGTTCTTAGCCAGATCAGTTCAGCAACGGAGTGGGTTCTCAGCCGGTAACAGAGCAATACACAGGAACACAGGAACGTCGTCAGGCAAGCTGGGTCATACACGAACAGCAACACAGTAACAAAACGTCAGGCTCAGATACACCACGAAAGGGCACCTTAGAATGGATATGACAGGGTATAAAAAGGCAAGCCCTGGGTGGAGCAAAGATGACAGGCCAGTGGGAAGGCAGATGGAAATTAGGCACAGTAACAATGTCGCTGTTAGAGCAGGAACATGGGCACCGTGATACAGTAAGATAGTAGGCCTTCCAGTCCCTAAATAACTGTGAGATTGTTTGAATAATTTGCAGACTGACAAACACAAACTCCTAATTTGAATTTTCATATTTTACACAGGAACAAAAGTGACTCTCCCTTGCAGTGGCAGTAACTGGCACTAATGCTGCCTATGCCTATCTGCCTGCCTACACAACAACTGGACAGTCACTCTCTCTATTTGCTTCTTCTCTCTTCCAGCTCCAACAATGCAATAAGCACTAACAGGAAATGCAGGAGCTGTCTGGGTGTCCGTGATGTCATTAGTCCATCCCCCATCATGAAACCAAGAAGCTAATTGCTTGGACTAGAGACATTATGAAACAAAGAAGCTAATTGGACTAGGGAGGGAGGGAAAGCAGTGTGCGCGGGTAGATCGTCATCCGAATATTGTAACGAAATTCTGTCCAGTTATGTTTCGGATTCGGCTTCTAAAAATGAATGGCTCTAAGATTTTCGACATGTCCAACTGGCTCAGAATCACCCTTATACGTCCGAAATCCGAATGTGGATGAAACTAATTGCACAAGCCTAGATGATATACATATTGAATGCACATACCGTACATTTAAGCCCAAAGATCCGGATTCTCCATGGGATATTTTAATTTGTCTACAAAAATTTGCCTTGAAAGAGAGAATCATGAGAAAGGGTTGAGAATCCCCTCAATTGATGTGCGCAGGAGCGCAAATTTGTTTATTTAATAATATTTCTCCCTACACTCTCAGTCTGAGAAGGTCTGTTAAACCTTTAACAGACCACCTCCGCAATCTTAACATAAAATAAACATGGGGATTCCCCTTCTCTCTAACCGCCGCTCTGAATGGGAGATCAGCTACGATCCACTGTGAGGAGGAAATTCCATTGCTTTGCACTACTTTTGGTATCTCCATCCCAGCAATGACAGCCGTCCCAGCTTCTCCCTCACCTCAGTAGCAGAAAGCCAACAGACGTCTCGAATGGTCTCCAGGATCACCGTCTCAAAAGAAAAAATACAGAAGACTTGAAGCTCTGGTCACGCAGGGCATCCTAGCTGATAACACAGAGACCTGAAGAGAGGATTAGGAACTTTCTTGTACTTTGTGACCATGGTTGGTCGTCATACTCCCTATAAATTTCTGCAACAGATCTGTCTTTGTGAGATACAGTGAAGAGACTGGATAACCCTTTTGGGTAACCTCTGTTAATTTTCTTTTTTTTGCATTATACTAGAATAATGTTCTGCTTTTTTTTTTGTTCTACCTCAGTAACTTATGTGTATGTCACTATTAACGTAGTGGATAACTTCGGGATTTTGATCGTGGTCTGCTACTCATGTTCTTCCCTCAATTTGCCAGAAGATTATATTTGCTGTTTGCTGTAGTTGAGATGGGGGGGAGGACTTGAGGATACTCATCAGGCCAAAGTTCGACTAGATTGGGGCACTTTAGGACTAGTATGTTGAGCAGCGTAGGACACACTGAAACTCACACTCTCCACAACATTCTTGATGCTTTATATTTAAATTGTCAATATGCACAACTTAATCGAGGTACATCCTTGCTCTCTCCACATGGTGGAAGGATGGGATTCTATTATATTACAATTATAAATATAGCACATATCTCCGCCTCTTTCCTAAAAGTGTAGCCGCAAGGTTTTTATGAGAGAAGACCGATGACAATGTGTTGCCATTTATTTTGGCACCTGATGTTAATTTGGTTGTTTTTTACATGTGCGGACTTCAACTCCCCGCATTTTCTAACTACACAGTAGTAATACCCGTAATTCCCTATATGGAAGCAGTAGTTTCAATACTTTTCTTGTACAGATATAACTGGGCACCCCCTTTGTGTACATTAGAGGGTTTGAGAGATATAGATGTTCGGATGTTGTTTTGCCAACGATACCCCCCTGTCGAGTGATCCTTCTTTGACATACACTTGCCTTGACAACGCACCATTCAAATCTGCTTTATATCCTGCCTACAATTAAAATGAAATATTAAGAAAAAACTAAATACTCATAGTCAAGTCTGTTTAGATAAGAGACTTACTCCTTACACTTTTAAAAAGGTATTTACACTTATATCTGATCTTTTATATTCTAGTTCAGACCAGATATAACTTTAGAAATATGGTGCCTGACTTATTCAGCACAAGTGCAGTATGCAAGAACTTATGCCATTCAGATGTTCAATGTTAAAGATACTATGATACTCCCGCGACACAGGATGCTATTTTCTTTATTGTTGTTGATTATTTCACCTGTTGCATTTTGTAATATCGTGTCCCCTTAGACACTAAACTTCACATTGGTTCCCTTCTAGATTCACACACATTGCATCTATAATACATGACTTTGGTCTCCTCTCACTGAGCTGACATCATATGACATCATGACATAGAGACTTAATCCCATCATTCACTGATAAATACTGATCGGTTGTACTCGACTGCTGCACTACCTGACGTGTAGGACCCCAGGAATATATCACCCCCACATGCCTATGGCATTCTCCATACATTGCCTTATCTTCTACGATCCACCAACAGACATAACACAGCTCCCTTCTTTCTCTGTCTTTCTTCTCCCTTCTCTCCTTTCTCGTGCGAGTTTGGGCGGCTCTCTGACACCCCATTGGTCACTATATGTCCCCTCTTCAGATCCTGTCTGTCAATGCCAGGGGCTTGAACACTCCGGAAAGAGGGCTATAGGTCTGATCGCCTAAAAGCTGATGTAGTGTTTGTACAGGAGACTCACTTCCAAGCTTCTAACCCCCCTAAATTTCATAAGAAGACTTTCTCCACTGCATATTTCTCTTCAGCCCAGGATAAGACAAAGGGAGTGAGTATATTATTTTGCACTTCTCTTCATTGGGTACAAACTCATGTGCAAACTGATCCAAAGGGCAGATATATCTTTACATCTTTCTCAGAGGACTACTGACAAACAAACCGATTACGTTACTTAATTTATACTCACCTAACTCAGGTCAACTTTCCTTTACACTAAAGACACTCAACCTTTTTGACGACGAGATTTCTGGCCCTCTTATAATTGGTGGGGATTTAAACTTAACACTTGACCCGACCATAGACAGTTCTTCAGGCAAGCCGTCTGTTAAGAAGTCTCACTTGAAATGTTTGAACACAGATCTAGCTCAGAGGCACCTGGTAGATGTTTGGAGACTGATGCACCCATCAGATAGGGAATATACCTACTATTCACACCCTCATACCTCACATAGTAGGATAGATTACTTCTTAGTATCCCAAGGTTTGCTGGAGCACATTTCTGACACTAGCATAGAAACGACCTCCTGGACTGATCACTCCTCCATTTCCGTCTCTCTTATCTTTCCCCACATTCCTACTAGATGCTGTAATTGGAGACTGAATGAGTCCTTACTCTTACCCCCCTCACACTCAAGAGACATTAAGAAATCATTTATTAGATGACTTTTCCCACAACTCTTCTGATATATCAGCAACAAGGTGGGAAGCGAACAAATGTGTGATGAAAGGACATTTAATAAAAGTAGGTACACATCGCAAAAGGGAAAAAATGAAGACCAGTCACGAATTAATAGCCCAGATTTGCTTATTGCAAATGGATCACATTGCTAAGAACACCTCAAATTCTTTGCAGGTACTATCAGATAATAAGGCAGTGCTCAACACTATTCTTAGAGAAAATGTAGCTAAATCATTCATGTGGCAAAAATACCATTCATATCTAGCAGGCAATAAGTGTGGTAAGTTGCTCTGGTCTGAGGGAATTAGAATTGAGGCTGCCCTTTTATATGGGCAGCCTTACTTCTAATTCCCTACAGCCATTGGCTGAGATATGCTTACGCATCTCCCAGCCAATCAGCTTTGAGCGGCTGTGCTTTAAACTGATTGGCTGGGAGGTGTGTAAGCATATCCCAGCCAATGGATGTGAGGGAGTTAGAAGTAAGGCTGCCCATATAAAAGGGCAGCCTCAATTCCAATTCCCTCAGACCGGAGCGGGCATCGGCCCATGAAGAAGAAGAGGAGAGGGCTGTGCCATCTTATTCTATCTCCGCCTCAGTGCCTCACACAACAGCGGAGACAGCAACATATTAAGCTGAGTTTGATTTTTAGTTACTTATAGACAATAGAAATACATTGGCATTAAGATATATGGCAAACATTCCCTAACATGTTTATTATTATTCCATATGGGAGATTTTTATTTGAAGACTGGCATGCTACTATGTACTTTAACCCTTTGGGCCCCAGAGAGGTATGCAACGCATTGCTTTGCAATGCGTTGCTTACCCCTCTGGCACTCATGGGGTTAATGTAAAAATGTATTTTTTTTCTTTTACAGGAAGAAGAAAGAAGATAGAAGAGAAGAAAGAAGACAGAAGATAGAAAAGAAGGACAGAAGACAGAAGATAGAAAAGAAGGACAGATGACCAGGAAGCCGAGGACTCCGCTGGACATCAGGATTAATGGTAAGTGTAACTTGTGATGCCGGCAGGGTAATTATACCCCACTGGCACTCAAAGGGTTAATCCTACTAATGTCTGACATATTTTTATCCTTTGGATGTATTGCTATGGGGCTTAGAGCCCCATATCAATACATCCACTGAGGATTTAGGGTTTTTTTTTTAACTTCAAGTGTCTGTGTCGGCTGTTTAAACAGGCGATAAGGGACTCAAGTTAAAAAAAGAATAGGTGTTAACTTTCCTGCGATAACATGTGTACCTTATCATCTGATCTTGGCTAACGCAGACATTTGAATTGCAATTTACGGCGTTTTCATCCTTTTCAATGGATGAAAACACCTCTTAACTTTACCTCACGACGGCTCTTTTTTTCGCCTGTATTTTTTCACAGCACAGACATTAGAATAGCTTATTGAGCTGGAAAAAATGCCGTCGGCAGAAAAAACAGCCGTCTCCAACATTTGGATCGAGGCCTAAGTTCTCCAAAGTTGGAGAAATCTTAGCGCATCGGCTCCATAGAATAACATAGGAACTGGAGAAGTGATATTACTGGAAAAGTCATCTCCACTTTATCACCTCTTTATCACACCTTAGTGCATAACACCCCCCCCCCTCCGCAGGCAAGAACATTTAAGAATAATGGAGGAGATTCACTAAGCGGTGATAAAGTGGAGATTACTTCTTCAGATTATCACTTCTCCAATTCCTATGTTATTCTGTGTATCTTATGCACTAAGAATTCTTCAGCTTTGGAGATCTTAGTGCATAGGCTGTATGGAATAACATAGGAAGTGGAAAAGTGATCAACTGGAGAAGTCATCTCCACTTTATCACCTGTTTATCACACCTTAGTGAATCTCCCCCAATGAATGTCATCACTCAGGTAACTCACAGTAGAGAACAGGACCTGGATGCATTAACCCTTTGAGTGCCAGAGGGGTGTGCAATGCATTGCTTTGCATACCCCACTGGCACTCAGAGGGTTAAGGTTCAAACATGCTGATACACTACTGACTTCCAAAGGAAAACAGTATATTTCATTATAAAATAAAATAAAAAAGTTCTATTTATTCTAAATCCGCATTAAATATGATTCATTCACAGTATTCAAACTTAACTTTTAACGGTGTGGTAAATTCAATCACCAGTAAATAACTTGCAGGATGATTGACACCTGTCCCTACGCAGGCAGCTAGCAACTGTGTGTAAACAGTGGGCTTAAAGTGATAGTAATACTTAAAATGTAAAAAAAAAAAATATGTTGTAGGTTTTATCCCCCTGAGTAAAACAAGGGTACTCCTACTGCTGAAAGGTGTTTTATTCAAAAGTTATTACAGCTCAAAGTTGAAATTTTTAGGTACAATATCACAGTGGCCTGAAATTGTACAGTGGCGCTGTTGCTACACCATCCTATGGACAGCTCTGGTCAACTGACCAGAAATCTCCAAAGAATGGTGTAGCAACAGCACCACTGTACAATTTCAGGCCACTGTGATATTGCACCTAAAAATTTCAACTTTGAGCTGTAATAACTTTTGAATAAAACACCTTTAAGCAGTGGGAGTACCCTTGTTTTACTCAGGGGGATAAAACCTACAACATATTTTTTTTCTACATTGTAAGTATTACTATCCCTTTAAACTCTGATAAATAAAACATTTGTTAAAATAAATAAAAAAGAGCTCAGTCTATTTTTTGACCTAATCGCCATTTCATCAGGTGGTAAATAGCAATGTAAAGAAAAGTCATCTTTATACCATAACAGGAGCAATCCACTGATGCCAGCATTGATTAGGAAAGCTTGACTGGACAATTCAGACACACCTCCCCACCAACCAGACCCCTGGGGTGTAGCCCCTCTCATAAAATATATTGATGTATAAAAATATATGTTTTTTAAGTTAATCTCAAAAATACAACTGTACATCAGGTAACATCACCATGATCAAAATGATTAATGACACGTTGAGGAGGAATCATATGACTTGATAGATTTAACCTGACTCCCAACTTCATTGAGCTATGTACGTTATCAGAAAAAAAGAGTCTCTACCATTATAATGCAAAGGGTGATGTGATGATGCACTCATCATACTGATTATTGATATTATACAAATACTGAAACCTTCATGGGGCTGTTCCATCCCCCATTAGGAATGCCCATACTTCCTGTTCCTTCAGGATGGATATGGACATGGGTAGACTTTGAAAGGAAATGGGGTCTGCTTGGGAATGACTTTCAGAGCTTTATTAATCCAAACTTCCAATTTTAAATTTGTATCTCCTGGGATACTGAAGAGGATTACAGCTTCAGGATGCACAGGTCATGTAAGTATGTCCTTTCTGTTTGTCTGTCTATTAGCCACAAACTGTAGTCTGTGTTTTTTAGCTATACTTGGCATTCTGGCCCATTAAACTAACTTTTACATCACAAACTGGCTTTAACAGTCTATCAGTCAGTTCCTGAGGATTCATAGGATTCTACTGAGTCGGAATTTGAACTACAATTCCAGGAGCTGATGATACATTTTTTACGTAGAGGTTACCCAAAGGATTTTAATGCTTTTGCATACCAAAAAGAAAAATCCACAAAAAGGGATAAACTTATTAATCAACAGGTTGGCTATATGAGTAGGTACAGGAGCATTGCATGAGAACAACAAAATATGCCTTTATGTTTATTACATACTAGTTGAACAGCCCGTTACACGGGCCACAGTGCCACTGCCACCCGGTCGCGGGGCAGTCACCCGCAGTAGAGACTGCCCGCGCCACGGCTGATACAGAGGAGGACGCTCCTTCGGAGCGCCCAGCCGCGGCACGGGCAGTCTCTACTGCGCATGACTGCAGCACGCGCAGCAGCGTCTACTGCGCATGTTGCGGCGTTACACACGATTTAGCAAATTATTATATAGGATTATAGTCTGGAATATAATAAAATCAGAAATATTATTAAAAGACATAACCCTATCCTATGGAGTTATAGCCATCTGCTTGTTCCCTTACAACAGGGATGTAAGTTTGTCTCCAGAAGAGCACCTACTTTGGGGAAGACCCTTTCACCCAGTCTATTTAAGAGTACTCCACAGCCTATTCCAACATGGTTAAATACAATACAGATGTTTAGTTGTGGAGATAGACGTTGTGTGGCGTACATATGTGAACACAGGGAAAGATTTTGTAAGTTCAGCAACAGGTAAGACATCATATGAGACAGTATATAAACTGCTAAACTTGCTATGCAGTTTATTTACTCACTTGCGTAAAATTTATAAAACAATATGTCCGTCTTACTATTAGGGCTCTAAAAGAAAAATAAGGGAAAATATCTATTCATTTAAAAGTAAAGATATGACCAAAGCAGTAGCCCAACATTTTTTAGAGTGTTCAGAATCAAATCTGTCATTTTTCCTTTCAGGAGATAGAAAGAATTTCAGCCCATGAGAGAGGTGGGAATACTCAATTGATATTAGATATGGAGGAGATCAAATGGATCTTGTATTTATAAACAAGACAACCATTTGGTCTCAAATTCAGACCATGATGTAAGCTTGTTTATTCAGAAATAGAAGGTTAAGCTATCTTACGTAATATGTGATATATTTTTTTTTCTGATATGACATTGAGAATCCATATTATGAATTTACATTCTGAATTTATATACATTTGTTGTCTGATTAATAAGTTTGGGACTAATACCCGAATCTCTGCTTATCTAATTGTCATTACACTCTTTGTCCAACGTAGTCGCCATTTAAGGTTAGGCATTTATCTTGATCTTCTTAGTTGAGCAGCCGTAGTTACAGCACTATGTGATGCTTGATAATGATCCAATGGATACCTAGTACATGCTTGCTCAGTTCCATTTTTACTCATTATTTTATCTCACACACTATTTGAAGGTAGATATTTTGTATTGTACCAAGCCTATGATTAAGTATATAATTCACAAAACGCCTTAGGTGGGTAGTTTATGTGTGAGTCCTTATGTGATCCAGGGACTCTCTGGGATCTGTTGAGCACTTCCATCCTGTTGTTCTTCAGAGCTTTATTAAGCCAAACTTCCATCTGCATCTCCTGGGATACTAAAGATGATTACAGCTTCAGGGTGCACAGGTTGTGTATGTCCTTTCTGTTTGTCTGTCTAGTAGCCACAATCTGTAGTCTGTGTTGTTTTGCTATACTTGGCATTCTGGCCCTTTAAACTCATTTTTACATCACAACCTGGCTATAACAGTCTCTCCTGGGGTGGATGGATATATGTTTTTTTACCTTTATTGCATTTTTTGTACAGTATTGGTGTGTACATATCCTGTGGCACCAGGTGGGCTCCATTCCACTTAACTGTGCTCATGGGGCAGATGAGCTATGAATATAATGGAGGACACCCTGAAGGGGCCCCACAGCCAATATAGCCCTGCGCTTCTCCATACAAGTTACCCAAATGTGAACCCTGTATAAAGCATATATCATACCTGTATTAATAGATTTGCAAAGAATGAAGGTTTTATTGTATAATTCGGTCAAAGTATGTTTAAAGGGATAGTAATACTTAAAATGTAAAAAAAATATGTTGTAGGGTTTATCCCCCTGAGTAAAACAAGAGTATTCCCACTGCTGAGAGGTGTTTTATTCAAAAGTTATTAATTTTCAAAGTTTAATTTTTAGGTGCAATATCACAGTGGCCTGAAATTGTACAGTGGCGCTGTTGCTACACGATCCTATGGACAACTCTGGTCAGTTGACCATAAATCTCCATAGGATGGTGTAGCAACAGCGCCACTGTACAATTTCAGGCCACTGTAATATTGCACCTAAAAATTCAACTTTGAAAATTAATAACTTTTGAATGAAAGACCTCTCAGCAGTGGGAGTACTCTTGTTTTACTCAGGGGGATAAACCCTACAACATATTTTTTTTTACATTTTAAGTATTACTATCCCTTTAAGCTTGCTTACCACACCAAGGTATCCCTTTATAGGTTTTTCCACCCACCACTACAAGCCACTTGTGGTTTGACTATTACCTTGATTGCAAATTGACATAGGTCAGGCAAACCAAACAAAAGGCAACATACTATGACTTTAAAAACCTCTTTCTAAATAATACCAAATGTGCAGATTTAAACTTTAAGTGTATTTCATTCTATATCATTTATAGCAGTGGAATGAAATAAGATTTGGTGAAAGAAGCAGTTGAATAAGGAGAAAAAATATGTGCAAAAGCAAAGAAAGGAAGAAACTCACAGGGCTAGTACACATAACATGTACATGTAATATTTAAATTCAAAATTTAACAAGGAGTGGGGGAATTCTCCAAGCTTCTATACTTAATTCTAAAAGGCAGTTTAAATAAAAATATATTTAGTATAGTCAGACTCTTGCCCAGAAAATCGAAAAAGCATGCTTTGCGATGCGGTGGAGTACCGCAATGTTTTCCTATGGTAGCTCACTTTGAGTCCTCCGTCATCTAGAGGACGAATGATACTTTGTAGCGTTGGTAAGCGGAAACTATTTATTTCAGAACAGTCTGTTTAGCTTCAGTAGATGTTAGGCAAGGACAAGAACCTGGCTTAGAATTAGAAGGGTCTTTCACCGTTTAATTTCCCCTATCCCCGTTAGGAGTTAAGTTACTAGGCAAGTTGTGCGAGTGTCTGACAAGGGATAACAGACACATTTTGCCACCATAAGTGTATACTTTGTGAAAATAATTTTTAAAAGGTTATTTACCTCATGCCTATTTCTTGCTCCTCAATCATTTTTGAATAATCTACTCACCCCGAACCTGAGGATTTTTAACTTCCTTCTTTTCAGTATAGTTATTTTGGATTTTAAAAATATTAATAAAATTTGTTCTTTTAATAAATTAATATTCAGTGTTCACCAAACACAACATTTTCTTCTCTCTCTTTCTTGTAATGTTGATCATTGAATATGATGTTGGGGTAGCACCTGCAATAAGGTTTTTCCATTATTAGGGAAATATAATGCAATAAGCTCCCAAATAGTAGGTTATAATATTTCCTAAATCAATGATGGGACAATTTAATACCTTTTGCATTTTCATTTAAACATCAGACAGTGCAGTTCTGAGTTTTGTAGTGTTTGTCTCATTCTTGCCTGGGTAGATGCTCATGTTCCAGATTTCTCAGCCATGTTTATTCCAGGAGTCGACAATACTGTGGTGGACTTTTTCTGGCATCAGTGTCTGGACCCAGGGAATTGGGAACTCAGCCAGATGGTGTTCGACTCCAAAGTTCAGGTATGGAGTCTTCCAGTTGAGGATCTAATGGTATCTATAGCAAATCGCAAGGTTCCTCTGTTCTGCTCCAGAGCCTGGAACCCTCTCAGTCAGTGGATCCAATGGGAATTGCTTGCCAGTTTCTCCTGGTGTATGTGTTTCCTCCCTTTTCTCTGATACTCAGAGAATTAAGAAAGGTCAGGATGGAGAGGGACCATGCAATCTCGAATACTCCTTACTGGCCTTGAGGGGTACGTCACACAGATTTTCACAATCTAGCAGCTTTACCTTCCACTCATTCTGTTCCTCTTGAGCCAGGGTCCTCTGTGTCATCCAGAGTTGGATAGGTTAGCCTTGATGGCTTGGCCCTTGCAGTCAGCATTCTGAGGTAGAAGGACTTCTCTGAACCTGACATTGCAACTATGAAGGTCGGCAAGCCGGTTTCAGCTAAAGCTTAACATAGGGTCCAGTCTACTTTTTCAAGTGGTGTGAAGACCTGGCCATGGCATAGCCCTTTTCATTTTCCACTTATTCTGGCCTTTCTTCAGGTTTCAGAAAGGCTTTAGACTTAGTTCTATCAAGGTCCAAATTTTAGCTCTATCTTTTCTTTTTCAGAGATGTATTTCCTTGCTGCTGCACATGCAAACCAATGTGCAAGGGGCTGTTTTGTTTTATTTGTGCACTTTATTCACTGTTGGCCCCTGCTTCAAGTTCAATGGCTGTGAGTTCCTCGAATGACCAGGCAAAGTATCCCCATTTATGTATGAGAATCATCCCTTTGGGACTATACTTTTGAGCACTGAAGGCTGGGAGGAGGACTCCTAAGATATCTGCCCGGTGTATGTTCCAAGGTGAAAGAGATTTGAATCCGTGAGGAGAGGGGGAACAATCGACTCTGCCTGGATGTGGTGTTGGAGAGAGTGACATTGAAACCAACAAGGGGCATACGTACCCCGAGATGCCCATTATTTATCTGGGTCTTATGAGCATGCATTTGTTTTATTTATTTCTCTGATATTTTTAAATAGATTACTCTTAGATGGTTTCCTTTCTTTTTATATGGTTTTGGATGTAATACTCCATGTGAGGTCCTGTGAGTTCTGAGTGCTGAAGCAATTCTGCAAGGATTTCTACTGGAAGCGGTGGCTGGCAAGATCACCAATGTTGTGTAGCTGTACAGATCACAGCGCCCACAAGAAATTCCGGATTTCCAGGTGTTTTAATATCTATATGACTGTTTGCTGTGCAAACACTAATTGGATCATCATATTCCCATGAGTACGGTATGGGGGAAGTAGTTGTTTAAGCCTTGACTTCAATTTTGATTTATTTGCTATGTTTAGCTATTTGTCCATTTTAGTGGAGTATATATTGGTGGATTTCTACTGTTTTAGGTACATAATAGTATTTTGCGCGGATCAGATTTGTTGTGTGTATCAGTGACATAGAAGTGTAAAAATAGGTGAGAATCGGGTATGAAAACATTTTTTACTCCTTTTCACCATTTGTGAAATGGGAGGGTTTGTATTTTAGAGATATAAAAAAATTGTACAAAAGCACTACTCAAATAAATATTCGTATAAGGTACATCCATGCATATCATGCATAGGGTGCCATAGTCCTACATATAATCTTAGACAAAAAGAAAAAAAATAATTAATAGAATAAGACCTATATAGGCACTCAACCCACATATAATAGACAATAGTCACCATAAAAATAAGAAAAAAATATTTATTAGCAAATAAACATCCTAAATTGGATAAGACATAAATAAAGTTGAGCACAAAGAACCCCACATATCCCAAAAGGTACTTTGGTGACTATTGTTTATTATATGTGGGTTGAGTGCCTAAGTAGGTCCTATTCTATTTATTCTTTCTTTTTTTGTCTAAGGGGTCGTATTATACACACGTTTCTGACAGGGCACTAATATATTTTCAATGAGAAGAGGTCCTGAAAGGAGGAAATACCGTAGCATGGAAAGTGGGCACCAAGTGCAAGCACGCCACCTGCTGCACAGATCTTTCAGCTGCCTCTGCAGGGTGCTCCTGGAGGCGGGTAACAGGAGTGAAAAGAGGCAAATAGATAACTGTATTGAGGTGGTGGGAGGAAAGAAGGGATAGAAATCAAATGGGGAATTTTACTTTTTTGTGGGTAGAGGTAGGGAAAATGGGGTACAGATACAGTATTGAGGTGAGGGGAAGAGAGATCTTGCGGTGAGATCTTGAGGTGAGGGGAAGAGAGATTGCATTTTTTTTGTTGGTAGAAAGAGAGGAGGGGTGTATAGTACTTCAAAATCATAGGTATAGTTTACACCTGTATATTTGACACTAAATTTATATACATAATATTTAAGGTCAAAATAAATTGATAAAAAGTTTTATTGCTGTGGAGAAATTGATACATTTACACCACACAGTCTGATCTCCTAAAAGAGGGTTATCAGGGTGGGATACAGAAACAGTGGAATTTAGGTTTAAAAGAGGGAGTCTCTACGGATAGACACGTGATGCTTTCAGTAGAGCAGAGCACTGCACACTTGTATTCCCAGGTTAGCATCTAGTAATTGAAACATAATGCTAGCCATATTTTATCATCAAAAACTTGACGGATTACAAAATGCTCTTGGCCATCAGATTCAGGCCTGTCATCATGTATTTTTCTTTTCCGAAACAGCAAAGGGTTAAATAGCTTAAACCGTTCTCACGGGACATCTTTCACAATCCAGTTTAAACCGAGTGTCACTCAAAGGGTTACTATATTTTCCTTTATTAAACAGAGCTTGCCATTATCTCAGAGAACGATTGTTCAGCCATATTAACGTAATAGGGTCACGTATTTTGTTCTAAAATTCTCTATGTAGACTGTCTGACGCTCCAATACAATAACCAACGTCAGATGAAGAATCCGGAAGTAATGACGGTAGACGCGCCTGAGAACCTTTTCCTCTTCCTTGCGTTCCATTGCTCAATCGATCGGTAATGTTTTGATTTGGTCTGTGAGTTATCTTCAACTACAGGACTTCTTACCCGTAGTGCACTGCGGGGCAGCCATGGCTGGTGTATTGAAAAAGGTTAGTAGACTGAGGTCAGACACTTCACGAAGATAGGACGTTATGTCAGTGCTAAAAACCATTCACGTTTATATGCGATGTGCTAAGAAAGCTGCACCCGGTTTTCTATACGATGTTTATTGACTTTATTCTCAGAGTGAGCATTCTGTCATTACGATTTTGACATTGACCGTGTTTAAAATTACTATTGTAAAGGTTTAAGATAAGTTATAAATTGACCCATTGCGTACTAAATGGATATGCAGTACGCTTATTTGATTAAATCTAACCATGAAAAAGAGATGCACGACTCTTTAACAGCCCATAACCATTGACAGCATCCACTAAACACGTTTTTGCAATATATCTACGTTCCTGTTCTACTATTTTGTTTGTGTAACTTGCAGTAAGAGTAAATATAATTAATTTATTATTGATCTTCGTAACCACCTCTCCTATTAAAAATATTTATTTTATCTCTTGATTACATGTAACGCATGTGATGCAAAGGGTCCGTCGGCACTGCTCAGTCGATATTTAAGACTAATACAGTATATATAAAATTGAAACCATGAGTAGTTTTCTGCATCAGTTGTGTATTATGTTAAAATTAAATTGTGCACTTTAAAATACATACAGTAAGGGATAGTAATGTTTCACAAAAACAGCAGCTCCAATTAATCTTCATAGTATTTGAACCATAGAAAGTGTTATTTCAATACTGTGAGCATTGTAGTTCAAGAGTAATTGAATGATAAAGTTTCCCCCTCCTGCCCCTTTTACCTAGTATAAGCCACCTCCCCTCAGATGTGGAATCAGGCCCTGGGACCAGACAGCTCACAGCAAGGGACAATCTAATTACTGTGAGCATAAGGAAAACCTTGCTTTTCAGGTTTATCCCTAATGCTAATTGAAGATTGTTCATCTCGGAGATCCATCTGGACAGTCTTACTGCTCTGAGGTGAGCAGTGTTACATCACTAAAAGGGACAGGAGGGGGCTACTTTATCATTCAATTACTCTTGAACTACAACTCTGATAGTACTGAAATAACACTTTCTATGGCTCAAATACTATGAAGACAAATTGGCGCTGCCCTTTTTGTGAAACATTACTATCCCTTTAAACATGTTGGTATTTACATTTTTATTTCCTCTAACTCAGTCATTAATTAACTTTTACTCCTTAAATAATAGAAATCTTTCTGACACTGTTCTGCAGTGCACTGGAGAAGCCTCAAGCGTCCATGGGGTTAATAACTGAAAACATTTGGGTACCGCTCTGGTGATATAGGGGTCAACTACATATGTAGTTATTTTACATTTTATTAGGGCTTGTGTGGCATGCAGTATTACAGAAAATCTCACGTTGGTGAAATAAGTGACCATAATAGCCTTTTATCTACTGTGACTTCCACTTAAATACTTTAGTTGTCAGGGCTCAAAATTTCCACCCTCCATAGCCAATGGCGAGTGAAATTCAGCCCTGGCAAGTAGAAATTCAGCCCTGGTGGGTATGTTATGGCTTGCAGTGGCGAGTAAACTTTCAGGTCTGGTTAGTAGCAAAGGACGTCACATTTTAAGCCCTGTTGGTTGTTGTGTATAAAAGCAAAGTGGAGCAATGTTGGTGCATATCAACCACAGCATAGGGAAACAATAAACATTCAAAACTGTCCATTAATCTCAATAATACCTTTTAACACCTTGATTGCTATATAGGTCTCCAAAGCATTATTTTGCAGTCTTTGCTGATGACAGAGAAGGATGTTTTTTTTTTCTCTGCAGAAATTTGGATAAACTGATTGAATGGGTGGAAAAGTGGCAAATGAGGTTTAATTTTGATAAATGTATGGTTATGTATTTGGGCTGAAACAAACATGCTACATATACAGTAATTGGGAAATTACTTGGGCGATCCTTGTTAGGAATACTGATAGACGATAGACTTCAGCAGTGTCACTCAGCTGCTGCAAGATTAGATAGGATACTATCCTGTATAAAAAGCATTATAGATGCACAGGATGGGAATATATTTCTGCCTATATATGATTTAGTATTGCAAAAACTCACAAGTGGTATAAAGGTGATACCTTTTAATGGCTAACTGAGGACATAGAAACTACAAGCTTTCAGGACACTAAGGCCCCTCCTTCAGGCATGGTATCACCTTTACAGCACTCTTGTGAGTTTTTTGCTACACTGAATCCTATCTACTCCACTGGATAACACGTTACCATCTTATTTTCTGGATTACAATGGAAGACACCACAATGTACTGCTCTCTATATATATAAATCCTTTGTAAGGCATTATCTAGAATATGGAGTAACGTTTTGGTTGTTCTTATAAAATACATTATTTAATTTTAAAATGTTCATAGATGTGCAACAAAACTGATAAAGGAATTGGAGGACCTGAGCGCTAAAGAGAGACTAGCTAAACTGGGTTTGTTTACATTATCGAAGAGACATCCAAGGGGTGATATGATTACCATTTACAAATATATTCAAAGGACTATCCAAGGAACTATTTACTCAAAGAACTGAGTGAAGAACCAGAGAGCATCCATTAAGACTAGATGAAATGTTAATTTCACCCCAATGATGCAATTTGTTTGTCCTTGAATTTCTTTACTTTGTCTTAATACACAAAGGTTTTTGTTAGCCGATACTTCTGTACATGGTTATAGTTAGTCATATTGCTCCACGGAGCCTAATTGGCACAATTTTTTACTACAATAAGTGTGGAATATTGGTATGATTAAAGGTAGAGTAACAAGCTATAGCCATAGGTGACATTATTTTGGGATACCAAGTCAAAGAATGGTTTGTGTCTGGGAAGAGTTTTTCTTTCTTTTTTTTCTTTTCCTTTAACCCTTTTGAGTGTTGGGTGAGTGGACAACCCAGATGAAATGACTCTTTCTTGTTTTCTTTATAGACAACTGGGTTGGTTGGATTAGCGGTCTCTCAGAATCCACATGAGGTAAGTTATTTGGTGTAATTTTCTTTTCAGGGGCATTGCAAAGAGATTACCTCAATCAAAAAGAAAAAAGGAGAAAAACAAGGTTCTTAAGAGTAGGCGGACAGCCTGAACAGTAGTTTCTAAATATATCAAGGCCCCTTCACTATCTCAACAACATCCAAAACTAGAAAAAAAAAACACACACTCTAACACACATACTCCCTAATAATAACCCTACTTATAACTTGTTTTAAAAAGCTGCAGTGAGGAAATCCAAATCTTCACATACAGCAAATGGTATATAATATTACTGAGCATCATGTCTACACATAAAAGCCACAAAGAACATTGTCCGTAACCTTTTCTATATGTGTAGATTCTAATTTCCTCTGTGTAGATTTTTGAGACACTAGTTATAGGTAGAGTAATGAATGTTAGTGAGTATAGGTGTTCAGCGGAGAAGTGTCTTGTATGCTTTAATTGTAACTTTGATTTTTGATGGAATTAATTGTTATTGAAATAGAGGGAGAGGGTTTTGATCTTTTTTTTTTTTTTTTTGGAAACTGTGACTCAGGCAGGTTGATTTATAATGCTGAATAAAGTCAGTTGAATTGTAATTAGTTAAGTCTTTACATTTTGATCTTTTGTTTTCCAGTATTATTTGTGATCTTAGAGGAGTGCCTCTTATTGAAATCATTTTTTTATTTTTAAGATTATTTTTTGGGCCAACTATTTTTTAACTGTATAGAAAACTTGTTAGCCAGAAGGCTGCTGGCTAATGATGAATGTGAGAAATTAAAAATATGACTTTTTCCTGTTTATTTTTCCCAGCGTTTAAGAATACTGTACACCAAGCTTCTCGCCACTCTGCAAACAATACCCAAGGATGCAGCATACCGAAAATATACTGAGCAGATTGTAAATGAGAGATTTAATGCTGTGCAGACTGTAAGTTGCCTTAACTTTTGAACTGCCTTTCTAGAGAAAAACAATCGCAGGTTGGGGAGTTTATACAAGGAGAGCAACTTAAGACCAATGTGGCTTCACAAAGAGGGTTGCGTGGAAATGGGTAATTAGAACCAGGCTTTTAATATGTTGAAGTCAGAAGTGCCATAGGCATAATTAAAATATATAAAAATGCAGTAGAATATGCAAACAAACGATTAGGCTATCCAAAATTGAAAATGAGGATTATTAAAAAGGGCAAGACAAATCTTAAAGGGATAGCAATACTTATTTTAAGTGTACTCCATATTGTAGACCTAAAAAACTATGAAAAATGATGTAAGGCTTATCTCACAAACCTTTATGGAGAGATATGCCTTGCTAAAGTTACCTCTCCTTTGCTGTTTGAAGGAAGTCAGCACTGTATCTGACAGCTGCAGAATCCGGTCATTTGACCGGATGGAGGCTCTTCAGCATCTTCAGTATCGATCACTATCGATCAGTTAAATAAATTCATATTTTTGAATACATGACCGGCTACAATTCACCATTGTTAGCAATAAAAAGAGGTCCTTGTGCTTATGGCTTTTGTATTTTTTAATATATGACAGGCTACAATTCACCACTGTTATCAATAAAAAGAGGTCCTCATGCTTATGGCTTTCTGAATATGTGTCCCGTAATTGAAAATACTTGGAAGCCCCTGCACTAAGGTGAGAGAAACTCTCCTGTTCCAATGTTCTGTGGATTTTCCTTTTCAACTTGTAGAGCTTTTTATACTCCACAAAATAACATATGGATTGGAGAGTTTCCTACTTGGAGTCCTGCAACTAAGGATCATGTCTGCCTTCATGGTAGCCAATATTAATTAAAAAGAATCAATCCAAACATAACTAATTCACTGTGACCAGTGAATGCCCAGATTAAAATAAGTGGATGTTAATTATTAGGAGGATTTACTAATTCAAGGAACACTAAATTGGTGCCATTTTTAGTATTCAAAGGGTTAAAGACCCTCTTTAAATAAATGTGGAATTATGTTCTTCATGCCTCTTTGTGTAAAGGATCTCTGGCATGTTCAACTGTTACTCATTGGCTTTCTATAGAAACAAGCAGAAAAGCCCTGGCTGAGCTTCTGTGTAAGTTATGCACTACTAGATGGCAGTCCCCTTCAGCATCAAGAGAGAACTGGCAGGAGATACCAACAAATACTTGTCCACCACCTAAAATGAAAAGGTGCACATTTACCTAAATATTATGCACTCCCATCCTGCTTTTGCAACAACAACAAAAACTTTCCATGTAGGATCTATAGCAGCTGTCTTTACATATGCTCATTCAATGAATATGTAGGCAGCCATGAGTGGTGGGCCAGATTTGACTCTCAAGCTATTTAAATGCTTAAAAATAAAGCAAATAACTGCTCTTAAATTAGAACTCTAGCTATGTTTCTTTTCACATATCATCAGTTTACCTTGGCTACAACATTCACCTCAATTATTGCTCTTTAGGCACTTGCATAGGCAAATGGGGTCATATGTTGGTGAGTTACAGATTATAGGGTTCAGAACTTGTAAACATTATTTGCATTACAAGGCATATGAATGGGCCTTATAATGAGCAATTCTGGGGCAAATCAACTGCCCCATAGGGGACATACTGTATGTTACTGTAGTTTTAAAAGGGAATTTTAACCCTTTGATGAGCTGTCTAGCATTCAAGAGATTAAAAACCCTGTTTAAATCCGCATCATGTTTGGGAATTTTTGTCCCCTACGATGAAACTGGTTTATAGTTATAATTTATTTTTATGAATTAACAAAATGATGAGTTAACAGAAGAAAAATCTAAATCAATATTTGGTGTGACCACCCTTTTGCCTTCAAAACAGTATCAATTTTTCTAGGTACACCTGCACAAAGTCAGGTATTTTTTAGGCATATAGTCAGGTGTATGATTAAACAATTATACCAAACAGGTGCTAATGATCATCAATTTAATATGTGGGTTAAAATGCAATCAATAACTGAAACAGAAACAGCTGTGTAGGAGGAATAAAACTGCAGGCAACAGTGAAGCATGGTGGAGGTTCCTTGCAAGTTTGGGGCTGCATTTCTGCCAAAGTAGTTGGGGATTTGGTCAGAATTAATGATCTCCTCAATGCTGAGAAGTACAGGCAGATACTTATCCATCATGAAGTACCATCAGGGAGACATCTGATCGGGCTCCCAAATTTATTCTGCACCATGACCATAAACATACAGCCAAAGTCATTAAGGACTATTTTCAGCATAGAGCCCTGATCTCTACATCATTGAGTCTGTCTGGGATTACATGAAGAGAGACGCAACCGAGGCTGCCTAAATTCACAGAAGAACTTTGATTAGTTCTGAAAGATGTTTGGAACAACCTACCTGCCGAGTTCCTTAACAAACTGTGTGCAAGTGTACCTAGAAGAATTGATGCTGTTTTGAAGGCAAAGGGTGGTCATTACAAATATTGATTTAATTTTTCTTCTGATCATTCAGTATGCATTTGTTAATTGATAAATATAAACTATTAACATGTCTATTTTTAAAGCATTCTTACTTTACAGCAATTGTTCACACCTGTCTAAAACTTTTACACATTATTGCACAGTACTGTGTGTATGAAAATATATATATAATAATGAGCCTCATTACATAATTTATGTCTCGACAGCAGACACACACACACACACACACACACACACACACACACACACACACACACACACACACACACACACACACACACACACACACACACACACACACACACACACACACACACACACACTGCATATCAGGAGTGCACAATACAATGAATCTAATTTGCTAAATAGGCAGAGGAACTATTTATTTTATAGCATAACATACTTCAGTTATTTGTGAATCAATGGTTCTCAATCCATACCCCCATGGCCCACTAGCAGGCCAGGATTAGTGGATTTCTGTGCTAGAGAGCACAGGTGTTGATCCGAGGCTCAGTCTATTTGATTGCCATCTGTGCAATGACAAGAAAATCCTCAAATCCTGGCCTTTTAGTGGGTCCTAAGGGCACAGGTTGAGAACCACTACTGTATATGATATGAAGCAGTAGTCTTTTAAATACAGTTATCTCTTTTTAAGCTAAGCACTGAACTTGTCATTATGAATTCCCATTTAAGTATATATCTTAAACAAGTATTTCATTTTGAATTTCATCTTTTTAGGAAACTGATGTTGAAAAATTGGAGGACAGGATTAAATGTGGCCAAATAGAAGAAGTCATTGTACAGGTAAAACACTCTTTGCAGCCAATCAATCAATCTCTCTCTCTCTCTCTCTCTCTCTCTCTCTCTCTCTCTCTCTCTCTCTCTCTCTCTCTCTCTCTCTCTCTCTCTCTCTCTCTCTCTCTCTCTCTCTCTCTCTCTCTCTGTCTCACACACACACTTCTTAGGTTTGGCTTTTAATAGTTTACTAACAGTAGTAACATGTATAAATCTATTCAGATACTACTGCTAGTTTTTTGCTTTTTCTTCTTATAATTTTGTTCTCATCAAAATTATTTTGCACTCATTAGACCTGAATAATTGGGGGTCAGTTTATTAAAATATGAAGGGTATACATGAAGAGGAATAATCTCATATTGTGGGGTGAATGTACTTCCCTGTGTAATATTCAGTAATAAAAAATGGTGGGTTATTGTGGCATTTTGCTATTTACTCTATTCAGTCTCCCACTTTGACCCTTTGGATACCCCTCTGGTGCTCAATGGATTACTTTGCAATGCGTTGGATACCTCCCGTCACACACAGGGTTATGTGCATTCAATCGCCCCCTTGTAATGAGCAAGAAGAGACTGCACATTAATTCGGAAAATGTAAAGTAGACCTGTCACCTTAATACAAGTTTAGTTTGTTTTATAGAGAAATAAAATTTGTCTATAGGTTGTAGTAATTTTGTCTGGAAATTTAGTTTTTGAGAAATTTAACCTTTTTAATTTGGTGGCACAGTGTGGCACTTTATGCAGATTCCCTCTATTTAGCTTTGCTAGTGGCTGAACTTAGCACTTGTTGTGTGTGCTGTAGAGCAGCCGTTCTCATGTTTAGTCTTCAGGACGCACCAACAGGTAACGTTTTCAATGTATCCCTGTTTTACAGGTGTAATCAGTGGCTCAGTCATTTTGATTGCACTATCTGTTTAACCCCATAAGGACCAGGGGGTTGTTACACGAGCGAACAAGAGCCAGTTCATTCGCTGAGCTGGCACATGAGCGATCAAATGTATCGGCTTGTCAAGGGAAAGGCTGAAACTGACTGTTCTGGTCTTGGAGCAGTTAGTTTTAGCCTCCCAGCATGATCACAGTGTGCCTGCATTTTAGCTCTTGACGTGCCAGGACAGTCATTGGTCCTTAAAGGACCCAAACTTATGATGTCCTGGCATACCCACAGACGATAAGTTTTGGACTTCTTAGTATGTCTGTGTTCAACCATATTTGTCCTCTAATTCATTTAGTACACCACACAAATTATATACCATTTGTTTAAATTTCAGTATATGCATTTATAGTTTCATCTTTGTACATAAAATGCTTTTCCCCTGCTCTAAATTGTTTATTCATCTGCACGGCAAGGTTGCAATAGGTCATTAAGTAACCAATCAAGCTCTTCCAAACAGTCCTGCCCCCAGCACCACTAGATACAAAAAAAATGCCCCCCTCTTTATCCATATGCAGAGTTGGGAGCTCTGCTTCTCTCTTCCTCGCGATCACAGAGAGAGCGTGCGCGTGAACAGTGATAAAGGCAGTGTATATTTACATTGCATTTGCACATGTGATTGCTATAGCAGCATTTACATGTTCTGAGCCAATAGGGAAAGGCTGAATCTTACAATTACAATTTTTGTTTACAAAATTTTTTTATTTATTTATTTATTTTTTTTACCCCCGAATGGCATGCAGTCATGTGGGAGCCCTGAAATTTGAACAAAGAGGGGTTAACGCAATGCATTGTATACTCTACTGGCACTCAAAGGGTTAAAACACAAACTAAAAATCCAGTTATTGTAAGGTGACATTGGTTTTATGTTGGGAAATTTGTTTTTTAGGGGTAAAAAATAAATTATGTTGCTTGCCTAGGTATTCAACCCCTGTGCTGTGGAAGCTCCCGGTTTTACACAGACGTAACAAATTGCCCTAACAAATACAACATTACCTTACCATTAGCATCCACCTGTGAACCATTCAAGTTGCTGTCACATTTTCAGAATTGGGAAAAAAAAAAAAAAAAAACTCTTTAAGGTCAGGCTCTGGATCTGAAGGAAAATGAAAACCAAATAGTATTCTTCAGACATTTAAAGTAATACAAAATGGATAGGTTAGGATAAGGATACAAAATAATATCCAAGCCTTTGGCTGTCCCAGTGAGATTAGGCGGATCAACAATGGGGAATTGGAAGTTTCATTACACCACTCAGGCACTGCCAAGAAAATGCCATCCCTCAAAATTCAACACTCAAATAAGTACAAAACAAATATTTTATAGATTATGTGTAAGGAACACAACAGCCTCTATATTGGAGTGTGCAACCTTGCGCACAAAAATGCCTCCAAGAGCAATCTCTTAAGGAACCAGTTCCACTATTCACACAATCAATTGAACCCCCTTCAGGGTGGGTACTCACTAGAACTTGAGGCTCAACCATCCTCTGAGTATGACAGCCTGTAGAATACAACCTTTTCCTCCCTCTATTTGGTAGGATCTTCCTTTGGTAACTAGAATTCCTGCTGCCAGCTCCCGTTTTCCCAACCGTGGTTAGGCGTGTATAATTAAAACTACTGCCTGGGCCAATTTATATTTAACTAGTTGAACAGCCCTTTACACGGGCCACAGTGCCTCTGGCAGCCGGTCGCGGGGCAGTCACGCGCAGTAGAGACTGCCCGCGCCACTGCTGATACAGAGCTGGACGCTCCTTCGGAGCGCCCAGCTCTGTATCAGCCGTGGCGCGGGCAGTCTCTACTGCGCATGACTGCCGCACGCGCAGCAGTGTCTACTGCGCATGTCGGGCGTTACACACGATTTAGCGAATTATTATATAGGATGATGTATTTCAAGAGAAATAGAGTAGGCAGTGGCTAAGTATAAATATAATCTAGAACTATACCACTACTATAGTGGGGTGCTCTCTAAGATTTAACACTACAACTCACTAGAAATACCTAAATCCGCAAGTCTTAAGAGAGAGACTAAGCCTCAAGAGGAAAAAGAAAATCTTATAATAAAGGCACTCAAGAACAGAAAAAAATATATATGAAAAATATATAATTTTATTGGTACAAATACATAATATATGTAATAACAGAACAATTAAAAACACAAAAAAGAGTCAGTCTTGTTACTTGTAATGTGGGAACACTAAAGGTTCAAATAAATGAATAAATCCTCTAGTACCCAAATAGTAATCCTATAGCAATGCAATACATCTAATATGTAGAAAGAGGACAAATTAAACAACCGATATGTACCCACCAAATAATAGGCTGCCTATAACCTAAAGTATTTAATATAATAAACAAAAAAAATAGTGCAATATGGCAACAAACCATGTGTAAAATAAATACATACGCAAAAATGTGCTCCAATATTAATCAAGTGCCCCAACAATAGAGGAACTTGTTTTAACAACTCAGTGAAAAACAAAATAAAAAACAGCTAAGATAAGAGCAAGCAACCAAAACTGGCTCTTGTACACACGTCCCAACGCGTATCACCTTCCACGGGCTTCATCAGAAGGCTGACTCTTTTTTTGTGTTTTGAATTGTTTTTAATTGTCCTGTTATTACATGTATTATGTATTTGTACCAATAAAATTATAAATTTTTTTCTGTTCTTGAGTGCCTCTATTATAAGATTTTCTTTTTTCCTCTTGAGGCTTAGTCTTTCTCTTAAGACTTGCAGATTTAGGTATTTCTAGTGAAACTGATATTTAAAGCCTCTATTGGCAGTAGAAAAAATATTCTCAATACAATTAAAACAATATCATTAAAAATAACACGTTTGTTTTCCACCCTATGCGTTTCGTCACACGTCTGCAACTTCGTTGAATGACGAAACGCGTTAATTGGCCAGAAATTACAATGTACTATTGTAATTCAGGAATCTGAGAGCAGGGGTCTAAATACTTTTGTAAGGCATTTTTACACTTATGTCTTTGAAAGTTAGCTCTCTTGATATGTTTGCAGAGCTTTCTGTCAAGGAACATGAAAACAGGTAAAGTGATGCAATGTAAAAAACGGCATTCAGTGCTGCAGGAAGCATGTAACATTATATAACATACATATATGGAAACTGAGGGCAAACTGTAAAATGGATAAGTGAAGATATAAATATGGTAGTGTGGAAAAAGTGCTGTAAAATAAGAGTGCTTTCAAAAATAAACGTACTTTTTTTTTTTTTTCTCTAATTAAGAAAATGTATAGTGAGTGAACAGAAGAAAAATCTAAATAGAGATTTGTGATCACCCTTTGCCTTTAAAACTGCATCAGTTCTTCTAGGTACACTTAGAAACAAATATTGTGACGAGCACCCATTGAGAACGAACAAGATAAAGTGTCTTGTCCTTGGGCATAGTGGCCCCCCAATGGTGCTACAAGTCATGTTTTTCACTCCCATGTGCCATTGCAGAGAGGAAATGTCAATATTCATATCAGACTGGTCCTGCCCTCTCTGCACAAAGGGGATCCCAGGCATGGGCCCTTGCTCTTCATGTGCCTAGATGGAATCGGTTGCACCACACCAACAAGGCCCACATAGGCTGAAACGTACGTCTGTGGTTGTGCTGATTCTCTCATGCAGAGAGGATTTGCCTGATATTTTGGAGCTGGACTGTGAGGGCGGGACCAGTTTGATATGAATATGGAAATTTCCTTTCTGTAATGGCACATGGGAGTGAAAAATGTGACTTGTAGCATCATTGAGGGGCCACTATGCCTACCACAAGACACTTTATCTTGTTCGTTCTCGATGGGTGCTTGTCACAATATTTGTTTCTTAGTCTTTCAAGGTACACTTGCACAAATTCAGGGATTTTGTAGACATATAGTCAGGTGTATGATTGTACAATTATACCAAACTGGTAATAATGATCATGAATTAAATATGTGGGTTGAAACATAAACAGAAACAGCTGTGTAGGAGGAATAAATCTGGGTGAGGAACAGCCAAACTCTGCTAACAAGGTGAAGTTGCTGAAGACCGTTTTATGTCAAAAGTCATACACCATGGCTAGACTGAGCACAGCAGCAAGACACAAGGTAGTTATACTGCATCAGCAAGGTCTCTCCCAGGCAGAAATTTCAAGGCAGACAGGGGTTTTCAGATGTTCTGTCCAAGCTCTTTTGAAGAGGCACAAAGAAATGTGCAACGTTGAGGATCATAGATGCAGTGTTGGTCAAGGAAACTTAGTGCAGCAGATGAAAGACACATCATGCTTACTTCCCTTTGCAATCAGATGTCCAGTGGTGCCATCAGCTCAGAAATGGCAGAAAACAGTGGGATCCTGGTACACCCATCTACTGTCCGGAGAAGTCTGGTCAGAAGTGGTCTTCATGGAAGACTTGCGTCCAAAAAGCCACACCTCCAACGTGGAAACAAGGCCAAACGACTCAACTAAGCATGAAACCACAGGAACTGGGGTGCAGAAAAAATGGCAGCAGGTGCTCTGGACTGATGAGTCAAAATTTTAAATATGGTGCTGTAGCAGAAGGCAGTTTGTTCGCCAAAGGGCTGGAGAACAGAACAAGAATGAGTGTCTTCAGGCAACAGTGAAGCATGGTGGAGGTTCCTTGAAAGTTTCGGGCTGCATTTCTGCAAATGGAGTTGAGGGTTTGGTCAGAATTAATGGTCCCCTCGATGCTGAGAAGTACAGGAAAATATTTATCCATCATGCATTACCATCAGGGAGGCACCTGATAGGCGTAAAAAAGAACGAGTCCTGGAAGTGAAGAATAGCCCCCACAGAGCCCTGATCTCAACATCATCAAGTCTGTCTGGGATTACATTAAGAGAGAGAAGCAACTGATGCTGCCTAAATCCACAGAAGATCTGTGGTTAGTTCTCAAAGATGTTAGGAACAACCTACCTTCCGTATTGTTTAAAAAACTGTGTGCAAGGGTACCTAGAAGAACTGATGCTGTTTTGAAGGCAAAGGGTAGTCACACCAAATATTTTTTTAGATTTATCTTCTGTTCTCACTATGCATTTTGTTAATTGATAAATATAAACTATTAACACGTTAAGAACACAAAGTATGTCAGATCTGAATTATCCTTTAAAATATATTTTAAATGGTAATTTCCCTCTAAGAAGTAAAGTAAAAATAGTTACCATTTTACCTTTTGAATGATGGGGATGTGCAAGTCGTTAATTTGCAATGTGTTGCATACCCCACTGGCATTCAAATGGTTAAGGTAAATATATACTGGGGAACAATGTAAAAATCCATAAAAAATGCAATTTTTGGAAATATTACATATATTTGCCTAGTAATTATATCTTCACTTCTTTCATTAAATATCTGTCTAGGCTGAAAATGAATTGAGTCTGGCACGGAAAATGGTGGAATGGAAACCTTGGGAACCCTTAGTTGAAGAACCTCCTGCTAACCAGTGGAAGTGGCCAATCTAGAACATCCGTACCCTGTATATATGTGTATAAAATCAAAAGGAGACATCAGTTTGATGTAATGTTTGCTTCAAGAAAAATAAAATCAAATATACTTAATTTTCTTGTTTCTGTTTGCCAGGAATATCAATCACCTATTGTGATCAAAATGGGGTCATGTTCAATAAGCTATTGATGCAATTGTGGAGCAAACCAGATGTACCATAGGTGACCTATAAAGATTCCAAATAAAACCCACTAATATAAATGGGACACCTTGAATGTTAGAGAGATATTGGACTTCTCTAGCACTCAGTGTGTTAAGAGCCTGATTTTAAATAATTTGTAATTTTCATTTGTCCCCTGTGGTGCACTTCTTCAGAACTGCACTTCTTTAGCTTACTGACTATGGCCTTTAGGAGCCGGACATCATTTACAGGTGGATCTGAAAGGATTTGTGTACATAAATGTTTGTCTGATATCCCCATATTTTATGAGCAGTGGCTCTTGGGATTTTTCAGGTCATGTGCAATACCATAGTTGGAGCTATACTAAGTGCTGTATATACAAAGAAAAGAGGAGACATTTTGGAGCAAGCAACTGCATTATAGGGGACAAATGAAAATACCCATTGATATATGTGTACCTTGTGGTACAAATGGTTTGCTGAATTCCTCTTCAGTTTGAAGAAACATGACACCACAAATAAGGCTAAAAATAATAATTTACTAATAGGGTATACAATTAAGAACCTACACATCGTATATTTTCATTTAACCCATGTGGGGGTTTGCTTCTTAAATTGTGAATCTCTAAAGTGCCTGGAATACCAAGCCCTAAAAAACTGAAAGACAACGGGTATATAATCATAAGGACATCTGATAAGGAATGGGAGTATTGTGGACCAGAATTATTATTTTCCCGCCCGGATGATATCTTCTCCAACCTCTCGTTGATAGACCGCAATTTTTCAGCGTTCTTGTTTAGGGGTCAAGTGATCCCGAAATACATTTTTAAGAGTGTGTTGGTGTTATACATGGAACCCACAGCTTAAACAATAGCGCAAAAAAATTGCGGTCTATCATCGAGAAGTTGGAGAAGATATCCAGGCGGTAAAATTTGAGAACATAGGACTCTGAAGAAAAGATTGTGGTTTGGAAAAGAAAGAACAGATGATCTAAATAGACACCAAAACCGTGAGTTACCGGTTGAATACCGGAATATGAAATAGTCACCTCTAAAGGAACAGTGGAACAGTTTTGAATATCAATATCCACAAGTGAATGAGGTGAAAAATAAGTAATATCAGTAAACGGTGGTGCTAAATTTCTTTGATTGGTGTGATATCTATAGATACAAGAAACCGCATAAACTGTGATAGAATAATTGCGTGAATCGCATATAAGAGAGATATGTAATATATATGTGATAAAACTGTGTTACAACATACACAATGTACAAACTGGAGAATATTATATAAGTTGAATTCAACATTTAGTTACAAGAAGAAGACTATTGGAATTTATTTGTATATTAACCTTCATACTTTTTTTATTTTTTATTTTTTTTTTTTTTATATATTTTTTATTATTTTTTGATCGATCATTTTTTATTTTATTTTTTTTAAATGAGGGATTAGGGTGGATTGTTATCCTGTGTACATCCCCTGGAGAAACCGAATAGAATTGTGTTCCAACAGGTGAATATTTACACCGAATAAAGGCAATGTTGTAGCTTTCTCCTTTTTAATTGATATATTTAATATAATAATCTATCCATCATTGATTGCCGCACAGGAGGACAAGAAATAGTGTGGATGGTTTCTGTTACATTGTATCTGACCAGAGGGGGTGTGAGTTAAAGGGTTAACTCCTATTCTAAACTCAGTACCTAATTGAGACGCGGATGTTGCTACAACGGGCCATCTTTACGGCATAGTTGGGATCAGATAGTGACCTTTGCCGATTTAACCTCATCTGGTTTGGTGTAAATTATGTATGGGCAGTTACCGTATATAACATTTGGTCCCAGAAGGTAATATGAGGGATTAGATATAGTTTTAAATTGCATGTGGACTTGAGATACGTCTTTTTGAATCTTTCAATGTATGTATATACCTGTAGTGAGATTTTTGTGGTAATTGGTTATTACCATTTTAAAGTATACATTGGATAAGTATACTTCACTATTATTCATAAAAGATATGATGAAGTCACATTGAATTCCAACATTTATAGAATTTATATTTGTTGCGTAATTCTACTGTTGTTAGGATAATATTTATAGAACTTACAAAGTTTGCTGAATTGTATTGATGTTAGGACTATTGGGAATATATGGCCTGAACATTTTTATTAAAATATACATTGTTTTAATTAAGTAGAATCTATATGGTTATATTTGGACATAAAACACATTTGGATATAAAAGACATAGTATCTTAACTAAATATAATTGATTTTGCCATTCTTGATCTCGACTATAAATTTACTGGAGGAAGCACCGGAATAGATTTATTTATAGTTATAATACCTCATTCTGCATTCTCTGAACACTACCTCTTCTTTACAGAAAAGTGGCTAATCTAAAATGCAATCCAACTTGCACATGCAGCTTAGATAATAAGGTACTAAGAAGTATTGGAACAAAATTGCCCAAAAAAGTCCGTAAATTCCCATTGGTTTCAAGTGGGTTTTAACTCACTGAATGTTAGAGGCCCGTTCTAGCATTCAAGGCACTAAAATCTCCATTTAAATAAAAAAATTATGTTTGTTCTATATTGCACTTAATTAGCCCCAGAATTGCTCAGAGGTCATTGCCAGTTGACCACATGATAATCTCTCAACAGATTCCAAGTTATTCAACTTCAAGGGCTAGTCCATGTGCTTCTTTCTAATGAAACTGCAATAATTTTTTTTGTCCCCTTCATACCTATTCAATTAGTATATTAAAGGCAAGCATGTAATTCACCTGCTCTGAGTGTGCAGGAGAAAGCCTAACATTTTGTTGCTCCCTAAAGGCCTGGATAACTGGAAATATCTTTAGTTTACTATACTTCCATCTTCTAATTGCAAGGAGTATATTAACCAGTGATCGGCTTGATTTCAGGCAGTCATAATTTAGAATACACTTAACGAGTCTGTGGGGAATTTTTAAAACTCTCTTCGAGTTCCATTGGTGTTGAAGTACACACTGTTAATCAGGTCAATAGTTTGTGTTGCATTTTTTCCCCACTGCATCAGTAGATGCCCCTTTTTGTTTCTTTGTATGAAAAGATAAGCAAAGGCTCATTGCATTACCTCTGGGATTCTATGCTAAATTGTTTTGTTTTTTAAAAATGTATTTTATTTTGCTTTCCTATTACACTTTTTTATATTTCAACTCTTTGACAGGAGAAGCCTCCCAAAACATACAGTTTTGGTCATAAATGATTGGCTATCATATTGCTTGCACACACAAACTCAATGCAGAAAGTGCAAGCAATTTGATTAGTATGTGTGTGTTTTTTTGTTTTTTTTTTTGTTTTTTTTTATAAAGCCAGATTTATATTCATTGGTTGTTTGTATTTGTCCTCGTGTTTTGTCATAGGACTGTTCAAGTTCTTAGTACCTTAGCCTCTGAGTTACAGCTTGAAGTTGATAAATTAGCCACGTGTCTATAAGGCAGAGGTAAGAAAGAAAATTCAGACTGAGGTAGTGTAGCTACTTGGTAAGAGATCTTAGTTGAGTACTGTCCATCTTTTACTGCCTCATTATTTTGGTGGGCCAGAACACCCTGATGTTCCTACATCTGCAGGCTTCCCTTGCCTTATATATTCAAGTCCAAACTTATGAGTGAATTGCAGTACTTAGTGAGGCAAAAGTGTGGGGTTTCTGGGTTGATACACTCACACCATGTTTATCAAATAGAAAAGAAAAAAAATACCATTGTCAATGGATAATTCTATTATGTTCAATATGGAACACAGGAACTATGGGGCCGAGTCTGTTCCTCATGACTGAATCTCTGAGGTTCTGTCCCATTCAGATGGGAGTCTGAATACAGAAGAGTGGTAAGCAAATTTTGAGTGCCATTGTCTACTTTTATGGCCCACTATGCTCATTTCCACAGTGTATGGTAATTAAGCACTCGCTCTAATTTTTCTTTTCACTTGTGCCTATGTAGCAGAGATGGCTTCATTAATCTTTTCTCTCTTATATTAAGTCAGTGCTTCAGTGTATTTATAGCTGGTTCATTGATTATTTGTGCTTCTAGAGTCTCCAGAACCACTGTAACATTTATTAATGTCCTCCCTCTGGTGCACCTAGGGGTTCTTGGAACTTTTCAGCTTATTTTAGATAAGTTTTAGATTTTTTACCTGTTCATGCTAGAAGGGTGAGGGTTTACTTCTCCTCTGGTCATGCTCTATCTCATGATCAAGTTTTTGACTGTCCATAAGAATGGCAGCAGTATGTGGGTGGAGAGCCACTCATTGCTAAGTAGCAGCAATAGAGAGAAACTACATTGCCTAGAATTCTCTGTTTTCTTGGCTTACTTCTGATTGGTTGGGTGCCTTTTCTGGCTGCCATATTACTTTTCCATTGCTTATACTATGCAGAGGGTGACTATAATGCTCGCTCGCTCTCTTTCTCGCTCTCTCTCTCTCCAGTTGTACTAACTAGTTTTAGCTGCTTTTACTGGACATGTCTGACCCTAACGGGCATATGGGAAAACCAAACCCAAGAATTCAGGGGCTTTTCTATTCCCCCCCCCCCCGTCTCACTGTTCCACATGCCATGCTTGGGCTTCCAAGGGAATATTCTGTGACCCCGTTACAACCCAGGCCATCCAGCCCTGAGTAAGAGCCAGCTTGGGTTAAAACTGTCCTCTGTGGCATCTATTCCCGCTTCAATTAAGGGGGTCCCACCCATGCCCACTATCAGGCAGGTTGACATTGTTTTTAGGGGAAAGAGATAATTGGGGCATCATCTGAGGAGGAACTGGATTCAAAGGAAGATGTATGTGTGTATATTTTTATATAGCACCAGCAGGTGTACTTAGCACTATACAGTTTATATTTAGTATAGAAGGGGTACAATAAGTTCAGTAATTAAGTGGTTATATAGACAATAATAAGGGGAACACCAGGTGAGTATACATTAGGATATGAGGTCCCTTCCTTGTAGAGCTTACAGTCTAAGTAAAAGATGGGTGACATACAGTTATACGCAGGTAGAGGAGGAAAGATGATATGGACTTTTCCTTCTCCTTTTGGGATTTCTTTGAGGCTGACCCAGTTTCTGCTGCTGAAGGTCTCATCAGAGTGGTGTTGGAGGCCATTCAGGTCTCTGGGGGGGGGGGTCTGCTTCTCTGAATATTTCCAGAGATGCAAGAAAGTCTGTCCAGTCTTACCTCCTAACAATACCCTTAATCAGATTCTCTTAGAAGAGTGGAAATCCAGAAAAGAGGCTTTTCCTTAACATCTTTAACAAGGTTCTCTGTCCAGTCCTCAGCCTTCTCTGTTACTGAGTGCCGCACCTTGTAGTTAAAGATTTGGTTGGACCAATATTCTAGGAAATCCCTGGTTTCCTTGCCATTTGAGGTTAAGACCTTGTTTGGGCCTGACTTAAAACAGATCATTACTTAAAGGGATAGTAATACTTCATTTTAACTTTATTTTATTTTGTAGGCATTAAAAAAACATGAAGAATGATATAAGTCTTATCTCTGAAACCTTTATGGTTTAAGAGATATTCACAAACAAAGTATCCCTTCCCTGTTCAACCAGGTCAGAAGGGAGATGCCCAGGTAGACTGCAGAGAGGGACAATCTTCAATTAAGATAATGGAAAAAGCTGAAAAACTTGTCAAGGGGGGAAGGGCTTTCATTGTTTTCATACAAAGAAAATTGGCCCCTTCTGTTATCTGTACTGTCATACAACAAGACTCACATCTGAGAAGAGATGGCTTACACTAGGTAAAAGGGGCGGGAGGGGAAACTTTGCTTGTGAATATCTCATAAACCATAAAGGTTTGAGAGATAAGACTTATATCATTATTCATGTTTTTTTAATGCCTACAAAATAAAATAAAGTTAAAACGAAGTGTTACTATCCCTTTAACTTCACTGGTGGTAAGATGTTACTTATGCCAAAAATCTTTTCTAAACATTCCTTTCTAGCGAGGAGGGCAAATTAATTTTGTCCACCCCCCAAACCCATTAGATCCTCCAGGAGCACCCTGCTGCAAAGCCCAGGCAGACCTGGCAGAACAAGAAATCTGATTCAAAATCTAAGTCTGACAAAGCCAACCTCCCACGTGTTTTGAGGAGTCCTGGTTCATCATTGCCTGTAGGGAGTCAGCTCCACCTTTTTCAAGACACCTGGGCATATTTCATGATGAAACAGTGGGTTTCTCGGGTGGCTTTGGAAGGGTAACGCATATATTTCAAGTCCCTCCCTCTCATCACTTTTTTGGTACAAGTTCCTTGGGACCCAGAGCGAGCATGTCTCTTTACAAACGTAGTCTCCTCTCTACTGGAAAAGCAGGTTCTAGTACCAGTCCTAGCACAAAACAGATTTTCAGGTTTTCATTAATCATTGAAATTTTCACTACCAACATAAATGTTTTTTGATGTATAGCTTATGATAGTAGCAAAATATGTTTTTTTTTTTTTGTTTTTTTTTTACATTTGTATTTATGACATTGAAGCTTGTAAATTTAGTTTTTCTGGTGTGTTCAGAGAAACCTGACTTAATTCTGGAAAAAAAAATATTATTTTCTAAATGTAAGTACAAAGTTACCAACTGGAGGTATACCTAAACCAGGGCTCAAAATTTCCACTTGCCACTAGCCAATGGCGAGTGAAAATTCAGCCCTGGCGAGTAGAAATTCAGCCCTGGTGGGTATGTTATGGCTTGCAGTGGCGAGTAACTTTTCAGATCTGGCTAGTAGCAAAGGACTTCACTTTTTAAGCCCTGCCTAAACAGATACCTAAACATACTGAAATATATCTTGCCAGCAGGGTACAGAAAATTCCCCAAGACCCTGGAACTGAAAGCGTCAAAAGACAACTGGAGTTTTGGGAAATTGTATATGGTGCACTTGATTTACTCTAGAATTACTCCAGTTTTCTTAGTAAATGTGCCTAATTGTTAGTTTAAATATATACCTTTAACCCTTTGAAAGCCAGAGGGGTATGCAATGCATTGCTTTGCAAATGGTTAAAACAATTGATCACGTTAGTATCTTATATAAAATAATACTGAAAAATGAATCCTATGTATTTACATTAATCCTCTGAGTGCCAGAGGTTACGGAACACATTGCTTTGCAATGCGTTCTGTACCCCTCTGGCACTCAAAGGGTTAAAAAAGAACCTTAATTTACAACTTATGAAGCACTTGTTGATGAAAAGTGCATTTAACTGGCCAAAATGGGAAACATTGAATTTTAGAGCTGCTGTATAGGCACATTCCTTAAAAAAAACACAATTAATATACAGTATTGTCCTTTTCATAAACTTAAAGCTGTGGCTACACATTCATATTCCACAAGGTTTAGGTCCTGTTCTGTGTTGATCCATATCAAACAAAAATTCCATGTCTGAATGCTTTCCTACTATTTGATTTTTGACAGCTACATATGAGCATAGATAATCAACACAATTTTGCTAATTTTTAATGTTTATGTTCAATTTTTTCAGCGTCTGTATTTGACAAGTGCAATGGCTTGTACTTCCATTTTGGAACACTAGAGGGTAAACTAGTATAAGCTTTCTGTTGCATGCAAAAAGGGAAAAATAAGAAGCAGCTACAGAACACTGTGTGGGACTGTAATGAATATTAGTGGTGTAGGTAAAAGGTTTAATATTGATAGCGGTTTGCATGACAGTGAAGAATTCAGGTGGTTTTTGGGAGACTATGGAATAAAATCTTAATGGGCCTTACACACACATCCTTCGTTAGACCTCAGATTACTTTGGCAATTATAACAAACACATGAAGTATAAAACAACAATTTTTATTTTCACATTTGTGCTTAGTTACCACCTTTGCATTGTTGTATTGAATCAATGCCACCAGACCACAAATCAACTGGACCCAACTCTGAAGATCCAGGATAATCGCTTGCGGCTTCAACCCACTGACAGAAAGTTGACCTTTTGGTTCAACCAGGGGCGCTGTGTTGCCAGGAAACAAAATATCACTCCCTATCCCAACAGGCTGGTGTCCGTTGTCACTACGTACCAGTCCATTATGACCAAAGGGAACCCAATGTCAAATGTGTCTATGAAGATCCACCCTTTGTTAGGTTGAGCGGGACATCATGCAGAAGAGGTGAGACTGTTGTCTGGATTGAAAAATCCAGATGTGGCACTAGGCATATGGAACTGCCTCCAGAGCCAACAGTAGAGAACAAAGCACCCATGTACTCCTGCACCCTCAAGGACAGGCCAGACAAAGCCTGAGACACACATTGGGACAACGTATGCACTTTGCCCACTGTATGGCTCATCTCTGAAGGGTGTTTAACTTCATCACTAGAAAAACCAGAGATTGGGACAGAATCAAAGAAGATTTTTTGGAACTGATCATCCAGCCATTCTGTTCCAGAATGACGACATAAAACTGTAGATGGTGACATAAGAGCTCCAGTGAAGGAGCTTTCAGCACACGAATATCCGGATGAGGAGAGGGGATACCTAGTGACCAGGCAAAGCTGCCATAAAGTTTGTGAAAACCCACAGCGAGGATGCCAGATCAAAGGGCAGAGGTGTAAATTGGAAAAGGCGATCCAGAAAGATTAAATAAAGATAATTTCTGATGTTGTGCATGGATAGGCATATGAAAGTACGTGGGTGATATGTTCAGAGAGGCCACAAATTCCTGTGGACACAGTACATACTGGTGGCCTGTTTGTACATCCCATCATAAACCATTTCTCCACAACGTTCCCAGTAATTTATTATAGTATGATGGTGACCAGTGTGGCTTTGACACACTGAACTGGCCTGTACATTTTCAAAATCCATTCCTCCATTAAGCCCTTGTGGACCCTTATGGGTCAACACATTCACCGGGACTCTTCTGCATCATCCTGTAACAGTTTTATGTGCATGGTCTAACATTCCTCAAGAAATTACAGTCTCTTATTGCTAGTTTGTATCCTTGTAGCTGCCTGTATCACCTACCAAAGTAAATATACTCTCTACTGAATGAAACTGTCCATCGTCACAAACATTAATAACTTGTTTCATATTTTGTCTTATATATATAAAATCTACATGTGATTTCATGTGAATCCCTGATCAACTTCCTGTTGTTGCAATTACAGTGTTGAGCAGTGTAGGTATTGTATATGTTGTTGATGTCCATATATTAATTTATTCAGTAATATGTTACAAAAAATATTGGCACTTCATAAATTAATGTTAATATTTAATTTGATAGTACCCATACAATCTATAGTAGTTAATTTATTTCCTGTCCTAAACAAGCTTTGTTTTTTAAATCCCTTTCTTTCATAATTCCTTTTTTGTATTTTACTAATTTATTTTCATGCCATTGATATATCTTTACAATGTCCCACAAAAAAAACATTTTCTCTCTCTCTACACATAATCGCTTAGTACCTTATCCGTTTTATTTATTTAGCAAATTATATGTAGAATCTGATAACAGGGCTAATTTCATTATGTTTGGATGACATAGCAGACCCTGAGAGAGGAGGTCTGGAAATAGAGGTAGACTCCATGGTTCTTGTACCTCCAGTGTGATACGGTTTGTAAATAAGCCATGTGAGGCCAGTGAGGAGACATCAGAATGACTTGAACTTGGTCCATATTGATCTTTCTCAACACCAAGGGAATCAAGGGAGAAAGAGAAAAACCACATAGGCCCAGGGGGACTGACAATGCAAAGGCATGCACAACCCAAAGCACAACTGAGGAACTTGTGGTTCACTTGAAATGTCATAAGTTTCACCACCCCACTTCCAAACTATGGAATAAAAAACAGCTTGCTTTAGGTCCCATTCCCTGGGATCCAGATGCTGTCGACTGAAATTGTCTGCTGCTACATTGTCCAACTCCAGGAATATGAATTGCCGATATCTCCAGAATGGTCTTCTACCCAAGAGAGTATCAAACAAAGCAAAGCAACTGGGACACATGCTGAAAATGTATATGTATTGCCTGAAGCTCCAGCACATTGATATGTATTTTTTACCCTATAACCCAGTTTAGGGAAGCAAATGTATACCAATATGGGTTGTTAAGACATGAGATTTTGAATATTTATCAGTTATATCATTGCTTCAAATCATAGTATCAGTTTACTGACTACATGGTTGGTGTACAATTAAACCAATAACCACGTATGTAGTCTTCAGATAGCATAGTAACCTACAATTTGTTTTACTTATTACATTGCTGTTACTATTTATAATGTACATAATAAATTACTTCACTTGTGTGAAGTAACATCACAGGCATAATAAGGTGTTACAGGTTATATATACCTAGTTGATATGAAGTAACACCTAGGTATAACAATATGGTGATATAAGTTACACATCACTTACTGGCTATCTTATTACATGTGAACTTTACTTACGGCTCCTGTGTATTACTGAATTTTAGTTTACACAGGCATCACAGAAGTCACTTTTAATTTTCTTCTTTTTTAAGTAGTTTTATGGTTAGAATTGTATATGATAAGAAATAAAGATTAAGTTTTATTGTATGTCAGGTGCCCCCTACATTGAGCCTAACGGATCTTTCACCCTTCCCACAAAATAGGGTTGGGTTTGGTGCTAAATAGGTCTGTTCTCTCTTCATTAATTTGTTTATGTTAATTCACAGACTAGCAGATTCCCTATGTTTGATACATAACACCCTCATAGTAACATAGTTGACGAGGCTGAAAAAAAAACAAAACATACATTGAGATTTCTTTTGTTTTTATGTCCTGTAGAGTTTCAGTAAAGAGTTACATATTTACACAATAAAGATACATTATGTATACACTTAAAGGGGAACTACCACCCCGAAATAACTTTACCTTAAATCAGTCTTCATCTGGCGACTAGATGCTTAGTAGCGCTAGTCGCCAGAAATATTACCCGGTTCAAAAGATTTTTGCCTTTTTGTGACGGTCACAGGAGCAGGAAGCACGGACATCTCGTCACAGTGACGACCATGCACCTGCGCTGTCAGTCCCTTTTGAGCTTTGACAACCCAATCTCTGTATGTTGTCAAAGTATATCACCGACTAGGAACATAGAAAAAATACAGAAACAGCGAGATAGAACAAAGGTGTCCTGCGAGTTTTGTACTATCATCAGGGATTTGCACGAATTGATATCTTGCTACAATGTAGAATTAAATCCCAGTTGATGATACACTGCAACAACATACAGAGATTGAGCGGAGACGGGAGGTCTATCCAAAAGCGGCCTGAGCCCTCTGCATGTATTGATACCTTGCTACAATGAACAATCAAATTCAAACCCCAGGCAAAGATATACTCTAAAAAACCCTTAAAGGGAAAAGAAGACTAACATCACTCATTAAGGGCAAACTGAACTGCCAATCACCCTGAATGAATATATCACTGAAAGTGGAATAACTATTATTTGTCTATGCACAGATTATAAATGCTCCCGAGCTATTTCATTGTTTAAAACAGCGCAAATTGACTTTTTAGTCTTATTAAGATTTTAATGTCATGATATTTATGTAATATATGTATCTGATATATTATGCAGTACATTGTAGTGCTCTCCGTATATTTATTCTTTTCTATTGATTTTTTGAACTCAGTCCACTAACAAGTTCACAGATAATAGCTATTCTTAGTACTGCTATTAAGCAGAGATTAGTGGTTTGTTGGGTTCACTTGGAGCCGTTATCACATTAAGTTGGAAGGGATATATATAAGAAATATATACAATAAGGAAAGCGCAAGTCTCTCTCTATAGTAAAATACAAAACATATTCATACACAGAACATAGAGATATTCACAAATAAAAACATCAAAAGTTAACTCCCCTCTATATAAGAAATATCGTGATATATATTAACCCCTTCGCGTCTGGTGACATACCCAGAACATCATGCTGGTCCAGCACTTAAGGACCAGTGACGGTCCTGGAACGTCACGTACTTTTACTCACCGCGCTCCTGCTGGAGCGCTGTAATACCGGGGACTGAAGTTGATAGATCCAAGACTGGAGCGATCTCTTTCAGTGCCTCGTTCGACATGCTGGCACACGTGATCAGTCATGTGGGGCGGCAAGTCGAACTTCCCTATCTGGTCCTTAAAGGAATACACACCCCAGGACTGCTGGTCCTTAAGGGGTTAAACATTCAGCAAATGAACAAAGTTCCTGGATGGTATATAATCCCTGATGTTTAATTGGGGGGCGCACTACGGGCAGGTGTGCCAACTGTATAATGTATAAGGTGCTGTAATGTGTATCCTTGGTTGTAACATTAGCAATGTCTGAGACACAGGCTATATACTCACACCATTGCTGGTGTTTCCATCTACCAGGAATGGTATTGATGGTATTTAGTTTTACCTGCTTCCCTGCCCGCTGAAGAACTCAGCAGTCATATTAACTGCATTAAAGTAACATTGTTTCCATCAAGGACAGAAGAGAAACTACAGACTTTATCCACCAGCAACGGTGTGAGTATATAGCCTGTGTCTCAGACATTGCAAGTGTTACAACCAAGAATACACATTATAGTACCTAAGGTTGTATAATACAATCTTATACAGTTGGCACACCTGCCCATAATGCACCCCCCCAATTCAACATCAGGGATTATATAACATCCAGGAACTTTGTTCATTTGATGAATGTTTAATATATAACATGATATTTCTTATATAGAGAGGAGTTACTTTTGATGTTTTTATTTGTGAATATCTCTATGTTCTGTGTATGAATACATTTTGTATTTTACTATATAGAGAGACTTGTGCTTTCCTTATTGTATATATTTCTTGTTTGTGCTTTTTTATTCTATACACTGATAGAATTACAGGAAAGCAGCAATTACCCTTTACTATATTTTATTGAATTTTATTTAAGGATTCAAATAGATCCAGGGTGTGCTACCAATAATAGTGTATTCTTTATATATATATATATATATATATATATATATATATATATATATATATAGTACTGTGCAAGTGTTTTAGGCAGGTGTGAAAATGCTGTAAACTAAGACTGCTTTAAAAAATAGACATGTTAATAATGTATTTTTATCAATTAACAAAATGATAGTGAGGGAACAGAAGAAAAATCTAAATCAAATCAATATTTGGTGTGACCACCCTTTGCCTTCAAAACAGCATCAGTTCTTCTAGGTACACTTGCACACAGTTTAAGGTGACCAAATTTTTAAAATTAAATCCGGGGACATTTTTGTTCTCCACCCTGTCCACTCCCTATCCACCTCCACATCCTGTCCACACACTGCCCATACCCTATCCTCCTCCACACACTGTTCACCCAGTCATCCTCCACACACATTGCCCACTTTCACACTGCCCATATTGTCCACCTCCACACTGCCCCTCCCATACACTGCCCATCTTTACACTGCCCACCTCCACACTGCCCACAGTGTCCACCTCCACGCTGCCCATATTGCCCATATTGACCACACAGTCCACCTCCACCCACACATTGTCCATCCCCCATTTCCCACACTGTCCAATTCCACATTATCCACCTCCACACTGCCCACCTTGTCCAAGTTCAAATTGTCCACCTTCACGCTGCCCACAATAAATAACAACAAATGCAAAATACAAGAAAAATGGCATAAAATGGGCGCTCTGCTGGTACGGCTAAAATAGTCTAAAGAAAAAAAATAGAAATCTATGCAAAACCAAACCAGGAGAATATCCCTTTAAAAGCTGCTACCATCCCCAGACTGGTGTGTATAGTCTATAAAGAAAAAAGCAAATATAAAGGGAGAGAGCTAAATAATATTGATAAGTAAATAAAAAAGAGATCTTAACTATTATTAACTAATATAATAAGATTTATAGTGACAAAAGACAATGTGAAATTATTTAAAGATGAATTTTTAATATAGAAATATCTAACTACATAAAAAAAAATCAAAATACACATATATCATAAGATACACTGTATCTGAGTGCTCATATAGAAGCTAAAAGTTCACTAGTGGTACCAATATAATAGTTCAAATAAAACATAATAATTGCCCAGAGCTGGTAAATATGAATTTTCATCCCATAATGGTGTTACCTGACTGCAGATACTTATGTGAACTCTCCTGCTCTCCCATCCCAGGAAATTCCTGTAGTTTTTCCTGTATGGTAGCGAGATCTCACAGAGGCAAACTCAGTTTGAAGGGGCATCTGCAGTCAGGAGAGGTAACACCATTGTGGGATGAAAATTCTTATTTACCAGCTCTGGGCAATTATTATATTTTATTTGAACTATGTTTCATTATATATTTATAGTTTGATTTTTTTATGGATGTAGATATTTCTATATTAAATATTCATCTTTAAATAGTTACACATTGTCTTTGTGCCACTAGACATCTTATTATATTAGTTAAGGATGGTTAATAATAGTTAAGATCTCTTTTATATTTACTTATCTCCCTTTATAATTTCTTTTTTTTTTTTACTATCACACTGCCCACATTATCCACGTCAACGCTGTTCACCCCCACAATGCCCACCCTGTCCATCTTTACACTGTCCACTTCCACACTGCCCACCCTGTCCATCTTTACACTGTCCAGTTCCACACTGCCAACTCATATTGTGCTACCTTCTGACCCCTGGCATCATGGGGTGGCGGCCGAGTTGGTGGCATGGTGCTGTGAGCCTTGTGCTGTTCTCTGCAGTCCTGCACACTGTGCGGGCACTGATCCAATTTATTGTTGCCCCCATGCGGCCCATGAGGATGACGTTGCGCATGATACTCATGTGCAATCTTCAACTAGCTTCACTTCATTGAGTCTCAATAGACTGAATGAAGAGAAGCTGAATGGAGATCCGGGGACGTTTCCGGGGACAGATTATCTCCATGGACAGTGTCCTGAATCCAGGGACTGGTCCCGGAAACCGGTGACGTCTGGTCACCCTAACACAGTTTGTCAAGGAACTTGGCAGGTAGGTTGTTCCAGACATCTTGGAGAACTACCCACAGTAGGTTTAGGCAGCCTCAGTTGCTTTTCTCTCTTCATGTAATCACAGAAAGACTTGATGATGTTGAGATCAGGGCTCTGTGGGGGCCATACCATGCTTCCAGGACTCCTTTTTCTTCTTTATGCTGAAGATGCTGAACATCTTGGAGAACTAACCACAGTTCTTCTGAAAAAGGTATATATCATTTCATAAACCAGCAATCACAGGACTGTTCAAGTTGTTGGGTTTTTGTTTTCTCCATCATTAATACTCCCTCTGCCAAGGGACTATGGCTGATATTTATAAAAGCAAAATGGAGATATTCTGGAGTAAACCAACTGCACCCTAGGAGACAAATAAAAATTCCTAAATTACCATGGACTTGAATAGAGCATTGGTGACGTACTTAGCATTCAAAGGGTTATATGCTTGATATAATTTAACAGGGATTTTTTATTTGTCCCCTGTGGTGCAGTTGGTTTACTCTAGAATATCTCCATTTTGCTTTTATAAATATCAGCCATAGTGCTTTTATACATATGGGCCTATGTTTGTTTTTAGAGCAATGCTATGATCTTTGGGTAACTATTCTTGATTTGGTACTGTGCTGTGCAAAAGTATTCACCCCCCTTGGCATTTTTCCTATTTTGTTGCATTACTACCTGGAATTAAAATGGATTTTAATTTGGATTTCATGTAATGGACATACACAAAATAATCCAAATTGGTGAAGTGAAATGAAGAAAATAACTGGTTTTAAAAAAATTCTAAAAAAAAATATAAAATGGAAAAGAGGTGCGTGCATATGTATTCACCCCCTTTGCTATGAAGCCCCTAAATAAGATCTGGTGCAAACAATTACCTTCAGAAGTCACATAATTAGGTAAATAGAGTCCACATTTGTGCAATCTAAGTGTCACATGATCTCAGTATCTATATACACCTGTTCTGAAAGGCCCCAGAGTCTGCAAAACCACCAAGCAATTGGCAATATGAAGACCAAGGAGCTCTCCAAACAGGTCAGGGACAAAGTTGTGGAGAAGTGCAAAACAAGGGTGGGTAATAAAAAAATATCCCAAACTTTGAACATCCCATGGAGCACCATTAAATCCATCATTAAAAAAATGGAAAGAATATGGCACCACAACAAACCTGCCAAGAGAGGGCCGCCCATCAACTCACAGACCAGGCAAGGAGGGCATTAATCAGAGAGACAACAAAGAGACCAAAGATAACCCTGAATGAGCTGCAAAGCTCCACAGCAGAGATTTAACTATCCCTCCATAGGACCACTTTAAACCGTACACTCCACAGAGCTGGGCTTCAAGGAAGAGTGGCCAGAAGAAAGCCATTGCTTAAAGAAAAAGATAAGCAAACACGTTTGCTGTTCGCCAAAAGGCATGTAGGAGACTCTCCAAACATATGGAAGAAGGTACTCTGGCCAGAAGAGACTAAAATTTAGCTTTTTGGCCATCAAGGAAAACGCTATGTCTGGTGCACACCCAACACCTCTCGTCACCCTGAGAACACCATCCCCATACTGAAGCCTGGTGGTGGCAGAATCATGCTGTAGGGATGTTTTTCATCGGCAGGGACTGGGAAACAGATCAGAATTTGAAGGAATGATGGATGGCGCTAAATACAGGGAAATTCTTGAGGAAAACCTGTTTCAGTCTTCCAGAGATTTGAGACTGGGACAGAGGTTCCCCTTCCAGCAGGACAATGACATAGTAACATAGTAGATAAAGCTGTAAAAAGACATGCGTCCATCAAGTCCAGCCTATCCCAAAAACACCCCTGTTGATCCAGAGGAAGGCAAGAAAAGTCCTCTGGAGCCATTTCCAATCTAGTGCCAAGTGTGTGTGTGTGTGGGGGAATTATTCCTTCCTGACTCCAACTGGTAGTCAAATAGTTCCCCGGATCAATATCCTATTTGCTTTGAAGCCATCTGTCATAATTGTCAATATTGTTCTGTGCTAGCTAGGCATCCATTGCTTTTTTGAATGCAGTTGCATTATCTGCAAGCACAACATCCCAAGGCAAAGAATTCCATAGCCTTACCGCCCTTACTGGAAATAATCCCTGCCTTTGTTTTAGTCGAAAACGCCTTTCTTTTTGTCTTAATGGATGACCTCTTGTTCTTAGCTCAACTCTTTGCATAAATAATTCATTGGATAGTTCTTTGTATTGACCTTGAATGTATTTGTAAATGGTAATCATATCACCCCTTAGACGTCTCTTCTCTAATGTAAAGAAACCCATTTTGGCTAGTCTCTCTTTGTAACTCAGATCCTCCAATCCCTTTATCAGTTTTGTTGCACGTCTCTGCACCTTTTCCAGTTCATTAATGTCTTTTTTTAGAACAGGTGCCCAAAATTGTACTCCATATTCTAGATGAGGCCTAACCAAGGATTTATACAGAGGTAGGATAATATTAGCATCCCTTGCTTCTACACCTCTTTTTATGCAGGCTAGTACTCTATTTGCTCTTGCAGCAGCTGAGTGACTCTGCACACTGCTGTGACCCTAAGCATACTGTTAAAGCAACACTTGAGTGGTTTAAGGGGAAACATTTAAATGTCTTGCAATGGCCTAGTCAAAGCCCAGACCTCAATCAAATTGAGAATCTGTGGTATGACTTAAAGATTGCTGTACACCAGCAGAACCCATCCAACTTGAAGGAGTTGGAGCAGTTTTGCCTTGAAGAAAAAAATCCCAGTGGCTAGATGTGCCAAGCTTATAGAGATGTACCCCAAGAGACTTGCAGCTGTAATTGCTGAAAAAGGTGGCTCTACAAAGTATTGACTTTAGGGGGTGAATAGTTATATATGCTCAAGTTTTCTGTTTTTTTGTCTTATTTCTTGTTTGTTTCACAATAAAAAATATGTTGCATCTTCAAAGTGGTAGGCATGTTGTGTAAATCAAACTATACAAACCCCTCAAAAATCCGTTTTAGTTCCAGGTTATAATGCAGCAATATAGGAAAAATGCCAAGGGGGATGAATACTTTTGCAGGGCACTGTAAGTGATAAGGATTACTCCTGTATTTATTTGTATAGTTATAACTCACCGTTAGCCTTTTTCAAGTAATTATTTGCATTACAATTCCACAAAAAATATTCATGCAATTGTTTCCTGATTTATTTAATAATCCTTATCCCGAAGCTTCCTCCCTTCATCACAGCACAAATATTTATTTAACCTGTGGCTGATTTATAACCACAGACCAATATTTCTAGCCGTAAATACATTTGCTTAGTAATCTGTGAAACCCATGGTATTATTGTATAGCAGGGGTAGCCAACTCTAGTCCTCAAGATCTACCAACAGTGCATGTTTCCAGGAAAACCCAGCTGAATGTGCACATGCGGAGCATAGGCGTGTGCACAGGGTGTGCCAGGTATGCCTAGGCACACCCTAAACGGCCCCGTGCGCACCGCCTGTTCAGACGTTAAATGGCCGTTTCTGCATATTAATGCAGCTGCGGCACTGGCTTTATCCCTTAGCCGTTTTCCACGGCTATCTGCTGCTGACTGTTGTGCTCGGGGACAGCAAGGGGGGCGGGACAAGCACTCGGGCTCAAACGCTGCAAAAGCCTACATGAGCCTTCCCTCCTTCGTTGTGGCGCCACGCTGAGAGGAAGTGATGTCACTTCCTTTCATCACTCGTTACGTTGGGGGAAGGTGTCAGGGAGCGAACAGCGGGCGAGGAGGCTGCAGGCACTGGCACTGACTCGGCTGTGAGACAGATCCCCGCAACTTTGCAACTTTGTTACTGTGCGCAGACTGCAGACAGAGGCAGCTGAAGCACAGACAGGAGGCACTGGCATCACTGTCTTTAGTGGTCTTAACTATGGATGATTTTGTGAACATTTTTTTTTTTTTATTAGTGTAATGGCTTTCTGGTTTGCTTACTTGATTCTGTATATCAGTGTCTTGTATGTATGATGCGTGAGTGGGTTAATGTTTATTGTGTGTGCATGTGAAAGATAACTTACACCTAATCATTTATTTAGCACACACACATATACATATATATATATATATATATATATATACACACACATATATATACATATATATATCTATATATATATATATATCAGGGCTCAAAATTTCCACTTGCCACTAGCCAATGGCGAGTGAAAAATTTGCCCTGGCGAGTAGACATTCAGCCCTGGTGGGTATGTTATGGCTTGCAGTGGCGAGTAACTTTTCAGGTCTGGCTGGTAGCAAAGGATTTCAAATTATAAGCCCTGTATATATTATACACACGTGCGCACGCGTGTGTGTTTGTGCTTTTGGGTGCACACCCTAATGCAATTGGCTGTACACGCCTATGATGTTGAGTGATTAAAGTGACTGACCCACTAACTAGTCCATCTGTGATTCAGCTGCGATATCATGAAAACATGCGTTGCTGGTAGCTCTTGAGTACCAGTATTGTCTACCCCTGATGTATAGGGACAGTAACAAGTAATATTGAAAAAAAATATACATTGTAGTTTATCCGGCTGAGTAAAACTTGGGTACTCCTACTAATGTGAGAGGTTTTCAACAAAAGTTATTGCAGCTCAAACTTGCATTTTTGGGTGCAGTACCTCAATGGCCTGAAATTTGATAGTGACACTGTTGCTATACCATTTTATGGAAGTTTATGTTCAGCTGACCAGTGCTGCCCATAGATTGATATAGCAACAGAGCCACTCTAAAATTTAAGGCCATGGAGCTACTGCACATCCATTTTTTTAACCTGCAATAACTTTTGAATAAACTCTCTCTGCAGTGAGAGAATCCATGTTTTTACTTAGCAGGATAAATCCTGCAATAGCTATAGAAACATATTTGATGAGGCTGAAAAAGGGTCATGAATCCATCAAGTCCAGCCCATGCTATATCACCCCTGTTGATCCAGACAAAGGCAAAAAAATTTGAAGCCATTTACAATTAAGCCTCAAGTGGATAAAAAAACCTTCCTGACTCCAACAGTTAATTTGATATTTCCCTGGATCAATATCCTATCTGCTTTGAAACCAACTGTCATAATTCCCAGTATTGTTCTGAGCTTGAAAGGTATTCCTCTTTATTTTCCATATGAAGCATTACTATGCCTTTTAAGGGAAACATTCTCATAACCCTTCATGTAACTCACTGAGAGATTGCAGAGAACACCTGTCTAGTACATCCCACCCCTTTCCCTTGTCTGACAAAGGATATGGTACAGGTTAATACAGTTACAATGCATCATATAAAAGTGTGTTTATTTAATGTACATTCACTCAAACTTTGTAATATTTAAGGCCTATTCCCATCATTTCACATTGTTTCTGCTATAAAAATCTCTCCAACAGTGACTTGTATTGTAAACAAACCTTTCACTGCCAGAGAGGTATGGAACCTATCGCTTAGTAATAGGCTACACACTTATATGGCACTCAAAGGGTTGAAGTAAGCCATAATGGATCCATGTACATTTTAATCAAAATATTGCCTTCTTTGCTTGCTCAGTACTATGTGTGACAGTTGGCATATATCAGATGAAGCAACCTTTAGAGAAACATGATATGAAACCTTATCAAAGAAAGACAACTTTTAAATTAATCCTGCCTCAAATGACATTTACAAGTCCCATTACATATTACAGCAACATAGCCCTTCATGTGTTCAGATAAAGTCTGCATTTACAAATATATCAATTTGATACCCATGTCATATTAAAAGAAACATTAAACAGCTTCAATGACTTTCTCCTCTGTACAAGCTACAAGGAATGAAGCAACAATTCTATATTTCCAGTCTCACGGGAGGGCTTAAAGGAGCAGCAGACGTTTATAATGAAGAAAAAAATACGTATATATATATATATATATATATATATATATATATATATATATATTTATATATTCAGACACACTTTTTTCGTGGAGGATGGGTTGCACTCTCTGAAACCATATATCTGTGACCTGGGTGCTCGAATCAATAGAGAAAAGTACATACAGTTTTTGGAGTTGTAGAAACGGCACTCACAGGGTCTTTTGTCAATGTGAAAGCAGGTTACATTATTTAAATCAACGTTTCGACCATCAAATCGGCCTTTTTCAAGATTACACAAGTGTATCCCCTGAACCCTTTTAAACCCTACTAACATACAACATGATAGTTAGAAAACAGCGCCAAACTTAATTGGAGCTCTAATTGGTAATTGCTGTTACAGGTATCCAAAGTAGTGGGCAGAAGGGTCTTGGAAATATAGTCCCAACTATATCCTGTGGTGGGCCCAATAGGGAAATGTATCAAACAAGTTCCTGATATGTAAATCTGTAATACTGAAGAAATCAAGAGAATACTTGAATGGGAGATCAAACTATAATAGTGCTCAATATAATAAAAACAGACAAACTCTATAAAGTAAAACGAATTCTATTCCAACATGTTTTGTGTCAGAGTAAGACACTTCCCAGAGGAGGTGTCTTAGTCTGACAAGAAATGCATTGGCAGATAATTAGTACCCTTGTTTTACTCGTCAGTGAAAGCCAGATAACATGTAGATTACACAAAGTTTAATGCTCCTTTTAGCAATATAGGAGCATATTCAGAAAGTTAAAGAGGAACAATTGGAGTAAACCAACTGTACCAAATGGGGCAAAAATACCCAAATTGCTATTGATTTAAAAGGGGATTGTATTCACTTGAATTTCAGAGACGTCCATTGTGAAGCAACTCCATGTTGCTAGTACTCAAGGGGTTAAAAGCCCAATTTAAGTAAATACGAATTTGTGTCCCTTTTTTATTGTGTAGGTGGTTTGCTCCATAATTACTGGGCCTTATACTTAAAGCAAATTATGAACAACTCTGAGGCAAAAGCAGCTCTATAGGGGGTAAATATACATCTCCATAATTCCCATTGATGTGTTGGGGGCCCAGAGCATTCAAGGGGTTAAAACCCCATTTTAAATCATTTGGAGTTTTCATTTTCCCCCTAGGATTCATTAGCAGTTTGCCTCAGAATTGCTCATCTTTTGTTTTCTGCATAAAGCCATAGTATGTATCAGTACAAACTGGGGAGACTACTGGACAAACCATTTGCATTGTAGGGTAAAAATAATTCCTCAGATTACCATAGATTTAAATACGGCTTTGAATGCTATGGGGTTTTATTTGTCCCCATGCTGCTGTTGGCTTGCCTTACAAATGCTCCAGATTGCCTTTACACGAGGCCCAGAGTGTTGAATTTATGTACCAGGAGATTGTTTCTTTTCCCTACTATAATACCATTAGACATTTAAGACAATTTAATTGCAATGGAAAATACCACCTTGGTTATTTACGTAATATATATAAATGCAAATTTACCGAACATCGCAAAGCTATAATTAGTGAATGGATTACTAATAATTAAACCAGGGTCTAATTAGTCATTTAGCACATACTAATGCCTTTCATATCAATTAGGCCAAGTATATCAATGCTAAGAAGCTACAAGGGACAGATAAATGAAATCATGATTAATAAATCAGGCAGGGTCAGGTAATGTATGTGTCTTCTCTATTTGCCTTGCACTTAATGAGTGTCTGATGTAATTCAATGCTGCACTGGAAAATGGTATTCCAAACAGTTTGAATGATAAGGGCAACCTCAATGTCACTCTAGTGCAAGTTATGCGTGGTATTATTAATGTCATCATTTATACATGACACACTAGCAATGTGTAGTTGAGGAATACTGGTAAATCAATCCCTGGATTCCATTGAAGGTTTTAACTTTATCACTGTTTTTTTCTGCAAATTTCCCCATGGACTCCAGTAGGCATCTGACAGGTAAACCCAGGGACACTTCTTCTCTAGTGGCTGTAGTCAGAAATCATAATTGAAGCTATTCTGGAGCAAACCAGCTGCAAGAAAGAGTAAATGTAAAGATTCCTAAATTTCCCATTGACTAAAATGTAACTTTTAACCCATTGAAAGCTAGAAGTCTCCAATGCATTGCAAAGCAATGCACTGGAGACCTCTAGCATTCAAGGGGTTAAAAGTTACATTTTAGTCAATGGCAATTGTAATATGTTCCTTGAGGTGCAGAAGGTTTGCCACAGAATTGTTCCACTTTATGCATACAGCTTTAAAGGAACAGTAAACTTTTTTTTAATGTAAACATGTATTTTATAGAGCTTTTCCTGCTGAATAAAACAAGGTCACCCCCACTGCTGTCAAATGTATTATTCAAAGTTTATATCAGTTCAAATAATCAGGAAGTGAATTTCCTATGCTTTACTTCCTGATAGTTCTACCTGACAGGAAGTGACAGGCAGTTTCTATGGAGAACTGTATGTTTCTGACTTTCCACTCCATTCGAATCTAACAGAAAACCGAATTAGAATTTGACCACTAGAGGGCACTGTTAATATAAAAAAAAAAAACAGGTTTAAACTGTAATAACTCTGGAAATATAAATCTCTGGGCAGTGAGAGTAGTCTTATTTTACTCAGTAGAAAAATCCCTACAACACATATTTTTCATAAAAAAAGTTTACTGCTCCTTTAATGTCTAGCCTTTTTAGGAAAAGACCAAATACAGTTTTGTTTATAAGGAATTTGGGAATGTAACTACAGGGCAGGGGTGTAGTTATGCCAGTGCCCAGCATCCAAAGGTGCCCATTGATTCTGTACTATCTTACAACTATAACAGGAACAGTTTCTTATTTTGTTTGGCGGCTGCTAACATCACAAATAGCCGCTGCCTGCCAGTAAGATAATAGCATTGGTGACCCCCTTGCTTTGTTTTTCTTGGCCCCTTGAGCACCAGAAGGCTGTCCAATTCATTTCGAAGTGTTAAACGGGAACTTTCGACTCTAGTAAGCTTGTCTTCATTTTAAAGTTTCCTTGTACTGAAGCGGTTAGCTAGGGGTTTTTTTCCCCCAATATAGTGCTTTACTTTAAAAGACAATATCTCGGGCAATAAAGCCAGTGACGTCAATTCTGTACAGGTAGCGGTACAGCTCTGAACCACAGCGGGTCAATCTTTCTCTGTTCCCCTCCCCAAGTATTGCCTCCTTCCCACTTCCTCTGGTGACGGAGGATTCCGGTACATAACCTGGAGCGCTCTCTTGCAAATGTGCGCCCAGGTCATTGTACAGGCACAGACTGTGCGTGTTCATGTACTCAGTCCTTTATAAAAAAAAAAAAGTGTGAGTCCTCTTGCCTCTGTGGCAATATTTAGTTTGGACTGCCACTTTTTATTGAAGCACCTTCCTTGTTAAAGCAGCAGATGATCCACCAAGCAGACCTCCTACTTCACAAAGCAGCGGATGCAGCGCCTAGGGTGACCACGGGTCCCGGAATGCCCGGGACTGTCCCTTAATAGAGCTCTCTGTCCCGCGTTCCAGCTCCCCCCCAACTGGGACAATAAAGAGTCCCGGAATTAAGCAAACCACTCCAGCACAGAAAGTATCTTCCACTCAGCTGCTCTGGTGGCTCCCCGTCGCCGCTCGCTCAACGTCAGAGTGACACTCAAAGCACTCACTATCACCAGCCAATGAAAGAAGAGACTATTTGGACAATGGTCCTCATTGGCTGGCTGGTGCATGTGAGACAATGGGGATGGCAGTGGTACACGGTGGGTGCTGTGACGCTCAATGGATAACATATTGTGAGCTTCACAGGAGGCAGGCTGGATGACGACACAATGTAAACTACAACAGCATAATCTCCAAACACCACTGTAAGCGAGTCACGCCGATGCCAACTGACAGTAAGTCTTCAGAAGAGACATATGATACTCTAACTATATAATTACTTACAGGCATATATAATAAGTGTACACTTCTGGGCAAGTTTAGGTTTGATAAATATCACACCCTTTGAGTGCCAGTGCAAGTGTAACTTATGCACCAGATGGGTGTATGTACAAGTACAACACGTTTACTTCTCAATATGTTGCACATATCTCTCTGGTGTGCAAGCAAAGGGTTAATTTCATTCATTTCTAATTCTGAAGGATGAATATGTTTCTGTTAGTGTTAGACCTGATAATTATTAACCCTTAGTGCGAGAGGGGCATGTAAGACATTGTGATGCAATGCATACCCCCTCTGGCATTGACAATCAATACTATAACTATAGAAATACACTGACATAATAATACACAATTTGAGCAAGCTTAGTTTGGATAAATATCTCAAATTGTCTCAAAGACAGTGTGTAGAGATAACCCTTTGAGTGCCAGAGGGAAATTAATTGTGTGACAATGTGCTGCATACCCCTCTGGCACTCAGGGTAAAAACAAATCAGCATGTATGAAACTAACAGAAAAATATTCATAATTCAAAACCAGAAATGAATTAAATTAACCCTTTACTTGTACACCAGAGGGATCAGGATGTGCAACACATTAAGAAGCAGATGTGTTGTACTTGTATATACCCCCCTCTTGTGCATAAACACCCCTCCATTCCATCTATATATTAATTAATCGCTGGTGCCGGTGATCCAGAAAGAGAGTAGGTTGCGCACTGATGCCCGGTGATGTGTAGTGACCCCTCCCACATAGCTGCACTAGAGGACAGTGTCCCTGATTGGCCGAATGGAAAAGTGGTCACCCTAGCAGCGCCAAGCTCTGTACTCCCATTCTATCAAAGTGACAATCCGGCATGTTTGGCAATTTATCTTTACCTTGGTGATGTGACATGTAACTTTTCAGTTTGGGCCAAATTTGTGCTATAATACAATGATGTTATAGTGAAGCTTTGCCCCAAACTGAAAAGTTACTTCACCTCACAGAGATAAAGATAAATTAATCTATAACAGATCATGCAGGATTGTCAGACTTTCCAGAGTCATTTAAAGGAGTGCGGTACTGCTAACGGCAGAAAAAAAGATACATTTAACAGTGGAAAAGTTAAGACCCAGTTTTTAGCCGTAAGACACATAACAGCAAAAAGAAACCACCGTTGCACAATATAAAACAAAGAAACAGCACATAGCACAAGCATGTAAACGGAAAAATTAACCATTGCCATGCTAAAATAACACACAAACCATGCCTATGCCCCACAAATAACTGTCAGACACAACACAACAGCCTAGCAACACCACAGGGACAAGGCCGTCAAAAAGCACACCAACACAACACATCACAACATAGCACTGAACAATGGGGGTTAACACACAACACGGACACCTGTAAATACAAAACAAACTCACCTGTGTAACATCAACAGCTGATAGAGACACAACCTGCACCCCACAATGTCACACTCACAACTAACTGTGACACACCAATCAAAACACAGAAGATTTTAAAACACAAACACACTGGCATACACTTACCTGGACAACAAACACCCTCCCATTGGTCATCACTCAACTCATGACCACACCTGTACAACGCACCAACATGCCACGGTCTTAAAGGGACAGCCCACCGTACTCACATGTGGCCTGTTTTCCAGTCAGGGAGGGAGAGAGAGACAAAGTGAGATAGAGAGAGACACAGAGTGAGAGAGAGAGAGAGAGACAGAGCAAGACAGAGAACAATAAGTATGTTCGCATACCTATTATACCTATTAATGCGAAGACTGTGGAGAAGGCGTGCAAGTGAGAGAGATAGGGAACACCAGCAACTCCCAAGCACACATGATCAATAGCTTTCACCTGCAAGTGAGGAGACTCTAGCTCAAGAATCACACAGGAGTCCATCCCCACCTGGAGGACAACACCTGCCTGTAGAACCACAGCTGCTGCAACAGAATGCTCCCCAGATAGAGCAACAAGATGCTCCCCAGCTGCCACAGGGACCCCTGGGACAGCGTAGGATGTACAGATGACCACCAAGGCCCAGGGTATACCGCCCAAGGGTCACACTCCTGGGAATAACCGATGAGAAGGTGATAGATCGCTACACGCTAAGGCCGCACAGCATCATTGCCCTATATGAGGTAATCAAGGATGAGGTAAATCCAATATACATCCACAACCATGCCCTAACTGGTTTGCAGAAACTCATGTGTGCCATACATTTTATGGCAAGTGGAGCCTTTCAGTCAACAGAAGGTTACGCATCTGGCATGTCACAGGCCACATTTTCGAAGGTCCTGGCTCAGGTATTGCCAGCCCTCAAAAGCAAGGCCAATAGGTACATACATTTTCCCACCACCGACATGTAGTGGATAAGTCTGAAGCAGGGCTTTTATGCAAGGGGAGGCATTCCCAGGGTCACGGGTGCAATAGATTGCACCCATGTCCGTATCAAAGCTCCAGCACTTGAGGGACATCTATTTATTAACTGGAAGAACTACCACTCCATGAACGTTCAGATGGTGTGTGACTCCAACATGAGGATTGCCAATGTCTGTGCAAAATATCTTGGGAGCTGTCACGATGCATACATTCTCCAAAACTCATTTTAACACAGAGACTTTGAGAATGGAACATAAACAGAGGGATGGTTTCAGGGTGAGTTAGCTACAAAATTACACCATGTGCCCAGGTGTACACACAACACTTCTCAGCATGCTCGTGACTCACAGTTTGTACGTCCACCTCATACAACATCATCCACACAACATTTGCTCCCTGTATCACCATGTCACTCATTTTCCACAGGTGATTCTGGCTATGGCTGTAAATCCTGGCTCCTCACCCCGGTCGCAAATCCCCAAACCGATGCCCAGGAGTGATACAGTCAGGCCCATGGCATAACGAGGAATGCCATTTAGCGGACTTTCGGGCTCCTAAAATCCCAATCAGATTTCTGGATAACTCGGGGGGAGCACTACAGTATGCACCAGGCAAAGTTTGCAATATAATATTGGCATGTGCAATACTGTACAACATCGCGGTGGACACCAAACTTGTGGACAATATTCAGCCCCCACCCATAAGTGATGACCCTCTGGACATTGTCGAGGGTGAAGAGACCCTAAGAGGGGTGCAGATAAGAGACAGACTGATCAGGGAACACTTCAGCTGTGAGTATAACACAGGCATCCACATAATCCATGCATGTCCATGATAAGTCCTGTTAATTGGTGCAAACACACTTACCAAAACACACACATTCTGTTTTACCCCACAGGCTCAATGACACAGCGCTGACACTGGCTGCAGTATGGACCACAAACATCAACCATTCCATATTGTAACTGGGTATTCCGATACCATCTACCATTCTGTCGTCCATGTTGATGTTGCTACCTCTAGGATATCATGCATACCTCCATGTGAACCAAGGTAAACATTACTCATGTTTAGAATATTCCAAGGTTCAATAGACAGCAACTAAAGTGATTTGCCCTGATCAGAGCCATAGCAACCATGGTAAGCTTGTAGTAAAAGAGCGTTATACAATGCAATGCATTGGATAACACACTGTGACATCAGGGGTTAAAGGGCCATTGCAATGAACGTGGGACCTTTCGTTTGCTATAGCTGAAAAGAGCATCAGAGAAATGGATCTACAGTGGTAGTGTGTTACATAACATAGAGGTCATGATATGTAGATCAGATCTCAAGGGACACCATGCTGACCTGTGTGGTGTGTGTGCAGCACTCTGAAGTTGGCAGGCCAAATATCTTTGTTTCATGGAGCTATTAGGACATATTTGGTGATGTGCGAATATATATTAGGGGAACATATCCCTAGGGCTGGTTGACATCCCCTTAGTTTTCCCCATAATGGGTTACAGACGAGTAGACAACACATTACAAAGCAATGGTTTGTGTACTCCCCTGTAACGGCAAAGATTAATGGAATGATGATGTTGTAGCTGTTGCATGACAATCAGTTCGAGGGTGCTGTTCTAAAACATGTCATCTTGTCCCACAGGCATCCATAGCATGATCCATCTTAGAACAGAGGAGTTTCCATGTGACTGGACTGAAGCCTTGACAACTCTTCCATGAAGCTGACCCCTTGACGCTTTCAAGTGATTGTGTTGGTGATGCAATGTTTAACCTGGTGTTCACAGCAACCTCTACTGGAACATTCACATATCCACAGAAGACATAAATGTATGTGTTTCCTAACATCCAGGTTTCAAACCTGAACAGTAAGAATGCTCATCTTCAGAGTTACAATACTTTGTGAACAGCACATGAGCAGTTCAGTTGTGTTTCTATGGTATCCTTTTTAACTGTATATGTACCTTTTAGGTGCTCATAAAAGTGCTCAATGCATATATGCAATATACCAATAAAACACATGTATGTTTTAATGTAGTTTGAGACATATTAAAGGAGAACCATCACTATTCAATATGTGTCTGTTAAATTAAACGTTGGATTAGACATCTCTCAATGTGTAACCATTCTCATAGATACAGTATCCCTCATACATAGGAAGGCATGACCTACATCACAGGAGTCCACTAGTTGTATGACCATGAGTGGACCTTATGATGTATTCATGCAAGGAGATGATGGCAGTGATACACTAATGTGTGTTGTAAGTGATAAAGAGGCGATACAGGGGACATTACTTCCCCAGTGACCTCATGTCCACAGTTCCCATGTTACTTACTTCCCCAGTGACCTCATGTCCACAGTTCCCATGTTGCTCAATGTAACCAATGTTCTGGGATTGCTTTGGTTTGACATATTCCAGTACATAGGCTACATTTACAAACTCAGAAACCTTAGTTAGAGAGGTGAGTACACTGGACCTCTCCATTGACTGCTGCTCCCTCTCCATATGCTGGTTCTCCCTGCGGTTGTGGTATTTGATTTCAACCAGGAGCTGCCCCATCATGTCCATCATTCCAGTTCTGTACTGGCGCAGCTCGCTGGTAAAGACGGTGTGCTGGACTTCAAGGGCATGGAAGGTGGCTGCCTTCCTCAGGAAATCCCTTTGGAGCCTTCTGAGGTACCTGTTGTTCCTCTGGAATTCCTTAAGCTAGCTCCTCTGTAGCACCAGGTACTCAGCCTCCACTTCTGCTGGCACACTTTGTGGACTGTTCCAAAGAAGTATTCATTTCTATTTTGCTCTATTTCGGCTCTGCTGAAGAGCCACTGGATGGTCCTGGGACCAGAATCTGCTTCTGTCAGCTAGAGCGCTGACGTCTATGAAAGGGGCTGGAAGGGGGGACTTTAGATGCTTGACATAGATTATTGTACTAATATTTGTAATGTCTACAATATTAACATTTGTTATAAACTGTCATTAGTATCCCTTTAACCCCTTAACGACCCATGACGGTCCTGGCACGTCATGGGTAGACTTGCGTTAAGGACCCATGACGTGCCAGGACCGTCATGCAATTCAGGGCTTGCCGCACAGCTGCACGCAGTTCGGGGAGCCCTGAACCGGAAACAGAAAAAAAAAAATACTCCATGGTCCTTAAGTGACGGCCACATGCACGATCGGCCGTCCTTAAGGGGTTAATCGTAACCCTGTTGAATTCTTTTGATTGTCGGTTAACCATTTGAGTGCCGGAGTGTTGCCAAAGCATTGCTGAGTGATGCGTTGATGATCCCTCTACCACTCATGTGCTGACTTCCCTGTAGGTACATGGATGACGTGGTGGAACAGTGATGGTCTTTAACAGACAACATTTTGTGAAGCATGGTTTGTTTGTCTTGTGTGATCAGTACAGCAACAAGAGGTTTGTACTAGGACTTGGACAGGATTGGGCTGACCGAACCTTCCCATTTTTGTTTGTATTGTGCCCTGGTTTTAACCCTCAGGGTGCTGTGTTGGTGCAGTTGTGTGGATGAACGATGGGCATGCGTTGAGGTGTGACTGTGTTTCGTGTGAGAGTTGTGTTGATATGGTGTGTGTTTATGTGATGATGCACTTACCGGAAGTGTGGAGGCTCCTCTCATCCGCAATGTCCTATCCTCCAGGGACCCCCTCAACAGCTGTGGCCAACATGTTTTGTCGCAGTGTCTCCTCCCAGCTGCAGAAGGTGATGTGGGCAGGGGGACCACCTCAGGCGTACAGGGCAAACTCCCCCATCTTCTTCTTCACTACCCTCTTGCAATCGCCCAATCTCTTATTGATGGACTCCAAAGTCCATCTGCAGGTGGCCACCGCATTCAACTTGCTGAACACTTGGTTCCAGGCGGCCTTCCTCCATGCAGCCAGGCTAGAGACCTTCTCCCTCTCCAATATAGCCTTGTTACGGTTGGCAAGCAAGACGATGAGTCAGATGATATAGTTAAGATTACCTTATTTAGAATAACAATAACAGTAATGCAAAAAGATAAATAACAGGCAGAGGGTGACCGAAGAGACTATACTCTATAAGAAATAGGAGTCTTCCAAATGATCCACCACTACTGCTAGAGACTAGGCCTAAGCCCAATGTAGTCTCTGTATATGGAGAAACGCCCAACGGACTAGCACTGACTCAGCCTGCAGTCAGTCTAGGAGAGATCTCCAATAATGAATGCAACCAAGGAGTCTACTGACTCACGCTTTCAGTCAGTAAGATAGGAGTCTGATAGAGCCCCAGGTCTGTACTAGGATGGATGTCTCTGGAGCAGGAGCCAACTCACATAGGAAACAGACAGAGCCCCTAGTCAGCACCAGTTAGGCTAGTCAGACAGGCCAGGTCATACACGGAGAAGCTTTGGTATGCTGGATGCGCAGTGGACAAAGCCCCAGGTCAACACCAGGATGGTTAGTCAAACAAGCCAGGTCATACACAGAGCAGGTAGTCAGACAGAGCCACAGGTTTGCACCAGAAAGGATGTCTAAGCCAAATCGGAATGCTTACAGAGAATGGTCAGACAGAGCCACAGGTCAACACCAGGATGGATGGACAGACAAGCCAGGTCATACACAGGAATCAGGAATACAAATCAATGAACTGCTCAGAACAACGTAAGGGTAACTGATACACAGGCCCATAGAGGTTTATAAAGGAGTAGGAGAAGGCGGGACCAATTAGGTCCCTCAGGCTGGGCCTATAACAGGCGTCCAGGCAAGTGCCTGATTCAGTGCTGCCAGGAACAAGGAGCCAGATTAGGCCGCAGGCAGAGAGGGATGCGGCTAGTGGTGCCAGATCGTCAGTCCAGAACCCTTCTCCCAGCTGAGTGGTGCAGGTCAAAATTGGAGTGTCCTGCCTGCGCTTCCCCTGAATGTGTAGGGTGCTTCCCAACAAGTACCCCTCATCCCACTGACACATCTGTCCCTGCCCTCCATGTGCCTGTTCTAGGCCGGGTCCCCCTCCGCCCCGCTGATATCCCTCTCCCACTCCTATTATGCCCAGGGATCCCCTCCTGACCTTCCTCCTCTTGCACTACTCTCCCTATCCCTCTCTCATGTCCTCCTCTCCATTACTCACCTACTCTCATCCAGGCACTCACAAAGGCCTTCACACACACACTTGATCCCACTCACTCTCTGTCACACTCTGTCACTCACTGATTCACACTGAAAAAATGTGTAATGTGTTATAAATACAAAACTGTGTGTGTATGTGCTTGTGTTTGTATGGGTGTATGTAATATGTGCAAAAGTGTGATTTGTGTTTATTTAAATGCAAATCTCTCCTCTCCAAACTCAAAACTCCTTCGACCTCCAATGTCAGCTCCTGTCTCCCTCTCTCTAGCTATCCTCCGCTCCTGGGTCCTATGATCTTATTTGTGGGTATATATAGGTGTATTTGAACAATTTTGATACTTTGGTGTCTTGGGATTGGCCGTGAGTTTAAATTTGTTGGTGCATCAATCAGGGTTGCTAGCCAGAATCGGCCGTTATGTTACAACTTGACTTAAATCGTGTTTTATCCGGTGATTAGGATGCACGGAGATGCAAAAAAAGGTGCAATGCAGGTTTTTGTGTTACGTGTTTTTGTTGTGCCTACGCTCGTTAGCTATTCTTGTAGACTACCTGTTGAATCCGACGTAAATCTTTTATTTTTTGCCAGCGATGTGCTTTTTTACTTAGCGGCTGTTTTAACACAAACCTGTAAATCTACCCCTAGTTCTTTGTAACCAACCCCATATGCAAAAGCAGATCAGTGTTGACTATAAGTTACTTTAACAGATAATATTTTAAGGGCACATATGTGTGTCTGTGCTTGACCCTAGGATTATATTGTGATGGTCCTTCTCTGTTTAGTACATCACCTTAATACTTGATCTCTACTGATGGCATTTAATTAGACCTGCAGAGGAGGATATGCAATGTCACCCTGATGATCCCTTATAGTTAAATGTTTGCCTTGATTGTTTCATGTAACTTTTGCCTGAATGCTCTCATATATACCATATTGTGCTCATGCTTTCATATAGTGCCATGCTAGTTTAATTTCATATTTCCAAACATCTTAATAATACAATTTATCTATAACCAAGCACAAAGGCAATAGTACGTTAGGGATGCATGTCACACTTAACCTGGCTCCTCAGAGAGCTACAGGGAGATCCCAGCTTTGACAGCCACAGGAAGGCAAAGTTGAGACTGTGAACTCCGACAGCAGAGGCTGCTATCGGAGTTTAGTGAATGTGGTGAACAGCCACATTAACATATCAACCCACCACCTTGCATACAATAATGGCTCATTATGCCTCATTTCCATATGGAAATAGGCCATTGTTGATGTGATGAATGAAAATGCATAAACCTGTGGGATTGATGTCAATGTGGGCATATTTTTGTCGAAGTGCTGGTGATGTAATGTTGTAGACACTTAAGTGAATACTGTAGATCTGCCTACGACATTGCTGCAACAGGACATCAACATTTTTAGCCCTCTTCAAATGTTTGTGCATCTAGGCCTGGAAGTTAGGCCCCTGCCAGAAAGTTTATTATTCACAAGACCTGTTCAGTAAGTGGCTTCAATTAATAATCCGTTGTTTCATTCACAAAGGCAATGTGTTTTACACATTGCCTTTGTGATTGCTCTCTGCATCTCTTTTCCTTACTATGAGAGTAAGGAAGAGAGAAGCAGAGAGCAGACTTCAAATAAAGTAATGCAATAGTTGGGGGTACTAACCCCTTCTGTGCTGGTGCTGGTGGTAGGCTGGATGCAAGTCCATTTCTGACCTGCTAAGAGCAACTTGTTATTAGTTTTTATTTTTTATTTTTAATAAATTTAAAACAGATCACATATTTTATTTATACATACTATTTATTAAACACATCTACTGAAGTTTAAACAAGCATTAATGGTAATTTTATTGTTGTGGAGCAATATAATACACTTATGCACGCCACCAAGTCTTTTCAAGAAAAAAGTGGGAAAGTAGTGAGGGAAAGAAGGACATTGGGATTTTGACCGCAGAGGGGCAGTGCTCACTTAAAACTGCCCATTTTGTATTTATGAATGACCGGTCATACCTTTCATACAGTCTCCATAAAAATTTAACCCATTGTGCTCAAATGATCACATGAGAAAAAATAAAATTTGTGGGTTTTTTTACAATTTATGTGGCTGGAATAAAATACTTAGAGAGAAAACACTGTCGCTTTTTCCGGTCCTTAAGGGGTTAACCTCCCTTGTCACTGTGCAAATGGATATGTTAAATAACAATAACATTCTCTGCTTTAGAGCTTGCAGTAAATTGAGAAGCGATCTGCATAATTGGTGGGAGTGAGAAGAAGTGGATCATCTCTGGCAATCTGCTGAGGGCCTACTTAGGTAGCTATTGGGCCTTCCAAAATTCTCCTTGGATCCCTGGATGGCACTCTGTTGGGAAGGGGGTGGCAGTGCTTATACAATCAGAGCTGAAACTAGTACCATGTGTGCTTATACCACAGTGTGACCAACCTTGAGGTGGACATATATGTTAACCTGCCTTAACTACAGTTCGGGAACAAGTTATTTGATCCCCTGCTGATTTTGTACGTTTGCCCACTGACAAAGAAATGATCAGTCTATAATTTTAATGGTAGGTTTATTTGAACAGTGAGAGACAGAATAACAAAAAAAAATCCAGAAAAACGCATTTCAAAAAAGTTATTAATCGATTTGCATTTTACTGAGTGAAATAAGTATTTGACCCCATCAATCAGCAAGATTTCTGGCTCCCAGGTGTCTTTTATACAGGTAACAAGCTGATATTAGGAGCAGTCCCTTAAAGGGAGTGCTTCTAATCTCAGCTTGTTACCTGTATAAAAGACATCTGTCCACAGAAGCAATCAGTCAATCAGATTCCAAACTCTCAGAGAGTGAGTGAGTGTGTGAGGGCCTGAGTGAGTGCCTGTGTGTGAGAGAAATGGAAAGGAGGAGAGGAGAGAGGGATGGGGAGAGTAGGAGGAGAGGAGGAAGAGGAGCAGTTGGGCATCCCCGGTCAGGGTAGGGGAGGGAGATCCCTGGGGAGGAGGGGGAGCCATGCAAGAATAGGCACTCATAGCGCAGGGTCAGAGGAGAGAGTGGCATGAGGGGTAGGACATGGGTTGCACCATGCACAGCCAGGGCCAGCACAGGCAGGGCTGGAGAGCCATAGTCAGAATCTCTGAGGGTGAGGAGGAGGACAGGGCGAGAGACCCCAGATTCACAGAGGAGGAGAACTTCGTCCTGGTGGAGGCTGTCATTGCAAGGGAGAGGATCCTGTTCCCCTGGGGGAAGATTGTTGTCATGGGGGCCAAGAATAAAGCTGCATGGAGGGAGGTCCAGGCTGCTGTGAGTGTAGTGTCCAGCTGCAGCTGGTCACTGGATGCTATAAAGAAGAGGTGGGCAGACTGCAAGGCCAAGGTGAAAAAGAAGACGGGACAGGAGGTCCTGCGTGCTGCCGGCACAGGGGGTGGTCCTCCCCTGTGAATGGACTACAGCGAGTGGGAGGAGGCAGTGCGCAGGACCCTATCCACAACAGCGGTGCAGGGGATCCAGGGAAGGAGTGACACCAGGGATGAATGGAGCCTCCAGACCACCAGTAAGTGCATCAAGAACTACATACATATCACACCAAACTGGACACCTACCATACATAGGTCAACACAGTGACACCTGATCACATGGACAGCATTCCACACCACAAATTCAGCAACACAGCTTGGATGGACTTCAAACAAGGACAGAATACTTGACAGATCCATCCCGAATGATAATGGTCAAGTCCCTGTTGAACCCCCTTCATGCTGTCTACAACAACATCATGCACAGCACAAAACCAATGCACACCGTCATGTGTCAGTCAAAGATCAAACTGTTACAGTTAGGGAAAAAATGATCTGATCCCCTGCTGATTGTGTATGTTTGCCCAATGACAAAGAAATGATCAGTCTATAATTTTAATAGTAGGTTTATTTGATCAGTGAGAGACAGAATAACAACAAAAAAACTCCAGAAAAATGCAGTTCAAAAAAAGTTATAAATTGATTTGCATTTTACTGAGTGAAATAAGTATTTCACCCCTTTGCAAAACATGACTTAGTACTTGGTGGCAAAACCCTGGTTGGCAATCACAGAGGTCAGATGTTTCTTGTAGGTGGCCATCAGGTTTGCACACATCTCAGGAGGGATTTTGTCCCACTCCTGTTTGCAGATCCTGTCCAAGTCATTAAGGTTTTGAGGCTGACGTTTGGCAACTTGAACCTTCAGCTCCCTCCACAGACCTTCTATGGGATTAAGGTCTGGAGATTGGCTAGGCCACTCCAGGACCTTAATGTGCTTCTTCTTGAGCCACTCCTTTGTTGCCTTGGTCGTGTGTTTTGGGTCATTGTCATTGTCATGCTGGAATACCCATCCATGACCCATTTTCAATGCCCTGACTGAGGGAAGGAGATTCTCACTTAGGATTTGATGGTACATGGCCCCGTTCATCGTCCCTTTAATGCGGCGAAGTTGTCCTGTTCCCTTAGCAGAAAAACAACCCCAAAGCATAATGTTTCCACCTCCATGTTTGACGGTGGGGATGGTGTTCTTTGGGTCATAGGCAGCATTCTATCACGGTACCAGTGCTATTTGGCGACATTTTGTCAGTTTACACTCCTGCTTACGCTATTGGCTACTCTGTTTGTCGGACTATTTATATGAAGGAATCCAAAGGGTTAAAACAGAGAACCACTCAGGTTGGATTTCTTCATTTAAATAGGCAATTGACATTAAAATAATTTGAGAACTTTATCTTTAATATGTACTGACACGCTACTTCACAGTAACGAATTGATCACAAGAATCAATCCTTCATATTTGTGCAAAAATATATATTTTATTAAAATACAATATACTAAATATATATAACAAGTATTAGTAACAATGAAATATATAAGTGATTAGCAATTATAATAGGTACATAGAAAATCAAACCACACTTATTACTATAAGGATTACCAGTGGTGCAAGGGTTAACCACACATATGTATATTCAGAGGTATAATAACAATAATTGCATTCAGTAGCATACAACAGGTTAATTGATTCTTACAATTAATATAATACAGTTGGCCGCAGTGTCTCTTAATACCTCTGCCCCAGAAACTGTATAGACTATGCCAATTATGATGCAAGGGGGTACTGTGAGATGAATTAAATAATTCCTCTAACAATTCCTTGTATCATATATCAATAATAATCAAATTTAGGGAATAACTGGAATAGAATACCAGATTTGAATCACTATAATTTAATTATATACTGAATTCAATATTGCTTACTTCTGAATAAAATATATAAATTGCAATTAATATAGTCAATCAAAGATTATACAAATAATCTACCAGAATTAATCCAGTAACATATGTCTGGTAATGCAACATATATCATAATTTTGACTACAGCAACATATAAAACCTATAGGCACTCCAAGGGTTAATCCACTCGTTTAAAATAGGTGCCACACCCAGAAGTTATTTTGTCTATTATAAATGAATACCTCTAATTTACAAACTATAAGCCTAGTACCCTCACAAAGAACTTTAGAATGCACACCACAAATAAATAGACAAACAGCAGTTAGAGAGTTAATAAATGAATTCCAAGAATTCCCTCGATTAAATATTAGCTATTATAATTTTACCAGAAACACAATATTCTAGACATACCAAAATTATATTAACCAATATATACAAGGATAAATATATCTCACTGCTATCTCTATTTTATGATCTCTCTGGTAATTTATAACAATAAATTAATTAATTAATTCTGCGTAATTTCTTAATGACTATGCTAAATATAGCAGATTATAATATTTTCCATAAAACTGGCCAGGCTTCTATGGGCAAATATATATATATATAATTTTCCTCAAATATCGAGGAAATATACTTATTTTGAAATTAGGCAGAATTAGAATAAATAAAATATAATTACCAGGTCAATCAGTGTGGATTCTTGAAGTTATAAGGTGTGGTTAGGAATTTGATCATCAGCCAAGAGAGCCCAGGAACCCAGAGTTTTCTTTTTCAGGAAGTCAAGCCTTGAACTAAGAATATTTTGGCATTATATTGGCAATTTTTGCCTTATCAGTAATCCCCACCTCTTTCTAATGACTGGACAAAGATCCGTCTCATAATACCGTGACATCACCAGTATGCCTTGATTGGATGTTAATATATCCCTAATCATTCACGGAATGTGGATACCCCAGTCATGACGCTCTCAAGACTCTAGAGGGTACGCTTACTCTACTTAACATCTTACATATAATCAATTTTTATGTCATCAATGATGTATATAAGAGGGCATTAAACGTCATATAAATCTGCCATTTTTTTTAGACGTTCTCATAGGGGAGTATTTTTCTCATAAGATAAATTTATTTTCTAGACACCAAGACTGTCTGGCAAACTCAATTTATCACCATTACTGTCAGTTAGTTATTTCTTTGTCTTAAAGAGAAGAGAATCTGAACACATTTTAAACAGAATTTCAGTTAATTTCTACTATTAGAGTTAACCCTCTATGCTCCCCCAGGACAAAGTCCGGTCAGGGTAGTGTCAAGTCCTTCGCTGTCTCCAGACAGCTCGCTGCAGATTGATCTCGGTTGCCTCAGTGTCGCTTAGGCGACATTTATATTCGGCTGCCTCCCGTGCAGTTCCCGGTTGGGTGCCTCTCAGTGCAAGTTGCTCAGTCTCCATTACTGCTACAGCAGTGCTCACGTCGATCAGTTTCCGTTACTGCTACGGCAGTGCTCAAGTGGCTCAATCTCCGTTACTGCTATGGCAGTGCTCAAGTGGCTCAGTCTCCGTTACTGCTACGGCAGTGCTTAAGTGCTCTGTATCCGTTACTGCACAGGCAGTGTTCAAGTTGCTCAAGTTTCCGTTACTGCTACGGCAGTACCCAGTTGCTCAGTCTCCGTTACTGCTACGGCAGTGCTCAAGTCACCCAGGTTCCGTTACTGCTAAGGCAGTACCCACGTTGCTCAGTCTCCGTTACTGCTACGGGAGTGCTCAAGTTGCTCAGCCTCCGTTACTGCTATGGCAGTGCTCAAGTTGCTCAGTTTCTGTTACTGCTACGGCAGTGTTCAAGTTGCTTAGTCTCTGTTACTGCTACAGCAGTCCACAATTGTCTGGTCTCCATTATCTTGGGCGTTACTCGAGTTGGAGCTCTCACCTTTGGTTGAACTTCTTAAAGGGCCTTGTACTATTAGGGCTTGTCAAAACTCTCTGCCTAATAGTAACCCATTCAGTACTGTTAAACTGACCTGTGTCAGTATATTTATCTCTGGACTATCTGCGTATACTGGACCTGTGTGGGCCTACCTCTGTATAACCTGTCTTGTGTCTGTACTATATTAAGTATATATTACAGGACCTGTGAGGGTTATTGTTTTTTTTATTGTTCAATAAAATTGTGTTTTATCCAAACCCACTGTGTCTGTGTGTCAAACAAACCATTACACATTCCTCCTCCTTCAAACACGGCGAGTTGAGTTGATGCCAAAGAGCTCGATTTAGGTCTCATCTGACCACAACACTTTCACCCAGTTCTCCTCTGAATAATTCAGATGTTCATTGGCAAACTTCAGATGGGCCTGTACATGTGCTTTCTTGAGCAGGGGGACCTTGCGGGCGCTGCAGAATTTCAGTCCTTCAAGGCCTAGTGTGTTACCAATTGTTTTCCTGGTGACTATGGTCCCAGCTGCCTTGAGATCATTGACAAGATCCTCCTGTGTAGTCCTGGGCTGATTCCTTACTGTTCTCATGATCACTGAAACTCCACGAGGTGAGATCTTGCATGGAGCCCCAGACCGAGGGAGATTGACAGTTATTTTGTGTTTCTTCCATTTGCAAATAATCACACCAACTGTTGTCACCTTCTCACCAAGCTGCTTGGCGATGGTCTTGTAGCCCATTTCAGCCTTGTGTAGGTCTACAATCTTGTCCCTGACATCCTTGGACAGCTCTTTGGTCTTGGCCACGGTGAAGAGTTTGGAATCTGATCGATTGATTGCTTCTGTGGACAGTTGTCTATTATACAGGTAACAAGCTGAGATTAGAAGCACTCCCTTTAAGAGAGTGCTCCTAATCTCAGCTTGTTACCTGTATAAAAGAGACATGGAAGCCAGAAATCTTGCTGACTGATAGGGGGTCAAATACTTATTTCACTCAGTAAAATGCAAATCAATTTATAACTTTTTTGAAATGTGTTTTTCTGGATTCTTTTGTTGTTATTCTGTTTCTCACTGTTCAAATAAACCTACCATTAAAATTATAGACTGATCATTTCTTTGTCATTGGGCAAATGTACAAAATCAGCAGGGGATCAAATCATTTTTTCCCTAACTGTATGTGTATTACGATGTCATACATAGAGTGACAAAGAGGTCAGCACACAACCCCTTGAGTGCCATAGGGATAAGCAATGCATTGTTTGACAATACATTGGCTAGTCCCCTGGCAATCAAAGGGTTATGGAAGATAGCAAGGAGGAGAAATTACGTGTGTTCTGGAATATTGTTACTGCATGTCGGGCCTAGGCATTGTATATGTAGCTAGATAGTCCAAGTGGAATAGTCATGGTTCAGCTGTTCGCATCATATGTAGCCTGAAGGGTGTGGATGGCCAGGGGACATCCACCGCCATTACCACTCTGCAGGACATTTGTGATTTCCAAGGCTCAACCATACAAGGGGGGGGGGGGGAATTCACTAGGGTGGAAGAAAGAGGTGTCAATGTGTACATGACAACTGCAGTGTTATCACTTCTGCAATCCCTGTGTTAGTCTGTGGAGCCAATGCACTGAAATTTAAACAACCTGAGAAATATCAGTGCTCATGCTCCATAGCAGAACATAGAAAAAAGTAGAAGTAATCTCCAATCCTATTGCATGACACTGGCCATGTTTGCTGTGTGTTTGGATTCTAGGTGTCCTGGAGTCTGTTTGATGTGTCCTCCAGATGACTGGGTTGTTGGGTTCCACAGTGCATGTTTGCTGGTGTGCTTGATGTGTCTGTTAGTGTTGCTGACATCATTGGTTGGACTCAGTGGTCATTGGTCATCACTGGTGCATTGATGTTTCCAGAGGCCCTAGTGTGTTTGCTGTTGAGGCCTAGGTGATGTACATGCAATGGGCTTGTATCACTCAAGGTGTGTTGGTCCAGTTTTGTTCTCCACATGTATCCAGATGTATGGGGATGCCTTGCCATACTCACACCTCAAGATACACATGATGACTAAAGCTACACCACTGTAGGTTATATATCAATGTATTAGATCCTGTCAGGTTCAGCAATCAGTGTGTGTCAGGATGGTAACCAATGAATTGCAAAGCAATGCAATGGATGCCATCCTGCCACTCAACGGTTCACATGTTAATGTGATAGCCTTGCCAGGGTTGGATTTACATCTCAGGAGCCTGTGGGCACAGAAATCTGAAGCCCCCTCATCACTGGCCATCTCCACAATGCTCTTAACATGCACATTGCCCCCCATCATCTCCATATTGCCCCCATCAGCTCCAACTTGCCCTCACATTGCCCCCCATCAGCTCCAACTTGCCCCCATCAGCTCCAACTTACCCTCACATTGCACCCATCATCTTCACATTGCCCCATCAAGTCCATATTGCCCCATCAGCTCCAACTTACCCTCACACTGCCCCCATCAGCTCCAACTTGCCCTCACATTGCCCACCTCCTCTCCACATTGCCCCCATCATCTCCATATTGCCCCTATCAGCTCCATATTGCCCTCACATTGCCCAATCATTTCCACATTGCCCCCCCCAGTGTCCATTTCCTACCTCTTCCCTGGTGGTCCAGCAGCAGGAGAGGTCTGTCTGTGCCTCCTTTGACACAGACCTGTAGTTGCTGGAGCTCCCGCACAGTCTTCTCTTCAGTAATGCAGAGCGCTGGGAGATGAGGTCATCTTTCAGCATTCTGTATTACTAAAGAGCCAACGAGGGAGCACCTCAGCTACAGGTCTGTGCCGAAGGAGGCACAGACCTCACCGGGTGGCGGGGGGTTAGGTCCCAATGACAGGCGCAATGACAGGCGCCCCTCTGTGGGGTGCGCCTGTAGGCAGATGCCTACTCTGCCTTATGGTAAATCCGGCCCTGAGTCTTGCAGCACTCTTGTCATAGCTCACATCACTAATCATATCATGTAATTTCACCACACAGCATACATGCCTGCATATGCGGGGGACCCTGGGACAAGCTCCTCTGATGATCCAACCACATCCCGGGCTCTACCACCACCACATCATCTGCAGCAGCAGCCGGCCTACCAGGCACCACCATTACCACCACCACCTCCTCTATAGCAGCAGCTGGCCTACCAGGCACCACCATCACCTCCTCTATAGCAGCAGCTGGCCTACCAGGCACCACCACCACCACCTCCTCTGCAGCAGCAGCTGGATTACCAGGCACCACCACCACCTCCTCTGCAGCAGCAGCCAGCCTACCAGGCACCACCACCTCCTCCTCCTCTACAGCAGCAGCTGGCCTACCAGGCACCACAACTGACGGGTAAGCATTGTAATGCCGGAGACAGTGGCCATGCCACAGCAGGCAGGATATGGGCTAACACGCAAGCCACGGGAACACATGTGGCAGGAGGACACAATGAAAATCACAGTGGCCTGAAATTGTCAAGTGACGCTGTTGCTACACCATCCTTTGGAGGTTCATGGTGCTGGGACCAGAGCTGTCCATAGGATGGTGTAGCAACAGCGCCACTTGACAATTTCAGGCCACTGTGATATTTGACTGATGAAATTCAACTTTGAGCTGAAATAACTCTTAAATAAAACACCTTTCAGCAGTGGGAGTTCCCTTGTTTTACTCAGAGGGATAAACCCTACTACATAGATTTTTAAAACATTTTAAGTATTACTATCCCTTTAAAACCCTGACGAGGGAGAGGTAATCAATGACACAAGATAGTCATATATGATCATATATTTAATTGACATTGACACTAACAGGTGTTGCTCATGGACGTGAATTCAACGTGTCACTGGAACAAACTTATGGACCATGAGGCATTATGCCATGGATGCCTGCAGAGAGTGAAAATAAGATTGGAAGCTGCACTATGAACATAACAGTAATGCTATTGCTGAACCATCATCATACCCTTAAGTGCTAGAGGTGTACATAACCCATTGGAGACCAGGGGTGGGCGAAAAGTGTGGAAAATTTCCCGCATGACTTTTCACAAAAAGTAACAATTTTTCACTTTTCCCGTGAAAAATGTCGCCTTTCCGCCTATGCAAAAATGTCCTCCTTTTCGCCTATTTTAACAAATTTTCCACCTGTTTTAACACATTTTTCGCCTATATTTCCTGTAGGTAATACATTTCCTACTGTAATATTATTTCTTGTGAGGGCTGAAGTTTAGGAATAAGTGGCTGAAAGTCAAAGTTGTGAGTCCTACAGCAACAAATGCCTTGAAAAATGTGTTAGTATGCAAAATGCATTTGTCCTTTGCCTACAACACTAACTTCCTGCGGTGATACTGGCACATATTTATGATGTCAAGTAATAAAAATAAATAAAATACAACCTACAATGTGCAGATGTGTATGGTAGTGGTGGTTGTGGGAGACTGGCATGGTGTGATTTGTGTATGTATTTTTACCATTGTCATACGCTATTCTCCTTCTCAGATCATTGACACACATTAATTATCGGTCATAGCAGTAGTCCCAAATGTGGAAAATGGTGGCAACCCTTCTTCACATCACTCGTCCACCTCCTCATCTGTGCTGCTGTTAATATATTGGTCCTGGCTTTGTCTGTCTTCATATGTGGTTTCTGCTACCTGATACTCAGATGGTATTAGATGTTTGTTCATTTTTAGTGTTAGTTTCCCAACATTGCTGCTTGATAGTCGTGTCCTGCAGTAATATAACCAGCCACACTGAAAACCCTCTCAGACTCAATGCTTGCTGGAGGACAACTGAAGTTTTCCACTGCAGTACGTGTCAATGTTGTCCACACACACTGCTTTGTTTGCCAGTAATCCATGGGGTCATTGTTTCTGCCTGATCCTGTGTGTCAGTTACCATCCCATACTCAGGGAGCAAGTCCCAAAGAGATGTTCTGCCGCCACCACCACCACCCGTGTTGGGTTTTTGCCACGCCTGCTGAGACTCATGAATTGCCCTGTGCTCCGAATGGGATATTCTGGTTGATGATGTAGCTGCTTCTGCTGGTTCAAAAGCTTTGCTGCCTTCCTTTTCACTATACTGCCTAGATGTTTGTTGTGCCCTCATTGTCTCTCTCTCATCCCCCATAATGCAACCCTCCACTCGATCAATAAGCATGTCACGCTATTCCTTGACAGAATCCGATTCCTCAGAGAGTTGCTGCTGATCGCCATGACTCCTAGTTGTGACAAACCGCTGATGGCCCTTAGGCAGAAATTCTGAAATTTTGTGTTTAAAGCGGGGGTCCAGCAAAGTGGTAAGAATGTATTCCTCACTGCTTTTAATGGACACTATGCAAGGATCTTGTTCAAAGCACTCTAATATGTCCTTTACCAGCTGGTGCATGTCTGTGTTGTCATTCTGGTAAGAATCCTCAGCCATGCTCCTCATTTTTTTCTGCAATTAAAATATCAGTGGTAGAATTTCACTAATTCCTACCCCAATGTGACTCACCAACATGGTTGCCTCCTCAAAGGGTTTCAGCAACTCACATACATTGCACACTAGATGCCATTGGCCAAGTGACAAAGAGGCTCCCTCCAAAGCCTTCCAGTTTTGCATGGTGTACTTGCTAATGGCCTTATTCTGCTCGTACAAATGCTCTAGCATGTACATGGTGGAATTCTACTTGGTAAGGACCTCCATTTTCAGCTGGTGATGGGGCAGGTTGTTATGCTCTTGTATGGAATATAGAGCGTTGCATGCACTGTAGGAGCGACTAAAATGGGCACAGATTTTGCGGGCAATAGTAAGCATCTCTTTGAGGGTTTCGGATTCTGTCAGGAATCTGGTCACAACTAAATTTAGCACATGGGAAAAGCAGGGCACATGCACCATACCACCAATTCTCAAAGAAGCGATTATGTTGGAGCCATTATCAGCAGACACAAAACCAGCTTTTAAGGAGTGGGGTACAAGCCATTCCTCTATCACCTGCTCTAGCTTACTCAGAACATCTACAGCTTTGTGGGATTGTCTCTCAAAACTCTACATGCACAAGGTGGAGTGACGATGGTATGGGCTATCCTGCTGCTGCCGCCTTTTAATCACAGTGCCACAACCAGAAGCACAATTACTGGCTTTCACCTGATGCTCTAAGCTAGTGTTGTCCATTGTTGGTGCTGGGAGGGAAACACAGTGAGCAGTCACAGTTATATAGTCTGTGCTCTGCCCACTTGTCCACCTATCTGTTGTCAGGTGGATTTTCTTGCCATATGCACTTTTAAGTCCTGTGCCCACCACACTAACCACCTGCTTGTACAATTCAGGCACAGCTGTCCTGGAAAAATAACTGCGGCTTGGGATATTCCAGAGTGGAGCTACACATGACATCAGTTCTCTGAAACCTCAGGTTTCTACAAAAGAATACAGCAGCATGTCCATTGCCAACATCTTGGCAACCTTACCATTCCAAAGGCGTACTTTGGGATTGTTTTTGTGAAGTTTTTGTTTCCTTCCCAGGAACTCAGTCAGTGTGGGTTGGCAGGACATGGCAGAAGAACCCTGAAACTTTATTGCTTTAACATTACTAGAGGAGGTGGTGGCAGTAGATGCAGCATGTAGGGCAGTCTATGACTCTTGCCATCTCCTACAGCAAAGTCAGAGTCATCATACTCCTTTGCAGCAGGAGCCATAGGTGTTATTTGGACTGAACTAACTGTTGGCACTGGCAGTAGCACATTCTCTGACACATACATACCTTCACTACTTCTTTTTTCTACCCTAGAACCCTGGGAACTTTTTAAAGTGCTTCTGCTGCTGCTAGTTGTGACACCTTTGGCCTGCTGATAGTGTGTCTCCCAGTCAGACCTGTGGTTGTGCATCAGGTGGGATCTCATAGAGGAGGTGCTTAGGTGTGAGCCTGCTTTCCCCTGCTCATGGGCTTTTTGCATAGACAACAGATAACAACATGCTTAGCTTAAGGATCCTGAGTGAAGTATCTCCATACTGTGGACTTCATAGAATGAGGGGTTCCTGAGGTGGTACTGCTGCTACTACTACTACTACTGGGGCTAGATATTGATGCAATTCTACTGCCACTACTACTAGGTGTCAAAGGTGCAGCACTTATAGCAGCAGCAGCAGAGGCACTTGTCATAGCTAACATTGTGGATGTTAACCTGTGTTGCTGTTGCTGGGTACTCAAAACAGGTTTGTGTAGCTGAGTGGGACTTAGACTTTGAAGAGGCAATGATGCTGATGATGACTGAGGTGACTGTGTGCTTGACATCTGTGCTTTTCCAAGGTCAGACTTTCCAATGGCTTTCTCAAACAGTTTATAGACAGGCACAATGCTCCTTAAAAGTGGTGGAAGATTCAGACTTTGACATTCTGCTAACCTTATAGCCCTGTCATCATCCTCACGCCCAACTTCATCTGTATCTGAACAAGACAAGGATGCTGGAGGGATATATTCTAGACCTGCATCATCATCAGTCATCATTAGGTCATACCCAGCAGCATCAGCATCACCTGCCACTTCTTGCCCAGTTTGCCCACTACTACCCTTATATTCCTCTAAGCTTTTGGAGGTCTCAAAAATTTCTTTTTACCTTTACTGTAACAAAGTTCCCTACTACTTTGTGGATGGGTGTTTTTTTGTGCTTGTTTGTCTCACTATCTGATGCAGCAGGAGCTTCAGCTGCTACCCCTACCTCTATTATGCTATTGCCAGCATCATCAACACTTGAATGCGACTTGTTGTCGTCTTCAGTGTTCTTCTTATATGCTTCTTTATTTCTATTCCTATACAGATTTCAACTGCTTTGAAGACGTATTCTCTGATGTATGTTTCTAGTGGTTATTCTGCACAATTATCTCCTTCTTATTATTCCCACTGTGAGACCTAACAACTATGTATCCATTCATTGTTCCTTTCACTGAGCCCTTTCTAACTTCAAGGGGTGGCCAGAGAAATCCAAGTTGCATGTTAGGGGTGCCTTGGATGGAGGGATCATGATCCACTGTTCTAGGCCTTGTTGGTGTATTTGCTTGGCATTGCAGGGGTTAAAATTTGACCTCTGTATGCTTGGGTTATGTACTTGAGTGAAATACTTATCCATTCTGTTTTCCTCTATGGTGGTTTTCTACTCTGAGTTGCATGTTCTGCGGCTAAAAACATGCGTGTTAGATTTCTTGCAGTAAATGTTGCAATTTAACTCTTGTTATCCCTACCACAAACATTTGAATGGCTATTGGGTTAGCTTTTACATTGTCCTCAATGGGCGATATTTTGACGAGCGTCGTGTTTTCAAAACTGCCATTATCTCTTACTTGTGAGAACATTTGCATCGTATACTCGACTTAAAAAAAACACCATCGCCATTTTTTTCTGCCGACGCCAACATTTGGATCGAGCCCTAAATTCCCCCTGTTAAGTATATATTTTTCTTTATGGTTTAATGGCACAGTGTGTCACTTTATGCTAATTCCCTGCACAACATGCTAAAAAGGTCTCTGCAAGGACAAACATATAGTTTGCTGTGGTCTAAGTAATGCCCCCAGTGCAGTGGTTCTCAATCTTTTTCTGCTCAAGTCATCCCTAACACTCAATATGGAATTTTCAGGACACCCTTAAAGTATTAAAGTATATAAGAACAGTTATTGTAAGCTCTCACAGTCAGAATAATAAAAACATATTGTGCACATCAGTTCACATAAATATACACTTTAAAGTCAACATTCACATTTTTTTGCAGTCTTTATAGAAAAAGGGAGTAGCCTAAGTAAATGTCTGTGGTGTACCATAACACCCTGGTTGAGAATCACTGCCATGGGCATATGGAGGTGGGGGGGGGCAAAAGGGGGCACTTGCCCTCTCAGTTCAAACATAGGGCTGGGTGGGCTGGCCTGGGGGGGGTCACACTATGGCTCTGCCCCTCCTGGAAAAATTTCTGTGGACACCTCTGATCACTGCTGCAGTGTGTGGGCTCTGCCTATATTCTGTCATAGCACAGTATGCGGTAATATTGGCCCATCCTATATAATAAAAGGCCAGAAAGTTTGTCACGATGCAGTCGTGGCAGTAGGGACTGCCCGCGTTCGGTCAGTCTCTACTGTGTATGACTGCAGAGTGTGAGTGAGGCGGCGCAATCGCGTGGAGCAGTGAGGTAACGGCAGTACACAAAGCAGGTCCAGGTATTGTTAACCCTTTGAGTGCCAGAGGTGTATGCAACTCATTGCTTTGCAATGCATTGCGTACCCCTCTGGCACTCAAAGGGTTAAGAGGCCGGTCCTGCTCTGCATACTGCCGTTACCTCACTGCTCCACGGCCTGTGCACGTGGGCTTTTACACTAGTATTTATAACTGGAGTTATTCTGGAGTAAACCAACTGCACCACAGGGGACAAGTAAAAATTACTGTTATATTAAATTGGGATTTTAACCCCTTGCATGCCAGAGATGTTTCCAAGAACCTCTCTGGCAATCAAGGGGTTAAAAAGCTCTGTTCAAGTGCATGTTAATCTAGGAATTGTTACTTTGTCCCCTATGGTGTAGCTGGTTTACACCAGAATAACTCCAGTTTACTTTTATAAATATGAACCGTAGTTCCAGCACAGTAACTAATTGGCATAAAGTGTCACCAATAAATACATAAATAAATAAAGGTTACATTTCTCAAAGAACTATATATATTCCAAACAGGTTGTTAGTACAGCATATAGGCAGCTTTTACTTCTCTTGAAAAAATAGCTGAAAGTGGTAGGTCCACTTTAATATCTAATTAAAAACTGGCACCACTACATTTACTTACATTGGCTGGAGGATGTCCACCCACATTGTGCTACAAGTTTAAAAAAGACAAGTGGCTTAAAACTCAAGGACATGTACTGGTGAAATGTAAATGATTCCAATAGCAATTTTATTGCACTGCCGAAATTCCTATAGCAAACACTAACTCAGGCAAGTCTTAAAGGGATAGTAATGTCTATATTAAAGTGAAGCTCCGAGTCTTCTACATGGTTTTTTATAACATGTAGCATTATGTTTAATTACTTACAGTTCTGTAGTTCAAAAGCTATTCAAGCTGAAAGGATCCCCCTCCCATCCCTTTCCTTGTGTCATGCTGGCTCTAAGTGTGGTCTGGATGGAGCGCTCTGAGGGACAATCTTCAGTAAGGAAAATCCTGCTCTCCTTCATCAAGGGGGTGAGGGTTTTCCTTATACTTAGCAGAAGATTGTGTGAAGATTGTCCCTTGATGCATCCGTCTGGTCCCACGACTGGATTGCAGATCTAAGGGGAGGCAGCAGGAGGGGAATACTTTCAGCTTGAATAGCATTTGAACTACAGAACTGTAAATAATTAAACATAGCACTAAGTGTTACAAAAACCATATAGAAGACTCTGAGCTGCACTTTAATATAGACATTACTATCCCTTATATGTTTATTTATATAGCACTACATTTATATATTACACAGGACCTCTTTATACAGTGGGTAAAGTGGGCATTTGCCTAGGATACACCAACAACAGGAGGCCCACCAATGCAGGCCCTTGTTACATGTATTTTACCCCTATTGTTTTGCCCATTGGATAAAGCAATTGACTTCCTCTGGATCAACAGGGATGATATGGCATGGACTCAGAAGCTGTGTTACTATGTTACAATTACTATTGCTCCCAAGCCGGTCATAATTTTATCCATGTTTCAATATAATAATCCTGCCCCTATATGGCTTTTAAGGACCTGCTAGGTCCTGTCTTCCAAATGTAGTACATAAGCGACAGAAGCAGGGAAAAGGGCAGCATGCATGACAAAGTGTCCATTTGGGCATCTGCAGGGGTGGGAGGGGTGTAGGGTGACCACATTTCCCTTCTGCCATTCCGGGACGTGGTCACCCTATATGCCTTACCTTGAGTCCCTGGTGGTCTAGCGGAGTGCAAAGTGCTCTGTGCCTCCTCCTGCACAGAGCTGAAGCTCCCACGCGCTGTGCTCAGTAATGCAGAGCGCTGGGAGATGATGTCATCTCCCAGCGCTCTGTATTACTAGAGCGCTTGCCTCCAGATCAGGTAAGTTGCATTGCCGCCCTGGATGTCAGCCTGCAAGCGGCGTCCATGATGTGACACACCGCTTGCAGGCTGACATTCAGGGCGGCTTGGCTTCATTCCGGGACACTTCATTGTCCCGGTTGAAGGGGACCCGGGACGCGGGACATGTCCCTGAAATAAGGGACAGTCCCGGACGTTCCGGGACCCGTGGTCACCCTAGAGGGGTGGCAAGAGGGGCTCTCCTCTTGCTTCCCCCTGGATAAACCTAGGGGCTGGCCTGGGGTCCTCTTAATGCTTTGCCCCCCTGGAAAAATATCTGCAGAAGCCCATGGTGTCCATTTATGATTTCCTAGCTGTGATGATTTAGTAATTAGTATCATGACATCATATAATTAATTGTTGGTTGGTGGATGTGGTACAACCTGCCTGGGATTTATGTTATGGAATATGAAGAATTTAAAAAATTAATAAATAGTAATTTTAAAACACATTATTTCTTGTATATAGGGTCATGTGACCATGAGTAACCAGGTGAAATAATGAAAAGAAGAATTTAGCTAGAGGAAAAAAGAGGTGTAGGAAAATGGGGGGGATAAGAATACCTCATGAAGATGTGTTCTGTGAACTAATTTAATCCAATGGATGATCAGCTATGTTTATTTTTTTTAATAGTGGTATTGTAGGGGGCCTAAAAACATAAACGTTTCTCCAGAGGCCACCAGTGTGTTAAAACAGCCTTGATATTACTATACCTGGGTACTCTCGGGGTTTGACCCATATCTCAAGGCCACTTTTTGTAACTCCTCTATTGAAAGTGATCATGCTGACAGACGTGCATGGCTATTCATTGCATCGTAATTGGTTTACTCCATTTTTTTTGTTTGTTTTTACACACTGTTTGGAGTACTTTTATTTATACACGCAGGTTCCCACTGAAGGGCGCGCTCTCGCCGATCGTTTACAGAGGAGTCGCGCTTCTTTGAAGTTTGACTGTCCATGAAACGCACGCTCCCGCCGCTTAGTAACCATGGCGACGCAGTGACAACAGGTCTTCCATGACTGGTATATGGTGTAGCCGGTGAGTTGAGTGCGGCGCGGAGTGAAGTGCTTCAGGTAAGGGACAGCGGGGAAGACCACTTAGTTCGAAGTGTGGGGTGCACTTCATACGTGACACCTCTGGAAGCAGGAATAGATCAGTGGTGTTATAGCACTTTCATGTTGCCGCCCTTAACCCTTTGAGTACCATTGCGTTAGAATGTGTTGGATACCTCTCTGGCACTCAAAGGGTTAATTAAAAAAAGACGGGTGTTCAATTCATTGCTTCGCAATACTTTGCACACCACTCTGATCCTTGATGGATAAAAAAGATGTTCATAATTTTAACTGGATGTAAAAGTGTTAATACTGTCTTGGAGCTATCGTGAGGCAAACCCAGTGCACCAAAAGGAACAAATGAAAATTAATACATTTATTGATCTGCTTTATACTACATTTTGGCCTCTGTCTTCACTCTCCCCTGGGTTATTTTAATGTCTGGAAACTCACTAAATGAGATGGCAGTAAAAGACCTGTTTGGATTTATTGGACCTGGAGTTAATGCTGGTGGAGTGGACCTTTACCTAGTGGATGTGGACACTATTCTATTTTGGAGACATGGTGATATGCACTATTATTGCTCTTATTTGCACTTAGTCACAAACTATTTGAAAATACTCTATTTCATTTAATACACATACTAATTTTTCATTGTTTTATGTCCTATTATTGCTAATAACATTTCACGCTGAATTCATTTGGGAATCGTAAGCTCATTAAATGCCAAAGAGGACGCCAACACATTGCAAAACAATACATTAGGGCCCTCTCTAGCAATCAAGGTGTTAACCCTTTGCATCCTAAAGAAATATTCAAGGCATTTCAGTGCTATGTTGGATACCTCACTGGCACGCAAAAGGTTAAAACCCAATCAGTGAGAAGTTGGGAAATTTTAGCTGTCCCTGTGGTGTGGTGGTTTGCTCCAGAATTGCACTACTTTTATTATGTGATTATGATCCTCTTTTATGCTCTCTGTTCACATATGTGGTTTGGCTGTGATGCGTTGCAACACAGTTCAAGCTGTTTGTGTTTATTCACCTACTATGTCCTGTGTTTCTTCATGATCCTCTTACATGGGGGCATTCTGTGGTATAAGAAGCTCAGACCTGGTGACTTTCAGCCAGTAATTTATGGGCTGACACCTACACGGGTCAGCCAGTCACTGGAGGTTGCAACATCAACAACACCTTCAGTGTCACCAATGCAAAAAGAGCTGTATGACAAAAATAGTAAATAGCTATGATAGTGACATTTGAAGCACACCTTTCTCTATAAGTTCTGTTAAACAAATTAAAATCCTCATATGTTAACGGAATAGTTACCCCTTATAAGATTTGTCCTTAAGCAAGTCAAATCTATTCACATCAATATGCACACTAGCATTGCTATATCTGAATAAATATATAAATCATTTTCAACAATGAACTGAGCTATAACATTCTCTTATAGTATTTGTTAGCAGAATGTTTTTTGCATCTTCTAGTACTTACTCTTCCTTCCTTGGAATAATATATGCTCTATTTGGGTGTTTGGTACTTTTATTTTGGTAAGGGGAATCGTTGTAGTTTGCTTCAGAATGACCCCATGTTGTTGCTAATGGTAATAAAACAGCCATATGTATATTTAGGGACAAGGGCCAAATACTAAGGCCATATAATTTTATATGCATAAACCTCAGCTTTTATGTAGAAAGTGTCCACTTTGCTGCTATATGTAAATGATGTAGAATGAATGATACATAATGACAAAAATGAGTAAACAATGAAAAGTTATAATATGTAGATACTACGATACAGCATTATATTTTTAAAGCTGTGGTCACTATAACTAAATATTCTTTTAACTGTTTTTCATTTTTTTTAAGTGTATTGTGTGGTTATTTGCACAAATATGCTCTTAAAAACATTTTATCTCTACTGTGATCTTTATTAGTATATGCATGGAAACATTTGTAGGTATCTTAGCAGCATGATACAATATGAAAATATGCTTTAAATGCACCATCTCCCTTACAACCCAGAGAAGCAGATAGTAAATGGGAGGAATAAGACTGAATAGTCCATGTGTTAATACACTTTTCCCAGCACTCTCCTCACACCTCCATTTTCCTCTTAACCATTTCCCCCTTAACCATGTAAGAGGTTCACTGAGAAAGAATAAAAAGCAGATATTGCTTGATATATAGAGTCCGTGCTCAGAAGCATCACATTTTAGCTCTGTGTTGTCCTTAAATATGCATATCAGACTTATCCCTCGCTAAAGGCCGGTCCATTTCCAAAGTAGCATATAAGTTCCCTTTGCTCTGGAATACCATTTAACCTGAGATGTACTTTTAGGGCTTGTTTGGTCCACTAAGTGAGTTGCAGCTGTTTTTCATAGGCACTGAGAGCAAGGGGTCCAGGTTTGGATTACCGTTCACCCTTAGGGACACTCCCTCCTGCCTGTAGTATGGAATCTTCAAATCTCCATCCTCAAAACTCATATATACAAGTTAACTTCCAACTGAGGGATTGTACTTTGTCCCCTTTCCTATGTCTGCCCAAAGCAAGTATTTTAGTGTATTTGTGATAATGCATATACATAAGAATGTCTGGTTTTGTGTCTGAAAGTGAAGGGAATGAACAATTAGACCTCCAGGCTAAAATAAGAGCAAATAATTGTTTTGTGCATTGTGTCTCCGTATGTACATTGATATTTACTCCAAAAAAATCCTCTTTGCTCCACTCACAGCAAAGGGTAGGCAATGTGGGTGTGTGCCATTCCTCTGTTACATGTTCATATCATGTTTTAGCAAGGCCCATAGGACATCAGTGAAAAAATACTCCTTTTCTTATACTTGCTATAGGAATGATGGTAAAGGCATGTTCACATTACAGGCATGCACCAGTGGGATTAAATATTAAAGACACCTTTACAATTGTTGACTTTGTGTGACAACATAATAGCACAACAGATGAGCTGTGCTGGTGGATTTGCACTTTCACTTCAGTTTGTGTTTGTGGTTCGTTTGTGTTTTTTTTTATTCCCTTAAAGGGGATGCTTACCCCCTTCACAACTTTGCTTAAATCATTTCCTTAGCAATGATAACTAATGGAAAGTGTATCCTTTTTAAAAAAAAAAAAATAAAAAAAAATAAAAAAATCAGCCAGTTTGGAGAAATTCAAAGATTAAATATAGCTTTGTACCTTCTTCCGGCAGACAGTACTGACCGGATCTGTAACATAGTCTGAGCCTCTATCCAGCCTCCTGTGATGACGGAGGCTGTCTCTAAGCTGGAGCTCTCTCATGGGCCATAAATCGATCTCTGCCAATGAGATCGCTTCAGCTTACAGACAGACAACCTTCGTTATCGGAGGAGGCTGGATAGAAGTTCAGACTATGGTACAGATCCAGTCAGCACTGTCTGCCGGAAGTAGGTACAGAGCTATATTTAATCTTTGAATGTCTCCAAACTGGCTGATTTTTTTTTTAAAAGGATACACTTTCCATTATTTATCATTGCTAATGAAAAGATTTAAGCAGAGTTGTGAAGGGGTAAATATCCCCTTTAAGATCCAGAGAGTTATGCAGAGTATTGCTTTGAAATACATTGCTCATGTCTCTGGTCCTCAAAGAATTATGGTCTGATTAAGAGTGAGAGGAAAAGTGTTTGTTAATGTGGCTATATCTCCTTTTTTTCATTGGTGTTCTTTATACTAATGAATAATATGTAACATTTTTGCACACAACTATTTTCTACATGAAATATATTTTAGACACTTAATAATTTCACATATTTCTGTAGTCATTAAGAAGAACCATCTGGCTAAATTAAACAAGTGGCTGAAGACAACTTGATCACCAAACATGGAACATCAGTCTCAATCAACATATCAAAGTGTAGATGTCGCACAACAAACTGATGCTGAGAGTCAAACAACAATGAATGCTATGATCCAAGAACCCATTACTAATGAAATAGACATTATGCCCAGTGAGCCAGTGTTGCAAGATCAAGACCAGCAACAAATTCTTCAGGCTGAGGAAAATCAAAATGTGAACGAAGTATCAGGTTTTGAGATTGAGGAGCAGACAAATATGGTACAAAGCCAACCAGAACAAGATCAGGAAATAGTTCATATGGAGACTGCATCTCTTGATATGGACAAGAAGACTTTAGTGGCAATACAGAGCAATTCACATGATCACAAGCTTTCACATTTAAATTTAGCTAAGGAACATAATATAAATGACCAACACCCGAAAGAAGGTGAAGTCTCTGAGCAAATAGGATATCAGATTGATCAAGAATCAGGCCCTGGTATAAAAGAAAGTGCAGAACAAGAGCAAGAAGTTGAACAGAGAGATCCTGCTGAAAATTGTCACAGAATAAAAGAGCAAGAACAAGTTTCTACAGAGGAACGCACTGCTACTTTAAAAGAAGGTTCTGTTGATGGAGGAAAGCTTGAAAAGATTTTGCCTCCAGATGTTTCTAATGCTACAGCTACAGGTATGTTAAGACATGCTCTTTTATTGTTCCTGCCAGATTTGAATATTTAGATTTCACATTGAGTTACATTTAATATTAGAGTCAAAAGGAGTGCTTTACAATACTTTTGGGCAATAGTCAGGAATCTAAAGAGGAGCAATTCTGGGGCAAACCAACTATTCAATAGAGAACAAAATACATGCCCCAAATTCCCTTTGATTTATATGGGGGTTTTCACTCATTGAATCTAGTGCATTGCTTTTGCAGTGCATTGGAGGCCTCACTGTCATTCGTGATGTAAAAGGCCCATTTAAATCAAAGGAAATTTTTATTTGTCCCTTAAGAAGTAGTTTGTTTCGCCAGAATTGATACTCTTTATTTCATGAACACTGTCTTTTCTTGGTTATGGAGAATATTTGCTCCAACATTTGGCAGAATACAGGCAGGCATATTTTTATTTCCACTGTGGCTTATGTACCAAACCAGAGATTAAATAACTAAGGAGAAAACCAATTACCCCACATGCAAGGCTGGATAAATAGCAATGATGTTCACCAGTGAGAAAAAATGTGATCATTGAAAAGTCACCGATCTTCCCGGTGTTAAACACAGAGAAGAGTGCCAGTTGTTACTCATTTTTGTAATAGTCACATATTTGTGGATTGGTGAAAATTTCAGCCCTGACTATATGTATCACTGAAACATCCCATGATTTCAGTGTGAGTTTTTCTTTTGTACATGTGGTGAAATTGTTTTGCTGGTCAATTTTCAAAACGTTTGCCTTGATAAATAATCTTGCAGCTTTGTGACCACACCAATTCACGCAATTCAAACAGTGTAAAGTAAAATCAAAACACAGTACCTTTTATTGTTCAATAAAACATGGATGATTCCGGGTAGTGAGCTGTATGGCAGGGCAACAATCAGGTGTAAAGATAACAGAGAGGTGCCGCAATTGATCTGATCAACGCGTTTTGCACTTGGAACACTTAATCAAGGATCAAGATTAAGCTTACCAAACGCAAAATGCATTGATCAGATTGATAGCGCACCTCTCTGTTATCTTTACACCTGATTGTTGCCCTGCTATACAGCTCACTACCCGGAATCATCCATGTTTTAATTGAACAATAAATGTACTGTATTTTGATTTTACTTTAAACCATTTGAATTGTGATTATTGTATTGGTGAGGTCACAAAGTTGCAAGTGTATTCATGAATGGGATGGGAGAGTACCAGACCTGCACACTATATAAAATTCAGTTCATGGTTTAGCCACAAGTGCGCAACGTTGGCAATTATTAAAGAAGAATCCACGTTGATATATTGTTGAAGACTGGCTCACATGAACACTGGAGCCACTGTATTCAAATATATTGATAACTAATCACCAGGGTCTCCAGTGATATCACTTCTCCATTCTCTGTGTTATTCTATAGAGGCTATGCACTAAGGTCTCCAAAGTGGGTGACATCTTACTGCGTTGGCTCCATAGAATAACATAGGAACTGGAGAAGTGATCTTCGCTTTATCACATCTTAGTGCATCTTCCACAATGAGATGAGAACTTCTCTCCATCCAAGAAGGACATATTCTGGAGCACGTCAGGTGCATCATAGGTGGCAAATGCACATTTTCAAAAGTCCTGGAGAAGTCATCTTCACTTTATCAACTCTTTATCACCCCTGTAGTGCATTGGCTCCATATAATAACATAGGAATAGGATAAGTAATATCACTGGAGGAGTCATCTCCAGAGGACTGCAACCCCTTGGGGGAGATGCACTAAGGTGTGTAAAGAGGTGATAATGTGGAGAGGACTTCTCCAGTGACATCCAATTCCTATGTTATGCTAAGGAACCCATGCACTAAGATATCTCCCACTTTGAAGACTTGGTGCATAGCCTCTATAGAATAACAGTGACTGGAGATGTGCTATCACATCTTAGTGCAAATCCTCCAAGGTGTTGCAATTTTGGTTTTATCAAGGGGAATTTTGGGAGTTTTTATTTTCCCCTATGGTGCAGTTTATGTACTCAAGAATTTCTCCAGTGGGGAGATGCACCAAGGTGTGATAAAGAGGTAATGAAGTGGAGATAACTTCTCCAGTGATATCACTTCTCCAATTCCTATGTTATTCTATGGAGCCAATGCACCAAAATCGCTCCCACTTGAAAAATCTTGGTTCATTGGCTCCATAGAATAACATAAGAAGCGGAGAAGTAATATCACTGGAGAAGTTATCTCTGCTTTATCACCTCTTTATCACACCTTAATGCATCTCCCCTCTTGTGAAACAATGGATGTGTTAGAGATGATAAATCAGATTACTTTCCCTGTGATATCACTTCTTCAGTTTGTATGTTATTCTATGGAGCCTATGCACTAAGATCCCCAAAGTTGGAGAAATCTGACTGCATTGGCTCCATAGAATAACACAGGAACTGCAGAAGTGATATTACTGGATACATTATCTTCACTTTATCACAGCTTACTGCATGTCCCTAAATGAAATGACAGCTTCTCTCCATCCAAGAAGGACATATTCTGGAGCACTCAGCTGCATCATAGGCAGCAAATGCCTATTGATTTAAATGGGGATTTTAAACCCTTGAATGCTACATAGATCACCCGTGAATTGTGTTGGAGCGCTCTCTAGCATCAAGGGGTTAAAAGCTCTATTTAAATCAATCTGTATTTTTCCTTTTCCCCTATGATAAGATTGATTTGTTATAAAATTGCTACTCTTTTGCTTTGTGTGCCTGTGGCACATTTCTCCTATTTAATAAGACCATAGATGAAATAGTTTGGCAGAAATGTACATTTAATGGAACATGAGTTGCTAAAGGGAAGATGGTGATATATACACTAACCTCTTGGATGCTAGCGCTGTCTCCAAAGCACTGTGCCATACACTACTGTAAGACAGCAGATGTAAAAATATTCATTTGTTACAGGAGGTATAAAATTTAGTCTTAACCCTTTGAGTGCCAGAGGAGTGTGCAACGCATTGCTGTGCAATACGTTTCACACCTGTCTGGGACTTAACAGGTTATATATGCCTTGTGCAGGGCATGTTTATTTAAACAGGTTTTAGATCTGTCTCAGAAGTATTAGTTGAGCAGCATCTGTAAACGAACTGTCAGAGAGAAGATAACAGTCTAACCGCTAATCACCAGCTATACATACAGGAGTTATCACTTAGTGGCTGTGTAGTGCAGGAGTACAGGGTTCTACACATGCAGTAAAAAGGCAAGTTGAGGACTAGATGTTATAGGCAGTATTCAGGAAACTACACAGGGTCAAATAAAAATTCTTCTGACTTAAATTGCACTTGTAACTCTTTGAATGCTAATAAAACATCCAATATACTGCAAAGCAATGACTTAGAGACATTTTGAGCATTTAAGGGGTTCAAATTCCCATTTAACTTACTGGGAATGTTTATTTGCCTCCTGTGTTGCAGTTGGTTTGCTCAAAAAGTGCTCCTCTTTAGCTTCCTTATACTTGCCTGTGTGTTGTACTAGCCATTTTTCTCTAAAATAAATTGTTTTTAAAGCAGAACTTTCAAACTTGCAAACCAGGCACACTTTGTAGACCATTCCATTGAAGAAGTTCTTTTTAAATAACTCCATTTCGACTCTGCTGAAGAGCCGATGGCTGGTCCCCGGACCAGGATCTCCTGCTGTCACTAGATGCTGACATCAGGAGAAGCGGAGAGAGGGGCAAACGTTCATAGCAAATATCTCTCAAACCATAGAGGTTTGAGAGGTGGGGTTTGCTGAAAATAATTTATTTTTATTTAATCTACAATACAAAATAATTTTGGGACATTATTATCATTTTAAGGACCGATGACGTGCCAGGACCATCACACAATTTGGTCCTTTGAGGGCTAATTATGGTAATGGATTAATAATTTCAGAGTCCTCCCGTTGAGTGCCCTCCCAGACCCGACTGCCGATTGTCGCTTACCTTCCTTCTCTCCCTTCCTTCTTCTTTTTTTTCTCCTTACCCTCTCTGAACTCCTTATAGCTTTCCACTTCACCAACTCGCTCTATACTGACACTCTGAATTGCAATTGAATGTTCTTTCAGTCTCCTCCCTCCTCTAAGGCTAATTAGGGATATTTCTTTAGATCACTATAATGTGTGTTATATTGTCATATTTCGCTTGCAGTCTGACCTACCTACACTATGGTCCTCTGTCTATTGGGTCGTGGTCCAGATTTCATGTCCGAACACAGGGGGGTTTTCAGTTATACCTGATTATCTCATAGCTCTTGCTACAGATGTGTTTCCTTCTGTTTATAATATGATCTTCTACATTTTATTGTATCTGTTTATTGTTGTAAACTTCACTTTTTCCAATAAAGGTTTCATAAACTTAAAAAATAAATAAATAAATAATAATAATAATTTCAGAGTGTCTCTGGGAGTGTCGCTATCATTGCAGGGAGGCTGTAACTGGGGCATGGAGAGTGTTATTTCAATACTGTCAGCATTGTAGCTCAAGCATTGTAGCTCAGCATTGTGCTCAGCATTGTAGCTCATTGAATGATAAAGTTTCCCCCTTCCGCCCCTTTTACCTAGTGTACTTCGCATCTTCTCAGATGTGGAATCTGGTTACTTGACCGGACATCTTGCAGAAAGGGACAATCTTCTTACTGTGAGAACAATGAAAACTGCCCCCATTGACAGGTTATTCAGGTTTTTCCCTTATGTTAATTGATCATTGTCCCTCTCTGCGATCCACTTGGACACAACTCTGCTGCTCTGAGTTGAGCAGTGTTACATCAGTAAAAGGGCTGGGAGGAGGATACTTTATCATTCAATTACTCTTGAACTACAACTCTGACAGAATTTAAATAACACTCTCCAAGGCCCAAATACTATGAAGATTAATTTGAGCTGCTTTTATTGTGAAACATTACTATTCCTGTAGTGAAAAAGTTTAATAACATACCTACAATACTAAAATATACTCTACAATTTAATCATATGGTAAATATCAGTAAATCCTTGCATTTATTTTCAGTTGTTTTGCAATCTGAACATTTGAATTGTTAACCCTTTGAGTGCCAGTGGGTTATGCAATGCATTGCATACCCCTCTAGCACTCAAAGGGTTAAACTTTTATGTATTTTCATATTTTGTATACATAATAATAGTGTACTGTACTTTGGTAATATAAAGGAATAACAAATAAAATATTGTTGATCCATATTTATTTTATTTTAGTCAAAGTGATGCTAGTTCCAGATGGTCAGGTGGTCACTATGGCCTTTTCCATTGGCTATACTGTGGGAAACCTTAAACGATTCTTTGCGTGTCAGCTAAAAACACCTGAAACAATCATTCGGATAATGTTTGATGGTATGTAAAAAAAAAAAAAAAGTTGCAAGTATTTTCTGCATTGTTTATGAACATTTATAGAATCTAAATTTTAAGAAGATACGCATGAACAGTGAGGCTAATATTATTAGACAGGTTTAAGTAGATTTAACCAGGTGCACCATAGAGGACAAGTAAACATTTCTATTGTCTTAAATGGGACATTTGGCACCTTGAATGCTAGAGAATTTAATTGCATATACCTTTTATTATCCTTTATCATCTTCAGCTTTTTTTTGTACATTTATATGTTCCCGACACTGAGCTGCCCAGATCTCTGTTTCCAAAGAGTTTTCTGGTCAGTCGAACATCAAAGCAGGACAGTGATACAATGTAACAATCTCTTCACAGCATTGAGTACTTTGTTGACTGTGTGCTATGTTTTTTTCACATTGTATCACTCCACCTGGTTTCCTAGTCACTGACAGAAGTATTTCTGGAAACAGCTAAATGTCAGGGACATAAAAATGCAAAACAAATAGTTGATAATAATAATTATTAACTAATTACTATTATAAAAGTAAAGGCAATTTGACTTTACAGATTATATAGTTGCCAAATATGCCAAGTCAAAATAAACGTTTACTGTTCCTTAAGTTGCTAACATATACATAAAACATAAAGAAATCCTATATAATAATTCTCTAGGATATTTGTCAGAAGCCGTCATGCTCAGTAGAGACTGCGTGCGTTCGGGCAGTCTTTACTGAGCAAGACTGCATCTCTTGGAACAGTGAAGTAGCGGCCGCTTAACCCTTTGAGTGTCAGAGGGGTATGCAGTTGCGTACCCCTCTAGCACTCAAAGGGTTAACATTATCTGGACCTTGGCCCGTGTAAACGAGCTTTTACACTAGTATATAAATAAAGTGCTATTAATAAGAAAAAAATAAAATGAATGTTAAAGCCCAGTCTTTTTTTAGTTAACTTACCGTACTCCCATCTCTAGAAGTAGCATCATTATAAACTTGCAGTCTTCCTGGGCTCTTCCTCCCCACAGCTGGTGCTGGGATCTCCAGAGTGGCAGCTGATCATTCTTATTCCACACCAACCTGTACAACCAATAAGAATGAAGCTGCTTCTGGCAATATCCGTTCTTGTTGGAGATGGGATATGAAACATGGGACAAAACAGTATAATTATGTCTGAAAGTTTATAATATGGATAGTCCCAGAGGTGTCAGTTGAGGAAATTAACCCTTTTAGAATGAGACAGCAGTATTTCCTTTAAGGTAAGCACAGGTGTGTATGTTGCATACCACTCTGGCACTCAGAGTTAAAATGCAGGGTTGTCATACTACTGGCACCGTGTAACGGATGTCCTCCCTTACACATCACCAGCAGTACAACAGCCATGAAGTCTGAGTATCCTTACCACTTCGCCACTTACCCACCAGGGGGTAGCAGAGAGGAGCATCTCAGTCTTCAGCACCACAAACAGCATCACTCCCTTACCCTTTCAGTACATGTTTTTATGTTCAGTATTGGGCTGGCATTCTCTCCTGTTCTCTGCCACCTTCCATGCCTTCATCGGGAAAGGTGAAGATGGCAGTGAGCAGGAAGGAAGAACGCTAGCCAGAGGTTGAGAATTGGCAGAGTGGCGAATGCCGTGATTGTTCATACGCTGACTGAAATGCATTGCAAGCCCTAACTGATTTACTGGCGAGCGTGGTAGGAAAATAAAGAAGGTTTGGGGAAGCTCAGTCGCTTGCTTTAGTGCCTTTATGTATAATCTCTCTACTATCTCGAGTCAGTATGAATCATGTAAACGTGTAGTATTATTTGTAGTATTTGTGTCATAAGAAGTCAGTATGAAGCAAATGTACATTGGTTTAACATGCCCCTTCTCTTCTCAGACTCACTCCATGCACCTGTAATCACCTGTCCAGTGCCATATTTATTGACCTATTCTTAACCCTTTCATTGCCAGAGGGATGTGCAGTGTGTATTCTGGTGGCACTAAGAGGGTTACAGGATGGCTGCTGCTGTCTCTGCTATTTAGCCTCATTAGCCTGCATTTTCCACATGCAAATGAGTAATTGTCAAATTACTTACAGAAAAATCATAAATCTGTCAAGGATATGGTGGATCAACGAAGATTAGGCAGACTGTGGTGGATTCACAGTGATATGATGGTGAAGACATCTTAGCTCATGCTGTCAATTTGCTACTATATATATATATATATATATATATATATATATGTATCCATCCTGGCCCCTTATCTTCCTTTAGTGCATTTCCCCCAAGGACTCATTGCTCTAGGGAAACACACAGAGACAGACATAGAAGAGGGAGAGACACACACACACACACGTGCGTGCACACATAGTCAGCGTGCATGCTAGACACCGAAAATGCAGTGGCATGAAACAGATATACAGGGGAAGAGAGGAGTGTATGAGAACGAGAGAGTGAGATCAAGAGGAGGAACCAGAGACAGATAAGATAGTCTGAGAAGACAAGACAGAAACAGACAAACCAAAAATGATAAAGTATAATATATATACAGTAATGTGCAAAAGTTTTCGGCAGGTGTGAAAAAATGCTGTTTTGAAGACAAAGAGTGGTCACACCAAATATAGATGTGATTTAGGTTTTTCTTCTGTTCACCCACTATGCGTATTGTTAAATGATGAAAAGAAACTATTAACATGTCTGTTTTTGAAAGCATTCTTACTTTACAGCATTTTTCACACTTCCCTAAAACTTTTTTACATTACTGTGTGTAATATAATGTATATATGTATATGTGTATATATTTTATATGTATGTAATATGAGACATAGACTGTTACTCTGGGTTGTCTCTGTATAGTAGTTCATATGTTACACATCTACGGCTACTCTGGACTATTTATGTTAGACAGATAGATCGATAGTGAACTCCTATTTGAAGGAGTCCTTCCAGTCAGTACTTCTGTTAATGAAATAAATAAATAATGTCAGAAGGCAAAGTTCCCATTTGCCTATCTACCACATCCAGTGCTTTTGAAAGCAGTTTTCACATTTACTTCTGCAAGAGATTTCAGCTGAAAAGGACCTGAAAAGAAACTGAAGTACATGCAATATCTTTGTTATGAAAATTCTTGAATATAATACAAGTCTTGATTTAACCTTTTAAAGATCAAAGTGATGTGCAACAAATTTTTAAGCAATGCATTTCACACCCCTCCAGTCCATAAAGTGTTAAAGTATAAAACACCTGCCTATATCATTGTAAGTTATAAATCTCAAGTAAGAATTGGATACAGATCAGACGATCAAAAAGTTATGTCATATACTATTGTCTATATATGCTTATTCATCCCATAACTGATATTATAGAGTATGATAGCTGCAATGGAAATGTAATAAAATGTCAAACTGCTCAAGTTTCCAGGCATAATCGGTTTATGTAAATGTTATGTGACAGCCTTAAGTTTAAGATATTCTTCCTATGCAAAGATTTTCAGCAGCCACCTTACACCATAATTTAAACATTTCCTCATTGTTTAGGGCGTGTTGTAGAGGACCAAGAGACCTTAATGGATCTTGGAGTCACACTCCATGGAACTATACAACTTGAGATGCTGTCACTGGATCCAGAAAATTACCCAATCAAAGCAATTAAACTCCAGCATGAATACAGCATGCCAGATGTCATAACTGTCAGGGTGCAAACAGGTTTGACACTTGTAACTTTTGTAATAACCATTATAACAATTTAATTATATATAATATACTAGTTGAAAAGCCCATGAACACGGGCCACAGTGCCAGCAATGGTGGGGGAGCAGTCATGCACAGTAGAGACTGCCCGCGCCGAGGCTGATAAGGAGCGGGGCACTCTGAATTCAGACCGGAATCCTTTCTGCACACCTGAAGGTGCGTGGAGAGGACTCCAGTCTGACTTTGGAGCTCCCCGCTCTGTATCAGCCACATCACGGGCAGTCTCTACTGCACATGACTGCATCGTTACAAACTTTTTAGTGAATTATTATACAGGATATGCAAAAGGAGTTAGTATCATAGTATGCTATAATACCTCTTTTTACTGGACTAACATTCAATTTTCAGGATGAGCTTTCGAGATGAACAACCTCCCTTTATTGTGTCAAAAACAATACTGATCCTCAAAATGAAACAAAGTCAGATGAACGAGGCAATACATGGGTTAAGAAAACACAAACCGATAAACTACAAATCACACCTGTTTAAGGATCATTACATTTTTTGGTCAGTGTGAAAAGAATGTGAAGAAGGGGGTGAATGACATGCAAAGAGAGGGGAGGGTTGGAGACAGCTAGTGTGCATGCCACAAGGGTATCCAACTCATTGCAGATCAATGAATTGACACCTCTGTGTCACACACACACACACACACAGGGTTAATTTTCTCCATTAATTTTTTTTTCAGACCTCGTTCATGGAGGGGGGCATCAGGAAGAAAAAATATAATGGGGTAAAGAAATGACAGTGTGTGTGCTACAGAGGGGTCCAACTCCTTGCAAAGCAAACAGGGTCTATTGTTTTTTTTTTGTTTTTTTTTTCATTATTTGTTATTCAGACCTCATTGGGGGCCATCAAGACCCTTTCTGATGACCAATAATAAAAAAAAGTATCCTGTATATGCCTCAGGAAGGTCTGCATTGGACCCCCTGTGGTACACACATGGTTCGCTTTTTTTTTCCATTATGTTTTATTTCGATCTGGTTGGGAGCATCAGGTCCACTCTGATGTCCCTCCAAAGGAGGTCTGAATACAAATAATTGCAAAGCAAGGAGTTGGACCCCCTCCGTGGCACACAAAGACATTATTTTTTTTTATTATTATTTCACTGTCGTCCAATACAGGTCACTGGTACTTCTGGGAGGCGATTCGCCCCTTTAATAGGCAGGAACAATTATGCAAATGATTGCAGGGGGCGGAGCCTCCCCTCCTACTTAAGCCACCTTCAGGCCAGAGCCACTAGATTGATTTGTTCCTGGGTGCTGTGCACACCAGGTAGAGAACATCTATGTATCAACTTAGTCTTTTGTTATTTTTTTTTTATTCAAATATGGAATACCACCATTAGGAGGGTGACCATGGCTGTGAATTGCCCTCTTTAAAGTGGCTGGTGCAGCTTCCAGGGATTTTCTGTGGACCTTATGCCCTGAAGAGGGAACAGCTTGAGTCAAGCAGCTTCCCTACTGGGGAATTTTCCTCTGGTCTATTCCCACTTCATCATGGTCACCTGAAGACAGAAGTCCTTGCAGGAAAGGTGAGCCACCCTTTGAGTGCTGAAGATCCACTTGTCCCCACAGTGTCCCTTTGCTGGGCTTGTATTTGGGAGTTTGCTTTGCACTCCAGCACTCATAGGGTGTTTTTATTTGCATTTAATGTATTTAATGCAGTTTCTGTGGTATTCTCTGAGTTTGGAGCCTTGTATAGTATTTCTTTATGTGTTTTATGTATGTTTGGGCACTTTTTAATGTTTTCTTAAACTTTATTGAAAATGGTGTTCCGCACCTTTAAGCGCGGCTTTCCCGCTTAGACGCTATGGCTCCTTTACTCTCTATGAGATTTCACAGTCTGGGACGTATCTCTGGAACCGCTTGTCACAGCAACTCCAGAGAGGGCTCATTTTAATGCTAAGTTCCTGCTCTATCATCCGGTGTATGTTTTATTAGTGTGGGGTGTTCAGGGGGGCTTCGGGCACTGTTTGGGGTACTTGTATGGGGAAAACTACATTTCCCATGAGCGCCCGGTTCGCGCTCGTTTCTGATTGGCTATCCTGACGGCCGCCATTTTGTGGAGCTCTTCCTCAGCGAGTACACTACGCAGGGACCGAGCCTTCTCTCCCCTCATCAGATTAACCCTTCGCTGGCCAGATAAGTCCAATATTAGGCATTCCTGGGGTGAAACTTTAATCTTCCCAACTCTTACTGGGTGATAGAGTTTAAAGTGGGGTATATTGACGCTGTGAGCATGTCTACTTCACTGGAGCTAGGGGCTAGACCCAAGTCTAAGGAGGATGGGGGGTCTGCCCCCCCCATGGCGTTTTGCTCCTCTTGTCACACTGGGTTATCTAGTGATAATGTGGGTGATCTTTGCCCTAACTGCACTGGTCAAGATAGCAACCCTGGGCTTCCCAGCCACGCTATTGAGCCATCTTGGGTGAGGGAGTTTAAAGCTGCCACTAGGGATCTCAGATCCACTCTTCAACTTTTTCCCTCTCAGGTACAGGGGGCTCTCCAGGTCTGGCAGACCCCCACTACAATCAGGACCTCCCTGCCTAAGCCACAGGGTGCTCCTGATGTGTCTGATTCTTCTAAGGAAGAACTCTTGCAGGATTCTGATGCTGAGGAACGTACTGTTATTGAGTCTAACAGGTCCATTGGGGACCCTTATGAATGTGACCCTGAAGTTTCGGCTGAGGGTCTGATTAGAGCTGTGCTGAATACGCTTAACCTTCCTCTGACTCAGGAATCCACTTATGATCCTATTGATGTTTTTCAAAAGAAACCATCTAAGCCTGTTGTTTGTTTTCCAACTAACCCTACTCTTGCCCGTCTAGTCTCTGAGGCATGGAAGAATCCTGATAGATCCTCCTCTGTCTCTAAAAAGTTTGCTAAACTGTACCCTTTTCCTGAGACTGAGCTGGCAAAATGGGTTCATCCCCCCAAGGTGGATGCTCCTGTTTCCAGACTATCCAAGTCTACCGCTTTGGCTGTCTCTGATGCCTCTGCCCTGCAGGATTGGACGGATAAAAAGCTAGAGCTTTCTCTTAAATCTATATTTGCCTCCATTGGCACTGCCATGCGTCCAACCTTTGCAGTTGCTTGGGTTAATAGAGCCATTGCGGCCTGGACTGAACGACTGACTGAAGCGGTTCGCCAGGATGCACCAGTATCTGAACAGTTGCAGCTTCTTGCTAATATCACTGAAGCTCAGAACTATGTTGCTGACGCTGCTTTTGATGCTGTGCCCATGATGGCGAGGGCCTCCACTGCCTCTGTGGTGGCTAGACGTGCCCTTTGGCTGAAAATTTGGTCTGCTGATACAGCCTCTAAGAAAGCCTTGCTTTCCTTGCCCTTTCAGGGGACTTTGCTATTTGGATCTGAGCTCAAAGAAATGATCAGTGAGGCTACTGGTGGTAAAAGTACTCTTTTACCCTCAGTCTTTAAGAAAAAGTTTCCAGCCAAACGCAATCGGTCCTTTCGTTCCTTTCAGACTGAGACACGCTCCTCGGCCCAGACGGGTCCTCCCGCTACGCGCTCCTCCTCCAAGCCCAAACAGTCCTGGAAGCCCAAAGTGGCCCCCAAGGCCAAGACCTCCAAGACTGCTTCGGCATGACTCGCCGAACCCGGGTCCGCATCCAGCTGTAGGTGGACGTCTCTGCATCTTTCGCCGGACTTGGGAGGAGTCAGTGGCGGACCCATGGGTTCTTCAGGTGGTGTCAGAGGGATACAGGATCCCTTTCTCCTCCCTTCCTCCTTTTCGGTTCCATTTTACTCGTCCTTCTCAGGAACCCACAAAAAGACGTCTGTTCGACGACGCTATTCAGGATCTCTTGGACAAAGAGGTTCTGGAAGTGGTTCCTCAGGAGGACACAGGTTCAGGATTTTATTCCAACCTGTTTGTGGTGGCCAAAAAGGACGGAGGGGCTCGTCCTATTTTGGATCTCAAAGATCTCAATGCCTATGTGGTGACTTCCCACTTTCGCCAGGAGTCCCTGCGCTCTGTGATTGCAGCAATGTCTCCAGGGGAGTTCCTTGCCTCCCTGGACCTTCAGGATGCTTATCTTCACATCCCTATTCATCCAGAGAGCAGGCGGTACCTCAGGATTGCCTGCCACAGGGGACACTTTCAGTTTTCTGCTCTTCCCTTTGGGCTGACATCAGCTCCTCAGGTCTTCCAGAGAGTGTTGGGCTTCCTGATAGCGGTGCTTCATCAGGACGGGGTCAGGGTGACTCCCTACATGGACGATCTCCTCATCAAAGCTTCTTCGGCGGACCTTCTTCACCAGCAATTGCAGAAGTGTATCCACACTCTGAACCGCCATGGCTGGATCCTGAATCTGGACAAGTCGGACTTGGTCCCATCTCAGAGGCTTCTGTTCCTGGGTCTCCTGTTCGACACTCGCCAATGCATGGTGTTCCTGCCGGAGGATGTGGCTCATCAGATAGCTATCAGAGTGGCGGGGATTCTGGAACTGGACTTAGTGCCGGTAACGAAGTTGACATCCCTGGTGGGGAAGTTCATTTCCACGATCGAAGCGGTTCCTTTTGCCATGGCCCACTCCAGGGAACTTCAGAGATTTGTGATCCAGACGTGCAAGAATCATCCAGATCATCAGCATCTGTAAGTCTCTCTACCTCCTTATGTGGAATCGAGTCTGCACTGGTGGTTGGATATCTCCCATCTCCTGAAAGGGAGATCCTTTATAGTTCCTTGTTGGAAAACGATCACAACGGATGCCAGCCTTCGGGGCTGGGGTGCTGTGTTGGGTCGCTTCAGTGCTCAGGGGAAATGGGGTCTGGAGGAATCTCTTCTCTCCATCAATGTTCTGGAACTACGTGCCATCCGGCTTGCCCTGAGACACTGGGAATCTCAACTGACCAGTCTTCCGATCAGAGTGGAATCCGACAACGCCACTGCGGTGGCTTACATCAACAGGCAAGGCGGCACAAGAAGCGGCACCGCCTTGTTGGAGGTCAAGGATATTTTGTCTTGGGCAGAAGATCACGTGCCTGTCATCTCTGCAGTTCATATTCCAGGCGTGGACAACGTCATGGCAGACTTCCTCAGTCGTCATACCGTCGACAGCGGAGAATGGGCTCTTCATCCAGAGGTGTTTCAATTGCTCACCCAGAGGTGGGGGATGCCGGAGGTGGACCTGATGGCCTCCAGACACAACAGGAAGGTTCCGGTGTTTTGCTCCCGGCGGAGGGACTCCCTTGCTCTAGCAGTGGATGCCTTGTCGATCCCTTGGGATTTTTCCCTGGCTTACATCTTTCCTCCTCTTCCTCTATTGATCATCCAGAAACTGAAGCGGGAGCGTTGTCCTGTGATCCTGATCGCTCCAAACTGGCCTCGCCAGTCCTGGTATCCGGAGTTGATGGCATGTCAGTGGCGGATCCGTTCCCACTTCCTGCCCGTCCGGACCTACTTCTTCAGGGATATCTGTGGAAGGAGGATGTTCACTCTCTCCATTTGATGGCATGGCGGTTGAATCCTCGATTCTAGCAAAGAAAGGTTTTTCTCCTTCTGTGGTGTCGACTATGCTCAGTGCTCGTAAGCCTGTGTCTTCCAAGATCTATCATCGCATATGGTCAACTTTTGTGACATGGTGCTCTGATAAGAAGTTATCCCTTGAGTTTCATCTTCCCACTGTCCTGGCTTTCTTGCAGGACGGTGTGGATAAGGGGCTCAGTCTGAGTTCCCTCAAAGTTCAGACTTCTGCCTTGTCTGTGTTTTTCCAGGAAAGGATTGCTATCCTTCCTGATGTGAAAGTTTTCTTCCAGGGTGTGACTCATGTTCGACCTGCCTTCAAGAGTCCTGCTCCCCAGTGGGACCTCAGTTTGGTGCTGGGAGTTCTCCAGCGACCACCGTTTGAATCCTTGGCTTCCATTCCATTACGTCTCTTGACTTGGAAGATGGCCTTCCTTTTGGCTATTGTTTCAGTTCGCCGGGTAGCAGAGTTACAAGCTCTGTCTTGTAAACCTCCTTACCTGGTGTTCCACAAGGATAAGGCTGTGCTTCGCACTACCAAGGAATTCTTACCCAAGGTTGTGTCCGAGTTTCACATCAATCAGGAGATTGTGGTTCCCTCTTTCTGCCCTAATCCTTCATCTGACAAGGAAAGAGATCTCCATTTGTTGGATATGGTGCGTTGCCTCAAGTTTTATGTTCATCGCACCGAGTCTATCAGGAAGTCTGACGCTCTATTCGTCATTCCTGAGGGGCCTAGGGCAGGGAGACCGGCTTCCAAAGTTACCATTGCCTCTTGGATTAAGGCTACTATCCGTGAAGCCTATAAGTTGCGGAATAAGCATGTTCCCTTCCGGGTGACTGCCCATTCCACCAGATCTATTGGGGCCTCTTGGGCCTACAAGAATCAGGCTTCCGCTGATCAACTGTGCAGAGCGGCCACTTGGTCCTCTGTGCACACTTTTTCTAAGCACTATCGAGTTGATGTACTGGCTTCGGCTGATGCCAGTTTTGGAAGGAAGGTCCTGGAGGCCTTTTGCCTGTGTAGGTCTTCCGCTCTGTGATCCTTAGTGCTTCCTTACCGTTGAGCCCTGTTGGCTCTACTTCCGTGTGCTGTGTTAGTTCAGGGATTGTTCCCTTGATTGGTGTCCGTTGACACTTACAGTTTGGGCTATGTTATTAACTGGTTCATAGCAGTTTTATGACTTGGGCCTTGTTCTGGTCCTTGCCTTCTTCCCACCTCTGGATCAGCTCAATGTTTGTACATCCCAGAAGTACCAGTGACCTGTATTGGACGACAGTGAAAATAGGATTTTAGTCTTACCTGTTAAATCCTTTTCACTTAGTCCATACAGGTCACTGGTCTCCCACCCTGTCAAGGGACCAGACCTGGCTCTCCTGTGGCATTCAGTGGGAGACCTTTGGGGCATGCTCACAGGAGTCTTTCTTCTTGCTTACCTGGGGTCAGTTTTAGGGTCTCAAATCAATCTAGTGGCTCTGGCCTGAAGGTGGCTTAAGTAGGAGGGGAGGCTCCGCCCCCTGCAATCATTTACATAATTGTTCCTGCCTATTAAAGGGGCGAATCGCCTCCCAGAAGTACCAGTGACCTGTATGGACTAAGTGAAAAGGATTTAACAGGTAAGACTAAAATCCTATTTTTTTTTTTATTCAAATCTCGTTGGGGGGCATCAGGACCCCTCCTGGAGAAAAATAATCCTGTGTGCTCCAAAGGCGGATCTGCATTGGATTACCCTGTAGCACACACAGGGTTAATTTTTTTGTTTTCATTATTTTTTATTCAAAAATAATGAAAACATTTGTAATCCTGTGTGTGCCACAGGAGGATCTGCGATGGAACACCCTGTGGCACACACAGGGTTAACTTTATTTTTTTTCCCATTATGTTTTAGTCAGACCTCATTGGGGGGTATCAGAAGAAAAAGAATACAACACATAGCGTACAATTGTGTGTGTGTGTATATATATATATATATCAAATAAAAACTGTAGAATTGCCTTACTGCTGTACATCCAAAGATAAATTATAAGCCAAGAAATTAAATTTAGTTCATATAGGAATAAGCAGTCACAGGTCTTGCTTGCAGAGTTGTATTTATTGTCAGCGTTTCGGCCCCCTAAAGGGCCTTCCTCAAGATAACCAGAATAATCCCCAAAGTGCCCTTATATACAGTGTATTTAGTGCAACAAAACTGCCAAACTGTATCCCAGTCAGGCCCTATGACATCACCACGTGTGACAGGAACTGCGATGTGGCAGAGGATGCTGGAAAAAGTGGCCCGCATCCTCAAATGAGAAGAAAACTGTAAACACAACCGACAGATAACCAATGTTGAGTTTATACAGGCATATCACAATATTTAAACTATGGTACAAAATAATACAAGTGTCACATGATGCTGCCGTTGTTTAAATCATGTAGCAGATGATTTGCTCATACATAATCTAATAACACTGTAGCGATCAGGCACGAGTTGATACTTGAAACATGTAACACTGCACACAGTTAAACACACTATATAATATAAAGACCCAGTCCTTACAAGCCAACAGCCACCACCCTCCTCATATTAAGAACAGTTTACCTAAATCCCAAATGCGGAGAGAAAGACGCATTGTCAGTGAAGAAACTGTCATCAAAAATAACATTTTCCAGATGGGAAAAAGATTTATGCAGACAGGATATGATAACCAACTAATCTACAGACATAAAGAAAAGATCCTCTGCACTACAAGAGAACAAAGTTTTCTACATAGAAACAAGCGGCAGGAAAATTGTTTAACAATCTAGACTACATACATCATGAAAACGGATAAAATCAAAACCAGCATTCACTAACATTGGCCAGTCATGTTCTGTTATAAAAGAGGACATAACTTGAAAGATATTTTGGTCAAGACAAATCCTCAACAGCGCTACATGAAGAGAGAAAAGACAAAGAGGGGTTTCTTTAAGTGCATTTCATGCACCACCTGCAACTATGTTAACCGGCACATCATTTAAACCTCCACATAAGGGATACAAGGTCCCTATCTGACATAACCTAACATACACAAGCAAATTTGTTGTATACATCCTCATTTGTCCTTGCAATCTTACATATGTATATGAGCGTTGAAGGGTCATCTCTGGCTGCGGACTAGAAGTGGGTCCGTTGTAGCACTCCCCTCTCGTGTCGTCTTGTCTGTTGAAATCCTTGGCCAGGATTGTGGGAGTTTGCTCCGGATCCATGTCGGCTTTGGGCCGGGTGAGTAGTCGTGTGTGTTTGCTATACAGTTAGCAGACTGATACAGTGGTTGTTGGGACACCACAGGTTAATATGCCTACTGCAGTGGGACAACATGCAGAGCGCATGGCGTGTGCCAGTCAAGTTTTTTTCTACGGATTTTCTGTGTAATATAGAAAAAAACGTGTAGTATTGATATGATGTTGGATAAATTGGAAAAACTAACCTTTAAGGAAATGGGAACATGGTTGGAAATGACCACTCTTGAAAAATATATGGCCAATGACTTAATCCCAACTTTTGCTCAGGACTTTTATGGACAAGTGGTATCTTGTTTTAAAAAAATTGCTTTAAGAAGCTTTTGAATTTAATCCTAGAGCACAAGAAGGACATTTATGTTAGGATACAGGCAGATAGTACTAAATTACAAAATGAGTTTGAAAGAAGAAATGAGATGGCCACAAAAGATACATTTCTTCTTGGTATTAAAGAGAAACTGACACGTTTAGAACAATATATTAAGCCTAAGAAAGCAGAGACATTTGCTAGAGGCAAGGAAAATTTTCTCAAGGCAAGGGTTTATACATGGGCCGAGGATAGGAGGATTTATAGACAAAAAAAAGAAAAAAAAAAAAAAAAAGAGTTATTCTAAGATTTAAGAGTCCTAAACCTATCTTGAGGCAGTCCAAAAGGGACAAACATGTCAGTTTTTCTAGTTTGGATTATGATTAATCTGATTTGGATGAAAGTACTGCCTCCTCTCTTTCTTATTCTTCACATGATGTTGTGCCCACCAATATGGAAGTTTTTCCTAGTAATAGAGGGACACGTTTTCCTTTAAAAAACGGAACACGAGGATCTTCGAGGGACAATCCTCAGAGACATGTTCAGTCAACACAAGACCCTGTGACTTATACAAACTCAGGAGGAGGGGGTCAAAGAGGAAGAGGAGGGGTGTCCCGTCGAGGACGGGGATATTCCAGGAGGTGGTCAATCTTTCTAGTAAAGTCCTTACACCAGCACAAATGTGGGTATTGTCCAAGGGGTTAAATTTTTCCCGACTAGGGATTTTGATTTATTGGCTACAATGTTGGACTTTAATCATTTCACGCAATGTCTAACCCTCAAAAGGTTTTATGATAAAGGAAATGCTTGTGATGGAGAAAGGGATGCCACACTGAATGTAAGCATGTCTGTTTCAGTTGAGAGTGACGGTGATGCTTTGAATTCATTGCAGTTACCTACTATAATGAATTATGATTTTACGGATCAATGTGCAGTTTTGGATTTAGAAAACCTACAAGGGGAGAGTATTAATAGACCAATATGGTACAGGCCTCTGTGGTTAATAATGATAGATGGTTTAAGCCACAATCAGATTTTTATCCTATTGTCACGGTGTGCAGGCAAAAGAAGGACAGGCACAATCGTATGAAATATAACCACCTTTATTTATAATGTACAGCAATAATAGTATAGCCCACACAACCCCAGACAAGAGAATAGGACCCAAGGTCCCTCCGGAGCTGCACACTGTACTGTGCACTGCACTACTCAAGTGGGACAACAGAGAATGGTAGAATATGTGTAAGTCACCACATTGTCTGCGAATGGAGGCAACAGAGAGCGAATGCAGACCAGAGCCAGGAGACACCGAGACTACAGGTCAGACAAGCAGGTAGTGTAGGGAGCGAGTAGACAGCCAGAGTCACAGGTCGGACAAGCCGGGGAGTACACGGAGTGAGAGTAACCAGGCCACTGGTCAGATAATCGGAGACTATGCTGAGCGAGTAGGAGCCAGGACCACTGGTTAGGCAAACCGACGACTACAAGGAGCAAAAGTAACCAGGCCCACAGGGAAGGCAACCAGAGGCTACACTGGGCAGGTAGTAGCCAGGGCAACTGGTCAGGCAAGCTGGTGTCTTACACAGAGCGAGTAGTCAGCCAGAGCCACAGGCCAGAACCAATGTGGGTAGTCAGACAAGCCGGGGTCAAACATGGAGCAGATTCTCAGATAAGGCACGGGTCACAATGGAGCACAAACCACAATAGCAGAAACACCACGTAAAGGCAATGACTCCTAGGCCCAGGGAGGTTTATAAAGGAGCAGAAGGAGGCGGGACTATCACGGTGCCCGTGTATTGCTGGCGACATTTTGACAGTATTATTTCCTGATACCTTTTTATTGGCTAATGTGATGTTGCTCCACCCAGTGTTAGTATCACGGTGCCCATGATTGCTGGCTTTTGCTGTCAGTCAGGTGTAAGAACTCTCCACTGGCCGCCTGTCTATTGCCCGCCCAGTATTGCCTATATAGACTGGGCTGAGGCACCCTTTGGTTGCCCTTTCGTGGTGTCTCTATTTCAGTAGTCACCTGCCTTTGTACCTGTACCTCTGGGCCTGTTTAGCTACCGTATACCAGTGTCAGTGTCTCACCCAGATGCCAGTGTTACTCCTGCGTGGTTCCTGCTTCCGTTCCTGATCCGGTTTGGCTGACGTTCCTGCTTCCGTTCCTGATCCGGTGTAGCTGTTGTTCCTGCTCCCGTTCCTGACCTGGGTTGGCTGTCACGACTGTTCCAGTATCCTGTCCTGGCCTGACTGTCGTTCCTGCTCCTGGATCCTGACTGGCATCCTCCATTTGACTCTGGTTGCCTGGGCGACATTCTGACTACTGGATTACTACATACACCAGTTGCTAGTTGCCTCCTTTGCAGCACCGGTAGGGCGTTCGTGTTGTCCAGTACGTGGTACTGGTTTACTCCATATCACCGGTTGCTAGCTGCCTCCATTACTGCACCGGTAGGGCATTCCTGTTGTCCAGTACGCGGTACTGGTTTACTCCATATCACCGGTTGCTAGCTGTCTCCATTACAGCAACGGTAGGGCGTTCCTGTTGTCCAGTACGCGGTACTGGTTTACTCCATATCACCGATTGCTAGCTGCCTCCATTTACAGCACCGGTAGGGCCTCCCTGGTTGTCTTATACGTGATACTGGTTTGCTCCACTGTACCATCTTATGCTGATGCTTCCAACCTTACAGCACTAGTGGAGCTGTCCTTCAGTCACATTTAGGCTGCCTTCCCCGGTATATTGGCAAGGCCGGTAGAGCCTCATTTATATTGTCGTGCCATCCTCTAGGCTGCCTTGCCCGGTATATTAGCAAGGCCAGTAGAGCCTTATTCCTACAGTTGCGTCATCCATCAGGCTGCCTTGCCCGGTATATTGGCAGGGCTGGTAGAGCCTCATTTACATTGTCGTGCCTTCCTCCAGGCTGCCTTGCCCGGTATATTGGCAAGGCCGGTAGAGCCTTATTCATATTGTTGTGCCATACCATGGGCTGCCTTGCCCGGTATATTGGCAGGGCCGGTAGAGCCTACCATACTGTATCTTTGTAAAAGCTACTGTTTGAACCTATTTTGTGCATGTCGTATATATGTATGTTCAGGACCCGTGAGGGTTCTTATTAAACTTTTCAATAAAGTTTGATTTTTATCTTACTCTGTCTCTGAGAGTCAAAACAAACCGTGACAGTTAGCCTTTAAGTACTGAGCTCCGTCACTTCTGCAGGGCCCTTTCGTGGTGTTCCCGTTGCTTAGTGCCTGCTCTGTATATCGCGTGAATCCTGTGTATGACCCGGACTGCCTGACTACTCTGCCTGATTACGTTCCTTCTCTGTGTACCGACCCGGATTGGCTGACGTTCCTGCTCTGTGTACTGACCCGGTTTGGAGGACGTTCCTGCTCTGTGTATCAACCCGGATTGGCTGAGACTCCTGCCCTGTGTATCACTCAGGCCCGGTTCACTACTCCGTCCTGTTATCCGGTTGGGGAATCTTTCCGGTGCTCTGTCCAGGTCTTGTTTAAGACCCGTTTGGTTGCCTCGATTGCTGCTCTAGCCGTTCAGCTACTGCGACCCAATTTCGCTATTGTGCCTTGTATCTCCATACCCCAGGGTAGGAGCTATTCCTGGTGGCACACTGTACGCTTGGCTTGTTACTGCTCTCCTACTGAGGTTGGTCTCCTGGGCGCCTCAGTTTGTCTCTACTACCTGGCAGCTGCCATCACGGCTGAGCGTTCGTTAACACTTGTGGTCTGGTGCCTTTATCCTTGAGTCGCAGTTACTGCTGTTTTGGTTTGGTGTTACTCTGCACCTCTGGTTGCAGTGACCCTGTGTTGTCCGGTAGTCCGTTACACATTGAGGCCTCGCTCACCCATTGTGGCTGTCGCTATTGTATCACTCTCTCTGCGTAGAGAGTTTCTTGGGCCTTCCGCTATTAGGGCCTATCAGCCTCCCGGTCTAATAGTACTTTCCTATCGTTGTCTCGCTGATTCACACGAACTGTAACCTGACCTGTGTCAGTAATATATATTTTGCTCTCAGATATATGTACTGGACCTGTGTGGATTAATCTTTCTTCTGTAACCTGTAACCTGTCCTGTGCAAGTATTACGTTTTATCTATATGCTGGACCCGCGAGGGTTACTTTATTCTGTCTGGTTTCAATAAAACTGTGTTTTACCAAACATCCTGCCTCTGAGTGTACTGAAAACCATTACAGGGACCCAGTTAGGCCACCCTAGTGCCTGTTACCTGATGCAGCAATGAGGAAGTGGCCAGAGGCCATGCTGGCCAGCAGCCATACAGAGGTAAAGAAGCAAAGGATAGCCTAATGGAGGTTGTGATACCTATTCAATGTCGCAGTAAAGCCATAGAGGTCTTTCAGGATTTGGTTGAGAATGATCTTATAGAGTTACATAATAATGTGGGTAGACAGAAGAGATGTAGAAATACAGCTTAGGGATGAGAATACAATAGTTATCAAGAGTGCAGTTAAAGGTGGTAGTCCTAGATTCATTTCAATATCATAGTGAATCTGAGACAGTTGGAGGATACTTCATCTATCAGGTTTTGAATCTATCTGCATAGATTGATTCAAGAGGGGGTCACTTTGGGAGTTTTGACAGATAGACAGGCTCATTTTTTGGAGGTCAAACATCCTATTGTACCTATCTTTCACCATCTCCTGAAAGTACACAAGCCAGAACAACCACCTAGGGGGAGGCCCATAGTCTCTGGTATAGGATCTTTAAATGAGAGCTTGTCGGAATTGGTAGATTTTTATCTCCAGCCTCTGGTCACTTGCTTGACAAGTTATACCAGGGACTCTGGGCATATCCTTATGCGGCTGTCGGACATGTCTTACAGTCCTAATCTGGCTTGGGGTTTTATGGACGTGGTCACCCTCTACTCCATGATCCCACATAATATGGGACTGAGGGCGACTGAATTTCACTTGGATCGTTATATGCATTATTCAGTAGATTTGAAAGGTTCTCTTTTGGATGCGATCTGCTATTTCCTGGAAAACAATTTTTTCAGATATGATGGAGTGTTTTACTTACAAAAGAAGAGCACTTCAATGGGGGCTAAATTTGCTCCATGCTTTAACAATATTTACATGGGCTGGTTTGAGGAGGGGTGTGTAATATATATATGAGAGAGAGAGAGTTAACAATAGGTTTCACCTATGTATAAAGATGTATGGCAGATGTCTGCTGTTTATTTGGCAAAACACAGAGCAATAATTTTTGGCTTTCAGGGATGTTTTGAATGAAAAGGATTTCCAAATGCAGTTTACTGCAGAGTTTCACAAGAAAGATATAGCCTTTTTAGATCTACATTTAAGTTGGGGAGTGGAAGGGGTTAATTCAACAGTCTATAGGAAACCCAGTGCAGAGAACTCACTCCTTCATGCAAAGTTATGCCATCCTATACATACTATCAGAGCGGTCCCAGTTGAGCAGTTCTTGCACATACGCTATGGAGTTAAAGCAGTGTTTTCTCCAGAGGGGTTATCCTCAAGGTTTGGTTAATGTTGCTTATTAGAGGGCCAGAAGGAGTGACCGTAGATCTTTGGTATGTGGTGCTAGCAAATCAAGGGAAGATAGGTTTTCGAGGCTGGCATTTGTCACTGGTTGTAGTTTGCAGTTTAAAGTTATCAAGATGATAATTCGTAAACACATGCCAGTCTTGAATATGGATCCATCATTGAGAGCACCCCTGGAGAAGGGTTGTGATTTTGTGGCTAAGAAGGCTCCAACTTTGGCCAACTTTTTATCCCCTAGCTATTTAGGAGTATCACGCCTCTGGTTCCCACATGGCTCACTACGGTGGGCATGTATAGTTGTGGGCCAGGAGGTGTTTGGTATGTAGTTACGGAAGAGTAGGATCTACAGTAGTAGGGGTAAATTCTTGAAGAACTTTTAGGATTCATCAATATATTAATTGTAGGACTACATATACAGTTTATGTTATTACCTGTAAGGAAAGAATGGGTAACCATTGCTCAGCCATCAAGGCAACTCTGGAATCAGTGAATAATCCTGATATAAAACAAGCCTCTAAAATCAAAGATCAACCAGTGGTGACACATTTCGCCCAACAGCGACGCACCTTGCCATCATTACGCTATATGGCAATTGACTGAATTCCACTCCTCTCCAGGGTAGGTGACAGAGGCAGACTATTGCTATAAAAAGATGTTAAATTGATTAATTTTTTAGATACAGTTGCATCAAAAGGGCTCAATGACAAACTTTCTTTACATTGTTTTCTGTGTTCTCCATATTGTAGATGTTGAGCCAGGAGAACCATTCATTTTACGTATGCCAGTATCAGCTGCACAGACTCCGCTAAGGACTGGGTCATTGTGTGCAATGTTAAATGTATAAAGTCTCAACTCGTGTCTGATTGCTGCAATGTTATTAGATTATGTATGAGCGAATCATCTGCTACATGCTTTAAATAACACTGGCAGCATCATGTCACATAGATAGAACACTTGTATTATTTTGTACAATAGTGTAAATATTGTGATATGTCTGTATATCCCCAACAGTAGTTGGGTTTTGTAGATGTTATCTGTCGTGGTTACAGTTTTCTTCTCATTTGAAGATGCAGGCCACTTTTCCTGGGACCCTCAGCCACACCGCAGTTGCTGTCACAAGTGGTGATGTCATAGGGCCTGACTGGGATACAGTTTGGCAGGTTTTTGCACTAAATGCACTGTATATAAGGGCACTTGGGTGATTGTTGTGGTTGTCTTGAGGAAGGCCCTTTAGGGGGCTGAAACAATGACAATAAATACAACTCTGCAAGCAAGACCTGTGAGTGCTCATTCCTATATCAACTAAGTTTAATTTCTTGGCTTATATATTTGGTGTGAAAAAATGCTGTAAAAGTAAGAATGCTTTCAAAGATAGTCAGGTTAATATTTTTTTTTATCAGTTAACAAAATGCATAGTGAGTGAACAGAAGAAAATTTAAATCAAATCAATATTTGTTGTGAGCACCCTTTGCCTTCAAAATAACATCAGTTCTTGTAGGTACACTTGCACACAGTTTATTAAAGGGATAGTAATGTTTCATAATAAAAACAGCTCTAATTAATCATCATAGTATTTGGACTTTGGAGAGTGTTATTTCAATTCTGTCAGAGTTGTAGTTCCAGAGTAATTCGATGACAAAGTGTCCCCCTCCCTCCCCTTTTACTGATGTCACACTGTTCAACCTGAGCAGAAGGGAGGTGCCCAGGTAGACTGCAGAGAGGGACAATCTTCAATTAAGATAAGGGAAAAACCTGAAAAGCTTGTCAAGGGGGGCAGGGATTTCAGGAGGGGGAAACTTTGCTTGTGAATATCTCATAAACCATAAAGGTTTGAGAGATAAGACTTATATAGTTCTTCATGTTTTTTTAATGCCTACACAATAAAATAAAGTTAAAACGAAATATTACTATCCCTTTAAGAAACTCAGCAGGTAGGTTGTTCCAAACATCTTGGAGAACTGACCACAGTTCTTCTGTGGATTTAGACAACTTCAGTTGCTTCTCTCTCTTCATGTAATCCCAGATAGACTCGATGATGTTGAGATCAGGGCTCTGTGGGGGCCATACCATCACTTCCAGGACTGCTTGTTCTTCTTTACACTGAAGATAGTTCTTAATGACTTTGGCTGTTTGTTTGGGGTCGTTGTCATGCTGCAGAATATGTTTGAGGCCAATCAGATACCTCCCTGATGGTATCGAAAGATGGATAAGTATCTGCCTGTACTTCTCTGCATTGAGGAGACCATTAATTCAGACCAAATCCCCAACTCCATTTGCAGAAATGCAGCCCCAAACGTGCAAGGAACCTCCACCATGCCTCACTATTTCCTGCAGGCACTCATTCTTCTACTTCTCTCCAGCCCTTCAGCGAACAAACTGCCTTCTGCTACAGCCAAATAGTTCACATTTTGACTCATCAGTCCAGAGCACCTGCTGCCATTTTTTTGCACCCCGGTACCTGTGTTTTTGTGCATAGTTGAGTTGCTTGGCCATGTTTCCATGTTGGAGGTATGGCTTTTTGGCCACAAGTCTTCCATGAAGACCACTTCTGACCAGACTTTGCCGGACAGTAGATGGGGTGTACCAGTATCTCACTGTTATCTGCCAATTCTAAGCTGATGTCACTGCTGGACATCTTCCAGTTTCAAAGAGAAGAAAGCAAGATATGTCTTTCATCTGCTGCACGAAGTTTCCTTAGCTGACCACTGAGTGTACAGTCCTCAAGCGTTGCCTGTTTCACTGTACTACTTCAAAAGAGCTTGTACAGTACATCTGGAAACTCCTGTCAGCCTTGAAATTCATGTGGTGTGCTCAGTCTTATGATGCATGACTTTTGACATTAAACTGTCTTCAGCAACCTCATCTTGTTAGCTGAGTTTGGCTGTTCCTCACCCAGTTTTATTCCTCCTACACAGCTGTTTCTGTTTCAGTAAATCATTGTGTTTCAACCCACATATTAAACTGCTGATCATTAGCACCAGTTTGGTATAATTGTTTAATCATACGCCTGACTATATGCCTACAAAAACCCTGACTTTGTGCAAGTATACCTAGAAGAATTGATGGTGTTTTGAAGGCAAAGGCTGGTCACATCAAGTATTAATTTGATTTAGATTTTTCTTATGTTAACTCACTATCATTTTGTTAACTGAAAAAAATATAAACTAGCAAAATGTCTATTTTTGAAAGCATTCTTACTTTACAGCAGTTTTTGCACCCCGTCTAAAACTTTTGCACAGTACTGTATATATATATATATATATATATATATATATATATATATATATATATTTGTATTTAATATAAAACTACATACAGTATAGGTGTGGTGATGCCTTTATTTTATGCACCTACCTGATCCTGCACCTCATATCATTTAACCACTTACCTAAGGTGCTTCATTACCTCCAGTGTTCATTACTAAATTCATATGTAGCGTAACTCAATGAGAATCAATCCATTGAGATAAGTGAGCACTCTTCCAGTATTTTCTTTGGCAGGGATAGTAATATGCTGTGCCACTATCCCTGCTTTCTCTGTTACAGACAATGAGCTGTCTGGAAAGAGATATTCAGAGAGCTCACTGCCATGAACATAAAAGTTGTAAAAAGAAACAAAATAGATCTACATGAAAAAATAAGTACAGGTAATTTGACTTTGCATATTCTGTATATGATGGAAAGTGTAAAAATGTTCTTAAATGAATGTATTATGTATGTTTAGGTGAAGATTCATATCAAGATTTGGTGGTGGAAATTGAAAGGTTAAATTACCGTAAACCATATCTGGGTGGATATCGACATAAAGTCACAGGGATGGTGTTTCATCATGCGGGTACACAAACTGCACCAAAAAAGAGACCAGATAAAGGAATTGTTGTGTTCTGTAGAGATACACAGGTATGCTATTTATTGTTTAATCTGGAAGTATGTTTAAAAAATGAGAACAGCAAAATCACAACCATCACAATTTCTTGTAGAAATAAGTTAGCGGTATTCAATTCTGAATCAAAATATGTACCATGTGTTGAAATCAATCATAATGAAAAGCGATAGTTTTTTCTTTATTATACCTTTCACACTTTTTTACCTCCAAACTGCATAATGTTAGCTTCTGATGGCCCACAGTATGCACAAGCAGTCTCATATCGCAAACATAAAAACACAATTATCGATTTTCCTGATCTCACAGTTTTCTTATTTCAATATAATTCTGAGCACAAAGCCCAAGTTGTCTGAATTAAATAAATAACTTTAGCTATTTTTCTGTACTATCAATATTTACTTTATTCATGGAACTACTATGCATGAAATTTAAAATATACTTACTATGTGTTTCCCATCATACATATATTAGATGAATGATAGGGATTGTGAGAATTGGTTTTGTGTGCTATACCATTCAATCATTTTTATTAAACTTGGCTTTAAAGCAATAGTAATGCTTTTTTTAATTTATTGCATTGTGCTGTAAAATACACAAGAGGTATTAAAACTACTCACTTAAAGAAAACAGTCTGAGTGAAAGCAGGACATCAGTCACACTAATTAATACTTTATTGTAATACACTATTGTAATACACTGTAAAGTAAAATCAAAGCATTGCTCTCTTTAACGCAACATTCAGTGAGAAACGTATTGTATTTGAACCCATGATTACTGGGGGAATATGCATTAAGGCAAGTAGTCAGTCTTTGTAGTCTCTGATGGAGACTTCAACTCCCATCATCCCCTACTAGCCAGTGACAGGTTTGGGATGATGGGAGTTGTTGACATCTGGAACACCAGATTGACCTCTCCTTGACTAAGATGATAGAAGTCACTCTACTGAGAGAAACTGTGCTTTTATCCACATGAATACTATAGAGGTCTCCAATTCATTCCATAGCAATGCTTCTTGTAGACTTCTCAGGTGTTCAAGTAGTTAGAAGTCCAATTTAAATCCATGGGAGCTGTTATTTATCCCCATTGGTGCAGTTAACTTTCTCTGGGGCCTTTAGTCAGGAAGCTGAATTGGAGTAATTCTGGAGCAACCCAACTGCACCCTAGGGGACAAATAAAAAAATCATCATTATATTGGAGACCTTTCTAGTATTCAAAGGTTAAAAGTAAACAGAAAGAGAGAAAGCGCACACTTCTAAGTGTAAGCTGCTTAAAAGTTCAATGTTCTTGACACCTCCACTGTGATGCTTCACACGGTTATCCTCCTTCACCGTGACATGGAACACCTCCATGATAGGTTTGGAGTGCACTCACCTTTTTAGGAGGCTGGACCCTGACTCTAGGTGTGTGCACTTGTACTGGATAACCCCCAGTAATGGTGTACTCAAATGCTGCTCCTCTGTCTGTTCCATTTACTTTAGATGGTTCCAATCTGTGCTCTCCACGTCCTAGAGACGTCACCCTCTATCTAGATGTCACGGTTACCCAAGAACAAGTCAGGAGTCAGACCAGTATAGTAAAAATGACAATATTTATTAAATCAATACAAACAAAGACTCACAATAAATATCAGTGATCACAGGCAAAGACACAGGAACAGTAGAGGTCTCACTAAAGGTCAGCAACTCTATCGGCAATAGGAGTCTGCCTAAATGAGGGAACCTCTACCAGAGACAGGCACAAGCCACTGTAGTCTCTGTATACGGTAAGGTACATGGAAGCGCTGCTATAGACAACCTGACTCATGCCTGCAGTCAGGAGAATGTAAAGGGATCTTCCAAAGGATAGCGATAGGAAGATACACTGATGCACGCCTGCCGTCAATCTCAATGAGAATCAAGTCGAAAGTAGTCATAACCAGAGCCACAGGTCCGCACTAGATTGGATGTCCACTATGTACAAGGAGTAGGCAGTAGAATAGTCAGCCAGAGCCACAGGTCTGCACCAGATTGGGTGTCTGCTATACACAGGGAGTAGGCAGGAGAATAGTCAGACAGAGCCACAGGTCAGCACCAGGATGGATGGTCAGTCAAGCCAGGTCATACACAGAGCCCAAGGAAACCCAACTGTGTAGAACAACAACACAAGGGCAACTGAGTCAGAACTCAGTTACCCTTTAAAACCCCTCCTCATGAAATAGGAGGAACCACCAAAAGGCATAGAATAAAACAAGTCTACGTCATTCTGCCCTTATGCTCCCGCAGATGACGCATCTGATAGCATTGCGACAATCTCCTGCCATAGCTGCGTCACAACAGCGACCATATGCCCGCAAATGACGCATCTCATCGATGCGTCCATACTCGGCGTCCTCCCAGCGACAGTGTTTGACATTACCATCCCGCCAGAGGTCGTGAATGGCTGATAACTCCACCAATAGCATATAGACCCGGACCAAGGAAAGACACCTGGAACATGGCAGAAGCGTCCAAGTGGAGGATAATTCTGCAGCGCCACCAGGAGCGCGGTGCTGGAATCTAGATACGCTGATACTAGGGTAGTTTCCACCTGAAATATGGACCTCTGTACTCACTGGAACAAATTAGAGGCCAATATAATAAATGGATGTACTCCTATATAAATGATATTCTTAAATATTTATTAAAATTAATTAAAAGAAGTGATATATCACCCAAAAATATTAAAATCGCACCTCAGTGCTACAAACTACAACATATATTGTTACAATTGTTGCTTAAATGAGACAAATAGTGGTACTCCCAAAATGGGCTAAATGCTGCTTCTTCAGGGGCCAAAAGATGTTTTGCCTTGGTTGTACTTTTCTTATAGCCTCTCATCCCCCAGAATTCCCGCCACTGATGTTTTCCTTTACTCCAATCATTAACTCCGTTGTTATTTGACCCGCATATGCGTCTCAAGCTTCCATCCGTATACAATCCTGATTCCCGCCCTGATTTGTATCGCACATGCTTCACCAACTGTCGCCAATAGACATCTCTAGCGGGTGAACCGCATATGCACTCCACCTTGGCGTAGATCTCACTTCCAGCCAGATGTCCAATACCGGAGCTTATTCCGGTCAATATTTACATCCTTCTCCATAAACCATTACATAGGTTCTGTGTGTATTAGTGTCCCAGTCAGGGGATCTTCCCACTTCCTATCTAACAACATTAAATTATGCTTTTGGGTATAGTCATTTCTCCCCGGACCGAAAACATCCACATACAACCTTATAATGATTGGGGACCTTTCTCCAATATAGTTTTCCAATGGATGGGAGGCCATTTAACGTGACATGCACCTCCAGTAATGTACAGTATTTATCCCCACATCACTAGAGGTGCGATACCTATTGTATTGCAAACAACCCATTCCAATACCATGTTTTTGTATAAATACATACAGTTCAATAGGATAAGCTTCTCTCATCATCCTCACAGCGGATAAACAGATGGATAAATATACATGGATACATGGTATTTTTCTTTTGTACATCACATCTCATGGATAATACTCTACACTATCTATAGTGGAATATTTGCAATACTGTCCCGCAAACATCAACCACTAACTAGGTACATTAATGTTAAACCCATACCTATATAAAACTAGCCAATTGTAATTCTTCATTGAGTCCTCCAGGACACAAGGTTCCCAACCTATGGATCCAGAAGGACTCTTTTTTTTACATAACACTTGATATCTATTGTGAATTGTGGATTCTACATGATCTATGCCCCTGACTTGGAAATTATGAATATTTCCTTGTGAACATGTATTAAAATGTTTAGATACACTGTGATCCAAGGGTAAAAGTCACCATTTACATTCTTGGGAATTTTATGTCATGAATGGTGCAGCTGGTTTGCTCTAGAATTATTCCTCTTCAGGTTTCTGAATAACTATTTAGTTTGTATCCATGACAACACTTATTTTGAGGAATCTACAGCCATGACTTCTACTATGGGTGTGGTCCAGTCACTGGCATTTTTGCATCACTTTTAGCATAGATTTGTGTTGCCATACTTTGCTTAGGAAGATGCTGTCTCACTCTAGATCCTGGGGTGTTCATGCTGGATGACCCATGCCAGGCTTCACCCCCCCCCATGAAGTAATTTATGTTTTTGATCCATGATTTTGATGTAAAGTAGATGGATACAGTATTCTATTACTGCTTAATTTTACTGTCTGTCTACTTAGAATCTTCCTTACCATGGCAATATAATGTGTTTCTTCATGGGGTACTGTATCAAGAATTACAATTTAGAAGGCTTTTCCCAGGAGTTTACCTACAATAAAGATTATACTGGCGATTGTCTGCAATGGGAGGGGGATTCATGAATCCGCTGTGCAGCTCAATTTCAGACCTTGAATGGAGGCATAGATATTGTTTGTCCCTTGCTGAGTGGCCCTGGGTGGTTAGAGAAAGTCATCTTTTACGCTAACATTTTACCAGGATCTAATTGAGGGCTTGTTGTACTGCCTATTCTGCAATCTGACTTATGTACTGTAGCTTTGTTTATACTCTTACCTGACAGTTTTGGTCGCTAAAATACAGGAACATAATTCCAACTTTAGTTACTGTACATTATTATTTTTAATTATTCCATATACTGCCTTCCTGATATACAGTACCTATACTGTCTACTGGGCTCTTGGTTCTGAAAAAGTCTACCATGCATTTATGGTATACTGCTTTGGACCCATCCTAGATATAAAGTAAAATGACTATAGAACATCTACACATACATTCAAAATGTTCACATTTTGTTACCTTATGGTAAAATGAAGTTTAAAGCAGAACTTTCACCAGCATGACCTATTGCGGCAAATGATAATTACATTAATGATATGCACACAGTTTTATTTTCAAGTATAATTGCTGCATTAATGAAGAATATAACCTTTTATGCAGGCAGCGGGGAACAGCACAGACCTCTTGCAGAGCTGGCATCTCTGTGTCTGCACTGTCCATCCCCTTCAACTCCATGATTGGTAAGTTGTATTCCTTTGTGCCAAAGGCACCGGAAGGGACTAACAGTGCAGGCGCAGAGAGCGCCTACTACAAGATCTAAGCTGGTGCCTACATACATAAAAGGTTATATACGTCATTAATGCAGCAACTATACTTGAAAAGTGTTTGCATATCGCTAATGTAATTATCATTTGCCGTGCTATGACATGCTGTTGAAAGTTCCGTTTTAATATTTTTTCAGTTATCAACAAATGTTACCCCACAACTTCCAAGTGTAACAAATACTCTAGAACTTTGTATACAATTAATTAAAACAACAACAGAAATCGGTGTCCACCCAGCCTGCAATAGCAATCCTAAATTAGTTTAAGTTTAACCAATAATCTTCAAATGTCAAATGAAGTGGCTTCTATGTGTGTAAAATGTAGTGATTTGCATGATTTAATGATTTGTTCAACAGTTCCTATAAGTTCACCTTTGCGGAGTAGTGGATTTCAAAGCAACAATAACCATCAAGGAGCATTCAAAAGGAACGCTGGAACAAAGTATTTAAAAGGCACAGATTAAGAAATGGGTATAAAACATATCAGAGGTCTTGAATATCCCTTGGACCACAGTCAAGTCGATTATTAAGAAGTGGAAGGGGTATGGTACTACCAATACCCTTCTTAGATCAGGCCATCCCAACAAACTGGATCACTGAACAAGGAGGAGACTAATCAGATATGCTACCAAGAAGCCAAAGGCAAGTTTGCAAAAGTTACATGCTTTTATGGCCATTACTGGCTAAAGTTTGCATGTGGCAACAATATCCCAAGCACTCCACAAATCTGCCCAGTTTGGTTGGTTGACAAGAAGGAAGACCAACCAACTTGAATCCCATTTGAAGTATGCAACACCACACTCAAGAAACTCTGTCGATATGTGGCAAAAAGTATTGTGATCTAACAGAAATAAAATGGAACAATGAAGAGCTTTATGTTTGAAGCAAACCCGACTGACACCATCCTTACTGTGAAGCAAGTTGGTGGCAGAATCAGGTTATGGGATAAAAAAAAAAAATGAAGTACTGCTGAACATATAAATAAATCAGCACAAATTAAGCTATCCTACTCACTGTAGTGATGGTTACATCAATGGTAAAACTGCATGACAGTAAAGGATATTTCTGCCTTTACACAGAAATACTGCACCACTTAACATCATTGTTACTTCTGGAGTACTGACTGCTTCAGGTTCAGTCTATGATTCAATTGCCAGTGTGCCTGAAGTGCAATAAAGGAGTCGCCTACTCCTGCTCAGGCCCTCAGGTCCTCTGAGGTTCACTAGAGAGCAACAAACTCCAGTAGAAATACATATAATTACATAATAAAATGAATGGTAAAAAGTCCTCTGGGCATTTTCTGGGCCATATGATTTCTTTAGGAGGAATTTCTGGAGTCTGTCACATTGCTATGGGTATTATTTAAAGGAATAGTGATAATTGATTAACACTTATCAGGTATTATTTAAAGTTTTATACACAGAAATGAAAAAAGATGTCATCACTCACATATCTATCTATCTATATATATAAAAGAATAAGCCTCATTGCAAAATTAATGGTACCTCACACACAGAACATAATTTATATCTCCTCAGAAAACAAACACACATTGAACAGAATGCCTCATTACATAATTTATGTCTCATTAGGAGACACAACTCCCATTGGGTGATTCAATGGGGGCATGTTTATCATACAGGGAGTTGGCCTGCCCCCTCCAGCCCACCCACCACTATCCAACTGACAAAAAAAAAAAAATAACTGCCACTCGCTCCTGAAGTAGGGGATATCAGTAACTTCTCCTGGTCCACACACACTCTCACTCAGGATCATGACCCCACAAACACACTGTTTCACCTCTCACAGATAATTGTAACCCTCCATACACTCTGTTTCAGTACGAGGGTGTAATGTTTCCATAAAATACAAACACTCAGAGATAAACTTAATAACAACTCTTTTATTTAACTATTTTCATCTCTTCAGTCACCTCACTAACTGTCAGTTTTCAACTGTCACTCCTCCATTTCCTGTTTCCCGCCCTTTCTCCTTAAAGGGAGAGAGATGCTTTGCTGCATGTTACAGAGGGCAAGTCTCAAACACCACTATCTATTTGTTCCCTCAGCATATTGCTACGCTGCCTCAACTGAAGAGCCACCGTGTGTTATATTGCTATGTTACCTCAGCTTAAGTAAGGAGTTACTGTTCCCACTGGGTGATTCAATGGAGGAGTGATTTAAATCATATAGGGAGTTGGCCTGCCCCCACTATCCAGCCTGCCCACCACTATCCTAGTGACTGAAAAAGCAAAATGGCTGCCACTCGCTCCTACACCACAGACACACACACACAAACCACACACACAAGCCACACACACACACACACAGTCCCCAGGGGTCCCTCCACCAACCTGAGGCACTCAATGAGCTGATCCAACACAGGGAGGGCAGGATCGGCTCCAATGTACCTTCATTTCTGGTATCCGCAACACAACAATGCTTTCGGCTCCTGGTGCACAATGTGCTTCTGCTGCAGGAAGCCCAGCTGCTTCATGTAGCTCGGAGGCAGGCAGGCCCAGTACCAAATCCTTGATGTTCCTCCTTCATGAAGCACAACACGCCGCCCCGCAACAGCCCGGTCATGCGGCCCTTCAAGCTGTCACACACTTGCACTGTGTAAGTATCCTGGCACAAAAAATATACATGCCGTACTATAGCTGCTTCAACCACACACACCATCCCTGCTCCAACCACACACACCATCCCTCCTCAGTTCCTGCTCTCGGTACCCGAGGGAACCGGGCCGGCGGTTGTCTGGCAGCCTCTGAGTGTGCAAGTACAGAGACGGACACAGAATGGAAGAGGCGGCTGGAGCTGAAAGGGTGCTGAGGATAATGGGGCCATTAGTCCAGCAAGAACTGGAGAGCCACAGTCTGAAAGCCATCACATGCACCTCCAATGTGTTCCACTTCGGGGACTGTGGACTCCATGACTCTCAATACATACTGGGGCAGTTGGTTAACCCTTTCAGTGCCAGAGGATTAAGCAACACAATGAGCAATGCCTTGCCTACCCCTTTGGCACTTACAGGACCGTAATAATATGTGTGTGTGTGTGTGTGTGTGTGTGTGTGTGTGTGTGTACGTGTGTATGTGTGATCAATGTCTGTATATGTCACTGTATCTGTGCAATATGATTCTTTCTGCTTCACACAGTACACAATAAAAACCTCATCAGTCAATACAGCTAAATGAAATATACAATACAAACAAACACAAAAAATTCTTACAAAATACCTTCAACATGCCACCTACAACATTTCAAACAAAAAATGCTACATAACACATACCCTACTACAATGACGGGCAACGCCGTCACATATTGCTAGTTGTTATTATATAAAAAACATAAAACTAAGTACAAAGGTGACCCAGTAGATTATTGTATACAAGTAGTTCAACAGCCCGTTACACGGGCCACAGTGCCTCTGGCAGCCAGTCGCGGGGTAGTCACGAGCAGCAGAGACTGCCCGCGCCGCTGCTGATACAGAGCTGGACGCTCCTTCGGAGCGCCCAGCTCTGTATCAGCCGCGGCGCCGGCGGTCTCCACCGCGTGTGACTGCCGCACGCACAGCAGTGTCAACTGCGCATGTCGGGCGTTACACACAACTTGGCGAATTATTATATAGGATGTAACAGTCACAGGGACCATCTTGATTTAGATCCTCCATTTTGTAAATCCATTAGTATTTTCTGTCAAAAAAAAGTATTGCAAAATCTGGGTGTGCAAAGTCGGCAGAGACTTATCTTAAAATACTAACAGCTGTTATTCCTGCCAAATGTTCTTAAACCAACTATTACTTTTATTTTATTTTATTGATTAGAGAGTGCTGTTTCCAGGGGATTTTATTTCCTGTTTGCACCCCTGTAGTAAAGAGCATTAATTTGTATATTCTTGTATTTCTCAATCTGTGAAACATTATGAGGGCTTTGAATGGTGTTTTGAAGTCTCCCCTTTCTATCTCTCTGTGCTATGATTTATATTCTGCTGTACTTATTGAGTTAGAAGTGCAATATCCTTCTAAATGATAAGTGATTTGGGATGTGGTGTACAACACAGAATAATTAGAGTTTTCAGATCCTATATCTAATAATCATCTAAATTACATTCAACCTTTCAGGGGTTCCTGAACTGCAGAAATACCTCAATGGATGGGAGGTTGCCAGGGCCGGATTTACATCTCAGGAGCCTGTAGGCACAGAAATCTGAAGTGCCTCCACCATTGGCCATCTCCACAATGCTCCAAATCTCCACATTACCCCCTATATCCATATTGCCCCCATCAGCTCCAACTGTCTTGCCCCATCAGCTCCAACTTGCCCCCATCAGCTCCAACTGTCTTGCCCCATCAGCTCCAACTTGCCATCACATTGCCATCAGCTCCACATTGCCCCCACTTTGCCCCCTGTATCCGTTTCCTACCTCCCTGGTGGTCCAGCGGCCCGAGATGTCTGTGCCTCCTTCTGCACAGACCTGTTGCTGCTGTTGCTCCCGCTCTGTCTTCTCTTTAGGAATGCAGAACGCTGGGAGATGATGTCATCTCCAAGCGCTCTGCATTAGAGCCAACGAGGGGGAGCAACAGCAGCTACAGGTCTGTGCTGAAGAAGGCACAGACTTTAGCATGCGACGGGTTACTGTGCGTAGCACTGTAAATATATTTTTAAAAAAATTATTTCAATAACAGGCGCCCCTCTGTGGGGTGCGCCTGTAGGCAGGTACCTACTCTGCCTTATGGCAAATTCGGCCCTGGAGGATGCAGTTACAATACGTGATTCCTATGGTGCCAAAACTTTTTCTGCAACAAAGGGTTCTCTTCTGCTTTCTAATAAAGGAAAGGGAAAAACATAAGAAAGCATAAAATAAATATTTCAATAAATACATCAGGTGTATGTTAATGCTTCAGCCTGGACAAGAAATGAGATTCAGGACAACTAGTAAGAAGTTACAGCTAGCAACAGTTAAAAGAAAAGCAGGAACCTGACAATCATACTATCTGTGCATACCTACAGGAAGTAAGATGATATGGAACTGGTATAACCTCAAGCCTGCTGAAAATTAAGTGCAGACAAAAATCATAAATACCAAGAAAATATCCTAAATGTTGGAAAATATAAAGACATTGGCCCTGAGGATACAACATGTAAAACACACCTAGTGCCTCCAAAGAAGCAAACCCATGTCTTGGAGAGGGTTTGGAAAGCCATGCAGTCCTGTTGTACAGTATATTCAATGAAACAGTACCAGCTACAGTGGTTAACCCTTTGAGTGCCAGATGGGTACGGAATGCATTGCAAAGCAATGCATTCAGTACCCATCTGACACTCAGGGTTAAGAGCAACACAACTTCAAATTAACCTGAGAAATATCCCTGTGCCGGAAAACTGCTAAAACTGAAAGTATGGGAAGAATTTATAGCATGGTCATCCAATGTGCTACTCATGGGCAAAATGCGACACGCATGACACCACATATATGTATATATATCATCGACTTGATCAATCAGTAGCACTAGGCCTGTAACTGCTCCTTTAAATGAATAAACCTGATTTAATCTTTTTTTTTATTTAATTTGTATTACTGCTTACAAATTACATCTTTTTGAATAGCTGACTGGCTATAAATCACAATTATCATCAATGAATAAATGAATGCGGCCCTTTACACACGTGGATTTCTGGTCATACGGGCCACAGCCGAAAAACCTTGGACACCTCTGGTTTATAGGCTTCTAATATTATTATTATTATTCTTTATATAGCGCCAACTAATTCCGCAGCGCTGTACAATTCTAGCAAATCAGTTAATTTCACTTTCTTAGTTTTCTTCAGAATAAGAAAAATCTAAAAGAAGGTAGATGTAATATACTGTAATGTGATACCACCTTAGAGGTCTGTGTCCGTGCCTTGCACTTTTATTACCTTTAACAGCATTCTTAGCTTTACAGGAGCAGTAAACTTTTTTATGAAAAAATATATATTATAGGGATTTTCCTACTGAGTAAAATAAGGGTACTCCCACTGCCGAGAGATTTATATGTCCAGAGTTATTACAGTTTAAACCCATGTTTTTTTTTTACATTAGCAGTGCCCTCTAGTGGTCAAATTCTAATTAGATTTCCTGTTAGATTGTAATGTAGAGGAAATTCAGAAAAGTCAGAGACATAACAGTTCTCCATAGAATGTGATAGAAACTGCCTGTCACTTCCTGTCAGTTAGAACTATCAGGAAGTAAACACAGTAAATTCACTTCCTGATTATTTAAACTGCTATAAATTTTGAATAAAACATCTGATAGCGATAGGAGTGGCCTTGTTTTATTCAGCAGGAAATGATCTGCAAAATATGTGTTTTCATAAAAAAAAGTTTACTGCTCCTTTAACATTGTTGATTTTAGACCCAGAAACACTTTTGCTTTAGTGTTCAGTTAATGTTAGCACAGCATATAAGCTGGAAGTACTACTGGGCATATCCTATATAATAATTCGCTAAATAGTGTGTAACGCCCGACATGCGCAGTAGACACTGCTGCGCGTGCGGTAGTCATGCGCAGTAGAGACTGCCTGCGCCGCGGCTGATACAAAATCTGGGCGCTCCGAAGGAGCTTCCAGCTCTGTATCAGCAGTGGCGCGGGCAGTCTCTACTATGCGTGACTGCTCCGCGACCGGCTGCCAGAGGCACTGTGGCCCATGTAACGGGCTGTTCAACTAGTGTGCAATAAATGTTTAAGACACAATTCTGCTTTTATCTGTCAGTACAAATAGTTGAATATAACACAAACGGGTTTAAAATAAAAGAAATCTAGTTGACTATGCAATGTGCCATACATTCAGTAATTTCTTTTCTTCTTTCCCCCTGCAGACTGTACATGAAAAAAACAAGCTGCAGCAGTGTAGAAATACAATGTCGACACAAATGACAAAGATTGGCTGTTATGTGGCAAATATAAGTGATAAATTAATAAAACCAAACAAATATGTGACAGCTGATGAATTTCATGCGAAACGACTTAAAGCAGTAAGTTGCAATATGCTGTTATACAGATAGATCATTTCTGTGAATCCTGCTTCTACTGTTGACTAAGTTTGGGTTGGATTCCAGGGTCGAGTTTCTAGAAATAAAAGTAGTAAGTCCCCTTTTTCTTGGTGGATAAAATGCAAACTAAAATGTGCAGACTCGCTGATAAAAGGTACCAGGTCACCGATAAAAGGTACAGTGTCATTGATCTGGTATGACTTGGTTGAAAATCAACTATGATGGATTCCATTGCAGGTGATGAATTCTCACTGGTTTTATCTCACATATTCCTATTGAAGTTTATGGATACCTTTTGATGTGAAAAAAAACTTTACATTTATCACCTGCAATGGAAATCAACCACTTATAAGTATAATACGTGGCCTTCTTGCAGTGTGGGGGGTTACTGGGGCTGATTAAAATATACCATAGAGAAAGTATCATTCAGTCTGCTGACTGATTTTACATTTTTATTTTATTAAACAGTTAAAGGGATAGTAATGTTTCGAAAAACAACAGCTCCAATTAATCTTCATAGTATTTGGGCCATAGAGAGTGCTATTTCAGTACTGTCAGAGCTGTAGTTCAAGAGTAATTGAATGATAAAGTTTCCCCCTCCCACCTCTATTACCTAGTGTAAGCCACCTCCCCTCAGATGTGGAATCTGGTCCACAGACCAGACAGCTCACAGTAAGGGACAATCTTCTTACTGTGAGAACAATGAAAGCCCTCTCCTCTTTGACAGGTTTTTCCCTTATATTCATTGAATGTTGTCCCTCTATGCAATCCCCTTAGACACCAACCTGCTGCTCTGAGCTGAGCAGTGTTACATCAGTAAAAGGGGCAGGAGGTGGATACTTTATCATTCAGTTACTTTTGAACTACAACTCTGACAGTACTGAAATAAATCTCCATGGCCCAAATACTGTGAAGATTAATTGGAGCTGCTTTTATTATGAAACATTACTATCCCTTTAAAGACCAGAGGTGTTGCACCCCCTCCTTTGGGGTTAATGAAGTTACATTTGGTCTCCTGTAAATAGAAAATCTTAATTTGTAGTATTGTACCTGTTTATTATTGTGCTTGGCATCTTTGTTGTATTAATAGGTAAGAATGCCATGGGAACTTAGATCTGCATTCATGAAGCTAAATAAGTTAGATTATTTGAACAATCACCTGCACCATTGGGAACAAATGATTTTCCCAATGATGTGAATGGAGCTTTTAACCCTTTGAATGTGAGAGGACCATAATACGTTGCTTTTATCTCACATAGTCCTGTTGAAGTTTATGGATACCTTTTGATGGAAAAAACTTTACATTTATCACCTGCAATGGAAATCAACCACTTATAAGTATAATATCTGGCCTTCTTTTAACACGTGTAAGCCATTGAGTCCCAGACCAGAACACTGGGTGTTGTGCAGAGCTGCAGGATACAGTAGTTCCTTCATATTGAAAAGTTCATTAAATGAGTAAATCCAATTTCCAGATGGACCAAGGCCCAGCAGACACCTCCTCTGGAACAGGATAGCTTCACTGGATGTGGAGATTGCACCATATTTTGGCTACTGTTGGACTAATATGTGCTTCTGTTCTTTGATGAAGTCTCTGTGGAATTGCTATGAAGTCTCTGTGGAATTGCTATGAAGTCTCTGTGGAAGTGGTATAATAATTATGGGCCATCCACAGATCCATTTCCAACTTTTTCTCTCTATCAATTAATTTGTGGACTAGTCAAGAGAGCAATCAACTCCAGGCACAGTATGGTGGAGTGGTTGGTTTTCTCTTGGTTGTTGCTGCCACTTCCTCGGCCAAACTATGCCTCCTCCTTTTGCTGCTGGACTGACCCTTCAGCATTTCCACAGGCCTTTGGCAATTCCATTATTAAGTTCTGACTGTCAGGACCCTCAGTAGAAATGTAGAGATGTTGGTATAGATCCTGGAGTTTTTGACAGATGATCATATTCATCTGCCATGAACACTGTATCAAAGCTGGATCCTTCCTCCTTCCTGGTAGTTTGTTCCCACTTTTGCCACCTATGTGAGTGAAGGGCTTGTTGAAGGATTGAGGTAGTGGGTGTTGTGCAGCTTCTTACAGCACGTGAATTTATCCAGTAAGCAAAAGCTCTTTTTGCTGCTTCTGGGTAGTTTTCCTAGGTCAGCTGAAATTAACCCCTTAACGACCAGCTGATGCATTGCATGGCCGGCAGTTAAGAATCATTGGTAATTTTATTTGTTACAATGGATTTGTGAATTCCACAACGTGCCAAGACCATCAACTGTCCTTAAATGCTGGAACCGGCTTGACAGTCCTGGCACGTCTGAGGTCGTTAAGGAGATAAGTGGCAAGCACAAGTAGTATTTATTTTAAGCAGGCACGCTGTGATCATAAAACTCATGAGGTGCCAGGACCATCATAGGTTATTAAGGGACTGGAAGTTGTGAGGGTACTGGCACGTTCACAGTCCTTAAGGGGTTAATGCAAGCATATGTTACTGCACAAAGCACATTGCTGGCAATGTTGTCTTATTAACTTTACAATTATTATGATTCTAGATCAAATAAAGCCCTCTGATGTTTATTCTTTCTAGGCAATAGTGATACAGACTTACTTCCGACGTTTCTTAGCCAAACGAGTGGTGCAGCAAATAAGGGAAGAGAAAATAATAAGGCTGGAATGGGAAGAAAGAGAGGAACTAAGAAAGAAAAAAGAAAAAGAAGACTGGTTACGAAGAGATTATGAGCGGAGAATGAATCCCAAAACAAAGGAAGATTTTGAACTTCTTTATCATGCTCTAGAATGTAGGTATTTTGTCTGTTTTACATTTAGATGTGGTAAATGTTTTTTTTAACAACGGTTTGTAAATCAACACATGACCAGGGCAGTTTTAAGAACCTTTGAGGCCCCCGGCAGAACTGTGAATGGAGGCCCCAAATATACAAACATTTAGGATCCTCTTACATTACCATCTACTTATTTGTGGGAAAAGCAGGCACTTTTATGTTTTATGCAACTAGAACAGCCTCACTTCTCCTTCACCATCTGTCTGCAATGTTAAATTGGTTCCTTTCAGTAAAACAGGGACTATTGGGAAACCAAGGTGAGGTCACCTGAGACTGGAGGCCTCCACCGAATTCTGGGTACACCCATGCACTAAAATGCCCCTGCACAAGACAAGATAATTGCTTATACTTACAAAGAATTTGACGGCAGATAAGAAACATTCAGACCATCTAGTCTGCCCATTTTCTTGCTGAAAAACCTCAAACCTTGTTTGGTCCTTGGTCTTGTCTTATGTTCAGGAAAGCCTTATGCCTATTCCATACATGCTTTAAATTCAGTCACTGTATTAACTTCTACCACTTCTACTGATAGGCTATTCCACTTATCGACTACCCTCTCATTGAAGTAAAATCTTCTTACATTATATCTATATCTAAACCTCTGTCCCTCTAGTTTTAGACTATGGCCTCTTGTCCTAACATTTTTATTCTTTTGAAATGTACTTCCATCCTGCACTTTGTTGAATCCCTTTATGTATTTGAATGTTTCTATCATATCACCTCTTTTTTCTATCCTCCAAGCTATACATGTTCAGATCCTTTAGTTTATCCTGATATTTCCTGTAAACCTGACACCATTTAGTAGCCCTTCTCTGAATATTCTCTAGAGTATCTATATCCTTCTGGAGATGGGGTCTCTAGTACTGTACACAATACTCTAGGTGAGATCTAACTAGAGGTCTGTAGAGTGGCATGACCACTTCCCATTTTGTGCTACTAATGCCCCTAGCTATACAACCCAGCACCCTGTTTATATTCCCCACTGCTTTGTTACATTGCCTGCCTACCTTTAAATCATTAGAAATAATGACTCCCAAATCCCTTTCCTCTGTTGTCTTTGACAGCACAGTACCATTAATGCTATATTTTTCCTTTGGATTTTTACATCCCAAGTGAATTATTTTACATTTATCAACATTAAACTGCAGCTGCCACACTTTTGTCCATACTTCTTATTTACCTAAATCATTTGATATTTGACTTATTCCCCTAGGAATGTGAATCCTGTTGCAGATGTTGGTGTCATCTGCAAAAGGCATACCTTACCCTAGGGAAGACACCCAAGATGGCCTTAACCCCATACACGGCCGCACCCCCACTTGTCTCCACATTGTGCTCTATCCACTGTTGCCCAGAACAGAAAATATACCTGCCCTGCAATTGCAAGCACAAAAAAAGCTCTTAACCCCTTGGCTGCTAGATAGGTCTTCAGCTCATTGCTTTTCTGTGCACTGAAAATCTCTTTAGCAGCAAACGGATTAAATAATATCCATGGGAGGGACACTGGTAAATTAACCATTTACCATATATCTGGAGTAGGTGTCTGGTGTAGGGGCAATGGGATTGTTCAGCACACCATCAGTTCAAGAAATGGATGTGACCAGTACTCACCCCTCAAAACTTGGCTGCCTAATCACTTTCTGAATTTGCTTTATGGTAAATCCTGTCCTTCATTTTTCAATAAGAAAGTTGTGTGGATGCATTCTGCAAACACTTTATTGTATTAAACATTTCACTGAGTTTATCGAAGCTCACAAATTGCAAGCTAAACATAAGTGGTTTGGTTTGCTCCATGTCAAAGCAACAAAGCATCTAAGCCACCTTTAGAGTTCTGAATCAGTGTAGTAATGTGAGGTTATAGTTTGTTTGGGGTTTACTTGATCTGAATAAAACCTACCATAGAGAATTTACGCTAAGTGGTGTATTTCTAATATTTGAGACCAAATCACTGTTTTTGGTGACTTAAATTGCTGTTTTATTAAATCCCTTAAGGACCAGAGGTGTTGCACGTTTGGTCTCACATAAATAGAAAATATTCATTTGTAAGATTTGGGAGGCAGGCACACTTTGTAGACTGTACTAATGAAGAATTTCTTTGTAGATAACGCTGCTTCGGCTCTGCTGAAGAGCCGTCCGGTCCTGGGTCCAGGATCTCAATCTGTCAGCTATAGTGCTGACATCTGTAAAAAGGGTGGGAGAGGGGAAATTTAGAAGCTTATATCTCTTAAACTAGCGAAGTCTGAGATGGGACTTACATATTTTCATTTATTTATTTTTTTTAATATGCACAATTTTTAAACTTCCTTAAAATGAAGTAATACTGGTCCTTTAAACCAACATGGCTCTGATTGATCCTCCTATAAAGAGGATTGTGTACCTCTCTATTTTAATATGCTCTGTGTTCTAGTTCTATAGAAATTCACTGGTAAATTATTCCCCTCCCACCCTTTTTACTGCCTGCAAGCCACCTCTCTTAGATGTGGAATCTGGTTGTGGGACCAGACAACTCGCACAGAGGGACAATCTTCATTCACTAAGTATAAGGGGAAACCCTGCACCCCTTAAGAAGGAGGGGGAGGGCAGGATTTTCCTTATGCTTAGTGAAAATTGTCCCTCTGCGCACATTGTCCGGATGGCTGAAAGAGTAAGTGTGACGCTGGGAAAAGGGGACAGAGAGGAATCCTTTACTAGAGAATTTCTATTGAACTAGAGCATGGACCACATTAAAAAAAAGCTTTACATGATCCTCTTTATAGGAGGCACAATTGGAGCTGCGTTGGTTTAAAGAAAGCATTGGGTCAGCACTGAACCTTGTGACACTCTACCTATTAAGTATAATGGTCTTGCTATTACTGAACTAAGATACTTAAGTGCTTTTGCATGTATGCCAGGTCATTTATTCACCAAACCTTTATCAGTCTCCTTTGGACTTTGTTCTCAGTAAGCCATGTCAATGATGGGGGAAACTCTGTGATTCTCCCTGTTTGTCCATATCCTGCCATTGTTGCTTCCTTTAAGTTATCAGCCATTCCCTGTCTCAATTCACCTGTCTCAGTGTTACGGGGTCCAATTTCAACCTTAACCCTTTGAGTGCAAGAGGGGTATGCAACACATTGTTCCCCTCTGGCACACAAGTGGCTAATCTTTTTGATACTTGTAGACATGATTAGGATTTTTCGTATTCTCTTGTGCTCTCTTTTCTTGTTCTCTTTTTTAATTTTAGCTAGCCAGAATTGTTTATTTACAGATTCTGTTTATTTTTAAATTACTCTTCTGACTTTTTAAAGGCCTACCTCTTATTTATTTGTTTGTTTTTCTTGTATTTATTTTCCAGTGGTGCATATTGATGTTTATTTTTATCCAAAGTCATATTGAACAAATTCTGTATTTCTTGCAAATTTTCTCTTTAGTGAGCATCTCCCATTGACTGTCCTCTCTAGTCTCTCTTTTTCATCCATTGTGGCACACAGACACCATGGGACAAAAGGAGAGGTTCTTCTGCCTTTTATCCTTTACCTTCGATCAGCTCATCCATGAGGTACCACTGCAGCAGACTATCTCCCCAGGTGGCCAGGTTGACTTTTGGTGGCGATCAGCCCTCTTCAGTGGTGCAGATACAGTTTTGCCCTTTCATTTTCTGCCTTTTATATCCACCTGTGTCAGATCTTTGGGGGGGGGGGGGGGTTGATTTCCATTTCAAAGTCCAAAGGAATGGAGGCCGGCAAATATTTAGTTGCAACGTTACATAGTGCAACTTGAGAATCTTGTTCTCAGGTCACCCTTTTTATCATGGGCACATGGTTAATGCACGATGTGGTTGCATGTTCTTTTGTGTGCAACACTTTTAAAAGGGAACTGTGCGGCACAGTGCACCATAAAGTGCTATGCTAGATCTATATGTAGCATTCATCTGTTTGTGTAGAGCACTTCACGTCAGAGCACTGTGTTGTAGAGATATGCACTGCTATATGTGTGTAATGCAGTCTGTCATAAGTTAATTCAGCATAAAGATTATGCTTCTCTTCGATGTTAGGTGATGAAAAGTGAATGTTCTGCAGATTCATACTCAAACGCATGTACAAAAAGGAGAAAATAATTACTGGTCCAGGAAAAGATGGATAACAACCTGTACAGTTATTAAATCAGGAAATTCAAGGTAGTATAAAGCAGCACTATTAAATAAGTATGAAACAGACGCCACACAGAGTAATGGTCTGTGATTAAGCACTACCCATTCAAAACGCATACTTCCTGTACTATGTGTGGCATCTTTCATATTCATTGAGTAAAGCTGCTATTATACTATTTTGAATTTCTACATGAGTGCAGTCGGCTTTCATCTCTTGCATTAAGGATTAGAACATCCTGGACTAGCACCATAATGGAATACGAGGATAGGTGGCAAGGGTCTTAATAATGGCATTGACTTGTATGTTACTTATTTGGGACATTGCCTGCATCATAGTGCCGCATGCTTTCTCCCTACTACAGTTGATAAATCCGTTCAGCAATAATGTCACTATGACTGTTGTAAGTTAATCAGTGGTTAAAATTGACATTTTTATAGTTCATATTGAAAAAGCATAAAGCCTCCAATGTATTACATAAACACAGTTATGAAATAACCCGCTTCTCACTACAAAATTAAAACATAAGTTATGCACAATATAAAGTCATAGTATTTGGAACACTGATCTATCTGGTGAAAATCTTGCAATTTACCTTGTGGCTCCCTCTTATTTTTATTAACCCTTCCAGTGCCAGAGAGAAACGCAATGCATTGCATACCCCTCTGGCACTCAAAGGGTTAATCCCCCCTACTAGTATCACATACCAACACTGAAAAAATGGTGCAGTGCTTGTGCAATCCATCTGTACTACAAGAACAAATAAAGAAAGCCCCAAATTATTTTTGTCTGAATGAAGCTTTTTAAACCTTGAATGCTAGGGAGATCTCCAACACACTTCAAAGCAATGAGTTGGAGATATTTATCATTTATGAAGTTAAACTCTTCATTTAAATTAGTGGGAAATTTTAGTTCTCTGCTAAGGTACAGCTGGTTTGCCTCGGAATTTCACCAAATCATTTTAGTACAAAAGGCTCATCAAGTTACACTGCAGTGATCACAGTCACCATAAGATGGTCCTTAACCAATGGCAGGCACCAATATTCACCCCCACTGGTCTTGTGTGCAGTCACTTTTACTTGTTAAAATTAGACCACCCTCTTGAATGTGAGATGCATCAGTGGGTTAATGTTTTTATTTGAGGGTCACAATATAACAATTATATGTATCTTAAAGTTGTCCCCTCTCCCAATTTGGGAAACAAATCTTCCCATTTGTAAACTAGAGGGGGAATTCTTCCTTAGAAATTGAATTTCAGGCCCTGTGTTAATTTAAAAAAGGAAGTTCCAGTTTGTAATCATGCTACTGAAATAACGTGTCTAGAACAAAGTCTTGACTAAATCAATCCCCAAAGCAACACTGCATCTTTTAAAGGGATAGTAATACTTAAGGTGTAAAAAAATATATGTTGTAGGGTTTATGTCCCCCAAAAAAATGAGTGCTCCCACTGCTGAGAGATATTTTATTAAAAGATTATAACAGTTCAAACTTGAAATTTTTAGGTGCAATATCACAGTGGCATGAAAATTTACAGTGGCGTTGTTGCTACACCATCTTATGGAGATTTATGGTCTGTGGACCAGAGCTGTCCATAGGATGGTGTAGCAACAGCGCCACTGTAAATTTTCAGGCCACTGTGATATTTCACCTAAAAAAATTCATGTTTGAGCTGTTATAATTTTTTTAATAAAATATCTCTCAGCAGTGGGAGTATCCTTGTTTTACTCAGGGGGATTAACCCTTTACATTTTAAGTATTATTATCCCTTTAAGCAAAATCTCTGACAAAGTGATGCCTCGGGGATTCCTGAGAGGATAATTGCCTGAGCAACTAAACAGAAGTTTATGAAATTACACTTTTCTTTCAAAATCGTAATCTCTTTTAAAACAGATGAATAGCTAGAAATGGCTTTACATGTAGGTATATGTAATTCTGTCAAAGTTACTCAAAGAATTAGAATTCTCAGTGAAAGCTGATTCTATTCATGTTTGTCATTGTGCACAATAAAATGTCTTCTTGGATCTACAGCAATTATGTAATCACATCTTGAAATCACTGAAACAATTTATATTTAAAAATGTAGCCTTACTTGCTATTTAGGTTTATGTTTGTAACAAAACTTGTGTAATTGTGGAACAATCAACTACACCGTAGGGTACAAATATAATTCCAACAATTCACTATGATGTGAATAGAGGTTTTAACCCCTGAATGGCTAGATAGTTTTATTTGCTTACATGAAGCTGTGTAGTCGCCCATTATTTGGGCTCTTTCCTTGGCCTTTTCCTTGATGATATGAATCATGGGGCAGACATTAAGGGACCTAGATCTGCTAGAGGATGGCTATCTTCCACAACCATTTTTCCTCTTTTTCAGAGTGCACAGGTCCCTTAAGTATGCAACTTTGTCTGTCTAGCAGCCACTTCTGAAGTAAAATTGTAGTTTTGCACTCTTCTCTTTGTTTCTGTCAGCTAGACTTCCCTTCTCTTCCTTATTGTTGGTAACAGCTTTAATTAATTTACTAAAATCTAAGATTCTGTTATGGGCTTGCTCATCTTTAAGAAACAGGAGATTGCAGCGGCCATGTTGGATGGAGCACCGGCAGTAACGTTAATGTTCCAGTAGTACAGGGTGGGCTCCAGTGTGGAAGGGGTTTAACACTTCTATTCTGAGGGGGAAACACCATTTGGCTGTCCCCCTCAGAACAGGATGTCTGTTCTTTAAATAGTTCAAGGGGGAACCCCCTCACGTGATCCCCCACCTCCAAGGCAACAAGCAGATGTGACGGCTGGAGAACCACAGCTCCATTAAATACCATTGAGGGAATGCTACATTTCTCATGAGGTCTGACTTTTCCCAGGCCTCAGTGAAGAGGAAGGAGAGGTGCTCTGCTTCTCCAGTTTCTGTCTCCTACCTATCTGGTTGATAGCGCTTTCCTGACATTGTGACTTTAAGCCCATTCAGGCATATAAGCATTTTCTCTTTTATTTCTGCTTTGCAATTCTTACTTGGGGGTCTCATGGGAGACATGGACAAGTCTTAGATGACTTATGCATAAAGGGTTTTCCCTATTAACCCTTTGTTCCTCGTATTAGACTTATCATCTAAGGGACTTTACTGCTACATTATGTCCCTCTTGTTCTATGGGCCACTACACAGCTACTCTGGACCCTCTTCTTCTGAACAAGATCCTACATGGGTTGTGGCCCTGTTTTCTTCTATGAATAATATCCCTTACACTATTAAGGGGGTTCTCGAGTTCTAGAACCAGGACTATCCAGTTCCCCCCACTCTGGATGCGGGGAATACTTCTGCTGAGTAAAGGGAAATGGATAAGGATAATTTTTGATTTCTTAGTTATTCCTGGGGATGACCCTGCTTTACCTGTTGAGTGTTTTAACACAGTGGTATTTGGAAACCCTTAGGGTCTATGACACAAATTCTTATTCTCCAGATATATTTGTGAGTGTCAGTAGAGGGATGCTGAGGTCCCCTCCTCATCATTCCTTGGACCGAGTGTTTCTGAAGGAAGAGAGATCGGCAGTTAAGATATTATTTATTCTCAGACTATTTTCTCTGTTATATTTCTTCTGTCCTGATGCCCTACTGTAATAGGCTACCTCCCCCCCAACATGTTTTTAATTTTTTTTTTTTTTTACAGCTCTGCTGTATGTGTTTTCTCCATTCCCTTTGTTTCCTAGGGTATTGAGGAAAACCAAATGGAGTGGGCTCATGTGATTCTCATTACCCACTGTTCTCAATTCTTCTCCAAATGTTCATAGCTAAGCTGTTTCAACTTCCACTCCTCATGCATTTGCTCATGGTTCTCTGTATCTCCCAGATAGAGAAGTTGGTTTTGATGGCTTGGCTCTTGAATGCAGCATCCTGAGGGAGAAAGTTCAGTCTTGCTTCTATTAAGGTCTAGATTTCTGCTCTATCTGTGTCTTTTCAGAGACATAGGGCTCGATTTAAAGGCAGCCGTTAACCAAAAAAATCACTAACGGGTGCGTTAAGTGTCATGTTGCAATTCAAAGATCCGTCTAAACAACAGCTAACGGCAGTTGCACAATTCCTACGGCCGATACACTTATGTGCATTCAGACGCATGGAACAACATACCCCAGAGCTATTCAAAGGCTTGCGGTACTGATAACGGCTGAAAAAAAGACACACCTAACGGCTAAAAGTTAAGACCCACTTCTCACACACGTTAGACACTTAACGGCCAAAACTAAACACCCGTTACAGAGGAAAACACACAAAAGGCTTACCGCACAACCATGTAAATGGGAAAATTAACCCGTGCAATGCCAAAACAACACAAAAACATGCACACACAACACAAATCACTACACACAAAACAACAACCAACACCACAGGAACAATGACACACAATAAAACAACAACACAACATGGCACGGAACAATGGGGGTCATCACACAAAGCGGACCCTGCAAATACAAGCTCACCTGGGCAACATCAACACGCGACCTGCACCCCACAACTGCACGCCCGCAAATGGCACACACAGAACAAGCACAACACACCACATCTTATAACACACACACACCTGCTAACACTTACCTGGACAAAAACAACTCACCATTGGTCAGCACTCACCTCATCACCACACCTACACAACGCCCTAGCAAGTACTTAAAGGGACAACTCAACACACTCACTTGTGGCTTGTTTTCCACTCAGGGAGGGAGAGAGAGAGATAGAGAGAGAGAGAGAGAGGTAGAGGTAGAGAGAGAGAGAGAGAGAGAGAGATAAAGACAGATAGAGAGAGCAAACAGTATGTTGGGTTACATATTGTTGCGAAGACTGCGGAGAAGGCGTGCAAGGGAGAGAGCTAGGGAACATCAGCAAACCCCAAGCACGCCTCATCAACAGCCTTCACCTGTTGCAAGTGAGGAGGCTCTGGCTCACCAGCCACACAGGAGTCCATCCCCACCTGGAGGGCACAGGATGTACAGACGACCACCAAGGCCCAGGGTATACCGCCCAAGGGTCACACTCTTTGGAATGGCTGATGACGAGGTCATTGATCGCTACAGGTTGAGGCCTGACAGCATCATTGCCTTGTATGAGGTCATCAAGGAGCAGGTGGATCCCATCTACATCCACAACCATGCCCTAACTGGCCTGCAGAAACTACTCTGTGCCATACACTTCATGGCAAGCGGGGCCTTCCAGTCCACTGAGGGTTACGCATCTGGCATGTCACAGGCCACATTCTCCAGAGTGCTGGCCCAGGTCCTGCCAGCCCTCAAAAGCAAGGCCAGTACCCATATACATTTTCCCACCACCGACATGGACTGGATACACGTCAAGCAGGCCTTTTACGCAAAGGGAGGCATGCCCAGGGTCATGGGTGCTATAGATTGCACCCATGTCCGGATTAAGGCCCCAGCACGTGACGCACAGATATTCATCAACAGGAAGAACTTCCACTCCATCAACGTGCAGATGGTGTGTGACAGCAACATGAGGATCATGAATGTCTGTGCAAAATATCCTGGCAGCACACATGATGCATACATTCTACAAAACTCCTCAGTCCACAGAGATTTTGAGAATGGAACCTTTACAGGGGGATGGCTACTGGGTGAGTTCACAAAACAAAATCACACCACATACACAGGCGTACACACCACTCAGCTCAGCATGCACCTGACCCACACCTACTACGTCCACCACACAAAACATCATTCACACAACATGTGCTCCCTGTTTCACCATGTCACTCACATTACACAGGTGATGCTGGCTATGGATGCAAGTCCTGGCTACTGACCCCTCTGGCCAATCCCCAAACACATGCCCAGGAAAGCTACAACCAGGCTCATGCCAGAACCAGGAATGCTATTGAGCGGACATTTGGGCTCCTCAAGTCAAGATTCTGATGTCTGGACCACTCTGGGGGAGCACTGCAGTATGCACCGGCTAAGGTGTGTGACATCATTGTGGCGTGCGCAATACTGCACAATATCGCAGTGGACACCAGGCTGCTGGAGCACATCCCGGACCCCCCCATACAGGAAGTGGCCATGGACATCGGGCATGTGGAGGAGACCATGAGAGGGGCACAGATCAGAGACAGGCTCATCACGGAATACTTCACCTGTGAGTATAACACAGGCATGCAAACAATCCATGCAAGTCCCCCAGCAGTCCTGTGACACTAACCACACTGCACATTTTGTTCTGTCTCACCCCACAGGAACAGTGACACAGCACTGCACTGGCAGTGGACGTGGAAAATTGTGTGTGTGGACTCAACAACCATCCTCAATTCCACTCTCCATGTTGACATACAGACCCCAAGGATATCACGCACACCCCCAGGAGAAACAAGGTACAACATATTACCCATGTTCATCACCTTACACGGCTTGATTGACAGCAACTAACTGGATATGCCATGATTAGAGCCTGAACAACCATGCTAGCCCAGTAGTGAAAGAGTATTATCTAATGATTTGCATGAGAAGGGACATCAGACTCAATATGGGACCTGTACTGTGCTACAGCTGAGAAGAGCAGCACAGGGGTGGATGTACAGTGGTATGGGCACACAATGTAGAGGTCATGAGACGTAGATCAGATTACCACGGACTCCATGTAGACCTGTGAGTGTGCAGACGTATGTGCCCCTGACATGAATACACACATCAACAAATGTGTCCTAACAGTTCCATGGAACAAATGACATTGGGCTGCCACTGTCACTTTCACAGTGGCAGCACAATGTCATTACTTCCATGGAGCTCTCAGAACACTTGTTAATGTGTGTATACATGTCAGGGGCACATATCCCTAGGACTGATGCACGTGTCCTTAGTTCCCCACAGAATTGGTTACAGATGAGTACACAACACATTGTCAAGCAATGGTTTGTGCACTCACCTGTAACTGTGAAAACTGAGGGGATGAAAAAGACTAAATTGTTGTTGCTTGATGATCAGTTCAGGTCTACTGCTCCAAATCCTGTCCTCTTGTCCCGCAGGCATCCGTAACATGATCCATCCTTGAACTGAAGATCTTCCATGTGACTGGATTGATGTCTTGACAACACCTTCATGAAGATCACCCCTTGCTGTTTATGGTGATGTTGTTGGTGATGCAAAGTTTGACCTGAGGTTCACACAAACCTCTACTGGAACATTCTCATAGAGACACAGAAAACACTAATTCTTGAGTGTTTTAACCTGTACAGTCAGGATGCTCAGCTACAGAGTTGTCAAACCTCATGGACAACACATGAGCAGGGCAGCAGTGTTACTGAAGTATTACAATTTAGTTTCAAAGTACATTTAGTGTTCTCATACAGGTGTTCAATGCATATAGGCAATACACACAGAAAACACATGTACATTCTAATGTACTTTGAGACACAATAAAGATGAACCATCACCATTCTATCTGTGTCTGTAGGAGGATATATTTGAGAACACATATGTCAATGTGTTACCACACCCAGGGTAGAGTATGCCCCATACATGGAAAGGCAACACCCACATCACAGGAGTCCACCACTTGTTTGCCAGTGACTGGACTCTGTGATGTATCCATGCAAACAGATGATGGTGGCAGTGATGCACCAATGTGTTGTGGGAGTGATGAAGAGGTGATACAGGGGACATACTTCCACAGTGAATACCTGTCCACAGTATCTGTATTGCTCAGTATAATCCATGTTCGGAGATTTTGCTCCACTTTGACATATCTCAGTACATGGGCTAACGAACAACCAGACTAAGTGGACATGTGTTATCACTGGTGAAGTCTGTTACACCCTTAGGGAAACAGCAACTCAACTTACAGGAGACCCCAATGCTCAGCCCAGGATATCAATGTGTGTGCTACACGTTGAAATCCTAGGTTAAAAACATTGGCTTCTCCAGTAAGTCAGTTGCACAATGAGTGTGTGAATCCAAGACAACATGGATACATGTCCCATTTATCTATCCTGCTTATAATGTCCCTGCTAAATCACAGAGCTGTTTGTCTGGTTATCCCATTAACCCACTGAGTGCAAGAGTGGTCCCCAACGCATTTCTTGACAATGCGTTGTCTACCACTCTGGCACTCAAAGGGTTAAACACAGCACATGATGTAGACAAATGTTCAGTGTTGTACAATTTGTTGTGCTAAGGGGTATGTTTTGTTGTTCAAATTCAACACACAACACCGCCATATAACACAGTGGTGTAATATGGCTCCAGGGATGTATTACAAGTTGAATTTGTACAACGGTGTGTGTGTGAACCCATGTTGTAGCATCCCACTAACATTTCACATAGGCAGAGGTTGTGTTCACTGCATTGTATGGCAATGCATTGGAGACAACCCTGCCACCCAATCCATAACTGAAGACACAACAGATCAGACTGGAATTTAAAAAAAAATGTTTTCTTTATTGAGGGGAAACTTAACAGGTTGGGCCTTTCATTTTTTCTTCTTTGGGTGGGGGGCCTTAGCCTGGGTGCCAGAGGTGGATGCCCTTGTGGATCTCCTGGTAACCCTCTGCCCCCTAGGTGTTGCTTCAGGGGTAACACTAGAGGGGGTGGTGGTTGCAGTAGACCCCTCAGTGGAACGCAAGTTCTCCCTCTCCATCCTCAGGTTCTCCCTGCGGTTTATCTCCCTCAGCTCCACAAGGACCTGTGTTAACATGTCCATCACACCAGTCCTGAGCTGCTGGAGTAGTGTATTCCCCCTGGACACCTCCGACTCCAAACCTTGGATCCTGCTCTCCAATTGGACAATGTTCCTCCTGGATTGCCTCCTGCTCCTGGTGATATTGCTGTCAGTACTCCTGCTCGACCGGAGTAGTCTCCTCTGAAGGGCCATACACTCCGCCTCCATCCCTGTGAGGCGTGCGGTGCTGGAGGTGGATGTGCCCGGTGTCCCTGGTGCTGCTGTTTCTTCCTCTGCTGCTGAGGGTGCTGTTTCTTCCTCTGCTGCTGAGGGTGCTGTTTCTTCCTCTGCTGCTGAGGGTGCTGTTTCTTCCTCTGCTGCTGAGGGTGCTGTTTCCTCCTCTGCTGGAGGTGCTGTTTCCTCTGCTGCTGGAGGTGCTGTTTCCTCTGCTGCTGCTGAGGGTGCTGTGGCTGCTGTTGGAGTGGCTGGTGCAGATGATGGGCATATGCCCACCACATCAAGTGATGCAGAGCTGCCCAGAGATGTGTGTGCTGGTGGAGGTGTGAATATGTCCCTGGGTAGGGGGCGCTGGGGCTCACCAATCAGGCCCAGGTGTGTGTAGTCCAGTGGCCAAGGGTCATATGGTGGCCACTGATAGGTGGTGGGACCCCACCTCGGATCATACCTTGGGGCATGCTGTGGAGCCATCCAGGAGGGTGGGTTGATCTGGGAGGCATATGGCCCATATTGGGTGTTGGCCACTGTCCCTGGCAGCCATTGCCTCCCTGGCGGTGGTGGTGCTGCTGATGGAGGGTAGTAGCTGGTGGAGGTGGATGGATGTGTCCACCTCTCCTCCTGTGGCATCCAGCCACTGTACTGGGGAGGTGCAGCTGGAAAGGGTGGTGCAGCCTGTGGTGGTGCAGCTGGAAAGGGTGGTGCAGCCTGTGGTGGTGCAGCTGGAAAGGGTGGTGCAGCCTGTGGTGGTGCAGCTGGAAAGGGTGGTGCAGCCTGTGGTGGTGCAGCTGGAAGGGGTGGTGCAGCGGGTGGTGGTGCAGCCTGTGTTGGAGGGGATGGTGATGGTGGGTAAGGTGACCACCGGCTGGTCCCCTCCTCTGTGTCCTCCTCACTGGGGGGTGACATAGCCTCCTCCACTGTCTCCCGCTGGGCTTGACGGCCGTAAGCTGTGTGGAGGAAGAAGATGTTGTGATTAGTGACCTTAGCCATATGTTTGTGGAGACAATTCTACTTTGATATGTGGTGAAGAAAAATATATGTGTTTGTGTTAATCCCCCTGGGTAAACAAGGGTACTCCCACTGCTGAAAGGTGTTGTTTGAGTTATTACGGGTGAAGGTTTCATTTTGAGGTGCAATATCACAGTGTCCAGAAATAGTACAGTGGGGCTGTTGCTACACCCTCCCATGTAGATATCTGGTCCCTGTACCAGAGCTGTCCATATGATTGTGTAGTAACAGCACCACTGTACAATATCAGGCCACTGGGATATTGCCCCTGACATATTCATGTCTGAGCTGTGATACCTTTTGCATCAACACACCTTTCAGCAGTAGGAATACCATTGTTTAACTCGGGGGGGGGGGGATCCAACAACATATATTTGTCTTCACAACTTGTAGGGATGGCTATCCCTCCAGGGGGGTGGCAAAGGTTAAGTCCACCTTGATGTCAGATTGTAGACATTGTGGGAACAGATGTTGTTCTCTGTTAGTCCTATCCCTCCTACCCTCCTGGTTGTTCAGATATTGCTCTATGTGACGGATGTAGATTTCAGTCATTTGTCCACACGAGGGATTTTCAGCAGAGACAAAATCAACCCATTTAGAGAACAATACTTAATTGGAATGGTGCACAGGGTGTGCATGATTTACAAGCACACTCTGTGGACCATTCCAAAGAGGTATTTCTCTCGATATGTTGTGACTTTGGCTCTGCTGAAGAGCCTCCGTGTGGTCAAATGATGGATATCTTCACCTGTCACATGGAGCAATATCTGTATAACCATGAGTGTTGGAGGGATGGGACTTAGATCAAGACACATCTGTTAACGATGGCAATGATATGACATCATGATGACATTACCCATTGCTATCCCATTACAGTGACACACAAGTAGAAATGGTCATATATGTATGTGGATATGTACCCTTCATATGGATGGAGTAATATCCTTCCAAGATGTGATGCCAGAGAGCATTTCATTAGGTGTGATTGCCTTACTGGCTATATATGTGCACCCATCCAACAAGACATTGTATTGATATGATGGATATGAACATACCTCGTATATCCCATCTACGTAGAGTGTGATATACTATGTATGTGTATTTGGATGGTAGCAATGTAGGTTGATATGTGATGGGTGCACATATCTGGCCAGTAAGGCAATCACATCCAGTGAAGTGATCTCTGTGTTCACATCATGTTGGAACATATTTAGTAACATTTGAATCCTAAGGGCAACAATCCAGCCAGTAGTGAGGGATATCTTTGATTGAGGCCTGTTTTTTCTCTGTGTATGAGCCCATCCATCCTTCTGTGTGAGGCAACCGTACTCAGTCCTAGATATCCATCAGTCATGGCCTGTTGGTGACCAAGGTACAATGTTTGCTATTTGTTTCCCATATGTATCCTGCATAGAGATGCTGGTGTACCATCGATCCATGGCATCAGCACCCCTGTGGATCCATGTGGGAATCAGATATGGGATATGTCATTTCAAGTCAGAGTAAATGATTGCAGCCACAACACCAATGCCTACTTTTTACAGCTTGAATTCTGTAAAATAGTTTTCGGCCTGTGTGTTGCACCTACAAGCATTTATTCTGTGTGACACTGTGATGTGTGATCTGATGCCCCCTTTTGTGATTCAGTAAGCGGTGATGTTGAACCGATGACATGAACATGATGGTGACTTCTCCAGTGATCTCCTTTCCCCATTTCCAGTGTTTTCCATGGAGTCTGTACAATGGGACCCTATGAACTTGATTCTTGTTTTGGCATATTCTCCATGGACTAACACTGGTACTGGTGAAGTGAGGGTGTGTGAGGGTTACTTTGTGTCCACCATGTGTTTGTCACCGCTTAGTGAATGTCCCCTGTGTAGCATGTGATCGTTGTCCTATTGACTTGTTTGTTGTCAGGTTAACCCCTTGAGTCCCAGAGGGGTTGCCAATGCATTGTTGATCGATGCATTGATGATCCCTCTAGCACTCAAGGGGTTAGGGTGGGGGTGGGGACATGGGTGACATTGTGTGTGAACAGTGATGATCTATGACAGTCGACAATTTGAAAATGAAGGTTTATGTATTGTGTGTAATGAGCACAGCGACAGGAGGGTTGAAGTAGGACTTTGACAGGTTTGTCCCAAGTTGGACGTTGCCATTTGTCCAGGTGTTGTGTCCTTTTTTTAACCCTCATGGTGCTGTGTTGGTGCAGTTGTATGGCTGAGTGATGGCCATGTGTTGAGGTGTGAGTGTGTGTGCAGCTGGTGTTGGTTGCTGTAGTGTGTTGTTCTGTAGTGTTGCACTTACCGGTAGTGTGGAGGCTCCTCTCATCCCCAGTGTCAGTTCCTCCCACGACCCCCTCGATCATGGTCGGGGACATGTTCTGCCGCACCATCTCCTCCCAGCCGCAGAATGTGATGGGCACAGATGGGCCACCTCCGGTGCCTCGGGCTTGCTTGGCCATGTCAGACATCTTGTTCTTGACCACCCTCCGGCAGTCGCCCCATCTCTTCTTCACAGACTCCACGTCCCGCCTGCATGTTGCCACCGCGTTCACCCGGCTGCAGATCTGGTTCCAGGCTGCCTTCCTCCGCGCTGCCAGGCCAGGGACCTTTGCCGTCGGGTGGAGAACACTCTGCCTCTCCAGGACAGCTTCCACAAGAGCCGTGTTCTCCTCCTCACTATATCTGGGATCCCTGATCCTGCCCTCATCAGCTCCGGCATGGGAGGATTCAGAGCCGGAGTGCCCTGCCTGGTCTGACCCTGCCTGTGTGGGGTGCTCCCCAGGAACTACCCCTCGTCCCACTGCAGGTTCTGTCCCTGTCCTGCGTGTTCCTGCTCTGGTGGGCCTGGTCCCCCTCCGCCCTGCGGATCTCCCTCTCCCACCCCTGCTCTGCTGAGGGATCCCCTCCTGACCTTCCTCCTCCTCCACTACTCTCCCCATCCCTCTCTCCTGTCCTCCTCTCCTTGACATCACTCACCCAGTCACACCCAGGCACTCCCACAGGCCCTCACAGACACACTCGATCCAGTCACTCTCTGTCACACACTTTCACTCCCAGATTCACACTGTCAAAATAAAAAGTAAAATGTGTAAGGTGTTATGAAATAAAAGGACTATGTGTATGTATGTGTATGTGTTTGTGTTTGTATGTGTGTATGTAATATGTGCAAAAGTGTGATATGTGTATATATAGTGCACCTCTCTCCTCTCTCCAAACTGCAAAACTCCTCTACCTCCAATGAACGCGCCTCTCTCCCTCTCTCTAATGACTATCCTCCGCTCCTGGGTCCTGATATCTGGCTCTGAAGAACTCGATAACAGACAGTGTGTGGCGGTTATTTTTGGGTATATATAGGTGTATTTGAAGTTATTTGATACATTGGGGCTTTGGGATTGGATGTGTGTTTGAATTTGTTTTGGCATCAATCATGGTTGCTTGACAACGGCAGCCGTTATGTTACATGTTGTTTGGAGCTCAGTTATCGTGTGATTTGTCCGCCCGTTGTGCATTAACATGAGCGACAACGGGTTTTGTGTTACGTGTTTTTTGTGTGCCTACGCTCGATAGCTATTCTTGTAGAGTAGCTATTGAATCTGCCGTAACTCCTGTATTATTTGCGAGCGATGTGCCTTTTTCACTTAGCGGCTGGTTTAACGGTTGCCTTTAAATCTAGCCCATAGTGTCTTATTACTGGCTGTGCACCCTTTGTGCAGGGCATGACTCATGCTACCCAGTGTTTTGGGATTGTTCTCCACCATGGGACTCAACCTTGGTCTTGGAAGTGCTTCAGCAGGCTCATTTTGAGCCGTGTGTCTTTGTCTTCAGTCCTTGACTCTTAAGCCAGCTTTTCTGATTTACGGTTTGGCACGTGGCTTGTCCTGTAAACTTCCCTTTTATTGGGTGGTGTTGAGAACTCCAGTAGGGTTCCCCCTAAGGTTGTTTCTGAGTTTCTCATTAACCAGGAAATTGTATTTTCCTTCTCTTTGTTTTGCTCCATCTAACAGGCAGGAGCAGGAGCTCTATTAATTGAAGGTAGTTAAGTTGTACATTCATTACGCAAATGCTTTCCACAAATAGGACTCGCTTCTTGTCATTCCTGAGGGCCCTTCTGCAGCCAAGTTGCATCGCAGGTGACAATATTTCATGGGTTAAAGCAACCATTCGTCAGGCCTATGCCCTCAGGAAACAAGCCTGTTCACTTTTATGTTTACAGCTCATTCCACCAGATTGGTGGATGCTTCCTGGTCCTACAAGAACTAGGCCTCTATGAAGCAGTTGTGCAAGGCAGCAATGTGGTTGTCCCTTCACACATTGGCTCGAACACTACCGTATTATGTTCTGGCTTCAGCCGAAGTCAGTTTTTGGACAGAAGGTCCTTTGTAGCTATCCTCCTTCTCTTTACAGCTAGAAAAAGGCAATTTTTGTGTACTTACTGATCTCTCCTATTCTTTTAGTACATGTGCAGCACAGGGCTTCACTCCCAGAGAAACAAAGAGCTGTTTATGTTCCAGGCAGGTGGGTCTGTTGGATTCTCTGGATCAGGTGGCCCCAGTCCTGCCTCACTTCTGTTTTCAGTGTTTACTGTTTGTTAAAACTGAGCATGTCTGAATGAGGTAAAGTGGAGTAAAAAGGAAGTTTCTACCTCTGGAGAGCCTTTTAAGGCATATGCCCTGCCCAGCTGGCTGAAGGATACTTTACCCCATGGTTCCTGTTTTCCACATAGCCTAAGAGAAAATGATTTATTGGCAAGTACAAAAAAACCCCTCTTTGGAAAAAAAGGCCTTTTGTGTGCCTTTTTGGCCTAGTTCACAGGAGCAATTTCCTAACAATAGGTTTTGAGAATAGATGCCATGCTTCTGTGAATTAGGACTTAACTGTGGAGCTCAGATTCATTATTACCAACACTGCCTGAAGATGCTGTTCCTCTATGGCTCTGTGGTCTAAGAAACTAATGATTTGATTATCATAAACATTTTTTTTGCAGTATTTCATTTATTTCTTTTGTGTCTCTGTAACATCCTTCAAAATACACTTTTTTCCTTTTTATGATACCATAGGTGGAAAATAATGAAGGTTTGAATGAAACAACCAAATTAGCAGATTTTAATGATGACAGTCGTCCTATAAAAATAAAGTAATTATAATCATTATTCTTCCTAAATAATAAAGTAGTCCTACTCCCATGTCTGATATGCACATCACAAGAAACGCAGGAAAGGTAAAAGGTAAAAGTAGACCTGTTCTAAAACAAAACAAGTAAATCAGAGGAACAAATACATATCCCTATTAGTTTACATGGTGTATGTACCTTTATTTATATAGCGCCATACATGTACACAGTACTTAACAAAATTTGAAATACTATAATACAAAACTACAGAACTGGGTTAAGAGCATTAAGCTTAAGTGCCATCATTGCATTATTTGTGGGGGAAAGTGCAGCAAGGGAATCATAGACTGAGAAAGAGACCCTGCCCCAAGGAGTTTACAATCTAATTAGAATTCATGATGACAAACAGAGACAGGAGGAGGAGGATTATAAGTGCAGGTACAAGGTGTGGTGAGAGAAGTACAGAAGGATTCTGGTGTGACTATCTGTGTGCAAGAGGAGGATATTGCTATTGAGATGCTTCCCTGAGCAGGTGGGTTTTGAGGAGATGCTTGAAAGTGTTGAGTGTGGATGACTGGCAGATGGTGATAGGGAGGGCATTCCAGAGTCGAAAGGCAGCCAGTGAGAAAGCTTGTAGTCGAGAGATGGCTTGAGTTGTGTAGGGAGAGGACAGGAAGAACCCTTGAGAATACCATAGGGGACAGAAGGGGTGTAGCGGGAGATAAGAGCAGAAATGTAAGAGGGTGCTGAAGAACAGAGAGACTTACAGGAGAGGTGGAGAATCTTGTAAGAAATGCGATACTTTATAGGTAGGCAATTGAGGGATTTCAGGAGGAGTTGAGAGGGAAGGCATCTGGGAGCAAATGTGATTCTTGCAGCTGAATTGATAACAAATTGAAGTGGAGAGAGAAGAGAAGCAGGAAGACCAGAGATAGAATGTTGCAGTAGTCAAGTCTAGAGAGAATGAGTGCCTGACATGTAGAGGAAAGGACGTATTTTTGCAATATTTTTTAGGAAGAAGCAGCATGTTCTAGTGACAGCTTGGATATGGGGGGAGAAGGTTAATTTAGAATCAAGTATGACCCCAAGACAGTGTGCTTTGGATACTGAGTGCATAGCACAGTTTTCTATTGTGATGGAGAAGGGGGCTGGTGGAGGGACCACCACCAGCTCTGTCTTAGCCATATAAAATTTTAGGTGGCGGTGGGTCATCCATGATGAAATAACTGACAGACATTGAGTGACTCGAGACTGCACAGCTGGAGTGAGGTCAGGGACAGAGAGCTAGATTAGTGTGTCATCTGCATACAGATGGTAATTAAATTCAAGAGGTGAGATGAAGTCACCAAGTGAGAGGGTGTAGAGGGAAAAGAGGAGTGGTCCCAGGACTGATCCCTGAGGTACACCTAATGTGAGGTCGTGGGGAGATGAGAAAGCGTTAGCAAAGGAAACACTGAAAGTATGTTTAGAAAGGTAGGAGGAAAGCCATTTTAGAGGTGTGTCACGGATGCCAAGGGTGTGCAGTAGGAGTGCATGGTCAACAGTGTCAAAAACTGCAGATAGATCTAGTAGGATTAGTATACTGAATTGTCCTTTGTCCCTTGCTGAGTATAGGTCATTAGTAATTTTTGTTAGGGCTGTCTCAGTGGAATAGTTGGAACTTTAACCTGACTGTAAAGGGTCAAGAAGAGAGTTTGAATTGGAGTTTCTTTACTTCTTGAGTGCAGAGAGGTTGACAGTGCCTCCCTAGCATTCAAGGGGTTAAAGTCTCCTTTAGAACAATGGAAATGTGTATTTTTTCTTTGTAACTAACTTGGTTAATACATATACCCAAAGTATCATGTAATATGCAACCAACTGATTAGTACAGAGATTATCAGCTCCTGTCCTCAGAGCACAACAACAGGCCATGTTTTAAGGATATCACTAATTAAGCATTGGTAGATCAATCAAAAGTCACAGACGTAGAAACTGTTCACATACTCACTGAGTAAAATGTAAAATGTTTCTTTTTTTCAGAGGTCACAGTGCAAGGTGACCCAAGACTGCAAGTTGCCTCCAGCTTGCAGCTGTTTCATGTGCACACATCACACTTCAGTGGAGGTAATATGCATCATTTCTCACCTTGCACTGCAAGCTCTGTAAAAAATAATTATTTGAATCATTTGAACTTTTACTTTGAAAGTTTATCAACAGTTTTGTCTTTAGTAAATAGTTTAATTTATTGTTGATTTTAGTCAAAGAGCACTGGGAAGTTTGCGAATTGGTAGTGAAGGCAGGAGTCCTATTTTGCATTAAAAATGAAGACTGAAAGGCATAGTACATGTTTCAGCCATCCCATCTACCCCTTGACTGTGGGAAGCCAGTTGGCCATGAAAGGCTGGTTGTTCCAGTGATTAAGAATGAGTGTGCGACCTAATGAGGTGGGCATCACTTTGCTGGATTCTTAGATCATTCAAAATTAATGAGGCATGATTACTCACTGGCAAGTATTTTCTGAAAACATTTACTGTTAGTGCGTCCCAAAGACTAACTCTAAGAACCACCGGGTTAGTATGACAAGATGAAGATGAAGACATGTCTGGCATCCAAGGCAGGGGTGTATCATTTCAGTCCACAAGTACTGAAAATAGGCCATGATTTAAGGGTTTTGCTAATTTTGCCCATGTGCTTCCATCAAAATAAATGAGCCACTGATTAACTCATATGCTTAATTAAATTGGTCTTCTTGAAAACATTTGAGAAGAATTATATCATGTCTAATAATTCAATTTGATTCTCTAGTATGGCGGAAAGAGGAAGTTGAGAGCATTAACCAGACATACACCGGTGCTGAAAGGAAAGCTGCTCTCTGTGCTCTTCTCGAGCAGGAGACACAGCTAATTGCATCTATTGGCCGGCATAAAATAAATGCAAATGAAGAAAACCAGCAAAAAGCGATACAGTTCCTTTTGGATAAGGTCAGTAAATTTTATCTTGACTGTAATATAGTAAATATCTTTATGTATAGACTAGAGAATGGTGTATGATTGGAAACACTGTGCAGTTAGGGGCCAGCTGTACTGCTGCAGCGATTTTTCACAGATGGGGGGGTGTCAATCCCCTGTGCCCACTCCTATAAAAATTGCCACTCCTGATTCGCTATCCCACAGATCTCTGCTGCACCATGGGGAGTGGACAGTGTCAACCACTAGTAGCATACAATTGATGAGTTAATGGATATGTCAAATTCATTACCTTAACATTTTATTCATATCATTTCTTATATTTTTTATTTTAAATACCCACATTAATTAAAAAGGGTGAAACTGATGCCTAACTAGTTGCTTAGTTTCATCACACATGGATCTCCTAGTCCAGGTCTGTCCAAGTTTAGTCCTCAAGGGCCACCAACAGACCAGGATGTAAGGATTTCGGTGATTCAGCACAGGTGAGTTAATCAGTGGATCATTCATTTTTGACTAACTCACCTGTGCTTAATCAGTGAAATCCTTAATTCCTGGCCTCTGTCCTAGTCAAGTCACATGCAATTAGGCAATGATATCCACATACCAGAACATCTGCAGAAGTTCTGTGATCAAAAATCCCAGCAACCACCTGAATATTCTTAACTGGAAAACTAACAGAGCAGCAGATATTAATACAGATTAACCCATTAAGGATGCATGATGGCCCAGGACTGTCATGGCTGCACGCCGTTCGGGGAATCCGGAATCCGATTCTGAAAAAAAAAAAATGGTCCCTGGTCCTTAAGTGACAGCACAGTGCGTGCGCGGCCAGTCCTTAAGAGGTTAACAAAACAAAACAAATAGAATTTGATAACTCTTAAAGACCCATGACAGTCCTGGCACGTCATGGATCCAACATGAGATAAGGACCCATGACGTGCCAGGGCTGTCATGGATTTAAGGGCATTAAAGAAGTTAAACATCCCATTTATAGCAACAGTAGTTTATTTGTAGGCTGACTATACCTCACCTTTAAAAAGGGACACACATGAAAAATGCATACTACAGGGTTGCTTTGATTTTGGTGCACTCAGGAAATAGGCATATTTCAGATCTGTCCCTTTTTAAAGATGAGGTATGGTCAGCCTATTTATTTGTCACATATGGTGCTGTTGATTTGATCCATAATGGTTTCTCTTTTCTTTTGTGCATAAAGCCTTATGTACTTTAGCAAGACCATAACAAATGTGTTTTTCTTTGGTCCATATGTTAAAATAAAAGTGGAGATAGAGTGACCACATATCCCTTTAAATCAAGGACACTTTAAGCACACAGCAAGATTCAACTGTGCAGACCTGCAAAATTACATTTACATAACATCCCTAATTTAAAGGGAGCAATTCTGGGACAATCCAAATGCACCATAGGGGGTAGATTTAAAGGCAGCCTTTAGCAAAAATAAAGAAAGCACTAACGGGTACGTTAATGTGTTGTAAGCCATTTAACGGTCTGTCTTAAGAACAGCTAATTGCAGTTTACAAATCCTTACTGACATGCATTGAGACACCTAGAACAAGATTCCTCAGAGCCATTTAAAGGAGTGTGGTACTGCTAACAGCAGAAAAAAAGGTACACTTAATGGACAAAAGTTAAGACCCACTTTTCTTAGCCGTTAGACACTTAACGGTCAAAACAAAACACCCGTTACATAGGAAAACACACAAAATGCCCGTACAATGCCAAAAGAACACAAAAACATGGACAGACACCACAAATCACTCTCACACACAACAACAAGCAACACCACAGGGACAAGGACCCCCCAAAAAACACCAACACCACAAGGCATGGAACAATACGGGTTATCACACAACACGGACACCTGCAAATACAAAACAAGCTCACGTATGCAACATCACCAGACGATCCAGACACAACCTGCACCCCACAACTTCAGACCTGCAACTGACTGAGACACAGCAATCAGAACACACCACATTTTAAAACACAGACACACCTGCAAACACTTACCCGGACAACAACACAGGAGTCCATCCCCACCTGGAGGACAGCACCTGCCTGCAGATGCACAGCTGCAGCAACAGGATGCTCCACAGCAACAGGATGCTCCCCAGCTGCCACAGGGACCCCTGCAGCAGCGGAGGATGGATAGAGACCACCAAGGCCCAGGCACCATCTGAGGACGCAGTAGCAAGGTCACTGGGCACAACCATTTCCAGTAGTGAACGCCCCACGGGGATGGAGTCAGTGTATGGCCCTACAAAGGAGACTAATCCGGTCAAGCCACAGCACAAATGAAAACATCACAAGGAGCCGGAGGGAATTCCGGAGGAACACCAACAGGATTGAGGCAAGGATCCATGCCCTGGAGTCGGAGGTAACAAGGATCAACACTCAACTCCATCAGTTCTACACGGGGATGATGGACATGTTTGCACAGGTGCTGGTGGAGTTGAGAACCGCAGGGAAAACCCGCGAGTAGAGAGGGAGAACCTTCGTTCCACAGAGGGGTCCACTGCACTCACCACTCCCTCCAGTGTGACCCCAGAAGCCACACCTAGGGGGCAAAGGGTGACCAGGCAAACAGCCAGGGCATCCACCTCTGGCACCCAGTCTAAGGTCCCCCACCCCACTCTAGCCTTTAGTGAGGTTACGCATTGACAAATGTGTAATCCAACATTTCTTCATACAGACACAGATTAAATAGTGATGGTTCTTCTTTATTGTGTCTCAAAGTACATTAGAACGTACATGTGTTTTCTGGGTATATTGCCTATATGCATTTAACACTTGTATGAGAACTCTAAATGTACTTTGAATCTAAATATTAATAATTTAGTAACACTACTGTCCTGCTCATGTGTTGTACACAAGGTTTGACAACTCTGTAGATGAGCATCCTAACTGTACAAGTTTGATACCTGGATGTTAGTACACACATGAATTCTTATTTCTTAAATTTCTCTCCATCATCTCTTTTTCACTGCTTAGTGAATGTCCCCTGTGTGGCATGTAATCGTTAGCCTATCGACTTGTGTTTGTTGTCTGGTTAACCCTTTGAGTACCAGAGGGGTTGCCAAAGCATTGTTGAGCGATGCATTGATGATCCCTCTAGCACTCAAGGGGTTATGTGCTGACTTCCCTGTGGGTACATGGGTGACATTGTCTTTGATTTGGACAGGTTTGGGCCTGGTTGAACCTTGCCATTTGTCCTTGTTTTGTGTCCTGTTTTTAACCCTCAATGTGCTGTGTTGGTGCAGTTGTGTGGATGAATGATGGGCATGTGTTGAGGTGTGACTGTGTGATGGTTGTGTTGGTTGATGTGGTTATGTGATGATGCACTTACCAGTAGTGTGGAGGCTCCTCTCATCCCCAGTGTCCGATCCTCCAGGGACCCCCTCGATCAGTGTAGGGGACATATTCTGCCGCACCATCTCATCCCATCCGCAGAAGGTGATCAGGACAGGTGGGCCACCTCCGGTGCCACGGGCGTGCTTGGTGATTTCGGAGAGTTTGTTCTTGACCACCCTCCGGCAGTCGCCCCATCGCTTCTTGGATTCCACATCCTGTCTGCATGGAGCCACCACGTTCACCCGGCTTCAGATCTGGTTCCAGGCTGCCTTCCTCCTCGTAAAAAGGCCAGGGACCTTTTTACCTCAGGTGGAGGACACACTCTCTCTCTCTCTCTCCAGGACAGGCTCCACGAGAGCCTTGTTCTCCTCCTCAGTATATCGGGATCCCTGATCCTGTCCCCCTCAGCTCTGGCCTGCGAGGATTTGGAACCAGAATGTCCTGCCTGCTCTGCCCCTGACTGTGTAAGGTGCTCCTCAACAGGTAGCCCTCGTCCCACTGACACAGCTGACCCTCTCCTTTGTGTGCCTGCTGTTGTTCGGGTCCCCATCCGCCTTGCGGATCTCCCTCTCCCACCCCTGCTCTGCTCCTGGGATGCCCTCCTGACCTTCCTCCTCCACTACTCTCCCCATCCCTCTCTCCTGTCCTCCTCTCCTCGCCATCACTCACCCACTCACACCCAGGCACTCCCACAGGCCCTCACAGACATACTCGATCCACTCACTCTCTGTCACACTTTCACTCACAGATTCACACTGTCAAAAAAAAGTTTAAAAAATGGGTAAAGTGTTATTAAAAAATAAGACTATGTGTGTGTATTTGTTTGTGTTTGTATGGGTGTATGTAATATGTGAAAAAGTGTGATATGTGTCGAATTAGTGCACCTCTCTCCAAACTCCAAAAAAACTCCTTCTACTTCCAATGTCAGTTCCTCTCTCCCTTGCTATAATCGCTATTCTCCGCTCCTGGGTCCTATGATCTAGCTCGCCAAAACTCGAAACACAGACAGGGTGTGGCGGTTATTTTTGGGTATATATAGGTGTATTTGAACATTTTTTGCTACTTTGGGGCCTTGGGATTGGTTGTAGGTTTGAATCTTGTTGGTGCAACTATCAGGGTTGCTAGCCAACGGCTGCCATAATGTTACATTTTGACTTAAATTGTGTTTTAACGGGTGTTTGGGACACACGGTGATGCAAAACAGTTGCGACGCAGGTTTTTGTGTTACGTGTTTTTGTTGTGTCTACACTCGTTAGCTATTTTAGTACACTTACTTTTAAAGCTGCCGTAAATCATGTGTTATTTACGGCTGATGTGCCTTTTTTACTTAGCGACTGGTTTAACACGAAACTTTAAATCTAGACCTAGAAGACTTAAAAACATTCACAAAATTCTGTTTGATTTAAATGGCACTTTTAACCAGGTGAACTAATGAAAAGACACAGTGTTACCATATAGGATTTTCTTATCCGTTTTAAAGGCCTATTATTTGTGTTTTTGTCGGATAATGTTCGTCTGCAGCGAACGTATCTGATGTTTTTTTTTTTAGCTCCTCCATCTTCTATTTTAAATATTATTTTTATATTTCTATTATTTTTGTTTTTTAATTATTCAACAATATTAATAGGGAGTGCACCATATCTTTGATTGTATTCTCCATTTGGTATTGATTCTTTTGAGGTTGTAGCACAGGGCATGTCTCTTTTTGAAATTAAAGAGCTATTTGTGTGAAACGCATTTATTCTTACCACTCGCGCATTGTAACATCAACCCAGTGTCAGTGTCTTCTATGTTACTTATAGTAATTTAGGTTGAAAAAAGACTTGCGTCCATCTAGTTCAACCCTTTTCCTATTCCAGTTTACCATCGTTGATCCAAAAGAAGGCAAAAAAAAAACAAAAAAAACCCCACAATATAGCAATTTCAAATTCTAACCAGAATGGGGGGAAAAAATTCCTTCTTGATTCCAAAAGGCAATCAGATTTCTCCTTGGATCAAAAATCCCTAACTAAATATTAATCCCAATACTAACGTACATAGCCCTCTATGTTCTGCTCTTTTAAATAAGTATCCAGGCCCTTTTTAAAGGCATCTAATGTATTCGATAGCACCACCTCTTCAGGCAGTGAATTCCATACCTTTATTGTCCTCACTGTAAAGAAACCCTTCCTCTGCTGTAGATTAAATCTCCTTTCCTCAAGTCTAAGCGGGTGGCCCCTTGTTCTTTGTACTGTTCTGTTAATGAACAGGTCTTTGGAGAGCCCTTTATATGGGCCCTGAACATATTTATATAGTGTTATCATAACCCCTCTAAGATGCCGTTTTTCTAGTGAGTACAAATTTAACTTTTCCGCATTATGGACTCCTAGTAAGATCCAGTAATTCTAATTGCTTGTCTCTGCCAAAACTGTGTGGGATACTGATTGGTCACACGTATGTATCGGTTGTCACACCGGAGATTTTTGACACTCTAAGCTTTTCCAGTATAGTCACCAATTATATATAGTAATTGGATAAACGTATGCACTGGTTGTCACATGTGTGAATTTTTGATGTTCTTTCTCAATACAGTCATTGTATATATGTATTGCACTGAGTGACATGTATTTTATATTTCCTCTTTTTATATTATATTTCCAAATAAAAGGGAATTCATTTTACTCCGATATTTCCGATTCCTTTTTTTCCTCATAATAGTAGTGCTTTTGACATATTTTCTTTCTTTTGAACATTCTACTCGTAGTGCGTATAGTAAGGTCAAGGTGAGATTGTCACAGTGAAGCAATACTATATTCACTCCACGCATGACAGATCTTTCCATATTAAGGGTGGCTTGTATGTAGTCCTGGTTGATGAATAACATATTTTAGGGTGGGGTAGTCAATTGTTAGATGTCTAGCTGCTGAGGACTACAACTCCCATCATCTTCAAGCAGTAACCAGCCGTAGTCACTAATAGCTGCAGGTACAGCAGTTGACCACCCCTGTTAAGTCAAGGAGAGATTTCCATCAATGAAGTGTCTCACAATGGTTTAGTGATTATACCCCATGCTCTTCCTTTGTGGAATAAAGTTACATACACTATGATTAGGGAGGCAGGGACAATACAACAACTCATTACTCCCATTAATAATTACTTAAAGTGACCACTTAAATCAGGACCACTTTTAAAAAAATAGGTTCCACTGATTTTTGTGCAGATTTGCAGAATGAAATTTTCATAACTGCCCCTGATTTAAAAGGATATGTGGTGGTCACTTTAATAGCCATGCAGAATTTGTACTGGCATATATGGCCAACTGCTGTGATGGACAAATATATTGACTCTATTGAATGGTGTACTGCGTCTCCTTTTAACAACCAAGTAATTAAATCTGAATATGAACAATAAAATTCATGATAGGTATGTCTGATCTGGAATATGATGATATATCACATAACAAATTACATTATGTTAAAAGAAAACAAAAGAGAAAGAAGTTTGTATAGAATGTAGAATGTGTGGTGTCGTGTATACACATATTTTCCTTCCCAGCAGTATTATGTTTTATATCAGTGATTAGAAAACAAGCAAAGTATTGTTTTCATAATAAATGTACTGAAAACTCTGTACACTACAAGGTAAACAAAGAAATTAATTATAAACTAATTATAAACTTTGTATAGGCCACTATGAGGCACATGTATATTCTAAAAGGGCTATACAAAAACATTATTTAATGTAATCCCTGCATGACAGAAACAAACAACACAGCTCATAAAAGTGCAGTACTAAAATATACATTTATTTCATTTGATGTTGAGGTCTCGCTATCCATAAGTGATGCTGCTAAACTTAAAAAAGTTGAACAATTCTGGTGCAAACCAATGGCACCATATGGAACAAATTGAAATGTGCTTTTCTTCCTGTACTGGATGTAATGACATACTAGCCCCCCCCCTTCCCTCTCAGTGAGGTTCATCTTTGGGGACGAACCTGAGCAGTTCTAGGGTAAACCATTTGCACCACAGGAGATGGGGGGATTAACATTCCCATTGACATAAATGGAGCTTTAACTCTTTGAATGCTAAGAGGTCTCCAACACATTGCTTTACAATGCGTTGGAGACCACTTTAGCACTCAGAGAGTTAAAAGGCTTAACTTAAATCACTGGAAATTTGGGGAAATTTTATTTGTCCCCTATGGTGCAGCTGTTTTGCTTCAAAAGGGGTGAGAAACCCCCTTTAATGTGATGGAAATTTTAGGAATTTGTATTTGTCCCTTACGGTGCAGAAGGATTGCCTCAGAAATGTTTCAACTCTTAGCACATCTGCCTCAGTGAGTTCAGTAACATCATGTTAATTGTAATTGTCAATAATTATTCAATTTGCTTTGTAAGTGCTGTGAACCCAAGAGATGGAAAGCATTTGACGGAAAAACTACTGAAATGGATACGCAGTACACAATCCGTGCCAGGGAACTACGTGACATCTACACCAGCATTAACACCACATACTTCAGCCCAGACGAGAGACTTGATGCACTTTTGACACTTAAGCTTACCGTGAAGGTAAGTGTTTTATTATTTACAAGAAGCAGTGTATTTTGTAATCCTTTTAATATTTCACATCTCATCTTCAATTAACATCATTAATGTTTAAATATTATTCAGACAGCGGCACCACCTTTTTTTTTTTTTTAACTTGGCTCATGGAGTAGAAAGCAAAGCAAACCAGAAGTTGTATATCGCACTCTCGTTTTACTACATGTGGTTACCTCATAAAATAACTGTAAAGCTCTGTGTACACTTATGGCCCAATGGCGCTATATAAATAAACATATTCATTCATTCATATAGGGCTATTATGTAGGAAGCTAAAGAAGGAGGGTCAGTTCTGGAGTAACCCAACTTCTCCATAAGGAGGAAATAAATATGCCCATTGTTTTAAAAGTAACTTTTAACCCCTTGAAAGTTAGAGAGGTTGCCAAAGCATTGGAGACTAGCATTCAATGCGTTAACAGCCCTTTTAAGTCAATGAGATTTTTGACAGTTGCCCTGAATTGCATATTCTGGAATGCTGCATTTTTGTCTGTAACAGTTGAACATTAGGCTTGTATTCCTCTGCAGGTAATAAGTGTTCCTATTGAAGTCTATGGGGGGCATTTTAGACAGAACGAGATATAATTTTACATTTTACATGAGATCTTTCATGAACTAATCCTACTGCTTCTTTTTCTTCATCTGATGTTTTTTTGTATCTGTTCTGTGCTGTAAAGAGTATATTTTATGTGACAAAATAAATAGTGTGAGATATCAATATCAGTACAGTAACAGAGTAACATGTTTATGAGAGTTTATGAGGCTGGAAAAAACACATGCATCCATCAAGTTTATCTCATGCCAAATCACCCCTGTTGGTCCAGACGAAGGCAAAAAAAAACAAACTATTTGAACCCATTTCCCATTAAGCCCCAAGTGGGTAAAAAAATTCCTCCCTGACTCAAAATGGCAGTCACATATTTCCCTGGATCAACATCCTATCTGCTTTGAAGCCAAATGTCAGTAATATTTCTCAAATTATGAAGACCAACTATAAGACTGACAAACTACAGTCCATAGGGGAAATTAAAAAAATAGAATGCAGCTTTCTTAAGAGAATATTTGTGTTATATATTATTCAGCATTTTAATTCTCAATGTTTTTGCAGTGAGTCCTTTAACCCCTTAAAGACAGGCACTTGTGGACCACGGGGCATTTTTGTTAATATAGATCTGATTCAGGGCTCCCCGAGTGGTGTGCAACCGCGCAGGGAGCCCCGAATTCAGTAACATGCCTCGACCGTCACTAGTCCTTAACGCTGGACAGCCGTGATGGTCCTGGTACAGCATTGGGCATTAAGGGGTTAAAATGCTTCTCATTAAATGTGGATAACACCTAAATAGAAGAGGATCTTATTGTTAGCTAGGGGAATGACCTGCACACACAAGAAATGAATGGAGAATATTTTCCTGTCTCCTTGTATGATGTGCCTCCTCTCCACGTGGAACATTATCTACTTTCCTCAACCATAATCAATGTACTACTTAACCCTTTGAGTGCCAAAGGGGCACTCAACTTATTGCAAAAAAATGCATTGCGTATCCCTTTGGCACTCAAAGTGTTAATGAGCATCAGGGAGAGAGGAAAAACTCTTCACTGCATATATTCATTGTTGGCCTTTGATGAGGGCACTGAGGCTTCAAAAGGTCAGATAAGGGATTGGCAGTCATGTTAACTTCAGGTGCCAATTAGTTTAGTCATGTGTTGCAGATTATTAATTATTACTCGCTGTTTGACTGCCATTACATAAAAGTTCCAAGATACTTTACATGTCATCTTAAATGGCTATGATAATTTGCAGTCACTGACGCTACACTTTGATTCACATGAAAGGACAGATCATGAAGTGGTTACTGGGTTTACATGTAAATTACATTGTCTAAACCAGTGGTTCTCAATCTTTTTTTGCTCGGGGCACCCCTAACACGTAATCTTGAACATTCGGGGCACCTCTAACATATTAAATGTACTATATCAAGGGCATAATGTAGGGTACAATAGATAAATATACAGTATTATTAGGTCTTATAATCAGAATATCATAACTAAACATATTGTGCATAACAATTTCTATAATTCTTTATTTAAAAATTCATTTTTGTTAGTCTTTATAGAAAACACAGGGCACCCTAAGTTGATGCCCGTGGCACACCAAAGTGCCACGGCACCCTGGTTGAGAATCACTGGTCTAAACTACATGGCTTTCTGTACAACACTTTTAGTGGGACTTAGTTCTGTGTAGTTTGTTTCATAATCTAAATAAGCCATTTTATTCATTATGGCATCCCCGTATCAAGACAAGACAGACTTCAGTGTATTAAGGGTCTCTCCACCACCTACTGTCACTGACAGAAGAGGATAAGGAAGGCATTTTTTTTTTTTTAACACAATACACTTTTTTTTTTTTGTTACAAAAAGATTTTATTTAAAAAAAAAAAATCTCAATTTTGGAAATCTGATTGTTGTGGAGCTATGTAATACACTTATACACACCGCCAAATGTCAGTGATAAAAAAGTGACAAAATAGGGTGGGAAAAAGGGACATGGGGATTTTCACCCAGGGGGGACAGTGGCCACTTTAAACTGCACATTTTGTAGGTATGACTGACCGGTAAAATTGAAAAGTAACGGGTGCTTCAACGTTCATATAGAGTGCAAACATAAAGTTATTCACAGGACTCACTGCTGCTGATTCACCGCTGTTGATATATAGTTGGGTGCACGCTCTCCACAGGATCTCCACCCCTGGTAATTCCAGCATACAAACAATGATTGAACGGCACTTCCAGCTTCAATAAAAAATCCAGCTTTATTATAGCTCTTAAAAGTGTATGGCTTATTATACAGGATAGAGTCGTGACAAATAAAGCTTCTTATTCAGACATAAACCTCACAGATAGTCTGACGCGTTTCGTGCTGGTATAGCACTTAATCATAGACATACAGCTAACTAAAATCATTCCTAATTTAAGCCTTTAAAATCAACATAATAATGATAACCTGTCTAAGGTTGTCTGAAGGCGTAACCACCCCCAATAGCCTGTAAAAACTATCTAGGTAACGAAGCTAGATTAACCCTTTCAGTGAACTTAAAGGGATAGTAATACTTCGTTTTAACTTTATTTTATTTTGTAGGCATTAAAAAAAACATGAAGAATGATATAAGTCTTATCTCTGAAACCTTTATGGTTTAAGAGATATTCACAAACAAAGTATCCCTTCCCTGTTCAACCAGATCAGAAGGGAGATGCCCACGTAGACTGCAGAGAGGGACAATCTTCAATTAAGATAATGGAAAAAGCTGAAAAACTTGTCAAGGGGGGAAGGGCTTTCATTGTTTTCATACAAAGAAAATTGTCCCCTTCTGTTATCTGTACTGTCATACAACCAGACTCACATCTGAGAAGAGATGTCTTACACTAGGAAAAAGGGGCGGGGAGGGGAACTTTGCTTGTGAATATCTCATAAACCATAAAGGTTTGAGAGATAAGACTTATATCATTCTTCATGTTTTTTTAATGCCTACAAAATAAAATAAAGTTAAAACGAAGTATTACTATCCCTTTAAGACCGGTCCACATTAGTTTACAACCAAGTCTTTAGACAGATTGCAAACATAAAGGCCAGTCCAAATCCACTGATCAAACATGACACTCTGTTGGAAACAGATCCTATTTTGGAAAAAATTTTGAAAAATAATTGTGATTGTGTAGCAAAGAGAGGCCTCACTTTGGGCAATATGATATCACCAAGTTTGTTTCTATCGAAGCCATTAAAGCCCACATGGTTGGATTCTAAGGGGTCTTATAGATGTGGAGCAAATGCATGTAAAACATGTCAAGTGATCAATGTGTCTACATCTTTCAAGTGTAGTGTTGATGGAGCTCAATATATGATAAAGAGTTATGTTAATTGTAATACTCGTAATGTGATATATCTTTTTACATGTCGAGCATGCTCTATACAATACGTGGGCCGCACAATACGTCCGTTAAAGATACGTATTAGAGAACATTTAAGTCAAATACAAAAATCTGAAACAGATTCTGCTATAGACATATTTATGGAGCATAAAGGGGATTTAGGAGTATGCAGTTTTCAAGGAATAGAGAGGGTTCCTTTACCCTTTCGTGGAGGTGATCTGATGCAACTTGTAAACCAGAGAGAGGCATTCTGGATTTTAGAATTAAAGACCAGGGTACCCTCTGGTTTAAATTCAGAGTGGGACATCAGTTATGTTATGTAGTGTTTTAATCATAACTTTTGGTGGTCCACATTTGGATTTATTATAGAGTGTCATGTTTGATCAGTGGATTTGGACTGGCCTTTATGTTTGCAATTTGTCTAAAGCCTTGGTTGTAAACTAATGTGGACCGGTCTTAAGTTCACTGAAAGGGTTAATCTAGCTTCGTTACCTAGATAGTTTTTACAGGCTATTGGGGGTGGTTACGCCTTCAGACAACCTTAGACGGGTTATCCTTATTATGTTGATTTTAAAGGCTTAAATTAGGAATGATTTTAGTTAGTTGTATGTGTATGATTAAGCGATATACCAGCGCGAAACGCATCAGACTATTTGTGAGGTTTATGTCTGAATAAGAAGCATTATTTGTCATGACTCTATCCTGTATAATAAGCCATACACTTTTAAGAGCTATAATAAAGCTGGATTTTTTTATTGAAGCTGGAAGTGACGTTCAATCATTGTTTGTATGACTGACCGGTCATACCTCTCATGCAGTGGCCATAAAAATTTAACCTTTTGTGCCCAATTGATCCCAAGAGAAAAAACAAAAATGGTGTGTTTTTTTACCTTTCTTTTTTTACCTTTTTTTAATTTTAATAAAGTAAATGGTGGGTTATCCATATAAGTAGTATCAAATGAAAGCCCTATTTGTGCTTAAAAATAGTATATAATTTATGGGGGTGGACTGAACGCCTAAGAGGGAAAACACTGTTGAACAAAGACATAGTCAAAAAGAATTGCTCCGGTCCTTAAGTGAAAATGACCTCAGATTTTCCCGGTCCTTAAGGGGTTAACATAGGATAATGAATTGTTTGGGTTACCCTTTAACCCCTTAAAGACCCATGACGGTCCTAGTACATCATGGGTTGGCGAGCCACAAGGACCCATGATGTGCCAGGACTGTCATGGGTTTCTGGCCTCCCCGCAAAAGAAAAAAAAAAGGTGCGTGGTCTTTATGTGCCGGCTACGTGCGCACAGCAATCCTTAAGGGGTTTGTAATGAGTTGCACACTCCCCTGTTCCTTAAAGGGTTAACCTCTAGGATGCTAGAGATATCTCCAGTTGATTGCTTTGCAATGGATTGATGACTCTCTCACTGTTTTCAGGGGGCTAAAGAGGAGCATTTCTGGGGCAAACAAATAGCGCCGTACAGAACAGATAGATTCCCTAAATTCACATTTAATTTGAAAGGGAATTTTCATTTGTCCTTTTTGTGCATTTGGTTTGCAGTGCTCGACTTTAACTTACTGAATAATATCCCAAGTGGTTAAACCACCAACAAGGTTATAGTGAGAAACAAATGAAAAAATCATAAGCTATGAAAGCAGAAGCATAATGCAAGAGAAATCCCATAAAATATATATATACACACACTAGTTGAACAACCCGTGATGAGGACTACGGTCTGAATTTGGAGCGCCCCACTGCGTTATCAGCCACAGAGCGGGCAGTCTGTACTGTGCATGACAGCTTCTGACAAACATACATTAGCAAATATATATATATATATAGCACTGAAAAAATTGACCACTGTTTTTTTCTAGTGCTTGTTACTTTCTACAAGATATTCTGTGAATGCAGTAGAAATACTATTAAAGAGGGAATCTTTGCTGGAAGCAGGTCGTTTTGGTCTATTTCAGACATGTACATATAAGTGCATCATATGTAGTTACTCCAAGTGGTTAAAGTGGAACAACCACCCTATATAAAGTCATATGGCGATTAGCTTCTTAATCAGAATCCTTCTGCACTTCTTTCACCACACCTTGTACCTGCACTTATAATACTCCTCCTAGTGTCTCTGTTTGTCAGTATGAATTCAGCCTAGATTGTAAGCTCCTTGGGGCAGGGTCCCTTTCCTAGTGTATGATTCCCTTGCTGCACTTTCCCTCACAAATAATGTAATGATTGTACTTAACCTTAATGCTCTTAACCCCAGTTCTGTTGTTTTTGTATTGTATTATTTCAACTTCTGTTAAGCGCTGTGTACATGTATGGCGCTATATAAATAAAGATACATACATACACATACATCTCACACAAGTACCATGATCTGAAGTAATCCTTTTTCTTCTGAGACTGACAACCAGGCTTCTTGCTTTAGACCAGTCTGCACTCCTGTGCCGTCAGTCCCTTCCGGTGCCTTAAGGCACAGTGTAATGCCTCCTAGAGGAGACTGGGACAGACATTGCAGACGTCTCTAAGCCAAGATGTCTGAGTGCAAGCCTGGCCACCAATCTCAGAAGAAACAGGATTACTTCAGAACTTGGGTACTTGTGTGCGATAATAGCACTATTAAGAAGCTATTCACCATATGCTTAAATATTGGGGGGGGGGGTGACTTTATATAGGGTGGTAATTCCGCTTTAAAACATTTTTCTAAAATATCTGAAGAAGTGTAGAAATTATCTTGCATAAGAAACACTTGGAGGAGATAACTTCTCCAGTGATTTCACTTCTCCAGATCCTATGCTATTACATGGAGACCATGGACTATAACCACTTTATCACCTCTTTATCACAACTTAGTCCATAACCCCCAAAATATATTTCCAAATCCCTTATGCATTTCTACTGGTTCAGCCTAATCATGATATGTCGCCTTTAGAAGAACTATATGGGGGTTATTCATTTAAGCGTAATAAAGAGATGATAAAGTGGAGGCGACTTCTACAGTGATATCACTTCTCCAATTCCTATGTTTTTCTTTAGAGCCTATGCAGTAAGCTCTCCAACGCAGGAGAAATATTAACCACTTAACAACCCATGACGGTCCAGGACCCTCATGTGTTGAAAGCAGTTAAGGACCCACAACGGTCATGGACCGTCATGGGTTAAATGACAGCAGAGTGCCTCCGTGCACACTGCTGTCATTCATTTCAGACTGAGACTGAGTGCTCTGGTACCGGATCGTTCAGTCTTAGCCCTTCTCAGTTGTGCTGGGTCATGTGATCGCTGCAGCAGCGATCACATGTACTGGAATTCTCAATGAATGAATGAGGCATTGTTACTCACTGCTTCTGTGTCTCCCCTTTGTCTGTCTGTCCCTTATGATCAAAATAAGGGACAGAGAAGCAGAGAGTAGACACCTAGTGGTTAAATAAAAAGCAGCATCTGGGGATATTAACCCCTTCACTGCTGTGCTGGAGGCTGGCTAAATGCAGGTCAATTTTTGACCTGCTAAAATCAACTTTTTTTTTTTTTTTTTAATTTTATTTAAAAAAAAAAAAATTTCAATATCCAAAATTTGAAGTTTGATTGTTGTGGACAATCTAATCCATTTAAATACACCGCCAAATGTCAATAAAAAAAGTGGGGAAAAAGGCACATGGTTTTTTTTTTACCCAGTGAGGACAGTGCCCACTTAAAACAGCCCATATTGTAGGTATGACTGACCGGTCATACCTTTCATGCAGTGTCCATAAAAATGTAACCCATTGTGGCATTTTTTTAAATGGTATATCATTTTCATGGGTAAAATAAAGTACTTTGTGGGAAAACACTGCTGAACAAAGACATAGTCAAAAAGGTCAGAATTGCTTCGGTCCTTAAAAGGGATCTCTCACCTAACTACATGTAATGCTCATTAGTTAGAGCATTTCTCTAGACCACTGAATTATATGTAAAAAGCAGTTACATTCGCAAGAATTAAACTTTAAAAAGTGTCCGGCAGCCTACTTCCGGCTTGCCGAACTTTGCTAACCAGAGACAGCTCTGTCCCACTACCCATCATCCTCCCATGACGGAGGCTGTCTGTCACTAAAGTGGAGCGATCGCATTGGCAGAGATCGATATCTAGTCAATGCGATCGCTCCACTTTAGTGACAGACAGCCTTCGTCATGGAAGGATGATGGGTAGTGGGACGGAGCTGTCTCTGGTCGGCAAAGTTCGGCAAGCCGGAAGTAGGCTGCCGGACACTTTTTAAAGTTTAATTCTTGCGAATGTAACTGCTTTTTACATATAATGAACACTATTTTCAGTGGTTTAGAGAAATGCTCTAACTAATGAGCATTACATGTAGTTAGGTGAAAGATCCCCTTTAAGTGAAATCCACCTCAGATTTTCCCGGTCCTTAATGGGTTAATGCATTGACTCCATAGAATAACATAGGAAATGGAGAATTGATATCACTGAAGAAGTCTTATTTGCTTTATCATGGCTTAATGCATCTTCCCCTATGTGGCCTGAAAGGTTAGGATTTCAACCAAGTTAGTCCAATAAAAGGGATCATACTACCTATTCCATCTCTGTATTCACATTGATTATTATTATTATAATGATTATTATAAATTGATATACATTTTTTTTAGGAACACGATTGTAAACTAACCCAAGAGATTGTTGAGCTGATTGACAGAGAGGCTGATCTTTTAATGCGAGGTGTAAAAAACTGCAACTTGGAAGGACTGAGGAAAAGGATATCAACGCTTTTCCTGCAATACATCAAACTTCCAACATTTAACCCTGAGGTTGCCAGACTCCTCAAGGTAACACAATGATGCACATGTGGAGCATTATGTATAACGTAAAATATTAGCAATTCTCGGACAAACCAACTATCCTATAGGAGACATAAACATTCTTCAAATTCTGTTTGATTTAAATTGGGTATAAACTCCTTGAATGCTAGAGAGGTCTCCAACACATTTATTTGCAGCTCATAGATACCTCTCTAGCATTCAAGGGTTTGAAAGAGCCATTTAAATCAAAGGTACATTTTATTTTATTCTTCCAGTGATGCATTTGGTTTATATAAAAATTGTTCATCTTTTCTTTCTGCATATGGCTGTTGGTCTCATATTTTATTTTACTGTCATGATCAACTGCTCACTTAAAAAAAAACATATTTGCAGTTTGGTATTTTATGAATTACACTTTACACTGTACAAGTAATTGGTACACAGGACTATTAATTATAATTTCTCTTTTATCCAGTCTGGAACACAGGAACCATGGGGTAAAGCAGGGCTGTCCAAATTCAGTCCTCAAGGGCCACCAACAGGCCAAGATGTAAAGATTTCCCTGATAAAACACAGGTGAGTCAAAATGAATGATCCACTGATTAACTTTCCTGTGCTAAATAAGGGTAATTCTTAAATCCTGGCTTGTTGGTGGTCCTCGAGGACTGAACTCGGACAGCTCTGGAGTAAAGTATCTTCCCAGAGGAAGACAGGGCACTTCTATAACAAGAGCTCTCTGGAGGTGGAGACTCCCTTCCTACTTCACTGTATCCCCACAAGACCTGCTAATTTTTAAAAGTGGCCTCAAAGGAGATTGTCAGGACAAATATTTTCTTAGCTAGCATTTTGTTCTTATGTTATATGGGCCTGGCCTGTCTCCCATAATACAGACTTCTATCCCTATGCCTCTGTGACGGATAAGAACCAGGTAAAGACCTTTAAGAGTCTTCTAGAGAACGAGTTCACACTTCCTCTTTCTCGCTTCTCATATAGAATCCTGAAGAGGATTCTAGTACAGAGGTCTTGTGAGTAGGTCCTCTCTGTCAGTCTCTATACCAGCCACATTCTGAGGTCTGATATGACTAGTTTGGCACTCTGGTTCCTCATTTCAGCCTCTGTTGCCCCCCTCCACACACATACACACCTTCTGGGTAGTCTCTTGTGTTAATTTCACTTTCTCTGTCGTCCAATACAGGTTACTGGTAACTTTGGGTAGGCGATCCGCCCCTTTAATTATAGACAGGAACAATTCTAGAATTGTATTCAGGGGGTGGAGCCTACCTTCCCTCCTTGGCTGCAGCTAGCCAACCAGCTCCAGAAAGATTTGTTCCTTGGTGAAGATAACACAGGCAAGAGAACAGTTCTGCTATAGCTTTAGACATTTTTTATTTTTCTGTTAGAAATGGAATACCACCATTAGGAATACCCTTAGATGTGGCTAGCTCAGTGACCACGTGCTTTTTGTGGACCTTAAGCCCTTGGGTGACATCCCTGGCTACAGGTTCTTTCCTCAAGAGTTGCCCACCGAGGCTTCTTCTTAAAACATGGTAATCTGAAGACAGAAGATCTGCAGGAAAGATGAGTAACCCTTTGAGTGCTGCAGGTCCACATGTCCCACAGTGCCCCTCCACACAGGGGTTTTTCCTTCGAGTTCCTGTTGCACACTCCTGCACTCATTGAGTCTATCTGTATGTCTGTTGGGTGTTTTGGAGCATGTTTTTGTGGTACTTAACCCTTTAGCTGCTGTTTTGACATTCATTTGGGGGGTTTTCCTGACACTTTTCCTACTGGTTCAGTGTTTTTTTGAGTATCCTAACATGTTCTAGTGATGTGTCATGTCTTAATATTACACCTTCAATTTTTTAAAATCTGAGTTCCCGCTTTACCACATAGGCGCCATTGCTCCATTCACTCCTATGGGACTGTACTCTTTGGGACATATCTCTGCAACTGTTTCACCTAGCGACTTCAGATCATCCGTTTCATGTTTCCAGTGTGTTGTGGGGCTCAGGGGGCTTCTGGCACTGTTGGGGTACTGTTACGGTTTTCTGACACTCAGACCAAGGTTAGAAATAAAACAGTTTTATTAAAATGAAATAAGGAACAGCGCCCCTGAGGACCAGAATCGGTATTACAGCAGTGAATAATATACAGGCTCAATATAGCAGGAGCAGGTAGAATATAGCATAAACAGAGGTAAGGGTTAATACTCAAGCTGGTAGTCAGTCTCTGTGGTGGTGATTAGCTAACGCCCGGTGCATAAACAGTCCCAGTAGCAGTAGTGCAGCTAGCAAGCTCAAGCAGTGCGACTGAACTGAATCACAACCAGATAACTGTCTGGAAATGCCCAAGAGTATAGAATGACCAACTGTAGCTGGAGCCAATACCCCTACTGGGGTGTAGCAACGAAGGAGAGCTTCTACCAGAGCCAATGGAGCCAGATATGGAAACATCGGAGTATCGGAATGCCCTTAGCACCATGCGGTGCAACAACTCCTGGAAAACGAGCACCTAACGAGAAGTACAGCTCTGCAGTGGTAACACCTAGGCTCGGTATAGTAGCCAACAGCTCAACGAGTGTTAATGTGGCTCAGTATGGGAGGCAACAAGCTTGGCAGGCGTATGCAAACGGGCTCGGTAACGGAGGCAACCGGCACAGCAAGTGTTCTAGACAGACTCTGAAACAACGGCCACAGCTCGGTAGTATTCTCTCACAGGCTCAGTAACGGAGGCAACCAACAGGCTCAGTAATGGAGGCAACCAACAGGCTCAGTAACGGAGGCCACAGAACATAGGAGGCGTGATCAGTCAGTGCAAGCTGTGAGCAGGCTCAGAATGTCGCCAGGCAGAAACAAGAGGCAGAGCCGGTTGAATCACGGAGCAGGAACGTCAGCCAGAACCGGTCAATCAGGGAGCAGGAATCGTCAGCCAGAACCGGGTCAATCAGGGAGCAGGAATCGTCAGCCAGAACCGGGTCAATCACGGAGCAGGAATCGTCAGCCAGAACCGGGTCAATCACGGAGCAGGAACGTCAGCCAGAACCGGGTCAATCACGGAGCAGGAACATCAGCCAGAACCGGGTCAATCATGGAGCAGGAAGTCAGCCAGAACCTGGTCAATCACGGAGCAGGAACAGTAGAGTAGTCAGATGAGCCGAGTCGGTACACAGGAATACAGGATCACAGCAACAATAGCGCAGGAACAGGAACACCACAAAAGGGCACCTGACAGGTGCCATAGGCCCAGTATGTAAAGGGACACCCTGGGCGGGCCAATCAACCTCCTCCAATGGACGAGCACCAGCATAGAGAGTGACAGGGAATCACGGGGACCGTGATAGGTACTTTTTCTGGGAAAACTACATTTCCCATGAGCACTTGCTTCGCCATTTTGTGCTATTTCCAGAACGAGTATCCTACACAGGGCTTGGACTCTCCTTCTCTCCTCTGCTGATTAACTCTCTCTGTATCACCTATTGCGCATTGCTGTCCCTGTCATTCAGGGTTACCTAGAGAATTCTCAGGTCATTTATGCCTAGCATGTTCTGATGTCCCTGAGAGTCTTCCAGGGACCTCCAGCCATGCATTAGAGCCAGTTTGGGAGCAAGAGTTCAAGGATGCTACAAGGGACCTTAGGTCCACATTGCAACTCTTTCCATCTCGGTTACATGGGGTCTTCCATTCTTGGCAGACCCCCTCCTCCATCAAGTCTTCCCTGCCAAAACCTCAGGGTTTACCTGACTTATCAGATTCCTCTGAGGAGGAACTGCTGGTGGATTCAGATGTTGAGGAATGTGCTGCGGTGGGCTCCTCTCAGTTTTTTGGGGACCCTTTTGAGGCTGATCCTGAGCCCTCGGCTGAGGGCCTTATCAGGGCTGTTTTAAATACCCTAAACATTCCCTTAGTGCAGGAGGTTCCTTCTTACCCTTCTGATGTATTTCAGGAGCCTAAAAAGCCCCTTACTTGCTTTCCACTTACTTGCTAACCCCACTCTTGACCGCCTTGTGTCTGAAGAGTGGAAGTCTCCATACAGAAAACCGTCTGTTTCCAAGAAATTTGCCAAGCTTTATCCCTTCTCTGAGGCTGTGCTTGCTCAGTGGGTTCATCCCTCCAAAGTGGATGCTCCTATTTCCAGGCTATTTAGTGTACTGCCTTGCCAGTGTCTGATGCGTCTGCTCTTAAGGACTGGACTGACAAGAAACTTGAGGTCTCCCTCAAGTACATCTTTGCCACTGCTGATACTGCCATGCGTACAGCATTCGCTGCTGCATGGGTGAACCGGGCCATTTTGGTCTGGACTGAACATCTCATCCTTGCTGTTCGTCAGAGTGCTCCTACTTTGGATATGTTGCACCTCCTTGCCAACATTTCTGAGGCACAGCATTATGTTTCTGCTGCCTTATTTGATGCCATCCGTTTGGTGGCTAGGGTTTTCACCATGTCTGTGGTTGTCAGACGGGCTCTTTGGCTCAAGATCTGGTCTGCTGACACTGCTTCCAAGAAAGCATTGCTCTCCTTATCTTTTCAAAGCACTTCTTTGTTTGGGCCGGGTCTTAAGGATCTGATTCGTGAGGTCACAGGGGGTAAGAGTACCCTTATACCATTGGTACCTAGGAAGAAAACGCCACTTAAGGGTAACCGGTATTTTCTTTACTTTCAGAATGAGGCACGTCCGGCAAACCGGACGGTTCCTTTAGCTCTGCGTACCTCCTTAAAGCCCAAACAGCAATTGAAACCCATGGCTTCCAAACCTTCTTCAGCATGTCCACACTCTGCTGTGGGTGGTCACCTGCGTCACTATCACAGCATTTGGGAGGATTCGGTGGCAGACCCATAGGTTTTACAGGTGGTGACGGAAGGGTACAGGATCCCATTCGTCTCTCTTCCTCCCTTTCGATTCTTTTCTTCGCATATGCCTCAGGGCGCAGAGAAACACTGTCTGTTCTGCGCTATTCAGGCTCTTCTGGACAAGGATGTTCTAGAGCCGGTTCCAGTTCAGGACAGAGGTATGGGTTTTTACTCAAACCTCTTTTGGTCTCCAAGAAGGACGGCGGTTGTCGTCCCATTTTGGACTTGAAGCATCTCAATTCCTTTGTGATCCGGACTCATCACCAGGAGTCTCTACGTACAGTGATGGCTGCCATGTCCCCGGGGGAATTCCTTGCTTCTCTGGATGTTCAGGAAGCATATTTACACATTGCCATTCATCCAGACAGCCGGCAGAATCTCTGATTTGCCTGCGACCGGGGGCATTTTCAGTTTTCAGCTCTTGCATTTCGTCTGACTACAGCTCCTCAAGTCTTCAACCGTGCCCTGGGAGCCTTAGTGTCCGTCCTCCACCGAGATGACATCAGAATTACTCCATACATGGATGATCTGCTTCTGATCTGCTTCTTCATCAGCAGGTTCAGGAATGCATTCATGCTCTCACCCATCACAGATGGATCATTAACATAGACAAATCGGATCTTGTTCCATCCCAGCATCTGGTCTTCCTGGGTCTCCTCTTCAACACCCAGAAGAGCATGGTGTTTCTCGTGGACGAGGTGGCTCAACAGATCGCCCACAGCGTTTCTGCGGTCCTGGCTCAGGATTCAGTTCCAGCCAAGAAGCTGTCCTCTCTAGTGGGGAAATTCATTTTCACCATAGAAATGGTACCGTTTGCCATGGAGCACACCAGGGAACTCCATCGTTTTGTGATCCAGGTGTGCAAGGGTCAGCCGGACCTTCTCAAGATGTCTGTGTCCCTCCCTCATCATGTGGAACTCAGTTTGTTGTGGTACCTAGACCTCTCTAATCTGCTGAAGGGCAAGTCCTTCCTGGTATCCTTCTGGACCATGGTGACGACCGATGCCCGCCTCTCCAGAGGAATCTCAGCTGTCCAGTCTGGGTACGGTCCGACAACACCACTGCCATGGCTTACATCAACAAGCAGGGCGGAACAAGAAGTCTCGCCTCTTGGTTAGAGGTCAAGGCTATTTTGTCCTGGGCAGAAGAACACGTTCCTGCCATATGCGCAATGCACATTCCCGGTGTAGACAGCGTCATGGTGGACTCCCTCAGTCGGCACACAGCGGACAGCGGAGAGTGGGAACTGCACCCAGAGGTGTACACCCTCATTGTCCAGAAGTGGGTTCTTCCTTACATGGACCTGATGGTGACAAGACACAAGAGGAAGGTTCCAAGGTTCTGCTCTTGATGGAGAGACCCTCTGGCTCTGGCAGTGGATGCCATGTCCATTCCTTGGTTATTTCCTCTTTCCTCCCATCCCAGTGTTGCATAGGGTGTTACGGAAATTGCAACTGGAGCGATGTTCAGTCATTCTGATTGCTTTGTACTGGCCTTGCCAAGCTTGGTTTCCAGAGCTTCTGGATCCGTTAGTGGCAGAGCCATTTCGGCTCCTTTGCCGTCCGGATCTTCTTCTACAGGGTTACCTGTGGAAGGAGGTTGTTCATCGGCTAGCCTTGACAGCTTGGAAATTGAATCCTCAATATTGAAGAAGAAACGGTTTTCTTCTGGCGGGGTGGCTACTATGCTCAGTGCCTGCAAGCCTGTTTCTTCCAAGATCTACCATCGTGTCTGGTCGACCTTTCTATCTTGGTGTGCCGATAAGGACCTGTCTCAGGAGTTTGATCTGCCTACGGTCCTGGCCTTTTTGCAGGACGGGGTGGATAAGGGCCTCTGTTTGAGTTCCCTTAAGGTTCAGACGTCTGCTCTCTCTGTTTTCTTTCAGAGGCACATTGCCATCCTTCCTGATGTCAAGGTTTTCTTCCAGGGCGTTGCTCATTCTCGTCCTGCCTTCAAGAATCCTGTTCCTCCTTGGGATCTTCATTTGGTTTTGGACATTCTTCAACGCCCTCCATTTGAGTCTTTGGCTACTATTTCTCTACGCCAGTTGACATGGAAAATGGCCTTTCTCCTGGAGATTGTGTCTGTCTGCCGTGTTGCGGAGTTACATGCTCTGTCCTGTAAACCACCCTATTTGGTGTTTCACAAGGACAAGGAGGTGCTTCACACCTCTCAGGCATTTCTTCCGATGGTGGTTTCGGAGTTCCACATCAATGAGGAGATTGTGGTGCCCTCTTTCTGCCCTGATCCTACCTTTGACAAGGAAAGGGATCTCCACTTGTTAGATGTGGTGTGTTGACTCAAGTTTTATGTACATCGCACTGAGTCCATCAGACAATCTGTCACACTGTTCGTCATTCCTGAGGGCCCCAGGACAGGAAGACCTGCATCCAAAGTGACTATTGCGTCCTGGATCAAGTCCACTATTGTAAGGCTTATGAGCTGAGGAAGAAGCCGGTCCCTTTCAGGGTCATGGCTCATTCTACACGATCTATTGGGGCCTCTTGGGCTTACAAGAATCAAGCCTCTGCTGATCAGTTTTGCAAGGCTGCCACCTGGTCATCTGTGCACACCTTTTCGATGAACTACCATGTTGATGTGTTGGCATCGGCTGATGCCAGCTTTGGGAGGAAAATACTGGAGGCAGTTTTGCCTGTCTAAGATTTTCTTTGGTTCTTGGTGCTTCCTTCACTTTTGAGCCCCGTTGGCTATAGTTCAGTGTGCTGTGTAACAGTTGGGGTGTTACCCCTTTTCAGTGTCCGTTGACACTTTTTGTTTGTTGGGCTATCTCTGATCTGATGGTTCATATCTGCTCTGGTGACTTTGGGGGCCTTGCACCTGGTCCTTGCCTTCCTTCCAGCCTCTGGGAAACTCACTGGTTGGACATCCCAAAGTTACCAGTAATATGTATTGGACGACAGAGAAAGGAGGATTTTAGTCTTACCTGTTAAATCCTTTTCTCTTAGTCCATACTGGTTACTGGTCTCCCACCTTGTCAAGGGACCATGCTTAGCTCTCTTGTGGCAGACTGTGGGGGTTCTTCGGGGTCATGTTCACGGGAGTCTTCTTTCCCTTCCACTATCTAGTCAGTAGTTAGTGTCTCAGATCTTTCTGGAGCTGGTTGACTAGCTACAGCCAAGGCGGGAAGGTAGGCTCCACCCCCTGCATACAATTCTATAATTGTTCCTGCCTACAATTAAAGTGGCGGATAGCCTACCCAAAGTTGCCAGTAACCTGTATGGTCTAAGAGAAAAGGATTTAACAGGTAAGACTAAAATTCTCTTTTTTTACATTTTGTTTTCCATTTTTCTGTTCTTTTATATTTATGGTGCCATGGCGCCTTTAAGACACAAGCACTCGCAGCTATCATATTGAATAGGGGAATTAGCTGCATACAGTCTGCTGCAGCAAGGGGTGGGCTGCCATGTTTTCAGAGGGGCTAATTCATCTGTCATTGAACTAGTATAAGGGGAGACACCCTCAGGAAGTCCTCCTACCAGTGGTTTGATTAATGGATGGTACAGCTAGAGAGCCACCACACTGTTCATGTTCTTTATTTGGACTAGTTTATTCAAGAGTAATTGAAGACTCTTCCTTAATGAACTTATTTCCAACCTGTATCCTTTCTCATTTGAAGCGTTGTCCCAGAGGGCTACACTATCATCTGTTGATCCTCCCATCTCTTGCCTTGCTAAAAAAAAAACTGTGCTGCCTTTGGCAGATGTCTTGGCCCTTAAGGATCAGGCTGTTAAGCACTTAGATCCCTTATTGAAAATGAATTTTGCAGCCACTAGGGCCATCCTGCAACCCATTTTTGCTAGAGCTGTGGCTGTCTGGGATGAACAATGATTAGATGCCATTAGGGGGTATTTTTCTAAAGAGGAACTGCTGCCATTATCATGGAGGCCAATGCATACCTTACTGAGGCAGCCTTTGATTCTGCTAGGTTTTCTGGAAAGACTTCAGCCCTTTAAGTAGCCACACATTGAACCTAGGGAAGTTCATTAACAATTCTACTGGGGGCAAAAGTACGCTCTTGCCTCACATTGCACCTAAACATGCCTTTTTTTTCCCAGGAAGACAAGTGGCTTTCTTTACCCCCACTAGTCCAGAGCACTAAGCGTTCAAACCCCTCAGGCCTTTCAACCCCACCCCACCACAAAGCCCAAACAGGCTTTTTTATACCCTGGTGAGTGGCAGATAAACAAGTTTCTTTAGGCTGGGACTCCCTGTCCTTGAACCTTCTTTTTATAATCCAAGTTTCAGTTTTCCAGTTGACACTACCCTTGATCAAATTAACATTACCTCAGTATTGGTAGCTGTTGGTGCACAATTTCCTCTTTTTATTGACAGAACAACAAATCTGCTGAGAAGCCTAATACTGACAAGCTCACTTCTGCATGACTTGTGGAGTCCTGGTCTGTCCTTACCCATAGGCACCTGGCTCCATCTTTTTCAAAATGCATGGGATAGACCAGTGGGTTTTTTGGGTCATTTCAGAAGGGTACCACATAAATCTCAAATACCTTCCACCTCACCAATTATTTTTGTCCAGAGTTCTTCGAGATCCAGTTCGGGCATGTCTTTTTATAGATGGTGCTAGACCCATTCCAGCTCGGGAACATTTCACTGGATTTTACGCCAGTCTTTTTATGGTTTCCAAAAAGAATGACTCTAGAAGCCTTTCCCTCTTCTCAGTTCCACATGAGGGAGTTACAGCTGGACATCCTCAGGAGCTGTTTAAGACAACACTCTCACCTGTCTCAAGCCTTGTCCCTCTCTCAACAAGCCAAAGAGGATCTTCGCTGGTGGCTTCGCTGCCCTCAGCTAACTCTGAGACGTGCCATTGTCAAAGAAGACCCTTGGTCATCGAATGGCACAGTGACTCTGGACCAGGATGCAGAATCTTCTTCCAGTCAACATTTTAGAGATGTGGGCCATTTGGCTAGCCCTTCATTTTTGGACACATGAACTGTCAGATGCACTGGTGAGGATCCATTCACAATGCGACAGCAATCGCCTACATAAATCACCAAGGATTAACCAGAAGTGAGTCCTCCTGGGCCAATATCCGGGAACTTCATCAGTGGGCAGAAGCTCAGGTCCCAGCCATCTCAACAGTTTACATTCTAAGAGTGCAAAACATGGTCACAGACTTTCTAAGTCACCAACATCTGGATACCAGCAGTGGATCTCATGACATCTCGTGACAACGTGAAGGTTCTGCTCTTCTGCACCAAGAAGAAGGACCTCCAGCGTTTGTAATGGACGAAATAGCCATTCCATAGAATGTTCATCCAGCTTATGTGTTCCCACCATTTCTCTGATTCCCAGGGTACTGAGGAAAATCAAGATGGAGAGGACTCAAGTCATCCTGATGGCCCCTGTTTGGCCCCCTTGAGCTTGGTTCATGCATCTTCTCAATATGTTCATCACAGGACCATTTTGCCTTCCTCTCAAGCCAGATCATCTGACTCAAGGTCTGCTTGTTACTATCAGGTGGAAAGGTTGGCTTTGGCAGCAAGGTTCATCATAGGATCTGATCTCTGTTTTACCAGTGATGTGCTGATCAGAGAATATCACCTCAGTTTTTCAGTCTTCATACTACTGTGACCTTCTTTGGTATAGTGTCAGCAAGTGTCTCAATCTATTATGGGTAAGATTTCAGCCCTGTATTTTCTTTTTCAAAAGCAGATAGCTTTTCACTCTTGTTGATACCCTGAGGTTTATATAATAACAGTTATTCTCCAGTGAAGGGTTTTTCTCTTTTCCCTTCAAGAAATTGTGGTGGATACTTTGGTATGTCCCCATAGTTCCTGTGTTCCACATTGGACATAAGAGAAATTAGGATTTTTTCTGAACTTACCATTAAATCATTTTCCTTAAATAATTTGGAATACAGAATTCCCCCCTAAATAAGTGGCTTAAGACCCCACGAAGAAGAGTTCTCTTGGGGTCTTTTTTCATGGTGTTTCCTTCTTTTTTCTCTCGCTTTTGTTTTCTTTCTGATACTTTTCTATACTTACTGAGAGGCAGGGGTAAACTGGAGCGAAATAAGAGAGTCTCTGCCTCAAAGGCCCTGCCTTTTTTGAAGTGTCCTGCCCTCTAGCGGAGGGAAACTTTACACCCATGGTTCCTGTGTCCCACATGGACTAAGAGAAAATTATGTAAGTTCACTAAAATACCATTATTTCTACAATTAATAATAATCCTTCCTCTGTTAACTAGGACTGTCCCATTCCCCCCCAAAATACCATCTACTCAGCTTGTGGGGAGGGTTTCTCCATGGGAACTCACATGTTACCCCTGCAAAAATAAAGAAATTATTCCATGTGTCCTTGGTAGACATGCAGGACTGCAGCATGAATTGAGGCTCATTAGTTCCTGATAACAGCAGGTGCTCTGGTCCCATTGGTGTGCCTCACACCTTGCCCTCTATTCCTCTGGTCCTGCTTCCATACACTGCACCATGCTCATCTGACAGACTGAGTGCATGATAGCTATAATGATGTCACACTCATGCACTGGGTCTATCAGCTAAGCACTGCACTGGGTACAGAAGCAGGACCAGAGTATCTTCAGATAGATGGAAGTATGAGGCACATCAGTGAGACTGGATTACCTCTGGCTACCAGAAACATTTTTTTTATATTGTTCTGGGCATCCTGTACCTCTACTAGGTACTCATTTGTTTGTGTTTTAACCCTATGAGTATGACTGGGTTGGAGGGAGAGAACGCTACAGTCTCTACAGTCTTTTCATAAGCATTGGTAACAGTACATTGTTCCACTATACCTTCTTTTCTGACCAGATGCGGTTGGAGCAGGGCTCCTGCTTTAGAGCAGTAGTTCTTAGGGCTCGATCCAAATGTTAGAGTCGGCAGAAAAAACTGGCGACAGTGGTTTTGTAAGTCAAGTATGCGATGCATATGTTCCCACAAGTAAGAAATAATGTCAGTTTTGAAAACACAACGCTCGTCTCCAAAAGATCAAAATATCGCCCATTGAGGACAATTTAAAAGCTAACCCCAGAGCCATTCAAATTTTAGAGTTAGGGATAACGTGAATTAAATTGCAACATTTGCCGTCAGAAATCTGACACCTACTTTTTTAGACGAACATCACACAACTCTGAGTAGAAAACCACCATAGAGGAAAACAAAACAGAGAGTTAGGGATAACATGAGTTAAATTGCAACATTTACTCAAGGACTCCATGAAAGGAACAATACATGAAGACATAGGTATTATTAGGTCACACAGTGGGAAGGAGAAAATTATGCAGAATAAAACTTCCCTTAAATCTGCATCATGAAACAAATATCCAAAAGGTATGTTGGTTATTTGGGTTTTCTGACTGAATTTGACACTTTGGGGTGCTGTGATTGGCTGTGGTGCTAGGTAACGTTTTTAGGTAAGATTTTCTATGCAACGTAGGTTTAAGGTGAAAGTTTATTTTGTTGGTCGTCACCCTTTATCCTTTCTGGGTAAGGAAGATTTGAATCTCAATGTACCCGTTTTTTCTTTACGTTGGTTTTAACTCCAACATTTGGATCGAGCCCTTAATCTTTTTTGCAATTCTCAGGGCACATCTATGTTTTATAAGTCACATGTCAAGGGCATTATGTAGGATATAAATATAAAAATATATTGTTATTCTTAGAACTTCCATTCAGAATGACAAAAAGGTAACATATTGCATGTAACAATGTCTATAAATATACCTTTGAAACTAAACATTCGCTCTTTTATTTTTTATTATTTTTAAGCATTTAAAGGAAAACTGTGGCACTCAAAGCTAGTGTGCATGACTTAACAATGTGTGTGACAGCACCCTGGTTGATAACCACTTCTGTAGAGACATCTAGAGAGAACAGACCTAAACACTGATATAAAAGTGTAAAAAAAAAAAAAAAAAAAATAGGTGTAAATGAAGAAATATGTATTAAAATGTAGGCTATTTGGCTTTACATACCATGCACTTGCAGAGTATATAAAGACAAAATGAGGGGGGCCTATCTCTTTAATGTAAAAAAAAAAAAAAAAAAAAGCTTAGCTGTAATAAGTTTTGAATCATCGATAAATGTGTTATTCTCCTTTATCTCTTACTAACCCCCTTACTAATTTTCCAGGTTCCACAGGATTCTTCAGTTTTACGCAAAGATATATACTTCTGTCCTAGCTGCAAAAGCTATCTGCCATCTACTGAGTTTTCTCTGTCTGCCAATGCACGCTCTGTGGCGAGATGTCGCAAATGTTCTAAATTAGACAATGAAGCTCGTCGGAGAGAGGAATTTTCAAAATATAAAATGTTACTCCAGCATCTTAAAAAATCTGAATTGGATTATGGTGATGAAAGCAGAATTGTATTCTTGCTACAGGTAAGTGACACTGAACCTTATGTCTTGAAAGCAAAGTGGATTACTACTGGAGCAAACCAACTGCACCATAGGGGACAAATAAAGCTCCCCCAAATTCCTTTTGATTTAAATTGATTTTCTAACCCCTTGGATGGTAAAGAGGTCTCCAACTCATTGTTCACAATGCTTTGCAGATCTTTCTAGCATTCAAGGGGATAGACTTTCCATTTAAATTAATTGGGATTTGTATTTAACTCTTATGGAACAATTGGTTTGACATAGAATTGCCACAACTTTCTTTTATACATATGGATTTCCAGGGAAACAGTGTGAAAGTTAGTGGAATGGAAAATGACAACATCATTTGTATTTGTCTTACCCCCCCCCCCCCACACACACTCTTTTGCATGACTCATAAGGTGCCATCAGAGCTAGAACTGCCACTAAAAGTGTGTTATCGCTCAATGCAAATGGATGTGAATGCTTTTTCTGGGGAGTGTACTATGGAAGTTATGCAAACATACAGCTGTAGTGCATCCTGTTGTGTGATGAATGCACTCCAACAGTCCCTTATCCCAATAAAATGTGTCCCACTCATTCACTGACCTTTCTCCTGCATGTTTTTGGGATCATCTTAACCTTCCAATTACCTCTCCCCCCCCCCCCCCCCCACATTAACCTGGAGCATTAACCCATTGGATGCCAAAGCAATGGGTAATAATGAGTTGCACAGGAGTCTCTTGACGGTTGGAAAGAAACAATAGGCTTGATGAACTTATGAACTAGAGTGATTCCAAGGCAAAACTACCGCAACATAGGGGACAACTAAACATTCCCACTGATTTAAGTAGGATTTGTAACCTGTAGAATCCAGATGTATCTGACACTTTGCTTTACAATGTGTTTAAGACCTCTCTACTATTCAAGGGATCTCGGGCTCAATACTATTACCACCAGTAATTTTCAAAACGAGCGGTGGTGGTAGGTTACACTAGTTACTCTATTTAGTGTGCGTTGTGGGAACAAAAACCAACAACAAGCATTTGGCAAAACTTGAGTTTTGGCCAACATGTACACTAGCTGTTAGTGTTTTTACTATTACCACTGGTTTTATCGGTGGTAATAGTAACGAGCCCCAAATTATTTGAATCACTGGCATGATTTTTATTTTAACCCTATGAGGCAGTTGGTTTACTCCAGTTTCTAATAAGAAATAGGAAGCTTTACAGAACCAAACAACATGGAGAGTGCAAGATATTAACAAATACTATGGCACATATATAACTGAGTGGAAGATCTTAACTGAATACTGTAACCAGTACCTTCCAATTTCACCAGTTGTATCATTTATGAAAGATACTGTAGCCTTTCTCCACTCAGGGCATGTCGGAATCAATCATCTGATTCTCTCTCTTTAGCTCTCTACCAGGTCACTTTGTTGTCTTAACAAGAGGTGTACTGAGGAGTATGAAGTGGCGCAGTATCAATTGGGGCTGATAGTATTATATATTTTTTAGTTTAAGCTCCCCAGCATTTCTGTACAGTCATCTTCGGTTCAGTGAGATAGGCCAGTTCTTGCTTGGATATCAACCTTAGTGTCATTACTGGCAGATCTCTTTGTCATTTAAGGGGCCAAGCCCTTTTATATATGGACTTTGTCCAGTATTAAAGCCTGTGTAGAAATGGACCAAAAACGTGAAGGGGTTAATCAACTATAGATCACATAGATAATTCAGTATTTACCGTAGACAATCTTTCATTATGCACTGGATTTTAGCTGAGAATTTTGATGTTAATTTAAGAGATCTGCATAAGCGATGAAATACATACATAAGAATGAGTTTTCCCTACATACATCACTTGAGTACAAATTAAAGGAAAGGTAGCCTTTTATTTTCACATTACATATTCTACAAGATGAGAATATGAAGAGTCAAATTGCCTATATGTTTTATTATTTATTTTTCATCTTCTCCTATTCCCTTTTTACATATTTATGTCCCTGACAAGTCACTAAATTTATGAATCCAGGGAGTTTTCTGTCTTTAACAGTGAAAGTAAGGATATGTATACAATGTTGTAAGCCTCCATGCAGCTGTGAATTACTTCTATGATGTGTATGTGGCTTTTCTATATTGTTTCACTGTTTATTTTACATTATTGCATTATGTCAGACCCACACAGAATGATTTCTGGGAAAACAAATTCAGACATCTCTCTGTCAGGGATATAAAAGTGTAAAAAGGTAAGTGAAGATGAAAAAAATAGTAAAATGTATAGACAATTTGGCTTTACAAATTTTGCACTTGTCAAAAGTAAGGGTTACCGTTCCTTTAAATTAATACATATTTATTAGAAAGTAACATATTGGTCTACATCTAAAGTGTCTCTGGTGGTCTGTAATTTTATTAAATGTTGTGCACCTTTTTGTGATAATCGTACATTTAATAGACTTGACATGACTGCAAATGAGGTTTGTCCTTTCTAGTAAAGTTTTAATATATTCAGATGGAAATTAATTAACATATGAATTGGTATACTTGATTTCACCAGTCTTTAACTCTTTGGATGCTATAGACATCCCCAGCACATTTTAAAGCTTTTCCTCCAATTAAGGGCTTCATAGATCTCAACCTTTATTCTCCTTTGAATAAGATAATACTGCATAAACTGTCTGTGTAAAATACTGCATTATTGTTCCATATTTCTATGGGTTTTATACTGAAAAGTGGATTTATTTTGGGGAAGACCAACTGCACCATATGGGAGAAATAATAAAATTGTTATTAATTTAAATGGGGAGATTTAACCCCTGATTTCTAGAGAGGTCTCCAACTCAGTGCTGCGCAATGTGTTGAAGACCTCTTTGTCATTCAAATGATTAAAAGCCTCACTTGAATCAATAGGAATTTGGGATTTTTTTTTTATTTCTCCCCTATGATGAAGTTAATTTGCCCCACTTTTAGGTCCTATATGTCTATTGATTGGCAGATATTATCATGTAAATGTTCTATTACAGCAACAAGATCTTCAGTACCTGGTGGAAAATATCTGGGGTTCTCATTCAGCTTTGAGTGCCTGTGATGACCTCTATGATTTGGTCATGGTGAGATGGGACAAGTACTATGAATGGTCTCCATGGAATTGTGTTCTACTCACAAAAGATGAAGCAGCTGCACATCTAAAACTTGCTAACGTTGAACAGGTAATCCCCCATTAACACATTACAACTTTGACTATATTTCCCTACTTTTTACAAGCTACACATATGAAATACAGTCCTGGACCAATTTTTACAAGCTACGCATATGAAATACAGTCCTGGGCTACATTGCAGATGACAACTTATTAAGGTTTTCATCTTACTAGAATGCTTTTTATCTTCAAGATCCAGAAACATTACATACATTATTTTGCACATACATACAGCTTTCTACTTACTTCGAAGTAAGTTCGCATTATGGAAAACATAAGTTGTAGAACTTTTCTGGCTGCTTAGCGATACAAGTGTGCTGTCAATGCTGGGAGATGCTATATTCAAAAGTTAGTTCAATGTAATTTTAAAAGGGTTTGAGTTAAAGTAATAGTAATACTTGATTTTAGCTTTATTTAATATCGTAGCCATTAAAAAAACATTAAGAATTATATAAGTCTTATCTCTCAAACCTTTATGGTTTGAGAGAGATTCGCAAATAAAGTTTCCCCACGTCCTGGCTCTTTCGGTCAAGTCTGCCATCTAGCTGACACACTTGGAATCCAGTCCACAGACCAACTGGAGATTGCAAGATATAAAAAGAACTAGTTCATTGGAACGATCTACAAAGTGTGCTTGCAAATCAGGCACACTTTGTAGACCATTCCAATAAAGTAGTTATTTTTATATCTTGCAATCTCGGTTCTGCTGAAGAGCAGCAGGCCGTTCTGCGGACCGGATTTCAAACTTGTCAGCTATAGCGCTGACGTCACTCAGGGTGAAATTTTACTTGCGAATCTCTCTCAAACCATGAGTGTTTGAGAGATAACACTTATATCGTTCTTAATGTTTTTTTAAAGGCTACAATATTAAAGCTAAAATGAAGTGTTACTATCACTTTAATACATTTTTCTCTGTCATCCAGTACAGGTTACTGGTAACTTTGGGTAGGTGATCAGCCCCTTTAAATAGGCAGAAACAATTCTGAGAAGTGACTGCTGGGTGGAGCCTACCTCCTCTCCTTAGCTTGCAGCTAGCCAATCCCCAACCAGTAACATTTGTTCCTTGGTCAAGACACAAGGCAAGAGAACAGTTATGCTATAGTTTTAGCTTTTTTATTATTTTCTGTTAGATATGGGATACCACCATTAGGCGGATTACCATCACTGACAATTCCCATCACCCAAATGTAGATAGCTCAGTTTACCAGGTGCATTTGTGGACCTAAGCCCTGGGGAGGAAATAATTGGCTGCAAGTTCTTTCCCCAGGAGTTGCCCACTGAGGCTTCTTCTTGATATATGGTAATCTGAAGACAGAAGACCTGCTGAAAAAGGTGAGCACCCTTTGAGTGCTGAGATCCACATGTCCCATGCTTCCCCTCCACACAGGGGTCTCAATTGGAGTTCCTATTACATACTCATGCACTCATTGGGTTTATCTTTATGTCTGTGAGGTGTTTGGAGCAAGTTTCTGAGGTAACTTAGCACTTTTTGGGGGGTTTTGGGCACTTTCCCTACTGGGACCAGTGTTTATTGGGTCTACTGTTGTATTCTAGTGGGCTTTTCAGTAGTTTTACGTTTGGTATTTACCTCTTTATGTTAAAGGCGTGCGTTTACCACATAGATGCCATTGCTCCAATCACTTCTATGAAACTTTACAGTTTGGGACATATCTCTGCAACTGCTCCTCGTAGCAAGGTCAGAGACGGCTCATTTTGTGGGTTTGCCCTTGCTCTGTCATCCTGTCAATGTTTTGAGCATGTTGGAGGTTTTAGGGGGCTTTGGGCACTGTTGGGGTACTCATTAGCGAAACTACGTTTCCCATGAGCGATCACTTCGCACGCTTGTTTCTGATTGGCTTCCGTTGCGGAAGCCATTTTGTGTATTCACAGATCGAGTATCCTACACAGGAGTTGGACTCTCCTTCTCTTCTCCACAGCTTAACCCTTTGCCTACCAGATAAGTCGTATTTAGCGTTTCTGGGGTGCATTTATTTATCATACACACTGTTTTGTGGATGTTTTGATACTTTGACCGTTTTACTCTGTGAGAATGTCTACTCCGTTAGACCTTGGGGCTAAACCTAAGACAAAGGATACTGGGGTGTCTGTGTCCCCCATTGCTCATTGCTCCTCATGTCACTCAGGGTTACCTAGAGAGTACTCAGGTCATGTTTTCCCAGTATGCGCTGCTGCCCCTGAATCCCCTGCAGGGGCCTACAGCCATGCACTAGAGCCAGTATGGATGCAAGAGTTTAAGGCTACTACCAGGGACCTCCGGTCCACCTTACAGCTCCTTCCATCCACTTAACCAGGGGGTCTTCCACTCGTGGCAGGCCCCTCCCCCCCATCAGATCTTCCCTGCCTAAACCGCCTGGTGTACCTGTTGTGTCTGACTCCTCTGAGGAGGAATTATTGGTGGACTTTGATGATGAGGACTGTTCAGCTGTTCCTTCATCTCAGTTTTTTGGGGACCTCTTTGAGGCTGACCCCATTCCCTCGACTGAGGGCCTGATCAGGGCTGTGCTTACCACCCTGAACATTCCCTTGGTGCAGGAGGTGTCTTCTGACCCCTCTGATGTGTTTCAGGAGCCTGTTCGGCCCCATACTTGTTCTCCACCTAACCCCACCCTTGACCGTTTGGTGTCTGAGGAGCGGAAATTTCCAGAGAGGAAACCGTCTGTCTTGGAAGTTTGCTAAGCTTTACCTGTTCTCTGAAACGGCCCTCGTGCAATGGGTCCATCCCCCCAAAGTGGATGACCCAGTTTCCAGGCTTTCTAAGTTCACTGCTTTGCCGGTGGCTGACGTCTCTGCTCTCAAAGTCTGGACTGATAAGAAGCTTAAGTCCTCTCTCAAGGCTGTTTTTGCGACGACTGGCTCTGCCCTCCGCCCTGCCTTTGCTGCAGTGTGGGTGAATAGGGCTGTGGCTGTTTGGACTGAACAGCTCAATTCAGCTGTCCGTCAGGGAGCCCCTACTGCTAACATGTTGCGACTTCTTGATAACATTGCTGAGGCTCAGCATTATGTCTCCGCTGCCCTGTTTGACGCTGTGCATATGGTAGCCAGGGCTTCTACCATGTCTGTGGTAACCAGACGTGCTCTTTGGCTCAAGATCTGGTCTGCTGATATGGCCTCCAAGAAGGCTCTCCTGTCTTTGCCTTTTCAGGGCTCCTCCCTGTTTGGGCCTGAGCTCAAGGATCTCATCAGCGAGGCTACTGTAGGGAAGAGTACTCACCTGCCAGTGGTCCTGAGGAAGAAGGCGCCTGTCAAAAGGAATCTGCTTTTTTGTCCTTTTCAAGCAGACTTGCGCCAAGCGACCCAGACGGTCCCTCAGGCTCCGCGCTCTTCATCTAAGCCTATGCAGCAATGGAGATCCAAGTCCTCTGCGAAGCCCAAGACTTCCAAACCTTCTGCATGGCTCGCTGAACCTGGGTCTCCACCCGCAGGTAGGTGGCCTCTTACACCACTACCTCTCGGCTTGGCAGGCCTCTGTGGTTGACCCGTGGGTACAGGTGGTGGCTACAGGGTACAGGATTCCCTTCACCTCCTTTCCTCCTCCCAGAACCTTCTCTACTCGTTCTCCTTTGGGAGCAGAAATGAGCCACATTTTCGAGGAAGCTATACAGGCCCTTCTGGACAAGGCGGTCTTGGAGCCAGTTCCTCCTAAGGAGAGAGGGAGGGGCTTGGGATTCTACTCCATCCTCTTTGTGGTTTCAAAGAAGGACGGCGGTTGTCATCCCATTTTGTATCTGAAAGATCTCAACTCCTTTGTGGTCCGGTCCCAATACTGCCAGGAGTCTCTGCACACAGTGATAGCGGCCATGTCCCCTGGGGAATTTCTGGCCTCTCTGGATCTTCAAGATGCCTATCTGCACATCACAATTCATCCAGAAAGTCGGCAATATGTCCGCTTTGCTTGCGACCAAGAGCATTTCCAGTTTTCTGCCCTCCCCTTTGGCCTGACCACGGCTCCTCAAGTCTTCAACAGAGTCCTGGGAGCATTGATCTCCCTTCTACATTGAAACGGCATCAGGGTGACTCCATATATGGACTACCTCCTTCTGAAGGCCTCTTCTCTGGAACTCCTTCATCAGCAGGTGTAGGACTGCATTTATGCTCTCTCCCATCACGGGTGGATCATCAATTCGGACAAGTCAGACCTTGTTCATTCCCAGAGGATGGTCTTTTTGGGCCTCCTCTTTGGCACTCAGAGAGGGATGGTATTTCTCATGGACGAAGTGGCTCATCAGATAGCACTGAAGGTCCAGGCTATACTGTCTCAGGATCCGGTTCCAGACAAGAAGTTGTCATCCTTGTGGGAAACTTCATTTCCACCATAGAAGCAGTTAGATTTGCCATGGCTCACACCAGGGAACTTCAGAGGTTCCTAATTCTGGCATTCAGGGGCCGACCAGATCTCCTGGAAAGATCCCTATTTCTCCCTCTTCACGTGGAACAGAGCCTCTCATGGTGGCTCAATCTGAACAATCTCCTGAAAGGCAGACACTTCCTGGTGCCCTTCTGGACCACGGTGACTACTTATGCCAGCCTCTCCGGATGGGGAGCAGTGCTGGGGCACTTGAGTGTTCAGGGCCAGTGGTCTCAGGAGGAATCTCTCCTTCCCATCAATGTCTTGGAGCTTTGGGTGATGTTTCATGCCCTACATCACTGGACACAGCAACTGGATGATTGACCAGTCAGGGTACAGTCTGACAACGCCAAAGTGGAAGCCTTCATCAACAAGCAAGGCAGCACAAGAAGTCTTGCAGCTTGGCTAGAGGTCAAAGCTATTTTATCATGGGCAGAGTAGCATCTCCCTGCCATTTCCGCAGTTCATATTCCTGGAGTAGACAACGTTCTGGCAGACTTCCTCAGTCAGCACATGGTGGACAGCGCAGAGTGGGACCTACATCCAGTGGTGTTCAACTTCATCATTCAGCAGTGGGGTCTTCCATGCATCGACCTGATGGCAACCAGGCACAACAGGAAGGTTCCAACATTCTGATCTTGCTGGGCGGATCCCTTGTCTCTGGCAGTGGATGCCTTGTTGATCCCGTGGACATTTCCTTGGCATACATCTTTCCTCCCATTCCCCTGTTGAACAGGGTGCTAAAAAAACTGAGACTGGAGCGCTGCCCAGTTATTCTGATTGCTCCGTACTGGCCTCAACAGGCTTGGTTTCCGGAGCTTCTGGAACTATCACTGGCGGAACGTCTTCGACTTTCCCCCCGTCCGGACCTTCTTCTACAGGGTATCTCTGGGAGGAAGATGTCCATCGTCTGGCTTTGACAGCATGGAGACTGAATCCTCAGTTTTGAAGCAGAAGGGATTTTCTTCTGGTGTGGTGGCTACTATGCTTAGTGCCCTTAAGCCTGTTTCCTCTAAGGCCTGCCATCGTGTTTGGTCTACCTTTCTATCTTGGTGTTCTGGCAAAGACCTGCCTCAGGATTTTGAGCTTCCTACAGTTCTTTCCTTCCTCCAGGATGGTGTGGATAAGGGTCTCAGTCTGAGTTCTCTTAAGGTTCAGACTTCTGCTCTCTCTGTCTTTTTTCAGAGGTGTCTTGCTATCATTCCTGATGTCAAGATTTTCTTCCAGGCAGTTGCTCATACCTGTCCGGTGTTCAAGTCCCCTGCTCCTCAGTGGGACCTTAACCTGGTCTTGGGAGTGTCACGGTTTTATTGAACACTCAGACAATTTGTTAGGATAAAATAGAAAAGCTTTATTAGGCAATATAAAGCGCAACAAGGCCCTTTACGGGTCCAAACTCTACAAGCAGCAGTAAGAAGGCTTGACACAGGTCAGGGCATACAAATAGTAATACAATAAAGGAGGCTCTACCGGCCTTACCGAATACCGGGTAAGGCAGCCTAGAGACTGGTTCAGCAAGGAACAGAGGAGGCTCTACCGGCCTTACCGAATACCAGGTAAGGCAGCCCGGTAACTGGTGCAACAAGGAACAGAGGAGGCTCTACCGGCCTTACCGAATACCGGGTAAGGCAGCCTGGTAACTGGAACAGGAGCACAGAATAACGTAAGGTCAGGAACACCACGAAAGGACACCGACCTAGTGACAGGAGGGCGTATATAAAGGCTAGCCCTGGGAGGGGCTAGCCAGCTAGCACCAATAAGAGACAGCCAAACACAAACCCGGAAGTAAGAATGTCGCACAGAGAATCACGGGCACCCTGATAGGGAGTGCTTCACCACCCTCCTTTTGAGTCTACCATTCCTCTACGTATGCTGACGTGAAAGATTCCATTTCTCCTGGTGATTGTCTCTGTGCTCCGAGTTGCGGAGCTGCATGCCCTGTCTTGTAGACCACCCTTTTTGGCCTTTCACAAGTACAAGGCGGTGCTTCGCACCTCCAAAGAGTTTCTCCTGAAGGTCGTGTCTGAGTTCCACATTAATCAAGAGATTGTGGTCCTTTCCTTCTGTCCTAACCCTACTTCTGACAAAGAGAGGGATCTTCATCTGTTCGATGTTGTTCGTTGTCTCAAGTTCTTTGTGCATCGCACTGAGTCCTTGCGGCAGTCTGACACTCTTTTTGTCATTCCTGAGGGTCCTAGGACAGGGAAGCCTGCTTCCAAGGTAACCATTGCTTCTTGGATCAAGTCCACCATTCGTAAGGCTTACGAACTTCAGAAGAAGCCTGTTCCCTTCACAGTCAAGGCTCATTCTGTGAGGTCTATTGGGGCTTCTTGGGCCTACAAGAACCAGGCCTCAGCTGATCAGTTGTGCAAGGCGGCCCCTTGGTCGTCTATGCACACTTTTTGTAAACACTATCGTGTGGATGATCTGGCATCGGCTGATGCCAGTTTTGGGAGGAAGATCCTGGAGGTGGCCTTGCCTGTCTAGGATCTTATTAGTCTCTCAGTACTCTTTCACTTTTGAGCCCTGTTGGCTCTAGTCCAGTGTGCTGCGTAACAGTTCATGGGGTTTGTTTTACCTCTGTTCAGTGTCCATTGACACTTTGCGGTTCGTGTTGAGCTATTTATGATCTGTAGGTTCATTGGTGCTCTGGTGACTTTGGGGGCCTGCGCCTTGTCCTTTCCTTTCTTCCCATCCTGGGGAACTTAATAGTTGGACATCCCAAAGTAACAAGTAACCTGTATTGGATGACAGAGAAAATAGGATTTTAGTCTTATCTGTTAAATCCTTTTCTCTTAGTCCATACAAGTTATTGGTCTCCCACACTGTCAAGGGACCATGCTTGGCTCTCCTGTGGCAGAACATGGGGGTCCTTTCAGGTTCATGCTCACAGGAGTCTTCCTTTACCTTCTTACTACCTAGTCAATAATTAGTCTGTAAATCTTGCTGGTTGGGGATTGACTAGCTGCAAGCTAAGGAGAGGAGGTAGGCTCCACCCAGCAGTCCCATCTCAGATTTGGTCCTGCCTATTTAAAGGGGCTGATCTCCTACCCAAAGTTACCAGTAACCTGTATGGACTAAGAGAAAATGATTTAACAGGTTAGACTAAAATCTTATTTTGTGGCTGGATGGACAGGGTTTTTTTGTGTTTTTTTTTTTTTTTTTTTTTTTGCGTGTCCCTCTGGCATTCAAAAGGTTAATGAATCATCTTGTACTTAATACATGTTTTTTCACAATAACGTTTCACTGTCCTTTGAACACTTAATTATAGATAGTATACAGCTGTTCCTGATATATACTTCAGGATAAATAGTGATCCAATAACTTCTTAGTGTTTTGTAATCCACAGTTAATACTTGATAAATCACATGGCTACTAGGGTCTGTGAGTTGCATTCTGCTGCTCCAAAACACCAATTTTTGCCATCAGATTGTATTGCAAAATCAACTATTGTATGTTTGTAATTATTAAACCAGTAGGTAATATATCACACTTCAGAAAAGCTGCAAAATATTTGCTTCATTCACAGGAAAAGTGTACTTTGTCAGCTAGAAATGGCATCTCCCAAGTGACAAAGAAAGGTCTTCTTAACACTTAGCATACTGAAAATCAAATGACTACAGTTTTTAGCTGTGTGGACTTTGCTCAGCCTTCTTGATCCATTCCATTACTTAATCCGAACTGCTTACATTTTGACACAAATATAGATAAGAAAATGTCACATAGGTTTAACAGTTCTGTTTCTGTGTATATGCATGTAATCGTCATTGGTCCACTTAAAGTGAGCTTTCACCCTAGTTTGTTTTATAGCGATCTTAAATATGCCTGGGTGTTGTACTAAAATTTTTCTGTAAAATAACTTGTTTTTTAAAAATTGACTAGTATGTTTTGGTGGCATGGAGTAGCTCTGTATGCTAATTCCTTCTACAGTATGCCAATTTAGTTCTATTCTAGGTCAAATGTATCAATCACTGTGATAACAAAAATTCTTCCAAGTGTGTGAACTCTTACATTCCTTCATAGCACAGTGTTTGGTAATATTGGCCCAGCAAATAAATTAATTAACATAATGTGCCACCAACACACAAAGGTTAATTTCTCAAAAACTATCCTATATAATAATTCGCTAGGATGTTTGTCAGAAGCCGTCATGCGCAGTAGAGACTGCCTGAATGCACAGAATGCTGGGAGTTCTGTGCTGGGATCATTCTGTGCTTTCGGGCAGTCTCTACAGTGCATGACTGTGTGGCGGCAGGATGCAGAGCAGGACTGATCTCTTAATCCTTTGAGTGCCAGTGGGGTATGTAACGCATTGCAAAGAAATGCATTGCGTACCCCTCTGGCACTCAAACGGTTAACATAACCCAGACCTTGGTTCGTGTACATGGTCTTTTACTCTAGTTTATATTATAATCAAATGGATAGCACGACATATAGGCATTTTCTTTTCCTCTTTAAAATGAACTTATCTTTAGGGGACAGGTCCACTTTAACCCCCTTAAGGACCCATGACGTGCCAAGACCAGTGAAGGTCCTGGCATGTCAGAGAATTCAGGGGTCCCCGCTCAGCTGCACACTGCTCAGGAACCCCTAAATCCGAATCACAAAAAAAAAGAAAAAAGAAAATCAATTCTCTGCTGTCGTTAAGGGATTAGCAAAACAATTGTCTACATAAAATAAACAAAGATCAACAATACTGTAAGGGCCTTATGTGGAAAGCTAAGGATAAGCAATTCTGGAGCATGCTAAGGGTACCATAAGTAGGAAGTTACAAAATTCCCAAACTTCCAATTGATTCCAATTAAATGGAGCTTTTAACTCCTAGAAAGCATTGCTTTGCAATGTGCACATCCAGAGATGTAAAAGCGCCTTTCATTTACCAGCTCTTGAAAAATCTGTCACTTAAAACAGGGTAATTATCCCTGTTAATCAAATCCTTCAATAATTCTTGAATTCAATAAACTGATAATTATTACAAGACCTAGTCTTGATTGATTTGATAATAATAAATCACTTAGCCCTTTGAGGGCCAGAGGCATGAGAAATCACAACTGCTTGTTTGGAAGACCAATTAACTCCAGTTACTGCTGGGGAGGTGGGTGGAGTAAGAAATAATAATAGACACATGAAATAAATGGTGTAGTGGGGTTGCTCCAGAATTGCTTCTGTTCTTCTAAGTACACCTGCCTCATTGTGTGTGTGTGCTGTGGAGAATCTTACACAAGCAATATGCACTGGTATTGTTGTAGGGAGAAGCAGCATGCTGCAACTTTCCTACAAAAGTATGATAGTTTACAATCAGTAGCATGGGTTTTAGCTGAATTGCATTGAAATCACACAACTATTGCAAAAAAGTAATGCTACAGAAGCCGTTTGTGTTAAGGAACCCTAGCACAAGCCTCAAACTAAATATAAAACACAGATAATAGCCATTGTGTTGAAGAATAGTAATGTCCACTTATAAATTAATGTAATATTGTAGATTAAAAAAAAAGTATCTGGAGCAAATCCCATCTCACAAACCCCCCTCCCTTCCCTTTCCCTGACGTCAACTGTAAAGCTGACAGAAGGAGATCCGTGTTGGCTGACTTTAGGCTCTTCAACAGAGCCAAAATAAAAAGAACTACTTCATTGGAAAGGTCTACAAAGTGTGCTTGCAAACCAGGCACACTTTGTAGACCATTCCAATGAAGTATTTCTTTTTAAATAGCACTATTTCGGCTCTGCTTTTGACTCCTGTTCCCAGGACCGGGATCTCCTTCTGTCTGACGTCAGTGCAAGGAGAGGGAGGGGGAACTTTAAAACGTTATATCTCTGAAACCATAAAGGTTTGAGAGATTGGACTTGCTCCAGATACTTTTTTTTTAATCTACAATATTGCATCAACTTATAAACGGGCATTAGTAACTCTTTAAAATATCTAGTTAAGTTAGATTTGTTGTTGTGCTCCAATGGTGCTGGTGGTTTGCTCCAGAAATGCACATCTTTAGTTTGCACAACAAGGCCCTTCATGTCTTCATTTTACCCACAACACATGGCTAAACTGTTCCATAACATGAAGATAATACTTTAAAAAACAGGTGTTTTCTGATCACACTGTATAAATAATTTATATTGACTAGCAGACAGATCTTTCTGATCTAAAAAATGGAATACTTGCATACAGCAGTAAAACGTAAATGTACATATATTGCAACACATATACATATATTGCAAAAAGTGCTCCATTTTGACTAGGGATGGGCAAAAACTTTCACCCAAAAAGAGAAAACTTAAAATGCTGCACTTTTCACCTTATGTGGGATTTCATGTGAAAAGTACAGCTTTCCACTTTTTTCCAACATGACGTCCGCCTTCCATGACCTCCAGCCTTGTTCAGCTTCATTCAACACGCCAACAGCTAGCGGGTGATGATGGGAGTTGTAGTCTGGCATTAGCAGGAAAGCCTCCCATTGCCAGCCAGTGCTGTAACTCCAAAACATGTACCACGGTAGCCAAAGAGCTACACATACTGACTCTCAGACTTGTCCTACAATAGTCATAGAGCCACACATACCGACCTCCCAGTCTTGTTCCTTTTAACTGTTACCCATAGCAACATACATACTGTCCCTCACTATTATTCACAGAATTAAATAAATAGACATACCTGACTTCTCTATGTAGGACACATTCCTAAGTAAGTCCTTCTGTTACACGGGCCATAGTGCCACTGCCACCCGGTCGCGGGGCAGTCACACGCAGTAGAGACTGCCCGCACCACGTCTGATACAGAGCTGGACGCTCCTTCGGAACGCCCAGCTCTGTATCAGCAGTGGCTCGGGCAGTCTCTACTGCGCATGACCGCAGCACGCGCAGCAGTGTCTACTGCGCATGTCGCAGCGTTAGACACGTATTAGCGAATTATTATATAGGATACCTTCTTTCTGTATTATGGACATGTACATAGGTAAGTCCTTTTGTTACACACATAATTATATAGATATACCTTTTTCTGTATGATGGACATGTACATAGGTAAGTCCTTTTGTTACACACATAATTATATAGATATACCTTTTTCTGTATGATGGACATGTACATAGGTAAGTCCTTCTGTTACACATAGTAATTATGTAGATATTAATTAATTTATTTATTTATTGATTGATTTAGCACCACAAGTTTACACAATGCTTTACAATTTAAGGGCTTGGACAAAAGGTGCATAGGAAAATAAAACACTGGAAATGGGGTCCATGATTGAAAATGGTAAAGGGAGACATAAAGAGAACATAAGGGATAAGTGCAGAATACAGTGCTTGATTTCTGGTCAGGATAGGGGAATATAAGTAAATTATAAAAGCCTTGGATATATGAAGTCAGTGCCTTCTAGCTTGTTGAAGCCTCCTTGAGGAGGTGTAACTTTAAATGAGACTTGAAGACCTCAAGAGAAGTGCAGTGGCATAGCTTGGGAGGTAGAGCATTCCACAGATAAGGAACAATGAGGGAAAAGGGTTTGATTTGAGAGAGAGAGCTGTAGACACAAAAGGAGCTGACAGAAGAATGTCATTCTCTGATCGTAGGTGGAGGGATGAGGTATAGCGGGAGATCAGAGTGCAAATGTAGGTAGAGGAGAGAAGGGTCTTGAATGAGAGAAGTAGTATTTTATAAGATATGTGGAGTTTGATGGGCAGCCATTGGAGTGAATGGAGAAGGAGGAGGGGGGAGGAACAAACCTAAATGACAGTAAGGTAACTTGTGCTGCAGCATTCTGTATGGATTGAAATGTATGGAATTGGGAGACAAGGAGACCAAAGAGAAGAGTAGTCCATGCGAGATAGGAGGAGTTCTTGTGCAAGAACTTTAACTATGGAGGAACAGAGGAAGGGACAAATTGTTGCTATGTTACATGAGGAGAGAATGAGAGGGTAGCATCAATTGTCACCCCTAGGCACTGTCCTTCTGATACAGAATTTATATTAGTGTGATTTTCTGTCACCTGGAAGGGCCCTACTAGGAAAAATCTAGGAGGAATGAGGATTAGCACAGTTTTTGACATGTTGAGTTTGAGGTGTCTATGAGCCATCCAGTCTGAGACAGACAATAGGCTATCTGTTGCTATAGTTTGAACAATAGGAGTCATTTGAGGTGCAGATAGGTAAAGCTGGGTGTCATCTGCATAGAGGTGATATTTGAGTCCGAATTAGTTAATAATTTCACCAAGTGTTATTGTATATATAGAGATAAGAAGCTGTAATAGAACAGAGCCTTGAGGTACACCAACAGAGAGGTGGATGGGAGAGACAAGTGGCAATGGAGACACTGAGGGATCAGTTAGTTAGATAAGAAGACAGCCAGTTCAGGGCTGAGTTATGGATTCCAAAAGAGTAAAGAATTTGGAGGACGAGAGCATGATTGACAGTGTCAAAAGCAGCTGAAAGATCAAGCAGGATAAGCACTGAATAGTGATCTTGTGATTGGCAATGTATAGATCACTGACAACTCTTTTGAGAGCAGTTTCTTTGGAGTGAGCCATGCAAAAGCCAGATTGTAATGGGCTGAGCAGGTTTTGTGCATTAAGAAGTCAAGCAGGCAGGAGTAGGGTAGGTGTTCTAAAAGCTTAGAGGCAAAATGCAGGAGAGAAACCGGCCAATAGCTAGGGGGTGTGGTGCTGTTAGAGGAATCGTTCTTAAGGATAGGTGTCACTTTGGTATGTTTGAAGTCATATGCAGATATAAATTATTGCTCTATGAAGTGTTACTATATAGGTAAGTCCTTCTGTTACACACAGTAATGATATAGACATAACGTATTCCTGTATGAAATATTACTGTTTAGGTAGGTCCTTCTGTATACTGAGAAAATTGATATAACCAACTGTACCTTAGAGGACAAATAAAAATTCGAGAAATTAGCACTGATTTAAATCATAGGAATATTAGTATGTTTGGCATATATGAGGACCTGGAAACATTGCTCAAAGTAGAACTGTGGACATGGAAAGCACAGGTCTGAGCGTAGATGAAGATATCAGGCTACTAAATTTGCCATGGGATAGTTAATGATAACACTATCAATATTTACATGTATTATACTATTATACCCTACCTAAAAAAAATAAAGGAATGTGCAATGGGTTTGTTGTTTGTGAAAAAAAAAAACCCTCAGTTTGACAAGGATGGTAGGGGGCTCATGTAATAACATAGAGGTAACTCTGAATGCCCCTTTACTTACCGTCTCCTTAACACATTGAATACAACCCCCATATTTATCATTTATTCTCACTCACCTTTTTCACCCTATTTTTCACATTCTTACAAATCCCCTTTGATACGAAAGTAGGTACTCTGAACTATGTGCACCAAGAGGTACACAGTGTGGGTGTTTTTCAAGGACTGCCATTTCTCTGTGACCAGGTACAGACTTTTTAGTAACTGGTACAGGGGAACTAAGTGATAAGCCTTTATGCCACAATCTGTGATGATGTAAATGTATTTATGCACTAACCTGGTCTGTGCAAGTGTGTTATTTACATGTGCCAAGCAATCATTGCATACAGACACACAGGGATCAGAACATGCTATTGATTTTCTCAACAGAGGCACCTAGTACATGAAATGTATAAAACCGCTGGTGCAGCTCATTTTCTGCAATAGGATATTTGTGTTCCACCTCTGAGCCTTTACTACTAAGGCATGTATGTATGTATTTTTATTTATATGGTGCCAAACATGGACACACGCTTTACAGAAATTGTAATAGTGCAATACAAAAATACAGAACTGGGTTAAGAGCATCAGGCTAAAGTGCTATCATTGCATTATTAGGGGGGAGTGCAGCAAAGGGACATTGAGAAAGGGACCCTGCCCCAAGGAACTTACAGTCTAATTCGGAATCAAGCCAACATACAGAGACAGTAGGAGGAGGATCATAAGTGAAAATACAAGGATTAGTGAACTGAAGTGCAGAGTCATTCTAATGTGACTGTCAGTATGCACATATTCTTACTGAGATGCCTCATTGAACAGGTGGGTTTTCAGGAAATGCTTGAAAGTGATGAGTTGGATGATTGGTGAATGGTGATAGGGAGGACATTGCAAAGTCGAGGGGCAGCCAGTGAAAAAGATTACAGCTGAGAGATGGCTCGAGTTGTGTAGGGAGGGGACAGAAAGAACCCTTGAGAAGAATGCAGGTGACAGGAAGGGGTGTAGCGGGAGATAAGAGCAGAAATGTAAGAGGGTGCTGAAGAAGAAAGTGACTTAAAGGTGAAGAGAAGAATCTTGTAAGAAATACGAAACCTTGTAGGTAGCCAGTACAGGGATTTCAGGAGCAGATCTGAGGGTAGATATCTGGGAGCAAAAGTAGTAATTCTTGCAGGGCATATGAACGCTTTAATGCATGCAGGTGCATACATTCCTCCATTTTTAAGAGTTCAATGTGAGCAAGCACCAAATGCCTCCACAATAGCATGTGTAGGAAAATGGAGTAAAGTTATGCCATTTTCCTCTGTGTCTTCTTAATACTTGGAGTTAAATAAGGCATAGAGGAAAGGATTACCCTGAAACTACCATAATCTTTCCCACTGCCCTTGCTTTGGCACAAATGGCGTAAAGTGGAGAGTCTTCATAGTAACTAGTTAAGTAAATTGGCATTAGGTGAGCATAGCTGTAAGAAATCAGTTTCATCACTTAGTTTAGAGTGGATTCATATTACCACATCCTTCCTAGCATGCACTGCTCCCTCCACCCTTTATGCCCTCCGTTATATAAACAGTGGAAGACTTACATAACATGGTCCCTAAAGTAACTGAAATTACAGTCTGTCATTGGTTATAGCTATATAGATGGTGACAGTGTATTTATAGAACACTTTTATAAGATGAGCAAAGTAAATCTCAATGGTTAAAGACAGAGTTCCACCTTATTTACCTTTACATATTCTGCAGGTACATAATAAATAAAGTCAGATTGCCTATACTTTTTTTATTTACAGTTTTATGTTCCTGACAGGGTAGCTCTCTGAATTTATGTTTGCAGAGAACATTCTAGCAGGAAACTGTGAAAGCAGATATATTTATACCATGTTGCAGTCTCTAAGCAGCATTAAGCACTCTGTATGCTGCAGAGCTGGGCTTTTACATAGTTTCACTGTCTTTTTCACATTGTAGCTCTTTTACATTTTTGCAGTCTCTCTTTTTTTATAGTCCCACACAGAAAGCTGTCTGGAAATGTATTGAGACAGCTTCCTATCAGGGACTTAAAAGTGTAAAAAATAAAAATAGGTGAAAATAAAAATAATAAAAAGGATTGGGAATTGGACTTCACATATTTTGAACTTGGTGAATATGTAATGTCAGAATAAGTTGAAACTATGTCTTTGATCACTTCCATCATTTCTCGGTCAGGGACAAAATTATCTCCTTACTTCAAGATGGCAGTCAGGCTACATCCCACCTCAGCCTTCTTGCAGATTCTTCACTGGAACTTTGTGTAACCCTATTTGACCTCTTTTTGCAGGAATACACCTAAGAGTCCCTTAACCCTCTGCTGAACAGTGGGTTACATGCGTTGCATACCCCTCTGGCACTCAAAGGGTTAAAATATCCTCTTCATCAGCTATCTCTGACTACATCCCTTGATTTAGAAATTTACAGAAGTACACGAAAGTAAACAAGGAATGGAATATGCATTAATCCTTTGACTGCCAAAGGGGAGATTAATGCATTACTCCATGATAAAATGCTCATCCCTTTGGCACTCAGAGGGTTAAAGGCATATGTCAATGAGTGTGTTCCCGACTATCGATGTTGGAATTAAAGACATATGTAAATCATATATAAGAAAATGTACTTATTCACCAACAGTGAAAAGCAAAATAAATAAATAAACAGTAACAGTGTATACATTAACGCATTGAGAGCCAGAGGGGTGAACAACGCATTGCATTGCTATGCATTTTTCATGTAAATTATATATAACAAAGTGTTTATTGAAATTCCTGTGTACTTCTCCACCAGTGAAAGGCTCGTTCAGTTATTTTTTTTTTCTTCATTTTCAGGCTTATGGCATTGTTTTTATTCGAAAGATCAAGCACAGACATACCCTTGCCAAGAACTATTTCTCTCAGATTCCAGAAATGGCACCATTTCTACATGGGGAGAAGTGTAATCAGATGTCTTCAGGGAATGAACTGATTAGTAAAACAATCCCAGTATCTTCACACATCTAGCTTTTGTTTAAAGGGATAGTAATACTTTATTATTACTATCCCCCATATTGTAAATATTTGCAAAATCATTTAATAGCCCTCATGTTCATCTCTCAAACCTTTATGGTTTGAGAGATAACCAAAGGCAAAGTTCCCCTCTCCCTGAAGTCAGCATTGCACTGACTGCAGGGATATCCGGTCTGACTTTCATCAGGCGGCTCTGCAGCAGAGCTGCGATCGCATTCATGAAATAGAGTTATTTCACTGAAACGGTCTTCTACGTGTGTTTGCAAACCAAGCACATGTAGAAGACCGTTTCAGTGAAATCATTCTTTTTCACTAACGCAATCTCGTCTCAGTTGCAGAGCCGCAAGCCTGTCGTACGACAGACTTCCCCTGCAGTCAGTACAACTCTGACTTGAGGGAGGGGGGAACTTTGCCTTCGGTTATCTCTCAAACCATAAAGGTTTGAGAGATGAACCTGGGGGCTATTAAATTACTTTACAAATATCTACAATACGGGGGATAGTAATAATAAAGTATTACTATCCCTTTAAATCCTATTTGTAGATTCTATTCTTTACTTCTCAGACATCAGAGATATGCAGTTGTCTCTACCATATAACATTATCCTATATAATAATTTGCTAAATGTGTGTTTGTCAGAAGCCGTCATGCACAGTAGAGATGGTAGCATGTGCTGCAGTCATGCTTAGTAGAGACTGCCCGCGCAGCGGCTGATACGCAGCGGGGCGCTCCGAATTCAGACCGTAGTCAGTGTGCAGAGGGGACTACGATCTGAATTCGGAGCGCCCCGCTCCGTATCAGCCGCAGCGCGGGCAGTCTGTACTGTGCATGACTGCACCACGGCCATTGCTGGGTTGCACTGTGGCCCGTGTACACGGACTCTTCAGCTAGTCTCTTCATATTGCGATGTGCCTTAAATGTTGATTAAGCAAATATTTAATTAAACATTGCCCAAAATTGTGTACTTTGCTTATCTGTCAGTAGATATATTTCTTCTGAATTGTGTTTTTCATAGATGTTTCAATGCGATTTCAAAATTATTCAGAAATTAATTATTTGCAAAGCATTGGTCATAAATATACCAAAAGTTGAAGTAGTACATTTCTTTTTATATAGGATGCACTCACGATAATTTAAGCTGATGCCTGGGTGCCGGACAGTGTAATCAATAATAGAGCAAGAATCAGCACTCTCAGGAAACTTGTACTTGATGCAATAGATGATTTATTCAGAGATCAATGTTTCGATCCCAGCAGGGATCTTTATCAAGATGGCTACCAAACACACAACACCCCTCTTAAATACCCTGTGACCCCTGACCTTTGACCTTACCCTTGAAAAACAAGTGATATAAAATAACAAATAATTTAAAAATACAATATAATGCAGCATCTTCTACGCTGATGTAATATAATCACATCAAGCTAGTTACTGTCATCATATAATCCCAAACGCTTATGCACACCTCATTTGTGTAAAGATAAAATCAAAAAGAAATAGACAACGAACATCACCTGTATACAAATTTCCGTATATCTTGTTAAATCCATACATTATTCACTCTGTATCTATCCTCTGTGTATGACAAATAATGAAACCAAATACATAATGATATGAATCAAATGTACCGCTAAAGATCTTAGGTCTCCTTGACATTGCACAGCACCGGCTGCCATGTCTAATGAATTCTAATGAATAATCACATAATGTTTGATTCCTATTTGTTTCAATAAATTGGTAACATGATACAAAGTGTTCTGTATTAGGCCATATCACAATGTTGCCATTCCTAATGCTTATAGGATATCATTTGTTGCCACATGTACATGCATTTATGCTACCTTAATCAATATGCTCATCTGATGAAATACAGCAATCAGAAAACAAAGATTCCTATAAATAAATCCTCTCTCTGTGGTCCCATGCAATATACAAAATTATTATAAATCAAATACACAAACATATGGGATATATGATGAGACCTATTAATGCCAATATGCAAAATACATTCTGGAGTATTGAATCTGCTTCTAAAGTCCAAAACTAGTACTTCTGAGATAATGGACTTAAAGTGATTAAAGGCCTGAGTCAAGTATCATCTCTTAAATGTATCTTTAAATGACATAATTCCATGTGATGACATAAATAGTATAAATCCCATTCATGGATCAAAAGAAAAAGTCACCAAGTGTTTTTAAATGATTTGAATAATTCAAATGAACACTTCAAATAGGTACCTAGATATCAAATGATAACCCATACTCCTGTTAGATCAGGAACCCATAGATTCCTGAATCTGTCTTCAGAGCTAGGTTATTCTCAGATAAATGTCAGCTCAATAATCACAGATCTCAGACTTGCTGTAGGCTTGTGTCATCCTGTGTATGCACATTATGAGCAGGGTACCTTGGTGTTCAATGACCATTCTTCCTCATGGGTTCAATCTGACCACCTCCACTGAAAAGCGGATTAGAGTGGTCACTCCTTTGATCCAGTTACAGTCACCTGATGGTGAGGAAAAGTAGCCATTCCTTGGTGATTTCCCATATCTATCAGATATATACCGCCTCCATTGTTCCATGGATCAGAGCAGGGTTAAATCTGTCATAAAAAACATGAGTATGACACATATTCATTCAGGCCGTAAGGTGCAGTTGTGTTGAGGTTTTTTTATCCATTTTAATTCCCTCTGTAGGAGTTTTTTGCCCCGGTCTACTCCCCTGGGGTGAATTGGTTCTTGATCTATAAGCATATATAGCAAAGAGTTTACCGTATGCTTATATTGAGCAAAATGTCTTGCTACAGGTTTATCTGATGAACCTGTTTGCAATGAGTCTCTAATCGTCTTTCTGTGATTGGCCATCCTCTCACGTATGGATGTAATAGTTTTGCCAAAGTAGAGAGCACGGGCATCTGATAAATTAAATCACATATGTAGATATGCAAGTCAATTTGTATCTTATAGGAATCAATTTGCCCGATCTGGGATCTTTGAATGATTGTCCTGTCAATAAATTCTTACAGGTTATACAATTAGGACATTTCAATGTCCAGTTTTCTCCTTAGGTAACCAATAATGTTGGTCACTAGTATAACACTTTTTGGGGTCTGTTTTCACAAGTATACTCTTTAGATTTGGTCCCCTTTTATATGCCATCATTGGAGTGTTCCTAAATATTGGGGGTAATGTTCTATCATTAGACAGGATTTGCCAACGAGTTAGTATGTTTCTTTTGATGATATTAGAGGTTGGTGTATATTTAGTACTGAATATAAGTCTTTGTGAAGTTGACTCTTTAGTTATTTTTCTTTGTAGTAATTCGTCTTGAGTTTTTTTCACATGCTTTAGCAAAATGTTGCCTCAAATCCTTCTCTTTGTAACCCCTCTCTTTTAATCTGGCTATTAGGTCCTCAACTTGTTCCATACCTTTGGATCTGTCCCTGTTGTTTCTCAAAATTCTGATCATTTTAGAGAATGGTACTGATTGCATAATATGTGTAAGATGACAACTACTCCTAAGAAGTAATGTTTTTCTATCTGTAGGTTTTCTAAAGTTTTCTGTTGTAATTGTACCATTGACCATAGAAATTGTAACATCTAAAAAGTTAACAGTGTCTGGACTGCTAGTGCTTGTGAATTTGATGGGTGCCTCCAGGGTATTCAGTTCTTCTATGAACATGTTTAGGGATGTCTCGTCCCCTCTCCAGATTAAGAATAGATCATCAATAAATCAATAACAACATATGAGACGACATCTGCTTGTTTAGATAAAATATGTGTCTCTTCAAACATCGACATATATAAGTTTGCAAATGATGGTGCTATGTTGGATCCCATTGAGGTACCTGCTATTTGTAAGTAGTAAGATCTTTCAAACTTAAAGTAATTATAACCTAAACAGAATCCTAGCAAAGTCATCAGGAATTCTGTAGGGGGTCGGTTGCTATCCGGGTTCTTGACAAGTGCTTGTCTTACAGCTTCCATGCCATCCACTATAGGAATGACTCTATATAATGATTTAACATCAAGTGTCACTAGTAAAGCCTCATTTGGTATAATGTTCAATGATTTAAGTTTAAGCAGAAAGTCTGATGTGTCTCTGATATATGAGGATGTTTTGTGTACCACTGGTTCTATGTGGTAATCCAAAAATTGCGCTGTTGGTTGTAGTAGGGAACCTATTGCTGCCACAATGGGTCTTTCAGGCGGACATTTCGGATCTTTATGTATTTTAGAGATTGTATATAGGATGGGACAAACGGGGTGGTCATTAGTCAGGAAACCATATGTGTTGGTATCTATCCATCCTGATGCATGAGCTATTTCCAGGGTCTTATCTATCATTTTTTTTGTATCTCATCATGGGTCTCCTGATAATAGTTGATATGTATGTTCATCTGCTAATTGTGTCATGATGTCATTTCTATATTCTTGATAGTTCATTAAGACAATTGCCCCTCTTTTGCCTGCAGGTCGGATGACAATGTTATGATTAGAAGTTAAAGATTTAATAGCTTCTCTTTCTGAAAATGTTAAATTTTGAGAAACAACAGTGACAGATCCAAAGGTATGGAACAAGTTGAGGACCTAATAGCCAGATTAAAAGAGAGGGGTTACAAAGAGAAGGATTTGAGGCAACATTTTGCTAAAACATGTGAAAAAAAACTCAAGATGAATTATTGCAAACAAAAATAACTAAAGAGTCAACTTCACAAATACTTATATTCAGTACTAAATATACACCAGCCTCTAATATCATCAAAAGAAACATACTAACTCGTTGGCAAATCCTGTCTAATGATAGAACATTACCCCCAATATTTAGGAACACTCCAATGATGGCATATAAAAGGGGACCAAATCTAAAGAGTATACTTGTGAAAACAGACCCCAAAAAGTGTTATACTATACGATTGTATGGTGGAGCTGTTGCTACTGCATCTTATGTATAGCTCAGTGGACCATAAACCTCCATAGGATTACGTAGCAACAGCACCACTGTAAAATGTCAGGCGATGGTGGTACTGCACCCAAAAATCCAAGTTTGGGTGAAAGTAATCTTCGAATAAAATATCTCTTAGCAGTATCCTTGTTTTACTCTGTAGGATAAACTCTGCAATACAGACAAGCTTTACTTTGTCTTTAAAGTGAGTAGATGCCTTGGTTGCCAACAATTGGGAAGGATTTAGGTGAGGCAGGGGGTCCTCAAACTGGGCTCACTGGGACCTCAGATTTCCCTTAATAAGTTCAAGGTATGCAATATAACAAGAGTAATTAAAGGGATAGTAATACTTCGTTTTATCTTTATTTTATTTTGTAGGCATTAAAAAAACATGAAGAACAATATAAGTCTTATCTCTCAAACCTTTATGGTTTAAGAGATATTCACAAGCAAAGTATCCCCCCCCTGTTCAGCCACATCAGAAGAGAGGTGCCCAGGTAGACTGCAGAGAGGGACAATCTTCAATTAAGATAAGGGAAAAAGCTGAAAAACTTGTCAAGGGGGGAAGTGCTTTCATTCTTTTCATACAAAGAAGATTGTCCCCTGCTGTTATCTGTCTGGTCTTACAACCAGATTCACATCTGAGAAGAGATGGCTTACACTAGGAAAAAGGGGCGGGAGGAGGAAACTTTGCTTGTGAATATCTCTTAAACCATAAAGGTTTGAGAGATAAGACTTATATCATTCTTCATGTATTTTTAATGCCTACAAAATAAAATAAAGTTAAAATGAAGTATTACTATCCCTTTAATTGTAGATTGAGGATTAAAGCCAGTGTTAACAGTGCAGTTTTTTCCCCAGTAAGAAAAATTATTTGATCCCCTGCTGATTTTGTAGGTTTTCCCACTGACAAAGAAATGATCAGTTTATTATTGTAATGGTAGGTTTATTTGAACAGTGAGAGACAGAATAACAAAAAAAATCATGAAAAACGCATTTCAAAAAAGTTATAAATTGATTTGCATTTTACGGAGTGAAATAAGTATTTGACCCTCTATCAATCAGCAAGATTTCTGGCTCCCAGGTGTCTTTTATACAGGTAACAAGCTGAAATTAGGATCACTCTCTTAAAGGGGGTGTTTCTAATTTCAGTTTGTTACCTGTATAAAAGATACCTGTCCACAGAAGCAATCGATCAATCAGATTCCAAACTCTCCACCATGCCCAAGACCAAAGAGCTGTCCAAAGATGTCAGGGACAAGACTGTAGATCTACACAATGCTGTAATGGGCTACAAGACCATCACCAAGCAGTTTGGTGAGAAGGTGACAACAGTTGGTGCGATTATTCGCCAATGGAAGAAACACAAAATAACTGTCAACCTCCCTCGGTCTGGGGCTCCATGCAAGATCTTATCTCGTGGAGTTTCAATGATCATGAGAATGGTGAGGAATCAGCCCAAAACTACATCGGAGGATCTTGTCAATGATCTCAAAGCAGCTGGGACCATAGTCACCAAGAAAACAATCGGAAACACACTATGCCGTGAAGGACTGAAATCCTGCAGCGCCCGCAAGGTCCCCCTGCTGAAGAAAGCACATGTACAGGCCCGTCTGAAGTTTGCCAGTGAACACATGAATGATTCAGAGGAGAAGTGGGTGAAAGTATTGTGGTCAGATGAGACCAAAATCGAGCTCTTTGGCATCAACTCAACTCGCAGTGTTTGGAGGAGGAGGAATGCTGCCTATGACCCCAAGAACACCATCCCCACCGTCAAACATGGAAGTGGAAACAATATGCTTTGGGGGTGTTTTTCTGCTAAGGGGACAGGACAACTTCACCGCATCAAAGGGACGATGGACGGGGCCATGTACCGTCAAATCTTGGGTGAGAACCTCCTTCTCTCAGCCAGGGCATTGAAAATGGGTCATGGTTGGGTATTCCAGCATGACAATGACCCAAAACACATGGCCAAGGCAACAAAGGAGTGGCTCAAGAAGAAGCACATTAAAGTTCTGGAGTGGCCTAGCCAGTCTCCAGACATTAATCCCATAGAAAATCTGTGGAGGGAGTTGAAGGTCCGAGTTGCTAAATGTCAGCCTCAAAACCTTAATGACTTGGAGAGGATCTGCAAAGAGGAGTGGGACAAAATCCCTCCTGACATGTGTGCAAACCTGATGGCCAACTACAAGAAACGTCTGACCTCTGTGATTGCCAACAAGAGTTTTGCCACCAATTACTAAGTCATGTGTTGCAAAGGGGTCAAATACTTATTTCACTCAGTAAAATGCAAATCAATTTATAACTTTTTTGAAATGCGTTTTTCAGGATTTTGTTGTTGTTATTCTGTCTCTCACTGTTCAAATAAACCTATCTTTAAAATTATAGACTGATCACTTCTGTGTCAGTAGGTAAACTACAAAATCAGCAGGGGATCAAATAATTTTTTCCCTAACTGTAGGCCTTATGTATCAAATCAAACTGGAATAATTTCAGGACAAATGCACAGAAATGTTTCCATTTGTTTAAATGGGACTTGCAATGTCTTGTAGATCTTTATATCTTTCAAGGAGTTAAAAGCCCCTTTAAAATCAATAGGGATTTGGGGAATAGCATTTCTTCCCTATGGTAAAGGCAGGCTGACCCAGAATGTATCCAGTTTGCTTTGATACATAAGGCACAAAATCTAACACGTCACAGAGAATGATTGTTATTTTTCAGTTTCTGCCTCACAAAGGCAAGATTCAACACTCTCTGTTGTTTGCTATTCACTATTGCTCTAATCAAAGATTTCATTGTACCACATCTAATAGACTTGTTTTCCTTTCCACTCTGGTTATCCCTAATCTTCCATGATCCTCCAGAAAAAAACAAAGAATAATGAAGTTCAAAATCAATGAATAAATTTACTGTACAACGTATGTGAAAAAACAAGCTTACAAAAAAAATGGATAAACAATATACAATATGCATATGAAAAGGTGCTAAACAATTAAAGTGAAAACAATCCAATATGTATGGAATGTGTGTGATTGGACTGGAAACTAAACTGTTGTAGTTTATGCCAGTTTCATCTGCCCATGAAGGGCTTTGTATACACAAATCTCAGCCTTTACAGTCCTCAAGTACCCCTCAGGCAGTGAAATCCAGGGAACCTGCACTGTTAGGGATTATTAATATCTGCAACTGAGAAACTCTGCCCTAGGAGACAAATAAGAGAGAATTATTTATGTCACCTCGATTCAAGTTTTAATATTTGAAAGCGTCATTTAAAACTGCATATGTGATGTTAGCGAAAATACCAGCAAGTTTACAATTAAGGAAATATTCATACTAGGTAACGTACGCTAATATTTGCTAATTGTGGTACTCATGCAGTGCCAGTGACATTTCATATGTTATTAAGCTTTTCAGTGACCTTTCATATGCTAATGAAGCCATTTCAGGGAAGTTTTATATGCTAATGAATATTATTTATAATTCATATGCTAATTAAGCATTGTAATGCACAAGGATATTTTCACTTTCACTTTTCCCAGAAATAAAAGTGTGACTATTTCCTAAATTGTACATCACTGGACTTTTGGTTAACATGATACATAAGCAGTTTTGAATTAAGTTTTCAAATATGTAAAAGAAATACCAAGGGGGCGGGTCCATTTTAAAGGTCTCCAATAGGAATTTTTATTTACCCCTGTGGTACAGTTTGTATGCTCCAGAATTGTTCCAGTTCTTAGAACAGGTGTCTATCAAGTTCAGCCTATGCTATAGCACTCCTATGATCCAGGAAAAGGCAAAAAATAAAAAACTAAGCCTGAAGTGGGTAAAAAAATTCCTTCCTTAGTCCAAAAGTTAGTTAAATATCTTCCTGGAGCAACATCTGATCTGCACTGAAATCAACTGTCATATTTCTCAGTATTGTTCTGAGCTACAAAGGTATCCAATATATTTTTAGAGGTAAAGACAAGAAAATCCACGCACTCCCACTAAATAGCTCTATCGAAGACTGGCAATAAAATCAACTCTTTATTTCAACGGTTTAAAAAATACCTTTAAATCTTCTGGCTGAATTACAATTGGAGAGACTTATGACACTATACAACCAGCAAGATCCAAAAGACACCTCATTAAACAGATCCATGCTTTTCGCATCTGAGACGATTACTCATGATCCCTGGATGCAAACAAAATGAGCCGCCCTGCATTTAAATCCCAGCCATCCAATCAACGATCAGTGTCCACATCGTCACAGGAGCGTCATCACATGAGCGGCCCTGTAGAAAACCAAGTCCCAGTCCCACATGATCCACTACAACCAATCCAGGAGCCGAACATGATAATCAAATAACAACATCTACAGTCGGCATCCACGTCATCGCCACAGCGTCATCACATGGGCGGACCTGGTAGAAAACCAGGTCCCAAACCCACATGATCTGCTGAAGCCAATCCGGGAGCCGAACCTGGTACTCAATCTAAAAACCGCATCCAAAAAGAAAATAATGGTAACCACCTCTTTCAGGAAGTAAACACATCTACATGGTCTCTAAACTGTTCCGAAGATCAACCGACTCTTATCAAACTTCATAAATGCAACAATCATTAACACAGTCTTAGTCCTAATGTCACGAAGGACCCAAAAGCACACACATGCTGCAGGAAGGGCCAAACCACTCACGTACAGCCCAAACAGCCAACACTGCGTGCACGCGCCCCAGATATCAACCGCACAGAGACAAAAGGCTGGTATTATACCCATAATAGGCCATGATGATGTGACAAAACAACCCGAAAGAGGCTAAATGTCAAAATAAAAAGGCCTTGACATAAATGTAAAAAATGGCTCAGAAATGCTGCATCCAGATAAAAACAAATGTTAAAGGAACATTTACTTAATATTTACAAAGAGATGCCCAAATCAACTGAACAAGCAGTAAATGTCAATAAAGAGAGAACAGAAATAACCTGTCACAACAACAAAAATGACACTCAAGATGTTATAATAGTAAAGGAAGCAAAGGAGATGAAGAGAGAGGCGAAGAACACAATATAAAGTAAAGTAAACAAAATGTATATGTTAACATCATAATCATACATAACAGGTCACATCATATTCTTTATTTAATCCATATGGATGCCTGGTATGTAGTTCAAAAATCCAATACACCTCTCTTCAACAGCTTGTTGTCTAAGTTACCTCCTCTGACACCCAAACTCACTTTCTCAAGTCCCTGAACACTAAAATGATGTATACCACAAGTGTCAGAATTAAAGTGGACCGCCACGCTAGAGCGAGGGTCAACATTCCGGATATTACTCAGATGTTCATTGACCCTCTCTCTAAGACTCCTAATGGTTTACCTACATATTGTATATTGCATCGCTTGCACATCAGCAAGTAGATCACACCTCTTGTGGAACAATTTATATATCCTTCTACTTCATATTGTTTCCCTGTAATATTAGAAGTAAAATATTGAGATATATTCAAATGTCCACAACATCGGCATCGTGTACCCCCACACATAAATGTGCCCCTGGTTATCAACCAATTGCATCCAGTCGTGGAACCAGCGGGAACAAAAAGACTGGGAGACAGGACACTCGACAAAGTGGGCGCTTTCTTATAAACAAATTTACAGCCTCCCTCAATAACTTTCCTTAAACCTTCATCATTCTTCAAAACAGGCAAATGTCGTTTCAGAATTCCCACTATGGCATTAAACTCCAAACTATAAGATGTTGAGAAAATAACCTTCTCACTATCAGTTGATCTAGATACATTTTTATCTTTATTGTAGCTGAGAAGGTCCTCCCTATTAACACATCTAGCTCTCTTTAATGCTCTGTCAAGTATCCGAGGCTTATAACCTCTGTACAAAAATCTCCTATACAACTCCCCAGAGCGCATTTCAAACTTTGCATCATCAGTACAGTTCCTTCGTAAATGAAGGAACTGTCCAACTGGTATACCACGAACCGTGTGTTTCGGGTGTTATTATTTAAATAGGCAACAAACTCCTCTACATCATATATTTGACCATGCCAGATGAACAATAAGTCATCGATATACCTACCAAACTATCCTGTCCCTGTAGGGATTCCGTTCCCCAAAGACGTGGCACTCCTCCCACCAACCCATAAAAAGGTTGGCATATGAGGGGGCAAATTTAGCCCCCATAAGTGCCACGCCTCTGGAGAAAGAAATCCCCACAGTACATAAAAAGGTATGTGTCAAACCGATGACAAAATAAATTCAATAAGAATGTCTGAATAGGGACTGTAACGTGTAAGATGGTACTCCAATGCCACTAATCCCAATTCGTGTGGTATACTGGAGTATACGGATTTTATGTCACAGCTAAGCCATACATGGCCCTCAGACCACTCTACATTCTTTAATTTTTTAATTACATTAGTGGTGTCTTTTAAATAACTGAATAATCTGAGGACCAGTGGCTGTAGCTTGTGATCCACCCATTCTCCTAAAATTTAATTCAAGGACCCTATACCGGAGACAGTAGGTCTTCCCTCTGGGTTCTCCAGGGACTTATGTATCTTGGGTAGATGGTGAAATATAGGGACTACAGGATCCTTGACCAGAATGGCCTTGGCCTCTTTAGATGTTAAAACACCTAACCCAAGACCTCTGTCTACTAGAGAGCCCAGAAGGCGAGCATAGTCTCCGGTAGGATTCCTTGGAAGTCTAACATAGGCATCAGCATCTTCCAATTGTCTCAATGCCTCCTGTTGGTAACTCTTAGCATCCAAAATCACCACCGCTCCTCCTTTGTCTGCACTCCTAATAACTATATTATTGTTGCCAGACAATCTTTTTATAGCATCTTGTTCTTCCTTAGTGATATTAGAGCATTTTTTAACTTGGTTGCTGTCCAGGCGTCGTAAGTCCTGTTCCACCAAATCTTGAAATATATCAAGGACCTTACCTCTGGCAGCAACTAGGTAAAAATATGAGGAGGAACTCAAGGAGGATTTGGTGTGTGTCAGCGAGTCATGTGCTTCAGTATTTCTACTCTCCAGTTGAGTATCTACCAAATCCATTAACACACAAGAATCACTGAAAGACACCAAAGTTCTTCTATTTTCACTAGGGACAATATATTTTTGAAACCATCTACAGTGTCTACAAACACAGCCTCCTAAAACAAAGAATTCCACAACCTTGCTGCCCTTACTATAATAAAGACCCTGCTTTTCTTTCCTCCAGTCTTATTGGATGACCCCTTCTTTTTTTTTTACTTGGTTCTCTGAGTAAATAGTTCTCTAGAGGGTGCTTTGTAACGGCCTCAGATTTATTTGTAATTAACAATTTTAAAACATGACAGGAGCTTCTATTTGCATTACTTTCTTCACCTCCAATATCAGCACAGCAGAAAAATAAAACAACCAATTAAAGAAAAGAAAAAAAAAAAGTATATGAGTAAACCCTTTCTACTTCCTTTTTCTTGTTGCTCACCTCAGGACACAGGTCATATATCATTTTTCACAACTTAGTCGTTAATTAATGTTCACAACTTTAACAAATAAATGTGAATTCTTATTGTTTTCCTTATTGCTTTATTTTGCTCTTTATTCATTCTAAAGTCTTGGTTTCTGTACTATCCTGGATCATTTCTTTATTCTAAACCCTCTTTTAGTCTACCCACTCTTTTATTTAGTTTAAACTCTTGCTTTACCTTAATATCGCTCGTTTCCTTACTCTTTACTCCCCTTTTTGTCTTCCTTCCTCATGTCCCGTGCCCTAACCGGCCTATTACGTCTTGGTATCTCGAGTGACATCCATTAGAGCCGGATCTCGTGGGAACTGCGAGTTCTCATGAGATCTCGGCGCCATTTTGTTTTCTCTTCCGTGCTTCCCTTGGACCTCCATTCGGGTTTCTTCCCGCACCGAGTGACATCCTCCTTGAGTTTTAATGCATATGTTCAAATTTCTAAACGTTTTATCTAAACTGCAAGCCAACTTCTATTAAAAGGGCGAGCCCCACTAAATGATCATATATCTGCCTCAATCTGGTTCAACTTCTCCTGGGACAACATTTCATTCTGGGATAAACCCTGCAAGCCAGTATATATTAAAACAAATTTTATTACTGTTTTCCATACTTTCAACTGGGTGAGCCCCAGTGCAATTCATTACCAGACTCCCATTGTCTGCCCATATTTAGCTTTATATAGAACTGGACCTTCTTATATTTGGAATTATATATACTCATATCAAATCCCTCTACCTGCCTCTACTGAGTGAGCCCCCTCAATACTTCCCTTTCTCATACTTTATTGGATGAGACCCATATTTATATCCTTGTCATGGATGACACTCTTAACCCTATTTTAGGATTGGACAATCTACAACAAATTATTAATGCTGCTGTTGCAGCATCTATTGAGAAAGTTCTTGCTGGCTCTGTACCTCAATTACCTACTTCCCCTCAGACCAACCCACCCCCTCCTATGGCTGAGGATTCTGCAGACTCTGATGCCTCTGAGTTTCAGACATCTCCGGTCTCCAAACGACATTGGAAGGGCTCTGGCTCTAAACCTAATCCTGAAAAAGGAAAAAACCCTGCAAAAAAGGGCAAATTGACCACCGCCCTTGAGGTTCATGGGGCTTCTAGATTGTCCTCAGATGAGGAGGACCCAGATTTTCCACTCAATCTAATTGAAGTGGACTCTTGGCAGGCAAATTTTTCAGAGGATGAGGGCCTCTATGAGGAATGTTCAGGTGAACACAATCCTTTTACGGATGAGCCCCGTTTTACTAATAACGTCTGATGCTGATCCTTCCCTTGATAAAAATACCCCCAAGGATATCAAGGATTCCATGGGCAAGACAATGTTTGACCCCGGTACTCTCTGACACCCTTGGTCTGCAGAATAGACCCCCCCCCATCTAGCGCAGTACTTGCATTCTTGGTTGAGACAACCCCTAGACAAAGACGTCAGAGCTCATCTTAGAAGTGAATGCCCTCGGCCAGTCATTCCAGACAAAGTAGCACTGACACCTGAGTTTCACCCGACAGTGTGTACATTCACGGACAGGTCGGCAAGAGACCCACAAAAGGGTCTAGAAAAGGGCCTCAAGTCAGCACAAGATAAGCTAATAGATGTGACTGGCCCTATGGCACAAATCTTATATCTGGCAGATTCTGCGCTTTCATCAAAATCCATCATAGGCGCTCACATGATCTGAGAATGGATACAATGTTGCATTCGTATGATAGGGTATGCCAATGTTGCAATTTCAAACGAAAGACGCAAGGCTGCGTTACTTCTCATTGTCCCTAAACTTGCCGAACTCAGTGCCAAAGAGCTAGGCCCTTCCGCCAATGGAATGCTTTTTGGAGAACCCTTCCTGAAGGAACTTCAGAAACATGTTAACATCTTCTCTTCCTTGAGTAAAGCACAAGTCTCCTTGAAAAAAGTTTTCCGACCTACTCCTCAGAGAGGTGTTTTTGGCAGGGCAGGTAGACAGCAGGGCCATGTCACCAGCCATTTTTGGCCTACAGGCTCCAGAAACTATCCATCTCAATCCTTTTACCAATCCTCTTCTACTAGATCACACCTTCCACCACAGAGAGGTTCCACAGGAGCTCGAGAATATAGAGCCCGTGGACGCTCCAAGTTCTACTCAGGTGAGTCCAATTGCTTTAAACCGTTTTTTCCCCTCTATTAACTGCAGGCAGACTTCCCCCTTTTCTACAGAATTGGACTTCGATTTCCTAGGACGCCTGGATTCTTCAGACCTCACAAGGCTACAGAATAGCATTTCATACAACTCCTCATCAATTTTCACTACCGTCTCTTCACCATCTATGACTCCTTCACAAAGAGCTTGTTGCCCTCAGGGACAAAAGAGCGATTCAGAGGGTGCCAAATTCCGGCGGCTTCTTCAGCAACATTTTCCTAGTGACAAAAAAATCAGGGGAATCCAGACCTGTCATCAATTTGAAGAAGCTCAATTCCTTTGTCCGTTTGTTACAGTATCTAGTTTCTGGCGCGACATTCCAGTCGGCGTTGCACCCAGACCCGGTGAGCAAACGGTGCTGGGCCATTGTGGGCGTCCTGTGGGAAGCCCGGGCAGACTATGCCTGGAGATCTGTGGCGTCCATGTCCTCGAGCAGGACTACGATAGCTTGGAGCAACGCAGTGCATGGGTACTGGCACTCTGTTCACACTATGTGTATGTCGCCTAGGGTTGATTTATACCGACCTGAGTTAACTCCGCCCTGCTGCTTCCTGTGACCTGGGGTTTTTAGGTCTGCCTTACCTCTTCCCACTCACCCTTGCATTGGTGTCAGTTTGGAGCTCTGCTCAGTGCATGACCCATCATTGGCTACGATCCCACTCTGTGTATGACCCGATATTGGCTACGAACCCGCTCTGTGTATGACCCGATATTGGCTACAAACCCACTCTGTGTATGATCCGATATTGGCTATGAATCTGCTCTGTGTATGACCCGATACTGGCTAAGAACCCGCACTGTGTATGACCCGATATTGGCTACGAACCCACTCTGTGTATGACCCGATACTGGCTATGAACCCACTCTGTGTATGGTCTGATATTGGCTACAAACCCGTTCTGTGCATGACCCGTTCTGGCTGTAACCTGTCCGAGTCAACCCTGTGCTAGGCTAAGATATCTTGGTACCAGTCTCTGCTCTGCTGACTCTCCGCTGCCTATTCACAGAGCATAACTTGCTTCTGGGGACTCCCGTCCCTGTCACTTCGCCGTCGCTATTCTGACTGGGTACTGATATCGCCTAAGGGCTCTGACGTTTGTCCGCAGTACCAAGCAGAGAGTTCTGGTTCCGCTCCTATTAAGCCAAGGGTGTTTAGCCTGACTTCTGACGCAGGTCAGAGGGTTCTGTGTTGCGCTCCTTCCCTAGCCAAAGGGGTCTAGTCTCTGCTCGGTATCAGAACGTTCTGGTTATGCTCCCAAATAGCCAATAAGGGGTCTGTCTGACTACTTGTGAGTCAGAGGGTTCTGTGCAGCTAGCTTGGTAGCCACTGTGGGAGCTTTTACGTTGTCAGATTTATCTAGGAATCCCTGGGTCCACTTTGAGTCAGACAGGAGATCTTTCTCTCGCTGACCTCGGGCAAGCTGCTGTTCCTGTGTTCCTGCCTTACCTCTTCAGATCAAGAGTCGCTGCTCCCGCTCCTTATACTACACTGATTGTGAGGAGACTGCCAGTGGCTTTTCCTAGTCTCCAGCAGCCAGGTTCTTAGTTCAGCCTATTATTTCTGGTAATAGGGCCTGCTATCTTTCCTGCTGCTATCCTGACTGTAAATATTGGCATCTTAAATAAACAACTTTCACTTTATCGAATTGTCTCTGAGCATTCCTAGCAACCGTGACACCGTTACAGATGTTTCAAGATGGAGGTGTCACGGTTTGTTTTGACTCTCAGACACAGAGTAAGATAAAAATCAAACTTTATTGAAAAGTTTAATGGGAATCCTCACGGGTCCTGAACATACACATATATCACATGTACATAATGGATTCAAACAGTAGTATTTGCAAGATACAGCATGGTAGGCTCTACCGGCGTTGCCAATATACCAGGCAAGGCAGACTAGAGGGCAACACGACAACTGTGGCTCTACCGGCCTTGCCAATATACCGGGCAAGGCAGCCAGAAGGACAGCTCCACAAATGATGAATAGATGGAACAGCAGCATTAGATGGAACAGTGGAGCAAACCAGTCTCACAACCAGGGAAACCAAACCGGTTCAACAATGGAGGCAGCAGCAACCGGTGAATGAAGGATTAACCAGTACCGCACTGGACAACAGTATAGCAAACCGGTTCTATATAGATGGATCAGCAACCGGTAATGTGGAGTAAACCAGTATCGTGTATTGGACAACAATAGCGTCTAACCGGTTCTATACTGGCGAATCAGCAACCGGTACCACGTACTGGACGACAGGAACGCCCAACCGGTTCTAAAAGCAGAATCAGCAACCGGTAAATGTGGATTAAACCAGTACCGCGTACTGGACTACAGGGACGCCCAACCGGTTCTATACAGCGAGATTAGCATCCAGTGAAAGTGGAGTTAACCAGAATCGTGTATAGGACAACAGGAATGCCCAACCAGTTCTATAAGCGGAATTAGCAACCGGTTAATGTGGAATAAACCAGTACCACGTACTGGACTACAGGGACGCCCAACCGGTTCTATACAGCGAGATTAGCAACCGGTGAATGTGGAGTAAAGCAGTACTGTGTACTGGACAACAGTGAAGCCCAACCGGTTCTATACTAGCGAATCAGCAACCGGTGAATGAGGAGAAAACCAATACCGCGTACTGGACAACTGTGAAGCCCAACTGGTTCTATACAGCGGAATCAGCAACCGGTGAATGTGGAGCAAACCAGTGATCAGAATGTCACCCAGGCGACCCAGCAGCCAGAGATGACAGTGAGGATACAGCAGCAGGACCAGCAGACGAGCCAGGATGACCACTGGAACGACAGGACTGCCAACCAGGTCAGGAACGGAGCAGGAACAAAGGCAGCATGGGACCAGGAACGGAAGCAGGAACAGCAGCCCAACCGGATCTGGAACAGAGGCAGGAACCACACAGGAAAGGCACTGACTACTGGAGAACGCTGACACTGGTAGCAGAGCGAAACAGGCCCAAGGAACAGGTACAGGTACAGGCAGGTGACTGCTGACATAGAGACACCACGAAAGGGCAACCAAAGGGTGCCTCAGCCCAGTCTATATAGGCAATACTGGGCGGGCAAAAGACAGGCGGCCAATGGAGAGTACACACACCTGACTGACAGCAGAAGTCAGCAATCACGGGCACCGTGATAGGAGGGTATCCATCTCCTCAGAGATCTCCTCTTTAAAGATGACTGGTTTACCCGTCGGGACCTGAAGGATGCCTACCTTTCTGTGACTATACACCCGTTGAGCCGTTTTCTCAGATTCCTGTGGGATGGAGATCCGTGGCAATTCACGTGTCTCCCTTTCGGACTCATCTCATCCCCATGGTGTTTTACTAAACTGCTAAAACCCGTTCTGGCTCACTTAAGAAAATACGGTATATAATGCATCGTATACATCTAAGACATTCTCTTCTTCAGCGCAAATGTCATCTAGCATCTCAGACCAAGTAAGCAATAGACCCTTTAGAAAAGTTAGGCTTTGTGATCAACAAAGACAAGTCAGCTGCGATTCCCTTGCAGACAGTCCAGTTTCTCAGTTTCAAGATAGACTATGTTTCCTGCACACTCAGACTTCCTTGCCCCAAAATAATTTAAATCAGGAAGGAACTCAAACGAGTGCTTGACTTCCAGTGATTCCATTGCTTTTCCTGGCTCGAATAGTGGGTCTTCTATCTTCATCCATCCAGGCCATTTTTTCCAGCCCCCTCTATTACATAGCAATGCAACGCCTGAAGGCTCAATTTCTGTGCCACTCACCCTCTTACGTTCAGCTGATTCCAGTCTCCACAGAACTTTGTGCGGAACTGAGATGGTGGCTTCTCCATATGCAAGCATGGAAAGGTTGAGCTATCTTCAGTATGGTTTCAGACCTTATCATCAACTCAGACTCCAGCCTTTGGGGTTAGGGAGAGACATGCGCCGGTACTTCCATGGGAGGACTCTGGACCCAAACAGAAGAAGACCTTCATATAAATTGTTTGGAATTAATCGCTGGCTCTTTTGCCATTCGCAGCCTTGCCAAACATCTAACAGACTGCTATATACTGCTCCGCATGGACAACGTCTCTGCAGTTCAATATATAAATCACCTCAGAGGGGCTTGTTCCAGGTTTCTTTCAGAGGTACCAAAGAGATTTACCAGTTCTCCTTTCAGTGGAACATCATACTTCAAGCAGATACTTACCAGGCGAGTCCAACATGGAGGCAGATTGGTATTCCAGACACTGGATAGATACTAGCGATTGGATGTTGAACCGTTTGATCTTCCTTCGACTAGCAAGAATTCAAGGACCCTTTATCCTAGACCTTTTTGCCTCTGGGGTGAACCATCAGACAATAGATTATTTCAGTTGGCTTCTGTATCCGGACTCCAGAGCAGTAGATGTCTTTCTCCAAACTTGGCCATGGTCAGGTGGGTACAATTTTCCCCCTTTTGCGATGATCACCTGAATGCTCCATTATCTCCAAATACAGGGATCAGATCTCACACTGATAACCCCTCTCTGGCCGAATCAACCTTGGTTTCCAGACCTTCTCTGCCTCTTAGTCAAGGACCCTCTCTTGCTTCCAACCATTTCGGATCTTCTGGCGAATCCGAAAGGCAAAGAACATCCTCAAATACTACAGGAGCGTTTACAAATGGTAGCCTGGTCGCTTTCAGGGGATCTTGGAATGTCCATGGTCTATTGGACTCGGCTCGCTGACTCCTTTGAGATTCATGGGTTCCAGGAACACGACGTTGCTACATTTCAGCTTGGGGATACTGGTCTCATTGGTGTGTGGGAAGGAATACCGATCCCTTTACGGATTGTGACCAATTAGTCATTAATTTTCTTTCTTGTTTATGTGACAAAGGAAAGGCTTATAGAACCATCAGTGTCTACAGATCTGCTATTTCAGCCGCTCACATTCCTGTTCATGGTCTCCCTATTGGTAAGGACCCTCTTGTTTGTTGCCTTATGTACAGCATCAGACTTGCTTTCCCTCCAAAACCCAGATATTCCTCAATGTGGGATGTCTCCACAGTTCTTCAATTTTTGCGGACATGGCCTGAGAATAAACTCCTCTCACTTCGCCAGTTGTCTGCCAAACTCACTTTCCTTCTTTGCCTGGTTTATTTCCGTAGAGTTTCGATGTCAACACATTTGACATTGACGGTATTACCTTTTCTCCGGACGGAGTTGTTTTTTCCGTTTCTTGTCGCAAAAATCTGGCTCCAAATCGATCTCTTACCCTTTCTTTCCAGCGGAACCTAAACTTTGTGTTGCCAAAGTACTATGTTGCTATATTGAAAGATCACCATCTGTCTGCTCTCTACTCTCGAGACAACTTTTGATATCTACGTTAAACCGTTCAAACCTTTCTTATGTCCCACTTTGACTTGTTGGGTTTGATGGATTTTGTCCTTAGCTGGTGTGGAATCTAATTTTGGAGCCCATTCCATACAGGGAGCCACAGCATCAGTGGTTCTTGCCTCCAGAGCCTCTCTTTCAGACATTCTTCATTGTGCAGATTGGTCTCACAAGAATACTTTCCGGGTCTTCTACTTTCGTACCTTAGAGCATCCCGGTTTATCCTTTTTTTCCTAGCCTTAAAACTGCAAATAGGAACCTCCTGTCATGTTTTAAAATTGTGGATTATCCTAGCTTTAGTGAAGAGATGATCTGAATTTTAATAATGACAGGAGGCGAGTATTTCCCATCCTAATTTCTTCCATCTCTTTTCTTTTCCCACCCTTCTCGTCTCTATACTTTATCTTATACTGCTTATGCCTATTTCTATGTCTTGGTACATCTACAATTGTATTTTACCTTTTCCTAAAAAAGAAAAATGCATTTCATCCAGTCCCTTATGTCAGTACTATGACCTTCTTTTGCTTGTGTCTTTCAGCCTGATCCTACCCATCGAAAGAAGCCCTGTTCCTCCTGCCGGTTACAATTTCTTCAACTGGACCTCAAGTCTCTCATTTCCAGTCTGGTGTTTTGAAATTTGAATACATTTTAGTTGATGAGTCGCCGCCGCTGGAGTTCATCGTTGTTTGAAATTATGTTTTCTTCCTGTTTAGTTTCGCCTCAAGAAAGAGAAAGGGTTTACTCATATACTTGTATCTTTTCTCTGTTTTATTTTTCTGCTGTACTGCTATTGGAGGTGATGTAGTAAAGAAAGTAATGCAAATAATCGCCTCCTGTCATTATTAAAATTCAGATTATCTCTTCACTAAAACTAGGATAATCCACAAATATATCCCACCACCACCCACCTTAGACTTCAAACCCAGTCTGACTACTATGTATTTACAACTAAAATGTTCCATTCCTTTATCAGTTTTGTTGCAAATCTCTGTACTTTTCATGGTTCAATAATGTATTTTTAAGAACTAGGAACAAAAACAGTACTTCATATTCTAAATAAGGGATTACCATTGATTTAAAGAGGTAGATTTATATTTCCATCCAATGCATCTATATCCCTTTTTGTACATGACAGTACCCATCTAACGCTTTCAGCAGTTGAGTGACATTGCATGCTGCTGTGAAATCTATTATTTTTTAGTACTCTCAGATCTGCAGATGAGGGATTACCCAAGCAGTTTACCATTTGTATTTATGCAACATGCTAGTTTCTGGAACTCAAATTCAGGAAAACTTCCTGCTCTATATTTTTAAGGAGCAGTAAACTCTTTTGTATAAAAACCTCTATGTCAAAGAGTTTTTTCTGCTGAGTAAAATAAGGGTACTCCCACCAATGTTTTATTCTTACTTCAAAAAAGTTCAAAAATCTAGGAAGCGAATTTACTCTGTTTACTTCCTGATTGTTCAAACTGACAGAAAGTGACTTGGCAGTTTCTATCACATTCTGTGGAGAACTGTAAATAGAGACACCACTTTCAATGCCCACTTCAAGATCATAATAGATTAAAAAGCATTGAGCAAAGGACTGAACCCTGAGATACTCCTCTTACAACTTTAGACCAACTGGAAAATGTCCAATTTACAACAACAACAACTTGGCAGTCTGTCATTTAGCCACTTCCCCATTCATACATAGATATCACCATGAGAGCCAAAGATTGTTCATTTACATAGTAACCTGTTGTGAGTCAAAGTCTCTAAGGCTTTTGTAAAATCTAAGTATACTTCATCAACAGCACTACTTTTATGCAATTTACCAATTAATCTTTCATTGAATTCAAGTAAATTAGCACAGCAGACTTAGTAGAGGAAACATGACTCTGTAAGCACAGAATTTTCTGCAGTCACACATTTGCATACAAATCAATATATGTCCTAGGTCAGAGGAGGGCATAATATGGCCCATGGGCTGATGTTCCCAGGCCCTCAATTTTGTCTGGCTATACATATACAGCAGTACTGTTAGAAAAAGTTCACTTCTGGCTTTTTCTGCAAAGAAAGATTACCGTGATATATTTTATCATTATCCATATGACTGATATAATGTATTACTCTTTCAGAACAGAGAGATCCATAATTTATATATTATCTGTGCAGCAGTGAAAGTATCAGTTCACAGCCTCTGAACAGACAAGTATCACGGTGCCCGTGATTTGCTGCAGTTCCTTGTCTGTCACCACTAGGGGGCTGCTATTGGCTGTCTGCAGATAGCCCGCCTCTTATTACCTATTTAAACCTGGATTGGGCATCCTTTGAGTGCCCTTTCGTGTTGTTTCTGACCTTCTTGCTATCACTATGCTAGTGATAGCTGGGCCTCTGTTCCAGTGTTCCTGAGTTCCTGATCTCCTGTGTTCCTGAGTTCCTGATCTCTACTGTTCCAGTGTTTCCTGGATGCTGAGTTACTCCAGTCCTGGTTCCGGCCTAGTCTCTGGTGTTGCAGTTACTGCTGAACTTCTTCTCTGATGTTTCCTGACCTGACTGATGGTTGCTGGTTCCTGTCATCTCATCACCTGTCTTCAGTATCCTGGCGACCTTCTGCCTGGTCGCGTTGGTGACATTGCTACAATTCCGTGTTGGTCCCAGCGTGCGGACGCTGGTTTGCTCCTAAGCCTTGCGGCTATACAAACTCACTTGTTACACCAGTGTGCGGTCACTGGTTTGCTCCAAAGCCTGTCAGCTATACAAATCTGTGTTGGTCCCAGCGTGCGGACGCTGGTTTGCTCCTAAGCCTTGCGGCCATACAAACTCACTTGTTACACCAGTGTGCGGTCACTGGTTTGCTCCAAAGCCTGTCAGCTATACAAATCTGTGTTGGTCCCAGCGTGCGGACGCTGGTTTGCTCCTAAGCCTTGCGGCTATACAAGCTCGCTTGTTACACCAGTGTGCGGTCACTGGTTTGCTCCAAAGCCTATCATCTATACAAATCTGTGTTTGTCCCAGCGTGCGGACGCTGGTTTGCTCCTAGCCTTGCGGCTATACAAGCTCGCTTGTTACACCAGTGTGCGGTCACTGGTTTGCTCCAAAGCCTGTCAGCTATACAAATCTGTGTTGGTCCCAGCGTGCGGACGCTGGTTTGCTCCTAAGCCTTGCGGCTATACAAGCTCGCTTGTTACACCAGTGTGCGGTCACTGGTTTGCTCCAAAGCCTATCATCTATACAAATCCGTGTTTGTCCCAGCGTGCGGACGCTGGTTTGCTCCTAGCCTTGCGGCTATACAAGCTCGCTTGTTACACCAGTGTGCGGTCACTGGTTTGCTCCAAAGCCTATCGGCTATACAATTCTGTGTTGGTCCCAGCGTGCGGACGCTGGTTTGCTCCTAAGCCTTGCGGCTATACTACTCACTTGTTACTCCAGTGTGCGGTCACTGGTTTGCTCGCAAAGCCTAACGGCTATACTATTCCGTGTTGTTCTCAGCGTGCGGACGCTGGTTTGCTCCTAAGCCTTGCGGCTATACTACTCACTTGTTACTCCAGTGTGCGGTCACTGGTTTGCTCGCAAAGCCTAACGGCTATACTATTCCGTGTTGTTCCCAGCGTGCGGACGCTGGTTTGCTCCAAAGCCTTGCTGCTTAACGATTCTGCTAATTTGCCAGTTTCATCTGACTGCTCCTATTATCTCTGGGCTGCCCTGCCCGGTATTGGTAAGGCCGGTAGAACCTTTTGCCACATTCCATCTGAGGTTGCCTTACCCGGTATTGGCAGGGCCGGTAGAGCCTACATTGTGTATCTATTGAGGCTGCCTTGCCCGGTAATTTGGTAAGGCCGGTAGAACCGTTATGCTATTCCATCTGCAGGTTGCCTTACCCGGTATTGGCAAGGCCGGTAGAGCCTAAAGACTGTCCTGTCCGGTATATTGACAGGACCGATAGAGTCTGCCTTCTGTCTGTGCTATCTTCTGTATATATATATATATATGTATGTTATTGCCATCCTAAGTTATCCATTTATTATTTCAATAAAATTGATTTTTTACCTAAAACTTGTGTCTGAGAGTCATAATAAACCGTGACAGTACGAAAGGGCCATGACCTCAGACAGCAAGGGTGAAGGTAACGCACAGAATATCTATTGGAGGATGGATGTGCTCGAGCAACGTTTGGATCAGTTGGCAGTTGCAATTCAAACGATCCTTGAACGCACGGTACCTGCTGACCAATCTAGCTCTAGTCCGGTGGTCTCGCCAAGTCAGACACCGGAAAGTGATACCAGACCCCTAGGGGGTACTGTTAAAGGGTTAACGGCTTCTGCACCCTTGCCGCTAAGATATGATGGTGACCCTAGTCTCTGCAGAGGGTTCATCAACCAACTCGAAATCTTTATGGAATTGACGGCACACGCATTTCCCAATGATCGTAGTAAAGTGGGGTTCACGATATCACTGCTCACTGGCAGAGCATTGGCTTGGGCTAACCCCTTGTGGGAGAATGCTAAACCTTGTACTAAGAACTTTAGTGAATTTGTGCGTTCCTTTCGAAGAGTGTTTGAGCCTCCTGGTAGAACCACCTCTGCTGCCAAACGCCTTATGGAGATACAACAGGGCAGGCGTACAGTGGGCGACTATGCCATCGAATTCCGCACATTGGCAGCAGAGGTAGGTTGGAATAACGAGGCATTATTGGCAGCCTTTTCTCAAGGCCTGAATGACCACATTAAAGACGAAATCGCTGCTAAAGATCTACCTATTGATCTAGATGATTACATTGAGTATGTTATGATAATTGACTCCAGAATACGTGAGAGATCAATTGCCAGAGATCGTAAGTTACGGTCAAAAAATAATGAGCCTAGTAGCATGTTTTGCCCACCCATCCCTCCCTTGGCATTGAAGTCTAGTGAACCAGTACGGGAAACAAGTGAACCTATGCAAATAGGCTTCACTAGACTAACCAAGGCAGAGAGACTATATCGCAAAAAACAAGGGTTATGTTTATACTGCGGTAAAAAAGGGCACTTGCTAAATTCCTGTCCGGTATGTCCGGGAAACGCACACACCTAGGGTACCTTGGGGGACAGGCCCTAGGTGGTGTACAATCGTCCCCAGTGTCGGGCATAATGAAACCCACCATACAGGTGGTATTGTCTTGGGCACAACGCTCTGTGGAGGTTTTGGCCTTGGTTGACTCTGGTGCAGCAGGGTATTTTATGGATAATACCTTTGCTGAATTGCACGGAGTTCCACGCATTGAAAGAGAAAACCCCTTGACTATTGAAGCGATTGATGGTAGACCCTTAGAACCGCCTCAGGTTATATTTGAAACTTTGCCATTGTCTATGACTATTGGGGCACTTCACAGAGAAGAGCAGCAGTTTCAACTGATTAATTCTCCGCACCATGCGGTAATATTGGGATTTCCGTGGTTACAGTTACATAACCCACAATTTGATTGGAAAAAGTGTGAAATTGCTGCTTGGTCCCAGTTTTGTATGGACAAGTGCGTCATCCAGCCTATTAAGGTCCTATGCACCTCCTCTGCTATACCGGATGTGTACCACCAGTTTGGCGATGTTTTTAGCAAAGGAGAGGCTAGTATGCTACCCCAGCATAGACCTTATGATTGTTGCATTGAATTGCAGCCTGGTGCAGTACCTCCAAAAGGACGCACTTATCCATTATCTTGTGATGAAAATAAGGCTATGGAGGATTACATTTCTGATGCCCTTGCTAGAGGGATCATACGAAAATCTACCTCTCCAGCTGGGGCTGGGTTCTTTTTCGTAAAAAAGAAAAATGGCGAATTAAGACCATGCATTGACTACCGGGGCTTGAATAAACTAATGGCAAAAAACGCATACCCAATACCACTCATCACCGAGCTTTTTGACAGGCTTAAGGGCGCTTCGATATTTACCAAATTGGACCTACGGGCCGCTTACAATCTGGTTCGCATTCGAGCAGGTGATGAGTGGAAAACTGCCTTTAATACTCGAGCTGGGCACTACGAGTATCTAGTAATGCCTTTTGGGCTGTGTAATGCACCCGCAGTTTTCCAGGAACTGATAAACGATGTTCTGAGAGATATGTTACAGACATGTGTTGTGGTGTACCTCGACGATATACTGATTTACTCCCAAAACATGGCACAGCACATCAAAGATGTATCCGCAGTATTGCTACGACTCCGTGAGAACAAATTATTTTGTAAAATGGAAAAATGTGAGTTTCATAGAACCAGTGTGCCATTCTTGGGGTTCATAATTGGCAATGATTGCATTGCCATGGACAAAGAAAAGTTGTCAGCTGTCCTACAATGGCCAAAACCCAAGGGTCTTAAAGCCATACAGCGTTTCCTGGGTTTCGCTAATTATTATAGGAGGTTTATTAAGAACTTTTCTTCCATTGTCAAACCTCTGTCCGATCTTACGCACAAGGGTGCTAATCCTTCTTGTTGGCCGGTATCTGCTGAGAAAGCCTTTGAGAATTTGAAGCTGGCATTTGCTGCGGCTCCTGTGTTATCCCACCCCAATCCTCTACTTCCATTTACGTTAGAGGTTGATGCCTCAGATATTGGGGTCGGGGCAGTACTTTCGCAGCGACACGAGAAAGGTGGAACTCTCAGACCTTGTGGGTTTTTCTCTAAAAAGTTGACTGTCACTCAAAGCCACTATGAGATAGGTGACAGAGAATTATTGGCCATTATCCTCGCTCTTAAGGAATGGCGTCATTTGCTTGAAGGTACTAAGAATCCTGTCTTAATCCTAACAGATCATAAAAATCTGACCTATCTCTCGGAGGCCAAGAGATTGTCCTCTCGTCAGGCCAGGTGGGCACTGTTCCTGTCTCGATTTAATTTCATTGTATCATATTTACCAGGGTCAAAAAATATCAGGGCTGATGCACTGTCAAGACAATTTGAGGCCGACAGTGACAGAGTGGAAGCACCAGCACCTATCATCCAACCTGATAGAATACTGGCTACTATACGCACGAGTATCACTTCTCCTCTAGGGGAGGAGATCCTGGCCTCTCAGGGGTCCGCTCCCCATGAAACCCCAGTGGGCAAATGTTTTGTCGCTGAATCATTTCGTACTAGGCTGCTCGAAACCTACCATTCCTCTAAGGCTGCGGGACATATTGGTAGAGACCAATTGTTATGGTCCCTTTCTCAGTTATTTTGGTGGCCTTCCATGAGAAACGATTGTGCCGAATTTACGAATGCCTGTGCCACCTGCGCCCGCGCTAAGACCCCGAGACATCTCCCAGTGGGCTTGCTTCAGCCGGTGCCTAATGGCGAACGCCCCTGGTCTCATGTTTCCATTGATTTTATGGGAGAATTGCCTATGTCTAAGGGGTATTCCTTTATATTCATGGTGGTGGACAGGTTTTCTAAAATGGCTCATTTCGTGCCCCTCCGTGGCCTTCCTTCGGCTAAGGAATTGGCAATGGTGTTCGCCAGAGAAGTATTCCGGTTGCATGGAGTGCCTAGGGTACTGGTGTCTGACAGGGGGAGCCAGTTTGTGTCGAGATTTTGGAGGGCATTTTGCCAACAGATGGGCATACAGCTGTCCTTCTCCTCTGCCTACCATCCCCAGACCAATGGAGCCGCTGAACGAGCTAATCAGGGCTTGGAACAATTTCTCCGTTGTTTCGTTACTGACCATCATGATAATTGGTCCGACTTGTTGCCTTGGGCAGAGTTCGCCAGGAACTGTGCGGTCAATTCTTCATCTGGGAGCTCTCCGTTTCTGATTAATTATGGGTTTCAGCCCTGTTTGCTTCCAGATTCATTTCAGACGCAACAGATTCCAGCTCTGGATGAGCATATCGAGCAACTCCGTTCCACATGGGCACAAGTTCAGAGGGCACTTGGTCAGTCATTTCAGCGTCATCAGCGCCATGCTAATCGCAGAAGGCTTCCAGCGGTTTCCTTTCAGGTTGGGGATAGAGTATGGCTTTCCTCCAGAAATCTCAAGTTGCAGGTTCCGTCTAATAAGTTGGCTCCCCGGTTTATTGGTCCGTACAGAGTTATTCGTAAAATTAACCCTGTCTCCTATGCACTAGACCTACCTGCATCCATGCGTATCCATAATGTGTTCCATGTGTCCCTTCTTAAGCCTCTGGTTTGCAATCGCTATACTACCACACCTGTGGTGCCAGGACCTGTTGAGGTCGAGGGCCAGGAGGAGTACGAGGTTCAGAGCATTATTGATTCCCGTAGGCTTAGAGGAAAGGTACAGTACCTGGTACATTGGAAAGGGTACGGTCCTGAGGATCGATCATGGGTGGATAGTATGGACCTTCATGCACCTAGGCTAACTAGGGTCTTTCATGCCAATTACCCACAGAAACCTAAACCCTATTCTAGGAGAGGGGGTCTTTGAAAGGGGGGTACTATCACGGTGCCCGTGATTTGCTGCAGTTCCTTGTCTGTCACCACTAGGGGGCTGCTATTGGCTGTCTGCAGATAGCCCGCCTCTTATTACCTATTTAAACCTGGATTGGGCATCCTTTGAGTGCCCTTTCGTGTTGTTTCTGACCTTCTTGCTATCACTATGCTAGTGATAGCTGGGCCTCTGTTCCAGTGTTCCTGAGTTCCTGATCTCCTGTGTTCCTGAGTTCCTGATCTCTACTGTTCCAGTGTTTCCTGGATGCTGAGTTACTCCAGTCCTGGTTCCGGCCTAGTCTCTGGTGTTGCAGTTACTGCTGAACTTCTTCTCTGATGTTTCCTGACCTGACTGATGGTTGCTGGTTCCTGTCATCTCATCACCTGTCTTCAGTATCCTGGCGACCTTCTGCCTGGTCGCGTTGGTGACATTGCTACAATTCCGTGTTGGTCCCAGCGTGCGGACGCTGGTTTGCTCCTAAGCCTTGCGGCTATACAAACTCACTTGTTACACCAGTGTGCGGTCACTGGTTTGCTCCAAAGCCTGTCAGCTATACAAATCTGTGTTGGTCCCAGCGTGCGGACGCTGGTTTGCTCCTAAGCCTTGCGGCCATACAAACTCACTTGTTACACCAGTGTGCGGTCACTGGTTTGCTCCAAAGCCTATCAGCTATACAAATCTGTGTTGGTCCCAGCGTGCGGACGCTGGTTTGCTCCTAAGCCTTGCGGCTATACAAGCTCGCTTGTTACACCAGTGTGCGGTCACTGGTTTGCTCCAAAGCCTATCATCTATACAAATCTGTGTTTGTCCCAGCGTGCGGACGCTGGTTTGCTCCTAGCCTTGCGGCTATACAAGCTCGCTTGTTACACCAGTGTGCGGTCACTGGTTTGCTCCAAAGCCTGTCAGCTATACAAATCTGTGTTGGTCCCAGCGTGCGGACGCTGGTTTGCTCCTAAGCCTTGCGGCTATACAAGCTCGCTTGTTACACCAGTGTGCGGTCACTGGTTTGCTCCAAAGCCTATCATCTATACAAATCTGTGTTTGTCCCAGCGTGCGGACGCTGGTTTGCTCCTAGCCTTGCGGCTATACAAGCTCGCTTGTTACACCAGTGTGCGGTCACTGGTTTGCTCCAAAGCCTATCGGCTATACAATTCTGTGTTGGTCCCAGCGTGCGGACGCTGGTTTGCTCCTAAGCCTTGCGGCTATACTACTCACTTGTTACTCCAGTGTGCGGTCACTGGTTTGCTCGCAAAGCCTAACGGCTATACTATTCCGTGTTGTTCCCAGCGTGCGGACGCTGGTTTGCTCCAAAGCCTTGCTGCTTAACGATTCTGCTAATTTGCCAGTTTCATCTGACTGCTGCTATTATCTCTGGGCTGCCCTGCCCGGTATTGGTAAGGCCGGTAGAACCTTTTGCCACATTCCATCTGAGGTTGCCTTACCCGGTATTGGCAGGGCCGGTAGAGCCTACATTGTGTATCTATTGAGGCTGCCTTGCCCGGTAATTTGGTAAGGCCGGTAGAACCGTTATGCTATTCCATCTGCAGGTTGCCTTACCCGGTATTGGCAAGGCCGGTAGAGCCTAAAGACTGTCCTGTCCGGTATATTGACAGGACCGGTAGAGTCTGCCTTCTGTCTGTGCTATCTTCTGTATATATATATATATATATGTATGTTATTGCCATCCTAAGTTATCCATTTATTATTTCAATAAAATTGATTTTTTACCTAAAACTTGTGTCTGAGAGTCATAATAAACCGTGACAACAAGACTGTCATTTTCATTCACATTCATTCTCACGTTCTCTCTCTCATACACAAACCTCATCTTCTAGTAGCACTTGTGGTCAATAGTAATAGGCAGCAGTTGAATGTGTACGTATCACCCTCCTGAAACATCTTAAACAGAGATGTGACCTTTGGGCCAAAATATTTGCCCACCCCTTTGCTAAGGCATATGATTACTTTAGTGCATATGATTGAAGTCACTCTGCCATCAAGACACCAGTGAGAGGAAACAGAATAGTTTTATGTTTATTTACACAATTCTGTATTGTATATGGATTTAAACAATGAGTAATAGGGTATGGAACTCCATGAAATACCCATACTCTTCCTCACTGCCATCCCTTTGGCACAAGTGTTGTAAATGTGAGAATGTTCATAGTAGATAGCTTAGGTCCTAACACTAACCTATACTCCATGTCGTTCCCCACATGTTTAAAGGAGCAGTAAACTTTTTTATGAAAAAAATCATATATTGTAGGGCTTTTCTTGTTCAATAAAATAAGGGTATTCTACTGCTGAGTGATGCAAATTTCCAGAGTTTTTACAGGTTAAACCTGTGGGTTTTTTTTTACATTAACAGTGGCCTCTAGTGGTCAAATTCCAATTAGTTTTTCTGATACATTCCAATGGAGTGGAAAGTTAGTGATATACAGTTCTCCATAGAGTGTCATAGAAACTGTTGAGTCACTCCCTGTCAGTTAGAACATTCAGGAAGTAAAAGCACTGTAAATGCACTTCCTGATTATTTGAACTGTTGTCAGTTTTGAATAAAACAACCTACAGCAGTGAGAGTTCCCTTGTTTTACTCAGCAGGAAAAGTTCTAGAGTTTACTGCTCCTTTAACAACTGTTTCTTCTATGCCCTGGTCCTCCTGCATCTGCTCACAAAATAAACATAGGCAAAACGAAGGCAAAGCACAAAAATATACAAGTCTAGTGCAGATGTTTGTGTTGAATTGCATTAGTACATCCTCCCTGTTGGTCCTGATGTACTAAAAAGAACTGTGGCAATTTTGGTTCAAGCTAACACATAGCAGTGGAATGCATTTAAGATGTTAATAGACCAATCAATGGGTATTTTATTGGTACAGTTGGTCTGCCCCAGAATTACAACGATTATTCTTAGTACATCAGCCTCATTGCAGCTTCCAATTATATTATATTATAACTTTTATACTTATATCTGCACCGTGTTAATTTTCACTTGTGATTTGTTTGTTTCTTTATATAAAGGAGCAGCAGGGCCAGCCAAAGACTTTTTTCCACACTAGGTGAAATATGAATTGGGTACTGACACCTTCTTCCCCTTTACCCAAACACCAATCACAGCAAGAGTATTTTGCCCAACTGAAGCCTCAGAAGATAAGGGTGGTGCACTGGTGATGGTGAAAAACTTAACCCATTGTGTGCTAAAGAGGTTTCTAACACATTGATTTGCAATACATCATACAACTGATCCAATCATGTTTGAAACAGCTTTTCCTAAGTGCCCCCTGCACTTCAGATCCCTAGGCAACAGCCTGTGTTGCCAGTATAGTCAGGATGACCCTGCACAGGAGAAATGTGATTAGAAAGTAATCTACTTAATAGGTATGATTATAAACTGACACAGGACTGAGGTAAATATTGCTAAATGTGTTTGCATATAGGCTTAGATTTCTAAAGAACTGGAAATAATCCTCTAGTTCAATAACATTCTCAAAATCATATGCTATTCTGTTAGTCGGATTGACAGGTTTTAGATCCTATGATAACTAATTTCATTTAGTCACATTCAGTGTACAGTTTAATTAGTTCAGCGAGTTTAGTTTTGAATTTTGCACACTAACATTTAACATAATATTTTAATTGCAGGTAAAATGGGACTCTCTCTCAATGCAAACTATATATTCCTATTAGTTCACTTTTTTAGGTGAAAGGAGAGATTTGAGACACATTTGTGATTGACACAAAATCCATGGTAAATATTGCTCTCCCGTGGGATTTACATTTATTACCATGCAACCATGGTGACAATAGTAAATCTACTGTAAAACAGACATCTAGTGTCCTCCAACAGTGGACCTTATGTATCCCTATCTAGGACATACAAGTAAGCACCTTGTAACTGAAATTACTATACTGCAGGGGACCTATTACATATCCCCCTACTCATTTTGAGTGCTGAACTCTTATTGCTGTGGGTTCCCTACCCAGGTCCATCAAACCCTATGGCAGGAGGATTTGGGCAGCAAGATGTCATTTAAAAAACCTTTGAAGTACCAGGGAATAAGTAACGCATTGCTCTGCAAGCATTATTCACTCCTCTAGCATTCAGCATTTCAAGTGTTAAATTGCAACTATTATCTGGATAGTGTCCCACTGGCAGATCTCACTAACACTGCACCCCCCTATATCTCATCCCTCATTTCCAAATATACTCCCGCCCGCCATCTTCGCTCTGCACATGACCTTCTGCTCTCCACAGCTCTTATCACATCCTCCCACTCCCGCCTACAAGACTTCTCCCGTGCTGCACCTGAGCTGTGGAATTCCCTCCCCCGCCCCATCAGACTCTCCCCCAGCCTTCAAATCTTCAGACGCTCCCTGAAGACTCACCTCTTCAGGGAGGCCTATCAACTGCCTCCATAAACATCATCACCAAGATTCACCCCTTGCACGGACTACTGCACTCAACGGCACTTCTCACTCCCACCCACTGACTGGCAGTTCATGTGGCAGGAGGCACTTAAACGCAATAGCACTTACTCCTTCTGTGTCAAACCTACCTTCCTCTAGACTGTAAGCTCTCACGAGCAGGGCCCTCTGATCCTCCTGTTCTCCACATCTGATTGTACTATTTAATACCTCTGTACGTCTATTCCCAATTGTACAGCGCTGCGGAATTAGTTGGCGCTATATAAATAAAGAATAATAATAATAATAATCTGCCTCCCTGAGGGCAGATATACAGATGAAGATGGGGCTGACTTGTGAGCCCAGGCAGATCAGTGAGGCAGCAAAAAAGGTAATATGAAAAGAGACAATTTGCTGAACCAAACATTGGTTAACAGTATTGGTCACTGAAATAGGAATGAACTAATTCTCAGATCCTAGGCTTAGCCTGTAGTGTCTGAGGTACCAGATACAGCATGGTACCATTATCCCAACACATGTATGCTTTATATTACTGATACAATGTTGATTATTCTCATCAGTGGGCATTAAAACTGATGTACTAAGAAGAACTGAAACAATAAGGGAGCAATGGAACCAAACCATATAAGGAAATAACAATACCATTTATTTAAATAGGGCTTTAATTTCCTTGAATGCGGGAGTCCTCCAACACATTGCAGGGGCAAAATTCAGTTTGGTTCAGGTTTTAATATGCCTAAAGAACTCTCTGAATCCAAAACTTAATAAAAATTATAAGTCTGAGAATATTGTAATATAAATAGTGATGATCGAGCACCCCAATGCTCGGGTGTTCGGGTGCTCTGACCGAGCGCCCCCGGAGGCTCGAGTGCTCGGCCGAGCACCCGAGCCCCATTGAAGTCAATGGGAGGACTCGAGCATTACACCAGGCACCCCCTGCTCTGATGAGGGGAGGGTGCCTGGTCCATAGGAAAAGGGCAGAAAATGATGGAAACACCACAGAAATGGTTCAGGGACAGCATAGGGAGGATGTCTGGATGCATCTTGGACTCCAACGTCGCTGCTGGGAACGATGTTTCGCCCGTAATACGCCATTTTTACAGACTGACCGTAAAACACACAAAAAGGAAGATAAAAACGACTTTAGGCGAAAAATTGTTACCAAACAGTATTTGCTGTATATTTACTTGTATATCATCTGCAAATTCTGCAAAAAATGTCATCAATTTTTCAGAACTGGGGCCATGATTAAGAGGGAAACGTGCGCAGAGGCAAATTCTGCAAAAAATTTCCTCGATTTTTCTGAACTGGGGCCATGATTAAGAGGGAAACGTGCGCAGAGGCAAATTCTGCAAAAAATTTCCTCGATTTTTCTGAACTGGGGCCATGATTAAGAGGGAAACGTGCGCAGAGGCAAATTCTGCAAAAAATTTCCTCGATTTTTCTGAACTGGGGCCATGATTAAGAGGGAAACGTGCGCAGAGGCAAATTCTTCAAAAAATTTCCTCGATTTTTCTGAACTGGGGCCATGATTAAGAGGGAAACGTGCACTGAGCCGACCATCTAAAACATTATGGGTGAGGGTCTGCTGCGGAGCTGACAATCCTAAACATTATATGCGAAGGCCCGCTAGTGAGCTGACGCTATAAAACATTATATGAGAGGGCCCGCTAGAGAGCTGACCCAATAAAACATTATATGAGAAGGCCCGCTGGTGAGCTGACCTATACAAAAATTGTCAAACAGCGCCCGCTGGTGAGCTGGCCCTATATAAAAATTATATCACAGGGCCCGCTGGTGAGCTGGCCCTATATAAAAATTATATCCCAGGGTATATGGAAGAGAGTCAACCATATACCCATTTTTTGGGTGGAAGGGGTGAATGGGAATACAGAGTATTCCCATCATTGTAAATAACATATCTAAAGTGACTTTATGTTCCCCCGGGGCTTTCCTCCAGTGGAGTGGAGAAGTCAGGGGAAATCCAGGCCTTGTTCATTTTTATAAGTGTCAACCTATCAGCATTTTCGGTGGAAAGGCGGATACGCTTATCTGTTATGATGCCACCAGCAGCACTAAATACCCGCTCAGACAGAACGCTGGAGGCAGGGCAGGCCAGCACCTCCAAGGCGTAGAGTGCCAGTTCATACCACGTGTCCAGCTTGGACACCCAGTAGTTGTAAGGCACAGAGGGATCATTGAGGACGCTGACATGGTCTGCTACGTACTCCTTCACCATCTTCCAAAACTTTTCCCTCCTTGTGACACTAGGCTGCGCATCAGGGTGAGGGTGCTGGCGGGGTGTCATGAAGGTGTCCCACGCCTTGGAGAGTGTTGCCCTGCCTTTGTCGGAACTGCTGTGTGCTCCCCTTTTCTCCCCTTCTCGGTTGGCCAAGGTAGCACGTACTCTGCCGCCAGCGTTGTCAGATGGAAAATTTTGGAGCAATTTTTCGACAAGAACCTTCTGGTATTGCACCATTTTGCTTGTCCTCTCCACCGGAGGAATGAGAGATGAGAAATTCTCTTTGTAGCGGGGGTCCAGAAGGGTGAACACCCAGTAATCCGTGTTGTCTAAAATGCGTATAACGCGTGGGTCACGGGAAAGGCAGCCTAACATAAAGTCAGCCATGTGTGCCAGAGTACCAACAGGCAAGATTTCGCTGTCCTCACCAGGAGGATGACTCTCAATCTCCTCATCCTCTTCCTCCTCTTCTGCCCACCCACGCTGAAGAGATGGAACTAAAGTTCCATGGCTACCCTCTGTAGCGGAGGCAACCGTGTCTTCCTCCTCCTCCTCCTCCTCCTCCGCCTCCTCCAATTGTCGCTGAGAAGACGAAGTGAGGGTGCTCTGGCTATCACCTTGTGTAAGCTCTTCCTCCCGCATTTCCACCTCTTCCACATGCAAAGCGTCAGTTTTAACTGTGAGCAGCGAGCGTTTCAGTAGACACAGAAGTGGGATGGTTACACTGATAATAGCGTTATCGCCACTCACCATCTGTGTCGATTCCTCAAAATTGTGTAAAACCTCACAGAGGTCTGACATCCATTCCCACTCCTCACTTCTGATTAGAGGAAGTTGAACGGAGAGGCGACGACCGTGTAACAGCTGGTACTCCACTACTGCCCTCTGCTGCTCACAAAGCCGGGCCAACATGTGGAAGGTGGAGTTCCAGCGCGTGCTCACGTCACACATCAGCCGGTGAGCTGGCAATTGTAAGCGCTGCTGCAGCTTCAACAGGCCGGCTGAAGCTGTTGATGACTTACGGAAATGTGCACACACGCGGCGCACCTTGATCAAGAGATCATGCAAATTGGGGTAGGTTTTTAAAAATCGCTGAACCACTAAATTAAATACATGCGCTAGGCATGGTACGTGTGTGAGCTTGCCGAGCTCCAAAGCCGCCACCAAGTTACGCCCATTATCACACACAACCATGCCTGGTTGCAGGTTGAGTGGCGAGAGCCACTGCTCGGTCTGGTGACTAATCCCCTGCAACAGCTCTGAGGCCGTGTGCTGTTTGTCCCCAAGGCAGATCAGCTTCAGCACGGCCTGTTGACGCTTCCCCACTGCAGTGATACACTACTTCCAGCTACCGGCTGATGGGTGAGTGGCGCTGCGCGCAGAGAATTCGGAGGTGGAAACGGAGGAGGAGGAGCCAATAACGTAGGTGCTGGCGGAAACCCTGATGGAGGTAGGGCCCGCAATCCTCGGCGTGGGTAGCACCTGTGCCATCCCAGGGTCCGAGTCGCTCCCAGCCTCCACGACATTCACCCAGTGTGCCGTCAGGGAAATGTAGCGTCCCTGGCCACAAGCACTTGTCCATGTGTCAGTCGTTAAGTGGACCTTCCCAGTAACTGCGTTGGTCAGGGCACGGGTGATGTTACGGGACACATGGTGGTGTAAGGCGGGGACGGCACACCGGGAAAAGTAGTGGCGGCTGGGGACTGCGTACCGAGGGACAGCTGCTGCCATCAGGCTGCGGAAGGACTCAGTCTCCACAAGCCTAAATGGCAGCATTTCGATGGCCAGTAATTTGAAAAGGTGTGAGGTTAGTGCTATGGCCTGTGGGTGGGTGGCTGGGTATTTTCGCTTGCGCTCAAATGCCTGGGGTAACGACATTTGGACGCTGCGCTGGGACAGGGAAGTGGATGTGGTCGCTGATGGTGCTTCAGATGGTACAGGTGCAGGGCGGGAGGTATGCGGGCCTGCGCCTTCAACAGGCGATTGGCCGGCACCAAAAACAGGGGAAGAGGAGGCAGTGGTGTGGCCTGCAGACACAGATTGGCGATCCGGGCGTTCCTCCCACTTATTACGGTGCTTGGATGCCATGTGTCGGATCATGCTGGTGGTGGTGAGGTTTCTAGTGTTCATGCCTCGGCTCATTCTGGTGTGGCACAGGTTGTAAACTACAATTTTTTTGTCGTCCGCACTTTCCTTAAAAAAACGCCATTCCGCGGAACACCTAGCCCTTGGCAAGGGAGATTTACGCAAGGGGGTGCTCTGTGGAACATTTGCGGGCCGGTTTGGTGCGGTCTGCCTTCTTTCTGTAGCCACACCACTGCCTCTTCCAGCCTGTTGCGGTGCTGCAGATGGCTCACCCTCAGGACTGCTATCATCGCTCGGCTCTCCACCTTCCCAGGTGGGGTCAGTCACCTCATCGTCCACCAAGTCCTCCTCCACTTCCTCACTCTGATCATCCTCCTCATTTCTTGATCCCACCACATACTCAGTCATTGACAACTGTATATCATCCTCCTCATCAAGGTCTTGAGACAGTAATAGTGGTTGATTTGATGGCAACTGTGTCTCATCATCATCATCCACTTCCTTTGACCTTAAATGCCGTTCCCCTCTGTCATCTTCTTGTGATTGGGTACCCTCTAGAGGTTGTGAATCAGGGCACAAGATTTCATGTTCCTCTGCAAGCGTGCTTGGAGAGAGGTTCAAATGAAGGATTGGTGATGAGACGAGCTCCTCACTATATCCCAGTGTGGGATCACTTCTTTGACCAGACCCTCTATGGTGGGAGGAAGGATGATCAGGGTGAGGATTATGTTGACCAGACTCTTGGCTACTGAGAGTGGACTTGGTGGAAGACAGGGTGGTGCTTAACCGACTGGAAGCAGTATCAGCTGAAATCCAACCGACCACCTGTTCGCAGTGGTCTGACCTCGAGAGTGATGTCCTGCGACGCCCTGTAAACTGAGACATGAAGCTAGGTATGGTGGATGTCTTTCTTTCTTGTGCTCTGGCACCAGGCACAGTTTCTACGCGTCCTGACCCGCGCCCTGAACTATCAGGATCACGTCCACTTCCCCGTCCCTTTTTACCCGCCTTCTTCATATTACACGGAATATGTGCTGCTAATCTGCAACTTTGCACACTAAACAGAATGTGCTGCTTATCTGCGGCTAGGCACAGTGAACGGAATATGTGACTTTTAATTTTTAACACTTTGCACACTAAACAGAATGTGCTGCTAATCTGCAACTTTGCACACTAAACAGAATGTGCTGCTTATCTGCGGCTAGGCACAGTGAACAGAATATGTGACTTTTATTTTTAACACTTTGCACACTAAACAGAATGTGCTGCTTATCTGCGGCTAGGCACAGTGAACAGAATATGTGACTTTTATTTTTAACACTTTGCACACTAAACAGAATGTGCTGCTAATCTGCAACTTTGCACACTAAACAGAATGTGCTGCTTATCTGCGGCTAGGCACAGTGAACGGAATAAGTGACTTTTATTTTTTACACTTTGCACACTCAACAGAATGTGCTGCTAATCTGCAACTTTGCACACTAAACAGAATGTGCTGCTTATCTGCGGCTAGGCACAGTGAACAGAATATGTGACTTTTATTTTTAACACTTTGCACACTAAACAGAATGTGCTGCTAATCTGCAACTTTGCACACTAAACAGAATGTGCTGCTTATCTGCAGCTAGGCACAGTGAACGGAATATGTGACTTTTATTTTTTACACTTTGCACACTAAACAGAATGTGCTGCTAATCTGCAACTTTGCACACTAAACAGAATGTGCTGCTTATCTGCGGCTAGGCACAGTGAACGGAATAAGTGACTTTTATTTTTTACACTTTGCACACTAAACAGAATGTGCTGCTAATCTGCAACTTTGCACACTAAACAGAATGTGCTGCTAATCTGCAACTTTGCACACTAAACAGAATGTGCTGCTTATCTGCGGCTAGGCACAGTGAACGGAATATGTGACTTTTATTTTTTACACTTTGCACACTAAACAGAATGTGCTGCTAATCTGCAACTTTGCACACTAAACAGAATGTGCTGCTTATCTGCGGCTAGGCACAGTGAACGGAATATGTGACTTTTATTTTTTACACTTTGCACACTAAACAGAATGTGCTGCTAATCTGCAACTTTGCACACTAAACAGAATGTGCTGCTTATCTGCGGCTAGGCACAGTGAACGGAATAAGTGACTTTTATTTTTTACACTTTGCACACTCAACAGAATGTGCTGCTAATCTGCAACTTTGCACACTAAACAGAATGTGCTGCTAATCTGCAACTTTGCACACTAAACAGAATGTGCTGCTAATCTGCAACTTTGCACACTAAACAGAATGTGCTGCTTATCTGCGGCTAGGCACAGTGAACGGAATATGTGACTTTTATTTTTTACACTTTGCACACTAAACAGAATGTGCTGCTAATCTGCAACTTTGCACACTAAACAGAATGTGCTGCTTATCTGCGGCTAGGCACAGTGAACGGAATATGTGACTTTTATTTTTTACACTTTGCACACTAAACAGAATGTGCTGCTAATCTGCAACTTTGCACACTAAACAGAATGTGCTGCTTATCTGCGGCTAGGCACAGTGAACGGAATAAGTGACTTTTATTTTTTACACTTTGCACACTCAACAGAATGTGCTGCTAATCTGCAACTTTGCACACTAAACAGAATGTGCTGCTTATCTGTGGCTAGGCACAGTGAACAGAATATGTGACTTTTATTTTTAACACTTTGCACACTAAACAGAATGTGCTGCTAATCTGCAACTTTGCACACTAAACAGAATGTGCTGCTTATCTGCGGCTAGGCACAGTGAACGGAATAAGTGACTTTTATTTTTTACACTTTGCACACTCAACAGAATGTGCTGCTAATCTGCAACTTTGCACACTAAACAGAATGTGCTGCTTATCTGCGGCTAGGCACAGTGAACAGAATATGTGACTTTTATTTTTAACACTTTGCACACTAAACAGAATGTGCTGCTAATCTGCAACTTTGCACACTAAACAGAATGTGCTGATTATCTGCGGCTAGGCACAGTGAACGAAATAAGTGACTTTTAATTTTTAACACTTTGCACACTAAACAGAATGTGCTGCTAATCTGCAACTTTGCACACTAAACAGAATGTGCTGCTTATCTGTGGCTAGGCACAGTGAACAGAATATGTGACTTTTATTTTTAACACTTTGCACACTAAAAAGAATGTGCTGCTAATCTGCAACTTTGCACACTAAACAGAATGTGCTGCTAATCTGCAACTTTGCACACTAAACAGAATGTGCTGCTAATCTGCAACTTTGCACACTAAACAGAATGTGCTGCTAATCTGCAACTTTGCACACTAAAAAGAATGTGCTGCTAATCTCCAACTTTGCACACTAAACAGAATGTGCTGCTAATCTGCAACTTTGCACACTAAACAGAATGTGCTGCTAATCTGCGGCTAGGCACAGTGAACGGAATATGTGACGTTTTTTTTTTAAACTCTGCCCCCCAAAACAAAATATATCTGCTGCCCCCACACACAATAGTCCTAAAAAGGACTTTTGGGTCTTTTTGTTGTTCAAACGCACTTTTCTTCTCCCTACACTGACTTTCCCTTCCTATCCTCATCTCTCCCTGGCTAAGACTGAGCCGAACTCGCTGGTCAGGTGCTATACAGCACCCGATCATGGGTTCTGGCCAGCCAATCAGTGTAATGCCAGCAGCCAACATGGCTGCTGGCATTACACTGATGTCAGAGCCTCCCCGCACGTTTATTGGCTGCGCAGCAGCCGCGAAACGTGCGGGGAGGAGACCCGAACATGGCGGGCGAGCACATGCGGTACTCGTACGAGTACCGCCATGTGCCGAGCAGAGCGATGCTCGAGCCGAACCGAGCTTCGGCCGAGCATGCTCGCTCATCACTAAATATAAATTGTCCTCTCTAACTTTCCTGTTGAAAACATGGTTAATACTAATTCTTTATATTTAGGCATTTATGAATTTCCTGTGAAAATTAGATACTTGAAGACCTCAGATTAATCTGTAGTAGGTGCCAAATCAGGTACATTTCCATTAAATGTACTGCAAATGTTCTGGACATTGTTTAGGAGAATTACAGATTCCATCTGAGGGCAACTCTTTATTACAAACAACAGCATGAAAGTATGAGGATGTGCACTGTTTCTATAACAATATTAGTGCTTAGAGACATGGTCATTTGATTTATGAGGATTGTTTATGCTTTGAGAGAACAGCTGAAAGGTATGCTGCACTCACCTCCAATCTCCTGCTATGTTGTAATGATTGAGTTGAACAAGTCCAACATTAGAATGCACACAGTAAATATAATCATTCTGCATGTGACTCAAGGCCTCTTTCACAGTATTGCTGTGTTGGTGCCTTCCATGTGAAAATACCTTAAGGAGGATTTAATATGCCATTGAGATGTACTGTATTACTTATTTCAACTGATACAAAGAAATTAGCTAATGGGCAAACTCAGTGAACCTGGCATGGATGTCTGGAGGGGGGCAAAGGGGGGCACTTACCCCGCCATATAAACATAGGGGCTGGTAGGGGGGCAGGCCTGGGTGTCATATTATGGCTTTGTCCCCCCTGGACATTTTTCTGCGGCGTCCATGGAAGCTGGTGAATAAAATAAGGAAATTGGTGTTGGGGATAACCTTTGCAATCGTATAGGAAATTGTTTGAATGTTAGGGAGCAGTTGTTGTTGTAAATGGAAAATCTTCCAATACAGTTAAAGTTGAGAGAGGAGTACCTCAGGGTTCAGTACTTTATAAATAATCTGGAAATAGGTATACAAAAGCAAAATGTCAGTATTTGCAGACAACACTAAATTATGCAGTGTAATATATTTAGAGCAAGATATTTGTTCTTTACAGAGGAATTTACATAAAATGGCAGATCTGACAAACAAATTGAAAATTACATTTAGCATAGGAAAGTGTAAAGTTATGCATTTGAGATGAAAAAATCATAATGCTAATTATCATTCGAGGAGACTCATTGATAGAGAATGACCTAAATTGTAAACTTGGAAACAGTGATCAGTGTCAAACTGCAGAAGCAAAAAAAAGGGTATTGAAGCAAGAGTGGATAACTTAATGTTGTCACTGTACAAATCATTGGTAAGATCTCACCTTGAATATGCAGTGCAGTTTTGGGCACCACTGAAAAATGGTTTCTAGAAATACAGAAAGAAAAGAGAACACCAAACAAACGTAATTAAACGAATAAAGGATTTGAAGTATGAAGAACGTCTAGCCAAACTTGGTTTATTTACTATAATGAAAAGAGTCCTAAGAGTTGATCTTGTTTCATTGTATAGTATACGCAAGGTCAATACAAGGATCTCTGCAGTAATCTTTTAATTCCAAGACCTGATCAAATAACAAGGGACCCCCCCTTTATGATTAGAGGAAAGGAGGTTTGAACTTAAGCATAGGAAGGGGTTTTTAAATTAAAGTCTAATAAATTGTTGAATTCCTTGCCCAAGGATATGGCAATGGCAGATATAATGAATATATTTAAAAAAAGATTAGATGCATTTCTAACAGAAAGGAACATACAGGGTTATACTGTGTAGTCGTAGATAAAACAGGATGCTCTGGTAAACAGACTAATGCTAATTTAGGCGTAGGGAAAGTTTAAATAATTCTCATTTTCTGGGTTATAATGAGTCAAAGATTGAACATAATGGACTTGTGTCTTTTTTCAACCAAATTTACTATTTAATTATGGAACTATGAGACTGATGCACTAAGAAGCCCAGGAGCAGTTCTGCAGCAAACCAACTGCACCATAGGGGACAAATAAAAATTCCCATTGATGTACATGAGGGCTGTAAAGGGATAGTAATGTTTCATAATAAAAGCAGCTCCAATTAATCTTCATTATCAAAATAACACTCTCCATGGCTCAATTACTATGAAGATTAATTAGAGCTGCTGTTTTTGTGAAACATTACTATCCCTTTAACACCTTAATTGAGCGATTGAGAGAGAACTCTTCAATGCACAGGGGGTTGAATCCTTGGATGTTGGAGAGGTCTCTAAAGCGTTGCTTTGCAAAGTATGGGATTCCTACCTGGCATTCAATAGGTTAAATCAAGGGAAATTTGTATTTGTCCCTTATGGTGAATTTGGTTTGCCCAAGAATTGCCCCAGGTCTTCCTAGTACATCAGTCTCAGGACTTTCATGAGGTATTTACATAAAATAAGCGCATCATAATAATATCTGGAATGCCTGTCTTGGTTTGTGTAATTCTGCATCCAAATTTCATTGCAGCTATAGGTACACAGACCAAGAGCAGGAAATCTGCAGTACTCCGTCTCCAGCTGTTGTTGGACTGGAATTCCCTGAATTAGAAAAGTGTAGTTAGCATCAGACAATCAAAACACTTGATTAATAATAACTAAATAGCCTGGAGCACTCTGAGACCTTTAACAATACAATTGTCTTCAAACAGGGAAAAGAGCTCCCATAAGTAAATAAAGAATCAGAAATGAGGCACTCAACACAAGTGAGATATAACAAAATAATCAGTTTTCTTAAGTAAAAAAAATACTATTGTGACTCAAAATAAAAG